>BSBN01000814.1:0-2500000 GCA_027924645.1 Cunninghamia lanceolata
TCTGAGTCTACCTGTATAGGTAATGAGCTTGTAGTTCCCAAGAAAAGACCACTTCAACAATCTCTGCTAGAAGTATTGCCTCAGTCCATAGACAAGGGTCCACAAAAGATGTTTAGAGATGCAGCAGAAGGGTGTCAGGATGCTACAATCCCTATCTCCAGGTAGGATTTGTTTTGGTATTTTTATGCAAAAAAGAATGGCGAGGGACCAGTGGGAAATCCATGGAAATTGGATTTGGCAAGTTGGCTGGTGCCCGCTGTATTTGTGGATGTGGAATTAATTAGGGCACTAGCACAATATTACCATCCTGCCACTAAAATAGTCAGAATGCCAAATGTATTGCCAATGGTGACAGTAGACATGAATGTAATTATTGACTATTTTATGTTGAACAAGCAATCTCTCACTCAAGTGGATTTGCAGAGAAGTAAACAAGATTACACCAACCTGAGGAAAACACTTAGGAGAGATGAATTGCTAATATATATGAGAAGGGGGGGCCAACAATAGAAAAAATGAGATTCCATCAAATGCTATTGAAGCCTTCCCGGTGGAAGAATTTGCTGTATATTTCAAGTGAACTTATTTTGCACTGTGTTCAGGTCTTTGGAATTGATCACAAGGAAGAATGCCAACTAGCTTAATGATGATGGCTATGAAAATACAACATCCAGAGGTGAACAGTGAATACAACTTTGCATCTCATAATGAGAAAAAACTGCATGAAGGATTCTTGTGTGTGAAGGAGAACAAGCAACCCTTAGATTTCAAATTCTATTCTTTATTGTGTCACTTGATTCTATATCAGAATAGAGGAGAATGGTCAAGTAAAATGGATCTAAGTATGGTTGATGAGAAAGGACAAAGATTGTCGACTTAGTATTGGTGTTATAAGTGGGATTCTTGTTGCCAGAATAGTGACTGCATTGTATTTCATGATTTGTTTTTGTAAAGATATTGAATTCTCTTGGTATCTGGTTTCCTAGGTTGACTAAGGAAGTCATGGTAATGCTGAGGCCGCTTGCACACAAACTAGAGCAGGGCAAGAACCATAATTTTTCTGATTAGTTTTTTATGTCAAATCATACTATAATTAGAGTGTATGGTTGCCCCCAACCACCTCACATATTGCCAAAATTTGTATAAGACGGAATTGTATTCATGGAGTTTATGTGGCACATGATGTGGATGGAAAAGGACTGGTAATAAAAAGACAAAAAGAAAAGTACATTTCTACCTGATGCTACATTTTTTTGTGATTGGTCTATTGGCTCTGACACTCTTGAAAATTTGCAAGCCTTTTTAAAGGTGAAATATTCTTTGAAATTGGGGCATCGAAAGGAATTGTGGACCCTGAGGGTCATATGAATCTTGTGAGACAATCAATTCTGACTAAAATGGTCATATCCATCAGGTCCTATTTTGATGAGGATGTGATAAGAAATCTTTGTCATTTTTGATGAGGTATACAATAGGAAGAGAAAATGGGATATCTTGAAAAAGATTGAAGATGAAAAGAAAAAGTAGAATCCCCTATTTCTTTGATTCTTTGTTGAAGGAAAAGACCCTCTGAAGGGAATTGATGCAATAATTGATAATTTTGAAAGTATTTATGGTAAATCTAAGAAGCAACCTCCTAAGGCTACTACAACTTCCAGTGAAAAGGTCTGCAGGGATTGAGATTCATGAGTCCTGCTCCTAATGTTTTGGTTAGTATAAGGTCCATAGGTCCCCAGAATCACCACCAGCAAAGAAGCAGAGGATAGAAGAGGTATCTCCACTTGTCCCCTATGAAATGACTAAAGAGGTGGGGGATACTGATAAGGTGGCTAACATCTTGAGGCACATGGGAGATGAGCAAGAGGTTGATCAGCCATTGGTTGGTCAACCCACTGATGCACATAAGCCCGAGGCTAGGAAGGGTGAGCAAACCCAAGCTGAACCAGACTTTGAGGAGGATGAAAGGATTATAGCATCCATGAGGTTCATAAAAGATGACGACTTCATCAAAACTCCAGAGTTTAAGGATTTTTGGCTAAAAATGAAAATGAAAGAATATAATGAAAAGTGGTAATAATTAAAATGGGTGCTGATGAAGCACAACATGATTCAAATCATTACACAAACTTTCAAAGATTTGAAGTAGATGAAGTTGATGTGAGTCCAGAGGAGGCAAGACAAATGGTCTTGAAAAGTAATATGCTCATCATCCCTGGCCTTGAATTGAAAAAGGGTATTTTTGCTTGACCAAGTTAGAAGTCAGGATGATCCACAACTTGTTTCAAAATTTGATTATGAAGATGGCATAAATGGATGTGGTTTTAATCCAAAGACAAAGACCCTTGCAATCTAGACTACTCAAAAAGAATACAAGCAAACCAAGATTGCTTGATATTGTTCAAGAAATGAGAGGTACAGCTGTGGTAAAGACTTTTCAAGATACTATCAGCAATAGTAGCAGCTGCTCCCAATGTTCATACTACTATGTTTACTCATGCTATTGTGATGAAGTTAGAACAAAGGCTAATAGATTATGAGAAAACTTAGAAAGTAATGAATGATGAAGTAAACAAATTGTATTTTGAAAATGTGAAATTAAAGAAACAATTGCAAGCTATGAATTCTTCTCAAGGTCAAGCCCATTGTAGCCTATCAACCCCCTATGTCACAAATAGCTAGTGATGTCATAGTGTCTACTGAAGAATTTAATGCAACAAGATTTAAATTTGAAAAGGAAATTGAAAGTTTGAATAAACAAAATGAATGACAAAGAATAAGGGCAAAGATGAAAGTTTTTGAAATTTTTGAGAAATTTTGGAGCATAGAGTAAAATTGGTTGTGGATAAGCTGGGAGTGTGGATGATTGCTACTCTTCTTTATCTCAGGCCATTGAGAAATTGAAGATAAACTTTTCTATTTTGGATTTGTTGTATAAAAAATGGCAACCCTATCATCACACTTTGGTTACGATGTGCTTATGTAGTACAAAGGAATCCTGATGCCCCTACAGTTTTGAAGCCCATTGAGCAAATGGTCAAAATGATCATTGATGAATACTAGTATGTGAATGGGGAAAGCTAGAAGATGCAAGAAAGGTTAAATGTTTTACTACATTCAAGCATAATTTATTCCTTTCATACTGACAGAAGAAGAGAAAATCAAAAGTCTTGACACATGGAAGATGGAATTTGGCGCAAACAATATTCCAAGTTATGGATTTTTGAAAAAGGATGGAGATGTCAGCATTCTTAGTTTCAACATGATATTGGACCGAGTAATTGTCTTAGATGTTGGCTATAGAAAATTTGTGATGGATGTCAGAGATTTGCTTGATAAAAGATGGAAAGATCACCAAGAGAACTTGCTTTAGATCTAGGCTTACCAATGGCCTGGTGATTTACAATGTATAAATGGGAGGAGAAATATCTTAGAGATGAATCATTAGCAGCATAGGTCAGGTGTAGAGGAGCAATGAGCCATACGCTGGCGTTTAAATAGTACCACCACATCTTGAACGCTCTCCTTTTGTCTCTTATGTTTTCTTCATGTTTCAAAATGTAATTCAAATATATTAGAAAATCTAAATTGGACTTATAAAAGGCAAATATTGTAATATCAAGGGTTAGAATACAAAGAGCCATTTTGAATGCGAAAGGTCTAAAGATTTTTGCTTCTTTTATAAAGAAAACCAAGACCTTATGGCTTGGGATCTATCTGGGATTTTGATTTTTGAAAGAGACATTGCACTGCCTATACTTTGAAGAAAATCAATATAAAAGCGGCTATTCTCTGGTGCTCAACTTTTGGTTCTCATTTGTTTGTTGAATTGGATTGCTAATAATTTATTTGGTTGTCTCCAATTTACTTTTTCTTTGTTATTCAAATCAACCTATCAGTATATTGTTGATTTGTCAGAACACATTTGATGTTTCTTGTGTGGTTTGTTTATTGGGCTCCTTCAAGCAAGGATTACAATCATATAGGTGAATCATAGTAACTTTGGAAATTTAAATTGGATTGTTAAAGAAGAACTGATAACTTACATATTTACATGTCTATGCAAGTCATAGACCTAGAATTGCCAAACAAATTGAGTTGTGGCTAAAAGGGAAGCACATATTCTTCTTAGAGTGAAAACTCCGTAACCCAAAGGTAGGCACCAATCATTCTCTTTTGAAAATCATTCCCTTGTATATATTTTCAAAATCTAATTTTGTTTTTCTATTTTAGGAGTAGGGTTTAAAGATTTATAGAAAACATTAATCCAAATCATATGCTAGACTGGGTTAAGTGAAGTGGATGATTTAATTAACAAAATTACATAAGCTCCTTAATCTGTTCTAAAGTCACCAACACACTTGAAAGTAAATTGTCATTGGTGAAACAAGGTAACACCCACCTAGGCTTGAACAGAGCCTAAAGTGCAGAGAATTCTGATTAATCTAATCAATTATGTTAGTTGGCCAAATTCACATATAAAACCTAATCATAAGATTTGGCACATCTTTAGGGTTTTATAATTTGTAATTTGAGTACCAACAAAACCAATATTGACATTAAAGTGATGTACAAAATCATTGAAGGAATGAATAGAACTATGAGGAAGAGAATAAAGCCATTCAATTGCACAATCCTTTTAGTTTCTAGGGAAGAGCTTTGTAAAAAGTTTATCATCATAAACATAATCAAAACAAATTCCCAATTGTGTCATACGGTCCCCTTTACCACTTTACATTACAAAATAGGGGCCACTGAACAAACTAGAAATGGATAAGAAATAACTTAAATGAAAGTGGATTATGCTTTATTTCTCCTATGATATCCTTTGATTACTAGGGGTAATGCATCTACTTTACTTTGCATCTCATCAATTCTTTTAAGGATGACATCTATGTTGAAAGGATGAACATTAGGAGTTATGATTAAAATGGTAGTGAAAGTGGCAACATGAGATAATACGTGGAGTGTAGGTTGATTGGGGGGCAAAGAATGAAGTTGGAATGATAGCACTAGAAGTGGGAACATGAGTAGTGGGTGAGAAGTAAGCACAATCAGGGGATGAGTGGAAGGTACAATATGAGAAGTAGGTACAATGAAAGGATCAATGATAGGAGTTATGAAAAATTGATAAGCAATACAAAGAAGATAAGAAATATGTGGCTTGGCTAATGCAGGAGAAGATGTGGAAGGAGGCACACTAGATGAAGAGGCTTGTGAAGGAAGGGGAGGAGACACACTATTTAAGGAACTTGATGAGCTTATAATTTGACCTATATCACTTAATACTTCCATCACATAAGGATTATCCATTAACAAGTTATGAATAACATCAATCAAATTTGAATAATTAACATTATTGCTCAAATTCGTAAAGGTTTGATATAAGTATTTGTGTAGTAAGATTCATGTCTTGCCTATCCATATGTGCAACATGTGCATCATAATGAAAAACATCCTCCCCATTAAAATATGTAGTAGTCATCAAATTCTCAATCATAACTTCCTCAGAATGGATCGAGGCCATTATAGAGTTAAGCCTAAGGTTTCTTCTTAGTACAAAATGAGGATTAGGTTGAGACCTTGACATTCAAGCAAAATATAAAGCAATGAAAAGGAATTTGTATCCAAGTAATCCTAATTTCTTCTACCAACAATTCATACCAAAGATTGAACAATTTAAGGATATTGCAATAGGTAATTTGTATCGACACAAATAATATTACTGAAGCATTTCAAAGTTTAAGCCATAAGAATCATCCTTTTTTAAACATGGATTGCAAATAATTCTAAAAATTTAGAAGTCTTAGTCACTAACATTATTGTCTGCTACAATGTCATCCAATGTATCATTGTCAATGTTCATATGTTCTTTCAAGTATTTAATATTATCATCATCCTCATCTTGACTTGCATCATCTTCATCATTGAAATTTGATTGTAGACCATCTATATTGTTACTAGATGTATTTGGATCATCATTTTCTATACCATCCATATTGTTGTTTTCCATAACATCTTCTAACTCTAGATTGTTCTCTTCTCGTACCTAAACATAACCATCTTCAACATCATCATGGATGTCAATTTCTTTGATGTTCTCTAATTCCTCTCTCTCACTTTGTTGGCCATCATTGTTTTACTCAGTATCCACTAATGCATCGTCAAATACATGCCTTAATCTTGGATCATAATGTATGACAAATATCTATTTCAGGTCCAAAATATCTTCATAGAAAAATACCTACACATGAACGACATACATATATTAGACATATGTTATAACAATTTTATTGATTAATAAACACATGTATATATTCACAATAAACTATGATTTAATAGATTAATGATCACTACTGCTTCTTGTTTGAGTTAAAGAAATACCTACTCACAATGAATTGGTAGAACATAACGCTCCTTATCCTCTAGTAGGAAACATGAGGAATCTATAGAAAACAATCCACTATGGGTATCATGTCTTTGTGTCCTCTCAAATGATTCATACCATCTACACTTAAAATACAACATTTAAAAGAGTGGTAATCCAACTCAATAATTTATTGTATTTTCCCAACATATTGTAGATTCCCTTCAATTATATTCTTATCTTTTGAGCTTGATCGACTGGATTTCTTGAAGTCAACCATGATGCCACAATCGAAGGATCGTCTCTTTATATCTACACTTTCTACACGATAATGTCAACCATATGCCCACATTGTTGGATATTTCCTCACCTGTGAAAGACCATTTATTTTAGTGAAAACAAATATAATGACAAATATTAAAATAGTTAATAGTGTCAAAACTGTAAGGAAACAACATTTTGTAAAATTCCAACTGTACCTTTCTTTCACATCCTCTAGACATATTGATTTCATCTTCTGTTATGTTTGAATCTATACCTGCATCTTCTATTTGATTTTGAATTTGTTTAGTAACCCATTCTAGTGTGCAATCTTTGCCCCATTCCCCAAGTAGATCAATGGGAAGTGGAGTATTCCTTGGGTTTGATCTCTTAAATTGTCTCCTTGCTTCTAACACTTCTTCTCTCTTTTTATCATACAGATCATTCCATTTGTTCATAAAGTCCATGTGGTACAGAATGAACTTGTTGAGTATAGCACTTTCATCTACACCTATTACATGTCAACATGTTTATTTCAAACTCCAAATGTCATGCTATTAATTTGACAAATAAATTACAGAGTAAATTAATGATTGCAAGAAAAACAACCACACTAATCATGAATTTACTTACTAATTTCTACTTGAACACCATTTGATTGTGGTTTTTCTCCATCAATAATATCTGATGCTCATTCTTCATCCCAGAAGCATGGCCCATCTTCAAAATCCTTACCAAGGAATTCACACAGGAAGAAAAATGCTTCATTCAATACATACCCTTCAGCCATGCAACCCTCTAGATGTGCCTTTTGTCGGACATATCTTTTTAGAGTTTTCATATACCTCTCAAATAAAAACATCCACCTCATTGATACGACACCCACCAATTCAATGTCATCGACTAGGTGTATAAGCAAATGGACTTGTAGGTCCATGAAACTTGTAGGGAGCTCCTTCTCAAATAAAAAATTTCTGCAATTTCCTTCTTCCATTTTGGCACTTCACATTTGTGGATCTCCTTGGAGGCCACCCACCTAATATAAGAATAGTAAATTAGTATGAACCTTTAGTCAAAAATTAAAATGCAATATAATATCTCTATGTCTCTCACACATGAACATTTCATATAACCACATACCTTGTAAATGCTGACAATTGACTTATGGCATTCCTTAAGTTAACTGTAAGACAAGAATCCCCCCTAATTGCTAGTGGCATGATATGCTATCAAATACATTTATGAAAAGGTCATTAGTAATTTTTTCTCACACAACAAAATATCAAAATATATTTAGTACTTAATCAATGCTACCAGTAAATGTTAAATGATGATATATAATACCTTCATAAAATTATGAAAATCATGTATTTTAAATCCTGTGATATGTCCATCAACTGTAAAAGATTTAGCCAATGATAACCCATAGCCAGTAGGTGTCCTTATTGAACATATGACATTTTTTAGTTGGTCTAGCTCTTTTTTTTTTCAAAATCCATGGAGCTTTTGCATATGTTTCATTTTCCCTGTTTGGCCACAAATGTTTTCTATCAATTTTGGTACGTGAAACAGAAATATCTCTCCTCGAAGAAAAGGTATCCTTCTCTTTGCCTGATATATGTCAAAATATAGCATCTGGGATAGTTTTGAAGATGTGCATAGGATCTCATAGGTGAGATATTAATAGATCCTTCCAGTAAGGGAGCTCATAAAATATGGATTTCCTTTTCATTCCTTCTGGTATATTAACTACAACTTGTTATGGTTCTTCAATTGAATCACCCCAATCAAAAAAATCCTCCCAAGCTTTCAATTCAACATCTTCATACTTCTTAAGGCAATCATCTAGACCCATAATCATGGGAGGGCCTATATTTTCAACTTTTCCATCAAATTGATTCTTCAAGCGATTTCTAAACTTATGATCTAGTGATAGAAAAACCTTGTTGTTTGCGTAAATAAATTTATGTAGATCTTTAGAATACCGCCCTTGAAATTGTTCTGCACATCTTGGACATGCAAATATCCACTTTGTTTGAAGCCCTACAATTCAATAAGTAATGTTGATAACATCAAAAGAATAGTATAAAACTAAGTATGAAAGTTGGGATGAAAATAAATTATGAGTGTAAATATGTAAATATTTTATCTTACCAGAACAAACACCAAGTCTTGGGAAATCATGAATAGTCCAACATAGCACACCATACAACATGAAGGACCTCTTTGATGGGGGACATGATATGTCATACATTCTAATGCCTTTCCATAGTAGTTGTATCTCATCAATAAAAGGCACAAGATAAACATCCATGTTTTTAACTTGATGTTTTCTTGGAACAATGAGAGTCAGCATAAGGTGCTCCTTTCTAACACTCATCCATGGGGGAATATTCTATACTACCAATCCAACTTGCCAAACACTATAATTTGAGCTCAGGAAAGAGAATGGGCACACTCCATCAATTGCAAAACCAAACCTGATACTACAGGGTTCATCTTTGAATTTTCTTGGCCATTTTCCCTCTATGTGTTTCATTGCTTTGGAGTCAGCTAGATTTCACATGAATCCATCTTTACTTCTATTCTTTGCATGCCTGTCCATCAATTGTGCAAGTGACTTGCAACAAAATATTTGTTGAAATCTAGGTATAATTGGCATGTGACGTAAAACCTTCTTTGGAACTGTAGGACCTTATACATCTATATGATATCTCTTCTCTTTGCATACATGACATTCTACCTTGTTTTGATATTCATCTTTGTATCAAATGCAATCATTTTTACATGAATGAATTTGATTATATTCAATCCCCAACTCAACCAACAACAGATGCACCTCTCTGCAAGTTGATGGCAACACATTCTTTTCAGGGAATATTTTAGTTTTGTGGCCCTATAAGATTGCTAGAGATTAAATCAATTGAATGTTTGACTTATGGTGAACATGTTTGATATGTCAATCTATACTAGGACTGTTTATATACAATATATGGTTTTAAAATCCACTTAAAGAAATATAAACGAAGTTGATGAATGTTTACGAATTATGTACACCAATTGACAATGCAAAGTAAGAAATAGATTTCAACTCACTTCAATAGGGTAGTGAATCCTTTGTCTGACCAACCAAATAGTGACTTGATTTCTAATAATATTAATGTGCATGCTAGTTTTGAGGTTCTACTTGCACCCGATTTGAACACAGATGTCTTCGCTGCTTGCTTGATGGAGTCTTTCAGGTTGTTATCATCAAAATTACGTTGGTGGTAATTACCTCTGCTATCATCATTATTGTCAACCATATGGTCATTATTGTCATCATTGTTTCCATCCCCAAAGAAACATGTAAGCATTTAATTCAATCCTTCTTCATGCACTACATTTTCACTATCATGATCATCATCATTAAGGTTAGGTGACATGTCATCAGTGTATGCGGATCTCATCAGCTCTTCAAATTTCTCAGCTAGTAGTATTCTCTTCAATCTTGCTCTTTTCACCTTGGTATTGTTTAAAGGATGGTTTGGATCATCCCGTCCAAATCTTAATAACACAGTTGGATCTTAGGTATTACTATGTGTTTCATCAACATCTTCTACCTATCAACAGACGCAAGCATTATTTAATGTTTGGTAAGAATTGGATAAATAATAAATGTATCAATTTCAAAGAAATATAATCAAATATGGGTTTAAAAATAAAAATAAAAATTTTATGAACATATATACATCAATTGAATAATGGAACATTATTTTATGGACTACCTTTTTTAGACAATAATTTAAATAAAACACAATTTTGACAACATAGTTTATAAAACATCAGTCCACACTCATTTATTATTCTTTGGTTTTTTACCCTTAACAACATCCTTAGGGAGACCTTGTTCTTCCCTCTTCTTTCGTGTAGGAGTGTGTTTTAAGAAGGGATAATCAATCAATAACTCATCCCCAATGGTAAGGTCCATAATAGCCTCAACCATTATCAATCTATCAACCTCTCTTTCCATATCTCCATCTTTACTATTTATAACCTCAACAAATTGACAATTCGGTCTTACAGTAGGGTCCCTTCCCTTACGACTATTTATAAAGCCTGCAATGTTTTTGTGTGTGTATGCATGTTCATCTATATACATAAGATGACCTCTATTCATTTCTTTTCCACTTTCCAATTGGAGACGATGTGTATACATATTCAAATTTAGACCATATGCTGACATGCTAGGCTTATATTCTGCTAGCCTTCTCCATTCACCACTATAATATGATGGACCATAATATGGCATTAATCTCCTAGTGGTTTGTTCTGAATTGTTTTTATGTTTAGATCCCACATGTAAATTTTGGACAATAAAGAGGCCTAGATTTGCTCCATGAATATTGGAGGGTCATATCATGTAGTTGTATCCCCAAAATTGAAACACCTCGTACACTTTAGGTAGTTGTTGATCACTAGGCCAGGCGCAATATAGTCGATGATCAGATGCCTCTTTGTAAATTGATCTCAAACTCAGGGGCAATTCATCATCCCCATCACATTCATTCTCATAGGGTATGTAGTCCACCTTCCCCTTGTCTTTAAGAAAATTATGCATCTTTAAACCGGTTCTTGTTTTGTTGCTTGTTTTCATCAATTCCTCATCTTCTGAGCTGGTATATTGGCACATATTTTTGTTAGATGTATCATCTAATAAATGATCATTGCCCTCTAGGATGGCAGTCAATGATATAGGAAACTTTAAACCAAGAACTTTATCCTGCAAGTATCCATTAAGAAAAAAATTAGTTATTTAAATAATATAAAACAATGTTTAAACGAAGTATACATGCTATTTATATCAAATTGGAAAATTCCTTACCACAATTCCTATTGTATTTGAATCAATTGTAAGAGGCATACTGCTGACTGGAAGCTCATCATATATGTAATGTCTTTGTACAATCGCTTGTTTGAAGTGTTTCTTTCCATGACATACAGAACATCCACAAACAACAATTTTCTCAAAGTATTCATCCCATGTACTATATTCCTAACCAACCTCTTGTTCAGTGTAATCATTTCTTGTGTCTACAGGATCCATTGTCATATCCTCTTCCACCCACTATCCTCTACGTGATTTAACAGTTTTAGGTCCACGTCCACATACATATCTTTTTATTTTGCTAGTGGAATGCTTAGGCTCTACATTTTCTCCAATCTCCATCTAAAATAATCAACAACATGCATTAATTTATGTCAAGATTGGATAATACATTATAAATTTCAATAATACTGTGAAAAAAGATGGACGTATCACAAAATGTCGTCAGATCATTTTTTGCTAAGTTAAGTCAAAATTTGAGTACTTGATGTTCCGCTTCATCCGTTGTGTCCTCATTTGATATGAGATGATCTGTTGCCATGGCCTCGTCTGGCCCCTATAATACACAACATAGTAAATAATGTTTAGTACACCAATCATATCATTTCAACAAATATGCTATCCAACACAAAACCTCACTTTAGTCATATATTTGACATAGTGATATCATGTTTTGGCCTTCCTAATTTTCAAACTTTTCCCTTGATAATAGAATCACATTTAATCACCATTCCTGTGCATTTTCAACCAATAAGTTTAACCTCAGAGGCCTCATGGACAAAAAAATGACTTTATCTCCTCTATGTTGTAGCATTTGTGAATTCATAAACACCTTCCTCCTTTGGTTGAGGTTGCTTTCTCTTCTTACCTCTATTGTATCTGCAGATTCTATTGTCATATCTATTTCCACCCACTTTCCTCTCTACAATTTAGTAGTTCTATGTCGTCCACGTCCTCTCTCCATGGCCTCCTCTGTATCCTGTAATACACAATAATGACAATAGTCACATATCAGCTATGCACCAAGGGAATATTGTTGAAATTATCTTGTTAATACACTCGCTTTTCATTAAGATGCACTATGAAAAATAAAATAAGACATTGCAACATTTTTCTCTTCACAAAAATTTTACACGCATAATCTTGACAACTAGAGCTCAAATCTTATGATTACAAGATGACTACAAATTCACATCAAAAAGATATTTATTTCATATTTGACTTGCCTTTTTCTTTTATGGGTCATTTTAAGGCTATCTATATCTCTCCAAGTGGCCATAAAACCTTCAAAACTATCATAGAACCCTCAAAATAGTCTCAAAGAGTCTTTGGCACCAAAATTTTAAATTCTTGATAGAGGGAAGGATGATTTGGATGTTAATTTTGAAACCACATTGTTAGATCTTTGTTAGGTTAATCCTAGCCATTGGATATTCTTTAATTATAGGGAATTTATGTTATATTTCACCATTACCTTTCACTCCAAAATTAATGGTTTTGTTTGAAAAGAAAACCCTCCATTAGCTATCATAACCCCAACCATCTATTGAAGTGAACTTAAACATTATGTGCAATTGTCATTGCTCATATTAAGCACCTACCTCCCTTCTTAGTGGTCCCACATGTGTGATGTATGTGAATGAGTCATATGGTACCTGTGCTACATGTTTAAAGTTTGATTTTTTCTCATATTGTTGGAAAAAGGCCCAAAAAGACCTTTGATTTTTGAGTTTTATACTCTATAACATGCATCTCCTTGATCTTTTCATCTAATCTATGACTATTTTCTATTCTTTCAAATCATATATGCAATAAGTCATTAGTATGATAGAGGGAAGTTTTGAGTTACCATGAAATCCAACATTTATTCTAGTTGTTTTCCCTCAAATGTGAGAGTTTTGTCATCTAGGGTTTGATATTTTGGAGTTTTAGTAGAGGGTTTGATGTTATAATTTATGCATAGATATATTGAAAGACTTAATGATCCTTTTTTTTTCTGGTAGGGTTTGTAACAATTAAGAAGATAAAGGGCATGGTGTAAGAGAGAGGCAAAGATCCTTTGAGCACCAAGATTTGATTGCCTAATGGGCAATCCATCAAATCTTGGTAACATGCTTTCCTAGGTGATGAAATTTTGAGCCCTTGACATTGATGTAACAAGCCTGTGATCTATGTCACAAAGGATGAAGGAGGAGTATGCAGTCATGGTAGGAAAGTGAAATTACAATGAAATTTTGATATGATTGAGATGTAGTTGGGGTATTTAGGGATGTTGTCATCATGCCTTAAGGATTGACAAGATCTAAGTAATAACTAGATGTATAAATAGAACTATCACAGGTATGTGAGGAAGTGGAAGGTTGTTAGATAGTGAAGGAGATAGTTCATGGCCTCTTAAATTGGGCCTCAATATTATAGTGAAGTCAGATAATATAAACAAAGATTGTCATGACTTAGCTAAAATGTTGTCAATCTCCTATCACATATCTTAAGGTTGTCCTTAATCCCAAATCCAACTCTGAAATGTTAGATGGAAGGTCATGGCTCCAACTAAAATAATTGGTGTCAAAATGATAAGTTAGGGGACCATCATAGTGTGATCTACTATTGTAGTGGGATCTTGAGGATTCAAAGGTTTTCATATCATTGCTATCGTCAAAATACCACCTAATGTTGTACTAACAATGATTTAGAATCTTTATTAGCAAGTCAATGGACTGATATGGGAATAAAAGGCAGACACCATATTATATAGGACTGTGACTGACAAAAATAAGCAAAGGCATTGCTAACATTATAAGTTAGGTAATCATTTATTATTAAAAAATGCTATTATAGCAACCGCCTTAAATTTTGCCTTGACTATTAATAGGGGTATCAAAGATCATCTTTCAACCATTAGTATTGTTATAACTTATATAATTGTTGGTATATGGTGGATTACTATCATTATAGGGGGATGATATCAAGGACCATAATTATGCCTTGTTATAGCCGATGGATAATCATCCTAAGTATTGTTACAAGCCAAAAGGTCTATCACAGCCCCAAAGGACTATCACAAATGTTATTAGGTCATCCAAACCATAGCTCTAGAATATTCACCATCATATGAATATCATAATTAACATTGTAGAGGTTGTCATACCATGAGTGGTGCAGGAGCACCAAGGGGTTTGGAGCCCATGTATATACTTTCACATTTTTGGTGTGATGTTCATTTGTGATTTTCAAATAGGAAGGAGTGAACAAGTGATGGGTATGAACATGCATTTGGTTCAATAGAGTGGTGACCAACAGTGGCGGTGAGAAGAACCGGCGGTAAGGAGTCAACCAATGCATATGAGAAGACATCGGTGTAAAGGTTACAATTGGGTGGAAAGATAAAAGTTTGGCCGAAGGAGAAAGTCTAGCCGATGGAGAAGTTTAGGGTTAGCATATCAGCGTGAGGATAGACATCGGGAGAAGATATGGAAGTATGGCTGATGATAGGAAGTCTCACCGATAGAGAAGTGGATATGAGGCGTATCGGTGTGAGATGAAGGATCAGGAGACAGGGTCAAAGTTTGAGCGATGGAAGGAGTCTTGCCGAAAGAGAAGACAAAGACACTGCATATCGGCAAGAGTATTGATATTGGTGAATAAGCATAAAGTTTCACTGATAGGGTAAGTCTTGGTGAAACTGAATTTGGTGTTAGGCCATCAGTATGATGAGTGCCATCGATGGAGAGGTGACAGGTTTTGCTGATGATGTTAGTCACACTAATGAAGGAGATCTGAAGGCTCATCGGAGTGACTAAGGATATCGGCGGGAGAAGTTAAACGTTGGTCGATGTTGAAAGTCACACCAACAAGTGTGGAGGGAAGACTCATCGGGGAGAAGATGGGTATCGACCAGAAATGAGAAGGCACCTCCGATAGAAAATGTCTTACCGAAGGTAAAGCAAATGTATATGTCGGTAAGACAATAGATTATCTTGCTGATGATAAAGTGTGCATATTTCAGTATTGTATGATACAAACGAATGAATATGCAAAGGAGCAATACGAATGGAAGAAACCCTAACTATCTGATAATGGACAAGGGTAAAATTTATAAAAGGCTAGATCCATTTTTGTGAAGGGGTTGGTTGGAAGCCTGAGATGCTACGAATGTAATAAGCACTTCCATAGCAATAAAGAAAACTTGGATTGTCTGATTCATTTTGTGAAATTCTGTAGTGTGTGCATATCTCGGTCTAAAACAAAATAGTCAGTTTTCTTTCTTATTATTTTTGTTTCTATTTGTACATAATGGCTCTCATTTGATGTCCTTGCATATCCTCTGTAGTCATGGAGGGGGCATCAAGTAGAGTCTCTTTTTTTGTTTTTCTTTTTGTTGTAGTGAATGGGTTTTTAGAGAGAGGCCAATGAACTTGTCCTAGGTGAGCTGTGCTATAGCCCGGCTAGGTATGCAAGTTGCAGTTTAAGAAGATAGGGGTGAAAAATAGAGTAGAAAGAATTGAGCACCAAGCAATCAGAACCCGGGACCCAGAGAGGAGGGCTGATAACGGTCTCAAGAAGGCTAGAAGCCTTAGAGATTAGGAATCTTGGAAGTAGTGAGGATAAGGAAGAGTACCTCACACCAAGAAAGCAAAGTCTGTATTGGAAACAACATACAAATAGGTCTTTCACCTCTGTAATAGATTTCTTAGGTTGTTTTAGACATTTTGGGGTAGAAAATGTCTATGAGCACTTGAATTGGTAGGGAAACCCGGGGATGGCATAGGTCTTGAAGTGTTGTGTCAAGATAGGTTTTCAAAACCCTTAGGTCTCCCTATCAAATTGGTATCAGAGCAAGTTAAAGATTTGGGCTATTCTTAGTTTAGAATAGAGGAAGTTGTATGTCATCACCGAGTTTGAGTGAGACTGAAGGTTCATCCAAGAAGATGGTGACTAATGCAGAATTGGCAAAGAAGGTTGATGAACAAGAAGAGGAGAATAGGCTCCTATAGGAAAGATTGGCAGAAATGGAAAGTAAACTGGGTGCCATGATAATAAAGACTAAAGAAGTTAGTTAGAAAATGAAAGATTCTGAAGGTAAGGAAAAAGGTGTGTCTATAGAAGATGAAGAGTCCACACCTGATCCTAAGATGGAAGAAGAACCTTTCTTGAAGGCCTTGAAAGCCATGAGTGGTAAGACATTGGAAGGAGTTCCTCTTTTTAGTGGAAAGATGGAACTTGATTTGGTCATGGAATGGATAGAAGGTTTAGAAAATCACTTTGAATGTGATGGAGTGAGTGAAGCTCAAAAGGTGAAGGTGGCTAAATCAAGACTCAGAGGAGCTGCCTTGACATGGTGGAAATTTGTTCAAACAGAAAGAGGAAAAGAAGGCAAGAGACCTATAGCTACTTGGAAGGGTATGGTGGCTAAAATCAAAGAAGTATACATGCTTGGAGATTATGAAGTCCAGTTGTACAAGAAACAACAAAATTTGAGACAAAGAGAATTAGATGTTAATGCATACACTGAGGAGTTTCAAAAACCATGCCTGAGGTCTAAGGTGATGGAAGATGAAAATGTAAAAGTGGCCAGATATCTCAATGGTTTGAGGTGGAGTATTCAAGAGGAAATCAACTTATTCAGCCATACAATAGTGCATCAATGCTTTCAGCTAGCACTCAAGGTGGAGGAAAAGGGCAAGAAGAAACAAGAATCAAATAGTAGATCAAGAGGAAGAGGTAGAGACAACAGAGGAAGAGGAAGTTATGGTGGTAGAAACATAGATCAAAGACCCCAAGGAGAATCCAAACTCATAGAGCAGAGTGGGAAGACTAGTAGCAGAGGAAACTACAGAGGAAGGGGATCTAACAGAGGAAGATCAGGAGGATCAAGTAGAGGATCCTACTTTACCACTATGAAATGCTACAATTGTGGACAATTAGGCCATCCAGCATATAGGTGTCCTGATAAGGGCACATCTTCTTCTTAAGGAGTTGATAAAAGAAATCATTATGTACAAGATGAAGCTTCAAGCAGAAAATCACCTAAAGTCAGTCTAGCCTCAGAAGTGGGGGAGAACATCATGGTAAGGAGAACTTTGATCAAAGAATTGGTGAAAGCTGAACCAAGCCAAAGGAGAGCTTTATTCAGAATCAGATGCAAGATTATGAACAAGGTATGTCAAGTAATCATTGACTCAGGGTCTACTGATAACATAGTATCAGATGAAGCAATTAGAAAATTAAACAAAGAATACCTCATTCAAATCCATATAGAGTCACATGGTTAAATAAAGGTCAGCATGTGATAGTCAATGAGAAAACTTGGGTAGAGTTTGGTATAGGTGGATATAAAGACAAGGTACTCTGTGATATCCTACCCATTGATGCATGTCATCTTTTGTTGGGCAGACCGTGGCAGTATGACCGAAAGGCCATACATGATGGTGCAAAGAATGCATATTCTTTTCAAAAAGATGGTGTCACCTACAAAATTCAATCATTGGAAGATGAAGAAACAAATAAGACAAAAAGTCCTAATGTCTTAATTGTGAGTGGAAAAGAGTTTTTGAACACTCTTAAAGAGGATGGTATTGGTTATGCTATCATACTAAAGCCTAAGGAGGAGCAAAAAGACAAAAAGGTAGTGGTCCCAAAAGAGGTACAGACTATACTGGAACAATATAAGGACATCATTAGTGATGGAACACTAGCAACACTACGTCCACAAAGAACTATTAGCCATCAGATAGATCTGATTCAAGGAGCATCTTTGACTAACAAAGCTCCTTACAAGATGACTCCAGAACAACATAAGGAAATAACCAGACAAGTGCAAGAGTTACTTGACCAAGGATTGATTAGGAAAAGCATAAGTCCTTGTGCAGTGCCTACAGTATTGGTACCAAAGAAAGGAGGGACATGGAGACTATGCATAGACTCTAGAGCTATCAATAAGATCACCATAAGGTATAGATTTCCAATTCCCAGAATTGAAGATCTTATGGATTATTTAGGAGGGGCTAAATGTTTCACCAAGATAGATCTAAAAAGTGGTTATCACCATATCAGAATCAAGGAAGGTGATGAATGGAAAACAGCCTTCAAGACCACATAAGGACTATATGAATGGCTTGTTATGCCATTTGGTTTATCAAATGCTCCCAGCACATTCATGAGGCTCATGAATGAAGTCCTCAAGGACTATACGGGTAAATTTGTAGTTGTTTATCTAGATGACATCTTGATTTTTAGTCAAACTAAAGAAGAGCATCTTGAACATGTAAATACTATTTTGAAAAAGTTACATGATGAACAACTAACTATAAATTTGGAGAAGTGTGAATTCATGAAGCAGGAATTGGTATACCTTGGTTTTGTGTTGTCCAAAAGAGAATTGAAGATGGATAAGTCAAAGGTAGAAACCATATTGAATTGGCCTACTCCTAGAGCAGCAACTGAGGTGAGAAGTTTTCATGGCTTAGCTCAGTTTTATAGAAAGTTCATAAAGAATTTTAGTGCTATTTGTGCACCCATGCTGGATACAATCAAAGGTGGAATAAAAACAAAATTTTAGTGGACATAAGCAGTTGCTAAAAGTTTTGAAATGTTGAAGAAAGCAGTAGCCACACAGCCAGTGTTAGTGCTGTCTAGTTTTGATAAGTTATTCACTTTAGAATGTGATGCTAGCAATATTGCAGTAGGGGCAATACTTAGCCAAGAGAATAGACCAGTAGCCTTTTTCAGTGAGAGGCTAAATGAAGCAAAGAGTGGATACTCTTCATATGACTTGGAGCTCTATGCTCTAGTCCAAACACTTAGAAAATGGAGACATTATCTCCTACCTAAGGAATTTGTTGTGTATACAGACAATCAAGCTTTGAGTTTTCTGAACTCACAAGATAAGTTGAGCCATAGGCATATCAAGTGGATGGAGTACTTACAGTCCTACACATTCACAATTAAGCATAAGAAGGGATAGCTCAACAAAGTAGCAGATGCTTTAAGCAAGAGGCTACTCACAGTGCAAGAAGTGCAATTAAGAAGTATAGGGATGGAAGAGTTCAGAGCTCTTTACAAAGAGGATGAAGATTTTGCTGAAGCATACAAGGTCTGTCAAGATTTTGAAAATCACTTTCATAGTGAATTTGCAGATTACACATTGCAGCAGGGATTGCTGTTCAAAGGTGGACAATTGTGTGTACCAAATGGATCCATGAGAGAAAATCTCATACAGGAGAAGCATAATGGCAGTTTGAGTGGACATTTTGGTCTGAATAAAACATTGGAGTTAGTCCAGAGGTTCTACTATTGGCCGAAGATGCACAAAGATGTCAGATAGTATGTGGAGTAGTGTAGCATCTGTTAGAAGGCCAAGAGAACTTCTTCAAATGCTAGACTGTATCAACCATTACCCATTCCTTCCAGACCATGGGATTATGTAAGTATGGATTTTGTAGTTGGTCTACCAAAGACTAAGACTGGTTTTGATAGTATTTTTGTAGTTGTTGATAGATTCAGCAAGATGAGTCATTTCATTCCTTGTAAGGTGACTCATGATGCCAGTCATATAGCTCATTTATTTTTTAAAGAGGTCATAAGGATTCATGGACTACCAGCAAGCATCGTGTCTGATACAGATGCTAAGTTCATGGGACATTTCTAGAAAACTTTATGGTAGAGGTTAGGAACAAATCTGTCTTTTGGATCAGCATATCATCCACAAACAGATGGCCAAACAAAAGTGGTGAACAAAACGTTGGGAAACTTGTTAAGGTGTCTGACAAAAGAATATGGACAGAGTTAGGATCAAGTCATTCATCAGGCAGAATTTTCCTATAATGATAGTGTGAACAGGACTACTGGCAAAAGTCTACTTGAGATAGTGTATGGAATGCACCCTTGAGGTGTATTTGATCTCTGACATCTTGGAGACATGGAGTATAGAAGTGGTCATGCAGAGGATTTTAGACAGTCTATGAAGGAGATACATGAATAGGTACATAAGACATTGATGGAGAATACTTAGAAAATCAAGGATAGAGTAGATGCACACAGGAAGGATGTTCAGTTTGAAGTTGGTGATTTAGTCATGGTTCATTTGAACAAAGCCCGATTGCAAAAAGGAATACCAACTAAACTGCAGATGAGATGGATTGGTCCTTGCAGAATTCTAAACAAGTATGGTAGCAATGCCTATAAGATTGATTTGCTAGCAGACTTGGCAATTTCACCAGTGTTTAATGTTCAGGACCTGGTACATTATAAAGGTCCTCATTTAGCAGCAGGGGAATCTAGTTCAGAAGCTATATTGACAGTGAGTGATGTGACCTTGCCACCTAAACTCAAACCACAGGCTAAGAGAATTCTGGATTCTCGAGTGCAGAAACAGACTAGACATGGTGTGTATATGGAGCATCTGATCAAGTGGAAACAGTTGCCTAAAGCAGAGGCTACCTGGGTTGTAGAGTCAGAGTTCAAGAAACAGGGTATTGATTTTGCCTTACTGTCACTAGAGGTGACTTAACTTTTTCTGTGCAGGGGGAGTATGGTGTAGGAGCACCAAGGGGTTTGGAGCCCATGTATATACTTTCACATTTTTTGTGTGATGTTCATTTGTGATTTTCAAATAGGAAGGAGTGAACAAGCGACGGGTATGAACATGCATTTGGTTCAATAGAGTGGTGACTGACAGTGGCGGTGAGAAGAACCGGCGGTAAGGAGTCAACCAATGCATATGAGAAGACATCGGTGTAAAGGTTACAATCGGGTGGAAAGATAAAAGTTTGGCCGAAGGAGAAAGCTTGGCTGATGGAGAAGTTTGGGGTTAGCATATCGGCGTGAGGATAGACATCGAGAGAAGATATGGAAGTATGGCCGACGATAGGAGGTCTCGCTGATAGCGAAGTGGATATGAGGCATATCGGTGTGAGATGAAGGATCAGGAGACAGGGTCAAAGTTTGAGCGACGGAAGGAGTCTTGCTGAAAGTGAAGACAAAGACATTGCATATCAGCAAGAGTATTGATATCGGCGAATAAGTATAAAGTTTCACCGACAGGGTAAGTCTTGGTGAAAGTGAATTTGGTGTTAGGCCATCGGTATGACGAGTGCCATTGGTGGAGAGGTGACAAGTTTCACCGATGATGTTAGTCACACCGATGAAGGAGATCCAAGGCTCATCAAAGTGACTAAGGATATTGGCGGGAGAAGTTGAAGGTTGGCCGATGTTGAAAGTCACACCAACAAGTGTGAAGGGAAGACTCATCGGGGAGAAGATGGGTATCGGCCAAAAATGAGAAGGCACCTCCGATAGCAAATGTCTTACCGAAGGTAAAGCAAATGTATATGTCGATAATACAATAGATTATCTTGCTGATGATAAAGTGAATGCATATTTCAGTATTGTATGATACAAACGAATGAATATGCGAAGGAGCAATACGAATGGAAGAAACCCTAACTATCTGATAAAGGACAAGGGTAAAATTTATAAAAGGCCAGATCCATTTTTGTGAAGGGGTTGGTTGGAAGCCTGAGATGCTGTGAATGTAATAAGCACTTCCATAGCAATAAAGAAAACTTAGATTGTCTGATTCATTTTGTGAAATTCTTTAGAGTGTGTGCATATCTTAGTCTAAAACAAAACAGTCAGTTTTCTTTCTTATTATTTTTGTTTCTATTTGTACATAATGGCTCTAGTTTGATGTCCTCGCATATCCTCTGTACAGTCATGGAGGGGGCATCAAGCAGAGTCTCTTTTTTTTTGTTTTTCTTTCTGTTGTAGTGAATGGGTTTTTAGAGAGAGGCCATATGAACTTGTCCTAGGTGAGCTGTGATATAGCCTGGCTAGGTATGCAAGTTGCAGTCTAAGAAGACAGGGGTGAAAAATAGAGTAGAAAGAATTGAGCACCAAGTAATCAGAACCCGGGACCCAGAGAGGAGGGCTGATAATAGGCTCAAGAAGGCTAGAAGCCTTGGAGATTGGGAATCTTGGAAGCAGTGAGGATAAGGAAGAGTACCTCACACCAAGAAAGTAGAGTTTGTATTGGAAACAACAGACAAATAGGTCTTTCACATCTGTAATAGATTGCTTAGGTTTTTTTAGACATTTTGGGGTAGAAAATGTCTATGAGCACTTGAATTGGTAGGGAAACTCAGGGATGGCATAGGTCTTGAAGTGTTGTGTCAAGATAGGGTTTTGAAACTGTTAGGTCTCCCTATCAATGAGGCATAGGTAACAACCATAGGAGGTTTAAAAGAAACACTAGCAACATTAAATTATTGTCATAGTACACCTAGGATAGCTAGGTATGCATCCATAGATTTATTACTGTAAAATTGTCTCATTAATCTTACACGACTAGGTTAAGTCATTATCATAGTAACAATGTAGTTAGTCATCAATCAACATGTTGTCTTTGCATTTCAATGAGACCGGTTCTTGAAAAATGACAATCTAGAGGTTAACGAGACAAGTTGATACCTTACCCAAGTTGTCATGTTCTTGAAACCTTGTCGCTATAAAGAGGAGATATCTAGAGAGTAATGTCACAAGGACATAACCAAGTCATGCACTATCATGATCCATAGGGACAACTTACTACACCATCCAAAACTCCATTTGAACTAGCTACTATCAATAATTCACATTATTGGGGACTGTCATGAAGAAAACACCATGCATAGGACTGTCATAGTCAAAGTGGAGAGGATTGTCTAGTCATTTTATGACTGTCATAATAGCTAGTGGGTTAGTTACCATGCTTCAACCTAAAATAGGTTAATGAGAACATAGAAATGAAAATCACAATACCATAAGCATTTCCATAAGCTGCTAATATAGTCCCAATATCATGTCATGATAGTAAGACAAGAGTTGTTTGGTTTTTCCAAAGCCATTCACTTGCATAAGGATTGTCACCAACCATCTGTGTAAGGTCGTGTAAGAGTGAGTCATTATTGAGCTAATCATATTTGAAGCATGAAATCAAAATGCTATCATAGAAACAAGATATAGTTACTTATTATAAGGACAATCCAAATTTGGTGAGGTTGCTACAAGAAACCAAATTTGGCATTCCATTAGATAGTGATATCAACTTCCAAGAAAAATATCATTTTGCACTGATAGGCGCTAAATTAGACACACTTTGCGCCACCTTTTACACCCCAAAAAGATTACATTTAGGCCTAAAAGTCGGCGATAATTGTGCCAACTAATGAATAATTTTTTTAAAAAAAATTCCCACCTACACATACCCCAAAACAAAAAAACACAAAATAAAACTTTATTGATTTTTGGTGTTCATTTTGTGTTTGGAGATTGAGTGTTTGGTGTGGAGAGATCTAGCGTTTGGGTTTTTTGTGTTCACCCTTATTTTGGGCAGATCCTTGGCAATGGCGGGACCTATATTCCAACCCCAATTTCCTTTCCATTCCTAAAGCGCATACTCACTTTCTTACATCTCAAAAGTCTCAAGTTTGAGCCACGAGAACCTTTTCTTCCAGATATCTCATCCTTTCAATTCGTGTTTCTCTTCTTCTATTCCTACCATGTAAGGGCATCACCTCTCTTTCATCTACTCTTTTTTTCCTGTTAGATGTTGGATTCGCTTGGACAAATGCAAGTCTTGTAATATTCATAGGGCATCTATTGAAGATAATTCCAACCAAGGCTTTTCATAATAGTTGACAAATTTCCACATTCCATAATATTATAAATGTGTGCTTCAGGATTAAACTATGTGAATCAGATATCTCAATCTTTGCTTAAAGGAAATTGTTGTCTATCCTAATATGGATGAAATCACATTTTGCCACTAGTTGATAAAATTTCTCTCTAGATTTATTTTAATTGATGTATAAGCTTACTTTCTTGCAACAAACTTACAGAGGAAAATAACTTCATAATTTGCTCTATAAAGTAAAGGTCAAAAACCTTGAGGAATACAGAAAAACTGGACAAAAACTTTCATACCTGGTACTGTGTACTTCATTTGCCTCCATAGACTAGACGAAAATAATTTGCCCTAGGTCGCCTCAAAATGTCAAGCAATAGAGGGAAGAGAGCAAAGGGAGCAAACTCTGGCCACAATGAGGTAATTCATTGTCAATTTATAGATTTAAATGTTTCCATTGTTTATTTGATTTTTAGTTTTTAGTTTTTTATTTCTAAATTTAAAAGAAGAAATTTATTATATATATAGGGACATGAGACTGACAAAGATAAAGAGGCATTAGCTTCCATATTGGGGGTAGAGGCAGTGAACAAATTGGATGGTATGGACTTGACAATGCTTGCTAGATACATAGAAAAATGATCTAGTAAAGCCCCTGAAACATTGCAACCAAATCAATAGTGTCAAAGGGAATCAATTGATTCCCCAACCAGTCCTAGATCAAGAAAAAGATCCAGGAGGAAATCAATAACAATAACCTCTAAGAATGTGGAATAGGGAGTAGAGGCTTCCAATGTCCCACCCACTCCTGGGACATAGACTTCTTCGACCACCACGCCATATTTTGCATCTTGCATTGGTACCTAGGATACCAAGATAGAATATGATGTGGTTTTAGGGGAAGTCTGAATGATAGATGCTGGAAAAACATTTGTGAATAGGTTGAAGGAATCATGCCTTCAACGGTTCAAATACCATCTACATTTTCCATTCTCAAAGATACCCATGCACCTGCAAAAAGCAGTTATTCATGACATGGAGATTGAATTTGGCACATGTTGGCCTGTACAGAAGATAAAGCTATGAATGTCTCAAAACTACAAGAGATTTCGGTGCAACCAAACAAAGAAGATAAAAAAACTCCCTCCTAAGCTAAGGCTCAAAAAAAGGCCAATTGATGTAAGTGTGAAAGTATGGAAAGAGCTTGTAAAAGCATATGAGAAGTCTGATGCATGGAGGAAGTCCGGTGTGGAGAGTACGTAGGTATTTAAATTTGTTCATAAGATTATATCAAATTTATTAAATGATTTTTAAATTTTATTTGTGCATAGTTAAATTGAATTAGTATATGTTTCAGGACAAGGCCTCTAAGGCTAGGCTTGACAAACTTCGTGCCATGCATCACAGTGGCCAAAAAGGTTTACAGGCCTTGATCTGTACATTTGTAAGTATATTTAATAAGTTAAATGTTATTTTTTTTATTTCCTAGGAAAAAGTAAATGATTGCATATTAATTAGTTTAACTAGTCCATGTGCCATGTTTTGACAAGAGGAGAAATATGGCCTGCATCCAAGCCAATTTGAAAAGGAATTATTACAAAGAAAAAAGTAGACCGATTTTGTAATTTGGATGGAGAACGAGGTATCAATAGTTGACTTTCAATAACTTAGTTGGATATTGTTGTGTTAACATGTCAATTTTCATTTCTTGTGTTAAGTTGTTTATTGATGCATAGGATGAGTTCTATAGTGCTTCTCTATTGGCCCTAGATCCCACTCAATTGTCCCATTATTTACAGTTCTGGACATGTGCACATGTCCTCCTAGTTACCTTATTATAGTGTTGAGATTTGAACTTCAGTCACTCTCATTATGAATGCACCCTTTTACCTTTATAGAACAATCCTTGGACATTTTTCACAATAATTTTAATCCACAAAGGTTAAAAACTGTAAGGGCAATCACTTAGATACAAATGTGAGTTATGTGAACAGGCCACTGAATCATCCACACATTTGTTTATATTGAATTAATGTATAGATAACAGATCCTTTATTGAATTATTAGGTGGTGATAGAACCTATGAAAATGATGAGTCCCTTATCAAAGGAACATCATTGAATATTCCAACAGTTGCAACAATGTAGGGCAATCCTCTATCTTGTGATCAACATCATAATAAGTATACATTGGAAACTTTGTGCAACTACGAGAGGTATGCCCAGGCTCTCCACACTAGTAGCAATAGATTCCTCTATTGCATACTCTACCATGGCCTCCTTGATTTCCTCCATGCTCCATTTATTATGGTTCCTAATAGCACAACACCAACTATTGTGGTTGTGACTGGGGTTGCATGGTTGTGTTTAATTTTGTTTTCCTCTTGCCTTGTAGAGGACTTGTACTACTTTGTAGGTGGTAGTGTCATGGGTGGATGTGTGACAAACCTTACACTAGTAATTGATAGGAACATCCTTTCACTTTTGCAGTAGTGGACAATTTCATGAGTCTCATGACATATGGTGCAATTAAGTATGTGTTGAGCAAGAGGGAACTATGTGGCATTAATAGCTTGAGCTCCCACCACTAGATAGTTTGTAGTTGTATGCCCCTTAGTGTGGCACTTTGTTCATCATAAACCACATTGATTAAGAGTTTCACTTGCAAGTTGTGCTATTTGCATGACCATTTTTCCATTTGTTCTTTTAGGCATGTAGTAGAATCATATATTGGGGGCTCCCCTAATTCTTATAATCTCAACACAACTTTTAAGGCAACTTTTTAATTAGGGAGAGTGAGCTAAACTAGTTCATGTTGGATATGTGCAATTAGCCTACCAATAAATCATTCCTTCTAAATTTCAATATTTTATAGTTGGGTCAATGTTTAACACCAATTCCTTAGAGCGTTGATCATACCTACACACAATCTCTTTTGATTGTTGCCTTATTTCCTTTAATGCCACAATATTACGATGCACCATCTTAGGGCAATTGAAATTGGAAAGGAAATCTCTTAGCAGTTTACCAAGATCATTCTTGGTGCCATTAGGATCATAATGAGTATACTAGTCTTATGCTTTCTTACAAAAAGTGGTTGCAATTAACCTAATACTATGGTCATTATCCACAACATTTTGTGTGTGCCATGCTATCTCATATGCTTAAGTTTGATAGGCTAATAATGAACAACAAACCCTTGTTTGCAT
Organism: Cunninghamia lanceolata; assembly: GCA_027924645.1. Classification (NCBI taxonomy): domain Eukaryota; kingdom Viridiplantae; phylum Streptophyta; class Pinopsida; order Cupressales; family Cupressaceae; genus Cunninghamia; species Cunninghamia lanceolata. Next base: position 27,362 of record BSBN01000814.1, read on the forward strand.
GCCTCCTTAGGACTAGTCCCATTTTGGATTCCTTATGAAGTTAGGGTGATTTGAAGGAAGATCAAAGTTGCACTCCAAGTAGATGTGTTGATAAAGAAGGGCTTAGCAGAATATGGAAACCTTTAGATATTGTGTTTTTTGTTTTTTCCATTTCAAAACTATTTGTTTTCTTTCTTTTCTAATGAAAATTTATTCAGAAGCCCTTTCCTACACCCAAATCTTTAATTTTAAACTCACTTGCATGGAAGATGCATTAAAGGTATCAATTATATATGTTCCATGATTTAAATCCATTATTTTTTGGTTCTTAGTATGATAGAAAGAAGGATGTTGTTGCTTCTTAGACTTGTTGCACACCTTGCACTAGGTCCACAGGATGGTGGAATGGTATTCGAGGACACAATGGCTCTCATATCAGATTTTTTTGCAAGGAATCAATTTAAAATGGTCTAAGGCCTAGCTTTCATTCCAACCTAGGATTCCATCACAATAATGTCATATTATAGTCTTCAGATATGTGTATAGTTTATGTGCATGGTATCAACCATTTAGTAATAATTCCTCACACACCACACTGTAACTGAGATGTGTGAATGCCCTAAAACTATACAGGTTCAGTCCAAATACTATCATAATATCATGCCTGATAAGATCATAGATACATCATAGTTTAGGTGTGGGTAAGACTTCCTTAGCATAGGTAGGGCTTCCTTAGTGTAGCCCTAACTATGCATTGTAGGAGAATCATTATATTGACCATTCCAAGTTCAGACTAGCAGGGACAATGGAGTTTCAAGACCCTTGCCAGCCAAGGGAAGGTTAATATAAGAATTTTGAGGGACCTAGGGTAGTGATAGTCATATAGGTTTTTGTTATGTTTGGAACCCATAAAGTCTTGAGATCTTCTTAGAGGGGTGATATGTGACTAGGGTATGAAGGCTAGGACTTTGTATGTAATCTTAAGCCCTCCTTTTGGATTTGTTGGAAGCCTTCTTCACTGATACATAAGGACTGTCAAGACTCCTATGATAGTGCATTAGAGAGGCATTGAAATCACAAAGGAGATAAATGTTATTAGGCCATCACCCATTGGAGATGGGATTGTCATAAAGAGGATGATAGTGTTACCTTGTCATAGTCACAAAGGGGATAGTCTTTGTGGTGGTAATTATAGTCACTAAGTTTACATCCACCTTCCTAGGGTCTGCAGAAATGCTTGAAGTTGAATATGCCTATTTTAAAGATCTTGCCATGAGTATTTTCCATGATTTTACCCCCCTAATGATACGAATATTGAATATAAAGGTGCGGAAATTATTGACTAACCTTACTACTGGCATAGTCAATTTGCTAACATGCAAAAAAGTCATGAGGTTTTTCTTCTTTTATTCAAGATTTATATAATCTTCCTTATTGATAGGATGGGTGTCTTCTATTCCCAAATTGTCTATGACAAAATACCAATGGAGACCTCCCCAATCCTCATCTCAAGTTTCAAATGCACAATGAAAGGATGGAGGACAATCATAACTATCATAATAGTACATTAGCATTTTTTGTCTCAAGGTGGCCCTTGAGACTGCCAAGGGGATGGATATAGAGTTGGGATTATGGTTTTTGTTTAAAAGCCTTCTATCATTGACTTATTATTTATTTGTGGCAAGGATCCCAATAGTCTAAAGATTACAAATTGTCATCAAGAAGGGATTGTCATAGTTAAGTGTGGTACAATGATACAATTTCATCTTGGTTGAGTATTGTATAAATCTCAAGATATTTAGAATGAATGGGGGTATTAGGGTGTGGTATCACTATATAGGTAACCATCAAGTGATTTCTTCAACCCAATCTTGGCCTATATAGTACCTAGTGTGAAGAGCAAGATAGTGTTGTCTAAGAACCTTGTTACGGTCACAAATGAGGGCAGTCTTAGATATTGTAACCATAGTTGGAATCCCTTGTTGTCACCATAACATATGTGACCGAAAACCATGACTCTATGGGTATGAGTTGTTTGAAACTCCTTTGAGAAGATCCCACTATGGGAATGAATCATAATTCAATGTTAAATAGGATTGTTGTCATTACAAAAAACATAGGGCAGTCATCGTATCCTCTCATTACCATCATAGAATTAATGCAACTATATTTTTCAATACCAAAGAGATAGAATTGATGGTAACCATAAGGTCTGTGTTGACTAGTCTCAATCATCCATCCCTCGATGGTAAAAAATAATGTCCCAAAGGAGACAGTAATGATGATACAAATGCAGACACAAAATAAGACCACTTTATATTCTTCTATTTTATAGGACTGTCTCTACATTGTTGGTCTAGATTAAGGAAGACATGATTTAAGAGTTCATTGGATTTGATGGCTACAAGCCATTCATCAAATCCACACAAGGTGGCATGGTCAGGTTTTTGAATGCTTAAGTCCTCCTTTGTCAGATGTTGTAGTTGCAACTACCATGTTAGACATGTATGCAAAATGTGGAAGCATAGACAAGGCACGTGAACTATTTGACAGAATGCCTCAAAGAAATGTGGTCTTATGGACTGCAATGATTGCATGATATGCACAAAATGGATTTGTTGAAAAGGCTTTAGAAATTTTAAAGCAAATGCAATTGGCTGGTGTAAAGCCAAATTCCACAACCTTTGCCAACATCCTCCTTGCTTGTGTTAAAATGGGAGCTTTGGAACAGGGTATGGACATCCATCAATACATAAAGGATAGACGATTTTTGTCAGATGTTGTAGTTGCAACTGCCCTGTTAGACATGTATGCAAAATGTGGAAGCATAGACAAGGTATGTGAACTTTTTGACAAAATGCCTCAAAGAAATGTGGTCTCATGGACTGCAATGATTGCAGGATATGCACAAAATATGGAATCATAGACAAAAAACATGAACTGTTTGACATAATTCCTCAAAGAGATGTCATCTCATGGAATGCAATGATTGTAGGATATGCACAAAATGGATTTTGCAAGGACGCTCTTAAAATTGTTGAATTAATTAAGCACTCTGGAACATATCCTAACATTGTAATCTTTGCTTGTATTCTAGGTGCATGCAACCATGCAGGTTTAGTGGATAAGAGCTGTACATACTATTGGCAAGAGACACTATATGGACTCATGAATGTTGTCATTGATGGCAACAAAGGTTATCCCACACATTTGCAAGACATGATAGGTCATCACCGGAAGTCAGATTGAAGAAGTGTTGAGGTTCGGTAAGCAAGAACAGAGCAGTCAGTAAGGTTTGACAGACAGGTTCGGATCTCTCAGTAGAAGTATCTCAGTGAAGTGCAGATTTGGGGAAGTCAAGAGGAGTATCTTGACTAATAGATTCCAGAGTTTGAGCCTCCAGTATGGAAAGGATAAAGAGATATGAATGCTTGAGTGTCAGGTTCCCAAGTGACAGTGTGAACAGAGGAAGAACTGACTGGTAGAACATCAGACATTATTCCGGATGTGTTACTGATGATGGAAAAGGTTCTTAAGGCATAAGTTATGTTTGGATGACATGATTGATGACTTCTACAAGTATATGCTTGATCCGTAATACTTGGTGTGCAAGGATTCAGTTGACAGATCAAAGTTTGAGGAAATTATTAACTATTTCAGATGCCGACTAGAAAGGTGATGAAATCACTTGTGCGGATATATATATATAGGATTGACTTAGATGTGAATTAGTGTGTGGTGTATTGTGAAGTGTGAAGAAAAGAAGAAGAGCAGAGTGAAGATAGTAGAAGAGGTTCGGAATGTGACAGTACAGCTGCATCAAGAGAGAGTAAGAATGAAGTGCAGCAAATCAGTTTACTGAGCTTAACTGGAACTGAACCTCAGCATGTGTGGATGCTTCTCATCAGTTCAACATTGTGTTATCTTCCTTTCTTGTAGACAGTGTGTCTCCTATAGGCAGTAAGCCTCTTGTGAGTAGTGTGCTCGAGCAGTGAGCCCTAATTGGTAAGTGCCATATTGTTACTTCTATTCTTCTAACAGAGAATAATATCTTGGGTTAATCACCCCATGGTTTTCTCCCTTAACAGGGTTTCCACGTCAAAAATATTGTGTCATGTGTATTTCCATTTCATGGTTATGTTTGCTTGGTTGAATTGATGCTACACTAATTATTAAGAAAGTTCAGAAAGCTGAAATAATCAAGATAACTGATTCACCCCCCCTCTCAGTTATCAACAATTGGTATCAGAGACAAGTTCCTCCTAACAGAGTCTAACAGCTTGAGGAAGATCTGGGAATTCAAATGGATGTATATGGTTTAAGGGAGCAACTCAAGACTGCCCTTGATGATCTCGAGTAGTCAAACTCTGAAGTCAATGAATTAAAGGAAAGACTCAAATAGGCTGATGATTTCATGAAAGAACTAAAAGACAAATTAAGTCTCTCTATGAAAAAGAGAAAGGAGCTACTTCAGCAATTAGCAAGTCAAAGTGAAGCCAATGATACAAATGAAGATCTAAAGGAGAAAACCAAGTTATGTGAAAAGCTATCAAAAGAAATCATTATGGTAAGAAATGAAATGGAATCAGGAGTTATGAAGTTTACCCAAGAGGTTGAAGAGAAAAGAAAAACTGAAGATGATCTAAGACAATCTCTCAAGGAGAAATTAGAAGATTGCCACAAGATGGATAGAATTATCAGACATCTTGAATCTGATCTTGAAGATGCTAAAGACAATGAAGAAAAACTTGAGGATCAAATTGTCTCCCTTAAAAGGGATCTTCAAACAACAAATGAATATAAAGAGAAATTCAAGATAAGTTCTGCTCAACTTGAAGGTCTTCTTGAAAGTCAAAAGAGGGTAGATGACAAGTGTGGTTTGGGATATGAGAAAGGAGAAAGCTCTGGATCTGGTCAGAAGAATCTTAGATAAGAAAATCCAAGGAACAGGCCTAGAAGACCTCCGGTAAGACAACCTAATGCTCAAAGATATCCATCCTTCAATGGATATTACCACAACTGCAATAACTTTGGTCATAAGGCTAATCAGTGCAGAAAGAGAATAAATCAGACCAATACATCCTTCTCTGGATAGTGTTTCAACTGCAAAAGGTATGGTTACAAATCTCATGAATACAGAAATATGCAAATAAATAATTCATTTAATGGTAGATGCTTTGTATGCAATGGAATGGGTCATATGGCTAATCAATGCAGATCAAGAGGATATCAATCAAATATGCAAAGAAATATTGTTTACCAAATTTGCAATAGATCCGGTCATATTGCAAAATTCTATAGAAGCAAGAATTAGGACAAAAGAGGTCTGGTATATCATAATCAGAATCAAGATAAGGGAAAACATAAGGTGAATGCAGATGAAGTTCAAAGTGAGATGAACAAGATTTGGGTGAAGAAAAGTACAGAGAATGTAGGGGATGGATCCGCACCAGACTCTGGTGCTGATATTCCTTTCAAAAATTAAAAAGTGAGCTCTGGCTCAGGGGGAGACACAAAGAAAACCTTGTTCCCCAGCCAGTCAATTAGTGCTGGAACTGGCACAAGACGAGTTGCGGATTAAAGGGTTCATAAGATAAACATCCAAATAAACTATGGTTAAGATTTGGAAGATCCGCACGATGTTTAAGATCAAGATTGATCCGGTTCTTCAAGCCATCTGAATAAGGCAAACCAGAATGACTTAGGTCGAGCATTTAGTGCAACTTGACATTAGGGTTTGCGGAGCAATATAAGGGTTTTCTCATTAAGCATTGTTCATTCTGCATTCAAGAAGAAACGAAAAGAGAAGCTCTGCAATAGAATTCCTCATGCTCATCAAAGATCATTTGCAGAAGTCATTTCATCCAGAAATCAATCCGGCTAACTCCATGAAACTGAAAGGCACAAAAGGTATTCTCTGTTATCAAATATCTCTCTGTAAATCCTTGAATGATGGGTACTCCAAATATTGTGAAGATCTCTGATAGGCCTCTCTCCAAATTCAAGAAACATCCATATAAATCCTTGGAAGTAGATCCCCTAGGAGCTTTTTCCAGTGTTCCACATGGTGTGTTGCATGTAGAAGATGTTAGGGCATATATTCATGCGAATATTGAAGAATTTGGGGAATCTAAGCTAGTTGATATCTATCACAATAAGTTAATAGATGATTCTTTTGAGCTCAAACCTCAGTTCAAGGCCATCTGGGATAAGCATTTTGCACATTACATTCATTTCCCATATTTTGAAGAAGATGAATGGGTCTGGTACGTGTTGAGCAGAGTACATGATAACTTCCTATGGTTGAATAGACCATTTAAGATTACCAAAGATGCAATTAGGGCAGTAACCGGTCTGCATTCATCTGGTGGGATACCTGTTCTCAAATATGTCAAGAGTTAGACAATGAGTGATGCAACTGGATCAAAATTCAACAAGAGAGCTATGACAATTGAAGATACATTGATCCGGATATCAAATTTGCATCCATGATAATTGGTTACAAAGTTTATCATTCTAGCAGGGAAAATTCAGTACCGGGAACTGCAGTTTATACAGCTTATCAAATGCTAAAAGAAAATGTTGACTATGATCTGTGTGAACTTCTTCTAAACCAACTATTGGAGAATCTACAGAAGATCAAGAAGGATAAGAAAAACTCCTTCAAGTATGGTGGGTTGATATTGTGTCTGTTTTTCTACTTCATGAGTGAGCTGCCCAGATCAAGTGGTTGGGTTTGGCAGAATGACAGACCTATTGCAATCCAAATCAGAGACTATCTGCATGGGTTTGGAGATGCCAAGACAAGAAACACAGCTCTGTGGGGTTATTTCAAGAACTTCCAAAATTTGATGCAAGCAAGAGAGAGAATTCCTAAATCTCTAGTTGAAAAGTATAAGGATACTGTTTGTTTTATGGTTGAAACTGATCAGTACCAAATGGAAGCTGTGGAACCAAGGGCAGTCTAGATCATGCCGATGGGGTATGAGGTGGATGAGAAACTTGTGGAGCTGCATGTCCAAAACATGCTTAGTCAACCCAAGGATCCCAAAGCAGAAAGATTTGGAACCTTTGAGGAATTGAGTATAAAAATTCATGTGGAACTTAGACAACCGGAGGTAAAGAGGAAGGTGAGAAAAGAAGTTGAAGAAGTTGCCAAAAGATATGGCATATCAAAAGAGGCACTTGATGCCAACAGGGAAAAGATGGAAAGGACTGAGGAAGAGAAGAAAGAGATAGAAAAGGGAAGCAAGGAAAGTGCTCCGGTAGAGTCCTCCACCCGGACAAGATCATCAAAGAGATCAGCACCTGTCACTGCTAAAAGCTCAAGGACATCAAAACCAGAAGAAAAATCATCCAGCAGAGGAGAGAAAAGAACTAAAACAAAGGCCACAAGGTCTTATGTCAGTCAAAAGGATGATGAAGAAACTAAATCAAATGAGGAGATAAAGAAAATGAAGAAGCAGAAGAAGAAAACATCCGGTGAACCTTCTATCGGTCAAGGTGAAGAAGAAAAGGCAGAAGATTTTGTAGAAAATCCCACTCCGTCTTTAGATGATGTCATCAAATCAGTCACTGTGGATGGAAACCTTCAGCCAATGGCTGAAATCTATGATGATTACAATGAAGCAGACCAAAAGATCTTGCAGGAAGCAGCAGTTAAGTATCTGAACATATATAACAAGGATTTTATTGAAATTATATCTCTTATTCCCAAAATCCTAGAAAAAGAGTTAGAAATAAGAAAGAATACTGCCTTGGCCAAAGACCTAGAAATCTGGGAATAGATAGCAATTCAGCGATATCCTTCAATCGATCCCAAGAAAATAAATATGGTATTCAAAGATTGTAAGGATGAATTCAGGAGCAAAGCAAGGATGAATCAACTTATGCTCAGAGAGACTAACAAAGTTGCAAAAGAGATAGAAGAGATCCTCTGGAATGCATTCAAAAGATTCAACATTCCAATTATAGATGAGTTGGGTACTGACCCCTTGACCACAAGTGTTGCAGAAGAGTCTATTGAGAAAATGATAGAAGAGGTAATGAATACCGATGCAGAAACAGCTAAGGACTTAGAACCTCTACTCTGGAAGAGGTGGCCCATGAATAGACTAACATTTCTCCTTCGGATTCCTCTGTTGACCCCAGATCTAAAGAAGAAGAAATAATAAAGGAGAAAGAAAAAGAGGTGAAAGGTAAAGAAGGAAGTCAAGCTGAAAAGAACATAAGTGACACTGCAGAAGAGAAGAAGAATTTGTCTCTAGTAAGAGACACTGCAGAATCTATCAAGGACTTCTTGACAAAAGAAACTAATGAGATGGATGAACCAGAATTACTAAAAGGGCCATTAGATTTTGACTCTCTATCTCCGGTACAAACAATGAAGATAGCTTCATTTGCAAATGCGAAGGCCAAAGAGAAACTACTAAAATCTCACATGGAAGACTGTGAGCTTATAGAGGTAGCATCTGGAGTGTTGGAAAAGATCATGCCATCTTTTCAAAAGGATCCCACAGCCTCTTCCTCTGGTAATCTCAAAACTCTAGTCAATAGTGTTAGCAAACATTTTGATTCTCTAGAGAAATCAGCTGAGGAGAAGGTCAGAAAAGAATTTTTGGATAAGAGATTCTCAGAACTACAAGGGATAATATCAAATGACAGAAGAGTTATGGGTATTGGGATAAAAAGTTTGAAAAATGCCCTTAAGGATGGAGGTGATGTATACAAATTTTGTATATCCTGGTCTAAAACAACAGTAGAGATTGAGAAGAAAATGAAAGAACAGGAGGATAAACTGATAAAACTTTCTCAAAATTTTGATCCACTTACTACGTCCATAATAAATCAAGAATGTCAAATGGTTGCAGTTTTGAATGAAATTAAGAAGCTTGAAAAAGAGAAGAAAAACATAATCAGTAGGTTGAGTGAGCTCAGAGGGATAATTGTCCCTAAGTTAGAGGCCATGCATGAGGCCATAAAAGAAGCTCGAATCACAGCCCGGACCAATGATCCAATAGATCTAAAAAGGGCAGATGCGTTTGCATTCCTGTTGAGTGGTCATATATCAATTTTTGACAGAATGAAGCAAAGTTGGGCTACAGAATTCATTCAATTGAAAACAACTTTTGCAGACATACTTTAGTATATGTAAGTATGCCATATGTATATACTTATGCGGACAAGATTTTGAAAATTTTGGTGTGCGGACCCTACCGTTTGCCATTGATGTCAAAGGGGGAGTGAGGAGCAGTGAAAAATGAGGAATCCAACTAAGGGGGAGCTTCGGTAAATGTACATAGAGACAGAGCATCAGCCAAGGGGGAGTATAGTGTGACACTTAGTCATTTTTCACTAAGTGTTGCTATCAATGCCAAAGGGGGAGATTGTTGGCAAGAGACACTATATGGACTCATGAATGTTATCATTGATGGCAACAAAGGTTATCCCACACATCCACAAGACATGATAGGTCCTCACCGGAAGTCAGATTGAAGAAGTGCTGAGGTCCGGTAAGCAAGAACAGAGCAGTTAGTAAGGTCCAACAGACAGGTCCGGATCTCTCAGTAGAAGTATCTCAGTGAAGTGCGGATTTGGGGAAGTCAAGAGGAGTATCTTGACTGATGGATTCCAGAGTTTGAGCCTCCGGTGTGGAAAGGATAAAGAGATATGAATGCTTGAGTGTTGGGTTCCCAAGTGACAGTGTGAACAGAGGAAGAACTGACTAGTAGAACATCAGACATTATTCCGGATGTGTTACTAATGATGGAAAAGGTTCTTAAGGCATAAGTTATGTTTGGCCGATGTGATTGATGACTTCTACAAGTATATGCTTGATCTGCAATACTTGGTGTGCAAGGATTCAGCTGGCAGATCAGAGTTTGAGGAAATTATTAATTGTTTTGGATGCCGACTAGAAAGGTGATGAAATCACTTGTGCGGATATATATAGGATTGACTTAGATGTGAATTAGTGTGTGGTGTATTGTGAAGTGCGAAGAAAAGAAGAAGAGCAAAGTGAATATAGTAGAAGAGGTCTGGAATGTGACAGTACAACTGCATCAAGAGAGAGTAAGAATGAAGTGCAGCAGATCAATTTACTGAGCTTAACCGGAACTGAACCTCAGCATGTGTGGATGCTTCTCATCAGTTCAACATTGTGTTATCTTCCTTTCTTGTAGACAATGTGTCTCCTATAGGCAGTAAGCCTCTTGTGAGTAGTGTGCTCGGGCAGTGAGCCCTAATTGGCAAGTGCCATATTGTTACTTCTATTCTTCTAACAGAGAATAATATCTTGGGTTAATCACCCCATGGTTTTCTCCCTTAATAGGGTTTCCATGTCAAAAATATTGTGTCATGTGTATTTCCATTTCATGGTTATGTTTTCTTAGTTGAATTGATGCTACACTAATTATTAAGAAAGTTCAGAAAGCTGAAATAATCAAGATAACTGATTCACCCCCCCTCTCAGTTATCAACACATACTTCAATCACATTTGTAACCCTTATTGCATTACACCTACATTTGATCATTATGTGTGCATGGTTGACTCCTTGCCTGTGCTGGCTATCTTGAAGATACTCTAAACTTTATCTTTCTTTCTAAATCCCCAAATTTTCCCTATTCCCGCTCACATTGAAGACCTGTGAGCGAGAGGGCTAACATTTTTTCTTTCTAAAATCGGCTAGATAACATAGTGCTAACTTCATTTTTTTTTTCAAACAAAATAGACCTTTATCTTAAGGTTACTCATGAACCTTAAAAAATTATTGAAAAAAAATTGTGCATTCCTTAATGACATGTAAGAGAATTTAATCAACTACTACTTAAAACTCTTTAATGTTTCTCTCTAATGCAGGTTATTAGATTAATAGTGAAAAATAACATACATGGACCAAGCAATTTGTGGCACTTAAGGTTATGTAATAGAATTTACAGTTGATAGTTAAATTGTATAACAATTTTTTTTATGATCTTTACTAACGTTTATTAGAATTGTTGCATGTTTTACATCATTGGAATGACATATTAGCTGTAACTTTTTTGAAATTTTATTATGGTATGTGCACTTTGATATGATGTAATATGATTATGGTTTCATTTCATATGTTGTAATATTAGATATATAATAGAAAAATAAATTATTGCATGAAATAAATAATAACTTTTCATTTTAAATACTTTTTTTTTGCAGAACATGGGTCTTCCAGAAGATCAAGATGATCCTCATGATATAGATCCACATTATGTTGGTTCTGGTACAGATCACATGGCAGAGGATGATGATGACGTAGATATAGAAGACATCGAGGCTGATGATGATGACAACGATGATGATGATTATGATGATGATGATCATGATGGTGATGATGATGATCATGATGGTGATGATGATGATGAGATAGTTGCTGGTGGTAGCCAGTGACATTCATGATCATATAGATTGCATAATGGATAATTGTTGATATATCATTATGATGCCTCTTTTCATGGTTACTATCATATATATCATTTTCACAGCCTGCAGTACCATATTAATGAGTTGTATCATAAATTTATGTATCATTTTGACTTATATCATTTGGATATGTATCATCTTGACTTGTATCATTTTGAGTTACATAATTTATCACTTTTACTTATATCATTTGTACATGTATCATTTTGACTTATTTCAACTATTGGACATGTTATTGATCTACTGGCATATTTGACTTTTACTTGTTTTAGTTATATACGATGATGATTTTATCAGTATTGACTTGTCAATTTATATATATTGAAAGTGGTCGATGATTTTTGGATGGATATTTATTACGTATGATGATTTTAATTTATTTCTCAGGATGGATGTTGTCAAATTCAATTAAATTATAGATATTTGACTCACTTGTTTTAATTATAGATGATGATCATGTTATAATAATTTTATCTTGTTATTTAATCATATGAGTTAAATAATTAAATTACTTACTCTATAATCATATGAGTTATTTAAGAGGCATGATATATTTAACTAATTAAATTGAAATAAAACATATTAAATTAATAAATGTAAGCAAAACAAAAAGCATTTTTAGAAGCAAAAAAGGAAGCAACAATGGAAGCCAAACTAGAAGCAAACCAAAAGTAATCTTGGAAGCAAAACTTGGCATTATCTAGGAAGCAAAAATAGAAGAAATTCAGGTAGCAAACAAAGAAGTAATAATGGAAGCAATTTTAAAAGCAAAAAAAGATGCAATAATAGAAGCCATATTAGAAGCAACAAAAGACATGAAAATGGAAGCAAAATTGGAAGCAAAACTGGAAGCAAGATTAGAAGCAAAAGTGGAAGCAAAATTGGAAGCAAAACCAGAAGCAAACCTGGAAGCAAAACCAGAAGCAAAATTGGAAGCACAACTGGAAGTAAAACTGGAAGCAAAACCAGAAGCAAAACTAGTAGCAAAATTGGAAGCAAACCTGGAAGCAAAACTGGAAGCAAAATTGGAAGTAAAAGTGGAAGCAAAACTAGAAGCAAACCAGAAGCAAAACTAGAAGCAAACCGGAAGCAAAATTGGATGCAACAAACAATGTTATGTCAGAAGCAAAATTGGAAGTAAAACCAGAAGCAAAATCAGAAGCAAAATTGAAGCAAAACTAGAAGCAAACTTGTAAGCAAAACCGGAAGCAAACCTGGAAGCAAAACCAAAAGCAAACTTGGAAGCAACACAAGAAGCAAAATCAAAAGCCAAACTGGAAGCAAAAACATTCGGTGCTAAATCTAGCACTAATCTTGGCCCTAAACTTGACTAAACCTGATGCTAAACCTGGTGCTAAACTCGGCACAAAACCTGGTGCTAAAGCTGACACCAAAGTGAAATGCAGTTTGGCACTGAGTTTTGCACAGGTAGAAGTGTCCAATTCATGAACTCAAATGCACTAAATTATGGCGCTATTTTAGGCGCTAATTGCCTCTTTTGTTGTAATTCTAGTCATCTCAATCAGCACCTAAGCCTCTATATCAATGCCTAGTCATCTCAATCAACGCTTAAGCCTCTGTATCAGTGCCTAGTCATCTCAATCAACACCCAATCCTCTATATCAATGCCTAATCCTCTGTATCAACACCTAGTCCAAAACTCATTATAAAGTCAATTTTTTGTCCTTGTGGTTGCCGACAATCCCTGTTCCATGCCATTCTTCGACACTACATGCCACCTCAATCCATGCCCCTATCCATTTATCACTCTTAGCTTGTGATCTACCCCAATCATTGACCATTATTCTTGTCATCATCCCCTTTAGATCCTAAATTGTCTATGTCATCCATAATTAGTCCCAAGTCATCATTATCCTTAAACAATCCCTAGTCAAAACTTTGTTTATCCCTCATTAATCTTGACCAATTTACCATCCTTAATAAATCTACATCAATCCATAATCAATCATTACCCTTGAATCAATTAAGACCAACCATTTCATCGTCCAAATCCATCCTAATCAACAAATCAACCCAAACCACATCCAAATCCTAAGGTTAAAACTCTAGATCAAAATTATCCTTTTGTTTGTATTAAGCTTGAGACTTTGTTCATCTTAAGTTTAGTATAAACTAAGAATCATCACCCTGCTCTTAGATAAATTGGCTTAGGAATCTTGACAACTCCTAAGTTAGTGGATTCCAAGAAATCCCATTTTGCTTGGTGCGTCTTGTCTACCCCAAGTAAAATAATCCTATTGTCCTTTTGTTTAGGCTCTTTTGCCCACCCTAAGTATATAGGATAACCACCGGCCTTTAATCATCTTGATCTAGATTTTGGACCTATCCCCACCTCTCATCATTGGTACCTCATCATCCAAATCTGACCCAAATTCACCTTTTATGCCTCCCATCACATGATCACAAGATAAGAAAATGGATGCTCGTTACCAACCCCTCTCTCCTAGTGGCTCTACCACCTGCAACATGGAGGAATATGTCAACCAACCCGAAATGGGTGAAGCATCCACTCATCCTCATCAAACTTATCCCCCCACCTTTGTCAAGTTCCTTAATGAAAAGGGGTTACACAATAACTTTGACCAATTCATTGACAACCATAAGGATGAATTTCTTCAACGTCTCATCGAACATGGTGCGTACCTCCCATATTCATATGACCATGATAAGCTCAAAACCATCTTTCATGACAAACCACCAACACCCATCTGTGATCAACCATGGGGGAGTGTCCCTAATCCTAATGAACCCATTTATGACAACCCATGGGCTAGTTTTGCTTCCAACACCACCACCTCCATGCCTTGAGACAAACATGAGGGCTAGAAATGTTTCACAACCACAAGCATCCAATCCCCCCATTGGGTTACCTTATGACATGCTACCCTCTAATGTGCCCATTTTTGGGGTCCCTTCTAATGTCACCATCACCAACATAGCACCCCCGCCAAACAATCAACAAGAACCCCCCACAATTATACCACAACCTCTCCCTCCACTAAACATTCCACCAAGGTCAATCATCACACAAACGGTGGTACCACCCACAACATGAACACCCATTGCAAATCCACTCAACCAACCACAAAACCCATTGAAAAGCTATGCCAATCCCACACACACATATCAATCTTCCACGCATCAACAACCCCACCATGGATCATTGATACAACCTCCTTACGGCACCCAACAACAACCACCATCCCAAAATCAATGTTATTCCACAACAACAAACCCATGGGTCCCATGTTTACACTCAAACTATAGGCCTTCCACCACATGCACAACAACAACAATACATCCATCCCCAACAACAACAACAATACATCCATCCTCAACACCAACAATCATTGTCACAACAATAATACGTCCATCCCCAATATCAATAATCATCGTCAGAGCAACCTCTACTCCAACACACATCACAACCACCTCTTGCTAACCCTTTCGATCAAGAGTGGAAAGAGATGAAAAATGCACTTAAAACATCCAACTAGGGACCCAAAAGAAACATTATAAGTTCGAAGACTTATGTCCCTACCCGTTTGATAGAAACATTACCATCACATCTTTTCATCAACACTTTGAAATGCCAAAATTCAATAAATACAAAGGAAAATGAGACCCTCGTGACCACATCAAGGAATTCTTCATGGCATTCCAAGAAGTCACTTATGATGACCAATTCCTCCTTTGTCTTTTTCCACAAAGTCTAGGAGGACAAGCCTTAGAATGGCTCATGCACTTGCCTTATGGCTTCGTATCCACTTTTGCCGATCTTTTGGAGAAATTTGTTGCCCACTTCTCATACAATGTAGAGCATGAGATGACTATGCTCAACCTTTGCAACACTAAACAATGAAGTTGTGAGAGTTTGGTCAATTATCTACAAAGATGGAGAGCCCTTTCTAGTAAGCTACCTTGGCAACCCCCAAGAAATAACTCGTTCATATTTTCATCCAAAACCTCAACCAAGAAATGGCCTTCCATTTGGAAGTACATTGTGCATCGACCTTTAATGAAATCATAGAAAAGGGGGTCACCATTGAAAAAGCCGTTCTTGCAAAGGGTCTAGTGAAAATCTATAACAAGAACGGCAATGACAAAACATCCAACAACAAACCTAAATTTTGAGCTAAAAACAAGAACACCGTAGGAGATGGTGCTATCGATTCCAAGAACATTCAAATTGCCACTCCTAAACCAAAAGAGACAAACATAGTCCAAAATGTTTCAAACAATGTCTTCATCCCATCCGCTCCTCCAAAGTGGAATCCACCTAACAATCCAAAATGTAAATAAACTCCCTTGGGTGAACCACTCAAGGTTGTATTCCAAAAGCTACTCTGAGCTGGCATGGTTGAGTTCCTCACAATGAAACCATTTGACAAAAACCAACCTAAACCCACATGGTACAAAGAAAATGAATATTGTGACTATCATCGCATCAAGGGTCACGCCACAAGCAAATGCATGAAACTGAAAAACTATGTGGGCAGATGCTGTCAACACTGTTGTATATTTAATTAATAGAGGTCCTTCAGTTCTATTGGTCATGATGTTAGTCACAAACAAACATAGAATAAAAGTACACATTAACCTTTGTTCATCTTGAAAGATACTATGAACTCAAAGAATTTAGGATCCCAAGTCTCTGGTGATTAGGTCTTAATCGTCTGAAGTTAGTCAGAGGTCAATGTGAGTTGCTGTTTCCATTTTGGGGCCTTACGTGGAATTTTATCATCATCATGACATTCCTGTAGAAATTCTTTATAGAGAAGTCATATTATGCAGTTATTTGATGAGAAGATGTGGAAATACCTCAATCTTTGCATGATATTTTCAATTGTGCATGCTTCATATTCAAATATACTAAATATTTATGATTATCTACGAGATGTCTGCATATTTGTGTTATTTTCTTAAGATCATCAATTATTTGCAATTATGGAGATGAAATGCTCTGAAATTTAAAAAAAACTAAAAGGAATACTTCAATTTAAGGTTGAACCTTTAGCTATTGATCCACATACATACTTGATACTGTCATGAGGAGGAGAAATCAAACCATATGTTCACCAGGATATTCCACAGCTAGATACAGTTGATGCAAACTTCAGAGGATGATGAATGAAAACAATACATGCAACATGATGAGCACTCCAAGGGACGCAGCAAATCAAAGCACATATCCAGAATTCAGACACAGATTACTCAAGATTTACTAGGATTTGTAATCGAAATACTCTTCTCCTTTATTAAGTATGCAAAAGACGTACATATACAATAGCTTTGAAATGAGCCCTGAATACTTCAACAAACAGATTTCAATTAAGTTTTGAATGTTTACAACAAGGCATTCCACCACCTTTTATAGAATAAGGTGAGGAATCCGTTACAAAAAGATCTACAATCTTGATTTATCAATACAAATCCACGGTCATTATTTACTTGACTTTGTCAACCTTTACAAAATGACACAAGTTGCTAGCTGGCAACTATCTATACTACTTATGCTTATATCCCCTTCATGATGTGTCTTCATCATGTTCCTCAGCTGATTCATGCGGGTCATCATCATGTGCGTCGCTTCCTGAACTTTCACTGTCCTGATGATGATGATGCTGCATATGGGGCTGCATACTACTGCGGACCTGCTCATATGAATGCACAACTTGATCTATCCCTCCGCCATCTTGAGTTTTTGCTTTGATGATGGCATGTTTATGTGCTTCATATTTATCTCTGCTGTTATCCAGCTTATTTTTCCTATCCTGCAGTGTTTCATTATATTTTTCCATCTGGACCTTGATCCTCATTATTTTATCTATAAGTTCTTCTATCAAGTGGACAGGTGGACCATCTATTTCTAATTGGAAATTACTGCGTACAGCCTTGATGGCAGACTCTTGATCTTGATTTTCTATTTTTCCTTCCACCTTGCCTTCCAGTGTTTCCAATATCATTGCCTCTTCAGCCATTAAATCTCGTAGCCTCATGCTGATATCTCTCAGCTTATTATTGCATCTTTTGAGGACTCCGCATTCGAACTGAATGTCCTTATACCAAATATCTATCAATAATGCGGTATTACTGTTCAATACCTACTTACTGATAAGCAGTTGAGGATTTATCCCCTTTATTTCCCCTAAAAGGTTCAGGACTCTCTCTAGTTTGTAAGACCTCCTCCCGGTCTGCATCTGCAATTTATCTACCTTGGTCTTGGAGTCACTTAATATGCTCCACCTCTTCAGAGAGGCTTTCATTGTTTCTACAACATCATCCAATGCAGATGACATCCATTTCCTTATTACGGATGCCTCATGCTTCATGAGGTCCAATTTATTTACCTCCTCCTGAGAAATGGCAGTCAATGGGACTGCAGGCTCAGTCATGGTATCATCAGGATTGGTCAGTCCTTTGATATAGGCATGCAACTGAGCAATGTGCTCTTTATGTTGCTTATTCTTCTCTTTCTCTCTTTTCACCTTTTGAATTAGAGAGTCAATAATATCTTTGCCCTCCTGACCTTCTTGGTCCTCATTGGCAAAGCCTAAATCTACTGTGCTGATTTGAAATTCATCCACAGTGATTTTACCTTTTTCTTTCTCCACCGTAGGTATGGCAATTTGTGCGGTCCTTCTCCTAGTTGCCGGATCTCTTTTGATGGCTGATGTCATTCTGGCCTTCCTCTTGGGTTTCATTATATCGGCGGAGAACAAGGTGGAGATGTCGAATTCTTGAATTTCAGACTCTTCCTCAATATTCACTTCTTTTGCTAACCACGGAGGTACCTGATCATGTTTTTCAGCATCATCATGATGTTCACCCATATCTCCCATTTCTATCAGCAGATGTTGTGGAGATGGTGACTTTTCCTTTTCTTCTTCTTGATGCTCACTTTGTTGTTGATCTTGCGGCACCTCCTCCTGTTGAGGAATTTCCTTCTCTGGGGGAGCATCTTCTTGGTGTGGGGAACCCTGTGGTGCATCTGTATGTAGATCATGCTGATCATGACCTTTCTCCATCATTACTTCATTTGTTCCCAATTCTTCCCCTTGTGGCTTATCCACTGCACCAGATACTAGGGATTCTGCCTGAGGTGCTGGCGGTTGTTCTGTAGCTATTACTTCTTCCGAGCCTGCACTATCAACTTCTTGTATTTTGGCAGCTAGATCCTCTAGTGCTTCCTTCTTCTCATCAGCCCTTGCTTCCTGAACCTCTACTATAGCAGGTTCTGCTGATGTATCCTGTGGATCCTGTTGGCCTAACTCAAGAGCATGGCCCTCTGACTCTGCCATCTCTATCTCTTCTGTTGGGTGGCCTTTATCAAGTGATCCTGCTGGCTATTCAGGACTTGCATCCTGTTTCTCTTTCAGGTCCACCACTACAGGACTTGTCACCTCTGTGATTAATGCTTCTAGCCCTATCTCTTGATCCACCTGCTCTGGGCTTTTTTCTTGCTCTTCTTCTGCTTGTTTCATCTCCTCAAGCATAGTTTGAACTGGTGGAGGCTTGTGAGGAGTCATAGTTATATCAGCAGCAAGTGTTTCCATCTTCTGTGCAGCCACATCCTGCACTACCTCATCGTCAGACAAATTTATTGTCTCATCAAGCGAGACATGTCCTTCTGCTTGTGTCTAAGAGGCTTCTTTCGTTTGCTCTTCTGCAAGTTCAGTTTTGAACTTGACTATGGTAGGAAGTGGAACATTGTGCTGAAGTTCCCTTGGTGCTTCACTACCTGCCCCTTGTAATAGTGTAGGGGGTTCACTTATTCCACCTCTCATGGAGGTTCTTTGTTACTTAGGTGTGGTAGAGACCAGCACCTGTGGAGCTCTCCTCTTTCTTTTTATTATTAACAGAGCCTCTTCCTCTTCAGGCTCCTCCTCCATGAGGATATCCTCTGTATCACGTTTCCCTGAGGATTAACCTACTTCTAGGGTCTTAGTTATTCCAGCCTCTGCTGTCTGACTCTTCTTGGGCTTTTCTTTCTTTGGAGGGGATTCTAATTCTGATCCTGATCCTGATCCGGCCGCCTCCTCAGCTGTAAATACTGCCCTGTCAATTATAACCCCTTTGGGTTGTTTATCCACTTTCTTGCCCCTTGGGGGTCTTTTGCTCTTTTGTTGTGGTGGAGGTAACTTGTTTCCTTTAGTCTTTCTTTTCTCAAGCAGGAAGTCATCATATACCTCCCCAGGAATATCTTGTCCCTTCTTTTTGTTGTCCACCGTAATGGCAACACCTTTCTTTTTCAATGCCTCCACCTGATCATCGACCCAAGCTTGAGTCAGCTGTATGGTCCTGGCAATGAATGGGTCCAAAGATATGTCTTCCTGCATGGTGAGGTCAGGTGCAGAGATAGTGTCATTGTATATCTTTTTCTGTTCATATTCATCTGCAATTATCCTGCCATCATCCTTCTTCAATTGTTGGGGAAGGGAGATACAATAAAAAGTCCTAATTTGGTTCAGAGTCAACCTCTGATACCTTCTTCTCCTAGCTTCTGCCTCATCTTCGCAGTCAGCCCAAAAATCTTCTAGGTGCCTTTGATGAATAGGCTTTCCTAGTATCTTCTGTATCCTGCCGTAAGGATCATATGGTCTTGTTATTGGGAAAGGCTGCAGATTCATTTTATTCAGGGTGACCATCACCTTCTTTATATTGTCAGAATCAGGGCACATATAGTTGCCAATGCTGACTGGGAACAAAATTGGTGGCAGCTTCTTGGCATCCTTGTATATTTTTATCATCACGGAGCCCTGCCTAATAAATTCCATTAATAATACTGCATCGGTAGGATACCTTGGTAGCATGAGGGGATGTTCCTCAAAACCCTCAACCCTTATGTAAGAAAAGGTTGCAAACTGGATATACCAGGCTCCATGCCTGTAAACCACTTCTTGAGCTTCCATGCTCAATCTTTTTGTTCTGTCCTCTTCCATGGTCCTTACCAGATGCATAAAGAATGCATCATTGACTAGTTTGTAGTCTCTGAGGTAGTTGGTTCTCTGCAGCTGGGGATGATGATCCCAGATATATGCAACATTTGTGCCTGTGAGCTTTCCATCTGTAACTAAGGCATCAGAAGTGCCTTTATAAGCACAAGAGTAAACAATGTAAGATGTCATGTAAAATGCACAATTTGAACCTCCCAGGTTCATCAGCTGCTCGTGCAGAGCATCACTTATAATCTGGCCCCATAGTGGCTTGATGTCTGAGTACAGACACATCATGATTATCCCATACATCCAATCTCTAAAACTACTAGCATCAGGCTGGCCTGTTACCCTATTTAGGAGTGCAATCATGTATTGGTACTCCTCACTGAAATCATACTTGAACATGTGCACAGGAAGTTTGGCTGCTGCAGGATATATGCTGTTCTCAGCCCGCCATTGATACATGTTCTTCCTGGCTGATTTCTTATTGGCCTCATACTCTTTTCTTGACTTCTTGAGGTCCACACTCTTAACTTTACTGCCCAGTGGCAGTCCAAATGTCTGGGAGAGACCCTTGATAGAGAGGTCTGCATATATCCTCCCATGCTTTACCACTTGCCTCGTTTAAGGATTATAATTTCAGGCACATTCTATAACCAGCTCCAGAGATTCCATGGAATATGGGAAACCAGCAGCGTTCCACATTCCCGACACAAATACTGCATCTAGCACAGGACTCTTGTCATGTCCATCATTCAGTTTAGCTGACCAGGCCTCTAGATTGGTGCTCCCCTGATGGGTATCTGTAATTGCTCCATATTTGAACAGGACCCCCCTTTGAGAAGAGAACATAGGCCTAGTGAATTCCTCCTGACACTTAATGTACCGCTTGTCGGCCATGAGTACCTGCAATTAACAACAATCCTATCTCACAACAGGTAGATACATGCATACATATTACCATTAACTTCATAAATCACTATGCCTACTGTATCATTTCAACATTACTTAATCATATGGAAGCATAAATCAGAACTTGTATCATCATACCTGAACAATAATAACAGGATGAGGGTTTCATTTACTTACCTGGTTATGCAGATTTCTCTTTTATACCAGTAGATTGCCAAGGTGCTCTGAATTCAGCTGATGATCACCTACTTCCTTCTGTCTGTGAGCTCAGATCACGCAACAGTAGCTGGTATGCGGATATGGAGGCTGGTGCTCTGTAAAACAATTTTATCACAAGGTAAATGTGAAAATGGCGGTTGAATTACCTTTTAACCTCGCAGTTAGGGTACATTTAGGGCAACTTTGACAAGTTAGATTACATTCCTTGATTATTCATGTGAAAATGCAAGATCTCGCCAAGTGTTTCGTTGGGTTCCGAGGTCGGCGGGAACCACCTACCATGTCTGCGCGCATTAAATGATAATGGCGGCAACGGGAGCAGGGGGATATCCATATGACAGGATATCATGAGGGCAGGATGATATTCACAAATATTGGGTTGAGTTTCAATATCATCCTCCTTCCTTATTGGAATTGTTATCGCGACAAGATTCGGGTGACAAAAGCACTTTTGTTTATGTTTAGTACATCAGGAGGATATTTCGATGTATCGGGTGATGTTTTTTAAAATATGATGATGACGAGACAAACTTATATGTATCTCTTTTGGACTATCAGGATGACATCATCATGATATTCATTCTTTGTATCGGAGAGGTATCATGACATCATCGTCATATTAGACGAACATGATCATGTTTTAAAAAAATATCCTACCGAAATGTGAATGTGATGATGATGTCATCGTCATGTTTGTTTCTTCATTTATCCGATTTGGATAACGTCATCAGGATATTTGCCAAGGGTGATATTTCACGTCATGAAGATATTAAGAAATATCGGGTTACCTTCGAAAACATGACGCTCGCGATATAAAAGACCGCTTGACGGGGAAGATTTACTGCCACTTAAAGTTGACGTCTGGATATTTGAGCCGCATGACATATTGGGGATGTTTCAAATATGATGATGATCTTCAAAAAGATGACAGGTTATAAAAAATGATCTTCCTCTCTTGCGAATATCAGGTTTGACCGAAACTTTGACTGTTCATAACTCTCACATCCTGAGGAATATCAGGATGATGTAAAAGACAAACCTGCGTGAATTTTAATACTCTTTCAAACTATGAGGTCACAGAAATGAAATACGAATTTTGACAGATTGACCTCATAATGGTGACTTACCTTATCTTGACTCTGCATGATCATGCACATGACTTACTTTTTACCAAACCGCCAAAAAGCAGACAACACAAGCCAAGCCAAAAAGTTGGGTCCCTGTTTTGCCAAGTCAAAATGGGGCGTGTTGTGTAACCACACAACAAGTTCCTTTGGGTTGTGGTATTCCTGAGGAAGCATGGATAGGCAAGAAGGTGAGTTATTCTTTTCTGAAAACCTTCGACTATGAAGCATTTGCACATATAGATTCTGAAAATATAACCAAGCTGGATGCAAAATCAAAAAAGTGTACCTTCAGTGGATATGGCATTGATAAATTTGGTTATAGGCTTTGGGATTTTGAAAATCAGAAAATTGTGAGAAGCAAGGATGTTATATTCAATGAGAAGGTATTGTACAAAGATCAGTGGCAGTAGCATGAGAAGAAAGAAAAGGATTATGTGGTACTAGATGATACTCCAAATAGTGATGTTCCAGTGGTTCCTCATGCTCCGCAATGGCAACTAGAAATACCACAAACTCCAGTGAATGTCAGATGGTCAACAAGGCTAAGTAGACCTCCTGAAAGGTTTTCTCCCTCTTTGTATTCTATTTTGTTAATAGATGCTGGTGAACCAGAAGGGTATGATGAAGCTATGCAGGTGGATACACAAGTTTAGTGGGAGCTTGCAATGAAAGAAGAAATGGACTCCTTGCTGAAAAATTAGACTTGAGAAATATGTAAGTTGCCTGCAAGTAAAAAGACTTTACTAAACAAATGGGTTTATAGGCTGAAAGAGGAAGATGGAGGTAAGAAAGGATTTAAAGCTAGGTTAGTTGTAAAAGGATTTGCACAGAAAAAGGGCATTGATCTTGATGAGATATTTTCTCCGGTTGTCAAGATGACTTCTATTTGTACTGTTTTAAGTATTGTGGCTGTTGAAGATTTACATTTGGAACAACTAGATGTGAAAATTGCCTTTCTCCATGGTGCTTTGGAGGAGGAGATATACATGGAACAACCCTAAGGATTTGAGGTCAAAAGTAAGGAGAACTGGTGTGCAGATTGAAGAAGAGTTTGTATGGCCTAGAACAAGCACCTCGACAATGGTATCTAAAATTTGATAGTTTTATGGCTGAGCAAGGCTACAATTGGTGTAATTCTAACCATTGTGTTTATTTTAAGAGGTTGGATAATGATAGCTACATTATTTTATGTTTATATGTTGATGACATGCTTGTAGCTAGGTCTAACATGGATCACATAAGAGAGTTAAAACAACAGTTAGCACAGTCATTTGATATGAAGGATTTGGGGATAGCAAAATAAATCCTTGGTATGAAAATTTTCAGAGATAGGAAGAATAGAAAATTGACTCTACCTCAGGCTACTTATGTTGAAAAGGTGTTGCAGAGATTCCACATGGAGAATGCAAAAGCTGTTAGCACACCTTTGCCTAGTCATTTGAAATTGACTAAGGAGATGTGTCCAAAGACACAAGAGGAGGAAGAAAAAATGTCCAAGGTACCATATGCTTTAGTTGTAGGAAGTTTAATGTATGCCATGGTATGCATGAGACTAGATATTGCACATGCTGTAGGAGTCGTTAGCAGGTATGAGTCATCCCGGATTGGAGCATTGGAATGTGGTAAAATGGATTCTTAGATATTTGGGAGGTACATCCAATAAACACTTATGTTTTGGGGGCTCTACTATTGATTTAGCAGGTTATGTAGACTCAGATTTGGCAGGTGATATTGATACCAGGTGGAGTACTACAGGTTATGTCTTTACTGTAGGTGGGACAGTAGTGAGTTGGATCTCACAGTTGCAAAAGGTGGTTGCTTTATCCGCCACAGAGGTAGAGTATGTAGCTGGAACAGAGGCAAGCAAGGAGATGATATGGCTGCAATCGTTCATGGAAGAATTGGGCAAACAACAGGCTAACAGTTCTTTGTATATAGACTGTCAGAGTGCCATGCATCTTGCAAAGAATTTTGCCTTACATTCAAAGACCAAACACATACATTTGAGGTATCACTTTATTTAGTTGGTGTTGGATAATGGACAGTTAATGATGGAAAAGATACATACAGATGAAAATCTAGCGGATATGTTTACAAAGACAGTGACAAGGGAGAAGCTGAGCTCCTCTTCAGTTTTAGTTGGTCTTCAAGATTGAAATAATAAAATTAGAACAATAGAGTCTAGGGTGCTTATTTCCAGTGGGAGCTTCACACACATTGGTGTTGTCCAGGATCGGTCTCCAAGTCAGAGATTGTTTGGTGTGGAGCCTGATCAGTCTCTAAGTGGGAGATTGTTGGTAGGTGGCGACTGATTAGGAAAGTACTGTACACTAGCCATGTATCCTCACCGAGGCTCAGGGCCGGGTGCGCCCCCGAATTTTTTTTTTTGGACTGACATAAAAAAACCCTATTTTGTAACTGACATAAGGCTTGATAAAAGTGGCTAAGGGTTAGGGTTTTTTGATATATTGTATTGTAGCATTTGCAATGGTATTGAGTTGCAGGTATTGCTGGTTGTAATCAGTTCGATTTATTGGATAATAATATTGGACTCTCTATTGGTGGATGTAGCCCGAGTTTGGGTGAACCATGTTAAAACTTGTCTCTCACTATTATTATTTCTATGTATTTCCATTCCTCTGTTTAATCTTTATTTGCATTTAATTGATATCTTCTATCGGCTAACCCTAACAGAACATATGTACATTAAAATTCATAAAACTCCTGGGGTATTCAGTGGCTGACATGGAATCTTTGGTTATCTCTGTAAGAGTCAATGTGACTCAGCAAGCTAGGATCACTTGCAATCAAGATAACCTTCCACACAAAGATGACAAGAGAAGATGCTAAAAATAATGGAGCAACTGTATTAGACTGTCATATATTGTATTCAGTATGAAATACAATGAGAGAGCCTTTCTTATAAAGGCAAGGTGAGAGCTAGAAGGGTGGAGTGAAAGGTGGAGATATTCCAACAACATGTGCCAATTAGATAATGATGACTAATTGCACATGTGGAGGATAAGACAACTCACTCCAACTATCAACAACTCAACACACAACTAGAAACACCTAGACATCTAGAAGACTCACTAAGTCAACTTAACATGTGTGAATTATATGTTCACACCAACACCCCCCCTTAAGTGTAACTTAGGGAGTAGTTGACTAAAGCAATGATGGATGGGTCCCGGCTACTACGCCATGTTAGGTACCCATGTACAACAAATCTCAAGTGGAGAAAAGGAGAAAACCGCATGGGACAAAACTCCTCTCCAAAAGTGAGAATGCAAAAAACAAATGAAAGATGTGATGGAAGGAGGACTCAAGACCCCCCAAGGACAACATCCAACACATATATACAATCAAGTACCCCCCCATAGGAGAGCAAGTGTGAGACGATAAGTCCCCCCCACAATGAAGTAGCTCCTGTGCCAATGGTGAATGCCTGAAGCTGAACACTAGAAAGTGTCATGTACCTGCAAACAACATTCCTCCCCTTAGGAAGAAATAAGTCCAAAGGCTAATGTCAAAGAAACTCCATCTCAAGGTATGAGGGAAAAATCCTCATGATGTATGATGTCTCTGAAAACTGCTCAAGTGTCCACATGTCACAACCAAAAGATGCCACATAATCAGGTGCTGTAGGCCCAATCAAAGAATGTGACAATCCAAGACAAGATGAAAACTCGAGATTATCAATCTCCAAAGATGTAGTATCCTCTAAATGATGCTCAAGATTCTCCAACTCAGTGCCAAACTATGACAATTGAAGAGGAGAAGGTGCCTGCTCATTCAAAGTAGAAGAATCAACTCCTTCAAAGAGGAGATGAATGTCATCAATGATGTCCTCCAAGTCATCAAGATAGGAGTCACGAAACAATTTGAAATACCTGTCAAGTACTCATCCCAAAAACCTGAATCTGGAAGACAAACAATATCCCGCTCAACTGAAGTGGATGAAGCTATGTCAATGCCAATTTCTGAAGAAGCATGAGAAGGAGGAAGCTCAAAACTAGTCTCAGGAACCGAAGTAGATGCAAGAACACCAAGGTTCAAGTGACCAAACTGCTCCTTAGAAACATGATGCACACTTGATGAATGAGTGTGAATATGAATCAATGGATCTACATCATCATCAGAAACAAAATGGGAGAAGGTATAAAGGCAAGATGCATGATCAGCCATCCCAACTGCAATGATATCTCTGCTCTCCAAGTCCCGTATGATCACAGAATTAGGAGTGAACTCAACTATCTTCCCTGCACCAGAATGAGTAATCTGATAGATGGAAAGGAGATTGGTTGTCAAATAAGGTACACACAACACATTGTTGAATGTACACAAGTCACCAACATCAATTGTTCCTTTACCACTTGCATGCATGTATGTATTGTTACCCATCAAAATAGGTGGAGAACTACATGACTGAAATGAAGAGAACATCCCTTGTGAAGATGCCATTTGATGAGAAGCTCCAGAATCAAGAAGCCATCTCTTTGACTGTAGACTTGTTGATGCAAAGAATGCTTTTCCTTTTCCTTTATCTATCCCATAAGCAATGCCTGCTGTCCTTGTAGATGTAGATGATGATGGTGGTGAAGAAGAAGACTTGGGTAAAACTGTTGTTGATGGAGAATACTCAATGTTATGTTTTTGAAGAAGTTGTGACATCTCTTCAAACTTTTTCTCATAACACTTAGTCTCATCATGACCTAATTTCTTGCAATAAGAACACTTTGGCTTCTTCTTCTTATTGGACTCCTCTTTGGAAGAAGAGGTGGGGGTTTTCTTTGATTCTTTCTCTTGCTCATTAGGCTTTGAATCCCTTTGTTTCTTTCCCTTATTATGTGAAGCCTTAGGATCTTTTGTGCTTTGTGTTGCAACTAGAGCCTGTTTTCTAGATGACTTCAATGTGCCCATATGTAGTATCTTGGCTTGTTCTCTTGTGAGTTCTGCAGCAAACTCCTCAAGTGAAGGCATGGTAAACTTGGTACCAAAGGCATCCATTGTAGCATAAAAGGTAGAAACATAAATTGAATATGCAGGACCCAATTTTGCAAGAATAGATAGAATCAATTGTTCATCTTCTTTCTCAAGACCACTTTGTTTGAGTTGCAATCTGAGAGACTTAAACTTGGTGAAGAAGTCTTCAATTTGTTCAAAATCTTGAGGATTAAGTGCAATTAGCTCATTTTCCAATTTGAACCTTCTTATTTTATCTTGGTTGCCAAATAGATTGTCTAGTGTTGTCCATATCTCATTTGGTGTTGTACAAGACTCAACATGAAATCTCAAATCTAGAGAAATAGCAAGACAAAGTGTGCCAAAAGCCTCATCTCTTCTATTTAACCATTTTCTTCTCTCAGTAGCACCTGTTGGTTCAGGATCTGTGCCTAAAGTTATTCTATGTAACTTTTGTTTATACAACACAAACTCCATGTTTTTCTTCCATTCAATATAATTATATGGAGTTAAAAGTGGAAATTGAGGCACATCCATGATGAAAAAGAAAGACAACAAGACAACAACACCCCTTTACTATGTAAGAGAGCCCCCCCAATTTGTTTGTGGCACTTTATACTTAGTACGTTTTACAATTGTCCTCAAAGGACCAAAATTGGGAAAATAGCAAAATCTCTTAAACAATAGATCCCAGTGAGATTACAATCACTCACAATGATGTATTATAGCAAACAAATCCTCTCAAAACAAATTTCACCCTCTCAAGTATCAAAATGCCCAAGTTATCACTCAGATGCCAAAAAATTGACAAATGAAATAAAAAACACTTGGAGCAAAAATTGAGAAAAGTGCATGGATGGCTATGTAGAGCTCGTCAATAGCTTTCCGATGCCACAAGAATCACGAAAATTAGAGTTCGTGGCAAAAAGTTATGAGCTCGGGAGCTAAAAAGGAAGATTTGTCTTTGACCTCCAATAAATGCTATCAAACAACAAAATCAAAGAAAAATTCTGACACCACTATGAAGAGCTCTCTGTCAGCTTTCCGTTGATATATAATTTGCCCGATTTCAACACCGTGGACAAAAGTTGTGCAAAAAAGAAAAAAAGCCCTACTTTAGGACTTTGAGGGCAAAACAAGCCCCCCTGATAGAATATTCTCTTCTAGGCTAGAATATGCTCTGTCGTCAGCAAATCACCAGTGCTTGCCAGAAACCACTGTCGACTAAAAACTACCTTCCAATGGCCAAAAAACAACCTTTGTCGTGGGAAAACCGCCTTCTAAGCCAAAACCGCCGGTAGAAACCACGGATCTTGGTCACTATTCAAAAAACTACCAATGGACAAGTTGATTGCTAATGTCGTAGCAAAGACGACGGGTTAGGCAGAGATCATTTTTGAAGACACCTGGATTTTAGCTATAATCCTCTGAGATAAAGTCACAGTGGAAGCTAAACAAGCCAAACACCATTAAACCATCGACTATTCAAACAAAAAACACTCTGATTGGCAAATATGATTGGAGGTTTCAATGTTGACTGTGGATAGTTGGATCCACCTGTGATCCCACAAGTCAAGATCCTCCCAATCCTGGTTTGGATACCTTGCCGGTGACTGAAAGCTACACACCGGGGAATATGGGTCGACGCCAGCTATGGTCGCTATTGCATACGCCGAAGTTACAGACATAAACTACCAAGATCACAGTTTTTAAAGCCAAAACCACCAGATGAGGGGAAAAAAGACACTGTGTTAAACAAGCCAACGAACAATTCAACTTAACTGCGCAGGTTGATCTTCACAAATGTCACCACAGTTAAGCTTCACCAGATATTAGACCATGACCACCGACGCTTATGATTTGATGTCTGTCGGTATTATCAAATCGACCACTCTAAAGTGGGATCGAATACCGCCAGCTCTGTGATGAGGCAGACTGCCTGATACGGAATGACCAACGGGTATGGATAAGACTTAGACTGTTAATGAAAACAAAACCGTGAAGAACTCCAAAGTCCGTGGGGGTTTAGTGTGCAGACCACTATGATGGTTTTGAAAAGGGCCGCCAATGGTGGATCAAGACCGCCAAATCAGGTATAGACTGCCTTATGAGGAGAAGAAGCATGCACCAATATAAACATCCGACGAGTTTAGAAAATCTTCGGCATGAGACAATCCCGTGCTAGTCTAAGATCTCACTCAGAGCAGGTTAAGATCTCACCACCTGTGATATAAATGTGCTACCGTGAAGACTGCCCATGAGGTAGAGAGAATGCTGCCGGAAAAGTTAATGAGCCCGCCGCTTCAATCTGTTGGCTGGTGGATTTTGAACCACTGCTGGGACTTATACAGCCAATGAGTACATGTGGGGATTAAAGCGGCCAAATAGTTTGCATTTGCCGTGCAGTAGATTTGCTAGTACCTGCCGTTGTGCAGGTTGATCGCACACATAGTACTGTACCCTGAGACAAATATATTCCGCAGAAGAAACTATTAACCACCAGATTAATTCATAAACCAACGAATAAAAATATTACCCAATGGATAGTATGCCCAACGAAGATTTTGCTTGCACTGGGTCAACACAGTACAAAGATCCCTAGAATATGCCTCTGCAGCAGGGAATATGCCCCGCGACAGATCCGTATGGCCGGGAAGTAAAAATTTTTTTGCCTTTTGCTGCAACTTTGTCTGATTTGGGCAATTTTACAGTCAATCTGTACTAATTTGGCCGCTCTGAATGCAATGGCGGTGTTCGATTTGGGCCAAACTGCTCCGAAATTGCTGGTACCTCCCAGATCACGCCAAATAGTCCCAAATTGAAACCCTTGTCAATTTTGCCTCCGATGTCTGATTTGGATGAAACAAAAGGCAATCTTGACTATTTCAGCTACTCTGGATGCAATGGTGAAGTCTAATTTACAGCAACACACTCCAAAATGCACCTACAATACAAGGCAAAGAAGGGGAAACCCTCACAAAACTGGGATTCTATCAAGTTTTTCTAATTCTCCAGGTCATCATTCGATGCAAGAGAAGAGCATACTCAACCATCAGGATCCACCATGAATTGCACTCAAGATCTCTCTAATAAGGGAAGAGAATTGCAGATTAGGCTCTGATACCATGTAAGAGTCAATGTGACTCAGCAAGCCAGGATCACTTGCAATCAAGACAACCTTCCACACAAAGATGATAAGAGAAGATGCTAAAAATAATGGAGCAACTGTATTAGACTGTCATATGCTGTATTCTGTATGAAATACAATGAGAGAGCCTTTCTTATAAAGGTGAGGTGAGAGCTAGAAGGGTGGAGTGAAAGGTGGAGATATTCCAACAACATGTGCCAATTAGATGATGATAACTAATTGGACATGTGGAGGATAAGACAACTCACTCCAACTATCAACAACTCAACACACAACTAGAAACACCTAGACATCTAGAAGACTCACTAAGTCAACTTAACATGTGTGAATTATATGTTTACACCAACAATCTCCATCAAGGCATATGACAACATGGAGAGAGAATCCAAAGGAACTATATGCCTCCCTATCAAGGTAGGCCCACTCACCATGCCCACTTTATGTCACATAATTGATCTTGACCTCCCATATAATCTCCTTTTAGGCTAACCATGGTTGCATGCCATGTAAGTCATTCCATCCACCTACCATCAATGCCTCAAGTTACCCCATAATGGTGTGGAAGTCACCATTCCCACCGATCAATAGCCCTTTGAATATTGCAAGGCCTTAGAGGTTTTTATGATTGACAGTTCCATTGTCCGAGTACTTATGGGGATCATGTCAAAGATCCCTCATCCATTCCATCCACATCATCATCCACACCACAAGTCACCATCAAATCATCACAAGCTTCCACCTCATCTTCCACCTGTACATCTCAGAAGGTCAAGATCATAGACAAAGGGTGTGGTGAATATGAGCTTCACAATGCCTTCCATGTGGAACATTTACTATTATCCCCCTACTCCCATGGTCATCATCTTTAGAAGAAGGAAAAAGAGCAGCAATGTGGAATCAATGATAAAATTTCCTTTGTACTAGCACAAGTCTCTAGAGAAGAAGAAGATGAAACAACTTTAAGTGATTGGCTCTACCATGATGAAACCATCCAGCACCTGTGAATATGGAATAGTTTAAAGAAAAATATCCTGTACCATTTCAAATTTGTACCAAAATGCCTTACCATGGAACAGGACTTGATGCTGATGAACAAGGTGTTATAGAACCCCTTCCGGTTGATCCTACATCTCCCAAGAAATATGCTCAATACTTCAGTTTAGGATATGCTCCACTAAATGTGATGATCCATGGACCTGCTAAAACCTTAGTATAGGTAACAAAATCCTCTTCTAGTGTTGAAAACATCACTTCGAGTGTCATCATAGCTTCATGTGAAGATCTTGATCTTTCATGCATCTTCCCTAATAATTCCATCTTCGTTATTGACCTCCCCCTTGTTCATCCCAAACTCATTGCTTGGGATTGTCAAGGACCCCTGCCTCTTGACGTATTCCCACATGATGAGGCCCTCTCTGCATTCTTAGAACTCCACGACACCTCACAATATGACATATGCTTGCACGCTGATGCTTATTTTAGGGAAGAGGAGATCCTTAGTCCAAAAAAGAAAAAAGAAAAAATAGAAAATCGTCCCTTATTGAAAATCTCTCTAAGGCACTTTTAGACATAAAAGAGAAAAATAAAGATGTATCTCCTAGTGAAAACCTCTCTAAGGTGCTAGAAGATGAGGATCTCAATCTCCCCCCTATATCATCTCACTGGCAAGAGCATTCCAACATTCTAATTGAAGGCACACAAGAAATCAACCTCGGCACGCAAGAATTGCCTAAGCTCAGACATCTAGCATAAAGTTTTGGTATAGAAGAAAAATCCAACATCTCTACAGTGCTTCATGAAACAACTAATGTATTCTCTTGGTCCTACGCTGACATGCCAGGATTGGATCCATCCTTGGTTGTTCATCATCTTGTGGTACATCCTGATGCAAAACTTGTTAAGCAGAAGCTCCGTAAGATGCACCCACAAGTCGCCCTACTAGTCAAAGAAGAGATACAAAAGTTGTTAGATGTTGGCTTTATCCATCCTATTGTTTATCCAAAATGGGCCTCCAATATTGTTCCAGTTGCTAAGAAACTTAGGGGCATCCGTTGTTGTACAGACTTCTGAGATCTTAACAGGGCATGTCTGAAAGATGATTTTCCACTCCCCAACATTGACATGAGTATAGATCTCATAGCAAGGCATGAGATGCT
Organism: Cunninghamia lanceolata; assembly: GCA_027924645.1. Taxonomy (NCBI): domain Eukaryota; kingdom Viridiplantae; phylum Streptophyta; class Pinopsida; order Cupressales; family Cupressaceae; genus Cunninghamia; species Cunninghamia lanceolata. The sequence continues at coordinate 60,287 of BSBN01000814.1, forward strand.
TTCTCTCATGGATGGATTTTTTTGGTTATAGTCAAATCAAAATTGCCCCTGAAGACCAACACAAAATTGCTTTTACCTGTCCTTGGGGCACATATTGGTGGCAAGTCATGCCCTTTGGCCTAAAGAATGCAGGGGCAACCTATCAACGTGTAATGACTTCAATATTTCATGACATGATACATAAGATAATGGAAGACTATGTAGATGATCTCCTAGGGAAATCTAGAACAAGGGAAGAACATTCTGAGATCTTGTGACAAATCTTTGCATGGCTCAGAGAATGCAAGCTTTGCCTCAACTCAAAGAAATGCATCTTGGTGTAACATCAGGTAAACTCTTGGGGTTCATTGTCTCCCATAGGAGCATCAAGGTAGATCCTGCTAAAGTTACTGCCATAATAGAAATTCCTCCTCCTAAGATGGTCAAATAGTTTTGAAGTCTTTAGGGCAAACTACAAGCTACATGTAGGTTCATCGCTCAACTTGCCAATAAATGTCATCCATTCGCTCATTTACTTCGCAAAGACATACACTTTTAGTGGGATTAGAATTGTTAGCAGGCATTCGACCGCATCAAGGAGTATCTTGCTTCACCATCGGTCCAAATGGTGGCTATCCCTGGAAAGCCCCTATTATTATATATATCAGCAACTTTAGCAGCACTGGGGGCACTCTTAGCACAACAAGATGATTTTGGCTGCAAGAGCTATATATTACATCAACAGAACTTTAGTCGAATATGAGCTTAACTACAGCCCCATGGTATGTGCATGTCTAGCTATCATTTTCTGCTCTCAAAAGTTATGACACTACATGCTAAGTCATTCTATCAAGCTCATATCTAAGGTTGACCCCCTTAAGTACCTCCTTTCCAAAACTGCACTCACTAGAAGAATGGCAAAATGGGTCATGTTGTTGAGTGAATTTGATATTGAGTATGTTGACAGGAAAGCAATTAAAGGAAAAGTAATAGCAGATCAGCTGGCTGAAGCACCCTTACAGATTATCAGCCACTATCCATTGACTTTCCAGATGAGTCCATTCTAACCATGATAGAATCAACAAACTGGAAACTATACTTTGATGGATCTTTCACCAATCACGGTTTGGGAGCAGGAATATGTTAGATTTAGGGTAGACAACTGAGAGGGGGGGTTAATCAGTTGTCCAAAACTTTTCTTCTTTCAACACTTGCATTCACTTTGCATTAACAATAAATCAATCATGAAAACTTAATGTAATTAACCAAGAGCAGAAAACACATCTACACATGAGACACCAAGATTTTGACGTGGAAAACCCAGTTAAGGGAAAAACCATGGGGTGACTAACCCAAGAATTTATTCTCTATTAGAAGAATAGAAAGAATAAGATGGCACATGCCAATTAGGGCTCACTGCCTACAAGAGACACACTGCCTACAATAAATAAGTATTACATACTTGAACTGGTAAATAGCATCGTCACCATGCTTGAATTAGTTCCATTAAAGCCCAAATCCTTCTGCTCTTCCTTTCGCTCTTCTCCTCGCTACCACACACTCATGTCCACAAGTACACTCTTGAAATGACTTTGTAAACCTTTATTTATACATGACATCAACTTAGGAACAAACATCTAAGTCGACAAGCAACCACAAGAACGCTCGCAAGGTGTATAATTCATCCGGTCGGCCAGTTACAGAAAGAACACCTTCATTTGGAAGTATTTCTTCAATTTTAGGCTCCAATTCTAATGCGGACCATCTACACGAATTGAACATAATCCAAGGACCTTCACAAGCTTTCCTGAATCACCAGGAACATCCGCACTTCCTCTACTTACTGAAATCCTTCTCTCCTACATCCAGAACCTCAAGAACACAGTCTGTTATCACTGTCACAAAGGAATAGGTTCTTCCAGACCTTCAAACCACAAACCAATCTACTTGGCACTTCACAAGGACGTCCTAAACACTTCCTCAAATCCGCAGAGTGGGATAATGCATTACTAGACCTTACCGGACCTATCTGTCTCACTCTGTCACCATTGAGCACTTGTCGGAACCGGTTCTACTTGAGCAACCATAACTTCTTCAAATCTTCATGTGGATCCCTGAAAACTTGACTAGAGCATCTAAAGACTTATATCTACAAACCCTTTAAACCGCATCCTCTAATCCTCAACCTATCTTGGACTTTTACCTTGTTATCATCACTGCTCTTCACTATTCCTGATTGAGACTAATTTTCTCAATATCCTCAGCACACAGCTCATCCAATCCTTCTCATTAATGCAACATGAGTATGTTGACATCAATGACAACACTGGTTCAACCCATACTTGCAACAATCTCCCTCTTTGTCATTGATGGCAACATATTATGTGAAAACCCATCAAGACAAGAACTTCTCCTTACTATCATAGCTCCCCCTATCAACAACAACTATTCACATGTCTTCTCTTCCTGTACTACTCCCCCTTTGATCATCAACCACTTGTTTTTCACATGTCTTCTCTCTCCCTTTGACATCAATGGCAAAGGGCCCATACTTGCAACTTTATAATCATGCCTGCTGCTCCCCTGAGTAGCAGCTCCCCAACACCAATTCGGACTACAAGATATGATTGTGATATCCACCAGATTGATGCACATTAGTGCATCCTAGTTCATCACCGGAGGGGAAATAACCCCTAACTTCTCCCTGAGATACTCAAAAGAGTCCTGTTGTGTGGTTACAAAACACGCCCCATTTTGACTTGGCAAAACAGGGACCCAACTTTTTGGCTTGGCTTGTGTTTTTCTGCTCCCTAGCAATCTAATAAAAGTAAGCCATGCAGATAGCCCTCAAAAGGAGGATGTGGTAAGTCATCATCATGAGGTCAATTTGTTGAAATTCATATTTCATTCCAGTAACCTCATATTTAGAAAGAGCATCAAATTTCATGTAGGTTTGCCTTTTGCACCACCCTGATATTTGTTAAGGTGTGAAAGTTATGAACGGTCAAAATCCTGGTCAAACCTGATACTTCACAGGGGGAGGATCATATTTCTTAACATCAATCATATTACGGAAGGTCATCCCTATCTAATTTATCACCTGATAAATCATACGGTCCAAATGTATGGACGTCAATTTTAGGTGATAGTGACCTTTACCTGTCAACAGCCTTATGTATTTCGCGAAGGTCATATTTCTCAATGTAACCTGATATTTCTCAATATCCTCCTGCTGCGAAATATCCCCCTAAGCCATTATCTTGATGATGTCATTCAAGTCTGATAAATAAAGAAACAAACATGACGATGACGTAATCATCATTTTTACCTCTCGGGGGCATATTTCCTAAGCATGATCCTTCTCGCATAACATGACGATGATGTCATAATGCCGTAGAGATATAATGAGTGAATATCTAGATGACGTTATCCCTATATTTCGAGAGAGAGAGAGGTTATTGTTTATCTGGTCATCATCATTTTTGTAACATCACCTGATATATTGAAATATCCTCCTGACGTATAAAGCATGACCTAAGGGTGCATTCATCACCTGATCTTGTCAAAGATAGTTTTTCCTCTCGAGGAGGATGATCACATTGCACTTGGGATGATATTTGAATATATCACCCTGATATCTAAATAATATCATGTATTCAAATATATCTTGTCATATGGATATCACCCAGCTCTTGTTGCTGCCATTGACATTTAATGCGTGCAGAGGTGGTAGGTAGTTCCCGCCGGCCACAAAAGCTAATGACACACCTGGCGAAATCCTGAGTTGCCGTAAAAAAATCAACGAATAAAATCTAATCCGTCAGGGTTTGCCCTAATTTCACCTTAATTGCAAGGTTAAAAGGTAAATTCAATTGTCATTTTCACACTTACCTTGCGATAAAATCATTTTTACAGAGTGCTAGCTTCCAAACCCTCGTAGAGGCGATACTTGGATGAACAGAGCTTATAGGCAGGAAGAAGCATGAAATTATCACTGGAATTAAGAGCATTTCCAGAAAATCGTTGGTATAATCAAAGAGATCTGCATAACCAGGTAAGTAATTGAAACCCTCATCCTATTGCTTCTGCATAATCAGGTATGATGTTGCAGGTTCTAGTTTATGCATCCCATGATAAATAAATGTTGGATAAGCACAATATGCATGATGTTAGTAGAGATAAATTGTTATGTACATGCTTGTGAGTATCCATTGTAAGACAAATCTTGTTAATTACAGATATCCATGGCTGACAAGAGGTTAGCCAAGTGTGAAGCTGAGTTCAACAGGCCCATGTTCACATCTCCTAAAGGAATCCTATTCAAGTAGGGTGCCATAATGGAGACGCATCAAGGAAGTACCGATTTAGAGGCCTGGTATGCCAAAATGAATGATGAAAAGAATAGAAGCACCCTGTTGGATGTGGTGTTCATGTCCAGAATTTGGAATGCGGCTGGTTTTCCATACTCTATGGAGTCTCTGGAGCTAGTTATTGAGTGTGCATGAAATTACAATCCACAAACAAGACAGGTGGTAAAACATGGGAGAATATATGCAAACCTATCCATTAAGGGTCTTTCCAAGACATTTAGACTGCCATTGGGCAGGAAGGTTAATAGCATAGATTTGAAAAAAATTGAAGTTGAATATGAAAACAACAAGAAGGCAAGGAAGAACATGTATCAGTGGAGGGCTAAGAATAGCACATACCCTGCAGCTGCTAAACTTCCGGTGCACTTGTATAAGTATGATTTTGATGAAGAGTATCAATATATAATTGCATTGCTTAGTAGGGTGACAGACCAGCCTGATGCTGGTAGTTTTAAAGATTGGATGTACGGTGTCATCATGATGTGCATATATGCAGATATTAAGCCACTATGGGGCTAATTGATAAGTGATGCTCTACATGAGTAGTTGACGAACCTGGGAGGTTCAAATTGTTCCTTTTACATGACATCCTACATTGTTTACTCCTGTACTTACAAAGGCACATTTGATGCATTAACGACAATTGGAAAGATTGGTGGAACCACCAATGATGCTCATATTTGGGATCATCATCCCCAGTTGCAAAGAGTTAATTACCTCCAGGATTACAAATTGGTAAATGATGCATTCTCTATGCATCTGGTGAGGACCATGGAGGAGGACAGGACAAAAAGATTGAGCATGGAGGCTCAAGAAATAATCTACAGGCATGGAGCCTGGTACATTCAATTTGCAACATTTTCTTACATGAGGATTGAGGGCTTTGAAGGACATCCCCTCATGTTGCCAAGATACCCCACTGATGCAGTGGTATTAATAGAATTTATAAGGCAGAGCTCCACAATACTGAAGACATACAAGGATGCTCAGAAAATACCACCAATTTTGTTTCCAGTAACCATTGGCTGGTACATGTGCCTAGATTCAGAAAGTATCAAGAGGGTCATGGTTAGTTTGAATAAAATGCAATTGCAGCCTTTCCCACTGGTAAGGCCATATGATCCTTATGGGAGGATACAGAAAATAGTAGGGAAACCTATTCATCAGAGGCACCTGGAAGACTTCTGAGCGGATTGTGAAGATGAAGCAGAAGCCAGAAGAAGAAGATATCAAAGGTTAACATTGAATCAAATCAAAACCTTTGACTGCATCTCCATTCCTTCACAGTTGAAAAAGGATGATGGTAGGATAATAGCAGATGAGTATGAAGAAAAGAAAACATATAATGATACAATATCTGCACCTGATCTAACTATGCAAGAGGATATATCTTTAGATCCTTTCATTGCCAGGACATTACACCTAACCCAAGCCTAGGTTGATGACCAAATTGAGGCATTGAAGAAGAAGGGTGTTATTATTACTGTAGATAATAAAAAGAAGAGATAGGATATTCCTGATGAGGAATATGATGATTTTATAACTGTAAAAAGGAAATCTAAAGGAGAGAGGCTGCCTCCACAACAATAGCAAAGTAAAAGACCCCCTAGGGGTAAGAAAGTTGATAATGAACCCAAGGGGGTGATTATTGAAAGAGCAGTGTTTCCAGATGAGGATGCAATAGCATCAGGATCAGGATCAGCATCACCTCCATAGGCAGGTAAACAAAAGTCTAAGAAAGATCAGACAGCAGAGGCAGTAGTTACTGAGACCCAAGAAGAGGGTCAGTCCTCACAAAAACAAATAGAAGAAGATATCCCTCTGGAGGAAGAACCTGAGGAAGAGGAGGCCCCTTTATTGTTCAAAAGGAAAAGAAAAGCCCCACAGGTGGTGGTAGCTACCCCACCTAAGAAACCAAGAACCTCCATGAGGGGTGAAATAAAGCAATCCCCTATACTATTGAAAGGGGCAGGTAGTGAAGTATTCCATAAGGAATTTCAACACAATGTTCCACTTCCTACCATTGTGAAGTTCAAGACTGAAAAAGCAGAAGAGCAGATGAAAGAAACCTTGCAAATGTTTCAAAGAGGTCATATCTCATTGGATGAAATAGTTAATCTATCTGATGATGAGGTAGTGAAGGAAGTAGATTCAGAAAAGATGGAAACCCTTGCTGTAGGTACGCACATGACTCCTCATGGGACTTCATTAGTTCAAACAATATTGGAGGAGATGAAGCAAGTGGAATCTGAAAAGGAAAAGAGTCCAGAGAAGATAGCTCAAGAAATGGGGCTGGACACATTAGTTGCACAGGTGACAAATCCTACAGTAGTGGATTTGACATGTACACAGGATGTAAGTCCTGAACATCCAGCAGCTACACCTGATAAAGGAAAACATATAGAAGAAGTGAAGATGGCAGAACCAGAGGGCCATGCTTCAGAAATAAGCTAACAACACCAACATGATACATCAGTGAAGCCTGTTATAGTAGATGTTTAGGAAAAGAAGGCTGATGAGAAAGATGTTTTAGAAGATCTTGCTTCTAAAGTTGAAGAAGTAAGTAATGCAGGTGAAGAACAAATAATGGTTTCATAACAAATACCAGCACCTAAGGAGGATTCCACAATATCCACTGCTATGAATATGCCTCAACAGGAGGAAAAGTCAAAAGTGGATGAAGTAATAAAGGAGAAGGATCATGATCATCATGATCATCATATAGACACATCACAAGATCCTCCACCTCAGGATGATGCTCCTCCGGAAAAGGAAATTACTCAACAAGAGGATGTACCACATGATCGCCCTTAGTGTGAGCATCATAAAGAAGAAACAAGAAAATCACCTTCTCCATCACATATGCTGACAGATACAGGAGGTCAAGGTGAACATCATGATGATGTAGAGAAACATGATCAGGTACCTCGATGGTTGGAAAAGGAAGTCAACACATAGGTAGATTTTGAGATTCAAGAATTTGATGTATCCACCTTGTTTTCAGAAAATCTAATAAAACCAAAGAGGAAGGCCAGAATGACTTTGGCCATTAAGAGAGATCTGACAACTAGAAGAAGGACTGCACAGATGGCAATTCCCACTGTAGATAAGGAAAAGGGTAAAATTGCTCTGGAAGAATTCCAGATTAATACAGTTGACTTGGGATTTGCAAATGAAGACCAGGAGGGTCAAGAAGGAAAAGACATTATTGATTCTTGGATTCAAAAGGTTAAGAGGGAAAAGGAGAAAAATAAGCAACACAAAGAGCATATTGCTCAGTTGCATGCATATATAGGAAGGTTAACTAATCCTGAAGATGATTCTACTGATCATGCAGTCCCATTGACTACTATTTCCCAGGAAGAGGTAAATAAGTTGGATCTCATGAAACACGAGTCATCCATATTGAGAAAGTGGATGTATTCCACATTTGATACAATAGAGGAAGTGGTAAAGGCCTCTTTGAAGAGTTGGAGTTCTCTCAGTTGCTCCAGGAAAAAGGTAGACAAGCTGCAAATGGAAACAGGTAAAAGATCTTTCCAATTGGAGAAGATATTGGATGTCCTGGGAGAAATAAGGAGGATAAATCCCCAATTGCTCATCAACAAGTGGGTGCTAAATAATAACAATGCATTATTGGTAGATATATGGTATAAGGACATTCAATTTGAATGTGATGTACTCAAAAGATGCAACAATAAATTGAGAGAAATCAGCATAAAATTACATGATATGATGTCTTTTAAGGCATAAATTTTAGAAATTTTGGAAACGTTGGAAGGGAAAGTGGAAGGGAAGATAGATAATCAAGATGAGGAGTTTGCAATCCAAGCTCTACATAATAACTTCCAATTTGTTGCTGATGATCCATTAGGCCAAATGACAGAAGAAATCATGGATAAACTGGTGAGGACCAAGTTGAAAATGGAAAATTATAATGAGACACTACACAATAGAAGAAAGAAACTGGATAGCATCAGAAATAAATACCAGGCACATAAACATGCCATTATCAAAGCAAAGACCCAGGATGGTGGAGAAATAGATAAAATAGTGCAGTTGTATGAAAATGTCAAGGTCATCATGCAACCTCATATACAAGGTCGGCATCATCAGGATGATGAAGGGACAGAAAGTGATACACCTGATGATGGAGCGCACGGGTCAGATAAAGTAGACGATGATGCATCATGAAGTAAATATCAGCATCTAATACTTAGTGAAAATAAGTATTTCAGATAGTTGCCAGTTGGCAACTTGTGCCATTTGATAAAGTTGACAAAGTCAAGGGAAATACTGACCGTAGATATTCATAAATAAATCAAGATCTTAGATCTTTTAGTAACAGATTCCTCACCTTGTTCTATAAAAGGTGCAGGAATGCCTCATTTCAAAGATTTGAAACTTAATTAAAATCCATCTGCTAAAATATTCAGGGCTCATTTCAAAGCTTTTTGTATACATTTATATCCTTTCATACTTAATGAATGAGAAAACTGTTTTGATTACAATTCATAGTAAATCTTGAGTAATCAGTGTGTGAATTCTAGATATATGTGGTGATTTGCTGCATCCCTTGGAATGCATGTCTACTTGCATATGTTGTTTTCATATAATTCCTTTGAAGTTAGCATCAACTGTATCTAGCTGTGGAATGTCCTGGTGAACATATGGTTTGGTTTTCTTCTCTTCATGACTATATCTGATGTATATGTGGCTCAATAGCTGAAGGTTCAACATTAATTTGAAGTATTTCTTTCAATTTCCTTTAAATTTTAGAGCATTTTACCATCATAATTGCAAATAAGTGACAATCTCAAGCAAATAGTACAAATATGTGGACATCTTGTAGATAATTGAAAATATTTAGCATATTTGAAGCTAAAGCATGTATAATTAAAAATATCATGCAAATATTTGAGTATAACTATATCATTTGATCAAACAATTGTATAAAATGACCTCTCTGTGAAGAATCTTTGCAGAAATAGTGTCATGATGATGAACTCAACGTAAGGCCCCAAAATGGAAACAACAACGCACATCAACCTCTGAGTAACGTCAGACGATTAAGACCTAATCATCGGAGACTTGGGATTATGAATTCTCTAAATTCATCATATCTTTCAAGATGAATAAAGGTTAATGTGTACTTTTATTCTATGCTTGTTTGTGACTAACATCATGACCAACAAGTCCTTGGGAAGAGGTTTAGTAAAGATATCTGCAATCTAATCCTTGGAGGGCACATACTCCAATCTGACTTCATCCTTGTCCACTTGCTCTCTCATTAAGTGAAACTTGATAGATATGTGCTTGGTCTTAGAATGCAACACCAGATTCTTAGAAATATTTATTGCACTTGAATTATCACAGAAAATTGTGATAAGCTCCTCATATTCTACTTTAATGTCTCTTAGCATCTACTTCATCCATAAGATTTGAGTGCAACTACCTACTGCTTCAATGTATTCTGCTTCAGTTGTAGACAGAGATATTACCTCTTGTTTCTTGCTTAGCCAAGAAACCAATCTTTTTCCCAAAAAGAATGCTCCACCACTGGTACTCTTCCGGTCATCCACATCTCCTGCCCAATCTGCATCTGTATATGCATGAAGTGAGAAATAATGATCTCTAGGATACCATAGACCATACTCAACTGTCCCCTTTAGATATCTAAAAATCCTCTTGATTGCCATAACATGAGATTCTCTAGGATCAGCTTGGAATCTAGCAACAAGACCAATAACCTGCATAATATCTGGTCTAGTTTGAGTGAGATACAACAGTCCTCCAATTATTGACCTATATTTTGTCTGTTCAACCCTGGGAGAGTCATCATTTTTTCTCAACTTGCATCCGGTTGCCATTGGAGTGTTCATTGGCTTTTAGTCTTGCATCCCAAATTTCCTCAACAATTCTTTCACATATTTTGACTGAGAGATGAAGATTCCTTTCTTTGTTTGAGTAATTTGTAGACCCAAAAAGAAATTTATTTCTCCAAGCATTGACATCTCAAACTCACTTTTCATTTTGTTGGTTTTTTCCCAGACTGGATGCTTATTCCCAGATTTCCCTACAAGGTAGCCATAAATGATCAACAGGATCTCTGGGCCAGGGGCCAACAGTGTAGGAGATAGACTCTATATTTTATCTCCTCTTCTTCTTCAGGCTCTGCAAAACCTAGGGGGGTATTCCCTACTCAACATCCATGAGGATATACATACAAGGCTAGGATGCTAACAGAAAGCAGATAAGTCCTCCTGTAAGAAGACCAAAACTGTAAGATAAGAGCAAAGGGGCTAGCTTTGGGCCCATTTGTAGTTGTAGACAGAGGACTGAGGATCCTAAAACTAATTCTAATGTCCTAAAGATTGTTTTAGATTTTGATTTTGACTTTAAGTTTGGATGCAAAGCTGGACATGGTTGTAACACAAACACAAAGCGAGATTGGTGCCTATCCAGGGCCTGGAGTCAGTAGACATACACCTGTGAATGATATGCATGAACAACTAAAACTAGATTTCAGGGGGATACATATGATACCTGCCTTATAGATATCTCCCAATATAGAGTGTTAAGCTATCTATACTTATGGCATCCCTACGGCAGTATACCCTTCCCAATGTTCAATCTGAGAATAATTTAATCTACCCCTTGAGCAGAAGTTAAGAGATCAGACATTCAACACAGGAATTCTATGTTCTAGAGTCTCAAACATTGCTTAAATATCCAAACTCAGAAGAAAGATACATGCAATACTGGAGATAGAATTAACAAAACACATGCTAACATAGCATTTCTCATATAAAATTAACCATGAAATCAGTGGATTCATGCAAAAATGTACAACAAGAGATACATAAACTCACAGGTTTTGCTGTACAGAGCAACCAAATCAGCTATATTGTATTACAGAGCCAAATGTTCAACTTTCAACAACCTAAAATGAGTAACACTTCCTGCTTATAACAGCCAAAGAAGCGTACTCAGCATTAATTACATGGCTTTGACAAAAAATTTGCCAGATACAGATCCTCAGAAGGAATGGCACTCAGAAAATATTAATGCAGCAGACAAAGGGGGGCCTCGAGCCATGTGCCACCCTCTGGGGTCTTCATTCAAAAATCAGGTGACCTGACCATGTGTACCATTGCCCACATCCCTGCATCGTCGCCATTAAGGGTCTCAACCACCTGCGGCCGCTTGAAAACCGTCGCTGTATTCAAAAAGGATTTCCCGCCAAAATGCATTTTACTGAAGTTTCAAATGTGCAGGAAGAATAGTCCCACATTGGTGCCGCGGAGACTCCATCAATACTTTATAAACACGGCCACTAACATACTAAATGTCGAGCGCTTTTGCCGCACTCGACGCATGGTCCTCCTCCAAAGCCCGTTGCCTAGACCCAAGCCATCGGCTTGCCTCAAAAACCTCCTGCCGACCTCTGTTGTCTCACCGACCGCTACACTACAATCCCCTCCAATGGCCAGAGATGCACCATCGGGCCAACCTTCCAAACTTCCACCGATAGCATGAGTCTCTCCGATCGCTACTCTAAACTACCCTGTCAGTGTGACTGACACCATCGGCCAACATGAAATTCCTCCTGCCGATAGAACAACTCCCGCCGATAACATATCGGCCTCCCCCTTCATCGGTATGACCAAAGCCATCGGCTAACCTCAAAATGCCTATGCCGATACTCAATCTCACTCCGATGGCATACCACATCTTAGGTCTTCGGCGAGACCATCGTCCCTCGGAGCAATAAGAAAATCCCTGGCCGATAGCACAAGCCCTGCCGACAACCACCTTACATCGGCAGCCCAAAAATTTGCTTCGCCGATAGCCAAACACACGCCGATGATCACTCCAAATCCTCATCGGCCTGACACTACCCCATCAGTGGACCCTCCAATGGCTAGCCTAATATAAAACCTCACTCCGATGGCATTCCCCATCGGGGTGACCTCCTTCCATCGGTAAACTACAAAAGACTGCTGCTGATACGCCAAAGCTCGCCGATGAACACTTGACTTACCCCCATCGGCAAGACACACGTCGATGACTCCTCATCGGCCAAACATCCACAGTCGGTCGAACAAGAAACTGCTTCGCCGATAGCATGAAACACAGCAATGGCACCATCGGTAAGAACAATCCCATTGGGGAACCAGGAAAAACCCTCGCCGATGACAATCATTACGCCGATAGACCTTGGCCTCCCCCTTCTGTTGGTAGGAGTAACTCCGTTGGGCTAGCCAAAAACTCTTCGGCCGATAACACCACTCACACCGATGAACACCTGAGATACCCTCATCGGCATGACCACTATCATCATTGGAACCACAATCTCCCACGCCGATAGTACAAAGTCATAGCGATGAACAAAAAGCCTCACTCTACCCCCTTGTCGGCTAAACACATGCCCATCGGGAAACCAGAAAGAAGATACGCCAATGATAGAAGTAATCCCGATGGCACATCACCACCACATCAGTGGAACTGAAAATACTCCAGCCAATAGGCCAAACTCTTGCTGATGGACAAGAAGACCTAGGGTTTAAATCAAGAAAACCTCCAACATGCAGAAACAACCTCCAGGTCAAAAATAAGTACCAACACTAGCTCTGAATGGGGACGTGCATGTGAAAAACCTGCAGCGAGAACCCAATCTCTAGGCAGACCAGGCAAAAAACCAAAAAAGTACGAATTGTACAAGATATCTACACTATATACATATTTTTACAAATGTGCATAGGGACAAGTCATCTATGCAAAATAGAACTTAAGGAATTGGCCATGCACAGGCAATTCCAGAAATTCACCATCTAGGGCCTGGAGGAAATAAGAGTCCTCCCCATGAGTGCTGCAAATTTGATATGGGCCCATCCATAAGGGTTCGAATTTACCATGTTTACCCTTTTCTTGACCTTTTGCATTCCATATGAGCACCAGATCATTGACTTGAAACTTCCTTTTTGTAGCTCTCCTGTCAAACTGATATTTCATAGCTTGTTGTCTCTTGAGGTTAATCTGGTGTGCTTTCCTTCTATTCTCATCCAATGCAACCAGCTGATTCACTCTTTCTGTCATGGAGTCTTCAATCTCCTCATCATTTTCCTGGATGAATCTGTAAACTGGTAGGAGATTGTTTATGGGCAATCTGGCTGATGCACCATATACTAGCTCAAAGGGTGACATTCCAATAGCCTTTTTTACTATCACTCTGTCAGCCCATATTGCTAACTTTAATTTTGAGTCCCAAGCTCTCTTGTTCTTGTCCAGTATCCTCTTGATAATTTTCATGATGCTTTTATTGCTTGATTCTGCTTGACCATTTCCTTGTGGGTGGTATGGTGATGCATATGATAGATTTATCCCATACCTGTTGCAAAAATCAACAAATTCACCTGATCTGAAGCACATAGCATTATCGGTGACTATCTTGAATGGTACTCCAAACTTGATGATAACATTTTCCAGTATGAAATCCATCACCACCTTACTTGTAGCTATCTTAGTTGGAATGGCCTCGATCCATTTGGTAAAGTAATTAGTTGCCACCAAAATCCAACTGTGTCCCCCACTTGACTTGTCTGCAATTTTCCCTATGAAGTCAATTCCCCATTGCTGAAATGGAGCATCCACAGTTACAGTTCTGAGGGGTAAAGCACCATTATATCTCTATTTTCCTGAGAATCTTTCGCAAGGGTCACACTTCCTTACTAACCTTTGTGCATCTGAAAAGAGAGTGGGCCACCAATATCCTACTCTGAGAGTCTTATGAGCTGTTGTTTGGGCAGTATAATGTCCACCACACAATCCTTTATGCATATCAATCAAAACATTGTTAGCCATATCCTCATCCACACATCTCAGCAGCACACCATCAGGGTTTTTCTAGTGTAGCTCACCTTGAACAATAACATACCTGATTGCATGTAACTTCAAAGTCCTCTTTTGACTGTCACTGAAATGGAAAGGACAATTTAGATTTTGCAAGTAGTAGATAATATCCTTGTACCATTCAGATCTTGATACATTTACACTCTCATTTTGGACTACATTAACTTGGCATGCTTCCAAGTTTGACTGTGCCATCATCTTGGCTAATCCTTGTCCTCTTACCAACTTGGTAATTTGTATGTCTATGTTGAACTCTTGCAGTTTGTTTATCCATCTACACCTTCTTCCAGTCACCTCTTGCTGAGTGAATATGTCTTTGACTGCTGCATGGGGTACATATGCAATTACATGTGATCCTACCACGTATGGTCTGAAACTTTTGATGGCTCTAACTAGTGCATATACCTGTTTTTCCATAATATCATACTTTAACTCAGAAGCCTGCAAGGACATACTGAAGAAAGCTATGGGCTGTTCAAAACCATCTTCATTTTTCTGTAGCAAACATGCAGCAACAGTGTGAAAGGAAGCAAATGAAAATACTTGGAATGGCCTAGAAAAATCAGGAGATTTAAGAATAGGGGCCATCTTGATTGCCTCTTTGATACTCTGAAATGATTCTATTGCTTCACTTTCCCAGTTGACAGTTGCATCCTTCTTCATCATCTTGGAAATGTTCCTTGTGGTTTCTGCAAAGTTGGGAACAAATCTCCTAACAAAATTTATCTGTCCAAAGAAGGATTGAACTCCTTTTACAGTTTTTGGCATTTGAATTCTGTTAATAGAAGCCACTCTCTCTGGATCTATCCTAACTCCATCCTTGGAAACAATGTGTCCCAGGAGTTTTCCTTCAACTACCCCAAAGGCACACTTCTTTGGATTTAAAGAAATACCATACTCTAGTGCTCTTATGAAAATCTGCTCTAGATGCAAACAATGCTGCTCTTCCTTCTTTGAATATGCAGTCAAGTCATCCTGATATACAGCCAAGATTGAATCAATCAACCCTGCAAAAGCAACATCCATTGCTCTTTGAAATGTAGCACCTGCATTTGTTAATCCGAATGGCATTCTAACATATACATAAGTTCCCCATGGAGTGGTGAAGGCAGTCTTATACTGTTCTGATTCCTTTACCTTCACCTGATTATAACCTGAAAATCTATCCATCATGGATAAGAGTTCACAACCAGTCACTCTCTGCAACATAGCTTCCATATTAGGCAGTGGATAGTTATCCTTTAAAGAGGATACATTCAAGTTCCTGAAATCAACACAAAGCCTAATATCACCATTCTTTTTTCTGACTGGGACAAGGTTAGACACCCAAGTTGAATGTCTGATTGGCACAATTATTCCAGCTTCCCTAAGCTTTTTAAGTTCTTCTTGCATCTTTGGAGCTAAGGTAGGATTAATAGGTCTTTGCCTCTGTCTGAATGGCTTAGCTCTAGGCTTCAATGGGATCTCATGCTGGAATAGATCTTCCCTATAGGCTTTTAGGTCCTCATATGACCAAGCAAAAACATGTTTATACCTTTTCAGTAATGCAATCAGCATACTCCTGATGTGTGGTTTGAGCTGTTTACCAATGTATACCTTCTTGGGGGCCTGAGATGTCCCCAAATTTATCTCTTCTAAATCTTCCTTATTTGTGGGAGATGTCCTTGTGACCAATTTGTCTCTACAGTCAAAAGCTCTTTCCAAAGCTACTAACCCTTTAGGGATTTTATTAGTCTTCAACTAAATTATCTCCTTCCCCACCAGAGTTTCTTTTCCATCTATAGTCTCTACAAAAGCTTGGAAATCAATTTCTTGATTCTCAAATTCATCTATGCAGTGCAAAAATTTTAACAAGTCCCTATCATCATTAAACACTTGCCAACTGCATATGTTTTTTGGTACTGCAGGCCTGATTTTAACTTCTACATTTGTAACATCTGACAGAGTGATGTCATCTGGCCTTATTGCAACATTAGCTAAGAAATCAGCCATAACATTCTTTGATCTCTCTACCCAGCCTATTGAAAATGCATCAAAGAGTTCAATGGTATCCCAAACAGCATGCTTGTATTGTTTCAATCTTTTGTTTTTTGAAGCATACCTATCTCTAATTTGGGATACAATCAGCTCAGAATCCCCAAATACTCTTAGCATTTTGATTCCATGTTTGAGAGCTATATTTAGGCCTAAGATTAAAGCCTCATATTCTGCAATGTTGTTTTTGCAAACAAACCTCAGCAAGAAAGAAAATTTGAGGAGCTTACCAGTTGGAGACAGGAAAACAACTCTAGCTCCAGAGCCTTCTTTTGCACAAGCTCCATCAAAATACATGGTCCACAGACCCTGCTGGTCCAGCTCTTCACTGCAAACATTTTTCTCTTTATCTTCTCTATCATCTGAGACAACCTTGAAGTTATCACAGTCAGTGTTTACAAAGCATATATGTTCCTCTGCTTCTTGGTCTTCCACTATCTCTGATGATCTCTGTTCTCTGATTAGCTTAACATCCCTGCCATTCATTGGAATCATGGCATATGACAGGTCGAGCTGCATACTTCCACCAATTAGTGCAGCCCATCTTCTTGACAGCAACATACCATACTGTGGCTTGATGTCAACCACTGTTATATTCATTTTATATCTTTTCTTAGGAAATGCTGCCAGTTTGAAATCTACATCCTTCATGATTCCAATAACTGGTACCTCTCTAGCATCCATAGCATAACATTTTTCACATGCCTTGTCGATTTTCAATCCAGCTTGTTGCATGACAGCTAAAGGCATGACATTTGTAGATGCTCCAGAGTCAAGCATACAATTTTTGATTATTTTTTCATTTATAACCAGGGATACATAAAATGGTTCCACTTGTGAAGGACACTTTGTCATAGTCACTCCTAAATAGACTTCAAGAGCCTCATCTTCTTCATTATACATGACATGTTTCTCACCCTGGGTCTGAACATTTTGTTTAGCTTGAAAAGGCACCCCTAAAATTAGGGATACTGTCCTATTCTTGATCTCTTCAACCTTCATCAGTTCCATAGATGGAACAGAGACTTTTACCTGGGAGAGGACTTGAGCTATATCAAATGGAGCATAATTTTGTATAACAGTTGTAGCTTGCTCCACAATCTTGTTTTTATCCTGAGCTGATTTAACTTTTACTTTCATAGTTCCTTGATCATCATTCTTGTCTTGGGAACCTTTGCTTTGATCTTCAGCCTGAGGGATTCTATTTTCTGGTCCTTGAGATTCATGACCTGTTCTATGTCTAAAATTCTGTTTATTATTACCCCACTGCCTTTTTTGTGGTTCAATTCCCCTGTGGCCATGCACTGGCTGACCTGCAGAAATACCTTCTGGCTAATGTGGGCTGCTTATCTGAGCTTTACCTCTGAGATTGTAGTTACTCTTGACTTGAGCAACTGCTGCAGCTGTGAAGGCCCTAATTTCCTCATCAGAAGGTTGTTGTAATTTACTCAGAAAATTATGCGAGCTCTGAGCATACACATAGCTCTCTTCATCATCTTCATCATATGGGAACTGTTGGCAGGCCTGAATTCCATTATCTGTACTCTCATCAGCATCATAAAGAGGGTATCCATTGTTTGTGGACATCATATTAACATCATCATCTTGCACATAATGTGGCTCATTGCATTCATTACAAGATGTAGTATTATCACACAAGGACTGAGCAATCATACACTGTGACTGTGAATGTGGCATCTGACAAATTATACACCATGGAGTATCATCAACAATATTTACAGCTTTCTTTAGAGGATCAGGAGTTTCTTTGACATGTTGAGTCCTCTGATTTGTGTTGTTATGTGGGAATATAGGCTTACCATTATGCCAATTGGTACTATAAGGCATATCATGCAATGATGGCCTCTTTTCCTGCCTTTGATAGACTTGCCTATCAGGACCTATCCCTTTTTCACTTCTAGCTAGTCTGTAGCTTAGGTCCTTAACAACATTTGCCAATTTGTCTATCTTATCTTTAGGGGCAGATGTATTACCTTGAGTGTTTTGAGGCTTGTTTGGATTCTACAAAATTTTCACATCATCCCTTCTGTTAGTCTTGCCTGATGCTTTCCTGTTGTTCTCAATATTTACTGCAATTCTGAAAGCATCCCTGATAGTAGCAGGACTTTTATCTCTTAATCCATATGCAGTTTTTGCATCAAAGGCGTTGATATACAATATTATGCACATAGGTTCATTTGGCCTCATGTGATGTGGCAATTTGTTTAACACTTTAGTAAATCTTGCATTAAAATCTACAACCTGCTCATTTGACCCTTTAGTGATACTGGTAAACTCATTTACAAAAAAGCTAGGGTCAGTTTTGTCACCATATTGCTCCTTGAACATCTTTTTAAAATCATCCCATGATGAAATACTCCGGTCAGGTAGATTCTTATACCATTCCCTTGCCTCATCTACTAAAGATTGCATGAATGACTTCATGAAAACATCCTCATGTTCAACCTCAAAGTTATCCATGACATTTTGAAAAGCTTTTAGATGATCTTTTCCTGACACTGTGTTGTTTCTTAAAAATTTAGGCACTTGTAGCCTTAGATGCTTATCAATGGGATTAGGATACCTAGGAATACCATCAAACACCAGCTGCCTGAATCTATCTAACTGCATGGGCTGTCTATCAAACTAATTAATATTAATATTTCTATTTGCATTCTGGTTTCTTACATTGTTCAGTGGTATCCTAGCATCATTCACATTTTGTCTCTCATCATTATGCTGATGTTGCACTTCATTTCTCTGTTGATGTCTCTGCACATTTGCATTCTCAAGGGTAGGAATTGAATTATTTTGGGCAGCCCTTAAAGCTTGCACTTTCTTCCTCAGGTCATCTCTGATTGTTATTGCCTGCTGATATTCGAACTCGGCCCTTAAGCTCCTAATTTCATCAGCTAGTTCTTCCTCGCTAGGCCTAGAGGAGGATGGTTTTACCATATTCTGATCTTCATCTTCATCATCCCTTAGAGACTCTACCTCTTCAAACCTTTCACTAGGGTCTAGAAATGGGCGTTCTTGGAACACCTCTGACCTCATTCTCACGCTACCACCCTGTTGCCTCTCATATGCACCCTGAATATCAGCTTCTGCATTTGAAAAGTAAGGTACATGCTGTCCTGATGGCCTATGGTTATCTTGCATATCATCATTTTTTCTGGGGGAACCCTCATGACTAATTGAGACAGCTCCCTTTCTTCTGTACATCATTCTTCTTGTTACTGGTAACTCTTCAAATAAAGGATTTTGTTGGGATCTTCTCCTCTGCATATAAATTTTACTTTGACCGGTTGGGAGATTACTTCGGAGTCGCCACCTATTACTAGGAACTATTTTCTTTTGAAAATCAGGGTTCTCTCACAAATCTCCCCAGCAGAGTCACCAATTTCTGTTGGTGACTTAGATGGGCACACAGATATTTCACCAGGGATGACAAAAATAACAATTTTCAAATCACCATCCCAAGTAGAGTCGCCAATTTCTGTTGGTTTTTTCCCAGACTGGATGCTTATTCCCATATTTCCCTACAAGGTAGCCATCAATGATCAACAGGATCTCTGGGCCAGGGGCCAACAGTGTAGGAGATAGACTCTATATTTTATCTCCTCTCTTCTTCAGGCTCTGCAAAACCTAGGGGGGTATTCCCTACTCAACATCCATGAGGATATACATACAAGGCTGGGATGCTGACAGAAAGCAGATAAGTCCTCCTGTAAGTAGACCAAAACTGTAAGATAAGAGCAAAGGGGCTAGCTTTGGGCCTATTTGCAGTTGTAGACAGAGGACTGAGGATCCTAAAACTAATTCTAATGTCCTAAAGATTGTTTTAAATTTTGATTTTGACTTTAAGTTTGGATGCAAAGCTGGACATGGTTGTAACACAAACACAAAGCGAGATTGGTGCCTATCCAGGGCCTGGAGTCAGTAGACATACACCTGTGAATGATATGCATGAACAACTTAAACTGGATTTCAGGGGGATACATATGATACCTGCCTTACAGATATCTCCCAATACAGAGTGTTAAGCTATCTATACTTATGGCATCCCTACTGTAGTATACCCTTCCCAATGTTCAATCTGAGAACAATTTAATCTACCCCTTGAGTAGAAGTTAAGAGATCAGACATTCAACACAGGAATTCTATGTTCTAGAGTCTCAAACATTGCTTAAATATCCAGACTCAGAAGAAAGATACATGCAATACTGGAGACAGAATTAACAAAACACATGCTAACATAGCATTTCTCATATAAAATTAAACATGAAATTAGTGGATTCATGCAAAAATGTACAACAAGAGATACATAAACTCACAGGTTTTGCTATACAGAGCAACCAAATCAGCTGTATTGTATTACAGAGCCAAATGTTCAACTTTCAACAACCTAAAATGAGTAACACTTCCTGCTTATAACAGCCAAAGAAGCGTACTCAGCATTAATTACATGGCTTTGACAAAAAATTTACCAGATACAGATCCTCAGAAGGAATGGCACTCAGAAAATATTAATGCAGCAGACAAAGGGGGGCCTCGAGCCATGCGCCACCCTCTGGGGTCTTCATTCCAAAATTGGGCGACCTGACCATTTGTACCATTGCCCACATCCCTGCATCATCGCCATTAAGGGTCTCAACCACCCACGGCCGCTTGAAAACCGTCGCTGCATTCAAAAAGGATTTCCCACCAAAATGCATTTTACTGAAGTTTCAAATGTGCAGGAAGAATAGTCCCACATTGGTGCCGCGGAGACTCCCTCAATACTTTATAAACACGGCCACTAACATACTAAATGTCAAGCGCTTTTGCCGTGCTCGACCCACGGTCCTCCTCCAAAGCCCGTCACCCAGACCCAAGCCATCGGCTTGCCTCAAAAACCTCCTGCCGACCTCTGTTGTCTCACCGACCGCTACACTACAATCCCCTCCAATGGCCAGAGATGCACCATCGGGCCAACCTTCCAAACTTCCACTGATAGCATGAGTCTCTTCGATCGCTACTCCAAACTACCCTGTTGGTGTGACTGACACCATCGGCCAACATGAAATT
Source organism: Cunninghamia lanceolata (assembly GCA_027924645.1). Lineage (NCBI taxonomy): Eukaryota > Viridiplantae > Streptophyta > Pinopsida > Cupressales > Cupressaceae > Cunninghamia > Cunninghamia lanceolata. Next base: position 81,649 of record BSBN01000814.1, read on the forward strand.
CCTCCTGCTGATAGAACAACTCCCGCCGATAACATATTGGCCTCCCCCTTCATCGGTATGACCAAAGCCATCGGCTAACCTCAAAATGCCTATGCTGATACTCAATCTCACTCCGATGGCATACCACATCCTAGGTCTTCAATGAGACCATTCTCCCTCGAAGCAACAAGAAAATCCCTGGCCGATAGCACAAGCCCTACCGACGACCACCTTGAACATCCCTCATCGGCCAGACACCTTACATCGGCAGCCCAAAAATTCGCTTCGCTGATAGCCAAACACACGCCGATGATCACTCCAAATCCTCATCGGCCTGACACTACCCCATCGGTGGACCCTCCAATGGCTAGCCGGATATAAAACCTCACTCTGATGGCATTCCGCATCGGGGTGACCTCCTTCCATCGGCAAACCACAAAAGACTACTGCTGATACGCCAAAGCTAGCCGATGAACACTTAACTTACCCCCATCGGCAAGACACACGCCGATGACTCCTCATCGGCCAAACATCCACAGTTGGCCGAACAAGAAACTGCTTCGCCGATAGCATAAAACACACCGATGGCACCATCGGTAAGAACAATCCCGTCAGGGAACCAGAAAAACCCTCGCTGATGACAATCATTACGCTGATAGACCTTGGCCTCCCCCTTCTGTTGGTAGGAGTAACTCCGTCGGGCTAGCCAAAAACTCTTCAGCTGATAACACCACTCATGCCGATGAACACCTGAGATACCCTCATCGGCATGACCACTATCATCGGTGGAACCACAATCTCCCACGCTGATAGTACAAAGTCACAGCGATGAACAAAAAGCCTCACTCTACCCCCTTGTCGGCTAAACACATGCCCATCGGGAAACCAGAAAGAAGATATGCCGATGACAGAAGTCTTCCCGATGGCACATCACTACCACATCGGTGGAACCGAAAATACTCCAGCCGATAGGCCAAACTCTTGCCGATGGACAAGAAGACCTAGGGTTTAAATGAAGAAAACCTCCAACATGCAGAAACAACCTCCAGGTAAAAAATAAGTACCAACACATTTGACTTGCAAAAGTTTTACACATACTGTCTCTTCCTCCAAAAATGATATCATCAACAAATACTCCAACAATTAAGATATTTTCATGATCAATTTTGAAATACAAATTACTATCAGCAGTACCTTTATTGAAACCAATCTTCAAGAGATGCTTATCCAATCTTTCATACCAGGCTCTTGGGGCTTGCTTCAGTCCATACAGTGCCTTTTTTAATTTACAGACCATGTCACTATGATCAGACAATTGAAATCCATCCAGTTGCTCAATATATACTTCTTCTTCCAAATTACCATTTAGGAAGGCAGATTTGACATCCATCTGATACACCTTGAAATCCTTGAAGGCAACAAATGCGAGAAATAATCTGACTGCTTCAATTCTTGCCACTGGAGCAAAAGTTTCTTCAAAATCAACCCCTTCTATTTGAGAGTAACCTTTGCAAACTAATCTGGCCTTATTTCTGATTACTTCACCGGCTTCTTTCAATTTCTTCCGGAAGACCCATTTGGTTCCAATCACATTTTTGTTTCTTGGTCTGGGAACAAGATCCCAAGTGTGATTCTTCTCAATTTGCATCAGTTCTTCCTCCATTGCCTTAGTCCAGTTTTCATCATTGCAGGCTTCATTTATTGTCTTAGGTTCAATCTTTGAAATTAGGCAATACTCATCTGAATTTTGAGCAATTCTCCTCCTTGTTTGCACCCCTTTTCTTTTGTCACCTATGATCTGATCTTTAGAGTGGTTTAGAGTTACATACCATGGAATTTTGGGAGTCTATTGCACTTCTAACTCTTGATCAGTCTCATTGAGACTTATCTCTTCTTCTTGTCTTACCGAATCAACTTGACTTTGTTTCTCAGAAGAGACTTGGATACCTTAAATCTGAACACCATTCTGATCATCTTCATCATGTTCAAGAATTCTTGAGGGTCTTTCAATTTCTTCATCAACCTTCACATTTATACTTTCTACAATCTTTCTCGGTCTCTTGTTGTAACATTGGTATGCTTTGCTTTGAGTGGAATAACCCAAGAATATTCCTTCATCACTTCTAGCATCAAACTTTCCTAGATCTTCATCCCTTTTAATGTAACATTTGCTACCAAAAACTCTGAAGTATCTTACAGTGGGAGTAATGCCAAACCAGAGCTCATAAGGAGTCTTACCGGTATAGTTTCTAATTTGAACTCGGTTGAGAGTGTAGACTGCACTGCTAACAACTTCTCTCCAATAGATCTGAGGAACATTTGTTTCCATCATCATGGTCCTAGATGCTTCCTGGATGGTCCAGTTCTTTCTCTCAAAAACTCCATTCTACTGTGGAGTTCTAGGGGCAGACAACTGTCTCTTTATTCCATGTTTCTCACAAAAGTTTATGAACTCACCGGATGTGAATTCTCCACCTCTATCAGACCTCAGACACTTCAATTTTAATCTGGTCTCATTTTCCACCATAGCCTTGAATATTTTGAATTTCTCAAGAGCTTCTGATTTCTCTTTCAGAAAGGTTACCCACATCATCTGGGAATAGTCATCAATTAGCAACATGAAGTATCTATCACCTTGCACACTCCTGATTCTTGCTAGACCACATAAGTCAGTGTGAACCAAGTCTAATAATCCGGTAGAAGATTGTTCCTTGCTTTTGAATGAGATTCTTCTTTGTTTTCCCAACTGACATTCTTTGCACAAACTATTTGTAGGTTTTACCAATCTTGGAAGATCTCTTACAGCCTGAGTATTACTTATCTTGATGATATTATCAAAGTTCACATGACACATTCTTCTATGCCATAACCAACTCTGATCAATTTGAACAAATAAACAACTTTTACCAGTATCAGCTAAGTGAAAGATGTTACCTTTTGTTTGGGTATTGGATGCAATCTCTGTTCTAGAACTTTCAAAGATTTTGCACTTTCCATTCTTGAATCTGAGATCATAGCCTTTGTCCACCAACTGTCCCACACTGAGAAGATTATGTTTCAATCCTTCAACATATAATACATTACCAGTTTTATTCTTTCTATCAAAAGAAATAGTTCCTCTACCTCTGATTCTACCTGCAGAGTTATCACCAAACTTTACCACTCCTCCTTCATACCTTTCCAAATCTATGAACTTATTTTTGTCACCTGTCATGTGGTGAGAGCAGCCACTGCCAATGACCCAATCATCCTTTTCTTCAACTTGGGCAGCTAGGGCTTTAAGATTACGGATTCAGAGGTTATTGGATCTTCTTCCTTGATGGCAATGAACACCCAGTCACTTTCAGATTTGTCTTCTTTCTCTGATTCATCATCTGTTACTCCTTCATGAGCATAGTAACAATTCTTCTGGAATCTTGGTCTATTACTGTTTGGCCTAGAAAATCTTTCCAGATATGTTGATGCAAAATGACCAATCTTATTGTAGTTAAAACACTTAAAAGGCAATTTTCCCTCATACTTACTGGATCCTCTTGGTAGTCTTTTTGCAATAAGAGCTTCAAGATGAGCAGTTTCAGCTTCTTCTTCTTCCAAGTCTTTTCTTGCATTTTCATACCATGATGATTTCCTTGAAGAGTTTTCTCCCAGATCAAACCTTTGTTTTCCTTTTACCAAGGCACTTGCTTTGAATGCAGATTTAGTCTTTGGAGGATCATCTCCAAACTTGGCCATTTCAAAAGTAGCCAGCTTACCAATCAATTGATCCCTTGTGACTATTGTGTGAGCTTTGAATTCTTCGATTGCAAAAGCTTTGATTTTATAAGACTCAGGAAGGGATCTGAGAACTTTGCCAATGATCTCATCTTCACTCAGTGTTCCACCTACATTTCTGATTCCACAAACCAGCACATTCACTCTTGGCATAAAAGAGGTAATATTTTCATCATTTCTCATTTTCTGTCTTTCAAATTTCCCTTTTAGACTCTGTAATCTTGCACATTTAACAAACTGGTCTCCTTCATGCAAAAGTTCCAATTTCTTCCAAATCTCAAAGGCAGGCGGTAGATGAATAACATTAGAGAGTTCTGAGTCGGATAATGTGCTTAAAAGAGCCTCTTTGGTCCGCAGATTGTTTTTAGCATCTGTGATTTCATTTAGAGTTGTCAGACCACCCAGTGGAGGTACATAGGCCTTAGTCACCATGGAAAAGTATGCGAATCCCATGCACTGCAAGTGACATTCCATGCGACCTTTCCAAAGAGTAAAGTTAGTTCCATCAAACTTCAGACTATCCTTCTTATAGGACAACATCCTGGATCTCCTTAAGCGGTTAAGTTCCTTTTAGAGGAACTTGGCTCTGATACCAATTGTTAGATTTAGGGCAGACAACTAAGAGGGGGGGTGAATCAATTGTCTAAAACTTTTCTTCTTTCAACACTTGCATTCACTTTGCATTAACAATAAATCAATCATGAAAACTTAATGTAATAACCAAGAGCAGAAAACACATCTACACATGAGACACCAAGATTTTGACGTGGAAAACCCAGTTAAGGGAAAAACCATGGGGTGACTAACCCAAGAATTTATTCTCTGTTAGAAAAATAGAAAGAATAAGATGGCACATGCCAATTAGGGCTCACTGCCCGAGCACACTGCTCACAAGAGGCTCACTGCCTACAAGAGACACACTGTCTACAATAAATGAGTATTACATACTTGAACTGGTAAATAGCATCGTCACCATGCCTGAATCAGTTCCATTAAAGCCCAAATCCTTATGCTCTTCCTTTCTCTCTTCTCCTCGCTACCACACACTCATCTCCATAAGTACACTCTTGAAATGACTTCACAAACCTTTATTTATACACGACATCAACTTAGGAACAAACATCTAAGTCGACAAGCAACCACAAGAACATTCGCAAGGTGTATAATTAATCTGGTCGGCCAGTTATAGAAAGAACACCTTCATCTGGAAGTATTTCTTCAATTCCAGGCTCTAATTCTAATGTGGACCATCTACACAAACTGAACATAATCCAAGGACCTTCACAAGCTTTCCTGAATCACCAAGAACATCCACACTTCCTCTACTTACTGAAATCCTTCTCTCCTACATCCGAAACCTCAAGAACATAGTCTGTTATCACTGTCACAAAGGAATAGGTTCTTCCAGACCTTCAAACCACAAATTGATCTACTTGACACTTCACAAGGATGTCCTAAATACTTCCTCAAATCCATAGAGTGGGATAATGCATTATCAGACCTTACCGGACCTATCTCTCTCACTCTGTCACCACTAAGCACTTGTCAGAACTGGTTCTACTTGAGTGACCATAACGTCTTTAGATCTTCATGCGGATCCCTAAAAACTTGACTGGAGCATCTAAAGACTTATATCTACAAACCCTTTAAACCACATCCTCTGATGCTCAACCTATCTTGGACTTTTACCTTGTTATCATCACTGTTCTTCACTGTTCTTGATTGAGACTAATTTTCTCAATATCCTCAGCACACAGCTCATCCAATCCTTCTCATTAATGCAACATGAGTATGTTGACATTAATGACAACACCAGTTCAACCCATACTTGCAACAGAATACTATTGGTGTCTCCGCAAGGTGATTACATCCCCACAGCTTATAGGCTTGCTTTCTTGTGCATGAGCAATGTAGCTGAATTGATTATTGGTCTCAAAACAGCAGTACAATGGAATATCTTGCAACTACAAGTCTATGGAGACTCTCAATTGATAATCAAACAAGTGAATGATGAGTTTCTCACAAAGGATGATAAGCTAGTACCCTATAAGCAAATGGTTGATGAATACAAACTGTGATTCACCTACATACAGTTTGAGCAGATACCTCGCCTTCACAACAAAGTAGTTGATGCCATGGCTACTATCAGTTCCCTTCTAGATATGCCTCATGATAGCCATCAATGTGAGTTTCTTGTGGAATAGCTCTTAATGCCAGCATATCATGTCGCTGAGTTAGAATTCGTGTGTGAGAATGTTGGTCTGAAAAATCCTTGGTATTACCACATCTACACCTACCTTCAACATCACACTTTCCCTCCTGAATCCACCTGCAAACAACAAAGATCACTCATTCAACAAGCTACTGGCTACACTATCCTTGCTGACACCCTCTATCACCAAAGCTATGAAGGCACTCTTCTTTGATGCTTAAACATGGAAGAAGCTTCCCTTGCCTTACACAATGTTCACGTAGGTATCTATGGAGTAGATACAAGTGGAATTGTCCTAGCCAAGAAGCTCTTGTGTATTAGATATTATTGGCCTACTATGGAACATGATGCATGTGAGTACGTGAAGAAGTGTAAGCTCTATCAATAGCATGGAGATCTCATTCACACTCCCTCTCAAGCGTTACAACCTATTACTACACCATGGCCTTTTTCTCAGTGAGGCCTAGATCTCGTTGGCAAAATCCACCCATCCTCCTCTAACAAACATAAATTCATCATCATTACCACTGAATACTTCACTAAGTGGGTCGAAGCCATCCCCCTCACTTTCACCACTAGAAACCAAAATGCCAAGTTCATTCTCTACCATATCATCTGCCATTATGGTATCCCATCTGCCATTGTTATCAACAATGGTAAACCTTTCTAAAACCATGATGTTAGGGAACTTTGTGAATAATTCCACATTCAACATCATTGGTCCACTCCATATTACCTGCAAGGTAATGAACAAGTTGAGGCAACTAATAAAACCCTACTCAAAATCCTCGACAAAGTTGTCAATGAAATTGGCCATGACTGGCACCTCCATATTCATCCCACCCTTTGGGCCTATCACACTAGTATCAGCACACCGAGATGAACTACACCATATTCCCTTGTCTTTGGAGCATAAGCCATCCTGCCAATCAAGATCGAATTGCCCTCATTGCACATCTCCTTGAGTAATGTCATCACTAATGAAGAATACCATGTTGTATGCCTCCAAGAGCTCAAGCTATTGGATGAACAATGCCTCAATGCCCTTAATCACCTCCAAGCATACCAAAATCAGCTTCACAGATCCTATAACAAGAAGATCCATGCTAGGGGGTTTGTAGTAGGAGATTTGGTCCTAAAAGAAAATCAAAGGAATCTATCTGAGTGAGAAAAGAAAGGAAAATTTGAGCCTAATTGGCTAGGACCCTACATTGTCACTGTAAAGTATGGCTCTAGAGCATACTGCCTCTCCACCCTTGAAGGAGAAAAGCTGGAGGAGCCCATGAATATCATTCACTTGAAGCAGTTTCATAATTAATCCACTAAATACCCTATAGTAAAAGTACAAAAAATCAAAAAATTCAAAAAAATTACAAAAAATTGTAAAGAGAAATAATCCATCCTATGGTGAAAACCACTCTTTGTGGTGCCTTGGATAAGTCCCATGATGAGAACCTACTCATAGGTGTCATGTGTAGGTTCAAACTAGATCCATTATTCAAATCACCTTCCCATTTTCACCCCCACTATCTAATCCACTTATCCCCTCATCTGAGATTCAGAATGAACTCATCATCTCAGCTTCCATTGTCCACCATTCCCAAAATATCTCTCATCTCCCAATACCCAACCCCCACATTCTCGTGTCACCACTACGTCACTCACTTGACCCTCCTATCCATCCATAACCTAGGTTCCTTTAATGTTTTCACACAAATGTCACACCCTTTACTACATTAACACCATTCCCTACCTATCGTAGTTTTTGTACCATGGTACCCATTGACAAATTGACATCTGCATCATCTAAACCACATCTCATCATTCCACATGAACCAACCCCTATCCTTACATCATCAAGTCTCCCAGAACTACATACCATCACCACCACATTGTAATGTGCCTTGATCTCGTGGATACAAGGTATGTAGGCAATCTGTAATACGAAGGAAGTATCCAGTATGTAGGTACATATGATCCACCCATCCAACCCATCTGGATGGTCCCAATTTTATGAGATTATTGATTGCACTTGACCTAAGATCAATATACTTTCTAGGCATCTTATTCAAAGAATAACACTCTCATGAAAAATCTTTCACCAATATATTGGCTTTTTCATAACTAGCAGCACATATCCCTTTGCCTATCCTTCGTTTAGCTTAATCCATCATCAATTCTTGTCTTAGGATGCATCCTTCCTACAATGGACAAAATCATCAAATCCTCCATCCATCCTTTAGCAAGAGATACAATGGCTGTGTGTTTTGGGTCAGTCAGTATTTTGGTCTTTGATTATTATCTTATGCACCATTCTTGGACTATGTCAAAGCTGCCTTGATCTCATTATATCATGGCATGTGGAGAACAATCCAAAATGGGGCATGGTCATTGCTTTTGTATGCCGTGCTTTTGGGAGGTTCTCATTACTCCGTATTAGTATTCATACCTTGTGGATCGTAGGGTCAGTTATAGCATATTGATCCCCTTCTGCATCTAAGGTTATTCATCCCTTTGGTGTATTAAGGACTTAAGCTATGAGTCCCCTTCCCTTGTCTAGACAAGGTTGTACTATTATGGGCATGTATGGGTTCATCTTATTGTTTGTAGAGTCAAGTCCTATGCATGGATGCCTCGTTACCTTGGTTCCACATACCTTGGTGCATAACATCCCATGCTATATCAATAGTAGCACTCAATTTTTATTATTATTGGCAGAATATCTCAATATGATGAAGTTCCTTGCATTTGCATCTACTCTCATCATCCCATCTCTCTTTTGTTGCTTCAAGATTCACTACACACTTACTTTTCCATTCCCCCTACTTTCTACTATCCACTATTTCCCTACCATTTTGTGGCCATTTTCAAGGTCTTATTAACCATATCATGATCACTTGTCATCTTGCATCACAAATATGTCAATAGCCCATCCTACATCACAAATACGTTAGCATATATCCACATATCAACACATAATCGCATATATCTGCACCATACATAAATCCATCTATCCTAACATCAAAAGCACATGACTGCGTCATGCATAATACCTAAATCCATCTATCATAACACATATATGCATACACTCCATCCTGTATCCAAGCACATGTCAAGTCATAATATTTCACATCTTAATCATCACAAACATATACATATCAATATCGATCATATACAACATAAATCAATACATCTATCGTATATCCATCACATTATAAGACAATGCATACATCATATATAACACAACATACATCCATAATACATAGTCCATCGATCGAATAGTCCATCTCATATATATATATCAAAATGTGATCATGATACAAAATGTGGTCTTCAAACCTATCAAAAAATAGTAGACATATACATCATGCCCTTAGGCGGAGTTGTCCCTGCCTAACTCAGCTGGTCCTAAATCCCTCTGACGTGGGCCTCCCATATCCTGCTAACCTGCCTATACTGGTGCTGGTGGAGGAGGCATTTGTGTTGTTGCTAACACCTGTGATGGCGAGGGATGCTAAATAGACCTCTCCAATTGCCCTGTCCTTCTCGAAATAGAAGCTCCAGACTGACTGCAATAACTGACTCTCTACTTTGCTGGTACTAACTGTAGACACCCAAAATTGTCCCAACTTTGTTCATGTCTTGCAACACCTTGTTAAAACATTATCCTAGACATCATGTAGCATTTTGTCCTAAATCCCACTCTCAATCCCATTTATCCATTAGCCAATTAATTAAATAAATTTTATTTATTTAATTAAAATCCCATCCTTATCCCACTTACCCAATTAATTAAATAAATTTTATTTATTTAATTAATTTCCACATCATATCCTAATCCCACTATCCAATTAATTAAATAAATGTTATTTATTTAATTAATATCCAACTCATATCCCAACTAATTCAAATATTTTATTTGAATTAAGTTCTCACATTTCATTATAAGCTGACTTTCCAATTAATTAAATAAATCTTATTTATTTAATTAATTTATCTTATCATTAAGCCGACATGTGTGCCTCTTTCATTTAAAAAGATAAGTGGTACTACAGCCTTTTATTTAATATCTTTTATATGTAGTACTTTTTATGTACACAAGCACACATGAGCCCTATCCTTCTTGACACTTGTCAAATGACTACAACTCCCTTGAAGAGTGGGAATACCTAATCAATCCTAGCCGTCCACATCAATCAATTAGCTTTTTAATCTCAACCATCCATTTGAACCAAGCCTTTTCTATAAATCAAACCCCTCATAAGTCATTAGCATGCATTGAGCCTCAAGTACTCTTATTCTGCCAGATTTTTATAATGCAAGGAGCTTCAAGTATCCACATGCTGTTGAAATATCATTAGAGCCTTTGCATCCATCATCTTCAATCCATCTAGCTTGCATCCTTCAACTATCATCTTCATCTTAATGTTATGCTGCAGAAGTGAGCACCCAACATTCTTCCAACAATAATCCTTCAAAATCTTGCATGCTCATGCGAGGTGGAGAAGAGCAATGGAGATAAATCGAGCATAGCGTGGAGATCGGTTTGCATTTGCATTTGTTATTTTGATTTTCATGTTGTCTTGTGCTTCATTGTGCATTGCTAGGGTTTTTATCATTGCTGTTTATTCATTTGCCCTGATTTGTAATTTTACCCTACATACATTTGGCACGCCCGGTGGGACTCACTTCGCTTGATCTTTTTTGCAGGTTTTTTTAGTAAAAATTTGCATTCATATAACCCCCATTGTTGAGTTTTGCAGGTTTAATTAACTTTTTGTTGCAGCTCCGCTGTTTTTTCGACAAAACCCTAGGTTTCAAAGATTTCATCATATCTTCCAAACGGCTGTGAATTTTTCTACAAGATTTTAGCAGAAGTTTTTCTATGATATAAGGAAGCTACAACAGAAAAATTTCGCATTTATCGTGATTTTTGCGGGATTTATCACGTTTTTATGTTTTTTCATAAAATCACAATTCTGGGCGTAAATCAGCGAATTTTTCAGAAATTTTTACATTTCTGGAAAGCTCTTGAAATTCTAATGGGGGTCTCTATTTTGCAGATTTAATTTAGAGGTCGTTTATATCGCGCAAACATCAGATCTTTGCCGACTGTACCATTTTCATAAATCCGCATTTCTGGGCGCAAATCAGGGATTTTTTTTGATTTCTTTACATTTTCGGAAAGCTCTTTGAAAATTAATGGGGGTCTCTTCTTTGATTTTTTAATTTTTGAACAAAAAATCTATCGAAATAATCAAATCTAATTCGGCTATGTATCTAAAATTACAATTTTCCTTGCCTGATGAGCCTATTTTTTATGCCTGCATTATAATATCATTTTTTTTTTATGTTGTAGGTGATCATAAGGAGTTGAAGCAACATTGACATCAACATCTACAACAATTTGGATAGCGAATCAACCAGGTGCAATCATTTCATTTCTCATCTTTTCATCATTGTTTGCAAACACATTTGGATTTTGGGCATAAAATGAACAATTGTTTGCTATCACACCATTGAAAAATTGGGCTAAAATAAACCATTGTCTTTCATAACATTTGGATTTGGGCTTTAAAACAAACAAGTGCTTGCATTGTCTTCCACACATTGAACTTCTAAGGTTAATGAACCCCATGCGAGGGTGACCAAGTAAATGTGTATGCTCTCTCCTCGCGTCCCAACACGAACTTGGAGATCAAAAACATTTACTTGTGTTGCTTTTGTTTAGCCTTAGAGAGGCCTGCCTTGGTATCCACCCCAAGGGAACGACCTCAAGCGGTACTTTCATCCGGTCCGCTATAAAAATCAGAGGATAAGGCGAAAGCCAAGTCTAACCGGTATTAGCGCTCACCATACAGTGCTAACTTGAAAGGAGGTGTACCTTTGTGTATATTAAAACTCCTAGTAGGGTTAGTTAAAGTCTTAAGTGGCTTGCTGGATGCTCGTGGGGTGCCGGTCCCCCGGATTTTCATTAGAACCTCCTTGTGATAGTGGCCTTGCCTTAACTAGGACTTGTTGAAGTGTCTTCACGTGCTTGCTTAACCATCATCACATTCTTTCAAACTAACAACTTGCTTATGTGTCTTGCGTGAGTGATTCATGTGTGTATATGCATAATCATTTGTTTGAATATTGCCACATCAAGCTCTAAACACCCAAACACATAAGGACAAGTCATCCTACACATTCTTCCAATAACATTCAAACCCAATCACTTTCATCCCAAACATAGCTTAGTCATCATCCAACCCAAACATAGCCAAGTCATCTAAATATTCCACATCATCATCCAAATCCCTAAACAAGCACTTGCTAAAAGGACTTAAGACAACCACTTGGTGACAACATGTCCACACTAGAAGACCTAGAAATCAAATTCCAAAGATTCCTCCAAAATCTTTATCAAGGATCACAACCCCTAAACCAAGACACCATTGAAATATTACAATTCTTCATCCAAAGAGCTCAACCCCATGCAAGCCAATCACCTCAATTGCAACACTTCATAGCCCAAGTTCAACACCTTTTCGCCACTAGTCAAGCTCAACAAGTACAACAAACCTTAGCCACTTCCTATCAACCTAATCCACCTCATAGCCACATGTCATATCCATCCACTTTCTATCAACTTAATCCACCTATCCACCAAGTCAATGCCACGTCAACCTATGAACATCCACCTCAAGCCTATCTAATCTCTCATGCCGCCATGCCAATGCACTACCAAGCCCATCCACAAGGCAATCAAGTGATATCACAAGAACAACATGCAAGTCCAAATAGCCCTTTGTACATAAATAAAGTAAGTCCAAGTACACCTTTTCAACAAGACCATCAAGCACCATTGATAGACCTAAGTCCACCTTTCCAACAAGAACAATATCCAAATCCCAATGGTCCCTTGTACATAAATCAAATGAGCCCAAGTTATCCTATGCAAGATCTAATAACCTTTGACAAGGGAGATACCAATCTAGAGTGGCCACCACCATCCAATCACATGCCAACACATGAGCCAACTAATCCTATCCCAACACCACCATGTGATCCTACTCCTAGTCCATTGGTCCATCAACCTTCCAAATCACTGAGCCTTTCATTACCTTCATCACCATGTCATTCTAATCCTTCACCTAAGGATGCGGCTGAGAGAGTTTTACAAAGGATGCTTGAAGCAAAACTCATTGAACTTCCTGAAGTCAAACCATGTGAAGAAAGTCCATATGATAAACATGATTATTGTGCATACCATAGGACCAAAGGCCACAATACAAATCAATGCCCAATATTTGTCTCAATTGTTTACAAGGTGTACCTACCTATAATGGGAAATCATGCCACATCATCCCAATCCCATGTGTCACCCCCATCTAGTCCAAATCCTAATCCACCCAATCCAATTAGCCCTCAACCTAATCCTAATCATAAGCCTACAACATCATCCTCTATTATTGCTCATCCATTATATTTCCCATCCACTCATACCCTTGCGAAGGATGTGATCCATTGGCTATTAGCGAGGAATAAACTATCTCCATGTCAAACACCCATTCATGAGCCTACCAAAGAACTTTCAAAGGTCATGTCCAATCCTATAATCCCATCATGTGGTCTACCTATCCTTGAGCTTATCCAAGAGCCTTCCATTAACATACCTAGCCCTTCAAGCCCATCATGTGACCAACAAGACATCAAGCCTATTCAAGAGTCTCTTATTGTGAATCCAAGTCAAGAGTCATCATGTTCTCATGTTGTTGACCAAGAGCCTATCCAAAAGCCTTCAACTTCCATTCAAGCAACCCAAGAGGTATGTCAAGGGTTTAATCCTAAACATGTGGAAACATTAAGCCCTAGTCCAACTCAAGATCAAAACACTTTCATTCAACCTATCCATAACATGTACCTTCTCTATGATCAAGATGATACCTATGAAGAAGCTATCCATGAGCACCTTGATCCTATCCATAATCCTATATCTATCCATGAGCAAGATAACCAAATTGCTCTTAGTCATCCTCCATCTAGCCCTATCCATAATGAGCAAACATCCACTTGTCATAATGAGACATGTGCCTCTCAAGAACACATAAGCATAGAAGATCAAACAAATAACTTGGGTCTTAGTGAACACACTGCTAATGATCCTCCTTCCACATCCACCATCAATTCCACTTCTATTGGTCTTACCACCTTCCTCCATGAATGTTCTTCTTTAGGACAACAACAACCATTGTCCTCCATTTCATCTTCTCCATCTAATAAAGAACTCAAGTCTAGTTCCCAAAACACATCTAGTCCCATAGTCAATCGTATCCTCCAAAACATGAACTATAAAGGCAAAGGTCTAGGCCTTTATGAACAAGGTATTTTGGAGCCAAACCATGTCAAGATTCCTCCAAGCTCATATGGCCTTGGATACACACCCCAAGGTAAACAAGGCCAAGATGTTGGTAATCCTTTCATGCATCCTAAACCTACCACTTTCCATCGCAAACCTTATCATATACCCAAGACATATGTAGCCATTCCATCTCCATCATCTTATAAATGTCAAAAGCATGTGACCATACATCTTCCACCATCCACTTTGCCTCCACTTTTACCAACTCCAAATATCCCTCCATCCACCTTGCCACCATTGCTTCCAACACCTAACATACCTATCATTCATAAGTATCCTTACATCCCTAATCATGGCCAACAAAAGCACACATCGTTTAAGCATAAAGCTTCCATTCATTCCACCAACCCCACTTCCATCAAACCCATGGGATTCCAAAATAAACATTTGGATGCCTTTACTTATAAAGCCAAAAATCCAACTAAAACTCCTAAGGACCCTCATGCCTTAGGGCATCAATGTGAAAAGTCTCTAAATCATCCATCTTCAAAGCAAAGTACATTCACAAAGCTATCCAAGCCCATACATCCAAAAGCAAAGCCCAAAAGTAAAATGGTTTGGGTTCCTAAGCAAAAAACTAGCAAAGCAAATGAGGCATCCTCATCCACATCTCAAGAATCCCAATCACCTATCTCCATCCAAAAGCCTACTTCCATTCAAAACTTCCATTCCCTTCCAAAATCCCACAAGCAAAGCAAAATCACTAAAAATACTAAATCTATGTGGGTTCCTAAATCACTTCATCAACGATATCCTAAGCAAACATCCCCATTACTTCCTACACCACCATCTCCCCAAAAGCTTCAATGTTTATCACGGTGTGTGCAACCATTGGTCATGGTTCCCTTCCACTCCGCAACACCTCCACATAACTATAACTCCCCATCCTTCATCAATTATCCTACATATCTTTCCCATCACCTTCCTATGGCCCATGCTTTGGCATAAACTTTTCATCCATCTTCATTCCATAAGCCTATATAAATCCACACCATAAGCCACTAGCCTACCCTCCCATAATTCCACATCATCATCCACTATCTACCTAATCCATCTCCCATCCATGCAATCCCTTATCAACATCAATGAGCACACTTGACATGGTCCATGTGAAGACATCATCTATCTCTAATGGGACTACCAACATCCATTGAACTAGCCACTTGAGTCCCTCCTATCCATTACGATGGTGAAAACCTGGCAAACAGGCACCATGTGTAATTGTCAACCCATTTAAAAGCAAAAAAAAAAAAGAAAATAAAAAAAATCAAAAAAGTAAAGAGAAATCCCTTCATCCAATGGTGAAAACCTGGCAAACCGGCGCCTTGGATAAGTACCATGATGAAAACCTAGCAAACAGGCGTCATGTGTAGGTTGATCTTCTATGTCACTTACACTTGGGGGCACATTGTCTCATCCAACCTATCCATTTCCAAACTATCTATTCCATTATATCATGTCCTACCATTATCATACCATCGTACCATCCTTAGCCATTACATAAACATGCCTATTCCATTGAACCCATTTATCCATCCTTTCTCCTTTTTGATCTTGATGCAGACATAGGAAAAAAAAAAAAGTTGAAACATGTTTGGATATTTCTTGACATACCTCCTTTCCAAACCAAGTCATATCTATGAACCTTCCATCTTATCCAAACCAATCCATCATGTCATCCCTTGGTTATAAACTTTGTCATGCCAAATCCTAAGCATTACCACCTAGAATGGGGCAAGTTTTTCCAATGCAACATAGCCTTTGAAGATCACATCCTAGCTCTCTTATGATCCATCCACTATGGCGTATCCTTATCATGAGCTTTCCATCTTATAGCTTATCCCCATCTATTTATCATGAGCTTTCCACTATAGCCTACCTATCCATTTATCATGAGGCAAGCATCTATCTCTTATACGGCCTATCCTCTTATCCACCCATCTATCATGAGCCTTTCATCCCATTTACTATGAGCCCATCCTTTTATCCATCCATCCTACATCCATCCTTGCACCTAGATTTAGTTTTCTCCCTTGTCATTGGTATCAAGCTCAAGGCTACCCAAATTGTAAATCCACTGATGTTCCAAAACATTCAAAAAAACAAAAAAATCAAATATTCTCAAAACTCCAAAAAAATCAAAATATTCTAAAAAATCCAAAAAATCAACTATCCAACGAAAAATCCAAGCAATAAAACCAATCATCATCAATCTAAAACAATCAACTCCATCAACATTCAATCACAATCAAATCATCATCATCAATTCTTCCTATCAATAACATTCATTCATCCATTTCAATCAATCCATTTCCAATCATATCAATCAAATCAATCTAAGCAATGATCTTAAATCCAAGTCACACTAAACCATATGAAGCAAGCTAATCAATCAAGGAACATTATCCAATCAAATCAACAAGTTTTTGATCCGAATCTTGTCATGAGCTAAATCAATCATCATCAAACATCATCAATGGGATATAGCATTCCCACATCCTTGTGTTGATCTAGGGATATAGCTTTCCCCGCAATGACAACACTATCATCATCCAACAAACAATCAATTATTGGTTTATGACTTGACAAGGGCAATACCTTGTTTGTTTTACATCCTTTGAGCACACTGAGAACACTTGCTTATGCTTAGATTGAGTGGACACTCTAATCATCACACCATCATTATCATCATTCAAAACAATCCAATCATCAAAACAATCAGCCCAGCAACAACAAACATTACAACCAAAGCAAATAAAGCCAACCATCAAAGCAAATCCTATCAATCATCAACATCAAAACCAAAGCACATCAAGCTAACCATCAAAACAAATCCAATAACTTCAGCAAATCAAAAGCAGCTCAATCCACCACATATCATCACATCATCAACATTTCATTAATCCATAACTTGATCAATTCAACCCAATCTTTGATCATCATCTCATCAATAAAAAATCAGAACTACATCTCATTTCCATCGTTAAGTGCCTTGATCCCATGGATATAGGGTATGTAGGCAGTCTGGAGTACGAAGGAAGTGCCCAGATTCAGGCACAAGCGATTTTCCTCTTTCTTCTCTCATCATTTCTTCTATCATCTATCTTATACATCATCAATAAACAACTTCTTCCAATCAATCTATCATAGCACATTAATCCAATCATCACTTCAATCTTCATCCAACATTTCATCATCTTCCAACCATTCCAAGCAATGATCCAAATGCAAGCCCATCCTTAAGCTATACCAATCAAGTTAATCAATCAAGCCAAGTTATCCAACTGCAATCAATGGTCTTGATCCTAGCCTTGTTGTAAGCCAAAGCAATCAGTCAATCAGCCAACCAACTCAGCAAACAACCTTGTGTTGATCTAGGGATATAGCTTTCCCCGCAATGACAACACTCTCAACTATCATCATCAAACAATTAATCATTGGTTTACAGCTTGACAGGGGCAATACCTTGTTTGTTTTTGAATCATTTGTGCATGCTTGCTTGCTTGCTTGTGTGTGTTATCATTTTATCTTGCATTTGTATCACACTAGTATCATTCTAGCTAATATTCATATCTTGTATTCAGACAAGGTTGTATTATGCTGGGGCATGAGACACATTGTCACCCTGGTCCTTATACCTTGGTGCATAACGTCTAGTGCTATATCAAACATCATGGGTGCTCACTTTCATTGTAGCATAACACATCATCATTTCATCTATCTATCCCCTTATCTTTCTTTTGTAGCCAAGCCATTTCTTTTCGAGAGCCTACCCGTGTTTGTCCAACCCGCATATCCTCTCGAGGGGGCATCACCAACCTATCCTTTCTATCATCATCATCACTATCCCTATCAATTATCC
The DNA here is from genome assembly GCA_027924645.1 of Cunninghamia lanceolata. Lineage (NCBI taxonomy): Eukaryota > Viridiplantae > Streptophyta > Pinopsida > Cupressales > Cupressaceae > Cunninghamia > Cunninghamia lanceolata. Next base: position 99,877 of record BSBN01000814.1, read on the forward strand.
ATACCTTAACTTCTTTGAAATGATGTTACTCGACATAAATCTTATCATCTCAAACATCATCTCAAAGAGGGGCAAAATGTAGACACCCAAAATTGTCCCAACTTTGTTCATGTCTTGCAACACCTTGTTAAAACATTATCCTAGACATCATGTAGCATTTTGTCCTAAATCCCACTCTCAATCCCATTTATCCATTAGCCAATTAATTAAATAAATTTTATTTATTTAATTAAAATCCCATCCTTATCCCACTTACCCAATTAATTAAATAAATTTTATTTATTTAATTAATTTCCACATCATATCCTAATCCCACTATCCAATTAATTAAATAAATGTTATTTATTTAATTAATATCCAACTCATATCCCAACTAATTCAAATATTTTATTTGAATTAAGTTCTCACATTTCATTATAAGCTGACTTTCCAATTAATTAAATAAATCTTATTTATTTAATTAATTTATCTTATCATTAAGCCGACATGTGTGCCTCTTTCATTTAAAAAGATAAGTGGTACTACAGCCTTTTATTTAATATCTTTTATATGTAGTACTTTTTATGTACACAAGCACACATGAGCCCTATCCTTCTTGACACTTGTCAAATGACTACAACTCCCTTGAAGAGTGGGAATACCTAATCAATCCTAGCCGTCCACATCAATCAATTAGCTTTTTAATCTCAACCATCCATTTGAACCAAGCCTTTTCTATAAATCAAACCCCTCATAAGTCATTAGCATGCATTGAGCCTCAAGTACTCTTATTCTGCCAGATTTTTATAATGCAAGGAGCTTCAAGTATCCACATGCTGTTGAAATATCATTAGAGCCTTTGCATCCATCATCTTCAATCCATCTAGCTTGCATCCTTCAACTATCATCTTCATCTTAATGTTATGCTGCAGAAGTGAGCACCCAACATTCTTCCAACAATAATCCTTCAAAATCTTGCATGCTCATGCGAGGTGGAGAAGAGCAATGGAGATAAATCGAGCATAGCGTGGAGATCGGTTTGCATTTGCATTTGTTATTTTGATTTTCATGTTGTCTTGTGCTTCATTGTGCATTGCTAGGGTTTTTATCATTGCTGTTTATTCATTTGCCCTGATTTGCAATTTTACCCTACATACACTAACCCCTCATAAAGGGTCCTATAGTATAGGGCCTCCCTAGTACTCTCCTACATGGCCCTCACCATCTACCCCATCCCTGATGCCTAGTGGGCTTGGTCCCTCTCATGCACATACCACCGCACTAATCCCTGCAACTCTATCACCTGTGCCTGCAACCCTGTAATCTGTGTCTGTGTGGTGCCTATCTGTACCAACTCCCTCTATAGCTGAGCTACCTATCCTTCTAAATGAGTGACTAGTTCCTTTCGACTCTCAATGGGCTAGCTGCACCTATAGCTAGGATATCTGTTGCTCACGCACCTGATCTCTCTCCTATAGTTGGCATATCTACTCATGTGCCTTGGCTAACTCTGATCCATCTGTATCATCACCATAGTTGTTTCACCTCCACCATCACCTCTAATATCTATATCCATCCCCATTGCCTATGCATCCTCCTCATCATCCTCATCCTCATCCTCATCATTATCCATCCCCTCTGTATGCGCCTCATCCTCATCATCCTCATCCTCATCATTATCATCATCCTCATCCTCGTCATCATCATCATCCTCCTCCTCTCCTCCTACCTCCATTGGCACTACAAACCCCATGGGCACTATGAGTCTCACTAGCCTCTACCGAGCCCACCACTCCTCATATGCTGTCGTAGTCCCTGCATCCACTATATCCCATCTATCATGCCATGCCTGTGGCTGAAGCCCCTCAAACTCTGCTATGACCATCTGTGCATCAGACACTAGTCCCCACCGCTGCTACTCCTCTCGTATCCATGCAAATCTCACCTCCACCTGTGGTACATCCTGCACTAACCCAAACTGCTACTGAACTCGCTCTAGCTGGTATTTGTTTATAATCATCTTTATCTGCCCCATCAGGTATCATGACTGCATCGCATAACTAAGTTGGTCATCATTATCTGACTACCTCTCCACCTCCATCCAAGGTCACCACACAAACTCTACCATCTCATCTATCACGCACCTTCAGTATCCCATGTTCCCAAACTAATGCCGCATCTGATGTCCGCTATATGTATAAACAAATGGCCGATGTCGTGGCCTATCTCTCACTATCAGTGGCCAAGTCACTAGGATATGCTCCCATGTCCAGATGTGCAACAATGTCACCCCACAACCTAGGCTCCCTGATCGCCTGTATACCACTGCATCCATGTCATGGTACAAAAGTGCTAATATACATGGGCCCCATGCGTAAGCCATTCCATCAATCAACATTTAATGTAATACCTCCCCCTAGCCCACTGGAATCTGTGTGATCTCCTGTCAGGGACCAATGTTCCCACTATCAACCCTACCAGAAACAGAGGCAATGAGTTTAATCCCCTCTCCATTGCTAGCTGATACACCATCTCAATCATGTCTGCTATGTACGATGCCTACCTTAGGGAAAACAGCTAGTCCAGGTACTCCACTCTGTGCCTATGCTGATAAACCACCCTCTCCCCATGTAGGGGTCTCATAGAATCCTCCACACATCCTCTAATGTGATCGTCACATCCCCTGTAGGAAACATGAAGGTACATCACTCTGGTTGATATCGCTCCACCACCACTGTCATCATCGCTCTATTCGCATGAATCCGCGGCATATTCACAATATGATCCAGTCCAAGTACCCCCAGGATGAACCTATCAGCTCAGTCTAGCTCTTCCCGTAAATTAAATGTCAGCGGTCGCCTCTCCCGAGACTGAAAAACCCCCTATCCTCATGCACCCTCCCAAACACATCATTATGTCAGTCTACCTTATCATTAGACATCTCCTCTACACCTTGGCACATTTTTCAACGCACCCCCTCCCTTGACCCTGCAGCCCGAGCTGAGTCCCTCTCCCCCTTAGTCCCTACATCCCATCTTGAACAAGCATCCCTGAATCATCACCTTCCCCCCCATTGCCACCCCCATTTCACAATCAAAAATTTAAAAACAAAAAACAAATCAACATAATAAAAAATCAAACATCAAAAAAAGAAAAAAAAAATCCACATTAAAAAAAAATCAAATAAAAAAATAAAAAATCAAATTAAAAAATTAAAAAAAAATAAAAATAAAAATAAAAATCAACTTTAAAAAAAAAAATCACATTAAAAAATCAAAAAAATTAAAAAATTAAAAATCAAATAAAAAAAATTTAAAAAATGCCGATAAGGGCATGGTTCGGTGGTTAAGTCACTCAGTTGTAGTGGCAACCACTAGAGTTCAAACCCCCACTGGGCCAATGAGCTCGTAGGCTTTATGCCTTCGCTGGGCCAAACGAGCTCGTGGATTTTAAGTGTTCTTGCTAGGGGATGAGGTCCCTCATGTTGTGGCCTCACCGGTTCATTGCTCCGAGCAAAAGCATTCACGTGGAGCCGGAGGGCATGTCACACTAGCGTCGCCGATCACCTTAAAAAGTTTACCAAGCACATTATCTTTTACTAAAAAAAAAATTAAAATCAAATTTAAAAAAATAAAACTATAGCACCGACCTGGCGCTAAACCCTACCTAGCACCAGGATGAGCGCTATAATACTCCCCGCCGCCTCCCCTCCCTCCCTCCCATCCCTCCTACCTACTACCCCACCCTAGCCTCTAACTCCCCCTCCCCCTATCCTCTAACTTGCCCTACCTACCACTAACCCTCCCTCGGCCTGGCGCTAATGCACCAGACCAGGCGCCACTCTTCACCCCTCGCCTATAAGGCGCTACACGCCTCCTGTCACGCCCATTAGGTGTTACAAACCTCCAGTCGTGCCCATTCGACACTTCAACCTGTCCTCTGTGCACATTAGGCGCTATGCCTTGCCCCCCACACCTCTTAGGTGCTTTTCCTTGCCCACCACGTGCCCAGTACGCGCTCCTCCACCCACAATCAAAAAACCCAAAACATCTAAAATAAAAACAAAAAAATTTCAAAAAATACCCCAAATTTTTTTTAAAAAAAACCCATTTGCTCATTTTTAGTGCCAAAACCCTCCATTTACCCTAATGCAGCTATTATTAAATCAAATAATATAAAAAATAACAAGATTGGGTAAAAAAACCACTCACCAGCTCGCTTGCTGCTATGGGTCGTAGATACTCTCTCACCGGTCCACTTGGTGTTCCTCTCGCAAAATTCCTACCATCACTCCACACTCCTCTTCCTCTTTTCACTCTCACCTCCAAACTCACAAAAAGTAAAATAAACTTTTTAGCTCCTTTTTTTACTTTTAACCCCCTCCATTTTCATTTTTTCACCTTTTATATTTTTTTAAGCCCACTTTTAATCATTTTTTCCCTCTTTTTTCTCCACCAACTTCTTTTCAACCTTTTTCCATCTATCCACCTCATTTTTTTTTTTGTTTTTTCACCATTTCTTCCATTTCTTCTCCATTCTTTAGTCTTGGGACCACCTTTTCCACCATTTTTCCTCCTTTCTCGAGAAATCGCTGGAAAATTTATTTTTTTAACCGATTTCTCGAGGGGGCATCATCTCATCACCCATCCCCCTTCTATTCACTCACTGGGGCATATTTATCAAAAAAATTTAGATTCTTTGATATCCCGTCAACCCGCTAATCATGACAGCCGTGACGTCATATCAAAGAGGGGCAAAATGTAGACACATGAAAATGGTCACAATCAAAATCATTCACCCACACATTCAATCCTAATCTACCTGCATCACTTCATCTGATCCAATTATTAATTAAATTATTTTTAATTATTTAATTAATTTATTTTGCACCTTTATCCTATCATAAAAATCAAATTCCTCTACTATAGTTTGAAAATTAAATATTTTTTACTATAGTTCACTCTAAAAATTAAATAAATTACCATATTTATTTAATTCCCTATTTTGTGTATTTTTTATTACTTTTTGTAATCATAATTATTTTCTTCTAATCCATGTGCACATGAATTAATTTTAATTAATTCATTATTACAAACCCCCATATTTCTAGAAGTCCACTTGTCATCCAATGTACACACATGTACATGACAAGTGGTACTTTGGAAGTATGGGCAAATCTTCCAAATTGAGTACATTTCTCCTATTTCTTCCACCCCACTCCATGTGTCACTATTCCTTCCAATTTAAAATTCCATGTGGCACTATTTCAATACCATTCTTCTAATTTTAAATCCCACTTGTCCTCTCCATGGAATTTAAAATTCTTCACTGAAAGGAAGCTAGGTGTGCGAAAATCGCTTCCTAAACTAATCTAATGAGGGGAGAGGTATGCAAATTCATTTTAACCCTTACAATTGCAGCAATATTAAACTTATATAAGGGATATTACAATAGCAAACACAATGCAAGAATGTATATATAGAGAGGTAGACACAAGATGTATCGTGGGGAAAACATTTTCAGGTGAAAAACTCCACACTCTAAAACCTGCACAATGTATTATCTAAAATAGTTACAATTTAAAATGCAAGTTCTTCCAAGAGTCTTTAAATGTTGAATCTAGAGTTATTTCGGTAGCATAACAATACCTATATAAACCCTATGCAACTACAACTCCAAACTATGCAATATATAGAGATTACAAGGCATATTCTAGAAGCATCTTGGGATAGGCCTCCACCTTAGCCACATGGCTATTATCCTACATCAAAGGACACTTGTCCTTGTTGTAGATACATCCCTTACATCTGTCATACATGGAAGATTTGACTTTCCCAACATGGAGCGCTCTAAGCTAAAAATAGACTATGACAGATGCTCTTACGCATCTTATATCTATCATAAATTTTCCCAACATAACAACCTTAAATGTTGTAAGAGATGTTAGAAATGAAAGCAACACTACTTAAATAGAAATTTGATTCAATATAAATTTCTGCAATCTTTAACTGTGTGTTATTAATGGAGATTGTAACACAGAAACAAAACTATGCTTCACAAAAATGCAAAATCAGAAATATGAACACATAACACAATGTTTAACGTGGAGAAAACCCTTTCAGGTAAAAAACTCCACAGAAGAAAGAGGCCTAGTGTTTGTATTAATCTGAAAATGATTTACAATACAATAACACTTCAACTCTCTCCACCAATCTTCAATCTGACAGCATTCCGACAGCACCCGAGTACCTAAAATCTATATTGCAACAACTAATACATGGCAAATACTTATAGAAAAATTTTCTAACTCATCTTAGGCATTCACCTTCTCTCTCATGAGATTCCCCAACATACAAATATTAAATGCCATCTTACAAGCACCTTCCACTTGTCCAAAAATAGCCATGCAAAGGTTGGGTGCCCAAGACTAAATATGGCCTCTTACAACATCTTATGATGTGTCATAACCGTCATAGATTCCAGCAAAAGAGTATCTTTCCAAGATAGGAACCTTGGGCTAAATATAACAAATATGCAACTAACATATCCGACATATGGGTCATAGATTCACATAATCTTATGACAACTTGTAGCTGTCATAGATTCACTTACCAAACATTATGATAGTTGTCATACATGCCAAAAATAGTATATTCCTTAAGGGAGCATGCCTACCCTCATTTACTTTGAGATTTTATATTTGCCAATAGTAAATGCCACTCCATAACTGCCATCGGTAACTCTGAAATTACAACTGTCAATGAGACTACCTCATTCCCTTATGGGTTATTACAAATAACAAATAATAAATGGAATAAAATACAATATTAGAATTTACAAAATTAATGGCACCTTATTCCAACATTCTCCCACTTGACATTATACATTATAAATCAACCCATAGGAAATCAAATGAGAATAATTAGGCAATAGAAACAAGGCCTATGGCCTCTCTGTACCACGTGAACTTTTATGTGCTCACAGGCTTGGTCAATGAATCTGCAACATTCTCCTGAGTGTCTATCTTCTTTAACTCAATCTCTCCATTTGCAACCAACTCTCGAACAAAGTGATACTAAACATCAACATGCTTAGTCTGAGCATGATACATGGGATTCTTAGCCAAACAGATAGCACTCTAGCTATCACAACCAATCTGAATGATCCTGCAATCAAAACTAATACCTGTACACAGTCTCCTCAACCAAATTGCCTCCTTAGAGACATGAGTAGCAACCATATACTATGCTTATGTAGTGGACAAAGCAACTATGGGCTGCCTCTTACTCATCCAACTCATTGCACCTCCAAATAGAGTAAACACATAACCACTAGTGGACCTTCAACTATCCAAGTCACCTGCCCAATCTACATCAACAAAACTCTATATGTCCAAAGATTTATCAGCACTATCAGTACTAGAATAAACCAAACAATGATCAGGAGTACCTGCAAGATATTTAAACACCCTCTTCACATAGTTCCAATGCTGTCTACCAGGGTTAGACATAAATCTACTCAAAACTCCCACTACTTGGGCAATATCTGGTCTAGTGCAAACCATTGCATACATCAAACTCCCTACAACACTAGCATATGGTACATTAGACATATCCTCAAGATCATCTTCAGTCTTTGGACACATATCTAACGAAATATTAGTACCAATAGGTAAAAGAACTCTAACTAGGTTACAGTCCTACAAACTAAACCTCTGCACAATAGTATTCACATACTTACTTTGTGACAACCAAAGCTTTCTGCTAACTCTATCCCTCCTAATCTCCATTCCCAAAATATACCTTGCAGCACCAAGATCCTTCCTCTCAAATGCACCTAAAAGTTGGGCTTTAAGCTCACTGACCATACCCTTAATATTGCCCAAAAACATGTCATCGACATACAAAGCAATAACTAGTATAGAATCATCAACACAATGAATGTAAACACAATGATTCTCCTCGCTTCTAACAAAACCCAATTTCAAAACAAATGAATCAAACTTTTGATACCACATTATGGGGGACTATTTTAGACCATAAAGAGACCTCTTTAACCTGCAAACCCAATGTTCTTTTCCTGTTACCTCAAAACCTGTAGGTTGTTGCATATAAATTTCTTCTTCAAGATCTCCATGCAAGAATGCGGTCTTAACATCTATTTTCTCAATCTCCCAATCATAAGCTACAACAATGAATAAGAGAAATCTAATAGAAGTCAATTTAGCAACATGAGAGAATATCTCACCAAAATCAACTCCCTCTCTCTGGGAGTAGCCCTTGGCTACCAGTCTAGCCTTGTACTTCTCTAATGAACCATCTACTCTAAACTTCTTCTTGAAGACCCACTTACATCCTATGGCCTTCTTTCCTTTGGGCAAACGAACAAGATCCTAGGTGTTACAAGAGTCTAAAGCCATCATCTCCTCCTACATGGCTAGCTGCCAAGACTCACTATCATCTATAGAAATAGCTTCCCTATAGGATCTAGGTTCATCGTTAGTACTCAATAAAGCATATACACAACGGAAATTTGGTGGGCTATACCTATCAACGAGATTCCGCTATCTTATGGATCTCCTCAAGGGTGGAGTAAGAGACTCTACTCATTCTTCTGCATGATCATCTGGAACAACTTCTTCTGTAACAACAGACTCATCTTCATTAGAACTACTTGAATCTTCTTCTTCTTCACCCCCCAATCCATCATTATGTTCTTCCTGAGGTGCATCTTGCTTTTCTAAATCAAAGTGCACCTTCTTTACCTTTTCATCTTTTTCTTTTGGCTGCTCAGGTTCATAAATAGCCATAAGTTCCTTGAAAATAACATCTCTAGAAAAGATAATCTTGTGGGTTAGTGGATTCCAAAGCTTATAACCTTTGATATTGTCACCATATCTAATGAATGTACACTTTCTAGCCTTTGGATCCAACTTAGATCGCTTTTCCTTAGGCACATGAACAAAATCCTCATAGCCAAAAACCCTTAAATGTGAAATAGAAGGTTTCTTACCTGTCCACACTTCATAAGGTGTCAAATCGAGAGCCTTACAAAGAGATCTATTTATCATTTAGCAAGCAGTACACACAACCTTTGCCCAAAATCATTTATCCAACTATGCATCACTAAGCATACTTCTGGCCCTTTCCATTATTGTTCGGTTCATCCTTTCTACAACACCATTCTGCTGTGGTGTATATGGAGTTGTCTTTTGTCTAATTATACCTGCATGCTTACAAAACTCATCAAATTCCTTAGAGAAATATTCCCCTCCATTGTCAGATCTTAGTATTTTTATCTTTAAACCTGATTGGTTCTCTACTAAGACTTTGAATTCCTTAAACTTAGTGAAAACTTTAGATTTATGCTTCATAAAATAAATCCATGTAAATTTGGATACATCATCAATGAAGGTTACAAAATAATGAGATTTTCCAATAGATTCATTATCCACAAGTCCAAACACATTCGTATGAATAATTTCTAACTTTTCTTTTTCTCTATTGCTTCCTAAAGGAAATGATTTTCTATTTTGTTTACCAAACACACAATGCTCACAGAAATCAAAGTGCTCATCAGAATAGGAGAAACCATCCAACAAATTTTTATTCTTAATAGTTTTTAATACATTATTGCTTGTGTGGCCCAATCTACAGTGCCACAACATACAAGTGTTTTCAGAAGCCTCAGATACATAGGAGGCATTATAAACTGTAGTGACTTCAAGCTTGAAGAGGCTTCCGAATCTCTTCCCCTTCGCTACCACCAAGTTCCCTCTCACTAATCTACTGCCATGCTTGTCAAATTTCACATACATTCCCAAATCATTCAACTTCATAACTGAATCTAGATTTTTAGCTAATCCAGGAACATTCAAAACACTAGGGAGGGTTTTAATCCTCCCATCACTGAAACACAACAATACCTTTCCTTTCCCGACAATCAGATATGTAGAGTTGTCACCAAGGTAGATATTACCTCCATCATATTCTTCATATGAGGAGAACCATTCCTTATGCAAAGTCATATGAAATGAGCATCTTGAGTCAACCAACCAGTGATCATTAGAAACAAGATTACATGCAGAAAGTAAAACTTCTTCACCTGCATTCGAGGACTTATCCGAAGCACTCTCCTATTATTTCTTGGGGTTTCTGCACTCCTTCTTCACGTGTCCCCTTTTACTACATTTCCAACACTTAACTCTAGTCTTTTTACCAGGAGTCTTAGACCGGCCCTTGGACTTGTGCTCAGCCCCTTTCTGATCTCCTTTAGGTCCTTTTTCCTTAGACCTTCCCCTAACACTGAGAGCATCCCCTGAACTATCTAAACTCTTCTTCCTTAATTCCTGTGACAGTAGCACTGAAACAAGAGCATCCAACTTTGGATCCACAAGGTTAGAAGTGATAGCAAGGATAACATTCTCTTAAGACTCAGGTAAAGAACAAAGAAGTAAGATACATTTATCTTCCTTACTAACCTCAACATCTACTGAATCAAGCTAACTCACTAACAAATTAAAAGAATTTAAATGCTTTGCAACTAATTCACCTTCTCGCATTTTCATGGAAAATAATTTTCTTTTTAAATAAAGTTTATTTACCATTCTCTTGGCTTGATAGATCTCACCCAACCATTTCCACAACTTGTATGCAGTCTCTTCCTTTGAGACATTCAATAGGACAGAGTTTGAAAGACACAACCTGATGATTCCCCTTGCCTTCTTATCCAATCTATCCCACTCATCTTGAGAGACATCGTCAGGTTTCTTCTCTTTTTGGTTAGCCAACCATTGGTTTCTTTCTTCCAACAAATCTTCCATTTTTAGCTTCCACAACTCATACCCCATTCTGTTGAACTTCTCAATGTCCAATCGAGAGGTTGATGCAATGGTGGATGCAGCCATAATAACAACACAAGATATGCAAAACAAACACAACCAAATCTCTCGCTGTAGCTATAGATTCCACACTACCACCCAAGAGTCAAAGCTAGCTAGGCTCTAATACCAAATGTTAGAAATAAAAGTAACACTACTTCAATAGAAATCTAATTCAATATAAATTTCTGAAATCTTTAACTATGTGTTATTAATGGAGACTATAACACAGAAACAAAACTATGCTTCATAGAAATATAAAATCAGAAATATGAACACATAACACAATGTTTAACGTGGAGAAAACCCTTTCAGGTAAAAAAATCCACACAAGAAAGAGGCTCAATGTTTGTATTAATCTAAAAATAATTTACAATACAACAATACTTAAACTCTCTCCACCAGTCTTCAATCTGATAGCATTCTAGCAGCACCTGAGTACCTAAAATCTATATTGTAGCAACTAATACATGGAAAATACTTATAGAAACATTTTATAACTCATCTTCGGTGTTCACCTTCTCTCTCATGAGATTCCCCAACATACAAATATTAAATGCCATCTTACAAGCACCTTCCACTCGTCCAAAAATAGCCATGCAAAAGTTGGCTGCCCAAGACTAAATCTGGCCTCTTACAACATCTTATGACACCTCATAACCATCATAGATTCCAGCAAAATAGTATCTTTCCAAGATAGGAACCTTGGGCTAAATATAGCAAATATACAACTAACATATCCGTCATATGCGTCATAGAATCACAGAATCTTATGACAACTTGCAGCTGTCATAGATTCACTTACCAAACATTATGACAGTTGTCATACATGCCAAAAATAGTATATTCCTCAAGGGAGCACACCTACCCTCATTTACTTTGATATTTTACATTTGCCAACAGTAAATGTCACTCCGTAACTGCCACCGATAACTCTAAAATTACAACTGTCAATGAGACTACCTCATTCCCTTATGGGTTATTACAAATAACAAATAATAAATAGAATAAAATAAAATATTGGAATTTACAAGGTTAATGGAACCTTATTCCAATAAGAGAATCCATCATACAATGCTAAATATAGCATATTCCCCTTACAACATGTCATAGCCCAACTTGGGCACCCATAGATGCCTTTCCCTCATGCAAAGATACTCACCGACACTTGTCACCACTTGACATAGGAATCTCCAAACTTGGCTCTTATGCGTCATAGATTCTGTCATATGGAATATCCTCTTCCACATACCACAAGATGTTGACACATGGCATAATAATGACACCTCAAATGGGACACCCAAATCCATGTAGGTTTGACTTGACCATCCAAGTCACATTCCAAGTAAGATGACATGTCATCGTGCCACCTCAACTAAGTGACCAAACAGAATGTGCAAGTAAATACAATATTAGGAAATGAATAAATATATAATTAAATAAATAATGCTAGGAATTTGCAAAGGTTGAGACACCTTAATTGCCAACATTCTCACTTGTCAAACACCTTGCAAGAGCTAAAATAAATGACAAGACTTAACTGCTAGGGGCCAAGAGGCCCATAGATTCTGAACACCATCTAAACTTCTCTGTGCTCACTGGTTTCGTCAATGCATTTGTGACATTCTTCAAAGTGTCTACTTTCTCCAATATCACCTTCCCATCCTCTACCATGTCTCGCACAAAATAAAACTGTACGTCACTTTGTTCTGGCATGGAAAGTCAGATTCTTTGCTAATCAAATCACATGCTGACTGTCACAACAGATAGTAATCTGTCCTGCATAAACACCAATATCTGAACACAACCTCTTAAGCTAAATGGATTCCTTACAAGCATGAGTTGCTACCATATACTCAGCTTCTGTTGTGGAGAAATCAACCACAGGTTGTCACTTACTCATCCAACTAAATGCACCATCGAACATAGTAATCACATTAGCATTGGTGGATCTCTTGCTGTCAATGTCACCTGCCCAATCAGAATCAACAAATCCATGAATACATACAAAATGTAAAGGTCCTGTAGGATGACCATGATAACATAGGGAATACTCGGAAGTACCCCGCAAATATCTGAACACTCTCTTTATTGCATCCTAGTGTACCCATCCAAGATTAGCCATAAACTGACTAAGGACTCCCATTGCTTGGGCAATGTCTGGTCTTGTACAAACCATAGCATACATCAAACTACCAACAACACTGGTATAAGGTACTCTGCTCATATCCTCCATCTCAGAAAGAGGCTTTGGACAACCATTAATAGATAACTTTGTCACCAAAGAAACAGGAATAGACAATGGTCTACAATCTGCCATGTTGAATCTATCCAACACAGTCTTCACATACTTACTCTAGCTTAACCAAAGTTTTATGTTTTCTCTGTCTCTTCTGAGTTCTATTCCCATAATGTACCTGTCTACCCCTAAGTTTTTCATCTCAAACTATGCTGACAATTGAGACTTCAAATCAGAAATCATATTCTTACCATTCCTAATTAGCAACATATCATCAACATATAGTGCAATAATGAGAATACGATCATTGTCAAACTTATAATACACACAATGATTTGATTTCAATCTCAGAAATCTAATAGACAACACAAAGGCATCAAACTTCAAGTACCATATCCTAGGAGATTGTTTCAATCCATACAAAGACTTCTTTAACTTGCAAACCAAAATTTCTTTACCTTTTTCTATGTAATGCTCTGGCTGTGACATATAAATCTCTTCCTCCAAGTCACCATGAAGGAATGTTGTTTTCACATCCATCTGCTCCACTTCTAAATCATAAGTTGCTGCAAGAGATAACAGGAACCAAATAGATGTCAGCTTTGCAATGGGAGAGAAAATTCCACCATAATCAATTCCCTCCACTTGTGAGTACCCCTTTGCAACCAATCTGGCCTTATACATCTCAACACTGCCATCTACACCAAATTTCTTCTTGAAAACCCATTTGCATCCAATAGGTTTATTTCCATTAGGCAAGGGCACCAAGTCCCAAGTTTTATTCTTTTCCAAAGAAGCCACTCATCTTCCATGGCCTCCTTCCAGGAACCTGCATCTTTCATACCCATAGCCTCTGTCATAGTTCTAGGCTCATCAGCATTAGTAAGCAAAGCAAAAGCACAACTAGAATCAAGCAATGTATAACCAAACCTCTCAGGTTGCTTCCTATTTTGTGTGGACCTCCTCAAAGGCTAAGGTTGAGGTTCTTCTTCTTCTTCTAAACTTTCAGTGCTACTAGAGCTCTCCTCATCATCAGGTCTCACAGGGTCTGTCAGTTTAGTCTTCTCAGGGGTAGTGGGAAATTGAACCACATCTTCTTTCTTTTCTTTCTCTTCTAGCTATAGAATAGTGGAAGAAGGTGCTAGCTCTTTGAAAATAACACTTCTACTATACAACATGTTTTCAGCCACAGGATCCCAAATCTTGTATTCTTTCACACCGATACCATAGCCAATGAAGATACACTTAACAGCCTTATTCTCCAATTTTGACCTCTTCTCTCTAGGCACATGAGCATATGCCTCACAACCAAAAACATGAAGATGTCTTATTGAAGGCTTCTTACCAAACCACACCTCCATGGGTGTCTTACCAACAAGAGTTGATGTAGGAGACCTATTTACCATGTAGCAAGTAGTGGCAATAGCTTCAATCCAAAACTTATGTTTGAGGCCAGCTCTACTAAGCATACTCCTAGCCTTCTCCATCAGTGTCCTGATCATCCTCTCTACAACTCCATTTTTCTGCAGAGTGTATGGAGTTGTCTTATCTCAGTCTGATTCTCAACAAAAGCTTTAAACTCTTTGAATTGACTAAAGATTTCAGATTTTCTTCTGAGAAAATAAATCCATGTCCTTCTACTGTATTCATCTATGAAAGATACAAAATATATAGATTTAGAGATCAAAGGAACATTAACTAGACCAAACACATTAGAATAAATAAAATCCAATACACCAGAAGACTTATGAGAACTTGAGTAAAACTAAACATGATTTTGCTTTCCATTTATACAATGTTCACAAAAGTCAAAATTGAGATTACAATCATCTAACCCCCCAATAAGGTTTTTATTTTCTAGGGTTTTAAGACCCTTCTCACCAATGTGGCCAAGTCTCTTATGCCATAAGATTGTCTTCTCAACAGGAAGCTTAACTTCCAAAGTATGAGCACCCTTAGGTACCCAAAATGCACTACCATCAGAATTTGATACAATAGATCTTTTAGTTGTTGGTTCTAATGGTTGGGATGAAGTGACTGCAACTCTTTTCTTCAAGTTAGAAGAACCATTGGATTGTGAAATGCATGCCTCCAGTTGAAACATAGTACCTCTCTGAGTACCCTTCACAAACACCATAGCTACTCTAGTCATCTTGCATGCTTCTTTCGAGAAGACAACTTACACACCTGCATCATTCAATTTACTTATAGAAAGTAGGTTTCATGCCAAGCCTGGGATGTGCATAACCCTAGAGATCCCCTTCACTCATCCATCAAGGAATCAGATTGTGACTCTTCCATGACCAACTATCTTCATATGAGAATCATCACCCAAGTACACTCTTCCACCATCAAACTCTTGATACTTTGTAAATTAGTCTCGATGCGAGGTCATGTGGAAAGAGGCACTAGAATCAATCAGCCACATATCATCAGATGCATGGGTGGCCAAGGTTGCAATGAAGGCATCACCATCATCTTGTGACTTGTCAAAATATGAATCTGGGACATTCTTCTCCTTCTTTTTCTCATCTTTGCATTCCTTTTAGAAATGCCCAGTTTTCCCACAGTTCCAACATAGTACCTTGGACTTTCCAGGAGATTTGGATCTCCCATAGGATTTGGATCTACCCTTCTTAGCTTTCTTATCTTTCTTTTTCCCTTTCTCCTTATTTCTTCCACAAACTGCAATAGCTTCTTTGGATGACTCGGATCACTTTCTCCACGTATCTTCAGATAATAGTGAAGACGCCACTTCATCCATTTTGAAAGTGGATGTGGTACTCCTAATGGACATAACAAGATGATCCCATGAATCCAATAAAGAACAAAGCAGGGTCATACACCGATCCTCCTCCTCCATCTTCACACCAATGGATATCAATTATGCAACTAACATATTACATGCATTCATGTGATCCGAAACAGATCCTCCATCTTCCATCCTTAGAGAATATAGCTTCTTCTATAGGAATAACTTGCTTACCAGGGATTTATCTTGATAAACATCAAGTTTCTTCGATAGCTCCTTCACAGTTTTCTCTTCATGAACATTTAATAGGACAGAATTAGCCAAACAAAGTCTCACAAGACCCTTGGATTTACAATCTTTGAGATCCTAATCATCTTGTGAAATTACCATTGGTTTTACATCTGAAATTGCTTCCCATAGGTCTCTATCAATGAGCATTTCTTCCATTTTGAGTTTCCACAACTAGAAATTGTTGCCATTAAACTTTTCCACCTCTATTCTTCCGAATGTGCCTGCCATCTCCTTTCTGCAACAAGTTTATAGAATACTCTGCATAGACTTCCACTCAATCTAAGATTAGTACAAAAAACCCCTACCCAACAGCTAGGACCAAAACTGGCCAGGCTCTGATACCAACTGAAAGGAAGCTAGGTGTGCAGAAATCGCTTCCTAAACTAATCTAATGAGGGGAGAGGTATGCAAATTCATTTTAACCCTTACAATTGCGGAAATATTAAACTTATATCAGAGATATTACAGCAGCAAACACAATACAAGAATGTAGATAGAGAGAAGTAGACACAAGATGTATTGTGGGGAAAACCTTTTCAGGTGATAAACCTCGCACTCTAAAACCTGTACAATGTATTATCTAAAACAATTACAATTTACAATACACTTGCAATGCAAGTTCTTCCAATAGTCTTTAAATGTCAAATCTGGAGTTATTTTGGCAGGGTAACAATACCTGTAAAAACACTATGCAACTACAACTCTAAACTATGCAATATATAGATATTACAAGGCATATTCTGGAAGCATCTTGGGATAGGCGTCCACCTTGGCCACATGGCCATTATCCCACATCAAAGGACACTTGTCCTTGCTACAAATACATCCCTTACATATGTCATACATGGTAGATATACCTTTGCCAACATGGAGTGCTCCGAGGCTAAAAATAGACTATGATAGATGCTCTTACGCATCTTACAGTTGTCATAGATTTTCCCAACATAACAACCTTAAATGTTGTAAGAGAATCTATCATACAATGATAAATATAGAATATTCCTCTTACAACATGTCATGGCCCAACTTGGGCGCCCAAAGCTGTCTTTCCCTCATGCAAAGATACTTACCAACACTTGTCACCACTTGTCATGGAAATCTCCAAAATTGGCTCTTATGCATCATAGATTCTGTCATATGGAATATCCTCTTCCACATACCACAAGATGTCGACACATGGCATAATAGTTCCACCTCAAATGAGATGCCCAAATCCATGTAGGTTTGACTTGACCATCCAAGTCACCTTCCAAATAAGATGACATGTCGTCGTGCCACCTCAACTAAGCGACCAAACTAAATTTACAAGTAAATACAATATTAGGCAATGAATAAATATATAATTAAATAAATAATGCTAGGAATTTGCAAAGGTTGAGACATCTTAATTCCCAACACTCACAAATTCCAAGCCTTACCTTTTCATAAATGAGTCCTTACATGTCATACACCTACTCAATCCTAGCCATCCATCCATTCAAACTTGCATTCTCATCCATTGATCATCTCTTGAATCTTGGTGAAAGGAAGTTAGGTGTGCGGAAAACACTTCCTACACTATCTATTAAGGAGAGGGCTATGCAAATTCAACTTTATCCTAACTATTACAGCAATGTTAAACCATTAACATGAGATATTGCAGCAAAACACAAGAACCAGAAAGTAGACAGAAGAAGAGAGACAAAGATTTACGGTGGGGAAAACCCTTATCAGGTGAAAAACCCCACACTCAGAAACCTGCACAATGTATTAACAAATCTGAAAGAATGTTTACAATACACTTGCAATGCAAGCTTCAATGGTCTTTGACACTCATGTTTGGAGTCAATCCGGCAGCATAACAGTACCTGTAAACCTGTGATACAAACTCCATCTCCAAGCACTTGTATATTAAGAAAATACAAGGCAATATTGGACCTATCTTGGAATGGGCATCAAATATGGCATCTTGGACCAAAACCCACACCTAGGGACACTTGGTAAACATTGTAGAATGTGTCTAACACTTGTCCAAAGCTTTGATCCCAAAGAGGTCGCTTATTTCCAAAATGGGCTATGACAGATGCTCTTACGAGACTTACAACTCTCATAGAATCTGTCATAGCAGTTACAACTTACAACTGTAAGAGAATCTGTCATACACATGCTATAAATAGCATATTCTCTTACAACACATCATATTCCACCTTGGGGCACCCAAATATGCCTCATTCAAAGATGCTACATGACACATGTCATTACTTGTCTTACAACCTTCTATTCTCGACTCTTACATGTCATAGATTCGTCATAGGAATCCATCATAACCGTTTCGGTCAAACATTCCTTACACAACATAGAAGATGCCGACACATGGAAGAATATTCCTACCACTAAGTGGGACACCTATCTCCTCATGTGAGGACAAAATAACAAGTTGTCATAATCGATGTAGGATTGACACATCACCGTGCCACATCCCACAATATGACAAAGTGGAATTTCCAATTATTTACAACATAGGCAATTGAATAATAAATACAAACATTACAAATGCAGAGAATTATTGAGGTTGAGACACCTTAATTCCCAACATTCTCCCACTTGTCGAACACCTTGTAAGAGCCAATAGAAAAATAGGATTTAACTGCTATAGGCCGAGAGGCCCATAGACTCCGAACACCATCTAAACTTCTCTGTGCCCACTAGTTTTGTCAATGCATCTGTAACATTCTTCAAAGTATCTACCTTCTCCAAATTTACCTTTCCATCCTCAACCATGTCCCTCATGAAGTGAAACTGAACATCAATGTGCTTGGTTCTAGAATGGAAAGTTAGATTCTTTGCAAGGCAAATTGCACTCTGACTGTCACAACTAATTG
The DNA here is from genome assembly GCA_027924645.1 of Cunninghamia lanceolata. NCBI lineage: Eukaryota > Viridiplantae > Streptophyta > Pinopsida > Cupressales > Cupressaceae > Cunninghamia > Cunninghamia lanceolata. The sequence goes on from BSBN01000814.1 coordinate 118,878, forward strand.
TGATCTGACCTGCATCAACACCAATATCGAAACACAATCTCTTAAGCCAAATGGCTTCCTTACAAGCATGAGTTGCTGCCATATACTCAGCTTCTATCATGGACAAAGCAACAACTGGTTGTCAATTACTCATCCAACTAATTGCACCACCAAACAGTGTAAAAACATAAGCACTGGTGGATCTCCTGCTGTCAATGTCACCTGCCCAATCTGAATCCAAAAATCCATGAATATCAATAGAATGTGGAGGTCCTGAAACATTACCATGATAGTAAATGGAATACTCGGAAGTACCTCTAAAATATCTGAACACTCGCTTAATTGCATCCCAATGAACCCGTCTAGGATTAGCCATAAATCGACTAAGGACTCCCACTTCTTGGGCAATGTCTGGTCTTGTGTAGACCATAGCATACATCAAACTGCCAACAACACTAGCATAAGGTACTCTACTCATGTCCTCCACCTCACTAGAGGATTTTGGACAATCCTCAATAGATAACTTTGTCCCCAAAGAAACGGGAACACACAATGGTCTATAATCTACCATGTTGAATCTATCCAACACAGACTTCACATACTTACTCTGGCTTAACCAAAGTTTTCTGTTGGTTCTATCTCTTCTGATTTCCATTCCTAGAATGTACCTGGCTGTCCCTAAATCTTTCATTTCAAACTGAGCTAACAACTAAGATTTAAAATCAGAAATCATATTTTTACCCTTCGCAATGAGCAACATATCATCAACATATAGTGCAACAATGAGAATACGATCACCATCAAATTTATAATACACATAGTGATCCGATTTTGATCTCACAAATCCAATTGACAACACAAAGGCATCAAACTTCAAGTACCATCTCCTAGGGGATTGTTTCAAACCATACAAAGACTTCTTAAGTTTGCAAACCAAATTTTCTTTACCTTTCACCATGTAATGCTCTGGCTATGACATGTAGATCTCTTCCTCCAAGTCACCATGAAGGAAAGTTGTCTTCACATCCATCTGTTCTACCTCCAAGTCATAAGATACTACGAGTGACAACAAGAATCGAATGGATGTCACCTTTGCAATGGGAAATAAGATCTCACCATAATCTATACCCTCCACTTGTGAATACCCCTTCACAAGCAATTTGGCCTTATACTTCTCAATATTACCATCTGCACCAATCTTCTTCTTGAACACCCATTTGCATCCAACGAGTTTCCATCCAAGAGCCAAAGGCACCAAGTCCCAAGTTTGATTCTTTTCCAAAGAAGCCATTTCATCCTCCATGGCCTCCTTCCAGGAACCTGCATCTTTCATAGCCAAAGCCTCTGATACAGTTCCAGGTTCATCACTGTTAGTGATTAAAGCATAAGCACAACTAGAATCAAGCAATGTAAAGCCAAACCTTTCAGGTTGCTTTCTTATCCATGTAGACCTCCTCAAGAGCTGAGGTTGAGGTTTAGCTTCTTGCTCTGATATTTTAGAGATGCTAGAGCTCTCCTCATTATCAGGTCCAACATTGTCTTTTTGTTCAGTCTTCTCAGGGGTGAGAGGAAACTGAACAACATCCTCTTTCTTTTCTTTTTCTTCTGGCTGCAAAACAGTGGAATAATGTGTAAGCTCTTTGAAGATGACACTTCTACTATACAACACGTTTTCAGCCACGAGGTCCTAAAGCTTGTATCCTTTCACACCAACACCGTAGCCGATGAAGATACACTTAATAGCTTTGTTCTCCAACTTTAACCACTTCTCCCTAGGCACATGTGCATATGCCTCACAACCAAAAACATGAAGATGCCTTACTGAAGGCTTTCTACCAAACCACACCTCCATGGGTGTCTTTCCAACAAGAGCTGATGTAGGAGATTTGTTTACCAGATAGCAAGCAATGGTAACAGCTTCAGCCCAAAACTTTTGTTCTAGACTAACTCCACTAAGCATACTCCTAGCCTTCTCCATCAGTGTTTTGTTCATCCTCTCTGCAACTCCATTTTGCTGCTGTGTGTATGGAGTTATCCTATGTCTTTCAATCCCAAGTTCCTTGCAATACTTATAAAATTATGTAGAACAGAACTCACCACCGTTGTCAGTTCTCAAACATTTAATCTTTTTACTAGTCTGATTTTCAGCAAAAACTTTAAACTCCTTAAACTTGCTATAGACTTCAGATTTGCTTTTGAGAAAATCAATCCATGTCCTTCTATTGTAATCATCTATAAAAGATACAAAGTATACAAATTTTGATAATGAAGGAACATTAACAAGACCAAACACATCAGAATGAATAAGGTCCAACACACCAAAAGACTTATAAGAACTCGAGTAAAACTGAACACGGTTTTGTTTTCCATAAATGCATTATTCGCAAAAGTCAAACTCAAGATTACAATCATCTAACCCCTCAATGATGTTCTTATTTTTCAGGGTATGTAGACCCTTCTCACCAGCGTCGCCAAATCTCTTATGCCATAACATTGTCTTTTCTGCAGGAAGTTTAACTTCCAATGCACGATTACAACCATCAAGACTATAAACAACAAATTTCTTCACTGCTCATTCAGATGGTGGGGGTGAAGTGATTTCTACCCTCTTCCTTGAGTCAGAACAACTATTGCATTGTGTAATGCATGCTTCCAGCTGAAATAGAGTACCTCTCCAAGTACCCTTAGCAAGCACCATAGATCCTCTAGTCATCTTGCATCCTTCTTTCGAAAAGACAATTCAAACTACTTACAGAAAGCAGGTTTCATGCCAAGCATGGGATGTGCATAATCCCAGAGATCCCCTTCACTCGACCATCAGGGAATCAAATAGAGACTCTTCCATGACCAACAATCTTCAAATGAGAGTCGTCACCCAGATACACCTTTCCACCATCGAACTTCTCATACTTAGTGAACCAGTATCGATGCAAGGTCATGTGGAATGATGCACCAGAGTTGATTAGCCACACATCATCATATGCATAGGTTGCCAGGGTTGCGATGAAAGCATCATCGTCATCTTGTGATTTGTCAGAATTTGAATCAAGAGCTTTCTTCTTTTTCTTCTTCTCCTCTTTGCATTCCTTTTGGAAATGCCCAGTCTTGCCATAGTTCCAACAAAGAGCCTTGGACTTTCCAAGAGATTTGGATCTCCCATGGGATTTGGATCTACCCTTCTCAACTTTCTTGTCCTTCTTCTTCCCTTTCTCCTTGGGTTTTCCACGAACTGCAAGGGCTTCTTTGGCTGCCTCAGAAGACTTTCTCTGCATCTCTTCAGACAACAGTGAAAAAACCACTTCTTTCATTTTGAATGTGGATGTGGTGCTTCCGATTGCCATGACAAGATGATCCCATGAGTCCGATAGAAAACAAAGCAGGGTCATACACCAATCCTCCTCCATTTTTACACCAATAGATGTTAATTGTGCAACCAACATATTAAAGGAATTCATATGCTTAGCCACGAATCCTCCGTCCTCCATTCGAAGAGAATAGAACTTCTTTCTCAGGAAAAGTTTATTGACTAGGGATTTGGCTTGATACACATCCCCTAGCGTCTTCCAAAGGAGTTTTGTAGTAGTATCCCCATGGACATTTAACAACACAGAATCGACAAGACTAAGTCTTATGAGACCCTTAGCCTTCTGATCCTTGAGATCCCACTCATCTTGAGTCATTGTAGCTGGTTTAGTCCTGTTCACACTTTCCCAAAGGTCTCGGTCAACTAACATGTCTTCCATTTTGAGCTTCCACAGCTCGAAATTACTGCCATTGAACTTCTCTACTTCAAACCTTCCTGATGTGCCTGCCATCTCCTTGCTGCAATAAGATATAGAATGCTCTACATAGACTACCACTCAACCTAAGATTAGCTCAAAAAACCCCTACCCTACAACTAGGACCAAAGGTGATCAAGCTTTGATACCAATTGAAAGGAAGCTAGGTGTGCGGAAAATGCTTCCTACACTAATCTATTGAGGAGAGGGCTATGCAAATTCAACTTTATCCTAACTATTACAGCAATGTTAAACCATTAACATGAGATATTGTAGCAAAACACAAGAACCAAAAAGTAGATAGAAGAAGAGAGACAAAGATTTACGGTGGGGAAAACCCTTATCGGGTGAAAAACCCCACACTTAGAAACCTGCACAATGTATTAACAAATTTGAAAGAATGTTTACAATACACTTGCAATGTAAGCTTCAATGGTCTTCGACACTCGTGTCTGGAGTCAATCCGGCAGCATAACAGTACCTGTAAACTTGTGATACAAACTCCATCTCCAAGCACCTATATATTAAGAAAATACAAGGCAATATTGGACCTATCTTGGAATGGGCATCCAATATGGCATGTTGGACCAAAATCCATGCCTAGGGACACTTGGTCAACATTGTAGAATGAGTTTGACACTTTTCCACAACTCCCATCCCAAAGATGTCACCTATTTCCAAAATGGGCTATGACAGATGCTCTTACGACACTTACGACCGTCATAGAATCTATCATAGCGGTTACAACTTACAGCTGTAAGAGAATCTATCATACACATGCTATAAATAGCATATTCTCTTACAACACATCATATTCCACCTTGGGGTGCCCAAATATGCCTCATTCAAAGATGCTACATGATACATGTCATTACCTGTCTTACAACCTTCTATTCTCGACTCTTACATGTCATAGATTTGTCATAGGAATCTGTCATAACCGTTTCAGTCAAACATTCCTTACACAACATAGAAGATGTCGACACATGGAAAAATATTCCTACCACTAAGTGGGATGCCTATCTCCTCATGTGAGGACAAAATAACAAGTTGTCATAATCCATGTAGGATTGACACATCACCGTGCCACGTCCCACAATATGACAAAGTGGAATTTCCAATGATTTACAACATAGGCAATTGAATAATAAATAGAAACATTACAAATGCAGAGAATTACCAAGGTTGAGACACCTTAATTCCCAACACTTGGGGCAACCTTCTCATCCAATCCAAACATGCCATTTGTCCAATTCTCCTTGCATGAGGATCCTCAAGCAATCTCCACCATTGATCCTTCAAATTGATCCTAGCCCTCCAAACCCATCCTAAAAAATCTATAAATTGAGGCCTCCACCTCCCATTTAGAACAAGTCATTTTATAGAAAGTTATTCTGCCATCTTGAGTGCTCAACATAACCAGAATTAGTGCAATTCCAACTAGTTTAGCTTAGTATATCATCCATTAGGACATATCATCAGTAGTTTACTTAGATAGGGTGCATGATTTAGTATAAAAGCATGGTAGTGATTTAGTCCAATCTTGAGGTCCCTTGGACTTGAGATTGGGTGTATTCTAGGTTGAATTTGCATCTATTTAGGGTCTCATTTTCATAGGTAGACACAAACCTTGTGCAAGGCTAATGTTAGTAGTTAGCCTATGTAGGGTTGTGTAGAGATTCACTCTCCATTTTCTTTTTGGGATCAAATTTTTTCTACCAATATTTCAATTTTTGGTCACAGTTCATTCTTCATTGTCTTTTGTTGTGATCAACTTGTAAAACAATGTTTTGTTTTGAATAAGCAAGGTCACATGTAAATATTTTGCAATGTATAAACATTGTCAGCCCTGACAAGTTTATTAAATTGTGCTATTGGTGGCATGTTCTAGGTCAGCAGCAGGTGGGGTCCATCTACTAAGCTCAATCAATGCAAAATGAAGAGTGAGGTAGAGCCATCAATTTTGTGATTTAAGGATTCCACGTGGCTTCATTGTGCAAGTTATAAATGTTGTTAGTTCTGACAATGTTATAACATTGTGCCATTCACTGAAACAAATGAATCAGCAAGTAATGGGTCCCATTTCCTAGCTATAAAAGGAGGTAGCTAGTGGGTCTGGATGTCAGTACAAATGCCATTTGGCAACTTTTCACAACATTTTGAAATAGAAGAACTAAAAACTCTTTCACATTGCGCCATTGGTTGGAGTCATATGAATCAATAGACTGGTGGGCCTAGGTTTCACCAAGGAGAAAAGTAAAGAAAAGTGAATTGAAGAAGACACATGGCAGTTGTAGAGAAAAAGACTACATTTTGTATAAATTGTAGTGCACCCACGGGTTATAGTTTAGTGTGTGTGAATGTTTCTAAATATGGGTGTGAGGGTTTCATATTGCTAGAGCTACGGGAGTCGCCAAGTGTCAAGCCCCAGTTCAAGCCACACTTTTGTTCCTAAGTTATAACTTTAATGCAGAGCGTGCAACGTAGCGGAAGATGTTTCTATTATGTTTTAAGTTAGTTGTTGCAAAAGGCACCATGTGTCATCAATGAGGGCACTCCCTAAATGTTTCAGTGTGAGCACGGAAGGCACCATGTATCTTTTGTAGTAGCTGCGAAACTTACCAAGTGTCAGCTTCTACAGGATGGTTTCTTATATCTTTTGATGCTAAGTGAAGGATGTTGGTGGGCCACAGTCTAAAGTATCAGTGATGTGGAGAGTGCCACGTGGTGGATGCGACTCCAAAGATAAAAACTTTTATCCCTTTCTCCAGTGATATTAAATGTTTCTCAAATGATGCGGAGCCTGACATGTGTCAACCTCCACATGAGTCTCAAAAGGTTTCTAATCTTTCAAGAAGTAGCATGGAAGCCGACATGTACCAGTTAGTTGTTGTTGTGGAAGCTGCCACCTATCCCTTTTGAAAGCTAATGAGCGGGAAGTTGTGGTCCTATCTTAACTATGTCTTAAAGCTTCAATGCTATGGATCGTGACAGTTGTCATAGGTGGAGTTTTCTCAAATACAAAGACATAGTAAAGTATCAAAGCTACGGATAAAGACATGTATTGTTTCTAAATGTTGCGGAAGCTGCCAAGTGTTAGTTTCCTGTTTCTTCTTGAGAGACGAAAGAGTTTCAAGTTGTGCGTGCGGACACTTCCATCTGCCACGGATTTTATTGTTTCAAGAGTGCAAAAGCCACCAAGTGTCTTTTCCTTATAGGAGGAGGTATGCCACATATATTTTGTCACAACCAATGGGTTTGCAAAAGGAGTAACTGTCATAGATTTGAAAAATCTTTAACTGTCAGAGACTTCCAGTTACCTCCAGTTTAGTTGGGCCGTTGGGATTTGATTGTTACAGACAATCTAGAGTTGATCTTGTGCTATAAATATGTAACATTTGTAATGATCAAGGGAGAGTTGTTCAAGTTAGAATTCTAGTTTCTGATAGAGAAATTCATACTATTTTTTAGAGATAGTTTTCTGTTAGAGATTTAAGAGAAAAGTTTGAGACTTTTTATTATGACCAGTGAATATCATTTGCCTTTATTTTGTTATTCTTGATTCAGAAAGTGAATGTAACTATGCATGTATCTGTGCCTCTTATGTTGCTGAAAAATTAATGACAAACACTGAGTTATGTGCCTTGGTTGATATTTTTTGTGTCATTGCAAATTGTCCGGTCGTGAGCCTTTGATTTTATTCATTTTATCTGTTTATGTTAATCATGCAAAATCTGCTCTTTAATGTGACTGAATCTTGAGGATAGTTTCATTGTGCTTAGTTGGGAGAAACATTTTATTTAGGTGCATCACCATAGATAGATTTGCTTTCATTGTATCTATAATTTTGTTAGTTTCTACCCTTTTCCCCAAAACCCATTTAAGAAAGAGAAGAGCCAACTTATTTAAAATCTGGAGGTTGTTTTAGGTAGCAAGTCCCACATTCCTGAAACTTCCCATGTTGGTGTTGGAACCTATGCAATTTTACACATCAACAGTTTTTGGCACGCCCGGTGGGACCATTTCTTGAAGTTTCTGTCAAGATTGTATGAGCCAAGAAGCTACAGGGAGTTAGAGCTGTGGACCTGTAACAAGAGCTCAATCTACTGCTAGACCAGGCATTCTTTTGCCACTGCTAGTAGATAATCCAAGGAGAAGAGTGAATGAATTTGTAACAGCACCAAGAGTAAATATGGGAGAACCTATAGCCCCAAGAAATTATGCAAATTGGAACACTAGCAGTCCTCTGATTCTTCTGATACCACCAGCCACTTGGGATGCTATTCCTGCTAATGCTTTGAAGGTTCTACCCAAATTTAGTGGGGAAGATTTCAAGACACCTAAAGAGCATCTACAAGATGTATCTGATGTCTGTGCAGTACATGTTATCACTCAACAGAATGTGGCTATAAGACTGTTAGTAGCTTCTTTCAAGGGAAAGGCTCTGGACTGGTATAGATCTCTGACCCCAAACACAATATCCACATGGGATCATCTTGGTGATGCCTTCTTTGAAAGATTTAAAGAAAAGGGTGATAAATCTTCTTGGCTGCAACAATTGATCACTATCAAAAAGGCACCTCAAGAGGCAATGACTGATTTCAACTTAAGATTTCAAAAGACATGGGAAAGGATTCCTACTACAACAAGACCATTACTAGGTATGGCTATTGTATTTTACCTTAAAGCTTTAAACTTAGATATATCAATGATGATCCAGTCCCTTGGAGGTCAGACACTACCAGAAGCTTATGAGTTGGTAGTCAAGGCTGAAAATAACTTAATAGATGCTGGAAAGTTGCCCCCAAGGCCTCCTATGCCCATGTTCCCAAAGATTACCTTACCTTTGCCTCAAGAAGTTCCTAATTCTACAACCCCACCTGTGTCTATGTATGCATTCCCTCAACAACCTGCCAAGACAACCACCATTGTTCAATCATCTGAAATGGATGATGTCAAGAACATTTTAAGGACCTTCTCGAATGAGATAATTAACCTAAAGAGGCAATAAAATCCTTATCCAAAGCCTCCTTATCAAGGTTACCAGGGAAATAGACCTCCCTTTTAGCCAAATCAATATCAAGGCCCTCAAAGGCAAGCTAATCCTCAGCCATCAAATCAATTAGTCACAGTCCCTACACCTCTACAGGCTGTTCCTCCTAATCCCAACAGGGAAATTGTTCAAGGGAAAAATAATATTGCAGATGGCACAAATGCTTGGTGTTTTCCTTGCAATTATGCCCATATGCCTAGAGACTGCCCCAGAGGAAATTTACAGCAGAAGATAGCAGAACAAAGAGGATTAGAAGGACAATTTGTAACTTCTAACACTCCACAATATCAGTCTCCTGGTGTACAAAATGTAATCCTGGTGGCCCAGATGCAAGGAATGTCCTTACAACAGGAAGAGGAAATAGCCCCTGAACATGCTTTATTTTCATGGATTGAAGAAGAAGATTCAGTGTTCTTAAATGAAGCATCTACTTCCAAGAAGCCATTGGTACAATCAGATTACTATACTAGAGCAAAGAGGAGAATGATGGAATAGCTGAAGTCACTAGTAATGAGATCATGGGAGCTCCTCCATTTAAGAATCATCAGAACACAGTCACTAGACAAGAAATGCCTCAGCCTGTGGAGAATCAAGTAGTCTCAGGACAAGTTCAAGAAAAGTCAAGATACCCTTATTACTCAAAGGCCCAGGCATTAGGACCTATGAATATAGTGGATCAGCTAAAAAGAATGCCAACACATGTATCAATCTGGGACATGTTAGCTATTCCTGAGCAGAAGACACTGTTGCAAGAGGCTCTGCAAGGCCAAGTAGTTCCTAAATAGATTGGTGCTAAAGGAGGATCTGCTGATAAAGAAAAAATGTAGCTCAAAGATATTGTACCTTTGTAGAGAACAACGCTATTGAATAATGCACTTGAGGTAGGTAAACCTAAACTAGATCCCTTTTACTTAACTCTAATAGTTGGGAAGAAGTTATTGCATAATGCAATGATAGACTCTGGGGCTAGTACTACAGTAATGCCAAAGCAAATAGCAGATGCTTTGAAGATAAAATATGAGCCACTTATAAGAGGGGTTATGTAGTTGGATGGGAAATCTGTGCAAACAATAGGAAAAATTAAACAACTCCCATTGCAATTATATACTTGCCCCAATATAATTGTAAATCAGGATGTGGTAGTCATAGATATTCCCTGTGTATTTGGTCTATGTTTATCCAGAGATTTCACAACCAAGATAGGAGGTTACATGTCATTAGATTGGTCACACCTCATTCTGAGAACCAAATATGGGACAAAAATAAAAATAATGTCTGAACCATTATCAAAAGACCATATCACAAATGAACCAACCCCAAAATTAGAGGTAGCCCATGCTATGCTAAATAAAGAGGAGAGAATCTTTGTTGAAGAGTTAGGTGACTGGACTGAGCATGACCAACATGAAGAAGAGAATAATTAGTTTTTGACTATGATGCAAAGTGATCCCTATGGAAATTATGACTCTACAGGTCTAGGCACTTATGTCATATTTGAAGAAGACCAAGAGATTCCTAATGTTTTAAGGAAAGAGCCTAATCAGACTCAAGAATCTGAAAAGGACTCAGAAATCTAGACTCTAAATTTTGATGGGGCTAGAAGTAAGAATGGAGTTGGAGTAGGAGTTTGCCTTATTGTCCTGAATGGTGAGAAAATTTTAAGAGCCATTTGCTTTCAGTTGGCCTGTACCAATAATGATGCTGAATACAAATCCTTGGTGCATGGACTCATGTTGGCAAAGCAAAAAGCAATAAAGAATCAAAACTAGTGGTGAAACAAATCAGAGAAAAGGCAGTAGCCAAAAATGTAAGAATGAGATCCTATAGGCACAGAATTTGGGACCTAATAGATGGTTTTGAAGCTTTCAATATTGAAGTAGTTCCTAGAGCCCAAAATTTTGAGGCAAATAGAATGGCACAGATTGGTTCACAGTTTGATCCAACAACTGATCTACTAGTCAACAATGAGTCAGTCAAAATTATAGTAAGACCAACTATCCTAGACAATAACCAAAATTGGCAAGTTTTTGAAAATGATTTTCAAGTACTTTCATTTTTACAACAGTTAGGAGAATTTGCTGATCAGTTGCAACCTAAAATTGAAGAAGCATATTGTGACCAAATTATTCAACTGAAGTCAAATAATCTCCCTAAAGGATTGATTACCTTAGAAAACCTATTTGACCCAGAAGATGTAAGCCTGGAGAAGAAGAGGTTTCAAGCAAATAAAGAAGATTATTCTGAAATCGAAGTTAGTGAAGGAAGAAAATTGAAGATTGGCAATTCTACAACCTAGCAAGAAAAGGAAAGATTGATTGATTTATGTGAAAGATATGATAGGGTGATTGCCTAGACCTATGAAGACCTCCATGGCTATAATAGAGACATGATTCAACACACCATAGAGCTGACTGAAGGATCTAAACCAATCAGACAAAAGCAAAGGCCAGTGAACCCTAGAATTGAACCTCTAATGGTGGATGAGTTGCAAAAGCTATTAGAATCAAAGATTATTTTTCCAATCAAGCACTCAACCTAGGTATCAAATCTAGTGCCAGTAAGAAAAAAGAATGGCGACATAAGACTCTGTGGATTTCAGGGATCTAAATAGAGCATCTTTGAAAGATCATTATCCCCTACCCTCTATGGAACAAATTTTACAGACTGTGGTTGGATCAGAGAGATTTTCCTTGCTGGATGGCTTCTTTGGATACAATTAGATTTGGTTGGCTGATGAAGACTAGCATAAGACTACATTTACTATGAAATGGGGAACATTTGCATATGCTAAAATGCCTTTTGGTTTTTCAAATGCTGGAGCCACTTTTCAGAGGGCCATGGATGTAGCATTTGGGGAACTTATAAACAAGATCATCTTGATTTATCTAGATGACCTCATTATTTTCTCTAAAAATGTTGTAGATCATTTTGACCATTTAGAGGCTATTTTTAAGAAATGCCAAGAGTTTGGAATATCCCTAAATCCTAAGAAGTGTATCTTTGCAGTACCTCAGGGTAAACTATTAGGGCATATAGTGTCAAAGGAAGGAGTCTCTATTGATCTAGAGAGAGTCACTACCATAATGAATCTATCTCTGCTAGTAAATAAGAAAGCAGTTCAGTCTTTCTTGGGAAAGATCAACTTTGTTAGCCAGTTCATATCTGACTTTGTAGGTCTAATAAGACCAATTACACTCTTGCTAAAGAAGGACCTGGTTTTCAAATGGACTGCAGAGGGGAGGCAGGATTTTGAAGAAGTCAAAAGAGCCATTTCAATAGCCTCGGTACTCAGAAACCTAGACTTTTCTAAGTCTTTCATAATGTATGTGTATGGAGGAGAGTTCAGTGTTGCTGCTATTTTGACTCAGAAAGATGAACAACAAGAAGGAGAACATCCAATAGCCTTTTTCTCTAGGACTCTCAGGAAGTATGAGGCTAGATACAATTTTGTGGAAAAGCAAGCATATGCCATGGTAAAAGCCCTTAAGAAATTCAGACATCTGGTCACAAGGAATAAGATTATGATATTAGTGGCTCATCCTAGTGTAAGAGAATACATTATGGAGGGTGAGATCACTAAGAAGAGAGCCAATTAGATAACAAAAATCCTTGAATATGATGTGGAGGTCAGACCCATTAAGTTAGTCAGAGGTAAAGGATTGTGCCAATATATGGCTCAGGACATGGAGAGAATGATAAATGAAGAAACAGAAAGAGAAAATGTATTGAAAATACAAGAGGTTGACCAAGCTTCTTGGATCACAAATAGAATACAATTCATGAAGCATGGGATTTTCCCAAGTGAGCTCTCCCATGTAAAAGAAGATACTATAGGAAGCAAGGGGCCCATTTTGTATTAATTGACCATATTCTTTTCAGAAGAAATGCTGATGGTATACTCTTGAGGTGTATAAAGAAGGATGAAGCTCAAAGGATACTACATGAACTGCACCATGGAGCTTCTAGAGGGCACTTTTCAGCAAGGGCCACTGCAATAAAAATAACTCAAGCAGGATACTTCTGGCCCACTCTATTTACAGACTATTATCAACTGGTTAAAGAGTGCCAGTCTTGTCAGTTTTATAAAGGGAAAAGAAGAAATGCAACAATGCCTCTAAGCCCCATAATTGTGGATGAACCCTTTGCCCAATGGGGTCTAGATTTTATTGGTATGATCAATTGGTGCAGGAGCACCCCATAGACAATATAAATATGCATACGACATTAATATGTTTTTAGACATTTCATGCTATCTCATAGCATTTTCAAATATAACATTTTGTATGGGCATTTCATGTTTGTAAACTCCAAACTTGACATTCTAGACAAGTTGGATTAAGGGAAGGGTAAACAAATGTGTCTTAACCTTAAGAGTTTTGTTGTCCCATACAAAACAACTATCATAAAATTAATTAGGAATTTCCACCTATAATCTTGGTAAGCTCAAATCCCAGAAACAGAGGAGAATGTCAATCCCTCACATTGGGAAAAATAAATATGGAATGGAGCAGAGCAGTGACGGTGGTGTGTGGTGTGTGTTTTGTCCTTTGGAGAAAAATAGTCGAAATGTAATTCTGAGTTCCCACCTGTGTCGTCGATGAAGGAAGCATCGGCGTAAGGATTACCGTCGGTGAAGCTGAGTTGTGCTGGCCCGAGGCGGAAGGTCTCACCGATGATCAAGTTGGCCAAAGACATCAGCGTGAGAAAGCATATCAGCCTAAGGCATTGAATGGTAGTCGACGGTTCAAGTTCTCGCCGATCGGAGAGACCATCATGGAGTGTCACCGATGAAAGATGTCGGTGTGACCCAGGGCATCGGTGGAAGAAATGACATCTTCGCTGAAAGGTTAAGTCTGGGCGATGGAGATGTGGTGTCGGTGAGAGTGGAGAGGGGCCTGGCCGATAATAGTTGCATCGGCGAGAGAAGGGTGTATCGGTGGAAGGATCTCAGGTTGGGCCGATAACATAGGTCTGGCCGACGAGGGAATTAGTGTGCAAAACATCAAGTTGAACCTCAGCGTTGAACCACCGGGTTGAACCGGTACAATGGTTCAATGAAGAGGTTCAAAACAACGGTGCAAGGAAATGGTTCAAACGCATCGTTCAACAGTCTAGCCAAAGGAGGGAAGAGTGAAGGTCCATCGGCGTGAGCTATAGGGAAGTCTCCCCAAAGGAGAAGGTTGAACCACCTGGTTGAACCTCAGTGTTGAACCTTCAGATTGAACCTATTCATTGGTGAGAGGTGAAGGCGTCAGCAGGAGGTTCGAGGAATTCGCCGATAGGCGATGTCATGCTGATAGGCAAATCCAACAGTTCAATGAAGAGGTCCAGCCCGATAGATAGGTACTCATCGCTGTGACCGGAGCATCGGAGTGAGATGTAGAAATAGTGCCGATAACCTGTGGTCTTGCTGATTGGCAAAGAGAAGAAGCCACTCATCGGAGTGACTAAACTATCGGCGAAGGAGTTTTAGGGTTGGCCGACGGTGGACTATCTTGCCGATAGGCAAGAGGGGGATTGTTTCGGTGAGACATTGGGAGAAGTCTTGCTGATATCTACTACAAAGGTCTTGTAGGTGCCGAAAGGGTGATTGAACCAGATTTTTATGCTTTATTCCGGGAAGGCTCTGCATCAAGTGGTATCAGAGCTCAGCAAAAGAACTGGGCTATTTGTGTATTGATTCTGTCATTAAGAAGATAGAGCTAGAGAAAGGTCGACAGAGGTCTTGACAGAGTCTGAGAGTGTTTATGTCAGACACAGAAGGTAAAGAAGGGGCTAGTAATATGCCTCCAAAGGGAATGACCACCGAAGTGGCCAAGAGGTTCAGGGAGATGGAGGAACTAATCAAGATTGGAGTCAAGGAAGCACTCCAAGCTGAATTGAAAGCCTTAGGAAAAGGCCAGAAAACAGACGAGGAGTCTGATGGAGAAGAAGAAGGAGAAGAGGAAATGACCTCGACACAGCCAGAAATATCTGCAGATCAGAAACAATTTCTGGAGGCAATCAAATCACTCGGTAAGGAGTTGTCTGAATCAAGAATGGAGATTCTGATGTTCAGTGGAAAGATGGATGCAGAAGAAGTCCTCGAATGGATCGAGGCTTTGAACAATTACTTCGAGTACAAGGAGGTACCGGAGAATAGGAGAGTCAAGTTTGCTAAAATGAAACTGAAAGGTGCTGCACTCACATGGTGGAACTACACCTAGGGGGAAAGGGTGAAGAGTGGCAAGAAAATGATCTCATCCTGGAGTAGGATGGTAGACAGGATCAAGGCTCAGTTCCTACTAGTAGACTATGAAGTGCAGATATTCAGGAAAATCAAGAATCTCAGACAGAAGGATATGGTATCCACCTATACAGAGGAATTTCATAAATTGTCCCTTAGATGTGGACTTGCTGAAGATGAGAAAGGATGAGTTGCCAGGTATATTAATGGCCTAAAGTATAGCATACAAGATGAGATCACCATCTTAACTCCAGAAACTATGGACAAGTGTTTCCAAGTAGCACTGAGAGTAGAAGAGAAATTGAAGAGAAGGTAAGAGCAGAGTAACAAAGGAAGAGGCAACAACATGAGGGGAAGAGGATCAGCCCCTACAATAAGGAAAACCAATGAGGGTTAAGAAAACATTGGTAAAGGACAGGAACAGTCTGATTACAGAGGTGGATGGAAAGGTACAAGAGGCAGATTTGGAGGAGGAAGAGGTTCTAATACCTTTTCAGGAAAATGTTACACCTGTGGTGAGTTTGGTCATCCATTTTTCAAATGTCCAGAAAGACAAGGTTCATCATCCAGAGATGATAGAACAAATGACAAGAGAGTACAGCTTGTGCAGGAAGAGAAGCTGGAGGAAAGTGTGCAGAGTTCAAACACTTATAAAGGAGATAGAACTCCTAATAATTGTGGATACCCTGAGGAGGGCGAAGCATTGATGCTAAGGAGAATCAGCTTGAAGACATCCAAGGAGATGATACAGAGGAGAGCACTTTTTCGGACTACTTGCAGAAGCAAAGGCAAAATATGCAAGGTAGTAGTAGACTCTGGCTCAACAGATAATATGGTATCTCAAGAAATGCTGGATAAACTGAATTTGGAAAGAATTCCACATCAAAATCCTTACAAAGCCTCTTGGGTAAGTAATAGTCAATCACTTTTAGTGTATGAACAGGCATATGTTGATTTTCAGATTGGGAATTATCAAGATAGAGTTTTGTGTGACATATTGCCCATGGAATGTTGTCACCTACTTTTGGGTAGGCCATGGCAATTTGATAGGAGAGCATTTTATGATGGATATGCTAACACATACACCATCAAGAAGGATGGGAGAACTACTGTGTTGATTCCATTGCAGGAAGATGCTGAAGAAGAAAAGACAGGTAAGATTATCTTGGTAGGTAAGAAAGAGTTTGTGAAGATACCTACTACAGAGTCACAAGAAGTTGAGGATATCCCAAGGAGAGGAGATCACAGTTTGAAGAAGACTTTAGTTCTGGCTGACAAAGATTAGATGGATCAACAGAAGATCCAGAAGTAGGTTTGTCCACAGCCACAGGCTGGTTGGGAGTGCAAGGATGCAATCTTAATAGGGACTATTGTTTGTCCTCTAACAGTTGAAAGACCAACACATTCTGTCATAACAGTAAAGGAGGTTCCCATTGTCCATGATCAGACAAAGATGATGGTAGGAAGCAATGATCAAAAAGGTGTGAGGAGAGCCTGTATTACTCGGCATGAGTATTGGCCTCCCTGGCAGCAAGTTGCAGCTCAGAGATTTGCAACACCGAGATCAAGAGACAGATATGAGACATCAGCTACCGATGGATTCAGTCATAGCCTTAACTCATGGGACATGAGTTCTTTTCAAATGGGGGAGTATGGTGCAGGAGCACCCCATAGACAATATAAATATGCATAAGACATTAATATGTTTTTAGACATTTCATGCTATCTCATAGCATTTTCAAATGTAACATTTTGTATGGGCATTTCATGTTTGTAAACTCCAAACTTGACATTCTAGACAAGTTGGATTAAGGGAAGGGTAAACAAATGTCTCTTAACCTTAAGAGTTTTGCTGTTCCATACAAAACAGCTGTCATAAAATTAATTAGGAATTTCCACCTATAATCTTGGTAAGCTCAAATCCTAGAAACAGAGGAGAATGTCAGTCCCTCACATTGGGAAAAATAAATATGGAATGGAGCAGAGCAGTGATGGTGGTGTGTGGTGTGTGTTTTGTCCTTTGGAGAAAAACAGTCGAAATGTAATTCTGAAACATTAAGGAGGAGGAATAGAAATTATGTACATTAATTTCCTTTTTGATTCTGAATGCTGTGTAGATATTCTGTATAGATCATTTTGGGTAGAAATTGTGTATAATTCAGTTTTGTGCCTCTGGAGTCGAATCCATTCCACTGGCAGATTTTTGGGAAATCAGTGGAATGGATCTGTAGATTAATTTCCCATTTTTGGTTATTCGCCTTAGGTATGGAAGGTTAGGGATTGCAGGAACCCCTCCAGGGAGAATTGCCATTTAGTTTGTGTATATCCGTCCTTAGGATCTGTATATGTATCGTTGGCCAGGACGGGGTCTAATTCAAGCCTGAAATATGTCTTTTGGGATCATCGGCGTGAGTTCCCACCTATGTCATCGATGAAGGAAGCATCAGCGTAAGGATTACCATCAGTGAAGCTGAGTTGTGCTAGCCCGAGGTGGAAGGTCTCGCCGATGATCAAGTTGGCCGAAGACATCGGCGTGAGAAAGCATATCGGCCTAAGGCATTGAATGGTAGTCGACGGTTCAAGTTCTCACCAATCGGAGAGAACATCATGGAGTGTCACCAATGAAAGATGTCAGCGTGACCCAGGGCATTGGTGGAAGAAATGACATCTTCGCTGAAAGGTTAAGTCTAGGCGATGGAGATGTGGTGTCGGTGAGAGTGGAGAGGGGCCTGGCCAATAATAGTTGCATCGGCGAGAGAAGGGTGTATCGATGGAAGGATCTCAGGTTGGGGCGATAACATAAGTCTGGCCGACGAGGGAATTAGTGTCCAAAACATCAAGTTGAACCTCGGCATTGAACCACTGGGTTGAACCGGTACAACGGTTCAATGAAGAGGTTCAAAACAATGGTTCAAGGAAATGGTTCAAACGCATGGTTCAATAGTCTAGCTAAAGGAGGGAAGAGTGAAGGTCCGTCGGCGTGAGCTGTAGGGAAGTCTCCCCGAAGGAGAAGGTTGAACCACCTGGTTGAACCTCAGTGTTGAACCTTTAGATTGAACCTGTTCATTGGTGAGAGGTGAAGGCGTCAGCAGGAGGTTTGAGGAATTCGCCGATAGGCGATGTCATGCCGATAGGCAAATCCAACGGTTCACGCGAAGGGTTCAATACAACGATTCAATGAAGAGGTCTAGCCCGACAGATAGGTACTCATCGCTGTGACCAGAGCATCAGAGTGAGATGTAGAAACAGTGCCGATAACCTGTGGTCTT
The DNA here is from genome assembly GCA_027924645.1 of Cunninghamia lanceolata. NCBI lineage: Eukaryota > Viridiplantae > Streptophyta > Pinopsida > Cupressales > Cupressaceae > Cunninghamia > Cunninghamia lanceolata. The sequence goes on from BSBN01000814.1 coordinate 137,184, forward strand.
ACTGATTGGCAAAGAGAAGAAGCCACTCATCGGAGTGACTAAACTATCGGCGAAGGAGTTTTAGGGTTGGCTAACGGTGGACTGTCTTGCCGATAGGCAAGAGGGGGATTGTTTCGGTGAGACATTGGGAGAAGTCTTGCCGATATCTACTACAAAGGTCTTGTAGGTGCCGATAGGGTGATTGAACCAGATTTTTATGCTTTATTTCGGGAAGGCTCTGCATCATCAATCCAGTGTCAAGTATGGGACACAAATGGATCCTTACGACCACAGATTACTTCACTAGATGGAGTGAAGCAATACCACTCAAGAAAATAATAGAAAAGGTAATATTATACTTTCTGGAGGGTATTACTGCTCATTTTGGTCCTCCTCGTACCATAATATCAAATAATGCTAAGGCTTTTTTGGGAACAAAAATATCTGAGTTTGCATTAAGGTATATAATTTATTTGAAAACTTCTTCAAATTATTACCCTCAGGGTAATGGTCTGGTAGAGTCTACTAACAAGAACCTAATCAGATTCATTAAGAGGATAGGGACCAACTATCACAGAGAGTGGCATAAACTGCTTAATAACCCACTGTGGGCTGACAAAATTACACCTAAGCAAGTGACAAAGATGTCTCCATATGAATTAGTCTATGGTAAGCCAGTTGTAATGCCATTAAGCTTAGAGATTATTGCTCTACAATTATTGAAACAAATTGAGATTGAGGAGAATGGTCCCATGCAAGTTAGACTTGCTGAACTGCTGGAAGTACAAGAGAAAAGAGAAAAGGCACATGAGTCACTGATGAAACATCAAAAAATAATTCAAGATTCTTTTGACAAGAAGACTTCAAATCCCCATTTTGAAATTGGCTCAATAGTGTTGAAATGGGATGAGAGAGTAGCCAAGCCAGGCCGACATAGTAAATTTGAATCACTATGGATTGGTCCTTACAAAATTCATTCCTGTAAGCAGCAAAATTCTTTTGAACTGGAGACCATGGATGGTGAGCCTGAAGAGATTCCTGTTAATGGAATGTATTTGAAACATTTCAATTAAGCAAGGACTCTTATGTACTAAAGTTAATTAGTTTCCCTTGCTTGCTTTCCTTTTTCCCACTTTCCTTTTCAATAAGTGTTCTGTGAACACGTGTCATCAGCGCAAGCCCCTTTCTCTTTTTGAAATCTCGCATTCATTAAGGTTGTCTCCAATCCCCAAAATCCTTGAAAGTACGCACTTTTGCAACCACTCTCATAATGTGTCTGACACTCTGTCCCATGCCGATTTAGAAAGATACACTAACGGTTCTTGGTGTTAATGTAATTTATAAGGCATGACATGTCATTAAAAGCTCCATTAATAAGAGTTAAATTCTAAGTGTGGCTCTCATTTTGCTCTATCTCTCTATTTTTAATTGTTGTTGCCTACAATTCACATCCCTAGAAAGCATTTTCAGATATGGCTGAAGCACAGTCATCTCAAGAGGGACTCAAAATTTACAAATCAATTGACAGGCTTCTAAGCAACAAACCATATGCCTCAGCGCCTTTGCAACCTAAAAGAACCTATCCAAGAATGAGGGTCCCTGAGGTAGGGTTTTCTATCAACCCAGAGAAGGTTAAGGATTTCGTAGATGGTATCTTTGACCCAGCCCTTCAAAAACCTACTAAGACTCTTCGAGAAGGGGTACACCAGAGATGCATTCAAAAGGCAAAGAGCGGACAATCTGAAACTTTTGGAATGAGGATTTGGACCTCACAGCTAGCACAGTTCATGGTTCCAAATGTGCACCTATCTCTTGACCTAATTGATGTATGCACGGAGCTATTTTATGCACCCTCAAGTAGCATACAATAGGGTCCCTTTATAGTGCAAATTACACCCAAAGCCATAAGAGACATGTTGGGCTTGTATCATGATCGAACGACCACATTCCCCACTATTGCTAAAATGCAAAAGACATGGTCAAATGTCAATAACCAAGTTAGGTTCCTTAACTTAGAATTGTAGTTGGCAAAGGAGAACACACAGATGCCCATGCTACCTACAGGAAGGGCACAATTCAGTCAGGCTAGTCAAGAGGCAGTGTCAATGATATCTTTCATTTTTGGGATGAAGGAAGATAACACAATCTATGACTGGCAAATTACCATCCTTTTTAGATTGAAGACTGTTGACAACTCACAGGAATACTAGCTGGACTTTTCAGAACAAATTGCCTACTCCATGGCTAATAAACTCATAAATTTCAAATCCAAAGGAGTTTTCAAGTATTCCACTTATCTGTTTCATTTAATGTTATATCAGAATCACGGTATTTCTACACAAAATTTGCAATTGAACATGTATGACCCAAATTTTGGGCAAAATAGAACTATTCCTATGTCTGCATGGACACATGTGCTATCTGAAGTGTCAGACCCTTATGAGTTCTGGGAACTCTTTGTTTCCCCTACCTTTTACCATCTGAGCCCTAAACTTGTAGACATAGGTTGACATAGAGCATTAGGGCTTTCATGACCAATTGCCCAATCCCATGTGATTATTTCTTTGGGGCCCAAAATACTATCATTAGGGTCCATGGCTTCAATGGAGAACCTATGCTGCTACCCAAAGTTTTGACCCCTAGGGTAGCATTTCTAGAAGTAACCCGGCAGGTGTCCGTGGTTGACAATGAGTTCAGCACCAAGAGGAAGAAGAAGAAAATGTATGATATCCCATGGGTCAGAAAGAACATGGCCCTAGAAGTCAGAGATGCTGAACACCTATTGCTACGAAAGTTAGTTGTCTCAGGGTTCTTTATCATTGAAGACAAATGGAGGTATGACCCAAATAGTTTTATAGCCTCTTGGGTTAAAAGCAACAAGGTTGGGGCCAAAATAGTACATGAGGGTTGACCCTTTTGGGAGGATAGAAGAAACCCTAAGGAAGATAGCCCAGACCTATATGTGGAACTAGCAGACTTGCCCTTTGAGGGGTTAGGGCATGGGAGACCTTTTATGTTAAACAGAAGGCCTTTGACCCTAAGATCAAAATGACCACTGGTCTGAGAAGGGCATTGAAAAACAAAGAATGGAAGCCAGAGAAGATTGAGTACTATTGGAAGTATAGGCAAGAAATCTTAGAGATCATCCATTCATTTGGAAATGTTGATACTGATGAAAAATGGGAGTCTATCTGGGATTAGTGGCATCCCTCTCTAGTTTCTAGCCCTGATACAAGTAGAATCCACAAGAAGGGTGAGGAGTCTAAAGAGGAGGCTGAGTCAACCCATGCAATGCAAGCAATAGGATAGGCCTCATCTACTGCCCCTGTATCTTCCTGGCCCCAATCCCTCAGTACTCTAGAGAAACAAAAGGGTGTGGTGTTATCACCAACTAGAGAAACATTAGTTTCAGCTATTGGAGCTTCCAGTTTAGTACCCTTGTTACCACCAGTGGTGGTAAATGTGGCAAAGAAGGTAGAGTTAGAGGAAGAAATAGTAGAGAGACTGAGGAAGCATAGGAGATTGCACCTGGAACCTGAGTCAGAGGAAGAAATAGAGCCACCACAACAGCAATTACTAGCCACATCTGCTGCTCCTCAGGTAAATGTTTCTTCTTCTTTTTCCTCTCTGTCTCTTTCTTCTACCTTAAGGGTGGCAATCCCAACTGGCCAAACATTAGTATCCCCTACCACCTCTGCTATGCCTATATCACTACTTGCTCCAACTGCCAGTCCTCAGGCCATGTCTCCACAAGCTACCTCATTGCCAGTCTTTTCCCCTTTTGTTCCAAAAAGAGTCCTTCCCCAAATTTCCTCTAGCCAACATTTGGCTATTCCTTATGGTTTACCTCAGGGTCATCCTTTTTCTGGTGGTTTCACTGCCTCTCCTCCCACTTTCCAGACTCAAGCAGATACTGCTAAGAAGGCTAGAGAAGCCAGGATGGATAAGAAAAGAAAGAAAATAAAAGCCTGGTTGTGCCACATATGAGGTCACTTGTTGACCCTATTCAATAGCAGCTGACTGTCACACATTTATCCCCAAATGTGGTTAAGCCCAATGAGCAGATGTAGCCTCAAGACTTTGCAATAAATGCAGTAGCTATGGACATGTCTCTATTTAGACCACAAGATAGGGTCAAACTGCTCAATGAGACCACTTCTGCTTTTGCAACTGATTACTTGAAAGTGTCTAGGAAATTGCAGAAGGTTGAAAATAACTTAGCACATGAGAAGACAAATAGTGGCAACCTTGCAGAAGATTTGAAATCAAAGAAAGATGAAATAGAGAATCTGAATAAACAGTTACAAAATACTATTTCTTGTCAAATTCATCAGGCAACTCAGGTCCAAAATGCTTCTGTAAAAATGGAGCTAGCCCAGGAAAAAACTACAGTAAATGTTCTGAGGCAAGAGAAGGCCACATTGGAAAAGAAGTATGAAGACAAGATGCAACAAGCCACACAATTTTAGAAAAAGTTGTTGAGTGAGCAGAATGTTGCTGCTGCAATATAAGCACAACTCCTAGTTGAGCGACAAATGACAAAATAGCTGACACTTGAGTTAGCTAACAGGCCTCAAAATGTTGGAGTTCTGAATCTGGTCAAGGAGCTATACGTTTCAGTTTGGAAACGAATCTCTAAGGAGATTATCCAGATAAGGCCCTCATTAACATTCCAGTTAAATGCACAGCAGTTGTGCGAGAAGGTGGAAGCTTCAGTTCAGGCCACTCTATCTACTATTTCTTTGAGGGTTTCTGCCTCTCAACTATTGCTAAAGAAGCTATATGACACAAGAGATGAAATATTGTTAGTAGCAGGGATTAGTGATAGGATGATAGCTGCAAAAAAGGTAAATGAAGTTCTAAGTTATAACTCAGCTGCCACAAACTGCTAGGAGCTCCTAGATATTGTTAAAGAAGAGGTCAAGCACATGAAAAGACACATAGAGGATTTGGTACAGTTGGGTCTTCCATCACCATTTCTAGATAATAATACTATACTGATGATTGATGATATCAAGACCCTGCTTTTAACAAGGAAAAATGATCAAACTATTTTTCAAGGTTTAAGCAATTCTTCATCAGTACAGGAGGTGGAAGTTGTCTTGATACCAATGGCCTAGTTGGAGTTTCAATTGAAGGTAGCGGTTCATATTTTGCAGACATTCTCCCACAAAGATATAATAAATCTTGATTTTGCCTTTCAAGATTTACAGAGCAAGCAGGGACTCTCTGACTCAAAATGGTCTGTTTACCAGACAGCTCTGTAGAATTTGTGACCCTGCATTATATTTTAAATACTACATTTTTGCCAAATTTTTGGGTTCTTTTTGAGCAGGCTCAAAGTCCTAGGGGTCACCAAGAACTGTAGAGTAAAAGACTCTACATTTTGTATCAATCACAGTGCACTTGCAGGTTACAGTTTAGTGTCTATGAATGTTTCTAGATATGGCTGCGAGGGTTTCATTTTGCTAGAGCCATGGGAGTCACCAAGTGTCGAGCCCCAGTTCAAGCCGCACTTTTGTTCCTAAGTTATAACTTTAACGTGGAACGTACCACGTAGCGGAAGATGTTTCTATTATGTTTTAAGTTAGTTGCTGCAGAAGGCGCAACGTGTCATCAGCGGGGGCACTCCCTAAATGTTTCAGTGTGAGCACAAAAGGTGCCATGTATCTTTTGTAGTAGCCGCAGAACTTGCCAAGTGTCGTTATCTGCAGGATGGTTTCTTATATCTTTTGATGCTAAGTGAAGGATGGTGGTGGGCCACAGTCTAAAGTATCAGTGATGCAGAGAGCGCCACGTGGTGGACGTGACTCCAAAGATAAAAAACTTTTGTCCCTTTCTCTAGTGATATTAAATGTTTCTCAAATGATGCAGAGCCTGACATGTGTCAACCTCCGTGTGAGTCTCAAAAGGTTTCTAATGTTTCAAGAAGTAGCACAGAAGCTAACATGTACCAGTTAGTTGTTGCTGCAGAAGCTGCCACCTATCCCTTTTGAAAGCTAATGAGCTGGAAGTTGTGGGTCCTATCTTAACTATGTCTTAAAGCTTCAATGCTACGGATCGTGACATTTGTCATAGGTGGAGTTTCCCTGAATACAAAGACACAGTAAAGTATCAAAGCTACGGATAAAGACACATATTGTTTCTAAATGCTGCGGAAGCCAGCAAGTGTCAGTTTCCTGTTTCTTCCCGAGAGACGAAAGAGTTTCAAGTTGTGCGCGTGGACGTTGCCATCTGTCATGAAGTTTATTGTTTCAAGAGCATGGAAGCTGTAAAGTGTCTTTTCCTTATAGGAGGAGGTATGCCACATATATTTTGTCACAACCAATGGGCTTGCAAAAGGAGTAACTGTCGTAGATTCGAAAGATCTTTAACTATCAGAGACTTCCAGTTACCTCTAGTTTGGTTGGGCCGTTGGGATTCGATTGTTGCAGACAATCTAGAGTTGATCTTGTGCTATAAATATGTAACATTTGTAAGGATCGAGGGAGAGTTGTTCAAGTTAGAATTCTAGTTTTTGATAGAGAAATTCATACTATTTTTCAGAGACAGTTTTCTGTTAGAGATTTAAGAGAAAAGTTTGAGACTTTTTGCTGTGACCAGTGAATATCATTTGCCTTTATTTTGTTATTCTTGATTCAGAAAGTGAATGTAACTGTGCATGTATCTATGCCTCTTATGTTGCTAGAAAATTAATGACAAACACTGAGTTTTGTGCCTTGGTTGATATTTTCTGTGTCATTGCAAATTGTCTGGTTGTGAGCCTTTGATTTTATTCATTTTATCTGTTTATGTTAATCATGTAGAATCTGCTCTTTAATGTGACTAAATCTTGAGGATAGTTTCACTGTGCTTAGTTGGGAGAAACATTTTATTTAGGCACATCACCATAGATAGATTTGCTTTCATTGTATCTATAATTCTGTTAGTTTCTACCCTTTTCCCTAGAACCCATTTAAGAAAGAGAAGAGCCAACTTGTTTAAAATCTGGAGGTTGTTTCAGGTAGCAAGTCCCACATTCCTGAAACTTCCCATGTTGGTGTTGGAACCTGCGCAATTTTACACATAAACAGTAGGATCATGCAATGTTTGGGAATTGGCAAGTCTGACAGATTCATTTTGTTGCACCATTGGTTCAATTTCACAAAGATGGAATTGGTGGGCCTTCTTCTCCTCACAAAATATGGTAGTCTTTAAGCTGTTGATCACAACCAAAAGGATCCAATAGCTCGCATAAGGTATAAATGCTATCAATCTGATAACTTTATAACATTGTGTTATTGTATGATCAAATGAGCCAACTCATCAATTGGCCCAGTGATTGAGTCAACGAAGAGATTCGCAACAACACATGGTATCTTCACGGTCCTCCTAAGCTACTTGTAATCAATGAAATATGAATGAAAGTTGAAACTAATCTAATGTAAACAACACGATTATACCTTCATGAAGACCTCACAAATCCATACGGGAAGGAGATGCACCCAAGAGAGCTCCTCAGATTGTTCCCATGATTGTTGTGTAGAATGTGGATTGCTCAAGTGCTCAATGCAATGTGGATGAGAGACAAGTGATTTGATGATTGATTTGGATGGAGATGGGAAATGGCTAGAGTGATTTTGACAGAGGTTTGATAAGATGAAGAGATTAGGGAGTGATTTTGACAAAGGTTTTATGCATGAAGGGACCTCTCAAATGGCCTAGAGAGGGGTCCAATTTATAGGATTTTGGAGATGAGGATGGAGGGTGGGGATTCATTTGATCAGATCAAGGGCTAGGAATAAAAGTGAATTTTTTATTCCTATAGGATGAATTAAAAATTCTCATTTTGGGAAGAGTGGAGAAGTGTGGGGGACAACTGAATTTTAAATTTAGTGATTGGAGATGAGTGGGAGACAACTGAATTTTAAATTCAGTGATTGGAGATCAGTGGGAGACAACTAAATTTTAAATTCAGTGATTGGAGATCAGTGGGAGACAACTGAATTTTAAATTCAGTGATTGGAGATGAGTGGGAGATAACTAAATTTTAAATTTAGTTTAGTGGATGAGTGGGAGACAAGGTTAATTAAGTGTTATCTTAATTAACTTAAGCCTAGGTTAATCAGATAATCAGGATTTGTCTTAATTAACAGGGATTAGGGAAATGAATAAATCAAGTAAATGAATATTAGGAATATTCATTCAATTGATGAGGATAGGATTGTAAGGTTAAATGGATTATTTAGGTGAATTAAATGATCACCAGGGATATGCAGATTGGGGGAATAGATGAGTGCGAGGTACGGAAAATTGGTTTGCAGAGCAATCCAATTTTAGGTGTCTACATTTGCCCCTCTTTGAGATGGTGTTGCGGCTAAGCAACATCATTTCAAAGAAGTTAAAACATAGAGATGGATTGGATAGAAAAAAGATTTTGGTTTGGAAGAATAGGGTAAGGTTTGGGGATAATTGGTAAGGGTGATGCCCCCTCGAGAGGATAGGCGGGTTACGAGAACACAGTTATGCTCTCAAAATGGATGGGACAGATTGGTTGAAATGGTCAGAGTATAAGTGGTGGGATGAAAGGATGATGATGTTGGGAGATGATTGGTGGATGATCATTGTGCTGAAAATGAATTTGAGCAATCCTAGGTTTGATATAGCAAAGTGGATATGTTCACCAAGGTATAGAAGACCAAGGTGATGATGTTTATCCAACATTTGCATGGACTAGACACGTAGACAAAGGGATGATCTCATGCATGCCCAAGATAGTACAACCTTGTCAAGACGAGGGAAGGGGACTCATAGCATCAGCCCTTAGTACAAAAAAGGTAGGATAAACCTTAGATGCATAAGGAGATCAATATGCTAGAACCGACCCTATGATCAATCAAGATATGAATACTAGCTTGGAGTAATGAGACCAACCCACAAGCACAGCATACAAAAGCAAGACTATGCCCCATTCTAGATGTTTTCACCACATACCATAATATAGTAAGATCAAGGTAGCTTTGATGTGATCTTCGAATAGGATAAAAGATAAAAATCAAAAACCAAAAGACCAACTAACCAAACAAGTAACCATTGTATCTTTTACCAAAATGGATGATGATGTGATAAAGGCTGCCTATCATAGGAAAGATATAACCTAAGGCAGAGATTGATAGATGATTTGATGATTTTTATAAGATTGGCTCAAGATGTGGTGGTGACAAGTTGTGATTGATGCTGATTTGATAGTTGATGATTTTGATTAAGGACAAAGCTTTGATAGGTGATGCGATGCTTGGATCTAGTGTAAGCTTATTGATGATAGATGTGATGATGATATGGGATGATGATAAATGTGATGATGATGAGAGTGTGATGGAGCAAGTGTGATTTTTGTGATGGATAGATTATTTTTGGAATTTTGTGTGTTTTCTATTATTTTGAGATTTTTTGATATTTGTGATATTTTTGTATTTTGTGATTTTGTGATGTTTTTGAATTTTTTGATTTTGTGATGTTTTTGACTTTTGTGATTTTTTGAAAAGGAATGGTTAATTATAAGATGGTTGCATTGGATTTCATGTGGATAGCCTTTGTGCTAAATACCAATGACAAGGGAACACCAAGTCTAGAGGTGAAGGTGATGGGGTTGGAGATGGGGATTAGCAATGAAAGAATAATGGATAACTAATTCATGATAGATGAATGGACAAGCGATAGGGATGTATGTTAGATAAATGGAAGATAGGGATGAGGATTTTCTTCAAGGGCTAGGTTGCAAGGAATCATATGCCGCAATGCTTAGGATTTTGCATGATGGGTTCAAGTTTGAATGGATGGAATTTGCAGTAGATGGATGGAGGATATACTTGGAAAGGAAGTATGCCAAGAGGTCTCCAAAGCATGTTGTTGATATTTTGCCCCTTGTCTTTATCAAGATCTAGGGTGAGAGATGGTTGAAACAACATTTAATGGATATGATGGATGGGAAATGATAGGATGAATAGGGGATGGTAGATAGGAATATGATAAGGTTAGGATAAGATAGTGGATAAGATGTGCAAAGGATATGATGGATGTGGATGAAGGATACGGTTTTGCCCCCAAGTGTAGGGATGCAAAATGGATGGAGAAGGGATTACACATGATGCCCACAAGGGGTTTTCATCAAGGTACTTGCCCAAGGCACCACAAGGAGTGGTTTTCGCCATTGGACGGATTTTTTCTCTTTACTATTTTCTTGATTTTTTTATTTTTTTGCTTTTTTGATGGAAGGGGAACTCTAGCGTCTATTTCCATAGCAAGGAGAAGATGGTCCCATGTTGGATAGCATTATGGATGATGATTGCATGGATGTTGGTAGATAGGAGAAGATGGAATGGATGGTGGATAATGGATTATGATGTGGATTATGTGGATAATGATGTGGATTATGCAAAAACATGGACCATAGGAATGTGATGGGGAAGATATGTAGGATAGTGAACGAAAGATGGAGAGATGGGGGTATGTGGGAATTGCAAGTGGTGGAGGGGAACCAAGACCAATGGTTGCACACATCGTGATGTATTTGGAAGCTTGTATTTTGGATGTGGAGTTGGGAGTAATGGGGATCAGGATGGGAGATTTTTGGATGGTCGATTTGGGGTTTTAGGGACCCAAATAGACTTAGACTTTATGGGATTTTTAGATGGGGAGTGGGATGTTTGGGATTTTATGGTAGATTGGGAGGTGGATGCCTCATTAGATTTGAGTGATCTTTGTTTGGGGACCCACACCATTTTTGTTTTTGCTTTTTCTGGTGATGGTGTGGGATTTGATAGCCTTTTTGATTTTTCAAGTTGATTGGAAGGAATAATATCCTTAGGCTTTTGTGTTTTATGAGTTGAGGCATTCAAATGTTTGAATCCCATGGATTTTGTGGAAGCTTCATGTTTGAAAGATGTGTGCTTTTGTTGGTCTTGATTGGGGATTTTAGTAGATTTATGGATAAATGGATGAGGAGATGTGAGGATGGGGATATTAGGAGTTGGTAGGAGAGGAGGTAAAGTGGATTTGTGGATAGGGATGTTGGGAGTTGGTAGGATAGGAGGTAGAGTGGATTTGATAGGGATCTTTAGAGTTGGAAGTAGTGGAGGTAAATTGGATGGAGGGAGATGGAAGGTCACATGCTTTTGCAAATGGTAGGATGATGGAGGAGGGATGGTGACATATGTTTTAGGAGTGCGATGAGATGCACCATGTTTGGGATTGGATGAATAGATTTTGGAAGGTGGGTGGATGGTGTCGACATGTGTAGGTTGTTTGCCTTGGGATGGATAGCCAAGGCCATGTGAGGATGGATGGAATGTGGTGTGGATGGGCTCCAAGATGCCTTGTTCGTGAAGGCCTAAGCCTTTGCCTTGATATTTCATGTGTTGGAGCATGCTACATGCAATGGGATGTTTGGTGCTTTGGAAACAAGATGCGAATCCATTATTTGTTGGAGATAGATAGGTGGTGGAAGGAAGTTGTGCACCTCCTACAAGGAAGTCACCACGGATGAAAATGCTTGTGCCAAGAGGATAAGGGGATGGATTTGGGATGGGATTGGTAGATGGAGGTAAAGGATTCATGGGGGATGGTAAACAGGTGGTAGAGGTTGATGTGGGATGAATAAGGTGATCAATAGATGGGAGGGGATCGGGGATGGGGTTAGATGGGATGGTTAAATCTTGATTAGGAGAAGGGGTTGATGTTTCAACCTGCTTTGGATTTGTTTCTTGACATAGCTCATGTGCTTGGATAGAAGTGGGAGTGACTTGGATAGATGTGGTGGGTGCTTGACTTATGGGTTCTTGAACATGGCTGTATGATTGGTCTTGAGTTATGATAGGAGTTTGTTCCAAAGGTTTGGTAGGTGTTCGATTGCATGAGGGTGTTTGATTCCTTGCTATTAGCCAATGGATGGTATCCTTCATGAGTGTATGGGTTGAAGAACAATATAATGGATGGATAATGATGGCGGATGGTGTAGAAATAGGATTGGGATTGGATAGGTGGGTGATAGGATTAGGTAGTGATAGTTCTTGGGTGGGTTCAAGGATAGGTGTTGGACTAGATGATGGTGTTGGAGGGCACTCAAGATTGGTATCTCCCTTGTCAAGGTCTATTAGATCTTGCCTAGGATAACTTGGACTCATTTGATTTATGTACAAGGGACCACTTGGACTTGCATGTGCTTCTTGTTGCAAAGGTGGATTTGGGCTCACTAGTGCTTGTTGGGGAGGCCATTGATAGTCTTGGTAGCTAGGTGTAATGGTAGGATATGTAGACAAAAGGTTTTGGGGTTGGTATGAAGTTGAGGGTTGATATGAGGATGATGAAGGTTGATATGAGGATGATGGAGGTTGATATGATGGAAGTTGATATGAGGTTGAAGGTTGATATGAGGATGATGGAGGTTGATATGATGTTGAAGATGATGGCATGTAAGGTTGTTGTGGAATTTGTTGAGGTTGGGATGGTGTTTGGACTTCTTGTTGTGATATGATTTGTTGTTGATGTTGGTAAATGTGTTGATGTGATGATGATGGAGGGGTTGCATAGGATAATGATTGTTGTGATATGGATTGATATGGATAAGGGTTGTGATAATTTGATAAAGGGTTGATATGACATGTGGATGAATTTGGTTGATATGAAGTGGGATCAGTTGATGCAAAATTGGTTTGATATGTAGATGGATATGATGGGATAGGTGCTAGATATGATGGTTGTTTGACTTTGCAAGTGGCCAAGAGGTGTTGGATTACTTTCGAGAGGTATTGTATGTGTGAGGATTGGCTTGTTCGACCTATTTGAATCAAATATTGAATGCTTTGAAAGGTTCACTGCTCTAAAGGGGATTGGCTTGCATGTATGTGGTGAAGCATATGAAGGAGCTTTTGGAAGTCCTCTAAGGTTGCCATGATGTCACACATGTGGTTAAATCTTAAGTCCTTTTTTTTTTGGCAAGTGCTTGGTTATGATTTGATTCTGATGTGGATGGTTTGGATGAAGTTGATTAGGATGAAGGTGACTAGGATGTGCTTAGGGATGATTGGGATGGAGGTTGATTTGAGAAGGATGGAGAGAATGATGTTGTGTAATGATTAGAATGATGTTGTTTAGATGATGATTTAGATAGAGTGGTGATGATTTGATGATGTAGGGTGACAAGAATGTGAGTAGGATTGATTATGGATGACTTGGATGTGATTAGGACTAAGGTGGTTAAGAATGGGTGATTAGGATGAGTGTGATTGGATTTGAATGTGATGAATGACTTGTCTTATGTGTTCGATGTTTTAGTTTGATTTGGCAATGTTTAGCAAATGATCACATGTACAAACAAGAATCACTCACACAAGACACAAGCAAATTTGAATTTTGAATTTGAAGAATATGATAATTATTAACAAGCACATGTGTAAGACAAATCAACAGGCCCTATTGTCTAGTTTGATGGGGTATGGCCAGTTAGGTTTGGTCAATGTTTAGACGAGGTTGACTAATGATTTGAAAGGGGAATCCTGTCACACAGTCAGGAGAAGGGGGTAACCCACCCTTCACCTTCACTTCCCAAAGGTAGAAAGTTCTTTGGGGCTTAGTGAAGAGTGACAGGATTCTGCTTTCAAAGAGGGTGTCTTTCGATTCAGCCTCGGATGAGGTCATCCCTAGGGGTGATGAAATCCCCTAGCAGGCCTCCTAGGAAAGGGATTGACAAAAGCAAATCAAGTGAGGTGTTTTTGATCTCCAAGATCACCTTGCGGTGTGAGGAGAGAGTATACACACACCCACTTGATTCACACTCGTAGTTGATTAATTACCCTTAGAAAAATGAAATGTGATGAATACACGTCAAGCAGTGGTACTTTTTAAGCCCAATTTCAAGAGGTGATTGAAGACACTAATTTATTTTAAGCCTGATTTTGATATGTGATGAAGACAAATGTTCGTTTTAAAGGCCCAAATTGAAATGTGTGATGAAAACAAGATTATGAGATAAAGGATGAAACGAAGGCACCTGATTAACTTGCTGTCCAAATTGATGTGTTTGCTGCTCCTGATGTTTCTCTGATCCCGAATGATCACCTGCAAGTCACAAAAATGACAACGAAGCAAGTAGACTAGCCAAGGAGATTGTGATGCGAAAATTGATAATATGATAAAATTTGATGAAAGATGAACTGATATGAGAAAAATAAGTGCATGAATAGATTCTACATGAAATTCTATGCAATTTGAAATTTTTTTTTGCTGAAAACTGATCAAAATTACAAAAGATATGATGATTTGAAGTTTAAATGCAAGTTTGACTTTGACTGATGAAAAAGGTGAGAAAAATATACAATCACCTGATAAAAACCTCAGAACTACATAGTGCTCAGAGTCCTCTTTCTGACGACTATTCGTTTGCAAAATTTCGTCTCCGTTTGCAAAAGTTGTGCCAGTTTGAAAAAAATAGCCTCCTTCGGTGTATAGAAGGCACTAGGAGGTCAATTGGCAGTTAATATTACTAGCTAACAGTCAACAAAATCTTGGTCACATGAAACGGTTTGCATCTTTGGTGGTTAGCTGTTAGAGTTGGCAGTTTAGATTAGGGCCCCTGGTCACTGATATGACCAGGGGATAGATCCACCCAAAATTAAAAATTAAAAAAAGGTAACTATGGAAGGGGTCGAGTTTAGGGTTTTTTTTTCTTTTTGTTTTGTGTAGGAAATGGAGTTGGGTTGGCCGAGGGTGGTGGTAGGGATAGGAGGTCGGGGGAGGGCAGGCGTCACAGGAGGAGGGGAGGTGGTGGCATCATAGGAGGAGGGGAGGTGGTGGCGTCGTAGGAGGAGGGGAGGTGAACGCGTGGGGTTTGGGTGGGAGGTATAAGGGTTGCGGGAGGTGGCTCTGTGGGGATGTGGTGGTCGGCTGTATTGTGGGAGGCGGTCAGAGGTGGTTAGTAGGGTCAGCGGAGGCGGGGAAGACTGGTGGCGAAGGGAGGTGTTGGAAACGGCAGCGACGAGGTGGGAGTTTAGAGTGGGGAGTGCGGGGGAGTGAAGCAGCAGAGGGAGGTGTTTGAAATGGCAGCGACGGGGTAGCGCAGGCGCTGCGCGGGAGATATAAGGGTTTGAATGTGGGTAAAACTAGGGGTGGCATGGGGGGTTTTGATCGGTGGTGAAGCAGTTGTCGGCGGCGGTGTTTAACCGGAACCTGCATAAAAATACATTAAACCTGCAACTCCTAAAAAAAAAATGTTTGCACTTCAAACACAAACCCTTAGTATGGAGTAGTACGGCAGGGTACGGTTCCGTACGGTATGGATCCATATGGTACGGACTGTACCCTAAAAATTTTTCAAATTTTTTCAAAAAAAAAAATTCTCAGAACCTAGTCATGTTTACTGTCGAAATTCACAGAAACAACATCCAGAGCACAAAAATGATGTCTGTTTCTGCTCAAAATGAAACCTACAACACTTCCTCTACAAAACTTGATAAAAATTGTTAGAAAAAGGGGTAGAAAATGAAGATTCTGACAATGAAACCTTCACAAAACGACGATGAGATTCGATACTAGGCGTGCCAATGTAATCAATGAAATCTGAATGAAAGTAGAAAATAATCTAATGTAAACAACATGATTATACCTTGACGAAGACTTCACAAATCCATGCGGGAAGGAGATGCACCCAAGAGAGCTCCTCAGATTGTTCCCATGATTGTTGTGTAGAATGTGGATTGCTCAAGTGCTCAACACAATGTGGATGAGAGAAGTGATTTGATGACTGATTTGGATGGAGATGGGAAATGGCTAGAGTGATTTTGACAGAGGTTTGATAAGATGAAGAGATTGGGGAGTGATTTTGACAGAGGTTTTATGCATGAAGGGGCCTCTCAAATGGCCTAGAAAGGAGTCTGATTTATAGGATTTTGGAGATGAGGATGGAGGGTGGGGATTCATTTGATCAGATCAAGGGCTAGGAATAAAAGTGAATCTTTTATTCCTAGAGGATGAATTAAAAATTCTCATTTTGGGAAGAGTGGAGAAGTGTGGGGGACAACTGAATTTTAAATTCAGTGAGTGGAGATGAGTGGGAGACAACTGAATTTGAAATTCAGTGATTGGAGATGAGTGGGAGACAACTGAATTTTAAATTCAGTGATTGGAGATGAGTGGGAGAGAACTGAATTTTAAATTCAATTTAGTGGATGAGTGGGAGACAAGGTTAATTAAGTGTTATCTTAATTAACTTAAGCCTAGGTTAATCTGATAATCAGGATTTGTCTTAATTAACAGGGATTAGGGAAATGAATAAATTAAGTAAATGAATATTAGGAATATTCATTCAATTGATGAGGATAGGGTTGTAAGGTTAAATGGATTATTTAGGTGAATTAAATGATCGCCAGGGATATGCAGATTGGGGGAATAAATGAGTGCGAGGTACGGAAAATTGGTTTGCAGAGCAATCCAATTTTAGGTGTCTACACTACTATTGTATACACCTAAAAATGACACGACTCTATCTAAATAAATATTCTTAATATTTATTTCCATTTAATTCCTCTATCAATAATAAAACAAATAAATTTATTTATCTGATTCACATTCCTCCACAAAATTAAATAAAATTATTTATTTAATTAAATCCTTCATATTCCTCCAAATTAAATAAATTCATTTATTTAATTAAAATCCTCCAATTTCTTCTAAATTAAATAATACCAAATTATTTAATTAATTCTTCCAAAATTCCTCTAAATTAAATAATATCAAATTATTTAATTACCTCTTCTAAATTCTAAAGTCATTCTAAATTAAATAATGTCTAATTATTTAATTAGTTCTTCTAAACTTAACATCCTCTATATTTAAATAAATCAAAACATTTATTTAGATTATCTATTTCCTCTTAAAATGGATTAACACCAAAATTAATCCATGAAAATCCATGTGCACATTGAATTAAATATTTTAATATTTAATAATTTGTTCCCTCACCCACATGTCCTATTTATCCTCTAGTTCCAATTAGTTAACTCATAAATTAAATTTGTTAACTAGTTAGTCAATTCTGTTTACTGATCAGTCCACTTAGTTAACTCTTCAATCTATTTCTGTTAACTCCCATGTTGCATGAAAGACCAGGACACTTGTCCTCTTCTGATTTATGCACATTCTCTCAACCTTCCTCAACCATTGATCTTATTCATTCTATACCATTGATCTTCTCTCTCAAACCTATAAATACAACCCTTATTCCTCCATTTCAATCATCCAAGCTTTTAATAAACTTACTCTGTAGAATTCACAGCGTGCCTTTCACACCCAAATCCATTCCATAGCTTGTGATCACCATTTTTATTGTATTGAAGCTCATCTTCATTACAAGAAGTATCATAGCCATTTCTCTATTGTCATCTTGAAGAACAAAGAAAGGAAGTGCGCTCTCTAAGGGCTTCATTCACATGAAAAGATCAACTGAGATTAGGCAACCAATGGAAGCTGCGAAGTAATAAGGTTTGCAAGGTTTGTTCTTTGTTTTAAATCTTGATTATTGAAATTTCTATTGAGTTATTGGGTTATTATTAATCATTGATATTATTCCACATTTTCTCGTAACATTTCTAGCACCCACCGTGGCGCCTTGCCCCAATTTAACCCCAAAACTAAGTTTTTGTGCATTAGCTTCTGTACACAGGAAGATTTTGCACATCTATTCATTTCTAACACACATTTGACCTCTATTTTGACGCATCTGAAAGATCTACGCATTTGTTCACTAAATCAATGCATCTATCCTCTGAATCAATGCATTTATTTAGACTGCACTTTTATGCTCTGTAACTACGCATATATCATAATTGCACATATATTCTTTCTTTCAGCTCATTTATTCTTTGTAACTGGGCATACACCAGATCTACGTATATGTGCTCTATCTCTACACATATATGCTCTGTAACTATGCATTTGTTCCTATAGGGTCCTTGGGTTATTTCTTGTGATTTTTTTGCTAACACTAACATCTCTTGCAGGAATATTCTCAGATTTGCTTGCAGGTTAGGGGCTGGTTAGTCATATAGCTACATTTGTTAACTCATCTCTATATATAATTAGCCAAAGGAAAGTATTTGGATTGTTCATGCAAATCTCATTTAGCTCTAACTAGGAGGATTGTAATTTGGTTTTGTTGCATCAACAACTCAAACATAGTCCCTACTAAAAAGATATAAAATTGAACCATTGCTATCTTTCTTCTTTCAAAGTTAACAAATCGTGTGTGTGCCCAAGTAGCTTAACTCATTTAGTCTTTTTCATTTTAACTAGGGGAAAAGAACCATTGTTTTCCGTGTTTTTAGAATGATAGTAGGCATATGGTCTCCCTTTTCTTGGGTGACCAAAATGCCAAACCTATCATTTTGCATGTTTAACCTTTAGGGAGGCCTGCCCTTGGATATCTTTCCATCCAAGTGGGAATGACCTTAAGTGGTAACAAGCTAAAGCTAAGCTCTGCCTAGCCACTATAAATAAAATGTGCTTGAGGCGAAAGCTTCATGCAATGAGTGCTGATTAGCTATACCGATAGCCAACCTCCCCCAAAACCCTCCAAGGTGCAACCCTTGAAGGTTGGGAGACTCCATAACGAAGAGTAGCGCTGCCGCATGTATAACCACTCAAATGGTTTCCCTTACTACTTGTGAGGGGGAAAATAGGTTAATCAATAAATGATAAAAATACCCAAACATCTACAAAATATGAAGATAAAAGGAGGATTCAAAACAATGAAAAACAATAATACCTTCACCTTTTTACCTTTCGCCTTCTGTAGTTCGCCTATCTTTCTTTGATCTTGATTGTGAAGCCCTCAGAAGCTTTTGCTTGCTTGCTTGTTGAAGATGACAAAGGAAGAACGGCTGTGATACTTATGTGTTTGAAGATGAGCTTCAAATACAGAAATGGATTATGAATGAGGATGCTCAAATGGGAGTAGGGGTGCCAAAGGCGCGCCGGTATCTCTGCAGCATAAGTTTACACTAAATCTAGATATGAAATGAAGAGAAGAAGGTTGTATTTATAGAAGAGAGTGAGGGAAGATCAATGGTTGAGAAGAAAAGAAGGAATCAACGGAGGAGGATTGTTGAGGAACGTGCATCCAATAGAAGAAAGACACACGTCATTCCAAAAGCAGTTTAGTTGAGTTAACTCTTCTCTTGATGAGGATGAGATTTGATTTTCTCTATTTTAAGAAAAGATTTGCCTTAAAGATGCTTTAAAACTGATTTTACTTCTGGAACTCAGAGTTTTGCTTTTGTGTGACAAGAGGAAGGATATTTTTGGAAGATAAGAATGATTTTTCGAAGAGATAGAAAGCATAATTAAATAAATGAATTTATTTAATTATTTTATAGATGATTGAGAGGAATAAAAAAAATATAGAAATATATTTTATTTTGTGGAGATTTTAGATTTTATTTAAATAAAATTTGCATTTTATTTAATTTTGGAGGAATAAAAGATTTTAATTAAATAATTAAAATTATTTAATTATTTAGAAGAATGAAGTTGGTGTAAGTGATTTTATTAATCAAATAAAATGTAATATATTTAATTAAATGAGAGCGGATGCATCCAATAAATAAATAAATTTATTTATTTATTGATAGAGGAATATGATGATGAAATAAATATTTAAAATATTTATTTAAGTAGAGTCATGCCAATTTTAGGTGTATACACTACTTATCCATTTTTTTAGAAGCCAAAATCCCCTATAAACCGGTGTCAGAAAGAGTGATTATCATTTTCCTAAGACAACTCACGTACTTACAATTCAATAGTAGAGATAATAGGGAAATATCAAGGTTTGCAAGCCTTGGGAACCTGAAACTTGGTGTACTTGAGAAGTTTGTGCACTTGTAAGGGGGAGCCCGTGTACCAAGTTCCTAAGTTATCTACTTTGAATAGAGTAGCTAGTGTAAAAACCAAGTGAGAATTTAATTTATATTACCCTTGCCATCCTAGGATTTGTACTTGTTTTTAGTCAAAAAGCTAAAAATCTTTAAAAAATAAAAAATCATGAAAATATTCTTCATGTTTGCTGTGTCTTCTTGCCATAGTTGAAAAAAAAATCAAAATAAAAAAGACCAACTTTCAACCAAAGAAAACCAAAAACATCAAAAAACATTGAAAAATTAGTGAAAAACTGCCAAAAAACATAGAGCTGCGCATATATACCTTTCCGCTGTGCTTTTGTCACTTTCTATAGTGCATCTATTTCTACTGCACATGCATTTCAACTTGCTATGCTTTTGTTAAACCCTACTACGCATCTGTCATTTACCAGAACTGCACATTTGTTATCTATTCCTGCGCATATATATTTTCACCAGTCTTGCACTTTTGTTATTTTCTACTGTGCATTTGTCTTCTATTATTGCGCTTCTATTCTTGCACATCCATCACAGTGAGCATTTCCAGATCTTTTGTGAGAAAAATATCAACCTTTCTGGGTACCCATTTCAGCTTTGTTTCAGTTTCTAAGATCAGATTTACTATGCAATCACTTATCCCATCCATTTTTTGCATCATACCCTCTTTTGTATTGGACATCTCACCAAAACACCTCACCAATCTTTCTGAAATCAAACCAAGTATTAAAACCTGGTTAGTGCAAAGAAATTCTAGATCATATCAATCTCAAACAAACCTAGTAAGTCTCCAGTATCAAGGATATATCATCCTTCTCTCTTGAAACTTAACTAGGGGCTTGTGCAAAACTAGTCTACATCAAGTAATCAGATTCCAAACATTCTTACTTTTGGCTACTGTCTTGTATCAACCATCTTGTTTGACACCATTGGTCTAAGGAAACCCTTGTTTGAACCTCACCACCACAAGTATCCCCTTCACCACAACCTCCTAGAACATCTTGTCAAAGCTTCCAATCTCACTCCACCCCATCCCAAGTCGAATTACATGGTCTTAACTAGATCCCAAAAATAAAACAACTTGAAATGGTAGGCACAACTGACAAGATAGCCCCATCCCCTCATGACAGTGATGAGGAGTTTTCTTATGAGGACATTCTAGAAGCTCAACAAGACAAAAAGTTCCAACGTATGATGGAAAAATTGCTCAAACAAAACCCTAGCAATTCTTTCTTTACCTAGAGACACAAGGAGCCAAACTCCCCAAAGACTTTGACGTCAACATGTTAAAGGAAGTTGGTTGAGTATGAGTCGTAGCGTGACCCTAGGCTGGAGGAGTGCAGGCGTGTTTTTGACGACCCCGAGCTGGTGGGGGAGGAGATTTCATGGTAGGACATGCATGACTGTTATGACTACTTCCTGGGCACAGTGGCTGGACTGATTGGTAGCATGATATGCCCCGATAGGAGAGTGCACGGCTTCATGATCAGCTGGGGGAGAGTGCTGGAGAATATGATCACAGACGAGACCCGGTATGTGTGGGGGGTGTGTGTGCTTGCACACTTATATAGAGACATGCACTAGGTGGTTTATCACAGAGAAGCCAATTTATCTGTGGGTATGTCGCTGTTGCAGTTTTGGTTGTGGGAGCACATTGCTATCACACGGCCGATATGTGTTTTTCATAGGCAGAGGGGTAAGCCCTATAGTTACGACTATGTAGGTGTGATTTCCTAGCATAGGCTAGGGAAGCTTGAGTACTGGAGGCATGCCTTTGACGGACTAGATGCAGTTGTTTGGAAGCCGTACATTGACTGCGAGGTATGGGATGATGAGGCAGATGAGCTACCTTATTGCTTCCAGACGAGATGTCTTATTGGCAGGGCTTGGTATATTTTGGAGCGATAGATTGTCAGCTGAGTTCAAAGATAGTTTGGCTGAGTTCAGGGTAGACCACAAGGGGAGGCACACTTTGCTAGGACGCATACAAAGAGGTACAGGTGGGATCCCGTGGCATCTTATGAGGAGGCTTTGGTAGATTTTCAGCAGATCCCATATGCAGCCTGGCCTATGAGGAGAGACATAGTGGATGCTGGCATGACGCCAGACTATGAGTGGTTTGCAGCACATCCATTTCCCAGATACTCAGGTCCTGGAGAGTTGGCTCCTCGTATAGACGAGGGTGATTCAGACAAGGAGGGTGCAGCTGGTAGGAGGAGGGGAGGACGGAGGAGGAGACAGAGAGGAGATGGAGGAGGAGGTGGAGACAGAGGTGGTGATGGAGGAGGGGACAGACCAAGACAGTGGTGGAGGTTAAGAGAGGGATAGGCAAGTGAGCAGGCAGTAATGCAGCCGTAGGCTGCAGGACAGGCATAAGCTCAGGCACAGGTGCTAGTGCAGCCAGAGGCAGCATAGAGACAGATGCCACCGCCACAGCAGGTGGCACAGGCAGAGTAGGCTCCATAGCCTAATTTGCAGCAGTAGGTTATTGTGTCACTACAGAGCCAGATTAGGTAGCTGAGGGCTCATCTGAGAGCAGCAAAGTCACGGAGAGAGTCAGATGTGATTCAGTTATCAGAGTTGACCACAGAGAGAGACGCAGCCTTAGCCAGTATGCGGGCTATGAGGGTGGAGCGGGATGCAGCCATGATGGCCATGGGTACAGATGGGACCTCCAGTTTCTTGGTGGCACAGGTGGCTCAGGTGTAGAGTGAGCTTACTAGAGTCTAGGCACAGGCTCAATATTATAGGGGGTTATATCACGGTGCTATGCCAACGAGTCAGAGAGCGACGAGCTTTAGGAGCCAGTCAGAGGCAGCACAGAGAGAAGGTGGGTCTCAGTCTACAGGCTTAGTGAGGGGCCCACTACCGGCATGGGGGATAGAGGAGCGGCTAGTGTGGGGAGCAGCATGCCCCAGCAGCAGGGTTAGACAGACCCAGATACTTGTACCAATTTTTTATTGTATCGTAGCACATTTGTGATAGAGGGCTGAGATAGCCGATATATGTACTTGTATTCTGAGACACGTATCACCATTTTTTGTATATATTTATGACATGACTCTGAGATTGGACAGAGATTGTGATATATTGTACATTTGGACATGTGTTTGATGTTTTTTTGATGATGTTGTTGTTTCCTGATCTATATGCATGGGCTATATATGTGATGCTTTGATGTTTATATGCTATGGATGTAGCTTATCTTATGATGTGTTATATGTGATGCATACTAAATGAATGATTTTGATTTATGCAAATGCTAATGTGGATGGATATGATTATGCAGTTCTATATGTATGTGACCTATGTTTTTTATTTTCTTTGGATATGATATGTGGATGCATCTGTATGTGGATGACCTAAAAAATGTATGAAAATTGATCTAATGCACTTATGTATGCAGATGATGTAATCATATGAATGACTATCCCATGTGATATGATATGTAACTTATATGCTATGTTTTTGATATGTCCAAATGTACTTAATCGACACAGAGATGATATAGATGAGTGGAATAGAAGAAGATGAAGAAATACTGACTTTTGTTTGATATACTGTAGGATTTGCTTTATTGCATTGATGATATGGATTTGCTGGATATGAGACGGATGCAGATGCAGATTTGTCATCTTTGCAAGGCTTTTTACTTTCATCATTGGGCACTTTTTGGTATTTTTTGCGTTTTGGAATGTGGTAAGAAAATACAAGCATCTAGGTATAATTAGACCGAGATGACCTGAGTATCACTTACCTGGATTTTGATATAGCAAGTTGATACAAGCATCTAGTCAAACTTGAATCTAGATGACCTGAGTACTTGTTGTGTTTTAACAGACAAGGATTGCCCCTTTTCATGTTGAGACCTTGGAGTCCTCGATGATCTTTTGCTGATCACGTCGTTAGACATTAGTCGTCACATTACTAAAGTTTAATCCACAAGAAGCAGACAAAGAAAATGATTATGCCCCCATCATAGCATCTCTAGCTTTTGGCATCCTTGAGTAGCATAGGAAGACATAATGACAAAAATTCAAGACCTTGTAAATTAACCTGTGGACTAAACTTATTTGCATTAGATGTGTCTTTTACCATAATTGAGATAGAATTGTTTTGAGTGTTTCGATATGGTGCTCTGCTTTGTTTAGGACAAGTTGATGTTTTGAGCCAAGGACTTTTGTTGTTTGGTAGCTTGCTTTATTTGCACTTGTTTTGTCTAGTGAAAGGTATCACAATCCTTATCTGTATCCTCTTAGAAAAGTGGCATTCAAGAATCCAAATCTGCAACTAGGTCAAGGAGTTGCCCCCATTTTAGACAAGGATCGACTTATTATGGGTGAGATGACAGACAGATATGGAGAGACGGACCCTAATGGACTAACCTAGTGCCTCGGGGGCTCATTGCTACATGGCCTTGCCTACGTGACGTCACAGAGGCAACGTAGTTCAGGGTAAACCCTGATGGACCTAAGACCTAGGTGATCAAAAAGTGGTGTGGACCCAGAGAGATAGATGGACTAGACATGGAAGGATGGGACAGTGGAGCCTCAGGGGCGCATTAAGAATGGCCTTGCCTACGTGATAACTTAGAGGCGACGTAGTTCGACAATGATTCAAAGGAATGGCTCAAGATGAACGATATGGAAGACACAAAAGATATGAAGTCAAAACAGATGGAGGAAGTAGTTTGTCACAGATAGTGCCTGTTTACCAAGTTTTCACCACTTGCTTTTATTTACACAAGAAGCCAAAAGTACCCATGACACCTGTTTGCCAGGTTTTCACCATGGTACCTATCCTAGGCGCCTATTTGCCAGGTTTTCACCATAGGATGATTTTTTTTGTTATTTTTTCAATTTTTTCCAATTTTTTTGATTTTTTTTTTTGTTCTGTTTTTTATCACTTTTTCAATTTTTTTGGATTTTTTCAGGACTCCCTTACATTGGGGTTTTTAGGTATAGAACTTGCAGAGGTGCATGTTGTTGATAGGATCATCAAATAATTCACCTTCAGATGTAGCTAATTGATATGCCTCTGATCCATAAGCTGTGATGACGACATAGGGACCCAGCCAGTTAGGTTCAAATTTTCCTTTCTTTTCTCAGTCTTGCTGATTTCTTGGATTTTCTCTTAGGACTAGGTCACCCACTTGGAATACTCGGGGTTTTACTTGGTGATTGTAGCTTCTAGACATGCTTTGTTGATATGCTTTCAGATGGTTAAAGGCATGTTGCCTTCTTTCTTGAAGCAACTCTAGTTCTTGGAGTCTGGTTACTCTGTATTCTTCATCTGATATGAGGCCTTTTAGTGAAACACGCAAGGATGGGATCTTGACTTCAATGGGAAAGATTACTTCAGATCCATAGACTAAGGAGTATGGTGTTGCACCTGTGGGTGTACAGATGCTTGTGCGGTAGGCCCACAATGCGGGATTGAGTTGGACATACCAATCACGACCAGCATCATTGCCAGTCTTCTTTAAGATTTTTAGAATGGTTTTTTTTGATGCCAGCTTGGCCATTACCTTGTGGGTAGTATGGGGTTGAAAAGCGGTGCTCGATATGGAATTTGTCGCATAGTTCCTTAACATCTTGATTTTTGAAGGGTCATCCATTATCAGTGATGATGGATGAAGGGACACCATAACGACAGTTGATATAGTTCAGGATAAATGAGGCAATCTGTTTGCCTGTGATGTTGGCTAAGGGCATGGCTTCAATCCACTTCATGAAGTACTCTATGGCAGTGATAATGAATTTATGGTTGCTTGAGGAAGGAGGGTGGATCTTACCCACTAAGTCAAGTCCCCACTGACAGAAAGGCCAAGGTGTTGTTAATGGTTGTAGCTCCTGCGCTGGTGTATGTATCAAGTTCCCGTGGATTTGGCATTTCTTGCACTTCTTGACAAAATGGTAGGAATCTTGTTCCATTGTTGGCCAGTAGTATCCCATGCGTATGAGTTTCTTGGCTAGGGTAGGGCCACTAGAGTGAGTCCCACATATCCCATTATGTATTTCACTTAGAGCAGTTTGATATTCCTCTCTATCTAGACATGTAAGGAGAGTACCATCGAGACTTCAGTGATATAGGGTGTTTGCGACAATGGCATACCAGGATGCCTATCAGATGAAGGTTCTTTTTTGGTTGCTGGAAAGGTCAGGTGGGAGGGTATTCTCTTTTAGGTAGGCAAATATTTTACCATAGAGTGGGGAATTGGTTCCTACGATGTGGCATATGATATGGGACTCTGGGGTGTCATAAGCAGGATAGGAGACTAGCTCTACTAAGAACTCATATCGTGTTTGATTGCCTGGGATGTCGAGGAGAGATGTGATCATGGCCATTGCGTCTACAGCTTTATTCTCGATCCTTGGTATCTGTTCAAAAGATATCTTGATGAAATATTCCTTGAAGTCATCTACCATTCATTTGTAAGGAATCAGTTTCTCATCCTTCGTTTGGTAGTCATCATTTACTTGGTTGATGATCAACTATGAGTCACCATAGACGTGAAGTTCCTTGATGTTCCACTCAACTGCCAGTTTGATACCAATGACCAGGGCCTCATATTCTGCTACATTGTTAGTGCAGGGGAACATTAACATGTATGACTTTGGAATAGTGTCGCCATTAGGTGTGATCAATAAGATACCTACCCCCGATCCGTGTTGGGTATATGAGCTGTCGAAGTATATTTTCCAGTTTGCTATGTTGACCTGGAAGATAGATTCATCTGGAAATTCAAAACTCAGGGGGTTGTCATCCGTTAAAGGTGCATCTGCTAGTTGATCTGCAAGCACTTGTCCTTTTATCACTTTTCTATCCACATATTCAATGTCGAACTCACTGAGAAGCATGACCCATTTGGATTATCTACCTGTTAAGGCAGCCTTGTTGAGTAAGTATTTCAGTGGATCAATCTTTGCCACCAGTTTAACAGAGTGTGACAGCATGTAATGTCTCCATTTTTCTGAGGCAAATACAACAGCTAGACATGCTCTTTCTATTGGTGTGTATTGCAATTTGTATCTGACGAGTGTTCGACTAATGTGGTAGATAGCCTATTCTTTTCCATCATAGTTCTATTGTGCTAGGAGAGCTCCCAGAGCAGTTGGTGTAGCTGAGATATATAATAATAGAGGCTTGCCCTGAATCGACGGCATTAATACCGGTGGTTTCATGAGATATTCCTTTAGTTGCTGAAATGCTTGTTCACATGACTCGTTCCATTTGAAGGGGACATTTTTGTGTAATAGATGAGAGAATGGGTGGCACTTGTTTGCCAGTTGGGAAATGAACCTTCTAATAGACTGTAGTTTGCCTTGTAGGGATCTCAATTGAGTCAAATTTTTAGGAGGTGGCATTTCCATGATGGCTTTTACCTTAGCAGGATCAACTTCAATACCATTTGCTGACACAATGTATCCCAGTAGTTTGCCTGACGTAACTCTGAATACACACTTCTTTTGGTTAAGGCGCACATTGAACTGTTCCAGTCTGTTGAAGATCTTGTCTAGTACTACTAGATGCCCTTCTATTGTAAGAGACTTTGCTAGAATGTCATTGACGTAGTCTTCCATTATAGTATGCATCATATCGTGGAGGATTGTTGTCATGGTTCGCTGATATGTTACCCCAGCATTTTTCAAACCAAACGGCATAACACACCAACAGTAGGTGCCCCAAGGACATGTGAAGGTAGTTTTGTGTTGGTCCTCGAGTGCAATCTTTATCTAGTTATATCTCGAGAAACTGTCCATGAGTGACAGCATAGTGTGTCCTGCTATAAGATCGACAATCATGTCTATGTTGGGCAGGGGAAAGTCATCTTTGGGACAAGCCTTGTTCAAGTCTCTGAAATCATTGCATATTCTGACCCTGCCATCTGGTTTAGCCACCGGTACTATATTCAAAACCCATTCAGGATGGTCTATAGGCCTAATAAATCTGACATCTAACAACTTTTTTAGTTCCTCTTTTACCATGAGGGCCACATGTGGATGCATCTTTCTGAGTTTTTGTTTGACCGGTTTAGCTCCTGGAGCTAGAGATAAATGATGCATGATAAGATTTGGATCTAGCCCTGGCATGTCAGCGTATGTCCATGCGAAGTTGATCTATTTTCTTTTGAAGAAATCTATAAATGCTGGTTTTTCATGTTTTGTTAGAGCTTTTGCCATGTGGACCATTCTAGGATTATCACCTATGTTGACATTGATTACTTCTGCCGGTTCTATCAAGATCAACAATCTCTCCTGATGTGTAAGATTGGGGAGAGGGTCAAGCCTTCCATCCTTCAGCACCTCAAAGAGGTTTTCACCGTTGGATACATCTTTATTTTTACTATTTTGATGATCTAACACTGCCGCAGAGCAGTTTTCACTATTAGATCGTTCTTTTATTTTGATGTTTTTATGACTGAAAGGCTTGGTGCTCTCTCCAAAATAGGCCTTCTCGTTAAGTTCAATAGCATAGCCAGCTCTGTGGTCTCCTGTAGGTATGTGATTTTCTAAGCTCAAGATAATCGATGATGGCCTCATCATTTTCAAAGGTATCAAGCTCAGGGGTAGTACCTTCTAGGTCCCAGTCTATAAGTTCTGGGTGTACCAAAGGTAAGGGATGATTAGGTTGGTCTATTTCAATGGTGTTGATGGTTAGGACAGAATTATTGACGGAACGGACAAAGTCTGCGATGGTACTCTCTATCAGTGGATCTGTCAAGGGGGGAAACATTCCTTCCTCATGATTTTCACTATTGTTGCTATGTGGGTCGGACTCTAATGGCCTAGCCCTTGGACCTTGTCTCTCGTTGGCATGGGTCGGGTTGTACTCGTGGACAATGTCAATATCATTTTCATCACAAGACATCTTAGAGAGGCTATCCCATTCATACTTGCTAGAATCAGTTTCGCTTCCCATTTGCATTCTCTGAATTTGCTCAACTAGATTGCTAGTGAATGTTTCTAGTTGTTTGCCTTTGTTCTTGTTGGTTCTGTTGTTTCTTGATGCTCCAGTGTACCCTAGCCCTGTAGTGTCTCGGGCTGTTAATGTATGAGGTTGGATGGGTTCAGTGATGCCATCCTTTCTTGAACCAAGTGGACCATGTCCTTCATACCCCATTCTCTGTAGCATTTGAAAGCCTTGACCATATTGTGTCGTTTGTATAATGGGATGGTCATGTTGTGTTGAGGCACTACCCTCATCTTTGTATAGCCACTGTAGGACATCTTTTTCATCACTTTCATCTTCTAGGCTTCCCCATTTCACAAATGGTCCTTTGGTGGTTCTCTCTACTTTGGGTGTTTTTAAGATGGGTCTCCAATAGGATCTAGGAGATATAGGTAGTTGAGCTAAATAGAGGGATTGAGATACCATGTATTCGCCCAAGCCTTTATCTTTGAGTTGGAGTTTAGGTTGAGACGTCCCTGAAGAGGAAGCTAGTGTAGCCGGATCTATACAAGATGAAGAGGCAACAGAAGCATGGTTGGTGGGGATTACAACTTTTGGTTTTGGCTGAATAGAATTGTAGTATTGAAAGGGGTTAGGGTCACCTTGGATGGTGATCTCTTGACCTTCATGTGGGAATTTGATACATTGATGGTATGTAGAAGGTACTACTTTCAAAGCATGTATCCATGGTCACCCAAGAAGAATGTTCTATGCTAGCTCCATGTCAAGGACTTGACAAGATACATGTTTCACTACGGGGCCCACTCTGATTGGTAGGGTAAAAATTCCTTTGTACGTTCTTTCCTCCTCATCATAGGCTTTAATGGTGATTTTTCTTTTCGAATCGATAGCCTTCTCTGAAAACCCGAATGTAAGGATTAGCTTCAATGTGCAGATATTCAAACCAGCCCCTCCATCGATTAGGACTCTTTTGATCTTGTGCTTGTGTATGAAAGCTTCAATGTGAAGGGAGGCATTATGGGGTTGAGTGATAGACATATCATCCTTCTTAGTGAATGATAGGGAGTGTGGTGAGGTGATGTGACCGACCATAGTTTGGAATTGCTCTTCAGCTAGGTTCATGGGAACAGAGGCTTCTGCTAAGGCTTTGTCCAGTATGGACCTATGAGAAGGAGATAGACACAGAAGTTCCAACATGGAGATGTGTATAGGTGTTTTGTGGAGTTGATCCACGATACTGTATTGACTAGACGGAGGAGTAGAAGCTCATCTAAGGGTGACCTTGTTACTACAGGTAGTAACGTTGCAATCTGGATCCTTGTTGATAGTGATCACATTGATGTGTGAATCACCTTCTGAGATATGGTTAACAACATAGTTGAAGCTTACATTTGTGTAGTTTGAGTTGTTAGAGCCACTGTTATTTCTGTTGGAAGGTCCTCCCTGTTCATAGTTAGGAAGAGGATCCTTGAATGCCTGATGATCGCTATTGGAAGTATGTCCATGAGATTGTCTGTTAATGGATATTTTGTTTTTCTTTATTAAGTCTTGGATTATATGCTTGAGTGCAATATAATCATTTGTCTTGTGCCCCCTATTTTGGTGATATTCGCAGAAGTCGTTGTTGTTCCACCAATGGGGTTTGACCTTTGGTTCATACTCTCATACTGAGGGAAGTTTTATGAGATTGTTGGCGATTAGCTTCCGTAGGGCAGTTTCTAGTGACTCATCCAAAGGTGTGAACTTTCTCCTAGGCCAAAAGTTGGTAAACCTAGATTCAGTATTTCTTGGTTTGTTTTGAGGGGGGTTATTTTGAGGTGTTGATAGGTTAAAAATTGGTTGCTTAGGTGCCGCGTTCTTGGCAGCCACCACCCCGTCATTCACAACATTCTTGTTTTTAGTCCAGAATCTAGGTTTGTCATTGTTGGTGTTGGTATTGGGAGAGTCTTTATAGAGCTTGATTTGACCTTTTGCGATTAGGGCCTTTTCTATGATGAGGCCCATCTCAATGACCTTGCTAAAAGAAGTAGGACATTGGATTTGGATTTGGTAGCTTAAGTCCGTTTCCAGATTGTGGACAAACATTTCTAGCATCTATTTCTCTGGCATTTGGTGTGGGCACTTGCTTGCCAGTTGTCTCCATCTCTGTAAGAAGGCAGTGAAAGATTCTCCTCCTTTCTGTTTGGTGTTACAGAGATCCAATATTGAGATGTTGTGCTCAATATTGTATGAGAAGTGGGTGACAAATTTATTGACAAGTTCATTGAATGTTTTAATACTAGGTGGCAATCTAGAGAACCAATCCATGGCTTGGCCTCCCAAGCTCTGTGGAAATAGTCGCATAAGGTAAATGTTGTTATGTGCAACCTCTAGACAAGCAGCATTGAACTTTCTGATATGATCTCTTAGATCACCCTTCCCTCGATACTTATCGAATTTAGGCACCTCAAATCTTGAGGGGAAGGGAATCATGATTAAGGACCTATCAAAAGGATATGGTGAAATATCCTCTAGGGTGTAGTTTTTAGTCGATGTTCCCATTTCATGTCTGAAATTTGTTGTTCGAGAGCTTCATATTTTTGGTTTATTAGACTTATGGCATCCAAGGAGTCAATTATTACTTTGCTCTTATCCGTGGGTATTTCATCATGTCTACTTCCTTTAGGGATTCTCTCTTCGTCAGTTTCTTTGAGAGCCTCCATGTCATAATCCTTAGGGAGATTGGCTCCTAGACTTGCTAGATGTAAAAAGAATTTTGTTGGGTCTTGGGCAAGCACCCCTTTTAATAGGCGTTGAAATTTTGGGTCATGCTGTGTGTGGAGGATCTCATCCATGGAAGGTTCTTTGTCACTTTCGTGACCGTTGAGGACACTTTTCTCTGCCATTTCTAACTGTTTTTGTTTTTGTAATCTTGTCAAGACCATGCAAGATAGTAAAGAGATGGGATGAGGTGAGATTGGAAGATTTTGAGCAAGGTGCTAGGATGAAACAAGGTTTTAGCAAGGTTCCTCTTAGATCTAGGTGGTGTCAAACAAGGTGGGCATACAAAAGCAATAGTCAAAAGCTAGGATGTTAGGAATCCATTACTTGACATTGACTAGCCTTTGCACAATCCACTAGTGAAGTTTTGATAGAGAAGGATAAGTAATCCTTGATACTTGGAGACTTACTAGGTCTTGTTTGAGATTTGATTTTGATCAAGAAAAATTTGACTATAATCTTGTTGGAAACTTGGAAGAAAGTGGTAAAATTTTGGATGAACAAACAACTATGGTGTGGATAAGGGAGAAATGGTTGATTTTGCAAGGTCTTTAACCAGATTTTGAAAGCTAGAACAGGTTTGAACTAGTTTTTTTTTAAAAGTATTGACAAATTTTGCTCTTTGGAAGATATGGTTTTTGCTCTCTGGTTTAAATGCGAAACAACAAGAGTCAAATGCGCAAAAAGTCAATACGTATGCGCAACACTGGTGAAGTTTGCATGCGCAAAAACAGAGTTCACATGCGCAATAATAGCAAATGCGCGGAAAGTTGATTCAAATGTGCAAAAAGTTGGTGTGGATGCGCAACTCTGGCTATTTGTTTATTTTCTCTGAATTTTGGAAATTTTGGATCATTTTCTAGATTTTTCAGTGTTTTTGGTTTGAAAAATTTGGTGTTTCTGCTGAGGTTGATGTTCAATTATGGCAAAATCACAACAAACATATAGAAGTTTTCCATGATTTTTATCTTTTTATATTTTTTTGTGTTTTTGGACTATTATGACTCAAGACAAGTACAACCTAGGCTGGATGAGACAATATTCATTGAATCCTCTAGCTGTGCCACTCAAAGCGTGTACCTCCAGGATCTAGTAGAACTAGCTCCCCTCCATGGCACTCACTTCTCATGCATACCAGATCTGGGTTTCCTTAGGCTCGTATCCACACCGAACCTTAGGATTGTCCCTGCTACCTCTACTAAGAGTCACTTGGATCGAGGCTGCTTCAAGAGCTCCACCCTTTGCATTAACGAATAGGGGTTTTTGTCTTACTACACAATTGGTTCTTAGTTAGGGCAACCGTTTGAGTGGTTACACATGCGGCGGCACTACTCTCCGTTATGGAGTCTCCCAGCCTCAAAGGGTTATGCCTATGAGGGTTTTGGGGGAGGTTGGCCGTCGGTGTAACACAGCAGCACTCGTTGCTTGAGGTTTTCACCCCAAGCACAATTTATTTTAAGTGGCTTGGTAGGGCTTGGCTAAAGGTTTGACAAAAAGAATGACAAGTCTGGAACTTTGATCACCCAATTAAGGGGAGAGCATAAGCTTATTGTCATTCGCAAGCACAGAGTACAGTGGTTAATCCAACCTAGTTAAAAATAGAAAAACTAAATGAGTTAATCTACTTGAGCACTCACACGGTTGTTAACTTGGAAGTGATTAAAACATAGCATTGTTCATTTTTCTGAATGTTAACTTTGAAAGTGATTAAGACATAGCATTGTTCATTTTCTGTTTGCAAAAGATAGCAGTGATTAAACTAGAAAATAAATCAACAATGCACCGATAGCAATAAGGTTCAGTTACTTCCTTCCTAGTTAGAAAACTAAGTGAAATTTGTTATGAAATGCACTTGTTACTTTCACCCCTAGTTAGTCTAAGTGAACTAGTCAAATCATCTAGATGACCTAATCCAGCCACTACTCCTGCAAAATTGATGTTAGCTCAACATGCAAAAATTAGAAATCGTACAACAAAAAAGCAGAAGATAGATGCGCAACACTACAGCTTGAATGTGTAGAAACAGGGAGTGTATGCGTCTTTGTACAGAAGCGCAAGAATATAAATCAAATGTGCAAGATCACAAGGTATATGTGCAATAACAGCACATGCCCCGTTTGACAGAACAGATGCGCAAAAATATGGAGTAAATGTGTAACTTAGACAGATGTGCAGTTAGACAGGATGTATGCACAAGTAAAACTCAGTGCCAAATCCAAGGATGAATGCACAACTGTGGAGATTGAATGCAGAACTATGGAGGTCAGATGTGCCAGACTGTCGCATGTGCCAATTCATGAGGTGAATGCGTCACTTGGGAGGTCAGATGTGCCGGAGAAGCGAATGCACAGCTTCGGGAGGTGTATGCATCGTTTCTGAAGTCAAATGCGCAAAAACTCTCTGTCAGAGACCTATTCGTCACCTATACAAACCTGTCACTTAAAAACACTCAGTTTTTGATTAGTAAAGGGGGCAAGGGCCCCATAGTGGGCGCCAAAATGTGAGGAGGAAAATAGGTTAATCAATCAATGATAAAAATACCCAAACATCTATAGAATATGAAAATAAAAGGAGGATTCAAAACAATGAAAAACAATAATACCTTCACCTTTTTACCTTTCGCCTTCTGTAGTTTGCCTATCTTTCTTTGATCTTGATTGTGAAGCCCTCAGAAACTTTTGCTTGCTTGCTTGTTGAAGATGACAAAGGAAGAATGGCTGTGATACTTATGTATTTGAAGATGAGCTTCAAATACAGAAATGGATTATGAATGAGGATGCTCAAATGGGAGTAGGGCTGCCAAAGGCGTGCCAGTATCTCTGCAGCATAAGTTTACACTAAATCCAGATATGAAATGAAGAGAAGAAGGTTGTATTTATAGAAGAGAGTGAGGGAAGATCAATGGTTGAGAAGAAAAGAAGGAATCAATAGAGGAGGATTGTTGAGGAACGTGCATCCAATAGAAGAAAGACACACGTCATTCCAAAAATAGTTTAGTTGAGTTAACTCTTCTCTTGATGAGGATGGCATTTGATTTTCTCTATTTTAAGAAAAGATTTTCCTTAAAGATGCTTTAAAACTGATTTTGCTTTTGCAATTCAGAGTTTTGCTTTTGTGTGACAAGAGGAAGGTTATTTTTGGAAGATAAGAATGATTTTTCGAAGAGATAGAAAGCATAATTAAATA
This sequence comes from Cunninghamia lanceolata, assembly GCA_027924645.1. Lineage (NCBI taxonomy): Eukaryota > Viridiplantae > Streptophyta > Pinopsida > Cupressales > Cupressaceae > Cunninghamia > Cunninghamia lanceolata. The sequence continues at coordinate 171,944 of BSBN01000814.1, forward strand.
AATGAATTTATTTAATTATTTTATAGATAATTGAGAGGAATAAATAAAATATAGAAATATATTTTATTTGGTGGAGATTTTAGATTTTATTTAAATAAAATTTGCATTTTATTTAATTTTGGAGGAAAAAAAGATTTTAATTAAATAATTAAAATTATTTAATTATTTAGAAGAATGAAGTTGGTGTAAGTGATTTTATTAATCAAATAAAATGTAATTTATTTAATTAAATGAGAGGGGATGCATCAAATAAATAAATTTATTTATTGATAGAGGAATATGATGATGAAATAAATATTTAAAATATTTATTTAAGTAGAGTCATGCCAATTTTAGGTGTATACACTACTTATCCATTTTTTTAGAAGCCAAAATCCCCTATAAACCGGTGTCAGAAAGAGTGATTATCATTTTCCTAAGACGACTCACATACTTACGATTCAATAGTAGAGATAACAGGGAAATCTCAAGGTTTACAAGCCTTGGGAACCTAAAACTTGGTGTACTTGAGAAGTTTGTGCACTTGTAAGGGGGAGCCCGTGTACCAAGTTCCTAAGTTATCTACTTGAATAGAGTAGCTAGTGTAAAAACCAAGTGAGAATTCAATTTCTATTACCCTTGCCATCTTAGGATTTGTACTTGTTTTTAGTCAAAAAAGCTAAAAATCTTTAAAAAATAAAAAATCATGAAAATATTCTTCATGTTTGCTGTGTCTTCTTGCCATAGTTGAAAAAAAATCAAAATAAAAAAGACCAACTTTCAACCAAAGAAAACCAAAAACATCAAAAAACATTGAAAAATTAGTGAAAAACTGCCAAAAAACACAGAGCTGCGCATATATACCTTTCTGTTGCACTTTTGTCACTTTCTGTAGCGCATCTATTTCTATTGTGTATACATTTCAACTTGCTATGCTTTTGTTAAACCCTACTACACATCTGTCATTTACCAGAACTACACATTTGTTATCTATTCCTGCACATATATATTTTCACCAGTCTTGCGCTTTTGTTATCTTCTGCTGTGCATTTGTCTTCTATTACTACACTTCTATTCTTGCACATCCATCACAGTGAGCATTTCCAAATCTTTTGTGAGAAAAATATCAACCTTTCTAGGTACCTATTTCAGCTTTGTTTCAGTTTCTAAGATCAGATTTACTGTGCAGTCACTTATCCCATCCATTTTTTGCATCATACCCTCTTTTGTATTGGACATCTCGCCAAAACACCTCACCAATCTTACCGAAATCAAACAAAGTATTAAAACCTGGTTAGTGCAAAGAAATTCTAGATCATATCAATCTCAAACAAACCTAGTAAGTCTCCACTATCAGGGATATATCATCCTTCTCTCTCGAAACTTAACTAAGGGCTTATGCAAAACTAGTCTACATCAAGTAATCGGATTCCAAACATTCTTACTTTTGGCTACCATCTTGTATCAACCATCTTGTTTGACACCATTGGTCTAAGGAAACCCTTGTTCAAACCTCACCACCACAAGTATCCCCTTCACCACAACCTCCTAGAACACCTTGTCAAAGCTTCCAATCTCACTCCACCCCATCCCAAGTCGAATTACATGGTCTTAACTAGATCCCAAAAACAAAACAACTTGAAATGGCAGGCACATCTAACAAGATTTCCCCATCCCCTCATGATAGTGATGAGGAGTTTTCTTATGAGGACATTCTAGAAGCTCAACAAGACAAAAAGTTCCAACGTATGATGGAAAAATTGCTCAAACAAAACCCTAGCAAATTCTTTCTTTACCTAGAGACACAAGGAGTCAAACTCCCCAAAGACTTTGACGTCAATGTGTTAAAGGAAACTGAAGAAGAAAGAATCCCCAAGGAAAGCACATGAGAAGAAAGAACCATAGACAAAGACAAGTCAACCATTGACTCTACAAACCCTCTAGGCGTATTGACTCAACAAATCCAAGCCTTACAGCAACAATTTGCAGACATTTAAACAGGAGCATCTACAAAACACTACTCTCTAGAGGATATTTCACCATATCCTTTTGATAAGACCTTGATTATGATACCCTTCCCCTCAAAGTTTGAGATACTGAAATTTGACAAATATCGTGGAAAGGGTGATCCATGAGACCACATCAGAGAGTTTAGTGCAGCATGCCTCAAGTCTCCCACAATGACACCTACCTCATGCGACTATTCCCACGGAGCTTGGGGGGGCAAGCTATGGAGTGGTTCTCTCGACTACCTCCCGACATTTGAACCTTCAACAAACTAGTGGATAAGTTTGTCATACACTTCTCCTACAACATTGAGCATGACATCTCACTTTTAGATCTTTGTAACACTAAAGAAAAGGGTGGAGAGTCCTTTGCCTCTTTCTTACAAAGATGGAGACAATTGGTAAACAAATGTCCACATCAAATACTAGAAAACAAATGCTGGAAATGTTTGTCCACAACATCCACGCTGACCTCAGCTACCAAATTCAAATACAATGCCTTGCTTCTTTTATCAAGGTCATTGAGATGGGTTTACTCATTCAAAAGGCGTTGATAGCGAAAGGTCAAATCAAACTTTACAAGGACACTCCTAGTGCAAATGTCAACACAGATAAACCATGATTTTGGACTAAGAATAAGAATGTTGTGAATGATGGGGTGGTTGATTCCAAAAATGTGGTGCCAAAACAACCAACTTTTAACTTATCGAGCCCACAAAACACTAAATCACAGTTTACAAACTATCAACCTAGGAGAAAATTCACACCTCTAGGAGAATCATTGGAAACCAACCTATGGAAGCTACTATCGAATAAACTCATAACACTTCCAGCGGTGTGAGAATATAAACCAAAGGTCAAACCTCCTTGGTGGAATGACAGTGACTTCTGTGAATATCACTGAAACAAGGGACATAAAACCAACGACTATATTGTGCTCAAACACACCATTCAAGACTTGTTGGACTAGAAAAAGGTATCACTTGCTGGGCATGCCTCTAATGATGATCACTTAGCATTCAAGGATTCGCTCCCCAACTATGGGCAGGGAAGGCCGTCCAATCAAAACAATAGTGGGGCTAACAACGCCAATTATACAAACGTATCATTTAACTATGTTGTTAACCACATATCAGAGAGTGATTCACATATCAATGTAATCACTATAAATAAAACCCCATATTGTAATGTGACCACTCGCAGTGGAAAGGTTACTCTTAAGGGAGTCATGTCCAAGCCATCCTCTCTGTCCAACCACTACAACATCCTGGACCAACTTCACAATACTCCCGCACACATCTCCATCTTGGAACTTTTACGTTTGTCCCCATCTCACGGAGCCATTCTTGACCAAGCTCTTTCAGAATCTACCATTGCAAGAAACCTCGTTGAATAGTAGTTTTAGACCATGGTAGGTCATATTACCACACCTCATTTCCTATCATTCACTGAAAAGGATGATATGTCCATCACCCAACCTCATAATGTGTCTCTCCACATAGAAGCATTCATCCACAAGCACAAAATAAAGAGGATTCTAATTGATGGAGGAGCCAATGTAAATATTTGCACCTTAAAGCTAATCCTTGGATTGTGGTTTTTAGAGAATGCTATCGATCCTAAAAAGAAAATCACTATCAAAGCTTATGATGAAGAGGAAAGAACTTCAAAGGGAGTTGTCGTTTTGCCTATCAAAGTGGGACCTATAGTAAAGGATGTAGTGTGCCAAGTCCTTGATATGGAGCTTGCATATAACATTCTCCTTGGGAGACCTTGGATACATGCTATGAAATCTGTACCTTCAACCTACCACCAGTGGAAAAAATTCCCCCATGAAGGACAAGAAATCACCATCCAAGGTGATCCCAATCCATTTCAATATTGCAACTATGTACAATATAAACTTGAAGTTGTGATTCCCCATAACTGAGCCTCTACTTCATCTTCATCCCATGTTGACCCAACTTCACTCCCTTCCACATCGAAGGCACCCCAATCTAACCTCAAGGTCAAAGACAAGGGTCTCGGTGAATACACAATTGCACAATACTTTTGCTTATCACAACTCCCTATCTCCCCCAGATCCTATGGAAAGCCCTCCATGAGCAAACCCATGGCATTATCAACTACTAAAGGTCTGTTTATCAAATGGGGAAGCCTTGAAGATGAGAGAGATGAAAAGGACATCCTACAATGGTTATATAAAGATGAAGATAGTCTACCCAAGAAACAAGACCATCAGTCCATGGTGAAAACTAAACAGTATGGTGAAGGATTCTCAATATTACAAAGAATGGGGTATGAAGGTCATGGTCCCATTGGATTGAGAAAAGAAGGTATCACTGAACCTATCTAACCTCATACATTAACAGCTCAAGACACTACAGGGCTAGGTTACACTGGCAAAGCAAAGACCAAAGGAACAGATAAGCATAAAGGCAAACAAACACAAACATCTGCTACTAATCTAGTAGATCAAATTCACCAACTACAAGGATGGAGTGAGACTAACTCCTATGAATATGAATGGGATAGTCTCTCTGAACTATCTTGTGATGAAAAATACATAGATGTGGTCCATGAGTATGACCCTACTCATGCAACTAATGAGTGACAAAGTCCAAGGGCTAGACCTCTAGAGTTCAACCCGCATAATAATGATAGTGAGATTCGTGAGGAAAGAATGATACCGCACTTGACAGATCAACTTGTGGAGAGTACCATCTCAGGCATTGTTAATGCTTATAATGACCACCTTAGGTCCTCCATCTTGACCATCAATGTCCTCAAACCAAACGAACCCAATGACCCTCTACCACTAGTGCATCGAGAACTCATAGATTGGGACCTACAAGACACTACCCCTGAGCTTGATACCTTTCAAAACAATGAAGCCATCATAGACTTTCTAGAGCTTAGGGACATATACCCATAGGGGATCAAAGAGTTGGCTATGCCACACAACTCCATGACAGGGCTTATTTTGGAGAGAGTGCCAAGTCTTGTAGTCTCAAAAATGTAAAAATGAAAGAAAGATCTAATGGTGAAAACTACTCTGTGGTAGTAATAGATTGTGAAAATAGTAAAAATATGAAAGATGTATCCAACGGTGAAAACCCCTCTGGGGTGCCAAAGGATGAAAGGCTTGACCCTCTTCCCAATCTAACACATCAGGAGAGATCCTCAATCTTGATAGAACTAGAAAAATAGATCAACATCAGTACAAGTGACAATCCAAGGATGATCCATATGGCACAATCTTTAACTGCACAAGAAAATCCAGAGTTCGCTAAATTCTTCAAAAGGAAACAAATCAACTTTGCTTGGTCATATGTAAATATGCTAGGGCTAGATCCAAATCTCATAATGCATCACTTGTCCTTAGTTCCAGGAGTTAAGCCAATTAAGCAAAAACTTAGGAAGATGCACCTGCATGTCACCCTCATGGTAAAAGAAGAACTGAAAAAGCTGCTAGATGTCAGGTTCATCAAACCAATAGACTATCCTAAGCGGATTTCAAATATAGTGCCAGTTGCCAAACTAGATGGAAGAGTTCAACTATGTAATGACTTTAGGGACCTAAATAAAGCTTGTCCAAAAGATGATTTCCCTTTGCCAAACATTGACATTATTGTAGATCTCACGGCAGGGCACATTATGATGTTGTTGCAAGTATGAGGTTAATCAGTATTGTCATTGATGTCAACATACTCATATTGCTTGACAAGAAGGATTGGATGAGCTATGTGCTGAGGATATTGAGAAAATTAGTCTCAGTCAGGAATAGTGAAGAACAGTGATGAGAAGAAGGCAAAAGTACTCAATAAGTTGATGATCAAAGGATGCAGATTAAAGGGTTTGTAGCTATGAGTCTTGAGATGATCCAGTTAAGTTTTCAGAGGTCTGCATATAGATTTGAAGAAGTTGTGATTGATCAAGTAGAACTGGTTCCGGTAAGTGCTCTGGAGTGACAGAGTGCTACAAAGAGGTCCGGTGAGATCCGGAAGTGCATTATCCTATCTTGTAGATTGGATGGAATGTTTGGGATGTCCTTGTGATATGTCATCTCAATTTGTTCATGATTTGGAGGTCCAGAAGCACATGTTTCAGTATGACAGTGGCAGTAGACTGTGTTCTTGAAGTTCCAGATGAGGAAGAGAAGAGATTTCAGTGAGCAGAGGAAGTGCGGATGTTCCTGGTCATTCAGGCTAGCTTGTGTAGGTTCTTGGATCATGTTGAGGTTTTGTTGTTGATCCGCATTGGTGGTAGAGCCCAGAATTGAAGATATTCTTTCGGATGAAGTTCTTGTTCAGACTAGCCGACCGGATGAGTTGTTCATCTTACAAATGTTCTTGTGGTGGCCGAACGGATGTGTTATTCATCTCGCGAATGTTCTTATGGTTAAGTGCCGACTTAGATGCTTATTCCTAAGTCGATGTCTTGTATAAATGAAGGTTTGTGAATCCATTTTGTAGTGTGGTGTGGAGCAGATGAGTGTGATATAGCGAAAGAGCGAAAGGGCAGCGTAGGTGTGTTTTGAGCTTAAATGGAACTGATCCAGACATGGTGAAGATGTCATTCTCCAGTTCAAGGTTGTGAAACTTATGATCTTGTAGACAGTGTGTCTCTTTTGTAGGTAGTGTGCCTCTTTGTGAGCAGTGTGCTCAGGCAGTGAGCCTTGACTGGCATGTACCATTTGTTTTCCTTATTCTTCTAACAGAGAATAATCCTTGGGTTAATCACCTCGTTGTTTTTCTCTTAACTGGGTTTTCCACGTCAAAAATCTTGGTGTCAAATGTGTTGATGTTTATCTGCTCCGATGTTTATGCTTTCTGCTTTCATGAATGGTTAATTTATAGGCTGTTAACTAATAAAGAAGAATCAAGTGTTTGAAGTAGAAAGTTTTTGCATAACTGATTCACCCTCCCTCTCAGTTGTGTGCCCTAAATCCAACAATTGGTATCAGAGCTAAGTTCCTCTGAAAGGAGCTTAACCGCTTAAGGAGATCCAGGATGTCGTCATATAAGAAGGATAGTCTGAAGTTTGATGGAACCAATTTCTCACTCTGGAAAGGTCGCATGAGATGTCACTTGGAGTGTATGGGAAAAGCATATCTGTCCATGATCACAAAGGCTTATGTACCTCCACAGGGTGGTCCAACAACACTGAATGAAATCACAGATGCTGAAAACAATTTGCGGACCAAAGAAGCTCTTCTAAGCGCATTGAATGATATAGACCTCTCAAATGTTATTGACCTACCAACTGCATATGAGATCTGGACTAAACTAGAACTTCTGTATGAAGGAGATGAGTTTGTCAAGAGTGCAAGGTTGCAAAGTCTGAAAGGAAAATTTGAAAGATTGAAGATGAGAGATGATGAAAACATCACTACCTTTATGCCAAGAGTGAATGAGCTGGTATGTGGAATCAAGAATGCTGGTGGTGTTCTGGATGAAAATGAAATTGTCTACAAAATTCTTAGATCCCTTCCTGCTGCCTACAAAATTAAGGTTGCTGTCATTGATGAATTTAGAGCCCATGCAACTGTGACAAGAGAGCAATTAGCTGGCAAACTAGCTGCATTTAAAATGACTGAGTTTGGAGATGATCAACCCAAGACTGAATCTGCATTCAAAGCCAGTACCTATGTGAAAGGCAAACAAAGATTTGATCCAGGTGAGAACTCTTCAAGAAAGTTGTCATGGTATGATCAAGCAAGGAAAGACATGGAAGAGGAAGAATTAGAAACAGCTCAAGTTGAAGCCCTCATTGCAAAGAGACTACCAAGAGGATCCGGTAAGTATGAAGGAAAACTACCCTTTAAGTGCTTCAACTGTAATAAGATTGGTCATTTTGCTTCAAGATGCCCAAAAAGATTTGCAAGGTCAAATGCTAACAGATCAAGGTTTCAAAAGAACTGCTATTATGTTCATGAAGAAGATGATAATGAAGGAGTAACAGATGATGAATCAGAAATAGGAAGCAAATCAGGAAATGAATGGGTGTTTATTGCCATCAAGGAAGAAGACTCAATATCCTCTGAATCTGTCAATCATAAGGTTGTTGAAAGAGCTTTGGCTGCCCAAGTTGAAGAAAAGGATGATTGGGTTATTGACAGTGGATGTTCTCACCATATGATAGGTGACAAGAACAAGTTCTTAGATTTGGAAAAGTATGAAGGAGGAATGGTAAAGTTTGGTGATAATTCTGCTGGCAGAATCAGAGGTAGGGGAACTATTTCTTTTGATGGAAAGAGCAAAACTGGTAATGTTCTATATGTTGAAGGATTGAAGCACAAACTTCTCAGTGTTGGTCAGTTGGTGGACAAAGGCTATGATCTTCAGTTCAAGAATGGAAGGTGCAGGATCTTTGGAAGCTCTAGAACTAAGATTGCATCCGGTACTCAAACAAAAGTTAATATCTTCCATCTAGTTGGTTCTAATGAAAGTTGTCTATTTGTTCAAATTGATCAGAGTTGGTTATGGCATAGAAGGATGTGTCATATGAATTTTGATAACATCATCAAGATAAGCAATACTCAGGCTATAAGAGATCTTCCTAAATTTGTGAAACCTACAAATAACTTGTGCAAAGAGTGTCAGCTAGGTAAACAGAGCAGAGTCTCTTTCAAAAGCAAAGATCAGTCCACTACCGGATTACTGGAATTAGTCCATACTAATCTATGTGGTCCGACAAGAATCAAGAGTATGCAAGGTGATAGATATTTCATGTTACTGATTGATGATCATTCCCAGATGATGTGGGTTAACTTCCTAAAATAGAAATCAAAAGCCCTTGAGAAGTTCAAAATCTTCAAAGCTATGGTAGAGAATCAAACCAGATTGAAACTAAAATGTTTAAGGTCTGATAGAGGTGGTAAATTCACATCTGGTGAATTCATAGACTTTTGTGATAAGCATGGCATAAGGAGATAGTTGTCTGCTCCTAGGACTCCACAGCAGAATGTAGTAGTTGAGAGAAAGAACTGGACCATCCAGGAAGCAGCTAGGACAATGATGATGGAAGCAAATGTTCCTCAGATGTTTTGGAGAGAAGCTGTCAGCACTGCAGTCTATACCCTTAATCGAGTTCAAATTAGAAGCAATACTGGTAAGACTCCTTATGAACTTTGGTTTGGCATAACTCCCACTATGAGATATTTCAGAGTATTTGGTAGCAAGTGTTACATCAAAAGAGATGAAGATTTAGGAAAGTTTGATGCTAGAAGTGATGAAGGAATTTTCTTGGGTTACTCCACTCAAAGCAAAGCATACCAGTGTTACAATAAGAGATTGAGAAAGATGATAGAAAGTACAAATGTGAAGGTTGATGAAGGAGTTGAGAAGCCCTCAAGATTCTATTAATGTGAAGAAGATGATCAGAATGATTCTCTGGTGCAAGGAGCTCCATCCTCCTCTAAAATTTAGATCCAGACTGATCCGGTAAATCAGGAAGAAGAAGTTTGTCTGAATGAGCCTGATCAAGAATTAGTAGTGCAAGAAACTCCCAAAGTTCCAAGGTATGTAACTCTAAATCATTCTAAAGATCAGATCATAGGTGACAAGAGTAAAGGGGTGCAAACAAGGAGAAGAATTGCTCAAGACTCAAATGAATACTGTCTGATTTCAAAGATTGAACCTAAGACACTTAATGAAGCTTGCAATGATGAAAACTGGTCTAAAGCAATGGAGGAAGAATTGATGCAAATTGAGAAAAATCATACTTGGGATCTTGTTCCCAGACCTAGAAACAAGAATGTGATTGGAACCAAATGGGTCTTCCGGAACAAACTAAATGAAGTTGGTGAAGTAATCAGAAACAAAGCTAGATTGGTCTGCAAAGGCTACTCTCAAATAGAAGGAATTGATTTTGAAGAGACTTTTGCTCCGGTGGCAAGAATTGAAGCAGTCAGAATACTTCTTGCATTTGCTACCTTCAAAGACTTCAAGGTATATCAGATGGATGTCAAGTCTGCCTTTCTAAATGGTGACTTGGAAGAAGAAGTGTACATTGAACAACCGGATGGATTTCAATTGTCTGATCATGATGATATGGTCTGCAAGTTGAAGAAAGCACTGTATGGTTTGAAGCAAGCCCTGAGAGCATGGTATGAAAGGTTGGATAAGCATCTCGTATAGATTGGTTTCAACAAAGGCACTGCTAATAGTAACCTATACTTCCAAATAGATAAGGAAAACATCTTGATTGTTGAAGTATCTGTTGATGATATCATCTTTGGAGGAAAAGATAGCATGTGTAAAACTTTTGCAAATCAAATGAAAAGTGAGTTTGAAATGTCAATGCTTGGTGAAATGAATTTCTTCTTGGGTTTATAAATCACTCGGACAAAGAAAGGTATCTTTATCTGTTAGACCAAATATGCAAAAGAATTGTTGAGGAAATTTAGAATGGAAGATTCAAAGCCAATGAACACTCCTATGGCAACTGGATGTAAGTTGAGCAAAGATGATGACTCTCCTAAGACAAATCAGACCAAGTACAGATCAATGATTGGACTATTGTATCTCACTCAAACTAGACTAGATATAATGCAGGCTATTGGCCTTGTGGCAAGATTTCAGGCTGATCCTAGAGAATCTCATGTCATAGAAATCAAAAGAATTTTTAGGTACTTGAAAGGAACAGTTGAGTATGGTCTATGGTATCCTAGAGATCAGGATTTCTCTCTTCATGCTTACACAGATGCAGATTGGGCATGAGATGTGGATGACCGGAAGAGTACAAGTGGAGGAGCATTCTTTTTGGGAAAAAGGTTGGTTTCTTGGCTAAGCAAGAAACAAGAGGCAATATCTTTGTCTACAATTGAAGTAGAATACATTGCAGCTGCAAGTAGTTGCACTCAGATCTTATGGATGAAGCAGATGCTAAGAGATATGGAAGTAAAATATGAGGAGCCTATCACAATTTTCTGTGATAATTTAAGTGCAATAAATATTTCTAAGAATCCGGTGTTGCATTCTAAGACCAAGCACATATCTATCAAGTTTCACTTTCTGAGAGAGCAAGTGAACAAGGGTGAAGTCAGATTGGAGTATGTACCCTCAAAGGATCAGATTGCAGATATCTTTACTAAACCTCTTCCCAAAGACTCTTTTGAGTGTCTCTGGGAGAAGCTAGGGGTCATGGCCCCTCCGGTGATGAACTAAGATGCACTGATGTGCATTACTCTGGTGGATATCACAGTCATATCTTGTGATCCAGATTGATGATGGGAGCTGCTACTAAGGGGGAGCAGCTGGTATGATTCTGGTGAGCAAGTATATGTTAGAGTTGCAAGTATGAGCCGTTTTCCATTGATGTCAAAGGGGGAGAGAAGACATGTGAAAAACAAGTGGTTGATGATCAAAGGGGGAGCAGTAAAGGAAGAGAAGACATGTGAAGAGTTGTTGCCGATAGGGGGAGCTATGACAGAAAGGAAAAGATCTTGTCTTGATGGTTTTTCACATCATATGTTGCCATCAATGACAAAGGGGGAGATTGTTGCAAGTATGAGGTTAATCAGTGTTGTCATTGATGTCAACATACTTATATTGCTTGACAAGAAGGATTGGATGAGCTGTGTGCTGAGGATATTGAGAAAATTAGTCTCAGTCAGGAACAGTGAAGAACAGTGATGAGAAGAAGGCAAAAGTACTCAATAAGTTGATGATCAAAGGATGCCGATTAAAGGGTTTGTAGCTATGAGTCTTGAGATGATCCAATTAAGTTTTCAGAGGTCTGCATGCATATTTGAAGAAGTTGTGATTGATCAAGTAGAACCGGTTCCGGTAAGTGCTCCAGAGTGACAGAGTGTTACAAAGAGGTCTGGTGAGATCCAGAAGTGCATTATCCTATCTTGCTGATTGGATGGAGTGTTTGGGATGTCCTTGTGATATGTCATCTCAATTTGTTCATGATTTGGAGGTCCAGAAGCACATGTTTCAGTATGACAGTGGTGGTAGACTGTGTTCTTGAAGTTCCGAATGAGGAAGAGAAGAGATTTCAGTGAGCAGAGGAAGTGCGGATGTTCCTGGTCATTCAGGCTAGCTTGTGAAGGTTCTTGGATCATGTTGAGGTTTTGTTGTTGATCCGCATTGGTGGTAGAGCCCAGAATTGAAGATATTCTTCCAGATGAAGTTCTTGTTCAGACTAGCCAACCGGATGAGTTGTTCATCTTACAAATGTTCTTGTGGTGGCCAACCGGATGTGTTATTCATCTCGCGAATGTACTTATGGTTGAGTGCCGACTTAGATGCTTATTCCTAAGTCGATGTCTTGTATAAATGAAGGTTTGTGAATCCATTTTGTAGTGTGGTGTGGAGTGGATGAGTGTGATATAGCGAAAGAGCGAAAGGGCAGAGCAGGTGTGTTTCGAGCTTAAATGGAACTGATCCAGACATGGTGAAGATGTCATTCTCTAGTTCAAGGTTGTGAAACTTATGATCTTGTAGACAGTGTGTCTCTTTTGTAGGCAGTGTGCCTCTTTGTGAGCAGTGTGCTCGGGCAGTGAGCCCTGACTGGCATGTGCCATTTGTTTTCCTTATTCTTCTAATAGAGAATAATCCTTGGGTTAATCACCCCGTGGTTTTTCCCTTAACTGGGTTTTCCACGTCAAAAATCTTGGTGTCAAATGTGTTGATGTTTATCTGCTCTGATGTTTATGCTTTCTGCTTTCATGAATGGTTAATTTATATGCTGTTAACTAATAAAGAAGAATCAAGTGTTTGAAGTAGAAAGTTTTTGCACAACTGATTCACCCCCCCTCTCAGTTGTGTGCCCTAAATCCAACAGATGTCACTAATGGATGGTTTCTTAGTATACAACCAGATCAAAATTGCACCTAAGGCCCAACACAAGACCGCATTCACATGTCCATGGGGCACCTATTATTGGTGTGTCATGCCATTTGGATTGAAAAATGCAAGTGCAACATATCAGAGAGCTATGACTGCAATCTTCCATGACATGATGCACACCATAATGGAAGATTATGTAGATGACATCTTGGCAATATCACTCACAAGAGAAGGACACCTGATAGTATTAGACAAAATTTTCACAAGATTGGAACAGTTCAATGTGCACCTCAACCCAAAGAAGTGCATTTTTGGAATCACATCTGGCAAGCTTCTAAGATACATCGTGTCTACAAATGGAATCAAAGTAGACCTAGCTAAGGTGAAGGCTATCATAGAAATGCCACCTCCCAAAAATCTCAGTCAACTAAGGTCTTTACAAGGAAAACTATAATCTATCACAAGGTTCATTTCTTAATTGGCAGACAAGTGCTACCCATTCACGCACCTCCTACATAAGAACATTCCTTTCAAATGGAATGATTCGTACAAATAGGCATTTCAACAGTTAAAAGAGTATCTCATGAAACCACCTGTATTGATGCCACCGATCTAGGGTAAGCCTCTGCTACTTTATATCTCTGTCACACCAACAGCTCTAGGAGCTCTCCTTGCATAGAAGGGAAAGAACAAGCAATTTATTACATTAGTAGAACACTAGTTGGCTATGAGCTACAACACATGCCAATTGAAAGAGCATGCCTCGCTGTGGTCTTCGATTCACAAAAATGGCGACATCACATGCTATCCCATTCCATCAAGCTAGTAGCAAAAATTGATCCACTAAAGTATTTGCTCAACAAAGATTCCCTTATAGGTAGATCATCCAAATGGGTCATTCTTCTCAGTGAGTTTGACATTGAGTATGTAGACAGGTGCACAATAAAGGGTTAGGTACTTGCTGATCAACTGGCAGATGCTCCTTTAATAGATGATAACCCTTTGAGCTTCAAATTTCTAGACGAGTCCATCTTTCACATAACAAAAAAAACCTAGAAACTCTACTTCGATGGCTCCTATACTCAGCATGGGTCCAGGGCAGGTATCTTGTTGATCACACCTAATGGTGACACCATCCCAAAATCATATAGACTACTCTTTCGTTGTACTAACAATGTGGTGGAGTATGAAGCCCTAGTCATTGGTAACAAGCTGGTAGTTGAATGGAACATCAAAGAACTTCAAGTGTATGGTGACTCACAGTTGGTCATCAAACAAGTGAACGATGACTACCAAACAAAGGATGAGAAGTTAATGCCATACAAACGAATGGTAGATGACTTCAAAGAATAATTTGTTGAGATCTCTTTTGAGCAGATGCCATGGCAATGATTGCATCTCTCCTCGACATCCCTAACAATCAATCAAGCTATGAGTTCTTAGTAGAGCCAGTGTCCCATCTTGCATATGATACTCCTGAATCCCACATCATTTACCACATTGTAAGATTTGATTCTCCCCTATACAAAAAAGTATTTGCCTATCTTAAAGAGAATACCCTACCACCTGATCTCTCAAATAACCAAAAGAGAATCTTCATCCGACAGGCATCCCGTTATGTCATTATTGCTAACACCTTATATCAACGAGGTCTCCATGGTACTCTCCTTAGGTGTCTCGATATCGAGGAATATCAAACTGCCCTGAACGAAGTGCACGATGGTATATGCGGGACCCGCTCTAGTGGTCCTACCCTAGCTAAGAAACTCATACACATGGGATACTACTGGCCAACTATGGAAAAAGATTCCTATCATTTTGTAAAGAGGTGCAAGAAATGCCAAATCCATGGAAACCTGATACATGCACCAGCACAGGAGCTACATCCTTTAATGACTCCTTGGCCTTTCTGTCAATGGGCACTTGACTTAGTGGGCAAGATCCACCCTCCATCATCCAGTGGCCATAAATTCATCATAACCACCACTGAGTACTTTACAAAGTGGATTGAAGCCGTACCCCTCACTAATGTCACAAGCAAATAGATTACCTCTTTCATCCTGAACTACATTATTTGCCGCTATGGTGTCCTTTATCCATTATCACTGATAATGGATGACCATTCAAAAACCAAGATGCCAAAGAACTATGTGACAAATTCCATATCCAACACCACTTTTCCACCTCGTATTACCCCCAAGGAAATGGCCAGGTGGAGGCATCCACTAAATCATCTTAAAAATCTTGAAACAGGTTGTCAATGATGCCGGCCGTGATTGACACATCCAATTAAATCTTGTACTGTGGGCCTACCACACAAGTGTCTGCACACCCACAGGTGCAACACCATACTCCTTGGTCTATGGATCTGAAGCCATCTTTCCCATTGAAGTCGAGATCTCATCCTTGCGAGTATCATTAAAAGGCCTCATAATAGATGAAGAATACAAAGTATCCAGACTTCAAGAGTTAGAGCTACTGGAAGAAAGAAGGCAACATGCCTTTAACCATCTCAAAGCTTATGAACAAAGGATCTCCAAAAGTTACAACCACGGAGTCCGTCCCAGGGTATTCAATGTTGGTGATCTAGTGCTTAAGGAAAATCCCCGCAATCAACAGGATAGAGAAAAGAAAGGTAAGTTTGAACCCAACTAACTTGGTCCTTATGTCATCATTGCTACCTATGGGTCAGGTGCTTATCAATTGGCTACATCAGAAGGTGATATGTTTGATGATCCCATCAACGACATGCATCTTCGCAAGTTCTACACTTAAACCCCAATGCAAGGGAGTCAAAAATAAACAAAAAAAATTAAAAAAATGGAAAAACAACAAAAAAATAAAAAAAATGGAAAAACAAAAAAAAAATCATCCTTTAGTGAAAACCTGGCAAATAGGCACCTTGGATAGATACCATGATGAAAACCTAGCAAACAGGCATCATGTGTATTTTATCTATCGTGCAAATAAAAGCAAGTGGTGAAAACCTGGTACACAAGCACTACTTGTGATAAACCACCTTCTCCATCTTTTCCAACCTTGTTCCTCATTCATACCTCCTAAATAGTTTATGCTTGATCACATCAATATACCTACCATGTCTTTTTGTTCGCTCATCCTTATCACCTTCTGCCATCAAAGCCGCCAATCCAAACTTGCATCCATCGTGTCATCCATCTTGAGCTGATCCATTGAACTATTGTCGAACTATGTTGCCTCTGAGTTATCATGTAGGCAAGGCCATCTTGTATCAATGTGCCCCCGAGGCTTGCTCCTTTCCCATCCGTTCCATACCCCTTTTCACCCATCTGCTGGTCTGTCTGCATCTGCACTAGTTCCCATCGCCTAGGTTCCTAGGTTCACAACAGTCCATCACCCCGAACTATGTTGCCTCTGCGTCATCACATAGGCAAGGCCATCTATCAATGCACTCCCGAGGCACTAGGTCAATCTCTTAGGGCCTGTTTATTCATATCTATTTGTCAGTTCATCCATAATAAGTCAATTTTTTATCTGACTGGGGGCAAGTTCCTGACCTAGTTACGAAATTGGATTCTTGAATGCCACATGTTCTAAGAGGACACTAATAAATATTGTGATACCTTTCACTAGACGTGCACATGCAGCAAAAGCATGCTTTAAAACAAAATTCTTGATGCAAGACATCAACCTATCCCAAGCAAAGCAAACAAGTGCCTAAACACTCAAAATGATCTTATCTATCCTATGGCAAGAAGACACATCTAATGAAAGAATATTTAGTGAGCAAGTTAAGTTACAGAGTCTTGATTTTTTTGTTATTATGTCTTTCTATGCTACTCAAGGATGTCAAAAACTAGAGATACTATGATGTGGGCATAATCATTTTCTTTGTCTGTTGTTTGTGGATCAATCTTTAGTAATGTGACGACTTTTATCTAATGACATGATCGGCAAAAATCATCGAGTACTTCAGGGGTCTAAACATGAAAAGGGGCAATCCTTGTCTATTGAAACACAAGAAATACTTGGGTCATCTAGATTCAATTTTGACTAGATGCTTTTATTAAACTTGCTATATCAAAATCCATGTAAGTAATACTCAGGTTGTCTCGGTTTAATTATACCTAGATGCTTGTATTTTCTTACAACATTTCAAAAGAGAAAAGAAACCAAAAGAAAGCATCTGATGATGAAACAAGCACTTCAAAATACTTGCAATATCAAGATGACATGTATCCAAATCCATAATGCATCCATATATACATCCATTTACATTTCACATACCATCCATCAATAAAGATTTGGTTTCCAGTGTCAGTGTTTACAAAATCTTGTGAGTCCTTCTGTCAAGTCATTCTTCTATCAATCAAATGTCTATCTTGTTGGCAAGAGACACTATATGGATTCATGATTGTTGTCATTGATGGCAACAAGTTCATCCCACACATCCGCAGGACATGGTGTGTCTCTACCAGAAGTCAGAGTGAAGATTGTTGTGGTCCATAAACAACAATAGAGCATGTGGCAAGGTCTGACAGACAGGTCCGGATCTCTCAGAGGAAGTATCTTGGTGAAGTGTAGATTTGGGGAAGTCAAGAGGACTACCTTGAGTGTTAGATTCCAAGGATTTAGCCTCTGGTGATAGATGAGGTAAAAGATATGAATACTTGAGTACTGGGTTCCTGAGTGACAGTGTGAACAGAGGAAGAACTGACTGACAAAACATCGAACTATTTTCCGGATGTGTTACTAATGATGGAAAAGGTTCTTAAGGCATAAGTTATGTTTGGCCGACATGATTGATAACTTCTACAAGTATATGCTTGATCCGCATTACTTGTTGTGCAAGGATTCAGCTGACAGATCAGAATTAGTGAAAAGATTGACTATTCCGGGTGCCGACTAGAAAGGTGATGAAATTACTTGTGCGGATATATATACATGATGGATTTAGTTGTGAGATGTGTTGT
This sequence comes from Cunninghamia lanceolata, assembly GCA_027924645.1. Taxonomy (NCBI): domain Eukaryota; kingdom Viridiplantae; phylum Streptophyta; class Pinopsida; order Cupressales; family Cupressaceae; genus Cunninghamia; species Cunninghamia lanceolata. The sequence continues at coordinate 189,680 of BSBN01000814.1, forward strand.
TGTGGTTAGTGATGTGTGAATAAGAGCAGAAGTACAGAGCAGAAGTAGTAAGGAAGATCTGGTATGTAAAGAAAGCAGCATAAGAGAAGAAGAAAGATGAAGTGCAGTAGATCAGTGTACTGAGCCTAACCGGAACTGAACTCCAGCATATGTAGATGCTCCTATATCAGTTCAAGTATTGTATTACATTCCTTTTGTAGATAGTGAGTCTCTTGTAGGTAGTGTGCCTCTTGTGAGTAGTGTGCTTGGGTAGTGAGCCCTAATTGGCAAGTGCCATTTTGTTTTTCCTTATTCTTCTAACAGAGAATAATCTTTGGGTTAATCACCCCATGGTTTTCTCCCTTAACTGGGTTTCCACGTTAAAAATATTGTGTCATGTGTATCTCCATTTGATGGTTATGTTTGCTTATTTGAATTAATGATGCATTAAAGAAGAAATAATTAGGATAACTAATTCACCCCCCCTCGTAGTTATCAACAATTGGTATCAGAGCTAAGTTCCTCCTAACAGAGTCTAACAGCTCGAGAAAGATCTGGGAATCCAAATGGATGCATATGGTTTAAGGGAGCAACTCAAGACTGCCCTTGAGGATCTTGTACAGTCAAATTCTGAAGTCAATGAATTAAAGGAAAGACTCAAACAGGCTGATGATTTCATGAGAGAACTAAGTCTCTCTATGAAAAAGAGAAAGGAGCTACTTCAGCAATTAGCAAGACAAAGTGAAGCAAATAATGCAAATGAAGCGCTGACTGAGAAAACCAAGTTATGTGAAAAGTTATCAAAAGAAATCATTATGGTAAGACATGAAATGGAGTCAGGAGTTATGAAATTTACCCAAGATGTTGAAGAGAAAAGAAAAACTGAAGATAATCTAAGACAATCTCTCAAGAAGAAATTAGAAGATTGCCACCAGATGGATAGAATTATCAAACATCTTGAATCTGATCTTGAAGATGCTAAAGATAATGAAGAAAAACTTGATGATCAAATTGTCTCGCTCAAAAAGGATCTTCAAACAACAAATGAATATAAAGAGAAATTCAAGATAAGTTCTGCTCAACTTGAAGTTCTTCTTGGAAGTCAAAAGAGGGCAGATGACAAGTGTGGTTTGGGATATGAGAAAGGAGAAAGCTCCAGATCTGGTCAAAAGAATTTTGGACCAGAAAATCCAAGAAACAGGCCTAGAAGACCTCCGGTAAGACAGCCCAATGTTCAAAGATATCCATCCTTCAATGGATACTGCCACAGCTGCATTCACTTTGGTCACAAAGCTAATCAGTGCAAAAAGAGAATGAATCAGACTAATTCATCCTTCTCTGGACAGTGTTTCAACTGCAAAAGGTATGGTCACAAATCTCATGAATGCAGAAATATGCAAATGAACAAATCATTCGATGGTAGATGCTTTGCATGCAATAGAATAGGTCATATGGCTAATCAATGCAAAACAAGAGGATATCAATCAAATATACAGAGAAATGTTGTTTGCCAAATTTGCAATAGATCCTGTCATATTGCAAAATTCTGTAGAAGCAAGAATCAGGACAAAAGAGGTCCAGTATATCATAATTAGAATCAAGATAAGGGGAAACAAAAAGTGAATGCGGATGAAGTTAAAAGTGAGATGAACAAGATTTGGGTGAAGAAAAGTATAGAGAATGTAGAGGTTGGATCCGCACCAGACTCTGGTGCTAATATTCCTTCCAAAAACTAAAAGGTGAGCTCTGGCTCAGGGGGAGACACAAAGAAAACCTTGTTCCCCCAGCCAGTCAATTGGTGCCGGAACTGGCACAAGAAGAGCTGCGGATCAAAGGGTTTCTAGAGAAACATCTAAAGAAGGTCAGGTAAAGATGTGAGAGATCAGCATGAAAATTAAAAAAAAAGGTTTAATTCCTTCAGAATTGGTCCGGTTAAACAAGTCTTCCGGTAGAACATGTTTCTCACAAGATTGGCCCGGTATGGATCCAAATTGAAATAGCTTGATCTGTAGATAGATGAGATGATCAGAAGGAGAAGTGGACATTATGATTCATCATTAACATCGATCACAAAGACATCATAATGATTTAGATGAGTTTCTTCCTCCCTAAACAAGGAAAACAAGGCAAACTGGAATGAATTAGGTTACGCATTTATTGCAGGGTGTAAATTAGGGCTTTTTGGAATAAAAGAGCTCATTCGTTTGTCATTTACACATTTGCACATGCGAAGAAGAAAGAAAAGGAGCTCTGCAACTACTTCCCCCAAAGATCAAGATGACTCTTCATACAACTCAATCCGGATTTCATCGTGTTTGCCCTAATCAGCGTAAAAGGTATTCTTCGTTCTTGATATCTTTCAGTAAAAATCCTTGATGATGGATACTCCAAATATAGTAAAGATTTCTGATAGACCTCGCCCCATTTTTAAGAAGCATCCATACAAATCCTTGGTGGTAGATCCCCTAGGAGCCTTCTCTAGCGTTCCGCATGGTGTTTTACACACCAAAGACATTAGGGTTTATATACATGCAAATATTGAAGAGTTTGGGGAGTTCAAACTAAGAGATATCTATCACAAACAACTGATAGACGATGCCTTTGAGCTTAAACCAGAATATAAGGGTATCCAAGAGAAACATTTTGATCAATTCATTCATTTCCCCTACTTTGAAGAAGATGAATGGGTCCGGTATGTGTTGAGTAGGGTGCATGATAACTTCCTATGGCTGAACAGACCTTGCAAGATCACAAAGGAGGCAATTAGGGCAGTAACTGGTTTATACTCCTCCGGAGGGATACCTGTCCTCAAATCTGTCAAAAACAACATTGTAACTGAGGCCACCAGATCAAAATTTGATAAGAGGGCAATGACTATTGAAGATATCACTGACCTGGACTTCAAGTTTGCATCTATGATAATAGGATACAAGATATATCACTCCAGTAGGGAGAATTCAGTATCCGGAACTGCAATATATACTGTCTATGAGATGCTGAGAAAAAATACAGAATATGATCTCTGTGAACTTCTTTTGAGCCAATTAATGGAAAACATACAAAAGATCAAAAAGGATAGGAAAAACTCTTTCAAATATGGTGCACTAATATTATGTTTATTTTTCTACTTCATGAATGAGTTGCATGGATCAAATGGATGAGTATGGCAGAATGACAAACCGGTAGTAGTTCAGATCAGAGACTATTTGCATGGGCTTGGGGATGCTAAAGCAAGAAATACAGCCCTGTGGGGATATTTCAAGAACTTTCAGAGCATGATGCAAGCAAGAGAAAGAATTCCCCAGTCTCTTGTTGAGAAATACAAAGACACAGTCTGTTTTATGGTAGAGACTGATCAATGCCTAATGGAGGCAGTAGAACCAAGGACAGTCTGGATCATGCCCATGGGGTATGAAGTTGATGAACAGATTGTGGAGCTGCATGTTCAACACATGCTAAGTCAACCAAAGGATCCAAAGGTAGAGAGATTTGGAACCTTTGAAGAGCTAAGTATAAAGGTTCATGTGGAACTCAAGCAACTGAAAATGAAGAGGAAAGTTAGAAAAGAAGTTGAAGAAATTGCAAAAGGCCTAGGCATCTCAAAGGAGGCACTTGATGCCAACAGAGAAAAGAGGAAAAAGGTTGAGGAAGAGAAGAAAGAGACAGAAAAGAAAAGTGAGGAAAGTGCTCTGGTAGAAACTTCCACCCGGACTAGATCATCAAAGAGATCAGCACCTGTCCTTGCTAAAAGCTCAAAACTGGAAGCCCAAGCATCCGGCAAAGGAGAGAAAAGGTCAAAGACAAAAGCCACAAGGGCTTATGCAAGTCAAAGAGATGAAGAGGAAACTGAATCTGATGAAGAAGTTAGGAAAATGAAGAAAAAGAAGAAAACATCCAGTCAACCCTCTACCAGACAGAAGGAAGAAGAAAAGACAAAGGAATAGGTTGAAAAACCCACTCTTCACATTGATGACATAATCAAATCAGTCACAGTGGATGAAAATCTTCAACCAATGGTTGAGTTCTATGATGATTATGGTGAAGCAGATCAGAAGATATTGCAAGATGCCACAATCAGGTATCTAAATATCTACAACAAAGCATTTATTGAAATTATATCTCTAATCCCTAAAAGCTTGGAGAAGGAACTAGAAACAAGAAAGAACACTACCCAAGCTAAAGACCTAGAAATCTGGGAACAAATAGCAATTCAGCTATATCCTTCAATCGACCCTAAGACAATGAATATGATATTCAAAGATTGTAAGGATGAGTTCAGAAGCAAAGCAAGGATGAATCAACTTATGCTTGGTGAGACTTATAAGGTAGCCAAGGACACAGAAGAGATCCTCCGGAAGGCCTTCAAAAGATTTAATCTTCCTATTATAGAGGACCTGGGTACCGACCCCTCGACCACAAATGTTGTAGAAGAAACTACTGAGAAAATGACAGAAGAGGTGGGCCCTAAATAGACTAACATTTCTCCTCCGGTTTCCCCTACAGTCTCTGGATCTAAAGGAGAAGAAAGATTATAGGAGAAAGAAGCAGAGGTGAAGGAAAAATAAGATGACAGTGCAAAGGTTGTACAAGGAGAGGAAGCTCCAAAAGATAGTTCAGTGACTGCAGAAGAAAAGAAAAATCTGTCTCCAGCAAGAGACACTGCAGAATCAGTCAAGGACTTCTTGACAAAAGCAACTATAGAGATTGATGAACTGGACCTATTAAAAGGGCCTCTGGACTTTGATTCTTTTTCTCCGGTACAAACAATGAAGATAGCTTCATTTGCAAATGCAAAAGCCAAAGAGAAACTACTGAAATCTCACATGGAAGACTGTGAGCTTATAGCAACTGCATCCAGAGTGCTAGAAAAGATTATGCCATTCTTTCAGAAGGACTTCTCAGCTTCTTCATCCGGTAATCTCAAGCCTCTTATTAATTTTGTCTACACTCATTTTGAGTCCTTTGAGAAGTCAGCTGAGGTGAAGGTCTGGAAAGAGTTCTCTGATAAGAGATTTTCAGAGGTCCAAGGGTTGATAATTAATGACAGGAGAAATATGAATATTGGGATAAAGAGCTTAGAAAATGCTCTTAAAGATGGTGGTGAAATGTATAAATTTTGTTTATCATGGTCCAAAGTAACACTGGACATTGAGAAGAAAATAAAAGAACAGGAGGATAAACTATCAAACCTATCAAAGAATTTTGATCCTCTCTCTTCCTCTATAATAAATCAAGAATGTCAGACTATCGCAGTCTTGAGTGAAATCAAGAAGTTGGAGAAGGAAAGAAAAAATAGAATAAGCAGGTTGAGTGAGCTCAGGGGGTTAATTGTCCCTAAGTTAGAGGCCATGCATGAGGCCATAAAAGAAGCCCAAATTACAGCCCAGACCAATGATCCAACAGATCTAAAAAGGGCAGATGCATTTGCATTCCTATTGAGTGGCCACATCTCAATTTTGGACAGGATGAAGTAGAGTTGGGTGACAGAAGTTGTATAGTTGAAGAACACTTTTGCAGACATACTACAGTATATGTAAGTATTCCATATGTATATACTTATGCGGCTAAGTATAGTACAATTTTTGAAAATTTTGGTATGCGGACCCTACCCTTTGCCATTGATGTCAAAGGGGGAGTGAGGAGTAGTGAAAAATGAGGAATCCAACTAAGGGGGAGCTTCGAAAAATGTATATAAAGACATAGCATCAGCCAAGGGGGAGCATAGTGTAAACACTTAGTCATTTTTCACTAAGTGTTGCCATCAATGCCAAAGGGGGAGATTGTTGGCAAGAGACACTATATGGATTCATGATTGTTGTCATTGATGGCAACAAAGTTCATCCCACACATCTGCAGGACATGGTGTGTCTCTATCGAAAGTCAGAGTGAAGATTGTTGTGGTCCGGTAAACAAGAACAGAGCATGTGGCAAGGTCCGACAGACAGGTCCGGATCTCTCAGAGGAAGTATCTTGGTGAAGTGTAGATTTGGGGAAGTCAAGAGGACTACCTTGAGTGTTAGATTCCAAGGATTTAGCCTCTGGTGATAGATGAGGTAAAAGATATGAATACTTGAGTACCGGGTTCCTGAGTGACAGTGTGAATAGAGGAAGAATTGACTGACAGAACATCAGACTATTTTCTGGATGTGTTACTAATGATGGAAAAGGTTCTTAAGGCATAAGTTATGTTTGGCCGACATGATTGATAACTTCTACAAGTATATGCTTGATCCATATTACTTGTTGTGCAAGGATTCAGCCAACAGATCAAAATTAGTGAAAAGATTGACTATTCCGGGTGCTGACTAGAAAGGTGATGAAATTAATTGTGCGGATATATATACACGATGGATTTAGTTGTGAGATGTGTTTTTGTGGTTAGTGATGTGCGAATAAGAGCAGAAGCAATAAGGAAGATCCGGTATGTAAAGAAAGTAGCATAAGAGAAGAAGAAAGATGAAGTGCAGCAGATCAATGTACTGAGCCTAACCAGAACTGAACTCCAGCATATGTAGATGCTCCTATATCAGTTCAAGTATTGTATTACATTCCTTTTGTAGACAGTGAGTCTCTTGTAGGCATTGTGCCTCTTGTGAGCAGTGTGCTCGGGCAGTGAGCCCTAATTGGCAAGTGCCATTTTGTTTTTCCTTATTCTTCTAATAGAGAATAATCTTTGGGTTAATCACCCCGTGGTTTTCTCCCTTAACCAGGTTTCCACGTCAAAAATATTGTGTCATGTGTATCTCCATTTCATGGTTATGTTTGCTTATTTGAATTAATGCTGCATTGATTAATAAGAAAGTTCAGAAAGAAGAAATAATTAGGATAACTAATTCACCCCCCTCTTAGTTATCAACATATCTATCATTGTATCTCTAATCCACTTAGTCCGAGCAATGATCTAAGTGCAAGTCCATCCTTAATCCATACCAATCGAGTAAAGTCAATCTTGTCAAATTATCCAATCGCAATCAGTGGTCTTGATCCTAATCTTGTCATAAATGAACTCAATCATAATTATCAGTGGGATATATCTTTCCCATGCCTATCATGTTGATCTAGGGATATTTCGTTCCCCACAATGACAACACTATCGTTAATCATTATCGATTAATCATTGGTTTACCGCTTGATAGGGGCAATACCTTGTTTGTTCTTGTATCATTTGTGCATACTTGCTTACTTTCTTGTGTGTTATCATTTTATCTTGCATCACATATCATTCAGCTCTTTCTTCATCCCATTTTTCTTCTGTGTCAACCAATTTTTTCATTCTAACCTAACTGTTCAACCTTCTTCATCGTGAGATTGTCCATCTCATGCCCTCAAAACTTTTCTTCCCATCCAATCTCCCGAGGGGGCATCCCATCATTGTAACCTGTACCAGGGGCAAACTAGGACATGTATCAATATCATAAAATATTATTCTTTGAAACAACATGATAAAACACATTGCATCAAAGAGGGGCAAAATGTATACACCTAAAAATGACACGACTCTATCTAAATAAATATTCTTAATATTTATTTCCATTTAATTCCTCTATCAATAAATAAACAAATCAATTTATTTATTTGATTCACATTCCTCCATAAAATTAAATAAAATCATTTATTTAATTAAATCCTTCACATTCCTCCAAATTAAATAAATTCATTTATTTAATTAAAATCCTCCAAGTTCTTCTAAATTAAGTAATACCAAATTATTGAATTAATTCTTCCAAAGTTCCTCTAAATTAAATAAAATCAAATTATTTAATTACCTCTTCTAAATTCTAAAGTCATTCTAAATTAAATAATGTCCAATTATTTAATTAGTTCTTCTAAACTTAACATCCTCTATATTTAAATAAATCAAAATATTTATTTAGATTATCTATTTCCTCTTAAAATGGATTAACACCAAAATTAATCCATGCAAATCCATGTGCACACTGAATTAAATATTTTAATATTTAATTATTTGTTCCCTCTCCCACATGTCTAATTTATCCTCTAGTTCCAATTAGTTAACTCATAAATCAAATCTGTTAACTAGTTAGTCAATTCTGTCAACTGATCAGTCCACTCAGTTAACTCTTCAATCTATTTCTGTTAACTCCCCTGTTGCATGAAAGACCAGGACACTTGTCCTCTTCAGATTCACGCACATTCTCTCAACCTTCCTCAACTGTTGATCTTCTTATTTGTTTTATACCATTGATCTTCTCTCTCAAACCTAGAAATACAACCCTTATTCCTCCATTTCAATCATCCAAGCTTTTAGTAAAGTTACTCTAAAGAATTCACAACACGGCTTTGGCACCCAACTCCATTCCATAGCTTGCAATCACCATTTTTATTGTATTGAAGCTCATCTTCATTACAAGAAGTATCATAGTTGTTTCTTTATTGTCATCTTGAAGAAGAAAGAAAGGTAGTGAGCTTTCTGAGGGCTTCATTCACATGAAAAGATCAACTGAAATTAGGCGACCAATGGAAATCATGAAGTAATAAGTTTGCAAGGTTTGTTCTTTGTTTTAAATCTTGATTATTGTAATTTCTATTGAGTTATTGGGTTATTATTAATCATTGATATTATTCCACATTTTCCTGTAACAATTACAAAAACTAATCAAAAGTGTACAAAATAGGGAATTAAATAAATATGGTAATTTATTTAATTTTTAGAATGAACTATACTGATAAGGGCATGGTTCGGTGGTTAAGTCGCTTGGTTGTAGTGGCAGCCACTAGAGTTCAAACCCCCGCTAGGCCAATGAGCTCGCAGGCTTTACGCCTTCACTGAGCCAACAAGCTCACAGGTTTGAAGTGTTCTTACTAGGGAATGAGGTCCCCCGTGTTGTGGCCTCACCGGTTCATTGTTCCAGGCAAAAGCATTCATGTGGAGTTGGAGGGCGTGTCGCACCAGCATCGCTGGTCACGTTAAAAAGTTTACCAGGAGCATTATCTTAAAAATAAATTTTGAGTGAACTATACTAAAAAATATTTAATTTTCAAACTATAGTAGAGGAATTTGATTTTTATGATAGGATAAAGGTGCAGAATAAATTAATTAAATAATTAAAAATTATTTAATTAATAATTGGATTAGATGAAGTGATGTAGGTGGATTAGGGTTGAATGCGTGGGTGGATGAGAATGGTTGTGACCATTTTTAGGTGTCTACAGTTTGTACCTTGCAAAACCAAAAATTGTTGGGTAAAATGAAGGACCACTAGATAAAACTAGTAATCAATGAGTAAACTAGAGCATGTAAGGATGACATAGAGATGAATATACAATGGTATAGTGGTCATAAAACTATATGGTCGTGTAGATCCATACATGTAGTATGAATTTTCATATAGTCTCCAATGGATGCCCTACAAAAACCTATAAAATTTTCTATTGCCAAACCCTATTGTGCCTTATATGGATTTATAACTTTTTAGGCCTTATGAGTGCAACTGTGAGGTTGATTTTTCTCCAAGACACACCCTATGAAAGTAGGTGCCCAAAACCCCATAAACAAGAGAATGATCTTGCAAATTCAAGACAATTAGGGAAGGGATTTGTAACTTGGTTTTGATTCCACAAAAGACAAGATAACAAAAATATCATACAAAAGTGTGTTAAATGTACCTAGAAGCCCTTGCATATAAAGGCAAGGATAAGGAGGAGAGAAGGTAGGACTTAAAGATTGGCTACCCCTCCAAAGGTGTGACACATGTGGGCTCACTTGGGATGAGTGTGAGGACACATGGGAAGAGACAACATGCTAAAAGTCTCTAAGTGAGCTTAAGATGAAGTGTGAATAAGACCTAATAGGGGGTGTATGCACAAAGATGGGGGACCAAAAAGTTGCTACCATGGGACATTTTGGTCCAAAACAAGGAAAAATGTGAGCACGTTATAACATGCTTGCATTTTTCTATGACATAAAAGTACAAAAAAACTTTTATTCTTCCATTTCACCATGACCAAAGGAGTTTGTCTATAAAAAAAATGAGAGGAAACCGTGAACACATTCAAGGAAAGCCTCTGCAAGCACGTGCAAGAGAGAAAACATCATTTTTATGATGCCACCTCACTGACAAAGATGTCATGCAACAAATTTGGAAGGTCTAGGGTTTGATCAATTTTGGTTAGTTTGAGAAGAATATTTGAATTTTTCAATGTTTAATTAGTTTTTATATTGCATTTACAGTTATTGAGGCAAGAGAAAACCCAAATCCAGCTGATGAGGGTGAAAACAACCCCCAAAACCCTCCAAACCCTCAAAACCCACCTTCACTTCAATGTAAGGGATACTCAAGAAAACTACCTACGGATAATAGAAGAAAACAAGAAAATCTTCAAACACTAAACAGTCCAAGTGCAAGCACCAATCGTAGGAGGGAACATGCAAAGTCACTAGAAGAGATTGTTTCCCACACCGATTCGGTGACAAAAAAATCATCGAACTCCAAGACTATAGGGAGAGGTGTCGACAATACTATGCCGACAAGTTGTCATATGAACAAGTGAAAAATAAAAAATTACAAAATTACAAAATCTCAATTATGTGCACACTTTATTAATCCCAAAACTGGCCAAAGATTAGAAGAAACTTACATATAGTTTCCTATTCATTGGTGTAGGAATGAAGAAATATCCCAAAACTTTTGGGATAGATGGTACATGGTCTTCGATGAGCGCCCATGCAACAATGATGAGGTACTGTAATATTTCTTGAGGAAAATCCTTTGCGCGTTCATCCTCAAGAAGATTCCCAATTATTTTGACATTCGTGAGTTTCAGGGTAGAGGTGGTGGCTCTGACCAAGATAGAGCCAGGGCTCAACGAGATGAAAACCATGTGCATGTACCCCTATTGAGGCCAGAACATAGGTCACTCGCTTCGACTTTGAAGGAGAGTGTTGAGGTGGAGACATTACCTTCATTGACTACTCTCACCCAAACTCTATCACAACATGTTGATGATCTTACCCAGGCCGATGAGGGTGAGAGAAGTAGGTGTCATGTGTCCCCACATTTGTGTAGTTCATGTGGGAACCTATGTGATTATGGGACGCAGGACACACGGTAGGACTCTCGGCAAGATGTTGCGATGCAGGGGCATGATCCATTGATGGAGGCATCGATATTGGATGATCCTGTTATTAGTGACGATCTCTTATAGCATACATTTGGTATTGATTCTTAGGTAATTTGACACAAGTTTCATCTTGATTTAATATATTGTTATTTAAAATTTGTAATTAATTTCATATGATTATCTATATTATATGTCAAATGTATGTAATTATCTGTGCAATGAAATTCTAGGGTCAAAGTCTTCATCTTGCCTTTGTTAGCCATCCATTGGTGAGTTATGAGAGGAGGTCACGTCAGCAGGTATGTAATTTATCACGTGATCATAATTATTGTAGATATATCGATGGTAATATTATTTTGTGACAATTTGATGATTTCAATAGTCACCAACACCTCCATGGTTTCCTTGGTCTCCTGGACACATATCCACCACTTTTACAAAGATAAATTTAACCATTTCTAATCATTAAGTATTTTTAAAATAATGTTATCTATTTATTTTGGTCGAATAATCTTGAACTTACTTTCAGATGCTGAATATGGAGACTCCTCATCTTCGTGAGTTAGCGCAGATAGGCATTCTACAGCCATGATGTTTTCAAATCCTTTGACTAAGGTATGAGCCAATAACATGAAAATGTTATAATTTTGTATTTCTTGTTTTATCTCATGTCATTTGATGTACATATATGATATTTATGTTTAGTCAATTTTGCTTCTTGATGCTTCTCACAGGAGGTCACAACTCCAACCAGTCCAACTACAGACAAAGAAGCTAGAGACAAGATGATAGAGAGTGATCATCAGATGGCGGTAAGTGATCAATTACAGTGTGATGTTATATATTTCATGTACAATTTCTATATTAATGTGCATATTGTTTGATTGTATTAATAGGTGGGGCTACATGACCTTCTATCGAAGAGGTCTACTCGACGATAGAGAGAGGACGAGTCATGGATTGGCTCTCTATCTTCATGGTCAAGCAAGGGCCGCTGATTATTTCATAAAAGTCCATAGGAAAATAGTTTTTGGGACATTTTTCATATGCCTAGATGGCTATTTATACATACTTTTGTATGTTACCGATATATATTTTTGTATATATGCCTGTATGGATTTGTTTGGACATGCCTATATGGCTTTGTATGTAAACTAGATGTTATGTTCATGACATTATGTATATGACAGTTTATATTAAATATTTAATATGATGATCAATTATTGTTACAGGAATTTGGTTTTACACGTGTCAATTGCATTTACTTGAAAGTTTATAAATTGTTTTCAAATAATCCATTTTGTGCATATCTTACAATCATTGCATTCTATGAGACTGTGCATTTCTTTGAGGCATCATTTCAAACAGTTCACGCACCTTGTCTATGCTTCCACACTTTCCATACATGTCTACAAGGGCAGCTGCAAATACAATACATGTGACAAAATTCCTATATGATTTATGCTTTGATGGTTGCAGTGTTCCCCAGATCCCATTCTGGCATAGGCAAGGAGGAAGTTGGATAAGGTTGTGTAATTTGGTTTTAGACGTACCAAACTTTGCATTTGGTTGAAATTTACTTTTGTGCATTTGCTCAAGAGTTTCTAAAGCCTTATGAAAAATTGATTTCGTGCATCTCTTGCAATCATTGCATTCCATGAGACAACATTTCTTTGAGGCATCGTGTCAAACAATTCATGCTTATTATATATGCTCCCACACTTTGCATACATGTCTTGCAGGGTACTTACAACTACAACATTTGACAAAATTCCTATATCCTTTATGCTTTGATGGATTTCTATACCGTGTTCCAAAGATACCACTTCTAAGGTTTTTTGAATTTGTCTTTACACTCGCTAATTACATTTTCTTGAAACTTTCTAAAGGCTTATCAAAACATCCATTAAATGTTCATATCTTGCAATCATTGCATTCCATGAGGCGACATTTCTTTGAGGCATCATGTCGAACAATTCACGTGCCTTGTCTATGCTTCTACACTTTACATACATGTCTCTGAGGGCAATTGCAACTACAACATCTAAGAAAATTCCCATATGTTTTATCCTTTGATGGATGTCCATTTTGGCATAGGCAAAGAGGATACTAGCTAAGGTTGTAGAATTTTTCTTTACACCTGCCAATCGCATTTGCTTGAAAGTTTCTAAAGCCTTATCAAAAAATCCATTTTGTTCATATCTTGCAATCATTGCATTCAATGAGGTGACATTTCTTTGGGGCATCATGCCAAAAAGTTCACGTGCCTTGTCTATGCTTCCACACTTTGCTTACATGTCTACAAGGGAAGCTGTAATTACACCATGTGATAAATTTCCTATATCCTTTATGCTTTGATGGTTGTCCATACGATGTTCCAAACAATCTATTTTGGTGGATGTCCATACCCTATTCCAAAGATCCCATTTTGGCATTTACACCTGTCAATTGCTTTTTCTTGTATGTTTCTAAATCCTTATCAAAAAATCCATTTTATGCATATCCTACAATCATGGCATTTCATGAGACCACATTTATTTGAGGCATCATGTCAAACAATTCACTTGTCTTATCTATGCTTTGACATTTTAGATATATTTCTTCTAGGGCAGTTGCAACTACAACATCTATCAAAATTCCCATATCCTTTATGCTTTGATGGATGTCCATGTACCATGTTCCAAAGATCTCAGTTTGGCATAGGCAAAGAGGATGTAGTCAAAGGTTGTGGAATTTGGATTTACACCCGCCTATTACTTTTTCTTGAAAGTTTCTAAAGCCATATCAACAAATCCATTTTGTGCATATCCTACAATAATGGCATGTTCCATGAGACCACATTTCTTTGAGTCATCATTCCATGCAAGTACAATATTTGATAAAATTCCCTTATGCTTGCACATTTTGCATACATAGTTGTTGTACTAGACTCTTTTTGTATCATGTCAAATAGTTCACTTGCCTTGTCTGTGCTTCCACATTTTGCATACATGTCTTCTAGGGAAGTTGTAACTACAACAACTCTCAAAATTCCCATATCCTTTATGCTTTGATGGATGTCCATGTACAATGAACTCCAAAGATCCCACTTTGGTACAAGTAGAGAGGATGCAGTGTGGAATTTGGCTTTACACCCACTGATTTTTTTTTCTTGAAAGTTTCTAAAGCTTTATCAACAAAACCATTTTGTGCATATCCTACAATCATGGAATTCCATGAGATTTCATTTCTTTAAGGCATCATGTCAAACAATCCACTTGCCTTTTCTATGCTTCCACATTTTGCATACATATCTCCTACGACAGTTGCAACTACAACATCTTACAAAATTCACATATCCTTTACGATTTGATGGATGACCATGTACTATGTTCCAAAGATATTAGTTTGGCACTAGCAGAGAGGATGTAGTCAAAGGTTGTGGATTTTAGCTTTACACCCACCAATTGGTTTTGCTTGAAAGCTTCAAAAGCCTTATCAACAAATCCATTATTTGTATGTCCTGCAACCATACCATTCCATGAGACCACATTTCTTTGAGGCATCATGTCAAACAATTCACTCACCTTTTCTATGCTTTCACATTTTGCACACGTCTTCTAGGACAGTTACAACTACAACATTTTTCAAAATTTCAATAGACCACATTTTTTTTGAGGCATCATTCAATGCAACTACAACATTTGATAAAATTCCCATATGCATTTTGTAAGAATAAATGAGATACTATATATTTCTGTATGATTACCCTAATTAGTAAGAATTAATAAGAAAGAAGCATAATGACAATAATTAGCATTCAAGGATTTGTAATGAAGACCTAGGGTTTGGATGCCAATGGCAACTCACCAAACCCTCGGATCAATCTTTATAAATGAAGAGATTTTATGATTTAGACTAATATAGATGCTTCGGTATCTCATGATCATATTGAGATCTAATCATTGCTTTGTTTCTTGTAGGGTTTTTTTCCATGCTTCTAATCATAATAATCAAGGTTATGGGACAACAAGGTTATGGAATAGCTCTTCTCATGTCATATGAGGAGATCATGGTCACAATACCATCAAGATGTTGTGAATTTCAACAATAAATTTCCATCTTTACAAACCCTACTATCGTACATAGTCAGGAAGGCATAAAACAATCAAAAGCATGGACGGTCAAGGGACTATCATGAAATCATAAGGTTGTTATCCATAGGGGGATTGCCTTGAAAGATGTATGACCATGCTAAATTGCCCCTTATCAAGGCCATGATGTGTCAAAAAGGTGAAGCTATTGGGTGAATGTGAGAAGTTCAAAGAAGGTTTCAAAAGAGTATATGCTGCTGTCACAGTCATGAAAGACTATCATTGTGCCATCTTAGAGACCCTATGACTCAAGAATTTGCCATGAAATGAGGTTGAGGAGTTTTATTAGGGTGTGAGGAGTAATCAAAGGGATTTCAAGGAACATCAAACACTAAAAGAAGGGATTTTTCCATGATCTTTTTTTAGGACTGTTACAATCATGAACAACCATCAAGGTCCTAAGAGTATTTACAAATCATCATACCATTATTCACATTTTAGCATTGTCAACACATAGTAGGATATGTTGTCCTAGCAAAATAGAGAAGGCTGTTATAAAGATCTTAGAACACTCATTTTATAAATGTATAGTTATATGCAAATGGCAGTAGTCATATGCCAAGCTTAGAATGATCATATCAACCTAAGGACTACTTGATTGAATCCTTAGGGCTAGGAGTGACATTTTTCATTCCATAGCTCGTGGGGCTGAATGGACTTCACCAACACATTGGGGTGGGTGGGTAAATGCCAGGGGATGTCTCAATTCATGTGCCAAGCACCCCAATCATTCGGGGCAGCAAGCTATCGGTAAAGTCCCTTAAGATCCCTAAGACGAAAAACTACCAAACTTTAATTGATCAGTCCTCAGAATTTGTGGTAGCTGGGAATGTTCTGTTTGGACCTACAGGTGCAAGTGGAGTTCGTCCACAGTAACCTCTCTTAGTTTTGGTCAACTCTAGTTTGTTTGACCATGCTGCAATCAAATGCATTCTTGCAAAATGCTTCAGTTTCATGTAGTGGAAAGGTACGAGGAGTTGGTGGCACCCTCAAATTTTGTAAATTTGATGTACCAATATTCTTCAAAGTGTCGACAAAGGCTAGATCGAGAGGTTGCTCAATCTACCCGAGAGGCCACCTTCGTCAATTAAAATCTTGCAACTCTGAAATCATATTGTAAATTTGTTGGGTAGGAAGTTTCTTGGTGCATATGGTAACACGCCTGCTCAGTTTCATGCTCCCGGGACGAGTTTTGATGGGGTATTTAATTGTTTTTTTACTGTGACTGGGCTAGATTTGGCATTCTGGGAAGTTGCAAATTTCATGAATCTAAGGGGGATCCATTTCTCGATTTCATCTTAAATGTCTCCAGTTCCAATTTCATAAAAATCGGAGACCATATAATGCAATATTTTAACGCATTTCAGTTGCGGTGAACTCATTTGGTGGGTTAGTTGACAAAGGAGGTCCCTGAATTTGATCGATAAAATGAATTATGAGGAAATGGGTTTTCTTGAAATAATTGATTATGCCCTTGCACAAATTTTTGCGATCATCAAATGCCTAGTTTGCTCGCGGTGAAAAAATGCCATTTGCTCGGCAAAGGAAATTCAAATTTTGCCTAATGTCTAAAGTTTTAAAATGCATAAATATTAAAATAAAATATTAAAAAGGCATTTTAAAGGTTTTAATGTGATAAATGAAAGTCAAATATTAGAAGGAAAAATTGTTAAAACTTTAGAATAAAGTCTATCGAAGGAAAATGGAATGTTTTTGGTGCTCATCGCACCATCGCACGGAAGATCCTCTACTACTTTAGACCCTTGCGATGGTACGAAATGCCCATCATAGGGCATCTTTTGCCTTCCTTACTCTTCTGCAAGATGAAACAATGCATCCTTCACCTTTGAGGTGATTCCAACTGATTTTAGGCAGCTCTAGGTGGATTTTTGTGCAGATTGAAACTGCAATCATGTTTTTCTATCCCACGCTAATTTTGGGAGGCATTTTTGAGCCAAAATATGTAATTTTATGCTCAGAATTCATCCTTGGATCATTCCTATGGCATTGGCAGAGGTTTTAAACACATTTACATCAATTTTTTGGCTGCCAATAGGGTGAAAATGCCCCTGCTTCTCAAAAACGACCCAAAGATGTTTGGTTTGGGCAAAAATCGTAATTGAATGCTACTATAATTCCCCTTTGAGGGTGAAATGTTATCATAGAAGCTAGAAGAGACAAAGGAGAGGTCATAGAGTCATGTTTCGTGGCAACGCATGAGGATGGAAGAGCTTCCAACAGTGCTCTGTGACGGTGCGAAATGGGGTTATCCAGCAATCAATGTGATGTGTGGGAAGTCAAAAAAAGGGGAAATAAATTAAAACCATTTTTATATTGTATTTTCTTTTCTCCTCTTTTCTGCATATTTTAATATTTTCCCATGACTTTTGGAGGCAAAATTGTAATGAATTTTTGACCTACCTCTAGAATGTAGTAAATTTTAGGGTAACTTATTCTGAGCCTATAAATGATTGTTGGGCTCTCTTTTTGTGTGGTTGGAGATTGGATATTTTGAGCTCTGAAAATGAATTATATGCTTTAACAAGCTACCCTATTTCTGTGCTATAAGTTTCAATTTTCATGTGGATTGTGTTTTTCATAAGCTATTTTTTAGTTTCAAGTTGCAATATATGAGTAATGTTGAATGCATGTGTTTTTGTTAACTATCTCCATTGTTATTTGCATCTTTCTTTTGAATTGGGTAGCCAAGGGTTATTTGAGTTCTTGAATACACACTTGTTGTATTGTATATTTGATCTCTTACTTATGTTTAAGGAATAGATTAAATGTTTTAGGTCAAATATGGAGAAAAATGTTTTATGATAGGGATATCTATAAGTAGAGTTAGCATGAATACTTATTCTTGGGTGTTTTCTTTAAGGTAGAAACACGTGAACCCTTTGAAACTGTATGTTTATACAGCTATTTGAAATACTCTACATATTAAAATTTGACTCTATACCCTGAAATAGGCACCGGTCCAAAGTTAAAAATATTTTCATGGTTTAAACCCCAGTCTTGCAACCAAAACATATAAAACAAAATCATTTCAAAATCTCAATATTTTAGGTTTGAGGAGTAGGGTTGTAGTTGCATGTTCTCAAATTCAACTAGTGGGATAATCCAAGAATGTTGCTAGTCTAGGGTCTATCGTATAAATCTTGGTGCATATTTGAGGGCATTCTGCCTAACTGAGTCAAGGATAAATATTTTCGTTGTGAATGAGGGACACCCCCTAGGTGTGATAGAACCTAAAGTGTAGGGGAGACAAGTGCAAACAATCTCCCATCTTTGTTGGCCAAGTCTCATAGTAAATTTGATCATAAGAAATGACAAACCTTTAGGGTTTATTGTCTGTTGATGTGGGGACCAACAAAACTAGTGACTTTGCTAGGGACAGTGATAGATCTATAAGCAAAGAGTCAAAGAATTTGATCAGTCTAAGCATCTGGTTCAGACTTTGAAGTTGTAGACCTCAACGGATCTTTGTTGTAGCAGTTTTGAAAGGATTTATGTGTGGCTCTATTGTTGGAGAACCTAGAATGAAAGAAAGGAGTTTTCAGCTTCATAGGACTCATTCTTCTACAAAGAGGTGGCAACTCTGTGAAAAGAACCTAATAAAGATGTGAAGAATGTTTAAGATCTATAAAGATTTCCAGTTAGGGTGCAGCGTCTGCAACATATTTAGGTATTTTTCATATTTTAGTTTTCAAAAGGGATAAGCTTGTGTTTGAAAACCACATTTGAAAGTCTAGAAAAATTTGGGTTCCCTATTGAGTGAAACTAATCACTAAAGAAGGGAAATAGTGGTGATAGGCTTGCATACTTTTGCATTTGCTGATATTGTACTATGTATTTTCAAATGAAGTGTGCAATATTTTTTAAAGAGACTCATTTAGAGGACCTTAGGCAAGTTGAAACAATAGTTTGTATTTCAAAAGCTTAAGATCATTGTTGTAAAAGAAGTCTGAGTTGCCCTATGTAATTGCAAAGTTAATGAGAAGAGGCTTGTAAAGGTGTAAAAAAAATGAATCATCAAACCCTGCATCCTTGTGTGGACCCAAATGTGTCAATATATAGTGCACTGTCCCAGCCATGTAATAGAAGAAATTTTAGCATTGACAGATATAGAGCCATACATTTTAGTGGCATCAATGGTTACCCAAATGTTGTTCGTAGTAAAATCAAAAAATATTTACCAACATTCAGTGGTACAAAGAGTGAATCAGTAAAAAACATTTGCAGTAGTTCAGTGATCTAATGGGTGATTATGAAGTTGACCATGAAGATGTAGTCATGAGGCTATTTGTTCAATCTCTAAAAGGAGATGCAAGAGACTGGTTCTCTTACTTACCAGCCTACTCCGTCGGCTCTTGGAATGAATTTAAATCATCCTTCAATGAGCAGTTTGGTGAGAGGATACTTGAGTTTTCACTTATCAATGATTTCATGGATATCCACATTGAAGAGGATGAATTAATTGTAGCCTTTAACCTCAGATTCATAAAGGCATTTAAAAGAATTCAAGAAAAAATCAGACCTAATGATGCTTTAGCTCTGCTTATTTATTTAAGTGCATTTGACAAGAAAATGAGCTACAGATTGAGAGATAAGGAGCCTGCCACACTTCATCAAGCATATCAGACTACCATGGACATTGAGAACAACTGGAGGTATGGAATGCACAAGGGTTATTTCTCTGCAAGTGCTTGCTGCCCTAAGGCACCTAATGTTGATGAAAGGTGTAGTTTAAGCATTAAAAATGAATGTCAGAGCACTTACATCCCTATTGTCCCAATCTATACATAAACCCAGTGTGATTACATAAGAGATGTGGTGTCTCAGAATGCAGATAACAGTTATCCTGTTGAGGAAAATCAGTTAATAGACATGATGCACATATATATAAATGGTGCTCTAAATACATCACATGGTCAAGTAATGGATATGCATCTGACTTTGTCCAATTATAGCTCGGTCAATGATGACGCAGGAGCATTTCCAAGTAGTGAGGGCATTCCATTAACTTGTGCAATTGATTGCTACTCTCTTGACAAAGGTACAATAGAGTTCCAATGGCAACCTTGTGGCGAGAGTGATTCAGATGATTTGTCCAATGATTGTTACTCTATTGATTACATTGGAATGAATGGTGTGGATAACATAGGCTGACTCTTCGAAGATCAAGTGATGAGGAATAATGAGTGCATGAATGGTGGGGCATCATTGTTGCTAATTGAAGATATCAAAAGGGTTGAAGAATCCTCATATTGTGCAATGCCAGAGTCTATTGACATGGCAGAAATCTTAGACATATATGTGACAAAATTAGAGGATACAAATTGTTTTCAAAATGAATATATTTAGTTGTTCCAGTTTGTTCATTTAGAGGTGATTATGTAGAATGTAGTCATGGTGTGATACATAAAGATGAAGAGATTGTTGCAGAAAATGAAGGCACATCCTGCAATGATGAAGCTGAAGATTGTAATCAGCCTGTGGAAGAGAGATGTGCAGATGTAGATTGCATACATGATGAAATAAAAGATATATATGAAGATGTGTCCTATGGCAATGCTGTTGTTGAAGGATCAAGGGAATATATTGATACCTGGTATGATGCATTCACAAGTAAGTATGCGCCAGATGTTCATGATAATTTGTATGAAGCAGATATGGAGATTTTCACTTTGAATGAGGTGAATAATGGCTTGCATAGTGACAATAAATATTTTGAGGTTTGTCAAAATTCAAACCCATGTGTGAGCCTTTCAGATGAGGAAATATATATGAATGTTGAATATGAATGTTTCTTTGAGGGTGATCATCATTTCTATAATGCAAAAGTTGAGGTGTTCACTTTTGATTATCAGTGCATTCGTGGAATAGAAAGCCTGGGTCACTATTTAGATATAAATGGGCAAGTTGTTGATGCTCATGTTCATACAACGGAGGATAGTATTGATTGTGATGATAGGGGTGACTGAGAAGCTTCTGATAAGGGGCAATATTCTAATTTTTTCATGCCTTCTTTTGAGGTATTTTAGGTAGAATTTAATGGTGAAATTGCTAAGCACAATAGTGATGGTTATGAGGATGTTTTTGATAGTGAGCTCCTTCAACTCATTGCCCATGGTGACTGTGAGTATGATCAATTTTTAATTGATTATGATTTCTTATATGAGCATGTTTGGAAAAAGTTTACTTCAAGGTTGAAAGGTTTGTATGAATATGAAATCTAGTGTTCAATGGAGCAAGTAAGGATGCTTCCTATGTATGAATACTTCATGATTAGTGAAGAAGATGACTCCAAGGTTTCACATGAGCCTTCCACTCAGTCTGACTTTCTAGACTTGGAGCTATAATTTGGCTTCAATGAATTTGGTGCAGTCATGGTAGGAGGGTTCACTAAGTGAATTGTTCAGACCATGCAGAAAGAGTAAATACAATGGAAACAACTCAAGGAAATGGAACAAATGCATATTTAGTCATTCAATATATCATAGAATTCAAAATAGAGATCCACTGGCAACATGCGGGCTTACAATTAGGGCTCACAGGCCTTGTTACATACAAGAGCAAGATAAAGCTTTGAAGTCCTCTTGGACAAAATCTAAACTATCATATCTTTCTTATGTCAATAGCTACTTTCCTAAGGATCTATTACATCGATATATATCATTTCTGGACCAATAGATTCCTCTACGTTGGCTAGGGATGGTTACAAACTCCAATAAAGAGTTGTAACATGTTCATAGATAGGTCAGACCTAAATGCATAGAACACTTCCTCAAATGAATGGAACAATGTACAGACCTCCAGGAAGGGTCGGCCATGAACCAAGGATCATTGAATCATGTGTCATTAGGATCCACAAGTCAAGGAATGATCCGCAAGCCTTCTCCTACAGCTGATTTGTCTGAGACTGTTAGGATGCTCTGCTCTAAGAAAATAGTCGATCTTCTGATAGCAATATCTTTCTGGTAACTGAACCAAATGCTCTAAATTTTTGACATGATGTAGATGAATGAATGTAGATGCTAAGTCTAGATCCACAAGATGTGAAATGCCAAAATTGGACCACAAGCTGAAAGCTACTTCTGACTAAACTATCTGAACTAAACTGGAAAATGAAAGAACTAAAATGCAAACAAACTGAACTGCAAATGTTTTTGGTTGATGCAAGATTGCTCTTGAACTAGGGATGCTCCTACATCAGACATCTAGGGTTATTGAAAAAGTGAGTCCCTCACTTTACTGGGGCTAGGGGAGAACCAAGACGGTCCACCTCAACCTGATAAATCCATGATGAATCTTTATCCGGTCTTCCTTTCCACTTCACAAGATATTCTTTATATTGTCTTCCTCTAGTGCTGCGCCAAACTCTGCTACCCAAAATGTCTTCTATCTACTTTGGTATTTGTTGTGGTAATTGTTTCTTCAAGTCTTCTTCCATGGTGTCACTGAACTCTGCTTCATGATACTGATAAAGGTCTGCAATGTTGAAGGTAGGTGATATACCCAATGTCTCCGGTAACTCCACTTCATATGCATTTCCTGAATCAAATTTTTTGAGTATCTTACAAGGTCCAAACTTCTTCATCTTCAACTTGTTATATGTCCCAACTGGAAATCTTTATTTTCTCAAGTACACCATTACTTCATCTCCCACTTCAAATTCCTTATGTCTTCTCTTCTCATCTGCCTTCCCTTTGTACTTATTGTTCATATCCTCCAAATGTTTCTCCACCTAATTATGCACTATCTTCATATGATCTGTAAATTCTTCTTCTTTTGCAATTCTCTTTTCCTCTGTACTGATGTCCCTCAATTCTGCAACTCCTCTAGGATTCACTCCGGTAACAATCTCAAAAGGTGTTCTTCCGGTACTCCTGTTTACTGAACTATTGTATGCAAACTTTGCTTGTGAAAGAATCAAATCCCAACTTCCTGTTTTCTCTCCAACCAAACATCTCAACAAGTTTCCCAAACTCCTATTCACTACCTCTATCTGTCCATTTGTCTGTGGATGAAAATTTGAACTGAACTTCAAATCTTTCATCTTCCTCCAAAGTGTCTTCCAAAAGTATCCAACAAACTTTGTATCTTTGTCTAAAACTATACTCTTAGGTAATCCATACAATCTCACAATCTCCTTGAAAAATAGGTCAGCTACACACACTGCATCGGTTGTCTTCTTGTACGGTATGAAATGAGCCATTTTTGAAAATCTATCAACCACTACAAATATTGAATCATATCCTCTCTGTGTCTTAGGTAATCCTATTAAAAAATCCATGCTTGTGTCCTCCCAAGGTCTCTCTGGTACTATCAAAGGTTTGTACAATCCAGTGTTCTGACTACTCCCTTTTGTAACTTGACAAACTCTAGAACTCTACACAAATCTCCTGACATCCTTATGAATCTGAGGCCAAAAGTAAATTTCACTTACCAAAGCCATTGTCTTATCAATGTTAAAGTGTCCTGCCAATCCACCACTATGCTTCTCCTTGATCAAATTGTCTCTCATTGAACTTCTAGGTATGCACAACTGGTTTCCTTTGAACAACATATCTTCTTGAATGAAATAATCCAACCACTTACTCCTATCTATTACAATAGGTTCCTTACATGCTTTCCAAGGCTCTACAAAATTAGTGTCTCCCTCATACATGTTCTTCAATTCATCAAAACCCAACACTTCAACTCTCATTTCTGTCAACAAGTTTCTTCTTCTACTCAATGCATCAACAACTTTGTTTGATTTACCACTCCTAAGCTTCAACACAAAAGTATAACTCTACATGAACTCTACCCATCTTATATGTCTCTGATTCAACTTACCTTGACTATTGAAATACTGCAAAGCTTGATGATCTGTATACAACACAAACTCCTTAGGCAACAAGTAATGTCTCCACTTCTTCAAGGCTTGAATTTTGGCATAGAACTCCTAATCGTAAACTAAATATCTTCTCCTTACATCATTCAACTTCTCACTAAAATATGTTACTGGTCTTCCTTCTTGACTTAACACTGCTCCAATTGCATTTCCACTTGCATCACAATCAACTTGAAATACCTTATTGAAATCCGGTAATGCCAAAATAGGTTGCTCTATCACCTTCTGCTTCAATAACTCAAAACTTTTATTTTCTCTAGATGTCCCCTTTAAATCTTTCCTGTCACCTCTCTTTGTCTCTATCATAGGGTTACAAACTGAACTGAAATTTCTAATAAACTTCTGGTAGAAACTAGCCAATCCATGAAATGATCTAACCTCTCCAATGCTCTCCAATGTAGGCCATTCAACAATTGCTCTCACTTTTTCAGGGTCCATCTTCAATCCTTCTATAGAAATCACAAATCCCAAGTATACTAGTTCTTCCTTCATGAAACTACACTTCTTGATGTTTATTAGCAATTTCTCTTCTCTCAACCTCTGCAGAACTTGTCTAATATGCCACAAATGTTCTTCTTTTATCTTACTGAAAATTAGAATATCATCCAAGTACACAATAACAAACTTACCCAAGAATTTCTTTAAGACTTCATTCATCAATCTCATGAAAGTACTTGGTGCATTTGTCAATCCAAAAGGCATCACTAACCACTCATACAATCCTTCATCTGTCTTAAAAGTAGTCTTCCATTCATCACCTTCTATAATTATGATATGATGGTATCCACTCTTCAAATCTATCTTTGTGAAATATCTCGCTCCACTTAAACAATCCATGATATCATCCATCCTAGGTAAAGGGAATCTATACTTAACTGTGATCTTGTTTATTACTCTAGAATCAGTACACATTCTCCATTCTCCATCTTTGTTAGGTGCTAAAATTACAGGTACTACACAAGGACTCAAACTTTCTCTGATCAAACCTTTCCTCAACAATTCTTGTATCTGTCTATTCAATTCTTCATTCTCTGCCAGTGTCATTCTATGTGCTGCTTTGTTAGGAAAACTTGCTCCTAGTATAAGGTCCATGTGATGACTGATACTCCTTATAGGTGATAATCCTTCAAGTACATTGTCTAATATGATGTCTTCAAATTCTATCAGCAACTCTCTTACCTCCTCCGGTTGAGATTCTTCAGTCTCCTTCTTCAATGCTTCAGGCTTCTTAGGAATCAAGGCATAACACATATTCTCATGTCTCAAACCATCCAGAAATTTTCTTCCATCTACCAAACATATTCTAGCATTTCCACATACCACATCTTTAGGATCATCCTCTAAAGGAATCAAAGTAATTCTCCTTCCATTTGCTATTATAGTATATGTATTCTTTCTCCCATCATGTATAGATTTTCTATCATACTGCCAAGGTCTACCCAACATGATATGACAAACATCCATAGGCATAATATCACACAAGACTTCATCATGATAAGATCCAATATGAAAATTCACCAAACATTGTTCACTCACTAGTACCTTATGATTATCTTGAATCCATGATATTTGATAAGGCTTGGCATGTTTCAATCTTTCCAACTTTAGCTTAGTCACCATCTCCTCTGAAACTAGGTTATCTGAACTACCACTATCAATTATAATTTTACAACACTTACCTCCTGATTTGCATCTAGTTCTAAACAAGCTCTTCCTCTGCGGTGGTTCCTCATCTATCTCTACTTGAAATAGTGCTCTTCTCATCACCAATGATTCTTCTTTATCAAGTTTTCCAACTGAATTGGGTGATTCAATAGGTTCTTCTTCCACATAGGCTGCTCTTCCACTATTTTCAGTCCTCTTACTTGTACTACCCTGATTACACTCAAAGGCTCTATATCCTTCACCTCCACACTCGAAACAAGTACCTTTGAATGTCCTCTTATCAAATCCTCTACCTTCTCTTATGTATCCTTCATTCCAGTATGCACTAGGGTTTCCTCTCCAGTAAAAGTTTCTATCATCTCTCTGGTAAGGAATGTTATCTCTGTCATCCTTCTTTAATGGGCTGTCAAACTTGTTCTGCTCCACAAATGATCTATCTCCTCCGAAAAATGTTCTATCTTTCTGAAATTTACCTCATTTGCCTCTCTGTCTCTGATCATGTCTCTTCTTCAACTTCTCTTCCACTTTCATGGCAAACTCATATGCTTCTTCCAAAGTTGTCATCCTCACCAAGCTTAGTTCCTCTTGAATATTCAATCTCAGTCCATTGATGTATCTTGCTACTTTCTCCTTGTTTGCTTCACTATGTCCTATTCTTATGATCATCTTATAAAATTCTTCAGTATACTCTTTCACAGATTTCTCCTTATGTTTCAGGTTTTGTAATCTCTTCAATAGCTCCAACTCATAGTCAGCAGGTATAAACTGATTCTTCAACTTTGTCACCATCCGGTCTAACTTTGTAATCTTTTCTTTCCCTCTTCTGTTTCTTTCCAATTGAACTTCTTTCCACCATATAGCAACATGTCCTTTCAACTTTGTCTTTGCAAACTTCACCTTTTTTGGATCTTCAACTTCCTCATCTCCAAAGTATTCTTCCATGCCATTTATCTAGTCAATCAATTCTTCAGGGTTCAAATTACCAGTATAATTTGGTACATCAACTCTAGGTCTCTTTCCAATCTTTGATAGAGATTACAACATCTTTACCTAATCTAATTCTTCTTCTTCATTACCTTCTAGGGTTTTGCCAGTTTGTTCAGCAGATTGAAATTCTTCTTCATCATCACTTTCAACATTAGGTCTAGGTGTCAATCTTCTTTGCCTATCTTCTTTGACAACATCCAAGTGAATTTGCATTGTTCTAATCAATTCCATCATCTCATCCATTCTATTAGCCATTGTACCAATAGCAACAACTCTCCTTGGCGGCATTCTTCCTCGGATCAAGTGCAAACTGCCTCAGGTTTGGCAATCGGGCTACAAGGTGACAATTGCCTCTCAATCAGCAATCGGTTGCACACAAGTAACCTTCCTTGGATTGGTGATCTACTGACAAGAAGATCTTACGGAATTCCCTCACCAACTTCGCTCCAAAGAATCAAACTTTCACTCTGATACCACTTGGTACAGTCACGGTAGGAGGGTTCACAGAGTGAACTGTCTGGATAGTGCAGCAAGAGTAAACACAATGAAAACAACTCAAGGAAATAGAACAAATGTAGATTCAGTCATTCAGTATATCATAGAATTCAAAATAGAGATTGTCGGTAACATGCGGGCTTACAATTAGGGCTCACAGGCCTAGTTACATACAAGCGCAAGATAAAGCTTTGAAGTCCTCTTGTACAAAATCTAAACTATCAGATCTTTCTTATGTCAATAGCTACTTTCCTAAGGATTTGTTATATCAATATCTATCATTTCCGAACCAATAGATTCCTCTGCGTTGACTAGGGACAATCACAAACTCGAATGAGGAGTTGTAACGTGTTTATAGATAGGTCAGACCTAAATGCATAGAACACTTCCTCAAATGAATGGAACAATGTGCGGACCTCTGGGAAGGGTCAGCCACAAACAAAGGATCATTGAATGATGTGTCATTAGGATCTGCAAGTCAAGGAATGATCTGCAAGCCTTCTCCTACGGCTGATTTGTCTGAGACTGTCAGGATGCTCTGCTATGAGAAAATAGACAATCTTCTGATAGCAAAATTTTTCCGGTAATTGATCCAAATGCTCTGAATTTTTGATATGATGTAGATGAATGAATGTAGATGCTAAGTCCAGATCTGCAAGATGTGAAATGCCAAAACCAGACCACAAGCTGAAAGCTGCTTCTAACTGAACTGCCTGAACTGAAATGCAAACAAACTGAACTACAAATGTTTTTGGTTGATGCAAGATTGCTCTTGAACCAAGGATACTCCTGCATCAAAATTCTTAATGAGACTATTGAACAAATTCTTTGTGAAATTTTCATGTTTAATGTACAAATTGAGTGTGATTTCAAGATTAACGATGTCAACTGTCAAAGAGATTGAGTGTTTTCAATTTTTAGTTTAGTTGGATGGGCATTTAGTGAAACATGATAGTGACATGAATAAAGTGAAATATCTAAATGATTATGGATTTTAGTTAGTGTGTAGCTTTTAGATTGACAGAGGTAATATTGACAGGGGTAGCCTCAGTGATATGGTTATGCACGTCAATGACAGGGTTAGTTTATGGGCAGTTTATGGTGATGATTTTAGACTTGAACCGATGAAATCAGATGAAAATAGAGTATTTGACAATGGAGAGTTCTAGTTTTTCATTTTTGGGGACCCAAGGCCACCAGATAAAATTGAAGATATGATTTTTAATGCAAGATGGAATATTTGCTCTACAACCCAATGGAGTAGGCACCTGGTCTACGCCCTGGAGATTACTGGAATCTCACCATGCCTACAAAAGGTATGCATTCCTGAGCAAGAGCCACTAGTGGCACCCTCAAATTTTGCAAATTTGATGTGCCAATGTTCTTTTGAAGTGTCGACAAAGGCTAGGTCGACAGGCTGCTCAATCTACCCCAGAGGCCACCTTTGTCAATTAAAATCTTGCAACTATGAAGTCGTATTGCAAATCTGTTTGGTAGGAAGTTTTTTGGTGCATATGGTAACACGCCTGCTCAGTTTCATGCTCCCGAGATGAGTTTTGATGGGGTATTTAATTATTTTCTGACTGCAACTGCGCTAGATTTGACATTCTAAGAAGTTGCAAATTTCATGAGTCTGAGGGCGACCCATTTCGCGATATGGTCTCAAACACCTCCAATTCTAATTTCATCAAAATCACAGACCATATGATGCAATATTTTAATGCATTTCAATTGTGGCAAACTCATTAGGCGGGTCAGTTTACAAAGGAGGTCCTTGAATTTGGTCGGTGCAGCGAATTATGAGGAAATGGGTTTTCTTGAACAAATTGATTATGTCCATGCGCAAATTTTCACGGTCATCGGATGCTCGATTTGCCTGCGGTGAAAAAACATCATTTGCCCAGCAAAGGAAATTCAAATTTTGCCTAATGTCTAAAGTTTTAAAATGCATAAATATTAAAATAAAATATTAAAAAGGCATTTTAAAGGTTTTAATGTGATAAACGAAAGTCAAATATTAGAAGGAAAAAGTGTTAAAACTTTAGAATAAAGTCTATTGAGGGAAAAAGGAATGCTTTTGGTGCTCATCGCACCATGCATGAGAGGATCCTCTCCTGCTTTAGACCTCTTTTGCCTTCCTTACTCTTCTACAGGATGAAATTATACATTTCCTTCACCTTTGAGGTGATTCCAACTGATTTTAGGCGGCTCCAAGCAAATTTTTGTGCAGATTCAAAACTGCAATCACATTTTTCTATTCCAGGCTAATTTTTGGGGGCATTTTTTAGCCAAAATATACAATTTTATGCTCAGAATTCCCCCTTGGATCATTCCTAAGGCATTGGCGGAGGTTTTAAACACATTTACATTGAATTTTTGGTTGCCAATAGAGTGAAAACGCCCGTGTTTCTCAGAAAACGACCCAGAGATGTTTGGTTTGGGCAAAAATTAGAATTGAAAGCTGCTATAATTCCCCTCTGATGGTGAAATGTTATCATAGAAGCTGGAAGAGATAAAGGAGAGGTCACAAAGTCATGTTTTGTGGTAGCGCATGAGGATGGAAGAGCTTCCAACTGTGCTTTACGATGGTGCGAAATGGGGTTATCCCGCAATGAAATGTGAAATGTGGGAAGTCAAAAAAGGGGAAATAAATTAAAACCATTTTATATTGTATTTCTTTTCTCCTCTTTTCTGCATATTTTAATATTTTCCCATGACTTTTGGAGGCAAAATTGTAATGAATTTCTTACCTACCTCCAGAATGTAGTCAATTTTAGGGTAACTTATTCTGAGCCTATAAATGACTGCTGGGCTCTCTTTTTTTGTGGTTGGAGATTGGATATTTTGAGCTCTGAAAATGAAATATATGCTTTGACAGGCTGCCCTATTTCTATGCTATAAGTTTCAGTTTTCATGTGGATTGTGTTTTTCATAAGTTATCTTTCAGTTTCAAGTTGCAATATATGAGTAATGTTGTATGCATGTGTTTTTGTTAACTGTCTCCATTGTTATTTGCATCTATCTTTTGAATTGTGTAGCCAAGGTTTGTCTAAGTTCTTGAATACACAATTGTTGTATTGTATATTTGATCTCTTACTTCTGTTTAAGGAATAGATTAAATGTTTAGGTTAAATATGGAGAAAAATGTTTTATGATAGGGATATCTATAAGTAGAGTTATCATGAATACTTATTCTTGGGTGTTTTCTGTAAGGCAGAAACACGTGAACCCTTTGAAACTGTATGTTTATGCAGCTATTTGAAATACTCTACATGTCAAAATTTGACTCTGCACCCTGAAATAGGCACCTGTCCAAAGTTAAAAATATTTTCATGGTTTAAACCCCAGTCTTGCAACCAAAACATATAAAACAAAATCATTTCAAAATCTCAATCTGTTAGGTTTTAGGAGTAAGGTTGTAGTTGCATATTCTCAGATTCAACTAGTGGGATAATCCAAGAATGTTGTTAGTCTAGGGTCTATCATATAAATCTTGGTGCATATTTGAGAGCATTCTGCCTGAGTGAGTCAAGGATAAATCTTTTTGTTGTGAATGAGGGATACCCCCCTAGTTGTGGCAAAATCTAAAGTGTAGGGGAGACAAGTGCAAACAATCTCCCATCTTTGTTGGCCAAGTCTCACAGTAAATCTGATCATAAGAAATGGCAAACCTTTATGGTTTATTGTCTATTGATTTGGTTACCAACAAAACTGGTGACTCTATTGGGGATAGTCATAGATCTATGAGGGAAGAGTCAAAGAATTTGACGAGTTTGAGCATTTGGTTCAGACTTTGAATTTGTAGACATGGACGGAGCGTTGTTGTAGCAGTTTTGAAAGGATTTATGTGTGGCTCTACTGTTAGAGAACCTAGAATGAAAGAAAGGAGTTTTCAAATTCATAGGACTCATTCCTCTACAAAGAGGTGGTGACTCTATCAAAAGAACCTGATAACGATTTGAAGAATATTTCAGATCTATAAAGATTTCCAGTCAGGGTGCAACAGCTATAACATATCCAGGTATTTTTCATATTTTGGTTTTTGAAAGGGATAAGCTTGTGTTTGAAAACCACATTTGAATGTCTAGAAAAATTTGGGTTCCCTATTGAGTGAAACTAAGTACTAAAGAAGGGAAATAGTGGTGATAGGCTTGCATACTTTTGCATTTGCTGAGATTCTAGTATGTATTTTCAAACGAAGTGTGCAATATTTTTTTAAGAGATTCATTTATAGGACCTTAGGCAAGCTAAAATAGTAGTTCATATTTTAAAAGCTTAAGATCATTGTTGTAAAAGAAGTCTGATTTGCCCTATGTAATTGCAAAGTTAATGAGAAGAGGCTTGTAAAGGTGTAAAAAAATGTATCATCAACCCTTGCATCCTTGTATGGACCCAAACGTGGCAATGTATAGTGCGATGTCTTAGCCATGTAAGAAAAGAAATTTCAGCATTGACAAATATAGAGCCATAAATTTCAGTGGCATCAATGGTTACCCAAATGTTGTCCCTTGTAAAATCAAAAAATATTTACCTACATTCAGTTGTACAAAGAGTGAATCAGCAGAAAAATATTTGCAGTTGTTCAGTGATCTAATGGGTGATTATGAAGTTGACCATGAAGATATAGTCATGAGGCTATTTGTTCAGTCTCTAAAAGGAGATGCAAGAGACTGGTTCTCTTACTTACCAGCCTACTTTGTCAGCTCTTGGAATGAATTTAAATTAGCCTTCAATGAGCAGTTTGGTGAGAGGATACTTGAGTTTTCACTTATCAATGATTTCATGGATATCCACATTGAAGAGGATGAATTAGTTCTAGCCTTTAACCTCATTTTCATAAAGTCATTGAAAAGAATTGTAGAAAAAACCAAACCTAATGATGCTTTAGCTCTACTTATTTATTTGGGTGTATTTGACAAGAAAATGAGTTACAGATTGAGAGATAAGGAGCCTGCCACACTTCATCAGGCATATCAGATTGCCATGGACATTGAGAACAATGGGAGGTATGGAATGCACAAGGGTTATTTCTCAACAAGTGCTTGCTGCCCTAAGGCACCTAATGTTGATGAAAGGTGTAGTTTAAGTATTAAAAATGAATATCAGAACACTTACATCCTTGTTATCCCAATTTATACATCAACCCAGTGTGAGTACACAAGAGATGTGGCATCTCAAAATGTAGATAACTGTTATCCTGTTGAAGAAAATCAGTTAATAGACATGATGGACATATATAAAAATGGTGCTCTAAAGGCATCACATGGTCAAGTAATGGATATTCACCAGACTTTACCTAATTATGGCTCAATCAATGATGAGGCAGGAGCATTTCTAGGTAGTGAGGGAATTCCATTGACCTGTACAATTGATTGCTTCTCTCTTGACAAAGGTACAACAGAGTTCCAATGGCAGCCTTGTGGTGAGAGTGATTCAGATGATGTGTCCAATGATTGTTACTCTATTGATTACATTGGAATGAATGGTGTGGATAACATAGGCTCACTCTCTGAAGATCAAGTGATGAGGAATAATGAGTGCATGAATGGTGGGGCATCATTGTTGCTGATTGAAGATATCAAAAGGGTTGAAGAATCTTCATATTGTGCAATGGCAGAGTCTATTGACATTTATAAAAATCTTAGACATATATGTGATAAAATTAGAGGATGAGAATTGTTTTCAAAATGAATATAATTAGTTGTTCCAATTTGTTCATTTAGAGGTGATTATGCAGAATGCGGTCATGGTGTGATATATAAAGATGAAGAGATTGTTGCAGAAAATGAAGGCACATCCTTCAATGATGAAGGCGAAGATTGTAATCATCCTATGGAAGAGAGATGTGCAGATGCAGATTGTATACATGATGAAATAAAAGATATATATGAAGATTTGTCTTGCAGCAATGTTGTTGTCGAAGGATCAAGGGAATACATTGATACCTGGTATGATGTATTCACAAGTAAGTATGCCCTAGATGTTCATGATAATTTGTATGAAGCAGATATGGAGATTTTCACTTTGAATGAGGTGAATAATGAATTGCAAAGTGACAATAAATGTGTTGAGGTTTGTCAAAATTTAGACCCATGTGTGAGCCTTTTAGATGAGGAAATATATATGAATGTTGAATATGAATGTTTCTTTGAGGGTGATCATCATTTCTATAATGCAGAAGTTGAGGTGTTCACTTTTGATTATCAATGCATTGGTGGAACAGAAAGCCTGGGTCACTATCCAGATATAAATGGGCAAGTTGCTGATGTTCATGTTCATACAATGGAGCATAGTATTGATTGTGATGATAAGGGTGACTGTGAAGCTTCTGATAAGGGGCAATATTCTAATTTTTTCATGCCTTCTTTTGAGGTATTTTAGGCAGAATTTAATGGTGAAATTACTAAGCACAATAGTAATAGGTATGAGGATGTATACACCTAAAAATGGCAAAGACAAATTAAATAAATATTTAATATTTATTTAATTCCTACTCTTCTATCAATGAATAAATTCATCAATTTATCTACTTGATTCATGATCATCATCAATAGTCCAAATATTAAATAAATATCAATTTATTTAATTAAATAAATTAAACCTATTCTTCTAATGTCTCATCTAATTAAATAATTCTAAGTTATTTAATCACAATTCATCCTATTCCAAAGTCAAAGGTCCTCTAATCCACATCATCTAATCCACCTCACCATCTTGCACATGTAATTAAGTATTTTAATATTTAATTATTCTATTTTCCCTCACCCACATGGCCTATTATCTCTCCAACCATCCCTATTCCAAAGGGCATGGTCTCTTTGTCATGCCCACATTTCGCATGTGGTCATGACATGCAACACACATGTCATATCCACATTTGTCATGTGGTCATGACATGAAATATCAAACAAATTCCACGCATCCCTAGAAACCCCCTCGCACACGTCAGTGTGCTCGGTGGCAATACACATAAGGCGTAAACATGTCAATTGAGTTCGGGGTAATGCGATCACATGCGCAATCCCCTACGTGATGATAACCGAATAAGGGGGTCAATGCGATGCGAGGAGTGTCGCTAGTAGGGCTAAGATCAATTGATAGATATCCTAAGTTTTCCTAAGTGAGTGGAAGGATTTCGACATGAGTCAAAATAAAAACCCTAATTCTAAAATTATAAAGGGATTAAATAATCACTTATATTAAACATCTAATTTACGGATACATTAAAATATCACACAACAAAGGGGGTAAAATTACTAAGATAAATAACCGTAATTTCTTGGAAAAATATGGCAGCATAACGCCTCAAGGGCATGTATAGGAATTATTTTAATATTAAAATTTTAACCAAAGGTTCCCTAAGCTCACTAAAATTGATTAATAATCATGCTAGAGGAATTAATTTTCTGCACTAAGGTTCTCTAATTAATTAACTAGTATGAAAAATTAAATTAATATCCTTCATCGATATAAATCCTAACAACGGTAAAATAAATTGAATCGATCTCGCTACTAGGGTTACATTACTAATCCAAAAGTTACATTAATAAATAATATTCCCAAAACATTATCAAATCGAAGGTTGCCACACTAACAATTAAATACTCAAATCTCAATAAACCTCTTAAGAATTTAAAAGAGTCTCCTACATACACTATTAAATAAATTCTAACTAACTAGAGCTTACTAAAAAAAATAATACAATAATCCCCTAACCCTCAAATAAAAGAAATAACAACTATTTAACTATAATAAAATTAAAACCCCCTTTAAAAGTAACAATTAACCCTTCTCCCATGAGATCAAAGGCAACCCAAATTAAATAAATTAATAAAAAGTCCATAAGTCAAAGTGAGAGGGAAAAGAACAAAATCTAATTTAAAAATTTCTCTTGCCCTAAAAGTTTCCGAAATAAACAAATATTATCCTTATGAAAAGAACAAAACCCTAATCCCTAGTTGTCTTTTCTCTATTGTTTTTCTTTCCTCCATTTTGTTTTCTCATTTCTTTGTTTTATCTCTCTTGTTGCGGGTTGGAGGTTCAAGTTCATGGGCAGCCATGCTTGTCACAAGAATAGATGTATACTCATTGAGTATACACATATTTTGAATATCCTCTTCCTTTTTTTGTTATACATATACTGTTAAAAGAAATTTCAGAGCTCAAGAAAGATATACATTTTAATTTTGTTACATACACAGTGATAAACACAATATATATATATATATATAATGAAATCATTGCAGGGTTTAAATGAATGGCCGAACGACCGACTGAAGGCATGTCTATATTTTATGGATAGCGGCGCCGCTGCAGAGATTGAAAGTTAATTTTTTTTTTGTTTTATTTTAAACAACTAAAGTGGTGGGGATGGGGCAGATTTCCCACCCCCCACTCCACATAACCAAAAAAAAAGTGGGTCGGCGGCAGTTCTGTCGTCACCCCCCTTTCAAACCCTTAACTTTTCAAAAGAATTTCTAACTGCCACCAAAAAAAAGGTAGTCACTACTATAAACGACGATTACAAGAATTCACTTGGTTTATAATTATTTTATTATATAATGTGATCAGTATATATATATATATACTCAAAAAGTATATACATAGATCTCTCAATTTCACAATTTTTTCTAGAAATAGAATCAAATATATATATATGTTCAAATATACACATTTTCACAGTTAGAACCACATATTTCAAGCAAGCTATAAAATATATATTAAATATAAAATAAATATATATATATATATACAAATTAATATTTATATATATACCTAATATATATATATATTCACAAATGATGATATAAGCATTTTCTTTTAAAATAATGAATAGGATAAATACTAACAAGAATAATCTTTTTTTGTCATAACATATATACATTTTAAAAAAAAAAAAAAATCTACAACAACTATCTATATATATTTTTTTGCAAAGGCAACATAGTATTTCTAATCTAACCCTTTTATTCTTGTTTCAATAACTCAAAATATACATACATTTCCTCTTAAAACAACAACATAAAAGATACATATATTTAAAAAAAAAAATTCAACAACACTTACATTTCATTTTCAACAACATTTTAAAACAACCAACTCATCTTACAAACTTCCCAAAAATGTATTAAAAAACATTAGAAATTTTTTTAAACATTACAAAGATAAGAGAGTAACTTTCTCTCTTTCTCTTGATACAAGGCCTCAAGCCAACACATTTATACCAAATCACACATATTTCTCCATAGCTCTCAAGCCATTCAAAAATGCTCATATTCACAACTTGCCCTCAAGGACAAAATACCAAACTAGGAGGTGACCTCGAGGAGGTTCACTCTTCCCCACCCCACACATGTTGAGAATTTTCTCCAAATGGAGAGGCTCTTACATACACCCATAAAACTCCACAATAACAAAACACAAACAAACACAATGCAACACACAAGTCAAGTAAAATACATAAGGAAAGGCATCAAGCCTTGAATCCTACCTTAAATACCCCAACAATGAAGATAGTTGAAGAAGAGCCCTTCCAACTCCACCTCCAAGTCCTCCAAAATGAGCCTCCAAAAATTCCTCTAACTCTCCTCTCAAATTCAAATAAAATTGGAAAAATAAAATCAAGTCAACAACCCTCTCCCTCTCTTCAAGAGGAATTAAAATAGGCTCTCCTCATGAGCCTTGAGGAATGAGAAGGTGACACATGTCACTTTCTCCTTCCTCCTCTCACCCACTTGCAAGCTTCATGGAATGTCGGGGTAACACTTATCATCCTCCCATTCCACCAAGTCTTGCCCCTCCACTTGTGCTCTCTCACACATGTGGGAGAGAAAGGTGGAGTCAAAAAAGGATGTGGGTACAACAAGTGCCCCAATCCTATCCTCCCATGAAAGCCCACAAAATCCCAAGGTACTCTCACCAACATGAGAGAGCCTTAGAGTTGGGTCCTCCACAATTTGGGGTCTTGAAGACTCCCCAAGCTTTAGAATGAGGTGTGGATAAGATTGAGTGTTTGACCCAACCTTCCACTCCTTCCCAAACTTCCATTTTCGTCACTTTACTTCAGGTGAAGTTTAAGTGACCAAATGGGAGTTATCCTAGGGTTAGACAAGCTCAAATGTTCCCTAGACCCTAGGAGTACAACCCAGGGTCATTTTAAACCCATTTTGAGCACCATAGGATGAGTAAAATCACATGAAAAGGGGTCACCAAAATAAAAACTCAAAAAATGAAATCAATTAAACATTACACCTTTACAACACCAATATACAATCAATTGAAAAAGGGGTAGACCTAGCCCAAAAGACACCATACACAACATTACAAAAATTCATCATGCATTTACATAGTTGATCTTGGTTCCTCTTGGAACTAGATTGGCTTAACATGGGATTTCACAAAATGTGTGGGATGATCTCTTATTATCCATGGCTTGGTTAAAACACCTGCACACTTAAACAAAAGATTAATCCAACATGTATATCATAGCCGAAGCAAGGGAAACATACACTCACACCATCGCATAACCAAATAAAACATCATAAAAATCACATCATAATTAGATTCATAATTTGTATTTTTTAATAATCCATCTCAAGATAAAATCACATAATAAATCCATAGCATAATCTCAGAACTAGTGTCTCAATAATATCATAATGCATATCATATGTCAAATCATCATCAGTGAATAAAATTAGGATCTAGTCTCATCACAACATGTTAAACATAATTAAGCAATAAAAGCATATAGTCTAATAATTCTGCATATGGGGATCAATAGTCCCCAAAAGTCTAAAATGTGTCTCCAACAGTAGTATGAAATGATCAAAATAAGGAAGTGAAAAGGTAGGCCTCACATCCTCCCCCCTAAGACTAAACTTCCTCCTAGAAGTCGTCAAAGAGGTGAGGATAAAGTGTCCTCAATCTAGTTGCATCCTCCCAAGTCACCGTGACCTCATTGTACCTATCCCACTGGACCTTAACCTGGTCTAGCTCTCGACCTTGAAGGCCCAGCATCTGACGAGCCAATATGAGAATTAGCTCCAAAGCTAGCTGTCCATCTGCCTCTACCTGTAGAGCACTCCAATCCAATACATGAGATAAATCAAATATGTAATGCCACAAAATAGATACATGAAAAACATCGTGGAAGCGTGACAGGCTAGGTGGAAAGGCTAGACAGTAGGCTACGGGTCCTATCAGCTCCAAGATCTTGAAAGGCCCAACAAACTATTGTGTGAGATTAGAGCTCTTTCCATAATGGATTGGACTCTTGTGTGGCTGCAGTCTCAAGAATACTCTTTCCCCAATTGAGAAGCTTTGATCTAATCTCTTAGTATCGGCATACTTCTTCTATCGATCCTATGCCCCCTAAATTCTCTACCTAATCAAGGTCACCTTCTGCTCCATGTCATGTACCAGCTCTAGCCCAATAGCAACCCTATCCTCTATATGGTCCCAACTCAATGGTGTCCTACAAGGTCTATCATATAAGGCCTGAAAAGGAGGCATACCCAACGAGTTGTGATGCCCATTGTTGTAGGAAAACTCAACTAGATACAGATACTCCTCCCATCTAGATTGGTGGTCCATAATGTACATGCAGAGCATATCCTCTAAAACCTGATTCACCCTCTCCATTAGACCATCTATCTCTGGGTGATAAGTTAAGTTGTGTGCCCAACGCCTACTGCAATGCCCTCCAAAAGGTTGATGTAAACACTAAGTCTCTGTTAGAAATGATGCGGTGAAGTACCCCATGTAATCTAACAATCTCATCCAAGAATACTCTCACCACTGATGGTGCATTGTACGTCATGCATATAGGTGAGAAATGCTCCACCTTGGTCAACTTGTCAACCGTCACCATGATGGCATCATGGTGGCGAGATGACATAGGAAGACCAATGATGAAATCTATGGAAATGGTGTCCCATTTCCATTCAGGTATCTTGTGAGGGTATAAAAGACCTGCCAGATGTTGATGCTCGGCCTTGACCCTCTAGCACTCAAGGCAACAAGCAACATACTCTGCAATATCTCATCTCATACCCGCCCAATGGTACAGCTGTCGCAAGTCGGCATGCATCTTCTTCACCCTTGGGTGTGCTACATAACGTGCTCTATGATCCTCTGAAAGAACTACTACATGTAGGTCACCTGCATGGGGTACATAGATGCACTTTCAATGTCTAAGTAGCCCATCTGCCTCTAGAGAATATCCTGCAAACTTGCCCACAAGGGCCCTCTGTGACTGAATCTCCCGCTGCACATCAAGAAACCACTCATCCTCAGGCAGAAGCTATAAGATGCGCACTCTCAAGTCCATACTCAAGGTCAAGGTTAGGATCTTGTGGCACCTCTGACTCAATGCGTCAACTACCACGTTCTCCTTCCCTTTGATGTAGTGGACATCAAAGTCATACTCGTAAAGAAACTCCATCCAACATCGCTGGCAGGTGTTTAGATTCAGTGACGTGAAAATGTACTGTAAGCTGTGATGATCTAAATGAAGCTCAAAGTGACGACCCAAAAGAAAGTGTCTCCAATGAACCAGAGCATGAACCACTGCTACAAGCTCTAAGTTATGAGTGGGGTAGTTCAGCTCATGGGTCTTGAGCTTTGGCGACTCATACGCGATCTCTCTACCACC
The DNA here is from genome assembly GCA_027924645.1 of Cunninghamia lanceolata. Taxonomy (NCBI): domain Eukaryota; kingdom Viridiplantae; phylum Streptophyta; class Pinopsida; order Cupressales; family Cupressaceae; genus Cunninghamia; species Cunninghamia lanceolata. Next base: position 229,578 of record BSBN01000814.1, read on the forward strand.
TTGCATAAGTACAGCTCCCAAACCCTCAAGTGATGCATCAGTACTAACCACAAAATCCTTTGCTAGATCAGGAACTGCTAAAATAGGAGCACTTGTAAGATGCTCCTTGGGGACCCCAAAGGCCCTCTCACACTACTAAGTCCAAGTGAAGCCCTTCCCTTTCTGCTGAAGGGAAGTGATGGGGTGCGCTGTCCTAGAGAAGCCCTCTACGAATCTCTGATAGTACCTGACTAACCCCATGAAACTCCTAACCTCTGTCACATTGGTGGGTGCTAGCCAATCCCTGATAGCCCTAATCTTCGATGGATCTATAGAGATACCATCACCAGACATGATGTGTCCCAAATACTGCACCTTAGTTCTAAAAAAGGCACACTTCGCCAAGTTGCCAAAAAGTTGCTACTCTCTCAAGCACTGCAAAACCTGATGTAAGTGCCCCTCATGCTCCTCCTCAATCTACAAGTAGATCAAAATATCGTCAAGGAAAATGACCACGAACCAATCCAAGTAAGTGTGGAACACCCTGTTCATGAGACTCATGAACACTACAGGGGCATTCATCAAGCCGAAGGGTACCATAGTGAACTCATAGTGGCCATATCGAGTCTAGAAGGGGTCTTATGGATGTCCACCTCTATGATGCACAAATGGTGGTAACCGGACTTCAGGTCTATCTTAGAGAACACTCTGGCTCCCTGCATCTAGTTGAAAAGATCATCAATCCTAGGTAGAGGATAACGGTTCTTCACCCTCAATTTATTAAGATGCCTATAATCCATGCACAAACGAAAAGACCCATCCTTCTTCTTCATGAAGATGACTAGTGCATCCCATGGTGAAATGCTAGGTCATGGTGAAATGCTAGGTCGGATGTGCCCCTTCTCAAGCAACTTCTTCAACTACAATTTGAGCTCTGTAAGCTCAAGTGTGGTCATCTTGTAGGGTGCACAAGACACTGGCTCGACACTTGGCACTAGATTAATGTGGAAGTCTACCTCCCTGCGAGGTGGCATACTTGGTAACTTTGGTGGAAAGACATCGGCAAACTCCCTCAAGATAGGATGGTAATCTAATGACACCTCTGGCTCATCCTCTGATCTGTCGCTAATAGTGATGGCAAACAACTGACAACCCTTCTGCATGTAGCGCTTAAGTTACTGAGTGGATATCATACAAACTATTGTGGGCTTCTAAATGCCCACTACCTTGATTGGCATGCCATGATCATCTAAACATCTAATCACCTTTCGGCAACAATCTAGCTTAGCTCTATGAGCTACAAGCCAATCCATGCCTAAAACTCCATCATAGGATCCTAAGGGCATAACCCTAAGGTCACATATTGTAGTGAAGGCCCCTAAAGATATCTCACAACCCTAAACCAAAGCATCTACTAACATCTTGGCCCCCGTGGCCAATTCAACCTCCCACCTATCACCCTACTTAGAGGCCACTAGCCTGCAACGCTCCACTAACGATGGAGATATAAAAGAATCAGTAGCGCCAGAGTCAAATAAAATAGCAATGGGGACATCCCCAATCATACATGCCATCTCGATCACTGAGGCCTGGAAGTCAACCTAGTGGTTAACAACTACTGCAAACATACGATGGGATCTACCTACATCTCCAACTGTCTGCTCTGAACCTCCTACACGAGACTGTCCCCCTGCCGTAAATCCCTATTCACTCTCTGGCTAAATGTCCTACCCCACCACATACATAGCATGGGACCCGAGCCTGTACCTATCCAGTCTAACCAGTGGACCCCTAAGAACCCCTGTATGATTGTTGTGACCTAGCAGGTCCTGCAGGTGGTCCTTGCAGTCTCTGATCCCTACGCGGGCCCTACTTTTTCCAACCATGATTATGTCCTCTTTGTGCCCTCTGCTAGGGCCTGGACCTCTACTGATACTGTTGCTGGTACTGTGGAGGCCTAGGAGGTAAAGGTGTAGAACTAAACCCTCCTCTCTGTGGTGGTGGTGGTTGACAGAAATTCTGTTGCTATTATTGCTGACTACGATCCTGAAACTAGTGATGTGAACTCTGACCTCATCCCTATATCTCCTCTATAATATATGCCTTCTCAGCAATCTCGCTCAAGGTCTAGGGGTCTACCATGCGCACTAGTCCTGTTATCCCATGAGTCAAACCTTTGATAAATTTGTGAACCAGAAGTTTTTCATCATGGAGATACTTCGCATAACGTGACAACTCAGTGAACCTGCTCTCATACTGTGCTACAGTAGAACCTCATTGCTGCAAGTCATGGAACTCATCAATCTGATGCTGCCTATAATGGTCTGACAGATAACGCACATTAAAGCATTCAATGAAAGTGTCACATGAAAGAGTATCCAAGAATAAGTAGTGCTTGCACTCCTCAGTGTGCCACCAAGTCGCTGCTACATCTCTCAACAGGTGAACTACCACGTATGCCTTTGTGTTGCCCTCGTAAGGGTGCAACACAAAGCACCTGTCTAAACTAATAAGCCAAGCCTCTACCTCGGCTCCCTCTATGGTCCCTATGAAGGTGGGTGGATTCAGCCTAAGTAAATCTCTAATGGAGTCCCCACAATCTCTATGCCCTCTGATAGGCTCATCCACACCAAAACCATAAGGCCCATGATAAACTTGCTCTACCCTCATAGCCTCCTCTTGCCTCACATGATGTGGAGGGCTCCTGCTATGAGCTTTGTAACCTGAACTAACCTCCTTCACTGTGGTGTCACATATCTCAACATAAGGCTCTACATGTGGTGCCACTCGCAGCTCGACGTGGGGCTCTACACGTGGCTCCACATGCAACTTAGCATGTGGCTCCTCACGTGGTCCTCTCGCAGATCAACATGGGGCTTGACACGCAGCTCAATACGCAGCTCTACTACGGCCGATGGTAACCTATCTAACACTGCCTATAATGCTTGTAAGATCTATGGTCTGATATCAGGTGCGAGTGGTGCTTATGGTGCCAGTGGTCCCTGACCCTTGGCTGATGAGTCACTATGTACCTCTACGGACACAGTGGCGCATGAATGCGCTCACCTTGTTCCAGGTGGCATCCTACAATAACAAAGTAATCACAAATCAATCAAAAATGCAGAATAAGTAACGTACCCAAACAACCCTAGTGTTTAAACTTGGGCTCTGCTACCAAATGACATGCCCACATTTCCCATGTGGTCACGACATGCAACACATGTGTCATGTCCACATTTGTCATGTGGTCATGACACAAAATATCAAAAAAATTCCACACATCCCTAGAAACCCCCTCACATGCGTCAGCGTACTCGGTGGAAATATGCATAAGGCATAAACATGTCAATCGAGTTTGGGGTAATGCAATCACATGTGCAATCCCCTGTGTGATGATAGCTGACTAAGAGGGTCAATGCGACGTGAGGAGCGTTGCTAGTAGGGTTAAGATCAATTGATTGATACCCTAAGTTTTCCTAAGTGAGTGGAAGGATTTCGACACGAGTCAAAATCAAAACCCTAATTCTAAAAGTATAAAGGGATTAAATAATCACTTGAATTAAACATCTAATATGTAGATACATTAAAATATTACACAACAAAAGTGGTAAAATTACTAAGATAAATAACCCTAATTTCCTAGAAAAATTCAGTAGCATAACGCCTCAAGGGCGTGTATAGGAATTATTCTAATATTAAAATTTTAACCAAAGGTTCCCTAAGCTCACTAAAATTGATTAATAATCATGCTAGGGGAATCAATTTTCCACACTAAGGTTCTCTAATTAATTAACTAGTATGAAAAATTAAATTAATATCCTTCATTGATATAAATCCTAACAACGGTAAAATAAATTGAATTGATCTCGCTACTAGAGTTACATTAGTAATCCAAAATTTACATTAATAAATAATATCCCCAAAATATTATCAAATCGAAGGTTGCCACACTAACAATTAAATAATCAAATCTCAATAAACCTCTTAAGAATTTAAAAGAGTCCCCTACATACACTATTAAATAAATTCTAATTGACTAGAGCTTACTAAAAAAATAATACAATAATCTCCTAACCCTCAAATAAAAGAAATAACAACTGTTTAACTATAATAAAATTAAAACCCACTTTAAAAGTAACACTTAACCCTTTACCCATGAGATCAAAGACAACCCAAATTAAAAAATTAATAAAAAGTCCATAAGTCAAAGTGAGAGGGAAAAGAATAAAATCTAATTTAAAAATTTCTCTTGCCCTAAAAGTTTCCCAAATAAATAAATATTATCCTTATGAAAAGAACAAAACCCTAATCCCTATTTGTCTTTTCTCTATTGTTTTTCTTTCCTCCATTTTGTTTTCTCATTTCTTTGTTTTATCTCTCTTATTGCAGGTTGCAAGTTCAAGTTCATGAGAAGCCATGGTCGTCACAAGAACAAAGGTATACTCATTTGGTATACACATATTTTTAATATCCCCTTCCTTTTTTTGTTATATATATATATATATATATATATATATATATATATATATATATATATATATACTGTTAAAAGAAATTTTAGAGTTCAAGAAAGAGATACATTTTGATTTTGTTACATACACAGTGATAAACATAGTCTATATATATATTTTAATAAGGATAATGAAATCATTGCAGGGTTTAAATGAATGGCCGAATGGCCGATTGAAGGCATGTCTGTGTTTTATGGATAGTGGCGCTGCCACAGAGATTGAAGGTTAATTTTTTTTTTGTTTTATTTTAAACAACTAAAGGGGGGGATGGGGCGGATTTCCCACCCCCCACTCCACATAACCCAAAAAAAAGTGGGGCGGTGGCAGTTCTACTGTCGCCCCCCTTTCAAACCCTTAACTTTTCAAAAGAATTTCTAACTACCACAAAAAAAAAGACAGTCGCTACTATAAACGGCGATTAAAAGAATTTACTTGGTTTATAATTATTTTATTATATAATGTGATCAATATATATATATACTCAGAAAGTATATACACAGATCTCTCAATTTCACAATATTTTCCAGCAATAGAATAATATGTATATATACTTGCATATGTTCAAATATACACATTTTCAAAGTTAGAACCTCATATTTCCAGCAAGCTATAAAATATATATATATAATATAAAATAAATATATATATATAATATATATATATATATATATATATATTCATTGTTAAATATTAATTTGTGTGTGTGTATATATATATATATATACATAAAGTATATTCACAAATGATGATATAAGCATTTTCTTTTAAAAAATGAATAGGATAAATACTACCAAGAATAATATTTTTTTTTGTCATAACATATATACATTTTTTTTAAAAAAAATTTTTTACAACAACTATCTATATATTTTTTTTTGCAAAGGCAACATAGTATTTCTAATCTAACCCTTTTATTCTTGTTTCAACATCTCAAAATATACATATATTTCCTCTTAAAACAGCAACATAAAAGATACATATATATTTTTTGAAAATAATTCAACAACACCTACATTTCATTTTCAACAACATTTTAAAACAGCCAACTAACTCATCTTACAAACTTCCCAAAAATGTATTAAAAAACATTAGGAATTATTTTAAACATTACAAAGATAAGAGAGTAACTTTCTCTCTTTCTCTTGATACAAATTTTACAAAGGCCAATCTTGGCCAAGGCTCACAAAAACCAAAATGACAATACACAAGGATTTAAAGTCTCTTCCTCCAAGCTCCAAAGCCACAATAAACCTGGAATAAACAACAAGGAAGGGAAACAAGCCATGAAGTACCACTCTCCTTCCTACCATAGACTCACTAATGAGTCACCCTCGAGCTTGGAGGTCATCCACACACAACGATACTTCACTCCACAACACAACACAACACAAGGACAAAGAAACATGAAGAACACCCATGGTTTACACAAAACAAAACTCATAGAAATGAGTTTGAAGGGGTAGGGGAGTGGACATCACTCAACTCAAGAGTGCCACTCCAAATATCTCAAAACTCAACTCTGACAAGGCCTCAAGCCAACACATTTATACTAAATCACACATATTTCTCCATGGCTCTCAAGCCATTCAAAAATGCTCATATTCACAACTTGCCCTCAAGGCCAAAATACCAAACTAGGAGGTGACCTCAAGGAGGTTCACTCCTCCCCCACCCCACACATGTTGAGCATTTTCTCCAAATGGAGAGGCTCTTACATACACCCATAAAACCCCACAGCAACAAAACACAAACAAACACAATGCAACACACAAGTAAAGTAAAATACATAAGGAAAGGCATCAAGCCTTGAATCCTACCTTAAATAGCCCAACAAGGAAGATAGTTGAAGAAGAGCCCTTCCAACTCCACCTCCAAGTCCTTATCCAAAATGAGCCTCCAAAAATTCCTCTAACTCTCCTCTCAAATTCAAATAAAATTGGAAAAATAAAATCAAGTCAACAACGCTCTCCCTCTCTTCAAGAGGGATTAAAATAGGCTCTCCTCATGAGCCTTGAGGAATGAGAAGGTGACACATGTCACCTTCTCCTTCCTCCTCTCATCCACTTGCAAGCTTCATGGAATGTGGGTGTGACACTTGTCATCCTCCTATTCCACCAAGTCTTGCCCCCTCCACTTGTGCTCTCTAACACATGTGGGAGAGAAAGGTGGAGTCAAAAAAAGATGTGGGTACAACAAGTGCCTCAATCCTATCATCCCATGAAGGCCCACAAAACCCTAAGGTCCTCTCACCAATGTAAAAGAGCCTTAGAGTTGGGTCCTCCACAATTAGGGGTCTTGAAGACTCCCCAAGCCTTGGAATGAGGTGTGGATAAGGTTGAGTGTTTGACCCAACCTTCCACTCCTTCCCAAACTTCCATTTTCGTCACTTCACTTTAGGATGAAGTTTAAGTGACCAAATGGGAGTTATCCTAGGGTTAGACAAGCTCAAATGGTCCCTAGACCCTAAGGGTACAACCCAGGGTCATTTTTAACTCATTTTGAGCAGCATAGGATGAGTAGAATCACATGAAAAGGGGTCACCAAAATAAAAACTCAAAAAATGAAATCAATTAAACATTACACCTTTACAACACCAATATATAATCAATTGAAAAAGGGGTAGACCTAGCCCAAAAGATACCAAACACAACATTACAAAAATTCATCATGCATTTACACAGTTGATTTTGGTTCCTCTTGGAACTAGATCAGCTTAACACGGGATTTCACAAAATGTGTGGGATGATCTCTGATTATCCATGGCTTGGTTAAAACACCTACACACTTAAACAAAGATTAATCCAACATGTATATCATAGCCAAAGCAAGGGAAACATACACTCACACCATCGCATAACCAAATAAAACATCATAAAAATCACATCATAATTAGATTCATAATTTGCATTTTTTAATAATCCATCTCAAGATAAAATCACATAATAAATCTATAGCATAATCTCACAACTAGTGTCTCAATAATATCATAATGCATATCACATGTCAAATCATCATCAGTGAATAAAATCAGGATCTAGTCTCATCACAACATGCTAAACATAATTAACCAAAGTAAAAGCATTTAGGCTAATAATTCTACATATGGGGATCAACAATCCCCAAAAGTCTAAAATGTGTCTCCAACAGTAGTATGAAACGATCAAAATAAGGGAGTGAAAAGGTAGGCCTCACACTCTCCATGTCACCATGGTCAAAGGGACACTTTGTGACACTTGTTCCATAGTCCTTAGAATCTTTCCAACCTCCCTACAAACATGGTCTCCTTGTTTGACCTTCTCTCTTTGGTTATTGTGAGCCTTGTGACATGTGGAGTCATGTCACCCCTTTTTCTCCACCATGTCAAGGTGCGAGGAACATCTTCCCTCTTTCTCTCCCTCATCTCAACCAGCTCAATCCTCACCGTGCACCTCTCAAGACAAAGTCTCCACTGTTGAGATCTCGACACATGGATTTGCCCCCTCCTTGGCCTATAAAACAAAGCTCATTCCCTCATTCTACAAAACATAAGCTATAGCAAAGTTACTCTGTAGAAATTCCAGTGTGCCTTTGGCAAAGCATCCATATTGCTCATTTCATTTTGTATCCATTATCTTCATATCCATCCAACAATGTCTTCAATCATCCATCCCTCATCCTCACAATAGTTGCATTGTACGTAATCTCCATTGCATTTATCCAACATAAAGGCATTCAAGTATTGTCATCTTCAAACAGCAAGGAAGCATGCTTTTGAGAGTTCTATTCATCAACAAGATCAATACAAGATAGGCAAACAATGGAAGGTTTTAAGGTAAATCAGTTTTCAAGGTAATATTTCTTTTGTTTATTTGATTTGCATCATATTTCATTGAGATTATTGGATTATTAGTAGTTTAATACTGTTGACAATATTTCCACTAACATTTTTGGTGCCCACCATGTGGCATTGCTTCATTTTTAACTTCCTTCTGAGTGTTTTGTGAAGGTTCTATCACGACAGGTCGCTTTTGCACATACAACTTCTAGTTCGATGCATTTAACACATTCTGTTGCACTTTTACCTTTCTGCGCTTATGACATATCCTTCTACACATCTAAGACATTTTCCTATGCTTTTGATCTTTCTACGCATATACAGCACAGTCATGTGCTTTTGACTGTTATTCCCGCGCATTTATGAATCTATGCATATACTACGTAGTGTTGCACATATGACCCATAGTCCTGCGCATGCAATTTGTAATAGAGAGTTGTAAAAGTCTTATAAGGTTTTCCATTCTAACTTTCGTCTGTAGGTGTTAGGAGTTGGATTTAATCATTTTAGTTGCATTAGTAAGCTACCTAGAACTAATTAGGAAGGAGTAACTTTATATGTTCATGCAAATCTTCACATAGACTTAACTAGGAGGAAAGTAAATCATTTTGTTGCATCACAACTTTCATCTAGTCCCAGCCTAGGGGTTAAAATTGAACAATTCCTTGATGCTTTTTCACTATCTTGTACTACAATCTTTCACATAGCATAATAGGGGAAAGTAACACTTGTTTTATTTCTGTAAACAACAATCTACACTTAGATTTGTTAGAGGGATAAAATTAACAAAATCTTTTCCAAGTTATTGCTATCTTGTTACAAATTTTTTTGCTTAGTAGAGTTAACACATTAAGTTATTTTTCTTTTAACTAGGGAGATAAAGAACCAGTGTTCTCCATGTTTCTAGAATGATAATAGGAATATGCTCTCCCCTTAACTGGGTGACCAAAATGCCAAACTTATCATTTTGCATGTTTTACCTTTAGAGAGGCCTAGCCTTGGAAATCCTTCCTTCCAAGTGGGAATGACCTTAAGTGATAATGGGATAAATCCAAGCTCCTCCAAGTCACTATAAATAAATTTCATTTGTGATGAAAGTTGCAAGTGATAGGTGTTGTTATATTACACTGACAAATGTTTCCCCCAAAATCCTATGGAGCGTAACCTCTACAGGCTGGGAAGCCTTCTTATCGAAGCGAATGGCCGCACATGTAATCACTTGAATGGATGCCTTGACTAAAATCCTTTTGTTCTAGTAAGCCAAAATCCTGTATTTGATGACAAAGGAGGAGGAACCTCTAGAGCCGTCTAATGTCATACACTCATTTAGTGTAGAGACAGAAAAGTTCAACTCTTCAGAGGAACTATAACTTGGTATGCGTGAGAAGTGAGTGCCATGGAGGGGAGCTGGTACTACCAAGTTATTAGCTGTCTACCTTTATGCAAGTGGTTGGTGTAAAAACCAAGTTAGAACTCATCAAATATTGTCCTTGCCATCTTAGGATTGTAATTGTTTGTTTTTAATTTTGTTACGTAATCATGAAAACCTTTTGTTCTCTGTGCTTTCTTGCAATAACTTGAACCAAAATTAGCATTGAAAACCTTAGATTAACCTAGGAAAATGTTCCAAGTAAATCAAACTATCAAACTAAAACAAAAAACCAAGTTACATGCAGTTCTGTGCATATAAAACACTCTACTGCACATACAACACATCCTGTTGTGCATTCAATCCTGCTACGCATTTAACCAATTCTGTTGTGCATTTAAAACATCTTGTTGTGCTTATAATCTTTTAGCACATTTAACATACAGAGTTGTGCATATAAAACACAGTGCTGCTCTTTTAAACCTAACCAGATCGATGCATTTGACCAATAGAGCTATGCATTTGATTCGTTATCCTGCGCTTTTGAAGCTGCACATACAAAATAGAGGCATATTCTATACAATTTGGGATAAAAGTATTATCAGTTTTAGGTACCCTTTTTGCTGTAATTTCACCCTGAAAAATCAGTTATATCGTGCAAACACCTTTCCATATAATTTTCACAAACATCTTCTTTTCACATCATTGACTTTCTATCAAAACACCTCAAAAATCAAAACCACAACTTTCTTCTAGGACCTAGTTGATACTCTACCAACCCAAACAAGAGCTAGTTAGTTTTATAACAGGTTTTCAAATCATCTTTCTCAACAAAACTATACTAGTGTAACCTTGACAAGAAAATAGTCCTCATCAAATAGTGGTGTCAATCTATCCCTATTTAGGACTACCACTTGTATTGTCACTTTGATAGCTATTAGATATTATAGCTCAAGATTTACCTTGTTTGAGACAAACATAGAATCAACAAAAACCTTAGCAAAATCAATTCCAATCAAACTCACCTTCTACCATATCACACCTCCAATCAAAATCAAAATCCAACAAATCTCATAATCTCATTTCATCCCATCCCAAAATCTTGCATGGTGCAAACTAGATCTCAATCAAAATAAAAGAAAAACATGGACAACCTTAACAATAATATACCTGATCCGGATGATGAGAAAGTCACCCAAGAGGAAATCCTCCAACAACTCCAAGATCCTAAGTTCCAAAAGATAATGGATAGAGTTGTTTCTACCGATCCCCAAAAGTATTTCCTCATGCCTTCTCAACAAGGAGCAAAGCTACCCACAGACTTTGACATCTCTAATATATGAGAAAATAATGCCTCAAATGAAGCTAAGTCATTGAAAGATGGCTCCAAAACTAAAAAAGAGACTCCAACAGTACAAAAGGCTAAGGATACACTTAATCCCTTGGATGCATTGACAACCCAAATCCAAGCCTTACAATAGCAATTGGTAGATATTCAAAGTGGAACCACAACGAAACATTATTCACTTGAAGATATCTCACCTTACCCATTTGACAAATCCTTGAACATGATACTTTTTCCTATAAGATTTGAAGTGCCAAAATTTGACAAGTATAGAGGAAAAGGAGATCCTAGAGATCATATCAGGGAATTCAGTGTCGCTTGTCTTGAAGTCGCCCACAATGAAACTTATCTAATGTGACTATTCCTTCGAAGCCTAGGAGGACAAGCTATGGAGTGGTTTTCATGTCTACCTTCGGCATCTGCACCTTTAACGAATTAGTGGACAAATTCATCACACATTTCTCTTATAACATAGAACATGAAATCTCCATGCTAGACCTTTGCAATAATAAACAAAAAGGAGGAGAATCATTTGCAACTTTCCTACAAAGGTGGAGGCAACTTGCGAGCAAGTGTCCCTATCACATACCTAAAAAATAAATAATAGAAATGTTCATGCATAATTTGTCCACTAAGCTAAGCTATCAAATACAAATCCAATGTCCATCAAATTTTAGTAAGGTCATTAAGATGGGGCTTCTCATTGAGAAGGATTTGATAGCAAAGGGGCAAGTAAAGATATACAAAGACACCCCAAGCTCTAACAACAATGTGGATAAGTCACGGGTTTGGACTAAAAACAAACCCATAGTGAATGATGGTGTGATAGATGCAAAACATGTGGCACCAAAGAAACCTATCCAATCTGCTGAATAACGCACCATCTACCAAGCCTCAAGGCACTGAACAAAAATAAAACAACTTCCCTCCAAGAAGAAAGTTTGCACAACTTAGCGAATCACTTGAATCTGTACTTAGAAACTTGATTGGGGGCAACATGATCACACTCCCAATGGTGCATGAATATGAACCCAAGTTTAAATCTCCTTGGTGGAATGAAAATGACTTTTGTGAGTACCATAGGAGCAAAGGTCATAAAACCAATGATTGTATGAAACTCAAGCATGTCATTCAAGACCTTATCGACCAAAAACGTATATCTATTAATGAAGGACATGCTACCAATGATGAATATATGGCATTCAAGAATCCTCTTGCTCATTATGAGAAAGGCAGTTCTTCAAACCAAAACAACAAAGGGACTGACAAAGTAAGCTATAATAATGCTTCTTTTGATTACACCATCAATCATATCTCCCAACATGATTCACACATCAATGTGATCACCATAAATGATCATCCTAACTATAACATGACTACACATCGTGGAAATGTAACTCTACAAGGGGCTCAATCAAGGCCATCTTCCACATCCAAGTCACCCTCTACATCAAATAAGTACAACATTATTGACCAACTTCACAAAACACCCATGCATATTTCCATCTTGGAGTTATTGCATTTATCACCTTCCCATAAATCCATTTTAGAAAAAGCTCTCTTGGAGACAATAGTTCCTACGAACCTTGCCTAAGATCAATTCCAAGCTATGGTAGGCCATCTCACCACACCACATTTCCTATCCTTCATTGAGAAGGATGACATGTCAATAAATCGACCACAGAATGCATCCCTACACATTGAGGCCCTAATACATAAGCACAGAATAAAAAAGGTCCTAATAGATGGAGGGTCTGGTTTGAACATTTGTACACTAAAGTTAATCCTTGCATTGGGGTTCTCTGAAAATGTTGTTGATCCCAAGAAGAAGATAACCATCAAGGCATATGATGAGGAAGAAAGAACCTCCAAATGAATGGTGGTTTTGCCAATACGAGTGGGACTAGTAGAAAATGATGTAGTGTGCCAATTTCTCAACATGGAGCTTGTATATAACATTCTTCTAGTGTCCCATCTATGTATCACCAATGTATCAAGTTTCTGCATAACAGTCAAGAAATAACCATACAAGGGGACCCCAATTCTTTTTAGTATTGCAATGCCATACAGTCTAAGCTAGAAGTTGTAATCCCCACCAACCATGCAGCTTCACCCTCTACAGCCAATGTTGACCCAAGCTCGATACCTTCTACATCAAAATTTGTAGAACAAAAATTCAAGATCAGGGATAAAGGTGTAGGAGAGTATTCCATTGAGAAAACCTTTTGTCTCATAGGATTGCCTCATTCGCCCAAATCCACCCATCCATTACCTCATTCATCTACCCATACACCTACAAAGGATGTGATCCAAAGGCTATTAGCAAGGAGTAAATCACCCTCATGCCATCAAATCCCTGTCCTTGAAATTATCCATGAACATTCAAATACCATGCCAAGTCCTTCAAACCAATCATGTCATCCACAACCCCTTGAGCCTATTCAAGAGCCTCTCCATGAGTCATCTCCTTCCACCTCCATTCAAACAATTCAAGATGTATGTCAAGAACATAATCTAAAGCAAGTGGAAACACCTAGTCCTAGTCCTAATCAAGATCAAATAACTTTCATTCCACCCATCCATAACATTTACCTTTTCCATGATCAAGATATTACCAATGAAAAATCTATCCATGAGCAACTTAATCCTATGCCTATCCATGAGCAAGAAATCCAAATCCAACCCATCCGTAAGATATATCGTTTCCATGATCAAGATGATATCCATGATGAATAACTTATCCATGAAAACCTTTATCCTATTCATACCTCCACAACCATTCGTGAGCAAGATACCCAAGACCTACATGCTCCATCTAATGCAAGTCTTGTTTATCTACTTGAAAATTCAACCCGTTTCATGGCCTTCCTAGAAACCTCTCCACCTATCCATGATCCTATACCATCCACTTGTCATGATGAGACACTTGCCTCCTAAGCAATCATAGGAGATAAAACAAATAAATAGGATCCTAATAAGCACAATCTAGATCCTAATGATCCTCCACTATCCATTATTAACTCCATTCCAAGTTCAACATATCCACTTGGTCTATCTACCTTCATTCATGAATGTTCCTCCTTGGAACAACAACAACCATTGTCCACCACTTCTCCATCCAATAAAGAACTCAAGACTAGTTCTCAAACTACACCTAGTTCCATAGTGCATCACATGCTCCAAAATATGAACTATAAAGGTAAAGGCTTAGGCCTTCACGAATAAGGTATTTTGGAGCCCGTATATATTGAAGTCCCTCCACCCTCTTATGTCCTTGGCTATATTCCCCAATAAAAGCAATCTCATGATGTTGGTACTTCCTCCATGCCTTCTAAATCCACTCATTCCCATCACACATCCTACCATATCCCCAAAATATATGTTGCCATTCCACCTCCCTTATCATACAAATCCCAAAAGCATGTGACCATACACCTTCCACTATCCAATCTACCTCCACTACTTCCAACTCCTAACATCCCTCCATTCATTTTACCATCAACTCTTCCAACAGAAAATCCATCCATCCATACATTCCTTGACATTCCTATTCATGACCAACAAATGCACACATGGTCTAAACACGAGGCTTCCACTCATTCGACCAACCCCAAGGGATATAAAAATAAAGATGTGGATACCTTCTTCAAAAGGAAAGGAAAAAACTAAAGTAGTTTGGGTTCCTAAGCAAAAATCAAGAAAGTCAAATGAGGCATCCACCTCTCACAAATCTAAAACATCCTTTTCCATCCATTCCATTCCAAAATATCAAATTCTGCCAACCCACAAATCAAGTAAAAATCATAAAAATACTAAATCCATGTGGGTCCCTAAATCACTCCATCAACCATCCACTAAGCAAACATCACCATTACTTCCTTCCAATCACAATCTTCCATATTTGTCATAGTGTGTGCAACAGTTGGTCATGATTCCTTTTCACACCCTATCATTCAACCATTATCCTACTTATCTACCCTATCATCGTCCTATGGTCCATGCTTTTGCATAAATATTTCATCCATCTTCGTTGCATAAGTCCTACATAATCCACATCATAATTCATTATCATTCCTTTCACAATTCACTATATACCTAATCCATTTTCCTTTCATACAATCTCCTTACCAACATCTATGAGCATTTAACATGGCCCATTTGGACCAACATCCATCTGGCAGGACTATCACCTTTCATGGAATTAGACACTTGAGTCCCTCTCATCCATATTCCATCTATCCCCATTCACAAATATCCAAAAAAAAAATCCTTCATCCAATGGTGAAAACTTGGCAAACAGGCGCCTTGGATAAGTACCATGATGAAAACCTAGCAAACAGGCATCATGTGTAGGTTGATCTTCTATGTCACTTACCCTTGAGAGCACATTGTGTCATCGACCTTATCTTTTTCCATCCTATGTAACCATACCACCTTGTCATCCTTATCCTACATATACCTATCATATTGAGTCCATTCATCCTCCATTCCTCTTTTGATCTTGATAAAGATATGGGTGGAAAATGTCGAAACATGCTTTGGAAAAATTCTTGATACACCTTATCTTTTTCAAAATAATCCAATCCTATCATCCTCCTTCATTGTAAGCATTGTCATGTCAAATCCTGAGTTATTCCTATGTGACATAGTCTTTGGAGATCACATCCTTGTTTTCTTCTATGTGCATCTATTCTATCCCTTATCGCCCATCCTTTTATCCAATCATCAATCCTACAAACTCCAATGCAAGGGAATCAGAAACAATGTCAATAATAAACTGCTACCTCCATTTGTTAGTACAACCCAACCCGCATCCATCTTTCCTATCATATTCATCCAGTAACTGCATCCATATCACATCTACCTAGAAATGACTTACCATAGCCTAGTATCTGGTCACCCCTATCACCTTATCCAATAGGGCCATTCCATCACATTATCCTATCATTCATCTTATCACAAGTCTATCATCAGTGTCAGTCAAATTTTAAACTACGTTGCCTCTGAGTTATCACATAGGCAAGGCCATCATTGATGTGCCCCCGAGGCTCCTTTTCCATCCATTCCATCCCATGTCAATCAACCTTTGGTCCATTCAAGTCCGCACTATTTCTCATCACCTAGGTCTTTAGGTCCACATAGGTCCACCCCTAAACTACATTGCCTCTGCGTCGTCACGTAGGCAAGGCCATTTAGCAATGAGCCCTTGAGGCACTAGATCAGTTCATTAGGGCCTGTCACATTGTTCATTGTCAGTTCATCCATAATAAATAAATCCTCTACTTGATTGGGGGCATACCCTCGACCTAGTTAAGGGATAGGATTCTTGAATGCTATAACTTCAAAGGGTAAACAAACAGATCACAGTTTTATTACTAGACAACAAGCAACATGACAAGCAAACTTTCAACATCATCTTGACACAAAAGACAACAAAACTAAACTTGACAAATCCATTTTGACCTAAGACATCAAACTAATTTTATCAAGTTATTGCAAGAAAACATGTTTTGGGCAAGAAAGTTTTTCAATGGTTATTTTAAAAGTCTTATATCATAATTTTTGTTATTATGTCTTTCTAAGCTACTCAAGAATGTATCAAACTAGAGAAGCTATGATGGGGGCATAATTATTTTATTTGTCTATTGTTTGTGGATTTATCTTTAGTAATGTGAAAGCCTTGTCTAATGACATGATCAACACTATGATCATCGAGGACATCAAAGGTCTAAACATGAAACAGGTTTAATCCTTGTCTGTTGATACACAAGCAGTACTCAAGTCATCTTCGTTCAATTATACTTAGATGCTTGTACTACCTTGCTACACCAAAATCCATGTAAGTAATGCTCAAGTCATCATGGTTTAATTATACCTGGATTCTTGTATTTTCTTACAACATTTTAAAAGCTCAATGATGAAACAAAGTACTTCAAAAACTCGCACAATCAAAGATGACAAGAATTCATATACATACTTATCCCATTACATTATAAGCATGTTATCATTTTACCAAAATCCATGTGTCTTTGTGATCATGTGTCTATCCAATTTCTTATCTTCCGTTAACCATTGTCATTCATTATCCAATTTCTTATCTATCATTGTCCAATTTCTTATCGTTTTTTACCAAGTCATTCATTATCATGTATTCAATTCATTTTCTTCTAAAAAGTGTATTGTTATTAAGATTGAGTATACTTGGCATTAGCAAAAATAAATCATTATGTGTCATAATCAAGTCCATTATCATAGATGCATATCATTTGGTTCATTAGGATGCATAAATACGTGTAAATCATAAAAATGTCCATAGAAAGAGTCATATACTCAGATCATTCATCCATTTGAGTATCATATGTATATCATGATTAGAAAACAAAATAATACAAAAACATAGATAGCATGATCATCAAATTAAAACCATCTTAGTGCACGCATACATGAGTCATATTATTACATTTTGCATTGTGCAAATCAACACATGTAGAAATCATAACATATAGGTCCATCTTGCATATAGCATTAGGTCAAACATCATAAACATGTAGAGGCATCATGTCTAGTAAATCAAAAATCTATAGAAGCATCAACATAATCATTATAAGTGTTGCATCATACAAGTCATCATATAGACTATTAGGTCCATCACGTAACATAAGCATGAGCATCTAAATCACAAACCATGTAAGTCATCTATAAGCATAACATCATAGCATAAAAACATAAGCCATGTCCATCACATCATCATCACATATGTATAAATCATAACATAGTCTATCGAATCATGGTCTCATATCATCATCATCAAAAAGAATAAAAGTGTCCAAGTGTACAATGATATCAAAATAATAATACATCTCAAAGTGTCTGAGCCAAAGTGGTGTGTACATGTCAATAGATAGCTAGGAGTGACTCCCTCCTAATGGTGCTGGCTGTGGTGGTATGGTGCCTCCTACTCCTCCTCCTCCTTTGCCTGTTGACCATGTCCCTGGTCCACCCCCTCCTGATGGCCCACGAGGTGGCCCCATAGGTCCCATCACCACACCACTCTCTACGGGTGTCCTCTGTGACCTTCTACGGTAGCTAGGTCTATAGCTGCCTATCCTGCACTTTGGGGGCACTACCTGCTCATATAAGGACTGCCAGTAGAAGATCTCCTGACCTGCTTTGACCATCTCTACAACCATCTGTCCAGTGCCACCTTGTGTCACAGTCTGTTGCACCTGCTCTAAGAGTGCCTCTGCTCTCCCATATCTTTGGATAGTTGTATCTCTCTCTAACTAGATAGTCTGTAGGTCACCCTACAGCTATGTAATATGGGCCTGCATCTACCTAATCTATCCCTATTGTTGCTATAGTAAAGACTGAACTTGAGCCAACTGGGCTCGTAACCCTGTTATAACCCCATCATCTGGCCCCTGCCCCTATGGCTACACGAGAGGCTGCACCTGTGCCTGTAAAGCTAACTGTGCATGCTAGGTAGGATCAATCCATTGGTGAACCCTCCTCCCATCTCCATCTTGGCCATCATCTCCATCATTGCCATCATGTCCACTATCATGACCACCTCCACCACTGCCACCACCACCACCATCATGACCTCCTCCTCCTCCTCCACCATCACCATCATCCCCACCTCGACCACCTCTGCCTCCCCGTCCTTGTCTCCTTCTGTGTCACCTCCATGGCCCCTTGTCCTCATCCTCCCAATCATCTAGAATCGGGGCTTTCTCTCTTGGTCTAGAGTAGCACAGGAACGGATGTGCAATGACCAATCAAAGAAATTATGTGTAGTACCTACATCTACCACTACCCTATGCATCGCCCATGGCTGATATGGAATATGTAAGAACTCATCTCGAGTTGTCTCATAGGATGGGCTGGGTCCCCATCATGTCCTCTCCTTATGTGTCCAGGCAAATATGGCATTACCCTGGGGCATCCCTTGGATCTTGCGAAACTACCTGAACACACGTGATACAATATGTCTCTCCAATATGTAGGGTGTCCTCCCTATAAGCCATCTAGTCTAAAAACAAAATGGAAGCTCAGATGCATCATCATCCCATACCTCATAGTCTAGGTATGGTCACCAAACAATAGAGTCAACATTGTCAAAGGCATGTCTCCAATACTCCAACTTTCCCAGCATGGGCTAGGAAAGGCTATCCTGAAACATGTAGGAGTAGGGCTGACCCCTACCACGAGTGCCAATGCCAATATGACAAGTGATGGCTATGTGTGTCCATGTCCATATCTAGAGAAGTGAAACTCTGCAAGCCAAAATAGAAGAACTATCATAGAAAAACTCATTTAAACCATGGTATAAGTGTGTGAGGATGCAAACTCTCCAGGCATATCTAGTGCCCTGTGTAGTGATCTTCTCTAACACTCACCCCCATCCAATTGCAAAACCACGTGATTGTCTATCAGGGCATACAATACCTCTGATCAACCCAGCCACAACTGAAGGTAGAGGCTCATAGTAAGCCACCATGTTAGCCCATCTAATCTATGTACCATTGATCTCATCATCATCAAAGACTTGTCTACACTCGTCTAATCTTGCCCTTGTCTACGGCTAATACTCAACAAGCTCTTCATCAATAGGAATATGCAGAATCCTATGAATGTCCTCTAGTGCCACTATAATCTCCCTAGTGGGAAGGTGAAAGGTCCCATCCTCGCTATGAAACCTCTCCACCAGAGCAGTCAGCATGCCAAGATTAGCCCTAATCTCAAGCATGAAGAGGAAAAATGATAATCCAGCCGATCCAATAACAAGTAGATCAGTCTCAGTTAGATAAGGCCTCAACATCAGCATAATTGGAAATTGTTCCCTCGACATGAGGACATCATCTAACTCCTCCTGCAATCAAACAAGAACATGTTAATCAACCAAAACTGACTAAACTGCAAGTCTATCTATCCAACATCAAAAACTTAGTTATTTCAACAGGAAAGCAATCCTATCATCTCTCCAGAGATTCTATCAATCTTAGAGATGACCTATCAGTTGACCAGCATCCATCACATAGTCAACTTCATTAAATTTCTAAGTGTTTTACTAAACCTAAATCAAATGCACAGTTCTAACTGTCAGATGTGCAACTTTATCTCATATGTGCAGCTTTACATTGCATGCATAGAAATATCTTGAATGCGGTGCTTTATTTCAAAAGCACAGGACTGTACCTTGTTTGTGCAGTATAAACTTGCTTGCATAGCAAAATATCAAATGCACAGTAATATATTACATGCGCAGCATCCCTAACTAAATGCGCGAGAGGATATTAAAAATGCAGAAATACACTTCAAATGTGAAAATTACACATTTGTGTTGATTCCGATGTCATATGCACAAAATTGCGGCATATGCACAGTATTGCGTGACATATGTGTCATTCTGGCTTTCAGCACCTATAAAACCTCAAACTTTGCCTATCATTTAATGCAATCATAAATGCACCAAACCTAGAAATGAAGGGGTGCTTACCGGTGCCCTGTAGTCTACTAGACAATTGAACCGTCGGATCCACTCAAATCGATGAAGCTCAATAGGAAACTGATGCATCTTCATTGGTTGCTCTATGCTCAAAAGGCTCTAATCTCCTAAAAGCTCTCCAACTACAACAAGTATGCAAATGACTAGGAATGTGACCCCACACTCCTATATATAGCGCATGGAACCCTAATGGGAGGTGCTTGACCTTGTCCATGCTAGGGCATGATTTTCACCTAGTTTTTCTTCCATGTCAACCAATTTCTTCACCCGTCAATTTGGTCGTGTCAATCAACCTATCTCATCATGAGATTGTCCGTCATCCTATCATCGCATTCTTCCTGTCCAATCTCCCGAGGGGGCATCCTATCGTCATTTAACCTATACCAAGGGCAAAACCGGGGCATATATCAATCACAGAAAATTTTTATTCTTTGAAACAACATGTTAAAACACATTGTCTCAAAGAGGGGAAAAATGTATACACCTAAAAATGGCAAAGACAAATTAAATAAATATTTATTATTTATTTAATTCCCATTCTTCTATCAATGAATAAATTCATCAATTTATCTACTTGATTCATGATCATCATCAATAGTCCATCGATTTATTTAATTAAATAAATTAATCCTATTCTTCTAATGTCTCATCTAATTAAATAATTCTAAATTATTTAATCACAAATCATTCTATTCCAAAGTCAAAAGTCCTCTAATCCACATCATCTAATCCACCTCACCATCTTGTACATGTAATTAAATATTTTAATATTTAATTATTCTATTCTCCCTCACCCACATGGCCTATTATCTCTCCAACCATCCTTATTCCAAAGGGCATGGTCTCTCCATGTCACCATGGTCAAGGGGACACTTTGTGACACGTGTTCCATAGTCCCTAGAATCTTTCCAACCTCCCTACAAACATGGTCTCCTTGTTTGACCTTCTCTCTTTGGTCATTGTGAGTCTTGTGACATGTGGACTCATGTCACCCCTTTTTCTCCACCATGTCAAGGTGAGAGGAACATCTTCCCTCTTTCTCTCCCTCATCTCAACTAACTCAATCCTCACCGTACACCTCTCAAGAAAAAGTCTCCACCATTGAGATCTTGACAGATGGATTTTCCCCCTCCTTGGCCTATAAAAGGAACCTCATTCCCTCATTCTACAACAAAAGCTATAGCAAAGTTACTCTGTAGAAATTCTAGCGTGCCTTTGGAAAAGCATCCATACTGCTCATTTCATTTTGTATCTATTATCTTCATATCCATACAACCATATCTTAAATCATCCATCCCTAATCCTCACAATAGTTGCATTGTAGGTAATCTCCATTACATTTATCCAACATACAACCATTCAAGTATTGTCATCTTCAAACAACAAGGAAGCATGCTTCTGAGAGTTCTATTCATCAACAAGATCAATACAAGATAGGCGAACAATGGAAGGTTTCGAGGTAAATCAGTTTTCAAGGTAATAATGCTTTTGTTTATTTGATTTGCATCATATTTCATTGAGATTATTGGATTATTAGTAGTTTAATACTATTGACAATATTTCCACTAACAGTGTATGTTAGTATGATCAATTTTTAATTGATTATGATTTCGTATATGAGCATGTTTGGTAAAATTTTACTTCAGGGTTGAAAGGTTTGTATGAATATGAAAGCCAGTGTTCAATGGAGCAAGTAAAGATGTTGCCTGTGTATGAGTGTTTCATGATTAGTGAAGAAGATGACTCCAAGGTTTCACATGAGCCTCCCACTCACTCTAACTTTCTAGACTTGGAGCTGCAATTTTGCTTCAATGAATCAGGGCAAATGCTTCTTAATGAGACTATTGAACAATTTTTTTATGAAATTTTCATGTTTGATGTGCAAACTGAGTGTGATTTCAAGATTAATGATGTCAACTGTTAAAGAGACTATGAGTGTTTTCAATTTTCAATTTAGTTGGATGGGCATTATTGATGTATAAAATTGTGCAGGTTCCAACACCAACATGGGAAGCTTTAAGAATGTAGGACTTGATACTTGAAACAACCTCCAGATTTTACAGAAGCTGGCTCTTCCTTTTTTAATTAGGGTTTGGGTAAAGGGAAGGAAAAAATAAGATTACAAATACAATAAATAGAACTTCTAATTCTATAGCGATGCACTTGATTTATATGTATTTCAGTAACTTAGCATAGTGATTAAATTCCCAAGATTCAACTATATCAAAGAGAAAATGCTGCATGACTAACATAGACAAATTGTAAACAAATTTAAAATCAAAGGCCAAACTCAGAAGATTGATATCGAGACATAGAAAATACCACCAATGGCATAGAATAGAGTTCCTTTCATTAACAATTCAGTTAAGTACAAAAGGCACAAAAACATGCACAGATATATCAACTTCCTTCTTTTGAAACAACTAAACTAAGGCAAAATGATATAATCTAATTACAGCAAAAATCTCTGAATTTTTAATCAATAAAATGTCCCCTTGAGTTACAAAATCTTTCTGTATTTATAGCCACAAAATTTGACTCAAGATCACCTTCAACTGCCTGAATCTTAACGGCATCAATAGAACTGAAATTCAACTGGGACTTGAATTGACACTGAAAATCTCCCCAAATCTGCAACTATCTTCCCCTACACGCTCATTGGTTGAGCGATAAAATATGTGGCACTATAACTACTATTCTATTGTGACACATGGCATCACCTGCGAGTTCTCAAATAACTCCAAAATATACCACACGGCACTTTTTGCTCAATTCTTAGCTTCCTTTCCATTCAAAAGGGACACACAGAAAACTACCACTTGTCGCCATCTACCACACTTGAAACTTGATATGTGGCAACACCTAAGAACCATACTGGGATGCTTGGCACTCTCCGCCCATTCTGAAAGTTTCTTCACTTTATGCCTTAAACACCCATGGTAATGACACATGTCACTCACCGTATCACTTATAAACTGTAGCTTTTATCTTGCGGGACCCACCATATGTATCGGCACCTTTAAAAATAGAGACACACGGTGCCATCTGCCATAAAACAATCAAAGAATGTGGCGCCTTTCGGCTGTTTCTAAATCTTATCAAAAGAGTCTCTCGAAGCCTCATGGAGATGACACTTGTCACACTCCACGTACAACTAAAACATATAAAAGAAATATACATGGTAATTGACAACAATATCAATAGCTTCTTTGGTGTTACCTTCTGCGCACAACATGTGACACCCTTCGCTGCATCAAAAAACTGTCGTAACATCTCAGACCCACCACATATATCTTGGTGTCTCAAAATCTATCAAAAAAAGAATACACACGGCACTATCTGCTACAACAACAAAAGGACACTTGGCACCTCCTGAGTGCAAGCTGTATCGAAAGAAAATTTTTACCAAGGCTCGCGACAGTGACATGTGGTGCACTCCGCATGCAGAAAGAAACTCAATAAAAGATACACAGCCAAGGATACGTCACGCCTTCTGCATACGAGAATTATGAAGCATAAAAGAAACACACGGCATCCTCTGCTTAGCACTAGATTTTACACATGGCAGCCTCGCGGGTAATTTAGCATTTTCCTTAGAGGTCCTCCATATCAATACATGGCACATTCTGTGCATAGGAAACATATAGCAACAGTAAAAAGAATATCAGTGAAAACTCTAGAAACACTGAGCCACAACCAAGCAAAAACAAAATGTAGAGTTTGGCTCTACAGTTCATGGCAACTACAAGGACTTCTGTGCCCGCTCAGAAAGAACTCCATAATCAACAAAAAAAGTTCCAAAAAATAAAATTGTGCTACCACTGTCAAAGAATCTCAATTATAACTTCTACAACGCAACCTGATATATAGACCACTCTGAATCTAAGAATCCCTATCTACTCTGCAAATCCTAGAAAGCAAAATCTAAATTGATGATGTCCTTATGAGAAAAAGAGTACAAAATCTGTACCACGGCATGTAATTGAAATTCAAGCTGAGCCATTAGGACAAGGACTGCTTCCACTTCTTCCACACTAAAAGAATCACTCAAACCTTAGAAAATGGTCTAATCATTTTGTTTGGTTAGCAGCAAAACCTTTATGGCATCAGTCATTAAAACCATATTGTCATCAGGAAAAGGAGAAGGCAAGCCTAACTATACCAATTCCTCAATGTGTCTCTTCATATTCTTAACACCCTCCTTTACTACATCAAGTAGTGCCTTGCAACCCATGGCAGCCGAATTACAACTCAAAACTTCATTCACTTTCTTTGCAGCAATCATTCTATCACTTACACCAGCAATTAACAAAGTTTCATTTGCTGTGTCCTAAAGTTTCTGCAATAAAAGATGGGAATCTGAAACCCTCAAAGAAATAATAGACAATGTTGCCTCTACAAAGGACTCTACTTTTTCACACAATTGTTGTGCATTTAACAAGAAGGTGAGGGAAGGCTTGAGTTGAACCATCTCTTCATAAATTCTCTTCCATGCAAATGCATAAAGCTCCTTTACCATATTCAAGACCCCTGCATTTTGTGGCCATTGTGCAAGCTTAATTGTTAATTGCTTGGTCTTCTGTTGTTCAACCATAAATTGGGCTTGAGCGGCACTACTCAGATTTTTCTCTTTTGAAAAGGTTTGTTGTAACTATGACACCTCTTGCATTTTATCTTGATACTTCTTCTCCACAGTGGCTTTCTCTTGTCTGAATGTAGCAACATCAGCTTTCTCCTGTGTTAACTCAACTTTCAAGGCTGTGTCCTGAGCCTATGACGCTTGATGTATCTGTAAAGATATAGTAGATTGTAAATCTTTATTTAAAGTGTCAATTTCTTTACCCTTAGCTTGTATCTCTGACATCAAGCTACTTTTATTAGCCTTTTCATTTGCTAAGTCAGCTTCAATTTTTTGCAACCTTTTTGACATCTTCAAATAATCAGTAGTAACAGTCGAAGCAATTTCATTCATTAATTCTACTCTATCCCGTGGTCTAAAATGAGTCAGATCCATGGCCACTGCATTCATTGTATAATCTTGTGGCTGCATTTGCTCCATAGGTTTGATCACATTTGGGGCTAAATGGGTAATAGTCAAAGACTGTTGAATAGGATCAAACAAGGATTTCATGTGAGAAACAGCAAGGCTCTTATTCTCTTTCTTCCTCTTCTTTTCCATTCAATCCTCTCTTGCTTTCCTTGCCGTATTAGCTCGTACTTGAAAAGTAGGAGGTGAGGCAATGTGTCCACCAACAAACAGATAACCTTGGGGCAAGCCATAGGGAATGGTAGTTATTTGTTGGCTTGGGTCAAACTGAGGTAAAGCCCGCTTGGGCAATGATGGGGAAAATAGGGGTAAGGATATGGCATGTGATGACATGGCTAGTGAACTGGCAATTGGGACTAAAGACTAAAGTGGCATGGTAGAGGTGGCAGGAGGCATGGAAGAATAGGTTACTTGGGTAGCCACCTCTATATGAGAAGAAATAGAAGAAGGGGAAAAGGGAGAAGAAACACTAACCTGGGCTGCTGATGAATTCATGGGAACTTGTTGTTGCTGGGGCACCAATACATCTTCTTCCTCTTCTTTTAAAACCAATTTACATTTTCTTTTCAAAATCCTATCCTCTGTGTCATGAGGATCCGCCTCCTCTGAATCAATTACTATTTGATGGAAAGGTCTTGCTCTAAGAGCCCTTGATGCTGAAGGTATTTGGGTCTCATGAGAAGGTGATGCTATCTCCTTTTGTTTCTGTAAAGCACTAAGATATGGAGGCCATGAGACTCTAGGAATTTCTACCGCTACATGCTTTGTTTCTTCAAGATCTTGACCTTCCTCTGATACTCCTTGTACTCTTGAACTTCTACGAATGTTACTTGTGCTAGGACTAGACACTGGGGACATATGAAACTCATCCCAGACCAATTCCCATTCTTCATCAGTCTTAACATCTCCAAAAGTATGGGTAAACTCAGATATCTCCTGTCTATATTTCTAGTAAGCAGCAATTTTCTTTGCATTCCAGTCTTTCTTCTTTAAAGTAGCTCTGAGACCTGGAGTCATCAACTTCTTAGGGTCATATTCCTGTATCTTCTTATAAAAATTCTTCCATGGTTTGGGACCTTCATCTGGTAGGTCTTTCAATTCAACATAAACTGTAGGATCATCCTGCTTTGGCGATCTTCTCTTCTCCCAAAAAGGGCATCTCTCATGAATGAAATTTGCATAAACTTTATTATTGACAATCCAAGAAGCTAAGAAACTATCTAGATCATACTTCCACTTATCTTCAACTATCAAGAAACCATAAGCTACTAATTTTCTTAATAGAAGGTTTTCAATTTCTCTCCTCTCAATTGTTATTTTCTCTCTGGTCCAAGGAAAATCATACATTTTATTCTTCTTCTTTTTATGACCAAAATTGTTATCAATGATAGATATTTGCTGAGCCACTTCTAAAAATGTAACTCTAGGAGTCAAAACCTTTGGGAGTAGAAAAGGTTCTCTGGCAAAGCCATGAAGTCTAATAATAGTTGTATGGGCTCCAAAAAAGTAATCACAAGGAATTTTCAAATTCATTATGAAACCCCTGAGGCTCTCTGTCATTCTATTTTCCACAGGCTCAGACCCTAACTGCCCAAAAATGGGTGCAACAAAACACTCTATAAACTCATATGGATCTGAAGTGTCTAACAGAACATGGGTCCATGCAAACACTGGGATTGTTCTATTGCTACTGGAATCAAGGTCATACATACTTAAATGCATATATTGCTAAAAGAGACCATAATTTTGATACAACATTAAGTGAAATAGGTAGGCTGAATACTTGAAAACATGATTCTGAGAGAAATTTGTGAGCTGGTCCACCATAGCCTGAGCGATTTGTTCTGAAAGTATAAGATGGTATTCCTGAGACTTGTCCATAGTTTTAAGTCTAAAAATTACTATGAGTTGCCAATCATATACTGTTGAATCATCATACTGGCCAAAAATAAAAGACAACATAGTGAGGGCATCTTGAACATCAGGATTAAATTGGGCTCAGCCTATGGGCAGTGGAGGAAACTGGGTATTGTCATCACCTAAACACATTTTAGTGTTTAGAAACTTTACCCTACTATGGAGATTTCCCCATGTAGCCTACAACTTGGGAATCGTAGGAAATGTAGCTATCCTATCATGTTGCAAACCCAACATATCCCAGATTGCTTCAGGAGTTATCTAGACCATGAATTGGCCACGTTGAATAGAGGTAGTTGGAGGATGAAACAATTCTACACATATGTGAATCAATTCCAAATATGGGTGAATAACAAGAACCACAAACTGTGCCAATTGAGACGTCCAAACCCTCATTCCAAAAGTTTCTAATTACCCTTTTGCATCTCAAATGAGGCACCTCTGATGAGCTCCATCCCGAAGATTTTTTGTATTCTTCTGCATATGTGTGTCAAAAATGTCATCTACATAGTCTTTTACTTGTGTAGAATCTGCACTCACCCCCGTATTCAAGACCCTTGTCCTTGGATAGCTCACTTTTGGTTGCGCTGGTGCAAATGCATAAGATTTGCTGGCTTTCAATTTATCAAATAGCTCAAAGAGCCCTAGCCCCTCCTGTGGCGACTATGGCTCTGACATTTTTGTATCTCTTTTAAAAGCCTTAGAAACTCTTGACACAGAAAGCAGGTAAGAAACTGTAAATGAACCTGAACTTAGCTAGAATTGCAAGCGAGAAATGGAACTTTTGATGTAGACAACTCAGAGAATGCAAAATAAGGAAATAGCAAATGCAACAATTTGAGGGATTCAATACTTAGCTTGACAAGGCATAAGGAAGCATTAATGACCCATCATGTCTTATTAATGGCATTAACACCAAAAGACAATTAGTGTATCTTAGAAAATCCATATGGGATGGTGTGTCAAATTAGTATTAAAAGTGGCGATCATATGATTTGGTACTTTCTTTTGATGTTAAAGGAACTGGTGAATGACATTAGTACACGCAACTGCTAACAAAAGGGGCCACTGTACTGCAGACACGTGTTCTCAGAACACATATTAAAAAGGGAAAAAGTGGGAAAGCAAGAAAAAATAGGAAAGGAATTAAAAGACACCTAACCAACTATGATACATGGCGGGTTTCAAGACTTATGTAAAATTCTTCAAGAAGATCTCATTTATAGGAATCTCTTTAGGCTCTCCTTCCATAGTCTCTAGCTCAAATGCATTTTGTTGCTTATAGGAGCAGATCTTAAAAGGACCTGGTCATAATGAGTCAAACTTACTATGCTAGCCTGGTTTAGTAGCTCTCTCATCCCATTTCAGCACCAAAGACCCAACTTCAAATTTTGGATTGGAGGTCTTTCTGTCAAACCAATTCTTTACAATCTACTGATGCTTCATCAATGACTCATGTGCCCTTTCTCTCTTCTCTTGAACCTCTAGTAACTTGGCAAGCCTCACATGGATCGAGCCACTTTCTTCTATCTCCAACTATTTAAGCAACTGTAAAGCAGGAACTTCTATAGTTATTGGCATCACTGTATGCTTTCCATAGACTAACTCATATGGAGACATCTTAGTCACTTGCTTAGGTGTGATTCTATTTGCCCATAGTGCTAAATTAAGAGACTTGTGCCAATCTCTCTGATGATCAGCCCCCATTCTCTTTATGAGTCTAATCAGGTTCTTATTGGTAGACTCTACCAAGCCATTTCCTTGTGGATAGTAATTTGATGAAGTCTTCAGATATATTCCATTTTTTAATGCAAATTCTGACAGTCTGGTTCCTAAAAATGCCTTAGCATTGTCTGATATATGATAGTGTGCAGAGGGCCAAACCGGGTAGCTATCCCCTCTAGAAACTCTAAGATTACCTTTTCAATAGCTTCTTTGAGTGGCACTGCTTCACTCCACCTTGTAAAGTAATCAGTTGCAGCAAGGATCCACTTGTATCCCATATTTGACACTGGATTAATCATCCCAATAAAATCTAAACCCCACTGAGCAAAGGGTTCTTCCACTATTATGGGACTTAAAGGCAATGCAACATTTCTTCTTCTTCCAGTATAAAACTGACAAGCCTAACACTTTTTGAACACCTGATAGCAATTTACAAATAGTGTTGGCCAAAAGTAGCTAGCTTGTGTCACTTTAATTGTAGTAGTTCTTGCTAAAAAATGTCCCCCTGAGGTTCCATGATGGAACTCATGCAGTATCCTTTGGGCTTCATCTTTTTCAACACATCTCAACAGTATTCCATCAATCTTCTTTCTACACAAAACATGATCAATCAATACAAAATGAATCCCCTGTTGTCTGTAATACCTTCTTTTATCAGGGGAGAGTTCCCTAAGAAAAACACCAGTTCTCATGAATTGTATTCCATCACTTACCCAAGAATCTTGATCAACCTCTTGGAGTTTCAACACTGTTTCAACTTCTGCCTCTTCAGGCATTGACTCCTCTATGTCTTGAGTAATATATTGGCAGAGTCCCCTGCCTCTAACCAATTTGGTAGGACTTACCTCTATATCATATTCTAATATTTTAGTTATCTAGTTGGCTCTCTTTTTAGTAATCTCACCTTCCATGATATACTCCCTTACACTAGGGTGAGCTACTAATATTAGGATCTTATTCCCTGTTACTAAATGTCTAAACTTTTTAAGGGCTTTTACCTTAGCATAAGCTTGTTTTTCAATGAAATTATACCTGGATTCATACTCCCTTAAGGTCCTAGAGAAGAATGCAATTGGAAGTTCTCCTTATTTGTCATCTTCCTGGGTCAGAACAGTCGCAACACTGTGTTCTCCTCCATATACATACATTATAAAGGGCTTAGAAAAATCTAGATTTCTCAGTACTGGTGTAGTAGAAATGGATTTCTTGACTTCTTTTAAAGCTTGTCTCCCTTTAGTAGTCCATTTAAAAACTAAATCCTTTTTTAGCAACACAATGATTGGCCAACTAGCCCTATAAAATCAGATATAAATCGACTAACAAAATTGATCTTTCCCAAAAAGGACTAATGCCTTTTTGTTGACTGGTAGAGATAGATTTAGTATGGCTGTGACTCACTCTGGATCAATGGAAATTCCATCTTTTGAAACAATGTGTTCCAAAAGTTTCCCTTGGGGCATAGCAAAAATACACTTCGTAGGATTTAGGGAGATCCCAAACTCCTGACATTTCTGAAAAATGGCTTCTAGGTGCTAAAAGTGATCTTTGGCATCTTTGGTAAATATAGTTAGGTCATCCAAATAGATCAAAATGATCTTATTTATAAGGTCTCCAAATGCTATGTCCATGGCGCGCTAAAAAGTGGCTCCAACATTTGAAAGACCAAATGGCATTTTGGCATATGCGAAGGTTCCCCATTTTGTAGTGAATGTTGTCTTATGTTGGTCTTCATCAGCCAACCAAATCTGATTGTACCCTAAGAAACCATCAAGCAAAGAAAACCTTTCTGATCCAGCCACTATTTGCAAAATTTGTTCCATGGATAGTAGGGGGTAATGATCCTTCAATGATGCTTTATTTAGGTCTCTGAAGTCTACACAAAGTCTTATGTCCCCATTCTTTTTTCTTACCAGCACTAAGTCAGAGACCCAAGTTGAATGTTTAATTGGAAAAATAATTTTGGATTCTAGAAGCTTTTGCAATTCATCCACCATTAAAGGATCAATCTTAGGATTCACTGGTCTTTGTTTCTGATGGATTGGCTTTGACCCTTCAGCAAGTTCTATGGTATGCTGAATGATGTCTCTATTATAACCATGAAGGTCATCATAGGTCCATGCAATTACCCTATCATACTTATTACACAAAGAAATCAGCTTATCCTTTTCCTCTTAGGTAGTAGCATTACCTACCTTCAACTTTCTTCCTTCACTGACTTGAATTTCAGAATAATCATCTTTGCTTGCCTTAAACTTCCTCTTATCCAGGCTTACATCATCTGGGTCAAATAGATTTTCTAGTGTGATCAATCCCTTTGGAAGTTTATTAGACTTCAATTGGATAATTTGGTCACCATATGCTTCTTCAATCTTGGGTTGTAATTGGTCAGCAAATTCTCCTGATTGCTGCAGAAACAAAAGTACCTGGAGATCATTATCAAAGACTTGTCAGTTTTGGATGTTGTATGGGATTGCTAGTCTCACTATCACCTTTACTACCTCACTTTTAATGAGCAGGTCACTCACTGGGTCAAATTGGGAACCAATTTGTGCCATTCTATCTACTTCAGTGTTTTAGGTTC
Source organism: Cunninghamia lanceolata (assembly GCA_027924645.1). Taxonomy (NCBI): domain Eukaryota; kingdom Viridiplantae; phylum Streptophyta; class Pinopsida; order Cupressales; family Cupressaceae; genus Cunninghamia; species Cunninghamia lanceolata. The sequence continues at coordinate 261,374 of BSBN01000814.1, forward strand.
TAGGGACAACTTCTATGTTAAAAGAATCAAAACCATCTATTAGATCCCAGATTATGTGGTGATAAGATCTCATTCTTACATTCTTTGCCACAACTTTCTCTCTAATTTTTTTCACAACCAATTCTGAATCTGCCTTGACTACTAGATTCTTTATCCCTTTCTTCTTGGCCAGCATAAGACCATGCACCAAAGAATCATACTTAGAATCATTATTTGTGCAAGCAAATTGAAAGCATATGGCTCTAAGAATTTCCTCACCATTTGGAGAAGTGAGACATATACCTACTCTAGCACCATTTTTGCTCCTAGCCCCATCAAAATTCAAGGTCCAGATTTTTGAGTCTCTGTCAGGATCTTCCTTTTCAGATATTTCTTTTCTCATAATATTTGGTATTTCTTGGCCTTCTTCAAAAATAACATAAGCACCCAAACCAGTGAAATCATGATTTCCATAAGGGTCACTTTGCATCATGATCATCAGCTAACTGTTTTCTTCTTCTTGTTAATCATATTCAGTCCATTCTCCTATTTCTTCAACAAAAACTCTTTCCTCCTTATTCATCATAGCGTGTGATGCTTCAATTCTTGGGGCTAGTTCCTTAGTAATATGATATTTGGATAGAGGTTCAAACAGTACCTTCATCTTTGTTCGATACTTAGTTCTCAAAATCAGATGTGACCAATCAAGTGACATGTATCCTCCTATCTTAGCTGTGAAATCTCTAGATAGGTATAGATCAAAGACAGGGGAAATATCTATAACCACTACATCTTGCTTGACAATTATATTTGGGCAAGTATACAATTGCAATGGGAGTTGTTTAATCCTTCCTATGGTTTGGATAGACTTCCCATCTAATTGCATGACCCTTTTAGTCAGTGGCTCATATTTTATCTTTAAAGCATCTGCTATCTGTTTTTGCTTGACTATAGTACTAGCCCTAGAATCTATCATTGATTTGTGAAACAATTCCTTGCCCACTATTAAAGTTAGATAAAATGGATTTGGCTTATATTTACTTACCTCTGGTGCAGCGTTCAATAGAGCAGCTGATTGCAAGAGTAGATTGTCCTTATTTTGAGTCTTTACTTTGTTAGTACCTCCTTTTGTATTGACAGGTTTAGGATCAACCTAAATCTGTAGTGCTTCTTACAACAATGTCTTTTACTCAGGAATGGCTAGCATATCCCATATTGATAGATGAGCAGGGGTCTTCTTCAGCTGTTCTACGACATTCATGTGTCCCAATGTCTATGTCTTTGGGTAGTAAGAATACCTTACTCTCTCCAGTACTAGGTTAGAGACTACTTGATTCTGGGTCGACTGAGGTACTTCTTGTCTTGAAGCTAGATTATAGTGAGCCTGGAAGGGAGGGACCCCAGCTACTTCATTGTTTATAGCTTCAGGTTGTTCCACCATCCTCCTCTTTGATCTAGTATAGTAATCAGACTGTACTAAGGGTTTCTTGGAGGTAGATGCTTCATTCAAGAATATTGAATCTTCATCTTCAATCCATGAAAACAAAGCATGTTCTGGGGAAATCTCTTCTTCCTATTGAATGGATATTCCTTGCATCTTAGCCACCATTACTACATTTTGGACTCTAGGTGACTGATATGGAGGAGCATTAGACACTATATCTTGACTTTCCATCCTTCTCTGTTCCACTATCTTCTGCTATAAATTGCCTCTAGGATAATCTCTAGGAATATGGGCTTTATTGCAAGGAAACCACCAAGCATTGGCATCTTCTGCTAAATTGTTTTGTCCAGAGACCATTTCTCTACCTAGGTTAGGAGGAAGAGCTTGTAAAGGTGTGGGGACCGTCGCCAACTGGTTTGAAGGTTGAGGATTATTGGTCTTTTAGCACCTTGGTACTAGTTTGGCTGATATGGGGTCTATTTCCTTGGAATCCCTAGTAAGGAGGCTTTGGGTAAGAAGTATGTTGCCTCTTGAGATTAATAATCTCATTTAAAAAGGTCCTAAGGATGTTCTTGACATCATCCATTTTAGATGGAGGGGCAGAGGGTGTTGACATGGTGGGTTGTTGAGATGGAGGGAAGGTGTACATGGATACAGGCATAGATGGTGGATTAGGGAATTCTTGAGGCAAGGGGATAGAAATTTCTGGGAACATAGGCATAGGAGGCATTGGAGGCAATTTTCTAGCATCTATCAAATTGTTCTCAACTCTTACAGCCAATTGAGATGCGTTTGGTAGGGTTTGTCCTCCTAGGGACTGAATCATCACACAAATATCAGAATTGAAAGCTTTGAGGTAGAATACAATAGCCATACTTGATGGTGGCCTAGCTGTAGCAGGGATCCTATCCCAGGTCTTTTGAAAACTAGTGTTGAAGTCTGTTATAGCTTCTTGTAGTGCCCTCCTTATAGTGATCAATTGTTGTACCAGGGAGGATTTGTCACCCTTTTCACTAAATCTTGCAAAGAAGGCATCCCTAAGCTGGTCCCAAGTGGATATTGAATCTGTGGTCAAATATATATACCAATCTAGAGCCTTCCCTTTGAAAGAAGCCACCAATAGCCTGATAGCTACATTTTGTACAGTAATAACATGTACTGCACACACAATTGATACATCTTGGAGATGCTCTCCTAGTGTCTTGGAATCTTCTCCACTAAATTTGGGTAAATCTTTCAAAGCATTAGCTAGAATTGGATCCCAAGTATCTGGTGGTGTTGGAAGAATAAAAGGACTGCTATTGTTCCAATTTGCATAGTTTCTTGGAGGTATAGGTGCTCCCATGTTTGCTCCTGATACTATTGCTACTCAATTTATTCTTCTTCTTGGAGTGGCTACTAATGGAGGCAATAATATCCCCAAATTAGTGGCTAACTATGCTCTTGTTGTTAGTCCACAACTCTGACTCCTTGATGCTCTCTACTTCATACGATCTTGATCAGAATTCAAGAAAGGTCCCACCGGGCGTGCCAAAAACTATTGATGTATAAAATTGTGTAGGTTCCAACACCAATATGGGAAGCTTCAAGAATGTAGGACTTGATACTTGAAACAACCTCCAGATTTTACAGAAGCTGGCTCTTCCTTTTTCAATTGGGGTTTGGGTAAAGGGAAGGAAAAAACAAGATTCCAAATACAATAAACATAACTTCTAATTCTATGGTGATGCGCCTGATTTAAATGTATTTCAGTAACTTAGCACAGTGATTAAATTCTCAAGATTTAACTATATGAAAGAGCAAATGCTGCATGATTAACATAGACAGATTGTAAATGAATTTAAATTAAAGGCCAAACTCAGAAGATTGATAATGAGACACAGAAAATACCACCAATGGCACAGAACAGAGCTCCTTTCATTAACAATTTGATTAAGTACAAAAGGCACAGAAACATGCACAGATATATCAGCTTCCTTCTTTTGAAACAGCTAAACTAAGGCAAAATGATATAATTTGATTACCACAAAAATCTCTGAATTCTTAATCAATAAAATGTCCCCCTGAGTTACAAAATCTTTTTGTATTTATAGCCACAAAATTTGACTCAAGATCACCTTCAACTGCCTAAATCTTAATGGCATCAATAGAACTGGAATTCAACTTTGACTCGAACTGACACTGAGAGTCTCCTTGAATCTACAACTATCTTCCCCTGCACGCTCATTGGTTGAGTGATAAAATATGTGGCACTGTAACTGCTATTCTGTTGCGACACATGGCATCACCCGCGAGTTCTCAAATGGCTCCAAAATATACCACGTGGCACTTTCCACTCAATGCTTAGCTTCCTTTCCATTCAAAAGGGACACACAGAAAACTGCCACTTGTCACCATCCGCCACACTTGAAACTTGATACGTGGCAGCACCCAAGAACCATACTAGGATGCTTGGCACTCTCCACCCATCCTAAAAGCTTCTTCACTTTATGCCTTAAACACCCACAGTAATGACACATGTCACTCACCTTCTCACTTATAAACTGCAACTTTTATCTCGTGGGACCCACTATATGTATCGGCACCTTTAAAAACAGAGACACGCAGTGCCATCCACCATAAAACAATCAAAGAATGTGGCACCTTCTGACTATTTCTAAAGCTTATCAAAAGAGTCTCTTGAAGCCCCATGGAGATGACACTTGTCACACTTCGCGTATAACTGAAACATATCAAAGAAATATACGTGGCAACCTACGACAATATCAATAGTTTCTTTGGTGTTACCTTTCGCACATAGCGCATGGCACCCTTCGATGCATCAAAAAGTTGTCGTAACATCTCAGGCTCACCACATATATCTTGGTGCCTCAAAAACTATCAAAAAAAGAATACATGCGGCACTATCTGCTGCAATAATAAAAGGACACATGGCACCTCCCAAGTGCAAGCTGTATCAAAAGAAACTTTTTACCATGGTGCACTTTGCATTGCAGAAAGAAACTCAATAAAAGATACACGGCCAAGGATACGTGGCGCCTTCTGCATACGGGAATTATGAAGCATAAAAGAAACACGTGGCATCCTCTGCTCAGCACTAGATTTTACACATGGCAGCCTTGCAGGTAATTTAGTATTTTCCTTAGACATCCTCCATATCGACACATGGCGCATTCTGTGCATAGGAAACATTTAGCAACAACAATAGGTATATCAACGAAAACTGTAGAAACACTAATCTGCAACCAAGAAAAAATAAAATGTAGAGTTTGGCTCTACAGGCATTTAGTGAAACATGACAGTGAGCTGAATAAAGTGAAATATCTAAATGATTATGGATTTCAATTAGTGTACAGCTTTGAGATTGACTGAGGTAATATTGACAGGGGTAGCCTCAATGATATGGTTAAACACATTAATGACAGGGTTAGTTTGTGGGCAGTTTATGGTGATGGTTTCATAATTGACCTAATGAAATCAAATGAAAACAGAGTTTTGATAATAGAGGGTTCTGGTTTTTCATTTTTGGGGGCCCAGGGCCACCAGATAAAATTGAAGATATGATTTTTAATGCAAGATGGAATATTTGCTCTGCAGCCCAATGGAGTAGGCACCTGGTCTACACCCCAGAGATAGCTAGAATCTCACCATGCCTGCAACAGGCATGCATCCCCAAGCAAGAGCCATTGGTGGCACCCTCAAATTTTACAAATTTGATGTGCCAATATTCTTTCGAAGTGTTGACAAAGGCTAGCTCGATAGGTTGCTCAATCTACTCCAGAGGCCACCTTCATCAATTAAAATCTTACAACTCTGAAGTCATATTGCAAATCCATTTGGCAAGAAGTTTCTTGGTGCATATGGTAACATGTCTGCTCAGTTTCATGCTCCTGGGATGAGTTTTGATGGGGTATCTAATTATTTTCTGATTGCAATCGGGCTAGATTTGGCATTCTGAGAAGTAAATTTCATGAATCTGAGGGTGACCCATTTCTCAATTTGGTCTCAAACGTCTCCAGTTCCAATTTCATCAAAATTAGAGACCATATGATGCAACATTTTAATTCATTTCAATTGCAATGAACTCATCCGACAGGTCAGTTTACAAAGGAGGTCCCTGAATTTAGTCAGCAAAGTGAATTCTGAGGAAATGATTTTTTTGAAATAATTGATTATGCCCCTGTACAAATTTTCATGCTCATCGGATGCCCGGTTTGCCCGGTGAAGGAAATTCAAATTTTGCCTAATGTCTAAAGTTTTAAAATGCACAAATATTAAAATAAAATATTAAAAAGGCATTTTAAAGGTTTGAACGTGATAAATGAAAGTCAAATATTAGAAGGAAAAAGTGTTAAAACTTTAGAATAAAGTCTATTCAGGGAAAAAGGAATGCTTTTGGTGCTCATCGCACCATCGTACTAGAGGATCCTCTATTGCTTTAGACCTATGTGATGGTGCGAAATGCCCATCATAGGGCATCTTTTGCCTTCCTTACTCTTCTGCAGGATGAAACAATGCATTTCCTTCGCCTCTGAGGTGATTCCAACTGATTTTCGGTGGCTCCAGGTGGATTTTTGTGTAGATTGAAAACTGCAATCACGTTTTTCTATTCCAGACTAATTTTGGGGGGTATTTTTGAGCCAAAATATGCAATTTTTATGCTCAGAATTCCTCCTTGGATCATTCCTAAGGCATTGGCAGAGGTTTTAAACACATTTACATTAATTTTTTGGTTGTCAATAAGGTGAAAACACCCCTGTTTCTCAGAAATCAACCCAGAGATGTCTAGTTTGGGCAAAAATTAGAATTGAATGCTGTTGTAATTCCCCTTTGAGGGTGAAATGTTATCATAGAAGCTGGAAGAGACTAAGGAGAGGTCACAGAGTCATGTTTTGCAGCAGCGCATGAGGATGGAAGAGCTTCCAACAGCGCTTTGCGACAGTGCGAAATTAGGTTATCCAGCAGTCAAATGTGAAGTGTGGGAAGTCAAAAAAGGGGAAATAAATTAAAACCATTTTATATTGTATTTTATTTTCTCCTCTTTTCTTCATATTTTAATATTTTCCTATGACTTTTGGAGGCAAAATTGTAATGAATTTCTTACCTACCTCCAAAATGTAGTAAATTTTAGGGTAACTTATTCTGAGCCTATAACTGACTGCTGGGCTCTCTTTTTGTGTGGTTGGAGATTGGATATTTTGAGCTCTAAAAATGAAATAAATGCTTTGACAGGCTGCCCTATTTCTATGTCGTAAGTTTCAGTTTTCATGTGGATTGTGTTTTTCATAAGTTGTCTTTCAGTTTCAGGTTGCAATATGTGAGTAATGCTATATGCATGTGTTTTTGTTAAGTGTCTCCATTGTTATTTGCATCTTTATTTTGAAGTGGGTAGCCAAGGGTTGTCTGATTTCTTGAATACACACTTGTTGTATTGCATATTTGATCTCTTACTTCTGTTTAAGGAATATATTAAATGTCGTGGGACCGAACAAACTTTGCCAACGTGTCGGGTGGGTGGGTAAATGTCAAGGGATGTCTCTTTTCGTGTGTCAAGCACCCCAATCATTCAGGGTAGCAAGCTACCAACAAAGTCCCTTAAGATCCCTAAGATGAAAAAATTACCAAACTTTGACAGAGCCATTCTCAAAATTTGTGGCAGCTAGAAACGTTTCACTTGGACCTGTAGGTGTATGTGGGGTCCATCCACAATAACCTCTCTTAGTTTTAGTCAACTCTAGTCCATTTGACCATACCAAAATCAAACACATTCTTGTTAAATGCTTCAGTTTCATGTTGTGAAAAGGTTGCCAAGTGCCATATTTTTTGTTCTGCTCATCGTGGGGCTGAACTGACTATGCCAACACATTGGGGTGTGCAGTTAAATTCTAGAGGAGGCCTCGTTTTATGTGCCAAGAACCCCAATCATTCGAGGCAACAGGCTACCGGCAAAGTCTCTTAAGATCCCTAAGACGCAAAAACTGCCAAATTTTGACAAAGCAATTCTTAGAATTCATGGTAGCTAGGAACATTCTATTTGGACCTATAGGTGCACATACGGTCCATCCACAATAACCTCTCTTAGTTTTGGTCAACTCTAGTTCATTTGACCGTGCCGAAATCAAACAATTCTTGCAAAATGCTTCAGTTTCATGCAGTGGAAAGGTGCTAGGAGTGACATTTTGCATTCCATAGGTCATGGGGCTAAATGAACTCCAATACATCAGGGTGGGTGGGTAAATGCTAGGAGAGGTCTCATTTTGTGTGCCAAGTGTCCTAGTTGTTCCAAGCTATAAGCTACTGACAAACTTGAAAGATGTTAGGAGTGACATTTTGCATTCCATAGCTCATAGGGCCAAACAAACTATGTCAACATGTCAGAGTGGGTGGGTAAATGCCAAGGGAGGCCTTGTTTTGTATGCCAAGGGTCCCAATCATTCCAGGTTGTCAGCTACCGATGAAGTCACTTTGTCGATAGCTTGTAGGCCAGAAAGACTAGGATGCTTGGCACACAAAATGAGACCTTCCCTAATATTTACCCACCCACCCTGATGTGTTAGCCCAATCTATTCGGCCTCATGACAAGCATATAAAAAATGAGGCACCTGGCAAGGTTGTGCTGCATGAAACTAAAGCATTTTATAAGAATGCATTTGATTTCAGCACGGTCAAACAGACTGGAGTTGACCAAAACTAAGAGAGGTTATTGTGGATGGACTCCACATACACCTATAGGTCCAAATGAAATATTCTCAACTACCACGAATTCTGAGAAGTGCTCCATCAAAGTTTGGTAGTTTTTTCATCTTAGGGATCTTAAGGGACTTTGTCGGTAGCCTGCTACCCCAAACAATTGGGGTGCTTGGCACATGAAAAGAGACCTCCCCTAGCATTTACCCACCCACCCCGATGTGTTAGCGAAGTCCATTCAGTCCCACAACCTATGGAATGCAAAATGTCACTCCTAGCACCTTTCCACTGCATGAAAATAAAGCATTTTGTAAGAATGCATTTGATTGCGACACAATCAAATGGACTAGAGTTGACCAAAACTGAGAGAGGTTATTGTGGATGGACCCCACATACACTTGTAGGTCCAAACAAAATATTCCTAGCTACCATGAATTCTAAGGACTGCTCCATCAAAGTTTGGTAGTTTTTCATCCTAGGGATCTTAAGGGACTTTGTCGGTAGCCTACTGCCCCGAACAAATGGGGTGCTTGGAACATGAAATGAGACCTCTCCCAATATTTAATTACCCACACCAACATGTTGGTAAAGTTCATTCGGCCCCACGAGCTATGGAATGCAAAATGTCACTCCTAGCACCTTTCCACTGCATGAAACTAAAGCATTTTGCAAGAATGCAATTGATTGTGACACGGTCAAACAGACTGGAGTTGACCAAAATCAAGAGAGGTTATTATGGACAGACCCCACATGCACCTGTAGGTCCAAACAAAATTTTTCCATTTGTCATGAATTCTGAGAAATACTATATCAAAGTTTGGCAATTTTTCTGTCTTAGGGATCTTAAGGGACTTTGCCGGTAGCTTGTTGCCATGAACAATTGGGGCACTTGGAATATGAAACGAGACCTCCCCTAGCATTTAGCCAACCACCCCAATGTGTTAGTTAATTCCATTTTGTCCCATGAACTATGGAATGCAAAATGTCACTCCTAGCACCTTTCCACTGCATGAAACTAAAGCATTTTGCAAGAATGCATTTAATTGTGGCATGGTCAAACGCACTAGAGTTGACCAAAACTAAGAGAGGTTATTGTGTATGGACCTCATATGCACCTATAGGTCCAAATGAAACATTCCCAGCTACCACAAATTCTAAGAATTGCTTTGTCAAAGTTTGGTAGTTTTTCATCTTACGGATCTTAAGGGACTTTACCGGTAGCCTGCTACCCTGAATGATTGGGGCACTTGGTACATGAAACAAGGCCCCCTCTGACATTTACCCACCCACCTCGATGTGTTGGCACAGTCGATTCAGTCCCACGACATCCTTTAGACTTCTAAAACTTCCAAAAATAACCACAATTCATCAATCAACATCAACATGACCTTAACACCATATTTTGTGATCAACATCAACATCATGAGGACACTAAAGAAATTGTTGACACATGAAGACATTGAGAACACTAAATACATGGATCACAAAGAAGCATGAAGACATGAACAAACTCTTGTCATGAGGAAGAACCACAACCCAATCCAACTCTTGAAAGCATGACATGTTATGATGAAGAACCATAACCAAATCCAATAATCCAATGGAATGAACCAATGATATAAGTAACTATGTCTTGCTATTGTAACCTTTAAACATGAATGTTATGAACTAACATCCAAACCCTGTGACATCAATCATGATATGACATGAATGAAACATGAGTGAACATGATTAAGACCAATAAAGATCAACTTCATCCATCACTTAGATCTAACCCCATGAAGCATAACATGATGATGATGCAAACATCAAATGTATACCATAGCAAACAAATCAAACAAATCATGAGGCCTTCACTTCTCAAGTTCATAGTTCATAGATCACAAAACCCAACAACATATCCTGAAAGCATAATGGTATCATCAAACAATAGACAACCAATAGACCTACACAATTATGCATTCCTTTCAAGAAAATGCAATTGGCACGTGTAAAACCAAATTCATGTAATGATAATTGATCATCATATTAAATATATAATATAAATTGTCATATACATAATGTCATGAACATAACATCTAGTTTACATACAAAGCCATATAGGCATGTCCAAACAAAGCCATATAGGCATATATACAAAAATATACATCGGTAACATACAAAAGTATGTATAAAAAGCCATCTAGGCATACAAAAATGTCTCAAAAACTAGTTTCCTATGGACTTTTATGAAATACTCAGTAGCCCTTACTTGACCATGAAGATGGAGCGCCAATCCGTGACTCATCCTCTCTCTTCCGTCAAGTAGACCTCTTCGACAAAAGTTCATATAGCTCCTCCTGTTAATACAATCAAACAATATGCACATTACTATAGAAAATGTACATGAAATATATAACATCACATATGTAATCGATCACTTTCTGCCATCCGATGATCACTCTCCATCATCTTGTCTCGAGCTTCTTTGTCCGTAGTTGGACGGGTTGGAGTTGTGAGCTCCTGTGAGAAGCATCAAGAAGCAAAATTGACTAAACATCAATATCATTTATGGATACATACTACTATTTATATACAAAACAAAGTACAAGTAACCATCTAGGAAAGTTTTATGTATACTTACAAATTAATCCAATGAACCATCTGGGTCTTCTCTACTCTTTATTGTATCAAGTATTGCCTCATGGTCAAACTCATGCACCTTCCACAAGGTCTTGTTCAAAGGTCTACCTCGATATTATATCAAATGAACATTGGTTTCCATGATAAGGTTCGAGTAATGAAGAATCTTCTGATGCATGTCAAAGTCCTAAAACAACCAAACATTAACACTCTTATGTGAGTATATTCTAAGCCATGTTCCAGTAACAACCACCGAGCCTATAGGGTATTTGATGTTTTCTCTATCTGTAACTGGGGCCTCCAATTTCTTTTTGGCCTCAACACAATGATACAAGTAATAATCTATTCTCTTTTCATTATCTTCATCTACAATAACTGCATAAACATGCCCTACAATGATATGTGCAACAAATTAGATGAAATTAGTCAACATTACAAAAATACTACAAAGTAAGATAACACTAGGAATTTCAAAAACTATGCAAGTAGATATATTACCTTGTTGAACTAGATTTGATATGTGGTCAAAGTCAACTGATGATTCCATCTCTATCAATTCCAGTGTCATTAGGGATTGATACATGTCAAGTGCGCTCAGATAACTTAACTGCCATTCGTCAACCCACTCCTTTGACTCGTACTCATTCTAGGCTTGAATTGTACATGAAGAACAAAAGCATGCCATTGTCTGCATATGGATACTCCATGAACCTGTAATTGAGCTTCTGAAAGAGTGTAGCTCACTTGATCCTATCAGTGTACAACAGTCCTCAAATGGTGCAATGTTAGTATCATCTATCAACCAAAAAAATCTACAAACTGAAGACTTACCTTCATTACCTAGACCCATCAAAGCATTACACCACTCGATGATTGATTTTACATTTGTCAACTTTGGATTGTCTTTATACTTTAACTCTTCTCGTGGTATGGCTCTTTTGATACATGCTTCTGTACCATCATGCTTTCCTTTCCATGCTCGACCTCACAAAAGTTCCACATATGCTGAACACCTATAATATTATGCCTCTTGCTCAGCCAATAGAAATTTTGTGAGTTATTGAATTGTGATGCATAGTTATCTGACCAAATGATATGTTAACTGAATGATATGCCCCTTCTAGCCAAATCATTGTAGAAAACCTAAAAGAAACCTTGTACGAACTCCATAGAATGTGTACGATCATCACTTATATAAAAATGATACTCCCTTATATGATCTTTCTTTCATCCTTTGTACTATCATTTGCATGAATGAATGTGATGTGCACAAATATAGAAACCTGTGTCGAGTTGTAATATTGGGATTGCACCTCACGTTGTGGCTGTAGATTGTAGTTCTCTACAAAGTCGATGACTAAAACAATGCTACCAAGTGGAAACGTGTCCTTGCAGAACTTGAATTGCAAGTCCAACTATCAAGCTCTATGGGTATGCCTTACATACTTATACACTATACTGTCATGAAATGTAGACATAAACTGATACACTGGAATATTTAGAATAACCAATTCACACCTCTTTGCTTCTTTACCATCTTTTGTATTGTAGGCCACTGTTTTATACTTGTTGAACTCTACTAGTTCATTTCCAACTGCATGTGTGCTTTCCATATGTTCACATATTGGCATATGTTGCAAGCCATCGCAATGCTAACATGTGCCATCCAAGCACAATTTCCTGTAGAATATTTGACCTTCATCTCTTTCACATAAAAATATTGATATGAAGTCTCTTGAAGAAGTTGGTAGGGCACGTAGACTACAATCCTGCTTGAAACATTGTTAGTATGCAAATCTAAACATATAGACCAATAAACATCAAAATGGTTAGAAAATTCAATATGTAATCTACAACAACAAGTAGTGCATGTGTGATTTATTTTGACATAGAATGGTTTTAGCATTTCAAAATATCTTTGAGAAATTTTAATTTGAGGATACATCTCTAGAAATTTACCAAAAAATTGTGTTTGAGTCATATCCAAAAAATGCTTTGGATGTGGTTTACGGTTTCAACTACCGATTCTCCTTCTTACTACATCCCTTTGATTTAGAGATACCCTTGTATAATTCTTCCAAAAGTATTCAATTAGTGATCTCAAAGTTTCAACAACAACTTTGTCTTTCCATGGGAGTCTCCCAAAGAATGCCCACAATTCATTAGTGTTTGGGTCCTCAACTCTTTCACATCTTCCAATGGCTCTCATTAGAGTTTTTCTACTTATTTTCAATGCTTGACTTGTCTTTCTAATGAGGCAAGCATTCTTTGTTTGTTGGCTTACTATTGTCGATGTAATGACACATCGTGTGACATTACTATCGTTGGTGCATGAGGTGGAACCCACACTTTCATATGCACTCATTAGATTCATTTTTCACTTGAGGCATTATATGTTCTTAGGCCAAGAATCTTCATAGTGGGCCTAAATTTTAGGTTTCTCATCAATTCAAGAAATAGTTGACATCTTCCGGTTTCATTTAAATTCTCAAATAATAATTTCCATATCTTATTCACATATCATTGGCAAGTGTGCATGGGAATCTTATCTTGCATGGGCTTCAATACATTCTCATCAATATCGATTAGAAACTTAGGCTTCCTATGCAAAATTCTAGGAGGCGTTTTAATTGGTAAAGTTGACTCAACATTAGGAATTTCTTCAATATGTACTTGAGATGGGATAGACGGCATACCTTCAATTGGAGGTGAAAAAGATGAAAATGACATACCTTCAACTTGACGTGTGAATGATGGCGTGCCAACAACTTGAGAAGAAAATGAAGATGTACCTTCTACTTAACCTATGAAAGATGGAGTGTCTCCAATTCAAGAAGATAATGATGGTGTTCCTTCAACTTGACCTATGGATGATGGAGTGCCTCCAACTTGGAGATTCACTTTCCTCATTGCAAGGAGGTTTTGCATTCATTCCCTTTGTGCCGCCAATTCCATCTCTCTCTTAGCTTTATTAGATATGTCATGTTCCTCCTCAATTGGCAATGGTGGAATGTCTTTTTGTATGGTTGACAATTTCCTAATTTCCTGAATTCGCCTCATTCTTTCTCTTTTCCTCTCATTCTCAGCTTCATGTTCTTCTGGTGTTAGATTTTTTACTCATTTCCTCGACATGATGATGATTTCTACAAGCATGATGAATAAGACAATGATAATTAGAACCTTTATAATGACAATGAATAATGGTCACAATGAAAAAAAAACATTTAATAAGTTATCATGTTTGGTGATTTGCATCACTTTAGAAGCTCCAATTTCATGAAATTTATCATTGTCCTTGTTTATTAAGATATGATAGACCATGATCAAAGTCATCATAAATAGAACAAAAATCATTAAAAGATATGATAGACCAAAAAACCGTCCCAAAAAGCACTCAAATTCCTTGAATTGACAACATCAAGATCATGATCTAAAACTCCCCTAATTCTTGCTTAAATGTTCATGTGTGAGCACTTCCTGGGCTAGGGAAGTATCATGGAGGTCTCTAAAATACTTTTGAACTCATCCAAATGCACAAATATCATGCACCTCCCCTTGTGGTGAAAGACTAGCTTGATTTATACTCATTTTCTCAACCAAATCAACAACTTGTTCTTCATGTTCATGGCTATTGTAGGTTTGATAAAAGTCATTTTTATGATGCCTAGGTTGTGCTTCTAATGGATAGTAAGTCTAATATTCTGAATGTATCAGACTGTGAGGGTTGTGAAGGGTAGTTTGAATGCTATCAAAGCAAGATCGGAGTGTTTTTTGATAGGAGAAGGTGTGGAGGATGTGTATGAAGGCCTTACAGACCTGTTCAAGGAGTTTTTTGAGCTTTCTTGGCAATTATTTGACAAAATGTCAAGACTATCCCAAGTAGATTACATGAGAGGTTGAAGCCCTCAAACTGTGACCAGTCTAGTGTGAACCTTTTTGGTGTGTGTAGACCTTGAAACCTCCTTGAAAACACTTGTATGCAAGGTGTAAGGGTTTCCACATTAGTGGTTAAGTGTTAAAAACCATTTGTTCTTGTTGATTCTTAATGCAATGAAGTTGTCTCTACTAGGAGCAACAATACAACAAGTTGTGATCCAATGAGTTGTTGTATGGTTGGGTCATCACCACATAGAAGTGTCCAAGATCATGTTCAAGATCTTTTGAGCCCCAAGGCAAGTCTACCATGTCATATGCATTTGTTCAAACAAATTGGTTCAAAGCCCCAAATAAGATCAAAGCTAGACATGCATAAGGTTCATAACTTCTAAAAAATCAATCTGTAGTTCATTTTCTTGACCCATGAAAAAAGTTATAACCACTGTCCCAAAGTCTAGAGGAAGATGTGTGAAGACAAAAATCATGACTTGAATGAATCCCTTTAGTTTCAAATTGGGCATGGAGTTTACCTTCTTGGACCATGGTAGATGTTGTGATGACTATTTTTAAGCTTCAAACCACCTTCACATACCTTATAACTAGTTGGGCATGGCAGTCTTCCAAGATGGAAATGGTGTCATAGATGCCTTTAAACTAATGATAGTCCTATTGTTGATTTATTTGTGATAGTGTTCTAGGGCAGTCTACATGGTATTTTGCATACTGATTCACCTATCAAGACTGTTCTTGTGATGAGAGGACCATGAGTTAGGTGTATGAACAATCCCCAAATGTTTTCAAACCCATCTTAAGGGGTGCCAATGCCTATTTAGATGTCATCCATATTATGTAAGGGACTAAGAACTGATGCAAAAGTAATACAATGGGACTACCATAATGTAAGGGCTTCTAACTAATGAATCTGATCCTAATAATCTAAGGCATGTAGGAACTACCTCCAAAATGTCAT
The DNA here is from genome assembly GCA_027924645.1 of Cunninghamia lanceolata. Classification (NCBI taxonomy): domain Eukaryota; kingdom Viridiplantae; phylum Streptophyta; class Pinopsida; order Cupressales; family Cupressaceae; genus Cunninghamia; species Cunninghamia lanceolata. The sequence goes on from BSBN01000814.1 coordinate 276,952, forward strand.
TTAACCTTCTAAATTATACCTAAATTAGGATAACATCAATACAACATGTCTAATTACCTTCCACCAATCAAGAAGGTCCTATATACACTTGCAATTGAATCTAAGTAGACAAATGGAAAGCATAAACTCTCATGATGACCAATACAAAATGATGCTTATCTTTGACTAGGAGATGCTTATCATGATGCCATGGGTGATCTTTAGTTAGGAGATGTTTATCATGATGCCATGGGCAACTTTAAGTCACTTTTAGTGGATGTTGGAGTCATGTAGAGCTCTTAGTTCCTACTTCATGTGAGCATTAAGAGTTGACATTGTTTGACTATGCTATTTATAAGTCATAAATGACTTATTAGCATTGAGAAATAACAATTTCAAAGGCTTATAACCAGATTTGCACTGATGACTACACTTTGTAACTTTAATAACATCAAGATAGTCCTTCAAAACTTGCCTAGCAACCTAAAATATGACCCTAGCATAATATGGATAGTCACTAATGACTGTACTATTGGGCATAACAGTCATATTGTAACCAATTTTCCATATGGAAGACTTGAAGGAAAATCTTCTTAGTAACATGATTTGGTGTTGTTATGTGGAGGCCATGATTGGACTGATTATATATACAGATTAGAATTGCCAAGCACCTTAAATGGACTATCAACACAACTAGGACTATCATGACAGTCAATAGGAACATCAAACAAGGTATGAAGATAATTTGATATCTTATCACTTGCTGTAAAGGAGGGGTTTTCTAGGAATAACAAGGTGCCAAAATTTAGGGCAGAGTTATGTTTCATGATGACAAGTCAAGTCCTAAACTATAATATTTTGAGGACCTAGCATAAGAGGCAATGTTGCAAGGTGGCCAAGGTATCATGAAGAGGAGTGATGGTGTTGCACACACACATGCAACAAAGGTAGCATAATGAGAGTTCTCATGTGGAGAAACACAGGTTGCAAGATCAACAATGAGGAGTTTGGTATTTTATGCTTCAAGAGTACATGGTTTCTAGTAAATTAGAAGCAACCAAATAAGAATGGGTCATGAAGATGAAGAGGTGGTAGTGGAAGTGTTGGTTACTGATGTGGATGTAGGAGGAACATGTAGGTGTTGCATTAGTTGTGTAATGAAGGAACAATGGCAAGAGGTATGATTCAGAAATATTTGTTTGTTCACATTGCTTGCCACATAAGGGGTTGGTATCACATATTTTGGAGAGTCATTCTAGGGCCCATATTCTAGACATGGATGGAATGTTGGATCAAACATTTAGTGGATTGCTTTGTTGTCCTGTGCATGTAGCTATCATTGATTATTGATATTTAAGATGATGTGGTGCTGATATGTCAAGAAGAATATTAAGTGCATAACCATATATATCTTGTTGAGATCATCTTAATTATGTTGGACTCTCATTATAACCTTGGATTCCAAGTTGGTGAAGGAGATTTTGTTGTCAATTATGAGCTATGATTGTCATAATCATTGGAGGCATTGTCATAAAGGGAGTTGTGCAGGCTGAAATGTTGTTTGGGACAAACTTAGGACTGTTATAAGCACTAAACGTTTGGGTAGTGAATTAGTATTTACTTATCAAAATAAGTTTCTTGTACCAAAATTAGGGAGATTTAATGACATTGAATGAAGATGGTGGAGATTGGTGGTGGTTGGAAAAATAAGAAAATATAGAGTTATATGTCTAAGATAAAAGAGAGTTAGTTATGAGAAAGAGTAGGGGATTATTAGGAGATAGTTGTAGAGCTAAGCTTAAGACATTGATAATGTGTCATCAAGATATATGTATAGAGATCTCTTATAGTTGTAGTTGTCCCTCTATGGATTGTTTTTAATCTTCCCATTTGAATGATATGATACTTGAGTTATGTTTTGTGTCATTTCTATGTTTTTCTCATCTATGTTTAACTCTACTATATAACTTTAATGAATGTGTGGTATAATGATTCACTTCATTAGGATCCCTAACCATGACTACATCATTTATTTTCAAAGAATAGGATTTAACCTACAAATTTAGAAGTCTATTTTCCACATTTGTGACTGTGGGTAGAAATTAGTAGAGAAATCTTCCAATAGAGAGGTTGTTGGGTAGAAAGTGTAGCATGTGAATCTACAGTAAAAGTTTGAGGAACAAAATGGAAAATAAAGAGATTACTCTTAGGAGAGAAAGATGAAGAGCAATATGAGTGTCAAATTTGGAAAACTTGATGTGAAATCTCTAAACAAGGATATAATTATTGAGAATACTTAGGATTGTTATAGGCACTAAATGTTTGGATAGCTAAAGGGCAGTCTTATCAACAAAAGAATAATCAATCCTAAAACCTCTCTTAACTATTATGACAATGATACCCATGTACTATGTGACATTATGCATAAGGATTATTAGGGTCATATATGAACAAAATATGCAATAGGCTCTCACTACCCTATTCACAAGGTAAGAGATGACAACATGATGAAAAAGACTGATCTTATATACAGATTAGAATTGTCAAGCACCTTAATTGGACTATCAACACAACTAGGACTATCATAACAGTCAATAGGAATAGATCAAACCAAGTATGAAGATAATTTGATATATCTTGTCAAGGTGTAAAGGAGGGGTTTTCTAGGAATCATAAATGTATAGGACAGTCGTTGTAAGTTGACGAATATATATGTATATATATATATAAGTGAATTAAAATATATATAACAATAAGAATATATATAAAAAACATAAGAATATAAGTTGATGAATTAAAGAACATAAGAATAAATATAAGTGAATTAAAATGGACATAAAGAACATACCTTAGAATTCGATATTGGAGTTGATGAATTCTCCAAATTTTGGCTTCAAAATCCTCAAATTCTTCTTTTTGCAAGTTTGATTATGAATTCTATATAACTCTAGAATAGGATCAGTGAAATTTATGGAAAAAAAAACATATATCATTAAATTCAATCTATATACAATGGTGATTAGCTTTCAAACAATATCACACATGAAACATGAAACTTTACTTCCAAATAATCAAATTTTCTCCAAAAACATGCAAAATTAGTTATTCTGTGTTGAAAAAACAAAAACGGTGGTGGATTGATCCAAAAATGATTCTTAATATGTCAAAGAACATGCAAAAGCATTTTCTTGTTGGATATACTGCATGAAAAGCAGGAATAACAATCATGTGGGGTCTGAATCACATATCCCACATGTTTTTTTACTATTTTTTATGCTTCCCAAAATGCGAGTGCATTTTGGGAAGCATAAAAAGATTAAGCTTCAGAGAGAGAGAGAGGGTGACATAGAAATGGGGAGGGGGAGAGGGATAAATAGAGATAAATAGAGACATATAGAGAGAGGGAAATGTGGAGAGTTAGAGAGGGACATAGACATGGACAGGGAGAGAGGGGGACATGGAAATATATGGAGAGATAGAGATAGAGTTAGAGAAAGGAAAAAATATAGAAAGAGGGGCAAATAGAGAGATAGAGAGGGATAGGTGGAGATAGAGATGCGTAGAGGGAGAGAGAGGAATTGAGATAGACAAAGGGGTCTAGATAGAGGGAGAAAGATAGATAAGGAGGGAGATAGAGATAGATATATAGAGAGGGGAGATATAGGGAGATAGAGAGTGAGGGAGAGATAGATAGGGAAATACAGAGAGAGGTAGAGAGGGATATATTAAGAGATAGAGTTATGGGGAGAGATGGAGATAGGGAAAGAGATGGAGAGATATCTAGAGACATACTTGGAGAGACATTTCAAGAGGTAGAGGGATGGGGAGAGAGATAGAGAGGAGAGACATAGAGAGGGAGGGAGAGAGAGGTAAAGAGGGAGAGATTAAGATATAGGGATCTATGTGCAGAGATAGAGATAGCTAAAGAGATCAAGATATGTCCAAAGACATAGGGAGATAGATTTGAGGTAGAGGGATTGAGAGAGTGATAGAGAGGGGGAGTGAGATAGTGAGGGAGGGAGAGATAGAAAGTTATAGTTAGAGAGAGCAACCCTAAACCCCTAAACCCTAAAAATTAACTCCTAAACCCTAACCTAAGCAACCCTAAACCCCTAAACCCTAAACTCAAGAATCCCTAAACCCCTAAACCCTAAATAATTCCCCTAAACCCTAACCTCTAAACCCTAAACCCTAAACTTGAGCAACCCTAAACTCATAAACCTCAAATAATTCCCTTGACTCCTAAACCCTAAACTTGAGCAACCAAGATAAACCCCTGAACATATAGTTCGATAGGGGATGATGGAGGATCAATGGGAAATGGATGTAGAATTATTGGATCTTGATTATCATTATCCTCATTAGGATGAAATATTTGATAGGATCCAAGTTATTTGTTTGATTATCTATGTTTTCTTACTTGGACCAATGTGTCTCATCATGGGATATTGATGGATAATGAATAGGGCTAGTGGGATGATGGATAGGGCTAATGGGAAATTATAAAATAATTCCCCTTTGAACCTAACCCCTAAACCCTAAACTTGAGTAACCCTAGAAACTCATAAACCCTAAATAATGCCCCTAAACCTGAGCAAACCTAAACCTCTCTCTCTCTCCCAAAACCCCTAAACCATAAACCTGAGCAACCCTAAACCCCTAAACCCTAAATAATTCCCCTAAACCCTAAACTTAAGCAACCCTAAACTCATAAACCTAACCAACCCTCTCTGTCTCTCCAAAACAAGAAAACTAGGACTCTCTCTCTCTCCTTATCACCCTATCTCTCCCCTCTCTCTCTCCCCTCCATCTCCATCCTCTCTCCCTCTTTCTCCCTCTCCTCTCCCTTGTTAACAAAGAACATAGAAACAAGAAAACTAGGACATGCAAAGAGGGATGAGGATATAAATTGGGATGATGAAATAGAAACAAGATAATTTATGATATTTCATTGGATAGGAGGTAGATAGGGGAAGGAAGAAGAGAGTGAGAGAGGGAGGGTAGGAGGTAGAGACGGGAGGGAAGTAGAGAGTGTGAGAGGATAGGAGGTAGATAGGGGAAGGAAGAAGAGAGTGAGAGAGAGGATAGGAGGTAGAGAGGCGAGGGAAGCAGAGACTGAGAGAGAGGGTAGGAGGTAGAGAGGGGAGGGAAGTAGAGAGTGTGAGAGAGGGTAGGAGGTAGAGAGCGGGAGAGAAGAGAGTGAGAGAGAAGGTAGGATGTAGAGAGGCGAGGGAAGCAGATACTCAAAAAGAGGGTAAGAGGTAGACAAGGGAGGGAAGTAGAGAGTGAGAGAGAGGGTAGAAGGTAGAGAGGGGAGGGAAGAAGAGAGTGAGAGAGAAGGTAGGAGGTAGAGAGGGGAGGGAAGTAGAGACTCAAAGAGAGGGTAGGAGGTAGAGAGGGGAGGGAAGCAGAGATTCTGAGAGAGGGTACGAGGTAGAGAGGGGAGGGAAGTAGAGAGTGACAAAGAGAGGGTAGGAGGTAGAGATGGGAGGGAAGTAGAGAGTGTGAGAGGATAGAACGTAGATAGGGGAAGGAAGAAGAGAGTGAGAGAGAGGGTAGGAGGTAGAGAGGGGAGGGAAGTAGAGACTAAGAGAGAGGGTAGGAGGTAGAGATGGGAGGGAAGTAGAGAGTGAGAGAGAGGGTAGGAGGTAGAGAGGGGTGAGAAGAGAGTGAGAGAGAAGGTAGGAGGTAGAGAGGTGAAGGAAAAAGATACTCAGAAAGAGGGTAGGAGGAAGATAGGTGAGAGAAGTAGAGAGTGAGAGAGAGGGTAGAAGGTAGAGAGGGGAGGGAAGAAGAGAGTAAGAGAGAAGGTAGCAGGTAGAGAGGGAAGGGAAGTAGAGACTTAGAGAGAGGGTAGAAGGTAGAGAGGGGAGGGAAGAAGAGAGTAAGAGAGAAGGTATCAGGTAGAGAGGGGAGGGAAGTAGAGACTTAGAGAGAGGGTAGTAGGTAGAGAGGGGAAGGAAGCAGAGAATCAGAGAGAGGGTAGGAGGTAGAGAGGGGAGGGAAGTAGAGAGTGAGAGAGAGAGAGGGTAGGAGGTAGAGATGGGAGGGAAGTAGAGAGTGTGAGAGGATAGGACATAGATAGGGGAAGGAAGAAGAGAGTGAGAGAGAGGGTAGGAGGTAGAGAGGGGAGGGAAGTAGAGACTAAGAGAGAGGGTAGGAGGTAGAGAGGGGAGAGAAGTAAAGAGTGAGAGAGAGGGTAAGAGGTAGAGAGGGGGGAAAGGAGAGTGAGAGAAAAGGTAGGAGGTAGAGAGGCGAGGGAAGCAGAGACTCTAAAAGAGAGTAGGGGGTAGACAGGGGAGGGAAGTAGAGAGTGAGAGAGAGGGTAGAAGGTAGAGAGGGGAGGGAAGAAGAGAGTGAGAGATAAGGTAGGAGGTAGAGAGGGTAGGAGGTAGAGAGGGGAGGGAAGCAGAGACTCAAAGAGAGGGTAGGAGGTAGAGTGGGGAGGGAAGTAGAGAGTGAGAGAGACGGTAGGAAGTGCAGCTGCCCTTGTAGAAATGTATGCAAAGTGTGGAAGCATAGACAAGGCATGTCAATTGACTAAGATAACACCTCAAAGAGATGTTCTGTAATGGAATGCAATGATTGAAAGATATGCAAAAAATGGATTTGTTGAAAAGGCATTAGAAACTTTCAAGAAAATGCAATTGGTATGTGTAAAGCCAATTTTGCCTAGCATAACGCGAGCGCATTATAACGCACTCACATTATTGTGAGCATGCTTAGATGTGTTTTTTCCAATTTTTAGCAAAATTCTGAGATAAGTTGGAGTGTGCTCCCCATCAGGATGACACTATTTCTAATGAAAAGTCAAAAAAATACCACCATAATCTTAAGCTCTCTGTTAGCTATCTAACCATATAATTTTTTTCGCATTTTGAGTACATTAAGGGTTTCATCTTTAATTTCTTTTGTCAGTGTATCCATTTTTTGTCAAAAACAAGTGTCTAGTATTTTTTACTTTATTTTTTTATCGTTCATCGAAATTTGAAATAAGTTACATTTTTAGAAACTAGACTCCATTCTACATGTACTAAAAAAAATTGATTTTCAATTAGTTTTAAAAAAAATTAGGGGGGAGCACACTCAATTTTCTATTTTTCAGGAAGTGTCCACTTTGAAAATTAGTAAAAAAAATAAATATTCATGAAAAAATTATCAGAAAAAATCAAGGATAAACTACATGGTGTTAGCTAATTTCTCATCGAAGCAATTTTTAAAATACTAAAAAAAAGTCAACATTTTAGGGGGAGCACACCAGATGCTATGTTTTGTTTTTTTGTAATTTTTCAAATGCAATATTGAAAATAATGAATTGAGTGATAATGAATTTCAGATTTGATGTAAAAATTAGAGAATTAATTAAATATAATTGAATGGATGCAAACTATGTCAACAATCAAACCCTAAAATGTAACTTTTTTCAATTTTGTCAAATATATCAATTTTTTTGTAAATTTTTTAATGTAATGAAATGAATGAATGTAAATCTATGAAACACCACTTAGTAAGGTGCCAAAAAGTTCAAAACACAGGTTCACCAAAATGTTTTATATGAAAAGGGGGATGATGGGATGTGGTTGTCTTAGTTTGAATCCTCCTTTCCACAAAATATTACAAGGGCTTTTCAACCAAGTGCTTCTCCTATCGACAGGAGAGTCATCTATTAGATTGGGTTGCCACTTGGTTTTCTACTGGGAAATTTAGAAGTTATCACACAATGTTGCTAATTAATGCTTTAATGCTATTGAAACCCTATTTAAGCAAAACAGTAATTAAATCTACAAATTACAACAAATGCTACTAGAATTAGACAAAGGGTAGAGAACCTTAACTCACTATTTTTCACAGTCCAGAAAATAGAAATGTCGGGGACAATGGTGATGATGCCCTAGTCTAAGGTACAACTATTTATGTGGATTCCCGATCTCCTTCTGGCACTGATCTCTGTTGTGTCTTTGGTTTCTGGTGATCTAGCAATGGAGGACAATGTTGATGGCACCCTTGTCCCAAAATCCTGCACAGTGTCTACTTCTTTTCAGATCTTGAATCTTCAATGTCCACTTATCTTCCCTACAACTCCACTTTCTCTAGATCTAATGCCTATAATCTGTAATCACAAGTAGTGTGGGAGGGGGTTGTGGTGTTTAGAGGCTTTCCTTAGTCAAGCCCTGGAGAGACATTCAAGTCTTTCAAACATTGTTGTCAGAGAGAGAGTGCATATCCTTGTGGGATAGAGGTAAAAATCCAAAAGATAATGATGATAAAACACAATAGATGTCACCTTGATGATGAATCTCTCATGGAAGGAAGAAGCTCTTCAATGTCATGAGGAGAAGATGCAATCCAACCTACAAAAATAAACACAACAACAATGTTATGCTCTGCAACACAATGATATCATAAAAATCTCAAGTATGCATGAAGTTCACCATCATCTTCTATATTTTGCAAATGATAACCTAAACATGCTTATATATGCAACTATTAAGATTCCCACCAAGAATTTCATATTTGAAACTTATGATGTCGGCCTGGAAACCAAATAACAGTCACAAACTTGACATTTGAATTTAGGGCAGACCCAAAATAGGGTTGGACTAGGGTGCTAGCGCCCTTGTCCACCCCCTAGCTTTGCTCAAGAATCATCAAATTAGTACCCATAGGTCCTATTTGTCACAAGACCCAAGGGTTTTCTCACCGAGGGTCTAAATTATCATGCAAGATGCTCTAAATGCAATCTAACAAGAGAGCTAAACCTTAATAGGAAAAAGTCCCCAAGGGTGCATTTTTCTGACATAACAGGTAGATTCAACCATGGTGGTTAGAATGGGGGAATGGTGAATTGGTAGTGGTTGGAGTGATTTGAGGTCATGAAAGTGAATATTATGCATTATATGATGGTCTCAATGTTGATGTGTATTATCTATCTAATGTGACAAGTAGAGAGAAGTTGTTTCTTTCTTGCTACATGGATTAGATATAGATACCTTGCTTTTTTGGTTTAGTTTATCCTCTTGCTTATAGTGGTTCAAGGAGGATGGCCTTCAAATAATTATCTAGTTTTAACTTGTATTAGCCAATAATTCTCATGTAAAATTCTAGGGCAGTCAATTTTGAATATAATATTAGTATAACATGGTAGTGTTGATGGGTGTTTTAGCACATTGTTCAACTTAGATAAGATACTAAATATCTCAGCTCTCCTGAAAGGAATCAAATCCTAGAAATTAGAAAATGACTACCCCAAGGTCTCTCCTAGCCAAGTCTTGGCCTTACAAGATAACTTGGTAGTTTGATGTACTTTGTTGTTTTAGAAAGAGGCATACAAGATTTGGACAAACTTTCTAACACACAAGGGTCAAATTGCACATACATAATTGATTTTTAGATTTATTAATCAATAAACAAATTGATCTACATATGTATTTCCATAAAATGTAACATTTCAGTCTATAAACAACAATATATAAACTTGCATTCGTGAAATATCAACTCTATAATAGCACTATGCAAGTTTTGAGATATTAATCTAACATTAAACTAACCGAATATGAAAAAATGTAAAATATAGGGTAGGAAAGAGAAGGGTTAGAGAGAAAACAAACTAAAATTTCCAAGATTTTACCCACATTCAGCCTCATCAATGGATAAATAGGTCTGCAATCATTAACCATTCTTGATTTGACCATGAGAAATCAACAATCAAGATTCAAGAAGGTGTAATCTTCAGAGGTTACCATCCTTGCAAACTGTTGCAACAAACACATGAATTCTCAACATAGAATGAGAAGAGTCTACACAGCTAGTTAGGGTGTGTTTACATTTGCCACACAAAGTTTCTTATAATTAGCGAACAACCAATGACATAAACACATTACAAACTCATCAAATATCCATCAATATACTACTAAAAATCTATGAAGAAAACAAATTGGTGTTTAAAAATAATGAAGCAAACTTTGTATTATAACACGTTCAACTAGTAGCAATAATTTTCAACCCCTTATAAAGAGTTTTAGTTGTACATATTGTTGGAAGGAGATAGAGGAGTCATCAGAACCTACCACAACCCACCGCAAGTGAAGTGCAGAGGACAAGGCCAACATATATGATAGTATATAGGATGTTTGTAAGGGACATGCCCCATTTACATAGCAATGTATAAAGATATGAAAGGATATGATGATGTAAGTAAGAAGAAAGTAAGAGAAATGATGGATATGAGTATACTATATGGAGCAAAGACTTAGACCTGCCTTTTGTATATAAAGTTATTATGAATACATATATATGGAGATATAAGGTTTATAGCTACTTCATGATGTGTTTATGGATATGAATGACTTGTCTATTTAATTTAATGTAATTGCACTATGTTATTTCCTACCACAACCATCTATTATTCTATCACTTCCATGTCTTGGGTATAAATAGAATTAGAGACTTGACTTAGGCTCAGATCTCTGAACTATGTCCTGCCATTTCTTGCCAACATTTGGTTTCATTGCTGGGACCTATAATGAACAATGAAGAACAAATAAGATAAACAAGTAAAAGGAAAGTACAGAGTAGAAAGAAAATTTAGGAAGGTAAAAAGAAGAGTGACAAGAAATTTTTTATGATTTGCGATAAATTCTCGTATGACCTACCCTTGTGAGAGGGGAGTAGGCACCTAAGGGGATGATAAATGGGAAGGGGAAAGGATCTAAAAAGACCTATGAAAACATGTAACCATTCAAGGTAAGTCGATTGTGGGATACATTAGGATTAATGGAATACCATATCTAAAACACCCATGGCAAAAGGGGATAACAATCTAAATTAAGAAAAAATAGTGAAACTATACAAACTAGGATGGATATGAATATGGAAGAGAAGAGAAACAAGCAGACTTAGGAAAGGCAAGAAAGATATTGTAGAAGAATGGAGAAGGCAAAAGAGTCAGGGAAGGAATGTACTAGGAAGACTATGGAAGAAAAGGAAGTAGAAATTAAGCATGCCAAGGAGGGTGCTGCTAACATGTCATTGTGGGTGTAGCTGAATTTAAGGAGGTAGTAAATCAGGAGGTAGAAGAAGAGCACACCATAAGGGTTGCTGCAAATATGATATAAAGAGCAATACAATCAATCTAGGACCATTAACAATACATATTAATTAGGCCATAGAGATCCTCAAGAGTCTAGAAGGAAGCATAAATGCTTATGACAACTCAAGGTGGACATGGGAAGAAGACTATAACAAAACCCTAACTCTACCACAAATGGGTAAATCACCATATGTTCAACCTTATTTCACTAATGTCCAAATTAGGATTGATGAAAAATGGGAACAAGTATTAAATCCCATGAAAAATCTCCAACCTTTAAATCTTGATGAGGAATACCTAGATTATTTGGTAAACTAGAGTGTGAGGAGAATGAGAGAAAGAAACATAGATGTGGTATCTGACAACACCAATTCAATGAGTATAAGACAGGGGAATCGACACCAAGAAATAACAAGATGTCACTAACAAATAAGAGGTTATCACCCATAATGAAAAAATAATTTGAAAAGGTACAACCCCCAATAAGGATTCACCCCATGTACCCTATAAGACAAAAAGAATATCAAGACAAGACAATGAGAGGAAAGTGTTGGTTGTTTTAAATTCCCAACTTGATCTCAAGAAAATAGATCTATAAAATAGCCATTTCTAATAACTAATCTATCTCGAGGGATTGACCAATGAATAGGAAAGGGGTTTTCAATCCTTTTCCTCTACACTTTAGGCTCTACAAGACCAAGGAGGGTGTTCCTAAATGGTGTTTCTGAATATGGGGTTTCTCAAGACTTTTTCAAAACACCACTCTTAAAACAGATATGTTCTTTCTAGATTGCTAAAATAATTATTGATATAGTGAAGTAATGGGCTAGATTCTCAAGCTTTAACACAATTCTTTGCAGAAGAACATGTAAGTAAACTAATGCCTAACATCTAAAATTGGAATGAAAGTTTTGTCTTTAGTATTTAAATGAGGATGATCATGGGATCATATAAAACAACATTTAGGTAAGATCAGTACCAAAAACATGGGTTAATAGAGTCAAGAGATAGATACGAATGAGAAAACCATCTGAAATCAGTATATAGTCAGCTTACTGTGAGGATAAGATAGTGCCTTACACTGTAATATCTCACTAGTTTCAAGATCCACCATACTTAGCTATCCTTGTAAACAAGTATTACATTCAATATCCCCTTGCAACCATTATTTTACTATTTGAGTAAATGCCATGAGAGAAATATATGAACACAGGAAAGACTATGTTGATGAATAAATCAGTCCTTGACCAGATTGTATTTATAAATATAAAAGTGCATACATAATTAGGAGACAATGTATTTTGAAACTCAACAACAATTTGTATAATAAACTAATACTAATTTACAAATAGTTCTACAAATATATCAAAGTATGAACTCAAAATAACACCAAAAAATGGGGAAAACTAAATCTATATTCAAATGCTAATTTCTATACAGCTCCTCCAAGATTAGATTGATCCCATACTTCAAATCAAGTCTAGATAGTATGACTTCAAACCAACACTTATCAATAAGCCTTGAATTCCCTTTTGTAGAACAAGGGAGCAAACAAGATATAGGCTTAAAGACAAGAGATGTCACATTTTCAATTGACAAAGAAAGTTGTAGCATAATGCAGGTGTAACCATTTCTTAACTGACAAGAGATGCCACTATAACAAAAATATCTCCATCATGCTGAGATATTTGTTATGACTTATATGCTCCTTCACTTTGGCGGGGAGTGGGGCCAGGTTATTGTTGATGGTTGACACATTGTCAGATGTCGTTGGAGCTAGGCACTCCTCAAATGCCATCAAACCGCTCAACAGGAGGATTTACTACTCTACCTATCCAAGCCATGTGCCAGAAAATGAGAAAACCTACAAGGAACAACATTGACAGGAAGCACAGGAAGCCTAAATCTCCTTCACTATTTCCATATTTCCTTGCAAGGGTGTGACTCCTAACTTCTAATTAGGAGGTTTCCAACAACCTCAATCAGATAGAAACTTGAGGAATCCACACATAGTTGACTTCGATAGTGATAGAAGTCAAGCTAGGAGAGTAGTAGCAACAACAACAAAAATTCTTTCTACCTCCTCTTGTCTCATCCAGGTGGGCAACCCTCTTACACCTAGAGTTAAAGCTCTATTAGGAAAATTAGATGCAAGGGAGGGGTAGAGGAGGCAATGATGCCTCTACCTAAGAAGAAAATTTGCCACCTCAAGGGAAGTAGAAACTACTGGAGTATGGAGATTTAAAGTTAGGGCCCACATCCAAATGAGAAGAAAGAAGGGAGAAGAAATCACAAGGGCTCAGTAGATGCTACTACTATCCTCAAATCTTTCCAATTCCTCCCATTCTATAAATGAAAACTCTCTAATCTTCTAATTCTGTAAGGACAGATTGCTAACCATGAGAACATAGAAGAGAATCCCATAGAACAGGGGAACAAAAAAAACATACAAAACCAAGGAGTACCCATACTTCCAGCACGAACAAATAGTATATGAGGCAACAACTAGAGGCACCTATTTATAGAAATTTTGAAAGATCTCGCACTTTGCTACATCCATGGTCAATAAATTCTAGTCATTTCAAGGTATCTTAGCCATAAATGGAAATATTTTGAAGATTATCAGAAATGAATAGATAGATAGTATTTCATCATTTTCCATAACTGAAAACATCACTTCCTGCATTGAAGGTGCCAGATCGGTTGTCTCGATTTCATCATTTAGCCTAGTCATCCTACCACAACTCATCATGAAGCAGATGAAAGGTCACTTCTGGTAGAAACACAGATCCCCAAGGGTCGACTTTGCATCAGGCCAACTTTTCAGTTAGTTAATTCCCTCATAGTGGCAGCGATGGAGACCCTGCACATGCCTGAGAAATCAATTCTACACTGTTGTATCTCAAATCACATTCCAACACACCACTCTTCAAGATTTTAAATACGAGTCATTGATCAGTTCATTAGTTGGCCTAAAACAATGATGCCAATTTAGTCTATCATGTAGAGAAAGCCCATTTTTAATGTCAAATGAGCTCCAACCAATAATATCCAGCCATCTAGATGGCTACCCTGACCAAGATCTCAAGAAAACCTTTCAAATGGTACTAGCCAAGACATCTTCTGCAGTTCCACACTAAAAAGATCTGGTAGGAGATTTGATTATTATAGAATGGCAGAAACCATTAGATGTGCCACATATAATGGGGTGGATCCCAAAACACCCTCAGCTTCATAGAGATCTTGCCACGTTACACTTTCATCCACCCAGACATAACCCCATACTTTAGAAGCCACATGTCATTTTTTTGCCTTTCCATGGACATTTGGTGAGATCCCTCGGTGAAGCTTGGTAAAATGATAGAGGCCATTGAGAAGTCCCCACATAGTAGTTGGGACCCACCACTTTTTTCTATTACAATCAATGAAATATCTCTTGCCAGATGGTACCTTTCCACAGTTAAGTGGGTGATTATTTTCTAATTATTTTATTATCAACGAAATGGCAGAAACAAATCAACACGTGTCACCTATCAACAAAGTCAGTGGGACCCGACCCTTAGTATATTCACATAAAAATAACCCTCACCTACTAGGAAAAAGGGGCATAGGGGTCCTTGAAGGTGTTACCTACCAAAACCGTAGGAATAATAATAAAACATTTGATACGGGCCAGAGGTAGTAAACTGTATACAATGGGCCGATAAATAATGTATCTCAAGACATAACATGGCACTTAAAGAACTGAACAGTGGGCAATACGCGGTCAGCCTAAAAATAGAGAAAAAGTAAATTTCACCACCCGCGGCCAAAAAATACAAGGGTTTAGGGTTTAAGGGCTACTATTCATAGTGTTTTTAGCAGGCAAAAACCCTAGGCCAGAGACCGCCTTAACATGATGACACAAGACATGGGCCAAATACTAGAACCAGGGAGATAATTCTATAGGGTCCCATCAGTGGCTCTAGTTGGGGACGTTTGTTCAACATGAATAGAGCGAAATCACAAAAGAACTCTGGAGGAGCATACCACAGCACAACTAAAAAACAACACACATAATAGCCCCAGGCTACCATGCAAGGGAGAAACAAGATTTGCCTCTATCAAATATCCTATTTTCCAGTGACTTCATCAGGCTATACCTAAAATTTTCATCAAAATCCATCCTGTTTCCAACATGGACACTTAGATAATTCATAAGAAAATTAAGTCCATTGTCTTCAAAATACCCTATGTCCCTTAGATCACTGAAATCAAATAAAGACTGAAAAATAGTCTCATCTAACATTGGTTCCATCATATCTAGCCAACTCGAATAATTATCATTTTTTGGTTGCTGGTCTTCTTTAAACTTATCACATAAATTTGGAAAATGAAAGCATTCATATTCCAATGGATAGCTTATATTGATGACATCCTCATCATTTGTTGATTTAGTGTCAAACTTGAAACACTCATAATCAACCTTTTCTTGAAGCTCTAATATTTTGAAGCTACTTTCTAGCAGGAAGTAGATAAGTAGAAGCAATAGAAGAACATATAGTATATAATTGTGAGGATATACTAGAGGGAAGGATTAATTTGAGATAAGATTAGAGAGAGATAAGGATAGAGAAGGAAAACCATACGACAAAGGAAAATTAAGAAACAACAAAAGAAAACAAAATAAATGCACTACAAGGAGGATAAAACACACAAACAATCAAAGATGGACTCACCAGTTAAGCTACCAGTGTTTGGAAAGGATACCTCTGAAGCAGTAGAACATATATTTGTCCAAGAATCAATTTGGAATAGGAAGAATGTAACTCGGGATCAAACAAGGCTATTTGACTTTGTGGGCACATTAAGAAGTGACACTTTAAAATGGTATAGAAAAACTTGCCCTCAACATGAAAAAACATGGGATAACATAAAGAAGGAATTCTAAGAAATTTTAAATCACTAGACATTCCCACCAAAGGTGTAAGTAAAATGAGAGATCTTGTTTAGCAAGAAGGAGAATTAATAAAATATTTTGATAAGCGGTTTAAAGAAATAACACGTAAACTAAAAGAACCTTTGACAGAAAATAGAGAATCAAATGGTTCATTTTAGGACTAAGTCCTGACATAAGGACATCATTGGATAGAAAAACTTTTGAGTCTTACTCAGACGTGGTAACATTAGCCTACCACATTGAAGCACAAACATGGAGAAGGAATGACAAAACTAAAGAAAATGTAGAAATGGAAAAACTTACACTAGAATTAGAACAATTGAAATTGAAGCAAGAGATCCTATCTAGAAAAGAGGATAGATTGCAGAAACAAATGAATAATATTTGGTGCTCATACTGCACATGAGAACACTTTCAAAATGAATTTCCAATGATGAAGGGTGAGAAAAAAATTGTCGCATTAAAAGTAGACTTAAGAATGATGCCAAAGAGAAATAACACACTGTATTGTGGTATTTGTGATGATTGGGACGATCATGAAATGGAGGAATGCCCATCACAACTTTTCAGGATGAGGGAAGATGATGATGACCATGAACCATGGTGTAATGCACACTGCAATAATAGAGCAGACAATCGTAACATGGCATATGTAAAAGGACTGGTAGAGAGACCCTTCTACATCCATAATTATGGATATAAAGCTCCTAGTTGGGCTAATAAGAGAAATGTTAATATACAACAAAACGCAAACCCTAACTCGATACCATACATGAACAATTACAATAATGAGGAAAGGGTTCAATACAAAAGATATAGAGGAGGTAGAGGTCATGGTAGAGGAAGAAGAAAGATAGAGGATGTGACCTGTTATAAATGCGGCAAACCAAGCCATTTTGCTAACAAATGTTGAGGAGATTGGAATAAACCGTGCACATTCTATGGTAGCTTCAACATGATCTATTTTCTTGTGATAAAGCTCAACAATATTTTAGGAACACACCTCCCCAATCCAAAAGATATGAGCTATAGGGATTCAATTCACAAAAGGGAGGACACATTATAAGAAGAACATCTCAGGAAACAACACAAGAAACTAGAAGGTTCCATGGGGAAAATAAGTATGAATCTGATAATATAGAGGAGGAAACATCAGAGGAGGAACATTACGCCAATAAGTTAAAATATAAATAAACAAACATAAAAAAAGAATAATAAAACCAAAACTATGGTAGTTACTAGACAAGGTACAAATACCACAAGACTAGATAACAATGATAGTGAGATAGAAGAAGAAGAAGAGGAAGAAGACAACTTCTTCCCTAACAGAAACCAACTTGACAAAATTATTGAACAATCAAAATAGTTGATAGACAAAGGACAACATAAGAAACAAAAAACACACTTCTTTTCAGAAGAAGAGGCAAGGACACTTAAACAACTAACATAGCTAACACAACAACATACCCTTATAGATAAAATGAAACAATTCTACAAGTACTAGAATAAAGAACAAGGTCACAAACTACAAATCAGAAAAATGGAAAAAACTGATAGACAATGGAATACAAGACCATTAATGATAAATGCCCATATAAACCATATTAAGGTTAAACAAGTTATCGTGGATCTTGGTGTAGACGCTAACATGCTACCAAAATGAGTGTGGGAACAACTAGGCAAACCAAAACTAGAAGAAACACCCTACAATATTAGCCTAGTAGACAAAACAATCATGGGTTCATTAGGAACCTAGAAAAGGGTAGAAGTAAACATCATGGGAGTAAAACAATTGGTAGATTTTGAGATAGTACCCATGAAGGAACCATTTGATTCCTTTAAAGCATTATTAGGTCTCCAATGGCTTGTCAATGCAAATGGAATAGTGGATTCAACAAAATAAGAAATATCCTTGGTTGATGATAATAGAATCATACATACACCACTAGGTAGGAACATAGATGAAGTCTACATAGAAGAAGTTAGCCAAGATGATTACATAGATGAATATTCAAAACTCCTAACTCTATATCTAAATTACCTAAACATGAGTCATAAGAAGATCCAAATTATGAGGGAGAACTACAAATAGAAAGTGATAACTATAGTATGAATATCAAAGATGTACTAGAAGCTTGGCTATAGAATGAACCAAAACTTACACCTCAGAGACTAGTAGAATTTTGTAGAATATTTCTAGTTAAGATCACAGAGGAGTCCTTACCATAGAACACTGCATTTGATGAAAGAACACTGCACTCCATACGTGGTAACTTAAGACACTAGACAGATAATACAACACTAAAACCATGAGGAGTTTTTAACATATCGAGATGAATTTCACATATAAAACTTCCAAAATTCTTAGGAGTAGGAAACCTAAATACCTATCTACTAGAAATGGAGAAAATGTTTACAGAAGAACAACTAAGGCTAGAAGCACTACTAGACATATTGATCTATAATGCCACAAGCTGGTGGAACACACATAAACATAAAATCTAGTACTAGCCAATTTTCAAAATTTTGATAAAAACTAGATACTTTCCAAAAGAGGGAGAATATACATTTATACCAAAATACCAGGGACAGATTACACCACAAGAACACTTAAAGATATGTATATTGGTTTGTAAAGGTAGAAATGAGTATGATACAAGGTTATATGTACAAATGTTCTACTGGACAATATCACCAGTCGCACAATCTTGGTATATAAACCAAGAATATAGAGCAGAAACAAAAGAATGAAATGAGTTGCAGGACAATTTTATACACACATTCTCATTTTATAGCCCTAACAAACATATCCACACCACACTCCTCAAAATGAAGGAAATAATATTCAAACCAACTATAGAAGGTGAGGAAGAATTACCACAACAAAATACTCCACCACCAAAGACTGATGGTACTTGAAAATTGATAGAATGGATGGGCAATGAAACAAAATACACTGAATGAAGATGTCACCGCACACAACAACAAGATAATGAGGAGAACAAAACTTGTATATTGAAGTACAACAAGGAGAAAGGGAAATTGAGATAGTAATTGAACCTAAAAAAAAATACTATAACCAACCGATTAAACTAAGGGAATAAAACATAGCTACAGAAGGTGATCCTAAGCTATCCAAAATAGGAGACTATTGGGATGAAAGGGTAGTGGTGCAAGTTGCAAAAATATTATCAGGATTTGAAGATTTGTTCCCTAGAAAATTCATAGATTTGAAAGGAATAAAAGAGGAAGTAGGAGTAATGAGGATACAACTAAAGGAAGGAATTAAGCCACCAAGGAAAAGGCCTTATAGATTAAACCCTAATATGAAGAAAAAGGTAAAAATAGAACTGGATAAAATGATTGTGAAAAGAATCATCAAACCTGTAGAAGATGTGAAATGGATAAGTCCAATGGTAGTATAGAACAAGAAAACTGGAGAAATAAGGATATGCATCAACTTTAGAGAACTAAACAAAGCATGCATACATGACTCATTCCCCACTCCATTTACTAAAGAAATATTAGAATTAGTAGCTAGAAGAGAGGTTTATTCATTTACTAATGGATTCTCCGGTTACCATCAAGTTAGGATAAGGGAAGAAGATCACCCAAAAACTACTTTCACATTAGAGTTTGGATCATTTATGTACACACTAATGCCATTTGGCCTCAAGAACGCACTTGCAGTATTCAGTAGAATAGTGATAAACACATTCAAAGACTTCAACCATGATTTCTTGGAAGTATACCTAGATGACTGGATAGTATATGGACTACTAAAAGATCATGTCAAAGCACTAAGAATGATATTAAATAGATGTACAAGCGTATAAATATCCTTAAACATGAAGAAATGCATGTTTGTAGTACCTTTTGGTGCCCTACTAGGACACATCATCTATAAAGAAGGTCTAATGGTCAACCCACTAAAAGTTTCATTGATAAAGACACTTCCACCACCTAGAACAACATCAAAGGTGAAGATATTTTTGGGATACATAGGATATCACCGTAAATTTATTAGAGGATATGTGGCAATAGCAACACCCCTAGAAGAGCTCGAAAAGAAGAAATGCGGTAAAACTATTGAGTGGAATGAACAATCTCAAACTTCTTTTGATACATAAAAACAAAAGATTGCAGAAGCACCTATATTGATATTTCCCAATTGGAATTTATCAAATGTTCATGTACATGTGGAGTCATTAGGGATTTCTATAGGGGCAATACTAGTGCAACCAAAAAGAAACAAGGACCATCCTATAGCATTTTCCAGTAGAAAATTGTCCAACGCAAAGAAAAAATACACGACTACAGAGAGAGAAGCTCTAGCTATGGTATATACACTACAAAAATTCAAGAACTACTTGTTATTCACACCATTCACCTTCTATACTGATCATGAACCCTTAAATATCGATTAAACAAACTAATTACTCAAGGAAGAGTTTTTTGGTGGTTACTCCTACTCTAGGAGTTTGACTTCAAGATAATGGTTAACCTGGTAAGAACAACCAAGGTCTAGACTATCTGTCTAGAATTGAAATAGGGGAAGACCCAGACAGCTAGGAGGAAGACCTCCCTAGTACAAACCTATTCAGAAAAACCATGGTACCAGAAGAGTTACATGACATAGAAAGTTTACTCTCTACAGGGTAATTCCCAAAAGATATGACACCGCATGATAAACAAACTCTAATGCTAAAAGCTTTACCTTACACACTAATAGAAGGAGAATTACATATTCTAGAGATGGATGATATCATAAGAAGAGTGGTCTATGAGCATGAACAATAAGCCATATTAAGAGAAGCTCATGAAGGTATATCATGTCATAATTCAAGGGATATAACCACAAAGAAAGTAAAGTTGGCTAGAGTATGGTGGCCTACACTACACAGGGATGCTAAGACCTATGCTAAACAATGTGATATTTGCTAGCGCACAGGAAGACCAACTGCTAAGGATGAAATTCCACTCAAGCCAATATTAGCTCAAATCCCATTTGAAATTTGGGCAATTGACTTTATTAGACCAATAGACCCCCCAAACAAACATTCCAAAGCTAGATTTATCATTATAGGGGCTGAATATTTAACCAAATGAGTGGAAGTTGAACCTACTAAGGATTGCATTGCAAAGAATGCCACCAAGTTCCTATATGAGAATATAATCACAAGATTTGGATGTCCACTTAGTATAACTAGTGCTCAAGGTAAGAATTTTGTAAATAAGATGATTGTGGAGTTACTACAGAGCTTCATGATCACCCATAACAAGAGCTCGCCTTATCATCCACAAGAAAATGGGCCAAGTGAAGCCCTCAACAAGATCATGGTACTACATTAACTAAGATGTGCAATGGAAATAGAGATGACTAGGATATAAAAGTACCTATGATACTATGGGCCTACTACACATAATATAAAAGAACAACTAAGTTT
This sequence comes from Cunninghamia lanceolata, assembly GCA_027924645.1. Taxonomy (NCBI): domain Eukaryota; kingdom Viridiplantae; phylum Streptophyta; class Pinopsida; order Cupressales; family Cupressaceae; genus Cunninghamia; species Cunninghamia lanceolata. The sequence goes on from BSBN01000814.1 coordinate 298,406, forward strand.
ACACCCTTTGAACTAGTATATAGGATGAATGCCACAATACCCATGAATTTAATAATTCCTAATTTTCCCACCACACTAACTTTGTAGTTAACTGAAGATGAGTCATTAGCTAAGAGAATTAAAAATCTAGAAATATTGGACAAAAATAGATTTAATGGCATATAACCTGAACTTAGATAGGATGTGACAAAAGGCTTGGCATGATAGAAACTTGCAGTTGAAAACTTTCAAGGAAGGTGACCTAGTACTACTTTATGATAGTAAATTTAAAAAGCAAGGAAAGCTAAAAGTTTGTTGGCTTGGACCATATTACATACATGATATTGCAGAATTAGGAGTGGTAAGTCTTTGGAAAATGAATAGAAATACAGTAACAGGGTATATAAATGGTGTGAGACTAATACATTATCGTAAACCTATGGAATAAGGGAAGAACACAGGAAATTCATAAACATGTATTATATGTCTCATACTATAACATAGGACAAAACAAAATACCATTAAAAAGGGTGCAAAAAAATTAATAGATAGAAAACCTCAGGAAGGCAAAAATAGGAAAATGCATTAAATGCATAACGTTACCATTATAATCTATAAAAACCTAAAAAATAGAGACATTACAATTGTGCATTCTAAGAACACACTGTGAACTATAGACTTGGAAAAACCTACATTAAAGCTTGTAGAAAGAGAGAATAATGGCTACTCTAGTGCTCATAGACATCTCTGAGAAACCCTGACCCAAATATAAGAAGCATTTGTATAAATCAATGGAAGTAGATAAAGAAGGGGAATTCTTAGAAATCCCATTGGATGTGGTGTATACAGAAGATTTATGAAAGTACATCCACGAGCCCATATCATAAATTGATCATACCAAGTTTGAGGAGCTCCATAAGAAACTCCTCCAGCTAGATCAATCTAGCTATCTTCCACAGTACCATGAGACATATAAGAAGAAGTTGGATATCTAGAAAGATTATTGGACTTTTGCACAGAACATGAACGGGTGTGAATTTTTATAAGTAGAATCCATGATGAGTTTATCTACCTAAAATCATATCGCATCACTAAGAAGGCCATTCAAGTAGTCACAAGACTAAGCGCGGTGGGAAAAATGTCATTGAAGAAATCCATCAAGAATGAAAAAGTAACTGAGTTAATCGGTGTGACCTCAGATGATTGGAGCTTAAACATGAAAGAAATAACAAATCATGTGGTGAGATATGTGATGATGGGGATCGCATATAAAATATAATATTCCAATCGATAAAGCTCCACAACTGACACCACCATCCACACAACATATCAAATGATGGTAGAAGGGAAGTACTTCGACCTTTGTAAAGTGTTGCAAGAGCAACTAATGGAGAACCTACAAAATCTGAAGAACTTCCACTATAACTTTTGGTATGGAACCCTAATCATATGCTTAACCTTTTACTTTATGAATGCATTGCCAAATTTTGTTGGGAAAGTATGGCAAAGAGATAGTTCAGTAGCCACACAAATATCATAGTACACCAAAAATTTTGCAGATAAGAAATCATACACTATTACATATTGGGGGTTTTCAAAACCCTACAAAAGAAAATGCAAGCAAGGGAAAGAATACCATATGAATTAGTAGAACACTATGTTAATCACATTACATTCTTAGTGGATAAGTATTACACATATATGGAGGCATTGGAACCTAGAATCTCATGGATACCTAAGTTACCATACGAGATATCAAAAGAAGAAGTAGATGCATACGCCAAAAATATGTTGAGTAAACCGAAGGACCCAGATGTGGAAAGATTTGGAACATATAGAGAATTTATGGATAGACAACATAAGAAGGATGCAACATGACACCTGGAGAAATAGAAAGAAAAATTGCACACACAGTGGGGCATACCATTCAAAAAAGCTCCACAATCTAAATCCTCAACACCACAACCTAGTATAATAGCTCTACAACCTAGCACAACATCACCATAGGCTAGCACAACACAAAACCCATAGCCTAGGAGATCAGGGAGAAGAACCTTCATAAGCACACAAGCTGTGGTGGAACCATAATCCTCAACACAAACAGTATCTACTCTACAACAAAAAGGAAAGGAGCCAGAGGTATAGGAAGTATCTGAAATTACAAATGAGTGCGGAGAAGAAAACTACAAGGAAGAAACAAGGGGTGAAATGAACCCTAGTCTAAGCATTCGCATAGGAAGAAATGGAGGAGGAAGAAATAGTAGAGACCAGCAAACCACTAGTACCAAAGAAGAAACCTAAAGCATCAAAAGTGGTGATAGGGGAACAATAGGAAAAAGAGCAACGACAGTAGGATGAGCCCATAATGAACCTAGATACACTAGTAATGTGATCCAACATCATGGGATTCTCAAAACAACAGTTGACATGTATAACCATGTTTTTCCATAGAACCAAGAAATAATACAAAGGGAAATAATATTTCACATGCGGAGAAGTGATTAAATGTTGGAGGATATCATGGAAAATTTTCCTCAAGAATTAACAGATGCATGAGGAAGAGAAGTGAAAAATCCCTAAAGTTGGAAGAAGAAATGAGGCAGAAAGTAGTAGATGAGGTGGACCCAGCCATCTCTGTAGCACAAAAAAGAGAATTTGATAGAAATGCAAGCAAAGAGGCTAAGGACAAAACAAAGGATGGTTACCCTAATGAGCTTGATAGATGAAGAAAGATAAAAAGTACAAAAAGAGATAGAAGAAATCACTAAAAAGGCATATGATACAATAAGGGTGAAGAGACAAGAGACAAGGCAACAAGAATAAGGAGTAGAATCTCCTCAACATAATACACAAGGGAGTGAACAAGGGGAAGAATCACAACAAGAAGAATAGATAGATATTTCTGGGGCAACCTCTTTAGCCTCTCCAATTTAGTCAATCAAAGATTTCTTGACACAACAAAAGAAAATCCAACTAGTAATAACACCTTAGCTACTACATCTTCCCTTGCTTGGATCGCAAGTCAACTTATCAAGAATCTCACCAATCTAGAAGATAAAACTAGGGGATATCTTCCATGCCACGACAAGAGAAGAAATATTGCAATAATATGTAGATAGCACCAAGCAATTGCAAGAGGCTATAGACACAATACAAAATCAACTTCTAAATACACAAAGAGATGTTGCAAGTATGAAGTGAACAAGTGTTGTCATTGATGTCAACATACTCATATTACATTGACAAGAAGGATTGGATGAGCTGTGTGTTGAGGATATTGAGAAAATTACCCTCAGTCAGGAACAGTGAAGAACAGTGATGAGAAGAAGGCAAATATATTGGATAGGTTGAGAACCGGAGGATGCGGATTAAAGGGTTTGTAGATATGAGTCTTGAGATGCTTCAGTCAAGTTTTCAGAAGTCCGCATGAAGACCTGAAGAAGTTATGGCTGTCTGTGTGGAACCGGTTCCGGTAAGTGCTTAGAGGTGACAGAGGATCACAGAAAGGTCCGGTGAGGTCCGGAATTGTACAATCCTAATCTACGGATTGGAAAGAGTATTTGGGATGTCCTTGTGATGTGCTATCTCGAGTTGTGTATGATTTGGAGGTCCGGAAGTACCTCTTGCATTATGACAGTGGCGACAGACTGTGTTCTTGAAGTTCCGGATGAGGAAGACAAGAGATTCCAGCAAGTAAAGGAAGTGCGGATGTATCCGGACATTCAGGCAGGCTTGTGAAGTTTCTGGATCGTGTTGAGGTTGTGTTGTTGATCCGCATTAATAGTAGAGCCCGGAATTGAAGTTATTCTTCCGGATGAAGTTCTTGCTCTGTTTAGCCGACCGGATGAGTTGTTCATCCTGCGAATGTTCTTGTGGTGGCTGACCGGATGTGTTATTCATCTTGAGGATACTCTTATGATTGTTTGCCGACTTAGATGTTTGATCCTAAGTCGATGTCTTGTATAAATAACGGTCTGTGAGTTCACTTCGTGGTGTGGTGTGTGGATGAGTGTGGCATAGTGAAGAGAAGTGTGAAAGGCAGAACAGAGGTTTTTGGGCTTAATTGGAACTGATCCGGACATGGTAGAGATGTCATTCTCCAGTTCAAGACTGTGATTTTTATCACTTTGTAGACAGTGTGTCTCCTTGTAGGCAGTGGGCCTCTTTGTGAGCAGTGTGCTCGGGCAGTGAGCCCTAATTGGCATGTGCCATTCATTTTTCTTTATTCTTCTAACAGAGAATAATTCTTGGGTTAATCACCCCGTGGTTTTTCCCTTAACCGGGTTTTCCACGTCAAAATCTTGGTGTTCAATGTGTTGATGCTTATCTGCTCTTGTGTTTATGTATTATGCTTCCATGGATGATTAATTGATATGCTACTAACTAACAACAAAGAATCAAGTGTTTGAAAGAGCAAGTAGTTTTATACAACTGATTCACCCCCCCCTCTCAGTTGTATGCCCTAGATCCAACAATTGGTATCAGAGCCAAGTTCCTCTGATAGGAGCTTAACCGCTTGAGGAGATCCAGGATGTCGTCATACAAGAAGGATAGTCCGAAGTTCGATGGAACCAACTTCACTCTCTGGAAAGGTCGCATGAAGTGTCACTTGGAATGTATGGGAAAAGCATATTTGGCTATGGTTTCAAAACCATATGTACCTCCACAAGGTGGTCCGACAACTCTAAATGAAATCACAGAAGCTGAAAACAATCTGCGAACCAAGGAAGCTCTTCTAAGTGCATTGAATGACTCAGATCTCTCGAATGTTATTGACCTACCAACTGCATATGAGATCCTAACTAAACTGGAACTTCTGTATGAAGGAGATGAGTTTGTCAAAAGTGCAAGGTTGCAAAGTCTGAAAGGGAAATTTGAAAGATTGAAAATGAGAGATGATGAAAACATCACTACCTTTATGCCAAGAGTGAATGAGCTGGTATGTGGAATCAGAAATGCTGGTGGAACTTTAGATGAAAATGAGATTGTCTGCAAAATCCTAAGATCTCTTCCTGCTGCCTACAAAATCAAGGTTGCTGCCATTGATGAATTCAGAGCCCACACAACTGTCACAAGAGAACAATTGGCTGGCAAACTAGCTGCATTTGAAATGACCGAGTTTGGAGATGATCCTCCCAAGACTGAATCTGCTTTCAAAGCCAGTGCCTATGTGAAAGGCAAACAGAGATTTGATCCAGGAGAAAACTCATCAAGGAAAATGTCATGGTATGATCAAGCAAGAAGAGACATGGAAGAAGAAGAAGCAGAAACAGCTCAACTTGAAGCCCTCATTGCAAAGAGACTGCCAAGAGGATCCGGTAAGTATGAAGGAAAACTACCCTTTAAGTGTTTCAACTGCAATAAGATTGGTCATTTTGCTTCAAGATGTCCGGAAAGATCTGCAAGGTCTAATACTAACAGACAAAGGTTTCAAAAGAATTGCTATTATGTTCATGAAGAAGATGACAATGAAGGAGTAACAGATGATGAATCAGAACTAGGAAGCAAATCTGGAAATGAGTGGGTGTTTATTGCCATCAAGGAAGAAGATTCAATACTCTCTGAATCTGTCAATCACAAAATTGTTGAAAAAGCTTTGGCTGCTCAAGTGGAAGAAAAGGATGATTGGGTTATTGACAGTGGATGTTCTCACCATATGACTGGTGACAAGAATAAGTTCTTGAATTTGGAAAGGTATGAAGGAGGAATGGTAAAGTTTGGTGACAATTCTGCTGGCAGAATCAAAGGCAGGGGAACTATTTCCTTCGATGGAAAGAGCAAAACAGGTAACGTACTGTATGTTGAAGGATTGAAGCACAATCTTCTTAGTGTTGGTCAGTTGGTGGACAAAGGCTATGATCTCCGGTTCAAAAATGGAAAATGCAGAATCTTTACAAACTCCGGAACTGAGATTGCATCCGGTACTCAGACAAAAGGTAATATCTTTCATCTGGTTGGTTCAAATAAAAGTTGTTTGTTTGCTCAAATTGATCAGAGTTGGTTATGGCATAGAAGAATGTGCCATGTAAATTTTGATAACATCATCAAGATAAGCAATACTCAGGCCGTAAGAGATCTTCCAAAATTGATGAAACCTACAAATAGTTTGTGCAAAGAATGTCAGCTAGGTAAACAAAGTAGAGTCTCTTTCAAAAGCAAAGATCAGTCTTCTACCGGACTGTTGGAATTAGTACATACTGATCTCTGTGGTCCGACAAGAATCAAGAGTCTGCAAGGTGATAGATATTTCATGTTGTTAATTGATGATCATTCCCGGATGATGTGGGTTACCTTTCTAAAAGAAAAATCAGAAGCATTTGAGAAGTTCAAGATCTTCAAAGCTATGGTAGAGAATCAAACCGGATTGAAACTAAAGTGTCTAAGGTCTGATAGAGGTGGTGAATTTACATCTGGTGAGTTCATTGATTTTTGTGAGAAGCAGGGTATAAGGAGACAGTTGTCTGCTCCTATGACTCCACAGCAGAATGGAGTGGTTGAGAGAAAGAACCGGACCATTCAAGAAGCTGCCAGGACAATGATGTTGGAAGCAAATGTTCCTCAAATGTTTTGGAAGGAAGCTATCAGCACTGCAGTCTACACTCTCAATCGAGTTCAAATCAGAAACAACACCGGTAAGACCCCCTATGAACTCTGGTTTGGCATCACTCCTACTGTGAAATATTTCAGAGTATTTGGTAGCAAGTGTTATATTAAAAGAGATGAAGATCTAGGAAAGTTTGATGCTAGAAGTGATGAAGGAATTTTCTTGGGTTACTCCACTCAAAGCAAAGCATACCGATGTTACAATAAGAGATTGAGGAAGATAATAGAAAGCACCAATGTGAAATTTGATGAAGGAATTGAGAAGCCTTCAAGATTTTATGAGTTTGATGAAGATGACCAAGACAGTGTTCAAGGACCTCAATCCTCTCCGGTGAGACAGAGTCAGCCTGATCTGGTAAATTAGGAAGAAGAGAGAGGTTTGAATGAGCCTGATCAAGAAGCAGCAGTGGAGGATACTCCCAAAATTCCAAGATATGTAAGACTGAACCACTCTGAAGATCAGATCATAGGTGACAAAAGCAAAGGTGTACAAACTAGAAGGGATGTTGCTCAAAATCAGGATGAATGTTGTCTGATTTCAAAGATTGAACCTAAAATAATAAATGAAGCCTGCAATGATGAAAACTGGACCAAAGCAATGGAAGATGAATTGATGCAAATTGAGAAAAATCATACTTGGGATCTTGTTCCCAGACCTAGAGACAGGAATGTAATTGGAACCAAGTGGGTCTTCCGGAACAAACTAAATGAAGCTGGTGAAGTAATCAGAAACAAAGCTAGATTGGTCTGCAAAGGCTACTCTCAAATAGAAGGAATTGACTTTGAAGAGACTTTTGCTCCGGTGGCAAGAATTGAAGCAGTCAGATTACTTCTTGCATTTGCTGCCTTCAAAGACTTCAAGGTATATTAGATGGATGTCAAGTCTGCCTTCCTAAATGGTGATCTGGAAGAAGAAGTCTACATTGAACAACCGGATGGATTTCAACTGTCTGATAATGATGATATGGTCTGCAAGTTGAAGAAAGCTTTGTATGGATTGAAGCAAGCCCCAAGAGCATGGTATGAAAGGTTGGATAAGCATCTTGTGTAGATTGGATTCAACAAAGGTACTGCTGACAGTAACTTATATTTCAAAATTGATCATGAAAACATATTGATTGTTGAAGTGTTTGTGGATGATATCATTTTTGGAGGAAGAGATAGTATGTGCAAAACTTTTGCAAATCAGATCAAAAGTGAGTTTGAAATGTCTATGCTTGGTGAAATGAATTTCTTCTTGGGTCTGCAAATTACTCAAACAAAAGAAGGGATCTTCATTTCTCAGACCAAATATGTGAAACAATTGTTAAGAAAATTTGGTATGGAAGACTCAAAACCTATGAACACTCCTATGGCAACCGGATGTAAGTTAAGCAAAGATGATGACTCTCCAAAGGCAGATCAGACAAAATATAGATCAATGATTGGTGGATTGTTGTATCTCACTCAAACTAGACCAGATATAATGCAGGCTGTTGGTCTTGTGGCAAGATTCCAGGCTGATCCTAGAGAATCTCATGTTATGGCAATCAAAAGAATTTTTAGGTACTTGAAAGGAACAGTTGAGTATGGTCTATGGTACCCTAGAGATCCGGATTTCTCTCTTCATGCTTACACAGATGCAGATTGGGCAGGAGATGTGGATGACCGGAAGAGCACTAGTGGTGGAGCATTCTTTTTGGGGAAGAGATTGGTTTCTTGGCTAAGCAAGAAACAAGATGCAATATCTCTATCTACAACTGAAGCAGAATACATTGCAGCAGCAAGTAGTTGCACTCAAATCTTATGGATGAAGCAGATGCTAAGAGACATCAAAGTTGAATATGAGGAGCCTATCACAATTTTCTGTGATAATTCAAGTGCAATTAATATTTCTAAGAATCCAGTACTGCACTCTAAGACTAAGCACATATCTATCAAATTTCACTTTTTGAGAGAACAAATAAACAAGGAAGAAGTCAGATTGGAGTATGTTCCCTCCAAGGATCAGATTGCAGATATCTTTACAAAACCTCTTCCCAAGGACTCTTTTGAATATCTCCGGGAGAAGTTAGGGGTCATGGCCCCTCCGGTGATAAACTAAGATGCACTGATGTGCATCAGTCCGGTGGATATCACAGTCATATCTTGTGATCCGGATTGATGATGGGGAGCTGCTACTAAGGGGGAGCAACTGGTATGATTCTGATTGCAAGTATGAGCCCTTTGCCATTGATGTCAAAGGGGGAGAGAAGACATGTGAAAAACAAGTGGTTAATGATCAAAGGGGGAGAGAAGACATGTAAAAAGTTGTTGTTGATAGGGGGAGCTGTGACAGAAAGGAGAAGTTCTTGTCTTGATGGTTTTTCACATCACATGTTGCCATCAATGACAAAGGGGGAGATTGTTGCAAGTATGAGGTGAACAAGTGTTGTCATTGATGTCAACATACTCATATTACATCGACAAGAAGGATTGGATGAGCTGTGTGTTGAGGATATTGAGAAAATTACCCTCAGTCAGGAACAGTGAAGAACAGTGATGAGAAGAAGGCAAATATATTGGATAGGTTGAGAACCGGAGGATGCGGATTAAAGGGTTTGCAGATATGAGTCTTGAGATGCTTCAGTCAAGTTTTCAGAAGTCCGCATGAAGACCTGAAGAAGTTATGGCTGTCTGTGTGGAACCGGTTCTGATAAGTGCTTAGAGGTGACAGAGGATCACAGAAAGGTCTGGTGAGGTCCGGAATTGTACAATCCTAATCTGCGGATTGGAAAGAGTATTTGGGATGTCCTTGTGATGTGCTATCTCGAGTTGTGTATGATTTGGAGGTCCGGAAGTACCTCTTGCATTATGACAGTGGCGACAGACTGTGTTCTTGAAGTTCCGGATGAGGAAGACAAGAGATTCCAGCAAGTAAAGGAAGTGCGGATGTATCCGGACATTCAGGCAGGCTTGTGAAGTTTTCTGGATCGTGTTGAGGTTGTGTTGTTGATCCGCATTAATAGTAGAGCCCGGAATTGAAGTTATTCTTCCGGATGAAGTTCTTGCTCTGTTTAGCCGACCGGATGAGTTGTTCATCCTGCGAATGTTCTTGTGGTGGCCGACCGGATGTGTTATTCATCTTGCGGATACTCTTATGATTGTTTGCCGACTTAGATGTTTGATCCTAAGTCGATGTCTTGTATAAATAATGGTCTGTGAGTTCACTTCGTGGTGTGGTGTGTGGATGAGTGTGGCATAGTGAAGAGAAGTGCGAAAGGCAGAACAGAGGTTTTTGGGCTTAATTGGAACTGATCCGGACATGGTAGAGATGTCATTCTCCAGTTCAAGACTGTGATTTTTATCACTTTGTAGACAGTGTGTCTCCTTGTAGGCAGTGGGCCTCTTTGTGAGCAGTGTGCTCGGGCAGTGAGCCCTAATTGGCATGTGCCATTCATTTTTCTTTATTCTTCTAACAGAGAATAATTCTTGGGTTAATCACCCCGTGGTTTTTCCCTTAACCGGGTTTTCCACGTCAAAATCTTGGTGTTCAATGTGTTGATGCTTATCTGCTCTTGTGTTTATGTATTATGCTTCCATGGATGATTAATTGATATGCTACTAACTAACAACAAAGAATCAAGTGTTTGAAAGAGCAAGTAGTTTTATACAACTGATTCACCCCCCCCTCTCAGTTGTATGCCCTAGATCCAACAAGAGATACATCACTGCCTTTGACACAACAACTCAAACTAATAAATAGTATGGAAGTTGAGTTACAGTATCAGGAGACTAAGGTCCAATAGAACATGAAAGAGGAAATGACCAAGAATAGAATGACTAAAGCCACTAAAAAATGTGTAGCATCAAATACTCAGTTGGAGACACAAATAAAGAACCTCCAACAAGTCATAGGAGAGGCTAATGTACTATACCAGTTTTGTCTACAATGGCCCACAACTACAAAGAGCATGAAGAATCAAATTGATAACCTGGAAGAACAAGTATTACAGTCTGCAAAAACATATGATCCAATGAAGGACATGAATGGAACAATGAGGGCACAGACTGAGTCCATACACAACCAACTACAATAGCTACAAGATCAGAGGGAACAAATAAAGTCATAGATAAAGTAGTTGAGGGAAGTAGTCAGCTTAAGGTTGGCTCACTTGACAGGGATATTAGGAGAGGCCAAGTAGATGGATCAAAATATTTAGATTCCTTCTACTCTTACGGAGGTAGAGACAACACATATTTAGATAGAAGGCTACATACATGTACTGTAATAGGCTAAACAGTAGTGGGACACTACACTAACTTAGCTCAAAGTAATCTACAAGAACATCCTACCCAACAACTAGTACTGCATGTCTTGAGGAAAATACATATTTTCAAAAAGGAGGGATGATGTTGGCAGGAGACAAAGCAGACATCAGAATCTCCTGAAACCCACCACAAGTGAAGTGTGGAGGACAAGGCTGACATATATGATAGAATCTAGGATGTTTTGTAAGGGATATGTCCCTATTACATAGCAATGTATAAAGATATGAAAGGATATGATGATGTAAGTAAGAATAAATTAGGAGAAAGGACGAATATGAGTATACTATATAGAGTAGAGACTTAGACCTACCTTTTGTTTATAAAGTTATTATGAATACATATATATATGGAGATATAAGGTTTATAGCTACTTCATGATGTGTTTATGGATATGAATGACTTGTATATTTAATGTAATCTAATCGTACTATGTTATTTCCTACCGCAACCATCTATTATTCTATCACTACCATGTTTGAGGTATAAATAGACTTAGAGACTTGACTCAGGCTCAGATCTTCGAACTATGTCTTGTCATTTATTGCCAACACATATATATAAATTATCTTGACAATACTAAGTTTTCACTTTTACAATCAATGGTTAGGATCAATTTGATCTAATGACCCAAATTCAATGCTCCAACTGAAAGTCAAATTTGGTGGCAAGCACAATTTCCAAGGTGATTGTCTTCATCCTTGATGTAGCTTTTCTAGCAAGATTCCCTTAGCAAGAAAAAAGTGTCTTTTCATCCTCACCTTTGCATTAAATATTTGTAGAAAATTTTATAATTTTAGAAAAAAAGTCTTCTTAAAAGTCTAGACATTATTTATGATAGGTGGAAGCATAATTTTCAAGCCAATTTTATCTCCTCTCAACACATCTTCGTGAACAAGTCTCCTCTCATCACTGGAAAAAGTGTTTTCATGAATATCTGATGAAAATAGAAAAATTTACAAGAATTTGATGAAGGTCAGGACATCAAGACATGAAGAAGTTTGGAAGTCCAAACTAGAGGTGAAATACTACAAAATTGAATGTCATGTTTTTTCCCTACAAAACCCACACAATGTATAAGAGCAAAGGAATAGGCCAAAGACTCTTAAAATTTGAATTATTAATAAATTTTTCTATGCAAATTATTCTTGCAAGTTTCTATAGGAGATTAGGACATCAGGACATTAGGAAGTCAAGACATCAGGAAGTCCAGACCAGAGGTGAAATCTTGCAAAATTGAAAGTCACATTTTGAAATTTACATTTAACTTTCTAAAACACTTTTAAACTTTCCAAAAGTTTATCCCATTTCACAAATTTAAATTATCAACAAGTCTTTTCTCTACAAAGCAGACTTGGGGGTTTTATAGGAGGTCAAGACATTAGGACATCTAGAAGTCTAGATGGAAGATGGAAGGTCAAAAAATTATAAACCTCAAGAAACTTAACTTTACCATTGGAAAACACTTCTTAAGACTTTATTTCTTAAAAGGACTTAGCTGATTCTATAACTTCAAAATATATGTCCAAAGCCCCTTGAAATCAACTTAAAGAACATGAATGAGGGCAATACCAAATCCAACCAAAGCAAGAATTGGGACAAAAATTCAAAGGGCAAAAAGGGGGGTCCACATTTTGCTAAGGCAAAATGGGGCATGTGTGCAAGACATAATAGGTAGTGGAGTGAATTTAGAATAAAAATATTAGAAAAAGTGCCACTTTGGTATTTATGTTGATATCTAACACAAATAACACTAGATATTTAAAAAGAAAAAGAAAAATATTAGAAACATTTAATTTGAAGGTAAAATGATGACATTGACACAACTTACATTAGCAATTTGCATGAAGTGGTATAAAGGTGTGCAAAGTATTTTTCAAGATCCTAATATAATAATTGATTTCTTAATGTTAAAGAATAAATCCCAACATTATATTTCCATTTTCTATACTCCCATATTATTGCATTTTGTTTGTAACTTTTTCTTTGACTGACAAATTTGAAAAGATAAAACTAGTTTCAATAACTCTCTATTTTCCTAGCTATTAAATTTGATTAGTTAAAAGATTTTAGAGTGAATGCATAAAGACAGTGGTAAAAAAAATTGTCTTAATCTTGTGAAAGGTGGACAAAACATGTTATAGTGTGTATATGTTACTTTTGTGTCAAAAAATTGACGAAGATTTCTTCATCATTTAATTCTCATTTCTTCTCCACTTTTCCCACTCATTTTTTTAACAACTTGTGTTTTGTGTTTTATAGATACCCATACCCTAGTACAAATCAATTCACTTGTCAAACCATGCCACATCAACATATATAGGTAGTTTTTTCATTTGCAGTTAATTTCTCTATTTTTCCTTGTTATTTATAGTTTCCTAATTTTAATTTTGTTTCAACCTAGATAGAACCTTCAAAACATACAACCAACATAGAACATAGAAGAACAAGAAGAAAACAAGACAGACCTCAAATCCCTCTACAAAAGCATCAAACCTTTAAATAAAACTCTCCTAACATACAAGTAGACTTAATAGAGCATTGGAAAACATAAACTTGAGATTTAAGGAAATTGATTGCTACCCTAAGAAAGCTACGACCTCTATAAACTTAGTTCAAAGAAAAAACCAATAAATATGTAAAAGAATTAATAAATTTCCTTCTAGATTCTAATTGAGGTAAAAAAAGTTGATTTGGACTAAATTTGAACACTTCTAGATGCAATGGTGTGGTAAGATATAACCAAAAAAAAATCATGTCAATGAACATAAATCATTCTTCTTGATAGAGAATCTAAAACTTATCATGTGTACTTTGATATATGGATTAAATGAAGATGAATATAGAGAGTTTGCAACATTTTGAAAAAATCTTATAGTTATGTCTAACTAAAAATACTCTCACTTGATGTTGAATCTAAAACATCCTCCTTGCTAGTGTAGCTTCAATTGAGTAGCACAATCAGAAAAACTAGATGAACAAGGGGAGGGTAGAAAAAATAAGATTTGATTTTATACCATGTGAGATTGGTATACAACTGATCCAATTGTCGCTTGATCACCCTTGTTAAAAAAAACTTCCACACATAGTTTTCATGATTTAAACAGAGATTGTTGAAACAAACAAAATGACTACTATCATTATGTAAAAATATTCATCATTACATGATGCACATATGCACCCTCTATTGATACAATGATGAGATAGAGGTTGAGATGGGAGTGACAACTAATAACAACAAAGATATTCAGCAAGATAATCTAAATGATTTTGAATACATAGATATGTCACATGCAAATAGATAACTAGTGATAAAATGTGAATATTCAATGAGTTATCTACATTCACAATATATATTTGTATAAACGCAAAACAAGTTATTATGGGCTCATAAAATAAAATCTATATAAATCCTAAAGTAAAAACATGCATATATACTAAAAATATGTGCTAGCACATCTTCTCTAAATGAGAATTAGAATGTTTCTAACTTGGACAAATTGGTCTACATGATAATTAATCAATGGTATAGGATTATTGCTACATCATTTTCTTGAATCCTAAAACATAAAATTAGATGATCTAGACATATTGCATGTATCTATTTTGACTAATTTGTACTTAATTGAGTTTATTTCTATTAAATAATCACCTAGCATTTTAACTTGTATATCCATTGAAAAGAAAATTAGGTTTATATGAACTATCTTTATTAGGAGGTTTGACATAGTTTTAAAGGATAAATTTATAAATTATGACACATAAAACTATCTTTTTCAACCTCTTTGATCTAACAAAATTTAATCATTATTAAATATCTTTTCAATATCTCATATGACGTATTTAGCTTCCTATTCATATGGTGGATGAAGTGTCAAGTATATTATGAGGCACAACTAGGGTAAATGTGCATCAAAATTATTCATTCAAATGGCATGTGCTTCCTAAGCATCTTAGATATGCATAAGGAGGCCACCTTGGTAAAATAGTAATTATCAAATGTCATCATCCATGAGGTAATTTTTATATATAAAATTTATTTGGGTGTACTTGTTAAAATAGGGATACTAGTGTAAAAGGGGAACCTAATAATAAGATTATGTGGTAGTAAATTTTAAAAGTTAGGAGGAATATTAAGAATCAATTTGATGACACATGGTATGAAATTCCTTTTATCAAGTGAGAGACTTATGCCTAGACGCCATATAAGTTATGAGTATTTTTCTAACATATAGTAAAACCTAGGCATACATATAACACTAGACTACAACTTTGGTTGTAACATCATTGCAACCATAGGGGTCAAATAAAAACCACCAATTGGGAATCCTTACCTTGATATTAGATGTGGCTAAACCCATACTTAATCATCATTGCATTAAGAATTGTACAATAATACTTTTGAAAATAATGCAAAGGCGAATGCTACTAAATAAGATGAGAATCAACCTCAAGCTTATTTAGGCACTACTAAAAGCTTATTCAATACTCTTGGAAGGTGGACTTTTAATTGGAAGTGATTTTGATTTCCTCTTACTATGAACTTCTACTTCTAATTAAATTTACTAATGATATTTATTTTGTTGGTGTTGTGTTATCCGCAAACCCCAAGAGTTTGTCTTAATTATGGTTTGAACCATGGGTCATCTTGGACAATCTAGGAAGATGGACTTTTGATTGGTGGTTATTTTGATTTCCTTTTACCATGACCTTTTGCTTCCAATTAAATTTAGTGGCAATGTTTATTTTGTTGGTGTTGTGTTATCCACAAACCCTTGATTTTGTGTCTTAATTATGGTTTGAACCATGGGTTATCTTGATTGATGGTGCATATAATCATTATGTATCATTTTCAAGATGCATCATCTTTGAAAGTGTGATATGAAATTAAAGACCATTCGAACAAAACCTTAGTTTCAATTAGGTGAAAGTACTTAATAGGTGAATGAGGTCCAATATTTGTGAGTGTATCGGGCATTAAGTAAACATTTATTTTTTATTTTAAAGTTATTAGTTGTGATGTTTAAGCTATTAGTTATGAGCCCCATTACCAATAATTAAATTAAAAGTACCACTTCGAAGATGACACACAAAAGTAGCAAACCATGTGATGACAAAGGTACAATAAGAAGACATGACCTAATGCACAAGTTATGAAAGTTACATTTTTCCCTTGTATTTTATGGTAACCACGAAAAACATAATGATGTGGCACCATAACCCCAAACCTTGAGTTTAAGTAGTTAACTTGGCAATTAAGACATTAAATTTTTTTAGTCATGATAGAGATTGATCACCAAATTCCTCAAGTGCATCGTATTTGTCATATTTACTCAGTGGAGCCCAAAATCGAGGATAGTAAATTATATCTATATTGTTCACCTTACTATGAGATTGGGGGCGATATAAAGAGGCTTGTATGATTCTCTCTAGACCTTCATGGCTTATAAGGATTAGAGATGCCTATCTCTTTTCTTTTGGGAGATGTTTGATCTTCATCAACATCTAGCCAATTTGATTTTGCTTCCACAATAAGGTATACTTGGAGGATTACTTCTTTTATTCACCTTGTTTATTCTTCAATCTTTAAGATTCAGTAAAAAGTAAACATATAACAAAATTATAGATATGATGAAACTTGAGGGACGTTGAAATAAATAACTTAGTAAAAATAAACATATAACAAACTTATAGATATAATAAGATTCATGAGACATTGAAATAAACAATTTATATTCATAAACTTTCGTTAAACAAAACCACGAAAACCTCAATGTTAAATTTGACCAAGAAAACATCCATCGAGAGACATCCTTGCATTCGAGTCGCTGTAAAAGAAAAAAACCTACTAAGAAGACCATTTATCGAGAACTAACGCGAGCTTTATGTATTTGTCAATTCATAATTTATTTAAGCCCGTGAAATACAAAGCGTGGGTAGATTTGTGGGCCCAAGTTTGTTTTGCTCTCGCGAGGTAATAATTTTTTTAAATTAAATGAATTGCCCAAACCGGCGCAAATTTCCCCCACACAACCCAAAGGACTATTATTATAGTCATGCCAGCCACAAATACCTGTTGTATGACAAGTTGGCTGAGTAGACTTGGTAGGTTATTTGGTCAGGTCATTTATTAAGGTTTAAATTTTTTGGGTGTTCTTGTTGAGTTGGGATTTGTTTCTTCCAATTTTTGTCTTGTAGTTGTCCATACAACTATTCATGTCCTCTAGGTGACTCACTGGACCCCTTTCACCTCCTGACATCTTCATTGAAGGATGGCTTCTGATTTAGATGTATGCTCCCTTATAATATTATAATCTACTATATAAAAGTAAAAATACCAATATCTACATAATCCAATTATTTAAATCTTTTCTAAAAATGTGATTGGGCCAAGTTTGACCTCTAGGTGACTGTGACTGTGACTGGACCCTGTCCCACCCTATGACATTTTAGTTGAAGGACAACTTCTCATAAATGTATGTTCCCTCATAATATTATAATATACTATATCGAGACAATAGTACCAATTTCTATATGATCCAATTATTTCCGTTTAAAAAAATCTTAGTTAATTTTTTTTACTCTTATTAAAACTTTCATATATATATATATATATATATATATATATATATATATATATATATATATATATATATATATATATATATATATATATATATATATATACACTTTTAATGATCCTTATAAATATATGTTGTTAAAGTGACACTAACAATTAATTAAAATTGACAGTATAACAATATATAATACAATACAAATATGCCATAAAACTTTATATAAGGAAAAATCCAAAACTTATATGTCAAATGAAAAATAATTAAAAAATACTTTAAATGGTTCCACATTTCTTTAAAATTTTAAGCTCTTAATTTTTTTTTTGGATCCATAAGAACGATTTTTGTATATATTAAGAGCCAAAAAATTACATAGAGATGGGCTGCCTTAGCCATACTGGGAGTCTTTTTCCCATATCCTACCCTACCAAAATTGACCACGCAGGGTCCCAAACAGAGAGCAAAATGGCCATGCAAGGCTAGAATTAACCCAAGAAAATGGCCATGCAAGGCTAGAATTAACCCAAGAAAATGGCCATGCAAGGCTAGAATTAACCCAAGAAAATGGCCATGTAGGGCCCAAAGACCTTCTCCCTAAACTTAAACATATACACAAAAGACTATGATCACGACCAGAGTGTAAAATGGCCATGCAAGGCTAGAATTAACCCAAGAAAATGGCCATGTAGGGCCCAAAGACCTTCTCCCTAAACTTAAACATATACACAAAAGACTATGATCATGACCAGACTAGAGGAAACTGAAACCAAGGACATATAACTATCTCCCCACCAAGAACAGGAAACCAAAAAACAAGGAGAATAGACCATTTTAAACTATGATGTAAACATCGCATTGCAAACCAAATGGAGACTGCAACAACAAATCACATGAATCCCAGATTGAAGGCGTAATCGTGAAACTCTTCCATCCACTCGAAACCCCCAAATGGCTCCATTTACAATTGTTTTTTCAGAAAGCTTAACCCCACCCCCACCTGCTCTCTGTGGGCCAGAGGGGCCATTCCTTTCAAATCTAGGAGGAAGGGGTAGAACCGGACTACCTCGTCCGAGTCTTGGAACAAATTGATATCAGCTGGCCGTGGGATTCCTACCCCCAGGAAGGCTGCTTTCACGATGTCCTTCAAACCCACAATTAGATTGGCCTTGAAAAACTTCCTCACCATTTGTTCTGCAACTTCTTTGGAGGTACTTGCATCTAAAACAACTGCAAGAAAGTGGAAGACAATGGTGGTGTCTATAATGAAACAACTTGCACAATATCTGAATATAATAGTAAATATGCTGCAAACACTTGATAATAATATGCCACTTCAAGGGGGCAACCTCCAAAACCACTTCGAGGGGGATACCTCCAATAGTCTTCAATGAGAACACAATCCTGAATATGATGAAATAAGACTCACTACCTCCTATATATACCTATTTATGCCTAGGATATCACCTAGGCTGACTTAGATGGGCCTATATAAGCCTTAGGCCGACCTAAACAACTAAATAACAATAAAATAATGATAATATGACTTAATTAAGAGTTAAGATAGCCACAAGCCGACTATTCATAACCCTATACACACTATAGGATTAAGGGCGTAACATGCCCCCCCTCTTCAAAGAAGCATTGTCCTCAATGCTAACCAAATGTGGATGTTTTTGCATGAATTCCTCATTCTCCCATGTAGCTTCCTCAACTGGAGAGTTCTTCTATTTAATTAGATATTCTATGATTTCCCTTGTCCTCAGCTTCTTGGTGCATGTTTGAATAATTCTCTTAGGATCCACAACTATTCTTCCCTCCTCATCAAGCTCAGGCAACTTAGTATGTGCTACCACTTTATTCCCAATAACCTTCTTCAAGTAGGAAACATGAAAAACTGGATGAATTTTTGTTGATATGGGAAGCTCCAATTTATATGCTACATTGCCAATCTTCTGCAACACCTTATAAGGACCATAGTACTTGGGTGCTAGCTTGTTAGCTTTATGTTGTTGTTTTAGAGGCATTTGCTTGTATGGTTGTAGTCACACAAAGACCCAATCTCCCACTTCAAAAGTTCTTTCACTATGGTGTTGATCAACTTGTTGCTTCATTCTGTTTTGTGCCATTGCCAAGTTCTCTCGAAGACTAGCCAATACCTCTTGCTGATGATGGATGTGTTCTTCGACTGTGTGAACCTTTGGTTGTGCCTGTAATGAAGAGATGATTGATGGTGGGTGGTAACCATATAGAGCTAAAAATGGAGACATCTTGGAAGAAGTATGGAAAGAAGTGTTGTACCACCATTCTGCTAGTGGTAGCCATTGCACCCATCTCTCTTGTTTATCTGAAGCAAAACAACGGAGATAGCCTTCCAAGCATTTGTTGACCACTTCTATTTGTCCATCTGACTAGGGGTGATATGATGAACTACGAGCAAGCTGAGTGCCCAAGCATGAAAAAAAGTCAGTCCAAAAATTACTTGTAAATATAGGGTCACCATCACTGACTATAACTTTCAGAGTCCCATGTAGTTTCTGAATAGTATTCATAAAAGCTATTGCTATAGTGCTTGCTGCCAATGGTTGTGCCAAAGCACAAAAGTGACCATATTTGGTGAGACGATCCACAACAACCATGATGACATTTTTTCCTTCAGATCTAGGCAAACCTGTGATGAAATCCATAGATACCTCCTCCCACTTTGACTTGGGATACATAAGGGTTGTAGAAGACCCGGAGTCTTAATTGTCTCCCCTTTATGTTGATGACATACCATGCATTCAGCTACAAATTTTTGAACATCCCCTTTCAGCCCTTCCCAAAAGAAATCTTGCTTGATTCTATGATAAGTTTTGAGGAATCCTGAGTGCCCACCTATTGGAGAAGCATGTAGTTCTTCCAACACCTTAAGCTTAAGAGTTGAATTCTTGCAAAGGTATAACCTCTCCTTGTACCATAAAATATTTCCTTTCCATGAAAATTTGTTAGACACACTTGATTCCTATTGGAGTTTCTCAATGAGCCTTAGAGTATCTATGTCCTTCTCCCACTCTTCTCTTGCCTCATTTACCCAGTCTGCTTGTAACATGGAAATGGCAAATAAAAATGACTCTGTGGATTCATCACGCCTTGATAGAGCATCAGCCACAACATTCTCCTTGCCTTTCTTATATATGATCTCAAAGTCATATCCCAACATCTTTGTGACCCATTTTTGTTGTTCTTCAGATGATAACCTCTGTTCCAAGAAATATTTGAGACTATCATGATCTGTCTTGACCTTAAAGTGTCATCCCATTAGATAAGGTCTCCATTGTTTGACTGCATGCAAGATAGCCAACATTTCCTTCTCATAAACTGGCTTCAACAAATTCTTACCTTTGAGTTGGCGACTTTCAAATGCTATGGGTTTTCCTTCTTGCATAAGTACTACTCCTATTCCATGTCCTGAAGCATCACATTCAACAACAAATGTTTTAGAAAAATCTGGGGTAGCTAGGACTGGAGTTGTGCACATGGCTTCTTTTAGTTTCTCAAATGCCCTTGTCGCTACTTCATTCCATTGGAAAGCATCCTTCTTTAACAAGGATGTGAGAGGAGATGCTATGCTACCATAATTCTTTACAAATCGGCGATAATACCCTGTAAGCCCTAAAAAACCTCGTAAGTTCTTAAGGGTCTTAGGAATTTTCCACTCTACAATTGCTTGGATCTTATGAGGGTCCACCTTGACTCCCTCATGTGACACAATGTGACCAAGGTACTCCACTTCTTTGACACCAAAGATACACTTGGATGGTTTAGCATACAACTGATTCTGCTTCAAAATGTCCAACACTTGATTTACATGTTGCAAGTGTTCCTCCCATGTTTTACTATATATTAAGATGTCATCAAAAAATACCAAAACAAATTTCCTCAAAAATGGCCTAAAGATAGAGTTCATCAAACTTTGAAATGTTGACGGTGCATTAGTGAGACCAAAAGGCATTACCAAAAATTCATAGTGGCCCTCATGGGTTCTAAAAGCTATCTTATGTACATCCTCATCTCTAATTCTAATTTGATGATAACCAGGACGGAGATCAAGTTTTGTAAAATAAATAGCACCATTAAGCTCATCTAACAAATCATCAATTACTAGAATAGGAAACTTATCTTTTATGGTGAACTTGTTAAGCTCCCTGTAATCTGGACACATCCTCCAAGTTTCATCCTTCTTATGCACCATTACCACAGGAGATGAGTAAGCACTTTGACTATGCCTGATAATACCTGCTTCTAGCATCTCTTGAACTATCTTCTCAATCTCACTTTTCTGAGCATATGGATATCTGTAGGGCCTGATGTTGGGTGGTTGGCTCCCTGGTACTAGTTGAATGGCATGATCATGATCTCTCCTAGGAGGCAATCCTTTTGGCATCTCCCCAAAAACTACAGAGTGCTTATCTATAATTGCTTGTAGATCCAATGGTGTAGAAGCCTTTGAGTGATATGCTTCTAATGAAAATAATTGGGCTACCATCCCATCTACCCCCTTCTTCAACATCTTTTGCATTTGGTAAGAACTTACTATCTGTGGTGACTTTGCACGCATCCCACATAATTCTATTGTTCTTCCCTCTGATTGAAAGCGCATGAATAGTTCTTGGAAGTTCAATTCAATTGTTCCCAAAGTGGTGAGCCACTGTACTCCCAAAATAATATCTGCTGCACCCATTGAGATATCATACATTGGACAATTAAGATGATAATCTCCCATGGATAATTTAATGCTATGGCATTTTCCTGAACAACTAACAGTACTGCCATCTACAATCAAGATCCAAAATTCTGGAGCTGGATATATAAAACAATTTAGATGAGTGGCCAACTTTTTGTTGATGAAGTTATGAGTGCTACTTGAGTCTATCAACACTGTTACTTTTTCTTTCTTTAAGAAACCCACTACCTTGAGAGTTTGTGGGGTACTAAAACCTGAAAGTGCATGGCAAGAAATGATTGGTTGAGTATCTCTTGACTCCTCGTCTATCTCATTGTCACTCTCTACTATTGGTACCTCTTCTTCTTCCTCACTTGGCCCTTCAGTATAGAACAATTTCTTTTCAGTGCATTTGTGTCCTTTACTATATTTGCTATCACAATTAAAACATAATCCTTTTGCTATCTTCTCTTCAATTTGTTGTGGTGTTAGCCTAGTAGGTTGTGGAAGTGACTGTGTAGGAGTGCTTTTATCTCTTATGTTTATAAAACCTTGCCTTTTATTAACCATAAATTTTTCCTCTACTTGCCTTGCCATAATCATTGCATTAGAGATGGAATTTGGACGGAACATGCATACCTCATATTTAATGTGATCCTTTAGGCCACCAATGAATAGCTCCAACAAATTTTCTGTAAACACATTTTCCACTCTTAAAGACAAAGTACGAAATTGATGAATGTAATCCTTGACCATACCTGTTTGCCTTAATTTGGTAATTTGGCTGAAGTAGTTATCCATAAGATTTTCACCATAATGAGTAATGAGTTCTTCTTGGAAAACCGACCAAGTGACAATGCATCCTTTTGCTTTCTTTTCTTCACATAGCCAACAGTACCAAATGAATTGATTAGGTTCCAAGTATAAGGAAGCCATGTCCACCTTTTGTTGACATGGAACATGGTGGATATCAAAGAATTGCTCCATTTGACAGAGCCAATTGGTAGGATCTTGACCATCAAACTTTCGTATATCCAACTTTGGTGTGAAATTCCTTGCCATAAAATGAGTGGTGTGATGATCCATCTTGAGATTTGATTCAAACCCAAAAACACCCTTCCCTTTTGTAGAATCCTCTTCCTCCACATCTTGGTGTTTGTGACTGCTTATGTTTGGAACGTATCTCCAGAATTTTCTCAATATCACATGACTTAGCCAACCCTTTCATTTGTTCACCCATAATGGACAAGATTTCACCTTTCATCTTGCTATTTTCTTTATGAATAAGTTCAAGTATATTTTCATATTCTTTTTGATCAACATCCTCATTTTCCACCTCCTCCTTGCCTGGAGTTTTTCCCGGTGTGGTAACATTCTTTTTGCCCCTTGTTGAAGGACCCATCATGATTGGAAAAAATAATTTTGTAATAAATCACACAAAACAAATCAAATCAATCTGAAATTTTTACTGTAACTTACCAGGGCCAAGATCTCACTTCCCTGAAAAAATTGTGAAGAAATTCAAAATTGTATAGCCTGGAGAGAGAAATTGGTGGAAACCCTAATTTATAAATGACTCCCTTTATTCTGCTCCAATTGTTCTCAACTCTGGACTATAGTAGCTTCACTATTATATTGAAAAACCCACAAAAAATCTTTCAGCGATTCGATAAAATAAGAGAGATATACGTTTTTCAAAAAATAAGGGCATAAACCCTAATTCTGCTATAACTCGCTTAATTTTGTTCCAAATGCTCTAAATTTTGGACTGTAGTAGCTTCAATATGTTCTTCACAAACCCTTTTAAAAACAAAAAAAAAATTGCCAAAATTTGAAAGTTATGCACTTTCCCAAAATGACCTCCAAATCAGAAAAAAAATTCGCTTTGTTTTTGTCTTCACGGTGCCAAGATCATGCTCTGATACCACTTGTAATGAAACAACTTGCACAATATCTAAATATAATAGTAAATATGCTGCAAACACTTGATAATTATATGCCACTTCGAGGGGGCAACCTCCAAAACCACTTCGAGGGGGCAACCTCCAAAACCACTTCGAGGGGGATACCTCCAATAGTCTTCAATGAGAACACAATCCTGAATATGATGAAATAAGACTCACTACCTCCTATATATACCTATTTATGCCTAGGATATCACCTAGGCCAACTTAGATGGGCCTATATAAGCCTTAGGCCAACCTAAACAACTAAATAACAATAAAATAATGATAATATGACTTAATTAAGAGTTAAGATAGCTACAAGCTGACTATTCATAACCCTATACACACTATAGGATTAAGGGCGTAGCAGTGTCCATCCTATAAAATTCCCCACCCTCAACAAATCCCCTACCTAGGATCACTTTAACTGCTGCTAGGGTGAATTCGTCATTGATACATAGTACTCTCTCCAGTCTCTGAATTGAAATCTTCCCTTTAAATGTCAATTCCTTGACTGCACTCTCTAATTGTATCGAGGTATCCATGCCTAAACATACTAATCCTTCTGTCGACACTTGGACCACAAATCTTGTTTTGTTTGCCATGGGAGTAACAATGACTATGTGGCTATTCCTAAAAGGGAGAAAGCTTTTAACCTTCAACTCCTTCTCGACCCTTCAAAAATAGAACCATCTAGATAATGGTGACAAGTGCAAGTTAGATTACCTTCCCATGATTAAACTGCAGTTGTGAGGTGGCAGAGGCTACCACAATAATCATTGATTTGATGTGATATTTAAAGCTTGGTATCCCATAGATCTGCCCATAGTCTTAGGAAGAGACTTGCCACCTTGTCTGTCTAGTTGGCATATCGAACCCTAGACCTTCCACACCAAGTTGTGTGGAAGGTCTCCCTCCCTGCCACCCATGGGCTTGATCAAAGTAGTCAATTTGATCTTTCAATGTAGAAGATTTCTTTTATGTTCCTCCCATCTGCACCCATATTCGATAGGGCATCTGCCTTTTAATTTCCTTCCCTAAAAATATGCTTAATTTGAACCATTTCGAAGAGGACTAGCAGGGAAATTGCTTGTTCTAATAGTGCATTCAGTCTCCAATTGACCATCTTTTTGGTTCTAAGACCATTAATTGTTAACAGGGAATCTTCTTCTATTTCCAACTTTTTTATGTTGAGCTCTTAGCACACCCTGAGGCTTAAGATTAAAGTTTACATTTCAGCCATATTGTTTGTTCCTATTGGAAGGTTTTCTTCCAATCTTCCAACCATCTTACCTTTCCAATCTCAGACCATGCACTTGGTAACTGATACCCCTGGGTTTCCTCTTGCTGCCCCATCAAAATTTAATTTGTACCAACCTGTTTCTAGAGGAGTCCATTGCACTAAGTTCCTTTTGGCCCTTGAGGTGTCCTAAAAATCTATAGAAGGTAGAAACAAACCTTTCCAATTTTTCCTCATTTCAGCATCCCACAGAGTGAATTTTTTATTCCCATGCCCCTCTTCTGCTACTCTTGCATTCAATGCTTCGACAATGTTTACCTCTAACTTGTTTAAAAAGGTGTGGAAGGGGATGTCTTTGTCTTGAAAGATCCTTCTATTTCTTTCCTTCCAAATTTCCCAGATGAGCATAGAGGGGCTGGAAACTCATAAGCCCCCAAAAATGGACTCCTTGTGAAGAAAAGGCTAGGAGAGTAAAGCATCCAATAGGTTCGCAAGGAAAGCTAAAAACCAATGAAGTTTGGCACACAACTAGGACCAACACCTAGAAGAAAACTCACAATTGAGAAAAAGATGGTCACCCATTTCTTCCTCCCATTTGCATAGAACACACTTGGATGGTCCAACGAAACCCATTTTCTTAAATCTGTTTGTTGTGAGAACTCTTTCTCTAGATGCTGCCTAGGTAAAGATTCTTGCCTTGGGGAGACAAAATTTGTTCCAGCATAGATTGGTTGGGAGACTTGCCTCTACTCCTGAAGTTGCTTTGAGAGCTCTGTAACCTTCCCTTACATTGTACTATCGTGATGGGAATGCATTCCACCTCAATACATTTGTCCCTATCCTAAGGTTAATCCTACGATTCCTTGAAACCTCTTCAAAAACTGCTGCCACCCTATCCTCCAGTCCATGAGTCCTAACATTTTTCTAGGATGCGAAGGCTCCATTGCTTTGGGAGGGGAGTTCCAGGTAATCTCTTACACTTTCTCCCCATCTAAGTTTAGTGACTACTCTGACTTGTTCTAATTCTTCCCTTTCTGATAATATGGAATGACCATCCCATGACTCCTCCTAGAAGAGGGCTTTGCTTTCATCTCTAACTTCCCATGTCAAATGGCTAGTAACCAGAGTTCTACAATTGCTTATAAAATTCCATATCCTTGAGCCCCTTGGAAGATGTCTCATAGTGAATATGTTGTTCTCTGCCTCCTCTAAATATTTTTCTTTAACAATCTTGACCCATTTGAGATCTTGTCTTGAATGGATAGTCCACACCAACTTAGCTCCTAGTGCTAGATTTTATGATGCCAAATTCTTCAAGCCAGTTCCATCCGCTTCTTTTTCCTCACAAACCTGATTCCATTTAATCAAGGGATATTTGTGTTGTTCCAAGATACCGTGCCAAAAGAAGGTTTTTATTTTCTGATTTAGATTAGTGAAGGCTACTTTCGAGAGATAAAGACATGACATCATGTATGTCAGAATAGCAAAAATGACATCCTTAAGCATTGTTAACCTTTCTACCCATGAGATCCACTTGCTTTTCCACAAAACCAATCTGTGTTTAAATCTATCAATTAACCCCTCCCATAGCTTCCTAGAGCTAACACCATTTGCAAGTGGTAGTCCCAAATATTTGTAAGGAAGTTCCCCTCTTCTGAACTTCAAAATTCTAAGGATGCTATTTTCTTTTGTGTTGTTTATATTGAAAAAGAAAACCTCTAATTTTAGATGACTTACTTCTTGGCTCAAGGAAATGGAATACTGGTCCAATATGAGTTTAAAATGCCTAGCTTCTCTTTCTCTTGTTGTCCCATAAAGAATGTTATCATCAACAAATTGCTGATGTGAGATTTCCTGCCCACCTTGGGTGATCTATATACCTTGTATCCTTCCTTCTAGTCTTACCAGATGACAATGTCTCCCTAATGCCTATGCCATTATTATAAAGAGGAATGGAGACATTGGGTCTCCATGTCTAAGCCCTCTTGAGGCATTGAAGAAGCCTTTGGGAGAACCATTTACCAACATTGAGAACTTAGGACTAGCCACCCACTCAAAAATCCAATTAAGCCAGATGTCAAAATCGAATGCTTCTAGAACCTTAAAGAAAAACCTCCAATTTACTTTGTCGTAGGATTTTTAATGTCCAGCTTGATGAGCATCATTAGTTTTTTGGTTCTCTGGACTGAATGAATAGTTTCTTGGGCAATGATCACATCATCTAAGATCGACTTCCGAGGATGGATCCAGTTTGTTCTTCAGCAATAATGTCTAGAAATATGAGTTTCAGTCTGTTTGCTACCACCTTTGCTAGGATTTTGTACAGGGTGTTGCACAAGGCAACAGGCCTGTATTCTTCTAAGGATTTAGGTTTATCCTTTTTGGGTATAAGAGCTAGGAAAGTGTTGTTAACCTCCTTCAAAACCTTGCATGAACTCGTAGAATCCTTGATTGCCTCTGTGATCTCTTTCCCTAAAAAGTCCCAACATATTTGGAAGAAGGCTATCGGGAACCCATCAGGTTCGAGAGCTTTGTCCAGGTGTAGACCGAAAAGAGCCTCTTTGATTTATGTTTCTGTGAATTTGTTGTTATTGTGATCTTCCGTGATAAGTCTAGGGATGTTTCTTAACATCTGCTATTGACTTTCCAAGTTGGACCCCTCACTGTCATTTAGCAAGTTTTGGAAAAAAGAAACCACCTCTTTATTGATATCCTCTACCTTTTCAATGAGACTCCCATCTATTGATTTGATAATAAATATTCTGTTGATTTCCCTTTTGACTCTTATAGAATTGTGAAAAAAAATTATGTTCTTATCTCCTACCCTTAGCCATGTTTCCCTGGACTTTTGTCGCCAATAGATCTCTTCCTTAGAAGTTAGATCACCCAACTTGCCAAGAAAGTCTTTTTCTAACAAGAAGCTATTGCCATCCATGCCTTCTTTTATGATTTTTTCATTGAGTGCTGCGAGTTCAGCTTCTACTTTTCTTTTCTCTTCAAAAATATTCCTAAAACATTCCTTGTTCCACACTTTTATGTTTTGCTTGATGAATTTGAGCTTAGTGACAATGTTGAAGAGTTTGGATCCCTCTGGTTTGATTTATGTCCACCACTGCTTGACCAATTCCATAAAGCTGGGGTCTTTGAACCACATATTTTCAAACTTGAATGGGCATCTGGCCAGTCTCCTTTCCCCCACTATTTCTAGGTGGATGGGGTAATGGTCTGAGCTAGAAATAGGCAAGATCTTGCATTCTAAGCTGTATGGAAATTTGCCTAGATCTCCTTTGAATAGGAATCTATCTAATTTCTCAATGGTATTGCTAAAGCCGAACCTTCTATTAGTCCAAGTAAAGGCTCCATTTCCCATGGGAATTTCAAAAAGTAGATTTCTATCAACAAAATCTTCAAAATACATTTGAGATTGCAGCTTCCTTCCAACTCCCCCTCTTTTATCCTTTGATCGTAGTATTGCATTGAAATCTCCTCCCAAAATATAGAAACCAAAAGCTTGGCTACTACAAATGATATCTAATTCTTTCCAAATTTATTTTTTGTCCATACAAGAATTGGGTCCATAAATGTTAATCAACAAAAAACATAGGTTTGAGGCTAAACTCCTTACCTTGCTAGAAATCCAAGATCTTCTATTTGCCACCTCCTCTACGAGTATTGCTTGGGGTCACCACAAAGTGATAAAACCTCCTGAGGCACCATTGGAGTTGACCCCAAAGGACTTCCATCTTCCGAGTTTCTTGCAAAATTTCTCTCTTTCTTCCTGGCTCAGTTTAGTTTTCTGGATTAACCAAATATCTGAATGAGATGACTCTAGGAAATGCCTATATAGGCATCTTTTGTTAGGGGCATTTAAGCCTCTAACATTCCATGATATGATTTTCATTGACCTTCAGGAAGGGGACCCTCCTTCCCTACTCTTAAAAAGTCCTCAATTTTGAGTTGTCCACTGACTTCTCCATCCAGTTTAAGTTTCTCCTTATTGGGAGTGTGTCCTCTGCTTTTGATTTCTCCACAATCTGGAACTAACTTGACTTGATCTTTTTGACTGATTCGTAGAGTTCCTTTGGTCTTGAAACCTAATTTCTCCTCCATATCCTCCTAGAAAAGGTTTTCCAATTGATTAGGGGAGGGCAATTCCTCATCAAGATCCAAGTCTAGGTTTTCCTGCTCTAAATCCCCAATCTAGTTCTCCTCTTGATACTCTCCACCTATCTTGATGGATCCTGCCTTTGCTTCTTCTGCTAGTTCAACCAACTCCTTCCCTGCTTCTATAAAGGAATTCAAATCCTTTTTTTCCACATTCGGGTGAAGTAATTGCATTGTGGCTGAGATTTTCTTGTCCAATTTTTCCACCTCAGCCCACAATGTTTTAAGTGAGCCTGTCTTCTCTAGATCTAGCTTGGAGATCCATTCCTTTGAAACTCATTCATTTTCCCTACATGTAGGGTCCTTTGAAAGATCAGGTTCTGCATTTATCCCTCTTTCTTCTTCTTGTTTTAGCATTGTTTTGGTGGAACCCTCCATATCCTTTGTCTCTTTCTCATTGGAAATTTGTAGGTTCAAGTCCCTCTCACCTTTTTGTTCTGGAGACTCGACAAGGGAATGCCAACCCAAGGTTTCCAGTAATTCTCCCTTTGGTCTTGGCTCAAAAACTAGTGCTTGTCTCAAAGTTCCCCAATCTGTGAAGATCTCCATTTCCTTCCACCTCGGGGAGTTGGGTTTATTTTCGATGCAGATCTTGACATAAGGTCCCTTGCCATCCTTTTCAAGCCTTTCTTTCACACAAACATATTTTCCTAAAAACTTACCTATTTCTTCCAAGATAGCAGGATGCCAGAATTCTATTGGCATATTTGGTAATTTGTACCAATCTTGCACATAGTTGAGTTGATGTTTGGAAGGGTCAAACCCTACCTCCCAGTTTCTGATGTAGAAACCATAGTCTTCCCAAATCCAATTACCTTCTAAGATTTGTTCCTTTACTTTAGATGAAAGGCATGCTATCAAGAAGAACCCATTTGACAAAGCTTTCATTTTTAGATCCTGCCCCCAATGATTTTGCCACCATTGGACCAACACTTTGTTATTTGAGTTTAATCCAAGCCATTTCACAAACAACCCTATGTTTTTTAAGTTTTCCATCAAAGGTCCTAATAAGATGTGGGGCAATACCATTGAGATCTTATTACCTTGTTTTAGAGAGAAATCTTGCACCACAAAAATCCTCTTACCAAAATTGTCCTTTCCCACTATTCTAGGGTTTCTCAACTGTTTCCTGGGATGCCTTGTGAAATTTAGATTCATTCCCTAAAATCTTTTTTGAAAATGATTTTGAGGGCAGGAGTCCCTGAAGCCATTTCACCATTTGCCTTCACCTTTGAGAAAATCTTGATCTCTATACCTGCTTGTTTCTTCTTTGTGCTTCCATTGTTCTCTCCTCGCTCTTTCCTGTAGGTCTGCCAATGGGATTTCGCTCTCTGCGTCTGCTACCAAGGAAGTTGACCCTTATCCTTCCTTTCCTTCTATTATTCTCCTTAGATCATGTTGTTCCATGGGTTCCCTGGCACTCTACCCTTTGGTGAAGTCTGCCTTTTTCACACCTTTCCTCCTTCTACATTTTTTTGCTCCTTAAAATTGGGGCTAATAATGATTTTAAGCTCTTAATTTTAATTGCCTAAAATAGTTCAATTTTCTCCTAAGTTCTATAGAATTAATCTCCATATTTATGAAATTTGTACCACTTTATTTGATCATATGTGCATCACTTAAGTGCTCCTCTTTGTATATACACTTATTACGTCATGCAAAACTAGTATAGATATCTTAAATGCATCTATCCTAGGTGCCTATAATAAATTTGTTATTTAGGATGGATAAGAACTAAGCACTTGGAAGCATTTTTTAGATAGATGTATTTGTTGGCAAGAGACACTACTCTGATGAATGTTGAATGTTGTCATTGATGGAAACAAAGAAAAGAGATTCCACCGGCATGGCAAAGAGACTTTATTCTAGAAGAATAAATGACTAAGTATGGGCAGTATGCAAAATATCTATCAGAGATTGGGTCAGTATGCCTCCGTAGTTGAAGATCATTACTTACAGTTTAGATATGTTGTTCATAGCTACCCAGTGATCACATGTTCTCGTGTTCAAGTACTGATTTCCTCCAGAAGTCATATGGTAAAATATCTAAGTTCGGATGAACTAAGTCAAGTCAGTAACAATGCACAATACCAGAGTAAAAGGGTCCGCATTCCTCTGCTGTGGCATATTTTGTCTTGCAATTATGAGGAAACAAAGATACACATCATGACTACCTGAATCCAGAGTTATACCTTTTGAAGTTCCTTTTATCACATTCTACAAGTTGTTCTTTATCGGCTTCTAGTTTGACAGTATTTCACTGTGATAGAGCAATAATTCCAAGATTCACATTTTGCTATAAAGGACTATTATGTCTTACGGATCTGAAGGTATGTCAAAAGGTCAATGATGAATGTTGGATATGATTTCTAGAGTTTCATATGGTCAATAGTGGAAATCATGATGTGACAGTTCAATTGGTCAAGTGTGTGCTTAAGGGATAGGCCGACAGGCAAGCTAAATCTATATGCGGAGAAGATACATTGTTTGAAGAATTAATTCAAGTAGTTGAATGTTTGATGCTGACCTATATGAAGAATATTGTATGTTTGTTTGGGTCTGCATTCCTGGTTGAGCTCAAGATCAAGCTGACAAGGTACAACACTTGTATACACATTTCATGATTGAGTTGCCAACCTGATTGTGAGATGAATATTATTGCGGATATATATATATATATATATATATATATATATATATATATATATATATATATATATATATATATATATTTGATGGATTTCGGTGTTGGAGCATGGATGTGTGTGGTGAATGTGTGAATTCAACTTATGCATAATCTAAGGTAGTTTGCATAGCAGAAAAGGATAATAAGGGCAAAAAATAGGAGTATATGTAAAGCAGCGTAGTAAAGTAGGGCAGACAATATGAAGTCCTTTGAATATGTATACTAAGCATATTGGTACTACATTTCAGCATTTTGTAGATGCATCTGTAGTAGTATTCTTTTGGCAGTGAGTCAATCCTTCTTCTATCTTTCTGGCAGTGAGCCTTTTTGCAGAGAGCACTTCTTGGATAGTGAGTCCTTTGGTAGTGAGCCCTAAGGCTATGAGCCTTCATGTAATTTGATATTTCTATCATAATATATTGTGAGCTAACACTCACCGTGGCTTTTCCCTTTTTGGGTTTTCTATGTAAAATCCTGGTGTCTATGTGTTATGAATTTATGGCTGCTCTTCTCATGTTTACTTTGCTTTCATGTTATTGAATTTGGTAATTGGATTAATGAATGTGTGAATGAAAAGGTTTTAAGAATACTGATTCACCCCCCCTCTCAATATTCTTTGCATTTAACAATTGGTATCAGAGAAAGGTTCCTTGGAAGAAGCTTAACAACTTGAGAAAGATCTAGGAAGGTGTACACATGGAAGCTAGAAGATATTTCACTTAAGCCTCATATGAAAGAAATGATGAATTATAAGCTTCTCTTGAAGATCTTGAAAAATTTGAAGCTCAAGTCAAGGATCTGAAGGATAACATACAAGAAGCCGATGAATGCATTCTAAAGCTAAAAGAACAAGTCAAAAAGTTCAAAGAAAAATACAAGGAGGTTAGTGAACAATTGACATCAACCAATGAAACCTTGGATGATTTGAAAGTGGAAGTTGTAGAAAGAGCTAAAGCAAAAGAAGATCTGAATCTGTTGGTAACAAGCAAGCTAGAAAAATGTGCTAAACTTGAAAAAGAAGTTGCAAGCCTGAAATCAGATTTAGAGAAGGCTAAGAGCTATAAAGAAAATTTCAAAATAAGCTTTGCAAAGCTTGAGGAATTGATTGAAAGTCAAAAGAGTCCAGATGACAAGCAATGCTTGGGATTTGAAAAAGGGGAAAGTTCAATATCAGGCCAAGCAAACACTGAGTTTAAGTAAAACAAAGGCAACCAGTTCTGAAATCATAAAAGAAGACCTAGAGGACCTCCAGTCAGGCAACCAAATGCTCAAAGGTACCCATCTTTCAATGGCCATTGTTTTAATTGTAATAATTTTGGTCATAAGGCTACTCAGTGTAGGAGTAGAATGAATCAAAATGTTCCATCATTTTCTGGTTAGTGTTTTAATTGCAAGAAAATTAGTCATAAAGCAAATGAATGTAGAAGAATGATAAGGAATGGTTTTTACAATGCAAGGAATACTCAACCCTTCAATGGGAAGTGTTTTACATGCAATATATTTGGACATATGGCTAATCAATACAGATCTAGAACAAATCCAATCAATAGAAGGAATCAAGTACAAAAGAATGTGGTATGCTACAATTGCAATAAGTTTGGACATGTTGCAAGATTCTATAGAAGCAAGAATGAGAAAAGAGACTATCCTATAGATAAGAGGAAAACAAAGCAGAGAGATGATAAAGGTAAGAACACGATTGATCCAGTGGAAATCAAGAAGAAAATGAGCAAGGTTTGGATTAAGAAAGATGTAAATGAGGTCATAAATGAATCCACACCATTTTTTGGTGTAGATGCTTCCTTTGAGAAGTAAATTGCAAGCTCTAGCTTAGGGGGAGAAGTACTGAAAATCCTAATCCCCTAGCCAGATAGTCAGTGCTGCGATCTGGCATGAAGATGTAATGTGAAGCTTCATATGACAAATGTTTTGAAAGAAATTCTAGAAGAAAAGGTTCTAGTGCAGAACATTGTGGAGCAAATCTAATCAACTGTGCTTGACAGTGAAGAGTTTTGACAACTTTTTGAAAGATAGCATTTATGATGATTAGGTCAAGACAAAACAAAGGATTAAAAGGAGTTCATTCGATGGACAATTCATTTTGCATTCAAGCTCTCAAGTGTCTAAGGTGAACTGAAGTGAAATTCCAAGCAACTACAATAATTTCAAAAGCAACTCAAGGCAAGATCAAGCAAAACCATAATTCAATAAAAAGAGGTATTTTTTAGATTCAAAACCCTATTGTGAATTTATCTAAATCTTTGTAAAGATGGCATCTCCTCAAGTAGTTGACATCACTGAGAGATCACGAATGAAATTCAAGAAACATCCATACAAATCAACAAAAGTTGATCCTAATGGTGCATTTTTAGAAATTATGTTTGGTGTTATGCATGCAGAAGATGTTAGGGCATACATTCATGTTGCCCTTGAAGAATTTGGTGACAATAGGTTTGACGATCTCTATATGAAACATCTAAGTCATGGCAATTTTGATATGAAGGAAGAATATAAGGCACTAAGTGAGAATAAATTCATTCAGTACATAGAATTTCCAACTTTTATGGAAGATGAATCGGTCTAGTATGTCTTAAGCAGGATACATGATGAATTAATGTGGCTGGAAAAACCATTTATGATCACAAAGGATACAATAAGGGCCATAACCAGATTGAATTCTACCAGAATAGTACCTGTGCTAAAAGCTGTGGAAAATGACACAATGATGATGGCCACCGGAGCCAAATTTGACAAACGGGCTTTAACAATCAACGACATTGAAGACCATGCAGTAAGGTTTGCATCTATGGTAATTAGATACAAAATCTAGTTTTCAAATCAGGAGAACTCTATCTCAAATACTACTATATACACAACCTAAGAGATGATTAAGTAAAATAAAGACTATGATCTTTGTGAATTGCTCCAACAACAACTAATGGAGAATCTAAAGAAGACAAAAGAAAGCAAGTATCCCTTCAAATTTGGTACATTGATAATGTGCTTATTTTTCTATTTTATACAAGAATTACCAGGAATGAAGTTGATCTAGTCTAGCAATCAACCAATTGCAATTCAAATTAGAAATCACCTGAGGAGCATAGGAAACAAAGATGAACAAAATATAGCTCTGTGGGGCTATTTTAAGAATTTTCAAAGAGCTATGGATTCTAGACATAGGATACCTAAATCAATTGTTGAGAGATATAAAAATGACATATGCTTCATTGTCAACAAAGATCAATGTATGATGAAGACTGTTGAGCCTAGAACAATTTGGATTATGCCAATGGGGTATGAAGTGGATGCAAATTTATTAGATAGTTATGCCAAGCACATGTTAAGAAAACCTAGGGATACTTCTGAGCCAAGATTTGGCACTTATGAAGAATTATCTGTAAAAACCCATGTTGAATTAAGGAAACCTGAAACCCAAAAAAAGATGAGGAAATTGGTGGAGGAATATGCTCAAAGCATAGAGATTACAAAAGAAGAAGTTGCCAAAATAAGGGCAAGAACAGCTAAAAATTTGAAGGAAATTAATAAAGCTCTAGAAGCTCATAATGTACAACAAGAGCCTCAAGCATAAAGGGTTGCAAATGAATCAGTTAAGGCTCTAAAAGAATCTGAAGAAAAGGCAGAGGAACCTGCTGTAACAAGGAAAAGGACAAGAGGTTTAGTCTCTACAGGAAATGCATCAAAAACCTCTAGTCTGACCTCATCTATTAGTGTAGAAGTACCCACTAAGAAGCACACTGACAGAAGTTTCAAAAGACAGAAAACCAAAGGTCGTAGAATGTATGTTAGTATAGGAGCAAATGAGGAAGAGACAAAGTCAAATGAAGAAGTGAAGAAAATAAAAATTGAGGCCACCAAAGCCTCCGGAGGCAGTAAGAAGAAACCCTCTGGTAAGGGTAGAATTGAGAAAAGGCTAAGGCAATATAAGTCTTAGACATAAGAAGTCACTATAATTCTTGAAGATGTCCTAAAAGCCATAACAGTTGATGGAAATTTGAAACCCATAGCTCAATTGTATGATGAGTATAATGATCCAGACGAGAGGATCATTGAGACTGTTGTCGTCAGATACTTGGACATCTACAACAAAGCCCTTATTGAGATCATTATTGATCTCCCAGATAGCTTGGGTAATATAATGTCTGCAAGAAAGGAAGTTGCTATGGCTAACATGGATGTTGAACTCAGAGAGTATACACTGATAAAGTTATGTCTGGAGATCACACCAGACAAAAAAGCAAAAGTCTCTAAAGTGCTACATAAAGAATTCAAAACAAAGAAGAGGATGAACACTCTCATGTCAGATGACATTGAGAAAGTAGTGAAGGATACTGAGGAAATCACTTTGAGAGTGTTAAGGGAACATCATCTTCAAACTATATATGATAGAGCAGAAACAAATGTTGAAGTTGTTACATTTATTCCTGAGGAGAACATGGATCAAGGATTGGACAGAAGCGATGAAGAGTTGAAGGAGAAAGATGATCTAGTCCTTGCTATTGGTTCGAATACTTCTGTTAAGGATCAATCCAAAACAAGTACTCCTTCAGAACAACAAACTAATGATCAAATAGACAAGGAAAAGATTGAGGAACACAACAAAGATGATGATCAAGAAGAGAAACAAGATGAAGAAAACTCTATACCGGAACAAAAGAATGATGCAAATGATGTCATGGATTTAGATCCTCTGGAACAAAACCAAGAAGAAGAACTCTCTGGTATAGCAAGAGACACTACAAAATTTGTCAAGGAATTCTTGGAAAGAGAAAAACAAATCTTAGATGAACTTGATTTTTTGTAGGGACCAATAAAATTAGACTCTATGTCCCCTGTGCAGAAATTCAAACTAGTGTCAGTTGTTCAAGCAAATGCATAGGAAGAGTTTCAATGAAAACACATATACAAGATAATGAGCTCATTGGTGCAGCATCTGATGTGTTGGAGAATTTGATGCTTGAATACCAAAAAGATACATCAATGCCATCAACTGATCAACTTAAAGGTATGATAAAATCAACCAGTAATCATTTTGAATCCTTTGAAAAATCTACAGAAACAAAAGTTAGAAAAGAGTTTGATGAGAAAAGATTAGCGGAATTGAAGACCATGTTAGCAAATGATAAAACTCTGTTAGACAATAGAATAAGAGGTATACAAAGTACCATTAAAGAAGCTTGTGATTTATACAAATTTTGTTTATCATGGCCGGAAGCCACATAGGAATAAGAGGTAAAGATCAAGGATCTGAAACTGCAGCTGACAAACTTTTCTAAGTCATTTGATCTGGCAGTTGAGTTAGTCAGCAACAAAGAAATACAAGTGATCAATATCCATAATGAGTTAAGTAATCTAGTGAATAAGAGGGATCAAATGAAAAACAAAATGTGTCAGTTGAGAGGACTAATAAGTCCTAAGCTAGACTCAATTTCAAATCTTGCAGCAGAAGCACTACAGGAAAAAGCACAAATTGACACATCCTCTGATGTACAAAAGGCAAAAAAATTGGTATTCCTTATAGACAACCATATTCAAATTTTGGACAATGCTAAGAAGAGTTGGGATAAAGAATTAGTTCAAATCAAGAATATTTTCAATGACATTCTACAACCCAAAATAAATTAAGTTGAAGATTGTATCTATACATATGCAGTAGAATATGACAGTGATTGTAGTTTTTGCAATTTTTGACACATTTTTGACCCCTATACATACACCTTTACTATTGATGTCAAAGGGGGAGAAGAAATCAGTGAAAAATGGGTAAACACCTAAGGGGGAGAAGAAAAACAAAGTGTATATAGTAAGGGGGAGTAGATGAGCATTTTTCACTAAGTGTTGCCATCAATGCCAAAAGGGGGGATTGTTGGAAAGAGACACTTTTTTGATGAATGTTGAATGTTGTCATTGATGGAAACAAAGAAAAGAGATTCCACCGGCATGGCAAAGAGACTTTACTCCAAAAGAATAAATGACTAAGTATGGGTAGTATGTAGAATAAGTGCTAGAGATTGGGTCAGTATGCCTCCGCAGTTGAAGATCATTACTTGTGGTTCAAGTATGTTATTCATAGCTACCTGATCACATGTTCCCATGTTCAAGTCATGACTTCCTCCACAAGTCATATGGTAAAATATCTAAGTCCAGATAAACTGAGTTAAGTCAGGAACAGTGCACAGTACCAGAGTAAAAGGGTCCGCATTCCTCTGCTGTGGCATATTTTGTCTTGTGGTTCTGAGGCAGCAAAGATACACATCATGACTACTTAAATCTAGAGTTATACCTTCTGAAGTTCCTTTGATCACATTCTACAAGTTGTTCTTTATCGGCTTCCAGTTTGGCAGAATTTGACTATGATAGAGCAATAATTCCAAGATCTGCATTTTTCTATAAAGGACTATTATGTCCTACAGATTTGAAGGTATGCCAAAAGGTCAATGATGAATGTTGGATACAATTTCTAGAGTTTCATATGGTCAGTAGTAGAAATCATGATGTGACAATTCAATTGGTTAAGTGTGTGCTTAAGGGATAGGCTGACAAGCAAGCTAAATCTATATGCGGATAAGATACATTGTTTGAAGAATTAATTCAAGTAGTTGAATATTTGATGCCGACCTTTATGAAGAATATGGTATGTTTGTTTGGGTCCGCATTCCTAGTTGAGCTCAAGATCAAGCCGACAAGGTCCAACACTTGTATACATGTTTCATGTTTGAGTTGCCAACCTGATTAGGAGATGAATCTTATTATAGATATATATATATATTCGATGGATTTCGGTGTTGGAGCATGGATGTGTGTGGTGAATGTGCGAATTTGATATATGCATAATCTGAGGTAGTTTGCAGAGTAGAAAAGGATAATAAGGGTAGAAAATAGGAGTATATGTAAAGCAAAGCAGTAAAGTAGGGCAGACAGTGTGAAGTCCTTTGAATCTGTATACTGAGCATATTGGTACTGCATTTTAGCATTTTGTAGATGCACTTATAGCAATATTCTTTTGGCAGTGAGCCAATCGTTCTTCTATCTTCTCTTCTATCTTTCTAGTAGTGAGCCTTTTTGTAGTGAGCACTTCTTGGATAGTGAGTCCTTGGGCAGTGAGCGTTCATGTAATTTGGTATCTCTATCATAATATATTGTGATCTAACACTCACCATGGTTTTTCCTTTTTTGGGTTTTCCACGTAAAATCCTAGTGTCTATGTGTTATGAATTTATGGCTGCTCTTCTCATATTTACTTTGCTTTCATGTTATTGAATTTGGTAACTGGATTAATGAATGTGTGAATGAAAAGGTTTTAAGAATACTGATTCAACCCCCCTCTCAGTATTCTTTGCATTCAATAGTATTTAAGATAGAAATACATCTAACTATTTTTTTAATTCACTTAAGGGTTACTTTATTTTACTTTAGAGGAATTCTATTACATTCATCTAATGCAATTAATTCAATTCAGTTGACCAATGAGCATTAACTATTAAATTCATTTGGCAAAATCCCTACAGTTGAAAGTTAATTTTTTATTTAATGATTTAATAAATGTAATTTATCTGTTGTGCTATTGGTCGATTGGGTGAACAGTAATGTGAACAATGAAATTTTTTATTTTTTAATTATATTAAAATTCAATTGACCAATGAGCATTGAGTATTAAACTCATTTGGCAAGATGACTATAGTTGAAGCACTATGTGAGTACCAAGTTGACACAGTGTGAGTACCAATTTGACACTGTCCAAGTACGTACTGAAGTTGACACTGTCCAATGGTTCGGATTTCCTCTTTCCCATGCCGGTTGTTCTTTTTTCCATTAGTTTAGTTTTTTGTCAGTTCACATTTGCCAGCGTATAAACAACCTGCACTAAAATTCTTGTAGGGTTCACATACTACTGGTGAATGAAAATGCTTGAAACTGCCTACTACACGACACTTGTGACAAAAAATGTCAGGCAAGCTGTAGTGGATATGTCAAAAGTTATTCATCTTGACATTGAAGAAGATGACACGGATGCCTATAGAATCAAGAGGCGAGAAAATTAGTTTGGATTATTTTCCAAGGCTTTTGTCAAGCTACACAGTCTACATTTGCTAGGCACAACGTTCACTTGGTTCTTCGTGGATATTGCCTTCTACAACAACAATCTATTTCAGAAGAAGAGGGTTTGGACATCCATCAAAGCATAAAAGAGAGGAATTTTGACATATTTTGTAGATGCAACAACCCTCATAGACATGTATGCAAAATGTGGAATCATAGAGAAGACTTGTGAATTGTTTGACCAAATACCTCAAAGAACTGTGGGTTCATGGAATGCAATGGCTGCAGGATATGCACGAAATGGATTTGTTGAAAAATCTTTAGAAATTTTTAAGCAAATACAAATGTCAGGTGTAGATCTAGACTCCACAAACCTTTGCTAGTATCATGTGCAGGTTTGCGGGAGGCAGTTTGAGAGTTCCCCACATCCCCACTAAGAAACCCTAAAGTGTATGCGTTGATGCAGGAAGGATAGCGAGTGAATACATTTTTGGTTTGCAATCACATTTGTTTTGTTTAAACTTGAAACAACTATTAGAGTTGTTAAGATACTTTGAGTATGTGCTAACTACCACAACACAAGCAAGTGAAATTATTGTTAAATAACACTGCACATTTCCTACTCTCCAATCATAATCATAACATGTCATAGCCATCGACTACTCATCTCAATCTCACAGCAGTATGATGAAGGAGGTGCTCTGCATGAAAAATGCACCCTCAAATCTTATTGTGTTGAGCAACTTCAACACTATTGAAACTACAACAAAGAAGAAAGATTAACTCATATTTAATCAACAAGTTGCTAAATCCCTCAATAATTTGGAAGCCAAATGTCTGTTGTCAACGGTGTCAAAATGTAAACGGTACTAAAACTTGCATCCACGGCCTAAGTGCAAAATTTTGTAGCCTATACTAGTATTCTCCATGTCTGTACCAAAGTGGAAGCCAAAGATCAAGGTACGAGCATCCATGAAAACATAATGGCCAAGGAATTTTTGTCAAATATTATGGTTGGAAATGCTCTGCAACATGTTGCCAC
Organism: Cunninghamia lanceolata; assembly: GCA_027924645.1. NCBI lineage: Eukaryota > Viridiplantae > Streptophyta > Pinopsida > Cupressales > Cupressaceae > Cunninghamia > Cunninghamia lanceolata. Next base: position 339,688 of record BSBN01000814.1, read on the forward strand.
AACTGCTGCAACCACCGCAAGGAATCAGGCATGAGGGTGCAGGATGGCGGGCTCTTCTCACATCCCTGCAGGCAAACCCTAAAGCTTATGCGGTATAGCGGTAAGCCTTCCCGTGTTACCATAGGGGGTCTCAAATATGTGAGCAGGTATGCAGTGAAATAAATGATAGGGTAAGCGGGAGATAACTATTCACCGTTAAGACATTATAATTGCAAATTAGATAGTTTTACTATTAAATTTATAGTATATAAATAAATATATAATAATATACATGGTTTATAATATAACAATATAATAATAATTAATTATATCACAAATAATAATATAATATTAATATAAATTATTTCTAAGATTGATTTTAATTTGTTGTTTTGTAACTAATTATAAATCAATATTATAACTATATTATTATGTTTAATCATAGTTTATTTTAATATTATTTAATATTTAGTTAAATATAGTATATACATATAATATTAATATGTAATATTAACCTAATACTTTGTTTAAATTGTTTTCTCATAATATACTAAAACAATCTATTGGCACCATTGTGTAAATGTCATATGGATATGCAGGTCAATGGTTTTGCAGAAGTATAATCTGGAGGACATCATTGTTTGCATTGGTTTGTTCAGGTATTACAAGGATCAACAAATTAAAATCAATCTTTACATTAATCAATTACAATGTCATTCATTGGCATGCTACTTTATTTTAATATATAGTTATTTTATTTATACGTATGTCTTTTATTTTATTTTGGTATAAAGCTATTTTATTTATTACACATTTTATTTATTTTAGAGTTAAGATATTTATATTTAAAATGTATCTTTGGAGAACTACCCTTTCCTTCAAGATTTTTTAGGATGTTTTTCCAGATGAACTTCCGGGGTTACCTCCAAAGAGAGCTTTTGATTTCTTTATTGATATAATACCTAGATCCAAGCCAATTTCAAAGGCATCATACCGTATGACTACTATGGAGTTGATGGAATTGAAAGCCCAGCTTCAGGAGCTATTAGCTAAAGGGTTGATTAGACCCAGTGTTTCACCTTGGGGAGATCTATGATCTTTGTCAAAAAGAAGGATGGAACTTTGCGTCTATGTATAGACTATCATATACTTAATGAAGAAATGATAAAGAATAAGTATCCTTTACCACGTATTGATGATCTTTTTGATTAGATGTGTGACACAACAGTGTTTTCTAAGATCGATTTGCGATCAGGATATCATCAACTAAGAATAAAAAGATGAAGACATTCATAAAACAACTTTCAGAACAAGGTATGGACATTATGAGTTCACAATTCTACCTTTTGGACTTAGGAATGCCCCTGCTACATTCATGAATTTGATGAATAGTGTTTTCTAAGATTGCTTGGATAAATTTGTTCTAGTGTTTTTTGATGACATTCTTATTTATTCTAAGAATGAGGAGGAGCATTTGCAACATTTGCGGTTAGTTTTGTAGCGACTGAGAGAATATAAGTTGTACGAGAAGCTTTCTAAGTGCACTTTCTTTGAGAAAGAGATACAATATTTGGGGCACATAATATTAGCTGAAGGAATTTCATTAGATCTTGTGAAGATCAAAGCTATACTCTAGTGGCTTGTACCAAAGAATGTGCATGAAGTGCATAGTTTCATGGGGTTAGTTGGATATTATAGGAAGTTCATTTTCAACTTCTCTAAGATTGCAAACCTAATCAATTCACTTCAGAGAAAAGGAAGTGTTTTGACTGGTCAGAAAAATGTTAGGAGGCATTTGATCAATTAAAAGAGAGGTTGACAACTGCATCGATATTGAAAGTTCCTGATCCAGAAAGTCAATTTGTTGCAATCACTGGAGCCTTAGGAGAAGGTATAGGAATTCTTAAGCAGAATGGGCAAGTCATGGCCTATGAATCTAGGAAGTTGAGAGCATATGAGCAGAATTATGCTCCTCATGACTTAGAGTTAGCAACAGTTGTGCATGCTTTGCAAATGTGGTGACACTATTTTCTAGGAAAGCCCTTTGAACTGAAGTCAGACCATCAAGGACTTAAATATATATTTTCCCAACCTCATCTTAATGCTTGACAAAGAAGATGGTTGGAATTGATATCCGACTATAACTTTGAGATAATTTATATCAAAAGCAAGGAGAATCAAGTAACAGATGCTCTTAGTCAAAGGAGGCATGTCTCTTCAATTGTCTCTATCCACTCAAACTTCAAGGATTTAGTGTTACAAAATTCTGTAGGTGATGAGTATTATGAACAAGTTAAGCAGTCTCTCTCAGTGAATCCTCAAGAATTGAGGTATGATGGGTTCTATTTTGAACCTGATGGGCTTTTGAGATATAGAGGAAGGATGTATGTTCCAAACTCTGCAGGATTAAGAAACATAGTGTGGAAGGAAGTTCATTCTGCACCATATGTAGGTCATCCTAGAGGAACCAAACTCCTAGCTGATGTGAAGTTTCTTTATTTCTAGAAAGGAATGAATAATGATACTATGAATTTGTATTAAGTTTCCTAGAGTGCCAAAGAATCAAGGATGAGCATCAACATCCAATAGGACTTTTGTATCTGCATGATATTCCAGAGTGGAAGTGGCGGGTTATTAGTATTGACTTTGTGCAAGGCCTTTCAATGTCTCAAAATAGACATGATGCTATTTTAGTGGTGGTGGACAAACTCACCAAGGTAGCTCACTTTATACCTAGGAATTTAACTAATGAAGTACTGATTTTAGCTCATAAGTTTGTGCAAGAAATGTTTAAGTTATGTGGAGTTCATGAGAATATTATCTTAGATAGAGATGCATGTATGACGTCAAGATTTTTGCAAACTTTGTTCTCAGTGCTAGGAACTCAACTCAATATAAGTTTGGCTTATCACCCTGAGACAGATGGTCATACTGAGAGGGTAAATCTTAGTTCTAGAAGATTTGTTAAGGATGTATTGCATGGATGAACAATACAAGTGGGAAGAGTACCTACCACTTGTAGAGTTTGCTTATAATAACTCCTATCATTCTACTATTAAGATGGCTCCATTTGAAGCATTATATGGAAGAAGATGTTGAACTCCTATTATCTAGGATAAGATAAAAGATAGGATTAACATTGGTCTAGAAATGTTATCAGAAATGGAAGAACAAATCAAGATGAATAGAAATAGATTGGCAAAAGCAAATGATAGATATAAAAGTTATGCTGATGCCAAGCATACACCAAGGTAATTGTCAGTTGGAGAAAAAGTTCTTTTGAGGGTCAAACCTCAAAAAAGTTCCATAAAGTTTGGAAAGTCTTCCAAACTAGCTCCTCAATATGTAGGACCCTTCAAAGTTCTCAAAGTGATCAATCCAGTTGCCTACAGAGTCACTCTATCACTAGCTCTTACCAAGATGCATAATGTTTTTCATGTTTCATATTTAAAAAAGTATATAACAGGTGATAATCATATTCTTGATTGTAATTCTTTACAAGTATATGACATGTTGGTGTTCCCAACTAATTGTTTGATTGTCCCTATAAGGTAGCTATCCTTAATGCTTAGGACTCTCAGGTCAGTGGCCAATGAACATGAGACAATTACTTGTTCTCCTTTGCACTTCAAGCTCTGCTAGACCTAGGGGGTATTCCCTTATGCAATTTTTGGAAGATTTTCTCTAATACAATGAGATATTAACTAAGCAGATATGTTCTCACAAATAAATTGAGGTCTGAAAGATCCTACTTCAGATTAGCTAAGTCCTTAATATATATCAATTTCAAAACTCTGAGAACATAGAACAACTTCTATACTATACAAAACAAAGGAAAAGTTTAATCTTCTTAATTTTATGCTTTTATGTGCTTAGACTTGAAAGACTTCCTTAGATCAATGCCTATTTAGGGTAACAGAGTCAAACTCCTATATACAAGTGTTTCTTCATAATAATTTATCTTCACATTCAGAGGGTAGCAATATCATTACTGCCTTACAACAATGAACCCAAGATAGAGAATTATCTATGGTTCTTCTTCATTAATCCTTTGACACAATATTCTTTCCCCTATATCCAATTCAGAGAAATTTAATCCATTCCTTGAATAGATGCAAAAAAACCAGACACACAATATAGAAAATGTATGTTGATTAATTCAGAAACCCTTAGCAACTTTATTCAAAAGAAAAAAATTCATATTCAAAGACACAACCATAAACAACACACACATTTAATGTTTCTCATTTAACTTAAGCTGATTAAAACATTGCCATGAAAAGAACATATGATCTCACACGTAAAACATATGACCTATAACCTAGAAGTACTCCTTTCTTATTGGAATTGGCCAAAATCACAAGGCTTGTACAATATGTTCAGAGAATTCCAATCTCCTTTTGTCTGTATCATCTATTGTGCCAGATATTACAAAAATTTCTCCTTATATTGGAGAGATACAAAGTATGTTAGCTCAAGTCAGGTAAAAACATTCAAACACCTGCAAACAATATCATGCATGCCCTAACAAGTCAATGGAATACTAATAGCCTAAGATCAAACAAATGTAAACACGAGGCATGAAACCCTAGACTACAAGTGTCAATCCTCCATTATTTCTTAAAGATTTTGTAGTACTTTGCTCTCATATTTGCAGGCTTGCAAATATAATGAGAAGCTCAAGAGTATGTTAATGACACAATCATAGAGATAGTACTCAAATTATGTAAGTGGGAAGTGAGAAATGAGGCCGAGAGAGTGATTTTATAGAGGAGTAGGGTTTGAATGAAGGGTTGTGGTTGCATGTTTGACTTTTGATGAGATGAAGGGTTAAGATTGATTAGGGTTTCCCAGTCACTAAAGGACAAAGGACAATTTTTAATTTGAAGAAATGATGAGGTGTAAAGTGTTTTTAAATTAAATAAATTGTGTACATTTATTTAATTTATTTGAGAAGGGGGATAATGTGAGGGGATTTAATTAAATAAGTGGGACTCATTTAATTAAGGTAAGGCTTATAATTTAAATAAATATGTATTTATTTAAATTAATTGGGTAATGTGGACATTAGGATAATGAATAATTAAATAATTAATTATTTAACTATAGAAGAAATTTAGAAGAAAATAGCTAAGTAATTAATTAAATAAAATTTATTTAATTAGAAGCATAAGAGGGGAAATGAATTAATTAAATAATTAAAATTATTTAATTAATAGTAGAATGTGAAATTGGGATGAATCAAGTGTAAAAATAGCGTTTGTAGGTTCAACACATTTTTAGGTGTCTACATTTTACCCCTCTTTGATATTATGACGATTCTGGTGTCATCTCAAAGAAAAATTTGAGAAATATGCTCTAGACATGCCTCGGCATGCCCCGGATCAGGTGGGATAGCCTTATGCCCCCTTGGGAAAATTTTCAAATTTTCTAAAATTTTTCCAAAAAAATTGGAATTTTTTTTGCAAAGTTGTACGAGATGTTAAAAGTGATCTAGGAGTGAAAACTCAGTCTTAAAAGGTGTCCAATGCACTCAAATGGTCTTTAGGTTGTTCAAATTTGCAAAAAGGGGCCCACCTAGTGTTGGATTCCGGACAGACAACTGAGAGGGGGGGTGAATCAGTTGTCCAAAACTTGCTTCTAATTTAAACACTTAAATCCTTTTGTTATGTAATAGCATATCAATTAATCATTCATGAAAGCATAAAGCATAAACACCAGAGCAAATACACATCAACACATGAGACACCAAGATTTTGACATGGAAAACCCGGTCAAGGGAAAAACCATGGGGTGATTAACCCAAGGATTATTCTCTATTAGAAGAATAAGAAAAATAGATGGCACATGCCAATTAGGGCTCATTGCCCAAGCACACTACTCACAAGAGGCACACTGCCTACAAGAGACACACTATCTACAAAGTAACAAGTATTACAAACTTGAACTAGAGATTGACATCTTTACCATGCCTGGATCAGTTCCATTTAAGCCCAAAAACTCTTGCTCTGCCTTTCGCACTTCTCTTCGCTACACCACACTTATCCACTCCAAGACACACCTCAAAATGAATTCACAAACCTTTATTTATACAAGGCATCGACTTAGGAACAATCATCTAAGTCGGCAAACACCTACAAGATCATTCGCAAGACATGTAACACATCCGGTCGGCCAGTCTCAAGAAGAACACCAATACCCGGTGGTAATTCTTCAAATACAAACTCCAACTTCAATGCGGATGGCCAATAAGAATTGTACATGATCCAAAGATCACCAAAACCTTTCCTGAGTCACCAAGAACATCCACACTTTATCAGCTTACTAGAATTCTTCTCTTCTTCATCTAGAACTTCAAGAACACATTCTATCGCCACTGTCACACTGAAAAAGGTGCTTCTGGACCTCCAAACCATGAACAAATCTAGTTGTCACTTCACACGGACTTCTTCAACACTCTCCAATCCGCAGAATTAGATAATGCAATTCCGGAGCTCACCGGACCAATCTGTGACACTTTGTCACCATTGAACATCTGTCGAAACTGGTTCTACTAGAGCGACCATAACTTCTTCATATATTCATGCGGACCTCTGAAATCTTGACTGGAGCATCTCAAGACTCATATCTGAAAACCCTTTAAACTGCATCCTCTGGTCTTCATCTTATCTTGGACTTTTACCTTAATGTCATCACTGTTCTTCACTGTTCCTGATTGAGGCTAATTTTCTCAATATCCTCAGCACACAACTCATCCAATCTTTCTCATTAATGCAATATGAGGATGTTGACATCAATGACAACACTGGTTATCCTCATACTTGCAACAATCTCCCCCTTTGTCATTGATGGCAACATATGATGTGAAAAACCATCAAGACAAGAACTTCTCCTTTCTGTCACAGCTCCCCCTATCAGCAACAACTCTTCACATGTCTTCTCTTTCTTTACTGCTCCTCCTTTGATCAACAACCACTTTTTTTTCACATGTCTTCTCTCCCCCTTTAACATCAATGGCAAAGGGCTCATACTTTCCATTTTAACATATCAGAATCATACTAGCTGCTCCCCCTGAGTAGCAGCTCCCCATCACCAATCCGGATCACAAGATATGACTGTGATATCCACCAGACTGATGCACATCAGTGCATTCTAGTTCATCACTGGAGGGGCAATGACCCCTAACTTCTCCTTGAGATACTCAAAAGAGTCCTTGGGAAGAGGTTTAGTAAAAATATCTGCAATCTGATCCTTGGAGGGCACATACTCCAATCTGACTTCATCCTTGTTCACTTGCTCTCTCAGAAAGTGAAACTTGATAGATATGTGCTTGGTCTTAGAATGCAACACCAGATTCTTAGAAATATTTATTACACTTGAATTATCACAAAAAATTGTGATAGGCTCCTCATATTCTACTTTAATGTCTCTTAGCATCTGCTTCATCCAGAAGATTTGAGTGCAACTACCTACTGCTGCAATGTATTCTGCTTTAGTTGTACACAGAGATATTGCCTCTTGTTTCTTGCTTAGCCAAGAAACCAATCTTTTTCCCAAAAAGAAAGCTCCACCACTGGTGCTCTTCCAGTCATCCACATCTCTTGCCCAATCTACATCTGTATATGCATGAAGAGAGAAATCATGATCTCTAGGGTACCATAGACCATACTCAACTGTCCCCTTTAGATATCTAAAAATCCTCTTGATTGCCATAACATGAGATTCTCTAGGATCAGCTTGGAATCTAGCAACAAGACTAATAGCCTGCATAATATCTGGTCTAGTTTGAGTGAGATACAATAGTCCTCCAATCATTGACCTATATTTTGTCTAATCCACCTTGGGAGAGTCATCATCTTTGCTCAACTTGCATCTGGTTGCCATGGGAGTATTCATTAGCTTTGAATCTTCCATTCCAAATTTCCTCAACAATTCTTTCACATATTTGGTCTGAGAAATGAAGATTCCTTTCTTTGTTTGAGTAATTTGCAGACCCAAGAAGAAATTCATTTCACCAAGCATGGACATCTCAAACTCACTTTTTATTTGATTTAAAAAAGTTTTACACATGCTATCTTTTCCTCCAAAGATGATATCATCAACAAATACTTCAACAATCAAGATGTTTTCATGATCAATTTTAAAGTATAAGTTACTGTCAGCAGTACCTTTGTTGAAACCAATCTACACAAGATGCTTATCCAACCTTTCATACCAAGCCCTTGGGGCTTGCTTCAATCCATACAGTGCTTTCTTCAACTTGCAGACCATATCACTATGATCAGACAATTGAAATCCATCTGGTTGCTTAATGTATACTTCTTCTTCCAAATCACCATTTAGGAAGGCAGACTTGACATCCATCTGATATACCTTGAAGTCTTTGAAGGTAGCAAATGCAAGAAATAATTTGACTGCTTCAATTCTTGCCACCGGAGCAAAGGTTTCTTCAAAATCAATTCCTTCTATTTGAGAGTAGCCTTTATAGACCAATCTGGCTTTGTTTCTGATTACTTCACCAACTTCATTTAGTTTGTTCTAGAAGACCCATTTGCTTCCAATCACATTCTTGTTTCTAGGTCTGGGAACAAGATCCCAAGTGTGATTTTTCTCAATTTGCATCAACTCTTCCTCCATTGCTTTGGTCTAGTTTTCATCATTGCAGGCTTCATTTATTGTCTTAGGTTCAATCTTTGAAATCAGACAGTATTCATCTGAATTTTGAGCAATTCTCTTCCTTATTTGTACCCCTTTGCTTTTGTCACCTATGATCTGATCTTCAGAGTGGTTTAGAGTTACATTACTTGGAACTTTGGGAGTTTCTTGTACTACTATTTATTGATCAGGCTCATTCAGACAAACCTTTTCTTCCAGATTTACCGGATCAGTCTGAATCTGACTTTCAGAGGAGAATTGAGCTCCTTGAACCAGAGAACCATTATGATCTTCATCATATTCATAAAACCTTGAGGGCTTCTCAATTCCTTCATCAACCTTCACATTTGTACTTTCTATTATCTTTCTCAGTCTCTTATTGTAACACCGGTATGCTTTGCTTTGAGTGGAGTAACCCAAGAAAATTCCTTCATCACTTCTAGCATCAAACTTTCCTAGATCTTCATCTCTTTTAATGTAACATTTGCTACCAAATACTCTGAAATATCTCACAGTAGGAGTGATACCAAACCAAAGTTCATAAGGAGTCTTATCGATATTGCTTCTGATTTGAACTCGATTGAGAGTATAGACTGCAGTGCTGACAGCTTCTCTCCAAAACATCTGGGGAACATTTACTTCCATCATCATTGTCCTGGATGCTTCCTGGATGGTCCGGTTCTTTCTTTCTACTACCCCATTCTGCTGTGGAGTCCTAGGAGCAGATAACTATCTCTTTATACCATGCTTCTCACAAAAATCTATGAATTCATTGGATGCGAATTTACCACCTCTATCAGACCTCAGATATTTCAGTTTCAGTCCAGTTTGATTTTCTACCATAGCCTTGAAGATTTTGAACTTCTCAAAAGCTTCTGATTTCTCTTTCAGAAAGGTAACCCACATCATCTGGGAATGGTCATCAATCAGTAACATGAAATATCTATCACCTTGCATACTCTTGATTCTTGTCAGACCACATAGATCAGTATGAATTAATTCCAATAATCCGGTAGAGGACTGATCCTTGCTTTTGAATGAGACTCTGCTCTGTTTACCCAGCTGACATTCTTTGCACAAGCTATTTGTAGGTTTCACTAATTTTGGAAGATCTCTTACAGCCTGAGTATTGCTTATCTTGATGATGTTATCAAAATTTACATGACACATCCTTCTATGCCATAACCAACTCTGATCAACTTGAACAAACAAACAACTTTTATTAGAACCAACTAGATGGAAGATATTACCTTTTGTTTGAGTACCAGATGCAATCTTAGTTCCGAAGCTTTCAAAGATCCTGCATCTTCCATTTTTGAACTGGAGATCATAACCTTTGTCTACCAACTATCCAACACTGAGAAGATTGTGCTTCAATCCTTCAACATATAGCACATTACTAGTTTTGCTCTTTCCATTAAAAGAAATAGTTCCCCTACCTCTGATTCTACCAGCAGAATTATCACCAAACTTTACCATTCCTCCTTCATACCTTTCCAAGTCTAGGAACTTGTTTTTGTCACCTGTCATATGGTGAGAGCGTCCACTGTCAATAACCCAATCATCCTTTTCTTCAACTTGGGCAGCCAAAGCTCTTTCTACAACCTTATGATTGACAGATTCAGAGGATATTGGATCTTCTTCCTTGATGGCAATAAACACCCATTCATTTTCGGATTTGTTTCCTATTTCTGATTCATCATCTATTATTCCTTCATTATCATCTTCTTCATGAACATAATAACAATTCTTTTGGAACCTTTATCTGTTATAATTTGACCTTGCAGATCTTTCCGGACATCTTGAAGCAAAATGACCAATCTTATTGCAGTTGAAGCACTTAAAGGGTAATTTTCCTTCATACTTACCAAATCCTCTTGGCAGTCTCTTTGCAATGAGGGCTTCAAGTTGAGCTGTTTCTGCTTCTTCCTCTTCCATGTCTCTTCTTGCTTGATCATACCATGATAGCGTCATTGAAGAGTTTTCTCCCGGATCAAATTTTTGTTTGCCTTTCACAGAGGCACTGGCTTTGAATGCAGATTCAGTCTTGGGGGGATCATCTCCAAACTCGGTCATTTCAAATGCAGCCAGTTTGCTAGCCAATTGGTCTCTTGTGACAGTTGTATGGGCTCTGAATTCATCAATGGCAGCAACCTTGATTTTGTAGACAACAGGAAGGGATCTGAGAATTTTGCCAACAATCTCATTTTCATCCAAAACTCCACCAGCATTCCTAATTCCACACACCAGCTCATTTACTCTTGGCATAAAGGTAGTAATATTTTCATCATCTCTCATCTTCAGTCTTTCAAATTTCCCTTTGAGACTTTGCAGCCTTGCACTCTTAACATACTCATCTCCTTCATGTAGAAGTTCCAGTTTAACCTAGATCTCATAGGCAGTTGGTAGGTCAATAACATTTGAGAGTTCTGAGTCAGTCAATGCACTTAGAAGAGCCTCTTTGGTGCGTAGATTGTTTTCAGCATTTGTGATTTCATTTAGAGTTGTCGGACCACCCTGTGGAGGTACATATGCTTTTGTGACCATGGATAAGTACGCCTTTCCCATACACTCCAAGTGACATTTCATGCAACCTTTCCAAAGAGAGAAGTTGGTTCCATCAAACTTCGGACTATCCTTCTTGTATGATGACATCCTGGATCTCCTCAAGCGGTTAAGCTCCTTTTAGAGGAACTTGGCTCTGATACCAATTGTTGGATTCCAGACAGACAATTGAGAGGGGGGGTGAATCAGTTGTCCAAAACTTGCTTCTAATTTAAACACTTAAATCCTCTTGTTATGTAATAGCATATCAATTAATCATTCATGAAAGCATAAAGCATAAACACTAGAGCAGATACACATCAACACATGAGACACCAAGATTTTGACGTGGAAAACCCGGTCAAGGGAAAAACCATAGGGTGATTAACTCAAAGATTATTCTCTGTTAGAAGAATAAGAAAAATAGATGGCACATGCCAATTAGGGCTCACTGCCCAAGTACACTGCTCACAAGAGGCACACTGCCTACAAGAGACACACTGTCTACAAAGTAACAAGTATTACAAACTTGAATTGGAGATTGACATCTTTACCATGCCTGGATCAGTTCCATTTAAGCCCAAAAACTCCTGCTCTGCCTTTCGCACTTCTCTTCGCTACACCACACTTATCCGCTCCAAGACACACCTCAAAATGAATTCACAAACCTTTATTTATACAAGGCATCGACTTAGGAACAATCATCTAAGTTGGCAAACACCTACAAGATCATTCGCAAGACGTGTAACACATCTGGTCGGCCAGTCTCAAGAAGAACACCAATACCCAGTGGTAATTCTTCAAATGCAAACTCCAACTTCAATGTGGATCGCTAGTAAGAATTGTACACGATCCAAAGATCACCAAAACCTTTCCTAAGTCACCAAGAACATCCGCACTATATCAGCTTACTGGAATTCTTCTCTTCTTTATCCGAAACTTCAAGAACACATTCTATCGCCACTGTCACACTGAAAAAGGTGCTTCCAGACCTCCAAACCATGAACAAATCTAGTTGTCACTTCACACGGACTTCTTCAACACTCTCTCCAAGCCGCAGAATTAGATAATGCAATTCCGGAGCTCACCAGACCAATCTGTGACACTTTGTCACCACTAAACATCTGTTGGAACCGGTTCTACTAGAGTGACCATAACTTCTTCATATATTCATGTGGACCTCTGAAATCTTGACTGGAGCATCTCAAGACTCATATCTGAAAACCCTTTAAACCGCATCCTCTGATCTTCATCTTATCTTGGACTTTTACCTTAATGTCATCACTATTCCTCACTGTTCCTAATTGAGGCTAATTTTCTCAATATCCTCAACACACAGCTCATCCAATCTTTCTCATTAATGCAATATGAGTATGTTGACATCAATGAAAACACTAGTTATCCTCATACTTGCAACACCTAGATCAAAAATTTCTATAAATAGCCCTTAGAGGAGCCCATAGAGCTCATTTGTGCACTTAGTTTTTAGAAATTTTAGAGAGGTGAGAGCAGCTAGCTTGAGATTTTCTACAGAGCACTTGCCAAAATGTCACCCGTTCCAGCTCACCTACATCGCGGATTGAAGGTCTGGACATATGGTCAACTTCCTGGGATAGGCACAATAGTATGTATCTAACCCTTGCTTTTCAATTTTGTTGTTTTTTGCTAGATTTTAGGGCCCGAAAATAGGGCACAAATGCGGTGTAGTTTTCTACACTGCAAGTGCGTTCATGAGTGATGCATTTGCAAAGTATTATGATGCATGTATTTTCATGTGACACATCTACTTTTTGGCGATGCATGTGATTTAGGCATCATGTATCTACAAGATGAGATGCCTATGTAAGGCTGACCTACGCAATTGAAAAATTGCACCACATGTGTGTGTTAGTGCAACGCATTTGCAAAAATGTGATGCATGCGTGAGGTAGAATGACACATCCGCTTTAGGCCTGATGCACTGAATTGATAGTATGATGCATGTGCTTGCTTGGCAGTTTAGTGATGCAATTTTGACCTGATTTTCCCCTATTTTTTTCGCGAATGATTTGCCTAGTTTTTTTTAGATTTGACAGAGTGTGCTACATTTGTGAATACATGTGAGATTGTCACCTATCTACACCTGTGAGAGTCATCCTTTTGGTTACTTATTGTGAGATCATTTGTTGTGGGAGGAGTGGGATACCCTACATGCCCTAGGGTTATATGGTGTCACCTTCATGCCCATTATTAGGGCTAATCGGGGCTTACTGCACTGGCTGAGTGGTGGCACTCAGAGACTAGTTCATTCCACCTTCCCACAGGAGAGGCCATCGTTACCTTGGAGGATGTATGGTGGATTTTGTGATTACCAATTCATAGGGAGCGAGTCATTTATAGTTCAGATCAAGGATTGCCTATGCTTCAACGACTATTTGAGACCGATGATGATGCCATCCTAGTAGTTGAGGACCATGAGATCCGTTGGGATACTTTGACATTTTGATATGATCGACTGATCGTGGTACCATGTATTTACATTGGTGGCATTATGATTCCTGATCGGCATGGTCATGGTTTTCTAGTCGACTAGGGTGAGATGCTTGAGGGCATGATGGTGGATGCAACTGTGTATGCTTGGGGACCATGTCTTCTTGTGACGCTTTACTTTTAGCTGCATGGAGTTACATACTGCGGCGAGCAGTCTATTAGTTGCAGTATTACTCTATTGATGATCTGGGCCCAGGAGCATATCCCAATGTTTAGACCTCCTATGGAGCGGGATATTCTAGAGGAGCTCCCCTATGTTTTTTTTGTTATACTAGAGTAGTTATGCAGATACAGATGGGTGATGCTAGGTATTGGAGGCATGACATAGATCATCTAGATACGTTTGTTTGGAGGCCTTACAGATCCTACCCCAGGTGGATAGATGATGGGGAGCACTTAATATTTTACAGGCACATTCGCTATTTGATTAGGCAGATAGTGCAGAGTCAGCACATCATAGAGTGTCATTTTCCAGAGCACGTGTTGAGGTAGTTTAGAGAACGACAGGATACTTTGGTTGGTATTGCAGAGTTTGCTTGAGCTACTCGGGAGGTATCAGATTGGGGCCCATGATTGTAGTTCATATAGTGATTGATGATATTGTAGGTCTGCAGCCTATTTAGTGGGGAGACACTGATGTGGAAGATGTAGGTACCACCCCTGAGTATGACACCTCATGGGCCACTCATGGGCCAGTTTCGTACTTACATCTTGATGAGCCAGCTCTAGTGGAGAGGTTGGGGAGGGGGCTGAGAGGCAGATTCAGAGGATGAGGCCAGGGGAGAGGTAGAGACCGAGGCAGTGGTGATAGAGGAAGTGATGATGGAGGGGGGATGACGGTGGTGCTGGTGGAGGTAGAGGAGACAGGGGTCGAGGAGACCAAGGGAGGACAGAGGGAGAGGATGGGATGGTCAGGGTAGAGGTCCTCGACTTGCTCTGATTCAAGAGGGGGGAGAGGGGGCTGTTGGATAGGTGGTAGCAGCAGTGGGGGAGATTTAGATGAAGGAGAGGGAGGAGAGGGAGGAGGATGTGGCTATGGAAGATGTTGGTGGGGAGGATGTTGGTGGAGATGAGATGGGGGAGGATGAGGAGGAGGTTGATGTAGAGGAGGAGCGCATTAGAGAGGAGGCACTCTAGGATGTGCCTATTGCAGGGATGGATGAGGAGGAGAAGGAGGAGGAGTATGATTAGGGGGAGCATGTAGCTGAGATGTAGTGCATGTGACTGAGCATCTAAGATTTGGAGGGTTAGTTAGCTCAAAGGGATATGGAAATCATTAGAGGTCAGAGGGTCAAGCAGAGGAGCATCAACTTTATGGCTGCAGTCAATGGACCCATTGCAGATCTAGCACAAGCATTATATCAGGCTAGGTTGGAGACAGGTTATTACAGGACCCTGTATGAGGGTGTGGTGCTGACAGATCAGAGGGCACCTAGCTTTTAGAGTAGGAGTGCTAGCAGGTCTCACTCTCGACTGTCACATAGTAGTGTGGGGGCTTCACACTCACAGAGGTGGGCTTCACCATATGATAGGCCATTTGGTTTCAGGGTAGGGTCAGAGCACAGGGGTCCTCCTTTGGGGTTGACAACATTTAGAGGTCATGATAGCGTTGGTTAGACCATTTTGATTAGACATTATGTACACTATTGATCGAGCCTATATGCTCTAGTTTTTTATTGAGCTTGTGAGCTCCATTTTTGACACATAGATTCAGATTTGTCTGACACTTTTTTTATGGTGATATATATATATATATTAGGGCCCATGATTGCAGTTCAGATAATGATTGATGATATTGCAAGTTTGCAGCCTATTTAGTGGGGACACACCGATGTGGAAGATGCAGGTACCACCCCTAAGTATGATACCTCATGGGCCACTCATGGGCCAGTTTCGTACTTACATCCTAATGAGCTAGCTCTAGTGGAGAGGATGGGGAGGGGGCTGAGAGGCAGATTCAGAGGACGAGGCCAGGGGAGAGGTAGAGACCGAGGCAGTGGTGACAGAGGAAGTGATGATGGAGGGGGGATGATGGTGGCGCTGGTGGAGGTAGAGGAGACAGGGGTCGAGGAGATCAAGGGAGGAAAGAGGGAGAGGATGGGATGGTCAGGGTAGAGGTCCTTGACTTGCTCTGATTTAGGAGGAGGGAGAGGGGGCCGTTGGATAGGTGGTAGCAGCAGTGGGGGAGATTTAGATGAAGGAGAGGGAGGAGAGGGAGGAGGATGTGGCTATGGAAGATGTTGGTGGGGAGGATGTCGGTGGAGATGAGATGGGGGAGGATGAGGAGGAGGTTAATGCAGAGGAGGAGCACATTAGAGAGGAGGCACTCTAGGATGTGCCTATTGCAGGGATGGATGAGGAGGAGAAGGAGGAGGAGTATGATTAGGGGGAGCATGCAGCTGAGATGTAGTGCATGTGACTAAGCATCTAGGATCTGGAGGGTTAGTTAGCTCAGAGGGATATGGCCATCATTAGAGGTCAGAGGGTCAAGTAGAGGAGCATCAACTTTATGGCTACAGTCAATGGACCCATTGCAGATCTAGCACAAGCATTATATAGGGCTAGGTTGGAGACAGGTTATTACAGGACCCTGTATGAGGGTGTGGTGCCGACAGATTAGAGGGCACCTAGCTTTTAGAGTAGGAGTGCTAGTAGGTCTCACTCTCGACTATCACATAGTAGTGTGGGGGCTTCGCACTCACAGAGGTGGGCTTCACCATATGACAAGCCATTTGGTTTCAGGGTAGGGTCAGAGCACAGGGGTCCTCCTTTGGGGTTGACAACATTTGGAGGTCATGATAGCGTTGGTTAGACCATTTTGATTAGATATTATGTACACTATTGATCGAGCCTGTATGCTCTAGTTTTTTATTGAGCCTATGAGCTCCATTTTTGACACATAGATTCAGATTTGTCTGTGACACTTTTTTCATGGTGATATATATATATATATATATATATATATATTAGATGGATTACTATTGTGATGATCTTTTATTTTCTATATCCATATGATGTGATGGATGTATGTGATATGCTCTTTTTATGCTATTGTTCCATGTTTATGCTTTATGATTTATGATTCATGATGGGATGATGTAGTTTTATTTATCATGCGTTTTATGTGATGATGTTTATAATGTGATGCATGATCTGACCCATGGATGCACATGTTGAGATGATACTACATGCTTATGTGATGGTACTTTATTTCTATGTGATGCTTATATGCATATTACGTGGATGCATATATGTATGTGTTAGATGTTTAATGATAGATGTGGATTGTATGCGAATGATGATTCTATGTTATAATGTAGTATTAATGATCTAATATGATGATGATTTTTACAATGGTTGTGGTACTATGCCTATGATAGAATTTATATGATGGACTAACATATGCATGCATGCAGGCCTATGCAATCTAATGCATTGTTTTGGTGTGTCATAGTAGGACAAAAGATGGTTGGAAGAAACAGAGATGAGGAATGCGTGAAGGATGAAGATTGGCTAGAAGAATGGATCCAAATTTTGCCTTGATGGATTTTTTTGAGCTTCTTGCTTGCAGTTGTTGCTTATCATCATAGAGCTTATTATGTCAAAGGACAACAAACACCATGACATATCAAAGGCCAAGGCATAAAGTGTAGTCCCTTGTGAAACATGGACAAGACAGACAAGGAGTGCCTGACTCAGACTAAGTTACTGTGGTACTGTAGCCGATTCCCTAAAAGGAGAATAAGGCTTGCGTAACACAAAATCTCAGAGCCTCAACATCAAATCAAAAGGGGAAGCGATGGCCATTGATTCTAAAGGTAGATCCATCCACGACTAAGATTCAAAGGTGAGTCTCAAATAGTCTAGAAGGTAGGAAATCTTTCCAATTAGGGAAATATGTAGATTCAACTGACAGGGCCTTGCAGAGGCTAATTATTCAAAGGAATCAACTCAAGTCGAAAGACGCAGAGACTTAAAGAGCTAAAGATTTAAAGTGTTGTAAAAGCTTGTCTCTCCCTTTAGGGATATGTACTCAACATTTAATTCTGCAGACCTGAGCCAATGAGGGTAGATGAAATAGTGAGTCCTTCAATGCAAGAGTACAAATGTAGATACAAGGTCGATTCACTAGTAAAAACTGAGGACCTTCTGCATTCCCTCATCAATGTGCCTACCATTCATTCACACAAGCAACCTATTTGTAGGCTTGCAGGCTTGACAAGGGTATGGGCTCCACCCTAATTTGCAAGGGGTTTCTGAGCAAAATTTAATGCAGCATGGTCGACATCCCTTCTCATGGACTTTTTTTTCCCACCATGGCTGCTACAGTGAAAATGAAATGCTATATATACATGTCTTAAAGATGTATTAGTTGTTGGTTATTGTTCTGGGTTGTTATGCTACCAAACTTTTTGTTGTCATAGGTCTTGTAATGCGATTGCAAGAACCAGTAGAATCTGATGCATTGTGTCTGAAGCTAGGCCTTTGATGTCTTCTAGTTGGTTCACCAATGAATGTAATTGGTTATTTTGTATCTATTTTTGCTGCAAATTATTCTACTTTGTAATGGTTATTGATCAATAGAAACTGAATATTGCCTCTCTCATTATTCTTGCACTGTGTTTATTTGATAGATCAAAACTATGTTTTGTGGATAAAATGGTCCCTTCCATAGTTTTGTCTTTCTGCCCTAACCTCTGTTTGAACTTGCATGAGTCTGTGTGATTCTCCTTCAGCTTTGAGATCATTACTATGTTATGTTAGTGCAATCCAACACACTAAATCTTGGTGCATCACTTTTTCCCTTTCTATTTCCCTCTCCCTTTTCTCTGGTGATCATTAGTGTAGGTTTAGTCTATTTCTCTAGGCCTTAAGCTTAGAAAGAGGAACCAACCTTCTCTAGAGGTTTGATCTCAATATTGGAAGGTCCCACGCCTTGAGATTATTCCCATTTGTGTCATTAGAATGCTTGGACTCTCTCCAAGATGGGTGCAATTCTATGTGATAATAGTAACATAATGCAATCAATTTTTTGAACAAATTATCAACACCATATGACAAAAGGAAATGCCACAAAGCAACTTTGGTATCAGTAAACACTCAGTCCCTAGAATGGAAGTCTTCAAGGCATGCTTTGCTAGAGAAATACAAGACTATACAAGCAAGCTTTTTTTAAGTATGATATCACATCTAATAATTTGGCTTGTTAATCATCCTCACCTTCCCACTCTCAATACAAGGATAACTTGAATATCACTCTTTGATATCTATTATGAATACTAGTTCACAATAAATTCTTTTTATCTAAGAAATGTAGATTTCATTATTTATGTGTAAACATATGAGCAAATTTCTTGCATAATGATAGCTTCAAAGATGGGGATAATTTAGTAATGTCTAACATATAATGAATAAAATATTGACAGATGTCTCAGATCATTTATATGAATACTATCTGAAGATATGACTCTCAACTTATGAACTCAAGGGTTTTTCATTATAGTCTATGGTTCTATAGAGGATCAGGAAGTTCTTTTGAAGGTGGTCCTTGGAAATAGGGTTCAACCATGCCATGTATGAAGTTATGGTCCCTAGATTTTGTTCCTTCATCCGAGGCCTTCACTCTTGCACTAGTTTGGGTTCAAAGTTGTTGATTTTTTTCCTTAGTTTTGGCAACCTTCAAGTTTGTTTGTTGTAGGCAATTCTTTAAGAAAACTTATTCTATTGCCCCAAAAACTATATCACTCCAATTTGACCTTTGCTTGGTTACTTTTCAAGTTAGATCTTTTTAGTGGTCTTCTTGAAGAGATCAAGCTCTAGGTCAGTGAGCAATTTTGGATGTAATGTAGGTTAGCTCAGCCTAGGATGTTAAACTTTTCTGGGTTCAGTTGCAGGTTTGATATTGGCAAGCATAGATGCAGTGACCACAAGGAAATAGCTCTTCTAGAAGGCCTGCCCACAAAATAAGCTCAATGGTATTCAACTGGGTGCATCTCACCTACTCTTTCAATGGTAGGTGTAATGGAATTCCCTCAACCATTGCATTCAACAATATTAACTGTGGTCATAATAATAACATGAGCTACAAATTATGGTGGTGTGGTAGCTCAGACTTTAGGATGTGCAACATCTCTAGCAACACTTTCTTCTTGCATAGGGTATATTACAAGAAACGTCACCACCTCACCTCCACCACAGAGTTGTTACAATGCATTATCTTTAGTAGTGCAAAGCAACCTAGTGTTCCTATGTTAGTCTTTCATTGCCAACGATCCTCTTGGCTTCCCCATTAATCAAACATAGGCTCTCACTCTCCCAAGCGCCTACAAAATCACCACTCTAGCACTCACCTAATGCAAAGGCAATTAGTTACTTTTGTTTTATTTTCATTTTTTTGTTTGCTATAAATAAACATCCCATTCAAGTTAAATAGAAGTTGTTATGGTGGTGGTTTGTGAGCAGTTGTAGGTGCTCTAGATCCCTCTCCTGCTACAGGTGTGTGTATATCTTTGTTGTCTAATTGGGTTGTTTGTATATGTATTCTTAAAGAGAAAGAATAATTGAATGGCTACGCTTGTAGGTTCTAGCAATCCTGTACAACCTCCTACAAGAAGTATTCCTTCCTTTGAAGATTTTGAAGCCCAACTTTGTTATTTAAACTAGAAAATCATAACAGTGGAAACAACACTTACAATGAATACTCATCCATAAATCACAACTTACAACCATAAAGAGAAAACTTCATACACTGCAGCATAAACACAAAAAACTTTGTATATTAATCTCCACCTTATATCTCTACTCTGATTGAGCAACCAACACACTTTTCTCTCAATTTTTCTAGCTTGTTACAAAAGCACAGGGTAGTCCTTTATAAAGACTTTACAGCCCCCAAAATAGACCAGCAATAAAAATAAACTACTAGTCTAAAAATAAGTTGATCATGCACGATCACTATAAACTCTAAAAACAACTATACTAAAAATACAATTTATCATGCATTGAACATGCATTCCAAAATAGATAAAAGTCTTATTAAATAAGTCTTCAAAAAAAGTCTTGCACTCTTGCATGCATGTGAGCATCACTTATCAACATACTCTCCTTTGATGTGAAGCCAACTAGCTGATCATGGAGCTTCACTATCTAGTCTTGTAGACCCATTTAGTACTCATTCCTTTTTTTGCACATGGAAGCTTTGTAAACTCCCAAATATCATTCCTATCAATGGAAACTACTTCTTCTTTCATTGCTTGCAACTAAATGCTATCAAAACATGCATCTTCAAAAGAAAATGACTTCCTTTGAGTCATAACAAACAATCATTAGTCACCCAACTCGAACATTCAATCTTTGCGTGATTCTTTTTATGTTCAACATGTGAATGCTTATGCCGGTACAACTTCTTAAACATACTCGTGACCTCTTTCCAATTTGATCCATCTATCCATCCATAATTCATCGACATACAATCTGTCATAGATTCCTTCTTCCACTCTTTATTCCAACACATCTTTTCAAATGATTCTTCAATCCACAAATACTACAAGGATGAAGATCCCAGCAAGTTTCCTTCTTATGTCCTTGCCTCTTATAATGAGAACACCACAAACTCTTCTTTTCTTGAATTGATTTGTTTGTTCCTCTATCTGTAACATCATCTTTTTTTCTTTTACCTTCAACATATCCAAGACCTTCATGCTTTGGTCTCACACTTGGTTCCATGGGATCTCTAATTCCTTGCCCATACTTTCCCAAACCTTTTCGATCATAACCCATTGTTTTCATAATCTTAAAGCCAACATTCTTCACAAAACATCCTTTGTTATTATCATCATAACCATTAACAAGATTTGTAGATTCAAACACATCTTTAACCTTACACTCTTTGTTTGAAGAAGCTTTAGCTATATCACATGTATCAAATGATCCATCAAAGGAAGAACACAAATCATTTGTATCACATGAGACATTACATAGTAAACGCTTAGACCTTATACGCTCATTTTCTTTCTGGTATGATGCAAGTAATTGATCTAACTAATTATTTTGTTCTTTCAATTTAGATAACTCATATTTTTTAGAACAATTTTCCTTTTCTAGCCTCTTCAACTTTTCTTCCAATTCTTCACTTTTTTTTTAACTTTCTTTAGTTCATCTTTCAAAACATCCTTTTCACATAAATTAAATTTGTATTTTCTTTCTTTGCTACTTTCCCAATCTTTCCCATTGATTTAACCACACAAAAGAACTACTTAAATTATACCTTCAAATATCTTTCAAAGATTTTGCTTTGAGAAACCTTACCTCAACTAATTTCTTCCAATGGGTTCACACTTTCCAAGCATTGCCAAAATTTCAATACTCACTATAGATGCTGCAAAATCTTTTTCCATAACATCCCAATGAATCCATTCAAGATTACACTACCACAACAATAACATGCTCCTTAATAAATCAATTGTTAGAGAGATTTCAAAGCCAAAATCAATAACCCATAAAAATCTGCTTGGATAACAAATGAAGATTTTGAAGCCCAACTTTGTTATTTAAACCAAAAAATCATAATAGCAGAAACAACATTTACAATGAATACTCATCTGTAAATCACAACTTACAACCATAAAGAGAAAACTTCATACATTGTAGCATAAAGAAAAAAAACTCTGTATATTAATCTCCACCTTACATCTTTGCTCTGATTGAGCAGCCAACACACTTTTCTCTCAATTTTTCTAGCTTGTTACAAAGCATAGGGCAGTCCTTTATAAAGACTTTACAGCCCCCAAAATAGACTAGCAATAAAAATAAACAACTAGGACCTAAAAATAAGTTGATCATGCATGATCACTATAAACTCTAAAAATAGTTGTGTTAAAAATACAATTTATCATGCATTGAACATGCATTCCAAAATAGATAAAAGTCTTCTTAAATAAGTCTTCAAAAAAGTCTCGCACTCCTACATGCATGCGAGCATCACTTATCAACATCCTCTTCCCCTACACCTACAACTTCTATATCTGTGTTGGATACTCTAACATAGAAGTGAGTGTATTGTTGATTGCATAGGAATCTTTCAGTTATTTTCCCTTGTTTTGGAAGTTGTCATCTACTTATAAGGGTTGTATTCTTGCAGAGTTTATGTTGGAATGTGAAGTCAGTTTTACTTAGTGGTGAGCAGTTGATAATGGTCTCATTGGATTTTTTTTTGGCAATGTCATGTGTACACCATGCAAAATTGCATGCAAGTGCCACTCACGCTTTTATGCACGAACATCTATCTTTAGATTTAATTTGTATTTTGCATGTATTTTTCATGGTTATTTGAAGTCAAGCTTGAATGCCAAGACATGAGAAAAGTTTTTGTAACTGTGAATTTTCTTCTAAGAATAAAATTGAGAGATCTTTTCCCATGGTTTTTTTCCTAGTACATTACCGGGTTTTCCACGTAAATCTGTGTTGTTTGTTTTGTACTTTTATTACTAATTCACTATTATTTCAATTCTACACTGCTTATTTTTCTAACAGTTTATATGTCTAGTTAGTAATGGCATGGATGTCTTGTAACCATTCTTTCTCCTCTAAATAAATAAGAATGTACACATCCACTGTAATAGGGCGCACCATTCTTTCTCTAAGATTTTTCATATTTATTTGATTTAATCTTTAAATATAGCAGAGAAAATCACAGAATCAGAAATTCAAACCCAGAATACTAATAGTGACTAGAAGAACATCAGAGATGATGACAGACATAAATCACTCCAATACTGAGACCAAGAACAAATCAAAGTGTACACGTGGTGGAGTTGATAGTCCATGGTGTTATGGTTGTGCTGGACAACCATGTGAGCAAACCGCAGTGATGTTGCTCCACCATAGACGACTGCAGCTTCTTCAGCGACAGGCACTTCCAACCCATTCAATGGCTTCTGCGGCAATAGATTGTAGATACATTTTGATTGTCTCTTTGAGGCATTATGTTAAATAGGTAACTTGCCCTGTCTATGGTTCCACATTTTGGATACATGGCTACCGCGGCAGCTGCATCTATAACATGTGACAGTTTCCATTTTCGTTACGTTTTTATGGATGTCTATACTCTGTTCTGAGGTTCCTGTCGGGTTGGGACTATTCTTAAATATCATCTACTTCAACTGTAAAGATTAATTTTGGCCAATAAGAATAGGACAAATAATTATCACTTTTTGTTGTGAATGAAGTGTAAATTTTCTATTAACTGTTTAATCATTGAAGTGGATGATGTATAAGTAGAAGGGTTGGAGAGAAACTATCAAAAGTTGTCGAGTCTAGCTTTACACCTACCAGTTGCATTTGCTTGAAAATTTCTTAAAGACTTTTTAACAATTTCATTTTGCAATCATTTCAGTCCATTAGCCTGCATGTCTTAGAGGCATCCTGTCGAATACTTCACGTGCCTTGCCACTATGTTTTGCATACATGTCTAACAGGGCAGTTGTAATTAACAAAATTTCTCTGTACTTTATGTTTTGATGTCCATACCCTATTCCAAAGCTCCCATTTAGGCAAATTCAGGGAGGATGCTTTCAGTTTCCAGTTCCTGGCCATCCTGACAAACACTTTAACCATGTGTTTTAGAGGGCAGCCGGTTCTGATTTTGTATTTGTAAAAAGGGAGTTCCAATCAAGAAGATAATGATTGAGGTGACTAATGCTGCTGTGATGACTCTATAGCTCACACCCCAGCTACCATTGTCTTAGATTTGAGAAGGTTTTTGGATCAATAATGGCAAATGGCAAGGTTGTTATCCTTAAAATAAGGAAGTTTATGACCAGCAAGCTTCTTGCAAAGAAGCAGCTTGGAGGTCTTTTGAGTGTTCATTGTTTTTCTTTCATTTTGGAAACATGTTATGGGTATTTCTCTGATATCCAGTTTGTATAATATTGCATTTTTTATTTCTTTAAATTTCAATGGTAATAATACAGATGTTCTCACTAATGTTTCTGAGGTAGTGGACTTTTTCACTCTTGGTGATTCATGGTGTTATTTGGAACAAAGGTTCTTGTCAGTGGAGACAGTGAGTTTTAAAAATTGAAACCCTGTAATTTTTTCAAGTTGTTTTCAGATCGAGTCTATTTACATTTTTAAAATGTAATAATTCAAAGGAAGGCATTTTTTCATGAATTAGACTACAGTCAAATTTTGGATTTAATGCATTGCATGATGTGTTCTTCCATTAGCAAATACATCTGTAGTTTCCTTTCAAGTTTTTGAATTAAAGGACATTTGAAAGAGCCAGAGCAATTGTCTAAAGCATTATTGTATGTAGTAGAAGCTTTAGACAAAGTTATCATTTTCTTTATCACTTGCTTGCAGATTTCCTGTTCCTTTAGTTTGGAAGCTTTAGCCTAATACCTTGCCCCTTGGTTATGCATCTGCATGGCAAAGAAAAGGAAATTGAGTAATGCTTAAACAGACAACTCACAAACATTTTTATTTGTTATTTAGATATCAAGAGTAATGAGGTGAAAATAAATCATCTTTATATTTTGAATATGTTATTGTTTAAGATACTGTGGTTCAAATATTGTTGGTTAAGCACTGTCTACTAAAAAACACACAAGTTAAGCAAAAGCAAATTATTCCAAAATATTGTTAGGAAGACAACATCCAATTTCAAACACTATTCAAGTAAAACATATTTTTTGTTTTCCCTAGATTATGTGTTGAATGTCTATTTAATACACACCATTATGTTTCTTTTAGTACATATGAAGCGTATATCTCACATTTAATAATGATTCAGGAAGCTAAAGAGTAACAATGGTCTTATTGATTGAAGAAAAAAGTAGAAATAATTTAGTAAACAATTGATTTTGATGATACATTAGCCTATTTAATACATTTTTATTTTCACTTTGATATTTATTGAGTGGATTTATTACCAAATCAAGAACAACTTTCTTACAAAAGATCATATACTTTACAATTTGCTAGGCACAAGTTGTACTCTTAGTGCACAGTATGGTTCCATGAAGGGGGATTCCATTTGTATTCACACACTACATGTAGTCCCACAAAAACAATTTGTTGCAGCTATAGGAGCACATAGAATGTGGAGCAGAAAAATTGAAGTCCCTTTTTTCTTGAAGTGCAAGGGATGGATAAGACTTTCTCCACAAGAAAAAGAATTTTATTGCTAGTTGAAGCTTGTGTGGTGACTAAATATATTTTTATTAACCTATATTCTTGTGAAAGACTCTTGTTTTTTCTCTGCAGTAGTATAATAAGAGATTGGAAAAGTCATGATAAGTCATGATATAAGCTTCAATCCAAAACAGTCCTAAAATATATTTGTGGCACATAGAAGGATATATCTCTATAGCAACACTAAATTGTATGGATGATCCCCTTCTATGGGATCAATACATAAGTCTTCCACAATGCCAAGTATGTGTAATTTGAATGTGGTTATTTATATTGACAACAAATATGCATTTACTTTACCAAAACTACAATATAGAAATGCCTATGACAATCTAAAAAGCTAAGCACAATCTCAATCCTTATACTATCTATTTGTACAAATGTTGAGAACTTGACAAGGTAACTAATAATTTAAAGGACAAAGAAGTTAATTGATTAGACCTATAGGCACAATGTTAATGTTTCCACTTTATTTATACATTAGCATGTTCCCATTCATTGTTTTAGCCATTAAACTTACATTTAATAGTGAGCACTTAAGGAAATAATACATACACTTAAGGAAATAATACATTTGTTGATAACTGAGAGGGGGGGGGGGTGAATCAGTTATCTTAAACTTTTACCTTTTGAACTTCTTTAACAGTTAATGCAATATCAAATCAAATGAGCAAACATAACCATGAAAAGGAAACACACATGACACAGTGATTTTGATGTGGAAAGCTCGGTTAAGGGAAAAACCACGGGGTGATTAACCCAAGATATTATTCTCTGTTAGAAGAATAGAAGATACAAAAATGGCACATGCCAATTAGGGCTTACTGCCCGAGCACACTGCTCACAAGAGGCTTACTGCCTACAAGAGACTTATTGTCTACAGAAAGGGAAGGTAACTCAATGTTTGAACTGATGAGAAGCATCCACACATGTTGAGATTCAGTTCTGGTTAAGCTCAATAAACTGATCTGCTGCACTTCATTCTTACTCTCTTTTGATTCAGCTATATTATCACATTCCAGACCTCTTTTGCTATCTTTACTTTGCTCTACTGCTTATCTTCGCATCAAATACTTTATATTCGCACACTTCACATCTAAATCAATCATGTATATATATCCTCAAAAGTGATTTCATCACCTTTCTAGTCGGCATCCGGAATAGTCAATATTTTCCTCAAACTCTGGTCTGTCAGCTGAATCCTTACATACCAAGGAATGCGGATCAAGGATATACTTGTAGAAGTCATCAATCATGTCATCCAATCATAACTTATGCCTTAAGAACCTTTACCATCATTAGTAACACATCCGGAATGATGTCTTATGTCCTGCTAGTCAGTTCTTCCTCTGTTCGCACTGTCAATCAGGAACCTGACACTCTAGTATTCATATCTCTTCATCCTTTCAACACCGGAGGCTAAATCCTTGGATTCTATTTGTCAAGGTACTCCTCTTGACTTCCCCAAATCCACACTTCACTGAGATACTTCTTCTGAGAGATCCGGACCTGTCTGTCGGACCTTACTGACTGCTCTGTTCTTCCTTACTTGACCTCAACACTTCTTCAATCTGACTTCCGGTAAAGACTCATCATGTCCTGCGGATGTGTGGGATAACCTTTGTTGCCATCAATGACAACATTCATGAGTCCATATAGTGTCTCTTGCCAACAATCTCCCCCTTTGGCATTGATGGCAACACTTAGTGAAAAATGACTAAGTGTCACACTATACTCCCCCTTGGCTGATGCTCTGTTTTTATATACATTTTTGAGAGCTCCCCCTTAGTTGGATCCTCATTTCTCACTGCTCCTCACTCCCCCTTTGACATCAATGGCAAAGGGTGGGGTCCGTACAAAAAAAAATTTCTCAAAAATTTAACTTAGTCGCATAAGTATATCATCCGGTTGCACTCTACATATACTTAAGTATGTCTGCAAAGGAGGTTTTCAATTGTACAACTTCAGTCACCCAACTCAGCTTCATCCTATCCAAAATTGATATGTGACCACTCAACAGGAATGCAAAAACTTCAGCCTTCTTCAGATTTGTCGGATCATTTGTCTTGGCGGTGGTTTGAGCATCACTTAGGGCCTCATGCATGGCCTCCAACTTAGGAATGATTATTCTTCTAAGCTCATTTAACCTGTCGATTCTATTTTTCTTTTCTTTCTCTAGCTTCTTAATTTCATCCAAGACTACAATGGTCTGACATTCTTGATTTACTATGGATGAGGTAAATGGATCAAAATTTTGAGAAAGTTTTGTTAGATGGATCTCCTTTTCTTTCATTTTCTTCTCAATCTCCATTGTTGCTTTGGACCATGATAGACAAAATTTATATATTTCCCCGCCATCTTTAAGAGCATTTTCTAAGCTCTTTATCCCTATATCCATATTTCTTCTATCATTTGATATTAAACTTAGTACTTCAAAGAATCTTTTATCCAAAAACTCTTTCCAGACCTTTTCCTCAGCTGATTTCTCTAAGGACTCAAAATGAGTGTTGACTGAACTAACAAGAGATTTAAGATTACCTGATGAGGAGGCCGAGGGATCCTTCTGAAAAGATGGCATGATCTTTTCTAAAATGCCAGATGCAGCTTCTATTAGCTCACAGTCTTCCATGTGAGACTTCAGAAGTTTTTCTTTTGCCTTTGCATTGGCAAATGAAGCTATCTTCATTGTTTGAACCAGGAGAGAGAGTCAAAGTTAACTGGACCTTGAAGTAACTTCAGTTCATTAATCTCCAATATTTCTTTTGTCAAGAAGTTCTTGACAGTTTCTACAGTTTCTCTTGCCGGAGACAGAGATTTCTTCTCTTCTGCACGGTCACTTTGTTCTTCTTAGCTTGACTTTCTTCTCTTCTTTTCGCTTCTTCTTCTTTCTCCTCTAATCTTTCTTTTCTTTTAGATCCGGAGACTGTAGGGGAAACTGGAGGAGAGATATTTATTTGTGCATGAGCCACCTCTTCTGGAGTAGAGGATTTTAAGCCCTTGTCTTTACCTTCACTAGAGTCCATTACTTCTTCTGCCATTGCCTCAGTAGATTCTTTTTCAACACTTGAAGTCAAGGGATCAATACCTAAGTCCTCTAAAATAGGAATGTTGAATCTTGAGTATGCCTTCCGTAGGATTTCTTCTGTTTCTTTTGCCACTTTATCAGTCTCTCCAAGCATGAGCTGATTCATTCTAGTCTTACTTCGGAACTCATCCTTGCAATCTTTGAAGATCATATCCATTTGTTTTGAAGTAATTGAAGGGTAGAGCTGAATAGCTATCTGTTCTCTAATTTCTAAGTCCTTTGCCTTAGCTTTTTCTTTTCTCATTTCAAGTTCCTTTTCCAAACTTTTAGGAATTAGAGAAATTATTTCAATCAAGGCTTTATTGTATATGTTCAAGTACTTAACTGTGGCTTCCTCTAAGATTTTTCTATCTGCATCATTATATGCATCATAGAATTCTATTATTGGTTGGAGGTTTCCATCCATAGTAACAACTTTGACTACATCATCTGGGGACAGAGTGGGCTTTTCAACAAATTCTTCTACCTCTGCCACCTTATCTGCACCAGATACTTTCTTCTTCTTCTTCTTCTTCTTGATTTCTTCATCGGATTCTATCTCTTCTTCATCTTTCTGACTGATATAAGACCTTGTGGCCTTTGTCTTAGTTCTTTTCTCTGTTTTATCAGATGATTTTGCTTCCGGTTTTGATGTTATTGAGCTTTTGACAGTGGTAGGTGCAGACCTCTTAGAGGATCTTGTCCAGGTGGGGGCTTCTACTGGATCACTTTCCTTTTCAGCTTCTTCCTTCTCTTTCTCTGCTCTTTCCCTCTTCTCTCTATTAGTATCAAGTGTTTCTTTTGATATGCCAAATCTTTTGGCAACATCTTCTACTTCTTTTCTCACTTTTCTCTTCATCTCTGATTGTCTAAGTTCCACATGGATTTTTATACTTAGCTCTTCAAAGGTTCCAAACCTTTCTACTTTTGGATCCTTTGGCTGACTTAGCATGTGTTGAACATGTAGCTCCACAATTTGTTCATCAACTTCATACCCCATAGGCATGATCCAGACTATCCTTGGTTCCACTGCCTCCATTAGGCATTGATCAATCTCTACCATAAAACATACAGTGTCTTTATACTTTTCAACTAGAGATTGAGGAATTCTCTCTCTAGCTTGCATCATGTTCTGGAAGTTTTTGAAGAAACCCTCGAGTACTGTATTTTGTACTTTGTCGTCACAAAGTCCATGCAAATAATCTCTGATTTGGATAGCTACTGGTCTATCATTCTCCCACACCCAACCACTAGATTTGGGAAGCTCATTCATAAAGTAGAAGAATAAGCACAATATCAATCCACCATACTTGAATGAATTCTTTTTATCTTTCTTTATTTTTTGTAGATTCTCCAAGAGTTGGTTTAAAAGGAGCTGACAAAGATCGTAGTCTGCATCTTTTCTTAGCATTTCATAAGCAGTGTAGATGGCCATTCTGGGTACTGAGTTCTCCCTGCTAGAATGATATAGTTTGTATCCAATGATCATGGAGGTAAACTTGACATCCGGATCAGAGATGTCATCTACTGTCATTGCTCTTTTGTCAAACTTTGATCTGGTAGCCTCACTCACAGTTTGATTATTGACAGATTTAAGAATAGGAATCCCACTGGATGAGTGTAATCCGGTAACTACCCTAATGGCATCTTTTGTGATTTTAAATGGTCCATTCAACCACATGAAGCTGTCATGTATTCTGCTCAAAATATACCTGAACCATTCATCCTCAGCAAAATAGGGGAAATGTATGCATTGTGTAAAGTGCTTGTTTCGGAGGGCCTTGTATTGGGGTTTGAGCTCAAATGAATCATCTATTAGTTGTTTGTGGTAGATATCCCTCAATTTGAACTCTCTGAAATCTTTAATGTTAGCACGAATGTAAACCCTAATATCTTCTGTGTGTAGGACACCATGCGGTACATTGAAAAATGCTCCTAGGGGATCTATTTCCAAAGATTTGTAGGGATGTTTCTGAAATTTGGGGTGAGGCCTATCAGTGATCTTCACTATATTTGGAGTAGACATATTTTAAAGAGATTTGCAGAGAGATATTTAAAAACAGAAAATACCTTGTGCGCCTTTAGGTTTTCATGAAGCGAGCTAAATCAATTTCTGGATGAATTGACTTCTGCAATGATCTTTGATGGGCTTGAGGAAGTTTGTTGCAGAGCACCTTTTTTATTCTTCTTAAATGTAGAATGAGCAAATGTTTAATAAGGAGAATCCTTATATTTTTCTGCAAACCCTAAAACCAAGTTGCAATAAATGCTCGACCTAAGTCATTCCGGTTTGCCTTATTCAGATGACTTGAAGAACCAGATCAATCTTCATTTGAATATCTTGCAGATCTTCCAAATCTTAACCATAGTTTATTTAGATGTTTCTCTTATGAACCCTTTAATCTGCAACTCTCCTCATGCCAGTTCTCACACCAATTGACTGGTTGGGGGAAAATGGTTTTCTTTGTGTCTCCCCCTGAGCCAGAGCTCACTTTTTAATTTTCGGAAGGAATATCAGCACCAGAGTTTGGTGCGGATCCATCCCTTACATTCTTTGTACTTTTCTTCACCCAAATCTTGTTCATCTCACTTTGAACTTCATCCGCATTCACTTTTTGTTTTCCCTTATCTTGATTCTGATTATGATGTACCGGACCTCTTTTGTCCTGATTCTTGCTTCTACAGAATTTTGCAATATGACCGGATCTATTGCAAATTTGGCAAACAACATTTCTTTGCATATTTGATTGATATCCTTTTGATCTGCATTGATTCGCCATATGACCTATTCTATTGCATGCAAAGCATCTACCATTGAATGAATTTTTCATTTGCATATTTTTGCATTCATGAGATTTGTGACCATACCTTTTGCAGTTGAAACATTGTCCGGAGAAGGATGTATTAGTCTGATTCATTCTCTTTCTACACTGATTAGCTTTATGACCAAAGTTATTGTAGTTGTGGCAGTATCCATTGGAGGATGGATATCTTTGAGCATTAGGCTATCTTACCGGAGGTCTTCTAGGCCTGTTCCTTGGATTTTCTGATCTAAAATTCTTCTGACCGGATCCGGAGCTTTCACCTTTTTCATAACTCAGGCCACACTTGTCATCTACCCTCTTTTGGTTTTCAAGGAGAACTTCAAGTTGAGTAGAGCTTATCTTGAATTTCTCTTTGTATTCATTTGCTGTTTGAAGATCCCTTTTGAGAGAGACAATTTGATCTTCAAGTTTTTCTTCATTATCTTTAGCATCTTCAAGATCAGATTCAAGATGTCTGATTTTTCTATCCATCTTGTGGTAGTCTTCTAATTTTTCTTTGAGAGATTGTCTTAGGTCATCTTTAGATTTTCCTCTCTCTTCAATTTCTTGGGTAAACTTCATAACTCCTAATTCCATTTCATGTCTTATCATGATGATTTCTTTTAATAACCTTTCACATAACTTGGTTTTCTCTTTTAGATCTCCACTTGTATCATTTGCTTCACCTTGACTTGCCAATTGT
The DNA here is from genome assembly GCA_027924645.1 of Cunninghamia lanceolata. Classification (NCBI taxonomy): domain Eukaryota; kingdom Viridiplantae; phylum Streptophyta; class Pinopsida; order Cupressales; family Cupressaceae; genus Cunninghamia; species Cunninghamia lanceolata. The sequence goes on from BSBN01000814.1 coordinate 372,158, forward strand.
TGGAGTAGCTCCTTTCTCTTTTTCATAGAGAGACTCAGTTTCTCTTTTAGTTCTTTTATGAAATCATCAGCTTGTTTGAGTCTTTCCTTTAATTCATTGACCTCAGAATTTGACTGCTCAAGATCATCAAGGGCAGACTTAAGTTGCTCCCTCATACCATACACATCCATTTGAATTCCCAGATCTTCCTCAAGCTGTTAGGCTTTGTTGGGAGGAACTTGGCTCTGATACCAATTGTTGATAACTGAGGGGGGGTGAATCAATTATCTTAATCTTTTACCTTTTGAACTTCTTTAATAGTTAATGCAATATCAAATCAAATGAGCAAACATAACCATGAAAAGGAAACACACATGACATAGTGATTTTGACGTGGAAAGCCTGGTTAAGGGAAAAACCATGGGGTGATTAACCCAAGATATTATTCTCTGTTAGAAGAATAGAAGATACAAAAATGGCACATGCCAATTAGGGCTTACTGCTTGAGCACACTGCTCACAAGAGGCTTACTGCCTACAAGAGACTTACTATCTATAGAAAGGGAAGGTAACTCAATGTTTGAACTGATGAGAAGCATCCACACATGTTGTGATTCAGTTCTAGTTAAGCTCAATAAACTGATCTGCTGCACTTCAATCTTACTCTCTTTTGATGCAGCTGTACTGTCACATTTCAGACCTCTTTTGCTATCTTTACTTTGCTCTACTTCTTATCTTCACATCAAATACTTTATATTCACACACTTCACATCTAAATCAATCATGTATATATATCCTCAAAAGTGATTTCATCACCTTTCTAGTCGGCATCCAGAATAGTCAATATTTTCCTCAAACTCTAGTCTGTCGGCTGAATCCTTGCATACCAAGGAATGCGGATCAAGGATATACTTGTAGAAGTCATCAATCATGTCAGCCAATCATAACTTATGCCTTAAGAACCTTTAACATCATTAGTAACACATTCAGAATGATGTCATATGTCCTGCCAGTCAGTTCTTCCTCTGTTCGCACTATCAATCAGGAACCTGACACTCTAGTATTCATATCTCTTCATTCTTTCAACACCGGAGGCTAAATCCTTGGATTCTATTTTTCAAGGTACTCCTCTTGACTTTGCCAAATCCACACTTCACTGAGATACTTCTTCTGAGAGATCTGGACCTGTCTGTCAGACCTTACTGACTGCTCTGTTCTTCCTTACTTGACCTCAACACTTCTTCAATCTGACTTCTAGTAAAGACTCATCATGTCCTACAGATGTGTGGGATAACCTTTGTTGCCATCAATGACAACATTCATGAGTCCATATAGTGTCTCTTGCCAACAACATTATCATCTACGGTGTTTGGATTCAACTATATTTCTAACAAAAAATTATAGATGCGGATAACTCCAATAACCTGAGACAATATTGATGGTGACAGGTTGTCATTGATGACAAAAAGGTGTTTGGTCCTCATGTCATATTTCAGGATGTCTTAGCATCATGTGTGAGAACAAGTTGTAATGTTGAAATCAGATTAAGTTGATGATAATGCATATATAGCAGGATGTATGACAGGATGAAGCTTCTCATAAAGAAGATGGTTTGAGGAAAATGTTAAAGGTTGAGGTAAGTTCAAATGTGATCTTGATTCATGGTTTACAAAGATTGTCTTCACAATCATTTTGGACAGTGGGATCTTGCTTGTATACAATACCATCATATTGGTATAAGATGGTTTAACATTTGTTCAAGATGTGTTTGGTGTTTATTATTATGATGTCTCAGGTTGGATGGATGCTACTAGATATACTTGCTCTTGTCATGTTTGTTCACAGGATGATCATTTGGGTCAAATACAGAATGCAGATGCTTGGTGGGTTTCATATCTACCTCAGTTAGAGATGGTTACTTGGCAGGTTGATTAGTGTTTTATATGCATCATGTTAATAGTAATAAAAATAGAAGAAGGGATTTTCATGTTTAAACTTCAATCAAAAGTTGAGCAAAGTTAGTTGGTCATAAGTTCTACAATTTTCCTATAGAGGTGTTCAGTGGTGTATACAGTTAAGATGTTCTTCACATGACATCATGATTTAGTTCATCTAGTGGAAGTGGATGATGCAACTAATTGTTTTTAGTGGTGAGTACTAATGCAGACTGCAGATAAGTCATACAAGGTGGTGATCATATATTTAATCATGTTAGTTTTCAACCACAAATGATTCCTAAAACTCTTGCTAAACTCTAGAAATTAATTTCTCTCTAAATATTATAGACTGTCATATCTTATGCGAACTTTATCTTCTATTTAGAAGATGACCTGTGTATCGGGTAAGACATAACTTAAGTTATGTCTTGAAGGGTTTGAGCATCGTAAACCACTGGCCCCTCCTTCCCTTGTCACCGGTGGAACCGGTCTTATGTTGAGCACATGAGCGCCAAAATCAAGATCAACAGTATTCTTTGAATCCTTAAGGAGCGCGAAAAGTTCTATCGACGGTGGCAATCTTTTGAAGTTTGAAATTTTTCTCTCAAGCATCACTATTGACGTGTTAGTGGCCGTCTGAATGAGTTGAGTGAAGTTCTATGTTTAGTAGGCTATTCTTTAGCCCGATTAAAAGGTGGTGATTTCTTTTAAGGAAAAAGCAACTTTCTTAAGAAGATTTAATTCTAAATCTAACTCCTCTCGTGGATATGAAGACAAAAGGTGGATTTCAACATAGACATTTATTTGTGAATAAATTTATTTTGTGAGCCATTATAGTTTCTTCACAGATGTTTATTTTGTGGTCCTAATTTAGATGATGAAACTGATTTTTTATACACAGATGTTTGCAGCTTGTTGAAATGAAAAATGAAGGAGAGAAGAAAAAGAAATTGATTGAAGAATTTTTCTTTAAAAAAAAGAAGTTTTTGAAGGAATTTTTCAAGATGAAAAAAATTAGAGTTTTTGTTTTAAGGAAGAAAGATTTTATTTTCATAAAGATAATTTCTTTTGGATAAAGATTAGAAGGGTTCTTGCAGAGATTGTAGATATAAGCAGAGAATATGAAGAGTTTTCAATAGGGTTTGATATTATATGATCCTATTTTTAGATGGTTTTATGCAGGTATTGAAAAGGTTTTCATGGAGAAGATTTGTCCTGTAAGAAAATAAAGAATTCTATTTTATGAATCAGGAAGGAAATAATGTATTGAAGTTGGTTGTTAATATTTTGTGAAGATAAAGAGTTTATTTGCAGGGAGATGAAGAAATTGAAATGAAGGATCTCAAATATGAAAAGATATTCTTTCATCTTTAAAAGGAAATATAAATGGTTTTTTTGGTTTCGTGAATCTGAAGAATGTGAAAGGTTTTGGATTAGATATATGTTCTTTTATTTTTGCAGGTGACAATATATAAGATGCATTTTTTTTAAAGGCATTAAAAAGTGAAGATGAAAGGACAAAATGATCTTCAGTGAGAGCAAATGACTGTGCAGAATGTGAAAGGTGAAAAGACATCCAATTTGTATATAATAGTTTTTCAGGTGCATTGATTGGGTAACTTGTAAGACAGAGATGAAACATACAGAGTAAGGTAGTGTTGTTAAGCATATCAGAATACAGGATGATATGCAGTGTTGTTAAATGGAATAGAATACAAGATTGATATGCAGTGTTGTTGAATGGATCAGAATACATGATTAATTTGCAGAGAAAGTTGTTTATAGAGATTTGTATATGGAGCTTGTTTGCAGAAGTATGCAAAAGAAAATGGTCTTGATTTGAAAATCAAACAGGAGGTATAAGGTTGTATACAATGGTGCAAATCTGATTGAACAACAATCATGTCTTGCACACAAAGTTTGATGTTTTGTTTATCGTGATTGTGTTTGCCAGTGAGGCACAGTATGCCTATGAGGCTTGTGGTCAGTGAGACCTCTATATATGTCAGTGAGACATTTGTAAGAAGATTTTTCATTTAAGCCAGTGAGGCAGTTCTGAAGTGGTTTTTCTACCCCTAGAGGGTTTTCCACTTGTGCATATATTGTGTCATGATTCATATTGATCATCTTTGTGTGTGTTTGATTTACTTATGAAGTTTTGTTCTTTTTCTATAGTCACAGTCATGTGCATTGTATAAATCAATGGTATCTTTCTTTTGAGCTCTAAAAGTTGAAGTTTAAACAAAGGTTTTAAAAATTCACACAACACTGATTCACCCCCCCTCTCAGTGTTGCCCTTGATTCCTACAATTTATATCAGAGCAAGGTTCCCCTTTTGAAGCTTAATCAGCTTGGGTAGGTCCTGTGTGTGGAGTTCAATGGGTAAGTGCAGGAGAAATAAGAATAAAAATGTCAAGCTTCATTCTAGTCAAAAGGTTCAAAAGACATCATTCATATCAAATCCAGATGTTGATAAAAAGTCAGTGGATAAAGATGTTCTCCAAGTTGAATCTAATATTGTTTTAGATGTTCCTCAGTTTGATGGTTCAAATTTTTCAGTTTGGTATGTTAGAATGCAAGTATATTTATCCTCCTTAGGATATGATGTTTTAATGTCAGTTGAAAATGGTATTTCTGCAAATAACAAAGAAGTTCTTGAATATAATGATACTGCAAAGAAGGCTATATTATCTGCTCTGTCTAATGATGTTATTTGTAAAGTTATGGATTGTGTTATAGCTCAGGATATGTGGAGGAGATTGAAAAGGATTTATCAAGATAATGATAAAGAAGGGGACACTCTGGTGTGTGAAGAAAGTAGCAATGAAAAGAGACTTTCAAATGAAGAAGTTGAAGTTCAATCCCAATCAAATTCAGAAAAAGCTAGCATCACAAGTGATGATGATCAGAGTGATGATGATCAGGATTATAATGAACAAGATTGTGAGATTGATTTGGAAGGAGAGCTCATTTATGCTCTAAGTGAACTCAAGAATTATAAGAAGGAAAATCATAAACTAAAATTGCAGCTGCAACAAGAAAGAGAATCCAAAGACAATGTACTTTCAGAACTTGAAATTGTATCTACAGATCTTGAAGAGACTAGAAGTCAAATTGTAAGTTTAAAGACATATATTGATGATTCAGACAAACTAATTGCTAGATTAAAGACAAAAATTGATGAAGCTAAGAGGATAGCTGATGTCTCAATATCTGACCTTGAAATTACAAGAATTGAAAATCTAAAACTAGAATCAGAAATAGTCTCTTTAAGAAGGGAGTTAGAAAAGGCTTCCTCTAAGTTGCACAAGAATCTGATGTTTGAAAAGAGTACTGAAGAAGGGGAATGTTCCAAAGCTAGAGAAACTCCTAGAAGGAAAATTGATTTAGCTGCCACAGAAGGTAAAAGGAAGAGTGAAGCTGAACAGAAAACTAGAAATGAATTTGTGTACAATCAAAGAAGGAATTTCAGAAGAAATGCCCCTGTTAGACAAGCATACATGTACAGGTATAATTATTCTTTTAATGGTTATTGTTATGCTTGTAATCAATTTGGTCACAAAGCAATTGTTTGCAGAAGGAATACTAACATTATTTGTTACAAGTGCAATAATGTTGGACATATACAAAGTAATTGTGAAAGATATGATTCTGCATGGAAGTTTAACATGAGTTCTCAAAGGTACTATCAGTCATCTGATTATAATTGTAATATAGTTTGTTACAATTGCAACTCTCTTGGTCACAAAGCTTACAGTTGCAGAATGTTTGAAGGAATTGCATCATCTGATTTGAAATGGAAAGAAACAGAAAAGGTTTGGAGAAAGAAAGCACCTGTGAAAATTTGGAAGCAAAAAGAAAGTAAAAAGAAGTCAGAATCTAAACTTGTGCATCTTGCACAAGTTACATCATCAGTTGAATAATGGATAGCATGAAGTAAGGGGGAGGTATCAAATGTTCTATCAGTTAACTCCAAGTTTCAGGAAGTAGATCATTTGATATGATGATCTTGTCTGTCTATCACTCTTGCCATGCTTTGAAATAGTTGATTATGTTGTTGCTAACAAAGTTGATGTTTAGTATGTGATAGTGTTTCAGGAGTTCTTTGGCTCATTATGCTGAAAAGGTGTTTCAGAAGCTCTCTGCACAAAGAGTTCTATGTGATCATGCTTGTCAGGGCAAAGAGCTTGAGATGCTCTCAAGAAGCTCTTATCAGAAAACTAGCATGTGTTAGCTTAGGTGGCTGAAAATGAAAGTTCAATTCATAGCAATTATCTCTGTTTTTGATTTGTGCAAAGTGTTGTTGTAGAAAGAATTTGTTGATGCAGTTTGTTTGAATGACAAAATCAAGAGGCAGTAGTACTTGTATAATACATTATGTTTCAGATGTGTTTTTGTATCAAAATTGACAAGTGTCTTGTGCAGAACAGGAGGATAGTTCAGATGGTCTTCAGTCTTTATCATGTCAGAAAAGGTGTACAAGAATAGTTTGGTTGCAGGATGATAGTTCATATCAAGGAGTCAGTTTGATGATTATATCTATTACTTTGTTGAGTTATGTTTTATGACATGTACCTTGGAGCTTTCAAAGGCAAGTAAAGGTCTTATAAAAAATGATCATCTTGGCATCTTGTGATGGGAACTAAGTGATGAGGGGTCTACATGATTTTTGCCTAAGAGTACTGGTGTGTTTATGTTTTTCTTTACAAAGTGGTCAAAAAGTGATATTATGATAAAGTGAATCTCAGAGATTTGTTTGGCTATGAGAATGGTTCATTACAAGGATGTCATAATATCTATTTCAAAATGCAATAATCTTGCTGAGAGCTTGTTGTCTTTACATTGTTACAAGAAAAGTTGATTGTGATGTCAAAAGGTGTTTGTTAGTACCATGATTTTTCTTAGCATAGAAGGTTGGATGTCAGTAATTGGATGGTATACTTCAGGTTTATATGTTGCTTCAGGACTAATTAAGGAAGTGGATCAATGCTGAGTTGAGTTGAGTTATGTTAATTATGCTTCAGATGTTAACTTGTCTTCAAAGCCCTCATAATGCAATGTGTTTAAGTTATGATCATGCTTCAACATCTTTCAGTAGAGTTATTTTCTCAGGGGGAGTTAATCAGATGATTGAGTTGTTACTATCTTGGGAGATTTGAAAAGGACTTATCAATAGTGATCATTGTGTCATTTTGAGTTGGAAACCACAATGGTTTGTGTTGATTATTCTTGTCAGGACAATTGCCAGTGACATTTATGAATAACGATTTGTTTGTGTATTTCAACACAGGGGGAGCAAATTGTTTTGAGGCTTTGTCATCAGATGTCAAAAAGGGGGAGAAAGAGAAAATGTTTCATGAAGTTTTGCCATCAATGATAAAGGGGGAGATTGATGGTGACAGGTTGTCATTGATGACAAAAAGGTGTTTGGTCCTCATGTCATATTTTAGGATGTCTTAGCATCATGTGTGAGAACAAGTTGTAATGTTGAAATCAGATTAAGTTGATGATAATGCATATATAGCAGGATGTATGACAGGATGAAGCTTCTCATAAAGAAGATGGTTTGAGGAAAATGTTAAAGGTTGAGGTAAGTTCAAATGTGATCTTGATTCATGGTTTACAAAGATTGTCTTCACAATCATTTTGGACAGTGGGATCTTGCTTGTATACAATACCATCATATTGGTATAAGATGGTTTAACATTTGTTCAGGATGTGTTTGGTGTTTATTATTATGATGTCTCAGGTTGGATGGATGCTACTAGATATACTTGCTCTTGTCATGTTTGTTCACAGGATGATCATTTGGGTCAAATACAGAATGCAGATGCTTGGTGGGTTTCATATCTACCTCAGTTAGAGATGGTTACTTGGCAGGTTGATTAGTGTTTTATATGCATCATGTTAATAGTAATAAAAATAGAAGAAGGGATTTTCATGTTTAAACTTCAATCAAAAGTTGAGCAAAGTTAGTTGGTCATAAGTTCTACAATTTTCCTATAGAGGTGTTCAGTGGTGTATACAGTTAAGATGTTCTTCACATGACATCATGATTTAGTTCATCTAGTGGAAGTGGATGATGTAACTAATTGTTTTTAGTGGTGAGTACTAATGCAGACTGCAGATAAGTCATACAAGGTGGTGATCATATATTTAATCATGTTAGTTTTCAACCACAAATGATTCCTAAAACTCTTGCTAAACTCTAGAAATTAATTTCTCTCTAAATATTATAGACTGTCATATCTTATGCGAACTTTATCTTCTATTTAGAAGATGACCTGTGTATCGGGTAAGACATAACTTAAGTTATGTCTTGAAGGGTCTGAGCATCATAAACCACCAGCCCCTCCTTCCCTTGTCACCGGTGGAACTGGTCTTATGTTGAGCACATGAGCGCCAAAATCAAGATCAACGGTATTCTTTGAATCCTTAAGGAGCGCGAAAAGTTCTATCGACGGTGGCAATCTTTTGAAGTTTGAAATTTTTCTCTCAAGCATCACTATTGACATGTTAGTGGCCATCTGAATGAGTTGAGTGAAGTTCTATGTTTAGTAGGCTATTCTTTAGCCCGATTAAAAGGTGGTGATTTCTTTTAAGGAAAAAGCAACTTTCTTAAGAAGATTTAATTCTAAATCTAACTCCTCTCGTGGATATGAAGACAAAAGGTGGATTTCAACATAGACATTTATTTGTGAATAAATTTATTTTGTGAGCCATTATAGTTTCTTCACAGATGTTTATTTTGTGGTCCTAATTTAGATGATGAAACTGATTTTTTATACACAGATGTTTGCAGCTTGTTGAAATGAAAAATGAAGGAGAGAAGAAAAAGAAATTGATTGAAGAATTTTTCTTTAAAAAAAAGAAGTTTTTGAAGGAATTTTTCAAGATGAAAAAAATCAGAGTTTTTGTTTTAAGGAAGAAAGATTTTATTTTCATAAAGATAATTTCTTTTGGATAAATATTAGAAGGGTTCTTGCAGAGATTGTAGATATAAGAAGAGAATATGAAGAGTTTTCAATAGGGTTTGATATTATATGATCCTATTTTTAGATGGTTTTATGCAGGTATTGAAAAGGTTTTCATGGAGAAGATTTGTCCTGTAAGAAAATAAAGAATTCTATTTTATGAATCAGGAAGGAAATAATGTATTGAAGTTGGTTGTTAATATTTTGTGAAGATAAAGAGTTTATTTGCAGGGAGATGAAGAAATTGAAATGAAGGATCTCAAATATGAAAAGATATTCTTTCATCTTTAAAAGGAAATATAAATGGTTTTTTGGTTTCGTGAATCTGAAGAATGTGAAAGATTTTGGATTAGATATATGTTCTTTTGTTTTTGCAGGTGACAATATATAAGATGCATTTTTTTTTAAAGACATTAAAAAGTGAAGATGAAAGGACAAAATGATCTTCAGTGAGAGCAAATGACTGTGCAGAATGTGAAAGGTGAAAAGACATCCAATTTGTATATAATAGTTTTTCAGGTGCATTGATTGGGTAACTTGTAAGACAGAGATGAAACATACAGAGTAAGGTAGTGTTGTTAAGCATATCAGAATACAGGATTGATATGCAGTGTTGTTGAATGGAATAGAATACAAGATTGATATGCAGTGTTGTTGAATGGATCAGAATACATGATTAATTTGCAGAGAAAGTTGTTTATAGAGATTTGTATATGGAGCTTGTTTGCAGAAGTATGCAAAAGAAAATGGTCTTGATTTGAAAATCAAACAGGAGGTATAAGGTTGTATACAATGGTGCAAATCTGATTGAACAACAATCATGTCTTGCACACAAAGTTTGATGTTTTGTTTATCGTGATTGTGTTTGCCAGTGAGGCATAGTATGCCTATGAGGCTTGTGGTCAGTGAGACCTCTATATATGTCAGTGAGACATTTGTAAGAAGATTTTTCATTTAAGCCAGTAAGGCAGTTCTGGAGTGGTTTTTCTACCCCTAGAGGGTTTTCCACTCGTGCATATATTGTGTCATGATTCATATTGATCATCTTTGTGTGTGTTTGATTTACTTATGAAGTTTTGTTCTTTTTCTGTAGTCACAGTCATGTGCATTGTATAAATCAATGGTATCTTTCTTTTGAGCTCTAAAAGTTGAAGTTTAAACAAAGGTTTTGAAAATTCACACAACACTGATTCACCCCCCCCTCTCAGTGTTGCCCTTGATTCCTACAAATATGGTACACTATAGACAAAATAACTTGAAAGTAAAAACAATACAATGGTTTGTGAGGTGGATTTGCAAGGCTTAGTTCTCTTCAAAGTTTGAAGATTAAAAGAAAAGGAAATTTGAATAGAATTATGGTTATTTAGGTTTATTTTTATTTATTTATGGGTCTACGAGGCCAATATAGCATTACAATTTTCCTTCGGGCTATAATTGCATTCCACCCCACTTTTTTTAGATTACTGGTATATCAATTCCTTTTACAATTTTCCTTTGAGTATGATTCCATTCACCCTGATCTTTTTATGATTAGGTGCATATTAGTTTTTTAATTAGCATACCTATGCATATACTAGCCTAGTTGGTAGGGCCACAATCACTCCCCCACATCTTCTCTCCCTAATGGAAACATAGTTCAAACTTTGCTCCTAGGGGTAGGGAGCAATGACCTTTAACTCAGCAAGGGTCACTAGTGGCTTCCATAACAACAAGAACTTAACCAATACACCATGCCCTTAATGAAATTAGTGATTATCACTAATAGAATAAAACGTTCAATGAAAAAGAGAAAACAAAGTTCCAAGATTCCTGACACTTTGTGCACCTAACTTTATGTAAGACTTCAATGTAGTTTGCATCATACATAACCCTACATAGATAACTATACTCAAATTATGGAATGTGCATACCCTACTCCAGTCAAGGTCCATCCCAACAACACCAAACATGAGATTTAAATAGTTTTGAAACATGCCTATAAATAGTGGTAAAACCACCATTTGACATTTGAATTGGTAAGAGCATTTCCATGGATGACATTGCATAATTTTTTTTTAGAACCAGCCTTATGGATGTGTGTTGTTGGAATTGTGTTTTCCCCTACATTCTCTTATGCATTTTAGGCTAGTAAAATTTATATTGTATTTTAGTTAAATGCTTGTTTTTTCAAGATTTGTTTTAAAGCCTAGGTTTGGGTGTGCACAGAATTGTGAAGGTTTGTAGACAAGGTAGTGAGAGAAGTGAATACCTAGTTTTTCACCATACAATCAACTACTTGGATGCTAAAGTGTGTGTGAGGTCTTTGAGGGTGTTCATTCTCTTATCTTTGTCAAACTTTTGGTAATTTCATTTTTTATTTAACTCTATTGTTGGTGCATTTGGAGTTTAGTTTTCATTGTTAAGCCACTACCTTAAGGATTATGTAGGACTAGATGACTGTCTTCATGATCTAGAGGCACTTTTAATAGGAGGGTTGGTTCACATAGATGGTTATGTCTTAAGCCAATGACCTACCAAGTTTTCCAAGGTCCTACCAAGGGGAAGGTTGAGATTTTTTTTAATAGAAACCTCAAGAAATACTTTGGCTATAAGGTTGAGGCAAGGCATGAGCTCTTCTTATTACATGCCAAAATAAATGCACAAGGGCATTTTGTCCAGACAACTTCTAATTTGACACAACAATACAAGCAACAAATTGTCTTCTTTTGGTATTTATGTTATTGGTGTTCATGTTTACTCCCTTTTGGGTAATAAAAATGTGGTTGTAAGACTGGTTTAAGCACCTTTAAAAAATGATCACTTTCCCTTTATATTAGCCTTCTTTGTGTTGTCTTTAGTATCACTATCTAGTCATTTAGCTTTCCTTGTTTGAAAAATGCTATAAAATATTTCTTAATGAATCTATTTCTATGTATGTTGTGTTAGTTGGAAAATTTGATGGTTATATCTAATAATGTTAGATTTGTTGTGTTTGGTAAGTTGTCTGGTTATTAACATCATTTATGTTTTGTAATGTTTATATGGGTATTATTGTTTACATTTCTCTCTTATCAATATCAATATGGTTTTTGATTTCTTATATCTACTAAGCTAACAATAGGTGTTTTTAGATCCACCAAAGCTTTGAGATGCTAAAATAACATTTTATTTTTTTGTTATCCATCTTTCTTTTGTTAAACATCATAATCTCCAATAGTAAAAAGTCCTTCTAGGGCCATTTTAGATAGAATTGGTTTGTGGGGCCTTTCTTTAATGTATTTTATTATGATATGTTGCACTATGATATTTGGCATGTGTTTATTGATATTCAATTGTATTATCAATGGACACATCTTTGTATGTTTCATGTTCATATAGAAAAAGAAAGGGTGAGAACTTCCCATAAGATTAGAATTTGTCTACGTTTTCAAGTCTAGTGTTTTATATGTTCCCTGTGGCTTTGGAAGATTTGGTCAACCTTGATTAAGTTGCCTTCTCCTATTTGGCATTGTTAATCCTGGAGGTTCAGGGAGACTATTGGATGGACTTGGAAGCATTTTAGGTTAATGTGTAAATTAAGTTTGTATTTGAGATCTTAAAGCCAAGAATTCATAGACCGTAGCAAAACCAAGCTCATTCAATCAATTGGCTTGTATCTACTTCCTCATCTCTAGAGAACTCACAAATTGGTCAAAGGACCAATGGAACTTGACAAAGTTTGCCACATGTCTACTCTTCATTCCCTCAACCCATAGTCCATGGCACTACTAATCCACATGTCAAACCATCTCATTCAGTTCTTTTGCATAAGGTTTTAGGTGTCCATTGAGAACATAGGCATGAAGAAAAGTGAACTTTGGATGCGAGCCCCCTTTAGAATTTGATTAATGAAACTTTTAGGGATAGAAAATCCAAGCCCCACAGACTTCCAATTGATATTTTGGACTTCAGACATTCACTCAAATCGGTTATATATAGGGTAGATTATGTTCGCAAGAAACCAACCAAGTAAATATCAGATGCAAAAAACCTTGTAAATTTCACTTATTAAAAGTTTGTTTCACGCCTGTAAGGTCTGGATATTTGTAGAGCTAGAATTTACATTAATGAAGTTTATTATTCTTTTTGCATCCAGTGATGTCTAGTATGTTCTTTTGAAGACATGCACTCCCATATACATCTTGGCTCATCAACATTTTCAATTCAATAGTGAGAAGTCTGTTTCACATCGAGATGTGCTGACAAGCCTATAATTTTATTTTCAAGGAGTTTAGTGAGAGGCCTCACACCTAGTAGGGGGATCAAGTTTAGAGGTATGAATGAGTTGACATTAGACACGTGGTGCTTTAGCCTAATTTTTGTTGTTTCTTTGGACCAATATGCGATATCATATAATGCCAACAATGTACTTCAACTCCTTGTTCTATTGGAATAAGGGAGAGAGAACAAGGTAAAGTTGCAGCTTTGTAGATTTAAAATGTTTTCAAATATGAAATTAATAACATGTGTAAATCTGAAAATTACTTTCAATTTAGATGTTAGAGTATTTCTCCAATTTAATCAATGTAATAAAAGAAAATAACTTGCAAGAAGAAGACAAGTATTTACGTGGAGAAACCCCTAAGGGAAAAAACTCCACACCAAAGGTGTTTATTCTTGTATTAAATCTCTTGTGAAAGATTACATTCAATACTAAAATCCTTTGATTCCTTGATGCACTTCAAAAGATTCTTCAATCTTCAAACCTATAAAAACTTCAAAAAGCTTCTTGTTTTTTTCTAAGTCTTTTACAAAAAACTTCTTTCTTTTTTCTTTTAAGTCTTTTTCACAATTCAACTCTCTAGAAAATGTATGGGGCTTTTTTTAATTAATACAAAAGCTTCTTAATTTAAAATCTTCTTAATTGGAAAGCTTGAAACTCAAATTACAATCAATTGTAATTGATAACATAAGAACAAATCCTCATGCAAAAACCAAGCACTCCAAATAGAGAAGACTAAAGTCAAACAAAGTCAAGCCTTCTCTTAACTGCCTATCCTGGATGTGGGCACCCAAGTTTTCTCAAGTAAACGTAGCAAACATCAAATACATTTCCAAATAAAAGCAACAATAGAAAGTCCTCAAATTGGGTGTCCAAGTTTGCCCAATCTCTTTATACTAACTAAAGTGATCAACATAGACCAATCTCATACAAACAACATGCAAGATTGATGTCCCCAAAGTTATTCTGAATTACCTTGTTCTGTACATGCAAGTGACATGCAAACACCTGATTCAATATGCAACCGACACACATTATCCGAAACACTGAGATGTACCATCCTGCAATTTTTTGGAGTTGGAGTGTTCTACAAGCAACCTCTCAAAACTGACATGCAACAACATGCAAGATCATATAACTGACATGCAAGCACATGCAAGTCCATAGGAGTGATATGCAACAACATACAAGCACATGCAAGTCCATATGAGTTACATGCAACAACATGCAAGCACATGTAAGTCCATAGAAGCAACATGCAACAACATGCAAGCACATGCAAGTAACATGCAACAACATGCAATAACATGCAAGCACATGCAAGTGACATGCAACAACATGCAAGCACATGCAAGTAACATGCAACAACATGCAATAACATGCAAGCACATGCAACAACATGCAAGCACATGCAAGTCTATGGAAGCAACATGCAACAACATGCAAGCACATGCAAGTAACATGCAACAACATGCAAGTACATGCAACAACATGTAACAACATGCAAGTACATGTAAGTGACATGCAAAAACATGCAAGTCCATGCAAGCTTTTATGAACTCATGCAAGCAATATCCAATTCATGCATCTCTACACTTTAGTTAACTTCAACATTATATCCATGCAAGGTGTCTCAACATTATCCACTCATGTACATAAAAAAACACAACTCCAAGTCTAAATATAAGTCCCCATAAAAAAAGGATGTCCAAGTTTAACTCCCACTCATTAGGAGTTATCAAATTCTCAAAATAGACCTAGGAGAAGTCAACAAAGTCTTCATGGTCCCCACCCCAAAAGTGAGCGCCCAAGTTTGACCACAATAAGTCAAAGTGATATAATTAATAAATAATTAATCTCTCAAAGTCTTTATGTGTTGGGGAACACATTCTAAGAACTTTGGAGACACATGAATTGGTTAGGATTGCAAGTTAATGGCAACTTATCCCAACATGTTCTATGCCTATTCTATAGTACATTACATTCAAACAAAAATAAAAAATCATGTTTTTTTTCAAAATTTCATGATTACTTAGGATATTGAACTAAATGGGAGTACCTATTGGCATGCCCATTGCACATCACCTACGATTTCTAGTAAATAATTATTACCTTGCACGAGAAAAACAAACTACCAAATTTGGTCCCACATGTTAAACATATGACATAATCTAACTAGGGTGAAATAAATTATGAATTGACAAATACAAACATTTGTAAATCTCAGGTTAGTTCTCGATAAATGATCTTTTTCAAAGTTTTTTTTTCTTTTTACAACTAATTGAATGCAAGGATATCTTTGGATTTCTTTGAACTCTCCAAATATAGAGCTCAATTTGGATGGATTCATGAGAGTTAATCCTAGTTTTGGGTAGTGATTGTTGTTTTTTGGGTTTGTGGATGGATGTTTTTTGGGTCCAAATTTAATAATGAGGTTGGGGTTTTAGAAGTTGTGTTTGGTAAAAGTTTATGGATTAAACGGTTGGATGTGGAAGGGGATTTCCTTTGTATTATTAATCACATGAATAGTAAGTTTTTACATCAATGGAAATTAAAAAGTATTTACTAGCATTGCACTCAAAGGAGGTGCAATGGTTACGCCGATAATAGATTACATGTTAAGTAGAACATTAGAGATTAAAATTGTGGAATAGATTAGAAGATACAATATTTTATTTATCATTTTTATATATGTTACCCCATAATTGAAATTTTGAGTCATTCATATGTTAGGTCAAAATTCCCATTCTTATTCTTTATTATTTGTTACCCTCTTTATAAGTCACGGTCCTTTACTTAGCCCTTTTTCACTCTTAGTTGGTAATCTTGTGTTTTTCTATACCCCAGTCGGCTAGTTCACGAGTTTTGGAACCATCCGATTCCCTGACTCTTCACTCAAGTCAGCGTCCTAACCTTTTCATTTGGTCTTGTGTCATTTTTTTGAAGAGTCCTTTGAGGTTGGAGAGTCAAAAGTTCTTTGAACTTCCAAACTCTCATTTGTTGGTTCAATGTTTCTCAAAGTTGCCGACGCCCTGACTGAACGTGCTTTTCACTTCCCAAAGCACTGTCTTTTCAAACCATTACCATGTACGGAGTTTTGACACCTGTTAGTTCACAATAAATTTAGAATGGATTGGGAAAGGTGTTCACACACTTTTCATAGGGAAATCAAAAGGATCATTTATGAACCATCCATTACTTTTCACTACCAATTTTAATAAAATTTAATGAGGAGTTAATGGGTTTGATACGAATCTTTATTTGAAGTTGCCACCTTACGAGTAAAGACATATTTTGTATTATGATGGGAGTGTGCTGAAGGAGCTTTGAGCCTCACCATTAACAGAAAACTTGTAGAAGTATTCACAATCAGGTCAGAATAACTAACTCTTTTCCTTACTTTTCTCACTGTGATTAATTGAGTCTTTGATTTATCTGGGTGAAGAAGAACACATTTCCATTCATGAGTCTGGATAGTCAGTTTTTCCCAAATGTTTAGTGGGTCTCTCTAGTGTCCCTAACTTGTTCAGAACTTTTCACTCTCTGGTTTTTGAAACAAGTCAAAATGAAGTATAAATATCAGGGGTTCCTAATTGCCTCTATAATTGAGAATGGCTTTTCCAAAGTAAGGGATACTAACCTTAGACATGTAGACTTGGAAGATTTCTAGAATAGAGTGCAATAAGAAAATAGGTCCTCAATTGTAGAGAAGATTGTGAGCAATGGTTTAGCATGTGCCGGGTGTTTTCCACCTGTCATGCCATGTCTTGAGATTATTTCTGAAAGGAAGCTAGGTGTGCGAAAATCGCTTCCTACACTAATCTAATGAGGAGAGATGTATGCAAATTCAATTTAATTCTTACAACTATAGCAACATAGAACATCTAATAGAGATATTGCAGCAATACACATACACACAGAAAGTAGACAGAAGAGAGAGACAAGATATACGTGGGGAAAACCCTTACGGGTGAAAAACCCCGCACTCCAAAACACAGCTCAAATGTATTACATTAAACAATAATAGATTACAATACAATTTCAGAGCCAATGCTCTTTCAGGAGTCTTCGAATGTCGACTCTAGAGATATTCCAGCAACATAATAGTACTTGTACCAACAGTTATCTATCTCCCATCCAAGCACCTGTTTATATAGAGTTTACAAAGAAAATATGGAACCTTCTAGAGATAGGCGTCGATCTTGGACTCATGCCCCAAAACCCACGCCAAAGGACACTTGTCCAACATCCCATCTTGAAATGGGTGCCTGGTCCCAAGATAGGTTATGACAGATGCTCTTACGCACCTTACAGCTGTCATAGAATCCGTCATATACTGACTAAAAATATCATATTCATCTTACATGTCATAACCGCCCTTGACTGCCCAAAGATGCCTTTCTCTTGTGTAAAGATACTCATCGACACTTATCATTAATTAAAAAATGTTTGAGGTTTCGGGGGCATTGCCCCCGAGCCCCCATGAGGGCGCCGCCCCTCAACCTCACCCTATACCGTGACAGGGAGCGTGCTAGGGGCACTGCCCCTAGACCCTGTAAGGGGCTATGCCCCTTGACCCTGTCTTGGGGGTGCTGCCCCCAAACCCCCATTAATTATTCAAGGGAGAAACCGCGGCTGCCAAAGTCACCAAAATTTACCCTGCTGCATATACACAAGGTGCTGACTATGCCAAATCAACATGGGATAAATAAATACAACATTAGGAATTTGCAAAGGTTGAGACACCTTAATTACCAACAATTTCATGTGCAAGAAATTATTACCCTGAATCACAAGAAATACAAGCTTTTGATGGCTCTATAGTAACAAAGGTTGATTATGAGGCTGTATCACATGCTTTAAAGTTACTAGATCATGAGGACTTTGTTGATGTGTCTGTTACCACTAGTTGGGGGTATTTCTAGGACAAAAAGGATTGGTGCCAAAACTGTATTGCTAAGAGCTAGCTAAAAATTGAAAGGAAAGGTAAATCTTGGCTCCCCACCAATTTAAAAAGAGGGCATTTCAAAGAATAAATCTTTGACATGATTACTTTGTTGCATCATGTCATCGAGAGTGATGAGTTAGACTCTTTTGAAAATTGGATGTGTCAATTTATTCTAGTAATTTGTAGTGAATCTCAGTATGTGGATTGGGTGAAATTAATAAGTGAACATATGAATGAGTAGCTAACGAATTTTCATTAGAAGTTGCCATTCCACATGTGTTCTCTTCTGGTCTACATTTTAGCTAGTAAAGAGGTTGCCTATCCTAGTTTGAGGACTCAAGGGCCCCTTATGCCAGATACACCTATGTACTATTATTTTTTGTAATTGCAGAAAGGAGTTGGGATGAAAGATTTTTGTCACGTGAATGATGCTTTTCTTATGTTGTCTGCGAAGAAGATTAAAGGCTCATTGGAGTAGAGAATTTCCCCTGAAGTGGCAACATTGATAATGAGGTTTATAAGTTTCTACATCTAATTTGATAGATTTACTTATCTATGGATTGGGGGTTTCGAAAATGCCCCATTAAAATTGCCTAGATACCCTTTAGATTTTCTTGTTATTTTGGAAGTTTGTCGTCAAATGGCGACTATGAACAATAGGTATCACACTATGAAAAAGAAGGGATATTCTTTCCACGCGTCTTTGTCTTTCTTTGTCTGCAAAACCAATGATAGTGCCAGGAATGTTGAGAAGATTTTTGCTGAGTATAATTTTCACCCATTGCCTATGAGGCCATCTTTTGATAGTAAAAACTTTATTAAGAAGAATTTGCATGGAGGTAGCTTGTATCAACATCAGCCTCACCTCAAGGATTATTGGGAAGATTGAGCTGATGAAAGGGAAGTGCAATGAAGGAGTTGGATGAGGTTGACAATAGACCAAGTTCAGGCTTTTGGGTTGCCTATTTAAGTCCCAGAAGGTACTGATGATAATTCTGATATTTTGAATGAAGGCTATCGCAATGTTGTTTTGGAACCTTTACCTCAGGTATGTTGGTTTGAAAAAGAAGTCATAGATATTATGGTTCGTTCCTCTTTTGTGTTAAATAAAACTAAAAAGTGGCTTGAGAGGAGATTTAGGGAGCATGCTGGTTCTTCAGCACAAAAAGAATCTACATCTAAGGAACAAAACAAATCTTAAGTTTCCCATACTCCTAGAGATACAATGAGTTTAGGTACAACTCTTCATAGAGTTGGCTCACAATCGGGAGGAGATGGAGAACAACCCGAGGATAGTAGAAGATTGAAGGCCACATACGAACAAGATGACCAACCTGCATCTATAAGAGCAAGAACAAAAGAGAAATTGGATGCTTTGCCACAACTATAAGAAGACCATGTGACTTCTCCCAACTCTCTAGTACCTGATGGTGATTCCTTAGTTTTCAATCAAATTGGTGAAGACATTGTTTTTCATTCTTTGTTTAGTAATCCTAATTCTCCTAGGTTAATTCATCCTCCATAGTACCCCTCCTGTGCATTCAGATAATGTTGTTTTGAATACTAACGTTGGTGCTAGTGTTTCTGCTTCTCCCTCCCCTTCATGGTTAAAGAAGGTAGTAGAAAAGAAAAAGAGGTATGCCCCTATGATAGACACAAATATAGACACTATAGCCAAGTTGCTACAAGATACACCTAAGCCCAAGAGGGCTAAGAGGATGTTAAGAATGGTGGTGGATCCCTCTACTCGACACCATATTTTGGAAATTGCAGATCCTATTAGTGAGAAGAATGAGGATGAGGTTACCGAAGCAGATTTTAACATGAGCAGAATTGATATTGGACCCTCTACCATTGAACAAAATATTTATCACACCAAGTTTTTTGTGAGTACATTGTCAAAAAGGGTCAAAATTGAGCAGCAGGAGAAAGCCAAACTACAGGCTCAGGTGAGAACTTTAACCTCATTTATTCAATCTATTTTGAGGATTACTACTTAGACTTCAGATGAGACACTGAGCATAACTATGGATGGTTTAGGACCCAACTTGCTGCAACAAATCAAGAAGTGCCAAGCTATAGGTAAAGCCATTGAACAATGGGTGGAGAAATTACTCTCGATGGATTGTTTTATATTGAGGAAGCTATGAAATTATGTGCCCTAATCTTTGACAAAAGGAAAACATTGGTTGCCAAATTACAAAATGTTAGGAAAGATAACAATAATCTTTTGATGGTTTTTAAAGAAGTTCAAGAAATGACCAAGATTGACACAAGCATCCTCATAGCTGAAAAGATCTTCAATGACCCCAATGAAAATGAATCTATAGTATGGTTAGATACACTTGAATGGAGGATGACTATGCTAGAGGGAGTCAAGGAAGAATTGAGGAATACACTGACTCAATATTTTACTAATAAAAAAGGCCCCAAAAGTAATTTTGCAATCTTGGAAATAGAGGCTTTCGATGAAGATGAAGACAAATTGTTTGAGGTCAAATAGGTAAAACAAAGTTTCAAGAAAATGATTACTGAGGAACTTGTGGGTATCGACACAGTGACTAGAGAGTCAGTAGGAAAGCTTGTGAGGATACCTATGTACCTTCAAAACTTCAAGTGTGAGATTGAAGAAATTCACAAAAGAATGGCGAATGCAGATTAAATGATAAGTAAACAAAAGCTTTGAGATTACATCACTAGTAGTCCAAGTTGTAAAGTGTTAACCCCAATCATTAGCAGGTATAGAGCATACAAAGAAAAGTTACGGGCACTAGCAACTCAAATGGCACAGGTTGATTTAGTGATAGATGAAAGACAAAACAAGGAAAAGGTAGCGACACAAAAGGAGGTGACACAAGAGGAGGATGTGACAATTGTTGACTGATGACTTTTCATATGATTTATTTCTATTTCTTGCAAAAAAATGATTGGCTCTGGAGAGCTTTATTTTAAGTATCTTTTAATCGGCTATCCCCAAGAAGCTGTTATTATTTTAAAGACACTTATGGTTGGTAAGGATATATATTTTGAAAGGTTGTCGATGCATAGAATCTTTTGACAAACTTTGTTTTGGTAGAAGGTCAATTTTGATGTGATGTTACTTTTCAGTTGCTTTTGAATATATGAATGGAAGTTGGTGCAATTGATTTTTGAAATCATAAATTTTGTGTTATGGTGAATGAGTGTTTATTCTTCTTATGTTGAATATACTATCAACTTATTGACTTGCAATCTATATCAAAGTGATTGGAGATTTTTATTCTAGCTCATTGTTGTGGATGTTTTTCTTTTGATCAATGGTTCATGGTGATGATTATATAATAATTGATATAAGTTTGTGATAGTAGTGGTCGAAGCCTTTGTGCTTCTTTTTATTTCAAATTATTTGGTGATTCATTTCCTTTAATGCTTTCTAGTTAAAAGCACCACCTTTCTTACTTTTTGGTAAAAAGCATACATTATTTTCATTCTTTGTATATCATTTGAAGGTAGTTGTGCCTTGTAAAATAAGTAGATTCATTGCAAAATATCATTGCAATCGATTCAACTATTGGTTCAGTTGTCATCTGTTTGGGCGAGAGAACATAGGGTTAGGTGACAAGATCTATATACGAACAAATTTTTGGTGACTTTGCTGGGGATACTATTTGTTTATATACATATATTTTGAGTTGCTTTATCATTATTTTTTATGGTTCTCTGAGGAAGAATTATGCTAGTCCTCCAGCCTAACATAGATTGGCTTACTGGTGAACAAGAAGATATCATTATTGGTCTACAGAATTTAGCTTGGTATAATAGGAGAATAAATCAATAGTTTCATCAAGTGAACGAAGTGCTTTAAGAAGAAGAACTCAGAGATATAATAAGAGAAAACACTAGACGCTTTGGTGAAGCTCAAGAAATTGTCTTTGTGGAAGACGTAGTTGCAGTGCCTAGAAGAGAGAGACCTCTTCAAATACACGCAGTCCCCAATAATAGACCAAGAAATTGAGCAAATAGATAGAGGAATCAAGTGCACAATTAGAAAAACCATCCTCATAATAACCAGTAAGTGGTTGGCAACTCTACTTTTTAATTTTCTGCATTTGCGAAAACTAGCTTCGAAGAGATATACTAGGGGTGATAGAAAGAAGGGGATTACTAATTTAGATTTTGACTTATTGCAAGCTTTAAATTTCTCCACTTTCCCTCCTACTCATCAAGTCAAGTCTTCCAATAGACCATCTTCCCCTCCTCCATGGAGAGATACCTCTAGTTCCTCTTGTCAGGCTCTCATCCTTGACGGTACTATCTTACCATTACAAGTTAATTTCCTAGTTCATAACCTAGCTAATATGGCTCAGCAACTTCATGTACCACGGGGAGTAGCTATAGGTCCTCTGAGACTAGGGTTGCAATTGAATGACTTACCTAGAGGGTCAAGTAAGATAATACCTAAGTTCAGGGGAGATGGGCAAGTTGCCCTAGATGAGCATATCAACATTTTCTTTGCATCTTGTTCCATTTTGGGGATCCAACATGAGGATGTGTCTGTAAGGTTGTTTGTTGAGTCCCTGACTGATGTTGCAGCAGAATGGTTCTATCATTTGTCTAATGCATCTATTAGAGATTGGGCAACTATGAGACAACACTTTGAGGATAGATTCA
This sequence comes from Cunninghamia lanceolata, assembly GCA_027924645.1. Taxonomy (NCBI): domain Eukaryota; kingdom Viridiplantae; phylum Streptophyta; class Pinopsida; order Cupressales; family Cupressaceae; genus Cunninghamia; species Cunninghamia lanceolata. The sequence goes on from BSBN01000814.1 coordinate 394,885, forward strand.
AGATGACTGATAATGAGCATACATTAGTGGTTCAATTATCTTCAATGAAGAAGGAAGTGTGGTGATAGAAATGTAAATAATCAACAATGCATTAAATCAACAGAAAATAAAGAGAAACCTACAAATCTAACACTACACAATAGAGCAAAATGATAAACAACTATGAATTCAAATGTAACTATTGACAATCAAACCAAAACAACTCTATTGCTTATTTATCGTGATCTTCATGCTCTTAGATTCAAATAACGTGCTTGATAATTGCTTGAATGATTGAGTGCTTCAATGATGGATAAAATGCTTTGAGAATTTAAGCATCAAAATGATAGCATAAGGTTACAAAATGAGAAGTTTTGTGAAATGCCTTAGAGGATGCATGTATATATACTTTTCCTTGAAAATAATGGAGGGTTGAGATCGAAAGAAACTAAAATATGATCAATGGTTGAGAATTGATGAGACAACATGCCATGAGATAATCAAGAAGTTAGGTCCACAAATCAGGGGATTGCATGGAGTTAACTAAGAGTTACATTTCAAAAATCATGGGATTGACATGTGATCATGAGTTAACTTCTAAAATTTAAGGAATTTACAAGGAGTTACATTCAAAAATCAAGGAAATTGACATGAGTTCACTTCAAAAATTAAGGGAATTGATATGTTAACTCAAAGTCAAATTTGAGGAGGTGGAGATTGAGTTGAGACAAATAGGCATGTGTTGAGGAAATTAAATATTAATAATATTATTATTTAATCATTCAAAACACACATTGGAGGAAAATGAAGAAGATATTGGAGGAAATAAATAAGATTTTTTTATTTATTTGAAGAAGATGTGGAGAGAATTAAATAAATTTGGTTCATTTATTTAATTTGAGATGTGTTAGTTAATTAAATAATTTTTGTATTATTTAATCATGAGGAAATATGATGAGAAATAATTAAATATAATTTATTTCATTATTAGGAGAGAGGGATAAATAATTAAATTAAATTAAATTATTTATTTGGAAGAATAGTTAGATAATTAAATAAGGGAAAATATAAGAAATACAAAAGGCGTGATGAAAGGGCAAAATAACATGTTATGTTAATCTTGGGTGTCTATATTTTACCCCTCTTTGATATAATGTCATGCCGATGTGGCATTGTATCAAAGAACAATGAAGAAAAAGGTTGGAAGAAAAAAAATTGGCAGCATGCCCGGTGATGTTGCCTCAGTGATGATGCCTCCTCAGGAGGTTGGCTTGAAGAAGACGAGGCAAACTCTCGAAAAGAAGAGACATTAATTTCAAGGAAAAGCATATAAAATGAAAATTGGGATAAAATGGATGAAGTAATGGAATGTGATATGATTTGGATATGAACATGGTATGTAGATATGGATGGTTTTGCACTCATTGTATTTCCTTCATAGAATGGAATAAATCCATCTAGGATATTATTGGTTATGCTTTCTTTTTCATCATAGAGCAATTACATACACACGCATACATGCACACATGTCCCCATTCCTCACTCTCCTTCATACACAACATGGTGTAGAGATGTTCAAGCTTCCTCATAATGTGACATAAAACAGAATAAGATAAAGAGATAAGATCATCTAAAGTATAAGATAAGATAAAAGATACAAATGACAAAATGATAAAAAGATAAAACACCAAAAGATGCAAGGTATGAGATAAGATAAAGGATATAAAATGATTTGATGCACACAGACAATATTCTTCAGCCACACTTTGACCACCAAATACACATGTCACAAAAAAAGATGCAAATTTATATACACCGATCAAAACACTCCTATGCTAAACTACCAATAAGGGACAAAAGATATATATAAAGATACATACAACATACTAAAAATAAAGAAAACACAAATGACCCAAAAAAGTCACCAAATAAAATAAGTTAAAACATCACAATGTCCTTTGCCAATTTATTAAACTCAAGATTTAGATAAGGATGATAGCATGATATAGGAAAGATATATCATGTGAAGGCATCATGATTTAGATATTAGATTTTGATTTTGAAAGATTTGACTTTTAGACAAAGTTAGGAGATTAACTTAACTTATAAGGATCTTTTTAAGGTCAAAGATTCTTACTTATAAGGATATTAGCCTTTTAGAATTTTATAGATTTTTTTCAAGGATCTATATGTGTAACGATATACTAAAGACATGCTCCTGATAATGTAATTTAAAAGAGATAACAATACACCAAACAAATGGGGGAAACATAGATGCCAAAGGTACAAGACACCAGGTAGGAATACCACACATCAACCATTTATGTTCTGGAGGATTAAGCATAGAATTTATTAAGGTGCATGACATTGGTGGATTCATTGAAAGATTCCCCTTTGGGAGTTGCCAATTGATATGCCCCTGATCCATAAGTTGCTACAACCACAAAAGGTCTAAGCCAATTAGGCTCAATTTTTCCTTTCTTTGCTCTTTCTTATTGATTCTTCTAATTTTCCTTAAGAACCAAGTCACCAAGCTCAAATTTTCTAACTCTAATTTTCTTGTTATAACTTCTTCATAACCGATTCTAATAGGATTGCAAATGATTCAAAGTGTGCAAATGTTTCTCTTCTAGGACCTCAAACTCATGCAATCTAGATACCTAATACTCTTCTTCATCAATCACATGCTTTAATGACACTCTCAAAGATGGGAGATCAACGTCAATGGGCAAAATGGCCTCAGTTCCATAAATAAGCAAATAGGGAGTGGTTCGAGTAGCAGTACAAATGCTAGTTCAATAGGCCCATAAAGTTGGATTAAGATGTAAGTGCCAATCACAGCCAGTGTCGTTGACTATTTTCTTGAGGATCTTTAGGATAGTTTTATTTGAAGCCTCAGCTTGACCATTACCTTGCAAGTAGTAGGGGGTGGGAAAACGATATTGGATATGGAATGTGCAGCAAAGTTCATAGACATCTTGGTTTTTGAAGGGCCTACAATTATCAGTAATAATGGCAGATGGGATATCGTATCGACAAATGATATAATTGAGGATAAATTTGGAGATTTGTTTACTGTTAATATTGGCTAAGGGAATGGCTTCTACCCATTTTGTGAAATATTCGGTGGCAGTTATGATAAAGGTATGGCCATCAAAGGAAGGAGGGTGAATTTTTCCCACAAGGTAAATCCCCCATTGAGAAAAAGGCCAAGGAGTAGTGATAAGTTGTAACTCTTGAGTAGGTGCATGTACTAGATCCCCATGTTGCTGACACTATTTGCATCCCCTGACAAACCTTTGAGCATCTTGTTCCAAAGTTGGCCAATAGTATCCTGTTCTCAATAACTTCTTAGCTAGGGATGACTCACTATAATGTGCCCCATAAATTCCCTCATGCACTTCTTGTAAATCAGTTTTGGATTCTTCAAGGTTTAAACATCTAAGGAGAATACCATCTAGTCTTTGTTTATATAAGGTATCACCAAGGATAGTAAAGCAAGAGGATCAATGAATAAAGTTTCTCTTTTCAAAGCTAGAGAGATTGGGTGGAAGTGTGTTATTACGGAGGTAAGTGTAGACATCTTGGTACCAAGGGGAATTAGGACCAACAAGGACACACACCATTTCTGATTCTAACATCTCATAGGCTGGTATGAAAAGTTGTTCAACTAGAAACTCATAGTGTTGATCACCATGAGGCATGTCCAAAAGAGATCCAATAGTGGCCATTGCATCTGCAACCGTATTGTTTAACCTTGTTATTTGTTCAAATGTGATCATTTTGAAATGCTCCCTTAATGTGTCTAATGACCAATTGAGAGTCCCCTAGAACTTGAAGTTCTTTGATAATCCATGAAATATTTCTTCTTAGACCTGATAGCAAAGCTTCATATTCTACTATGTTATTTGTGCATGGCAAAGCTAAGCGATATGACTTAGGTATACAATATCCTTGAGGGGTAACAAAAAGAATTCCTACCCTCAATCCATGATTGGTATAGGATCCATTAAAATAGAATTTCCACAAAGATGAAGATTCCATGTCAAAGACTAATTCATCATGAAACTTTGATACTAAGGGATAATCCTCTTGTAATGTAAAATCTGCCAACTGATCTGCTATGACTTTACCTTTGATAGCTTATCTATCCACATACTCAATATCAAACTCACTTAACATCATGACCCACTTAGCCATTCTACCTGTTAGGGCTACCTTAGACAAAAGATACTTAAGAGGACCCACTTTTGATATGAGTTTAGTTTGTTGGTTTAGCATGTAGTGCCTGAGTTTTTGAGAAGCAAAAAAAACTTCTAAGAAAGCTTTCTCTATGAAGGTGTAATTTAATTCATAACCCACCAAAGTTTTGCTGACATAATATATAGCTCTTTCCTTTCTATGATCATCATGTTGAGAAAGGAGTGCCCCTAGAGCCGCTAAGGTGGTAGAGATATACAATAACAGGGTCTACCTTGGATAAGTGGTACTAAAACTAGAGGTGACATAAGATACTCCTTTAATTGTTGGAAAGTTTGTTGACATTTATCATGTCATTGGAAGGACACATTTTTATGAAACAAATGAGTAAAAGGATGACATTTATCCACTAATTGAGTTATGAACCTTCTTATGGACTGCAATTTACCTTGTAAGCTCCTTAATTGTTTTAGATTAGACAGGGATTTCATGTCTACAATGGCATTGACTTTAGTAGGATCTACCTCAATTCCCCTTCATGATACAATGTATCCAAGCAACTTTCCTGATGTGACCCCAAAGAAACATTTCTTAGGATTCAATCTAACTTTATATGCTTCTAATCTGTCAAAAATCTGTTCTAGGACCTTTAAATGGCCTTCCCTTGTTATTGACTTTCCCAAAAGGTCATCAACATATTCCTCCATATGGTATGAAAGAGATCATGAAAAATGGTGGTCATAGCTCTTTGATATGTGACCCCTGTATTTTTTAAGGCCAAAGGGCATAACATTCCAACAATAAGTTCCCCATGGACATGTGAAGGTAGTCTTATGTTGATCTTCAATAGCTATTTTGATTTGATTATAACCGAAAAAACCATCCATTAAAGAGAGCATTTCATGGCCAGCTGTTAGGTCCACAATGATATCTATATTAGGAAGGGGAAAATCATCCTTTGGACATGCCTTGTTTAAATCTCTAAAATTTGTACAAACTATGATGCCCCCATCAAGCTTGGTGACCGGAACCAAGTTTGAGACCCACTCAGGATAATCAATGGGCCTAATGAGTCCCACATCCAACCATTTTTGAAGCTCTACTTTAACCAAGATAGCTATTTGGGGATGCATCTTACGAAGCTTTTGTTTGACTAGTTTAGTATTAGGTATAGTTATTAAATGATGCACCACTAAGGTAGGATTAAGACCTGATATATCAGAATAGGACCATGCAAAATTGATCTTCTGGCCTTCAAAGAAAGTTGTAAATTCTTGCTTTTCTTGAGGGGTTAAAGATGTTTCAAAGAAGGTAACCTTGGGATCCTCTTGGGTACCTAGATTAATTGTGTTATGTCGTAAAATGTCCCCCTAGGACTTTTAGCTCCTATGTTTAGCTCCTAGGTCCCCTTCATTTAATCATGCATATGTAAAACTTATCCTGGAGCAAAATCCCTTGAAACCCATGACAAATGGGGCTTAGAGGGCCATCTCGATGTGAACCATGACCAAAAATAGGCCTCTAGAATTGGGTGCCCATGCTCTAGTCTAGACCTATTTTGTCGGGATCTAAATTTTAAAGTGTTAGTTTATGACCGCTAAAAGGTTTCCCTTTGTTGGCCTCTTCAATTTGAATTACAAATGTTAGTAGGGATGCATATATAAACATGTTTAAGGCTTCATTTTACTCCTAGTTGATGAAGGTAAACTTATGATTATCAAGCAAAGAGCATTCATGGCATTCATTATGTTGTAGAGCAGTATTGTGTTGTGTTTGTATGTGTTTGTTGCAACTTTGGCTCCATCAACTCATTTCCTCATGATTTGAAGGCACTTCATCTCTGTGAGGGTTTACACCTACTAAGGTGATATCTTATTTGTGTTTCAGTCAATCTATTTCATCATTTTCTTTTGCCTCTATCCACCAAGGACACACACTCTATCTAAAAATAGTGTTGGAAGGCTTGAATGCCATTCTGGGGATTTTGATCGAGGCAAGCTCCTAAACACCACAACCCCCAACCCCTATCTTGTGATTGCAGGTTACAGATACAGAATCTTGCGGAGAGGATTTGCAGGAGGTTAGAGCAGAGGATAAAGATTCAGGATCTGAATAAAATAGTGAAGAATATTCCTTTATGGACAAGGGCACCTACCCCTATGTCCTCCAAATTCCCATTGTCAGAAACTCTGAAGCAGGTTGTAGATTTCATCATCTCGAAGTTCCAGATCCATAGAAAAACCTACCTATTGGACTAGGGTGCCCGCCCCAGTGTCCCCGTATTTTTCATTTTCTAGAATCTGAATCCTGGTATGTTTCTAATTTTCATTTAGTGCCTTACTGTGTGATCATTTGTCGTGTTTCATCTGTTTGTTTACGATTTCATATAATTAGGGTTTAAGGCTTAATCAGATTAGGGTTTAACAAATTATCAACATATTCCAACTTTCCTTATCACTGCAAAGTGACACCAAACCTGTAGCTAAGTCCTTTTGCAAGATAAGTGACAGAACATTTTTTATGTCCTTTCATGTTATATGCGAAAGGCGAGTTTGATTGAATCTATCTAAAACACTATCAACCTCATCATCATTCCTGCTTTTCCTACATAACATTTTGGTGAACCTGTGTTTTTTTTGAATTTGCACTTTTCTTAGTGTTGTAATCAGATTTGTATCCATTCATTTCATTTTCATCTTCATACATTTGAAAATCTTGCATAAAATTGAAAAATTTGAAAAAAATAGGCATTTTTGGCTTGCATTAAGGCATAGTTTGCACTATTTTCCTTGCATATCATTGAAAACAATTAATTTTCTAATATTTACATTAGATAATCAAAGTGAGTGAGGTAAGGTATGATTGCAAGCTGATTTGAAAAAGGTTCAAAAATAGATAAAAGCAGAACAAATGCATTATTGATGTGCGACTGTGGGAGAAAGAGCAGATGTTGATGCTGTCTAGATTCATCTTGAAGACATATTTGTGATAGTGATAAAGTATTGAGTGTGCCTAATTGATCAGATCTTCAGAAGAAAGTGTGAGGAGGAAGAAGTGCAATCATCAAAGGTGTGAGCTTCAATGATAGTTTTCAGAGAGAGAAAAAATTGTTATACTGTAATCTTTTGTAAGTGTATTCTCATTTCAGGGAGTAGTTTCTTCCTTGAGAGTGACCCTAAAACAAAGTCATCAGGGAGTAGAAGCTTCCTTGGGTGTGACCCTAAACCAAAGTTACTTAGGAAGTAGCAGCTTCCTTGGGTTAATATAGCTCCTAAAACAAAGTTACTATTTCAGCTTCATATATTGTGAGTTAATCCTCACTGTGGTTTTTCCCTTCTAGGGATTTCCACATATATGTAGTGTTATGTGTTGATGTGCATTGTGTTAATCTTTCATGCTCATGTTAATTCTATCATGTTTAAGGTTTAATCTACTCTGAATAAGTTGAATTTGTTGAAAGTGAAATTTGGTTGTTTATTGATTCAGTCCACCTCTCAGTATACTTGTGTGTCTAACAATTGGTATAAGAGCCAAGTTCCTCTGAGGGAAGCTTAATTGCTTGAGGAAGGTCTGGTATGGCATAAGGAGGATCCAATAAGATACCCAGGTTTGATGGAACAAATTATGCTTTTTGGAAGATAAGGATGGAAGCCTACACCAATTCTCCTACATCAATTCTCTAGGATGTGGAGTTTGGGATTCTATCAAGAAAGGTTCCATTATTCTTGCTACTATTCCTACAAATACAGATGAAGTCAAGAAGTATGAGAACAATGCCAAAGCAAAGTTTGCCATCATGAGTGGATTATTTGATTTAGAACTTTTAAAGGTGATGAGTTGTAGTTCTGCTCAAGAGGTTTGGGGGAAACTTGAAACCATGATAAGAAAGTAAAGCAAGCTAAGATGCAAACTCTCAAAAGCATATTTGAAACCCTAAAGATGACATGGGATGAAAACATTGCTAGATTTATGCTCCAAGTGAATGAAGTGGTCAATGGCATCAATGGTCTTGGTGGTGAAATAAAAGAGGATGAAATTGTGAAGAAGGTTGTAAGATCTCTTCGTAAATCTTATAGTCATAAGTTATCTTCTATTGAGGAGACTGTAGACTTGGATAAATACTCTTTAGATCAAATGTTTGGGACCCTATTGTATTTGAAATGAGAGAATTTGAGAGTGATGTTCCAAAGAAAGAAGCTACCTTCAAAGCCAACAAAAAGACAAAGGATGAATTTGTTGATGAAAATGAAAGTCTTGATGATGCTGAAGCAAATTTTGTAAGAACACTAAAGAAAGGATCTAACAAATATAAAGGTAAGTTACCTTCAAATGTTTTAATTGTGGAAAGGTAGGCCACTTTGCTTCTAAATGTCCTCTTAAAGAAGATAGGAGAAGTAACAGAAATAGTAAATTCAAAAGGAGTTTGTTTTCCTTAGAAGACATTTATTCATGAGAAGATGAGGATCATGATTCAAATGATGAAACACTTTTCTTGGCCATGAGTGTTGGTGACAAAAAGACTGAGGTTGGAAAATGTGGAAAAATTGATACCTTGCAAACATTTCAAAATAATGAAAAATTAATGGTTGTATGGACTGCCTTCCATGCAAAAGAAGAAACCAAAGCTTGGATTATTGACAGTGGATGTTCAAATCATATGACTAGTGAGAAAGATAAGTTTATCAACCTTAAGAAGTGGGATGGTGGAGTTGTTAAGTTTGGAGGTGATGAATCAACTCAAATATGTGGAAAAGGTGTCATAACTATTGATGGAAAGAATAGGACTGAGGATGTTCTCTATGTCAAAGGATTACAACACAATCTTCTCAGTGTCAGTCAGATGTGCAGGAAAGGTTACAATCTTACTTTTCATGCTAATGGTTGTGAAATCAAGAAGGTAGGATCTGTAAAGCTAGTTGTAGAAGGTATCAAGACATGTGGTGATATTTATCACTTGAAAGAGGTAAATGGAAGAACATGTTTGTTGACTCAATCCAGTGAGTGTTGGCTGTATCAGAAAAGAATGGGACACAACAACTTTGATAACATGGTAAGAATAATCTCTACTCATGAAGTGAGGGATATGCCTATGATAATCAAGCCTACAAACTCTGTATGCAAGGAATGTCAAATGAGAAAGCAAAAAAAGATAAGTTTTAAAAGCAAGGAGTACTCTTCCTTGAAGCCATTGGAGCTGATTCACACAGACCTATGTGGACCTACAAGAGTAAAGAGTCAACAAGGTGAAATGTATATTATGTTTCTCATTGATGATTATTCTAGAATGACATGAGTTACTTTCTTAAGAGAAAAATCTGATGCCCTTGATAAGTTTAAAGTTTTCAATGCTTTGGTTGAAAATGAAATGGATACAAAGATCAAATGTTTAAGGTTAGATAGAGGAGGTGAGTTTACTTCAAATGAATTTGAAAAGTTTTGTGAAGATTGTGGTATTAAGAGACACTTTTTTTCTCCTAGAACCCCTCAGTAAAATGTGGTAGTGGAAAGGAAGAATAGGGTTGTTGAAGAAATGTCTAGGACAATGTTGAAAGATGCACATCTGCCTGATGTATACTAGAAGGAAGCAATTCACACTGTTGTCTATCTAAATAACTAAGTACAGTTAAGGGTCAATAGCACTAAGACCCCTTATGAGTTGTGGTATGGAAGATCTCCCTCTATGTCAGATACTTTAGGATCTTTGGTAGAAAATGCTATATCAAAAGAGATGAAGAAGACATAGGAAAGTTTGATTCAAGATGTGATGAAGGAATTTTTCTTGGTTATTCAACTAGAAGCAAGGCCTATTGATGCTACAAAAAAAGGTTAGGAAGATGATTGAAAGTACAAATGTCAAAGTAGATGAAGACTTGTATCAATTCTCATAGGATTTAGAAGACACTAGATTTGATATCTTCCCTTGCATTGAAGATGAAGTAGAAGAAGTGAAAGAAGAAAAGGAACAGGAACCTGAACAGATGCCTAAGACCCCTGCAAAGTATGTTCAAAAGAATCATTTAGTAGAGTAGATCATTGGAGACAAAAATGAAGGTGTGCAGACAAGGAGAAGGTTTGCCAAGACACATGAGCAAGTAAACTTGTTTTTTTTAATCAAAAGTGGAACCCAAGACCTTTGCTGAAGCCAACAAAGATGATGGACGGATAAAAGCAAAGGAAGAAGAACTGGATTAGATTGAAAAGAATCAGACATGGGAATTGGTTCCCATACTAGCGAATAATAATGTTGTAGGAACAAAGTGGGTGTTTTGGAACAAGCTAAATGAAGAAGGTGAAGTTGTAAGGAACAAAGAAAGATTAGTATGCAAAAGATATAGTCAAGTAGAAGGCATTGATTTTGAGGAAACTTTTGCTCCAGTAGCTAGGATGGAGACAATCAGAATGTTCCTTGCTCTTGCTACTCACATGAAATTCAAAGTGTATCAGATGGATGTCAAGTCAACATTTCTCAATGGTGACCTAGACACTAGTAGAAAAATAGAAATAAATGACTAAAAAAACTACCAAAAATTGGTCATGTCATCAGTAGTTTGGTCACGTGATTATTGGTAGTTTATTGCCGGTCATTTATCTCGCGACCAAATTTATGACTAAACAAATTTTAGTCATTAATTTAGTCATCAATTTGGTAGTTTATTTGGTAATTTGGTAGTATATTTGATAATTTGGTAGTATATTTGGTCATTGATTGTTGTTAACTGGTATATTTGGTAATTTGGTAGTATATTTGGTCATTCATTGTTGTTAACTGGTCATTGATCAATAAATGATTAAAAATTGCAGTCACTGCCAGTTCACTTGCATCTTTATTAAAAAAAACTTAATCCATCTTTATTTAAAAAAAAACTTAATCCACACAATCAACTTTTTAATTATAGTTTGATTAATAAACTTTTTGTATTAAATTTTGATGAAATAGAAAGAATAATCCCCTTTACAAGAAATCACTCACACCTCACAATCACTCACAAAAATCCACAATACATGAAAACCTTTTAAGGCATACTCTGCCTAAACACAATATTTTGCAGCACAAAGACTTTTAATTTTATTGATTTTCAAAACAGAAATATAGATATTCCATTTGAGAAGAAATCCTTCCTCAGGCCTAATTTTATTGATTTTCAAAATAGAAATACAAATATTCCATTTTAAAATAACTCCTTCCTCAGGCCGAGCTCATGAGGGAGACGATATGGCCCAAGAAACCCTTGCCTCTGCTGCTCAGCCCACTCTCCTTGCAGAAATAGCTAGAGTCCATTTCTTTTTCTTGGGGTCTCAAGGGTATCCACACCAGTTTTCACCTGCCAGACCATATAATCACACAAAGAAGAATTAAATATAGATATAGCCAACATGCCTAGAGAAATAAGAAAGTGCATAGATTTTATCTACACATTTTTACCAATTAAGTGTTATTCTATTTCTTCTAAGACTTTTATGTATTTTAATTTCTTTTACCCCGAGTGCCCTATAAGATATTTTGCAAACACCCAATTTACAAATAAATAAATCATTATTATTATACACACCATGCAATCAACAAATGAAACATGTCTTAAAAGCTTCATGCGTGCATTTTCAAATCTAGGGACATCACAAAAAGGACTGTCTTCCTTTCCACTACCGTATGCCCTGTAAGGTCCATTGAATGCTGTTAGTTATTTTTGCGGCCCAGAACCAAAGAGAAACACATCTTTCCACTTTCACATACCTTTCAATGGTCTAATAGAAATAGGAAATAACAACATATCAAAACCATCCTTGTTCACAGTGTACCACTTCACCTGGTCATTTATTTGCCATATTTCTATACTAGTGAGAAGAAGTATAAATTGAACAACTAGATGGTTTTCAAATATCAGAAGATGCAGAAATGGTATGTAGACTTAAAAAGGGTTTGTATGGTCTCAAGAAAGCATCAAGGGCTTGGTATGCAAGATTAGACAAGTACTTACTTTAGTAGGGCTTCAAGAAAGGTACTACAGATGAGACATGATCTTGATAGTTGCAGTTTATGTTGATGATATCATTTTTGGTGGAAATGATGATATGTGTAAGAGGTTTGCAGAGGAGATGCAAAAAGAAATTGAGATGTCCATGATTGGTGAAATGTCTTTCTTCCTTGGGCTTCAAATTTCCCAGCTAGATGGTGGTATCTTTATTTCTCAAGCTAAGTATGTCAAAGAATTGTTGAAGAAGTTTGGTATGGAGTATTCAAAACTAGTGAGTACTCCCATAGTCACTAGATGTCACTTGATCAAAGATGATGAGTCTCTGGAGGTAGATTAGAATGCCTATAGGTCTATGATTGGAGTGCTATTGTACTTGACTACTTCTAGACCTGATATTATGCATGTAATATGTGTAGTTGCCAGATATCAGGCCAATCCTAAGCAAACACATGAAAAGGTAGTGAAAAGGATATTCAGATACTTGAAAGGAACTCCTAACTATGGTCTATGGTATCCAAAAGGTAATGACTTTGATTTGAGTGCATACATTGATGCTGACTGGGTTGGTTGTGTTGATGATAGAAGAAGTACAAGTGGTGGTGCTTTCTTTCTAGGAAATAGATTGGTTTCATGGCAGAGAAAGAAACAAGATTCAATGTCCTTATCTACCATAGAGGCAGAGTATATAATAGTAGCCTCCTACTGTACACAAGTGTTATGGATGAAGCAAACTCTAAAGGATATCAAGGTATTGTATGATGAGACTATTCCTATTTTGTGTGATAATGCATTCCAAAACCAAGCACATAGCAATTAGGTATCACTTTTTGAGATAGAAGGTTGCAGATAAGGAAGTGAAGTTGGAATATGTCCCAACAAAGGATCAAATTGCAGATATCTTTATACATCTTTGAGGATCTTCGACAAAAGTTAGGGGTAATTGCCCCTCCTTCTTCTTACTAAGATGCACAATGGTGCATCTATCCAAGGGGAGTTCATGCTACATCTTTATCCTAGACTGATGATGGCTACCTCTTAGGGGGAGTAGGTAGTGGTGATTGATGATAGGGGGAGCTTGAAAGAAAAAGTTTGCAGATATATGATTGTTGATAAAAGGGGGAGAATGAGTAGGTATTGGATCCCTTTGTCCTTGATGTCAAAGGGGGAGAGAGTCTAAGGGGGAGCATATGTTGCCATCAATGACAAAGGGGGAGATTGTTGGCCATATGTGTTGCCATTAATGTCAACATAGCATACATTGATGTCAACAGAGCATACACTGATGCATACACTATCATGAAAGTAAGAGATTGTTCATGGTTGCATATTCCTAAGGAAGAGAAAGCTCATGATTAGAGGTCATAAAAGCTACATTCCTAATCAAAGTAGAGTTGAGTTTGAAGCCTTATTAATATGGGAATTAGAAGCACTAATAGAATCAAATGTTAAGGAAGGATGCCTGATGGCTTGAAGCATATTATATGATCTATCCTACTGATCTTGAGTTGTATGTGGTAATGCAATAAAGGCGTGGCCTCTAGAAGCAAGTGATAGTCTTTGTTTCAGAATGTCTGCTCTTTGAAGACTGTCTGGAAGATTGCTCCACATTTTCATCATTGTACTATTGAGCTTTTGCAGTTTGGAACATAGCTTCATACAATATTATTTTATGTATGTTCCAAGTTTCATGATGTTTTGATCACTGAAGGATGTTTTTTGCTGACAGCTTAAAGACAGAATTGGTTTTGTGAAGGTATTCCTAGCAGGGTGATAGAATGCTCCACATTCCTCCAGAGTTGTATATATGGCTATGTAGTTCTAAGATTGTGTCAAGAAGGTAGTAAAGGTGCTATTTCCAAATTCTCAAATCATATGTCCCTCTGCTATGAAAGTTGTGTTTGATAGAAGATCAGAATGTGATCTAGTAGAATGGTGTGTATTGAAGACCCACTGGAATGCTCTACATTCCTCTAGAAGTGAATGATTGACCTCTTAGTTTTGTGAACATGTTCTTGGATGTGCATTTCATGCCTCTTTTTTGTTTCAAGCTTCTTGGTGGTCTGCAACTTAGTTTTTCAATTGACAACATGGTGCAGTGTGTTTTAGATAACAGAGTGTTTTTCAGAGTAAGTGTTTGAAGCTATGCGGAATAATTCTTTGATGTGAAGTGGAAAAGGAGTGTTTGAATATGTTTTGTGAGTCATGTGAACTCATCTTGAAAAGTTTCACGAAGATCTTTCTTGTTTCCTGTACTACACAACATTTCCAAGCTAATATGGCCATTATACTTCAAGTCTTCATGTGATTCCCTTAAAGCTATCCTATTTTCAAATGAGTGGAGTGTGCAGATGTCATTCCTTAGTGTTTGAAGAAGTAAAGGATGTTTTGGACCTGGGTAAGTGCAAGAAGATGGGGGGCCAAAAAGGGGTCTTAAGTGGCCACTTTTTTTCTGAAATCAGGAAATGCTGGCCTTGGATGAGAAATTGAGCATAGTTACACTCAAAATTTGGAGATGCAACCAAAACAATATTTGTAGTGCTCCGAGTCTACTTTCTAAACTACTATTTTTTTTGAAAATGGCATAGATTAAGGGGTTCAAAAGAGGGAGCCACAAAAATTGGTGTTGTTTCTATCAAAAAAACATAACATAGCATGTTTTGTGGCTCCCTCAAAAGGTCAACTTTTTTTTGGTATTTTTAAAATCACTTTAGTGAGAAATTAGCTAATAGTATGTAGTTTATGCCCGGTTTTTCTGATAATTTTTTGATGAATATTTGATTTTTTACTAATTTTCAAAGTGGACACTCCTAAAAAATAGAATTTTGGCCGTGCTACCCCTATAAATTTTGAAAACTAATTGAAAAACATTTTTTTCTTTTTTTAATATGTGTAGAATGGAGTCTAGTTTCTAAATATGTAATTTTTTTGAAATTTCAATGAATAGTTAATTTACAATGAAAAAAAGACCAAACAGTGGTTTTTGCCCAAAAACAGACACACAAACAAAAGAAATTAAAGATGAAAGGCTTAACATTGTTAAAATGTGAAAAAAATCACATTGTCAAATAGCTAAGTGAAAGCCTAACATTACCCAGGTGTTCGATTTGTTTGACCTTGAAACACGTGTAAATCTGAGGGTTAGCACGAACGAAATTATGTGAAATCTTGGAGAATATGGAAAAACACGTCTGTGGATGTTGAAAAGGCACTCCAAGCCTTTGGGTTGGAAATCCAAAGCAAATCCCAAACCCAAGGCTTGGGATTCCCAAAGCAAAACATAACGTGAGCGTGTTATAACGCGCTCACTATTGTTTGATTTGCATTTTCCCTTCTCTGCAAAAGTTTGTGTTGTTTGTCATGTTTTAAATAACGTGAGCGCATTATAACGTGCTCGTGTTATGTTCCCCTTGAATTTTTTTATGTTCAAGGTTATTAATCATGTATGTATGTATGTATGCCTATATGTATGTATGTATAGTGTCGAGGGTAGAGGAGGGTAGAGATGGGAGTGAGCCAGATAGGGGAGGAGAGGGGTGGATACGGATTGAGTGATTAAGGTTTAAGTTTGAGGGTTGAGGGTTTAGGGATAGGATTTAGAGTTTAGGGATAAGGGATTAGAGTTTAGGACCTTGAGGGATTAGGGTTTAGGGTTGAGGCTTTAGGGATAGCGTTTAGGGTTAAGGGTCAAGGGATTAGGGTTAAGGTAGAGTGTTGAGGGTAGAGGGATTAGGGATAGGGTTTATGATTGAAAGTTTAGGGTTGAGGGATTAGGGTTTAAGGTATAGTTTTGAGGGTTGAGGGTTTAGGGATAGGGTTTAGGATTTAAGGTTTAAGTGTTGAGGGTTGAGGATTTAGGGATAGGGTTTATGGTTTAGGGATAAGGGATTAGGGTTTAGGGTTTAGGGATGTACAATTAAGGGGTACCATAAATAAACTAGAATTTAGGAAGGGTTGGGAAAATTTTGTGAATCATCATGGGCTAGAGATTAGAGATTTTGTTGTGTTCAAGTACATATCCAAGTCATAATTTAAGGTTAAGATATTTCAAAGAATAGGGTGTGTGAAAAACATCAATGCTCTTTGGCTTATGAATACCAACATTGATACAGATAAAAGATGCCCTTCTTCTAACAGAGTATGCAGTTCAAGTGAACAGATGGGCAACAAGTTGTCGAATGAGTTGGTTTAATGGGCGTGCCTCCTTCATGGCCTAGGTGGGTAGGAGTGGGATGTAAAATTAAGGGGTACCATAAATAAACTGGAATTTAGGCAGGGTTGGGAAAATTTTGTGAATCATCATGGGCTGGAGATTGGAGATTTCGTTGTGTTCAAGTACATATCCAAGTCATAATTTAAGATTAAGATATTTCAAAGAATAGAGTGTGTGAAAAATATCAATGCTCTTCAGCTTATGAATACCAACATTGATAAGATAAAAAAATTCCCTTCTTCTAACAGAGGATGCAATTCAAGTCAACCAATGGGCAGCAAGTTGCTGATGTTGAATTGGTTTCTGATTAAGAAAACAATGATGTTGTTGAAGCAATGGAAGAAAATCAAAATTGTAAGTCTAATTTAATTTATTTCAACTCTCAAAGTAGGCATTTGAATTGTAGCTTTACCTAGAGGATTGGTATAACAAAAACTTAATTATGTCACAAGCCTTTCTTTGAAGAAGCCTGGACGTTATGGACCCTATCATCTAGAAAAGCACATGACAGTGAACTCTGCCCCACCTTCAAATAAGATATTTACCTTTTAATTCAATGAAAATGAAGTCATGAAATGTAAACCGACCATGCATACTAGTAAGGCCAAATTCTCTACCTTCTATTCTTATTACTCTTACTTTATTAAGAGAAGAGTGTCAAAAAGAATGGATTTAATTGTAAGCTAACATAAGGCAAAGAAGTTTTGTTATTACATTTTTCTAAGGGATCTCTAATAGTCTAATATAATGCAATCTTCTATAATATGAACATCTGCATTTGTGTGAATGCTAAGCTTTAATATAGTAGAGTATTAAATCAATGCAATCAACTATTTATTAGGTTAAAATAACTTAGTTTTTGTAATGGTTTGGGAATGCAGGAGTTGTCAAAAATAGGTGAATGTCCTCTACAATTATCAAGAGAAACTTTTTTAGTAGTTCTTGTGGATAGAGCCAGTAAACAATGGGAAATTATTTGCCTGTTTCAAACAATATACCTCCCCTAAGTGCGAGGTGGACAGAAAAAAACATAGATGTACCCCAATGCAAAGATTTTCTCATAATGATCATTATTCTGATTTCAACTGTTAATTACTCACTGTGGATGTACCATACGTAAAGCTTTTCTCATAGTGTGTACACCTATTGGCATAATGAACCCCAGATGGGCCAGAAAAACATGCCATATAACATTACTAACATTAAAAAAGTTCATAGCCATTTTTCTAACATATTCTTGCAACTCAGATATTTTTAAGAGAAGAGTGTCAAAAATGATGGGTTTAACAACCTAACATAAGGCAAAGCAGTTTTGTTGGGTTTAGGGATAGGGTTTAGGGTTGAGGGATTATGGTTTAAGGTATAGTGTTGAGGGTTGAGGGTTTAGGGATAGGGTTTAGGGTTGAGAGATTAGGGTTTACGGTTGACGAATTAGGGTTTAATGTTGAGAGTTAAGGGTTGAGGGTTTAGGGATAGGGTTGATGGTCATAGGATTAGGGTTAAAGTAGAGTGTTGAGGGTAGATGGATTAGGGATAGGGTTTAGGGTTGAAGGTTTAATGATTGAGGGTTGAGGCTTTAGGGCTGAGGGTTAAGGGATTGGGGTTTAAAATATAGTGTTGAGCATAGAGGGTTTATGGATAGGTTTTAGGGTTTAATTTTTAAGGGTTAAGAGTTGAGGGATAGGGTTTAAGGTTTAGGGTTTAAGGTATAGTGTCGAGGGTTGAGGCTTTAGGAATAGGGATAGCGTTTAGGGTTTAGGGATGAGGGATTAGGGTTGAGGGTTGAGGGATTAGGGTTTAAGGTATAGTGTCAAGGGTTGAGGGTTTATTGATAGTGTTTAGGGTTAAGGGTTGAGGGATTAGGTTTTAGGGTTGATGGATTAGGGTTTAAGGTATAGTGTTGAGGGTTGAGGGTTAAGGGATTAGGTTTTAGGGTTGATGGATTAGGGTTTAAGGTATAGTGTTGAGGGTTGAGAGTTTAGGGATAGGGTTTAGGGTTGACAGATTAGTGTTTAATGTGAAGGTTAGGGTTAGAGTGTCAAGGGTAGAGGGATTAGGGATAGGGTTTAGGGTTGAAGGTTTAAGGATTGAGGGTTGAGGCTTTAGGGATGAGGGTTTAAGGCTTAAGATATAGTGTCAAGTGTTGAGGGTGCAGGGATAAGGTTTAAGTTTTTAGGGTTGAGGGTTGAGGGATAGGGATTAGGGTTTAAGGTATAGTGTTGAGGGTTGGTGGTTTAGGGATAGGGTTTAGGTCTGAGGGATTAGGGTTTAAGATATAGTGTCGAGTGTCGAGCGTGTAGGGATAGGTTTTAGGGTTCAAGTTTTAAGGGTTAAAGGTCGAGGGATTAGAGTTAAGGGTTGAGGGATTAGGGTTTGACATCGAGGGTATAAGGATTAGGGATAGGTTTGGAGGGTTTAGGGATAAGGGATTAGGGTTTCGAGATAAGAGATTAGAGTTGAGGGATGACGGATTAGCATTGAGGGTTGAGGGATTAGGGTTTAGGGATAAGGTTTAGGGTTGAGGGATTAGGGTGTAAGGTATATTGTTGAAGGTTTAGGGATAGGGTTTAGGGTTGAGGGATTAGAGTGAAGGGTTGAGGGATTAGGATTTGACGTTGAGGGTTGAGGGTTGAGGCTTTAGGCTTTAGGGTTTAGGGATAGGGTTGAGGGTCCAGGGATTAGAGTTAAGGGTTGAGGGATTAGGGTTTGACATTGAGGGTTGAGGGTTGAGGTTCGAGGGTCGAGGGTTGAGGGATTAGGATTGAGGGTTGAGGGATTAGGGTTTAAGGTATAGTGTTGATGGTTAAGGGTTTATTGATAATGTTTAGGGTTGAGGGTTGAGGGATTAGGTTTTAGGGTTGATGGATTAGGGTTTAAGGTATAGTTTTGAGGGTTAGGGATAGGGTTTAGGGTTGACAGATTAGTGTTTAATGTTGAGGTTAGGGTTAGAGTGTCGAGAGTAGAGGGATTAGGGATACGGTTTAGGGTTGAAGGTTTAAGGATTGAGGGTTGAGGCTTTAGGGATGAGGGTTTAAGGCTTAAGATATAGTGTCAAGTGTTGAAGGTGCAGGGATAGGGTTTAAGTTTTAAGGGTTAAGGGTTGAGGGACATGGATTAGGGTTTAAGGTATAGTGTTGAGGGTTGATGGTTTAGGGATAGGGTTTAGGTTTGACGGAATGGGGTTTAGGGTTGATGACTTAGGGTTTAATGTTGAGAGTTGAGGGTTGAGGGTTGAGGGTTTAGGGATAGGGTTGATGGTCAAGGGATTAGGGTTAAAGAAGAGTGTCGAGGGTAGAGGGATTAGGGATAGGGTTTAGGGTTTAAGGTTTAAGGATTTAGGGTTGAGGCTTTAGGGATGAGGGTTAAGGGATTAGGGTTTAAGATATAGTGTCAAGTGTCGAGCGTGTAGGGATAGGTTTTAGGGTTCAAGTTTTAAGGGTTAAGAATTGAGGGATTATAGTTAAGGGTTGAGGGATTAGGGTTTGACGTCGAGGGTATAAGGATTAGGGATAGGGTTGGAGGGTTTAGGGATAAGGGATTAGGATTTAAGGTATAGTATTGAGCCTGTTGAGGGTTTAGGAATAGGCATAGCATTTAAGGTTTAGGGATAAGAGATTAGAGTTGAGGGATGATGGATTAGGGTTGAGAGTTGAGGGTTAAGGCATTAGGGTTTAGGGATAAGGTTGAGGGTTGAGGTTTGAGGGATTAGGGTTTAAGGTATAGTGTTGAGGGTTTAGGGATAGGGTTTAGGGTTGAGGGATTAGGATTTGATGTTGAGGGTTAAGGGTTAAGGCTTTAGGGTTTAGGGTTTAGGGATAGGGTTGAGGGTCAAGGGATTAGAGTTAAGGGTTGAGGGATTAGGGTTTGATGTTGAGGGTTGAGGGTTGAGGTTCGAGGGTCGAGGGTTTAGGGATAGGGTTGAGGGTTGAGGGATTAGGGTTAAAGTAGAGTGTCGAGGGTATAAGGATTAGGGATAGGGTTGGAGAGTTTAGGGATAAGGGATTAGGGTTTAAGGTATAGTATCGAGCCCGTTGAGGGTTTAGGAATAGGGATAGTGTTTAGGGTTTAGGGATGAGGGATTAGAGTTGAGGGTTGAGGGATTAGGGTTTAGGGATAAGGTTTAGGGTTGAGGTAGACAAGGAGTGACTGAGAGACATAGAGAGGGGAGAGGTAGAGAGGTGAGGGGGAGAGATAAGTGAGATATAGAACATGAGCTAATGGAACTAGAGGTGAGATATTGTAAAGGTGCTATCGAAGGTGAGATAGGCACAAATATTTATGTATCAATCTATAGCAAGACAAAACACAAACACGTTATAACACGCTCACATTTTGTCCTATTATAGAAATGGTAAAAAAGTGTTGACCCCCATGTTCTAGGTCCACATCCTCTATTTTCATGCTGATTATGCATGTGCTCCGACAAAAAAGAAATGATTTCATGTTGTTGGGAAGTTCACATGCACATTTTACACATTCTACCACATTTGCATGATCTTTCCACCACCTTTTCTACTTTACCAACTTGAGAAAGAGGAAATAACATAGTTTTCACACCATGTTTGATATATATCTATTCAAGTTTCAATTTTTGTAGTGTTGCAATGTTAATTATGTTTCAATTTTAGGAATTTAACATTATAGATTGGTTAATAGTATTGTTATTAGTAATTACATTTGAGTGTTATTCAATTTAACATTGAAAAGGAAGCAAGTGGTGAAAAACTCAAATTGTTGAGGAGTTTGATGCAAGAAGAAAAAACACACTACATAATTAGGTACTCTCTCCATTCAAATCTTTATTTTTTAGGTATGTCAAGTCTTTACATGCATGTTCTTTACATTTTCTAATTCTATTTGAATTACTTTATCGTGCTTTATCATACATGTTTAAAATAGACACATTCCTAATCAAGAAAGCAGCCTACAATCTCACATGATGCCATGTATATTTTCTACAGTTGGGCTCTTTAATAATTATGTGTAATAAACAGACCTTAACATACCATGATGTCAAACTATACAAAAATAAATCCTTACAACATAATAAAAATACAATCCTACTATTATCTTGTCATATTAACAAGTTAAAATACAAATGAATAGGTGCCAAGATCATACAAGTATGCACATGACATGATGATTTGTATGCACATATCTTGGGCTAGGACATTCCTTATGCACCTATTCATGGTGATTTGTACATGCACATGACACAACAATTGTTGTCTATTCTTTCACAAGCCACCCAAATCCTAGTATCCCTAGTACCAACAAAACACCTTCTCAATTCCAAATCCTAGTAGCCCTAGTAACAACAAACATGTCAAATTGGGTCTGCCTCAACCTTTTCAAGCATGAAGTCCCATGTACTCTTTTCATGGCTGCAATAATTTTCTTTGTATGCTTTGTACCTATTTTGGTTGAGTGACATTTACTCTTTTACATGATGATTGTATGTACATTTACTATGAAGGGTTGAATGACATATATTTTAGTTATTTGTATGGATTCATTTCTTAGGAACTAATATTGGTATCTTTATCATGCTACAGATAAATTCTCCATCATGTCGAGAAAACGATCAAGAATTAAACCAACACAGGAAGAGATAGAAGCTAAGAATGCAAAGAAAACAATGGCTATGAGGGAAGTTCGTGAGAAGAGAAAATTAGACATGATAAATGAAGACATGTCAATTGAAGAGGAACCACAACCATCACAAAGAGATATGGTATTGGTGGCACAAAGAGAATGAATGCAAAAACTTCATGCTATGAGAGATTTGAATACCATAGTTGGAGACACGTCCTCTACTGCAAGTCAACATGTAGGGACACCATCTACCACATCTCAAGTTGAGAGTACATCATCACTCACGTGTGATGAAGGAGGTACGCCATCATTCCCACCTCAACCTCAAGGTACGTCATCTATTCCATCTTCGATCGAAGGTATGCCATATAGCCCATCTCATTTAAATATTGATGAAATTCTTAATGTTGAGATGAATTTATCTAACTTAACACCACCTAGAATTTTGCATAGAAAGCCAAAGTATTTGATTGATATTGATGAGAATATTTTGCAGCCACTGGAAGGTAAGATTCCAAAATGCACTTGTAGAAGATATGCTCATAAGATTTGGAGATTGTTCTTTGAAAAGTTAAATGAGACTGCAAGATGTCAACTATTCCTTGAAATGATGCGAAGTATAAAGTATAGGTCCATCATGAAGATTCTTGGGTTGAGAACATTAGAGGCTTCAAGTGAAAAATCTATTGTCAAGGATCTACTAAGTGCGTATGAGAGTGTGGGTAACACCTCACGCACAAAAGATAGTAATGCAACATGGTGTGTGATTACATCGACTATAGTAAGTAGTCAAACGAGGAAAGCTCATCTCATTAGAAAGACGAGTCAAGAATTGAGAATTAATAGAAATTTTTTATCAAGAGCCGTTGGAAGACGCCAAAGAATTGAGGACACTAATAAAACAAGGGTATCTCTAAATCAAAGGGATGTGGTAAGAAGGAGAATCGGTAGTCAGAACTATGAGCCACATCCAAAGCATTTTTTGGATGAGACTCAAACATAGTTTTATGCTAAATTTCTAGAAAAAGTATCCTCAAATTAAAATTTGTCAAAGATATTTTGAAATGCTAAAACCTTTCCATGTCAAGAAAAATAACACATGCACTACTTGTTGTTGTAGATTACATATTTAATTTTCTAACCATTTTGATGTTTATAGGTCTATATGTTTAGATATGCATACTAACAATGTTTTGTAGGGTTGTGCCATACGTGCCCCACCAACATCTTCAATAGACTTCATATCAAGAATTTTATGTGAAAGAGAGGAAGGTCAAATATTCTACAAGAAATTATGCTTGGATGGCACATGTCATCGTTGCGATAGCTTGCAACATTTGCCAATATGTGAACATATGGAAAGAACACATGCGGTTGGAAATGAACTAGTAGAGTTTGGCAAGTATAAAATAGTGGCATACAATACAAAAGATGGTAAAGAAGCAAAGAGGTGTGAATTGGTTATTGAAAAGATTCCAGTGTATTAGTTTATGCCTATATTTCGTGATAGCATAGTGTATGAGTATGCAAGACATGCCCATAGAGCTCGATGGTTGGACTTGCAATTCAAGTTATGCAAGGACACATTTCTGATTGGTAGCATTGTTTCAGTCATCGACTTTGTAGAGAACTACAGTCTACAGCCACAGTGTGAGGTGCAATCACAATATTACAACTCCACACAGGTTTCTATATTTGTGCACATCGCATTCATCCATGCGAATGATAGTACATACGATGACAGAAAGATCATAAGGGAGTATAATTTCTATATTAGTGATGATCGCATGCATTCTACAGAGTTCATACAAGGTTGCTTTCAGGTATTGTACAATGATTTGGCTAGAAGGGGCATATCGTTCAGTCAGCATATCATATGGTCAGATAACTATGCATCACAATTCAAGAACTTGGAATTTCTATTGGCTGAGTAGGAGGCATAATTTTATAGGTATTCAACATATGTAGAACTTTTGTGAGGCCGGGCATGGAAAGGGGGAGCATGATGGTGTAGGAGCATGTATCAAAATAGCAATAGCATGAGAAGAGTTAAAGTATAAAAACAATACAAAGTTGACAGATGCAAAATTGATTGTCGAGTGGTGTAATGCTTCCATGGGTCCAGGTAATGAAGGTAAGTCTTTAGTTCGTAGATTTTTTTGGTTGATAGATGATACTAACATTGCACCATATGAGGACTATTGTACACTGATAGGATCAAATGAGATGCACTCTTTCAGAAGCTCAATTGCAGGTTCATGGAGTATCCATACGCGAAAGATGTCATGCTTTTGTTCTTCTTGTACAATTCAAGCTTGGATGAGTGCGAGTCAAAGGAGTGGGTTGACGAATGGTAGTTAAGTTATCTTAGCCCACTTGACATGTATCGACCCCCGATGGCACTGAAACTAACACAGATGGAATCATCAGTTGATTTTCACCACATATCAGATCTAGTTCAACCAGGTAATATATCTATTTGCATAGTTTTTGAAATTCCTAATGTCATCTTACTTTGTAGTGTTTTTATAATGTTGACTAATTTCATCTAATTTGCTAGCTATATCAATGTAGGGCACGTATATGAAGTTATTACAGATGAAGATAATGAAGAGGGAACAAATTATTACTTATGTTATTGTGTTAAGGCCAAAAAGAAATTGGAGGCCCTAGTTATAGATGGAGAAAACATTGAATACCCTACAGGCTCAGTGGTTATTACTGGAACATGGCTTAGAAGGTACCCACATAAGAGTGTTAATGTTTGGCTATTTCAGGACTTTGACACACATCAGAAGATTCTTCATTACTTGAACCTTGTCATGGCATCCAATGTTCATTTGATATAGTATCGGGGTAGACCTTTGAATAAAATCTTATGGAAGGTCCGTGAGTCTGACCATGAAGCAATACTTGACACAATAAAGAGTAGAGTAGACTCAGATAGTTCATTGGATTAATATGTAAGTATTCACATTGATTTTGTAAAGTCATGTTACATTAAGTTGTAAGTATGTACATTAATTTGTAAGGTTTGTCTTTTTTTATTTCCTGCTGCACTTTTACACATATACACATTTTTACATCATCATGTTATGCTTCATGGGGTTAGACCTAAGTGATGGATGAAGTTGATTATGAGAATAATGTATAAAATCTAGGTAATGTATAAAATCTAGGTAATGTATAAAATATAGGTGTCTCTAATTGTGATGTAGAGGCAATGGGATGGTTGGAGGATGGCAAATTAGACAAGGTTTCCTTATGCTATAAAGCCCAAATTTCATGATCAT
Organism: Cunninghamia lanceolata; assembly: GCA_027924645.1. Classification (NCBI taxonomy): domain Eukaryota; kingdom Viridiplantae; phylum Streptophyta; class Pinopsida; order Cupressales; family Cupressaceae; genus Cunninghamia; species Cunninghamia lanceolata. The sequence continues at coordinate 420,135 of BSBN01000814.1, forward strand.
TATACAAAAGTGCGAGCAGCAGTTAGAAACTCTGAATTCTTCATAGAAAAGGTGATTTCAGATGCTATGGGACCCATTCCAATCATTGCCAAAGGCAAACCAAACTCAGGATTAACACTTCCTTCACAAACCCAAGAAATGACTTGTAGCCCTAAAAAAGAGAACAATCCTAATAACTTTTGATACAGATCTTCAAACATAGAACTTTGACAATCAGTAGATATTGATTTGGACTCCCTATCACATATCCAAAATTGGGTATAGGTTGTTTTGTACGATATACCCTAACCTATAACTCCTTTCAATAACCTAAAGCCCCAATTAGGCCTAAAATACAGAGAGACCCCCCTTAAATTCACACACAGAACTCAACCAATGACTTGAGCACTTAGTATTCATGCCAAAACTATGAATTTTGTGGGTTTTGTCCTCCTACAATCTGTTGTTCCCAAAAATGCCTCTATGGTTCCTTCTCTATGTCTCTAAACATCACCTAACACATGGTTTTGTTAGGTTTCCTCAAAGAAAACTTCTTCTCCTCAGATTTCCTACCAAAAACTCATCATAGCATATTAGAACAGACCTACTACAACCCATTCCATTGATCAAAAGTGAATCAAATCAGTGGAATGGCCAAAAAATGCATGATTCTTACCAAAACCCTAGATAAGGGTTTCTTAAACTATTTTTAGGAAAATGAGTCTTACTCTACTCTAGAATTGTTTCAAGATGCCAAACTAGATGCAAATAAATGTCAACTCACTCTAGTTTCATTCCACTACCATGGTACTTCAATTGCACCAATGGTGCAGGGGCACCTAGGTTGTCATGCCTCCAAGAGGGGTCAAAAAATGATTTTTTTTTTGATTGAGTCAATTGTATGTAATAAGGTCTTCTAAGACCATTTCATTTCTTTTTAAGTCACTTTGAGTCATTTGGGGTCAGTTTGAGTATTTGAGTCATGTTGCAAACAATTGTCAATGTTGTCAAGTTGCATAAAGCAACTTTTGCATTTTTGGTGTCCTGCTCCTGATGCGACCAAACTGACAGTTCCAATGCATCTAGATGGGTACGTTTAGACTAGGCATGGTTTTTTTTTTCACCCAAACATGTCGAAACAATCCAAGCTACATTGTACCGATGATATCCCTGAAGAGTCCAAAGTGCAAAAAGGCAGTAATCTTTGACGAGATGTTACTTGAAAACTGTGTCACTTAGAAACATTCCGTCTGAGGAAACACAATCATGTAGAGTGCCTCTATAATAACCTCTCTCAGTCTTTTATATCTCTGAGGCATTTGCCCGTGGTGAAAGGTCTTTTGCTGCCCCAAAAATCGTCAGGAGGCAGTGTAAAGTTACAAAGGGGTGTAACTTTCGTCCTGCTCCTAATGCGACCAAACTGATAGTTTCAATGTGTCTGGATGGGTATATTTATGCTAGGCATGGTCCTTTTTTTCACCCAAACATGTCGAAACAGTCCGAGCTACATTGTACCGACGATATCCCTGAAGAGTCCAAAGTGCAAAAAGGAAGCAATCTTTGACGAGATGTTACTCAAAAACTGTGTCACTTAGAAACATTCTGTCTAAGACAACACGATCATGTAGAGTGCCTCTACAATAACCTCTCTCAGTTTTTTATATCTCTGAGACATTTTCCCATGGTGAAAAGTTTTTTGCTGCCCCAAAAATTATCAGAAGGAGGCAGTATAAAGTTGCAATGGGGTGTAGCTTTCATCTTGCTCCTAATGCGACCAAACTGATTATTCCAATGTGTCTAGATGGGTACATTTACACTAGGCATAGTCCTATTTTTCACCCAAACATGTCGAAACAGTCCGAGCTACATTGTACCGACGATATCCCTGAAGAGCCCAAAGTGCAAAAAGGCAGCAATCTTTGATGAGATGTTACTCGAAACCGTGTCACTTAGAAACATTCTGTTTAAGGCAAAATAATCATGTAGAGTGCCTCTACAATAACCTCTATCAGTTTTTTATATCTCTGAGGCATTTGCCCATGGTGAAAGGTTTTCTACTGCCCCAAAAATTGTTAGAAGGAGGCAGTGTAAAGTTGCAAAGGGGTGTAACTTTCATCCTACTATTGATGCGACCAAACTGACTATTGCAATGCATCCGGATGGGTACATTTACGTTAGGTATGGTCCTATTTTTCACCCAAACATGTCGAAATAGTCTGAGCTACATTGTACTGATGATATCCCTGAAGAATCCAAAGTGCAAAAAGGCAACAAACTTTGATGAGATGTTACTAATAAACTGTCACTTAGAAACATTCTGTCTAAGGCAACACAATCACGTAGAGTGCCTCTACAATAACCTCTCTCAGTTTTTTATATCTCTAAGGCATTTGCCCGTGGTGAAAGGTTTTCTGCTGCCCCAAAAATTGTCAGAAGGAGGCAGTGTAAAGTTGCAAAGGGGTGTAACTTTTGTCCTGCTCCACGGCACAAGTTTTAAGTTGATTTCCTCCAAGGTGCCAATGTGAGGTTGTTTTGATGTCAAAGGGTGCCTTGATTCATGATGTTGAATCTCCTTCCTCCTAGGCGCCAAAATGAATAGTTTAGACAAGAAAAGGTGCCTTAGTATACTTAGCTCATTTCTTGGCAATTTTATGGCTTCAATCACTTGTTCAAACCTATAGGAGACCATTTTACACTTAGGTGCTAGATCTTAGGATTTAGAAAATCTTCCTTCAAGGTGCCAAAATGAGGTTATTTAGACACAAAAGTGCACCTCCATACAAGATGCTTATTTTCCTTCCACTTAGGTGCTCATTCATGATGATCCAAGTGACAATAGGTGCCTAGGCTTCCTTTGGTAAGATTTAGTCATTTTGAAGGTTCTAACACTAGGCGCTACAATTGGAAGTGATTTGAAGTTCATTTTCCTCTAGGCGCCCAAAATGGATGGTGGAGACAAGAAAAGGCACCTAGGCTTCTTTTGATGATTTTTAAAGTCTTCCTAAGTTATATTATGTTATATTGACCCTTAGGCGCAAATGGATGATCTAGGATGACTCTAGGTGCATATCCAAGGTGATATCTTTCTAGGTGCAATCTTCACTAAGTTTAGACTTCACTTTATATCAAGGTGCCAAAATGGATAGTTTAGAGAGAGGCAAAAATGCACCTAGAGGTATGATACTTAGTTTGATGTGTTTGATCAACTTGGATAATCAAGATGAATTGCCTCCCTTAGGGCACCCTCCTTTATACTTTGAAACATCCTTTCAATATCAAGGCACAATTTTGAGGTTGTTTGGATGATGAAAGGTGCCTTGAGTTCTAGGTGGAGTTTTGAGCTTGTGCAAGTAGAGAAATGCCCCTAAGGTCTTAAAGCAAATTTGCACCTAAAACTAAAAATCTCTGAGGTATGACTTATGGAAGCCTATAGCCCCAATGTTATGTTGCATACTAAAATTAGGTAAGACTCAATGTAATCTCATAACCTCACCTTATATGCAAGAGGAATTACATTTAATAACCACAATGGTCATCATGTGCTCATAAGCATATGATTTTGACTATCTTATTCAAAACAACAAACATACTCTTTGCATCCCAATATGGTATAATAACAAGAAATTAAGAAATATTTTCAATTGACCAACTCATAAAGAATATGGATCAGCATACTCATTTGAATATTTTCAATTGAGCAACTCATAAAGAATATTAATATTTTCTGTTCAACATGATGATTCATTTTTTTTTTAAATACAACTTTTATCTTTTAGTTCCAAAATGAGGTTTAGGTGATACTTGAATAACAATAGCTAGCTTACTGGATCAACAAACATCCTATGTAATACAATTGGACTTTAAATATTTGAAGTAGCCATCTACAAATATCCATTCAAACGTGGATTTATAATGCAAGTATGGACACCATCAATAAAAAAGATTTGTATTAACCAAATATCCATATAGGCATACATCAATATTTGTCGATATAAGTATAACATATATATACAAAATAGCCATATAGGCTTACAAGAATGCTATATAGGCATACAATGTCAACTATATGCAATACAAAATATATGTCCACAAATGCCATATAGGCATACAACAAAGGAACACAATAAAAAGTCATTCCCCTCTGGTTGGTGAAGAGAATAGATCATGGGCAGCCTTTGATCTTCTAGGGGATGGAGACACGTATGTGGGTGGTCTACTACAAACTTGAGGGCTGCTCCTCCTATTTAGTTCTTCCTACATCTTTAGTTGTTACAATAAAAAGTATAGACATTAATATATAGAAATTACATGTTATAAAAAATGAAACATTTAACAAAATAATCACTTACCGCTACCATATAATCTGTCTCCTCACTTGCCTCAATAGCAGGAATAGGCCGTGGTGATGTCATGTCCTATAGAAACCATCTAGATAGAAATTAAACTTCAAATCAATAATCTTTTGATTTTTTAAAAATAAACAACTATAACAATGAATGTAAATTGAAATTTACTAATCTACCTCATACCCCTGTCAATGCCATGGAGCTATGAATCGTAGAGGTCACATCATGCTCCATTGCCCTCTGAACATCGGGAGGTGTCTCCATAGCCTGTATCATCTGGAAATAAAACAACATTATTCAATTACGAAAACTATAATAGTGATGCAAATCATGGCTCCTAACATACACACATGTTCATCTAAACATGGAAGTACACACAATAAAGCACACAAGTCACATACAAAAATCTAGTAAGTACAATTCATTCTTTAAACTATTTATTTTATTACCTTTGTGAAGCTTTGAAGTCCACCACCGCTGGCAGGTGTTGCCGTAAAATCTCCAATATTAACCTATTCAACATCCAAAATCAGATATTAGAATACCATTCATATAATGATGCTATTCACATGTAATATTTATAATTGTTTACTAGTTACATACCCTGACAATAGATGATCTAGTGTACTATGCAGGTGGAGAACCACTGAAAACTACATCAACGCTATGACCCTGAAATTTCATTAAAATCATCAAACTAAATTAGTTGATCTTGCATTTCAAAAATAAAATTTAATAAATTAAATTCAATAAACTTGCTAATATTTACCTGAGTATCAAGGCTGAAAGTCTCACTCAGGAGGGTATCTGTCATCACCATCTGCTTAGTTGTAGATGTAGCCTGTGCACCTGTGTCTTGACTATCCATGGGGTCATAACCACAGGCTAACCTACAAGTCTGACAATCATGGGGTGGGACCCTACTCCTCGTACTATCTCCCAACCCACTATGTGTTGCAGGACTGGCATGCTCTATGATGCTCTGGGTCAAGGCACTAATGGACTGAAGTGTATCAACCTCAACACTCTCCTTCACAATGGAAGGGATAGAAACATGCTCATGGGCTGGTCTACTGATTACTCATCTCACTACCCAGTGTGGCTCAACACGTGCCCCTGGTCTATCTTGTGCTGACCCCCCACCTCTACCCTAGAAGTCCCGCATATCAAAATAGTTTGGCACTTTATTGAGGACAAACTCGCAATAGAGTTTCCTCAAAAAGTATTGCGGGACCTTATTATTATTGCATTGAGGATGGTAAAAAACCATCTACCACCTCTGCCCAAAATTGTCCCTTATCACTTGGTTGTTGCACCAATGGATAGGGAACCTTTTGCATGTAATGGGTGGAGGTTGATTTGTTTGTGGGTTTGTGAAAATCGAACACAAGTCTAATTTTGTAATTTGTAATTTTTTCACATCTTGGTATGACAACTTGTCTGCATAATAGTCTCTAAACTCTCTCCTCTTATCCGTCCAACTAGATATTTGCTTGCTAATCGAATCTACATTTGATAACATAGATTCAAGAGATTCAACAAGCGTGGACCTATGCAAGGTTGAAGTGGAAGGATCTTTCAACCTTGCAATTATATCTTCAATTTCTTTTTTGTTGTTTTCAATTTGCCCCATTATATTTTATTGTGTTCTAGGGGCATGTCAAGGAATGGATGGAGGAGGTTGTTGTTCTGCAGGTATTTCCTCCTCAGGATTTTGTGGATTTTGAGGAGGAGGTGCATTAACATTTCCTGATAATTAACGAAACATACATAAAAAATCAACTCAAACCTACCTATTTAGAAACAAATTCAAACAAAAAAATAGATAAAACTCACTCCTTTGGCATGATCGACGTCGTGGCAGCATTTTGGTGACGAATCGATAAGATTTTTGTGTTGAATTGAGTTTTCCAAAATACGAGCGCGCTTCCTAGGGTTTGCAGGCCACGGGTATAGAGGAGAAAAAAGAAATGAAATGAGATGACAAGCTTTTTTTTTAATTTATAATAAATCATAATGCACTTGCGTTATGGTTTGGTTTTGATGAGCCTTAGGCTCATCATTACCAAACCATAACGTGAGCGCGTTATAACGCGCTTGCGTTATGCATTATTTTTTTTTGAAAAAAAATTGGCCACTTTTTGGCCCCCCATCTTTTTGCACTTACCCACTTGGTTAAGCAAGTTTTAGGGTCTGCAAGGCCTAAATCTTCTGCTAGGGTAATGTGTTGTTTCAATTAGGACCTATCTTCTACATGTTTCATAGTGTGTGTTGTCTGGCTGACTTGCAAATGTATTGTTCATGTTGTATCTGACCAACAAGCAATGTAATCAATGTAATATCATGTATAAATAGTGAATCCAAGTGAGTGAGGTAAGGTATGATTGCAAGATGATTTGAAAAGGTTTGCAAGCAGATAAAAGAAGAACAAATGCATTATTGATGTGCGACTATGGGAGAAAGAGAATATGTTGTTGATGCTATCCAGATTCATCTTGAAGACATATTTGTGATAGTGATCAAGTATTGAGTGTGCCTAATTGATCAGATCTTTAGAAGAAAGTGTGAGGAGGCAGAAGTGCAATCATCAAAGGTGTGAGCTTCAATGACAGTTTTTAGACAGTAAGAAAAGACTGTTATATTGTAATCTTTTGTAAGTGTATTCTCATTTTAGGGAGTAGTTGTGATGCAGGAGCATCCCTAGTTCAAGAGCAAGCTTCCATCAACCAAAAACATTTGAATCTTAGTTTATTTCTTTTCATTTTCCAGTTTAGTTCAGTCAGTAGTAGTTTCTATATTTTTGTCCACATTCTACCATAGTTGCATTTCAGATCTTACAGAGATGGACTTAGCATCTAGATACATTCATACACATCATATCAAAATCTCAGATTATTTGGTTAAGGTACTAGAAAGATATCGCTATCAGAAGATCGACTGTTTTCTCATAATAGAGCATCATAACAGTCTCAGACAATCAGCTAAAGGAGAAGACTTGTAGAGCATTTCACACCCTTCGAAGCTTAACGACACATTATCCTAAGTTGTTTGGTTCATGACTGACCTTCCCCAAGATCCATACATCATTCCATTCATTTGTGGAGGAGTTCTATTCATTTGGGTCCAACCTATTCGTGTGCACAGGTTACACCTCTTCATTGGAGTTTGTGACCTTCCTTAGCTAACGTAGAGGAATCTATTATTTCAGAGATGATATATATTGATGTACTAGATGCGTAGGAAAGCAGTCATTGATAGTTCTCATGATTTAGAAAATTGATAGTTTGAATTTTTTGCAAAGTAGCTTCAAAGCTACATCTTGTGTATATTCTATTTTTTTGTAATCAAACCTGTGAGCCCTAATTGTAAGCCCGCATGTTGCCAGCTGATTTGGGTTTGAATTCTATTATATACTGAATGATTGAATCTGCATTTGTTTCATATCATTGAGTTGTTTTCATTATGTTTACTCTTGCTACATGGTCTGGACTATTCATTCTGTGAACCCTCCTACCGTGACTGCACCAAGTGGTATCAAAGCGAAAGTTTGAATCTTTGGGAGAAAATTGAGGTAGGTTACTTGTGTTGCAACCAATCACCAATTGTGAGGCAATTGTCACCTTGTAGCCCAATCATCAAATTTAAGGCAGTTTACACTTGATCCTAGGAAGAATGTCGCTGAGGAGAGTCCCTGCTATTGGAACAATGGCTGGAAGGATGGATGAGATGATGGAAATGATAAAAATAATGAGGATTCGATTAGATACTATTGAGGAAGATAGGTGAAGAGGATTGGCACCTAGACCTAATGTTGAAAGTGATGATGAAGAGGAATTTCAATCTATTGATCAAATTGGTGAAACCCTAAGAGGTGATGAAGAAGAAGAATCAAATCAAGTCAAGATGTTGTGAGTTATTTCAAAGATTGGAAAGAGATATAGAGTTGATGTACCAAATTACATTGGCAATTTGAACCTTTAAGAGTTGATTAACTGGATAAATGACATGGAAGAGTACTTTGAGTATGAAGAAGTTGAAGATTCGGAGAAGGTGAAATTTATGAAGACAAAGTTGAAAGGACATGCTGCTATATGGTGGAAAGAAGTTTAGTTGGATAAAAATAGTAGAGAAAAATAAAATATTACAACATGGGATAGAATGGTGACAAAATTAAAGAATCAGTTTGTACCTGCTAACTATGAGTTGGATCTATTGAAGAGATTGCAGAACCTAAAGCAAATGGAGAAATCTGTGAGGGAGTATACTAAGGAATTTCATAAGATGATCACAAGAATAGGACATAGTGAAGCAAGCAAGGAGAAAGTGGCTAGATAAATTAATGGATTGAGATTGAACATTCAAGAAGAACTGAGTTTGGTAAGGATGACAACACTGGAAGAAGCATACCAGTTTGCCCTGAAAGTTGAAGAGAAATTGAATAAGAGGCATGATTAGAGACAGAGAGGTAGAGGAGGTAAATTTTAGAGAGGTAGAACATTTTCTGGAGGAGATAGATCATTTACAGAGCAGAACAGAACAAAGAACACATTCAAGAAGGGTGACAGGGATAACAATGCATACCAGAGAGATGACAAATTTTTTTACCAAAGAGGAAACCCTAATGCATACTGGAGTGAAGGACACAGAAGAGAAGGAAGAGGACCTAATAGGAGAATATTCAGAGGAACTTGTTTTAAGTGTGGAGGTGAAGGACACAGAGCATTTGAATGTAATCTGAGTAGTACAAATAAGAGAACAGAGAACAGTGGAAGAGCATCCTATGTGGAAGAAGAACCTATTGGATCTCCAAATTCAGTTGGTAAACTTGAGAAAGGAAAATCACTTGTGATGAGGAGAGAACTATTTCAAGTAGAGACAAATGAGGAACCATCATAGAGGAAAAGCTTATTCAGAACTAGATGCAAATCAGGAAGTAGTATTGTAAAGTTGTAATTGATAGTGGTAGTTTTGATAGCCTAGTTTCAGAGGAGATGATGACTAAGCTGAAGTTGGAAAAATTGAAACACCCTCAGCCCTATCAAATAGCATGGATTCAGGATGATCATAAGGTACTAGTGAGTGAGAAATATTTGGTGAAATTTCATAGTGGATCTTATCATGATGAAATATTGTGTGATATTATGCCTATGGATGTTTGTCATATCTTGTTGGGTAGACCTTGGCAGTATGATAGGAAATCTATACATGATGGTAGAAAGAATACATACACTATAACCTCAAATGGAAAGAGAATTAATTTGATTCCTTTGGAAGATGATCCTAAGAGTGAAGTATGTGGGAATGCTAGAATCTGTTTGGTAGATGGAAGAAAATTTCTGGATGGTTTGAGACATAAGAATATGTGTTATACCTTGATTCCTAAGAAGCCTGAAACATAAAGGAACTGAAGAATCACCACCGGAAGAGATAAAAGAATTGCTAATAGAGTGTGAAGACATCATATCAGAGAATGTACCTAAAGGATTACCACCTATAAGGAGTATCAGTCATCACATGGATCTAATACCTGGAGCTAGTTTGCCTAATAAAGCAACACACAGAATGACACCGACAGAGAATAAAGAATTGAATAGGCAGATACAAGAATTATTGAGGAAAGGTTTGATTAGAGAAAGTTTTAGTCCTTGTGCAATACTTGTAGTGTTAGTACCTAAGAAAGATGGAGAATGGAGAATGTGTACAGACTCTAGAGCAATAAACAAGATCACAGTTAAGTAAAGATTCCCTTTACCTAGGATGGATGATATTATGGATTGTTTGAGTGGATAAAAATATTTTACAAAGATAGACTTGAAGAGTGGATACCATCATATCAAAATTCGAGAAGGAGATGAATGGAAGATTGCTTTTAAGACAAATGAAGGATTACATGAGTGGTTAGTGATACCTTTTGGATTGACAAATGCACCGAGTACTTTCATGAGATTAATGAATGAAGTCTTGAAGAAATTATTGGATAAGTTTGTTATTGTATATTTGGATGACATTATGATTTTTAGTAAGACAAAAGAAGAACATTTACAGCACCTTAGACAAGTATTACAGAGACTAAAAGAAGAGAAATTGTTGATAAACAATAAGATATGTAGTTTCATGAAGAAGAGTTATTGTATTTGGGATTTGTGATTTCTATGGAAGGATTGAAGATGGACCCTGAGAAAGTGAGAGCAATTGTTGAATGACCTACACTGGAGAGCATTGGAGAAGTTAGATCATTTCATGGATTAGTTAGTTTCTACCAGAAATTCATTAGAAATTTTAGTTCAGTATGTAACCCTATGACAGATACAATGAGAGGTGATAGAAATTATTTCAAGTTGACATCAGGAGCAGATAAAAGTTTTGAATTGTTGAAGCAGAAAGTGACAAAGAAACCTATTTTGGCATTATCAGATTTCAATAAGGTATTTCAAGTGGACTGTGATGCAAATGGGAATACAATAGGAGTAGTGTTAAGTCAAGAAGGTAGACCTATAGCTTATTTCAGTGAGAAGTTGAATGATGCAAGGAGAAGATATTTAGTTTATGATCAAGAGTTCTATGCCATAATTCAAGCCTTGAAGAAGTGGAGACATTACTTATTGCTTAAGGAGTTTGTGTTGTATACATATCATCAAGCTTTGCAATATTTGAATAGTCAAGGTAAGCTGAATCAGAGACATATGAGGTGGCTAGAGTTCATGTAGAGTTACACTTTTGTATTGAAGCATAGGAGTGAAAAATCAAACAAAGTTGTAGATGCATTAAATAGGAGAAGGAACTTGCTAACAGAGATGAGAGTTGGAGTGTTAGGTTTTGATGAACTGAAGCATATGTATGAGGAAGATCTTAATTTTGTAGAACCTTGGAAAGCGTGTAAGGAACCTATTGTGATAGATAGGAGTAAGTGGTTGGATTATTTCATTTAGAAAGATATGTTGTTCAAGGGAAGTCAGTTGTGCATACCTAGGAGTTCAATGAGAGATAATTTGATAGAGGAGAAACATAGTGGCGGATTGCCAAGACATTTTGGCATTTATAAGACAATGGCTTTGGTGAATGAAAATTACTTTTGGCCTTAGATACATAAGGATGCTAGAAAATTTGTGCAGAGTTGTAGAGTTTGTCAAGTAGCAAAAGGGAGTAGTCAGAATTCTAGATTGTATAAACCTTTGACAATACCAGAGAGATCTTGGGAAGACATAAGTATGGATTTTGTAATGGGATTTCCTAAGACATAGAGAGGACATGATTCAATATTTGTAGTGGTGGACAAATTTTAAAAAATGGCACATTTCATACCTTGTAAGAAGACAAGTGATGGAGTGCATGTAGATGACCTATTTTTCAAGGAGATTGTGAGATTGCATGGATTACCTAAGAGTATAGTTTCAGATAGAGATACAAAGTTTGTTGGATATTTTTGGAAGACACTTTGGAAGAAGATGAAGACAGATTTGAAGTTCAGTTCAACATTTCATCCACAAACTGATGGACAGACAGAAGTTGTGAATATGAGTTTGGGAAACTTGTTAAGATGTTTGGTTAGAGAGAAAACATGAAGTTGGGATTTGATTCTTTCACAAGCAGAGTTTGCATACAATAATTCAATGAATAGGAGTTCTAGAAGAACACCTTTTGAGATTGTCACCAGAGTAAATCCTAGAGGAGTTGCAGAATTGAGAGACATCAGCATAGAAGAAAAGAGAAATGCAAAAGTAGAAGAATTTGCAGGACATATGAAGACAGTTCACAATCAGGTTAAGAAGCATTTGGAAGAGATGAATAGTAAGTATAAGGAGAAGGCAGATGAGAAAAGAAGACTTAAGGAATTTGAAGTTAGACATTAAGTGATGGTATATCTGAGAAAAAATATTTCCAGTTGGGACTTATAACAAGTTGAAGATGAAGAAGTTTGGACCTTGTAGGATACTCAAGAAATTTGATTCAGGAAATGCATATGAAGTGGAGTTACCAGAGACATTGGGTATATCACCTATTTTCAATATTGTAGACCTATATCAGTATCATGAAGTAGAGTTTAGTGACAACATTAAAGAGGACTTGAAGAAGAAGTTACCACAACAAACATTGGAGTAGATTGAGGACATTTTGGATAGTAGAGTTGGATGTAGGACCAAAGGAAGACAATACAAAGAATATCTTGTGAAGTGGAAAGGTAGACTGGAAGAAGATTCATCTTGGATTTCTTAGGCTGAGGTGGACCATCTTGGTTTTCCTCTAGCCTCAACAAAGTGAGGGACTCACTTTTTCAATAACCCCAGATGTCTGATGAAGGAGCATCCCTAGTTCAAGAGCAATCTTGCATCAACCAAAAACATTTGCATTTCAGTTTGTTTACATTTTAGTTTATTTCTTTTCATTTTTTAGTTTAGTTTAGTTAGTAGCAGTTTCTATATTTTGGTCCACATTCTACTACATTTGCATTTTAGATCTTGCAAAGCTAGACTTAGCATCTAGATACATTCATGCACATCATATCCAAATCTTAGATCATTTGGTTAAGGTACCAGAAAGATATCACTATCAGAAGATTGATTGTTTTCTCAAAACAGAGCATCCTGACAGTCTCAGACAATTAGCTGAAGGAGAAGACTTGTAGAGCATTTCACACCCTTCAGAGCTTAATGACACATCATCCTAAGTTATTTGGTTTGTGGCCGACCTTCCCTAAGATCTGTACATCATTCCATTCATTTGCGGAGGAGTTCTATTCATTTGGGTCCAACCTATCCATGTACACATGTTACACCTCTGCATTGGAGTTTGTGACCTTCCTTGGCTGATGTGGAGGAATCTATTATTCTAGAGATGATATATATATTGATGTAATAGATGCATAGGAAAGCGGTCATTGATAGTTCTCATGATTTAGAAAATTGATAGTTTGAATTTTTTTTGAAGGAGCTTCAAAGTTACATCTTGTGTATATTCTAATTTTCTTTAAGTAGGCCTATGAACCCTAATTAGAAGCCCGCATGTTGCCAGCCGATTTGTGTTTGAATTCTATTATATACTGAATGATTGAATCTACATTTTTTTCATATCATTGAGTTATTTCCATTGTGTTTACTCTTGTTGCACGGTCTGGACTATTCATTCTATGAACCCTCCTTCCGTGACTGCACCAAGTTGCTTCCTTGGGAGTGATCCTTGTTAGATTTAGGGCAGACAACTAAGAGGGGGGGTGAATCAGTTGTCTTAAACTTTCTTCCTTGTAAACACTTATATTCACTTAGCAGTATAACAGTAAATCAAACATAAAACATTATGCATTTGATCAAGAGCAAAAACACATCAACACATGAGACACCAAGATTTTGACATGGAAAACCTAGTTAAGGGAAAAACCACGGGGTGACTAACCCAAGATTGTATTCTCTGTTAGAAGAATAGAAAGAATAAAATGGCACATGCCAATTAGGGCTCACTACCTGAGCACACTGCTCACAAGAGGCTCACTACCTACAAGAGACACACTATCTACAAAAGAATAAGTATTACATACTTGAACTAGTAATTAGCATCTTCACCATGCTTGAGTCAATTCCATTTAAGCCCAAACCTTCTACTTTGTCTTTCGCTCTTCTACTCACTACCACACACTCATCTCAACAAGTCACACTTTGAAATGACTTCACAATCCCTTATTTATACATGACATCAACTTAGGAACAAACATCTAAGTCAGAAAACATCCACAAGAACATCCGCAAGATGAATCATTCATCCGGTCAGCCAGCCTGAGGAAGAACACCTTCACCAGAGGTATTACTTCAATTCTGAGCTCCAACTCTAATGCAGACCAACAACATGAACTGAACATGATCCAAGGACCTCCACAAGCTTTCCTAAATCACCAAGAACATCCGCACTTCCTCTACTTACTGAAATCTCTCTCCTGCATCCGGTGCCTCAAGAACACAGTCTGCCTTTACTGTCACAAAGGAATAGATTCTTTTAGACCTTCAAATCATGAATAAATCAAGATGACGCATCATAAGGACTTCCCCAACACTCCTTCTAATCCGCAGAATAGGACAATGCACTTCCTGATCCCACTGGACCTTTCTGTAACACTCTGTCACCTTTGAACATCTACCAGAACTGGTTTTACTTAAGCGATCACAACTTCTTCATATCTTCATACGGACCTTTGAAATCTCTATTGGAACATCTTAAGACTCATATCTACAAACCCTTTAATCTGCATCCTTTGATCCTTAACCTGTCTTGAGCTTTTACCTTGTTGTCATCACTGTTCTTCACTGTTCCTGATTGAGACTAATTTTCTGAATATCCTCAACATATAGCTCATCCAATCCTTATCATTAATGCAACAGGAGTATGTTGACATTAATGACAATACTAGTTAGGCCCATACTTTCAACAATCTCCCCCTTTGTCATTGATGGCAACATATGATGTGTAAAACTAATTTGACCATCAAGACAAGAACTTTTTCTTTACTGTCACAACTCCCCCTATCAACAACCACCATTCACATTTCTTCTTTCCCATTACTGCTCCCCCTTTGATCATCAACCACTTGTTTTTCACATGTCTTCTCTCCCCCTTTGACATCAATGGCATAGGGCTCATACTTGCAACTTTACCACTTCAGAATCATATCTGCTGCTCCCCCTGAGTAGTAGCTCCCCATCATCAATCCGGACCACAAGATGTGACTATGATATGCACCAGACTGATGCACCTTAGTGCACCTTAGTTCATCACTGGAGGGGCAATAACCCCTAACTTCTCCCTTAGATAATCAAAAGAGTCCTTAGGCAGAGGCTTTGTAAAGATGTCTACAATCTGATCCTTAGATGGCACAAACTCCAATCTGACTTCATTCTTGTTCACTTGTTCTCTCAGGAAGTGAAACTTGATGGATATATGTTTATTCTTTAAATGCAACACCAGATTCTTAGATATGTTTATTGCACTTGAATTATCACAGAAAATTGTGATAGGCTTCTCATACTCTACTTTGATATCTCTTAACATCTGCTTCATCCACAACACTTGAGTGCAACCACTTGCTACTGCAATATATTCTACTTCAGTTGTAGATAGAGATATTGCCTCTTATTTCTTGCTCAGCCAAGAAACCAATCTCTTCCCCAAAAAGAATGCTCCACCACTGGTACTCTTCCGGTCATCCACATCTCCTACCCAATCTACATCTGTATATGCATGAAGAGAGAAATCATGATCTCTAGAATACCACAGGCCATACTCAACTATCCCTTTTAGATATCTAAAAATCCTTTTGATTGCCATGACATGAGATTCTCTAGGATCAGCCTTGAATCTTGCAACAAGACCAACAACTTGCATAATGTCTGGTCTAGTCTGAGTGAGATATAATAGTCCTCCAATCATTGATCTATACTTTATTTGATCAGCCTTAGGAGAGTCATCATTTTTACTTAGCTTACATCTGGTTGCCATGGGAGTGTTCATTGGCATTGAATCATCCATCCCAAACTTCTTCAACAATTCTTTTGCATATTTGGTCTGAGAAATGAAGGTACCTTTTTTTGTTTGAGTGATTTATAGACCCAAGAAGAAATTTATTTCACCAAGCATAGACATCTCAAACTCACTTTTCATTTGGTTTGCAAAAGTTTTACACAAACTATCTTTTCCTCCAAAAATGATATCATCAACGAACACTTCAACACCTAAGATGTTTTCATGATCAATTTTGAAATAGAGATTACTGTCAGCAATACTTTTGTTGAAACCAACTTCAAGAGATGTTTATCCAGTCTTTCATACTAGGCTCTTGGGGCTTGCTTCAGTCCATATAGTGCCTTTTTCAACTTGCAGACCATATCACCATTGTCAAACAATTGAAATCCATCCGGTTGCTCAATGTACACTTCTTCTTCCAAATCACCATTCAGGAAGGTAGACTTGACATCCATCTGATACATTTTAAAATCCTTGAAGGCAGCAAATGCAAGAAATAATCTGACTGCTTCAATTCTTGCCACCGAAGCAAAAGTTTCTTCAAAATCAACTCCTATTTGAGAGTAGCCTTTGCAAACTAATCTGGCCTTATTTCTGATCACTTCACCGACTTCATTCAATTTGTTTCGGAAGACCCATTTGGTTCCAATCACATTCTTGTTTCTAGGTCTGGGAACAAGATCCCAAGTGTGATTCTTCTCAATTTGCATCAGTTCTTCCTCCATTGCCTTAGTCCAGTTTTCATCATTGCAAGCTTCATTTATTGTCTTAGGTTCAATCTTTGAAATCAGACAACACTCATCTGAATCTTGAGCAATTCTTCTTCTTGTTTGTACACCTTTGCTTTTGTCACCTATGATCTGATCTTTAGAATGGTTTAGTCTCACATACCTTGGAACTTTGGAGTTTCTTGCACTTCTATCTCTTGATTAGGCTCATTGAATCTTATCTCTTCTTCCTGACTTACTGGATCAGTTTCAATATGTTTTTTAGAACAGTCTTGACCACCTTGAATTAGACCATCATTCTGATCATCTTCTTCATAATCATAAAACCTTGAGGGTTTTTCAATTCCTTCATCAACCTTCACATTAGTACTTTCTATAATCTTTTTCAGTCTCTTATTATAGCATCGGTATGCTTTGCTTTGAGTAGAATAACCCAAAATATTCCTTCATCACTTCTAGCATCAAACTTGCCTAGATCTTCATCTCTCTTGATGTAACATTTGCTACCAAACACTCTAAAATATCTTACAGTAGGTTTAATACCAAACCAAAGTTCATAAGGAGTCTTACCAGTATTGTTTCTGATTTGAACTCGATTGAGAGTATAGACTACAGTGCTTACAGCTTCTCTCCAATAGATCTAGGGTACATTTGCTTCCATCATCATGGTCCTAGATGCTTCCTAGATGATCTGGTTCTTTCTCTCAACTACTCCATTCTGCTGTGGAGTCCTAGGAGTAGACAACTATCTTTTTATTCCATGTTTCTCACAGAAATCTATAAACTCATCGGATGTGAATTCTCCACCTCTATCAGACCTCAGACATTTCAATTTCAATCTAGTCTCATTTTTGACCATAGCCTTGAATATTTTGAACTTCTCAAGAGCTTCTGATTTCTCTTTCAGAAAGGTTACCCATTATCATCTAGGAATAGTCATCAACTAGCAACATGAAGTATCTATCACCTTGCACACTCTTGATTCTTGCCAGACCACATAAGTCAGTGTGAACCAAGTCTAATAATCCAGTAGAAGATTGTTCCTTGCTTCTGAATGAGATTTTGCTTTGTTTTCCCAACTGACATTCTTTGCACAAACTGTTTGTAGGTTTTACCAATCTTGGAAGATCTCTTACAGCCTGAGTATTGCTTATCTTGATGATATTATCAAAGTTCACATGACACATTCTTCTATGCCATAACCAACTCTGATCAACTTGAACAAATAAGCAACTTTTACCAGTACCAGCTAAGTGAAAGATGTTACCTTTTGTTTGGGTACCAGATGCAATCTCTGTTCTAGAACTTTAAAAAATTTTGCACTTTCCATTCTTGAATCTGAGATCATAGCCTTTGTCCACCAATTGTCCAACACTAAGAAGATTGTGCTTCAATCCTTCAACATATAATACATTGCCGGTTTTGTTCTTTCCATCAAAATAAACAGTTCCTCTACCTCTGATTGTACCTGCAGAGTTATCACCAAACTTTACCACTCCTCCTTCATACCTTTCCAAATCTATGAACTTGTTTTTGTCACCTGTCATATGGTGAGAGCAACCACTGTCAATGACCCAATCATCCTTCTCTTCTACTTGGGCAGCCAGGGCTTTTTCTTCAACTTTATGATTGATAGATTCAGAGGGCATTGGATCTTCTTCCTTGATGGCAATGAACACCCAGTCACTTCCGGATTTGTCTCCTTTTTCTGATTCATCATCTGTTACTCCTTCATCATCTTCTTCATGAGCATAGTAACAATTCTTCTGGAATCTTGGTCTATTAGTGTTTGACCTAGATAATCTTTCCAGACACCTTGATGCAAAATGACCAATCTTATTGTAGTTAAAACACTTAAAGGGAAATTTTCCTTCATACTTACCAGATCCTCTTGGCAATATTTTTGCAATAAGAGCTTCAAGATGAGCAGTTTCAACTTCTTCTTCTTCCAAGTCTTTTCTTGTATTTTCGTACCATGATGATTTCCTTGAAGAGTTTTCTCCCGGATCAAACCTTTGTTTTCCCTTTACAGAGGTATTGGCTTTGAATGCAGATTCAGTCTTTGGGGGATCATCTCCAAATTTAGCCATCTCAAAAGCAGCCAACTTACCAACCAATTGATCTCTTGTGACTGTTGTGTGAGCTCTGAATTCTTCTATTACAAAAGCCTTGATTTTATAAGAAACAGGAAGGGATCTAAGAACTTTGCCAATGATCTCATCTTCACTCAGGGTTCCACCTACATTTCTAATTCCACACACTAGTTCATTTACTCTTGGCATAAAAGAGGTAATATTTTCATCATCTCTCATCTTCAATTTTTCAAATTTCCCTTTTAGACTCTGTAACCTTGCGCATTTAACATACTGGTCTCCTTCATGTAAAAGTTCCAGTTTATTCCAAATATCAAAGGCAGTTGGTAGATCAATAACATTTGAGAGCTCTGAGTCAGATAATGCACTTAGAAGATCCTCTTTGGTCCGTAGATTGTTTTCAGCATCTGTGATTTTGTTTAGGGTTGTCAGACCACCCTGTGGGGGTACATACTGCTTTGTAACCATGGACCAATACACCATTCCCATACACTACAAATGACACTTCATGTGACCTTTCCAAAGAGCAAAGTTAGTTCCATCAAACTTCGGACTATCCTTCTTGTAGGACGACATCCTGGATCTCCTCAAGCGGTTAAGCTCCTTTTAGAGGAACCTAGCTCTGATACCAATTGTTAGATTCAGGGCAGACAACTGAGAGGGGGGGTGAATCAGTTGTCTTAAACTTTCTTCCTTTTAAACACTTATATTCACTTAGCAGTATAATAGTAAATCAAACATGAAACATTATGCATTTGATCAAGAGCAGAAACACATCAACACATGAGACACCAAGATTTTGACGTGGAAAATCTGGTTAAGGGAAAAACCACGGGGTGACTAACCCAAGATTGTATTCTTTGTTAGAAGAATAGAAAGAATAAAATGGCACATGGCAATTAGGGCTCACTGCCTGAGCACACTGCTCACAAGAGGCTCACTACCTACATGAGACACACTGTCTACAAAAGAATAAGTATTACATACTTGAACTGGTAATTAGCATCTTCACCATGCTTGAGTCAGTTCCATTTAAGCCCAAACCTTCTGCTCTACCTTTTTCTCTTCTACTCACTACCACACACTCATCTCAACAAGTCACACTTTGAAATGACTTCACAAACCCTTATTTATACATGACATCAACTTAGGAACAAACATCTAAGTCGACAAACATCCACAAGATGAATCATTCATCTGGTCAGCCAACCTGAGGAAGAACACCTTCACCAGAGGTATTACTTCAATTCTGAGCTCCAACTCTAATGCGGACCAACAACATGAACTAAAAATGATCCAAGGACCTCCACAAGCTTGCCTGAATCACCAGGAACATCCGCACTTCCTCTACTTATTGAAATCTCTCTCTCCTGCATCTGGTGCCTCAAGAACACAGTCTGCCTTTACTGTCACAAAGGAATAGATGCTTCCAAACCTTCAATTCATGAATAAATTGAGATGACACATCATAAGGACTTCCCCAACACTCCTTCTGATCTGTAGAATAGGACAATGCACTTCTAGATTCCACCGGACCTTTCTTTAATACTCTGTCACCTCTGAACATCTACCAAAACCAGTTTTACTTGAGCGATCACACTTCTTCATATCTTCATGCGGACCTCTGAAATCTCTATTGGAACATCTTAAGACTCATATCTACAAACCCTTTAATCCACATCCTCTGATCCTTAACCTGTCTTGAGCTTTTACCTTGTTATCATCATTGTTCTTCACTGTTCTTGATTGAGACTAATTTTCTCAATATCCTCAACATATAGCTCATCCAATCCTTATCATTAATGCAACAGGAGTATGTTGACATCAATGAAAATACCAGTTAGGCCCATACTTGCAACAATCCTAAAACAAAGTCATTAGAGAGTAGAAGCTTCCTTGGGTGTGACCCTAAACCAAAATAACTTAGGGAGTAGCAACTTCCTTGGGTTATAGCCCCTAAAACAAAATTACTATTTGAGATTTATATATTGTGAGTTAATCCTCACTGTGGTTTTTCCCTTCTAGGGTTTTCCACATATATCTGGTGTTATGTGTTGATGTGCATTGTGCTAATCTTTCATGCTCATTTTATTGTTGTAATGCTTAAGGTTTAATCTACTCTAGATAAGTTGAATTTGTTGAAAGTGAAATTTGGTTGTAAACTGATTCACCCCCCCTTTCGGTATACTTGTGTGTCTAATAGTTACAATACATTATGGTGCCACTTTGTTTAAATGATACCAACACTATTTAATTCTAGAGAAAAGTTGGCAACATAACTTAAAAAACATTCACCCAAAAACCATGGTAAGAATTCTCATGACCCACTACTAGAGAGTGGCCTCCAAAATTAAAATGTTACTCCTCCACAATCATCTTTGACCTTCAGCATGCAAGTTGGCATGTGTAACTCCCAAGCACTTCGCCATAAAGCACTAATTACACCTACATGTCAACTAATAATAGAAGATGCTTTTACAAGTCCACATGTAACCTCCACATTAATACCTCATTACAACAATATTTTCAAGTCCCATGAGAATAATAAAATAATTAGATATGTCCCAACCTCCACACGGGTATCCTATTTTTCCAACTCCATGAACTTTGGATACACATAATTAACCATCTACAAACAATTAAACCTTAGGATATGCAATGTGAATACAACACCTAATCTTAACAATATACATATACATGTTTATGTATATGTATAAATACATGTATATTTAGATACACACACACATAATCATATACATACATACATACATAACATATTTTATAAAACCATGGAAACTTAAAAAAATACCTACTTGTACAAAGAAGGCTAGGGAGGGCACCAATTTCATGTAGTTTGATAAACTAGGATGGGTTTTAATGGGGTTTGAGTGTCTTTATATAGGAATTCAAGGTTTTTGATCAACCATTAATTACCATGTGGTGGTGGGACACATTTTCTATAAACCCCCCAGTTAATTAAACACCATGTTTGATCAAACCCCTGCATGTTTGTGCTAGATCTTAATCCATATTTTTCCTTGTGGCCTAAGAGTGGGATATATATTTGTGCATTGCCAAATAAATATATCATGATGTAAGAACATGGGACAATGATATAACACTAGAGGAATCAACCCATGAATATCTATGGCAATAAATGTAGTGTACTAGTGTTCAAACAAAAGTCTTTCTTCAATAAAATAATTAATTCAATGAATTACCCCACAATTGTGAAACCAAATAATGTGACTAATCATGTGGTGAATAAATGATTTGATCATGAAAATGTTAGCATGTCATGTAAGGCATCATCATGAATTGATTTACACAAAAGTGGTGTTCCAAATATGTTGTGGGATTATAGAATCAATGTCACATATGATGCAAAATGGTGACATCAACTGGTTTGGAAATGTGAAATAAATGCCCCCAATTGGGAACTAATGAAAATGATAATAAAATATGTAAATTGATTAAGAACACAAACTAATTCATTTGATTAATGTAGTGTATCCCAAAAGACACTATGCTAATAAACAAAAAGTTTTTTTTGAAAAGGGGTAAAAGGCCTTTTACCATATATATATATATAAGGTAAAAGGGAGATGCCATTTTCATTTACACACATCTTTATGATTTTGAGATCTAATTATTATTATCATCATACCACAATGATGAGATTTTTTAGATCACTGTGATGATATACTCAGGGAGGTAACTACATCAAACCTTGTGCTGAACTAGGTAAGCCATTTTCATCATTTGTATATTTTATGATTTTTCAAAAAATACTCATTTCTTAAAAACCTAGTGTAAGAATTTTTAGTCATTTTTTGGGTGATGCATTTGAATCCTATTTGACATAATTAGAACCCAATATTCATGATTGTGGTTCAATTGACACAATTGTATCCCATGATGGTCACTTGATTGGTGTGATTACAACCGACTTTTTATGATTCTATGCAAGTTTATATGATTGTGTCCAAATAAAATTTGATTTTGGTTAATCTTCTAATGATTACTATAATTATTTGAAATATATTATTATCACATAAAATAAAGTATTTTTTGTTGCTTCATGCATTGATTTGTGTGCAAATCATTATTTTGGAGTGATAGGGTTATATCTTATTTAACATAGTTAAAATCAAATTTACATAATCATGGCTCAATTGACAAAATTACATCCCTCAAGGGTAACCCAATTGGTGTGATTACAACCAACTATTTCATATTATGTCCATTTTTACCTGATTTTGTCCAGATGAAATTTTATTTTGATTAATTATGTAATGATGATTGTAATGCTTTGCCATGTATGCTTGTCATAAAAATTAAATTGGTAATTTTTGTTTCATGAATATATATTTGTGTGTGGAGGATCATTTAGGTCATGTAGAGGCTACAAAATGCTATCTTATACATATTTCAGACCCAAGGCCATGGTGCCAATGATGAGAGATCTTTACTTGGTGCATTTTGAATTAGGTTCGTGCATGCTTTACGCACAATAAGATTATATGGTGAGATTTTGACACTATTGGTAGAGTGGTAGGACTCAATATATGCATATTTCACTTACGAATAGAAGATATCACATTATCTTAGAGGAAATTTGGAGGATTTTGAGAGTGCTAGTGCATGATTAGCTATTGATATATGACATGAGCATTACATCAACTAAAAAGTTGAATACCATTAAATATTGTCTAGGGGAGGATGACATATGAAATCAATGGGGATCACACATCAAGATAGTATGCAAGGAGATGCAACCTATATGTGTAAATGAATGTGCATATTGATTTTCACATTGGATAGTCCTAAAAGAAAGTGAAAAGACTATTAGATGGGAATATGTGTTTTACTCTTTTTTTTTATGTATGCAATAAACTAGTGCCTATGAATAAAATATCTCCAACAAGTCTAATACTAACCTACTACATAGAGGTGGGTACGAAACTAGACAAGAAAAGTAAGAAATTTTTTTGAACTATGCTAAGAAAGAAGAAACAACATGATAGAGAGTACAAATGAACCTAGGGACAACTGGTTTAGTTATAGAAAATCTTTGAAATTTGATCAAGAACTACTAGTGAAATTCTAGGAATATTTTAGCTTGGGAAAATATACTAGGACTAATGTAGAGGCATTGGTTCCTTCTCCTAGGGTATGAAACTAGTGTGGCATGCTAGTTCCTTGCCTTTCCTCAAAATATGACCAAAATTTTAGGTCTATCAAGTAATAAGTCAAATATGTAAGATCTAGTGAGTCTAGGTGTCTATGAAGGACAAAAATTGGAAAACTGTCAATGTTTTGTTATGGAAATATAGTATAAAAAGATAGGAAAATCCATGCAAATAAGAGACAAACTTAGAAAATTGGAACCAATTATAATATAAAAAACTAAAGGAAAAGAAAAAATTATCCAATGAATGTGTCAAGAAAATCATTGTTGAATATAGAAGCTACAAGGCTAATAATTCTATAGAAACAAATATAGTAGGCCTAATATAGGGGTGTTGGTTCCTTGAGCTAGGAAGTGTCAATTAAATTTCTTAGGGTAACTTGAAATTTTTATGGATTTTGCATCTCCACCTCCTAATCACTTCTTATAATTATTCTAATAGATCAATCTGTTAGGGTTAGTTGGTAGAAGATATCAATTAAATGCAAATAAAGATTAAACAGAGGAATGGAAATACATAGAAATAATAACAACGAGAGACAAGTTTTAACGTGGTTCACCCAAACTCAGACTACATCCACCAAACAGAGAGTCCAATATTATTATCCAGTAAATCAAACTGATTACAACCAGCAATCCCTGCAACTCAATACCACTGCAAATGCTACAATACAATATATCAAGCCTTTTAGTCGGTTACAAAAATTAGGGTTTTCTTATGTCGGTCATAAAAAATAGGATTTTTTTATGTCGGCCCGAACCCCAGTGAGGATACATGGCTAGTGTATAGTACTTTCCTGATTAGTCGCCACTTACCAACAATCTCCCACTTGGAGACTGATCAGGCTCCACACCAAACAATCTCCCACTTGGAGACTGATCATGGACGACACCGCTGCGCGTGCAGCTCCCACTAGAAATAAGCACCCTGGACTCTACTGTTTTGTTTTTATTGTTTTTAGTCTAGAAGACTAACCGAAGCTAAAGAGGAGCTCAATTTCTCCCTTGTCACTGCCTTTGTAAACATATCCACTAGATTTTCATCTATATGTATCTTTTTCAGCCTTAACTATCCATTATCCAACACCGACTAAATAAAGTGATACCTCAACTGTATGTGTTTGGTCCTTGAATGCAAAGTAGAATTCTTTGCAAGATGTATGGCACTCTGATTGTCTGTATACAAAGAACTGTTAGCCTATTGTGTGCCCAATTCTTCCATGAAAGATTGCAGCCATATCATCTCCTTGCTCGCCTCTATTGCAGTGACATACTCTGCCTCTGTGGTGGATAAAGCAACCACCTTTTGCAACCATGAGATCCAATTCACTGATGTCCCACCTACAGTAAAGACATAACCTGTAGTACTCTGCCTGGTATCAATATCTCCTGCCAAATCTGAGTCTACATAACCTGCTAAATCAGTATTAGAGCCCCCAAAACATAAATGTTTATTGGATGTACCTCTCAAATATCTGAGAATCCATTTTACTGCATTCCAATGCTCCAATCTAAGATGACTCATATACCTGCTTACGACTCCTACAGCATGTGCAATATTTGGTCTAGTGCATACCATGGCATACATTAAACTTCCTACAGCTGAAGCATATGGTACCTTGGACATTTTTTCTTCCCCCTCTTATGTCTTTGGATACATCTCCTTAGTCAATTTCAAATCACTAGGCAAAGGTGTGCTGACAGCTTTTGCATTCTCCATGTGGAATCTCTGCAACACCTTTTCAACATAAACAACCTGAGATAGAGTTAGATTTCTGTTCATCCTATCTCTGCAAATTTTCATGCCAAGGATTTGTTTTGCTGCCCCCAAATCCTTCATATCAAATGACTGTGCTAACTGTTGTTTTAACTCTCTTATGTGATCCATGTTAGACCCAACTACAAGCATGTCATCAACATATAAACATAAAATAATGTAGTTGTTATTATCCAACCTCTTAAAATAAACACAATGGTTAGAATTACACCTGCTGTAGCCTTGCTTAGCCATAAAACTATCAAATTTCAAATACCATTGCCGAGGTGCGTGTTTCAAGCCATACAAACTCTTCTTCAATCTACACACCTGTTTCTCCTTACCTTTGACCTCAAATCCTTGGGGCTGTTCCATATATATCTCCTCCTCTAAATCACCATGGAGAAAGACAGTTTTCACATCTAGTTGTTCCAAATGCAAATCTTCAGCAGCCATAATACTTAAAACAGTACGAATAGAAGTCATCTTGACAACCGGAGAAAATATCTCATCAAAATCAATGCCCTTTTTCTATGCAAATCCTTTTACAACTAACCTGGCCTTAAATCTTTTCTTACCTCCATCTTCCTCTTTCAGCCGGTAAACCCATTTGTTTGGTAAAGCCTTTTTACCTGCAGGTAACTTACATAATTCCCAAGTCTGATTTTTCAGCAAGGAGTCCATTTCTTCTTTCATAGCATGCTCCCACTGAACCTATGTATCCACCTGCATAGCTTCATCATACCCTTCCGGTTCACCAGCATCTATTAACAAAATAGAATACAAAGAGGAAGAAAACCTTTCAGGAGGTCTACTTAGCTTTGTTGACCGTCTAACATTCACTGGAGTTTGTGGTATTTCTAGTTGTTGTTGCGGAGCATGAGGAACCATTGGAACATCACTATTTGGAGTATCATCCAACACCACATAATCTTTTTCTTTCTTCTCATGCTACTGCAACTGATCTTTGTACAACACCTTCTCATTGAATATAACATCCCTGCTTCTCATAATTTTTTGATTTTCAAAATCTCAAAGCCTATAACCAAATTCATCAATGCCATATCCAACAAAGGTACACCTTTTTGATTTTGCATCCAGCTTGGTTCTATTTTCAGAATCTATATGTGTAAAAGCTTCACAGCCGAAGGTTTTTAGAAAAGAATAACTCACTTTCTTACCTGTCCATGCTTCCTCTGGAATACCACAGCCCAAAGGAACTGAAGGACCTCTGTTAATTAAATATATAGTAGTGTTGATAGCATCTGCCCACATATTTAAGGGCAGCCCAGCATGCAATCTCATGGTCCTTGCACGCTCCATTATTGTCCTATTCATGCGATCAGCCACTCCATTTTCCTATGGAGTCCCTAGAACCATTTTCTGCCTACGAATTCCATTAAAGGACCAATAATCTTCAAATTCTTTTCTGCAATACTCACCGTCATTATTAGATCTGAGACATTTTAATCTTTTACTTGTCTCATTCTCAACCAAGCTTCTCCATTTTTTAAATGTTTCAAAAACATCAGATTTCTGCCTAAGGAAATAAATCCATACCTTCCTAGTTGTGTCATCTATGAATGTAACATAATATCGAGAGCCACTAAGAGAAGATACCTGAGCCGGTCCCCATACATCAGTATGTACAAGCTCCAACTTTTCATTTTTCTTTTGCTTCCCATCCTTGAGAAAACTGACTCTCTTTTGTTTTCCATACACACAACTTTCACAGAAATCCATATTAATACATTTCAGACCTGGTAAAACTTTCTTAGAATGAAATACCTTCATACCTTTTTCACTCATATGCCCAAGTCTGTTATGCCACAGTGTTGTTTCAGAACCTGCAGCAACTTTTCCAGTCTCTTCCTGCAAACCTGCAGCAATTGTTCCTGAACTTGTTTGTTTTTCCTCTGTAACATCTAAAGTAGAAGGAATAGTATGACCTATACAAAGATATAAGGTGCCTACTTTCACACCTTTTCCTACTACTAAGGTACCTTTTGAAACCTTCCAATTTCTATCAGTAAATGTAACAGTGCAACCTTGTTCAGTTAGCTACCCTACTGAAATTAAATTCCTACTGAGCCTTGGAACATGTCTTACCTCTTGTAGTAGCCAATGATTCCCATTCTGCAACTTAATCTTGATTCTTCCCCTTCCAACAATCTGATAGGGTTCGTTATCTCCCAAATAAACTAGCCCAAAATCCCCTTGGACATAATCAAGAAAATAACTTCTATGGGGCATAGCATGAAATGAGGCCCCTGAATCTAAAACCCATGAATCATTAACATTATCTAGGGAAAGAATCAAAGCATCATCTTCAGATTTATTACTTACCACATTTGCTTCCTTATTGCCTTCTTGTTTGTCTCCTTTATTTTTCTGAGACCAGCAATCTTTCTTCAAATGACCTAGTTTCCCATAGTACCAGCAATCTTTTTGTCCTCTGGTTTGGGATCTTTTGTCCCTTGATTTTCCTCATGACTTCCCATGACCTCCAAAACCTTTTCCTCTCTCCTTTGATCTGCCCTTGCTTTCTGCATTCAAAACACTACCTGATGTGGATCCACCTGAGCTTTTCTTACGAATTTCCTCACTCAGAATAACACCGATAACATCATCAAATTTCAGGGTATTTGAACCAAAAACAGAGTTACTAATTGCCATTACCAAACTATCCCAGCTTTCAGGCAATGAACATAATATCAAGAGAGCTCTAACTTCTTCATCAAATTTGACATTTGAAGAAGTCAATTGACTGACAATCGTATTAAATTCATTTAAATGACCTATCACAGATCCACCTTCAACCATTTTCAAATTAAACAAATGCTTCATGAGAAATACCTTATTTGAGGCTGAGGGTTTTTCATACAATTTTTCTAAAGCTTTCATTAGACCATTTGTTGTCTTCTCTTCCATTATATTGAATGCCACTGATGGTGCTAGGCACAATTGAATGGTTCCCAGTGCCTTTCTGTCAAGAAGATTCCAATCCTCATCAGACATTGTTGCCAATTTCTTGGCTACTCCCCAACGGCATCCATAAATCCTTTTGATAGAGGTAATCCTCCATCTGTATCTTCCATAACTGATAGTTCTGCCCATTGAATTTATCAACCTTCAATTTACCCTCATCCGCCATTGCTCCCACTCAACTGTGAGACCTTCTTGTAGATAATAATCAAACACAACCTGCTCTGATACCACTTGTTAGGGTTAGCCGGCAGAAGATATCAATTAAATGCAAATAAAGATTAAACAGAGGAATGGAAATACATAGAAATAATAACAATGAGAGACAAGTTTTAACATGGTTCACCCAAACTTAGGCTACATCCACTAAACAGAGAGTCCAATATTATTATCCAGTAAATCAAACCGATTACAACCAGCAATCCCTACAACTCAATACCACTGCAAATGCTACAATATAATATATCAAAACCCTAACCCTTAGCCGCTTTTATCAAGCCTTTTAGTTAGTTACAAAAATTAGGGTTTTCTTATGTCGGTCATAAAAAATAGGATTTTTTATGTCGGCCTGAACCCCGGTGAGGATACATGGCTACTGTACAGTACTTTCCTGATCAGTCGCCACCTACCAACAATCTCCCACTTGGAGACTGATCAGGCTCCACATCAAACACAATCCTCAAATATTCTCTTGTATTTAACCTATAAGGAGGTTAGGATAAATGGGAATCTACCTTGATCAACCCCCTTGTGGTTAATTCAAGCATAGATCCACATGGTAATAATAATAATGGCATAATAATCTAAAAAAACTTACAAATTAAAATTAAAAACCTAAACCCTAATGTGCTTATCAATAGGAAATGGAAGAAATGGAAATAGGAGTTGGTGGGAGAAGGAAAGTAAAGGTAATATGAAAAGAAAAGGGCAAAAAAGTGATATGGATCATAAGAGGAATAGAATGGTGATGAAAAAACATCAAATTAGAGAAAAATAGGGTGGATTGGAAAATAAATTGGGATGGAAGAAGGAGAAGGGATATGAGAGGAATAAAGAAAGGAATAGAACCACACAAAATCTATTATGTGGCTCCAAATTGCAAGGAGATGCACCCTATGTGTTCAAATGGATGTGCATATTGATTGTCACATTGTCCTAAAAGAAAATAAAAAGAGTGTTAGAGGGGAATATGTGTTTTACTCTTTTTATTATGTATGCAATAATAACTAGTTCTATGAATAGACTATCTCCAACTCGTCTAACACTAACCTACTGCACAAAGTTAGGAGAGGCAACTAGATAAGACATGTAAGAAACAAAATTGAAATACACTAAGAAATAAGAAATAACATGATAGAGAGTACAAATGGACCTAGCGAAAATTGATGTATTTATAAAAAAACTTGAAATGTTGATTAGGAGCTACTAGTGAAATTCTAGGAAAATTTGAGCTTGGGAAAATAGACTAGGACTAGTGTAGGAGCATTGGTTCCTTCTAGGGTAGGAAAATAGTGTGACATGCTAGTTCCTATCCCTAACTCAAAATATGACCAAACTTTTATGTCTATAAATCAATAATTCAAAGATATCAGATCTAGTGGGTCTAGGTACCTATGAAGGATAGAAACAAGAAAACTTTCAATGTTTTGTTGTGAAATTATAGTGTAAAAAGACAAAGGAAAACTCATGAAATTAAGAGAGACTAAATTAGAAATTTGAAACCATCAATAATATTATAAACTAAAAGAAAATAAAAGCATATCCCATGTGTTGGTTCCCCAACCTATTGTCAATAATCTCTAATAAATTATGAGTTCATATTCTCAAGATTATTGCAATGTTGGCCAATGAACGAGATAAATATATGTATTATCCTCTACTCTTTAGGCTCTATAGGACCAAGGTGGTACCCCTATTTGACACACTAGTTTGAATAGACAAAATATTTGCATACAATATGTAGCAAATATGACGATTCATACAATATGACAAGGACATGTAGGATTAGAGACTATCACCATTACATTCCATGTATCACTAATACTTCAGTATGAATGAAACCAATAATTTATAGGTTTAAGTTTTTTTTTCATTTTGAATTTTCTGTATTTGAAAGTATATGTGTTGGGGGAATTCACAACATAAAGATTGGTGCCTTCTAAGGGATCATAGAGTCCTCTAAATTGTATTTCATAACAACAACATTCCTGATGATTTATTTACTTATTATTGCCTTATGATAATAAAATACAACATATACGGTTTTGACATTTTGAAATCCTACTTAATTATCCATTCTAAATCTCATATCTCTTACAATTATTAGTGAAAGATTTTCACAACTAGCACTAATAATAGTTTAACACAACAAATATGTGTAAAGAAATCTATAACCCTTGGTTACTTCATTCAAAGAGATACAAGGAATGGAATTGGAAATGATCCAAATTAAGAACATTCACTCATATTATTCATTTTAGGAATAAGCATTACAAGACACAAACTAATAAAGAACAGAGACAATAAATTCCCAAAACAATGACACTTTACATAAAATAGTGTTTTTCCCTCATTTTCCCCTCTATTTACATTGTACAAACTTTATCCTTATATAGAGAAGCTACAAAGAAAGGTCCTCATAGATGGGTGACACTTGTCACATTACAAAACCCTAATAAACAATCTTTAGATCACATAGGATGCTGACACATGTATTCACTTGGGAGAGGTTCTCATTCTCCCATAGGTTGTCTAAACATGCAATTACAACATGACAATATTCTAACCACCTTTGTTAATGTGGAGCCTGTGACTAATTTGTCATGGCAATGTGGAAGAAATCTTCCTTCTCTAGTGCTCAGACTATGGAAGGAGAATCTATTGTTGGAATGGCTGATGCTACCACCCATGACTCAATAAATGGATAGATGAGCATGGAGCTTGTTTGTGGGAAAAATAGAACCTTCAGTCTAGGAAAGGCAACTTTGAATAGAAAGGAGGGAACAATGATTCAAGATGGAACCATCTTCCAACTTCACCCTATAGCCAAGGTGTCATATCACCTCAAGTTTCAAGAATACTTGCTCATCTAGTTGGCAAAGTCTTCATCAAATGGCCACTTATATTCTAGAATTTTGGCCAGCTTATTTTGGTGGGCTTGATATCTAGCATCTAATAATATCTTAGCTTCATTTATGAAGCTCTTTAGCCCTGATTTCAATTTTAGTCAGTTATCTAACTTTTCATTACATAAAATTGGATCAACTTTATCTCCCTATATGACTAATGTGATCAAAATTGGAGTGATGCATTGAAATTCTACCTTCTAATGTTCTAATGATTTCATTTCACCATCTATACCCAAAACTGAAGGCATATGAAAATCCTCCAAGGCTTTGAAGTTATCAAAATTCTCCTTGAGCATCAAATCAAACCTATTTTAAAATGCAAAGACATCTCTAATGAAACAACTTGCACAAAATAAGTATGTAATAGGAAATATGCTACAAATGCTTGATAATAATATGCCACTTTGAGGGGGTAACCTCCAAAAGTCTCCAAATGAAGAACACAATTCATAATATGATCATAATAAACTTACCACTAACTCCTATATATACCTAATTATGCCATGGCTGCCACCCAGGCTGACTTAGATACTTAGTTATAACCCCTAGGATTACCTAACAACATATATATGACTAAAATAATGATTATATAACTTAATTATGTGTTAAGGAAGCTACAATATGACTACTCGTAACCATATACATCTATAGTATTAAGGACATAACATTCCCCCCTCTTCAGAGAAGCATTGTCCTTGACGTTGATCAAGTGTGCATGTTTATGAATGAAATATTCATTATTCCCTATGGTGTCTTCAATCGGTCATTTCTTCTACTAGATGAGGTAGACTAGCCAAGGTCCCATGATAATTATTCCTTCTTCATCTATCTCTGGTAGCACTGTTTGGGATAAAACTTTGAATCTATTAATGTTCTCCAAGCTAGAGACATGGTAGCAAGATTACATCTTTTTTGACTTGGGTAAGCTCAATTTGAATGCTATGTGGTAATCCTTTTTGAACCTTTATGAGGCCCATACAAATTAGGTGCCCACTTGTGATCCAAAATTGTAACTACTTGCCTCAAAGGTGATGTAAGAATTTTTGGTTGTTGCACTTCCATTGATAATAATTAAGCCATACCTTTATCCACATCTTTTTTTAGCCTCATTTGGTGTACACTTACCAATTGTGGACTTTTTGTATGTAAATCCCTTAGCTCATATTTTTTACCCTCTAAGTAAAAGTGCATGAATAGTTCCTAGAAATTCATCTCAATTGTGCCAAAGGTAGTAAGCCATTGAACTCCCAAAGCAATGTGTTCTCCAACCATGGGTATAT
Organism: Cunninghamia lanceolata; assembly: GCA_027924645.1. Lineage (NCBI taxonomy): Eukaryota > Viridiplantae > Streptophyta > Pinopsida > Cupressales > Cupressaceae > Cunninghamia > Cunninghamia lanceolata. The sequence goes on from BSBN01000814.1 coordinate 453,123, forward strand.
CAAACATAGGGCTATCTATCATGTAGTCTCCCATGGTGAGTTTAATACTATGGCATTTCCCTAAATAATTTATTGTACCACCATCTACAATCATAACTTGGAATTTTGGGGTAGGGTAGACAAAACAATTCAATTTTATTGCTAGTTGCTTGTTGATGAAGTTATGTGTACTCCCCAAGTCAATCAGTATTGTCACCATTTGTGGTTTAAGGAAACCCCTTACCTTGAGTGTTTGTAGGTTGCTAATACTTGATAGTGCTTGACAAGAGATAGTAGTTGGACATCTTCGGAGTCCTCTACCACCACCACTGGCTCTTCTTCATCCTTTTCTTCATCATAGGTAGCCTCAATGTAGAACAACTTCTTCTCATCACATTTATGTCCTTTACTATATTTTCCATCACAATTGAAACATAACCCTTTGGCCTTTTCTCTTCAATTTGTTGATGGGTTAGTCTAGTGGGTTAAGGGAATGGTTGTCTTGAAAATATTTTCCATCACAGTTGAAACATAACCCTTTGGCCTTTTCTCTTCAATTTGTTGATGGGTTAGTCTAGTGGGTTAAGGGAATGGTTGTCTTGAAAATCTCTTCTCTCTTATGTCATTGAACCCTTTCCCTCTAGAAAGAAAAAATTATCTTCTGCCTTATGTTCTAGAACAAAAGAATCAGATATAGAATTAGTGCTAAACATGCATACCTCATTTTGGATGTGATCCTTGAGATCACCCAAGAATAAGTCATTCAAGTTCTCCTCTAAAATTGTATATACTCTCAGCGACAAGTTTTGGAATTGTTGAATGTAATCCTTGACTAATCCTATTTGTTAAAGTTTAGCTAGCTCGCTAAAGTAGTTATCTACCACACTATTGCTATATTGTGACTGTAGCTCCTCTGTAAAGATAGCCCATGAGATAGGGAGACCCTTTTTCTATCGTTAAGAATATAGCCATATATACTAAATGAATTTCTCTAGTTTTAAATATAATGAAGCCATTTTCACCTTTTGCCCACTAGGAATTTGATGCACATCAAAGAAATCTCCATTTGATTTATCCAAGTTAGTGGATCCATGCTGATGAAGGGGGGTAAATCATAAAACACACAATAACACCAATTGCACATAGAAAATTGGAATGTTATTTTATTGATTTGGACAACACATTACATTACAGAAGCTCAAATACAATCAGAGGATGAATCCTCCATAGGCTATAACACATTACAACTTCCTATCTCTAGACTCTGGAACCTTCTACCTTCTATAACCCCAAATATTCTTGGGTTTCTATTTTCCTATCTTTTCTTGATTCTAAAATTTCCCCCTTATCTCTACTACTGCCAAGGGTTCCCAAAAATGGTCATAAATAGCCCTTTTTGGTGGCCTCCATCCAAATCTCAAAATTTGCATCTCCTTCCAAAAATAGGTCAACTTCCGAGAGCCTTAACTTTTGATCCGAGTGTTTGATTGACAATCCGTTTGAAGCGTTGGAAAGATTGTAGAGTGCTCTACACATTAAGAATCTACTTTGTTGATTCTGCCTATTTTCAAGGTCATATAGGGCCTCTAAGTGCCTCAAACCTAACTTTGAAACTTTTTCAGGGGTTTTTCGAGAAATGAAAAATTTAACATCTTTCATCCCACAAATGACCTTTGCCTAATTCCTTCACCAAAGGTCTTATTTCTCATTTACAAAGATTCTTGTAAACTTTCACTTCCATATGTGCCCAAATGCAAACATTCCAAAAATAGCAGTTTGCTATTTTTAGTAGCTTCAAAAACCTAAAGGTTCTACATCATTATTCAAGCGATTATGAAACCATAAATATAAATTTTGAAACAAAATGAAAACAACATAAATAATTTTCAATCATCATCTTTTTTTGGGTGATGCAAGATTTCCCTTACACCACTGGATGCTCCTGTATTAAACACCCAGGGTAATATGAGAAGTGACCTTGTCACATCTTAGGTGTTTGTTTGAGGAAAACCCAAATGGTCAACCTCTGCCTTAAACAACCAGGAAGAATATTCAACAGGCCTTCCTTTCCACTTCACTAGATATTCCTCATATTGCCTATTCTGAGTACTTCTTCCCACATGGCTATCCAAGATCTCTTCTATCTCCTCCCTTGAAATAGATGCCAAAATACTCCACTGTTCTTTTGTTGGTCCATCCTTTGTTCCACCTTTATGATATTTTGTTAAATCAACAATGTTGAACACAAGGGAAATGTTGATCTCACTCGCCAGCTCTACCTCATATGCATTTCCTGAGTCATGCTTCTTCAGGATTATGCATGGTCCAAATTTCTTCATTTTCAACTTATTATATGTTCAAACTAGAAACCTCTCTTTTCTCAAGTGAACCATGACTTCATTTCCTACCTAAAATTCCTTATATCTCCTCTTCTGATCTACCTTAGCCTTGTACTGATTATTCATATTATTAATGTGCTTTCTCACCTCTTCATGCAAATTCTTCAGGTGTTCTACAAAGTCTTCAGCTTCGACACTTGTCTTTTCTCCCTTGTCGAGCTTCCTTAACTCTAAAGCATTTCTTGAACTACTCCCATAAACAATCTAGAATGGTACTTTATGTGTACTCCTATTAACAGAATTGTTGTAAGCAAATTCTGTCTGTGGTAAAATCAAATCCCATCCCTTGGGCTTATCTCCTACTAAGCATCATAACAAGTTACCCAAACTCCTATTCACCACTTTCATCTGTCCATCAGTCTGTGGATGGTGTACAAAACTAAGCTTCAAATCTGTCTTCAACTTCTTCCACAATGTCCTCAAGAAATAACCAACAAACTTGGTATCTTGAACTGAAACTATGTTCTTAGGTAGATCGTGTAGTCTCACCACCTCTCTGAAAAATAACTCTATAATATGAACAACATCATTGGTTTTCTTACAAGGAATAAAATGTGCCATCCTCGAGAATTTGTCCACCACCACAAAAATGGAATCATGTCCTGTCTATTTCCTTGGTAAACCAAGAACAAAATTCGTACTAATATCGTCCCATGGCATCTCTAGTATAGGTAATGGTTTATATAGCCCTGTATTCTGATATGTTCCTTTTTCCATCTGACAAACTTTACACCTCTGCACAAATTTCCTTAGATCATGTTGCAACTGTGGCCAATAATAATGGTCACCAACAATAGAAATGGCCTTATCTCAACCAAAGTGTCTAGCTAATCCTCCACTATGCTTCTCCTTAATTGGGTTCTCTCTCATGGAACTCCTTGGAATGCACAAATAGCTTCCTCTAAATAGCATGCCATCTTGGATTATGAAATACAACCATTTTGTCATGTCCAAAGTAACAGGTTTCAAACAAGCTTTCCAAGACTGCAAAATTTGGATCTTTAGGATACAATCTTTTGAGCTCATCAAACCCAACAACCTCTATCTTCATTTCTGTCAACAAATTTTTCCTTATGCTTAAGGCATTTGCAACCCTATTTGATCTTCCACTCATGTGTTTTAGAAACAAAAGTATAACTCTGCAAAAACTCAACCCATTTTAAGTGCCTTTGGTTCAACTTTCCTTGACTATTAAGATATTGTAAAGCCTGATGATTAGTATATTAAATAAACTCTTTTGGAAACAAATAATGTATCCATTTCTTCAAAGCCTAGACTATTGCATAAAAATCTTGATCATAAAGAGAATACTTTTTCTTGGCATCATTAAGCTTCTCACTGAAATAGGCAATGGGCTTACCTTGTTAACTCAAAACAGCTCATATGGCATTGTCACTAGCATCCCAATCTACCTAAAATACCTTATTAAAATCTAGAAGTGCCAAACTAGGTTGTGTAAATGGTGGAATTTGGATAGTTGAGTTTTTGGTAGTTTTGTGTATGTATCCTTCTTTCACCCTTTCATTCAAGGACCTAGGGTCGAGTGGCAATGTACTATCATACCCTAGATCACTGTGAGATATAGGGAAACTTGGATTTGTATGATTTGATTATCAATTATGCTCAATTATACCTTAAAAACCTAATTATGCAAATACGGAAGTAAATAGATGAATATCAAAAAATGCTACTACAGAAAGATGTAAAATGACAAATAATTGTGCACCTATTTTCAGGTTTCTAAAGCGAAACAATCAGGGACTAATGAGCAGGCACCCAAGTCCAATGCCTAGATTTTTGTCAGGATTTGGAAGCTTAGTCTACCACCTATTCTTACTTTCATAGAGAATTTCCTATCACTGAATCCAGAGGACTAAAGATAAGGTGCCCAAGTCTAGGGTGTTGTTTTCAACTCTGATCTCTAAATCTAACACTCTGTAATGCCCTCCTACAACTCCACTTTTCCTGTATCTTCAACCTGTAACCTGCAGTCACAAAAACTTTGGGAGGGGGTTGTGGTGTTTAGAGGCTTGCCTTAGTCAAGCCTCGAAGAGACATTTAAGTCTTACAAACACCGCTGTCAGATAGAGAGTGCATGCCCTTGGAGGTAGAGGCAAAAAACAAATGATACATGCTCAAAAACACAAATGATGTCACCTTGTAGTGAAGATCTCATGGGAGGAAGAAGCTCCTCATGCCATGAGGAGATGATTGCTCAAATCTGTAAATACAAACACATAAACAACACAAGTCTACTCTTGCTACACAATGAATGCCTTGAATCACATTTAGAATGCCAATGCTCATCTAGTAATCATCTAGTTGTCCTCTAGTTTACAAATGAATGCTTAAACACGCTTTTACATGCAACTACAAACACTCCTGCCAAGAATTTCACAATTCAAACTTATCGTGTCGGCATAGGACCCAAATAACGGTCACAAGCCAACACTAAAAATTTGGGACTGACCCAAAATAGGGCAAGACTAGGGCATAGGCACCCAAGTCCTCCCCCCTATTTTGGTCAGGGTTAAGTTCAAGGGATGCCCCTAGGTCCCATTTGTCATAAAACTTAGGGTTCATTTCATTGGGATGTCAAAATATGATGCAAGATGTCCTAAATGTAGTTAAAAGACTCGGGAGCAAAACCTTATAAGGGAAAAGCCCCCAAGGGGACATTTTCTGACATTATAGGTTACTCTGTGACTTTCTACTTCAATGTATCAACACTCTTGGCTGCTCCTGTAGTCCATTTAAACTCTTTTCTATCCTCTCTTATTGTGTCAGTTAGGGGTGCACAAATGCTACTAAAATTCCTATTAAATTTTCTATAAAAACTTGCCAAACCATGAAAAGATCGTACCTCTGTAGTACTCCTTGGTGTAGGCCATTCAATAATACCCCTCACCTTCTCTGGGTCCATCTTAATACCTTCCTCTGAGACAACAAATCCTAGGTATACCAACTCCTTTGCAAAACTACATTTCTTCAGATTAATAAACAACTTCTCCTCCCTAAGATTTTCTAAAACTCTTCTGATATGCATCAGATGCTCATCCCAAGTCTTACTAAAAATTAAAATGTCATATAAATAAACAATAACAAAATTTCCCAAAAATTCTTTCAATACCTCATTCATGAGCTGCACGAATGTTGTAACATCACTTTCCATAATGCTCAAGATTTAACTTAATTATATAATTTAAACAAGTCATTGATTAAGAATTGAGAGAGATAATCAAAATTTGAATCAAGGAAACATATTCTTTTCCATCAATTAAGCATGTTAGTCAAATCAAGATATAACAAAGCTTACAATTTAATAAACCATTACAATCTTTAGTGAATAACCATCACTAATCAAATACAATATATGCTCTAGGCATGTTAATCAAATTTTTACATTACAATAGACCAATTGGTCATAAAATATAAACACTGTATCTGGAACCAATGACATCTATCTTGATAAGCCTTGTCGTGTCTCATGCTTGGGAAGGAGAGCATCATCTTGGTGCTTTTCCTCCAACCACAAACCTACGGTCCCTCACTCATCTTCCTAACTGGTAGAGGCCCTACCCTTCGCAGAAAGGTTAGACATTAGAAACCAATTGGATAGCCATCTGAGTATCTAGCATTGTGTCCTTCTTAATATCTCATGGTCACACACTATAGATTCAGTCTAACTTGTATGACACTACTAGAGACACTAGGCCATCTGAAATACTGCATGTGGACCGATAATGCATGCAGAGATGGATGCATTATTTTGGCCAAAGTTTTCATACATATACATTACACAATGAATGTCGTCGTATGTCCACCACCCTAACCTGGCTTATAAGCTATCATGTCCTATAGTAAGTTTTTGTCAACCTTGTCTTTTAGGTCTAGTATGAGTGGGATCAATTCGAATCATTGTCTAAACTTGAACATTCAACTCCCATCATAAGTCAGTTATAACTAAATAGGTTACTTTTGTAATGTGGAACTAGTGACTCCTCGTCACCTTATTCCATTTTCAATTCATCCCAAATTTATCCTTTATGACTACCTTGGTCTCCCATGGTTAACATTTTCGATAGCAAATCATCACACATGATGAAGTCAATTTCATCATATTCAAGGCATTCCATGCCTTAGGAAAGTACATTAGTTTCTTTAGGTTTAATAGATCTTATTATCCCAATGAGCTTAAGGTGTTAATCACAAAACCTAATAGTTTACATTTAAGTAAAATAATTATATCTCTTAACATTAACCAATAAGTCATAATTCAGTTATATATAGAACTAGACTATATTCTTTTATAAACTTATCCTAATTGTCTCATGATTAGACCATGATCATAAATGATCTCATCCCTTTATATTCAAAGGTTCATATAAACATTCATAACAGTTTAAACAATTCCATTTATAAATCACAGTTAGCTTCTCATACAAGCTCGACTGGCGTAGTTTGGTGTTATAGACACACTGAAACATAATTGCCTTCTCAGCAATCATCTCAGTCAATGGACTATGTTTATAATATTAAATGCCTTCTCAACTGTTCTTAGGTTGAATGATTGCGTACTAAGTATTAATGCCTTTTTGATAGTCATTACAGTCAAATGACTGTATTCATTATCGACTAAAACATCTGGAGTCTTTCATAGCTCCATTCGAGAGCTCTTAGTCTCTGTCATTGTCATCATACGACGTGAGCTTAATAAATATATTGAATACATGCTCTACCATAATGGCATCAAGCTCCAGTTATAAAAAATGTAATATACAATACAATACAGCTGGGTCAAAAGACCCTAGGCTCAAACATAGAAAGCATCTATCTTTAGAAAGCTCAGCCTCAAGGCCTTGAGCTAGATTCCAAATTAAACATAGTACAATGATTATTTGGCTCTTTAAGCCTCGGGCATAAATATAAACAAGATTACATAGTATTACGACTCAGTTGAGCATAATTTAAGGAATAGTTTATAGAGTTTCATAGCTCAACTCAACGGCCTAGAGCATGGTCTCAAAGAAAGTTTATTATGCTCTCTGCTCAGCTCATGGCCTAGAGCATGGTCTCAAAGTAGTTTACTATGTTTGGCAAGCTCAGCCTTCATGGCTTCGAGCGTATTCATAAATCAAATTTGTCTTGATAGGGTTTGGTCATACGGCTCTGAACCAATACAAATATAATTTTTTAAAACAAGAACAACTCGGCCAATTTGGCCTTGAGCCTCAAAATAGAAGGATATAAATAATATGCATGGTACGGCCTTGCACACCTCGTGCCTTAGTTTTTAACAATAACAAGAAAAATCATGTTTCACAGACTCAAGAAGAAGTCTTACTAATATTTAAACTCATCATACGAAAAGTAATTTGGGTATTTGTTTCCCATTTTACCTGTACCAGGCAATAGACAAAATGTAGTTCCAGTCTGCGACTTGTCTAGTTGCTCATAGCTCCTTTCCACCACTGCTCTCCCTGAACAGTTTTGCCACCTTTTTTCCTCTAAACCCCAACAACCATGAACTCACCGAAGTGATTACTCCAAAATGGAGAACCCAACACAAGGTGACCGATCCCATGGCATGTCGATTTTAGTTGATAACTACCTTTCCACTTGGTAGTGTCTCCTTAAAAGGTGGCTTGAATCGTGCAAAACATGGAAGGGTTGAGCTTGAAGCCTTCATCAATCCTCATGATCGACTATATCAACAAAGTAATATTCCATAGAATACAATTATTAAGGCAAGTAAATAATAATAACATTATTATAGGTAACAACCTATTAAGAAGTTTCATCCTTGAATAAGGATTATCACGAAGAGATTATAATCATAAAAAGATTCACATTAATAATGTCGATTATTGGGGTCGAGTGATACTCCCCCAAAATTGACTATTCCCATTAGTCGAATGACTTGGGATGATGTCCCAAGAACATCGATTGGTCATCATGACTTGCCATGATAACTTCAATGACACCACAATTAACCAAGAACATGGAAACAAAAGAAAAGAGACATGACATGTGACAACTTACAAAAGGATTGAGAAGGACATAGGAGTCAATTACTCAGATGGCTAGTCAAATTATGTTTTCACAACATCTAACCCTTCCTCTAGGATGATACTCTCCTTCCTTCTTTGAAGGACATTTGTTTTCCTATCACACTGAGGACCACAAGTTTACAATCAATACATCATTATCATATCTCATAAAATAAACCATTTAATATACAAAACTATTTAACATTTGTATCTACTTCATAATCAAAAGTTTAATCAAATATTTCCACAATATCAAATCAATTAACTATGACTAATCCTCTTGATTATCATACCAAGTTAATGATTAAGTCTAATTGTAAGTTGGGGATGTAACAAATGTGCTTGGTGCAATTTTTAGCCCAATTGGCATGACTAACCAGTAATACAAACCCTTCTTGGTCTTGAAAGCTGTCTTCCATTCATTTCTTTCTCTGATTCAGATATGGTGATACCTACTCTTCAGATCAATCTTTGTAAAGTACTTGGCTCGACTCAAACAATCAATTATGTCATCCATTCTAGGGAATGGAAATCTATACTTGATCATGATCTTATTGATAGCTTGAGAATCTATACACATTCTCCACTCTCCATCTTTCTTCAGTGCTAGTACTGTAGGTACCACACATGGAATTAGGCTCTCCCTTATCAGTCCCTTCCTTAACAGCTCATGAACTTGTCTGTTTAGCTCTTCATTCTCTGCAAGAGTCATTCTATGGGTTTCCTTATTCACCAAAATGGCTCTTGGTATCAAATCCATTTGGTGACTTATCTTCCTCACTTGTGGTAAACTTTTTGATACATTATCAGAGATAATGTCCTGAAATTCTTCCAACAGAACTGAGACTTCTGCTGGTACATCTTCACATTTCTTCTAGCTGATCTTAGGAATCAATGCAAAGCAATGACATTCGTGCTTCATAACCTCCAAAAATTTCCTACCATCTACCAAGAAAATTTTTGTAGTACTACATACCTTTTCTTCTACCTCCTTCAAGGGCTTCAACTTATGATGAACTCCATCTTTTGTTAGGGAATATGGCTTTTCATGGTCATCATGGATAGTGCACCTATCATACTATCACAACCTTCCCAATAGAATATGACATGCATCCATTGGTATAATGTCACACAACACCTCATCATAGTAGTCTCCAATCTTGAACTTGACAAAACACTGCTCATTGACCAAAGCACTATGGTCCTTCTGCAACCATGCAATCCAATATGAATGTGGATGCCTTCTTCTTGTCAACTTCAACTTGTTAGCCATCTCCTTTGAAACATGATTGCCAGTGCTTCCACTGTAGATAATAATATCACAACACTTACCTTTACACTTGCACCTTGTGTGGAATAGACTCTTCCTTTGATTTGGTTCTTTCTTCTCATTCAACAAGGTTCTTCTGACAACTAGGGTTTATCCCTTTTCAACATCTTGGATTATTAAATTCAACCATTTTATTCCATCCAAAGTAATAGGTTCCAAACAAGCTTTCCAAGCCTCAAAAAAATTTGGATCTTAAGGATACAAACTTTTGAGGTCTTTGAACCCAGCAGCCTCTATCTTCATTTCTGTCAACAAATTTTGCCTTCTACTTAAGGCATCTGCAACCCTATTTGATCTTCCACTCCTGTGTTTTAGAACAAAAGTATAACTCTGCAAAAACTCAACCCATTTTAAGTTCCTTTCGTTCAACTTTGCTTCACTATTAAGATATTGTAAAGCCTGATGATTAGTATATAAAACAAACTCTTTTGGCAACAAATAATGTCTCCATTTCTTTAAAGCCTAAACTATTGCATAAAACTCCTAATCATAAAAAAATACTTTTTCTTAGCATCATTAAGATTCTCACTAAAATAGGCAATGGGCTTACCTTCTTGACTCAAAATAGCTCCTATGGCACAGCCACTAGCATCACAATCTACCTGAAATACCTTATTAAAATTTGGAAGTGCCAAAACAGGTTACTCTGTGACTTTTTTCTTCAATGTATCAAAACTCTTGGCTTCTCTTGTAGTCCATTTTCACTCTTTTCTATCCCCTCTCATTGTCTTAGTTAGGGGTGCACAAATGCTACTAAAATTCCTAATAAAGTTTCTATAAAAACTTTCCAAACCATGAAAAGATCGTACCTCTATAGTACTCCTCGATGTAAGCCACTAAGTGATAGCCCTCACCTTCAATGGGTCCATCTTAAGACCTTCCTCTGAGACAACAAATCCTAGGTATACCAACTCCTTCTTTGCAAAACTCCATTTCTTCAGATTAATCAACAACTTCTCCTCCCTAAGCTTTTCTATAACTCTTCTGATATGCATCAGATGCTCATCCCAAGTCTTACCGAAAATCAAAATGTCATCTAAATAAAAAATAAAAAAATTTCCCAAAAACTCTATCAATATCTCATTCATGAGCTGCATGAATGTGCTTGGTGCATTGGTTAGCCCAAATGGCATGACTAACCATTCGTACAAACCCCCCTTTGTCTTGAAATCTACCTTCCATTCATCTCCTTTTCTAATTCAGATCTGCTAACACCTACTCTTTAGATCATTCTTCATAAAGTACTTGGCTCCACTCAAACAATCCATTATGACATCCATTCTAGGAAATAGAAATCTGTACTTGATTGTGATCTTATTGATGGCTCAGGAATTTGTACACATTCTCCTCTCTCCATCTTTCTTTGGTGCTAGTACTATAGGTACCATAAATGGACTTAGGCTCTCCCTTATCAGTCCCTTAATAGGTCATGAACTTGTTTGTTTAGCTCTTCATTCTCTGTAGTAGTCATTCTATGGGCTACCTTATTCGGCAAACTGGCTCTTGGTATCAAATCCATTTGGTGACTTATCGTCCTCACCAATTGTAAGCCTTCTAGTACATTATCACAGAAATGTCCTAAAATTGTTCCAATAGATTTGAGACTTCCACTGGTACATCTTCCCATTTCTCCTAGATGATCTTAGAAATCAACATAAACCAATGACGCTCATGCTTCATACCCTCCAAAAATTTCTTACCATCTACCAAGCAAATTCTAGAAGTACTACATACCTTTTCTTCTACCTCCTTCAAGGGTTTCAACTTATGATGAACTCCATCCTTTGCTAGGGTTTGCATGACCATCATGGATAGTACACCTATCATACTATAATGACCTTCCCAATAGCATATGACATGCATCCATCGGTATGATGTCACACAACACCTTATCATAGTAGTCTCCAATCTTGAACTTGACGAAACATTGCTCATTGACCAAAGCTCTATGGTCCTTCTACAACCATGCAATCTGATATGGATGTGGATGCCTTCTTCTTATCAACTTCAACTTGTTAACAATCTCCTCTAAAACAAGATTGTCAGTCCTTCCATTATCAATAATAATATCACAACACTTACCTTCACACTTGCACCTTGTGTAGAATAAACTCTTCCTCTAATCTAGTTCTTTCTCCTCATTCAACAAGGTTCTTCTAACAACTAAGGTTTCTCCCCTTTCAACATCTTCAAAATTCTTAGACTGTGCATCTTCATCTAAATGTGTAACTCATGCATTACCTTTAGGTCTCCTATTTGTCCTTCATTGTTGTTGCAGACACTTGTATGCTCAATATCCTTCTTCTCCACATTGGAAACATGTTCCTCTAAAACCTCCTCTTCCAGGTCCTTTCCTAGGTTTGCCTCTCCCTCTTCCTCTTTGCTCACAATATTTTATGAGGGCAGTAGGCATTATCTCCTCTATTATTTCAACTGGTGCCAACTTCTTCACTTTTCTTTTGATCTTCATTACATCCTCCATAGGATCTTCCATCAGTCATTCTGCCTTGACCTCTTCCTTATTTCTTGCTTTCAAATCTTTTATTCAACTTCTCTTCCACCTTCAGGGAAAACTGGTATACATCTTCTATGGTGGTCATTCTCACCAGGTTCAACTCCTCTTGAATACTTGGCCTCAACCCATTAATTTAATAGGATACCTTCTCCTTGTTGTCCTTTACATGGCCTATCCTGATAGTAATCTTATAAAACTCTTCTATATACTCCTTGACAGACTTGTTACCTTGTTTCAATCCTTGTAGCTTCTTCAACAACTCCAACTCATAGTCCAAATGAATGAACTACTTCTTTAGTTTGTCCACCATCTGATCCCATCTGGTAATCTTTCCTTTTCCTCTTCTATTTCTCTCTAACTGAACCTACTTCCACCAAATACTAGCATGGCCCTTCAACTTTATTTTTGCAAACTTGACCCGTTCTGGATCTTCCACATCTTCATACTCAAAATATTCTTCCATATCATTGATCCAATCAATAAGCTCTTTTAGGTTCAGATTACTAGAATAGGTAGAGACTTCAATCCTTGGTCTCTTTCCAATCTTTGAAATGGCCCTCAACAACCTAACTTCTACAGGATCTCCTGCAACATCTTGTTCCTCCTCAAACAACTCTTCTTTAGCTTGGTCTTTTCTTTCTTCTCTTGTTCTTAGCTCAAACCCTCTTCCCAGGTCCTCTTGCAATGCATCAATTTGCCTTTGCAGGGCTCTAAAACCCTTATCAGTCCAATCATTTCTCCCACCATGGTTTCTTTGAGGAGGCATTTTGATCTCTACAACAAACCCACAACCTTAAGTCCTGGTGCAAACAACCTCACGGTTGGTGATCTGTCTACACATTCAGGAACCTTTGCTCTAATACCACTTGATGAAGGGGGTAAATCACAAAGCACATAATAACACCAATTGCACATAGAAAATATGGATGGTCTTTTATTGATTTGGACAACAGATTAAATTATAGAAGCTCAAATATAATTAGAGGATAAATCTTCCATAGGCTGCAACACATTACTGCTTCCTATCTCCAGACTTTGTAACCTTCTACCTTCTATAGCCCTAAATCTACTAGGATTTTTTTTTCCCACCTTTTCTTGACTCTACAATTTCCCCCTTATGTCTACTACTGCTAAGGGTTCCCCAAAATGGTCATAAATAACCCTTTTTAGTAGCCTCTAGCTAAATTTCAAAATTTGCCTCTCCCTCCAAAAATAGGTCAACTTCCGGAAGCCATAAGTTTTGATCCGGGTGTTTGATTGATCAACCTTTTGAAGAGTTGGAAAGGTCGTGGAGTGCTCTATGCGCTAAGAATCTGCACTGCCAATTCTGCCCATTTTCATGGTTGTACGGGGCCTCTAAGTGCCTCAAACCTGACTTTGAAACTTTTTCAGGGGTTTTTTGGGAAACAAAAACTTTAATATCTTTCAGCCCACAAATGATCTTTGTCTGATTCCTTCGTCAAAGGTCTTATTTTTCATTTATGATGCTTCTTGTAAATTTTCACTTCCAAATGTACAAAAATGCAAACTTTCCAAAAATAGCAATTTGCTATTTTTAGTAGTTTGGAAAAATTGAAGGTTCTAAATCAATATTTAAGTGATTATGGAACCAGAAATACAAATTTTGAAAAGAAATGAAAACAACATCAACAATTTTGGATATTAATCTTTTTTTGGGTGATTCAAGATTGCCCTCACACCACTAGATGCTCCTGCATCAGACATAGGGTAATTTGAGAGGTGACCTCGTCACATCTCAAGTGTTTGTTTGAGGAAAACCCAAATGGTCAACCTCTACCTTAGACAACTAGAAAGAATCTTCAATAGGCCTTCCTTTCTACTTCAATAGATATTCCTCATATTTTCTATTCCAAGTATTTCTTCCCACATGGCTATCCAAGATCTCTTGTATCTCCTCCCTTGAAGTAGATGCTGGAATACTCCACTATTCTTCTATTGGTCCATCGTCTGTTCCACCTTCATGATATTCTATTAAATCAACAATGTTGAACATAGGGGAAATGTTGATCCCACTTAGCAGATCTACCTCAAATGCATTTCCCGAGTCATGCTTCTTCAAAATTTTGCATGGCCCAAATTTCTTCATTTTTAACTTAATATTGTTGATATGCACTAGACAACTGAGAGGGGCGATGAATCAGTTATCACAAAATCTTAAACACTTTCTATAATTTAGACATATATTACTTATCCACAATTATTATGATTTAATCATGAGTGCATGAAATCAGAAACTTAACTACAGATACAACATCAAACACAAGAGACACCAAATTTACGTGGAAAACCCCAGGGTGGAAAAAAACCATGGAGAGGATTAACTCTCAATATATATTGTAAACTTGAAATAATGATGTTTAAGCTTGGTCACTCCACGGGCCTAAACATATTGGCTTACTAACATGAAGAACAACTAGGTCTAGCAGGCTCACTGCCTCAACCCTAAACCTAGCAAGATTACAATAAGGGTTGTTAAACCCTGAGGGCTATTAAACCCTACTAGTGGCTTACTACCAGACTCATTGCCACAATCAACACCTTTCTGTATTGTGAATAACAATTCCTCTACTATGCTCTTCCTCTTCTTTCCTCTGCCTCTTCTTTGCTCTATCTTTGGACCTTTCTTAATATCTTTCATTTTTTCTCAAGGACACCTTTTCCACAACTCAACTACAAGTATTTATACACTACATCAACATTGGAATGATCATCAAGGTCAACATCACAATTATCAACCATTGGAACAATCTCCAAGGTTGGTATTACAAACATTTACAAAATAGGTCATGACCTATTGCAACATCATGCAAAGGAAATGAAATGCGGATTGTGCCATGCCTTAGCTAGGACTCAAACATGATCTTCCACACCACAACACACTTCCACAATCTTCTAGAGATCTCCACAATCACTGGGATCAACCAGGTCGGCCAAGACTGGTTACACGCTACATTAACTGGGAACAATCTTCACACACCATCTCAATTTCTTAATGCAGACCAAAGTCTAGATAGGAACATGATTAGGAGACATCCACAAGCACACTATAATCATCAGGAGAAACCACACAAACCTTAACCACTTTATCCATAGGAATCTTCTCATTGGAACACATGAACTTCACTGTCTTCAACTATCATAAAAGAAAGATAGCTTGCAGACCACCAAACCATGAACCATTGCAACTGTAGGCACTTATCATCATCCTAGACTTCCCTCTAGAACTACAGAGAAAAATACTTTATTGCGGAGGAATGCGTAGCTGAATACTTTCTTCTTGTCTCAACTGAACTTACAGAAAAGTAGATTTCACTCTGGTGAATACAACTCACTCAGATCTTGATGCGGATGGCTCAAACTTGGAATGTAGCATCCTCAGACATACCTCTAACTTACTTCCAATCCATAGACCATGATCTTCAAGTAGAAATAAATACGAAGTAGTTTACTGGACTGATCTTCAACATACAACTCATTGTCTGTACTATACTTCTTTGTAACTCACTTGTTTCTTCTGGAGAGGCTAATTTTCTCAATATCCTCAACATACAAGTCTTCTAAACAAGTAATAGAATAATATATAGTTGACACTAATGACAAAAAAGATATGTTGACATCAATGACAACACCAATTAGGCACATACTTGCAACAATCTCCCCCTTTGTCATTGATGGCAACATATGATGTGAAAACTGCAACAACCATCAAGACAAGAGTCTCCCCCTTTCTCTTTACACACTTGCACTTCTTTCTTTCTCCAAAATTATGCCCCTTTCTTTTACACTTCTGTACTCTAAGTTTTTTACATGACTTCTCTCCCCCTTTGACATCAATGGCAAAGGGCACATACTTGCACTCTTTTGCTTTGATCTAATCTCTCTTTTGAACTTTTTAACTACTCCCCCTTAGAAGTAGCCCTAAAAAGCATCAATCTGGACCTCTGAACACCTCCAGACTGATGCACGATTGTGTATCTTAGTTTAGAGTAGGAAGGGTGATGACCCCTAACTTTTCTCTGAGATATTCAAAAGTATCCTTGGACAAAGGCTTGGTAAAAATGTCTACAATCTTATCCTTGGTAGAAACATACTCCAACTTGACTTCATTCTCTGTCACTTTTTCTCTCAGGAAATGATACCTAATAGATATGTGCTTGGTCCTTGAATGCATCACTAGATTCTTTGATATGTTTATGGCACTTCTGTTGTCACAAAAGATTACAATAGGTTCTTCATACACAAAGTTGATGTCCTTCAAAGTCTACTTCATCCATAACACTTGAGTGCAACTGCATGCTGCCTCTGAAGTAGACATGGATATTGAATCCTGTTTCTAGCTTAGCCAAGATACTAATCTTTTTCCCAAGAAAAATGCACCTCCACTTGTACTTTTTCTATCATCCACATCTCCAGCCTAATCAACATCAGTATATGTAATGAGAGTAAAGTCGCAGTCCTTAGGGTACCACAAACCATAATCTATTGTGCCTTTTAAATATCTCAAAATTCTTTTGACTGCCATCACATGTGATTCCTTGGGTTCTGTTTGAAATCTTGCCACAAGACACATTGCATGCATTATGTCAGGTCTAGTTTGAATCAGACAAAGTAATCCTCCAATCATAGATCTATACTTTTTCTGGTCTACCATGGGTGAGTTATCATCTTTTCTCAACTTACAACTAGTTATCATAGGTGTGCATACTAGTTTAGAGTCTTCCATCCCAAATTTATTTAACAACTCTTTCACATGCTTTAGACTGATAAATGAAGATACCCTTATCTGATTGAATTATTTGAAGATCTAAGAAGAAGTTCATCTCTCCAAACATAGACATTTCAAATTCACTTCACATTTCTCTAGCAAAAATTGAGCACATACCTTCATTGCCTCCAAAAATAATATCATCAACAAAAACTGCAACAATCAGGGTTTGTTCATCATTGATCTTGAAGTAGAGATTACTATCTATAGTAGCTTTACTAAACCCTATTTGTATTAGGTACCTATCCAACCATGATTACCATACCCTAGGAGCTTGTTTTAATCCATACAATGCTTTCTTCAATCTGCATACCATGTCCCTTGTTCTGATGACTAAAATCCTTTCGGTTCTTCAATATGGACTTCCTCTTCTAACTCTCTATTTAAGAAGGCAGACTTCACATCCATTTGATAAACCTTGAAATCTTTGTATGCTACAAAAGCCAGAAACATCCTTATTGCTTCAATCCTTGCTACTGGAGCAAAATTTTCTTCAAAGTCTATTCCTTCAACCTAAGTGTATCCTTTCCATACCAATCTTGCTTTGTTTCTTAGCATTTCACCATTCTCATTCATTTTGTTTCTCAAGACCCACTTTGTACCAATTACATTCTTGTCTACTAGTCTGGGAACAAGATCCCAAGTCTGATTCTTCTCTATCTACATCAATTCTTCTTCCATGGCCTTTATCCAACTCTCATCTTTGCTAGCCTCATCTGCAGTTTTAGGTTCAATCTTAGAGATCAGATAGAAATTTACTTGTTCTTCTGTAGCTTTTCTTCTGGTTAAGGTCCCTTTGCTCTTATCTCCTATGATTTGATTTTTAGAATGATTGATTCTTACATATCTTAGAGTTTTGGTAGCACTTATTGGAGCTTGTTCTTCTTCATCTATGATGTCTTCATGATGCACCACTTCTAAAACATCTATATCATCTGACTCATATCCACTTGATTCTGAAGACCTTTCCTTACATTCATCAACTTTAACATTTGCACTTTCAATGATCTTATTTAGCCTCTTATTATAGCACTAGTAGGACTTACTCTTGGTGGAGTAACCAAGGAAGATTCCTTCATCACATCTAGCATCAAACTTGCCTAAATCTTCTTCTCTTTTGATATAATATCTACTACCAAAAACTTTAAAATATTTCATAGTAGGAACTCTACCATGCCACAATTCATAGGGAGTTTTTGAACTATTACCTTTTACTTGAGCTCTATTTAGGATATATACTAAAGTGTGAATTGCCTCTCTCCAATATGCATCTGGAAGATGAGCTTCCTTCATCATGGTTCTAGCAGCTTCTTGAACTGTTCTATTTTCCTTTCAACAACTCCATTTTGTTGTGGAGTTCTAGGCACAGATAATTGTCTCTTTATTCCATGTTCTTCACAAAAGAAATTGAATTCATTTGATGTGAACTCTCCTCCTCTATCAGACCTCAAGCATTTGATTTTCAAATCCATCTCATTTTCAACCATTTCCTTAAATGCCTTGAACTTATCTAGAGCTTCATCTTTCTCTTTCAAAAAGGTGACCCAAGTCATTCTAGAATAATCATCAATGAGCAAGATGAAATACTTGTCTCCTTGCAAAATTCTTACTCTAGTAGGTCCACATAAATCTATATGCACAAGCTCAAGTAGTCCTCCAACTGATTGGTCCTTGCTTTTGAAACTTGTTCTTGTCTGTTTCCCAAATTGACATTCCTTGCAAACTGGATTAGCAGGCTTCACAAGCTTAGGCAAATCTCTAACAATCTGTGCAATACTTACCTTCAAAATATTATCAAAATTTATGTGACACAATCTTCTATGCCATAACCAACTCTCATCAATCTGATTCAATAAACAATAGTTCTTGATTCCTTTCAAGTGATAGATATTACATTTGGTCTTCTTACCAATTGCAATGACTATTCCAGAGCTTTCCCTGATCTTGCATCCATTGTCCTTGAAGCTTAAGTCATAGCCCTTGTCACACATCTGACCCACACTCAAAAGATTGTGCTTTAATCCTTTCACCTACAAGACATCTTCAGTATTATGCTTGCCATAAAAAGAAATAGATCCTTTTCCACAAATCCTACTAGTTGTATAATCTCCAAACCTAACCAGTCCACCATCATATCTTTCCAAACTTATAAACTTACTTTTGTCACCAGTCATGTGGTGAGAGAAACCACTATCAATACCCCATTCATCCTTGTCCTTAATGACCTGAGCAGCTAAAGCACTTTCCACTGGTTTTTCTTCCTTCACACAACTAGGAGAATTAGTAGACACAAGATCTTCCTTAATAGCAATGAACAAGCATTCATTTATAGAGGAACTAGAATTATCTAGTTCACCATTTTCTGATACTCCATCATCATCAAAATATTCAACATAATAACTTTTGGGTCCTAGGCTTGTTCTCATATCTTCTTCTATTCCTTTCAATTATTTCAAGCCATCTAGAAGCAAAATGACCTACTTTACCATAGGAAAAACATTTGAAAGGAAGTTTACCTTTATACTTACCAGATCCTCTTTGTAGTTTGTCCACAAAGTTGGCTTTAGCTTCATCTAACTCATCGGATTCTACCTTATACTTTTCTAATCTGGAAGTACTTCTAGGAGTATTGGCTTTGAAAGCCGTCACAACTTTAGGTAGAGCATCATCTAACTCCCTCATTTCAAAAGAAGTAAGCTTGCCAAGCAACTGATCCCTGTTAACAATTTTTACTTGCATGAATTCTTCAATCACGGCTACCTTGTGACAGTAGGACTTGGGTAGAGATATGAGAATTTTCATAATAATTTCCTTTTCTTCAAGGGTTCTGCCTATGGATTTTATCCCTATAACAAGTTCATCAAATCTTTGCATAAAAGCTGATAGGTTTTCATAATTATTCATCTTCAAGCTTTCATATTTCACTTTCAGAATTTGTAACTTGGCTTCCCTCACAGAATCATCTCCTTCATATAGATTTTTCAACTTTTCCCATACTTTATTTGCAGTTTCAAGATCCACCACTTTTGTAAATATTGAGTCAGTTAGTGAGCTTAGTAGAGCATCCTTTGCCTTGATATCTATCTCATATTCTTTGATTTCGTATTTAGTCGTCGAACCATTTGGAGGTATGGTGTATTCTATTTCTGCATCTTTCCAAACTTTGTAACCAAGAGAAAGAAGATGGCTTTTCATCCAAGCCTTCCAGAGAACATAATTAGTTCCATCAAAATGCAGCGCTTCCTTCTTGTAAGACATTTTGGATCTTCCTCAAGCTATTAAACTTTCTTCAGAGGAACTTGGCTTTGATACCAATTGTTGATATGTGCCAGACAACTAAAAGGGGGGGAGGTGAATCAGTTGTCACAAAATCTTAAACACTTTTAGCAATTTAGACATTAATTACTTATCCACAATTATTATGATTTAACCATGAGTGCATGAAATCAGAAACTTAACCATATATACAACATCAAACACAAGAGACACTAGATTTATGTGGAAAACCTCAATGTGGGGAAAAACCACAGAGAGGATTAACTCTCAATATATATTGCAATCTTGAAATAATGATGTTCAGGCTTGGTCACTCCATGGGCCTAAACATATTGGATTATTGCCATGAAGAACAACTAGGTCTAGCAGGCTCATTGTCTCAACCCTAAACCTAGCAAGATTAAAATAAGGGTTGTTAAACCCTGAGGGCTATTAAACCCTACTGGTGGCTTACTACCAGACTCACTACCATGATCAACACCTTTCTATATTGTGAATAACAATACCTCTGCTCTTCTCTTCCACTGCTCTTCTCTTCCTCTATCTGCTCTTCCTCTTCTTTCCTCTACCTCTTCTCTACTTTGCCTTTGGACCTTTCTTAATATCTTTTCATTTTCACTCAAGAACACCTTTTCCATGACTCAACTACAAGTATTTATAAACTACATCAAGGTCGGCATCACAATCATCAACCATTGAAATAATATCTAAGGTTGGTATTACAAACTTTTACAAAATAGGTCCTGACTTATTGCAACATCATGCAAAGGGAATGAAATGTGGATCATGTCATGCCTTAGCTAGGACTCAAACACAATCTTCCATGCCACAACACACTTCCACAATCTTCCAGAGATCTTCACAATCACTGGGATCAACCAGGTCAGCCAAGACTGGTTACACGCTACATTAATTGGGACAATCTTCACACACCATCTCAATTTATTAAAATGGACCAAAATCCAGATAAGAACATGATTAGGAGACATCCACAAGAATTCTATAATCATCAGGAGCAACCACACAAACCTTAACGACTTTATCCATAGGAATCATCTCACCGGAACACATGAACTTCACTGTCCTCAACTGTCATAAAAGAAAGATAGATTGTAGACCACCAAACCATGAACCATTGCAATTGTAGGCACTTATAATCATCCTAGACTTCCCTTTAGAACCACAGAGTAAAATACTTTATTGCAAAAAGATACGGAGCTGAATACTTTCTTCCTGTCTCAACTGAACTTATAGAAGAAACAAATTTCGCTCTGGTGAATACAACTCACTCAGATCTTCATGCAGATGGCTCAAACCTGGAATACAACATCTTCAGACATACCTCTAACTTACTTCCAAACCATAGACCATGATCTTCAAGTAGAAATAAATGCGGAGCAGTTTACAGGACTGGTCTTCAGCATACAACTCACTGTCTGTACTGCACTTCTCTGTAACTCACTTGTTTTTTCTGGAGAGTCTAATTTTCTCAATATCCTCAACTTACAAGTCTTCTAAACAAGCAATAGAATAAGATATAGTTGACACTAATGACAACAAGGATATGTTGACATCAATGACAACACCAATTAGGCACATACTTGCAACAATTATATGTTCCAACTAGAAATCTCTCTTTTCTCAAGTGAACGATGACTTCATCTCCTACCTGAAATTCCTTATATCTCCTCTTTTGATCTACCTTAGCCTTTTACTGAGTATTCATCTTATTAATGTGCTTTCTCACCTCTTCATGTAAATTCTTCAGGTGTTCTACAAAGTCTTCGACTTCGGCACTTGTCTTTACTTTCTTGTCTAGCATCCTTAACTCCTATTGACAGAATTGTTGTAAGAAAATTCTACCTATGGTAAAATCAAATCCAATCCCTTGGGCTTATCTTCTACTAAGCATCATAGCAAGTTACCCAAACTCCTATTCACCACTTCCATCTATCCATCAATCTGTGGATGGTGTATAGTACTAAACTTCAAATTTGTCTTCAACTTCTTCCACAAAGTCCTCTAGAAATAACCAACAAACTTTCTATCTTGATCTGAAACTATGCTTTTACGTAGATCATGTATTCTCACCACCTCTCTGAAAAATAACTTTGCAATATGAACAACATCATTGGTTTTCTTACAAGGAGTAAAATGTGTCATCTTCACAAATCTGTCCACCACCACAAAATAGAATCATGTCCTCTCTGTGTCCTTGGTAAACCAAGAACAAAATCCATACTAATATCATCCCATGACTTGATCCTTATTCCATCTAACAAACTCTACAACTCTGCACAAATTTCCTCTCAGCCTACTGTGACTGTAGCCAATAATAATGCTCACCAACAATAGGAATGGTCGTATCTCAACCTAAGTGCCCACTATGCTTCTCCTTAATCAGGTTCTCTCTCATGAACTCCTTAGAATGAACAACTGGCTTCCTCTAAACAACACGCCATCTTGGATTATGAAATCCAACCATTTTGTTGTGTCCAAAGTAATAGGTTTCAAACAAGCTTTTCAAGCCTCTAAAAAATTTAGATCTTTAGGATACAAACTTTTGAGGTCATCGAACCCAATAACCTCTATCTTCATTTCTGTCAACAAATTTTGCCTTCTGCTTAAGGCATCTACAACCCTGTTTGATCTTCCACTCTTGTGTTTCAGAACAAAAGTATAAATCTACAAAAACTCAACCCATTTTAAGTGCCTCTGGTTCAACTTTCTTTGACTATTAAGATATTGTAAATACTAAAGATCAGTATATAAAACAAAATCTTTTTGCAACAAATAATGTCTCCATTTCTTCAAAGCCTAAACTATTGCATAAAAATCCTAATTATAAACATGATTATTTTTCTTGGCATCATTAAGATTCTCATTGAAATAGGCAATGGGCTTACCTTATTGACTCAAAATAGCTTCTATGGAAATTCCACTAGCATTGCAATCTACCTAAAATAGGATGCTCTATGACTTTTTGCTTAAATGTATCAAAGCTCTTGGATGCTCCTGTAGTCCATTTAAACTATTTTCTATGCCCTCTCATTGTCTCAATTAGGGGTGCACAAGTGCTTCTAAAATTCCTGATAAATTTTCTATAAAAACTTGCTAAACCATGAAAAATTTGTACCTCTATAGTACTCCTTGGTATAGGCTATTCAATGATAGCCCTCACCTTCTCTAGGTCCATCTTAAGACCTTCCTCTGAGACAACAAATCCCAGGTGTATCGACTTCTTTGTAAAACTACATTTCTTTAGATTAATCAACAACTTCTTCTCCCTTAGGTTTTCTAAAACTCTTCTAATATGCATCAGATGCTCATCCCAAATCTTACTAAAAATCAAAATGTCATCTAAATAAACAATAACAAAATTTCCCAAAAGCTCTTTCAATACCTCATTCAATGGCTACGTGAATGTGCTCGGTGCATTGGTTAGCCCAAATGGCATGATTAACCATTCATACAAACCCTCCTTTGTCTTGAAAGTTGTCTTGTATTCATCTCCTTCCCTGATTCAAATCTGGTGATACCCACTCTTCAGATCAATCTTTGTAAAGTACTTGGCTCCACTCAAATAATCCATTATGTCATCCATTCTAGGAATTGGAAATCTGTACTTGATCGTAATCTTATTGATGGCTTAGGAATCTGTACACATTCTCCACTCTTCATCTTTCTTCGGTACTAGTACTGTAGGTACTGCACATGGATTTAGAGTCTCACTTATTAGTCCATTCCTTAATAGCTCGTAAACTTGTCTTTTTAGCTCTTCATTCTTTGCAGGAGTCATTATATGGGTTCCCTTATTTGACAAACTAGCTCCTGGTATCAAATCCATTTGGTGACTTATCTTCCTCACCGATGGTAAACCTTCTAGTACATTATCAAAGATAATGTCCTAAAATTCTTCCAACAGATTTGAAACTTCTAATGGTACATCTTCCCATTTCTCTTAGTTGATCTTAGAAATGAACGCAAAGTAATGATGCTCATGATTCATACCCTCCAAAAATTTCCTACTATCTACCAAGCAAATTCTAGCAGTACTACATACCTTTTCTTCTACCTCCTTCAAGGGCTTCAACTTATGACAAAATCCATCCTTTGTTAGGGAATATGTGTTTGCATGGCCATCATGGATAATGCACCTATCATACTGCCATGGCCTTCACAATAGCATATGATGTGCATCCATCGGTATGATGTCACACAAAACCTCATCATAATAGTCTCCAATCTTGAACTTGACCAAAGCTCTATGGTCCTACAACCATGCAATCTGACATGGATGTGGATGCCTTCTTCTTGTCAACTTCCATTTGTTAACAATCTCCTTTGAAATAAGATTGTCATTACTTCCACTATCAATAATAATATAACAATAGTTACCTTCACACTTGCACCTTGTGTGGAATAAACTCTTCCTCTGATTTGGTTCTTTCTCCTCATTCAACAAGGTTCTTCTGACAACTAGGGTTTATTCCCTTTCAACATCTTCATAATGCTCAGGCTACGCATGTTCATCTACATGTGCAACTCGTGCATTACCTTCAGGTCTCCTAGTTGTCCTTCCTTGATGTTGTAGACACTCTTATGCTCGATGTCCTTCTTTTCCACATTAGAAACAAGGTCCTCTAAAAGCTCCTCTTCCAGGTCCTTGCCCAAGTCTGCCTCTCCCTCTTCCTCTTTACTCACCATTATTTTGGTCACGAGGGCGGTAGGCATTATCTCCTCTCTGATTTTGACTGGTGCTAGCTTCTTCACTTTTCTTTTGATCTTCATTATAGCCTCCATAGGATCTTCCCCCAGTCCTTCCTCCTTGACCTCTTCCCCATTACTTGCTTTTAAATATTTTATTTAGCTTCTCTTCCACCTTTAGGGAAAACTGGTATGCATCTTCTATGGTGGTCATTCTCATCAAGCTCAAATCCTCTTGAATACTTGGCCTAAATCCATTAATGTAATAGGTTACCTACTCCTTGTTGGCCTCTACATGGCTTGTCTTGATAGTAATCTTATAAAACTCTTCTGTATACTCCTTGACAGACTTGTTACCTTGCTTCAACCCTTGTAGCTTCTTCAATAACTCCAACTCAATCCACAAGAATGAACTACTTCTTTAGTTTGTCCACCATCTAATCCCATCTAGTAACCTTTCCTTTTCCTCTTGTATTTCTCTCTTACTGAACCTCCTTCCACCAAATACTGTCATGGCCCTTCAACTTTGTTTTTACAAACTTGACCCATTCTGGATCTTCCACATCTCCTCTCTGATTTTGACTGGTGCTAGCTTCTTCAATTTTCTTTTGATCTTCATTATAGCCTCCATAGGATCTTCCCCCATTACTTGCTTTTAAATCTTTTATTTAGCTTCTCTTCCACCTTTAGGGAAAACTAGTATGCATCTTCTATGGTGGTCATTCTCACCAAGCTCAAATCCTCTTGAATACTTGGCCTCAATCCATTAATGTAATAGGTTACCTACTCCTTGTTGGCCTCTACATGGCTTGTCCTGATAGTAATCTTATAAAACTCTTCTGTATACTCCTTGACAGACTTGTTACCTTGCTTCAACCCTTGTAGCTTCTTCAATAACTCCAACTTAGTCCACAAGAATGAACTACTTCTTTAGTTTGTCCACCATCTGATCTCATTTGGTAATCTTTCCTTTTTCTCTTGTATTTCTCTCTTATTGGTCCTCCT
Source organism: Cunninghamia lanceolata (assembly GCA_027924645.1). Classification (NCBI taxonomy): domain Eukaryota; kingdom Viridiplantae; phylum Streptophyta; class Pinopsida; order Cupressales; family Cupressaceae; genus Cunninghamia; species Cunninghamia lanceolata. The sequence goes on from BSBN01000814.1 coordinate 479,170, forward strand.
TCCACCAAATACTAGCATGGCCCTTCAACTTTGTTTTTACAAACTTGACCCATTTCGGATCTTCCACATCTTCATACTCAAAATATTCTTCCATATCATTAATCCAATCAATAACCTCTTCTGGGTTTATTAGAGACTTCAATCCTTGGTCTCTTTCCAATCTTTGAAATGTCCCTCAAAAACCTAACTTCTGTAGGATCTCCTACAACATCTTGTTCTTCCTCGGATAGATCTTCTTTAGCTTCATCTTCGCTTTCTTCTCTTGTTCTCAGCTCAAACCCTCTTCGCAGATCCTGTTGCAATGCATTGATTTGCCTTTGCAGGGCTCTAAAACCCTCTTCTGTCAAAGTATTTCTCCCACCATGGTTTCTTCATGGAGGCATTTTGATCTCTATAGTAAACCCACAACCTCAGGTCCTAGTGTAAACTGTCTCATAGTCAGCGATCTATCTACACACTTAGGAACCCTTGCTCTAATACCACTTGATGAATGGGGTAAATAAAAAAACACACAGTAACACCAATTGCACACAAAAAATGGGAATGTTCTTTTATTGATTTGGACAACTCATTACATTACATAAGATCAAATACAATCAGAGGATGAATCCTCCATAGTCTGCAACACATTACAACTTCCTATCTCCAAACTCTGGAACCTTCTATTTTCTATAGCCCCAAATCTGCTAGGGTTTCTATTTTCTCACATTTTCTTGACTCTACACTTTCTCCCTTATCTCTACTACTACCAAGGGTTCCCAAAAATGGTCATAAATAGCCCTTTTTGGTGGCCTCCAGCCAAATTTTGAAATTTGCATCTCCCTCCAAAAATAGTTCAATGTTTAAAAAACATAACTTTTGAGCTGGGTGTCGATTGATGAACTATTTGAATCTTTGGAAAGATCACGATGTTCTTTATGCGCTAAGATTCTACTATATCGATTCCACCCATTTTTAGGGTTGTATGAGGCCTCTAAGTGCTTCAAACCTGACTTTGAAACATTTTCAGGGGTTTTTCAGGAAACAGAAACTTTAATATTGTTCAGCCCACAAATGATCTTTGCCTCATTTATTTGCCAAATGTATTATTATTTTATTTATTAATTTTCCTGTAAATTTTCACTTCTATACGGTGCCCAAATGCAAACTTTCCAAAAATAGTAGTTTGCTATTTTTAGCAATTTGGAAAAACTGAAGGTTCTACGTCATTATTCAAGCGATTATGGAACCAAAAATATAAATTTTGAAAAGAAATGAAAACAACATCAACAATTTTGAATCATCATCGTTTTTGGGTAATTCAAGATTGCCCTTACACCATTGGATGCTCCTGCATCACTTGCCATCAAACTTGCGCATGTCCACCTTTGGTAGCAGGTTCCTAGATCCCATATGAGTGTTAACATTTGGATCTAGAAGAGCCAACCTAGTTGATCCACCTTGATTGATTGAAACATCTATTTGTGGTCCTAAATGACTATGGATATAATTGCTAAGACTAGCCAATGTCTTATTGATGCCAAATATATCTCCTCTAATAGAATCCAATCTTCCTATTAAATCATCCAATCTTCTTGTCAAGAGATTCATATCCTTCTTCATCTTGTTGATTTCTTCTTCCATGGATCTTTCCTCTAGTGATGAATCACCATTGTTAGGAGTCTTACCAGTTGTATAAGAATTTTCCCCTACGTCTAGTTTGTGGTCTGGCCATATACTGCAAAATCTACTATTATTATTTTTTTTTTTTAATTTTTTTTTGTGAGTCACTCCAAAATTAAAATTTCAAAGATAAGCCTCCTAATTATTTTCTATAATATTTCTGAAAATGTAAAGAAATCTAAAAAATTCCACAATTTGTAGCCTATGTAGCAAATTTATAAAAAAACCCTAAAATTGCAATAACTTATTGAAAACAACTCTAAATTCTCCCAAATTAGGAATATAGGTGTACCAAAGTGGTCTTGTTCAAACCTTCATAAATTAGGAAAAAAATTGCTGAATTGTAGACCTAGGAGCAAAAATGGTGAAAACCCTAATTCTACAATAACTCCCTTAATTATGCTCCAATGGACCTCACATTTGGACTATGAAGCTTCAATATTCTCTTGAAAAACCATTTAAAATCTTGGAAAGATTTTCCAAAATGAGAGAGATATGCACTTCCCAATATGAGCTCAAAAATTTTAAAAAATCTCTTTATTTCTTGCCTTCACGGTGCCAAGATCATGCTCTGATACCACTTGTAATGAAATAATTTGCAAAAAATATGTAATAGGAAATATACTACAAATGCTTGATAATAATATTCCACTTCAAGGGGGAAACCTCCAAAAGTCTCCAAATGAAGAACACAATTCGCAATATGATCATAATAAACTTACCACTATTTCCTATATACACCTATTTATGTCATGGCTTCCACCTAGGCTGACTTAGATACTTAATTATAACCCCTAGGATGACCTAAAAACATATATATGACTATAATAAAGATTATATAACTTAATTATGTGTTATGGTAGCCACACGATGACTACTCAAAACCATATGCATATATAGTATAAAGGGGATAGAAACATCATTTAAAAGGCTGGCCACATTTGCATAGTTGATTTGGACCGAATCTTGCATATCCCTAAATTATATTTATCGCAGATAATCTTAGGATCCATGTGCTTAGGACTTGCCTCAAAATTGGGTCCTCCCTTATTTGGAAATCCCTAGCTATTCTCAACTTGTCATAAAAAGTACAAGCATCATCAACTTTACTCAAAATTTTGTTTGGAATTAAGGTGTCTCACCCTTGGTAATTCCTTGTATTAATTCATTGTTTTTATTTATTTACTGCCTATTGTATAATTTGGATGCAAATCCTATGTTATCATATTGTGGGAGTTGGCATGGTGATGTGTCATCCTACATGGCATATGACCACATGTAATTTTGTCCTCAGATGAGGAGATAGGTGTCCCACTTAGTGGTAGGAATATTTTTCCATGTGTCAGCATCTTGGAATGTGTGTAAGGGAATATAGACCGAAATGGTCATGACAGATTCCTATGACATAGTTATGACATGTAAGAGTCAGAAATAGAAGATCCTATGACAGGTGAAGACATGTGTCGAGAAGCATCTTTTAAAAAGGCATCTTTGGGCACCCCAAGGTGGACTATGACATAGAGAATATGCCATTTATAGCCTATGTATGATAGTTTCTCTTACAACTGTAAGTTATGACAGCTATGACAGATTCTATGACCATTGTAAGAGTCATAAGAGCATCTATCATAGCCCATTTTGGAAATAGGTGACCTCCTTGGGATGGGGTGAATTGACAAGTGTTAAGAGAATCCTACAGTGTTGGACAAGTGTCCATAGGCATGGGTTTTGGGCCATGAGGCCATGTTGGACACCCATCTCAATGTGGAGCCATTTTTGCCTTGTATTCTCTTTATAAATAGGTGCTTTGGAGAGGAGAAGTACTAAAGGTTTGATAAGTACTCTTATGCTGTCAAAACATCTCCAGATACGAGTGTCAAAGACTCCTATAAGAGCATTGGCTCTGTGTTGTATTGTAACCTTCATTATTTACGGAATACATTTGAGTTGTGTTTTGGAGTGTGGGGTTTTTCACCTATAAGGGTTTTCCCCACATATATCTTGTGTCTCTCTTCTTTTGTCTCACATTCTTGTGTATGTGTTTGCTACAATATCTCTATTAGTGGGTTAACATAGTTGTAATTGTAAAGATAAAATTGAATTTTCACTCTTCTCCCCTCATTAGATTAGTGTAGGAAGCAATTTTCGCACACTTAGCTTCCTTTCAATTGGTATCAAAGCCTGGCTAGTTTTGGTTCTAGCTACTGGGTAGGGGTTTTTTGAGATAATCTTAGGTTGAGTGGGAGTGTTGTGTAGAGCATTCTATATCTTGTTGCAGAAAGGAGATGGTAGCCACATCCAGAAGATTAGAAGTGGAGAAATTTAATGGCACTAATTTTGAGTTGTAGAAACTCAAGATGGAGGACCTACTTGTTGATTGTGACCTATGGGAAACCGTATCTGGTGTAAAACCTACAACAATGTCACAAGTTGATTGGGACCTCAAAGATCAGAAGGATAAGGGTCTCATAAGACTTTGTCTAGCGGACTCTGTCCAGTTGAATGTCCATGAGGAGAAGAGCATGAAAGACCTTTGGAAGAAGTTGGGTGATGTTTATCAGGCCAAGTCCTTGGTGAACAAGCTTTTTCTGAAAAAGAAGTTTGCTCTAAAGATGGAAGATGGAGGATCTATTGCAGACCATATGAATGCTTTCAACATGATCATTGCATAGTTGACATATGTGGGTGTGAAAATGGAGGAGGATTAGTGTATGACCCTACTTTGTTCTTTGCTAGATTCATGGGATCATCTTATCATGGCTATCAAAAGCACCACTACCACCTTCAAGATGGAAGATGTGGTATCTTCACTGTTATTTGAAGAGATGTGGAGAAAGTCTTCTGAGGCAGCCAAAGAGGCTCTTGCAATTCATGGAAGACCCAAAGAGAAAGGGAAGAAGGACAAGAAAGGTGAAAAGGGCAGATCCAAATCCTGTGGGAGATCCAAATCTCCTAGAAAGTCCAAGGCTATTTGTTGGAACTATGGGAAAACCAGGCATTTTTGAAAGGAATACAAAGAGGAGAAGAAAAAGGAGAATACGAATTCCTCTAATTCAGATTCTAACAAGTCACAAGATGATGGTGATGCCTTCATTGTAGTCCTGGCCACCCATGTATCTGATGATGTGTGGTTAATTAATTCTGGTGCATCATTCCACATCACCTCACATCAAGACTAGTTTATGAAATATGAAGAGTTTGATGGTGGAAGAGTGTACCTGGGTGACGATTCTCATTTGAAGATTGTTGGTCATGGAAGAGTCTCAATTTGTTTCCCTAATGGATGAGTGAAGGGGATCACTAGGATTATGCACATCCCAATCCTAGCACAAAACCTACTTTCTGTAAGTATGTTGAATGATGTAGGTGTGCAGGTTGTCTTTTCAAAGGATGGACACAAGATGACTAGAGGATCTATGGTGCTTGCGAAGGGTACTCAGAGAGGTACTCTATTTTAGTTGGAGGCATGCACTTCATAGTGCAATAGTTCTTCTAACTCAAAGAAAAGAGCTGCAGTCACTTCATCCCCACCATCTGAACGAGCAGTGAAGAAATCTGTTGTAACTAGTTCTGATGGTAGCGCACATGCTATGGAAGCTAAGCTTCCTACTGAAAAGACTATGTTATGGCATTTGAGACATGGCCACATTGGTGAGAAGAGTCTTAGAACCCTAAAAAATAAAAACTTCATTGAGGGGTTAAATGATTGTAATCTTGAGTTAAACTTTTGCGGACATTATGTATATGGAAAGCAAAACCATGTTCAGTTTGACTCTAGTTCTCACAAGTCTTCTAGTGTATTGGATCTTATTGTGAGGCCGATTATTTTACCTTCCATGTTGTGATCATTATGCCATGTAGTAGATGACATTATCAAACCTTGGTGATTATGTTTCATTGTGTAGACTTGATTCTTATCCACTGTTTATGTTAGGACCTTGAGTTGACATATGTGACTCAATTTGATCATAGTGATGGTTATTGTGTGATTCAACTTTCGAGTTTATATTTGATGATGTGTTGTGATTCTAGTGATTATGTGATATGGACTAATTGGCATAAGTTTGGATAGTGCAGTTAATTTGGATTTATGTATTGATGGATATTGTTGCATTGTTTGCGTGAATTTAATTTCCAGTTGCTTCAGCTATGACTTTTCATGACAAGACTGACACTTGATCGAGATGTGTAGGTTTTACATTCCCTAGCCATGGGAAATCGGAGGTAGGATTCACACCATGTTAATTCCCTGTTAAGCCGATCCGTTCCCAAGAGGGATAAGGATCACGTGTGTAATTGAATGATGATTTATTGTGCTTGGTTTAATTTTAATTATTTTTAGCCTTAGTACCCTTTCTTTTCTTATTCTAATTAACATGTGTTGTAAAATTTTATTTTGGATTTATGCCACTTGGTATTTTTATTATTCTTTTGGGCCATTTAAATGTGGATTTTTGACCCCTTTCATGAACCCTAGGGTCCCAAAAGTTACCCTAGGTGGTCAACCATGAGTCTAGGGTCAACTTGGACCACCTAACCCTAGTTTTGACTCACCTTAGGTCACCCTAAACCATGGTTGAGTAAAAGTGACGAATTTGGGAAGAGGGAAGGTGAGGGATGGGCCTTGCCTTGGGAAGAACCCATCTTCCATCCCTATGTTTTGGGAAGCATTCCCAAGGAAGACTAGGAGGTCTTCAAGAGTCCTCCCAAACTCCCAAGTGAGTGGGAGCACCACTTAAGGCCATTGTCTTCTTGAGGTGTGAGTGGGAATCCAACTCACCACTTGCCCCCCCCTCCCACTTGTGTGGAAGCACAAGTGGATGAGGTGGAGATGGAGGTGGAGTGAGAGGAGGACATTTGTCATCCTCTTACCTTCTCACTATTACAAGTGGCTTAGGAGGAGGGAAGAGATGGTGACAAATGTCACCTTCTCATTCCCTCAAGGCCAAGTGGATGGCCTATAATAGCTCCTCTTGTAGAGGAGTGGGGGTTCTTCTCTTCTAGTCTTTTCCTTTGCAATTTTGGGGACTTCTTGTAAATTTGAATTTTCCTTTCTAAGTTTGGAGGAGATAGAGAAGGTTGGAGAAATTCTGAAAGTGGGGAGCCTTGGGAAGGCTTGGATCTCTCCACCAAATTCCACTTCCATTGCCACGACCTTGAAGGTAGGTCTCTTATCTTGTTCTTGCTTTGCTATATAATGTTCCATGTTTGAATTTTGATCGTAAGTTTGTTTGCATGATGATTTCTTTTTACATTTGATGTTGGGTTGGGTGTTATGGTGAGAGCACCCCCAATGGAGGTAATGCTCAACTTGTATGGGTAGGGGAGAGGAACAATCCTTGGGGGCTCTCCCACAGTATGTGTTTATGCCTTGGGGGCTTATTATCATTTGAGGAGGTAGTGTTTATGCCTTGAGGGCTTATTATCATTTGAGGAGGAGATACCTGAATGACAAAAGTGCCATGTAAATTGGTTTGTGATTCTTGTGGATTGTGGTGTTCTAGGATTTTGGCTTGAGGCCAGGAGTTGAGATCTTCTTTCTTTTGGGAGCCCCTTTAAGTTGAGAGGTATATTCCCTACCCTCACCAAACTCATCTACATGAGTTAAGTTATGTGTAAAGCCTTTGGGGTTGTTCTGATTTTGTGCTTTTGTAATTGATTTTGTTGTGGAATGAAACCCTATGTGAAATTCTCTACCTCCCTAGCTCGAGGGTGACCCTCTTGCGAGTCTACGGTAGGGAGGAGAGCTTTCCTTTCTTAGTGGCTGGTTTCTGTTGTCCTGTTGATGTGTTTGTTGTAGGTTGTTTAGTGGAGAGTTGGAGCTATTTGGGAGCTCATTTTGGTGTTCAAATGGTTCCCCATGTAGCATTGTAGTGGCTGATTTAGCCTTGGTCCTTGTGGCCTTGTTGCCTTGTAAATTCTTGTAAATGTTGTTAAGAAACTTGCCATAGAAATGGCTATGTTAGATGATGGAATATATTACATTTAGTTATTTTAAGTAATGTTGTACACTTGTTAATTTGTGGAGCCAAGGAAATTGAGAAAAGTATGGGAAGTTACATTTAAAATTGTTGTCCCTAACTGTACCAAATAAACAAAAAAAAAAGCTGTATACATGTGATAAGAAGTTGCTGATTAGATGCTATTAGAGATAAAGGGAAAGAAATGCATTCCCTGGTTATTTAATGTTATTACATCCTATTTTTGTGAAGTTGGGAGGTTGTGATTTTCTTGTGGAAATATAAAATTTATTTAAAATTTCCTGTCATTATAGTTGTCAAAAGAAAAGATGCATGTGTAAAAAGAATGCTGTTCAGATTTGTTTTAGTTGAAAGAAAGAGAAGTGCATTTTTTGTTGTCTTATTCTTGCAATATATATATATATATATATATATATATATATATATATATATATATATATATATATATATATATATATATATATATATATATATATATATATATATATATATATATATATATATATATATATATATGGATGCTGTTTCCTAAGCACAGTCTAAATCTGAAAGTCTTCCTTTTCATCTTAGGACATAACAAGTGATTATTTGTACTAAAAAAGAGAGCAAATTTAAAAAAAAAACATATACATTTTGAGTATTTGCTGGTACTTGAACTGTATATACATTTAGAACACATATAATATTTACATGTATATTTATTTTATGCAAAACAAAATAGCTTATAAATTTAATAAATGTTGTTTAGAGATTAGGGTTTCGGTTTATATTACTTAAAGAAAATATACTCCTTTTTATAAAAAAAAATTTGAATGCATGAATGGTATAGATGTATATATAAATTTATAAGTATATATATATATATATATATATATATATATATGCGGGCTTGTGTTGAGCATATATATATTTACATATAAATGTGTACATTTACATTTATGAGTTTTATATATGTTAAAAATACATACTACAATTATTTGTTTTTTTTAAAAGAGAGTTCTATATTTTTTTTCTTTATGCAAAAAAAAAATAATAAATTTTAAAAATTAAAAAAAAAGTAGAGGAGGGCGGACTGTGGGCAGCACCCACAGTCCCCCCCCTCCGCACCACAGTAAGAGAAAGAGGTGTGGGGGAGGCGGTGCCTCCACCCACACCTGTGGGTATGGGTGGAGGCATCGCCTCCCCCACACCCCACCCAATACTCATAACCCCCGTAGCTCCCCGGACACCCTGCCGCTTGCGTCCCTTCCCCCCATCCTTACCACCTCCCTTCCATCGCGGATAGTGCCTCCCCTCCACCCCACCTTCGTGGCCTCACCTCTGCCCACCTCTTCCACTGCCCCCTACAGTGGCTTCCCTCACACCTTGGCGTCCTTCCTCCCCACGGCTGAGAAACCATCCCCTATGCATCCCTTCTCCTTCGATGCCTGCGACCTCAACCCACACACACACACACCCCACTGGGACCCCTCAGCTCGACCACCACCACAAACCTTTAGCCGCACCACCACCCTCCAACACTCAGTGCCACCCACTCCATACCACCTCCCTCCCTTCCGCCGCCTTCAATCTGCAACACATCAAAACCCTACCCTGAGAATAGGTAGGAGAACAAACAAAAGAAAGGGAACAAAATTAGGGCATAAGAATATATTAAAGGAAGACAAGGGATTAGGGTAACCTTTCTCTTAGAGAAGAATTGATAATATATATATATATATATATATATATATATATATAAAATAAATATGCTTAGGACTAGTATCTTTTTTTATTTTGGGGATTTACAAGGTTTCATATATTTACAGTGGGATGATTTTAAATAAAGAGGCTTAAGTTTAATTCTTATTTAAAGACCTCTTTTTCCTTATTGTTTTAATATTAACCCTTGGGAATCCTGGATTTTGTCTCTTCTTCATTTTGAATGGGTCAATGTTACAATTTGTTGTTTTATTACGATTTGTATTTAAAATTTCATTTTTGGAATCATTTTATTCAACCGGGATGAGCTTTCTCGTTTAATTTATTTTACCTTAGTAGGATTTTTTTTCCTCGTTGATTAGTTGATTTTCAATTTTAATAATATGGTCATTTGGGGAGGGTTATTTAAACCCTTCTCCTCCCTCATCTAAATTAATTTACAAGTGAGTTATTAGATGGAAAATCTATATTATTTTTAATAATAACGAACTCAGTTTTCGGTCGGAGATAACCAACATCTTGTCTTTTTTATTCAATTTCACCATTTTACTTTATGTCGTTGTCATTGTTTCTAAATTAATGTGATAATTAGAGTATCGTTTCTAAGTTAATTTAATACTTATTTAATTGTTTTATGTTGCTTAATTATTTTAACATAATTATTTTTAATTGTTTAATTTATTAGTTTTTTCCTATTGATGATTTATTTAAAATTTGATCTTAGGTTTTATTTAAATTATAAAGTTTATTTTCTTGTTGACGTATTATTTTAAAATTCTTATTCCTTGCGTTTATAGAAAAATGTGTTAGGCTAGTTTTCTAGGGTATTTTTGATGTAGAGTTACATCTATTCCATTCCAACTTTCACCTTCAACCGTGTGTCGTCACGACATCATAAAACTCCACCTTTCGATCTGAGTAGTTAGGGATCGATGCTGGTGAACTATCTTCACCTAGGTAACTTAGGGATACTGGTGGAATTGACCTAACCCTAGAAGTGACACACTTCGTGTCGTATATCCTTAGACAACCTACACCTCATCGAATAAGTTGTCATGTTTACACCTCAGGCGTAATGCCACCGAGCATGCTTGCGCGTGCGAGGTGGTTCTTGGGGCTAGGGAGAAAAAAATTTTGTGCCCGTGTCGTGACCACATGGCGAATGTGGTTGTGACATGGGCATTTATGTGTCATGTCTGTACGAGAGATGTGGGCATGACACTTATTCATTCTGATGTGTTTGGTCCTGTTAATGTTCCTTTGATTTCCAAATCTGTATATTTTATATCTTTCATAGATGATTATAGTAGAAGGACATGGGTTTATTTTATCAAAAGCAAGACTGAAGTCTTTAGTCAGTTTAAAGAGTTTAAAGCCTTTGCTAAAAATCAGACTAGTAAAAAGATTAAGTGTTTGAGGACTGACAACAGTGGTGAGTTTTGTTCGGCAGAGTTTGATAAGTTCTGTAAAGAGCAAGGGATTGAAAGACATAAGACAATTCCATACACCCCACAGAAAAGTAAAGTTGCAAAGAGGATGAACATGACACTGATGGAGAAGGCTAGGAGTATGCTTAGTAGAGCAAGCCTTGAACAAAAGTTTTGGGCTGAAGCTGTTACCATTGCATCCTATCTAGTAAACAAATCTCCTACATCAGCTCTTGTTTGTAAGACACCCATGGAGGTGTGGTCTGGTAAGAAGCCTTCAGTTAGGCATCTTCATGTTTTTAGTTGTGAGGCATATGCCCATGTGCCAGGGAGAAACAATCTAAATTGGAGAACAAGGCTATTAAATGTATTTTCATTGGCTATGGTGTTGGTGTGAAAGGATACAAGCTTTAGGATCCTGTGGCTGAAAAAGTGTTGTATAGCAGAAGTGTTATCTTCAGAGAGATAACACCTTCTTCTGTTGTTCTATAGCCAGAACAGACAAAAAAAGAGAGGATGTAGTTTAGTTTCCTTCTACCCCTGAGAAGACTAAACAGATAGACACTGTGAGACCTGATGATGAAGAGAGCTCTAACAACTCTGAAAGCTTAGAAGAAGTAGAACCTCAACCTCAGCCATTGAGGAGGTCTACATGAACAAGAAAGCAACCTAATAGGTTTGGTTATTCATTACTTGATTCTGGTTTTGCTTTTGCTTTACTTACTAACACTAATGAGCCTAGAAATGTGAAAGAGGCTATGGGCATGAAAGATGCAGGTTCCTAGAAGGAGGCCATAGAAGATGAGATAACTTCTTTGGAGAAGAATAAAACATGGGACTTGATACCTTTGCTTGAAGGATAGAAACCCATTGGATGAAAATGGGTGTTCAAGAAGAAATTTGGTGCAGATGGCAGTGTTGAAAAGTACAAGGCTAGATTGGTTGCGAAGGGGTATTCGCAAGTGGAGGGAATTGATTATGGTGAAATTTTCTCTCCCATTGCAAAGCTAACATCCCTTTGGTTCTTGTTATCTCTTGTAGCTGCTTATGACTTAGAGGTAGAACATATGGATGTGAAGATAGATTTCCTTCATGGTGATTTGGAGGAAGAGATTTACATGTCACAGCTAGAGCATTACATAGAGAAAGGTAAAGAAAATTTGGTTTGCAAGTTAAAGAAGTCTTTGTATGGTTTGAAGTAGTCTCCTAGGATGTGGTACTTGAAGTTTGATGCCTTTGTGTTGTCAATTGGTTATCTAAGATCAAAATTAGATCATTGCATGTATTACAAATTTGACAATGATCACATTCTCATTCTTGCATTGTATGTTGATGATATGTTGTTGATTGGGAATGGTAAGAATATGATTTCTAATTTGAAGTCTCATTTGTCAGCACAGTTTTAGATGAAAAATCTTGGGGCAGATAGGTCCATTATGGGAATAGAAATCAGAAGAGACAGAGCTAACAGAAAACTTTGGTTAAGCCAGAGTAAGTATGTGAAGACCATGTTGGATAGATTCAGCATGGCAGATTGTAGACCATTGTGTGTTCCTGCTTCATTGGGGACAAAGTTGTCTATTAGTGATTGTCCAAAATATCCTAGTGAGGTGGAGGACATGAGCAGAGTACCTTATGCTAGTGCTGTTGGCAGTTTGATGTATGCTATGGTCTGCACAAGACCAAACATTGCCCAAGCAGTGGGAGTCCTTAGTTGATTTATGGCTAATCCTAGATGGGTACATTGGGATGTAGTTAAGTGAGTGTTCAGATATTTGAGTGGTACTTTTGAGTATTCCATATGCTATCATGGTAATGCTACATGACTTATGCATTTAGTTTGTATTCATGGATTCATTGATTCTGATTGGGTAGGTGACATTGACAGCAAGAGATCCACCAGTGCCTATGTGTTCACTATGTTTGGTGGTACAATTAGTTGGATGAGTAAGCAAAAACCTGTGGTTGCTTTATCCATGATAGAAGCTGAGTGCATGGCAGTGACTCATGTTTGTAAGGAAGCCATTTGGCATAAGAGATTGTATTCAGATATTGGTGTTGATGCAAGACAGATTACGATTTGTTGTGACAGTAAGAGTGTGATTTTCCTGAAACTTAGAACAAAGCATATTGATGTACAGTTTCACTTCATGCAAGACATGGTAGAGGATGGGAAGGTAAATTTGGAGAAGGTAGATACTTTGAAGAATGTTGCAGATGCATTGACAAAACCAATGGACGAGGAGAAGTTCAGATGGTGTTCGGAGTTTATGGGCCTCTCGACCTATAGTAGTTAAATCCTATTAATTCTATTGGCTCTTACAAGTGGGAGAATGTTGGGAATTAAGGTGTCTCAACCTTGGTAATTCCTTGTATTTATTGCCTATTGTATAATTTGGATACAAATCCTATGTTATCATATTGTGGGAGTTGGCACGGTGATGTGTCATCCTACATGGCATATGACCACATGTAATTTTGTCCTCACATGAGGAGATAGGCATCCAACTTAGTGGTAGGAATATTTTTCCATGTGTCGGCATCTTGGAATGTGTGTAAGGGAATATTGACCGAAATAGTCATGACAGATTCCTATGACAAAGTTTTGACATGTAAGAGTCAGAAATAGAAGATCTTATGACAGGTGAAGACATGTGTCGAGAAGCATATTTGAAAATGACATCTTTGGGCACCCCAAGGTGGACTATGACATGTTGTAAGAGAATATGCTATTTATAGCCTATGTATGATAGCTTCTCTTACAGCTATAAGTTATGACAACTATGACAGATTCTATGACGGTTGTAAGAGTCATAAGAGCATCTATCATAGCCCATTTTGGAAATAGGTGACCTCCTTGGGATGGGGTGAATTGACAAGTGTCAATAGCATCCTATAGTGTTGGACAAGTGTCCATAGGTGTGGGTTTTGGGCCATTAGGCCATGTTGGATGCCCATCTCAATGTGGAGTCATTTTTGCCTTGCATTCTCTTTATAAATAGGTGCTTTGGAGAGGAGAAGTACTACAGGTTTGATAGGTACTATTATGCTACTAGAAAATCTCCAAATATGAGTGTCGAAGAATCCTACAAGAGCATTAGCTCTGTGCTATATTGTAACCTTCATTGTTTACAGAATACATTTGATCTATGTTTTGGAGTGTGGGGTTTTTCACCCGTAAGGGTTTTCCCCACATATATCTTGTGTCTCTCTTCTTTTTCTCACATTCTTGTGTATCTGTTTGCTGCAATATCTTTGTTAGCTATAATTGTAAAGATAAAATTGAATTTGCACTCTCCTCCCCTCATTAGATTAGTGTAGGAAGCGATTTCCACACACCTAGCTTCCTTTCAAATTTGAGAAATTCTATGATCAAGAAGTTACTCATCAAATTAAAGGTATGATGTACCCCTTTCACCTTTACTATAGCCCCTGCATCTTGGATTTTCTTTAATTCATCCTTTAGACCTTTGATTCAGAACATAAATGTGTCTCTATCTTGTTGAGACATTGTGCCTGAAGAAGTGGGAGTGATACAGATTTAGTCATAGCGAGTCTAAGTTGAGTTATCATGGATTTAGCCTTATTGTACTCATGTAGTAGCTTTGTATGTTCTACATACAATTTATCATAATTTGCATGTAATTTATTGGCAGCAGCCTCGCTGAACAAAGTAGTACTCACTACTAAGGAAGAATCTTGTGGTGTTTTAGTGTCTGCTAGCCTTTTCATAACTAAATTCTCTTTTAACTCACTGATCTCCTAGGTGAACTAAGGTTTATCATGTTCTAGAGCTACAACCCAAATGGATAATGTCTCATACTTTGTACTAAATGTAGACCCAAAGTAGAGATCCTTAGCTTCCTCCTCACTTCCTAGAACATCCTCATTAGTGTCTTGCCTTCTAATAGTGTCCAAGTCTATAGCAGAAGTTATATCCTAGCCTAATAAAAAAAAGCACCCACTTTCCTTGACCAACCTTCTTTCCTCTTCATGTGTCATTTTAGACAAATCAAATTCAATCTACCTTTGTATGCTCTTAATAGCCTCTCCCTCACTATCCTCCTTGACCTATTGCTTCTTATCATTTCTCTTTTGTAAGTTTGCATTAACCTACCATTTGAACATCATCTTAAATGCCTTAGAATTAATAAAGTCATCATTCGAGATGAAATTTCCACAAGCCAAGGCTCTGACATCCCGAATGAATTTATTACCTTCCTCTAAATTCAATAGTGTCCTCCCAAGACAAAGATAATTCACATTGGACCTCCAAGGTGAAGGAACAATCTACAACATCTCTTGATATTTAGCTTGGTTTTTACCAATACCCTCTATGATTTCATAATCAACTAAGGGTTGGATCCTTCTTTGTGGTTCAATTTTAGTGGGGCTTCTTCCTTTTGCAATTAGCATAGCACTCATAGATGGAGCATGGTGAGATGTTTTCCTAGCCTCCATCACACTCTCCTCAAGCACCAAATTTTAGGCAATAGTTGAAGGCATAACCCCTAGGGTATCCACATTGCTTAACATTAGCTCCATTCTAATGATAGGGTCCTTGGTGCTGTCAAATGCACCTTTCTAATTAGCATCTAGGGACAACCTTTTATTTTCATAGGTACCAATTTGAACCCAATTCTTTCTCCTTCTATAAATTTCATCTCTAGTCATATAATTTCTAATTATATCCTCTAAGATGTTGAACTAGTGTTCATAGCCTGATCTTCCCACTGCTTTCCTTATTTGATTAATAAAATGTTCAGGATCACACCTTTTCTTCTTTGATTTCATCCTATACTCCATCAATTTTGTTCCCAAGAGGTCAAGACCCTCCTTGGTAGTGATCATGAAATAATAGAACTAACAGTAGATGGGAAGAATGACCCCTTCTTATACTGCCTTAGATGCACTTTATCAACCTCATTAAGTTGTCACATGGCCTCAAGGAAAATCAATCTATCTGGTACACAAAAGGGAAGAATGTGTGGCTCTATTTCAGCCCCATAAATCCTAATTACTATATAATCTTGATGGAAAAACTAGTCTCCCACTACTTTCCTTATTTGATTAATAAAATATTCAGGATCACACCTTTTCTTCTTTGATTTCATCCTATACTCCATCAATTTTGTTCCCAAGAGGTCAAGACCCTCCTTGGTAGTGATCATAAAATAATAGAACTAACAGTAGATGAAAAGAATGACCCCTTCTTATACTGCCTTAGATGCACTTTATCAACCTCATTAAGTTGCCACATGGCCTCAAGGAAAACCAATCTGTCTGGTACACAAAAGGGAAGAATGTGTGGCTCTATTTCAGCCCCATAAATCCTAATTACTATATAATCTTGATGGAAAAACCAGTCTCCCCAATTGTGCTACCAACTCTTTTCTAGTTCAAACTGCTTTGGTCTCAAAAACCTCATGAAAGCATCAGAAAACCTCTGTCTTTTATGCCCCCAAAATATTAGCATCCTCTACACAAAATATCTCTCCAAAGTGCAATAATTAGAATTAGGGCAATGTGCATCCCACACTTATGTCCTCATATGTATCTTTCCCAAGGTACAATAGGATATGCTATAGCATTGAGTACTATTTTAAATATGGAATTTTATTATCAACCTTGAGGTCTGTTAATTCCCAATGAATTTCCTCTATTATGAAAGACATAAATTTGAATAGTCTGTTAACATATTGATTTTGAATATCTATAGCAATCACCATCATGTGGATGGGAATCTTGTTGAAATTAAGGAACACTGAGAGGGTGGCGGGTGAATCAGTGTTCTGTAAAACTTATTATTTTGTTCCTTTATTATTTTACCAAATACATTCAAAAGAAACAAACATGAACTCAAGAACAACAACAACAAAATCATTACACATGAACACCAAGATTTTTATGTGGAAACCCAGTTAAGGGAAAAACCATGGTGGGGGTTAACCCACAAGATTTTATATTCTGTTAAAAGTATTACAAATGGGAAGGCACATGCCTTCGGGCACACTACTCAGAGCTCACTACTCAAAGGAGGCTCACTGCCTACAATATTGATTACAAGAGTTTACATGAATACTTGAACTGAAGAATAGCATCTAACAATGCAAGATTATAGTTTTGGTTAGGATCAATATATTGACTTCACACACTTCATCTCTTACTGCGCTGTTTTACTATTCTACCATAATCTGAGCTTCAAATCTCTACTTCGCCCTTGATACTACCACACTTCACACCTCTCATCTCATATTCGCACAACCATATCCCAAAATGTTCACACCTGATGATTATATATATCTGCTATATGAAATTTCATCAACTGCAGTTGGCCTCAATAAAACTCAGAGGCATTTTCAAGAACAATATTCTGTTGGCTGATTCCATGCACAAACATCAATACGGACCACAAATTATGAATTCAAGTCACCACACATGTCGGTCAATACCACTGGATCTCATAAATCACTC
The DNA here is from genome assembly GCA_027924645.1 of Cunninghamia lanceolata. Lineage (NCBI taxonomy): Eukaryota > Viridiplantae > Streptophyta > Pinopsida > Cupressales > Cupressaceae > Cunninghamia > Cunninghamia lanceolata. The sequence continues at coordinate 496,415 of BSBN01000814.1, forward strand.
AACCAACCACTTTTGTTAATCCACACAAGGATCAGGCACCAAGTCAGCCTGTTCTTCACCGGACTGAACTGTCTAACCAAAACTTGATACTTAGATGTTTGTAACTTTCAATCCCTTCATCACCGGAGGCTAAATATTTGGATTTAGGTAGCTCTGACATCCCTTAACATCCCCTCAGATTTGTAGCACAACATGATTAACTGTGGAGATATGTGGACCAAAATGCTGAACCCTATCATATGCTCTGTTCCTATCTATCGGGACTTAGACAAATCTACAATTTGACTTCCGGTATAATCAAATGATACAATGTGGATGTGTAAGATAGATTCAGTTGCCATCAATGACAACACTTGACATGCCTAGTAGTGTCTCTTGCCAACAATCTGCCCCTTTGGCATTGATGGTAACACTTAGTGAAAAATGACTAAGTGTTAGAACAACTCCCCCTTACTATGAACACTTGTGATTTCCAATGCTCCCCCTCTGATGAATTCCTCATTTTTCACTACTTTCCTCTCCCCCTTTGACATCAATGGCAAAGGTCAAGGTCCAAATCCAAAAGTTCACACCAAAACTCTATACATACTTCTGCATATGTACAAACAATCCTTAAGCCTTGTTCATTAGCAAAAAGATATCACCAAAAATGTTTTTCAATCGTGTCAACTCACTATCCCAGTTCTTCTTTATGCTGCCCAAAATGAATGTATACCCACTGAACAAAAATGCCTGTGATTCTACCTTCTAAAGATCACTAGGATCACAAGTAGGAACAGCTTGGGATTCTGCCAATATCTCATACATAGTCTCTAACTTAGGGGAAATCAGACCCTGGAGCTCATCCAATCTGCCCAAAACTTTAGCCTTTTCCTTCTCCAAATTACTTAATTCATTTCGTAAACTCACTACTTGACATTCTTTAGTTGTTATAGACTCAGTTAAAGGACTATGGGACTGAGAGATGTTAGACAAATTAAGCTCTAAGTCCTTAATCTTCTTCTTAATATCTTTAACAACTTTAGACTGATTTAGGGAAAACTTATAAATCTTTGCACCTTCAGAGAGGGCATTTTGAATACTCTTTACACTAGTATCAAGCATTTATCTATCATAACTAATTATTTTCTTTATTTCAGCAAATCTCTTCTCATTAAATTCATTTCAGACCTTAACTTCTGCTGACTTCTCAAAAGTTTCAAAATGAGTTCTTACAGAGTTTATTAGACTCTTCAACTGACCAGAAGGGGATGCTGATGAATCCTTCTGAAATGTAGGCATAATTTTCTCCAAAATGCCAGATGCAAGACCAAGTAACTCACTATCTTCTATATGAAGCTTCAGGATTTCCTCTCTAGCCTTAGCTTGTGCAAAAGAGGCTAACCTCATATTTTGTATCGGAGAAAGAGTATCAAAATTGATTGGACCTTGTATTATCTCTGGATCTTCTGCAACTTGTTTGTCTTTCTCCAAAATTTCTTTCACTGCTTTTGCAGTGTCTCTTGCCCAATATGATGTTTTAGTTTTAGGGCCTACATTTCTTCCATTTCTGGAGTCAACTACATTGTCTAGCTTGTCATTTTCAGTCTTTTTCTCTGCTTATGCTCTCTCTACATTCTTTTCTGGGGGATTTTGTGTATCTTCAATAGTAGCATCATCATCATTTTTATCAAATTCCTCAACGTTTAGAGTGGAGGAATCAATTCCATCATTAGTTTCTTCTACTTGAACTTCCTTGTCTTTAACCTCTTCTACTTTCTGCTCTTTATTATTCTCAGAGTCACCTTTAGTAGAAGCATTTATATTCATTTCTGTATTTTCTTCACTAGATTGGTCTGGAGGAATTTAAGTATCTTCTGCACCAGCAACATTGTCTTCCTTCACCATCTCTTTATCTTCTTTATTCAATATTTCCTCTTCCAGATTAAAGAGGTCATCTACATCAACTTGCTGCTAATTTTCCTTCAACTTTTCTTCATCAACATCAGGTTCCTCAGTGACCACATAAAATTTGTTCTTGTCCAAGGCTTTTCTTAGAATTTGCTCTATTTCTCTGACCACTTCATCAATGTCTCCAATTATCAGCTTATTCATCATTTTCTTTCTTCTGAATTGATCTTTAACTTCTTTGAAAATTTTATCTGCTTCCTTACTAGAGATGACCGGACACAGACTGGACAACACATGTTCCCTTAACTCCAAATCCATTGCTTTAGCAGCTTCTTTTCTCATCTCCAAGATGTCACTTAGCCTCTTAGGGATTTTAGATAAAATTTCCACAAATGCTCTGTTGAATGTATTCAAGTACTTAGAATAGCATCCTCCAAGATTCTCTTGTTGACTTTATCAAAGCTGTCATAATATTTTGTTATGGGCTTCAAATTCCCATGAACAGTTATTGCATTCACAATATCTTCAACTGATAAGGTAGATTTTTCAGTCTTTAGTCTTTTTCTTACCCTCACACTTCTGGAGGGCTTGTCTTGGGCAACCCTTGATGCTTCTACTTTCTTTGACTTTGTGCTTCCAAAGGGTTTCTCCTTAGATACTTTACCAGCCTTAGTGCCTGAGGCCTTCAACTCTTTAACCTCATCATCTGAATCAGTCTTTTCTTCATCCTCCTTCTCCACTCTGACATATGACCTTTTGGCCATTACTTTTGTTCTTTTTCCTTCCTTACCAGTAGGTTTTTCTTTGAATTTCTTTGCAATAGGAGAAGGTGATGCACCAGACATTGTACCAAAACTCCTAGTAGTCCTTGCTTTAGAAGTGTACTCCACCGAAACGCTCCCCTATTCTCTATCCTTCTTCTTCTTCTCAGCTTTCTCTATCCTTTCCCTATTTTGTCTCATAGCTTATTTTGTTATGCTAGTGCTTTCTGCATACATTTCAACTTGTCTTTGAATCTTTCTCTTAGATTCAGGTTTCTAGAGCTCAACATGTAGTTTCACATTGAGTTCACTATATGTACTGAATCTCTCAATTGTGGTATCTTTTGGTTTGCTCAAAAGGTGTTGAACATACATCTCCAGTATTTGTCCATCAACTTCATACCCCATGGGCATGATCCACACAATCCTTGGTTCAACTACTTCCATCAAGCATTGATCTATTTCCACCATGAAGCAAATTGTATCTTTGTACTTTTCTACCATAGATGTAGGGATTCTTTCCCTTGATTGCATCATGTTCTAAAAATTCTTGAAATATCCCCAAAGAGCAGTCCTTTGGGCATTGGAGTCACCAATATTGTTCAAGTGCTCTTGTATTTGTATGGCAACAAGGTTATAACTAGTCCAACACATGATTTTCTTGTCGAGTAACTCATTCATGAAATAGAAGAACAAACACAATACCAATGTACCATACTTGAATGTAGTCTTCTTGTCCCTTTTGATCTTGTTTAGGTTCTCCATTAACTGGTTTTGCAACAACTCACACAGGTCATAGTCAGTATTCTCTCTTAACATTTGATAGGTAGCATAAACGGTTGTACCAGATACAAAGTTTTCCCTACTGGAGTGGTATACCCTATACCCAATTACCATGGATGCAAATTTGACATCCGGATTAGTTGTATCATTGATTGTCATTTCCCTCTTATCAAACTTTTATCTGGTAGATTTAGTTACAATCTGATTCTTCACTAATTTTAGCATTGGTATTCTACTGGATGAGTTCAATCCTATCATGGCCTTGATGGCATCCTTGGTGATCTTGAAGGGTTTCATCAACGACATGAATTCAACATGCATCCGACTCAGTACATACCAGACCCACTCATCTTCACCGAAGGACAGAGACCCAATAACTTGAATGAGATGTTTGATTTGCAGTGCCTTATACTCAGGTTTAAGACCATGAATCTCATCCCTCAGATGATTCTTGAACAAAAATACTAAGTTTGAATCTCCAAACTCATCTATGCTAGCATGAATATAATCCCTAATATCTTCAACGTGTAACACACCATGCATAACATTTGAAAAGGCACCTAACAGATTGACCTCTATAGATTTGTGTGGATGCTTTTTGAATTTAGGTTGAGGCCTTTAGGTGATGTCAACAACCAACAGAGTAGCCATATCTAGAGATTACAAATTTAGAGATTTTCACAGAGAATACCTTGTTTTGTTGGTTAAGGTTAGCTGTCGAATTCACTTTTCACACTTCAAATCTTTGAAATCTCAGCTCAGGCACTCTTCTCCTTGTTCTCTTCAAATGCAAAGTGATTCAAATGTTGAGTAAATGACCTTTTATGCTCCACAAAACCTAATTCACCATAAATGCTTTTCCCTAATACATCTGGTTACATTGTTTCTGCATACAACCAATCTTCAATTGTTCCGCAATCAATCACATTAGCTTCTTTTCTTCCAGAGTTTGCTTCAACAAATATACAATAGGATTATTTATCTTCATTCATCATGCTAGATTCAGGCACCCATTTATTGGTAGGGGAATTAGATTTTCAATGCAGCTCCCCCTGAGCCAGAGCTCCTATTTCAATTCCCAGAGGAATTAATAGCACCAGATTCTGGTGCGGACCCATCACCATCATTCATTTCACCTTTATTTACCCATGTTTTGTTCATTTCATTCTAGATCTCATTCACATTTACTTTACCCTTGCCTTTATCTTGTCCTTGCATATTTTGGTTTCTATTTACTGGACCTTTTCTATCATCATTCCTACTTCTGTAGAATCTTGCAATATGACCAGATCTGTTGCAATTGAAGCACACAACATTTCTTTGCTCATTTAGTTGATTTTCTCTTTATTTTCACTGATTAGCCATGTATGCAAATCTATTGCATGCAAAATAGTTTCCATTGAAAGAATTGACATTTCTTCTGTTGTTAGAGTAGCTCATTATCATACTTCTACATTCATTGGATCTATGATGATACCTTCTACAATTGAAGCATTGACCAGAGAAAGATGGACCATCTTGATTCACTCTACTTTTGCACTAAGTAGCTCTATGACCAAATTTATTACAATTGAAACAATTTCCATTGAAGGATGGATACCTTTGAGCATTAGGTTGTCTTACCAGAGGTCTTCTAGGTCTGTTTCTCTAATTCCTTGATTTAGGATTTCTTTGACTGAATCTAGAGCTTTCACCTTTCTCATATCCCAGACCATGCTTATCATCTGCCATCTTCTAACTATCAAGCAACACTTCAAGTTTAGCTGAGCTTATCTTGAACTTCTCTTTGTATTCATTTGCAGCTTCTAGGTCATGTTTGAGAATAACAATTTGTCTTTCAAGTTGTTCCTCATTATCCATGGTTTCTTGAAGATTAGACTCTAGATGGCCAATTATTTTGTCCAATCTGCAACACTCTTCTGTTCTTTCTTTCAGAGATTGATTCAAGTTTTCTTCAATCTTCTTCCTTTCCTCAATTTCCTTGGTTAACCTCATCACCCCGGATTCCATCTCATGCTTTAGGACAACAACTTCTTTTGCCAGCTTCTCACATTCCTTTGTATTCTCCTTCAGAGCCCCATCCATGCCATTGTCTTCTTGTTGATTTGCAAACTGCTGAAGTAGCTCCTTCCTCTTTTCCATAGATTTGCTCAGTCGCCCTTTTATAGTCTCAATGAAATCCTTAGCATCTTTAAGGTTCTCTTGTAGTTCTTTGACTTCTTCTCTGGACTGATCAAGATCTTCTAAAGAAACTTGAAGTTGTTCATTGATGCCACCAGAATACTTGAATGAACCCATTGAAACACCTTCCCAGATCTTCCTCAAGCTGTTAAACTTCTTCCAAGGAACCAAGCTCTAATAGAAATTGTTGAAATTAAGGAACACTAAGAGGGGGGTGAATCAGTGTTCTACAAAACTTATTATTTTGTTCCTTTATTAGTTTGCCACATACAGGAATACTTGAACTGAAGAATAGTATATAACAATGCAAGATTACAGTTCTGGTTAGGATCAATATACTGACTTCACACACTTCATCTCTTACTGCCCTATTTTATTGTTCTTCCATAATTTGAGCTTTAGATCTCTACTTCACCCTTGATACTGCCACACTTCGCACCTCTTATCTCATATTCACACAACCATATCCCCAAATTCTTGCACCTGATGATTATATATCCCCTATATGAAATTTCATTAACTGCAATCAGCCTCAATAAAACTTAGAGGCATTTTCAAGAACATTGTTCTGTCGGCTAATTCCATGCACAAATATCAATACAGACCACAACTTATGAATTCAAGTCACCACACATGTTGGCCAATACCACTAGATCTCATAAATCACTCAACCAACCACTTCTCTTAATCCGCACAAGGATTAGACACCAAGTTGGCCTATTCTTCACCAAACTGAACTATCTAACCAAAACCTGATACTTAGATGCTTGTAACTTTCAATCCCTTCATCACTGGATGCTAAATCTTTGGATTTAGGTAGCCCTAACATCCCTTAACATCCCCTTAGATCTACAACACAACATGATTACCTGTGGAGATATGTGGACCAAAATACTGAACCCTGTCATATGCTCTATTCCTATCTATCCAGACTTAGACAAATCTACAATTTGACTTCTGGTATGATCAAATGATACAATGCAGATGTATAAGATAGATTTAGTTGCCATCAATGACAACACCTGACATGCATAGTAGTGGCTCTTGCCAACACATCTACACTTTATAATCTATTCCAAAAACTTGGGACAAAGCCAAGTAGGTCAATTTCAAATATTCCCTGAAAGTATCAACAAAAAATGGCTCCATTTTGTCTAGAGTGATCCTTCTCAATCCATGTTGGCCACTAAACATGTACTGTGGTAGCCATTTTATTTTATATCTACTCCTATCTATTACAAATCCCCTGCATAACCCATTGAAATCAATTTTGTAATTAGCCTAGGGGTTCAAATTGAAGACCTCCCTGATCAAGTCTCTGTTTAATGTAAGTAGTTCTTCACCCTTCGGCATCCTCAATTGCCTAGTCAATGAGTCATTTTGCTTACTGATTGCATAGATTAGGTTGATGCTCACAAATAAATTTGAGACTGCTAATTTCCCTATATAAAGGCACCAAATATTTGAAACAGATGGGGTTTTTAGAACAATTGTAACAATTCTTAAACAAGTCCCAAAAAGTCATAGGGATAATGACATCTCTAATTGCTTATGCTCTATCTTGCAACCTATCAAAAAATATACCCATGCCCTTGGCATGCCTAGACTTCTTTGAGCAATCCAATAGTAGGTCAATTAAATGTTGGTCGAGACCTCTCTTGGATTTATTGGTTTGAGATGAGATACAAACTATTTTGGAAATGAGAAAATTCTAAAGGAGTAATATATTTTGACAACTAGTGGCCTCATCAAATTATAAATGTATAAATCCCTACTAGACTATAACTAGTAGAATTAAATAAACCCTAGCTTGTTCTAGAAGCATGAAATTTAGAGTTTCATATAGCACATAGACATTTTTTTGCACTTGAAAACATATAAATTTTCTACCTACAACACAATCTTAGCTACTAATGTTGAACCCGAGCTCTGGATGCTCATTCAATTTTTTATTCAGCACTAAAGAATTGCTCAAATGTATTTTGAGAATCAAGGATTGAACTACTTATTCAATTTGCCACCTTTTCATTAAATGCATGTATGTGCCCAAGCATTGAATAGCATATTCATTGTTACTTTCAATGCAACTTTGAATTCTAACCATTGATCTTTGTCAAGATCAATGGTGCGCTTGACACCTTAAAGGTATTCAAAAGAGCTATGACAAACACCAACTTGTATTCTAAGCTTTCACACATCAATCCACCTAGCCTAATAGTCTCCATATGGTCCAATAAGATTTCAACACCAAGGAAAAGAATCGTGGGCCCGCTCTATTAATATAGCTTCCATCACCCATTGTGTTCTTGGAAATAAGCACTTTTTTGAACATGTGATGTACATAACTTAGCACGATGCAATGGACATCAACCATGTGTACGCTAGCATACACAAGTTAAAGGGGTATTGTGACAAGACAAGGCCCATCATGGGCATGAAAATGAGCCCACCTTCAAAGCCATGATGCAAAGGAGCACTATGATGTAGTAATAATCAACCAGCTGGAAAGTGACTACTACATAGTGACTGACCCTAACCATTTAGTAGACATTTTACATGTGTTAATAGTGCACACACTCATGGAATTAATAAGGATCGGGGATATGAACATGTGATGTGCATGGATGAATGAGATGCAATAACATAACATGTGGATAGCTGACTGGGAACCCTAAAAAAGAAAAAATAAAAAGTTGGTTATAAAATAATTAGAAGTGGATAGTGAAAGGAAGCTAGGTGTGTAGAAAACGCTTCCTACACTAATCTATTGAGGAAAGGGCTATGCAAATTCAAATTTATCCTAACTATTACAGCAATGTTAAACCATTAACATGAGGTATTGTAGCAAAACACAAAAGCCAGAAAGTAGATAGAAGAAGAGAGAAAGATTTATGGTGGGGAAAACCCTTATCAGGTGAAAAACCCCACACTCAGAAACCTGCACAATGTATTAACAAATCTGAAAGAATGTTTACAATACACTTGCAACACAAGCTTCAATGGTCTTCAACACTCATGTCTGGAGTCAATCTGGTAGCATAACAATACCTATAAACCTGTGATACAAACTACATCTCCAAGCACCTGTATATAAAGAGAAGTAGTACGAATGGAGGTAGCTTCGAGAGAAAGTCACACAAGGAAATCGTCCAAATCCATGTGGCCCAATTTCCAAGGCCATAAAACATGTGTATGACACATGTAAGTGATTCTCTTTCATCCCTTACAACCCCTCAACTTGGGCACCCCAAATTTACCCAATTAAGATATGATAGATGCTCTTACAATGTCATAAAATCCGTCATATATGACAACTCTTACAGTTGTAACAGAATCTGTCATAACTATCTATTAATAGCAAATTCTCTTACAACCTTGTCATAGTCAAACTTGGGTGCCAACTTCCCCATGCAAGATGCTTTCGGACACTTGTCTTCACCTGTCATATAATCTTCCATTTCTGGCCCTTACATGTCATAGATTTTGTCATAACTCTTATGCGTCGTAAACCTCTTACAACACCCGAAAGATGCCGACACATGGAAAAACTCTTCTACCACAAGGTGGAATGCCTATCTCCTCATATGAGGATAAAAATACATGTGGTCACCTTCCAAGTAGGATGACACATCACCATGCCAACTCCCACAAAGTGACGAAATAGGATTTGCATCCAAATTACAATAATAGGCAAAATAATAAATGCTAGAAACTTACAAAGGTTGAGACACCTTAATTCCTAACAGATAGTGGTTGCTTACTCCTAAAGAGGGGCTGGTAAACTAGCGAGACTAAAGGCCTTGCCAATATGACTTAAAATACCACCACCACCCAAATAAGTCAACTTCAAAAAGAAAACCCTCACAACTAAAGTCATGAACACCAAAACATTAAGGGTTTTATGCATAATCATGAGTTAATCCCTAATACATAGCAAGTCCTAAAGCCCTTTGAGGATAGAGTTAGAATTTTTTTAAAACATTACTAACAGTGGCTCATGTTTGGGTACATATGTTCCAGTGGGACATAATGAGAATCCCAAAAAACTTCAGGATACAGACCAACAAGAAAACCAAACACACACACATGCACATTTCACCATGGGTCATAGATAGCCATAGTTGTACTAAACATGAATAAAAGGAAAATAAATGTGCATGGAGAGAAAGACAAAGGCCCAAGAAAAAAATGTTTTAGGAATTGTTCATGCACTAGAAACTCATGAAATTCCCCTGTTAAATTTTTTGATGAAATAAGAGTCCTCCCCATGTGAATTCTTGATCGCATATGGGCCAAGCTATAAGGGATAAAACTTTCCATGATTTTGCTTATCTTGAGCTTTAGCATTCCACATCAAAATCATATCCTTGAACTCAAATTTCCTTTTTCTATCTCTTTTTTTGAACAAGTATTTAACTTGTTTCTATCTCTTCACATTAACAACTCTATCCCTCCTACTTTCATATAATTTAATCAATTGATTTATTCTATGATTAATAGAATCATTTGGCTCTTCACTGAATTATTGTACAAACTTATAGACTACTAGTAGATTGTTGATTGGTAATACTAGATCCATCTGATATACTAGTTTGAATGGTGATTTCCTATTGATTTCATAGGGGTGACTCAGTCAACCCAGACAGCTAACCTTAACATGGAATTCCAAGCCTTTTTATTCTTTCCCAACATCTTCTTGATAATTTTCATCAAACTCTTATTTATGGATTCTTCTTGTCCATTTCATTGTGGATGGAATGGGGATGAATGACGCATGTTAATTCCATACTCAACACAAAGGTCACTAAATTATGTTGACCTAAAACACATAGCATTATCTTCTATAATCTTGTTGGGGACTCCAAACCTCATGATGATGTGGTCAAGTATAAAATCAATCAAAACTCTACTAGTAGCCTTTGTAGTGAGGATTACCTCAATCCACTTTGTGAAGTAGTTTGTGGCTACTAGAATCCACTTGAATCCACCTCTCGATTTCGTAGTGATTTAACCAATGAAATCAATTCCCCATTGTTGAAAAGGAGCCTCAACTATTAGTGGTCTCAAAGACATGGCTCTAGATCCTTTCAATTTTCCTAAAAACCTTTGATAAGCATCAAAATTCTATACCACCCTATGTGCATCTTTGAATAGAGAAGGCCACCAATAACCTGTGTGAATAACTATATGGGCTATTGTTTTGTCCATAAAATAGCCACCACAATTTCCACTATGCATCTCTTGTAACACCCTTCTAGAGTCATCTTCATCAAGGCATTTCAAAAGAATACCATCCCTATTCCTCCAAAATAAATCTCTACCAATTATAACATATGTTATGGCATTTACATTTAAATTTCTCTTTTGAATTTTTGTCATCCCATTCGAGTAATTTATGTCACAAGTAATATAATATGTCCTTGTACCAGGGTGAATCTTCTAATTTACATATTTCTTCACCTCCCTTCACCTCTAGTTGATTAACTTGAACAACTTCCAAGTTAGAATCTTCCATTATCTTGGATAAGAGTTATCCTCTAACTAGCTTAGTTATCTAAATTTCAATTTTAAATTATTGAATTTTATTGATCCATCTGCATCTTCTGCTTGGCATTTACTATTGGGTGAAGAAATCTTTGACAACAACATGCAGTACATATGCAACAACTTCAACACCTACTAAATATGATCTAAAATTGTTAACTACCCTAACTAAGGCATAAGCCTATTTCTCCATAGCATCATACTTTAGTTCTAAAACTTAGAGTGACTTTCTAAAAAAGGAAATAGGTTGTTCAAAGCCATCTTGATTCTTTTGTAACAATATGATAGAAATTGTGTGGAAGGAAGCAAAAGAAAACAACTAGAAAGGCTTTGAAAAATTAAGTGAATCTAGTAATAGAGCTTGTTTGATTACTTTGATACTCTGAAATGCTTCAATAGGTTCACCTTTCCAATCTATTGTCTATCCCTTCTTGAGCATTTTGGATATGTCCTTTGTTTCTCTACAAAATTGGGGACAAACCTCCTTATGAAATTAATTTGTCCAAAAAGATTGGATACCTTTAACTATCTTTGGCTGAGGGATCTTTTCAATTGTAACCACTCTCTCAAGATATATTTTGATTCCTTCCCTAGATACTATGTGACCCAACAATTTTCCCTTTGTAACTCCAACCATATACTTTTTTGGGTTAAGGGAAATACCATATTCAAGGCACCTTTTAAAAATCTTCTCCAAGTGACCACAATGATCTTCATATTTTTCAGAGAAAGTAGTTAAGTTATCCTAATATACAACTGTGACAATATTAATCAAGTCTATAGATGCTAAATCCATCACTTGTTGGAAGGTAGATCCTACATTGGTTAAACCAAAAGGCATCTGGATATACACATATGTTCCCCATGGAGTGGTGAAAGTTGTTTTATATTGCTTTGATTCCTTGACCTTAACCTATTTGTAACCAAAGAAAATGCCCATCATGAATAGAAGTTCATACTCTGTCACTTTCTACAAAATTGCCTCCATGTTAGGAAAGGGATAGTTATCTTTCAAAGATTGCATATTCAGATTCCTAAAATCCATAGATAACCTGATATCACCATTCTTTTTTCTCATAGGGACCAAGTTAGAAACCCAATTAGAATGTCTAACTAGTTTGATTATTCCTCCATCTATGAGTTTAGCCAACTCTTATTGCATCTTAAGAGCTAATGTGGGATTGATTGGCCTTTGCTTCTGTCTAAACAACTTGGCACTTGGCTTGAGTGGGATCTCATGCTAGAATAAGTCTTCCATGTATGACTTTAGATCATCATATGACCAAGAAAAAACCTTGCAATACTTTTGCAACAGTGTAATAAGCATTGCCCTTATTTTTTGATTCATCTTCTTTCAAATGTATACCTTCTTTGGTGAAGATTACATACCCACATTAACTTCTTCTAAGTCTTTCTCTTGGGTAATAGATGGCTTGGATATACTCCTATTAGCTCCATCAAAGCCTCTCTCTAGGGAAAGTAACCCCTTGGGGATCTTAGTGGTATTTGGATGGATAAATTCATTACCAAATATGGTTTCCCTGCCATCATTACTCTCAACAAGATGCTCAAAATAAATCTCCTAGCTATGGTACTCATAAATACAGTTAAGGAATTTGAAAATGTCATCATCATCCCTAAATACTTTCTAATGGTGTATATAGTTGGGAACTAATGGTCTTCTCAACATTTCTACTTTAGAGATTCCCACTAGTGATAAGTCCTCTAACCTTATTGCCACATTAGCTAGAAATTCCACTACTATGTTTTTCTCTCTTTCTATCCAATCTATTGAAAAGACATCAAATAGCTCTATACTAACCCAAACAACATTTCTATATTACTCAAGCCTTTTGTTCTTATATTCATACCTTGATCTTAATTGAGATACAACCAACTCATAATCACCTTGGACTGTAAGGTTCTTTATTTTATGCTTGATGGCTAGGTTCAGTCCTAGCAGCAAGGCCTTATATTCAGTGACATTGTTTGTGCATTCAAAACCTAGATTGAAAGAGGACCTAAATTTTTCTCCACATGGAGAAATAAAAAAAACTCTAGGTCCTAATCCCTTCTTAGAGAAATCTCCATCAAAGTATATTTGCCACACATCATTTGATTATACTTCATGGCTCTTTATTTTATGATTCTTCAACTTGTGCCAAATGATCTACTTCTACTCTAAAACTATCTATGTCAACCTCAATATAACAAATCTATTCATTGCAATCATCATGATCATCAATGATATAAGGGGCCCTTTTCTCCCTATCCAATCTTACATGCTTACCATTTATAGGGATCAATGCATAAGAATAATCTATTTCAATACTTCCATATTTGTTGCATATATTATTGACGACAACATCTCATACTAGGGGGAATATCAACCATTGTTATATTTATCTTATAGTTTTTTTCTAGAAAGGTGGCCAACTTAAATTCCACATTTTTATGAAACCAATAATTGGGACCTCCTAGGAATCCATTACAAAACACTTCCCATAAGATTTTCTTACTTGCAAACCCAATTGATTCATAACATATAGTGGCATAATGTTTGTTGAATCCCTAGAATCAATCATGCATTTTTTTATTAGCCTCTCATTCAAAACCAATGTAACATAAAAAGGATCTAGTTGTGAAGAACATTTATGTAATGTAGATCCCAAATATACCTCTAGTATCTTAACACACAAATCCTCATGATTTTTTACAATCTATTTTTTTTTTCTTTTGTTGTATACTAGAACTTTGACCTATATGGGTGAATGCACAAAGATGGGGGACCAAAAAGTGGCCACAACCACTTTTTGGTCCCATAGGAGCTATAACGTGAGCATATTATAATGTGCTTGTGTTATGGCTTGGTATTACTAAGCCTAAAATGTGAGCATCTTATAACGCACTCACGTTTTAGGTTATGCAAAATTACAAATAAAAGATGAAAAATTTGGCTGAAGGTTTCACCTCTTCTACTGCGAGCGCATTATAACAAAGCAGGAATCAACAATTTCACCATGCCACCTCACCAATCCCACTCTCGAGGATGTCATGCACGAGGTGTAGAGAGTGTAGCAGCTAAACAAGGTAGGGTTTATTAGTTTTCTGTTAATTTGAAAAGAAATTTTTTATTTTGTAATGTTTTGATTACATTTTTATATTGAATTTGTAGCCAATGAGGCACCACAAAACCCTAATCTAGTAGAGGAGGCTCAAAAAAACCCCCCTTAAACTGAGGAGAACCCTCAAAACCCCCCACCTTCACATCCTCACCATCAAAGAGACACACAAGAAAACTATTTAGGGTGAATTGAAGAAAACAAAAAATAGCTTGAAACCCTAATTAAAACATTAAATACTCCAAATGCAAGCACCAATTGCAGGAGAGCTTTTGCCAAGTCATTAGAGGTCATTATTTCTCATAATGAATCAGTGACAAACCAAATCACCGAATGGAATAACTATAGGGAGAGGAGTCGGTAATACTATGTTGACAAATTATCTTACAAACAAGTTAAGGACAAAAAAATATTAAATCTCAATTATGTGCATATTTTATCAATCCTAAAACTTGCTAAACACTAGAAGAAAGTTGCAAATGGTTCCAGATTCATTGGTGTGTGCATGTTGGTATATCCCAAAACTTTTGGGATAGATGGTACATGGTCTTTGATGAGCATCCTTGTCATAACAATGAGGTGCCACAATATTTCCTGAGGAAACTCTATTGTGATTTCATCCTCAACCAGATTCCTAATTACTTTGACATTTAGAAGTTCCAAGGCAGAGGTGGTGGCTCTACCCAAGATAGACAGGAGGCACATCGAGACCAGAACTACATACCTAGACCCCTCGTGAGGCTCAAATATCTCACTCCCTTGGACTTTTAAAGAGAGTGTTGAGGTGGAGACACTGCATTCATTGAGTTCTCTCACCCAGTCTCTAGCACAACATGGCAATGATCTTAACCAGGCCGATGAGGGTGAGAGCAGTAGGCATCATTGGTTCCCACATCTTTATAGTTCATGTGGGAATTTGTGTAGTTATGGGACCCAGGACTCTCTCCATGTAGGCAATCTAGATGATGTTGTAGAGTCTCAAGACACTGTGATGCAAGGGTAGCATCCAGTGATGGACACATCCATATTGGATGATATTGCCGTCACAGATGTCATCTTCTAGGAAACGTTTGGTATTGACTCACAAGTAAATTTTTATAAGGTTCAAATTGATTTAATATATTTGTATTTGAAATTTATAATTAATTATATGAGTATCTATATTATAAGTCAAAATTAATCTATGTAATTATCTACACTATAAAATTCTAGGGTCAAAGTATTCATTGTGCATCTATTAGCCATCTAGTGCAGGGTTATGAGAGGTCAGATCAAAAGGTATGTAATTTATTACAAGATCGTACATATATTACATACATCAATGGTAATCTTATTTAGTGACAATTTGATGATGAATGGAGAGCTTCACCACCACCACCATGATTTCCTTGGTCCTCTCCACATAGAAGCAATTTCATTGAGGTAAATTTTACCATTTGTAATCATTATGCATTTAAATAATGTTATGTATCTAATTTGTTCAAATAACCTTGAACTCTATTTTCAAATGTTGAATATGGAGACTCCTCATCTTCATCAGTCAGTGGAGGTGGGCATTACTGCATCTATTTTGTCTGTAGATCCTTTGACCGAGTTATGAGCCAGTAACATGTAAATGTCATTTTGTATTTCTTGTTTTATCTCATGTCATTTAATGTACATAAATTGTATTCATGTTTACTCAATTTTGCTTCTTCATACTTCTCATACGAGGTCACAACTCCAACTCATCCAGCTATGGATGAAGAGAGACAAAAAAGATCAAGATGGATTACCAGCTAGCGGTAAGTGATTGATTACATATGCCATGTTATATATTTCATGTTTTCTATATTAATGTGGATATTGTTTGATTGTATTAATAGGTGGAGCTTCAAAAATGTCTGTCAAGGAGGTCTAGTCGACGGGAGACAGAGGGTGAGTCACGGATTGACTCTCCATCTTCAAGGCCAAGCAAGGGTCATCGTTTGTTTGATAGCAATTCATAGGAAATTTGATTTTGGGACATTTTTTTGTATGCCTATATGGCTTTGTATACATACTTTTGTATTTTACCGATGTATATCTTTGTATATGCCTGTATGGCTTTGTTGGTACATTCCTATATGGCTTTATATATACACTATATGTTGTTTTCATGACATTATGTATATGACATTTTACATTAAATATAATATGATGATCAATTATTGTTATAGGATAGATATTGTATCATGCTTTAAAATTATTATATTGCATACATGTTCTTCAATGTTTCCATGAAATGATATTATGTTCAATTATAGTTCAATATATGTGTCAAGTATGGTTTGATTTATTCAAATATTTTGATAGCATCCTTACAAAATACATTTTGTGCTTATCTTGCAATCATTGCATTCCATGAGACTGCATTTCTTTAAGGCATCATGTCAAACAGTTCACGTACCTTGTATATGCTTCCACACTTTGCATACATGTCCACAAGGGCAGCTGCAAATACAACATGTGACAAAATTTCTATATCCTTTATGCTTTGATAGTTGTCCACACCCTATTCCAAAGTTCTCATTTTGACATAGGCAAGGAGGATGTTGGATAAAGTTGTGGAATTTGGCTTAACACCCACCAATTGTATTTTCTTGAAAGTTTCTTTAAAGCCTGATCAAAAAATCCATTTTGTGCATATCTTGCAATCATTGCATTCCATGAGACAACATTTCTTTGAAGTATCATGTATAATAGTTCACATGCCTTGTCTATGTTTCCACGCTTTGCATACATGTCTACAAGGGCAGTTGCAAATACAACATCACAAAAAAATCCTATATCCTTTATTCTTTGATGGTTGTCCATACCATGTTCCAAAGATCCTAATTTGGCACATGCAAGGAATAATTCTCTAGAATTTGTCTCTGATTTAGACTAATTCTGAATATATTTCTAGATTCAATTAGTTCTTCTGATATTAACTCTATTTGAACTAATATTCACTTATGCACTTCAAATCTGCTCAAAGAGTGTGTCTATAAGCATGTATTTCACTATCATTTGCCATTATTTGCATGGTATTCAATATGATGTGTAGTTCTTACTGTAATATGCTCTGGATATACAATTACTTGCACTAATTCAACATATTTTCACTATATCTGCTTATAATTCATCATTATTTGCAGTCGTTCCAAAAGTTAATTATGAAATTGAAAATGAGAAAATAAGGTTTAGAGATTGACATAGGCAAGGAGGATGTTGGATAAGGTTGTGGAATTTGGCTTAACACCCACCAATTGCATTTTCTTGAAAGTTTCTTTAAAGCCTGATCAAAAAATCCATTTTGTGCATATCTTGCAATCATTGCATTCCATGAGACAACATTTCTTTGAAGTATCATGTATAATAGTTCACATGCCTTGTCTATGTTTCCACGCTTTGCATACATGTCTACAAGGGCAGTTGCAAATACAACATCACAAAAAAATCCTATATCCTTTATTCTTTGATGGTTGTCCATACCATGTTCCAAAGATCCT
The DNA here is from genome assembly GCA_027924645.1 of Cunninghamia lanceolata. Classification (NCBI taxonomy): domain Eukaryota; kingdom Viridiplantae; phylum Streptophyta; class Pinopsida; order Cupressales; family Cupressaceae; genus Cunninghamia; species Cunninghamia lanceolata. Next base: position 514,208 of record BSBN01000814.1, read on the forward strand.
AATTTGGCACATGCAAGGAGGATGCTTGCAAAGGTTATGGAATTTGGTTCTGCATGTGCCAATTGCATTTGCTTGAAATTTTATAAATCCTTTTCAAAAAATCCATTTTGTGCATATCTTGCAATCATTGCATTCTGTGAGACGGTGCATTTTTGTGAGGCATCATGTCAAATAGTTCATGCACCTTGTCTATGCTTCCACACTTTGCATACATATCTACAAGGGTAGTGTTGATGATGATGTTAGTCATAACAACAAGAAATAAAAGTTACACAATAAACCTTTATTTATCTTGAAAGATATGATAAATTCAGAATGAATTTATGATCCCAAGTCTCTATGCATTAGTTCATAATGATCTAATGTTACTCAAAGGTTGATGTGTGTTGCTGTTAATCAGTTTGGGGCCTTATGTACTTTAGTAATTCTTGCAAAGTTCTTCAATATTCCTTCAAATATCCTATCATTTATGCCTTCTCTGTACAAATCTGCAATAATTCTATCAAATATTACTCTAGTAAGTTAGGATTTAAACAAATAGTCATCAATTCAATCCTAACATGGAATAATTCTCTAGAATTTGTCTCTGATTTAGACTAATTCTGAATATATTTCTAGATTCAATTAGTTCTTCTGATATTAACTCTATCTGAACTAATATTCACTTATGCACTTCAAATCTGCTCAAAGATTGTGTCTATAAGCATGTATTTCACTATCATTTGCCATTATTTGCATGGTATTCAATATGATGTGTAGTTCTTACTGTAATATGCTCTGGATATACAATTACTTGCACTAATTCAACATATTTTCACTATATCTGCTTATAATTCATCATTATTTGCAGTTGTTCCAAAAGTTAATTATGAAATTGAAAATGAGAAAATAAGGTTTAGAGATTGAGATTCCTAAAATTAATTGACTGTGACCAATGAACCACACACATGCCTTGATACACTAATGAATAGAAGTGAAACTAAATCATACTTCACGAGGATAGTCCACAAATCCGCATGATCCAGTGCAAATCTTCAAAGGAAAAAGTTGACAACAATGTGTAATAAAATGAAAGCACTTCTATTGAACGTAGTATTTTACCATTACACATCAAGAAATCAAATGGAAGATTACGTAAGGTTTACAATCAGGATGCAATCTATAGCTTCATCTTTATCACGTATGGTTTAGAATGAGTACATTTATAATGGTCTAGAGAAGGAACCATGTGAGATGATTCACCAAGTTGCAGAACATCACAATAGGTGCTAAGAATTGAAATAATTCAGCCTCCCATAGTATCAACAATCCAGTCTCCATTAGTCCAGTAATCCAATCTCATTGACTTCAACTATTCAACCTCTGGCCAGATATGAAAAATAATTGGATCTCTTTTTAAAATGACATGTCATGGCCCTTTTATAGAACAAAGGTTAGAAACATTTATAATTGCTCTAATGATCATGATCCATTCAAAATAATCAACGGTCCAGATAGAGAGCACGTAATTGTTGGTGGGGGATAGTTGGCACAATAGAATATTCCCCGCATCTTTGACTGGGTCCACACTCTAGCTCACAAGTATCATATTCAGTGGCATCCCCACTAGTCTTAGTTCATGCCTCCTTTGTTCAGCATCTAGGTTTCTCTTCTTTTCTACGTTCTAAGTAACATCTTCCAAGCCTTAATCAGCTTTTGTATCCTGCAGCAAAGATACAAACTTTTAATTCTTTTAGTTCATTTCATTTAGCAAGAAAATGTGCATATCATTCACCATGAGAGGAGGTCCAGATGTAGATATCTAGATATGACTATTGGGTTAGGATATCCCTCCTAGCAATGAATATCGGGTTTGGGATATATCCTCAGCAATGAGTATTAGGTCGTGAATACCACACTTTAGATAGGTGAAATATGAATATCTGGATATTAGGATGTTAGGATTTGGATATTGAGTTAGGATATTGGGACATGCATGTCTGGATGTGAATATCAGGATATCTGGATATCCTGATGATGTCAGCATGACGATTGGGTCAGCCATCATTGACTGAAAATATGTTATCGGCTCTCGATTCTATTTAAACTATGTCAAGATATTAGCGGAGTGTGAAATATCTATGCTATGAAATGTCCATGTGACATCATCCAGATATGGCTTTTGTTTTAATTCAAGTCATAGTGACATTATGTGGATATGGGTATTAGGAATAAGATATATGGATCCTCAAAAGTTAATATCCATGCAAGTAATATCCATATGACATAAGCTGAGTTAAAACCCTTTATAAGGTCAAGATGACATGACGTCATTTGGATATAGATATTGAGATGTGTGTTGGGACCCACCATGCTTATGTGACATGTGCAAAATAAATTTTGTTGGGTCATTGGAACCACAAAAGGTCTCCCGCAAGGACATGAAATAATGCCACGTGATGTAGGTCACGAAGTTGGATCATTGTGGGGGATGTGAAGCTGACGTGTCATTTCACCACTACGCTGGAGATCTAAAGGATTTCCTATGGAGGGTGAAGGATGACATGTGGCATGTACATGTACGAAATCTGCCATGTCAGACCTCAGACAAGGATACAAATGATGTCATCCGGATGCATGGGAAAGTCTGGACATTGAGGAATGTCTGAATATTAGCTTTTGTGAGCACTTAGTGAATGTGAGGATACTAATAAATGTCTACATATTTCTTAGAAAGGACATTAAGTTAATTTTCAGATGTTAGGACAATGTGAACATTCTTATGACCCATTGACAAAACTTTGACTGGGTATAACTTCCTAGTCTTAAGGGATTTTAGGCTACTTCAAAAGACAAACCTACTTAGAATTTTGTTCTCTATCACTTGGCAGGGTTCATGATGACAAGTTCTAACTTTGAAAAGTTAACCTAGATCTCAAGGTCCTAACATGCATAGAATAAGATCCTGACATACATCTACTACTAATTTTACCATACCGCCCAAAAGCAAAGGGGAACAAGTAAGCCAAGGCAAGAAAAAAAGTTAGGTCCCTATTTTGTTGGGGCAAAATGGGTCATGTTGTGTAACCACACAACAACTTGCCACCAAAGAAAATAACTAAAATTCAAATAATTCAAGAGATGAAGACAAATTAAGACATAAATTTCCAACTCTTATCAAACATAAGCATCCTGACCTTCCTGAATGATATCATGTTCATCAACATAACAATGTAATGAGAAGGAATCGGGTGTGTGCATGTGATTTATTTCCTTCATCTTGAAGACAAGTTGAAAATAATAGTAGTTAGTGTTAAGCTACATAGTTGGATTTAACCCTTTAATCCAACCTTGGATAGAGCCTTGCTGCCAGTAGGCATCCATAGCCTCGACAAGGTTATCTTTGCAATTCTCCCAAGTAGAGCCCCACTACCAGTCATGCGTCTATAGCCCTAGTAGAGTTACTTGGATGACCTAAGTATTTCTTTTGATATTCAATATATTCTTTTTTTCTCTTTTGTTTCAGTATTCATAAGATATGATTATGTAAGCACATTTGCAAGGTGTGGACACTTGCTTGCTTGGGCTAAGAATTGTAATGGTAGCAAGGGCAAACCTTTAGATTTTTCACTTAACACTACACTAGTGGCTTCAACAAATCCAAGGTTGTTAGGTGTATTATGTGATGATCTCCTTGAACAACAAGAGTTACTATTGATGAATAGGATATCACAGACCTGATCAAAAGTACTTAAATTTACCAGAGTTACAACCTATGTAGGAACTTGTATTCCTTTCTTGAATTCTAACAATTTCACTAGTTTTCTAAAATGGAAAGGTGCACTATCTTGCTTGACCAAAATAGGGACTCAACAGCACACAAACAAAGAAAAGCACACACAAAGCAAGCTATACAAGCAACTGTACAAAAGGGAAACAAAAGCAAACAAAGTAGGACAGAAAGGAAGGAAGCAAAAAGAACAACTACCCTACCAGATTATATACAATACACTACAAGGCAAACAAAACCCAGGGTAAGGCCTAGAAACACCTGTATTTACATGCTTCTTTAGATTATGCAGAAGCATTAGGGCATTAACTATGGTTCTAATCCTAGCAATTTTATCCTTGTATTCTAAAAAATATTCTTGTATTCTAAATTCACTGTATTTAACAGAATAATCCCTAATGATCAGCAATTGAGCAAGTTCATTATGTTCATAGCTGATCCATTGACACATTTTATCCCCTAAATTTCCATAATCAAAATAATATTTAATATTATTCACTGGGGAAAGGAAAAATATAACCTGGTGCATTTCTTGTTCTGCTAGACACGCGTGTTTGCGACTAGCTAATCTTCTATTCGATGGCTTTGAATTTTCATTACTTGACTCAATGTCTGGTCTCACTTCAACTTGAAGGATATATGACTCTTGATGGATTATTTCCTCATCTTTATCCAACTCCAGTTCTTCATTCTATATGCTTATTTGATCTTCGAGCTCAGGAAACACCTTAATGTTCTCTTTAATTCCCTGTACATTAGCACTTTGGTGAGTATCCTCATCATCATTAAAACCTGATATGCATAAATCTATCATTTCTAAATCATTTAATTGTAAAGGTGAAACAACATTTGATAGATAGGAATACTTCGCTATTTCATTTTTAAAATGGTGTTGGATTGACATCTGATCTTGCACAATAATAACAAAGCTTTCTGTATCTTCAATTTTCATGAATTGCTCTTTAAATAGTTCACTTCTACCATCTAGTAAAGTGTCTAGTTCTATTGACCTGCAATAGTTTTCTAATTGATCATTCAACTCTAAGAAATCAACTAATAAATCAATATTCACTTTCTTCTCTATGAGTCCTTGAGTTGTTATAGAATCTTCTTCAGTAGTTGTGCATTTTAATTCTTTCACCATCTATTTACACTTCTTTGTCCAATTATTTTCATCAAAACTCTTCAAATCAGATCTAGAGACCTTTAATTGACAAGAATTCCTTAATAATCCAATATATTTATTAAATGTATCAAGATTAATTTCACCTTTCTTTTCCCTCTCATTAAATCTTCTTTGTTGATTATCAGATGACTGAAAATAAGCTATGATTTCTTCTCTACAACTTTCAAAACATTCATACTTGCAATATTCTTTATTCATATTTGAACTTTGATAGAGAAGTGGAGAACTCTCACTTTTACCATAGAATGATTCAAGGAAAGATGTTTCATTATCTTTATCTTCTAGAACTGGTTCAACTATTGCATTTTCTGGACAACTCATGACCTTTGATGTTGTATCTTCTTGTTGCTCCAGAATTCCCTCTTTTTTTTTTCCAAACTTCAATCATGTACACATCTGAGAAAAGAATTAGTTCTTTCAAAGCTAAATCTAGCCTTATAAGGAAAGTCAAACAAATAACTTCACCGTGCTTTGTAGAATCATGTATCCTACATCTTCTGGATAAACCAAAGTTAGATAAATTTTGAGGATAAAGTTTCTTATTTAAAGTTCCCTATAAGAGAGGAATATTAACTTGGAAATTGTCTTCATACGAATCCATCAAGAATGAGACTCTTTTTTCAAATTTTTTGGATTTTGAATTTTAACAAGATCTAACATATCTCGGAATAAAACTTGAAAGTTCAGAAAATCATAGTGATCTTTGAAGTTTTGAGCTGGATCTTCACAAAGATACAGTCAAATCCTCACAAACACAAGATATTTATAGTCATTAAACTTAAATGATGAAATACTTATGTAATATTTGTAGAAATACAAATCTTTTAGTCACAGGCTCTCTTTCTAGCACTAATTTTGTTGATTGTGTTAGAAGAGAGAGGTATGCAAAGGAATGTAATTTTAAAGTCAACTCCTTGAAAATATCAAATTAGTCTTCCTTAAGGAAGGGATATTTTAGAATTTTTTTTACAAAAATTGTGAAGCAACATCTCAGGCCCTCCTTCTAATGCCAATTATGTTGATGATGATGTTAGTCATAACAACAAGAAATAAAAGTTACACAACAAACCTTTATTGTATCTTGAAAGCTACGATAAATTTAGAATGAATTTATGATCCCAAGTCTCTATGCAATAGGTCATAATGATCTAACATTAATCAAAGGTTGATGTGTGTTGTTGTTAATCAGTTTGGGGCCTTATGTACTTTAGTAATTCCTGCAAAGTTTAATATTCCTTCAAATATCCTATCATTTATGCCTTCTCTGCACAAATCTGCAATAATTTTGTCAAATCTTACTCTATTAAGTCAGGATTTAAACAAATAGTCATCAATTCAATTCTAACATGGAATAATTCACTAGAATTTGTCTCTAATTTAGACTAATTCTAAATATAGTTCCAAATTCAATTAGTTCTTCTGATATTAACTCTATCTGAACTAATATTCACTTATGCACTTCAAATCTACTCAAAGAGTGTGCCTATAAGCATGTATTTCACTATTATTTGCCATTATTTGCATGGTATTCAATATGATGTGTAGTTCTTACTATAATATGCTCTGGATATATGATCACTTGCACTAATTCAACATATTTTCACTATATCTGCTTATACTTCATTATTATTTGTAGTTGTTCCAAAAGTTAATTATGAAATTGAAAATGAGAAAATAAGGTTTAGACATTGAGATTCCTAAAATTACTTGACTGTGACCAATGATCCACATACATGCCCTGATACACTAATGAAGAGAAGTGAAACTAAATCATACTTCACCAGGACAGTCCACAAATCCACATGATCCAGTGCAAATCTTCAAAGGAAAAAGTTGACAACAATGTGTAATAAAATGAAAGCACTTCTATTGAACGCAACATTTCACCATTACACATCTAGAAATCAACCGGAAGATTACTTAAGGTTTACAATCAGGATGTAATATATAGCTTCATCTTTATCAAGTATGCTTTAGAATGAGTACATTTACAATGGTTTGGAGAAGTAACCATGTGAGAGGATTCACCAGGTTGCAGAACATCACAATAGGCACTCAGAATTGAAACAATTCAGCCTCCCATAGTATCAACAATCTAGTCTCCATTAGTCCCAGTAATCTAATCTCATTGACTTCAACAATTCAACCTTTGGCCAGATATGAAAAATAATTGGCTCTCCTTTAAAAAATGACAAGTCATGGCCCTTTTATAGAACAAAGGTTAGAAACAGTTATAATTGATCCAACAATCATGATCCATTCGAAATAATCAATGGTCCAGATAGAGAGCACGTGATTGCCAGTTGGCAATCACTGGTGGGGGATAGTTGGTACAAGAGAATATTGCCTGCATCTTTAACTAGGTCCACACTCCATCTGGAAAATATCATATTCAGTGGTATCCCTGCTGGTCCTAGTTCATGCCTCCTTTTTCCAGCATCTAACTTTCTCTACTTTTCTATACTCTGAGTAACATCTTCCAAGCCTTAATCATCTTTTGTATCCTGTAGCAAAGATACAAACTTTTAATCCTTTTAGTTCATTTCATTTAGCAAGAAAATGTGCATATCATTCACTATGAGAGGAGGTCCAGATGTAGATATCTGGATACGACTATTGGGTTAGGATATACCTCATAGTAATGAATATTAGGTTTGGGATATATCCTTAGCAATGAGTATCAGGTCGTGAATACCACACTTTGGATATGTGAAATATGAATATTTAGATATTAGGATGTTAGGCTTTGGATATTTACTCAGGATATTGGGACATGGATGTCCAGATGTGAATATCAGGATATCCAGATATCTCGATGACATCAACATGATGATCAGGTCATCCATCATTGACTGAAAATATGTTATCGAACCTTGATTTTGTTTAAACTATGTCAAGATATTAGTGGAGTGTGAAATATCTATGCGATAAAATTTCCATGTGACATCATCCATATATTGCTTCTATTTTAATTCAGGTCATAGTGATGTCATGTGGATATGGATATTAGGAATAAAACATGGATCCTCGAAAGTTAATATCCATACGGGTAAATATCCATATGACGTAAGCTAAGTTAAAACCCTTTATAAGGTTGAAATGACATGATGTCATCTAGATATAGATATTGGGACATGTGTTGGGCCCCACCACACTTACATGGCATGTGCAAAATAAATTTCGTTGGGTCACTGGAATAATAAAAGGTGTCCCGCGAGGACACAAAATAATGCCATGTGACGCAGGTCACAAAGTTTGATCATTGTGGGGGATGTGAATCTAACATGTCATTTCACCACTTCACTGGAGATCTAAAGGACTTCCTATGGAGGCTGAAGGATGACATGTGGCATGTACATGTATGAACTCTGCCATGTCAGACCTCAGACAAGGATATAGATGACGTCATCTGTATGCATGGGAAAATCTAGACATTGAGGAATGTTTGGATATTAGGTTTTGTGAGCACTTGGTGACTGTGAGGATATTAACGAATGTATGAATATTTCTTAGTCAAGACAATCGTTAATGTCTGGATGTTAGGATAATGTGAATGTTCCTATGACCCATTGACCAAACTTTGATTGGACATAACTTCCTGGTCTTAAGGGATATTGGGGTTCTTCAAAAGGCAAACCTACTTAGAATTTTATTCTCTATCACTTGGTAGGGTTCATGATGACAAATTATAAATTTAAAAATTTGACCTAGATCTCAAGGTCCTGACATGCACAAAATAAGATCTTGACATACATTTGCTATTGATTTTACCATACTACCCAAAAGCAAAGAGGAACAAGCAAGCTGAGGAAAGCAAAAAAGTTAGGTCCCTATTTTGCTGGGGCAAAATGGGGCATGTTGTGAAACCACACAACAAGCAGCTGCAAATACAACATGTGACAAAATTCCTATATCCTTTATGCTTTGATGGCTATCCATACCATGTTCTAAAGATCCGATTTTGACATAGACAAGGAGGATGCTTGCAAAGGTTATGGAATTTGGTTTTACATGTGCCAATTGCATTTGCTTGAAATTTTCTAAAGCCTTTCTGAAAAAATCCATTTTGTGCATATATTGAAATCATTACATTCCATGAGACAACATTTCTTTGAGGTATCATGTCAAATAGTTCATGTGGCTTTTCTATGCTTCCACACTTTTCATACATGTCTCCTAGGGTAGTTGCAACTACAACATCTGTCAAAATTCCCATATCCTTTATGCTTTGTCAGATGTCCATACCCTATTATGAAGATCCCATTTTGGCATAGGCAAGGAGGATGTTGGGTAAGGTTGTGGAATTTGGCTTTACACCCACCAATTTCTTTTTCTTGAAAGTTTCTAAACCCTTATCAAAAAATCCATTTTGTGCATATCTTGCAATCATTGCATTCCATGAGACATCATTTCTTTGAGGCATCATGTCAAATGGTTCATATGCCTTGTCTATGCTTCCACACTTTGCATACATGTCTCATAAGGCAATTGCAACTATAACACCTGACAAAATTATCATATCCTTTATGCTTTGATGGATGTCCATACCATATTCTGAAGATCCGATTTGGGCATAGACAAGGAGGATACTAGCTAAGGTTGTGGAATTTGGCTTTACACCCACCAATTGCATTTGGTTGAAAGTTTATAAAGTCTTATCAAAAAACCATTTTGTGCATATCTTGCAATAATTGCATTCCATGAGACAACATTTCTTTGAGTCATCATGTCAAATAGTTCACGTTCCTTGTCTATGCTTCCACACTTTGCATACATGTCTCATAGGGCAGTTGCAACTACAACATCTGACAAAATTCCCATATCCTTTATGCTTTGATGGATGTCCATACCCTATTTTGAAGATCCCATTTGGGCATAGACAAGGAGGATGCTACCTAAGGTTGTGGACATTGGCTTTATACCCGCCAATTGCATTTGCTTGAAAGTTTCTAAAGCCTTATTAAAAAAACCATTTTGTGCATATCTTGCAATTATTGCATTTCATGATACAACATTTCTTTGAGGCATCATGTCAAACATTTCATGTGCCTTATCTATGCTTCCACACTTTGCATACATGTCTCATAGGGAAGTTGTAACTACAACATCTGACGAAATTCTCATATCCTTTATGCTTTGATAGATGTCCCTACCCTATTCTGAAGATCCCATTTGGGCATAGACAAGGAGGATGCTAGCTAAGGTTGTGGAATTTGGCTTTACACTGCCAATTATATTTTCTTAAAAGTTTCTAAAGACTTATCAAAAGAATCATTTTGTGCATATACTGCAATCATTGTATTCCATTAGACAACATTTCTTTGAGGCATCATGTCAAATAGTTCACGTGCCTTGTCTATGCTTCCACACTTTACATACATGTCTCATAGGGCAGTTGCAACTACAACATCTGAAGAAATTCCCATATTCTTTATGCTTTGATAGATGCCCATACCCTGTTCTGAAGATCCCATTTGGTCATAGATAAAAAGGATGTTGGCTAAGGTTGTGGAATTTGGCTTTACACCCACCAATTGCATTTTCTTGAAAGTTTCTAAGCCTTATAAAAAAAACATTTTGTGCATATCTTGCAATCATTACATTCCATGAGACAACATTTCTTTGAAGCATCATGTCAAACAGTTCGCATGCCTTGTCTATGCTTCCACACTTTGCATACATGTCTCATAGGGTAGTTGCAACTACAACATATGACAAAATTCCTATATCCTTTATGCTTTGATGGATATCCATACCCTGTTTTGAAGATCCCATTTGGGCATAGACAATGATGATTTTGGCTAAGGTTGTGGAATTTGGCTTTACACCTGCCAATTACATTTTCTTGAAAGTTTCTAAAACCTTTTCAAAAAAACATTTTGTGCATATCTTACAATCATTGCATTCCATGAGACAACATTTCTTTGAGGCATCATGTCAAACAGTTCACATGCCTTGTCTATGTTTCCACACTTTGCATACATGTCTCATAGGGTAGTTGCAACTACAATATTTGAAAAAATTCCCATATCCTTTATGATTTGATGGATGTCCATACCCTATTCCAAAGATCCTATTTGGGCATAGACAAGGAGGATGTTGGCTAAGGTTGTGGAATTTGGCTTTACGCCTACCAATTGCATTTTCTTGAAAGTTTCTAAATCCTTATAAAAAAAACCATTTTGTACATATCTTGCAATCATTTCATTCTATGAGACATCATTTCTTTAAGGCATCATGTCAAAAAGTTCACATTCCTTATCTATGCTTCTAACCTTTGCATACATGTCTCATAGGGTAGTTGACACTACAATATCTAACAAAATTCCCATATCCTTTATGCTTTGCTGGATGTCCATACCCTATTCTGAAGATCCCATTTGGGCATAGACAAGGAGGATGTTGGCTAAGTTTGTGGAATTTGGCTTTACACCTTCCAATTGCATTTTCTTCAAAGTTTCTAAAGTCTTATAAAAAAATCCATTTTGTGCATATCTTGTAATCATTGCATTCCATGAGACAATATTTCTTTGAGGCATCATGTCAAATAGTTCATGTGCCTTGTCTATGCTTCCACACTTTGCATACATGTCTCATAGGGTAGTTACAACTACAACATCTGACAAAATTCCCATATCCTTTATGCCTTGATGGATGTCCATACCCTATCCCAAAGATCCCATTTGGGTATAGACAAGGAGGATGTTGGCTAAGGTTGTGGAATTTGTCTTTACACTTGCCAATTGCATTTTCTTGAAAGTTTCTAAAGCCTTATCAAATTTTGTACATATCTTACAATCATTTCATTCCATGAGACAACATTTCTTTGAGGCATCATGTCAAATAGTTCACATGCCTTGTCTATGCTTCCACACTTTTCATACATGTCTCATAGGGAAGTAGAAACTACAACATTTGATGAAATTCCCATCTCCTTTTATGCTTTGATGGATGTCCATACCTTGTTCCGAAGATCCTATTTGGACATAGACAAGGAGGATTATGGCTAAGGTTGTCGAATTTGGATTTACACCTGCCAATTGCATTTTCTTGAATGTTTCTAAAGCCTTATCAAAAAAACCATTTTGTGCATATCTTGCAATCATTGCATTCCATGAGACAACATTTCTTTGAGGCATCATCTCAAACAGTTCACTTGCCTTATCTATGCTTCCACACTTTGCATACATGTCTCATAGGGCAATTGAAACTACAACATATGATGAAATTCACATATCCTTTATGCTTTGATGTATGGCCATACCCTATTCCAAAGATCCCATTTGGGCATAGACAAGGAGGATGTTGGCTAAGGTTGTGGAATTTGGCTTTACACCTGCCAATTGCATTTTCTTGAAAGTTTCTAAAGCCTTATCAAAAAATCCATTTTGTGTATATCTTGTAATCATTGCATTCCATGAGATAATATTTCTTTGAGGCATCATGTCAAACAATTCACATGCCTTGTCTATGCTTCCACACTTTGCATACATGTCTCATAGGGTAGTTACAACTACAACATCTGACAAAATTCCCATATCATTTATGCTTTAATGGATGTCCATACGCAATTCTGAAGATCCCATTTGGGCATAGACATGGAGGATGTTGGCTAAGGTTGTGGAATTTGGCTTTACACCCACCAATTGTTGAACACTTCCAGAGACTGAGAGGGGGGTGAATCAGTCTATTCTTAAACTTTTAAATCAGTTCCATTTGTAGCTTAAATATGAAATTTAATGAAAAGATGAAGAACAAAAAGTAAAAAATGCACCACACAAAGACACCAAGATTTTTACGTGGAAAACCCAATGAGGGAAAAACTATGGTGATGATTAACTCACAATATATGAAGCTCGTTGCTTATGAAAATTACAACTTTGTTTTTGGGCTACAACCCAAGGAAGCTACTACTCCCTATTGGAGTTGCGGACTAAGGCTACATTCTTAGGGAAAGATACAAGGACCTATTGAAGAGACTCATTGTCTGATAGCAAGATATATGAGAATTATAATGAAAACATACACATAAACTGTTGTAAAGAAGGCATCTGTCATATGTTGATACTTTAGTCCCTTATTTCACAAAATTACCCCATCACTCTGACTTCAAACACTTTATGCTTAACACATTCCTCAATCTCTTCTCTACACCTCTAAAAATGATTTTGTTCTTCTATAAATACCCTGTGTAACACCTCAAAACTCCAATTAGGTCGGCATCAAAATGACCTTTAGATGAAATGTGTGATACTGTATAGGTTGGCTCAAAACATATGAATTATGAAAAGAAAATAAGTTATGGATCTCTACACATAGTATAGCAGGGCCAAATAGATCACAACATATCCTTCAAGGAAAAATTAACTAATCAAGATCAACCACAAATGAAGGGAACCAGACTGTTGACCCAAACAACATCAACACTGCCCATTGTTTATCTTCACAACACCGGTGAGAGACCAAAAACATCATGCAGACCAAAATGAAATCAATATACTTTATCAATAACATCCTTACAATCTTCTCTTGAAGCTTTTGATCATTATATGCTACCGCAAGAAGATAAATATACTGAACTACTAAAAATAGGGCATCCCTGACTAAAAGTGACATATCAAAACTTAGGATATTGCATTGCAGACCACTAACAAATTTGAAACTCTTATAAATGAATTCATGCTTCATTTTGAACATATCTCCAAAACTGCACAGCCATATCTATCACTCTGGAGGAATGCAGAGCATTCCAACAAGTCTTCATCATTACTTTACTCTGTCAAATCACAGACTGAAACTCTGTCACTTATTAATTTCACTACTAAAGGTATAATGGCTTGAAATCTTGGATATAACTCCTCTATATGCCAATCAACTTATCTTCTTAAACACAAGACTAAATATTGCTTTGGGAAGGAATGTAGACCAAAACACTATGACTCTTCCTTAGAGTATACACTGTAAATGCCTTAGCAAAACTACTGCAACTTATCTCTAAGTGTGGTACACCATACTGGTGAAATATCAATGTAGGGATACATGAAACATATTGAAACAAGTATATTTACCTTTGCATCACACTTAGTCATCATATTGATCACCATTCTTATACTTAGATAGTTTGTCTCCAACTACTAGGTCTTCCAAACTGACCTGCCTTAAGCATGCTGACCCCATGTCTCTGTGTCAAACCATCTCTCTTAAATATTCCATTGTATCAATCATGTTGACTACATGTCTCTGTGTCAAACCATCTCTCTCAAATCTTACACTATCCATCAACAATCAACCTCTTCAACTTATATACAAAAACTCTATACAAGCCTGACTTCAGGTTGACACATATTGAGTTGACATCAATGACAACACATATAGCCAACAATCTCCCCCTTTGTCATTGATGGCAACATTCATTTATCTACAAGTCTTCTTTCCCAACTAATAAGGCAATCATCATCTCATTCTCACCCTTTGACATCAACAGCAAAGGGAAAAATATCTTCTCCTTATAACAACCCAAAAACTATATGTACTCCCCCTTATTGTATGATTTTTACAAACAACACTCCCCCTGAGATGGAGATGCCCCTAAAAATGATGCTATGCACATAGTATATTCATCAAGAATGACACTACAAGCCTCTGCAAGTCTATACAAAGTCAAAATTGTCTTATCTACAATACTCTTACAACTCACTTAGAAGGTAGAATGCTTTTGTAGATTACCTTGAGTTGAGAAAGAGAGATACCCTGTTTGCTTTTGCTAAGGACATAATGTGACTCTGACATTCAAATTGTATGCATAGGTCCTTAGCCTCCTCCACATTGCTTGGAGTCTTCATTTTTAGATCAACCATTTCTTCTTTAGCTAGCAACCTAGATAATGAAGCAAGTCTCAAATTGACTGCTTCCCTCAACTGACCAAACTGTTTCTTTATTTGTTCTCTTTGGTCCTGAAGCTGTGACATCTATGAATGAAGGCTTTCAATTTGTGCCTTGGTTGATCCACCCTTATCTTTTGACAAGTCATATATCTTGGCCAAGTTGGTGATCTATGACTCAATTGAGTCAATATGAGTTTTAATATTCTTGGTGGAATTTGGCCATTTCAAATGGAATAGGTATAATGCAATGGCTTCATCAATGCATTCCTTAGACATCTTCAAATTTTCTTATAGTTTGTTGTGTGCATTGGCACACTTGTCAGATACCTCAGCCAATCTTTTGTCATGTATATTTCTTAAGGCCTCTTGTTCTGCCTTTTGCTCAGTATGAGAGGAGTGATCATTGAAGGAGTCCATCAAAATCTTCAATTTCTACTTCAGAGGCAAGGAAGGATCAATGTTTACCTCTGGTAAGCCTTCATAAATCAACTTAACTGCATCCTCAACTAAGCTAGTCTTCTTCAAATTTTCTTGTAGGAACTCCTTCCTTGCAGAAGCATGCAGTAAGTCACCAAGCCACAACTTGTGAAGGCAAGAAATACTTGGTAAGTCAAGTTGTCCTTCATGAGTAGGAATTTGTAGAAGCTGAGGTGTAACCACTGGTTGAAACTATATTTACAATCCTAGTAGGTCTTTAAATGAATATGAGGATGAGGAATCCTAACCTACATTTATAGAAGCATCCTAAACTTTCTCATCTTTCTTTTCCTCAATCTTATCTATTTCATTCTAAATTTTCTCATCTTGTTTCTCAATAGTCCTCTCTATTGCATCCTTAGTTTTATTAGGATTATCCTCTTTCTTCTGTTCATCTTTCCCTAGATTCTCTAGAGGAGGATTGTTATGTTTTGCACCAGAATTAGTATTCTCTGGAGGGGGTGCACCCTCTTCACTTTGATCCTTTGCATATTGTGCTTCAATGTTTTCTAGAGGAGCAGTCTCCTTATTCTGCTGATTATTTTTCTCACTCACATTACCACTAGTTACATTACCTTCAAAAGCTGATAGATCTATGTCCTCAATAGGCACATTAGGCATATCTAGAAAAACCTATTCCTTAATGGTTACTTCAGTATTCTTCATTTCCTACAGAATCTTGGTTGTTTTCTCTTATGTTTCCCTTTCTAATCTTTCTATCTCTTCTTTGTCTTTTCTTTACCTTTTCCTTTGGATGTTCCTTCCTCCTCCCCTTGTCTAGTTATTTTCTTCAATTATACAAAGCCTTCCTTTTCTCCTTCATCCTCATCATCTTCTACATTCATTGGATTTACATTTCCCCTATTTGCCTGTGCCTTAGGCCTTGGTTTCTTCTTCTCACTAGTCTTGGTTTGCAATGGCGCTTTAGTGCCAATTCTTCTACTGCTAGGAGATGATTGAACTAGCTTAGAAGGTTTAGGAGAGGTTGCAGTAGTAGATGCAGACCTACTTGTCCTTATAGGAGTAAGTGTGGCTTCTTTTATAGGTTCCTCAGGAGTATCAAGCATCTCTTCCAACTTTTATTTCATCTTCTCCACCTTTTCTTCTATCTCCTTCAAGTTTCTCTTATTGGTTATCTCATCATAAGTACCAAACCTCTCTGCAAAGGGATCCCTAGGTTTTCTAAGCAAGATTTCAGCATATCTAGTCTAGTCAGGTCCAGAGACCTCATATGGCAATGTAGTTATCCACACAATTCTTGGTTCCATTGCCTCCATGTAGAAGTTGTCCTTGTCCACCATAAATGTGATATCATTCTTATATTTCTTGATAATTTGCCATGGTATCCTTTGCCTCCTTTGCATATCATTTTGGAAAGTTTTGAAAAATCCCCAAAGCATTGTGTCACATTGTTTACTATCATAAAAACTATGCATGTAGTCGCTAATTTGGTGTGCAACATGGATTTCTCTTCTCCAGACCACATTCTTTATACCAGGCAATTCCTTCAAGAAATAGAACAAAAGAAAAATTATTAAAGAGCCATACCAAAATTTGTATCTTGTCTCCTTGGTTCTCTTCAAGTTGTCTATCAGTTGTTGCCGCAAGAGTTCACAAAGGTCATAATCTTTTCCTTCCTTCACCATCTGATGAGCAGCGGCAGTAGAAGACCCCTCTATGTTTGTGTAATATACCTTGTATGTGATGCTTATTGTGGCATATCGAACCGCTAGGTCAGTGATGTCATCTATAGTTAGGGTTCTTTTGTCAAAATTTAATCCTGTGAGCTTCATAACCTCTTCATTCTTCACAGCTTTTAGTGCAGGCATAGGTATGGAGGAGCACAATCCAATCACAACTCTGATGGCTTCTTTTGTGATCATTTAGGGTTGATCAAGGCTAAAGAATTATTCATGAATCTAGCTCAAAGTAATTCTGACCCATCTATCTTCATAGCAAAAGTTGGGGAAACCCTTCCATACATCTAGTCTTTTGCATCAACATTTGCATACTCTAGTTTGAGCTGAAAATCATCACCCAAGAGATGATCGTTCCTGAATTGTTCCAACTTCATATGATTGTACTCAACTAGCTGCAAATGGATATAAAAGTGGACATCTATTGTATGTAACACATTAATAGGAACATGGGAAAATGCTTCATCCTGATTGGTCTCAGTAGATTTATATGAATGTTTCTTGAATTTCATTCTTGGCCTTTCCGCAACATCAATAACCATAGGTGTTGCCATGATAACTCTTTTTGAAGACTAGGGTTTTACAAGAAAACTAAGGAATACCTGTGAAAGTTGTCATTAGGGTTTGCACACAATCTTAGATGAAAACCTTGTTCTCTTCCTTATCTCTTGCACACACTTGATATCATTCAAATGAGATCAATTTTGATCAAGTAGGGAATAAATAGGCTTCACATCTACCCTAGCTATTCCACATTAAGTGCATTTGACACATAACTTCTTACTTGTTGATGGTAGTTTTAGCACACAACAATGCAGATGAAATACAAGGGTATCTCACCTCTCTTGAAAGGAATCCTATCCTAGATAGGACTTCCCCAAGGTTTACACAACTAGGTCTTAGCTTGGAGGAATAACATCAGTGGAATGTTTCAGCTGTACCAACTAAGGGGACTTACATGCAATGATAGGGTTTGATGAAACTATGACAACAAAGTGTGCAAAACCCTATGATATTCTTAGTAGATTTGTAAATGTGATTGATTCTTATAACCTAATCTAACAAATATTGGATAAATAAAATGAAAAAGGTAAAGGGTTGAGAGAGAATGTGAAATCCTAAGTGACAATCACAATAAAGGAGGATACTATAGATAGACAAATGCCTTTCAATGAAACCACTTCTTACGTTACCAGATTGCAAAAAACACAATGCTATTAATAGATGATGCAATCTTCAATGGAAATTAATGATTTTCAAATCACATTTACTCATTAAACACCTAGATGATGGTGTAGTCTAATTTTTTAAATGCAATTGAACTGATTTCAACAACAAGACCCAGGCTAACTATACACAACAACTTACAATCAACAAGCACTAATAGTATGGACCAAAGCATTCATCAAATATCTTTAACATTCATCCAATATTGCAAAAGCACATTTAACTAACTCTAGATTGATGTGAACCATGAAAAGAAAAAGAGATAACACAATAGACAAATTTCCAACAATCCAACAAAATCTATTTGTATTAATCACTTCAGCAGAGTCAGCAATTCACTATCAAAAGTTTGTTACAATGAGAGAAAAGGATGGCCCTTTTATAGAGAAGGCACCATACCAAGTTTTTCATGAACGGTGGAGATTAACTCAACACTAATGGCTCAGATTTACATAGCATTTGATTTGGTACAGTAATTACTTATATTTTCGGATTTAATTTTGTCTTGACAGAAAAAGACAAAATACAACCTTTAAATACATTGAACTTGGACAAAATGAGTACCCATTTAGCTGTATATGACAAAGAGCCAATTTTCAAGACAAAAGAAAGTCAAAATAAAGTCACATGACACTTGAAAACTGGAGATGATGTGGAATGATGCGATTTCAAGTTTTGACTGGAATATTTCATTGCTCCTCATCATCTAGGTTGACTTTGTTCTTCTTTGCCTCTCTATTGTTGTATGCTATGTATGCTTTCAAGGTTGGGTTGATGTGTGCAGGCTAGGGATCCTTAACATAATCCATTATGAATTTTATTTTGTCAACTTCCCACGAGAATTCGTAGTACACTACTTCCCTTGACCTCTTATTTCTTTTAAAATCTCTAAAGGCTACTTTGAGATCACTCACTCTTTCTAGTTTCCCAATCATATTAAGAGGTGAATCCCCATGGATGATATCATGTAGTTTGTCCTTACATTCTTGAGCATTCACTAAAGCAGTGCCATCCAAATCCATGTTTGTACAAGCCCGCAACACATCATTCAGTTTATATATAACATCCAAAATCTGAGCCCTGGTTGGTTATAAAGAATTTCTAGCCCTATCAAAGGTCTCTCCTTAAGCCTATTAATTCCAACCAATGCTCTAGCTTGTCCAATCTTTCCTAGGTCAAAATATTTTTCTACCAGTAAAACTTCATTTGGAAGATTTGTCATGGTAAAAACTTGGGGATGTATATGTGAGTAGTAATCATCATAGTTTGTGCAATCACTTACTACTTCATCCCATTCTGATTTCAAAATGTAGAAATCTTTATGTAATTCAATAGCCTCATCTATTACTTCACAACCTTCTATATATACTTTGTTGAACCATTCTTTTGTAGCAGTGGTAGTGGTTTTGATATTATCAAAATTTTCTAACTCTTCTTTAGAAAGAAGCGAAGATGATGCTTCTGGCTCTCCATCTGATTTCATGGGATTATTAAGATAGTTATGCAAGCCTTCAACTCTTCATTCTACTACCTTAGCTGCTACTTGGTCAGCTCATCTTTATTTAATCTATCCAAAATGTTGGATACAAAGCCTTCGAATTCCTCAATTTCCTGAGTTTTAGAGGTTGGCCCCAAATTTATGGTTGTGATAGTACAGTCTTCAGGTCTTACATCCTCCTTATTAGCTTGCTCTGGAGGGACTTCCACTTCATCAATGTGGGAACTTGTTGTATCCTTGTAAATCCTGGACTAAACCTTGGCCTTCTTTTGTTTCTTCAGACTTTCTAACCTAGCCAAAAATCTTTCCAAATCTAAAGACATTACTTCTACTATGGGAGGCTTACTGCCTAACCTTTGTTGTATCCAATCTGGAGCTTTAGAAGTATGTTTGGGAGAGTCAATGTGACTGTCTCCTTTATTTAAAGAATCATCATGAAGGTTTTCTACTTCTGACCCCTTTTTTCCCCTTTGTCTTCATTTGTACTTTGCTCACCATCCCCTGCATCATCCCGAGGAGACTCTGATTGCTCTATATATTGTAGATTTTCTATAACTACCTTTTGAGCAATCTCTAAAACTAAATCTATGGCTATCTCTTCTGTTGGACTGTCCTCAATGTTTACTACCTCAATTGCACTAGAATCAACAAGGGGTACAGGTGTTATGTCTTTGATGATCACCTTCTCCTAAGACTCCAGTTTGGCACATACTTTCTCTATACCAGGTAGCTAAGGAATAGGAAAAGGTACTTGAGTTGAATCATTAAAGGGGTGAAACAGAGAGCTATTCACAATAGCAAAAGAATCAGTGGAAATGAGTGGCAAATATACTTGAGACAAATTGGAAAAATAAGAAAAACCTAAAGATGGTGGAATGGAGGGAGAAGAAAAAATGGAAGGGATGGAGATGGGTGAGGAAAGGTTAAGTGATGGAAAAGAAAAGGAAGGTGAAAGGATTGTGGAGATGGGAGGCAAAGAGAATTGTGCGAAAGATGAAGAAGATGAAATGGAATGGGAAGCAAAAGAGATGGATAGAGATGCAGAAGTGGATACAGGAAGACTCAAGAATGTTGAGGGGATGGATGACATGGAAATAGAGGAAATGGAAGGTAAGGAGGAAATAGAGGTGGATGAATAAGTGACAGGTGGAGAAGGAAGGATGGGAGCACTTGTACTAGTTGTTATGAAAGAAGATACTGCTACAGTGGTGGATGATGAAGGATTAACTGTAGTAGAGGAAGAACTGGTAGCATCTATGTTTTTTGGAGTAGTAGCAAGTGTGGTGGGAGGAGGAACTGAAGGAGTTAGTGCCTTGGGATTATTGGCTTTGGATGTTTCTCTTTTTCCACTAGGCATGTCCTTCCTCTTGGCAGCCCTTGTTCTCAAAGATGGGGAATTTTCTTTCTTTTGTATCTTAGGAGGGACCTTCTTGCCTTACCCCTTATCTGCCAGAGGGATGTCTTCTTCATTGTCCCCTACAGGTGTACTTCATGTGGGAGTATCTTTTGTAGCCTCTTGCCTTGTAGTATCACTTATTTCAATTGGTTCATCCTCTTCATAGCTGCTTGTTCTATCTTGTTGATGTTCTGTATAAGTAAGGGCAGTCCCAGTTTGTGTCAAATTAGCAATTTGAGTTCTTACCCAGCTCTTGTTACACTTGATGGGGTTATTTATCACTTCATCTAAAGAACTCTCCTCTACATTAGCTCAATTAGGAAAAGGAATAGGCTAGTTGAATAATGCTTCTCAGGATCCCCTTTGAATTATGTTATCATCATCCACTACTTGATTCTAGACCTCTATGATGTTGAATCTTTTGATAAAGTCCAAAGATAGTCTTGAATATTTCCTTCTCAACACCTCATAATCATCAGCACAGTTGGGCCAGAAATCCTCAAGGTGCTCTTTGTGGAGTAGTTTCTTTCTTACATGTCTCTCCATGATTCCAAAGGGGTCAACATGTCTCCTTTTATGATAAAGATATAAGTTCAATAATTGCAGCTCTATATCAGAGTGTTCTACTACCCCAAGGGTGGTGTAAGAGTAGTTGCCTCTTCCCAAAAGGATTGGAAACTTGATGGATGCTTGGTGCAAATGTTTCAAACTTTTTGCATGGGTAAGAAGTTGCCTTGTAAGCTCAAGAAGCACCACCTTGTTTGTAGGATATCGTGGCAACTTGTAAGGTGCTCTAGTAAACCCTTGGACCCTCAAGTAGGTGAACTTCTAAAACTCTATATACCATATCCCATATAATTGTACAACATTGGTAGCTTTGGGAGATAATATCTTAGCCATGTCATTCTGTAGTATTTAGGTAATGTGCATAGTGAATGCATCATTAACCCTTTTGTGATGTACCAGTGATTGTGAAATTTCTAGTTGAGTGTAGCATTCATACATATACCGGTCTTCACCATTTCCAATTTCTCTTAGTTTCGATAAGCCAAGGTATACACCATTTCTTGCCAGAGCATATACAATATAGGAGGTCCACCTAAAAGTTTCATCTGTATAAAAAGAAACAAAGGCCTCAAGGATGTTGTTATTGATGATTTGTGCTCAGTGTATCTTCTTATCCCCATGTAGAATCTCTTCAATACATGGGAACATTCATCCCTCAAATGTAGAGGCAGTAGGTAGCCCTATAATCCTACTAAGAAGGATTACCAAGTCCCCAATCTCCTTAAAATCACTTATATACAAGACATGAGGAACTTTAGACATAGCTGACCTTTTATTTTTCATCTAGCCATCATTTATCTTGTTCTTACAAGTTTCTGGATCTTCTTTGTACATTTTATCATTCTCTTCCTTGTCCATCATGGTGAGGACAAGAAATGGGGGAATATCAAAAGTTTCATCTAGTGCTAAGGAATTGAGATCTACCAGTATCTGATCTCCTTGTGTCCTTATGGTCCTAGTAGCCTAACCATAACTATTGGTTTGAGGTATTGCACTAAGGGAGGGAAGGTAGCTACCTATGCTATCCCATTGTCTATGATCCTCTTGGACTTAGGTGTGGGGTTGGGACCCAAAATCCTAAGTCTGAAATCTTCAATGTCCACATGCCCTAAGTCTGTGTCTCCAATGTTCTTCCGTGTTGAAGTGGTCTTTCTTATTGGGGGAATCCATTTGAATTTGTACTTCATATTGATCACTTGAGAAGACATCTAATATGCCAGGATAGAACCTAATGAGTAATTCTTGTAGTTTTATTGTCCTAATGGTCAAGACTTAGGTTTTTTTAGACAACTACATACTTGGCAGTTTGTATCCTAAGTCAAGAGTCTTTAAATTAAGATAATACTTGATCAAATTGTATTAAAATCTGTTATCTTAGCAAAAATCCTCTAAAATCAACTAAGATTCTCACTAAAATCCCATATACTAGCATCCATTATATAAAATTACAAGGAATAAGAAGAGAAAAATAAGCTAGCGAGCTTTTATGGCCTCACTAGATATGTATAATAAATGCTAATCTAAGTGCTTAATATCACAAAATTAGATAAAACATGTAAAGTGCAATTAATATCATGCAATGCATCAAATTCTATTGAAGAAATACTTTAGAGATTCCATCCTAAGGTATCAGTGAATTTTGTGGGGGTTTAAGCACTTAGCGGATATGCAGAGATTCTGGTCATCACAGGATCAGTGGGATTTTAGTGGGTCATAGGACTTATGCAAAGGACATCAATTTAAGCCTAGGCTCCCTTTAATTCCCTTAGTGGAGTTTTCATCCCTTACCAGATTAGCAGGGATTATAGGGGTCATAGGATATATGCAGTGAAGGTGATTTCCAGTGCTGACTCTGGTGAAGAGTAATTTTCACACAAAGAAGATACAATGCCTCTGGTGGAGATTTTAGTGATGACCAAGTAGAAGACATTTTACCTACTACCAGACATGTTCGTTAAGGGGCTATTTTAGTGCTAGGCCAACTTAGGTGTTCTACACTTGGTTAGCAGGTCTTTTTTCAGTGATTGGATCGACAGAGTTTTTTGGCATGGCAAGATATGTCTAGTGAAGGCAAATTTTGTGCAAGTCAGGTGATGGATGTTTTTAGCGCAAATGATAAATGCAAACTGTTAGCAGAACTTCTAGCTTCTACAAGACTGGCAAAAATTTCGTAGGCTACAGGATATGTCCCATGATGGACACTTTTAACACAAGTCTGATGACATCATATTTAAGCGCTAAGTAGATCATGGTCTTCTTTAGGTCGACGAAGTTTTTAATGGTTAAGGGATATGTCAAGTGAGATCAAAATTTAGTGCAATAAAATGATGAGGGGTTTTAGCATTAGGCCGTTCTGATTTCAATGGAGGATGATAGAAGAAATTTAGGGTGTGAATGTATATATACTCCTACACTAAATTTTCACGCAAATTCTATTTGGGGTTTCAACACAAGGTATTAATAGATGGTAATTTTGAGGTTTTTCTTGCATGTAAATTCTAAAGGGTGTTAACCATAATCTTTCAAACCATTGCTAAAGCTTTTAAACTAGAACATTGGAACCCTCCTCACGTGGACATATACACACTGACATATATACACCTTATCGCATGCAAAATTCCAAATCAAAACACAATGTCGACTTATCCTAAAAGATTTCATTAAAAACTCAAAAAAATTGACAAAAGATTTCAACTGTGAAAGCTCAAAACAATTAAACCCTAAACCATAGCATTTTCAATGCAAAAATGGATTAATTTTTCTGACCTGTGAATGTAGAGCTCAAAAGGAGGAAAAAATTGAGTGCGTAGTCTTCAAATGTGCTCCCAAACCAATCTAAATCATCACGAATCACTACAAATCACTTAGTTGACTCCAGAAATGCAGAGATATCAAATTTTTCAGTGCGAAATAAGTCAGAGATGAGAGATTTTGAGAAATTTATATCACTGAAAAATTACCATTAATGGTGAGGTACGGTGATAGGGTGTTAAGCACTCAGTGGGGTTTCTTAACCTAGCAGGATCTACAAAATGTTTTAGGGTGACCAGATGTATCCAGTGGAAGCCAAATTTCTCGTTTATCCAATCAAGTAGCATTTTAGCACAATGGCCCAATGTGTCTCCCAGTGGGAGTTTCAATTGTTATTGGACATGTAGAGATTTTATCCTCCACCGAACATGTCTAGTGAAGTTTGTGTGCAAGTCTAGTGAGCTCCTTTTGTAGTGCAAAACCATGCATAAGGAAGTCTGGTGCTGAAATCCAGTGTCACAAGATATCATCTCAAATGCAGTGAACTACATTTTTAGTGCAAAGGGCTTAAAAATTTCACCTAACTGGTACAACCTAACTTAAACTTGATCTTCAAAGACCTCCAAAATGTCATCAACCCAAACTTATGCACTCTGACCTAAAATATGCAGGATTTGGCTTTGCAACCAAGATCTCAAGACATCAATTCTCTTAAGCAAGTAACCGAGACAAAACCAAACCAAAGAAAGGCAAAAGAGAGGGGGTCTCCATTTGATAAAATGGGGTGTCTGTGCAAGGCACAACATTATTGTCTTGAGATAACACAAAGATCTATGATCCTTCAGCAAACTTTCACAAAGAGTATATTTGCTCTGAAACTTTGAGCAAATGTCATAATTTCACTAGCCAAATATATCCATGTCACCATTATCCATTATGCTGAAGATTTCAACATCTTATGCTTTATAGGGGTTTGAAAAGAATTGAAGCTGCAACTCCCCTTGAGCCAATGCTATCTTTTAGTTATTGGAAGATCCATTTGCACCAGGCATAGGTATAGATCCTTCCTTTACTTCACCTTCTTCCTTGTTCTTCCATATCTTCTTCATTCCCTTCTTTTGCTAGCCAATGTCAATCTTCTTTTGAGGAGTAGGTTTTACGTTCTTTCACTTGCAAACTCTTGCAATGTGTCTTGTTTTATTGCACTTATAGTAGGTGATACTAGATTGTTGAGCATAAACACTTCTTTTCACATTAGATCTACAATCAGTAGCCTTATGACCAAATTTGTTGCATGTGTAGCAATAACCATAGAAGGCTTGAGAAGTCATATTTTTTGAAACAATGACAAAATTTATCACTTGCAGCAATTTACCTTCTTTATCACTTATTAACAAATTAATGATATAACCATGAAAGCATAAATCAACAACACATGAGCATAAACATAATCAACACACATAACACCAAGATTTTTATGTAGAAACTCGATTAAGGGAAAAACCATGGTGGGGGTTAACCCACAAGAAATTATACTCTATTAAAAGTATTACAAATGGGGAAGGCACATGCCTTCAGAGCACACTGCCCAGAGCTCACTGCTCCAAGAGGCTTACTGCCTATAGAGATGATTACAAGAAGATTATAGAATGTTTGAACTGATGAATGACATCTACCAATGCAAAAATTTAGTTTCGGTTAAGCACAAAATACTGATCTTACACACTTCATCCTTATTCTGCCCTGTTTCACTCTTCTGCCATAATCTGAGCTTAGATCTTTACCTTCACACTTCTTTTTTCCTTTTTCACACTTACTCCATCATCACACACAATCACACACCAAAACACTAGAATCCATTGGCTATATATATCCACATCAAGAAATTCAATCAACTATAGTCAGCTTTAAGAAAACTTAGAACATTTATTAAGAACTCTACTCTATTGACTGAATCTATGCACAAACAACAACACGGACCAAAAACTTGAGTTCTCAAATCATCAATCATGTCATCCAATACCATTGGTTATCACAAATTACTTAACCAACAACTTTTCTTTATCCAAACCAAGATCAAATACTAGGTTAGCCTGTTCTTCTTTGAACTGTACTAACTAACTGGAACCTGATACTTAGATGCTTATAACTTTTAAATCCTTCATCACCAGAGGCTAAATTCGTAGATTTAGATAGTCTTGACAATCCTTATTACTCCCTCAGATCCACAGCACACTGTGATTTACCACTGGAGAGATCCAGACCAAGATACAGGACCCTGTCACATGCTCTGTTTCTAACTACCTAGACTTAGACAAATCTTCACTTTGACTTTTGGTATGAACAAATTATGTAATACAGATGTGTAAGATAGACTTAGTTGCCATCAATAACAATACCTGTCATGCATAGCAGTGTCTCTTGCCAACAATCTGCCCCTTTGGCATTGATGGTAACACTTAGTGAAAAATGACTAAGTGTCAGAACAACTCCCCCTTACTATGTACACTTATGTTTTTCACTGTTCTCCAGTGCTCCCCCTTTGCTAGATTCCTCATTTTTCACTACTCTTCACTCCCTCTTTGACATCAATGGAAAAGGTTGGACTTTTTGGATGTAACAATTCCATAATCTCACATTCTTCCACAATGGAGTGTATATGCAATACAACTTTATAGCTAGGAGTGAATATTGCCTTATGGTCTAGTAGTTTCAATTTCTGTAATTGAGCATCAAACTCAACAAAGTCCACATACCAAAATTCACCAAAAATTTTATGTACATGGGCATTTATATAAATAACCCTATGACTTATTTACATAAGTTTGAACACATCACCAAAGACATTCCTCAACAGTGCCAACTCATTGTCCCAACTCTTCTTCATGTTGTTCAAAACTAAGATGTGACCACTGAATAAGAATGCTTGAGACTCTACTTTCCGCAAGTTAGTAGGATCACTTGACTTAGCAGGAGCTTGGGTTTCAGTCAAAGCATTGAACATTGCTTCTAATTTGGGGGAAATTAGTCCTTGGAGCTCATTCATCCTTGCCTCTATGCTCTCCTTCTCTTTTGTCAATTTATTTATTTCTTCAATCAAGCTGATTACTTAACACTCCTTGCTTTCCACAGATGCTATCACAGGATCAAAAGATTTGGATGCACTTGATAGTTTTTGCTTAGACTCCTTTATTTTATCTTCAATATCCTCTATAAATTTAGGACAAGATAAGAAAAACTTATATACATTTCCTCCTTCTGTAAGAGCATTTTGAATACTCTTTACATTGGTATCCAACACAATTCTATCTACTCTAATCATCCATTTTAGAGCATCAAATCTTTTATCATTGAATTAATTTTGAACCTTGACCTCTGTAGACTTCTCTAGAGATTCAAAATGAGAACTTACCGAGTTTAGTAGACTTTTCAATTGGCCAGAGTGAGATGCTGAAGAATCCTTCTAAAAGGTGGGCATGATCTTCTCCAAGATTTCCTGATGCTAGACCAAGTAGCTCACTATCTTCTATATAAGACTTCAAAATATCTTCTCTAGCCTTAGCTTATGTGAGAGAGGCCCACTTTATCTTCTAAATTGGTGAAAGACTGTCCAAATTGATTGGACCTTTCAACTCTTTTGCAACTAATTTATCATTTTCCAAAATTTCTTTAACTGCTTCTACAGTGTCTCTTGCCCAAGATGCTGATGTATCTATTTGATTCTTATTGGTACTATCAACCGGATTGTCCTTCTTGGGCTCTTCCTCAACCTTTGCAATCTCTTCTTCCTTTTCATTTTTGTCCTTGGCCTTTTCTGCTTTTTGGTCCTTAGCTTCTTCTATTTTATTCTCTTTATTTTTCAATGAATCATCTTCATCTGTTTCAACATTCATCTATGTATCTTCTTTGTCAGATTGATCCGGAGGAGTTTGAATACCTCTTGCATCATCAGTTTTATCTGTCATATTTGCATCTTCTTTGTTTGTTACTTCCTCTTCTGGAACAAAGGAGTCATCTATCTCAGTTTGTTGCTCATCTCTTTGTTGCTCTTCATTATTTAGAATTGATGCATCCTCAGTATCAACCAGTTCTTCTGTAACCACATAGAACTTGTTCTTGTCCAGTGTTTTCTTTAGAATCTATTTTGTTTCTTTAAAAACTTCATCAATATCTCCAATCATCAGCTTATTCATCCTTGTTTTGCTTCTAAAATTATTCTTGACCTCTTTAAAAATTTTATCTGCTTCTTTGTTGGAGATCACCGGACACAAACTAGATAACACATGTTCCCTCTATTCCAAATATTTAGCTTTTGCTCATCTCTTTGTTGCTCTTCATTATTTAGAATTGATGCATCCTCAATATCAACCAGTTCTTCTGTAACCACATAGAACTTGTTCTTGTCTAGTGTTTTCTTCAGAATCTATTTTGTTTCTTTAAAAACTTCATCAATATCTCTAATCATCAGCTTATTCATCCTTGTTTTGCTTCTAAAATTGTTCTTGACCTCTTTAAAAATTTTATCTACTTCTTTGTTGGAGATCACTGGACACAAACTAGATAACACATTTTCCCTCTGTTCCAAATGTTTAGCTTTAGCAGCCTCTTTCCTCATTTCCAAAATGTTACTCAGATTCTTAGGAATTTCAGATAAAATTTCCACAAGAGCTTTATTGAATGTATTCAAGTATTTTACAGTGGCATCCTCCAAAATTCTCTTGTTTGCATCATCAAAAGTGTCATAGTGTTTTATTATGGGTTTCATATTCCCATGAATTGTCACATCATTCACAATTTCTTCTACAGATAAAGTGGATTTTCTAGCTTGGGTTTCAGTCTTTTGTCTTTTACTTACCTTCATACTTTCGGAAGGCTTATCTTTTGTAGCCTTTGAAGCTTCTACTTTCTTTGTCTTTATTTCCTTTACTGCTTCATATGATTCTATTTCCTCATCATCTTTAATCCTCACATATGTTCTGGATGCTTTAGTCTTCATTCTTTTACCATCTTTACCAGATGGTTTGTCTTCTGGTTTCTCTATTCTAATAGGTTTTGTGTGAACAAAGGCAGCAATAGAGCTTCTTGTTTTTTCTAGGCTAGCTTGTGGAGACTTCCGAAGCACTTCCTTGTTTCTTATCCTGCATCTCCTTGTCATATTTTTCTATCCTTTCTCTGTTCTGCTTCACAACTTCCTTAGTTATGCCAATGCTTTCAGCATACATTTCTACTTGCTTTTGAACTTTCCTCTTGATTTCAAGTTTTCTATGCTCAACGTGCAATTTCAAATTGAGCTCCTCATATGTCCCATATCTCTCCATAGAACCATCCTTGGGTTTGTTCAAGAGATGTTGAGCATACATATCCAAAATTTTCTCATCTACCTCATACCCCATGGGCATGATCCAAATAGTTATGGGTTCTACTACTTCAATTAAACACTGATCAGTGTCAACCATGAAGCAGATCTCATTCTTGTATTTCTCAACAACTGATTTAGGAATTCTTTCCCTAGAATGCATCATACTCTGAAAATTCTTGAAGTGACCCCAGATTGTAGTTTTTTGTGCTTTAGAATCACCAATGTTGTTCAAGTGCTCTCTTATTTGTATAGCAATAGGTTTATCATTTGTCCAACACATGCTTTTCTTGTCAGGAAACTCATTCATGAAATAGAAGAATAAACACAAGACTAGTGTACCATTTTTGAAGGTGTTCTTTTTATCCTTCTTAACTTTATTCAAATTTTCTAGCAACTAGTTCTGTAGCAACTCACACAAGTCATAATCTGCATTTTCCTTTAACATCTTGTATGCAACATATATGGCCATTCCAGAAATAGAGTTCTCCCTACTAGAGTGATAAATCTTGTATCCAATCATCATTGAAGCAAATTTGACATCCAGATCAATAATGTCATTGATAGTCATTACCCTTTTGTCAAACTTGGCACTGGTTGCATTATTTATGATCTAGTTCTTTACAGATTTCAGCATGGGTAAACCACCAGTTGAATTTAACCTAGTTATAACCCAGATAGAATCCTTTGTAATCTTGAATGGTTTCAATATCCATATAAACTCATAATGCATTTGGCTCAACGCATACCAGACCCACTCATCTTCATCGAAGGATGGAAACCCTATAATCTAGATGAAATGTTTATCGTACAATGCCTTATACTTAGGTTTAAGACTGTGAATTTCATCCCTTAGATGATTCTTAAACAAATCTACAAACCTTGAGTCCCCAAATTCATCTATACTCGCATGAATATATACCCTGATATCTTCAACATGTAATACACCATACAAAACATTTGAAAAGGCACCTAATGGGTCAACTTCTACTAATTTGTATGGATACTTCTTGAATTTGGGTTGGATCCTTTCAGTGATAT
Source organism: Cunninghamia lanceolata (assembly GCA_027924645.1). Taxonomy (NCBI): domain Eukaryota; kingdom Viridiplantae; phylum Streptophyta; class Pinopsida; order Cupressales; family Cupressaceae; genus Cunninghamia; species Cunninghamia lanceolata. The sequence continues at coordinate 545,057 of BSBN01000814.1, forward strand.
CAACAACAAGAGTAGCCATCTCAAAAGATTACAAGTTCAAAGCTTCATAGAAAAATACCTTTTTCTACCACGAAATTACGATTAGCTGATGAATTCACCAGTCACACTTCAAATCCTTGAAAACTTAGCTCAGGTGCTCTTCTGCTTGCTCTCTTTGAATGCAAAGTGATCCAAATGATGAAAGGATAACCTTTTATGCTCTACAAAACCTAATTCTCCATTGTAATAAATGTGTTGCCCTAACTTCATCTTGTTACTCTATTTCTTGATGCAGTTTTTCATGAAAAGCTCTACAAATCACCATATCCACTTCTTTTCTTCTAGAAATCCTTTCAAATGATCTACAATAACCCAAATTATCTTCTCTCATCATGCCAGATTCAAGAACCCACTTACTAGTTGGGGGAATTTGATTTTAAATGCATCTCCCCCTGAGCCAGAGCTCCTATTTTAGTTCCCTGGGGAATTCTCAACACCGAATTTCGATGCAGACCCATCACCATCATTAATTGCACTTTTCTTCACCCATGTCTTGTTCATTTCATTCTAGATCTCATTTGCATCAACTTTGCCCTTGCCTTTGTCTTGTCTCTGCTCATCTAGTTTTCTATTTACTGGACCTCTTCTTTCATTATTCTTGCTTTTGCAGAATCTTGCAATATGATCGGATCGATTACAATTGAAGCACACAACATTTCTTTGCCCATTTGATTGATTTCCTCTTGATCTGCACTAATTAGCCATATGTCCAAATCTATTGCATGCAAAGTATTTTCCATTGAAAGAATTGTCATTTCCTCTATTGTTAGAGTTATTCATTATCATACTGCTGCATTCATTGGATCTATGACCATACCTCTTACACTTGAAGCATTGATCAAAGAAGAATGGACCACTTTGATTTACTCTGGTTCTCTACTAAGTAGCTCTATGACCAAATTTATTGCAATTGAAACAATTTCCATTGAAAGATGGATACCTTTGAGCATTAGGCTATTTTACCGGAGGTCTTCTAGGTTTGTTTCTCCCATTCCTTGATTGAGAATTTCTTTGTCTAGATCTAGAGCTTTCACCTTTCTCATACCCAAGACCATGCTTATCATCAACCTTCTTCTGACTCTCAAGAAACACTTCAAGTTTAGTTGATCTTATCTTGAACTTCTCCTTGTATTCATTTGCAACTTCTAAGTCATGTCTGAGAATGACAATTTATCGTTCAAGTTCCTCCTCATTATAGCTACATTCTTGTAGATCAGATTTTAGGTGACCAATTGTTCTATCCATTCTGCAGCATTCTTTTGTTCTTTCCTTCAGAGTTTGATTCAATTTTTCTTTAGTCTTCTTCCTTTCCTCAATTTCTTTGGTTAGCCTCATCACCCCAAATTCCATCTCATGTTTTAGAACAAAAACTTCTTTTGTCATCTTCTCACATTCCTTTGTTTTTTCTTCCAAGGCCTCACTCATGCCATTTTCTTCAGTAGAATTAGCTAGCTACTGAAGTAGCTCCTTCCTCTTTTCCATACATTTTTTTAGTTTTTCTTTTAACATCTCAATGCAATCATCAGCATCTTTGAGGTTTTCTTTCAGTTCATTTACTTCTACTTTAGACTGATCAATATCTTCTAAATCCAATTGAAGTTGTTCTCTAAGTGAAGCCATTGAAACTCCTTACTAGATCTTCCTCAAGGTGTTAAGCTTCTTCCAAGGAACCTTGCTCTGATACCAATTGTTGAAATAAGGGTTGACAACTGAGAGGGTGGGTGAATCAGTTGTCACAAACTTTATCACTTGTAGCAATTTACCTTCTTTATCACTTATTAACAAATTAATGATATAACCATGAAAGCATAAACCAACAACACATGAGCAGAAACAAAATCAACACAAATAACACTAGGATTTTTACGTGAAAACTTGATTAAGTGAAAAACCATGGTGGAGGTAAACCCACAAGAAATTATACTCTGTTAAAAGTATTACAAATGGGGAAGGCACATGCCTTTAGGGCACATTGCCCAGAGCTCACTGCACATGATTAAAAGAAGATTGCAAAATATTTGAACTAATGAATGGCATCTACTGATGCAAAAATTTAGTTCCGATTAAGCATAGAATACTGATCTTACACACTTCATCCTTATTCTTCCATGTTTCACTCTTCGGCCATAATCTAAGCTTAGATCTTCACCTTTGCACTTCTTTCAACCTTTTTTCACTTACTCCATCATCACACACACTCACACACCAAAATACTCAAATCCATTTGCTATATATATCTGCATCAAGAAATTCAATCAACTATAGTAGCTTCAAGAGAACTTAGAACATTTATTAAGAACTCTGCTTTGTCAGCTGAATCTATGCACAAACAACAATGCGGACCAAAAACATGAGTTCTCAAATCATCAATCATGTCAACCAATACCACTAATTATCAAAAATTACTTAACCAAGAACTTTTCTTTACCCAGACCAAGATCAAATACTAGGTCGGCATGTTCTTCTTCTTTTGACTGTACTAACTAACTAAAACTTGATACTCAGATGCTTATAACTTTTGAATCCTTCATCACCGGAGACTAAATTCCTAGATTTAGATAGTCCTAACAATCCTTATTACTCCCTCAGATCCACAGTACACTGTGATTTACCACTGGAGAGATCCAGACCAAGATATTGGACCCTGTCACATGCTCTGTTTCTGACTACCCAGACTTAGACAAATCTTCACTTTGACTTCTGGTATGAACAAATTATGTAATGCAGATGGGTAAGATAGACTTAGTTTCCATCAATGACAACACCTATCATGCATAGCAATGTCTCTTGCCAACAATATTATTCTTATTCATGAAACCATTCCTCATCACTTTACTTCTATATTCATTAGCCTTATGACCAACTTTATTGCAAGTATAACACTAACCATGAAATAAATGAGAGTTCATAGTATTCTACCTTGGAGGCCTAAATGAATTCTATTTAATCTTGATTCTACATTCAACATCCTTATGACCAATCTTATTACAAGCATAGCAATTACCATTGAAAGCTTGAGGATACCTGGTAGGAGCAGGCTTTCTGAAGTTCTTCTTCTTGTTCCAGACTTGTGTGAAGTTATTCTTTCTTTGACTCCAAACAGGAATGAATCCATCTTATTTTGCATCTCTAGAGGCATTCTTCTTAGGATCTTCAGTGCAAGCTTTTTCCTCCTTTATTTCAGACTTTTCGTCTGTTGTCTTGGATTCATCATGTAACTTTTCTTTTTCCTTCTCATTCTTGTCTTCAAGCATGTTTGTTTTAGAGCTATCTCCTATTCCAAAACCAAGACCACCTTTGTCCTTATGTGGTTTTTGATAACTAAGTATTTCATTAAGGAGATCACTGTCACCTTTGCATTTTAATATTTTGTCTATCTACTCTTTTGCTTCTTTCAATTCTTTTCTCAGATTGACAACTTCTTCCTAAAGTTTTGAACATTCAGCTACTTTCTCAGTGAGCTTCATATTTAAGTAGTCTTCAATCCTCTTACCTTCTTCAACCATGACTTTCAAACTAGAGATCACATCTTCTACCTCCTTAAGTTTAATGTCACATCCTTTATCTCCTTTAGTTTGAGCTTTCAGTTTGCTAATTCCTTCTTTTGATTCTCTCGCTTGTGTCTTCCTTTTTATAATTGTCACCTTTGATTTTTCAAGCATGACCTCATATTTCAGATTTAGTTCTCTTTCTTCATCCATATCTTCAAGAGTTGACCAAAGTTCTCCTTCAAAGTCTACTTCATAATCCCTTGGATTTAAGTCCCAACCTTTAGGTTCCATTGACTCTAGATCTGGTTCTGGAGAAAACATATCTTTAGGCATTGTTTCAGATTCCATGCATTCAAGTGCAGAATCTACCTCACATGTTAGGCTTCTCAAAGGAACTTGGCTCTGATTGTTGAACACATCGAGAGACTGAGAGGGGGGGTGAATTAGTCTATTCTTAAACTTTTAAATCAATTCCATTTGTAGCTTAAACATCAAATCACTTTAACCAAAAGATGAAGAACATAAAGTAAAACATGCACCACACAAAGACACCAAGATTTTTACATGGCAAACCTAATGAGGGAAAAACCACAGTGAGGATTAACTCACAATATATGAAGCTCACTACTTATGAAAATTACAACTTTGTTTTAGGGCTACAACCCAAGGAAACTACTTCTTCATATTGGACTTGCATACTAAGGCTACAACCTTAGGGAAAGATACAAGGACTTGCTAAAGAGACTCACTGTCTAATAGCAAGACACATGAGAATTGCAATGAAAACATACACATGAACTATTGTAAAGAAGGCATCTACCATATGTTGATATTGCAGTCCCTTATTTTGCACAATTACCACATCACTCTAACTTCACACACTTCATGCTTAACACATTCCTCAATATCTTCTCTACACCTTCAAAAAATATTTTGTTCTTCTATAAATACCTTCCGCAACACCTTAAAACCCCATTCAGGTTGGCATCAAAATGACCTTTCGATGAAACATGTGATACTGTATAGGTTGGCTCAAAACATATGCATTATGAAAAGAAAACGAGTTGTGGATCTCTACACATGGTATAGTAGGGCCAAATACATCACAACATATCCTTCAAGGTAAAATTAATTAATCAGGATCAATCACAAATGAAGGGAACTAGACTGTCGGCCCAAACAACATCAACTCTACCCACTATTTATCTTCACACCACTACAGAGAGAGACCAAAAACATCATGCGGACCAAAATGTAAGAAATATAATTTATCAATAACATCCTTAAACCTTCTCTTGAAGTATCTAATCATTATATGCTACTGTAAGAAGAGAAATACACTAAACTACTGAAAACAAAGCATCCCTAACTAACTGTGACATATCAAAACTTAGGATATTGCATTGAGGACCACTAACACATACGAAACTCTTATGAATGAACTCATTCATAATTCTAAACATATCTCCAAAACCACACAGCCATATCTATCACTCCAGAGGAATGCAAAGCATTCCAACAAGTCTTCATCATTACTTTATCAAATCACATACCAGAACTTTGTCATTTAGAACTTTCACTACTGAAGGTATAATGGATTGAAATATTGGATATAACACCTCCATATGCTAATCAACTTATCTTTTGAACCACAAGACTAAATCTTTCTCTGCGGAGGAATGTGGACCAAAACACTATGACTCTAGCTTAGAGTATACACTGTGAATGCCTTGGCAAAACTTTTGCAACTTATCTCTAAGTGTGGTACACCATAATCATGAAATATTAATGTAGGGATACTGGAAACATATTGAAACAGGTATATTTACTTCTACATGACACTTAGTCATCATACTAATCACCATTCTTATACTCAGATAGTTTCTCTCCAACTGGTAGGTCTTCTAGACTGACCTGCCTTAAGCATGTTGACCTCATGTCTTTGTGTCAAACCATCTCTCTTAAATCTTCCACTGTATCAATCATGCTAACTTCATGTCTGTGTGTCAAACCATCACTCTCAAATCTTCCATTATCTATCAACAATCAGCCTCTTCAACTTCTATACAAAAACTCTATACAAGCCTAACCTAGGTCGACATATATTGAGTTGACATCAATGACAACACATATTGCCAACACCAATTGCATTTGCTTGAAAGTTTCTAAAGGCTTATAAAAAAATCCATTTTGTGCATATCTTGTAATCATTGTATTCCATGAGACAACATTTCTTTGAGGAATCATGTCAAATAGTTCATGTGCCTTGTCTATGCTTCCACACTTTACATACATGTATTCCATGGTAGTTGCAACTACAACATCTGATGAAATTCCCATATCCTTTATTATTTGATAGATGTCCATACCTTATTCCAAAGATCCCATTTTGGCATAGGCAAGGAGAATGTTGGCTAAGGTTCTGGAATTTGGCTTTACACCTTTAAAGACTTGGTATACTTTAAAGAAATATGGGAGACAAAGTGACAGGTTCTTGCAGATATATATAGTAAGTTAGTGAGGAATTCAATAAATTTACTCATTATAGAGTTAATTTTAATACAAGCCTATGTTTCATTTGTTAAATTAATAATTTAAACATTGCCAAGGGAAATGGACGTACACAAAATCTAAATGGGTTAAAGATTCATATTGATTAAATTTAGTCTATAGATAGATTATAAGGATTTTAATCATGAACCTTATAACATTATTAGTATTATTTTAATCATGAACCTAATAACAAGAAATGGACAAAGTATAAAGTGGAAAACTCAAGCATTAATGATTTTAATCATGAACCTATCTTCTAAGTTTGGCTCTTGGTTCCAATTTATTGAGTGTGAGAAAACTCCCTTTGTTTGCTTTTAATGTCATAAATCTAGCCATTTTACTAAAAACTACCCTACCAAAAGTCTTAGTAAAAAGAAATTTATTCTAATAATCAATCAAAACAAGTAACAAAAAATCAAATAGTCAATCAAAATAAGTAAAAAAAAAGATCTCCTTCAAGTCACGTTTATCCTAGGGTTTGGTGAGTTGCCATTGGCAAACAAACCCTTGGTCTTCATGACACCATATTATCTTAATTTTGGCAAGAAAACTTGAAATGCATTCTTGAATTCACTCATAATTGATAAATTTATCATGTTATTCTTGCTAAGTGTTTATAATGAAGTCTAAAACAAGAAGATCCATGATACATTTAAGCTCTACCATGCATGAAGACTATTATGATAGTGAAAACAACACTTTCACCCTTTTTCCCTTTCATAAATCAAAACGTAAAAGTTAATCTAAATCATAAAAAGTTATATTATATAGCTTTATGTACCCTCCCACATGTGTGGGCCTGGGATAAGGATTTTGGGCCTAAAACAGGGCTCTATAATAGTTTATAGGAAAAGGCAGTCTTATAATGATAAACCCAACAAAGTCTAACACATTTTCATATAATTTAACACTTTTGAGGCTTAAGGACCTCTTTTCCATACAATCACCTATGTGGGCCCATTAGTGATCTCATAACATTAGTGAAAGGTAATGGTCTCCAGTAGCATCAACCTGGCCACCCCAACATGTTGGCGCAGTCGGTTCGATCCCATGAGGTGGGAAGTAGAAAATATGCCTATTGACACCTTTTCACTACTCTCAAATGATGCATTTTGCAAGAATACATATGTTGTTGGCATGGTAAAATAGTCTAGAGTTGACCAAAACTAAGATAGGGTATTGTAGAGGGACCTAACGTCCACCTATATGTCTAGACAGAACATTCATAGGTGCCATAGATCAAGAGAAAAGGTAGGTGAAAGTTTTTTAACTTTTATCTCTTTGAGCTCTTCAAAGACTCCTGGTGCAAGGTAGCCTAGAAAGATCAGGAAACCTGGGAAATGAACCAAGGCCTCTAGTACCATCCACCCACCCACCTTGACATGTTGGTGCAGTCAGTTAGGCCCCACAAGATGGAAGAATAAAATATGCCTATTGGCACCTTTTCACTACTCTCAAATGATGCATTTTGCAAGAATGCATACATTTTTGGCACGGTCAAATGGTATGGAGTTTACCAAAACTGAGATAGGGTATTGTAGAGGGACCCAACGTCCACCTGTAGGTCTAGACAAAACATTTGTAGGTGCCATAGATCAAGAGAAAAGGCAGGAAAAAGTTTTTTAACTTTTTTCTCTTTGGGCTCTTTAAAGACTCCTAGTGCAATGTAGCCAAGAAAGATTGAGAGACCTGAGAAATGAACTGAGAACTCCAGTAGCATCCACTCGCCCACCCAGATATGTTGGTGTAGTCAGTTCAGCCCCATGAGGTAGGAAGAAGAAAATATGCTTCTTGTCACCTTTTCACTGCTCTCAAATGACACATTTTGCAAGAATGCATATGTTGTTTGCATGCTCAAATGATATGGAGTTGACCAAAATTAAGATAGGGTAATATAGAGGGACCCGATGTCCACTTGTAGGTCTAGACAGAACATTCGTAAGTGCCATAGATCGAGAGAAAAGGCAGGAGAAAGTTTATCAACTTTTTTCTCTTTGGGCTCTTCAAAGATTCCTGGTGTAACGTAGCCTAGAAAGATCGTGAGACCTGGGAAATGAACCAAGGCCTCCAATAGCATTGAACCACCCAACCTAATGTGTCAGCATAGTCAGTTTGGCCCCATGAGGTGGGAATAAGAAAATATTGAAAGGAAGCAAGGTATGCAGAAAATGCTTCCTACACTGATCTACATAGCAAAAATTTATGCAAATTTTAACTTTTACAGTTATAGATTAAGATGCACATTAATAGAAAGATAATAATAGCATTCAAATGCAAAACTCACAACACAAGATATACATGGGGAAAACCCTTTCAGGTAAAAAATCCCACACTCCAAAGCCACCCAATATATTATTTAGAAATTAAGAAGATTACAATATACTTACAGAGAAAGCTTTCACAGGAGTATATCCAACTAGAGATCTAGGAGGTAACTCAACATTTATAAGACTCTTCCACACAACCTCCATCTCAAGCTCTTGATATATAGGAGATACAATACAGTAAACCATCAACGGTAATTACAAAACCATGAGCCAAAACCACCCAAAAGTGGTGCCCAAATTATCTCCAATCAAAGATTCCTTGTGATGTACCAAACCACACACCAACACATGTAACTCTCCCCTTTTCATCTCTTTTGAGTGTCCAACACATTTTTTTACATTTCCCAAAGATTGGAGGTCCAACTTATGGAGGCCATAACTTTTGTTCCCGGTGTCTGATTGATGAACCGTTTGATGTGTTGGAAAGCTCATGAAGAGATCTATCACACTGTAACCTACTTCATCAGTTATGACATTTTTTTGAGCATTTAAGGACTTCTAAGTGCCTCAAAATTGAGTTTGAAACTTTTTTCGGTAGTTTCAAAAACATAAACTTTAATATCTTGCGATCCAGGTATGATCTTCAGTCGAAACTCACTCGAGATGTTTACTTAGCTATTCCACACCTTCTGGGAAATTTCAAGTCAATCCGAGATCAAATGTAAAGTTACTAAAAATAGTAAGTCCCACCATTTTTAGCCCTTTTAGAAACTTTAGAAGTTCTAGATCATTCTTCAAGATAAAGGGTATTTGAAAAGACCAAAATTGGGAAGAATGGTTACCTTTTGAAGTTGCAAGGTTGAGACACTTTTCTTAACAAATATGTTTGTTTCCACATTTTCACTACTCTCAAATGACATATTTTGCAAGAATGCATATGTTGTTGGCATGGTTAAATGGTCTGGCATCGACAAAAATAGAGATAGGGTACTGTAGAGAGACCCTGTTGTTATATGGAGCCTAATCAGACTTGGAGGTTAGATTTATCCCACTTTTATCAACGCAGTTTCCCCCTAAATTTCTATGGGGTCAAGGGGCAGTACCCTTTGCGGTGGTTTGGGGACAGCACCCCTTGCGGGGTCCAGGGGTAGCGCCCCTTGCACATTCCCTGACGCGATACAGGACAGGGTTGAGGGACAACGCTCCTGAAACCTCACACAGTTTTTTATTATTTTATAAAGGCACTGAGAGTTATTTTTTTATTGGTTGACATAAGAAAATGCTATTTTTGTAACCAACAAAAATCTTGATAAAAAGCGGCTAAGGGTTAGGGTTTTGATTGATTTTATTGTAGCATTTACAACGGTATTGAGTTGCAGGGATTGCTAGTTCTAATCATTTGATTTACTGGATAATAATATTGGACTCTCTATTTGGTGGATGTAGCCCAAGTTTGGGTGAACCATGTTAAAAGTTGTCTCTCATTGTTATTATTTCTATGTATTTCCATTCCTTTATTTAATCTTTATTTACATTTAATTGATATCTTCTGTTGGCTAACCCTAACAAGTGGTATCAGAGCTGGTTGTGTTTGATTATCATCTGTAGGAAGGTCTCACAGTTGAGTGGGAGCAATGGTGGACAAGGGTAAATTGAAGGTCGATAAATTTAATGGGCAGAACTATCGATTATGGAAGACGCAGATGGAGGATTACCTCTATCAAAAGGATTTATGGATGCTATTGGAAGGAGTAACCAAGAAACTGGCAACAATGACTGATGAGGATTAGAATCTTCTTGATAGAAAGGCACTAGGAACCATTCAGTTGTGCCTAGCACCATCAGTGGCATTCAATATAACAGAAGTGAAGACAACAGATGGTTTGATGAAAGCTTTGGCTAAATTGTATGAAAAACCCTTAGCCTCAAATAAGGTATTTCTCATGAAGCATTTGTTTAATCTAAAAATGGTTGAAGGTGGATCTGTGACAGATCATTTAAATAAATTTAATACGATTGTTAGTCAATTGACTTCTATAAATGTAAAATTCGATGAAGAAGTTAGAGCTCTCTTGATATTATGTTCTTTGCCTGAAAGATGGAATAGTTTGGTAATGGCGGTTAGTAACTCTGTTTCTGGTTCAAATACCCTAAAATTTGATGATGTTGTTGGTGTTATTCTGAGTGAGGAAATTCGTAGGAAAAGCTCAGGTGGATCCACATCATGTAGTGTTTTGAATGTAGAAAGCAAGGGCAGATCAAAGGAGAGAGGAAAAAGTTCTAGAGGTCATGGGAAGTCACAAGGAAAATCAAAGGACAAGAGATCCCAATCTAGAGGACAAAAGCATTGCTGGTACTATGGGAAACCAGGTCATCTGAAAAAGATTGTTGGTCTCAGAAAAATAAAGGAGACAAACAAGAAGGTAATAAGGAGGCAAATGCGGTAAGTAATAAGTCTAAAGATGATGCTTTGATTCTTTCCCTAGATAATGCTGATGATTCATGGGTTTTAGATTCAGGGGCCTCATTTCATGCTACTCCCCATAGAAGTTATTTTCTTGATTATGTCCAAGGGGATTTTGGGCTGGTTTATTTGGGAGATAACAAACCTTGTCAGATTGTTGGAAAGGGAAGAATTAATATTAAGTTGTAGAATGGGAATCATTGGCTACTACAAGAGGTAAGGCACGTTCCAAGGCTCAGTAGGAATTTAATTTCAGCAGGGCAACTAGCTAAAGAAGGTTGCATTATTACATTTACTGATAAAAATTGGAAGGTTTCAAAAGGTGCCTTAATAGTAGCAAAAGGTGTGAAAGTAGGCACCTTATATCTTTGTATAGGTCATACTGTTCCTTCTACTTTAGCTTTTGCAGAGAAAAAATAAACAGGTTTAGGAATAGTTGTTGTAGGTTCGCAGGAAGAGACTAAAACAGTTGCTGCAGGTTCTGAGACAACGCTGTGACATAACAGACTTGGGCATATGAGTGAAAAAGGTATGAAGGTACTTCATTATAAGAAAGTTTTACCAGGTCTAAAATGTATTAATATGGATTTCTGTGAAAGTTGTGTATGGCAAACAAAAGAGAGTCAATTTTCTCAAAGATGGGAAGCAAAAGAAAGATGAAAAGTTGGAGCTTGTGCATACAAATGTATGAGGACTAGCTCAGGTATCTTCTCTCGGTGGCTCTTGGTATTATGTTACATTCATAGATGATGCAACTAGGAAGGTATGAATTTATTTCCTTAGGCAGAAATTTGATGTATTTGAAACATTTAAGAAATGGAAAAGCTTGGTTGAGAATGAGACAGGTAAAAGATTAAAATGTCTCAGATCTAATAATGGTGGTGAGTATTATAGTAAATAATTTGAGGATTTTTGTTCCTTTAATAGAATTCGTAGGTAGAAAATAGTTCCAGGGACTCCATAGGAAAATGGAGTGGCTGAACGCATGAATAGGACAATAATGGAGCATGCAAGGACCATGAGATTTGTCATGCCCACATTTCCCATGCAGTCATGATACGCATCACACATGTCATGTCCACATTTGTCATGTGGTCATGACACAAAATATCAAAAAATTTACCACGCTTCCCTAGAAACCCCCTCGCATGCATAAGCGTGCTCAGTGGCATTACACATAAAGCGTAATCAAGATAGTTGAATGTGGGGTAATGTGTTCACTTATGCATACCATTTGCAATGAAGGCCTACTAGGGGGTAGATGTGATGTGGTTAACATCACCAATAGGGTTAGGATCAACGATCGAAACCCTAAGTTAATGTATGTGAATGATGGGATTTTGACATAAGTCAAAATCAAAAGCCAAATTCAAGTGCATGAGAGGATATAATTTAATACAAAAATCTAATGTCGATCCTCAGCAAAAAAACAATAATATAATCCTAAACAAGGTTAAATTTCACTAACCTAGCTAAACCCTAAATTTTGGAATAATTCGACAGTATAACACCTGATGGGCGTGATTAGGGTTTATTATAATAAAACTAATTTTGAATCAAAAGTTTACTAGTTTGGTTCTAAATTACCTACATAACATCAGTTAAATTGGTAGATCAGTTAAATAGATTAATTGTACATTTTTCAACAAAGCTCGATCAATTTGTTCTTCTTCACATTTTCTATCAATTAGAGTTATCACTGCATCCTTTACATTATTCCTAATTTCTTGGTAGATCAGATCACTGATACATGTTATACTAACTTCACTTAAATAGTTTACTAGGTTTCCAAGTTGGTTTAAATGACATCTTTATCAAATTAATAAAATCATTCTAGATAATAATAAAAAAAGAATTATTAAATTAATAACATTCTAGCTTAAAATTAACCTCGTCAAGTTTGGTTTGAATGCAAGGTTTAAACCCAATTTTTTTAATAAATACCTCTCAATACTTAGATAGGTGTAAGAATTAATTAAAACAATAAAATCCCTTTTTGAAATAACCAAATTAAAAAAAATCAATAAAAGTATAAACTCCCTCTAATCATAAACTAACCTATATATTATCATGCCACTAACAAATAAAAATAATATTCCAAAAAGGAATAAGGATTACCCATTTTATTATTTATCTCAAAACCCCATTATAAATTCAGAACATAAACCAAATGAACAAAATAAATAAAAGAGTGGGAAAAGAAAATAAGGGCAATTTTAAATTACAAAGCCCTAAAATGCCCTCAAATAGAAAACTAATTTCCTTAAGGGAAAAAAGCCCTAACCCTATTTTCTCCAATCTCGTTTTCTTTTCCTTTGGTTTGTTTTTCTCCTCTTTTTTTTTTCCTTCTCTCATTTTGTTTTTCTATGTTTTTATTGCAGGTTTGATGGAGGGGACCATGGATGGGAGTTCAAAGTAAGGGGTATACTAATTTAATATACCCATGCATATATATATATATATATATATATATATATATATATATATATATATATATATATATATATATATATATATATATATATTTAGCAGAGAATTTATATTTATAAATTTATTTATTTTTGTTGAAACCCCAAGGGTTTCGTGGTAGGTAGGAGGAGTGGCACTGATGTAGGCAACAGTGGAGGTGTTGACAGTAGGGAGGCCACAGAGGGTTTAGGGACTGGTGACCCCAGATGGAGTAGTGGCATCGGTGGAGGGGCAGTGGAGAACGGAGGTCACGGATTTCATAGGCGATGGGTAAAGGGAGGTCCGCGGCGAAGGGAGAGTAACGCAGCGTGCGCGGGGGAGACAAGGGCGATGGGAGGGAGGTGTTGTGTGGAGTTTAGGGTAGCGGCAGGGATGTGGGAAGGGGGCGGAGTCCCCACCCACATCCCACACAGTGGGGTGTAGGTGGGGGCTCTGCCCCCTCCCCACACCCATACTCAAACACAACGATAGTGGGGGGTTCGAACCCCCCCAAACCCTTCCATTTTGAATTGTTTAAAAACTGTAACTATAATACAATCCGCTTAACATTCATTTCACAACGTTCTATTTATTTTTAATGAGTTTTATTTATAATGATATATATATGTATATATATATAAATGTATACATATATATATATGTATATACATATATATATGTATACATACATATAAATATATACATATATATATGTATATACATTTATATATACATATATGTATACATTATATATATATATACACAAAGCAACACAATTTATTTAAAAACCACAGTTTTCTTTATAATAAAATATAACAAAAGAAATATATATATATATACTATTGTATACATACTATAGTCTCTCATTTGTTTTTTGTTCTAACACAGTAAAATATATATATATATATATATATTTTACTGTGTTAGAACAAAAAACAAATGAGAGACATATATATATATATATATATATATATATATTGTTGTATACATACTATAGTCTCTCATTTGTTTTTTGTTCTAACACAATAATATAAAGAATGTCAAATTTTAAAAAATATATATAAAAACACATATACATTCCAATATATATATATACCAACTGTAATTTCTACTATATATGTTGATTTAAATCTCTCATATTTTTTTTTTAAAATACAATAACTCCAAAGAAATATTTTTGCTTTCTAAAACAGATTTATATAGAGCCAATGATTTTTTTTTGTAACATATAAGAACATATTTACACATAACAATCCTTCAAGAAATTTATTTATTTTCCTTTTTTAAAAGCAATGCATTTATTTCTTCCTTTTATATTAACATCATCATCTAAATTATTTTCTCTTAAGCAAATAAAATGTATAGATTTTCATTGTGTTCTACAAGGATAAAACAACAAACATTGTATCCCTTTTTTGATAAATAAACATACAAATAAAACAGCAAAAAGACCAAATCTTTCTTTCATTACTTTTTTTTTTTGTTAAATCATAGTATTGAAAATCAGCAAACTAAAATTTCTATTGCAAATGTAAGTAAATCATACACACAAGTAAAATATACTTTTACAACATGAGAGAGAGAACAAGTTCTCCTTTTTTGAAAAACTAGAAATAATACAAAGGCCTAACATGGCCATGCTCTCTCAAGAGCTAAAAAAACATAAGACAACAACTCCGAGAACAATGGTATTTTCTTCAACTTCACATAGCTCCAAATAACCTGCAAAGATACAAAGGAGAAAAAAGCCACAACAACATGCTCTCCTCCCTACCATTGACTCACTCATGAGTCACCCCTGAGCTAGGAGGTCATCCTCACACTAGGAAAACTCAAACCACAATACAACATTGCATTCAACACTCAAAAACAATTTACTCTCATGGCTTATCACAACACAAGAACTCACTCAAGATGAGTTCAATGGGGTAGGGGAGTGGACATCACTCAACTCAAGAGTGTCACTCCTAAAACTTCCCAATACAAATACCTCTCAGGCCTCAAGCCAACACCTTTAAACATAGTTTCACAAAGCTTCCATTTGGCTCTCAAGCCATTCACATATTGCACATAATCACATATTGCCCTCAAGGCTGCAACTCCACAAAATCAAGGAAATGACCCCAAGGAGGTTCACTCCTCCCCCACCCCACACATGTTGAGCATCTTCTCCCAAGTAGGAGAGGCTCTTACAACTCCCTTACAATTTTTCCCCACAACAACAAGTAAAAACTCAAAATGGAAACTCACACATAGCATCACACAAGTAAATAAAATGCATAAGGGAAAGCCTTAGCCTTGAAACCTACCTTCAAAAGCCCAATTGGTAGATGGTTGAGTAAAGATCCTCCAACTCCTTCTCCAAATTGAGCCACCAAATTTCCTCCAACTTTTTCCCCAAAGTAATTAAACTCAATAAAATTGCCCAAAAATTCAACAACCCCACCCCCCTCTCCAAGAGGGATTAAAATAGGCTCTTTTCAAGAGCTTTGAGGAATGGGGAGGTGACACATGTCACCTCCTTACTCCTCCTCCCAACTACAAGTAAGACCCTTGGAATGGGTGGTGACACATGTCACTCACCCATCCACCAAGTCTCTCTCCCTCCCACTTGTCCTCTCTAAAACATGTGGGAGAGAAAAGTGGAGCTTAAGAGGCAGTGGGTGCCACATGTGCCCCAATCCTCTCCTCCTAAGAAGGACCACACAACCCCAAGGTACCCTCACCAATTGTGGGAGAGACTTGGAGTAATGTCCTCCACAATTGAGGGGTCTTGGAGACTCCCCCAACCTAGGGAAGAGGAAAGGAAGAGGTTGAGTGTTTGACCCACTCATTCTCTCCCTTTCAAGCTTCCATTTTCGTCACTTTATTTCAAGGTGAAGTTAAAGTGACCAAATAGAAGTTTACCTAGGGTTACACAAGCCCAAATGACCCCTAGACCCTAGGGGTACAACCCATGGTCAAGTTTAACCCAAATTTAGCACCTTAGGATGTAGAAAATCACATGAAAAGGGGTCCCAATTTTTTTTTTTGAGTCAAATAAACATTGCACATTTACAACACCATAATACAATCAACTGAAAAAAGGGTAGACCTAGCCCAAAGGACACCATACGTAAACATTACAAAAATTCATCATGCAATACATAGATGATCTTGGTTCCTCTTGGAACTAGATCGGCTTCACAAGGGAAAACAACACAGTGTGTGGGATGATCTCTGAATTTCTGTGGCTTCGTTAGAAACACTTGTGCACTCAAATGAAATGTTAATTCCACATGTATATGATAGCCGAAGCAAAGTGAAACAAGCACATACAACATCACATGTTCATATAAGCATTAAGGAAATCACATTACAATTAAATTCTAAATTCTACATTTCAAACATCCATCCCAAGATAGAATCACATAATAAATTTCTAACTAACATCACATGAATGGTATCCCAATAACATCATAATATTAATCATATATCTAACAACGTCAGTGAACCAATGTCAAGGTCTAATCACATCATAAACATGCTAACATAATAAATCCACATAAACATAAGGTCTAGAGGTCCTGCAAATCGGGATCAACAGTCCTGTAAGTCTAAATGTATCACCAATAGTAAAATAAGTAGTCAAATCTATGGGAATGAAAAAATAGGCCTCACAAGATTGCATGTTGGGCTACCTTTAAACATGTGGGTAGAGGTTGTCAACATTGCTGTATATTTAATTAATAGAGGTCTTTTAGTTCCTTTGGGTTGTGGTATTCCAGAGGAAGCATGGACAGGTAAGAAGGTGAGTTATTCTTTTCTCAAAACCTTCGGATATGAAACATTTGCACATGTAGATTCTAAAAATAGAACCAAGTTGGATGCAAAATAAAAAAAGTGTACCTTTGTTGGATATGGCATTGATGAATTTGGTTATAGGCTTTGGGATTTTGAAAATCAAAAAATTGTGAGAAGTAGGGATGTTATATTCAATGAGAAGGTGTTGTACAAAGATTAGCTGTAGCAACATGAGAAGAAAGAAAAAGATTATGTGGTACTAGATGATACTCCAAATAGTGATGTTCCAGTGGTTCCTCATGCTCCGCAACAACAACTAGAAATACCACAAACTCCAGTGAATGTTAGACTGTCAACAAGGCTAAGAAGAACTCTTGAAAGGTTTTCTCCCTCTTTGTATTCTATTTTGTTAACAGATACTAGTGAACCAGAAGGGTATGATGAAGCTATGCAAGTGGACACACATGTTTAGTGGGAGCTTGCAATGAAAGAAGAAATGGACTTCTTGTTAAAAAATCAGACTTGGGAATTATGTAAGTTGCCTATAGGTAAAAAGTCTTTACCAAACAAATGGGTTTATCGGCTAAAAGAGGAAGATGGAGGTAAGAAAAGATTTAAAGCTAGGTTAGTTTTAAAAGGATTTGCATAGATAAAGGGCATTGATTTTGATGAGATATTTTCTTCGGTTGTTAAGATGACTTCTATTCATACTGTTTTAAGTATTGTGGCTACTGAAGATTTGCATTTGGAATAGCTAGATATGAAAACTACCTTTCTCCATGGTGATTTGGAGGAGGAGATATACATGGAACAACCCCAAGGATTTAAGGTCAAAGGTAAGGAGAAACTGGTGTGCAGATTGAAGAAGAGTTTGTATGGCCTGAAACAAGCACCTCGAAAATGGTATTTGAAATTTGATACTTTTATGGCTGAGCAAGGCTATAGCTGGTGTAATTCTAACCATTGTGTTTATTTTAATAGGTTGGATAATGATAGCTACATTATTTATGTTTATATGTTGATGACATGCTTGTAGATGGGTCTAACATTGATCACATAAGAGAGTTAAAACCTCAGTTAGCATAGTCATTTGCTATGAAGGATTTGGGGGCAGCAAAACAAATCCTCAATATGAAAATTTGCAGAGATAGGAAGAAAAAAAAATTGACTCTATCTCAGGCTGATTATGTTGAAAAGGTGTTGCAGAGATTCCATATGGAGAATGCAAAAGCTGTTAGCACACCTTTGCCTAGTCATTTGAAATTAACTAAGGAGATGTGTTCTAAGACACAAGAGGAGGAAGTGAAATGTCCAAGGTACCATATGCTTCAACTGTAGGAAGTTTAATGTATGTCATGGTATGCACGAGACTGGATATTGTACATATTGTAGGAATCGTTAGTAGGTATACGAGTCATCTCGAATTAGAGCATTGGAATGCGATAAAATAGATTCTTAGATATTTGAGAGGTACATCCAATAAACACTTATGTTTTGGGGGCTCTAATACTGAATTTTGCAGGCTATGTAGACTCAGATTTGGTAGGGGATATTGATACTAGGCAGAGTACTATAGGTTATGTCTTTCCTGTAGGTGGGACAATGGTGAGTTGGATCTCACGATTACAAAAGGTGGTTGCTTTATCCACCACAGTGGAAGAATATGTAGCTACAACAGAGGCAAGCAAGGAAATGATATGGCTGTAATCTTTCATAAAAGAATTGGGCAAACAACAGGCTAATAGTTATTTGTTTATGGATAGTCAGAGTGCCATACATCTTGTAAAGAATTCTACCTTGCATTCAAAGACCAAACACATATAGTTGAGGTATCACTTTATTCAGTTGGTGTTGGATGATGGATAGTTAAGGCTGGAAAAGATACATACGGATGAAAATCTAGTGGATATGTTTACAAAGGTAGTGACAAGGGAGAAGCTGAGCTCTTCTTTAGCTTCGATTGGTCTTCTCGATTGAAAACAACAAAAATAGAACAACAGAGTCTAGGGTGCTTATTTCCAGTGGGAGCTATAGGATCAGTGGTATTATGACCAGTCTCCAAGTGGGAGATGATATGGTGTGGAGTCTAATCAGTCTCCAAGTGGGAGATTGTTGTTATATGGAGCCTAATCAGACTCGGAGGTTAAATTTACCCCACTTTTATCGGCGTGGTTTTCCCCCAAATTCCTACAGGGTTAAGGGACAACACCCCTTGTGGGGGTTTGAGGCAGCTCCCCCAAGACGAGGTCAAGGGGCAACACCCCTTGCAGGGTCCACGGGCAACACCCCTGGTGCATTCCTTGTTGCGATACAGGGCAGGGTCGAGGGGTAGCACCCCCAAAACCTCGCACAATTTTTTATTATTTTATAAAGGCACCAGGAGTTATTTTTTTATTAGCTGACATAAGAAAACCCTATTTTTGTAACTGACAAAAAACTTGATAAAAAGCAGCTAAGCGTTAGGGTTCTGATTGATTATATTGTAGCATTTGTAGTGGTATTGAGTTGTAGGGATTGCTGGTTCTAATCATTTGATTTACTGGATAATAATATTGGACTCTCTATTTGGTGGATGTAGCCTGAGTTTGGGTGAACCACATTAAAACTTGTCTCTTGTTGTTATTATTTCTATGTATTTCTATTCCTTTGTTTAATCTTTATTTGCATTTAATTGATATCTTCTGTTGGCTAACCCTAACAGACCTGACGTCCACTTGTAGGTCCAGACAGAACATTCATAGGTGCCATAGATCAAGAGAAAAGGCAAGCAAAATTTTTTCAACTTTTTGCTCTTTGGGCTCTTCAGAGACTCCTGGTGTAACATAGCCTAGAAAGATCAGGAGACCAAGGAAACAAACTGAGGCCTCTAGTAGCATCAACCCACCCACCCCGATGTGTTGTCATAATCGGCTCAGCCCCATGAGCTGGTAAGAAGAAAGTATGTCTGTTGGTACCATTTCACTACTCTCAAATGATGTAATTTCCAAGAATGCATATGTTGTTGGCACGGTCAAATGGTCTGGTGTTGACCAAAACTGAGATAGGTTACTACAGAGGGACCCGACGTCCACCTGTAGGTCTAGACAAAACATTCATAGGTGCCATAGATCAAGAGAAAAGGTTAGCGAAAGGTTTTCAACTTTTTACTCTTTGGGATATTCAGAGACTCCTAGTGCAACATAGCCTGGAAAGATCAGGAGACCTAGGAAACAAACCAAGGTCTCCAATAGCATCCACCCACCCTAACGTGTTGGCACAGTTGGTTCGATCCCATGAGGTGGGAAGAAGAAAATATGCCTATTGGCACCTTTTCACTACTCTTAAATGATGCATTTTGCAAGAATGCATATGTTGTTGGAATGGTCAAATGGTCTAGAGTTGACCAAAATTGAGATAGGGTACTGTAGAGGGACCTGACGTCCATCTGTAGGTCTAGAGAGACCATTCATAGGTGCCATAGATCGAGAGAAAAAATAGGCAAAAGTTTTACAACTTTTTACTCTTTGGACTCTTTAGAGACTCCTGGTACAACATAGCCTAGAAAGATCAGGAGACCTAGGAAACAAACTGAGGCCTCCAGTAGTATGCACCCGCCCACCCCATTGTGTTGGTGCAATTGGTTTGGCCTGAGGTGGGAAGAAGAAAATATGCTTGTTGGCACCTTTTCACTGTGCTCTCAAATGATGCATTTTGCAAAAATGCATACATTATTGGCATGGTCAAATGGTCTGGAGTTGACCAAAACTAAGAGAGATTATTTTGTAGGGAATCTATATGCAACTATAGGTTCAGACTTTATAGTCATAGGTGCACAGATTTTGAGTACTAGTCTGTCATAGTTTGGCAATTTTTTGCACTTAGGTCTCTTAAGAGACTTTGTCAGAATAATGTAGCTTAGAAAGATCAAGAGACCTATGGAAAAAAACAAGGCCTTCCCTAGCATTCACCTACCCACATGGATGTGTTGGTGCTATCAGTTTGGCCCCATGATGCACGAAATGAAATTTATGCTCGCCGACAACTTTTCATTGAACAAAAATGACACTTTTTGCAACTTTTGAAATATTGTCGCCACAACCATATAGAATGAACATTTCAAAAACTGAGAGAGGTTATTTTGCAGGGACCCTACATGACCCTATAGGTCTAGATAGAACATTCCTAGTTGCCACAAATTCCAAGAAACAGTTTGTCAAACTTTGGTAATTTTTGGCACTTAGGGCTCTCAAGAGATAGCATCGGCACAATGTAGCTGGGAATGATCAGGATAGTTGATGTTCAAAATAGGACCTTACCTAGCATTCACCTACCCAATCAAATGTTTTGGAACTGTTGGTTTGGCCCCATGATGTACGAAACAAAATTTATGCTCACTGACATCTTTTCATTGAACACAAATGACACTTTTTGCAACTTTTGAAATATTGTTGCCACAACCAAATAGAATGAACATTTCAAAAAATGAGAGAGGTTATTGTGGAGAGACCCTATGTGACCCTATATATCTAGATGGAACATTCATAGGTGCCACAAATTCTAAGAAATTGTTCATCAAAGTTTGGTAATTTTTGGCACTTAGGTCTCTTAAGAGAAAGTGTCGGCACAGTGCAACCGAGAACAATCATGATAGTTGAGGTGCAAAACTAGACCTTGCCCAGTGTTCACCTGCCCACCTAGATGTGTTGGTGCTATCAATTTGGCCTCATGACACACAAAATGAAATTAGGTCAATTTTGGGTGTCTACATTTTGCCCCTCTTTGAGACAATGTTCATTAGAATGTTGTGTCAAATAAGATACAATAATTTACTTGATAAACAAGGTTATGCCCCAGTGTAACTGGTAGGTGATGCCCCCTCGAGAGGTATGCCAGGCTAACTAGGAAGGGCTGGGTTGGCTTGCGATAGATGAAAGGCTAGAAACAAAGTTGACACAAAGAAAATGGGGATTGGGTGGGACGAATGGGATGATTCAGAAGAAAATAGGCTTGGGCATAGAAGAATTAGGGTTTGGATAGGGGCTATATCTAGATGAAACATTCATAGGTGCCACAAATTCTGAGAAATAGTTCATCAAAGTTTGGTAATTTTTGGCACTTAGGGCTCTTAAGATAAAGTGTTGGCACAGTGCAGCCGAGAACAATAGGGATAGTTGAGGTGCAAAACAAGACCTTGCCTAGTGTTCACCTGCCCACCCAGATGTGTTGGTGCTATCTGTTTGGCCTCATGACACACAAAATGAAATTAGGTCAATTTTGGGTGTCTACATTTTGCCCCTCTTTGATACAATGTTTGTTAGAGCGTTGTGTCAAAGAAGATACGATAATTTACTTCACCACGATATGGTCACCGACAACTTTTAATTAAACACAAATGATGCTTTTTCCAACTTTTGAAATATTGTCACCACGACCATATGGAATGAACATTTCAAAAACTAAGATAGATTATTGTGGAGAGACCCTACATGGCCCTATAGGTCTAAACAAGACATTTGTAGGTGCCACAAATTCTAAGAAATAGTCTGTCAAAGTTTGGCAATTTTTTCCACTTAGGGCTCTTAAGAGAAAGCATCGGTACAATGCAGTTGGGAACAATCAGGATAGTTGAGGTGCAAACTAGGATCTTGCCTAGCATTTAATTTCCCACCCAGATGTGTTGGCACTATAGTTTTGGCCCCATGACATACGAAATGAAATTTGTGCTCACCGACATCTTTTCATTGAACATAAATGATGTTTTTTGCAACTTTTGAAATATTATCGCTATGACCATATGGAATGAACATTTAAAAAATTGAGAGAGGTTATTGTGGAGGGACCCTATATGACCATGTAGGTCTAGATGGTATGTTCCTAGGTGCTACAAATTTTGAGAAATAGTCTATCAAAGTTTGGCAATTTTTGGCACTTAGGGCTCTTAAGAGAAAGCATCGGCACGATGCAGCCGGGAACAATCAGGATAGTTGAGGTACAAAACAGGACCATGCCTAGCATTCAACTACCCACCTAGACATGTTGGAGCTATCAGTTTCACCCCATGACACATGAAACAAAATTTATGCTCACTGACAATTTTTCATTGAACACAAATGACGCTTTTTGCAACTTTTGAAATATTGTCACCATGACCATATTGAATGAACATTTCAAAAATTGAGAGGTTATTGTGGAGGAACCCTACATGACCCTAGAGGACATCAATAGAACTAAAATTAGACACATGGTCATGCACATATAAAAATACAAATGATCTATACATATAAATGACATCATAAAGTTAGTGTACATAATCATACACATAAACAAGAGTGTTGTACATAATCTTACACATAAATAAGAGTATGTCACATAGGTATCTCATAAGAGACGTGATATTAGAGACATGATTGTAGATAAAAAAGAATATTTTCCTTATACAAATATACAAATCAATGGTATATATTTACAAATGAGCATGAAATTACAAACTTTTTCATTTACAATCAATCCAATGAACCACCTGGGTCTACTCTACTCTTTATTGTGTCAAGTATTGCCTCATGGTCATAGTCACAAACCATCCACAAGGTCTTGTTCAATGGTCTACCCCCATATTTGATCAAATGAACGTTTGATGCCACAACAAGTTTAGAATAATAAAGAATCTTCGTATGTGTGTCAAAATCCTAGAACAACCACACATTAAACTTCTTTATTGGGTACCTTCTAAGCCATGTTTCAGTAACAACCATTAATCTTGTAGGGTACTCAGTTTTTTATCCATCTATAACAAGGTCATCTAATTTATTTTTTCCTCAACACAACGACACAAATAATAATCTATTCCTTCTTCATTGTCTTCAACTACAATAACTACATAAACATGCCCTGCATTGATATGTGCATTCAGTTCGATGAATATAGTCAAAAATACAAAAAAAACAACAAAATAAGATGGAATATTGAATTTTATTAAATTTAAATACTGATAATACCTGGTTGAACTAGATCTGAAACATGGTCAAAGTCAACTAATGATTCAATCTCTATGAGTTGTAGTGTTGTCAAGAGTCGATACGTGTCAATCGAGCTTAGACTTCTTGTAAACCATTTATACCAAGCTTTATCTATACATGAAGAACAAAAGCATACCATTTGCCGCATATGAATACTCCATGAACCTGCATTAGAGATTCTAAAAGAGTGTAACTCACTCGATCCTGTCAATGTACAACAATCCTCATATTTTGCAATGTCAACTTTAGACTTACCTTCATTACCTGGACCTAGTGTAGCATTACACCATTCGACAATAGATCTTGCATTTGTCAACTTTGCATTGTCTTTGTACTTCAACTCTTCTCATGCTAATGCTCTTTTAATACATGCTCCTACATCATCATGCTCCCCCTTTCCATGCTCGTACTCAGAGAAATTCCACATATGTTGAACACCATTCATCCTATGCATCCTGCTCAACCAATAGAACATCAATGAGTTCTTGAATTATTATACAAATTATCTGACCATATGATATGCTCCTGCTAGACAAATCATAGTAGACCATCTGAAAGCAACCTCGCACAAACTCTGTAGAATATGTGTGAGCATCACTGATATAAAAATGATACTCCCTGAAGATCTTGTTGTCATCCTCTATACTGTCATCTGCATGAATGAATGCTATATGCACAAATATAGCAACTTGCATAGAGTTCTAATACTGTGATTGCACCTCATTTTGTGGTTGTAGTGTGTAGTTCTCTACAAATTCAACAACTAAAATGATGGTATCAAGTGGAAATGTGTCCTTGCATAACTTGAATTGCAAGTCCAACCATTGCACTCTATGGGTATGCCTTGCATACTCATAAACTATATTCTCTCATAAAATAGAGATAAACTGATACACTAGAATCTTTTCAATGACCAATTCACACCTTTTTCATTCTTTACCATCTTTTAGACTATATGCCACTGTCCTATATTTTCCAAAACTTACTAGTTCATTTCCAATTGCATGTGTGTTCTCCATGTGTTCACAAATTGGTAGATGTTGCAACCCACTCTAATGATCACACGTGCCATCCAAGCATAAGTTCTTTTGGAATAATTGACCATCCACTCTTTGAAATAAGATACTCAATAAGAAATCTCTTGAAGATCTAGGTCGACACTTTATATTACACTCTTGCAAAACATCATTAGTATGCAAATCTACACATATATATCTATAAACATCATAATGATTAGAAATCTCAATATGTACTCTACAACAACAAGTCATGCATGTGTGATTTATTTTGACATAAAAAAGATTTACCATTCAAAAATATCTTTGCCTAATTTTTATTTGAGGATACATCTCTTGAAATTTCTTAAAAAACTATGTTTGAGTCACATCCAAAAAATGCTTTGGATGTGGCTCACGGTTTCGACAACTAATTCTCCTTCTCACAACATCTCATTCATTAGGAGATATTCTTGTGTTATTTTCCAAAATTCTTCAATGATGGATCTCAAGGCTTCAACAACTTTATATTTCCATGGGAGTCTCCCAGAGAATGACCACAATTCATTTCTATTTGGGTCCTCAACTCTTTGACACCTTCCAATGGCTCTCATTAGAGTTTTTCTACCTATTTTCAATGCTTCACTTGTCTTTCTAATGAGGCGAGCTTTCTTTGTTTGATGGCTTACTATTGTCGACATAATGACACGTCATGTGACATTACTATCCTTGGTGCGTGAGGTGGAACCAAAACTCTCATATGCACTCATTAGATTCTTTACAATTGATTTTTCACTTGAAGCATCTGATGTTCTTAGGCCAACAATCTTCATAATGGGCCTAAATTATAGTTTTCTCATCAATTCAACAAATATTTGACATCTTCCGATTTTATTTCAGTTCTCAAAAAATAACTTCCATATCTTATTGGCATATCTTCGGCAAGTACGCTTGGGAATCTTATCCTGCATGGGCTTCAAAATATTCTCATCAGTATCAATTAGAAACTTAGGCTTTCAATGCAAAATTCTAGGAGGCATTTTCAATGGTAAAGTTGTCTCAGTGTTAAGAATTTCTTCAATATTTACTTGAGATAGGATAGATGGCGTACCTTCAATTGGAGATGGAAAAGATGAAAATCCTTGAAGTTGAGATGGAGAAGATGGTGTACCTTCAACTTGACATGTGAATGATGGTGTGCCTCCAACTTGAGAAGAGAATGATGATTTACCTTCAACTTGATATGTGAATGATGGTATGCCTCCAACTTGAGAAGATAATGATGATGTACCTTCAACTTGAACTGTGAAAGATGGAGTGCCTCCAACTTGAGAAGAGAATTATGATGTACCTTCAACTTAACCTGTGAAAGATGGAGTGCCTCCAACTTTGAGATTCAATTTCCTTGTTGAACGGAGGTTTTGCATTCATTGCTTTGGTGCTGCTAATTCCATCTCTCTCTTATCTTGATTAGATGATTCATGTGATGGAGCTTGATTGTCATTGATGTCAAAAAGGTGTTGAGTTGATGATGCAAAGTTGTCATTATGATCACTCATGTTGATTGGAACATGTGCTAGGATGCGTTTATCTCATTTGATGTTAGATGTTGGTTAAAGTTCTTGGTGATGTTGATTTGTGATGTCAAATATCAGAGGATGGTATTTAGCTTATAGGACTTCTTCATGGGACTGCATCATGGCATAAAGGATTTCATGAAGTATCATCACATTGTATGTGGTAGTTGATCAAGACTTTGGTGCTTTATCTCCTTGTATGTGGTTATTAGGTTAAGTCAAAGACATCATGTTGAGCTTGATAGTAAGGCAACATGTTGAGGTTGATAATGTTAACGATGTTGGCTTTTCATGATTCATATGCAAAGTGTAGAGTGTTTATCAGTTATGGTTTGAATATTGCCAGGAGGTATGCATTTGTCATCATCAAGGAATGCTTCTTGTTTTGGTGATTTTACTCATGGTTTGAAAGTTCATTCAAAGGAATGGTGTGGTGTTAGTTGTTATTAGTATGGCAGAGATACTTGTTCAATCTTAATGTAGATTACAGTTGCATTTGATGGATTGCATTCATGATATTCTGGAAGTGTTCAATATGCATTCAAATCCACATATTGTGGGTGCATTCATTGGGGTTATACTTTATTTACCATATCCATCAAATCCTAAGTTTCTTTTTATTTCCTATCTATCAGTTATTCTCTACTACAGAAGTTTTGTATGTATTCAGTAAATTTCATGACAATTTGTGTTTTTAATCTTCTAAACATTCTAATCCTAAAATGAGCTCCCTAAAAATCCTACACTATATTTCTAAAGACCAAATCCATTTCATTCCCTAACCGTCATCTATAGGATGCACTTTATGTTTTAATTTGTAAGTGACTTCCTATCAAAGGTCACTACCACTTAAGTGGCAACTTGAAGGGGTCTCCACTGTGGGGTGATCAGCCCCTTATTCCTAGAACCACCAAATGCACTAATTTAATTCCTTATGCAATGGGCGGAAAATACAAATCCATGGATGTGTTTAAAAGATTGATGTGCGGGTAAGTTAAAATTGATGGACATTATTTAAAAATGTGCCCTCACCTCTGTGCTCCTACTTTGACAGCCCTGTAACTGTCAGCTCACTATGTAACTGCAGTAAAAGGCTTTTAAGGCTATTTTTAGCTTGTTTAAAAGGTAGTTTGTTTTGGAAGTATTAAAGCATTTTTTTTAGGAAGATTTTTTTTTCTATCTTTGATTCCTTCATGGCATAGAAGACAAAGAGGTTGATGGTTAATTTTTGGCATCTTTTTAGTGGAAGATTTAATACTTTTTGTGAGTAATGATTAAAGGTTTTTTATGCCTTCTATTTTTTATTTTCATGGAGAGTAAGTCTGAATATGAGAGAGGTTTTATTTTCTCTCATAGAGAGTAGTTGGATTAAAATATTATTGAAGTTTATTTTTGCAGATTGAAGAATATTGAAGAAGATGATTTTTGAAAGAAGGAACATGAAGAGAAGAAGAAATGAAAGGTCTTCTTTATATATAATTTTATTGTAGGTGCTGATCAATTGAGAAGAGAATGCAGATACATACTTTTGTAGGTGAAATAGAATATTTATTGATACATACTGATATGATTTTGATTTGAGATAAGAGAGCATTTTTGTGTGATGAAAATAGGGATTGTGATTGAAGTAGTCTCATGATAAAAGACATATGATAAAGATGAAGTAGATGGGTCAAAGAACTTCAGAGCTTGCTATGTGTGATAGATTTGAAGATGCAAATTGATGATTCATGATCTAGAAGACTATACCTATACATCCATAGACAAGATATGAAATGAATTTGTAGATGAAGATACATATGCTATGATGTGAAATATTGTTGAAGAGATTTATGCAGAAGATGATGTAGACACCCAAAATTGACCTAATTATCATTAGCATTCAAATATCACATTAGCTATCATCTGCATTTGTCTAACACACTTGAGCAATGTCCCTATCACCTATTTCTTCTATTAATTAAATAAATTCCTATTTATTTAATTAATTCATTAGCTATTTCTTCTATTTTCTATAACCTATAATTAAATAATCTTTAATTATTTAATTATCTTATTTCTATCTATTTTAATTAAATAAATCTTATTTATTTAATTAAAAATCTATCTATAAACCCACTTCCCAATTAATTAAATAAATTTTATTTATTTAATTAATTTATCTTATCATTTATCTTCATGAGCTGACATGTGTGCCTCTTTCATTTAAAAAAGATAAATGTTACTACAACTTTTATTTAATATCTTTCATATGTAGTACTTTATATGTACATGGGCACACATAAGCCTTATCTTCCCTCCACTTGTCATCTACACAATCACCTATTATCATCCTTTAATCTTATCCATTCACATAGCCACCAAATCTCCACCGTTGATTGATTTTGGTTGAGTTCTATATAAACACCCTCTCATTCCATACTACATCTATCTAGCATTCATATAGCATCTACATTGTCAACTTGAGCATATTGAGCACTTTAGCATCTATTTAGCATTTTTTTATTATCATCCATCCATCATGGCATCTTTTATCTTCATAATTGTTCATTATTGAAAAAATCAATCCACATCATAAACAAGGAATCATACAATCTAGGTGATATTGTTCTTGAATTGCATGCTTTGGTTTCATTTAGATTAGATTATTTGATGATGGTAGGATTAGGTTTTCATGGCTATGCTTGATCTTATTAACCTAATTTTTTTTACCTATCACATTCTGGCACACCTGATGGGACCCACGTCCTTGATTAACTTTGCTATTTGAAGTTGTTTTTGTGAAGATCAGATTTTCTAAGCACTTATGGCAAGTTCCAGTCGCTTTTGAATGGAAACTAGTCACTGTCTACACAAACACATTACTTTTGAGCCGAAACAAGTCACTTTTAGCATTCCTGGGATCGCTTCTGAGTGAACAATAGTCGCTTATTTCCTGTTTTGCATCGTTTACAAGCTAACAGTGGTCACTTATGCCTTTATTTGAATCACTTTTAACCTAACAGTGATCACCTTTAGCTATCTAGATCATTTTTTGTGAAACTAGGGTTTTCATTATATTCTATTTTTTTCACAGATCTAAGTCACTTATGATAAAGAACCAGTTGCCTGTTTCTTTTTTACATTGCTTATGAACTTTATCATTCTACATATGGAATTACTGGCATCGCTTCTAATCTATAACATTTCACTTGCGGTAGAATACAGTTCACTTTTGATCAACAGTTAATCACCTCTGGTAAACTGTGTCATTTTTAGTCATTATCATTTATAGTTTGGTTTTCTTGGCTACTAATTGGGTATTTGTGCAGCATCTTATCGATTGTCCAAGAAAAGGAGGTTATCAAACTACTAACATATCTATTGCAGCTTCGATTAGTCCAAGACTTGTGGTTTTTCACTAATTTAGGAACATTTGGACTTGGTGCTTAAAAAGAATCATTGCTTTCTCCATGCTTGATTTATCTTTCTTGATTGCTTGCATGTTCTTGATTGTAACCTAAATTTAATAGCAAAAGTATCCTCTCCCCTTTCCTATCAAATGGATCTTGGGTGTATGAGAACTTCTTATTATATTTAGAGGGTCTGCCTTCCCGGTGTGGGAAGGGGTATGACCCAAGCGGTAACGGGCTAAAGCCAAGTCCTTTCGAACCGCTATATAAGAAAAGTGCTTGTGTCAAAAGCCACAAAAATGGGTGTTGTGTTATACCGACAGCCAACCTCCCCCAAAACCCTCCTAGGCATAACCCTTGAAGGTTGGGAGACTCCATAATGCAGAGTAGCGCTACCGCACATATAGCCATCCAAACGGATGCCCTTATTAGTAACTTTGTGTAGTAGCCAAAAACCTTCTATTTGTTGATGCAAAATGTGGGACCTTTGAAGCTGTCCTGATTCACACAGTTCTTAGAAGAGATAGCAAGGAAAATCCTAAGGTTTGGTGGGGGGACAAGCCTTGGGAAACCTGGATCTTGGTATGCGTGAGAAGTGTGTGCCATTGAGAGGAGTCGGTGCTACCAAGATCCTGAAGCTATCCGCTTTGAATAAGTATAGACAGGGGACTCAACAAATATAGTCCTTTCCTAGCCTAGGTTGTACAAGTTTGTTATTGATGTGAGTGTGAGTGACTAAAATTACTATTTTCTTGTCAAAAAAATACCATTCAAACATATTTCTTGATAGACATAGTTGCCTTTAAGCTTAAACTCCACGCATACAGACAATCAAATCGCTTTTAAACAACAGTCAGTCACCTTTTACCTAAACTGAATCACTTTTAAACAGTCAGTCACCTTTTGCCTAAACTAAATCACTTTTAAACAATAGTCAGTCACCTTTTGACTAAATTGAATTGCTTTTAAATAATAGTCAGTCACCTCTGGTCTAAACTGCGTCACCTTTGATCAATAGTAAATCACTTTTGAGTCAATACTGATCACCTGCAGCAAATTGGTTCGCCTCTGGTTAACATTGTAGCATGTTACCCGAACTAAAACCAGATCGCATTTAAGGTATTACCAGTCACTTCTGACCTTTTCTGAGTCGCATCTGAGCTATTACCTGTCGCTTGTGGTCAATTATCAGCAAATATTAGTGACTTAGCTGAATTAGTTACACTTCCAACTTGCTTAGCCTCAGCATTAGCTTTAAAACCTGTTTGTGATCATTAGCAGATATCTAGACTTTGTCTCCTACTTTGAGCATACCAACCAATTGGACTTTGTGAACTTTTCATCTTTTTGAGATCCCAAACTAGCAAACTAAACATCAATCATTTGGTCAACTAATCAATCAGTAAACCATCATCTTTTGGCTTTAGCTTTAGCAACATCAGCAAAATAGCAATCTTAGCAAACAACTTTTCCCTTAAGTGTGTGAACTATTCTCTAGGGAAGTCCAACCAACAACAAAGCAACCAAGCAACCCAACAACAAAGCAACCAAGCAACCTAACAACAAAGCAAACATCAAACCAACAACTAGAAACCAGCAACTAAACAATCAGCAAACCATCATCATTTGGGTCTTAAAACCTTGACAAGCTAAAATCTAAGTTTCAACATCAACAATCATGCCTCAAACTAGGAGTCAATATAGAGCTGAAATGGAAGCCAAATTGCGAGCTGAGATGGAAGCAAAGATGCAACAATCTAGATCAACCCCTCTTAGAGACATGACTCAATTTACGACTCGTATGCCTTCTCACATGTTTGTACCCCATGGGCACACCATTGGAGAGTCATCTTCACAACAAGTGCAACCTCAAACATTTTTGAAGACTTACGAAGAACAATCCCAATAAGACTTATCAAAATTTAGAGATACACATGTATGGGATCAATTCAAGAGACTTGTTTTATTTGATCATAATCTCTACTTCTTGCAACTTGCCCGCATGGGACCTAAATTACCAAGAGATTTTGACATATCTACTATTAGAGAGAATGATCCAAACACTCCCGCTATTATTGCAAAGGGACCATCCACTATAGTCACACCATCTCATACCATATTACAAAATCCATCTTCCAACCCATCTCTTTCGTTGCCTATTGTTACTTCATTTGATCCACCACATTCAGAGCACACTTTATAGCCTTTGATAACTCGAACCAATGTACTCCTTTTCATTTCACAAAATCTAAACATTCCACCTTTCCATATTTCTCAACATACTCCTTCTCCCACCATGACCATATCAGTGCCTCAAGTAACACAAGTTGTCCATGTTTCCCAAGTGGAAACTCCTCAAACATCACAATCTATCCCCATATCCCATATTCTACAAGCTTCCCAAGCTATCCAAACAACACCAATGGTTCAAGCTTCACAACTGTTACAATTCGCTACCTCCATTACATCACATGTGGACACCACATCTCATATTCCTACCACTGCTAATATGATCTCCACTATCTCTACTAATCCATATAATACATCATACAACCCCAATGTTAGTCTTATTGACATGAGTGACCCACCTATTGTTTCTCAAGATAATCCTAGCACTACAGTCTCTTATGTTGATCAACTTACATCAGTTCCACCATCTTCTTATAATCCTTTAAAAACCATCATTCCATCTTATACTAGCCAAGGTTTTCCTATCGTCACCCAACACATGACATATACCAATCCCCATGTTGTCCAAAATACAAACCCAAGTGTCCATCCTTCTTCTGCATCCACCAATCCTTCCATCACTTACCATGTCACAAATCCAACTTCAAACTCACAACCATTAACTAACGCCAATCCATCTTCCACTTCCCATGTGATGTAAAACCTTGGTGTTACTTCATTGCAATATACCCAACCACCGCTTGTGTCTCAGGGACATCAATCGGCAACCACATGTGTCGCATACCAATCCTTTGACATACATTGTGAGTATGCAACCTCAACAAATGGTTATGGCTTCATATATTCCACAACAACAATCTCAATATACATCATACCATGCCTCACCTCCCAACCAACCACCCCCTTTGGAAAAACAACAATTATCTCCAGCGAATGTTCAACAAATGATTAACCAAGCGGTAGGACAAAGCAAGAAGACATTTTCCTTAGAAAACATATGTACTTATCCATTTGACAAGTCACTCCATTTGACACCTTTTCCACCACACTTTGAAATTCCACAATTTGACAAATACAAAGGAAAAGGAAATCCAGAAGACCATCTTAGAGCATTCTTTGTGGCATGTCTCAATGTTGCTCATGACGATACATATCTTTTGAGACTATTTCTTCGAAGCTTAGCAGGACAAGCTCTTGAATGGTTCTCTCATTTACCTCTGGACATAAAGACTTTTGTAGAGTTAGCAAATAAATTTTGATCACACTTCGCTTTTAACATCGAACATGAAGTAAACATGAATGACCTTTTCAATTATAAACAACGTAATGGTGAAGCCTTCTCTTCATTTACTCAACAATGGCGTAACATGGCTAGCAAACTATCATATACCTGAAAAGCAACAGCTCGATATCTTTGTTCAAAATATCCATCCTGAGCTGTCATTCCATCTATAATTTTAAAGGGCTAGCACCTTTGCTGAACTTGTTTCCAAAGGAACCATCATTGAGCAACTTTAATTGCTAAAGGCACTATCAAGATTTTTTGTGATAACGAAGAATATCCTCAAAATTCCAATGATAAGTCTCACTTTTGGAACAAAAACAAGAATGTTGCCAATGACGGTGTTGTGGACGCAAAGAACATACAAACTATGAAAGCTCCCATTAAAATTCAAGCTGCTTCTACAAAACTTAACCTTTTCAACACACTCGACAATAGCAAACTTCAAATCATCACTGATAATTTACACCATTAGTTGAACCTATGGAAGTTGTCTTTCGAAAGCTTCTCCAAGTGGGCAATATTACGTTACCGGATGCACCACCTAACGGTGAACTACTCTTTAAAGCTCCTTGGTATAAAGAAAATGAGTATTGTGATTACCATAGAGTTAAAGGACACAAAAAAAATGTTTGTATGCGCTTAAAGCATGTTATCCAAGATTGCATCGATCAAGTTTTAATCAAAATTACACCTTTAACAACTCAACCTGCACAGCAACCAACATCGAATTATGATCTAGATGCTTTCAAGAATCCACTTTCATCTCATGACAAACCAAGTAACCCTCAAGCTGGGAATGCCATTCAGTACAACTATGAATCATCTACTATTGGCCACATTGACCATGCTCGAATTTCTACCATTACCAACCAAGGCAAACCACCTGATTGCACTGTAACTACTCGAAGAGGTCATGTTACCATTCAAGGAGCACCTGTCCATCCTCCTCGACCATCCTCTAGCTATAATATCCTTGATCACCTTGGAAAAACACCCACACGCATTTCCATTCTTGAGTTGCTTCGCATATCCCTTTCTCACAAAGCTATCCTTGACAAAGCTTTACAAGAATCTTTGGTACCTAATGATATTGATACCACACAATTTCAATCTATGGTCGCTAGCATTGTAGCCCCTTGTCATTTAAAATTTTTTGACAAAGATCTTAAGCCATCCATTCATCCTTCACACAACAGAGCCCTCCACATCGAAGTGTTTGTCAAAAAATACCGTATCAAATGAATCTTAGTGGATGGTGGAGTTGGTCTTAATATATGTTCCTTGAAATTAATAAAACAATTGGGATATTATGAGAAAGATGTTGACACTTCCAAGGTCATTACTATCAGAGCATATGATGATGCGGAGAGAGATACAGAAGGGATTATTAACTTGCCTATTCAAGTCAGGTCGGTCACTACTGAAACCTATTGTCAAGTCCTTGATATTGAGCTTCCTTATAACATCATCCTTGGCCGCCCATGGATCCATGCCCTCAAAGTAGTTCCTTCTACATACCATCAATGTCTTAAATTTCCACATAATGATGTTGAGATTACTATCCATGTTGATCCCAATCCATTTGAATTTTGTCATGCTTTTCAAGCTAAATATCAGAGTCCAAACCACATTCTTATCAACATCGAAGCATACCCATCTTCATCATATGTAGATCCATCTGTCCTACTCAATCCATCATCTAGTAAAGCCACTTCCAATCTCCATATCAAGTACACCGAACATGGCCCTGGTGAGTACACATTGCAAGAATCTTCATCCATATCCATTTCTGATACAAAAGTTGGATCTTCTTTGGTAAGAGAGACTTCTAACTCTGATACCATTGATGACTCCTCCTTTCATCTCACCAATATTTTTCTGGGGTCCTCTATCTTCATGATTTCTATAACCCCTTCATCTCCATCTAGTGATGAACTCAAGTTTAGTTCTCTAAACACTCCTAGTCCTAGTGTCAAAAATAGGCCTCCTCAAGCTAAAGATGTTGGTAACTCCTCCATCCATCCTAAGCCCACCATTTCTCGTTAAAAACTCCATCATAAACCCCACAAGCATGTGGTTGTACATCTTCCACCATCCAATTTACCTCCGCTTCTTCCAACTCCTAAACTCCTACCATCAACTTTACCTCCATATCCTCCACTTCCCCCATCCTATAGATTGTAAAAGCATGTGATTGTACATCTTCCACCATCCAATTTACCTCCACTACTTCCAACCCCTAATAGCCCTCCATTTTCCTCACCTCCATTGTTACCAATGCCTAATTATCCATTTATCCATAATCACCCTTCTAATCCTAATCATGACCAACAAATGCACATATTGTCTAAACATAAAGCTTCCACTCATTCTGCCAACCCCTCTTATATTAAATCCATGGGATTTAAAAATAAAAATTTAGATGCCTCTACTTCTAAAACCAAAAATCCTACCAAGAATCCTAAACATTCTCATGCCTTAGGACATCAAAGCAAAGAATCACAGCCTAATACATCTAAATAGCTAGCTAAGCCTATAACTCCACAAGAAGAGCCTATGACCAAAATGGTCTAGGTTCCTACGCAAACAAGCAAGCAAGCTGATTAAGGCATCCTTATCCATCTTTCAAGAATCCCAACCATTTTCTTCCATTTCCATCCCATCCATTTAACAATCCCACAAGCAAAGCAAAAATCATAAAAATACTAAGTATATGTGGGTTCCTTAATCATTCCATCATCCATCTCATAAGCAAGCATCTCTTTCACTTCCTACACCACCCTTTCCATCTAAAGCTTTAATGTTTATCACGGTGTGTGCAATCATTGGTCATGATTTCCTTCATTCTTCATCATTTCCATATACCTCCATATCCCCAACCTTTATCCATTATCCTACATATCTTTCAATCACCTTCCTATGATCCATGCTTTTGCATAAGCCTTTTATCTTAAGTTCAACATAATCCATTAGCCTTCCATCCCCTATCTACCTAATCCATCTCCTATTCATGCAATCCCTTACCAACATCTATGAGCATAATGACATGGCCTGAGCGACAACATCCATCCCCGACGGGACTACCAACTTCCATTGAACTAGCCACTTGAGTCCCTCCTATTCATTACCATGGTGAAAACCTGGCAAACAGGCGCCACGTGTAATTGTCATCCCAGCAACCAAAAACAAAAATCCATCTAATAGTGAAAACCACTTTGTTGCATTTTGGATAACAAAAAAATAATAGTACAAGATAAATAATTCATCCTCTGGTGAAAACTTGGTAAATAGGTGCCTTGGATAAGTACCATAGTGAAATCCTAGCAAATAAGTGCTATGTGTAGTGACCAGTTCCCGTCATCTACTTCATTTTGTTTGATCACCATTCTTCCTTGCATACTTCACCATCTTCTCCTACATAATCCATATCATAATCTACATTTCACCTTGTACACATATCATAATATATTTCTCCATAATAAAAGCCTTTCCATCTTCGCCTCTGTCAATGCTAGCTATCATACATTAGACATTTTTAGGGTAAGTGTATCATTTGGTACCTTAGCATCTTGTCTGCATGCGCCATCCATTGCCGCTTCTCCCCAATAAACCTCATCCCACACTAGGGGCACTTGTTGAGCCTTATTTGGAAGTGGATACTACCAACTCTAGCTCATAACACAGTGAACACCTAAGCTCATAACAAAGCAAACTTTCAACTTCAACCATAGTGTTCATCCAACCTCAAACATTGCAAACATTTGTAACAAGGATTTGTATCTTCGCAATTAATTCAAGCTCAAATAGCATCGAAAAACATCAAAACATCGCCAAAGCAAAAAATCCAAGCAATAAAGTGGATTCTTTCAGCATCAATCATCAGCATAATAAACAAGAACTACATCACCAGCTCTATCATTAAAGTCTTGATCCCGTAGATACATGGTATGTAGGCAATCTGAGGTATGAAGGAAGTGCTCAGATTTAGGCAAAGATGATATCCCTCTTTTCATCATCCATCCTCCATCTTTCTTCTAACCATCCTCCAATCTTTCATCTCACTTTCTTCTATCTTTCATCACTTACATCATTAATAAACCTAGAACTACATATTCATCATGTCTCATCATCATCATAAATGTGCTTTGATCCCGTGGATACAAGGTATGTAGGCAGTCTGGAATATGAAGGAAGTATCTAGTACTCAAGCACAGATGATCCACCACATCTTCTTCATCTTCTTTCATCTTCCATCTTCTTCTCTTTGATTAGCTCAAGCAGGAAGCAAACTATGTGTATACTCAAAAGCTCAAGCACTTTAACCAATCAAAGTAAGCCAGAAGCTATTTGTCTGCATGCCTTAAGCCAACATTTGCTATAGCATTTTATCAACATCTTTAGCTCTTAATAGGATGCAACTTTCCTCCCAACAAGGCACCAACTTAAACCCATATAACAACACTTAAATTTGGCAAGAGAACGTGATGACAATATCTTTTGTTTTATCTTTTGTCCCTTTTCTATGCCTAATCAAGACTACCTTGATCTATCATATCTTGGTACGTTGCGATAAAGTAAGGAATGGGGCATGGTCATATTGCTTCCGCATGCCATGTTTGCGTGATGATCTTATTCTCTTCCTATGCATATTGGTATCTTGTATGTGTTGGGTTTAGCATCTTACATATCAATATCTCTAGCATCTGAGAAGCTAAACAATCTCTTATGCACATGAGACTATTCTATGTCAAGACTAACTCCATACATATAACCAACAAGGTGTCACTATGTGTAGTGGAGATAAGCTCAAACCATTGCTTGTAGCGTCAAAGTCCATCTGAAAATACTAGCTACTATTCATATCTTGTGTATGTTGGCTCAACATCTTGACCTCATGCATTCAGACAAGATTGTAGTATGCTAGTTTTGCATTGGATATATCGACACCTTGGTCTTCTATACCCTGGTGCATAACATCCACATGCTAT
Source organism: Cunninghamia lanceolata (assembly GCA_027924645.1). NCBI lineage: Eukaryota > Viridiplantae > Streptophyta > Pinopsida > Cupressales > Cupressaceae > Cunninghamia > Cunninghamia lanceolata. Next base: position 583,524 of record BSBN01000814.1, read on the forward strand.
ATCAAACATAAGGATTGCATTTCTTTTCTTAAGCAATTACTTTTAAAGCTGCCCATCATACCATTTATTCATCTCATTATTCACCTATATAGTCCTCAACCAAGACCAATCATCTCCCTCCATCATCTTTTTTTTCCACATCTCTTATCCTACAAAACAATTGTGTTAGGAATACATAGGTCCATCACATATCATATCATTACCATCTATCTATATGCATGAGTCCAAGTCATATCATTATCATTTATATATTTGCATTATCATAATACATTTTGCATATTCATATCATTTTCATAAACATCCATACATAATCCATGAAAATATAAATATAACATGCATAACCATCATAATACCAATAGTGCATCCATTACAACATCATGTAGATAACCAACATGCCATCATATATATATATATATATATATATATATATATATATATATAGTGCATCCAAACCCTAATTCTTCTATGCCCAAGCCTATTTTCTTCTGAATCATCCCATTCATCCCACCCAATCCCCATTTTCTTCGTGTCAACCTTTTTTCTAGCCTTTCATCTATTGTGAGCCAACCTAGCCCTTCCTAGTTAGCCTGTTTTACCTCTCGAGGGGGCACCACCTTCTAGTTACACTGGGGCATAACCTTGTTTATCAAGTAAATTATCGTTTCTTCTTTGACACAACATTCTAACGAACATTGTATCAAAGATGGGGAAAATGTAGACACCCAAAATTGACCGAATTATCATTAGCATTCAAATATCACATTAGCTATCATCTACATTTGTCTAACACACTTGAGCAATGTCCCTATCACCTATTTCTTCTATTAATTAAATAAATTCCTATGTATTTAATTAATTCATTAGCTATTTCTTCTATTTTCTATAATTTATAATTAAATAATCTTTAATTATTTAATTATCTTATTTCTATTGATTTTAATTAAATAAATCTTAGTTATTTAATTAAAAATCCATCTACAAACCCACTTCCCAATTAATTAAATAAAATATATTTATTTAATTAATTTATCTTATCATTTATCTTCATGAGCCGACATGTGTGCCTCTTTCATTTAAAAAAGATAAATGGTACTACATCTTTTATGTAATATCTTTCATATGTAGTACTTTTTATGTACACGGGCACACATAAGCCTTATCTTCCCTCCACTTGTCATCTACACATTCACCTATGATCATCCTTTAATCTTAGCCATTCAGATAGACATCAAATCTCCACCATTGATTGATTTTGGTTGAGTTCTATATAAACACTCTCTCATCCCATACTACATCTATCCAACATTCATATAGCGTCTACATTATCATCCTAAGCATATTGAGCACTTTAGCATCCATTTAACATTTTATCATTATCATCCATCCATCATGGCAGATTTTATTTTCATAATTGTTCATTGTTGAAAAAAGCAATCCATATCATAAACAAGGAATCATACAATCTAGGTGATATTGTTCTTGAATTGCATGCTTTGGTTTTATTTGGATTAGATTCTTTGATGATTGTAGGGTTAGGTTTTCATGGCTATGCTTGATCTAATTAACATAATTTTTTACCTATCACATTCTGGCATGCCTGGTGGGACCCACATCCTTTATTAACTTTGCTATTTGAAGTTGTTTTTGTGAAGATCATATTTTTTGAGCACTTATGGCAAGTTCCAGTCGCTTCTAAGTGAAAACTAGTCACTGTCTGCACAAATGCATTAGTTTAGAGCTGAAACCTACCGCTTTTAGCATTCCTGGGATCACTTATGAGTGAATAATAGTTGTTTATTTCCTATTTTGCATCGTTTACAAGCTAAAAGTGGTCGCTTGTGCCTTTATTTGAATCACTTTTAACCTAACAGTGATCACCTTTAACTATCTGAATCACTTTCTATGAAACTAGGGTTTTCATTATATTCTATTTTTCACATATCTGAGTTACTTATGAACCGTAACCAGTCACCTGTCACTTTTTTTCCATCACTTATGACCTTTATCATTCTACATCTGCATTACTGGCATCGCTTATGATCTGTAACATTTCGCTTGTGGCAGAATACAGTTTGCTTTTGATCAATAGTTAATCGCCTCTGGTAAACTGTGTCATTTTCAGTCATTATCATTTACAGTTTGGTTTTCTTGGCTACTAATTAGGTATTTGTGCAGCATCTTATCGATTGTCTAAGAAAAGGAGGTTATCAAACTACTAACATATCTGTTGCAGCTTTGATCGGTCCAAAACTTGCGGTTTTTCACTAATTTAGGAACATTTGGGCTTGGTGCTTAAAAAGAATCATTGCTTGCTCTATGCTTGATTTATCTTTCTTGATTGCTTGCATGTGCTTGATTGGAACCCAAATTTAATAGCAAAAGTATCCTCTCCCCTTGCCTATCAAATGGATCTTGGGTGTATGAGAACTTGTTATTATCTTTAGAGGCCCTGCCTTCCCGGTGTGAGAAGGGGTACGACCCAAGCGGTAACAGGCTAAAGCCAAGTCCTTCCAAAGCACTATATAAGAAAAATGTTTATGCTGAAAGCCACGAACAATGGGTGTTATTGTGTTATACTGACAGCCAACCTCCCCTAAAACCCTCCAAGGCGTAACCCTTGAAGGCTGGGAGACTCCATAATGGAGAGTAGCATTGTCGCACGTATAGCCACCCAAATGGATGCCCTTATTAGCAACTTTGTTTAGTAGCCAAAAACCTTCTATTTGTTGACGCAAAAGGCGGGACCTTTGAAGCCACCCTGATTCACGTGGTTCTTAGAAGAGATAGCAGGGACAATCCTAAGGTTTAGTGGGGGGACAAGCCTTGGGAAACCCAAATCTTGGTATGTGTGAGAAGTGTGTGCTGTGGAGGGTAGCCAGTGCTACCAAGATCCTAAAGCTATCTGCTTTGAATAAGCACCACCAGGGGACTCAACAAATACAATCCTTTCCTAGCCTAGGTTGTACAAGTTTGTGATTATTGTACAAGTTTGTGATTATTGTGAGTGTGAGTGACTAAAATTACTATTTTCTTGTCAAAAAAACACCATTCAGACATATTTCCTGATAGACACAGTCACCTTTGAGCTTAAACTACATGCATACAGACAATCAAATCGCTTTTAAACAACAGTCACTCACCTTTTACCTAAACTGAATCAATTTTAAACAATAGTCAGTCACCTTTTGCCTAAACTAAATTGCTTTTAAACAACAGTCAGTCACCTTTTGCCTAAACTAAATCACTTTTAAACAATAGTTAGTCACCTCTAGTCTAAACTGTGTGGCCTTTGATCAATAGTAAATTGCTTCTAAGTCAATACTAGTCACTTGTAGCAAATTGGCTCACCTCTAGTTAACATTGTAGCCTATTACCTAAACAAAAACAAGATCACATTTAAGGTATTACCAGTCACTTTTGACCTTTTTTGAGTCGCATCTAAGCTATTACCTATCGCTTGTGGTCAATTATCAGCAAATCTTATTGACTCAGCCAAATCAATTACACTTCCAGCTTGCTTAGCCTCAGCATTAGCTTTCAGACCTGTCTCTGATCATTAGCAGATATCTAGACTTTGTCTCTTGCTTTGAGCATACCAACCAATTGGACTTTGTGAACTTTTCATCTTTTTGAGATCCCAAACCAACAAACTAAACATCAATCAATTGATCAACTGATCAATCAACAAACCTTCATCTTTTGGCTTTAGATTTAGCAACATCAGCAAAACAACAATCTTAGCAAACAACTTTTCCCTTGAGTGTGTGAGCTATTCTCTAGGGAAGTCTAACCAACAACAAAGAAACCAAGCAACCCAACAATAAAGCAACCAAGCAACCTAACAACAAAGTAAATAGGAAACCAACAACTAGCAACCAGCAACCAAACAATCAACAAACCATCATCTTTTGGGTCTCAAAACCTTGGCAAGCTAAATCTAAGTTTCAACGTCAACAATCATGCCTCAAACTAGGAGTCAATATAGAGTTGAAATGGAAGCCAAATTACAAGCTAATATGGAAGCCAAGATGCAACAATCTAGATCAACCCCTCTTAGAGACACAACTCAAATTATGACTTGTATGCCTTCTCACATGTTTGAGCCCCATTGGTACACCATTGGAGAGTCATCTTCACAACAATTACAACCTCAAACATTTTCGAAGACTTACAAAGAACAATCCAAAGAAGACTTATCAGAATTTTGAGATACACATGTATGGGATCAATTCGAGAGAATTGTTTTATCTGATCCTAATCACCACTTCTTGTACCTTGCCCACATGGGAGCTAAATTACCAAGAGATTTTGAAATATCTACAATTAGAGAGCATGATCCAAACACTCCTGTTGTTATTGCAAAAGGACCATCCACTATAGTCACACCATCTCATACCATATTACAAACTCCATCTTCCAACCCATCTCTTTCTTTGCCTATTGTTACTTCATTTGATCCACCACATTCAGAGTACACTTTAGAACCTTTGATAACTCCAACCAATGCACTCCCTTTCATTTCACAAAATCTAAACATTCCACCTTTCCATGTTTCTCAGATTACTCCTTCTCCCACCATGACCATATCAATGCCTCAAGTAACGCAAGTTGTCCATGTTTCCCAAGTGCAAACTCCTCAAACATCACAAGATATCCCCATATCCCATATTCTGCAAGCATCCCAAGCTATCCAAACAACACCAACAGTTCAAGCTTCACAACCATCGCAATCCGCTATCCCCATTACATCACATGTGGACACCACATCTCATATTCCTACCACTACTAATATGATCTCCACTATCTCTACTAATCCATCCAATACATCATACAACCCCAATGTTAGTCTTATTGACATGAGTGACCCACCTATTGTTTCTCAAGCTAATCATAGCACTACAGTCTCTTATGTTGATCAACTTACATCCATTCTACCATCTTCTTATAATCCTTCACAAACCATCAATCCATCTTATACTACCCAAGGTTTGCCTATTGTCACCCAACACATGACATATACCAATCCCCATGTTGTCCAAAATACAAACCCAAGTGTCCATCCTTCTTTCGCATCCACCAATCCTTCCATCACTTACCATGTCACAAATCCAACTTCAAACTCACAACCATGAACTAACGCCAATACATCTTCCACTTCCCATGTGATGCAAAACCTTGGTGTTACTTCATCACAATATACCCAACCACTGCTTGTGTCTCAAGGATAGCAATCGGCAACCACATATTTGTCGCATACCAATACTTTGACATACATTGTGAGTACGCAACCTCAACAAATGATCATGGCTTCATATTTTCCACAACAACAATCTCAATATACATCATACCATGCCTCACCTCCCAACCAATGACCCCCTTTGCAATAACATATTTTATCTCTAGCGGATGTTCAACAAATGATTAACCAAGCTATAGGACAAAGCAAGAAGACATTTTCCTTAGAAAAAATATGTGCTTATCCATTTGACAAGTCACTCCATATGACACCTTTTCTGCCACACTTTGAAATTCCACAATTTGACAAATACAAAGGAAAAGGAAATCCGGAAGACCATCTTAGAGCATTCTTGTGGCATGTCTTGATGTTGCTCATGACAATACATATCTTTTGAGACTATTTCCCCAAAGCTTAATAGGACAAGCTCTTGAATGGTTCTCTCATTTACCTCCAAGCATAAAGTCTTTTGTGGAGTTAGCAAATAAATTTTGATCACACTTCACTTTTAACATCGAACATGAAGTAAACATGAATGACCTTGTCAACAATAAACAACGCAATGGTGAAGCCTTCTCTTCATTTACTCAACGATGAAATAACATGGCTAGCAAACTATTATGGGAAATACCTAAAAAGAAACAACTCGATATCTTTGTTCAAAATCTCCTTCCGGAGTTGTCATTCCAACTACAATTGCAAAGTGCTGGCACCTTTGATGAACTTGTTTCCAAAGGAAGCATCATTGAGCGAGCTTTAATTGCTAAAGGCACTATCAAGATTTTTCACGATAACAAAGAATATCCTCAAAATTCCAACGATAAGTCTCTCTTTTGGAACAAAAATAAGAATGTTCTCAACAACGGTGTTGTGGACGCAAAGAACATACAAACTATGAAAGCTCCCATCAACATTCAAGCTGCTTCTACAACAACTCAACCTTTTCAACGCACTCGACAATGACAAACATCAAATTCTCGCTGACAATTTACACCATTAGCAGAACCTATGGAAGTTGTCTTTCAAAAGCTTCTCCAAGTGTGCAATATTACATTACCGGATGCACCACCTAACAATGAACTACTCTTTAAAGTTCCTTAGTATAAAGAAAATGAGTATTGTGATTACCATAGAGTTAAAGGACACAAAACAAATGGTTGTATGCGCTTAAAGCATGTTATCCAAGATTGCATGGATCAAGGTTTAATCAAAATTACACCTTCAACAACTCAACCTGCACAGCAACCAACATCAAATTATGATCTAGATGCTTTCAAGAATCCATTTCCATCTCATGATAAACCAAGTAACCCTCATGTTGGGAATGCCATTCAGTACAACTATGAATCATCTACTATTGGCTGCATTGACCATGCTCACATTTCTACCATTACCATTCAAGGCAAAGCACCCGATTGTACTATAACTGTGTATGAGGAAAATAGACTATGTTTGAATGATAAAATCAATACAAATCAAAAGCCCATAACATAAAGAGAACTAATATAAACAAAAGCCATTACCAATAAATCCAATGAAATAAGAAAGCTTTTACCTAGATTATTTTGTTCTCTTTGTCGATATGTGGATTGCTCAATAATGCTGCAAAACTATATTTGCAACAAGCAAGTAAAGTGCTCAAAGTGCTCAAAGATCAATGTCAAAAGATCGTAAACTTGCTCAATCGATGCGATGTATGCTCAAAGCGTTGTTAAAGGATGCTTGAGAATAAGTGATCGAAGAGGAATTGTGAAGGAGATGAGGGGGGTTTATATAGGTTTCAATAGAGATCGATCAATGGTCCAGATAATTCAAAAGAATTAATGGAGGAGATAAATCAAATAACCATGATGAATGTGCACACGACATGTGTCAATCCATAAGGATATTTTTAGTAAAATATGATGAAAACAAGATTGATTGAATAGATAACTCAACTTGTAATTTTGCCTTTTTTAGAGTTCTAAAAATAAGACTGATTGTGCACATGAGTTAACAAGACTTTTTAAGAGGAATTGGAAGATAACTAAAAATTAAATAAATAAATTTATTTAATTGTTTGTGCATGATTGAGGAATAGAAGATTATAAATAAAATACTTCATTTTATTTATTTTTAGAGGATTGAGATAATTTAAATAAATTTACATGATTTATTTAAATTTAGAAGAACAAGTGATTTTAATTAAATAATGTAAATTATTTAATTGTAGATAAGATAGAATTGGATGAATTAATTAAATAATTGGATTTATTTAATTAATGGAGACTTGAAATTTGAAAGAGGATAATGATTTAATTAAATAATTAAAATTATTTAATTTTGGTGGAATATATAGGAATTTAATTTAATTAATTAAATAAAGAAGATTTGTTTAATTAATGTTGAAAGTATGTGATTTAGAAGAAAGAGATGAAATTAATTAAATAATTAGATTATTTAATTAACGCTAAATGGAGTTGATTAGACAGATTAGATGAAATGCAAGTGATGTGATGACTTGGTCATTTTTGGGTGTCTACATTTTGCCCCTCTTTGATGCACTGCAGTTTACAGCGTTGCATCAAAGAAAATGATTGTTGAAGATATGATACAATTTATTGATGCCCTAGTGTAGATAGTTTCTCTAGTGTAGCTAGTTGCCCCAGCGTAGCTGGCATAGGGTGCCCCCTCGGGAGGAAAGATAGGGAAGTGACAGAAGAACTGTGTTGACACTTGACTAGGAGATTTTGTTGGAGATAGACAAGGTTGGGTTGATGATAGAAGAAAGGAGATAGGAGAGAACATGAGAGAAAGACTATTGATCGATCATTGATTTGAAAATGATATAAGGCCATGGGTAAATGGATGGGTAAATGATGAGCTTGTTGCATTGGTTTCACAATTGTATATAAAGAGCAATCCTTATTTTTGATGTAGCACATGGATAGTTCACCACCAAGGTATAAAAGACCAAGCTACTATAATATCTAAGTGCATGGACGTTGACTCTGCAAGCAACCGGTTTGAACTTAGATCCCTTAGACATACTATGACCTTGTTGGTACATGTGAATGAGCCATAGTCTTGAACATAAAATAAACTTCAATACATGTAAATGCAAGAAGAATATTAATATGTAAGATGCTAGGTTGTAACACACACAAGATAAATATATTTCCAAGAAAGATACTAAAGATCATTCCTCAAACACGGCATACAAAAGAAATGACTATGCCCCCAATTTGTACCACATTGCAACATACTAAGATTATAGATAAATCAAGGTAGCCTTGAATAGGTAATGGACAAAGGAACAAAAGATAAATCAAAAAGCAAATTGACTGACTAACAAAGTAATCATACAACCAACATATTCTCTTGCCAAAGAGGTTGCTCAGGATAGATTGGATAGGAAAGATAGCAACCTTATCGTAGGAACTCTGTGTCCATTAAAGTGGGCTATCTACCTAAAAAGACAATGCCTTGTTGTAGGAGACGCGTGTGTTGGTCTCAACAATGGAACACTCTACAAAAGACAAGCTTGTTGATCTGTTGTTTGGTTGAGATTGATTTAGCTGATGCTGGCTATCAATACGCAGCACAGTAGATGACTCTGGAAGAAAGTTGCTTTGCTTCAGGTTTGCTAAGAACTTTTGCTTTGAAAGGATGCACTAGCTTGTTGTTTTGCTGCTTGAGTTAGTCAAGTCGAGGCGAAAGGATTTTGATAAATGAAAGACTAGAAAGATGACATGCTAATGGGTTGAGATGGGTGAAGAATGTTGAATCATATGTTCTTGAGTACTGGATACATCCTTCATATTCCAGACTGCCTACATACCCTGTATCCACGGGATCAAGGCACATTACAAGGAAAGAAAAAATGATAATATGTAGTTCTGGATAGAGTGATGAGTGGGTCAAGGTGAAAGGAGGAGATCTTACATATCTAGGTACTAGAAACTTCATATTCCAAACTGCCTACATACCCATATCCATCGGATCAAGGTACTTGAAGATTGAAATGAGATGATATGTAGTTATGGTTGGTGTGATGATGTAGGAAAAGTGTTGGGAAGATTACAGCCTTATCGTAGGAGTGATGTGTCCGTTAAAGGGTATTATCTACAGAAAGGAGAAAGATTGAAGTGTTTAGTGAACCACGAATAAGGACCCCTTCCTAGACCTAGGTTAAGGAAAGAGTTGCCCCCATTCAGGTAGAGGAAACTGCGTGGATGACTGACAAAGACATAGAAAGCTTTGACCTAGGACAAGATAGTGCTAACTGTTGACACAGATCAAGATGTGGGATGACGATGATGGACATTGACAAATTTCCAAGTTATATTAGATAGGGAGATGGAAATGCAAACAAGGTCAATGGTTTTATTATGGATGGATGGATGAGTTGCGTTGTCAAAAAAATGGAATGAACAAGACTCGATAGAGGATGGATGTTGACTCTACACATAGCACCTGTTTGCTAGGTTTTCACTATGGTACTTATCCAAGGCACCTATTTACCAAGTTTTCACCACAGGATGGATTTTTTTTTTGGAATACTCTGGGGATCAGGCATAGAACTTCTTGAGATGAACACTGTTAAGTGGATCATCCAGAGGAATGCCATCTGGTGTAGGTAAAGTATAAGCTCCTGATCCATATGCTACTATCACAATAAAGGGACCTAACCAGTTAGGCTCAAACTTGCCCTTCTTTTCTCGGTTTGCTTAATTTCTCTGATTCTCTTTGAGGACAAGATCACCAACTTGAAACCATCTTTCTTTGATCTTTTTGTTGTAATTACACTAGAGGCAGTTTTGATAGACATGGAGATGATTAAGTGCGGCAAGGTGTCTTTCATCTAGTAGTTCTATCTCAACTAATCTGGAAGTAGGATATTCCTCTCTGCTAATCAGGTTCTGCATGGATACTTTGAGGGATGGGATCTTAACCTCTATGGGTAGGATGGCTTCAGAGCCATAGACCAAGGCATAAGGTGTGGCACCAGTTGGTATTCTGATACTAGTGTGATAGGCCCATAGGTTGGGATTGAGTTGCAGGTGCCAATCACGACTAGCTTCATTGACCATTTTCTTGAGGATCTTAAGAATGGTTTTATTGGAAGCCTCAGCTTGGCCATTACTCTGTGGATAGTAGGGAGTTGAAAAGTGATATTGGATATTGTATTGTGTGCACAAGGCATGGACATCTTGGTTCTTAAATGGTCTCCCATTATCAGTGACAATGGCTTGGGGCATACCATACCGGTAAATAAGGTAGTTAAGGATAAACTTGGCTATTGGCTTACTGGTGATATAGGTCATGGGAATGGCTTCAACTCACTTCGTGAAGTACTCAGTGGCAGTAATGATGAACTTATGGCCATTGGATGAGGATGGGTGGATTTGTCCTATAAGGTCGAGACCCCATTGAGAAAAAGGCCATGGAGTTGTCACAGGTTGTAATTCATGTGCTGGTGCGTGAATCAAATCTCCATGCTGCTGACATTGTAGACACTTCTTAGTAAACTGTAAAGCATCTTGTTCTATTGTAAGCCAATAGTAACCTATTTGGAGTATCTTCTTAGTGAGATTAGGACCGATAGAATGTGCACCACAGACACCTTCGTGTATGTCTCGTAAGGTAGCTTCAGCTTCTTCCACGTTAAGACATCGTAAGAGGATACCATCGAGACTCCAGCGATATAGTGTATCACCCAAAATGGTGTAACAAGAGGATCGTCGAATAAAGGTTTTGCATTGGGTGGATGAAAGGTTAGAGGGAAAAGTACTATTTTTAAGGTATTCATAGATATCTTCGTACCATGGGGAATTGGGACCAACAAGTTCATAGATGATTTCAGTAACTGGAACATTGATGGATGGTATCAACAACTCCTCGATCAAGAATTCACATTTCGATGTATTTGCAAGCATGTCGATAAGTGACCCTATAGAAGCCATAGAATCTGTAGCCTTGTTATTATCTCTTAGAATTTGCTCAAATGTGATGCTAGAGAAGTGTAGTTTGTAGGCATCCACTAGCTGCTTAGAGGGGACCAACTTTTCATCTTTTGTTTGGTACTCATTTGTGACTTGTCGAATGACTAGTTATGAGTCTCCATATACCTGTAATTTTGTGATGTCCCATTGAACTACTGTATTGAGACCTATGAGGAGTGCTTCATACTTGGCAATGTTATTGGTGCAAGGGAATGCAAGCCGATATGACTTTGGAATATAGTCATTTTGAGGTGTGATAAAAAAGATGTCGGCCCCTAATCCATGTTGTGTGTAGGAACCATCAAAGTACAACTTCCACAATATTGAGTCAAAAAGAGTGAAGAGATTCTCATCTGGAAAGTCTGCTAGTTGATCTTATAGGGCTTGTCCTTTGATTGCTTTACAATCCATATACTCAATGTTGAACTCACTAAGGATCATGACCCATTTAGCTAGTCTATCTATAAGAGCTACCTTTGCTAATAGATACTTCAATGGATCAATTTTGGCTATAAGATTTGTGTGTTGGTTTAACATGTAATGCCGCAACTTTTGGGAAGCAAATACTATTGCTAAACAAGCTCTTTCCATTGGTGAATAATTGATTTCATATCCCACCAAGGTTCGAATGATATAGTAGATTGCATGCTCTTTTCCTGACTCATCATTTTGTGCCAGAAGGGACCCTAGGGTTGAAGTTGTAGTTGAGATGTATAATATCAAAGGTTTATCGGCAACTGGTGGAACCAATACAGGAGGTGTAGCTAGAAACTCTTTGAGCTAATCAAATGCTACTTGACACTTATCATCCCATCAAAATAAGACATCCTTTCGGAGCAAGTGTTGAAATGGTTGACATTTATCTACTAGTTGTGAGATGAAATGCCTAATGGACTGCAATCTTCCCTGAAGGCTCCTTAATGCTTTGAGGTTCTTTGGTGGAGGCATATCCACTATAACCTTAACTTTTGTAGGGTCTACTTCAATACCTCTGTGAGATACAATGTATCCCAACAGCTTCCCTGATGTTACATGAAAGACACACTTCTTTGGATTGAGGTGCACTTGGTATTTCTCGAGCCTGTCAAAGATCTATCCTAGAACTTGTATGTGATCTGCCCTAGAAGATTTAGCTAGTATGTCATCCACATAGTCCTCCATGATATGATGAAAGAGATCATGGAATATCACTGTCATTGCTATTTGATAAGTTTCCCCTGCATTCTTTAGACCAAATGGCATGACACACCAACAATAGTTACCCCAAGGACAAGTAAAAGTTGTTTTATGTTGATCTTCTTCTGCTATCCTTATCTGATTGTAGCCTGAGAATCCATCCATGAGAGAAAGCATTTCATGACCTACTGTCAAGTCTACTATGAGGTCAATGTTCAGTAGTGGAAAGTCATCCTTGGGACATGCTTTGTTAAGATCTCTAAAATCATTACACATGCAGATGCGCCCATTGGGTTTAGACACAGTACAATGTTTGAGACCCAATCTGAATAGTCAATAGGTCGGATGAACTTTGCATCTAACAACTTATGTATTTCCACTTTTACTAAGAGAGCTATCTGTGGGTGCATCTTCCTCAGCTTTTGCTTGATAGGTTTAATTGTTGGATCTATTATGAGATAATGAACCACTAGCTTAGGGTCTAACCCTGGCATATCAACATAGGTCCACACAAAGTTGATGGTTCTCTGTAAGAAGAATTTGTTAAGATTCTTGCACTCTATTTCTGATAATGATGCTGCTAGGAATGTGGTCTTTAGATTTTGCTCTGTGCCAAGGTTTATCTCTGTAGAATCTTCCACTAGGAGAGCTGACTTCTCTTGATACTTAGATGGTAGGGGAAGGTCAAATCCTCCATCCTCAGGTTCCACTATTGGGTTTTCACCGTTGGATACGTCCTTTGTTTTTATTGTTTTGTGATCAGGAGGTGCCACAGTGTGGTTTTCACCTAGAGATCTTTCTTTATTTTTACTTTTGCGACTGGAGGATTTGGCATTCTCACCAAAATAAGTTGTTGGCTCTAGTTCCATTACAAAACCTTCTTTATGATCACCAAGAGGGATACCTTCCTGAAGTCCCATGAACTTAGCTATAGCTTCGTCATTCTAAAATACATCTATAACGGGGGACCCTTGTTGGTCCCAATCGATAAGTTTAGGGTAGATAAGTGTTATTTTCTAGGTGTTTGTGGTGGAGTTTAGGGATATGAATGATAGCATAAATATGGAGGATTCTGTAAATAGGTCATTCATATGGAGGGAAGAGTCATCAATGGTATCCTCATCAGACGTCAAATCTACGAGAGAAGTTTCAGCCACCTTGTCGAGGATACCCTCGATGTCCAAGGCACGTGGTACCTTTCTACCAAATCCTAACCCCTTCTTGTCTAGTTTCTTTGTCACACTAATGGGCTCCATTGTTCCTTGATTCTATTTTCCAAGGTCACCTTTGCCTTTATAGCCCATGTTTTTGACTATCCTTAAGCCATTGCCATATTGCTTGACTGGTATTGTGACTGGTTCTTTCTCCTTATAGAGCCAAGTAGAGATATCTTCAATAGTTTCCTCTTCTAATAATTTTCCCTATTGGAATTGGGTTAAATATGCTGCGGGAGGAATAGCTACTTTTTTAGTTTTCTTTGGCAATGGGTGGTTGGTCGTAAGATTTAGGGGATAAAGGCATCTGCCCTACACAACAAGATTTTGAGATTTCATAGGTTCCAAGGCCTATATCATGGATGTGAGCTTTGATTTCAGGAAGAGGATTAGGTTCACTTGTAGAGGTTTGTGTTAGATTTTTAGGATCGACATATAGTGGGGATTCAAGGGCTTTGTCAATTTGAGGCACTTGGTTGCAATTCTTATAACTGCCTTGCAAGACATGACAAAATTCAAAAGGATTGGGTTCTCCTGGGATAGTGATCTCTATACCATTGAATGGGAACTTTAGAGACTGATGGTACATGGAGGGGACAACTTTCATTGCATGGATCCATAGGTGGCCTAGGATAATGTTGTAAGGTAGCTCAATGTCAAGGACTTGGCACCTGGTTTCAAGCATGACGGGGCCCAGTTGTATAGGCAAGTGGATAACACCTTCTAAGCGGCATTCAGCATCATCATATCCCTTGATTGTAATACTTTGATCAGTGTTGACATGATCCTTAGAGTATCCCAATTGCTTAAGTAACTTTAAAGAACAGATGTTGAGACCAGCACCACCATCTATGAGTATGCGTTTGATTTTGCATTTATGGATGAGAACCTCAATATTAAGGGCATCATTGTGACACAGATCATGGGATGGAAGGTCTTTCTTAGAGAAAACCACATTGTAGTGTGAATCAATGTTACCTACTATAGCTCAAAAATCCATGACCGCTATGTTGTTAAGAACCGAAGACTCTTGGAGGGCTTTTTCTAACACCACCTTATGTTCGGGTGATGACCGTAGAAGGTCCAAGATAGAGATCTGTGCTAGTTTTTTCCCTAGATGTTTGACAATATTATAATCAAATTGAGCTGGGAGACTAGATGTAGGACCACGAATGGTGACATGGCCATGACGAGTTGTAACAACGCAATCCGTAGATTTGCCTTTGATTGTGAGGGTAGATACTCGACTCTCTTCAAAACAACCCACAATGGAGTCAAAGGAAGTGGAAGCATGATTAACACCTTTACCTTTATTTGGAGGAGGTGGACCATGGTGAGGGAATGGTTCCTTATACATGTTGAGGTCTTTGTTCGTGTGTTGAGCTAGTGGTTCATCTTCAAAAGAGATTTGGTTGCCCTTGATGAGATTTTGGATTAGGTGCTTGAGTTTCATGCATGATGCGGTTCTATGCCCTTTGCTCCTATGGAATTCACAGTATTCATTTTTTCTATACCGTGCGGTTTTGTAAATAGGTTCGCCATAAGGGGGAGCATTAGGTAGGGTGATGAGGCCTTTGTGTAAAAGCTTTTGTAGGATCGACTCTATGGGCTCTCCCAAGGGAGTGAATTGACGCCGCGGAGGGCAATCTTGTTAAGGCCGCTCTTGTTGTCGTTGCTATTGGTTTTGATAAGGTTGCCTTTGTTGTTGCTGCTGTTGAGGTGGAGCTTGACTTGGTTTGGAAAGATGAAGTGGTGTTTGCAATGTTTGGACATGTTTAGAATCGACCACTCCATCATTGACCATGTTTTTATTTTTTGTTCCAAAACTTTGGTTTATCATTTGTTTGTTGTTGAGGAGCATTGTCTTTAGTTTCTTTGAAGATTTTGACCACACCTTTAGTAATGAGGGCCTTTTCGATGTTGATTCCCTTGTACATGATTTTGTCGAAGGTTGAAGCACTAAGAATTTGCAAATGAAAACCTAACTCTTGGTTGAGGTTCAAAAATATGCTAACAAGCAGTTTTTCAGGTATCTTGAATGGGAATTTGCTAGCCATTTGTCTCCATCGTTGAAGGAAAGAAATGAAAGTTTCTCCATTTTTCTATTTGTTGTTGCATAGATCAGTCATGGAGATCTCATGCTCTGCGTTGTAGGAAAAATGGGTGGAAAATTTCTCCACAAGTTTGTTAAAAGATTTGATACTCGTGGGGAGGTGTGAGAACCATTCTATAGCTTGACCTCCAAGATTGCGAGGAAAGAGACGCATAAGATATGTGTAGTTATGTGAGACCTCGAAGCAAGCAAGATAGAATTCCCTGAGATGGTCTTTGGGTCTCCTTTTCCTTTGTATTTATCAAATTTGGGAATAGTGAAATTTTGAGGAAAGGGATCATGGGTAATGATCGATCAAAAGGATAAGGACACACTTCTTCTAAAGAGAAGGTTTTCTTGGTGTGGCCAAATGTAAGATCTGATAGTTGTTGTTGAACCTCTGCAAGTTTTAGCTCCATAGTCATGGGAGGGTTTGGAAACATCTCCTGTTGTCCTAGAAGTGGTTGTTGTTGCCCATATGGTAGATTGTAGTGTAAGCCATGGGTATTGATGTTATAAGGGTAGTATGATTGGTTGGGATCATATGTGTTGTATGTTGGGTTTAGATTGGGTTGGAATTGGGTGCTTTGATTTGGAATAGGTGGGGGTGGCACTAGGTAAGAATGTAGGCTTTGTGATGGTTGGAGAAAAGAATTTGGTGGCAAAAAGCTAAAGTTCGTTCGATTAGGTTACGGTTGTGGAACATAGCTTTGGGAAGTTTGGTTTTGAGAATGCTGAGGGTGGATAGGCAAGGTGTTGAAAAAGTTTAGCGCTAATGATCATCGTGGAGGAGGGACATAGGTAGATGTGTTTTGTGATGGCTGAGGTTGATTGAGGATGAGCGTAGAAGAATGTTGTGGTTGGGATTGCACAACCCTGGTTGGTTGAAGGATACGAAGGTTTGATGATGTTGGGGGTGGTGTTTGTTGAGACCCTTGTTGTATGGTTACAAAAGTGTTTCCCGAATTGTAATTTGGTGGGAAACATTCTCGTGATGGGGTAGCCAAGTTTCCACTTACGAGTGGTGTGGGCATTCTAGGAGTTTGTTGTATGTTTGATCGAGCTATGGTGGTTTGTTTGGCTAGCTCTGCTTGACGTTGGAGAGTCTCTTGTTGATTTCTGTAGATCTCCATAGGAGTCAGAAGTGGTGATATGGCCTTCTTTCCTGTTGGGTTTTGATAAAGGGGATTCTCATATTGTGCAATCGTTCTCCCTTGTGAGCTTTGTTCATGTAAGGGCGTGGTCACTGTTGACATGGTTTGGACCACATGTATGGCATTTTGGTTATTGTTTGTGTCCTTGAGATTGGATAAATCAAAATCTTGAGGTAATTTGGCTCCTTGCTCTACAAGCAAGCGAAAGAAATGATCTTGGTTCTCACTAAGGATTTTGTCAAAGGCGGCCATGGCTCTAGGATCTTGTATGAATTTATCAAGATCTTGCCCATCTTCTTGAGAGGATTGACCTATTTCAAAGTGTCACTCTTCTTGAGATGGGGCTTGATCTACGGTATAACCTTGTGGAACAAAATCCTGAGGCATGCCGATGGTATAGTGAGGTGTACTTACCAAAGTGACTCTACCTTCTTGAGGATTGTTTGGTTGGTCAAGCTGTGACATGTTTGGAGAGTTGGTCAATCTTTCCACGGGTGTCCTAGGAGTATCTTTGGGAGTAACGTTGGACAGGCTTGATTGTGGTGTGTGAGGAGGTGATTTGTGCTTCCTAGGGACAACTTGCTTGGACTTCATAGTTTGCTGGAGTCTAGTGGTTACCATGGAATACACTAGGATAAAAGATGGGATTCTGCTTGTTTTTTGGAAAAGACAAAATTTTGATGCACAATTTACTGGACCAAAGGCGCTATACTGTTTGACCAGAGGCGCAAGACTATGCAACCAAAAGCGTGCTATTGTAATACCAAAGGTGATGGACTGAGCTACCAAAGGTGAGGTACTGATATACCAAAGGCAAGCTACTATGACCAAAAGTGAGCTATTGTTATACCAAGGGCGCTAAAGTAGGGTTGCCAAAGGTGAGGTACTGTTATACCGAAGGCGAGCTATTGTACTACCAAAGGTGAGCTGTTGTAATACCAAAGGCACTAAAGTAGTGTCTGATGCTTTAAAAAGACAAATTTTGATAGATTTGGTTTTGTTTCTGATTGGATTTTTCTTTGGCAAGAGAAAACATAGCAAACAAAGTTGGCAAAAGGGATTGACACAATAGATAGTGTATGTTTGAGGCTTACAAAAAAGCCCAATGTTTCCATAGGTATAAGACAAGTGCAATCAATATCAAACACTTTTTATCCCTAGAGACAAGGTTTCATTGCAGTAGATTAGCTCACAACTTAATACTCCATCGATAAAAATGTCATTCCATAAAGGTGTTAGACATTTTATATCTTTGCGAGAGACGATAGGTAGGGATATCTCACCCTCCCTTTGGAAAGCTCAAGTAGGTCACAAGAGCTTTATGGCTGAGGGAATGCTATCTCTTCTCAAGGGAGCCAATGGTGAGTATCTTAAGGGCTTAAATTGATTCCCCTTGCACTGATGATTATAGTAATGTATGGAGGTAGATCGGGTAGTCACTATCTAGAATGGTTCTTAGTAACTTTGAGGGACCAACGCATTACAAGCAATGCGACATGCTACTAAAAGCTTTAACCAATCCTACTAAGAGTATCAAACACTTCGCTTGATGTAAAAACCGTTTCCACAAAGAACTAGTACACCTCTTTTCAGTTTGGCACCATAAGGTAAGGCTGACGTCAGTTAGGACTTGGCTTTCACCTTATCCCTCTTATATAGCGGTTCAAAGGAAAACTCCGCTTAGGGTCATCCTTTTTGGATGAAACGCAATCCAAAAGCAGGCCCTTCTAAAGGAATAACTAAAATGTAAGAGCAAGCACATCAAACAAAGGCTCAATTGTCCCATTATAAGAAAAATAAGGTGCAACTAAATTAGGCACACACACATTTGTAGTAATTAATTGTCCCTTATGAAATTGAAGTGTTTGGCATTCATGTCCATTGTCCCTTAGAAAATTGAAGTGTTTTCGCATACATGTCAATTGTCCCTTAAGAAAACAATATGTTCCTAAGACTTAGATTACAAAAGTGATTTGTTCAATTATCCCTTAAGAAAGCAATATGTTCCACAGACTTAGTTTGCAAAGATAATTGTTCAATTATCCCTTAAGAAAGTAATATGTTTCTAAGACTTAATGCGATAGATTTGTCAATTTCTTCAAAGCTCGTCCTACATGCACATGTTAGAGAAACCAATTTGTTCTATTTGAGTGATAAGAAGTTACAAAAAGTGATATTAGGTCCACACAAACTCAAAAGTTAGCAAGTGTTTGAAGTCATAGATTGAAGATGGGCCAATGAGTGGACTTTAAAAAAATAGAACTCAAAAAATCCATAAAACAATATTACCACTATGTAGAGGATAGAAAAATATCAACTTTAAAAAAAAATATCACCTGAATCCAAGTCCATTTGTGAAAGTTATGAAGCTTGGAAAGTCTAAAAACTGTGACGAAATAGAGACAGCAGTGAGAAAATTAATTTTCTGAAAAAATAGAGAATTTTGAGAAAAAACCAATTTCACCACGATGTAGATCACGAAATTCTAGCCTATTTTTTTAAAAAAAGTACTGAAATACGTGTCCGTATGACCAAGATAATGAGGTTTGAAAATCACCTATTGGATCAAAATGCTCAATGAAGAGGGGTCTGTCTTAGCCCCCTGTGTCTGGCTCTTGGTCACTGATGTGACCTGCTACTGGGCTAAAAGAATATTTTATTTTAAGATAAAATAAAATAATGTTACCCCCTTTTTAAAACATAAATTAAAAACACAAATAACATATTCTAAAAAAAACCTTTTTCTTTTTAAAAAGAATCTTTTAAGAATAGAGAAACAATTTTAAAGAAACTTAAAATTTGAAGGTACGTACCTGCTGTAGCAGAGGTACAACCCTGCACACAAGTACAAACATGGATAGATTCCTTATTGGGTTTGTCTTTTTTCTTTTTTTTTTTTTTCTTTTTTTTTTTTGATTTCTGCTTTTTTATTTTTAGTTTTTTTTTTTTAAACAAAAAACTTTTAAAAAAATTAAAAATTAAAAAAAAAATTTACTATCCCTGCATAGCATGCCTCAGGTTGCGTGCCTGGGGCAAAAAAAATTTGCCTCACTTTTACCTGCACTGAAATAGGTCAAATTATATGTTTATCTTTGCCTCTCAATCCTTCCGAACACAACCGTGATGTCCGTTTTTGCCCAACAAACTTCCTTTAAAAATTCATGTTCGGATCTCTCCTAGAAAAAGAATTAAAAACCTGTGAAATCAAACTAAAAAAATTCCACAAATTTGATATTAGATCAGGACCAATGGGTCCCACCGGGCGTGCCAGAATGTGTATGAGGAAAATCGATTATGTTTAAATGATAAAATCAAAACAAATCAAAAGCCCATAACATAAAGAGAACTAATCTAAACAAAAGCCATTACAAATAAATCCAATGAAATAAGAAAGCTTTTACCCAGATTGTTTTGTTCTCTTTGTCGATATGTGGATTGCTCAATAATGTTGTGAAACCATATTTGCAACAAGCAAGTAAAGTGTTCAAAGTGCTCAAAGATCAATGTCAAAAGATCGTAAACTTGCTCAATCGATGCGATGTATTCTCAAAGTGTCGTTAAAGGATGCCTGAGAATAAGTGATCGAAGAGGAATTGTGAAGGAGATGAGGGGGGTTTATATAGGTTTCAATAGAGATCGATCAATGGTCCAGATAATTCAAAAGAATCAACGGAGGAGATAAACCAAATAACCATGATGAATGTGCACACGACATGTGTGAATCCATAAGGATATTTTTAGTAAAATATGATGAAAACAAGATTGATTGAATAGATAACTCAACTTATAATTTTACCTTTTTTAGAGTTCTAAAAATAAGACTGATTGTGCACATGAGTTAACAAGACTTTTTAAGAGGAATTGGAAGATAACTGAAATTAAATAAATAAATTTATTTAATTGTTTGTGCATGATTGAGGAACAGAAGATTATAAATAAAATACTTCATTTTATTTATTTTTAGAGGATTGAGATAATTTAAATAAATTTGCATGATTTATTTAAATTTAGAAGAACAAGTGATTTTAATTAAATAATGTAAATTAATTAATTGTAGATAAGATAGAATTGGATGAATTAATTAAATAATTGGATTTATTTAATTAATGGAGAATTGAAATTTGAAAGAGGATAATGATTTAATTAAATAATTAAAATTATTTAATTTTAGCAGAATATAGAGGAATTTAATTTAAATAATTAAATAAAGAAGATTTGTTTAATTAATGTTGAAAGTATGTGATTTAGAAGAAATAGATGAAATTAATTAAATAATTAGATTATTTTATTAACGTTGAATGCATGTGATTAGACAGATTAGACGAAATGCAAGTGATGTGATGACTTGGTCATTTTTGGGTGTCTACAGTAACTACTCGAAGAGGTCACGTTACCATTTAAGGAGTACTTGTCCATCCTCCTCGACTGTCCTCTAGCTATAATATCCTTGATCACCTTGGCAAAACACCTATGCACATTTCCATTCTTGAGTTGCTTCACATATCCCTTGCTCACAAATCTATCCTTGACAAAGCTTTACATGAATCTTCAATACCTAACGATATTGACACCACACAATTTCAATCTATGGTTGCTAGCATTGCAGCCCCTTGTCATTTAACCTTGTCTGACAAAGATCTTCAGCCCTCCATTCATCCTTCACACAACAAAGCCCTCCACATCGAAGTGTTTATCAAACAATGCCATATCAAATGAATCTTAGTGGATGGTGGAGCTAGTCTTAATATATGTTCCTTGAAATTAATAAAACAATTGGGATATTATGAGAAAGATGTTGACACTTCCAAGGTCATTACTATCAAAGCATATGATGATGCTGAGAGAGATACGAAAGGGATTATTTACTTACCTATTCAAGTCAAGACGATCACTACTGAAACCCATTGTCAAGTCCTTGATATTGAGCTTCCTTATAACATCATCCTTGTCCATCCATGGATCCATGCCCTTAAAGCAGTTCCTTCTACATACCATCAATGTCTTAAATTTCCACATAACAGTGTTGAGATTACTATCCATGCTCATCCCAATCCATTTGAATTTTACCATGCTTTTTAAGCTAAATATCAGAATCCAACCGCATTCCTATCAACACCGAAGCATACCCATCTTCATCATATGTAGATCCATTTGTCCTACTCAATCCATCATCTAGTAAAGCCACTTCCAATCTTTGTATCAAGTACACCGAACATGATCCTGGTGAGTACACATTGCAAGAATCTTCATCCATGT
Organism: Cunninghamia lanceolata; assembly: GCA_027924645.1. Lineage (NCBI taxonomy): Eukaryota > Viridiplantae > Streptophyta > Pinopsida > Cupressales > Cupressaceae > Cunninghamia > Cunninghamia lanceolata. Next base: position 605,636 of record BSBN01000814.1, read on the forward strand.
CCATTTCTAAAACAGAAGCTGGATCTTCTTTGGTAAGAGAGACTTCTAACTCTGATACTATTGATGACTCCTCCTTTCATCTCACCAATCTTTTTCTGGCGTCCTCTATCTTCATGATTTCTACAACCCCTTCTCCATCTAGTGATGAACTCAAGTCTAGTTCTCCAAACACTCCTAGTCCCAGTGTCAAATGCATGTCTCCCCAAGCTAAAGATGTTGGTAACTCCTCCATCCATCCTAAGTCCACCATTTCCTGTCAAAAACTCCATTATAAACCCCACAAGCATGTGGCTGTACATCTTCCACCATCCAATTTTCCTCCACTTCTTCCAACTCCTAAACTCCCGCCATCAACTTTACCTCTATATCCTCCACTTCTCCCATCCTATAACTTGCAAAAGTATGTGACTATACATCTTCCACCATCCAATTTACCTCCACTACTTCCAACCCCTAATAGCCCTCCATTTTCCTCACCTCCATTGTTACCAACACCTATTTATCCATTTATCCATAATCACACTTCTTATCCCAATCATGACCAACAAATGCACATATTGTCTAAGCATAAAGCTTCCACTCATTCCACCAACCCCTCTTCTTTCAAATCCATGGGATTCAAAAATAAAAATTTGGATGCCTCTACTTCTAAAACCAAAAATCCTACCAAGAATCCTAAACATTGTCATGCCTTAGGGCATCAAAGCAAAGAATCATAGCCTAATACATCTAAAAGGCTAGCTGAGCCTATAACTCCACAAACAAAGCCTATGACCAAAATGGTTTGGGTTCCTACGCAAACAAGCAAGCAAGTTGATTGAGGCATCCTTATCCATCTTTCAAGAATCCCAACCATTTTCTTCCATTTCCATCCCATCCATTTAACAATCCCACAAGAAAAGAAAAAATCATAAAAAATACTAAGTATATGTGGGTTCCTCAATCACTCCATCATCCATCTCATAAGCAAGCATCTCTTTCACTTCCTACACTGCTCTTTCCATCTAAAGCTTTAATGTTTATCATGGTGTGTGCAACCGTTGGCCATGATTTTTTTCATTCTGTGTCATTTCCACATACCTCCATATGCCCAACCTTCATCCATTATCCTACATATCTTTCAATCACCTTCCTATGATCCATGCTTTTACATAAGCCTTTTATCTTAAGTCTGACATAATCCATTAGCCTTCCATCCCCTGTCTACCTAATCCATCTCCTATTCATGCAATCCCGTACCAACATCTATGAGCATAATGACATGGCCCGAGCAACAAAATTCATATTCAACGGGACTACCAACATCCATTGAACTAGCCACCTGAGTCCCTCCCATTCATTACCATGGTGAAAACCTGGCAAATAGGTGCTAGGTGTAATTGTCATCCCAGCAACCAAAAAAAATCCATCCAATAGTGAAAACCACTTTGTGGCGCTTCTGATAAGAAAAAAATAATAGTACAAGATAAATAATCCATCATTTGGTGAAAACCTTGTAAACAGGTGCCTTGGATAAGTACCATAGTGAAAACCTGGCAAACAGGCGCTATGTGTAGTGACCAACTACCATCATCTGCTTCGTTTTGTTTGATCACCACTCTTCCTAGCATACTTCACCATCTTCTCCTACATAATCCATATCATAATCCGCATTTCACCTTTTACACATATCATAACTCATTTCTCCATAATAAAAGTCTTTCTATCTTCGCCTCTGTCAATGCTAGCTATCATACTTTGGACATTTTTGGGGTAACTATATCATTTGGCACCTTAGCATCTTATACATATGCACCATTCATTGTCACTTCTCAACAATAAACCTCATCCCACACTGGGGGCACTTGTTAAGCCTTAATTGGAAGTGGATACTGCCAACTCATAACATAGCGAACACCTAAACTCATAACACAACAAACTTTCAACTTCAACCATAGCATTCATCCAACCTCAAACATGGCAAACATTTGTAACCAAGATTTGTATCTTCACAATCAATTCAAGCTCAAACAACATTGAAAAACATCAAAACATCGCCAAAAAAAAAAATTCATGAAATAAAGTGGATTCTTTCAACATCAATCATCGGCGTAATAAACAAGAACTACATCACCAACTCTATTGTTGAAGCCTTGATCCCGTGGATACAGGGTATGTAGGCAATTTGAGGTATGAAGGAAGTGCCCAGATTCAGGCAAAGACGATAGCCCTCTTTTCATCATCCATCCTCCATCTTTCTTCTAACCATCCTCCAATCTTTCATCTCACTTTCTTCTATCTTTCATCACTTACATCATCAATAAACCTAGAACTACATATTCACCATGTCTCATCATCATCGTAAATGTGCTTTGATCCTGTGGATACATGGTATGTAGGCAGTCTGGAATACGAAGGAAGTATCCAGTACTCAAGCACATATGATCCACCCCATCTTCTTCATCTTCCATCTTCTTCTCTTTGATCAACTCAATCAGGAAGTAGACTATGTGTATACTCAAAAGCTCAAGCACTTTAACCAATCAGAGTAAGCCAGAAGCTATTTGTCTGCATGCCTTAAGCCAACATTTGCTATAGCATTTTATCAATATCTTTAGCCTTCAACAGGATGTAGCTTTCCTCCCAACAAGGCACCAACTTAAACCCATCTAAGAGCACTTAAATTTGGCAAGAGAGTGTGATGACAATATCTTTTGTTTTGTCTTTTGTCCCTTTTCTATGCTTAATCAAGACTACCTTGATCTATCATATCTTGGTACATTGCGATAAAGTAAGGAATGGAGCATGGTCATATTGCTTTCGTATGCCGTGTTGGTGGGATGATCTTATTCTCTTCCTATGCATATTGGTATCTTTTATGTGTTGGGATTAGCATCTTACATATTAATATTTCTAGCATCTAAGAAGCTAAATAGTCTCTTATGCACATGAGACTATTCTATGTCAAGACTAGCTCCATACATATAACTAGCAAGGTGTCACTATGTGTAGTGGAGATAAGCTCAAACCATTGCTTGTAGTGTCAAAGTCCATCTCAAAACACTAGCTGCTATTCATATCTTTTATATGTTGGCTTAACATCTTGACCTCATGAGTTCAGACAAGATTGTAGTATGTTAGTTTTGCATTGGATATCTCGACACCTTGGTCTTCTATACCCTAGTACATAACATCCACATTCTATATCAAACATAAGGATTGCATTTCTTTTCTTGAGAAATTAGTTTTAAAGTTTCCCATCACACCATCTATTCATCTCATTATTCTCCTATATAGTCCTCAACCAAGACCAATCATCTCCCTCCATCGTCTTTTTTTTCCACATCTCTTATCCTACAAAACAAGTGTGTTAGGCATACATAGGTCCATCACATATCATATCATTACCATCTATCTATATGAATGAGTCCAAGTCATATCATTATCATTTACATATTTACATTATCATAATACATTTTTCATATTCATATCATTTGCATAAACATCCATACATAATCCCTGAAAATATAAATACAACATGCATAACCATCATAATAGCAACAGTGCATCCATTACAACATCATGTAGATAACCAACATGCCATCATATATATATACACACACACACACATATATATATATACACACACACATATATATACACACATATATATACACATACATATATATATACTTGTGTTTATATACAAGTGTCTACATATACAAGTTGAGCGATCAAAAATGTATGTACAATCAGCTCTAGGTCTCATCATGATACAACATAATATACTTAAACAATGTAGCCCTAGTAACTACTGGCAGCTCCCTCACCCAGACAACCACCACTGGGTCCTGTACCTGCCCCCTATCTCTCTTTACCCTTGAAGGACCTACTTATAGCCCCTGTCCAAACCCTAATTCTTCTATGCCCAAGCCTATTTTCTTTTGAATCATCCCATTCATCCCACCCAATCCCCATTTTCTTCATGTCAACCTTGTTTCTAGCCTTTCATCTATTGTGAGCCAACCTAGCCCTTCCTTGTTAGCCTGGTTTACCTCTTGAGGGGGCATCAACTGCCAATTACATAGCGGCATAACCTTGTTTATCAAGTAAATTATCGTATCTTCTTTGACACAATGCTCTAACAAACATTGTATCAAAGAGGGGAAAATGTAGACACCCAAAATTGACCTAATTATCATTAGCATTCAAATATCACATTAGCTATCATCTGCATTTGTCTAACACACTTGATCAATGTCCCTATCACCTATTTCTTCTATTAATTAAATAAACTCCTATTTATTTAATTAATTCATTAGCTATTTCTTGTATTTTCTATAATTTATAATTAAATAATCTTTAATTATTTAATTATCTTATTTCTATTGATTTTAATTAAATAACTCTTATTTATTTAATTAAAAATCCATCTACAAACCCACTTCCCAATTAATTAAATAAATTTTATTTATTTAATTAATTTCTCTTATCATTTATCTTCATGAGCTGACATGTGTGCCTCTTTCATTTAAAAAAGATAAATGGTACTACATCTTTTATGTAATATCTTTCATATGTAGTACTTTTTATGTACATGGGCACACATAAGCCTTATCTTCCCTCCACTTGTCATCTACACATTCACCTATGATCATCCTTTAATCTTAGCCATTCACATAGCCATCAAATCTCTGTCGTTGATTGATTTTGGTTGAGTTCTATATAAACACCCTCTTATTCCATACTACATCTATCCAGCATTCATATAGTGTCTACATTATCATCCTGAGCATATTGAGCACTTTAGCATCCATTTAGCATTTTATCATTATCATCCATCCATTAGGGTAGATTTTATTTTCATAATTGTTCATTGTTGAAAACAGCAATCCACATCATAAACAAGGAATCATACAATCTAGGTGATATTATTCTTGAATTGTATGCTTTGGTTTCATTTGGACTAGATTCTTTGATTATGGTAGGGTTAGGTTTTTATGGTTATGCTTGATCTTATTAACCTGATTTTTAACCTATCATAGATGAATAGTCTTTGATAAGGAGTAAATTATAGATTTAAAAAGATATGCAGATAAAAAGTGAACTTGACAAAAAGGTGATGAGAGGAAGAGACTCAAATAGAGGACAATAGAGTTAGATGAATATAGAAGTGAATGTTTGATGAGGATAACAAAAGGACTTGTAGATATTAATGTACTATAGTGAATCAGAGTATCCCTCTGAATTTGTTTTAACCCTTGATACAATCATATACATGTTAGTGAGATAGCCTATATGCCAGTGAGGATTGTATGGTCAGTGAGACCTCTTTGTAGCCAGTGAGGCTTTAATGGTTAGTGAGACCTGTTTGTAGCCAGTGAGGCATTTCAGAGTGGTTTTTCTTCCTCTTGAGGGTTTTCCACTCATCAAATTAGGTGTTATGTTTCTTGTTTATCTTCTTGTGTTCATGTGTCATAATGATTTGTTCTTAAGGACCTGATTCATACTTTTCATTATCATACTTGTGCATATGTGTTTAAGAGATCATTGATGTCTTCCTCTCTCTTTGTCTTGTAATTTAAAAGATGCAAAAAGTTGTAAAATTTTATACAACATTGATTCACCCCCCTCTCAGTGTTGTCTTGTACTCCAACAAGTGGTATCAGAGCATAGGTTCCCTATAGAAGTCCAACCATCTTGGGTAGGTCCTGATAGTGGAGTACTATGGGAAAGTGTAGAAGAAATAAGAGCAGAAGTAATGTCAAGTCACATACTAGTCAAAAGGTATCATCTATTCCAAACTTGGATGTTGATATACATTTAGTTGATAGAAATGTCTCACAAGTTAAGTCAGGTATTGAATTAGAGGAAGAGTTTTCTGGAGTTCCTTTCTTTGATGGTTCAGATTTCTTTGTTTGGTGTATTAGAATGCAAGTCTATCTATCTTCTTTAGGGTATGGTGTGTGTATGTCAGTTGAGAATGGGTATTGTATTTCCTCTCAATCACCTAATACTGCAAATAACAAAGAGGCTTATGAATGTAATCATATAGCAAAGAAGGCTATTCTCTCTGGATTATCTAATGAAATTTCATGTAAAGTTATACATTGTGAAATAGCGCAGGATGTGTGGAAGGAATTGACAAGAATTTATCAAGGTGATGCACTTGAAGGAGAGGACAACTTGATGTCAGAGGAAAGTGACAATGATAGAAGACATTCACATGAAGGAGATGAGGTACAATCTAATTCTGAAGAAGAAGGTCACATTATGAGTAATTATGATTAGGAGTATGATGAACAAGAATGTGAGGTTGATGTTGAAGGAGAACTCATGTGTGTTCTGGGTGAAATCAAGAAATACAAAAAGGAGAACCAGATATTAGAGTTGCAACTACAACAAGAAAAGGACTCCAAAGACAAAGTATTTTTAGACCTTGAAAGAGTATCTTCTAATCTTGAAGAAGAAAGAAATTAGATTATAGACTTAAAGAATCATGTTGATGAATCTGACAAATTGATTATCATTTTAAATATTGAAATTGAGGAAGCCAAAAGAATAATAGATGTAAAAAAAATTGACCTTGAGGTTAAAACAATTGAACATCTGAAACTAGAGGCTGAAATTGTCAATCTGAGAAAATATTATGAAGGTCTCAAGGTTTTCTCCAAGAAATATCACAAATTTGAAGAAAGCACAAACACGTTACATGAAATGTTGGGCAAACAAAAGTACCATAAGGACACTACTAGTCTAGGTTATGAAGAAGGCGAGTGTTCCAAAGTCAGAGAGTCTCCTAGAAGGAAAATTGGTCTAAATTATCATGTCATTTCTCTTGAAGGCAAAAAGAAGTTTGAAGCTGAGGTTAAAACTAAAGATGAGTTTATCAAAATGAACTATCAAAAGAGAAATTCAAGAAGGGCTTCTCCAATAAGACAAGCATATAGGTACAGGTATAATTATTCATTTTTTGGTTATTGTTATACCTGTAATCATTTTGGATACAAAGCAGTTGATTGCAAAAGGAATACTAATCTTGTATGTTTCAGGTGTAATTCTCCTGGTCACAAAGCATATAGTTGCAGAATGTATGAAAGAATAGCATCACATGGTTTGAAAAGTTGGAAAAAGAAAAAGGTTGAAAAGGTTTGTTAGAAGAAACCTAAACAGAAGAAAGAATCTGTGAAAGTTTGGAGATTGAAACAAAGCCAAGAGAAGATAGAGCCTAAACTTGTGCATTTTGCACAAGTCACATTATCAGTTGCATAACATATAGCATGAAGTGAGGCGGAGTTGTCCAATGTCCTATCAATTATCCCCAAGAAGTTTCAGGAGAAAATTATTTTGGTGCTTGTCAATATGATGATCTTGTCTTGTTTATCATATTATTAGATTCTTTCCTAATAATGTTTGCTAAGATGCTACTCATATTAGTCTTATGAAATAAAGTTCATGATGATGTTGATAACTATGTTGATCTTCAGTGTATGTCAGTGGTTCATGTTGTCATAATGCATACAAGATGTTGATAAGATGTTCAAAGGTTCAATGCATAAAGAGTTTGATGATGTTGAATGACCTTGTTTATAACTGATCTTGTTTATACCTTGTTCATATCATGTTGATACTTACAAAGTGTTGGTTGTCATAACAAAGAGCTATTCAATGGTGTTGAGGAGTGCATGCAGTGTAATTCCAGTTAAGGTGTACTCAAGGAGCTCTCATCAGATGTTAGAATATGTTGGCTGAGGAGCTTAGAAATGGAAGAAGTCAATTCATAGCACTTGTCTTTGCATTTGGTTTTACAAAGCTATTGACAGTGGTTTCATATTTGACATAACAATATTTCATCATTGGTGTGTTGTGATTGTGCAGTAGTCTTTATAAGAATAGCATGACAATGCTTAGTTGCTGACTTGATTCATATGGACTGTGAAAGAGGACTTCAAAATGACCATTTGAAACATTTTAGTCTTGCATATTGTTCAAAGCATGGCAAAGGCTATTTCACAGTGGGCAAAGAGTAAGCAATGATTTGTCTTGACGATGTTCTTTCATGACAATGTTCTTGCCATAGTTTTCATGATGGTAGATCAAGTTGAATGATATTTGATAGCAGACCTTGTTATATCTTTATAGTAGACATTGCTAGAAAACATCTTGTAGCATATATTGCTAGTTGCTCTTACCTTGTATCACTTGATGTCAGTTGTATCTCTAACCTTGTTGTGATAAAGGTATCAAACTTTACAGTGGATTGATGGCAGACTTATTGTGCAGACTTGTCTTTTGTATATTGCAATCTCTTATAGAGATATTGTAGAGATGGTAGCAAATAGTTGATTCTATGTTAGAATTTCAAACATTGGTGTATGAGAGCATGGTTAGAATACTTCATGTTATGTATGTTTATCTTGTCATGAAACTTGGCTCAGGAGTTGAAATTGAGGTAAGTCACAGATCTTATTGAGGTGTCTCATTGTGGTGTTTCTACAAAATGATCAATATCATAGACCTATTTTAATCTCGTTCATGATTTATATTACAAGTCATGCTTATGGATAATCATGGTGATGATAATGATAGTTTTCAAAGTTGTCTTCTTAGAACAGTACTTTATGTTGTATTGATGAATGGATATTGAGTCTAAGCTGAAGAATTTGATACAAGGCATTTGGACTCAATGCTAAGTGAGTATTGCTATTTGGAATCCAAGAGAGGGGGAGTTAATTCATCCTTTGTCATTTGATGAGAAAAAGGGGGAGAAAGAGAAAATGTATCATGTAGTTTTGCCATCAATGACAAAGGGGGAGATTGATGGAGCTTGATTGTCATTGATTTCATAAAGGTGTTGAGTTGATGATGCAAAGTTGTCATTATGATCACTCATGTTGATTGGATCATGTGCCAGGATGTGTTTATCTCATTTGATGTTAGATGTTGGTTAAAGTTCTTGGTGATATTGATTTGTGATGTCAAAGATCAGAGGATGGTGTTTATCTTACAGGACTTCTTCATGGCATAAAGGATTTCATGGAGTATCATCACATTGTATGTGGCAGTTGATCAAGACTTTGGTGCTTTATCTCCTTGTATGTGGTTATTGGGTTAAGTCAAAGATATCATGTTGAGGTTGATATGTTAATGATGTTGGCTTTTCATGATTCAGATGCAAAGTGCAGAGTGTTCATTAGTTATGGTTTGAATATTATTGCTAGGAGGTATGCATTTGTCATCATCAAGGAATGCTTCTTGTTTTGGTGATTTTACTCATGGTTTGAAAGTTCATTCAAAGGAATGGTGTGGTTTTAGTTGTTATCAGTATGGCAGAGATACTTATTCAATCTTAATGTAGACTACAGTTTCATTTGGTGGATTGCATTCATGATATTCTTTAAGTGTTCAATATGCATTCAAATCCACATATTGTGGGTGCATTCATTGGGGTTATACTTTATTTACCATCTCCATCAAATCCTAAGTTTCTTTTTATTTCCTATCTGCCAATTATTCTCTGCTACAAAGGTCTATATGTATTCAACAAATGTCATGATGATTTGTGTTTTTAATCTTCTAAACATTCTAATCCTAAAATGAGCTCTCTAAAAATCCTACACTATAATTCTAAAGACCAAATCCATTTCATTCCCTAACCATCATCTATAGGAAGCACTTCATGTTTTAATTTGTAAGTGACTTCCTATCAAAGGTCACTGCCACTTAAGTGGCAACTTGAAGGGGTCGCCACCGTGGGGTAACAGCCTCTTATTCCTAGAACCACCAAATGCACTGGTTTACTTCCTTATGTGATGGGCGGCAAATACAAATCAATGGATGTGTTTAAAAAATTGATGGACATTATTCAAAAATGTGTCCTTGCCTCTGTGCTCCTACTTTGACAGCCCTATAACTGTCAACTCATTGTGTAACTGCAGTAAAAGGCATTTTAAGGCTATTTTTAGCCTATTTAAAAGGCAGTTTGTTTTGGTAGTTTTAAAGCTTTTTTTTAGGAAGATTTTCTTTCTATCTTTGATTTTTTCATGGCATAGAAGACAAAGAGGTTGATGGTTAATTTTTGGCATCTTTTTAGTGGAAGATTTAATGCTTTTTGTGAGTAATGATTAAAGGTTTTTTATGCCTTCTATTTTTTATTCTCATGGAGAGTAAGTCTGAATATGAGAGAGATTTTATTTTCTCTCATAGAGAGTAGTTGGATTAAAATATTATTGAAGGTTATTTTTGTAGATTGAAGAATATTGAAGAAGATGATTTTTGAAAGAAGGAATATGAAGAGAAGAAGAAATGAAAGGTCTTCTTTATATATAATTTTATTGCAGGTGCTGATCAATTGAGAAGAGAATGTAGATACATACTTTTGTAGGTGAAATAGAAGATTTATTGATACATACTGATATGATTTTGATTTGAGATAAGAGAGATCATTTTTGTGTGATGAAAATGGGGATTGTGATTGAAGTAGTCTCATGATAAAAGACATATGATAAAGATGAAGTAGATGGGTCAGAGAGCTTCAGAGCTTGCTATGCATGATAGATTTGAAGATGCAAATTGATGATTCATGATCTAGAAGACTATACTATACATCCATAGACAAGATATGAAATAAATTTGCATATGAAGATACATATGCTATGATGTGAAATATTGTTGAAGAGATTTATGCAGAAGATTAATAGTCTTTGATAATGAGTAAATTGCAGATTGAAAGAGATATGCAGATAACAAGTGAACTTGACAAAAAGGTGATGAGAGGAAGAGACTCAAACAGAGGACAATAGAGTTAGATGAATACAGAAGTGAATGTTTGATGAGGATAACAAAAAGACTTGTAGTTATTGAGGTACTATAGTGAATTAGAGTATCCCTCTGAATTTTTTTAACCCTTGATGCAATCAAATATATGTCAGTGAGGCATCCTATATGTCAGTGAGGCTTGTATGGTCAATGAGACCTGTTTGTAGCCAGTGAGGCATTTCAGAGTGATTTTTCTTCCCCTTGAGGGTTTTCCACTCATCAAATCACGTGTTATGTTTCTTGTTTATCTTCTTGTGTTCATGTGTCCTAATGATTTATTCTTAAGGTCTTGATTCATACTTTTCATTATCACACTTGTGCATATGTGTTTAAAAGATCACTAATGTCTTCCTCTCTCTTTGTCTTGTAATTTAAAAGGTGCAAAAAGTTGTAAAAGTTTATACAACACTGATTCATCCCCCCTCTCTCAGTGTTGTCCTGTACTCCAACATCATGTTCCTCCTGAATTGGCAATGGTGGTATGTCTTCTTATATGGTTGATAATTTCCTACTTTCATGAAGTTGCCTCATTCCTTCTCTTTTCTTTGCATTCTTAGCTTCATGCTTTTTTGGTGTTAGAGTCTTTGCTCGTTTCCTCGACATGATGATGATTTCTATATGCATCATCAATAAGACATAGATAAATTATTCCATCTTGGTACAATAGAGTAAAGTAATCTCATACACAAATATCAAATAAACATATAATTAAAGTGAATAAATGATTATAAATTTGAAAATCTATAGTTTCCTAGGGTGGTCCAACCCGAAACATAGAGATCACACACATGTCATATACTAGAAATCTTTTATAAATCAAGATTAAGCTAGGATGACATTTGAATTACAAGTCAAGATGATACATCATACCATTCTTTCTTCATGGGGTAACTAGAATTCATCATTCAGATGATATTTAAGAATGTATCATAGCAATACAAAGGAACTTAGGTTGGAACACAAGTCTTTTCCCATCATTCTTCTTTACAAACCTTTATTCCCTACCTCATTGAATAGGTTACCTATTCATGACTTAAAACATCTTGACTAAATGCCTCAGTGATAATCTAAAAGACTTCTTCATTTAGGTGCAAATGCTTTAAGAAAACATGATGTGTACTTTAACTAACAACATCAAGCATCATGATTTGATCAATTTAATTCAATTTCTATGAATGAGGATAAACTTAGTTTCTTAAAATATATCCTCCTTACAATTGCTATGAATCAATTTGCAAGCTACATGTAGATTACTTAACAAAATGCTTCAAAGCAAGGTAATCTTGAGAGATAATAACTCAATCCTTTAATTAGCAGACGATTGCATGAGAGGATCATCTATACTCATGTCCTCTACAACACATTATCATGTTTTTTAAATATAAGGCTTCAAAAGATGAACTATTATCCACTTCTTCATATGCACATCTCTTTGTACATGTCAAAATGACTATTTAGAAAAATAAAGAATTACTAATACTCCCTTGGCAACATTTTACATTTTACACCCTATGGTTTTCTCATAAACCTTGTAAAGGAATACATTCCATGACCTATTCCACTTTTCTATGCACTTTATGCCAATAGATCATTAATTTCCTTTAAGAAATCCTTCTAGTATGCTTCAAAATAGGTTAAAGTAAGATCCAATCATGAAAAATGTTACCACATTGCTTTCTTACTTAAAGATGGTACTTGAGAAAGATATTTTTCATTATGGCCTTAAAAAGAATGTGACTTTTCATACAAAAGTTTTCACAATGCTCTTTGGAGTAAAATTACAACACTGTCATGACTTCATGAATCAGTAAATCATCAAAAATTAAGACCAAAGGAGGTAATATTTCATAGAACAACTTCCTATTCTAAAATATGATAAAACTCTTAATATGAGCATCAAACTAGTTAACTAGCATAGTGGAATTTTAATAGTTCCAACTCTCTTTATCTTCCAATAATGATCTTTCTATTCCACTTGGTTCATTCCAAACCATATAGGAATTAGGCAAGAACCATCTTGTCTATGCATCTTTGATACATTTCTAGGATCTACAACACTCAATTACTCATGCACCTGGTTGAATATTATCTATGAATCTAGAAATCTTATGCTTAGAGGAAAATACCTAATTCTTGACCATAGCCAAAGCTAAAGTCTTGTTATCAAGTTAACATAACTCTTCTTCTTTAAGAGGTGATTGGTTGGACTTCCTCAAACTTAGTTAACTCTTGAGAAAGAAGAGCACTTTGATTTTCCTAGATGATGAAATGTACATCGAATAAAACTTTTTTTTCCTAAATTATGAAATACATCCAATAAATGGATAAACTATATTTAATGTCATAGGGTTTTAATGCATCATTAATGTAATAGGTCTTTAATGCTTAGGGATTTAGTGAGAAATATCCAATATGATCTTATTTTATGTTTTTGGGTGTGCCATAATAGGATCATTTTGTTGAAGCTCAAAACCACAAAGATCATCATTTTTGTTAAGAAAACTTGCATTATTATCTTCTGTTATGTCAGAAAAATGCACCCTTGGGGGCTTTTTCCTTTAAGGTTTAGCTCCTGGGTCTTTAGATTCATTTTGAGCATTTTGCATGGTAATTCAGACTCCCAATGAGAAAACCCTTGGGTCTTGTGACAAATAGGACCTAAGGGGGTCTATTTTGATGATGCCAGAACAAAGATAGGGGGTGGACAAGGGCGCTAGCACCCTAGTCCAGCCCTATTTTGGGTCTGTCCTAAATTAAAATGTCAGGTTTGTGATTGTTATTTGGTTTCTAGGCCGACATCATAAGTTTCAAAAACAAAATTCTTGGTGGGAATCTTAATAGTTGCATATATAAGCATGTTTAGGTTATCATTTGCAAACTAGAATACGTTTATGATTGTGAGCTATTGGCATACTTGTGATTTTCATTGTGTTCTAGAGCATAGCATTGTTATTGTGTTTGCTTTTGCAGGTTGTATTACATCTTCTCCTCATGGCATTAAAGAGCATCTTCCTTCCATGAGAGTTTCATCATCAAGGTGACATTTATTGTGTTTTATCATCATTATCATTTTGATTTTTGCCTCTATCCCATAAGGATACGCACTCTCTCTCTCTAACAACAGTGTTTGAAAGACTTGAATGTCTCTCTGGGGCTTGACTAAGGCAAGCCTCTAAACACCACAACCCCCTCCCACACTCCTTGTGATTGCAGGTTACAAGTCTCAGATCTGGAGAAAGTGGAGTTGCAGGGAAGATAGGCAGACATTGAAGATTCAAGATTCGAAAAGAAGCAGACACTGTGCAGGATTTTGGGACAAGGGCACCATCACCATTGTCCTCCATTGTCGAATCATGAAAAATAAAAGATATAGCAGAGATCAGTGCCGAAAGGAGATTAGGAATCCACAGAAAAACATGTACCTTGGACTAGGGTGCCATCACCATTCTCCCTGACATTTCCATTTTTTAGACTGTGAAAAATAGTGAGTTAAGGTTCTTTGCCCTTTGTCTAATTCCTGTGGCATTTGTCATAATTCATAGATTTGATTACTATTTTGCTTAAATTAGGGTTTCAAGAGCATTAAAGAATTAATTGGCAACATTGTGTGATAACTTCTAAACTTCCCAGCAAAAAACCAAGTGGCAACTCAAATCTGAAAGTTGACTCTCCTCTCGATAGTAGAAGCACTCAGTTGAAAAACCCTTGGAATGTTTTATGGAAAGGAGGATTCAAACTAAAACAACAACCTCATCATCCCTCCTTTTCATATAAAAAAATTTGGTTAACCCTTGTTTTGAACTTTTTGGTACCTTGCTAAGTGTTGTTTCATAGATCTACATTCATTCATTTCATTCCATACGAAAATTTACAAAAAAATGATATATTTGGAAAAATTGAAAAAGGTTGCATTCTAGGGTTTGATTGTTGACATAGTTTGAATTCATTCAATTGTATTTCATTAATTCTCTAATTTTTACATCAGATCTAAAATTCATGATTTTCAATATTGCATTTGAAAAATTGCAAAAAAATTGAAAAAATAAGAAAATTTGCAAATATTGGCATATTAGGCTTGCATTTTTGTAAAATTTGAATCCACTGGCATCTAATTTCAACTAATTTCTATTATTTTCATTATATTTGATACAAAATATAGAAATTCATCATTTACAATTCATTTGCATTGCATTTGCATGCTTGATTTGTTAGAAATTGCTTGAAATTTTACATTTTTCATGAAAACCTAGTTTTGCATGAGCTAGGGTTGAAGTCAAAATCTTGCCTCATATTTTAATACCTTGTTAAAACACTCATTAGGTCTTATTTCTAAATGTAGTGTTGCATCATAGTGGCCTCCTTGTGAAATTTCATGTCTAGGGCTTGAAAACTTGCATTGTTCACTAGATTTGGCCTTATCTTCTTGCTAGATTTGCACTCCAAGCGTGTTGTAAGGAATTTTTCTGTAATAATTGGATTATATTAGCATTATTATATTATTACCCTTCTCAATTGCCTTACAACACCCTTTCTTTTGGGCTTTTGCATTGAGATTTGGTGAAAAATCGCATATTTTGGCCTATTTTCACTAGGTTTTGACTTATCGACTCTGTAGAGTTGTTTCAAAAGCATGTTGTGAATTTTTTTTTTACATTTGTGGACTGTTTTTAGGCATATCATGTGCTTTCCATCTTTAAAATATTTACAACACCTCTTATTTCATTCGTATGCATTGAGAAAAGTAAAAAATCAAGCATTTAGAGCATTTTTATATAGCTTTTGCACTTGTTTCTTGCATGAGTTTTTGAAAATCATTGAAATCTAAGTTGGCATCCAAAATATTTCATTATGGAATCTTCATTTTATCCATCTTTTAAGTCTTTGCATGAGTATATCCTAGATTTTTAAAATTTCTCTAATTTCACTAATGAGAATCCTTATGTTCTAGAGCACATAGCTTATGTAAGTAGTATTGATGCTTCTATATGTTCTACATATGAGCTGCAATTACTTTGTTATATGCATTTTTTTACTAGATTTACTCTACTCATAGGAGCATATCCTTTGATATTAGAAGATTTAACTAAATTAATCTCTAGGGATACTCATGAAAGATGAGAGTGAGAATTCTTTTTCAGCTAACACTTTGAAAGAATATGATGATGATGATTCCATAAATGATCCTACTTCCCCTATAGTTTAATATCCAAAAACCTTAGATGAGAAGACTATGGATAGATCTATTACTGATACAACACCTAACCTCTTAAATGCTTTTGGTATAGATGTTGGTTATACTCAAGAGGAAAACAATGTTAATTCAATCTTCACTAATAGACTTTGTAACAATATTCCTAAGATGATTGTGTGGGGGGCACCTAGTGCACCTCTTGTTTGAAACTAGTGATTATGGTTCAAGGTTCTCAACAACCACACCACAAAGTGATTTCTCACACATACAACACCTATAATAACAAGCAAAGTAAGCAAGCAACGCATGTGCCTATCTCTCTTCCATGTTCTCGACCTATGCTCCCTACACCACCTCATCTTACTCATAAAAGTGGTCAAGAATATGATCTTATCGAACAACTTCGCGCTACTCTAGCTATGATCTATCTTTGGGATTTAATACAAACATCACCTACATACCATGGAATTCTCCAATAAGCATTACAAAAGGTGATCGTTCCATCCACTACTAAGCTGACTGATGTAGCAACTGTGTTGTATAGTATAAATGTGAAAAAATGGATATTATCTTTCAACCACATGAAATACCATCAACAAAAGATGAATATGATCCACTTTTGATCTTCATCATGATAAATAAAAAGTTGGTAAAACGAGTCATTATTGACAATGGATCGGCCCTTAATGCCTATAGCATAGACTTACTACACAAAATAAAGGCCAACACATCTTTAATCAACCTAGAAAGGATTAGCATTCATGGCTTTGATAAAGTTGGAAGATAATCAATGAGTACCATAACATTACCTGTATAGGTTGGACCTATGACATTAGATACCCTTTTTCATGTTATGTCTAATTCACTTTCATATAATATGATTCTAGGTAGACCATGGATTCATGCCAAGGGGGTAGTCCCGTCTACCCTTCATCAATAACTTAAGTTCATTTATCAAGATAAGCTTTACACTTTGAAAGTTGATCCTGATCTGAATACTTGTTCACATATCGAAATGCCAAAACAATTTAGAAATAAGCAAATATTAAACAACTTACAAATTCATTCAATAATACCTCTTGCCACAGATAATGTTGTGCAAAACTCTCAACCATTGAATGCACTTTTTGGTGACAATTGGGGTTCATTAGATTTTAACCCTTGCAGTATGGGAGAATATAAAATTAATTCATCAAAATTCACATCAATCTCATCCAATCAATCTTTTGAATCTCCTAAGAAGTCCAAAGTCCCCACGATTGAAAATAAAGACAATACTCCACTTATACTACAAATTATGAGACCTATGAGGCTTCACCATCTTCTAAAGAAATGGACTCTCTATATGGTTGTGGATTTCAGATTTTGTACAAGAGCTGTGACTATGTAGGTAATGGATGTGGTATAAATGAACAAGGGATTCGAGTACCTATAGAATCCACTTCAACACAGTACTCAAGTGGCATTGGATATAATCCTTTTAAATAAAAGAAAGCCTCTCATCATCCTAAACTTAATGTTAATGTAATATTGACAAGATCAAATCAATATGTGAGATATCCTAAGCTGATAAGCCACACTTGTTGTAGTGAATATCATAGTATCTCTCAAGGGTGGCCTCTTCCTAGACATGTATGTTCTTAACATTAGGATCTACTAGGTAAGTATCTCTAACCCTTTCTCTCTGTGTTGTGTTTCCCCCATGATGTGTTATGTGTTGTTAGGCCTCCCAAGATGACCCTTGGTTCTTTGGTAAGGTCAAGGATACTAGGAGACTACCTCTATTGTGACCTTCTATTTGTATCATCATTCTTCTATATTGCCTCTCCTCTGATTTCATTATTGTGTGTTGTGTCTTACGAACGTAGCGTTGTGGTTGATAAATTAGGGGTACCCTCCTATGTGATTGTCCCTAAGGCACTTGTTCTCTCTGATTTATTGTTTACCTTCCTCTAGTGTTTCCATCTAGCTGGAGGATGACAAAAAACATATTATACTGATGCAGACCTAGTGTCCCTTTCATGATTAATCAAAAAATGGACCTAGTCCATACATGATGATGGGGTTGTAACAAATTATCTGATGCTTGGCTAGTGGAATCACTCTATGATTTCTCTATCTTGATGTTGATGTTAGTGTTATCTTATCTTGCTAACAACACTTTAACAATACTGCTGCTCCGTGCACTTTATTTATCATGAATATTACCTTGCTTGGCTCTTTCATGTATTTGATCATATGCATTGTTGTTTATCATGATTATTTGGACACTAACACTTTTCTTGTAGGGATGTGTTTGTGGGAACATTCGACGATCGTAAAGTACATGTCACCTCTAAGGGGCATGGGCTTTGTGAGAGCTCATGTTCCCTTGTGTGTTTTCTTCCTACCTTAATGTGCTTGATATCAGTACGTGATATCAACCACCTTAAGGTGGGGGGATATATAAGGTAAGTTGTTTACTTTAGATCATAGTAAAGCATGTTTGAACAATCTAAAAATCAATCAAAATCATTTAATCCCTCTGCAAAGTCAGGATATCGAGTATATCCTTTTATTTTAAGCCCTCATCGTGTGGGTCACACCCTTAAGCATGTTTTCGGTGGTTGTTGTGGCAAAGCCCAATCGTCAGTGTGTACTTGTAATGTGCCTGAGATGGTGATGAACCTAGCAATAGTTTCACTCCATCAATTGTCTGTCGTGTTTTCTCCGTGTCTTCAACATGTGTGTGTATGGCGTGCTTGTTCTCAAAGTGTAAGACCAGTGGCGATGATCTCCTCTACACTTTGGGATTTGTTTAGCATGTTTTTTCTCAAGGTGCAAGATCGGTGGTGAACAACTCCTCTACACCTTGGGATTTTGTTTGGCGTGTTTGTTCTCAAGGTGCAAGACTGGTGGTGAATAGATTCTCTACACTTTTTGGGATTTGTTTGTTTACTTTCCTTATACTTGCATCTTGCATTTCATATGGAAAAATCAAAAAGAAAATAATCACTACATTGATTGTATTCTCTATGCTTTGCATTCTTCAATGTTGTATTCTCTATGTTTTGCGTGACTGTAACTATCTTCTCCATGTTTTGCATGCCTGTTATTGCCTTCAATGTCTTTGGTGTGTCTTCTTCATGCTTAGTGTGTTTGTTGTGTTTGTTGACCTTACTTTAATGCATGTATTGGCCTTGCATTTAATGCATACATTAAAGTGGGGGCTAAATGTTATGTTGGAAAAATGCACCCTTGGAGGATTTTTCCTTTAAGGTTTAGCTCCTAAATCTTTAGATTGCATTTAGAGCATTTTGCATGGTAATTTAGACTCCCGATGAGAAAACCATTGGGTCTTGTGACAAATAGGACCTAAGGGGGTCTATTTTGATGATGCTAGAACAAAGACAGGGGGTGGACAAGGGTGCTAGCACCCTAGTCCAGTGCTATTTTGGGTCTACCCTAAATTTGAATGTCGGGTTTGTGACGGTTATTTGGTTTCTAGGCCTACATCATAAGTTCCAAATACAAAATTCTTGGTAGGAATCTTAATAGTTGCATATATAAGCATGTTTAGATTATCATTTGCCAACTAGAAGATGTTTATGATTGTGACCTATTGGCATACTTGTGATTTTCATTGTGTTGCAAAGCATAGCATTGTTATTGTGTTTATTTTTGCAGGTTGGATTACATCTTCTCCTCATGGCATTGAAGAGCATCTTCCTTCCATGAGAGCTTCATCATCAAGGTGACATTTATTGTGTTTTATCATCATTATCATTTGGATTTTTGCCTCTATCCCATAAGGATACACACTCTCTCTCTGAAAATGGTGTTTGGAAGACTTGAATGTCTCTCTAGGGCTTGACTGAGGCAAGCCTCTAAACACCACAACCCCCTACCACACTCCTTGTGATTGCAGGTTATAGGTATCAGATCTGGAGAAAGTGGAGTTGCAGGGAAGATAGGTAGACATTGAAGATTTGAGATCCAAAAAGAAGCAGACACTATGTGGGATTTTAGGACAAGGGTTCCATCACCATTGTCCTCCACTGTTGGATCATGGAAAATAGAAGATATAGAAAAGATCAGTGTCAGAAGGAGATCGGGGATCCACAGAAAAAACTTGTACCTTGGACTAGGGCGCCATCACCGTCGTCCCTGATAATTCCATTTTCTAGACTGTGAAAAATAGTGAGTTAAGGTTCTCTGCCCTTTGTCTAACTCCTGTGGCATTTGTCGTAATTCACAGATTTGATTATTGTTTTGCTTAAATTAGGGTTTCAAGAGCATTAAAGCATTAATTAGCAACATTGTGTGATAACTTTTGAATTTCCCAGCAGAAAACTAAGTGGCAACTCAAATCTGATAGTTGACTCTCCTCTCGATAGGAGAAGTACTCAGTTGAAAATCCCTTGGAATGTTTTATGGAAAGGAGTATTCAAACTAAAACAACAACCCCGTCATCCCTCCTTTTCATATAAAACATCTTCACAATAAATAGATGAATTTGGAGATAAATTAGGTGTTCACATATCATTGACATATTTAATAGGAGCTCATGCTAACATAATCATAAAGTGAAGTAAATGAATACATAAAGAACATACCTTAGATTTCAATATTCGAGTTGCCCACTTGCACAATTATGTCTAATTCATTTTTTTGGCTTCAAAATCCTTAAAAATTTGAGATTTTTGGCAAGTTCCTTCGTATTTAATGTTGAATTCTATATAAATCTAATAGGATTAGTCAAATTTAGTCTAAATACATGAAAATTAGCATTCAAACAATATGAAACATGAAAATATTAGTTCAAGTAATCAAATTCCATTTGAAAACATCAAATTTACTTCTTCTACATTGAAGAACCAAAAAAAGGTGGTGGATTAAGTAAACAATGACTATGTAAATGTCAACACCATGAAAAGTGATTTTTTTGTCTGATAATGCATAGAAAACAGAGAATAATAGAGCATGTGGGTCTGATTCACATATTGCACATGCCTTTTGTCGTTTATTTTGGTTCCATAAAATGCACTCGCATTATAATGCGTACGCGTTTTGTCATGCATGGAAAGTTTTAAGTGTTGTCTAAATTCTAAAATGACTACTATAAAAATATTTTCACTATCCCTAAATTACTAAATACCTATAACCAATACCCTCAACCCTAAACCCTATGCCTTAAAGCCTATATGCTAGACCCTCAACCCTATACACTCAACTAGAGAGAGAGAGAGAGGGTAGGAGGTAGAGAGTGGAGGGAGGTAGATAGGTGAGAGAGAGGGTAGGAGGCAAAGAGGGGAGAGAGAGATAGAGAGGGGGAGGGGAGGTAGAAAGGGTAGGTAGGTAGATAGGTGAGAGAGAGAGGGTAGGAGGTAAAGAGGGGAGAGAGGTGAGCGAGAGAGAGAGAGGTGAGAGAGAGGTACTGACCTAGAGAGGGAAGAGAGATAGAATAGAGGTAGATAGAGAATAATAGAGAGGGGTAGGGAGGGAGAGGTAGAGAGGGAGAGACCTAGAGTGGGCACCAAGAGAGGTGAATGAGAGAGAGAAGAGAGAGAAGGATCGATAGAGAGTGGGAGAGAGAGAGAGAGAGAGAAGGTAAGGGTGAGATGATTTTCCTTCACAATAACATGAGCGCATTATAACATTCTCGTGTTATTTTTTGCTTTGGTAATTTCCAAGCCTTTGGCTTGGATTTGACTTGGGCTTCCAACCCAAAGGCTTGGACAAAGTTTTGATCATCCAAAGATGTGTTTTGTAGATTGTAAAAAAATTTACATAATCTTGAGCATGCCCCCCATCAAGTTTCTACTTGTTTCAATGACAAGTCACAAATACCCCGATAATGTTAAGCTCTCTCTTAGCTTTCTAACCATATAATTTTTTTCACGTTTTGAGTATGTTAAGGTTTTCATCTTTAATTTCTTTTGTTAGTGTATTTATTTTTTGTCAAAAACTAGTGTGTGGTATTTTTGACTTTATGTTTTAACCATTCATCAAAATTCCAAATAAATTATATTTTTAGAAACTAGACTCCATTGTACACGTATTAAAAAAAATTAGATTTTCAATTATATCTTTTAGGATGTGTCCACTTTGAAAATTAATAAAAAAGAAATTATTCAAGAAAAAATTATCAGAAAAATGCATCTTCAAATTTTGAGTGTAATTATCTTCAATTTCTCATCCAACATTAGTCTTTCTTGATTTTAGAAAAAAAGTAGCCACTTAAAACCCCCTTTTGGTCCCCCATCTTTATGTACTTACCCATATTCTAACAATTAAGTGAGGTTTCATCAATAAGGGTCAACACCCTATCTTTATGCTCAGTAATCCTCATCATTTCTAGTAATGGCATAGAAACCTTTATTTGGCTAAAGACTTGTGTCATGTATAATGGGACATATTTTGGCAATGGATTGTCCAAATCATTGTTGGGATCATAAAAAATAGGAAGCCTACCACTAGATGAGGCTTGTGTAGTGTTTCTCTTTTCCTTCATTGCAACATTCCTAGTAGCACTAGCTCCTTTCCCACTAGTATGCTCTCCTTTGGGATTTTGTATCATATTGTTAGAATAAAATTGAACCTTATCCATATGTAATGGTTCTTGATTATATACTTTATCCTTTATATATCCCTTCGTAGGATTGTGGGTATTTTTTCCCTCCTATTTCTCTTTTATAAATAGGCTTCTGACATTTACTACAACGCTGCTCTCATTTTGATTTTTCTTATTCCTCAAATTATAATTTATTTTGACTTGAGCAACATTAGCCGCATTAAGAGATATAATCTCCTCACTTGATGGCCTTCTTAACTGAAAGTTGTACGTAATAGACTCAATACTATAGACATGATGCTCCTCTTCATCATCATTTGAAAATTATTATTGATGAAATGAATTTTCTACATGTCCTCTATCATCGACATCCAAATCTAGCCCACCCTCATCTATAGATGAATACTAATTGCCACTTATGCACCACTATGATGACACCATGTTTATGCTTTGATTCTCATGATCATGCTCATAACTGTGAATAGGACTACTGCATTTATCACAAGCTTCTTCTAAGTTAATAATTGATAATGCTACTGCACATTACAAAGGAGAATGAGGCAATTAACATGCCATACACCAAGGATTGTCTTCAACATTATGTACACCTACCTTATTTTGGCAAGAGACACTGCTCTGGTATGGATCTGAATGTTGTTATTGATGGTAACAGGGCTCAGAGATCCTATCACCATGACAGGAAGAGATATCTCTGGAAGAACATATTAAATTCCAGGTTCGGTTGACAAAAAATGGCTAAGTATGGAAAGTATGCAGAGTAGAAGACAGAAAGTCAGCTAGTATGCCTCCACAGATTATGATCCGGTAATGCAGTTTAGGTATGATGTCAGTTGGTATTTGATAGTGTTATGCCTTAGAGATTAAGTCCTGATCCTTTCCAGAAGTCATCTTGAAGAAATGTCTAAGTCTGGGCAAGCAAAGGTATAGTAGGAATAGTGAACAGGACCTAGTGCAGTGGTCCACATTCCTCCATAGACAAGTATTTTGTTATGCAATTTTGAGGTTTTGTAAACACTTATATGAAATGTCTTATTCCAAAGTTAGGAGATCTGATGTTCACCAGAAGGATAGCTACAAGCTATTAAGTACCAGCATAGTGTTTGACAAAGTTTGACAGATAGAGTCTGAGTTCTGATGGTCCACATCTCTCCACAAGATGATACAATGCCTTGTAGTTTTGAGGGAAAGATTGGGAGTGTACAAAGAGTCCTTGATAGGATTTTGGAAGTATTTTGAGATCCTCAGTAAAAGTTGCAAGTCAGCAAATGAAGTTGTTAAGCATACTCTTAAGGAAGAGGCCGACAAGTATATTAATCTTTGTGCAGAGAAGAGTTAATGTTTGAAGGGTCTATGTAAGTAATTGAATTATTAGACCCAGCCTATATGACATAGTTTGGGAGAAGATTTGGGTCTGTACAACACATAGTGCATTGGATTGAGCGACAAGGTACATCTTTCTATGTACACGTTTCACTTCTTGGATGCTGACCTAATTATGGAGTAAATCATGATGTAGATATATAAAGGTGATGATCTTCAGTTGAGGATAGGTGTATATGTGGAAAAAGGTGTGTGTGATGCAAGCATGCGAATAGAAGAAAAGAGTTAAAAGAGAAGCAACGATGAAGACTTGGGATTTAGAATATAGTTGTTAAATGACTGCACCCTGGCATAGTGGTAGATGCTAAAGCAATATTCAGATGTCATGTGTGATTTATTTGGAATAAAGTTTTTGTCATCAAGGTAGTAAGCTGGTAGTAAGCCTTCAGTAGGGTTTAACAACCCTCATTATAATCTTGCTAGGTTTAGGGTTGAGGCAGTGAGCCTGCTAAATCTAGTTATACTTCATGGCTATAAGCTAGCATGTTCTAGGCCCGTAGAGTGACTAAGCCTGAACATCATTTCTGTAAAGATTTCAATATATTTATGAGAGCTAATCCTCTTCGTGGTTTTTCCCTTTTTGGGTTTTCCACGTAAAATCTTGGTGTTATGTGTCATGCTTTTGTGGATGCTGTTCAGTTGTATATTTTGCTTCTGTTTGATTATTCTTTTGAAATGGTTAAAAGTAAAAGTTCAAGAAAAGATATATAGAACACTGATTCACCCCCCTCTCAATGTTCCTGACAATCAACAATTGGTATCAAAGCGAGGTTCCTTAGAAGAAGTTTAACAACATGAGGAAGATCTGGGATAGTGTGATCATGGTAGCAAGAAGGTATGGAAATTATGAAAGGTACAATCAGCTAGAAGCAGCTCTTATGGATCTTGAAAACTCTAAAGCAGAAATAAGGGATTTGAAAGAAAACTTGCAACAAGCAGATGAATGCATCTTAAAGCTAAAAGAGCAAGTCAAGAAATTCAAAGACCAATACAAAGAAGTCAGTGACCAACTGCTATTGGTGTGGAAGAGGGCTGAAGCTTGATAAAATGAGACTAGGAATTAGAAGGGAAAATACATAGGGCCACCATCTTCATGGATGTGCTCTTCTATGAAATCTACTAGGACAGTGTAAGAAAATACCTTAAATGAATTGGTTGCAAGGAGACAGAAGGCACAAGATTCAAATGTGCAGAGAAAGTGAAAGAATACTATTGGGTCATCTAGAAGATAGGATTCTTCACCTGGTAGACAAAAGTCTCATGTTAATTCTAGTGTTAGTCCATCATCCTCTTGTAACAAGGATTGGAATCCAAACAATCAAGGAAATTTAGATGACAGTGATGGAGAAGGAAGAAATTCTAATATTCCTTCTTTTGAAGATATTAAGAATATAACAATCTAGGGATCAAAGCTTGTCAAGTGGTTCATGGAGCCATTCTTCAAATAGATCATTGTGGGTTGTTTTGTGAGAATTGGGATTGGTATGTCAAGGTCGGGACAACATGTTTATTGTCTTTGCATGGTCAAAAATGTAGATGCAACCAAGGCTGACAAGCATTACAAATTTTAGAATAGGATTATCCACAAGTACTTGGGTTGTGTTTGAGGTAGTGATGACAATGTAGCTAGATGGTAGATGGAGAGGGTGTCTTATTAGCCACCCCTTAAGAAAGAGTTTAAGAAATGAGAACGGGAAGTAGAGAACACTAAGGGCCAAATTTTAGGTTAAGTTGATCTGGAAGAGAAGAAAAAGGCACTAAAGGAAATAAATAATTTTGTCTATTCTATAGAAACTATAAAGCAGATGTTGCAGGAGTTAATGATGGCTTCTGCAAGGCCATCAAATCTGGCTGCTGAGAAGGATAAGTTGAGGAAGAAGATGGAGCTTCTAGAAAGCAAACATGGTTATTTAGAAGAAGGCAGGATCAAAACAAGGTTGAAAGACTTAGAAGTCCCTTCACTTCAGAGAAAAAGCAAGGATACAAAACCCATAATGCTTGCAAGGATGAATATGAAAAATAAATTTGAAAAATTTAAGAATGCTTCAATGATCAAGCCTGCTAACTTTAATATCCTTTCTCTTATCACTGGACTAGATCACTAAATTATCAAAGTGCAAAGAATGATGCTACATAAGCAAACATAGAGGCAATTTAGGTAGAACTAAAATGGATATGTCTCCTAAGTATCAAACTAAGGATGTAGAAGATAGGGAATAGTTAAGGACCCCTCACCAGAACAAAACACAGAACAACAAGAAAATATGGACATAAATCCTCTGAAATGAAGTCGAGAAGAAATATCTGAGAGAGCAAGAGACACTACAGATGTCTTAGTTGGTACTGGAAGGGAACAAGCTGTAGATGAGTCTAAACTTCTTTGAGGACCCGGCTAAACTAGGACAAGGTCCAGAACTATCCAAGACTATGGCAGTTGAAGTACCTAAATAAGAGACCATTAAGTCTGAACCTGTAAAGGCAGAAAATACTGCCAGATGAAGCTAGCACTGAACCTGAAGGTGTTGGCAAGAGACACTACTATGCATAATAGGTATTGTCATTGATGGCAACTAAGACTATTCCACACATCCGTATAGCATAACTTGCTCATACCGGAAGTCAGAACAAGAATTTTTCTAAGTCTAGGTTACTAGAAACAAGGCATGTGATAGGGTCCGGTATCTTGGTCTGGATCTCTTTGGTGGTAAATCATAGTGTGTTGCAGGTCTGAGGGAGTCTTAAGGATTGTTAGGACAATCTAAATCTTAGCCTCTGGTGATGAAGGATTCAAAAGTTATTAGCATCTAAGTATCGCGTCCTAATATGACAAGATAGTTCAGTGAAGAACATGCCAACTTGTGTTAGATCCTTGTGCAGATCTAGTAGAAGTGTTTTGGTGAGTTGTGTATGGGATATAATGTTAGTGGCCGACATGAATGGTGACCTGCAAGTGTTATTTCTAGTATGCATCAATTTTGATGTATGGATTCCACTGATAGAATAGAGTACTTGTATTGTTAAGTTCTTCATAAGGCTGACAGATATGTGATTGAGTTTGTTGATGCAGATATATATAACTGATGGATTCGAGTGATGTGGGGTGTGATAGTGATACGAATATGGATTAAGTATGAAAAAGGCAGATAGAAGTGCGAAAGAGAAGAGATTTGAGGTCTGGATTATGGCAGAGCAGCAAACTGTCATGCCCACATTTCCCATGCAGTCATGACACGTAACACACATGTCATGTCCACATTTATCATGTGGTCATGACACAAAATATCAAAAACTTTTCCATGTGTCCCTAGAAACCCCCTCGCACACGTCAGCGTGCTCGGTGGCAATATGCATAAGGCGTAAACATGTAAATCGATAATCAGGAAGTGCATCTACCTATGCAATCCCCTACATAATGGTAGCTGACTAGGGGGTTATGCGATGCGATGAGCGTCGCTACTAGGGCTAGAATTGATTTAATTCAAAACCCTAAGCTTCCTAGGTGAGTGAATTAATTTTGACTAAATCAAAAATAACCCTAATTCTAATTCATAATTAAAATCAAATAATAATAATAATGCTTCAATGATAAAATGGTTGCATGATGAGATGGTGCAATTAAAAGAAAGTCACAAAAATGCCATAAAAATAAAACCCTAAATTCTAGGAAAAATTCGACAGCATAACGTGTTTTCAACATATGAAATAAATATTTTAAAAAGAATTCCCCAAGAGATAATTAATGCAAAAATTAAATAAATAAAGTATAAGAATAATTAAATAACTCCAAGGGTCCGAAAATAAAATTTACAGCCCATCGAAAATATAAAACTTGAAATGAATTAAATGACCAAATTAAAATTTAAATAATTAAGTCCTTTAATAAATATAATTGCGACAATTATATTTATTAAATGACTCAAGTGAAAAGCTTGGAAGAGGGAAAAATTAAACACACCTTTCCATAAAAACACGTCGATTAAAATAAAATAATGCAATAAAAATGGTTTCCCTAAGAAATTAATTTACAACTCCACTAGATAAATAATAAGGTGCCCCAAATATAAAATAAAAGATAAGGGATAAGGATTCCCAATAAATAAAAGCAAACCCATTCCCACTAAAATAAAATTCACATGGAAATAAAATCCAACCCCTCAACAATATTTAAAAAAAAAATTAATACTCAAGGGAAGGCAAAAATAAATCAAAAAGGTAAAAAGGCAAAAGAGAGGGAAGTTTAAATTCCTGTGCACATGGGAAGAAAAGAAACAAATAAAAGAAATAAAAACTTCTATTTTCCTACACATCCTCCAACTAAGCCCTATCTAAATATTTTATTAGTTTGCAAAAGGGAAAGCCCTAAGATTATTTTATTAATTTGCTTATGGCAATCCCTAACTTATCTCTCATTCTTCTCTTTCTTTTCTTTTCTATCTTTTTCTTCTCCCTCCAATTTGATTTTTTTCCTAAGTTTGTAGGTTGGGGTTTTGCTCATCCATGGCTGTCATGGAAATACACAGAGGTATATATTTAATTAATATATGCTGATTTCCCTTTTTCTTATATATATATATATATATATATATATATTAAATTTCCTACAGAATAGCAAAGGGCGTGACAGGCAGGGTCAAGAGGGATGGAGGCCATTACATGGTAGGGCCAATGGCCCACGGTCTCCATTTGCGCCACTGTGGAGTCAAGATAAGGGGAAGTGGTGTGGGGAAGATCAGTGGGCGGTGGAGATGGCCGCCGTCCACTACACCTTTTTTTTGTTTATTTTATTTAAAAATAAAACAAAAACTTTAAACCCTCATTTGGCCTTTTCTTTTAATTTTGCTTTTTTTTAGTTGTTTACAAATGGATAATACTTGATTTTCATTGTTTATAATGCGGCTTATATAACATTTAATACATATGTATATACCTTTATATATGTATATACGCTTAGATGTATATACTCTACTTTGTTTAGTTTCAGTAGTAGTCTAAAATATACATGCTTCTAAAACAGAAATATATATATATATATATATATATATATATATATATATATATATATATATATATATATATATATTATCTGAATATAAACATAATCAAATGGGGGGAAATGATGTAACCAGATTGTAATTTATTAAAGAACCAGTGGGTATAAATATATATTTTCTTTATGAAATAAATAAAAAAAATAGATTTACTATTTCTTCTTTTGTTCTAAATAAATAAGGCAGAAAATACATTTAACTTAAACAGATTTTCCTCTACAACTATTTTTTTTTAGATCAATAAAATGACAGTCCTATTTCTTTATTTTCTTTAAAGCATACATTTATATTTGAACAACATTATCCCTAGATTTGTTTTTCATTCAAATACACATATCACTTAAAACAGAAATGTCATTTAGTATAAAACAACAAGTATATGTTCTTTTGCCAATTTTCCATAATCATAAAGGCACAACAACAACATGATAAACAATTTTTTTTTTGAAAACAAAATAAGAGGTGTTTCACATTAAATTTCTTTACAACCACAAGAACAAAGAAGACCAATATTTTGGACAACAATTACATTAAGGCCTCCAAGGCCATGGCTCTCAAATAGCCAATACAATAATGTAAAAGAATGTTGAAATAAACTTTTTCTTCAAATTTCCAAGACTCCAACAATGACCTGCAAAACATAAACACAAATGGGGAGCCAAGGCCATGCAAATTGCCCTCCTCCCTACCATAGACCCACTAGTGGGTCATTCTTGAGCTAGGGAGGTAGAAATCACACGGTTTCACAATCACACCACAACAATGAAATCTCCAAACACACAAAAATTACTCTCAAGGATTTGCACAAACTAAAATCATTAAAATGAGTTTAGAGGGGGTAGGGGAGTGGACCCCTCAACTCAAGAGGTCACCCCAAGAACTCCAAAAATCACAATAACTCAATGCCTCAAGCCAAATTAATTTCTCCACAATACTCAAAGAATCACTATGGCACTCATGCCAAATCAAAATGCTCCCAAACTCCATAGAATGCCCTCAAGGCTATAAATAGAACAACACAAGGAGGTGACCTCAAGGAGGTTCACTCTCCCCCACTCCATACAAGTTGAGCCTTTTCTCCAATAGAGATGCTCTCACCAACACCCAAACCCACACAAAAATGAAAATAACAACCAACATAATTTTTCAATCACATACACTAAAATAAAAATATGCATAGGGAAATGGTTATTGCCATGGAGCTTACCTTCAAAAACCCTACAATGGAAGCACTTTTGAAGAAGAGCTCCAAGCTTCTCCAAGTCTCTAAGCCTCCAAAATTCCTCCAACACTTCCCAAAACTTCCAAAGATAGAAAGAATTTCAAAAAAGAAGAACCCCCAACTCCTCTCCAAGAGGAGATAAAATAGGCCTTCAAATTTGGCCTTGAGGAATGAGAAGGTGACACTTGTCACCTTCTCCTTCCTCATCCCATGCCACTTGCAAGGGAGAAGGAGTGTGAGGGTGACAAGTGTCACCCTCTAATCCATTCAAACCCTCACCTTATCCACTTGTGCTCTCACACATGTGTGAGAGACCAAGTGGAGAGGTGGCAACTCTCCTCAAGACTCCATGAGGATAAGGGATGCCACATGGCATCCTCTTATCCTCCAAGAGAGCCATCTCCCTCCAAGATGCTCTCACACATGTGTGAGAGTCTTGGAGGGAAATCCCACACACTTGGGGGTCTTGAAGACCTCCCAAGTCTTCTTGGTGGAGGAATCCCCAAGCTTTGGGAAGGGAGATGGGTCTTTCCCAAAGCATGACTCATCTCCCACCCTTAGCCATTTTCAAATTTTGTCACATTTACTAAACCCAAGTTTAGAGTGACTAGATGTAAGTTACCCTAGGGTTTAGTAAGTCCAAATGGACCCTAGGGTTACCACCTAGGGTTACCATGAACTCTAATAAACACTAAGGGAGGTGTAAAATCACTTTAAATGGCCCAAAAATAAAAATACACCAAATGGTGTAAATCAAAACATAAATTTACAACACATGATATAAATCAATTTAAAAGGGGTGAACTAGGCCAAATAAATAAATCAAGCATGTACGAAAACATCATTCGATCAAACGTGATCCTCATCCCTCTCGGGAATGGATCAATTTTACAGGTAATTACATATGTGTGAAAACTGCCTCTGATTTCCCGTGGCTTGGGAATATAACCTACACAACTCAATCAAGGGGTCAATCACATCATAGATAAATCATAGCCAAAGAAACATAAATTAAAGTCATGTCATTGCATACAACATTAATCATTCACATCATAATTAAAATTAAAATTGCATTTCCTATTTAATATCTCATAATCATCATCAAATAATAAATCCACATAATGAACTCATAATCACATCAATAATCAACATCAAATATATCTCACATGTCTAACATCATAATAGCATCAAAATATGATCTAATCAAATCACCACATGACTAATCAATGCTAATCCAAAATCAGGAGATATAGTCTAAGTCTACATAATGAAAATCAATAGTCTCTAAAAGTCTGATAATGTCACCAACTATAATGTAAAACAATCAAAATAGGGAAGTGAAATAAATCGACCTCACATAAACAAGGCAGAATAAAGATGAAGTGTGTAAAATCAGTATTTTGTGTTTAACCAGAACTGAATTCTTGCATTGGCAGATGCTACTTATCAGTTCAACAATCTGTAATCCTTTTGTAAACAGTCTTGTAGGCAGTGAGCCCAAATGCATGTGCATTACCCTTTTTGTAATACTTCTAATAAAGTATAATCTTTGTGGGTTAACCCCCATCGTGGTTTTTCCCTTACTAGGTTTCCACGTCAAAAATCTTGGTGTCAAGTGTAATTCATTTGCTTATGCTCATATGTTGTTGATTCATGCTTTAATGTGGTTTGAATAAAGGGAAGAATTAATTGCTGCAAGTATAAAGGTTTTAAGACAATTGATTCACCCCCCTGTCCCCTCTCAATTGTCTGCCCTATTTCCAACAGCTTAAGGAAGATCTAGGAAGGAGTTTTAATGGGTTCACTCAGAGAACAAATTCAATTGGCTTTAGAAGATCTTGATCGGTCCAAAGAAGAAATAGATGATCTGCAAGAAAACCTCAAGGATGTTGATGACTGCATTGACTTGCTAAAAGATAAACTAAAGAAATCAATGGAAAAAAGGAAAGAACTACTTCATCAGCTAGCTAATCTTACTAAAGAAATGGCATGAATGAGGCTTTGGAAGAAAAGACAAAGGAATGTGAGAAGCTGACAAAAGAAGTTTCTGTTCTAAAACATGAGA
Organism: Cunninghamia lanceolata; assembly: GCA_027924645.1. Classification (NCBI taxonomy): domain Eukaryota; kingdom Viridiplantae; phylum Streptophyta; class Pinopsida; order Cupressales; family Cupressaceae; genus Cunninghamia; species Cunninghamia lanceolata. The sequence goes on from BSBN01000814.1 coordinate 637,913, forward strand.
TGAAATCTGGGGTAATGAGGCTAACTAAAGAAAATAAGCAAAGGAAGAAGACTAAAGAAGACCTAAATCAAACCCTAAAAGAAAGAACTAAAGAATGTTACAGATTGGATAGAATGGCTAGCCATCTAGAGTCTGATCTACAAGAAAGTAGAGACAATGAAAGAGAACTTGAAAGGAAAATTGTCATTCTCAGACATGATCTAGAAGTTGCAAATGAATATAAGGAGAAGTTCAAGATAAGCTCAGCTAAACTTGAAGCAATACTTGAGTGTCAGAAGAGGGGTGATGATAAGCATGGTCTTGGGTATGAGAAAGGTGAAAGCTCAAATCCAGACAAAGAAATTCTCAATCAAGGAATGGGAGAAACAGACCTAGAAGACCTCCAGTAAGATAGCCTAATGCTCAAAGGTATCCATCCTTTAATGGAAATTGTTTCAATTGCAGTAAATTTAGTCATAAAGCTACTCAGTGCAAAAGTAGAGTAAATCAAAGGGGTCCATCCTTCTCCAGTTAATGCTTCAAGTGTAAGAGGTATGGTCATAGATCCAATGAGTGTAGAAGTATGATAATAAATAACTCTAACAATAGAGGAAATGACAATTCCTTCAATGGCTACTATTTTTATTGCAATGGATTTGGACACATGGCCAATCAGTGCAGATCAAGAATGAATCAAGTAAATAAACAAAGAAATGTTGTATGCTTTAATTGTAATAGATCTGGTCATATTGCAAGTTTCTATAGAAGTTAAAACCATGATGGAAAAGGTCTGGTAAACAAAGATCAGAAACAAGACAAAGGAAAGGGCAAAGTGGATGTGAATGAGATTCAGAGTGAAATGAACAAAATTTGGGTGAAGAAAGATGTAACAAACAATAGTGATGGGTCCACACCGGGATCAGGTGCTGATAATCCTTCCGGTAATTAAACAAGAAGCTTTGGCTCAAGGGGAACTGCAATAAAATCTAATTCCCCTAGCCAGTAAGTGGGTGCCTGAATTTGGCACAATGAGAGAAAATAATTTGGATTACTATACATCTTTTGAAAGGATTTTTGGAAGATAAAAAGTGGATACGTCAATTTGCGAAGCAATTGAAGATTGACTGTATGCAGAAACAGTGTAACTAGATGTGTTAGGGTAGAGCATTTATTACAAAGGAAAATTAGGTTTTACAGAGCATAAAAATGTTGCTCATTATTCATTTGAATCAATTTGCATTTGAAGATAGCAAGAAGAAGAGCATCTAAGCTAAGATTTCCAGGATTTGAAGCGCAACTGGCAAGTTTGTTCACTAACCCTAACTCTGTGGAAGAAAAAGGTATTTATCTGTGAAGCATTGAATTTGTAATCTTTTGCAATGGCCACTCCTCTTGTTGTTGATATTATTGAAAGGCCTTGGCCAAACTTTAGGAAGCATCCATACAAATCAGTCAAAATCAAATGTTTAAAAGCATTTTCTGGTGTCCCATACGAAGTTCTACATGTTGAGGATATTAGGGCATACATCAACTATAGCATTGATAAATTCAAAAACCTGAAACTCTTGGATTTGTTTAACAACTACCTAAGGGATGATAGCTATAAATTGAATCTGGAATACAAATCCCTAGAAAGCAAACATTTTCTACAAGTCATTAAATTTCTGACAATTGATGAGAATGAATGGGTTTGATATATCTTGAGCCAAATACATGATGAGTTCATTTGGCTATTGAAACCATTCAAGATTACAAAGGATGTTATCAAGATTGTAACTGGGTTGAATTCAACTGGTAGATTACCCATGCTGAAGGTTGTGAAAACTAGACAGTGACTGATGCTACCGGTGCCAAGTTTGACAAAAGGGCAATGACCATTAATGATATTATAGAACCAGATGCTAAGTTTGCCTCTATGGTGATTGGCTACAAGATTTACCACTCCAACAAGGAGAATTATGTCTCCAGAACTACCATATATGCAGCATATCAAATGTTGAAAGAAAATGTAGATTATGACCTATGTGAGCTATTGCAGAACCAACTGATTCAAAATTTGAGCAAAATAAAAAAGCATAAGAAAAACACCTTTAAATATGGTTCCCTAGTTATATGTTTGTTCTTCTATTTTATGAATGAAGTGCTTGGAGTACAAGGTGTTCACTGGACAAATGATAGACCGGTTGCATGGCAAATAAGAGATCATCTACTCAGCATTGGAGACTCAAGTGCACAGAAGACTACAATCTGGGGTTGCTTTAAAAATTTCAAAAAATGATGCATTCTAGGGAAAGAATCCCTAATTCATTAGTTGAGAAGTACCAGGATGAAATTTGCTTTATGGTAGACACAGATCAGTGCCTAATGGAGGTTGTGAAACCCAGAACTGTATGGATTATGCCTATGGGCTATGAGGTTGATGAGAAGATCTTGGACATGTATGCTCAACATCTCCTGAGAAAATCAAAAGACACCTCTGTTGAAAGGTTTGGAACGTATAAGGAGCTAAGTCTAAAATTGCATGTTGAACTCAGGTATCGAGAAATCAAGAGAAAAGTTTAGAGGCAAGTTGAAAGGTATGCTAAGAGCATTGGCCTAACCAAGGAAGCAATGAAGCAAAAACAAGAAAGAATTGAAAAGGATGAAAAGAAGAAACAAGATAGGAAACAAGAAGATGCTCTGGTGGAATCATCCTCCACTTCAAGAACTACTAGAATCTCTACTAATGCCTCTGTTCCCCTTAAACCGACAAAACTGGAAGACAAATCATCTGATGAGGAAAAGAAAAGAACAAAAGTAATGGCAAAAAGGCCATATAGAAGTTTGGAAGAAAAGGATGAAGAGAAGATAGATATAGATGATGAACTTAAGGAGATAAAGGTCACAGGTGCTAAAGCTGTTAAAGTATTAGAAGAGAATACTTTCAGAAGCAAGAAGACAATAAAGAGACAAAAATCAAAAGTTGATGCTGAGAAGAAAATTCCCTCTGTGAAAAGCATTGTCAAGAAAATCACTGTTGAAGGGAACTTAAAACCATTAACTAAATTCTATGATCTCTACAATAATGCTGACAAAAGACTCTTGGAAGAAGCTACTATCAAGTACCTAAATGTGTTCAATCAAGCACTGGTAGAAATTTTGTCAGAAGTTCCAAAAGGTCTAAGGGATATATTGGAAATTAGGAAAGAAGCTACCAAGGCAAAAGATATGGAGTTGAGAGAACGTGTATTGACCACTCTATGTTTGGTAATCTCCAGCAGAGAAGTAGACAAAATCTTCAAAGAGGTCAAAAATGAATTCAGGAGTAAAACAAGAATGAATAAACTAATGATTGGAGAGATAGATGAAATAGTTCAAGAAATTGAACAAATTTTGAGAAAAGCTTTGGTTAAGAACAAGTTCTTTGTTGTGTCAGATGAGCCTACTGATGACACACTAGTCCCAGATGAAGAAGAGTGGCAGAAGGATGAGAAATAATATGGAATAGATGACTCCTCTATTCCGGAAGTGGAGCAAATAAACAAGGAAGATACATAAATGGTGGATAAAACTAATGATGCAGGAAATACTCTAACTCCTCCTGATCAATCCAGAAAAGAAGACAATGATGAGAATAATGCTGCTACACAAGATCCTCTAGAATAGATTTCAAATTGTGAGGACAAAGGAAAAAATACCTCTGTAGATGACATAGAGAAAGGTGAAGTAGAGAAAGAAGAAGTCAAAAGTAAGGAAGATAAAGCAGAAGAAGACGGTGCAAATGTTGATGCATCCAAACAAAATAGTCTTGTCACTAAGAAAATCCAAGGAAAGGAAGGTGGTCTAGAAATTATGGCAAGAGAAATTGCAATTATAGTGAATAGTTTTTTGAGTAAAGAGATGCTAGAGTTTGATGAACCTGAACTGTTTCAAGGACCACTCAGCCTGGATACTTTCTCTCTGGTCCAATTGATGAAGATAACATCTTTCACACAAGCCAGGACAAGAGAAAAGGTATTGAAATCTCACATAGAGGACAATGAGCTACTAGGCCTTGCATCTGGTATATTGGAAATGATAATTCCAACATTCCAAAAGAATCCATCTGATTCTCCCTCTAGAAATCTAAAGAGCCTTGTAAATTCTATAAGTACACACTTTGAGTCCTTTGAAAAATTTGTAGAAGTTAAAGTTTAGAATGATTTTAATAGAAAAATATTTGATGCACTCAAAGACATAATTAGGTTAGATATATTAGTGTTAGATAACAGTATAAAGAGTATTCAAAATGCTCTTTCAGAAGGAGACAATATATGTAAGTTTTGTTTATCTACTCCTAAAGTCATAGAAGATATAGAAGATAAAATAAAGGACTCCAAACATAAATTGTCAAGTATGTCCCAAGCTTTTGATCCATTGATAGTATCAATGGCAAGTAAGGAATATCAAGCAATCAGCCTGATGGAAGAAATAAAGAAGTTGACAAGAGAAAAGGAGAACATTGAAACATGAATGGGTGAGCTTCAGGGACTGATTTCCCTTAAGATAGAAGCAATGTTCAATGCTATGACAGAAGCCCAAACTGCTACACAAATAGGTGATCCCATTGACCTCCAGAAGGCTAAAGCACAAGCATTTTTGCTCAATGGCCACATTTCAACTTTGAATAGTATGAAGAAGAGTTGGGATACAATGTTGGCCCTACTAAAAAATATTTTTGGAGATATACTTAAGTATATGTAAATACAACTTAAGGATTGGTTGTACATATGCAACACTGTATACAAAATTTTTGGTTGAATTTTGGTTTGTGAATTCCATCTTTTACCATTGATGTCAAAGGGGTAGTGAAGAGCAGTGAAAAATGAGGAATCCAACAAAGGGAGAGCTTTAGAAACAATGGAGACCACAAGTGTACAGAGTAAGGGGGAGTAGCTCCAACACTTTGTGTCATTTTTCACTAAGTGTTGCCATCAATGCCAAAGGGGGAGATTGTTGGCAAGAGACACTACTACACATAATAGGTGTCGTCATTGATGGCAACTAAGACTATTCCACACATCCGCATAACATAACTTGCTCATACCAAAAGTCAGAACAAGAAATTTTCTAAGTCCGGGTTGCCAGAAATAAGGCATGTGATAGGGTTTGGTATCTTGGTCCAGATCTCTCCGGTGGTAAATCATAGTGTGTTGCAGATCTGAGGGAGTCTTAAGGATTGTCAGGACAATCTAAATCCATAATTTTAGCCTCCAATGATGAAGGATTCAAAAGTTATTAGCATCTGAGTACCGGGTCCTAATATGACAAGATAGTTCAGTGAAGAATAGGCCAACTTGTGTTAGATCCTTGTGCTGATCTAGTAGAAGTTTTTTGGTGAGTTGTGTATGGGATATAATGTTAGTGCCTTACATGAATGGTGACCTGCAAGTGTTATTTCTAGTAAGTATCAATTTTGATGTATGGATTTAGCCGACAGAACAAAGTATTTGTATTGTTAAGTTCTTCATAAGGCCGACGGATAGGTGATTGAGTTTGTTGATGCAAATATATATAACCAATGGATTTGAGTGATGTGCGAAAGAGAAGAGATCTGACATCCAGATTATGGTAAAGCAATAAATAGGGCAGAATAAAGATGAAGTGTGTAAAATCAGTATTATGTGCTTAACCAGAACTAAATTCTTGCATTGGCAGATGCTACTTACCAGTTCAACAATCTGTAATCCTTTTGTAAACATTCTTGTAGGCAATGAGCCTCTATTGAGCAGTGAACTCTAGGTAGTGAGCCTGAATGCATGTGCATTCCCCTTTTTGTAATACTTTTAATAGAGTATAATCTTTGTGGGTTAACCCCCATCATGGTTTTTCCCTTAACCAGGTTTCCATGTCAAAAATCTTGGTGTCAAGTGTAATTCATTTTCTTCTGCTCATATGTTGTTGATTCATGTTTTAATGTTTTCATATTTAATGTGGTTTGAATAAAAGGGAAGAATTCATTGCTACAAGTATAAAGGTTTTAAGACAATTGATTCACCCCCCCTCTCAGTTGTCTGCCCTATTTCCAATAGAAGGACCCAAGGAATTTGCAACAACAAAGAAGGAAAAAGAAAAAGGAAAGAAGGCAGCAATAGCAGTTGCTGAAGAGAAGGCCAAGAGATTAAAGGAAAGGTCCTAGGCAAAAAGGTCCTAAAACTCATGAGAAAAATGTAGGAAAGGTTAACAAGATTAAAAGAAGAAAAGGAGAAAAGGAAGCTTTAGAGGAACAAGGCAAAAGGCAAACCATCAATAGGAAAGCAGAAGGAAGAATATCACATGGATGTGAACCAGGAGAATACGGAACCTAAAAATGAGGAGGAAGATGATTGGGACACTAAAAGTTGAAATAAAAAAAGGGATTCAGAAGAGAGACTGAATCATAACAGAAAAGTGCAAGTATGTACCCTTTGCCATTGATGTCAAAGGGGGAGAAGTAGATCAGTGAAAAATGGATAATCATCTCAAGGGGAACAAGAAAGTACAGTATATATAGTAAGGGGGAGCAATCAAGCATTTTTCACTAAGTGTTGCCATCAAGCCAAAGAGGGAAATTGTTGGCAAGAGACACTGCTCCAGTATGGATCTGAATGTTGTCATTGATGGCAACAAGGCTCATAGATCCTATCACCATGACAAGAAGAGATATCTCTGGAAGAACATATTAGATTCTAGGTCTGGTTGATAGAAAATGGCTAAGTATGGAAAGTATGTAGAGTAGAAGATAGAAAGTCAGCTAGTATTCCTCTGTAGATAATAATCTGGTAATGTGGTTCAGGTATGATGTTAGTTGGTGTTTGATAGCGTTATGCCTCAGAGATTAAGTCGTGATCCTTTTTGAAAGTCATCTTGATGAAATGTCTAAGTCCAGGTAAGCAAAGGTATAGCACGAACAGTGAACAGGGCCTAGTGCAGTGGTCCGCATTCCTCCGCAGACAAGTATTTCGTTATTCAGTTTTGAAGTGTTGTAAACACTTATATAAAGTGTCTTATTCCAGAGTTAGGAGATCTGAAGTTCATCGGAAGGATAGCTACAAGCTGCTAAGTACTGGCATAGTGTTTGACAGAGTTTGATAGACAGAGTTTGAGTTCTGATGTTCTGTATCTCTCCGCAAGATGATATAATGCCTTGCGATTCTGAGGGAAACATTAGGAGTGTATAAAGAGTCCTTGATAGGATTTTGGAAGTATTTTGAGATCCTTAGTAAAAGTTGCAAGTCAGTAGATGAAGTTGTTAAACATACTCTTATGATTAGATTTGACCTATATGAACATGTTTGGGAAAAGATTTGGGTCTTCATGACACATAGTGCATTGGATTGAGTGACAAGGTACATCTTTCTATGTACACATTTCACTTCTTGGATGCCAACTTGATTATGGAGTAAATCATAATGTGGATATATAAAGGCAATGATTTTTTATTGAGGATAGGTGTATGTGTGGAAAAAGGTGTGTGTGATGTGAGCATGTGAATAGAAGAGTAGAGTTAAAAGAGAAGCAGCGATGAAGACTTGGGATTCATAATACAGTTGTTAAATGACTACACCCTGGCATAGTGGCAAACGCTGAAGCAATATTTAGATGTCATGTGTGATTTGTTTGGAAGAAATTTTTTGTCATCAAGGCAGTAAGCTGGCAGTAATCCTTCAATAGGGTTTAACAGCCCTTAGGGTTTAATAGCCCTCATTGTGATCTGACTAGGTTTAGGGTTGAGGTAGTGAGCTTGCTAAATCTAGTTGTACTTCATGGCTATAAGCCATCATGTTCTAGGCCCATGGAGTGGCCAAGCCTGAACATCATTTCTATAAAGATTGCAATATATTTATGAGAGCTAATCCTCTCCGTGGTTTTTCCCTTTCTGGGTTTTCCACGTAAAATCTTGGTAATATGTGTCATGCTTTTGTGGATGTTATTCAGTTGTATATTTTTCTTCTGTTTGATTATTCTTTTGAAATGGTTAAAAGTAAAAGTTCAAGAAAAGAATTTTAGAACATTGATTCACCCCCTCTTAGTGTTCCTAACAATCAACACCTTATTGAGAGGATCAATTGTTTCTTTTTTGAGGTCCCTTTATGATCTAGATGGATAGGTTTACCATTGTACTAGGTAGTATTATATGGTTGATCCAACAACTTTGGTATTCTTTCTTACTTTCCATAATTATGCATTTCATTAGATAGTCCTTTCTCATTTTTAGTCACCTTATAGCTCAACTCTTTCAATTCATGCTTCACTTGGTCCAATTTATCATCCAATGTAGAAGCTTTACTACTATGCCTCTTATCACAAAGTAGAACTCTTATGTCACTTCTCTTGTGGACTTTTCCTAAGGCTCTTTGGTTGGTTTCTATGTTTTTTTCTATTTTGTAAGCATCTCTTAGGGTGTAAGGATCAGTATCCATCAACAGGTACCCCATCTTAGCATCATAAGCATTGCAATATAGAACAAGACACATAGGTTCATTTGGCCTCAAATATATGGGTATTCTTTCCATAACACTAGTGAATCTTGTATTAAAGTCAGACACAGATTTATTAGAAACCTTGACAATGATGGTGAACTCATTAATGATAAATCTAGAATCTATCTTCTCATCATATTATTCTTTGAATACCCTTTGAAACTCTATCCAGGAGTTAATGCTAGCATCTGGTAAAACTTTATACCATTCCCTAGCTACATCATCTAAGGATTGAACAAATAACTTCATGAGGACATCTTCTTGAATTTCAGAATCATCTATAAGATTGTTGAAAGATCTTAAGTTATCCTCACTCGATACAACATTATATCTTGAAATTCCATGAGCCTAGATCTCATTTTAGTGGGAACAAAGTTGGGATACCTAGGTATCCCTATGAAATCTAGTTGTCTATACCTCTCCAAATTAAGTGGAGGTCTCACAATTACTTGTCCCCTAATCTTCTCATCATGCCTATTACTACCTCTCCTAGAATCTACAAACTTCTCCATACTGAATTGTTTAGAGGATCAATGTTTCTCAAATTTTCTATCCTCCTTTTTAGATCATTCATGGCTCTTTTAGCTTCTTATATAGCAAGCTCTACCTTAAGAACATCCAATCCTTGAAGAAGACCTTGATCCTTAAAGGCATAACCTACCTTCAGCTTCTCATCATCAGTTTCTTCACCATCTCTTGCTTCACATTCATTACCATAAACATCTCCCTTATACCAATAAGAATGTTCATCTTCCTTAGAAGGAGACATCACATGATCATCAAATAATCCATTCTTCCTTACATTTAAATTTGATGGGATATCTCTAGACACAAGAGCCTCATTTATTCTGATTAGTGGCTTTTATCAATTTGTTATGTTGATTTAGTTAGTTAGTAACTAAGATTTACTCAAATTATCGATATGATAGAATTAGAAGTATAGATTTCATCTTGTCATTTTGATTTATTTTTGTATGGATTCAATCATATGATGATGAATTTTAATTTAATTTAATTGTTATTATTATGGGATTTGGAAAGAAAAGTATGAAATAATATTTGAGGGATTTGTTTAGTTGTGAAAAAGGAAGAATGGTTGGTTTGATAAACAGGTTTAGATCTTCCTTTCTCAACAAACATTCAAGGACATATCAACCAAGTTGAATCATACTTTTGCAAGAGGATTCACCTATAGGTTAGGCTGTCACTTGGAACGATGTGGAAACTCAGATATTATCAACTAATATATCAATTTAATGCTCAAATACCCTTAAAACCCTAAGTATGCAAAACAACAAGCAAATTGATGAATTACGACAAATGCTTGCACACTAAGGTAGTAGACAGAGATTAGTTACTGACTATTTTTCAAAGTTCAAGATGCAGAATAGTCAGGGACACTACCACTAATACCCCTATCCAAGGTGGTGTTTTCTCTGTGGAATCCTGATCTCCTTCTAATACTGATGATCACTGTACTTTTTGTTTCTCTCAAAAAATATGGACACTACCACTAGTGTCTAAGTCCAATGCTAGATATTATTCAGGGTGTCAGAGCCTCTTCGAATGTTGATTATCACTGTCATAATGATTTTTGTGTTTGCAACTTCAGAGGATACTACCACTAACTCCCATGTCCAAGCAGTCCTTTTCTTCAGGGATCCAGAATCTAAACACTGTCTTACTATTCCCTGCAACTCCACTCCGTCAAGATGCAAAACCTATAATCTGCAATCACAAGGAGAGTGGTTGGGGTTTTGGTATTTAGAGGCTTGTCTCAATCAAGCCTCGGAGAGACATTCAAGTCTTCTAAACACCATTGTCAGATAAAGAGTGTGTATCCCTGCAGGATAGAGGCAAAAACCAATTGATAAATGATTGAAAGCACAAATAAATGTCACCTTAGAGGTGTAGCTCTCATGGAAGGAAGAAGCTCTTTCATGCTATGAGGAGATAGATTGATGAAGCCAAATCTGCAACAAACAAACACAACAACAACACAATACTGCTCTGCAACACAATGAAAGCCTTGAATCACTTTAGCATAAGATCATAAGTTTGCAATATCCATTTGGTTTACAAATGAAGTCCTAAACATGGTTATATATATAGCTACACACATTCTCGCTAAGAATTTCATAATTCAAACTTAAGGTGTCAGCCTATGACCTAATTAACAGTCACCAAACTAACATTCAAATTTGGGACTGACCCAAAATAGGGTAGGACTAGGGCACTAGCGCCCAAGTCCACCCTCCCAATTTTGGTAAGGATCTATGTAAATAACACCCCCTAGGTCTTATTTTCCATAAAACTTAGGGGTTTTCTCATCAGGAATCAAGATTAACATGCAAGATGCTTATAATTCATTCTAAAGGACCTGGGAGCTAAACCTTAAGAGGAAAAAATCCTAGGGAGACATTTTCCAACATAACATCTAGCCCCCACTTTAATGTATGTATAAACGCAAGGCCCTTACATGCATTAAAGTATGGTCAAAACACAACAAACATGATAAGCACTTAAAGCTAATGCATACACAAAGAGTGAGGAACTATTCCTAGTCCCCAGTCTCAAATAGACATTAGAGCAAACACATTATAGACATGCCAAACACAGTGAAGATAGTAGCAAGCATGCAAAACATGGAGAAGACAATATTGAAGACACACAAAGCACAATGAATACAATGAATGTAGTGATTATTTATTTTTCATTTTTCATATATATGAATGCAAATGCAAGTACATGGAAAGTAAACACACCACCAAAAATGCAGGAGGGACTCATCACCACACGTCTTTAGATTGCATATGGGGCAACAAACATGCAATACAAATATCACAATGTAGGAGAGGCATTTCACCACTACACTTGAGAACAAAAATGCCATACAAATCCCAAAGCATAGGAGGGACTCATTGCCACACGTCTATAGACTATGCTTGGGAACAAACATGTCATACACACACACATGGAAGACATGGAGAAAACACGACAAACAAGCGATGGAAGGAGCCTATTGCTAGTTTCACCACCATCTTAGGCATATTATAGGTACACCTGATGGTTGGGCTTCACCACAACAACTGCCAAAGACACGCTTAAGGGAGGATACACCAACCCTGCCTACTCAAAGGGCTTTTGGAATAAGAAGGATGTGCACTAGCTCAAGAGATACACCATCCCCACCTCTATAGAGGGCTTAAAGTAAAAGGATACGCACTAGCTCAAGAGATAGGATATCCTACCTCTGTAGAGGGCTTTCTCATTGCAATATAAAATAAAGATGTGCACATGCATGGACATACAACATCCTACCTCTGTAGATGGCTTACAAACACACTTCGTTAGCACCAAAATCATCAGACAACTTACCTTATATGTGCCCCCTACCTTAAGGATGTTAATATCATGTACTGATATTAGGTGCATCAAGGTAGGAAGAAAACACACAAGGGAACAAGATCTTTCACAAAGCCCATGCCCCTAGAAGTGACATGCACTTTACGATCGCCGAATGTTCCCACAAACACACAATTTCCTACAAAGAGAGGTTATAAATATTTCCATAAGATAATAACCACATCACATGATCAAAACAATGCATAAACATAATCACATCAAGAGCCAAGGTTATACTATGGATTCGGAGCCTAAGTATAACCGTGGGGCTCTAACATAGAGATCTTGGAACTGAGTATAAGGAAGGCGAGATCTAAGATAAACAAAGTGGATGGAGTAGTATTATTGTTATGGTTTGTTAGTGCGATAAGACATCATCAAAATATCACATGGAATGATTCTATTAGCCAAGCATCGGATAATATATATCAACCCCATCCTCATATATGGTCTAGGTCCATTTTTTCTTACTCATTGAAGGGGCACGTGGTCTGTATCAGTATTATTTGATTTTCATCATCTGCTAGCTAGATAGAAGCACTAGAGGAAGGTAAACAATAAATCAAGATAGGAGAAACAAGTGCCCTAGGTTCGTCACATAGGAAGGTACCCCCAAGTCACCAACAACAATGCTATGCCCTTAGGACACAAAACACAACAATGAAAATAGAGGAGAGGCAATATAGAAGAATGATGATACAAATAGAAGAAGGGTCACAATAGAGGTGGTCTCCTGGTTTCCTTAACCTTACAAGAGTATCAAGGGTCATCCAAGGAGGCCTAAACAACACATAACACATCATGGGGGAAACACAACATAGAAGTAAAGGGTTAGAAATACTTGCCTGAGATAGCCCAATGTTAAGAACATACATATCTTTGAGGAGGCCACCTTTGAGAGTAACTAGAACAGGTTCTACAAGTGTGGCTTAAAGAGGGAGAAATATTTACCTAATTCATAGGGATATCTCCTGGTGGACAATTCTTGTTTATCAGCCCAGGATATCTCTCATGTTGTTTTGGTCTTGTTGATATTGTATTAAAATTATGTTTAGGATGATGAGAAGCTTTAGTGGGCTTTAAAGAGTGGTATCCTATACCAACTATGTAATTAATTCTAGCAACTTGTAAAGGTACTCTGATTCCTTGTTGATTTACACCACATCCATTACCTGCATAGTCGCACAATTTTTGTACAATATTTGAAATCCATGACCATAGAGAGAGTCCATTTCTTTAGAAGATGGTGAAGCCTCATAGGTCTCATAGTTTGTAGTATAAGTGAGAGTATTGTCTTTTTTTTCAACCAAGGAAGCTTTGGTTTTCTTAGGTGTTTCTAAAGTGTGCTTAGTTGAGATCGATGTAACTTTTGATGTGTTAGAGTTATTAAGTTTATATTCCCCTATACAGCAAGGATTAAAATCTAATGAACCCCAATCATCACCAAAAAGTGCATTCAATGTTTTAGAGTCTTGTATGACATTATCTATGGAAAGAGGTTTTGATGAATCCACTTGTAAGCTATTTAGACTTTTATGATTGTTAACTTGTTTTTTCTTTTCAATATGTAAACAATTATCTAGTTCAGGATCAACTTTTATAGTGTGGAGTTTGTTTTGATAAATGAACTTTAGTGATCGATGAAGGGTAGACGGAATTGCCCCCATGGCATAAATCCACAGTCTACCTAGAATCATAATCTATGAGAGCGAACCAGGCAAAACATGAAAAAGAGTATTTAATGTCACAGGTCCAACCTTTACAGGTAAACTTATCATGTCCACATATTGTTTTCTCACATTATCAAAGCCATGAATGCTAATGCTATCCAGTTTGATTAAAGAGGTTTCAATCTTTCTTTTGTGTAGAAAGTCAATGCCACAAACATTAAGAATTGATCCATTGTCAATCATAACTCTCTTTATCAAGTTTTTATCTATTAGGAAAAATATTATAAGTGCATCATATTCATCTTTTACCAATGGTATTTCATGTGGTTGAAACATAATATCCATTTTTGTCACATGCATACAATTTAACAGAGCTGCTACATCATTCGACTTAACAATAGGTGGTACAATCACCTTTTGTAAAGCTTCTTGGAGCATTCCATGGCATGTAGGCAATGTCTGTATTAAATCCCAAAGAGAGATCTTAGCTAGAGTAGTACAAAGTTGTTCGACAAGATCATATTCTTGACCATTTTTATGAGTAAGACAAGGTAGTGGGGGAAGCATAGGTTGAGAACATAGAAGAGAGACAAGTACATGAGGTGCTTTTTTACTTTTCTTGTTATTATGAGTGTTTTATGTGTGAGCAATCATGGGATGTTGCGGCACATTTTGAACACCTTGATTTCTTTGAGTGATTTGTCTTGCATAGTTTAAAATGTAATCCAGGGGTCGAGGTGGTTTTCGATCACCTTGAATCGTAATCACCAGTTTTAAGCAAGAAGGTGCATTAAGTGCAACCCACACAACCATATTAGGAGTATTGCTATAGTTATCTAGTAACCCATTGGTGGGTGGAAGAAGTGTATTAGTGTGAATTAACATTGTTTCCCTCTCAATTATACCCAACATCTATCCCTAAAGGATTTGTGAGAGACCTTTTCTCATCCACTAATGCTACATCTTGGATAGGGAGAGCATTGGAATGAGAGGAAGGTATGGTGTTGTTAAGATAGTTATTAGTTATCTCTAAGGAACTCAAATTTACAACCACATTAGAGCTATCCATAGTCTTCTCGTCTAAGGTTCTTGGACATTCAACTATAGGAGAAGTAGGATAACTTATGGGATCATCAACATCATCATATTCTTTAGCTATCAACTCCAAGGCATTAACGGAAGAGGAATTTTGGCTCTCATCTAAACTCATGAGTATTCTTAGAGATGAATTTGATTAAATCTGAACTAATATCAAAGGATATGCTCCTATGAGTAATGTGAAGCTATCAAAATCATGCATATAACAAAGTAATTTAATCTCATGTGTAGAACATGTAGAAACATCAATATCATGATGTAGGCTATGTGTCCCAGAACATGAGGGTTCTCATTAGTGAAATTAGAGAAATTTTCAAAATCCAAGATATACTCATGCAACAATTTCCATGAAGATGCCATATTGAAATGTCTTGTAACATCAATATCCAATGAGATCTAGTAAAACAATGCATGCACAGTTTTATGATGATTAAGGTATCCTAGATGTGTGACTATTTCTCTCCAAAACACTTGTTTGAGGTAAAGTGCTAAAGGGACACACAAATTACACGACAAACACAATGGATAGGAGGAAAATAGTACAACACAACAAGACCCAATTGATTATTTTATATATATAGATTGAATGCAATGAAACAACACAAATTATGCTTAATAGACATCAGATTTCCATAGTCCATGATATTAGTCTTGAGTGCTTCAGGATTTAACTCTGTATAAGTTTTTTACTCAACATTTTGGATCACACTCCATGATCCATCATTAGGAGAGCTAGAGAGGAGAATAGAAATGATAATTTGTAGACCTATTACTAGGATAAATAGGATGAGGGAGGGGAATGGCTCAAGTACCAAGACATCATAGGGAGAAAGTAAAAGAATAACTACAAAGAAAATAAAGAAAATAAGCCACTAAAAACTAAAAAACTTTATATATATATATATATATATATATATATATAGTAAACCAATGGAGTAGGAGTAATAGAGAATTAATAAGCTCAAAGAGAAAGTTTAAAAAAACTAAAAAGAGTAAAATAAATGGACATAGCATATATGCAAATATCTATATATTTGTAAACATAAATACATAGCAAGAAAGCAAGAATTTACACCCCACAATAAAATGAACCTAACATAGACTAATATGTATGAGTGTATACAAGTATGTGTGTATGCATATACATGAATACAGATAGGTACCTATACTTAAACAAAATTAGAGATAATAAATAAAATATGCATAAGCCTGAAGTGAGAAACACCTAAATACCTAATTATAGAATAATAAAAATAGAATACAAAAGGGAAGAAAGAAGGGAGTAGATGATGTAGAAGAGAAGAAAAAGAGAACGGGTTAAGTGAATATATATATGTGTGTGTGTGTGTGTATATATATATATGTATGTATGTATGTATGTATGTAAGAAGCAACTAAGTAAATGCAAAGAGAGATAAATTAGTATAAGTATAAGCAATAAGGACATAAAAAAGTGAGAAAAAAGAAAGGATCAAAAAGGAAAGAAAACTAAGAAGTGGACAATGTAACAAAAAACCAAAAGGAAAAATGGAAAATGTTAATAAACGGAGAACCAATATATATATCTGTATGCACATACATATGTATAAGTATAAAAAGTGAAAAAAAATTCAAGAAGATATAACCAACAAATAAATATAATGAAATATGCATATCTATTAATGACTAAATAAAGGTAAAAACTTGAATAGAAAAAGAAAAACTAAAATAATGACAATAAAAAACTATGAAGGAGAATCAATAGTAAACCAAGAGAATAAGATAAAAAGGAACACACAAGAAAATGAAGATGCAAAAAACCTTATCTACACCTATATATAAACATGAAAATAAAACCAAGCTAGAATATATAAATGTGTAAGCAACACACCTATAAGTATTTATGTATATATGTGTGTATGTATGCGTATCGATACATTCATACATATATATGTGCCTATATATATGTAAATAAATTAATACCAAAAAACAAAAAGGAAGAAACACCTAAATAAATTGGTAGAAAAAATAATAGAAGCACCAATGAGTAGGAAAGTTTACCTCGGATGTGCTATAAAAGAGAGGAACTACTAGAACCAAACATTACATATATATAAATGACTCTAAATATAGAAACAAAGTGTGTGTATAAATGAGAACGTGAGAACAGAAGACAACAAGGAAAGAAGAGAGACAAGAGAGGAGCACAAGAGAACAAAGAAAGGCAACAAGAAATGAAAGGGAACATAAGAGGAAAAGAGAAGAGCCAATAGACCAAGGCCAGGAAAGCAACAACATAACTAATGAGATGCTAAAGGAGAACCTAATCACAGGAGAGAGGAAGAACAAGAAAACAACCAAGGACACAAGCAAGGAAGGAGGCCAAGGGTAGGAAGAGAGGAGAGGGAGGAAGGAGGCTCATGGGTGGGTGTGTTGGAAAAGACAGGAAGGAGAAACACAAGGAAAGGGAGGAGGAGAAAGAAGGTACATGGGATAAAAGGAAAGGCCTAGAAAGAGTAAGAGTGAGGGGTGAAGAGAGGAGAACTACAAAGGGGAAAAGAGAGCAAGAGGGGCTACAAGAGAGGTCATGAAGGGGGGAGAGAGAGCTTTTTGAGGCGAGCTAAGAGGGGGTTCCAAGAAAAACTAAAGCTCTAACCTTCATCTTGATTAAGGTTAGAAGGGTGTTTACTAATCTCAATGGCCTCATTGAGTTTCCTTTTGTAGTAGTTGTCTTCCTTGACTAAGATTTAGGTGTCTTCTAGGGGGATGTGGTGCTTGGTGATGGATGAGTGTTTAGCTAGGGCATATTTTTGGACACATTCAAACCTAATGTCAGCACTATGTTCTTTGATCCTAGTGATAAAAGACCTGCCTGTCTCCCCTATGTAGGGTGTACCACATGAGCAAACAATTTTAACATTGTTTGCTTGTGTGGCACACCCTACATAGGGGAGACAGGCAGGTCTTTTATCACTAGGATCAAAGAACATAGTGCTGAAATTAGGTTTGAACATGTCTAAAAATCTACCCTAGCTAAACACTCATCTGTCACCAAGCACCACATCCCCCTAGAAGACACCCAAATCTTAGTCAAGGAAGACAACTACTACAAAAGGAAACTCAATGAGGCCAACGTTGTTCGCTCGTGTGGCACACCCTACATAGGGGAGACAGGTAGGTCTTTTATCACTAGGATCAAAGAACATAGTACTGACATTGGGTTTGAACATGTCCAAAAATCTGCCCTAGCTAAACACTCATCTGTCACCAAGCACCACATCCCCCTAGAAGACACCCAAATCTTAGTCAAGGAAGACAACTACTACAAAAGGAAACTCAATGAGGCTATTGAGATTAGTAAACACCCTTCTAACCTTAATCGAGATGAGGGTTGGAGCTTTAGTTTTTCTTGGAACCCCCTCTTAGCTCACCCCAAAAATCTCTCTCCCCCCTTCATGACCTCTCTTGTAGGCCCTCTTGCTCTTTTTTCCCCTTTGTAGTTCTCCTCTCTTTGCCCCTCGCTCCTACTCTTTCTAGGCCTTTCCTTTTATCCCGTGTAACTTCTTTTTCCTCCTCCCTTTCCTTGTGTTTCTCCTTCCTGTCCTTTCCAACACCTCCACCCATGAGCCTCCTTCCTCCCTCTCTTCTCTTCCTACCCTTGGCCTCCTTCCTTGCTTGTGTCCTTGGTTGTTTTCTTGTTCTTCCTCTCTTCTGTGATTAGGTTCTCCCTTAGCATCTCATTTGTTATGCCTTTGCTTTCCTGGCCTTTGTCTATTGGCTCTTCTTTTTTGCTCTTATGTTCCCTTTCATTTATTGTTTCCTTTCTTCGTGCTCTTGTGTTCCTCTCTTGTCTCTCTTCTTTCCTTGTTGTCTTCCATTCTCACTTTCTCATTTATACACACACTTTGTTTCTATATTTAGAGTTGTCTATATATATGTAATCTTTGGTTCTAGTAGTTCCTCTCTTTTATAGCACATCTGAGGTAAACTTTCCTACTCATTGGTGCTTCTATTATTTTTTCTACCAATTTATTTAGGTGTTTCTTCCTTTTTGTTTTTTGGTATTAATTTATTTACATATATATAGGCACATATATATGTATGAATGTATCGATACGCATACATACACACATATATACATAAATACTTATAGGTGTGTTGCTTACACATTTATATATTCTAGCTTGGTTTTATTTTCATGTTTATATATAGGTGTAGATAAGGTTTTTTGCATCTTCATTTTCTTGTGTGTTCCTTTTTATCTTATTCTCTTGGTTTACTATTGATTCTCCTTCATAGTTTTGTATTGTCATTATTTTAGTTTTTCTTTTTCTATTCAAGTTTTTGCCTTTATTTACTCATTAATAGATATGCATATTTCATTATATTTATTTGTTAGTTATATCTTCTTGAATTTGTTTTCACTTTTTATACTTATACATATGTATGTGCATACAAATATATATATGGGTTCTCTGTTTATTAACATTTTCCATTTTTCCTTTTGGTTTTTCGTTACGTTCTCCACTTCTTAGTTTTCTTTCATTTTTTATCCTTTCTTTTTCTCACTTTTTTATGTCCTTATTGCTTTTACTTATACTAATTGCTCTCTCTTTGTATTTACTTAGTTGCTTCTGATATATATATATATATATATATATATATATATATATATTCACTTAACCTGTTCTCTTTTTCTTCTCTTCTGCATCATCTACTCCCTTCTTTCTTCCCTTTTGTATTCGATTTTTATTATTCTATAATTAGGTATTTAGGTGTTTCTCACTTCAGGCTTATGCATCTTTTATTTATTATCTCTAATTTTGTTTAAGTATAGGTACCTATCTGTATTCATGTATATGCATACACACATACTTGTATACACTCATACATATTAGTCTGTGTTAGGTTCATTTTATTGTGGGGTGTAAATTCTTTCTTACTTGCTATGTATTTATGTTTACAAATATATAGATATTTGCATATATGCTATGTCTATTTATTTTACTCTTTTTAGTTTTCTTAAACTTTCTCTTTGACCTTATTAGCTCTCTATTACTCCTACTCTCCTACTCCATTGGTTTACTATATATATATATATATATATATATATATATATATATATATATATATATATATATACATATCAAAAGTTTTTTAGTTTTTAGTGGCTTATTTTCTTTGTAGTTATTCTTTTACTTTCTACCTATGATGTCTTGGTACTTGAGCCATTCCCATCCCTCATCCTATTTATCCTAGTAATAGGTCTGCAAATTATCATTTCTATTCTCCTCTCTAGCTCTCCTAATGATGGATCATGGAGTGTGATCTGAAAAATTGAGTAAAAAACTTATACACAGTTAAATCCTGAAGCACTCAAGACAAATTGTGCTTGTTTATGCACCTAAAATGTTCATTTTTTCACCTTTTTCACAATTTTTCAATGTAAATCACTAAAAGAAGAGGTGTTGTGAAGAAATTAAATAGGGGAAGTAAATAATAGGCTCAATATCAATCAAATAATGCAACAATATCCTTCACAACATGCCTATAATGCAATTCTAGAGAGATGACAAGGCAAAATCTAGTGAAAATGCAAGATTTTTAAACCCTAGACATGATTTTTTGCAAAAAGGACACTTTGATGCAACACTAAAATTATAAATCAGTCCTAAATGAGTTTTTAAAAGGGTAATAAATTTTGAAACAAGATTTTAACTACAAACTCTAGCTAATGCAAAACTAGGTCTTTTTGAAAAATGCACAATTTCAAGCCATTTTTAACAAATTAATTATGAAAATGCAATGCTAATGATTAATTAATAATGAATTTCTATAATTTACATCGGATCTAATGAAAATAACATAAATTAAATGGAAACGAATTGAATTAATGCAAATTATGCCAAAATGCAAGCCTAAAATGCCATTTCTTCAAAATTTTCAATTTTTTTTTAAATTTTCAAATGCAATAAAATGAATGAATGCAAACGTAGAGTAAAACACTCAACAAGGTGCAAAATTCAAATAAACACAGGTTCACCAAAATGTTTATTGGTGAAAAAGGAAGAATGGTTGGTTTGATAAATAGGTTTAGATCTTCCTTTCTCAACAAACATTCAAGGACATTCAACTGAGTTGAATCACACTTTTGCAAGAGGATTCACCTATAGGTTAGGCTATCACTTGGAATGATGTGGAAATGTAGATATTATCAACTAATATATCAATTTAATGCTCAAATATCCTTAAAACCCTAAGTATGCAAAACAGTAAGCAAATTGATGAATTACGACAAATGCTTGCAGACTAAGGTAGTAGATAGAGATTAGTTACTAACCATTTTTTGAAGTTTGGGATGCGAAATAGTTGGGGACACTACCACTAATTCCCCTGTCCAAGGTGGTGTTTTCTCTACAGAATCTTGATTTCCTTCTGACACTGATGATCATTGTACTTTCCTTTTCTATCTTGGAAAATGCGGAGGACACTACCACTAGCACCCAAGTCCAAGGCTAGATGTTTTTTAGGGTGTCAGAGGCTCTTCAGATATTGATTATCATTATCACAATGATTTTTGTGTTTGTAACTTTAGAGGACACTGCCACTACTGCTCGTGTCAAAGCAACCATTTTCTTCAAGGATTCAGAATCTACACACTGTCTTACTATTTCGTGCAACTCCACTCCATCAAGATGTGAAACCTATAACCTGAAATCAAAAGGAGAGTGGTTGGGGGTTGTGGTGTTTAGAGGTTTGCCTTAGTCAAGCCCTAGAGAGACATTCACGTCTTCCGAACACCGTTGTCAAATAAAGAGTGTGTATCCCTACAGGATAGAGGAAAAAACTAATTGATAAGTGATTGAAAGCACAAATAAATGTCACCTTGGAGGTGTAGATCTCATGGAAGGAAGAATCCCTTTCATACCATGAGGAGATGGAATAATGAAGCCAAATCTGCAACAAACAAACACAACAACAACACAATATTGCTTTGCAACATAATGAAATCCTTGAATCACTTTAGCATAAGATCATAAGTTCATAATATCCATCTAGTTTACAAATGAAGTTCTAAACATGCTTATATATGCAACTACACACATTCTCACTAAGAATTTCTTAATTCAAACTTAAGGTGTCAGCCTAGGACCTAATTAACTGTCACCAAACTGACATTCAAATTTGGGTCTAACCCAAAATAGGGCAGGACTAGGGCGCTAGCGCCCAAGTCCACCCTCCCAATTTTGGTTAGGATCTATGTAAATAACACCCCCTAGGTCCTATTTGCCATAACACTTAGGGGTTTTCTCATCAAGATTCAAGATTAACATGCAAGATGCTTATAATGCATTTTAAAGGAATCGGGAGCTAAACTTTAAGAGGGAAAAATCTCAGGGAGACATTTTCTAACATAACAGGATTATTGATGATGAATTTGATTAATTTATGATTATTAATTTGATCATATTTTATGGATTAGGGTTTACGAATTAAAATTATTTTATCATTATGGATTTTGTATGAATGTAATTGTGTATGTTTAGCCTGTATCATATCTGGTTAAATGCGATTCGATTATGCGATCTTGTATCAGTATGATCGAGATGATATATTAAATATGTTGTTTGAATTTTTATTTAATTATGATAATATTGTAATTTATAAAATATTTATCATGCGTATGTTAATTTTATTATTAATGTTTCTTTAGCTATTATTTTAGATATATTAACATTTGTGTGCAATTGTGCAAGTTAAATTCTATGACCAATGGAAAACTTGTGGAGGTTCCTGAAGAAACCACTATTGTGTCTCCCTAGTGTACCTAGGCCTTATCCTAAGAGAGGATTAAGGTCTTCATGTGTAATGTGTTGTGAGTGTCAATGTGAAATAAAATTTTAATTAAAGTTTTATAATTTTATGTGGGGTATGGTTAAATTCCCTTAAGTGTCAAATCTCAGATTTGAACTTAAGAGGGAGTTTTAGAGGTCATAAAATGTTATTTTCCTCATCATTTGTGTAGAATTAAACACATATAGTGATTACTTATGAGTGAGGCCTATGTTTGAATGTTTAAAAAGTATTTTGGAAGTATCTAGAGGCTTGAAAAGTACCTTCGAGGATAGGTGACAAGTTTTTGGGAAGTAAAACCTAATTTTGAGTTGTAAGTCAAAACCTAACCCTAGTTTTATTTTTATTTATTTATTCTCTTTTGGAAGCATGTTTTGGTGGTTGGATTTCTATTGTTATAAATTTCCTATTTGGAAGATAAAGGTTTGGAAGAGCTTGGGAGCTTAGAGAGAGGAATGTTAAGAGAAATTTGGATTAGGGTTCACTTGACTTGGTTGAAGCATAGAGGTAGGCTTTTATGCCATTTTTAGATTGTAGTAATGTTATTTATGGTTAGAAATGAATAAATAAACTTGTTGGTTTTTCTTGGTACCTTCATTTGTTGTGTATGAGAACCCCATTTGTGTGTTATTTTTATGAATAATGGTCATTTTGGGGTATGAGTTGTATTGGGTACAAATCTTCCCACTTGGATTAAGAGACACACATGTGTTGGGGTTGAGAGAGGTGTGGACCCTCTCTTGGGGAGAAAAAATCTACTATATGTGTTTGGCATGAGTGCCTATTTGGTTGTGGTGGTCGGGTTATAGAGATGGAATATATATATTTTATGGTATATTAAGTTGATTTGATTTATGTGATTTAGGTGAATATTGGTAGGGGATTAAATATATTTTATGGTATATTTATGTGGAGGTGATTATGTGTTTTAGGAGGACAACAATGTGGTGTTTATGGAGAGTTATGGCTTTGATTTGGTGGAGATAAATATTTTATTTCAATCTTTCCCCAAGAGGTTAGTGAGTCCCCTTGAGTTTAGTGATTTCTCTTGACTCCCCTTTGATTATGGATCTTGTCATGCCCACATTTCCCATGTGGTCACAACACACAACACACATGTCATGTCCACATTTGTCATGTGGTCATGACACGAAATATCAAAAACTTTTCTACCTATCCCTAAAAACCCCCTCGCATGCATCAAGTGTGCCCGGTGGCATACGTACAAAGGTGCAAAACATCAATCAAACATCGGGGTAGTGCGATCACCTTTCACAACCCCTATGATATGTAAGCCTACTAAGGGGGTTGTGTGACATGAATAGAATCACTAAGAGGGTAGATTCCCAAATAGGAACTAACCCTAGTTTTCCTAGATGAGGTGATGTGATTTCGACAAGTATCGAAATCCAACCCTAAGAACTATAATATAAATGAGATTAATTAATTTCATCTAAGCCTTAATTAAAATTACTCAATAAAAACTAATGTGATAAAATTAAACACATGAAATAATCCGCTTAATTATCCCCTTCCTAATTTAGGGAAAATCAGACAGCATAACGCAACCTCTTTATTTATGGGGAAATATTTGTTAAAATAACAACCTTTATTGCAACCTCTTTTAAAGAAATTATAAATTAAATCTAATTACAATCATAAATCTACTTTACTCCATTCCTTATTTGACCAAGGCGATAAAATTAATATAATGTATTCACAATCTCTAAAGAAAATAATTAATTAAAAAACCAACTTTAAGCTATGCACTAGCCAAAATAAATTAAAAAGGGTTTAAATTAAATAAATTTTCTAACATTATTTCCCACACCCAAAACCCCTTTGAAATATCCCACTAAAATTAGTTCAAAAGGCCTAGGGTAAATTTAAACCTACTAAGCCCAATAAATAAAAAAGGCAATAAAATGGTTTTCATAAACTTCTCCAAGTAATCTATTTGCCTTTATCTTGGATGGATTTTAAGAGGAAAGGAAATTTGAAAGAAAAGGAATTCACATGCACTATTTTCATATGTTAATAGGCTTTCTCTAATTCTCAACCCTAATTATTTCTTTTTCTCTATTTTCCTCCTTTCATCCAAAACCCTAATCTCATTGTCTCTATTTTGTTTTCTATTTTCTCCTAACCTAACCCTATTTTCTTCTTTGGTTCTTATTATTTTTCTTGTAGGTTGCTCTAGCTTGCCATGGGGGCTCTCAATATATTTTCTCTTTGCATTGATATACATAGGGTTTCACTTTGGATTTGCCACAACGTGTATATATATACACATGCTGATAAAATTTTACCCTCTACAAAGATACTGATCTCCCTTTTTTTTCTGTAGTGTATATATGCCATGGAGGAGGGCGTTCATATATATGCACCCCGAAAAATGTTATAAATCCCTCAATTTGTAGGGTGAACTAGGAAACAGCTAGCGACTGAGCATCAACAATTGTAGGTTTCACTTTTGCTTTAAGTTGGTGGTGTAGGGTGCCATATTAAGTAAAGGTTATGGGGGAGGGAGTGGACGGGGGGTCTGTCCCCCCTCCATGATGCTGGTTCAAATGTGTGGTGGTGGCTATGGCCATCACCCTTAGCCTTCCTTCATTGTTAAACAAAATACTCCCTCAACCCGTTTTAGGGCTTTCAACCCTAGATTCATAAATGTATAATATTTTCCTTTTTTTTACATGTTTTCTATTATTGAAAATGTCGAGAAAAAAATATATGTTTTGATATATGTATATATATAGACACATACAAGTATATACACTCATATATATGATATAAAATCTAGAGTATATATATATATATATACTCATATCACTCAGTTGAAACCAATTTTCTGATATGAAAGAAAACCAGTGAAATAAAAAAAATAGAGATTAAGGGCATATATATATATATATATATATATATATATATATATATATATATATATATATCCTACAAGTATCTCTTTTTTTTCCTGTATATTTTGAAGTTAAAATAGTAAGCTAACTTTCTAACAGCAAACTACATTATGCACATTTTTCTTTTTAAACAAAAGGGTAACATTCATTTTTCTTCCTACAACTATTTTATTCATTTTCTAAATAAAAATAGTAAACTATGTTTCACACAGCAAGGCTCTCTTTTCTCAAGCAAGCAGGAAATAACATAATCATTTTCTTTTCTCTACAATATCTATATTCACATATTGCATATATTTATTTTTGAGACTAACAAAAATTAATATAGTATATATTTTTTTGCAAACTATTACAAGAACCATACAACATTTTTTTTAAAACTACTACAGAAGTAATGCAACATTCTTTTCTTTTGATAACCACTACAATAGATAAAACAACTCCACAGTGGAAATAACTTGATTACATAAATGTAGTTTTCTATTTACAACATATACACAAAGAGAGATCACTCTCTTACAATGGTTACAACAAGGCCACAAGGGCCATGGCTTCCACATAGCCATACATTACAAAAATCACAGAATGTGCAACTCCCACCAAAGCTCCAAAACTTCAATGTCATCAAACCTACCACAAAAAATAGCAAAGGCTTTCACATGCCCATGGGATGCTCACCTCCTTGTCATAGACTCGAGAAGAGTCACCCCCAAGCTTGGAGGTCACCCACAAACCCAGTTTTACACCACAACAAGATTTACACAAAAACACTCACATAAACAATTTTACACCCTCCCAAGGCTTGCACACAAGTAATCCATTTTCATGGATTTTGGGGGTAGGAGAGTGGACTTCCCTTAACTCTAGAGGTGCACCCAAAATCTCAAATAACTCATATTTCTCATAACACAAGGCCTCTAGCCAAGTAACATTTCTCAAATATCACATTTCCAAGGCACTCATCCCTTCACAAAAATCTCAATGCTTCCCAAAATACTTAATGGCCATCAATAACTCAATAAAATAGTGAGAGTGACCTCGAGGAGGTTTAATCCTCTCCCACCCCAAATAAGATGAGCTCTCCTAAATGGAGAACTTCATCCAAACACTCAACAAAACAAACCCACACAACAAAACACCAAGACTCAAAAACACACAAGCAAGATTTTCAACACATTGAAATATAAAAACAAAAGGGAAGACATATAGCCTTGAAGCTTACCTATAAAGCCCAAAATAGTAAGAGTTGGTGGAGAGCTCCCCAAATCTCCCTCCAAGATTCTTGCCTTCAAACTTCTCCAAATTCTACCTATCTCTCCCTAAGCAATAATCAAAGAAAAATAAGCCAAAAAGAGAACCCTCTCCCTCTCTCAAAGAGGGAGTTTAATTGGCTACACACAAGAGCCTTAAGGAATGAGAAGGTTGTTGATAGTAAGGAATACTAAGAGGGGGGAGGAGGTGAATCAGTATTCCACAAAACCACTTTTTAACAAGTTTATTAATCCAATCTCCAAAATTAATAATATGAAAGAAAAATAAACGTAGGAACAACAACCACAAAGACATAACACATGAACACCAAGATTTTTATGTGAAAAACCCAAAAAAGGAAAAAATATAGTGAGTGTTAGCTCACAATATATTAATATAGTACAATACCATATTACAAGAAGGCTTACTACCCAGAGAAGTGTTCACTGCAAGAAAGGCTCTTTGCTAAAACAAACTCACTGCCTAGAGAAAGAAAGAAGAAGGAAGAATGGCCCACTGCCAAGTTGAACTGCTCAAATTGCATCTACACATGCATGGTTGTAGCTCCAATGAAGCACAAAAATACTATCTCAAAACTCTTCATCTCTTACTACTTTGTTTTCACTGCTCTGCTTTTACATGGGAATAAGATCTCTCTTCTTCTACTCTTTAATGCATCCACAAAATCACCTTCTTCTATATGTCGCACATATGTCTATTCACATTCGCACCACACACCACAAACACTAAATTTGATCCCTTATATATATATTTGCAACACTTAAAATCTTCATATTAGGTCAGCCTAGGAAAGTGAAGCATGCACTCATAACTTAAGTAGCTAGTTGGCCAAAATCATTTACCAAAACTCCCAACGGACTCAAACAACACTTGAATTGCATTCACATATGTTGGCCTCAATTATTTAACAACTTAGGATTAAGTTCTAAATAATAGAACTTACCGCATACAATTCAAACTTATTATGTTGACCTCTAGCTTAGACTGCCACTGATTCAGTTTATCTATCAGACTACATCTTTTACTGTGAACCATAGGTCTTGCTCAAAATCATGTCAAAGACTCCTCAGACATCACCAATCATACCTTCAAAACTACAAAGCAAAATATCCTTTAGCGGCAAAATGTAGACCATCAGAATTTAGAATCTGTCATAGTCAATCTCTGTCAAGCAGTGTAGCGATACTCAGTAGCATGTAACAATCTTTTTGGTGGACTTTAGAACCTATAAATCTAGTTTTAGACACTCCATACAAGTGTTTACAACACCTCAAAACTGCATAACAAGATATACAACATTGGAGAAATATGGACCAAAAGAATTGTGTGTTCTGCCTTAATTGTCACTGTATTATGTTCTACCAGACTTAGGCCATTTGAAGATATACTTTCAGAACTAATCAAAAGCTAAAACCTTGGATATAAGATCATATGAGAGTTAGGAACATCATACCAGAACCACAAAGCTTGGTCTTCAACTGCGGACCAATGCCAATCCAAACACTATTCTTCTGTCACTGCTTCTATACATTACCAACACTTAGCCAATATGACTAAGTCTTCTTCACCGGATCACAATCTCTATTCCAACCTTGTTCCTTTTCTTGTTACCATCAATGACAACACTCAATTATTTGACATAACAATGTCTCTTTCCAACAAATGTGACACATGTCACCTTCTCCTTCCTCCTCACAATCCCACTCACTATCTCCAAGGGATGAGGAGGTGACACATGTCACACTCCTATCTCTCAAAGCCTCAAACTCTCTCACAAGTGCTCTCACACATGTGTGATAGCATAGTGGAGAGGTGAGTCCCACTTGGGTGCTCCATGAGGATAAGAATAAGACACATGTCCTCATCTTGTCCATCAAGGCAATCACATGTCCCCATAGATGCTCTCAGCTAGTGTGAGAGCATATGGAAGGGGCCTCTCACACTTGAAGGCCTTGGGTGCTTCCCAAGCCTTTAAGATAAGGTAGACCATGACCAAGCGTAGTGGGGATGGTCAAGGTGGACCTTTGACTTGTCCACCCCATAACTAAATTTAAAAATTCGTCACTTAACTTTAGGGTAAAGTTAAGGTGACTTAATGAAGGTTATACTAAGGTTTAGCATGTCCAAATTAGCCCTAGACCCTAGGGGTATGACCTAGGGTCAGTATTTGGCAAAAATGAACATTATAGGGTACATAAAATCACAAGAAAAGGCCCAATAAAATAAATGACACCAAATGGTACAATTTAAACAATACACCTTTACAATACATCAATAAATAAATAAAAAAGGGTGAACCCTAATCAGAAATAAACATAAATGTAGACATCACAAAATCATCATGCACCAAAACATGTGACCTTGGTTCCTCCTAGGACTAGATCAGCTTAAACATGGATTTCACATAGGGCACGGGATGACCTCTAATTTCCATGGGCATGAAAAATCACCTGCACACTTACACAAATGGATTAATAGCACATGTTCATCATAGCCAAAGAGAAAGGAAATGCACACACACACAATGTCGCATAATCATCTAAATCCTCAATACAACACATAGCATCATTGACAAGATTCATAATTTACTGCATTTCTAGACATCAATTCAAAATCAAAATTACATATTAATTCATTCATTAACTCCACAACTAATATCCCAATTAGCATCAAAATGAATGTCACATATCATATAATCATTAGTGAAATCTAATAAGTAAGATATAACCACATCACAACATACTTTATCTAACAAATCAAAACATAGGGATAGAGTCAAGAAAGTCTAAATAACGGGATCAACAATCCCAATGTCTATATGTCATCAAAATGTAAATAATATGTAAGAAAAAATAGGAGGTGAGATAACTAGGCCTCACATCCTCCTCCCCTAAGACTAAACTTCCTCCTAGAAGTCATCAAAGATGTGAGGATAAAGTGTCCTCAATCTAGCTGCATCCTCCCATGTAGTTGAGACCACGTCATAGCAGTCCCACTAAACTCTGACCTGGTCCAGCTCTTGATGTTGAAGGCCCAGCATCTGATGAGCCAATATGCGAATTGGTTCCAAAGCCAGCTACATGTCTGACTCTACCTATAAGGCACTCCAATCCAAGACATGAGCCACACCAGATATATATCGTCGCAAAACAAATACATGTAACACATCGTGGATGCACGATAAGCTAGGTGGCAAGGCTAGACAATAGGTTACAAGTCCTATCCGATCCAGTATCTCAAAAGACCCAACAAACCTTGGTGTATGTGGCTACACTCTCAGGAAAACCTTATCACTGACTGAGAAGCTCTGATCTAATCACTTGGCATCAGCATACTTCTTATGAGGATCCTGTGCCTCCTACAATCTCTATCTGATTAAGGTAACCTGCAACTCCATATCTTGCACCAACTCTGGCCCAATAGCAACCTTGTCCTTGATGCGGTCCCAACTCAACAGAGTCCTACAAGATCTTCCATACAAGACTTGATAGGGAGGCATACCTAATGAGCTATGATGCCCATTATTGTAGGCAAACTCAACTAGATATAGGTATTCTTCCCATCTAGACTAGTGATCCATCACATACATGCAAAGCATGTCCTTTAAACCTAATTCACCCTCTCTGTCTGGCCATTTGTCTCAGAATGATACACTGAACTGAAGTTGAGCTGAGTGGCCAACATTTGTTGTAATGCCCTCCAAAAGGTTGATGTGAATACTGAATCTCTGTCAGATATAATGTGACAAGGAACTCCATGAAGTCTCACAATGTCATCCAAGAAGACCCTCACCACTGTAGGTGCATTGTATGTCATGTGTACCAGTGAAAAGTGTGCCACCTTGGTCAACTTATCAACCGTCACCATGATGGCATCATGGTGACAAGATGACATAGGTAGACCAACTATGAAGTCCATGGAAATGGTGTCCCATTTCCACTCTGGTATCACATGAAGGTACAGAAGCTCTGATGGATGCTGATGCTCAGCCTTGACCCTCTGGCACTCAAGGCATCAAGCTACAAAATCTGTAATATCACATCTCATCCTTGCCCAATGATATAGTTGTCTCAAATCAACATGCATCTTCTTCACCCTAGGATGTGCTACATACGGTGCCCTATGAGCCTCTGATAAAACTACTGAACAAAGGTCACTAGCAAGGGGAACATAGATGCATTGTCGATGTTGAAGAAGTCCATCTGCCTCAAGAGAATATCCTACATACTTGCCCATCAGGGTCCTTTGTGACTGAATCTCCTATTGTACCTCAAGAAACCACTCGTCGTCTGGTAGATGCTGTAATATACTCCCTCTCAAGTCTAAACCCAAAGTCAAAGTCAGGATCTCGTGGTGCCTCTGACTCAATGCATCAGAAATCATGTTCTCCTTCCCTTTGATGTAATGCACATCAAAGTCATACTCACATAGGAACTCCATCCAAAGCTGTTGGCGAGTGTTTAGATTCAGCTGTGTAAAAATGTACTGTAGATTATGATGGTTAGAGTGTAACTCGAAATGGCATCCCAATAAGAAATGCCTCCATTGAACAAGAGTGTGAACTACTGTTGCGAGCTTGAAATCATGTGTAGGGTAGTTCATCTCATGGGTCTTAAGCTTTCGCAACTCATATGTAATTGCTTGACTATCCTACATAAGTACTGCACCCAATCCCTCTAAAGATGCATTAGTGCATACCATGAAGTTTCCTGCTGGATCAGGTACTACTAAGATAGGAGTGTTAGTGAGATACTCCTTGGGGACCCCAAAGGCCCTCTCACACTGCTCTATCCACATGAAGCTCTTCCCTTTCCACCAAAGGGAAGTGATAGGGTGTGCTATCCTAGAAACACCCTCAACAAATCTACGATAATATCCTGCTAGCATCATGAAGCTCCTAACCTCTGTAACACTAGTGGGTGCTAGGCAATCCTTGATAGCTCTAATATTTGATGGATCTACTGAGATACCATCGCTAGATAGAATGTGACCCAAGTACTAAACCTCTGATCTAAAAAAGGCACATTTCACCAAGTTGCCATAAAGCTACTACTCTCTCAAACACTGCAAGACCTAGCACAAGTGCTCCTCATGCTCCTCCTCAGTCTGTGAGTAAATCAATATGTCATCTAGGAATATGATAATGAACCGATCCAAATATGTGCAAAACACCCCATTCATGAGACTCATGAACACTGTAGGGGTGTTCGTCAAGCTGAAGGGCACCACAGTGAACTCATAGTGACTATAGTGAGTCTGAAAGGCGGTCTTATGAATATCTGCCTCTGTAATGCACAATTGGTGGTATCCAGACTTTGGGTCAATCTTAGAGAACACCTTGGCTCCATGCATCTAGTCAAATAAATCATCTATCCAAGGCAAAGGATAATAGTTCTTCACCATTACCTTATTCAGCTACCTATAATCCATGTAAAGTTGAAGAGACCCATCCTTCTTCTTCACGAAGATGACCAGTACATGCCAAGGTGAGACGCTAGGTTGGATGTGCCCCTTCTCAAGCAATTCCTCCAACTAAACCTTAAGCTCTGTAAGATCATGAGTAGTCATTCTGTAAGGTGCACAAGACACTGGCTTGACACCTGGTATAAGGTCAATGTGAAAATCAACCTCTCTGCCAGGTGGCATCCCTGGCAACACAGGTGGAAAGATATCAAAAAACTCTCTAAGAATGGTATGATCATCTAGTGACACCTCTGGCTTATCCTCTGATCTATCACTGACTATAATGGCAAACATCTGGCAACCCTTCTGCATACAGTGCTTAAGTTATTTAGCAGAAATCATGCATATTGTTGTGGGCTTCTCAATGCCCAAAATCTCTGCTATCATGCCATGGTCATCTAGGCAACCTATCACCTTTTGGAAACAATCTAGCTTGGCTCTATGAGCCACAAGCCAATCCATGTTTGACACCACTCCATATGACCCTAAGGGAATGACCCTAAGGTCTACTATAGTAGTGAAGGCTCCAAGTGATAGCTCACAATCATGCACCACTGAATCTACTGCCATCTTGGCTCCTGTGGCCAACTCGACTTCCCACCTATCATCCTACCTAGAGGCCACCAGCCTGTAACGCTCCACTAACGATGGAGAAAGAAAAGAATCCATAACACTAGAGTCAAACAAAATAGTAATGGGAACATCCCCAATCGTACTTGTAGTCTCGATAATAGAGGCCTAAAAGTTAGCCTAGCTGTTATCAACCACTGTAAACATGCAGTGGGATCTACCCATATCTCCAACTATCTGCTCAGATCCTCTGGCATGATGTTGTCCCCCTGTTGTATATCCCTATGGGCACTCTCTACCCCACACCACCACATACATAACATGGTCCCCAAGCCTGGACATGCACTGACTGAGTCTGGATAGACTACTACACTCCAGGTCATCCTGTACTACCCTGTGACCCTCTAAGGGACTGTTGTGACCTAGCTGGTCATGTAGCAGGTGCTTGATGATGTTGGTCTCTCCACGGACCCTGCGAGTTCCATACTCGACCATGGCCACCCTGTGATCTTTGTGGTGGTCTAGACCTCTACTGCTGATTGTGTTGGTGCTGCTGTTGTGGAGGTCTAGGTGGTAAAGATGCAGAACTAAAATTGCCCCTATGAGGTAGTTGGGGCTTACGGAACCCCTGGTCATGATGCTAACTATGATCTTGGAACTGTGGCCGTGACCCGTGGCTCCACCCATAAACCTCCTATGGAATGAGCACCTTCTCGATAGCCTTTCTCATAGTCTGTGAGTCAGCCATGCGAACAAGTCCTATGATGCTAGGATTCAAGCCTCTGATAAAGCAACTAAAAAGAAGCTTCTCATCCTGCAGGTACTCTGCATAACGTGACAACTCCACAAACTTGCACTGATACTGTGCAACTATGGAACCTCACTGCTGTAGATCGTGGAACTCATCAATATAGCACTATCTAAAATACTCTAATAGGTATCATGTCCTGAAGCACTCAAGGAATGTGTTCCAAGAAAGTTTGTCCAAAGATAGGCAGTGCTTGTGCTCCTTAGTGTGCCACCAAGTCATCGCAATGTCATGCAGTAAATGGACTGCAACATGTGCTTTTGTGTTACTCCCATAGGGACGCAACGTAAAGCACCTATCAAGACTAATGAGCCAAGCCTCAGCCTTAGCTCCCTCTGTAGTCCCCACAAAAGTGGGTGGATTTAGTCTGAGTAAATCTCTAATGGGGTCTCCACGATCTCTGCATCCTCGAATGGGAGCATCCACCTCATCCCGCTGTCCATAAGCATAAGGGTCAAAGTGCATGGACTCCACTATAAACTCTACCTCATGATCTGGACGGCATGGGGGAGGACTCCTACTACGCTCCCTATGAGTAGATCCATGACTCTCAGAAGTCACTGGTATCTCAACATGTGGTCCCTCCATCACTGGTGGTAATCTCGCTAGAACTACTTGCAGTGCCTAGAGTATATGAGGTCCTATGTCAGGTGCTAGTAGAATCTGGCCCTCAACTGATGAAGTGCCCTAAGTACCAACTCCTATGGACTCACTGGCACATGCGCACCCTCGTCTCAATCTAGGTGGAATCCTACATGAACCAGGTGTTTAAAATTAAAACAAAATTGTAGAATAAATAATGTGCCCTAATGCCCAGTGTTTAAACTTGGTCTCCGATACCAAATGTCATGCACACATTTCCCATGTGGTCACGACACACAACACACATGTCATGTCCACATTTGTCATGTGGTCATGACATGAAATATCAAAAAAAATTCCACTCATCCCTAGAAACCCCCTCGCACACATCAAGCGTGCCCGATGGCATATGCACAAAGGCACAAAATGTCAATCAAACATTAGGATAATGTGATCACCTTTTGTAACCCCTACAATATGTAAGCCTACTAAGGGGTTTGTGCAACGTGAATAGCATCGCTAAGAGGGTAGATTCCCAAATAGGAACTAACCCTAGTTTTTCTAGAGGAGGTGATGTGATTTCGACAAGTATCGAAATCCAACCTTAAGAACTATAACATAAATGAGATTAATTAATTTCATTTAAGCCTTAATTAAAATTACTCAATAACAACTAACGTGATAAAATTAAACACATGAAATAATCCACTTAATTATCCCCTTCCTAATCTAGGGAAAATCTAGCAGCATAACGCCACCTATTTACTTATGGGGAAATATTTGTTAAAATAACAACGTTTATTGCAACCTCTTTCAAAGAAATTATAAATTAAATCTAATTACAATCATAAATCTACTTTACTCCTTCATTCCTTATTTGACCAAGGTGATAAGATTAATATAATGTATTCACAATCTCTAAAGAAAACAATTAATTAAAAAACTACCTTTAAGCTATGCACTAGTCAAAATAAATTAAAAAGGGTTTAAATTAAATAAATTTTCTAACATTATTTCCCACACCCAAAACCCCTTTGAAATATCCAACTAAAATTACTTCAAAAGGCCTAGGGTAAATTTAAACCCACTAAGCCCAATAAATCAAAAAGGCAATTAAATAAGGCAATAAAATTATTTTCATAAACTCCTCCAAGTAAACTATTTGCCTTTATATTGGGTGGATTTTAAGTGGAAAGGAAATTTCAAAGAAAAGGAATTCACGTGTACTATTTTCATATGTTAATAGGCCTTCTCTAATTCTCAACCCTAATTATTTCTTTTTCTCTATTTTCCTCCTTTCCTCCAAAACCCTAATCTCATTGTCTCTATATTGTTTTCTATTTTCTCCTAACCTAACCCTATTTTCTTCTTTGGTTCTTATTGTTTTTCTTGCAGGTTGCTCCAGCTTGCCATGGGGTTCTCAATCTATTTTCTCTTTGTAGTGATATACACAGGGTTTCACTTTGGATTTGCCACAGTGTGTATATATATATACATGTTGATAAAATTTTACCCTCTGCAAAGTTACTGATCTCTCTTTTTTTGTGCTATGTATATATGCCAGGGAGGAGGGCATTTATATATGCACCAAAAAAAATGTTATAAATCCATTGATTTGTTGGGTGAATTGGGAAATGGCTAGCAGTTAAGCATCAATAACTGCAGGTTTCGCTTTTCAGTTGGTGGCGCAGGGTGTTGTATTAAGTAAAGGTTATGGCGGAGGGGGCGGCCTCCCCGCCCACCCTCCACAGATATGTGGAGAGTGGACGGGGGATCCGTCCTCCCCTCCATGATGCTGGTTCAAATGTGTGGTGGTGGCTATGGTTGCCGCCCTTAGCCTTCCTTTGTTGTTAAACAAAATACTCCCTCAGCCCGTTTTAGGGCTTTAAACCCTAGATTCGTAAATGTATAATATTTTCTTTTTTTTACACATTTTCTATTATTGAAAATGCCACGAAAAAATATATGTTTTCATATATATATTATATATATATGATAAAAAATCTATAGTATATATATATACTCAAATCACTCAGTTGAAACTGATTTTCTGATATGAAAGAAAACCAGTGAAATAAAAAAAAAGAGATTAAGGGCATATATATATATATATATATATATATATATATATATATTACATAAACCCTACAAGTATCTCTTTTTTTTCTGTATATTTTGAAGTTAAAACAACAAGCTAACTTTCTAACAACAAACTACATTATGCACATTTTTCTTTTTAAACAAAAGGGTAACATTCATTTTTCTTCCTACAAGTATTTTTATTCATTTTCTAAATAAAAATAGTAAACTATGTTTCACACAACAAGGTTGGTAAATAAGTTTCTTTTCTCAAGCAAGCAGGAAATAACATAATCATTTTCTTTTCTCTACAATATCTATATTCACATCTTGCATATATTTATTTTTGAGACTATAACAAAAATCAATACAATATATTTTTTTTGCAAACTATTACAAGAACCATATAGCATTTTTTTTTAAAACTACTACAAAAGTAATGCAACATTCTTTTCTTTTGATAACCACTACAATAGATAAAACAACTCCACATTGGAAATAACCTGATTACATAAATATAGTTTTATATTTACAACATATACACAAAGAGAGCTCACTCTCTTACAATAGTTACAACAAGGCCACAAGGGCCATGGCTTCCACATAACCATACATTACAAATATCACATAATGTACAACTCCCACCAAAGCTCCAAAACTCCAATGTCATCAAACTTGTCACAAAAAACAACAAAGGCTTTCACATGCCCATGGGATGCCAACCTCCCTACCATAGACTCAAGAAGAGTCACCCCCGAGCTTGGAGGTCACCTACAAACCTAGTTTCACACCACAACAAGATTCACACAAAAACACACACACAAACAATTTTACACCCTCCCAAGGCTTACACACAACTAATCTATTTTCATGGATTTTGGGGGTAGAAGAGTGGACTGCTCTCAACTCTAGAGGTGCACCCAAAATCTCAAATAACTCATATTTCTCATAACACAAGGCCTCTAGCTTTAACATTTCTCAAATATCAGATTTCTAAGGCACTCATGCCTTCACAAAAATCTCAATGCTTCCCAAAATACTTCATGGCCATCAATACCTCAATAAAATAATGAGGTTAACCTCGAGGAGGTTCACTCCTCTTCTACCCCAAATAAGATGAGCTCTCCTAAATGGAGAGCTTCATCCAAACACCTAACAAAAAAAACCCACACAACAAAACCCCAAGACTCAAAAACACACAAGTAAGATTTCCCACACATTGAAATGTAAAAACAAAAGGGAATGCATATAGCCTTGAAGCTTAGCTTTAAATCCGAAAATGGTAAGAGTTGGTGGAGAGCTCCCCAAATCTCCCTCCAAGCTTCTTGCCTTCAAACTTCTCCAAATTCTAGCTATCTCTCCACAAGCAATAATCAAATAAAAACAAGCCAAAAAAAGAACCCTCTCCCTCTTTCAAAGAGGGAATATGCTACACACAAGAGCCTTGGGGAATGAGAAGATGAGACATGTCACCTTCTCTTTCCTCCTCACAATCCCACTCACCATCTCCAAGGGATGAGGAGGTGACACATGTCACACTCCTATCCCTCAAAGTCTCACACTCTCTCACAAGTGCTCTCACACATGTGTGAGAGCATAGTGGAGAGGTGAGTCCCACTTGGAGGCTCCATAAGGATAATGTTGGGAATTAAGGTGTCTCAACCTTGGTAATTCCTTATATTATTTTCATTGTATTTATTTATTTATTGCCTATTGTGTAATTAGGATGCAAATCCTATGTTGTCATCTTGTGAAAGTTGGCACGGTGGTGTGTCATCCTACATGGAAGATGACCACATGTAAATTTGTCGTAACATGAGGGGATAGGCATCCCACTTAGTGGTAGGAATATTTTGCCATGTTTCAGCATCTTGGATAGTGTGCAAGGGAATATTGACAAAAACGGTCATGACAAATTCCTATGACATGTAAGAGTTAGAAATAGAAGGTTCTATGACAGGTGAAGATATGTGTTGAGAAGTATTTGGGAAGAAGGCATCTTTGGGCACCCCAAGGTGGGTTATGACATGTTATAAGAGAATATGCTATTTATGGCTTGTGTATGATAGATTTTCTTACAGCTGTAAATTATGACAGCTATGATAGATTCTATGATGGTTGTAAGAGTTGTAAGAGCATTTGTCATTGCCCATCTTGGGAATAGGTGACCATTTTGGGATGGGGTGACTTGACAAATGTCAAGAACATCCTACAGTGTTGGACAAGTGTTCTTAAGTGTGGGTTTTGGGCCATGAGGCCATGTTGGGTGCCCATCTCAAGATAGAGCCATTTTTGCCTTGTATGTTCTATATAAATAGGTGCTTTGGAGAGGAGATGTATTATGTGATTGACAGGTACTGTTATGCTGCCAGTTTGTCTCTAGATATGAGTGTCGAAGACTCCTACAAGAGCATTGGCTCTATGACTATATTGCAACCTTCATTGTTTACAGAATACATTTGAGCTATGTTTGAGTGTGGGGTTTTTCACTTGTAAGGGTTTTCCCCACATATATCTTGTGTCTCTCTCATCTGTCTCATTTCTGTGTGTATGTGTATTGCTGCAATATCTCCATTGTTGTTAATATTCTATAATTGTAAAGGATAAAACAAATTTGCACTCTTCTCTCCTCTTTAGGTTAGTGTAGGAAGCGATTTCCACACACCTAGCTTCCTTTCAGTTGGTATCAGAGCCTGGCCAGTTTTGGTTCTAGCTGCTAGGTAGGGGTTTTTTGAGCTAATCTTAGGTTGAGTGGGATTTTGTGTAGAGTATTATGTATCTTGTTGCAGGAAGGAGATGGCAACCACATCCGAAAGAGTAGAGGTGGAGAAGTTCAATGGCACAAATTTTGAGTTGTGGAAACTCAAGATGGAAGACCTACTTGTTGGTCGTGACCTATGGGAAACCACTGATGGCACAAAACCTATGGCAATGTCACAAGATGATTGGGACCTCAAAGATCAAAAGGCTAAGGGTCTCATAAGACTCTATTTATCTAACTCTAGCCTATTGAATGTCCATGAGGAGAAGACTACGAAAGATCTTTGGAAGAAGTTGGGATCTGTTTATCAAGCCAAGTCCTTGGTGAACAAGCTCTTTCTGAAAAAGAAGTTGTTTTCTTTGAAAATGGAAGATGGAGGATCTGTTGTAGACCATATGAATGATTTTAACATGCTTGTTGCACAGTTGACATCTGTGGGTGTGAAAATGGAGGAGGGTCGATGTATGACCCTGCTTTGTTCTTTGCCAGATTCATGGGATCATCTTGTCATGGCTATAGGAAGCACTACCACTACTTTCAAGATGGATGATGTAGTATCTTCACTATTATTTGAAGAAGTGTGGAGAAAGACATCTAATTTTGCCAAAGATGCTCTTGCGGTTTGTGGAAGACCCAAAGAGAAAGGGAAGAAGAAGGACAAGAAAGGTGAAAAGGGTAGATCCAAATCCTGTGGGAGATCCAAATCTCTTGGAAAGTCCAAAGCTCTCTGTTGGAACTGTGAGAAAATGAGACATTTCAGAAAGGAATGCAAAGAGGAAAAAAAAAGGAAGAAGAATGCCCCTGAGTCAGATTCTGACAAGTCACAAGATGATGGTGACACCTTCATCGCAGCCTTAGCCACCCATGCATCTGATGATGTGTGGTTGATTGATTGTGGTGCATCATTCCACATGAGCTCAAATTGAAGCTGGTTCACGAAGTATGAAGAGTTCGATGGTGGAAGAGTGTACCTGGGTGATGATTCTCATTTGAAGATTGTTGGTCATGGAAGAGTCTCAATCTGATTCCCTGATGGATGAGTGAAGGGGATCACTAGGGTTATGCACATCCTAAGCTTGGCATGGAACCTACTTTCTGTAAGTATGTTGAATGATGCAGGTGTGCAGGTTGTCTTTTCAAAGGATGGATGCAAGATGACCAGAGGATCTATGGTACTTGCAAAGGGTACTCGGAGAGTTACTCTGTTTCAGTTGGAGGCATGCACTACATAGTGCAATAGTTCTTTTGACTTGAAGAAAAGAGATGCAGTCACTTTATCCCCACCATCTGAATGAGCAGTGAAGAAATCTGTTGTAACGCATTCTGATGGTAGTGCACATGCTTTGGAAGTTAAACTTCATGCTAAAAAGACTATATTATGGCATTTGAGATATGGCCAAATTGGTGAGAAGGGTCTTAGAACCTTGAAAAATAAAAACCTCATTAAGGGGTTAAATAATTGTAATCTCAAGTTTGACTTTTGCGAACATTGTGTATATGGAAAGTAAAATCGTGTTCAATTTTGCTCTAGTTCTCACAAGTCTTCTAGTGTATTGGATTTTATTCATTCTGATGTGTTTGATCCTGTTAATGTTCCTTCAATTTCTAAATCTGTATATTTTGTATCTTTCATAGATGATTACAATAGAAGGACATGGGTTTATTTTATCAGAAGCAAGACTAAAGTCTTTAGTCAGTTTAAAGAGTTTAAAGCTTTTCCTGAAAATCAAACTAGTAAAAAGATTAAGTGTTTGAGAATTAATAACGGTGGTGAGTTTTGTTCGGTAGAGTTCGATAAGTTCTATAAAGAGCAAGGGATTGAAAGACATAAGACAACTCCATACACCATGTAGAAAAATGGAGTTGCAGAGAGGATGAGTAGGACACTGATGGAGAAGGCTAGGAGTATGCTTAGTGGAGCAAGCCTCGAAAAACAGTTTTGGGCTGAAGCTATAGCCATTGCTTGCTACCTAGTAAATAGGTCTCCTACATCATCTCTTGTTGTTAAGACACCTATGGAGGTGTGGTCTAGTAAGAGGGTCATCCCACAATAATGGGTTACACTTTTTGGCCAAACTTGACATTGAAATCAACATTTTAAACTAAATCTTTACATTCTGACACCTATAGCTACTAAACCGTTAGGAATTTGAAGATGATGCAAACTAGTGATTTGTGAGATTTTGTTTGTAAATTCTAAATATATATATTTTAAAAAATTTGGAGTTAAATTGTAAAACTTTTTGTGTCTCCTTTGATAACTAGTTTTTAATAGTAAACAATATTTTTTTAAATTGATGTGTATTTTGTAGCAAATAACTTTTTTCTACAAAGAATAAAATTATGATTGTTTTGAATTTAGATTGGTAACACCGATATATAGGGCATACATTTGGTTTCATAATGTTTTGTTGAATATTTTTTTTAATTAAGTTTTGAAGTCAAACCAATTATAATTTAGACATAGGCATATTCCATAAATTGTAACTTTTCCTGTATGTATCAAAATTTAATTTTTCTTTTTTTGTTGAAACAAGAACATCAATACCTATGGCATAGATATTTTTAAAATTTTTTTTTACTAATTTACTAATTTTCCATGTGTGTAGAATAGAGAACTTGATGTTCGGTGAAAAACCTACATTCACAAGAAATAAAAAATAAATATAATAATCAAATTAAATATATTTAAAATTATACTTTTTGGAAAGCTTATAATAAGGACTACATACTTACAAAACATAAATTTTAAATCATCATTTGATCCTCTAAAAAGTAAATCAAAAGTGAT
This sequence comes from Cunninghamia lanceolata, assembly GCA_027924645.1. Lineage (NCBI taxonomy): Eukaryota > Viridiplantae > Streptophyta > Pinopsida > Cupressales > Cupressaceae > Cunninghamia > Cunninghamia lanceolata. The sequence continues at coordinate 679,622 of BSBN01000814.1, forward strand.
TTTTTATCAGCATTTCGATAGGTGTAGAGGAGACTCCATTATAGGTATGGTTTAAAACTAGTGGGGTTCTATCCAAGGGGATTTGAATCTAAGGGGGTTTGATCAAACCTTCTTCAATTAAAATCTTTTAAATGGAAACTTTCAAGGCTTAAATCATTATATTTTCTAAAAATATATGATTTCAACAAAAAATAGGATGTTCCAAAAAGTGTAACCCATTATATGGCAGCACCCAAGAAGCCTTCAATTAGACATCTTTATGTTTTTGGTTATGAGGCATATGCACATGTGCCTAGGGAGAAATGGTCTAAAGTGGAGAACAAGGTTGTTAAGTGTATTTTTATTGGCTATGGTATCGGTGTGAAAGGATACAAGTTTTGGGATCCTGTGGCTAAAAAAGTGTTGTATAGAAGAAGTGTTATCTTCAGAGAGCTAACACCTTCTTCTATTATTCTACAGCCATATCAGACATAAAAGAAAGAAGATGTGGTTCAGTTTCCTTCTACCCCTGAGAAGACTAAACTGACAGACCCTGTGAGACCTGATGATGAGGAGAACTCTAACAACTCTGAAAGCTCAGAAGAAGAAGCAGAACCTCAACCTCAGCCATTGAGGAGGTCTACATGAACAAGAAAGCAACCTAATAGGTTTGGTTATTCATTACTTGATTCTAGTTGTGCTTTTACCTTACTAACACTGATGAGCCTAAAACTATGAAAGAGGCTATGGGCATGAAAGATGCAGGTTCCTAGAAGGAGGCCATGGAAGATGAGATGGCTTCTTTGGAGAAGAATAAAACATGGGACTTGGTGCCTTTGCCTAAAGGACAAAACCCTGTTGGATGCAAATGGGTGTTCAAGAAGAAATTCGGTGCATATGGCAGTGTTGAAAAGTACAAGGCTAGATTGGTTGCGAAGGGGTACTCACAAGTGGAGGGAATTGATTATGGTGAAATTTTCTCTCCCGTTGCAAAGCTGACATCCATTCGGTTCTTGTTATCTTTTGCAACTACTTATGACTTAGAGGTAGAATAGATGGATGTGAAGACAACTTTTTTTCATGGTGATTTGGAGGAAGAGATTTACATGTCACAACCAAAGCATTACATAGAGAAAGGTAAATAAAATTTGGTTTGAAAGCTGAAAAGGTCTTTGTATGGTTTGAAGTAGTCTCCTAGGATGTGGTATATGAAATTTGATGCCTTTGTGTTGTCCATTGGATTTCTAAGATTGAAATTTGATCATTGTGTGTATTACAAGTTTGACAATGATCGCATTCTCATTATTGCATTGTATGTTGATGATATGTTGTTGATTGGGAATGGTAAGAATATGATTTTTGATTTGAAGTCTCAATTGTCAGCACAATTTGAGATGAATAATCTTGGGGCAGCTAGGTACATTCTGGGAATGGAAATCAGAAGAGACAAAGCTAACATAAAACTTTGGTTAAGCTAGAGTAAATATGTGAAGACCCTGTTGGAAAGGCTCAACATGGAAGATTGTAGACTATTGTGTGTCCCTGTTTCTTTGGGGACAAAGTTGTCTGTTAATGATTGTCTAAAATCTCCTAGTGAGGTGGAGTACATGAGTAGAGTACCTTATGCTAGTGTTGTTGGCAGTTTGATGTATGCTATGGTCTGCACAAAACCAAACATTGCCCAAGCAGTGGGAGTCCTTAGTCAATTTATGGCTAATCCTAGATGGGTACATTGGGATGCAGTTAAGTGAGTATTCAGATATTTGAGGGGTACTTCCAAGTATTTCATATGCTATCATGGTAATGCTACAGGACCTCTGCATTCAGTTTGTATTCATGGATTTTGATTGGGCAGGTGACATTGAAAGTAGGAGATCCACTAGTGCCTATGTGTTCACTATGTTTGGTGGTGCAATTAGTTGGATGAGTAAGTGACAACCTATGGTTGCTTTGTCCACGATAGAAGCTGAGTATATGGCAACAACTCATGCTTGTAAGGAAGCCATTTGGCATAAGAGATTGTGTTCAAATATTAGTGTTGATGCAGGATAGATTACGATTTGTTGTGACAGTCAGAGTGTGATTTGCCTAGTGAAGAATCCAACTTTCCATACCAAAACAAAGTATATTGATGTACAGTTTCACTTCGTGCAAGACATGGTAGAGGATGTGAAGGTGAATTTGGAGAAGGTAGATACTTTGAAGAATGTTGCAGATGCATTGACGAAACCAGTGGGTACATAGAAGTTTAGATGGTGTTCGGAGCCTATGGGCCTCTCAGCCTATAGCAGTTAAATCCTATTATTTCTATTGGTTCTTACAAGGTGCTCAACAAGTGGGAGAAAATTGGGAATTAAGGTGTCTCAACCTTGGTAATTCCTTGTATTATTTTCATTGTATTTATTTATTTATTGCCTATTGTGTAATTAGGATGCAAATCCTATGTTGTCATCTTGTGGGAGTTGGCACAGTGATGTGTCATCCTACATGGAAGATGACCACATGTAAATTTTTCATCACATAAGGAGATAAGCGTCCTACTTAGTGGTAGGAATATTTTTCCATGTGTCGGCATCTTGGATAATATGTAAGGGAATATTGACCGAAATGGTCATGACAGATTCCTATGACAATTCTATGACATGTAAGAGTCAGAAATAGAAGGTTCTATGATAGGTGAAGACATGTGTCAAGAAGCATCTTGGAAGAAGGCATCTATCATTTCCCATCTTGGGAATAGGCGACCTCTTTGGGATGGGGTGACTTGACAGGTGTCAAGAACATCCTATAGTGTTGGACAAGTGTCCTTAGGTGTGGGTTTTGGGCCATGTGGCCATGTTAGACGCCCATTTCAAGATAGAGCCATTTTTGCCTTGTATGTTCTATATAAACAGGTACTTTGGAGAGGAGATGTATTATGTGATTGACAGGTACTGTTATGCTACCGGTTTGTCTCCAGATACGAGTGTCAAAGACTCCTGTAAGAGCATTAGCTTTGTGACTATATTGTAACCTTCTTGTTTATGGAATACATTTGAGCTGTGTTTTGGAGTGTGGGGTTTTTCACCCGTAAGGGTTTTCCCCACATATATCTTGTGTCTCTTTCATCTATCTCATTTCTGTGTGTGTGTATTGTTGCAATATCTCCATTGTTGTTAACATTCTATAATTGTAAAGAATAAAACAAATTTGCACTCTTCTCTCCTCTTTAGATTAGTGTAGGAAGTGATTTTCTCACACCTAGCTTCCTTTCAAATAAGAATGAGACACATGTCCTCATCTTGTCCATCAAGGCAATCCCATGTCCCCATAGATGCTCTCACACATGTGTGGGAGCATAAGGAAGGGGCCTCTCACACTTGAAGGCCTTGGGAGCTTCCCAAGCTTCAAGATAAGGTAGACCATGACCAAGGATAGTGGGGATGGTCAAGGTGGACCCTTGACTTGTCCACCCCATAACCAAATTCAAAAATTCGTCACTTAACTTTGGGGTAAAGTTAAGGTGACTCAATGAAGGTTATACTAAGGTTTAGCATGTCCAAATTGGCCCTAGACCCTAGGGGTATGACCTAGGATCATTATTTGGCCAAAATAAACATCATATGGTACATAAAATCACAAGAAAATGACTAATAAAATAAATGACACAAAATGGTGCAATTTAAACAATACATCTTTACAACACATCAATAAATAAATAAAAATGGTGAACCCTAATCAGAAATAAACATAAATACAAACATCACAAAATCATCATGCATCAACACATGTGATCTTGGTCCCTTCTAGGACTAGATCGGCTTAAACATGAATTTCACATAGGGCACAGGATGACCTCTGATTTTTCATGGGCATGGAAAATCACCTGCACACTTACACAAATGGATTAATAGAACATATTCATCATAGCCGAAGCGAAAGGAAATGTACACACACACAATGTCACATAATCATCTAAATCCTCAATAGCAACACATAGCATCATTGACAAGATTCATAATTTACTGTATTTCTAAACATCAATTCAAGATCCAAATTACATAATAATTCATTCATTTACTCCACAACTAATATCCCAATTAGCATCAAAATGAATGTCACATATCATATAATTGTAAGTGAAATCTAACAAATAAGATATAACCACATCACAACATACTTTATCTAACAAATCAAAACATAGGGATAGAGTCAAGAAATTCTGAATAATAGGATTAGCAGTCCCAATGTCCATATGTCATCAAAATGTAAATACAATGTAAGCAAATATAGGAGGTGAGATACTCATAGATCTTATGAAGATCCATTTGTGTGTGTTGGCCATATGAGTAGTTACAGATTTGTGATGTTTGTATGAGATATGTGTTGTGCAACCTAATTTCTTGGGAGCTTCCTAGCTTGGGGGTGGGCTTTCTTGCAAGTCCTATAGTTTGGAGGTGAGCTAGCCTTGGTCATGGGAGACCCTTGATTTATGGTGTTGCAAATTTGCATTTATTCAGAATTCTCACTTCTTGGAGAAAACTTGTTGTCCACTTCTGTTAACTTTCAAAACCCCCATTGTAAATGGGGTTACATTATGAGTATATTTGGGATATTTCTTCCATAATTATGTGTGTTATGAAAGAGTCATGGAAATAAAAATTATTTGTCCATTTATTAGTGTATATATCATTTTAGTTAAATCTATATAAACTACACATCATTATATTTGAATGGGATTTGTTGCACATAACTTTTTTACAATGGTATGAATGCTGGTAGTGAGTTTTGCTATGATTTTTTTGGTTAATGTATTATTGTTTAGGAGAAAGCAACTGTTGACTATATGTTTCGAGAAAATGAAAAGATTTCAAATTTCCTCTTATTTGTGAATTTACTTGGTTAAGAATTACAACTATTATACACAATGAAAATTTGAGTCGTATAATCTCTCTCACATGCTAAGTAATAAATTAGAAAATTGCCATAAAATTTATTGTCATTAGAGATTTGTTGGCAACTAATGAGTGGATGCATGTAATCAGAATATGTTTTCTGAATTTGTACCAATCCCTGTGTGCTTGGGCATAGTTATAATTTTTTATAGAAATGATTTTAGCTTATACACTCTTTCCGACATCTCTTAATGAACTTTAATCTATTTAAAATCCACAATTACATGATTATTCTATTTATTTATACAAATTCATATAAAGTCTATATACAAAAAATTTTCCGTGTACATTTCATATATATAGATGTATTTATCTTATGGAAATGGTTGTGAATGATCACATATTCTATACATTCAAAAAAGTTAGTATACCCAATTTTATTTTCTTTCTAAATATTTATTAATTCTGTATGCACTTATCATTTTTGTGAGAACATAATTTTTTATATGGGTTTAATTTGCAACTATGTATATAAATTATATAAATATGTATATATACTAGCATAGATATCTTAAATACATCTATTAAAAGACGTCTAGAGATATCAATCTTGAGGAGACTATCTATTCTCAATAAAATTTTCAATATAGGCACCTTAGAAGCCGATATCTCTCACGTCTTTTAGATAGATGTATTTAAGATATCTATGCTAGTATATTTCTTTTTAAAATACAATTTATTTTTTACAAATAAATATATTAAATTTATTATGTGGAAAAGAAAAGAAAATTAAATTGATGACTCTATAGTAAAATCTTTAAAATATAATGCACTTACCATTGGAATAAAATTGTTGAATATACTTTGTTTCTTTTTATTTCATGTGATAAAACCCTAATAAAATATAGTTTAATAAAACTTAATTTAAATTTAATTTATTTATAAAAATAAAGTGTCACTATATTTTATTAAGGTTTGTATTGTTTTCTCAATTAATTAATATGTTATTTTATTAGGGTTTTATCATATAAATAAAAAAGGAGCAAAGTATATTCAACAATCAGACAAGTTATATTTTATATATTTTACTATAGAGGCATCAATTTTATTTTATTTTATTTTCTACATAATAAATTTTATTTTATTTCTTTTTCACTCGTTTATGTTATTTTATTAGGGTTTTATCATATAAATAAAAAAAAGCAAAGTATATTCAACAATCAGAAAAGTTATATTTTATATATTTTACTATAGAGGCATCAATTTTATTTTATTTTATTTCCTACATAATAAAATTTATTTTATTTATTTTTCACTCGTTCATATTTTATAAAAATAGAGTGTCCTAAAGTAATATTTTATAACATTATATTTTATTAATGTTTCCTTTTATTTTCTACACAACTATTATTTTATATTATTTATTTATAACTATATTTTATTAGGTTTCGTTACACAATAAATACTTTCGGTTAGTTGTTTACAGATATTTTTAAAATAATAAATTGTTAATCTACATCAAACCCTAACTAAATTAAATTACATATTATACAACATAAAATTTTGATAAATGACTCTTTTATAAAATTTTGATAAATAACTCTTTTAAAAGTAACTAAAGTTTACAAGAAAAACCAAACCTAATAAAATAATATATTTCTTTTATTAGTACATACCTTCTGGTACTATTGCAATGAGTTCGCAATTATCTAGTTATTAATCTATTGATTACAAACCAATCAAAAGACATGATTATTTTTCTTGTCAAACAAATTTGATTTAAATTTGTACTTTTCCCATGTCAACATAATAAATTTTCAACATGATAAATTTTTAACAAAAAATTATTGAAAAATAATTTATTTGTATTGAAAAAAAAATGACCTCTTCTCGGAGAGTGCACCAAAAAGCTATAAATGCAGAGAGAATTTTGGTTTGAGAGGAGGATGTGGCAAGTACACAAATTATGAACCCAAATTTTGTCTCCCATTAGTTAAGTTATGTCTAAATGGATGGTGATAATTATGAGATGAATTTAATTTTTTGATTCAATAGCTAAACATAAAAATTACTTTTTGTCAAAGGGACAAAGTTATAATATTAATAATACTATTAAAAATATAGGGTTCTACACATTTTATTTTATGAAATTAGATTATTTTTTGGATTTCAATTTTATTTATTCAAGAGTTAAAAATCTAGTATTTCAATTTTATTTATTAAAAAGTTAAAAATCTACAGTATCATGAAAAATATTTCGCCATGTTATTACATTTTTTATTTTATTCTTCAAACATACAATATTTTAATGCATTTTAAATTATCATAGTATTAATATTAATATTATTACATTATAATATCTTAAGCAGAATCTCACATAATACAAATATGTAGGCTTTGTAAAGTTTTGTTTTATAGTTGAAGGAAATATTTGTGTTATTTAATAGGCTTTACAAAGTTTAGTTTTACAGCTAAGTAAATATTTTAGTGCTATTTTATTTTTACCAAATTAAATTAAATTATTTATGAGATTTCAATTTTATTTACCCAAGACATTTCAAAACGAGTTCACATAATTTTTTCCTTATAAATTTAGTTTTGGAAATATAATAGTTACAAATTTGAAATAATAAACAATTATTTATCTCTAGAAAAAATTATTGCTAATAGTTCTACGCATTTTATTTTATGATATTAGATTATTTTGAAGATTTCAATTTTATTTACTAGGATTTCAATTTTATTTAGTCAAAAGTTAAAATTCTAGTATTACATTTTTTTAAAAATTATAAAATATTAGCATTTTAAGGAAATATTTGTGTTATTTAATAGGCTTTGTAAAGTTTAGTTTTATAGTTAAAAAATATTTTAGTCCTAGATTATTTTTTAGATTTCAATTTTATTTACCAAGACATTTAAACACTCTTCAAAAATTAATTTTTCAATTATTGGAATGCAATTTGTCTATACAACCAATACCTAATCAACAAAAAAATTACAACTAAACAAATACTATAATAACAACACGGCAGGTACTGGCCACTACGTGGCACTTGTTTTTTCATGAATTTGAATTTTTTAATATTTTGGGAATATGAAATGATTTATGCATACACGATTAACCACCATTACTTGATTTTAATTTTTTTTTTAATATTCTGGGAATATGAAATGATTTATGCATACACGATTAACCACCATTATTCGAACAAATCATGAAATTCATACTATGATTTTTGTTGATTCTTGATTTTTTGCCACTTCTTGATTTTTATTTTGTGCTTCTAGCTTATGTAATTAGTGATTTTATTAGTACCTGCCTTCAATGAGTTCACACTTATCTAGTTATTAATCTATTCATTGTAAACCAATAAATAGGATTATTTTTTTTGTCATTTAAATTTGTACTTTTCCTATGTCAACATGATAAATTTTTAACAAAAAATTATTGAAAAATAATTTATCTGTATTGTCATTGGCTGAAAAAAAATGATCTCTTCTCTGCGGATTGTCCAAAGTGCAACAAAAATCTATAAATGCAAAGAGAATTTTTGTTTGAGGGGAGGATGTGGCAAGTAAACAAATTATAAACACAGATTTTGTCTCCCACTAGTTAAGTCATGGCTAAATGGATGACGATAATTATGAGAGGGAAGAATCATAAGTTTTTTATGAATTTAATTTTTTGCTTCATTAGCAAAACTTAAAAATTACTTTTTGTAAAGGGACAAAGTTATAATATTAATAATACTATTAAAAATATAGGGTTCTACACATTTTATTTTATGAAATTAGATTATTTTTGGGATTTCAATTTTATTTACTCAAGAGTTAAAAATCTAGTATTTCAATTTTATTTACTAAAAAGTTAAAAATCTACATTATCATGAAAAATATTTTGCATTGTTATTACATTTTTTATTTTATTCTTCAAACATAGAATAATTTAATGCATTTTAAATTATCGTAGTATTAATATTATTAGATTTTAATATCTTAAGTAGACATTTCAAATCTCTATACACTCAACTAGGGCCAGGGCTCTCCTTATAAATTTAGTTCTAGAAATATAATAGTTACAAAATTGAAATGATAAACAATTCTTTATCTTTGGAAAAAAATATTACTAAATCGCAATATTAGATTAATTAAAATCATGCTCTCTGGAACAAAAAAAATTAAGTGAATAAGATAAAATACTTATTGATCTAAATATGAATATGTTTTTGTTATTATATTGTGTAATTATTCTTCAAACTTACAATATGTTAATGCATTTTAAATTGTAATAGTATTCAATATTATTACATTTTAATATCTTAGGCAGTCATTTCAAATCTCTCCACACCCAACTAGGGTTAGGATATTTCAAATCTCTCCACGCCCAACTAGGGTTAGGGTTCTACATGTTAATTTTAGTAGCTTGGACAGCTGTTTGTCCTCACCCGAATATAGCAGCATTAGTTATGGGTAGTTTGGACAGCTGCTCGTCCTGGCCTAGAATTTAGAAAATAGTTCTTTTTGTCAAACAAATATTGTTAGGATAAAAACAATTGTTATTTAATATTGACTCCTTTTATGTGACACCTCATAACCAAGGTTGTTAATGGTTATTGAGTTGTTTTAATCTTAGCCATTCATTTGTATTAATCTCGGCCGTTGATTTTCAACGAGAGTAGTATATAAGGGGGTCATTGGGTCATTTGTAATAAGGAAGTTTTTAGAGAAACTTGCAGTGTTAGCAAGGGTGCAGTGATAGCATTGGAGATAGCAGTGGAGGAATATCAGCAGGAGGATTAGGAGATTGTCGGAGCTCTGCCAGTAAGAGGCAAGCAGTATTTGTATCTCTTGATTTGCTGAAGTTTAATATATTTCTCATCTGTAGTACTGGTTTTCCCTATGGGGTTTTTCCAGGGATAATTGTCTGAAAATATTGTGTTCACCTTGTTGGGTATTTTTATGTGTTTGTATTTGTGAAGTTACAGTTGTGTTATTTTCCAATATTTGTTGATCAAATAATCTTACAAGATAGGAGGTTAATAATCAGTAACTGTAATAGATTTTTTACATGGTATCAGAGCTAAGTTTGGGTAGAAGAGATTTACCCTAGGTGAAAGAAAGTGAGGGTTTATAAAACCCAGTTTGACCTCTTCAAAATTATTATTATTATTTTCTTTTGAGATGGCCTCAGCAGGTTTAAGAGATCAGGACAGATTGGATGGAGCCTCAAATTTTGGTGTCTGGAAAGCCAGAATTTCTTTATTGCTGGAAGAGAATGGTATCAAGGAATATGTTACCACTGTTGTACCTGTACCTACAGATGCAACACAGCTCTTAGCATATAAGAAGGAAAATGCCAAGGCGAGGAGGCTGATTCTTGACGGTGTTAAGGATCATATTGTTCCGCATATTGTAGAGTTAGATACAGCGAAGATGATGTGGGATGCCATTATGAATCTGTACCAGAATGCTACCACTAATCGGAAGCTGATTCTCAGAGAAAAGTTGAGGAATACCCGGATGAATAAGGGAGAAGATGTTACAAGTTACCTCACCAGACTTAGACTTGTCAAGGACGAGTTAGCAGCTATTGGAGACAAACCAAATGATGACGAGCTAGTACGAATAGCCCTAAATGGGTTTACTAAGCAGTGGGATGTCTTTGTTCAAGTCATCAATGGACGAGACACCTTACCGAGTTGGGATCGACTATGGAGTGACTTCACTCAGGAGGAGCTTAGACTAAGTCTTGTCAATGGAGCCAACAATAAGAGTTAGAAAAGTGAGGGGGAACAGAAAAATGTTGCCCTGGCGAGTAAAGGGAAAGCAAAGAAGGGGTCTAGTAAAGGATCAAATTCACAAGGTGAAAAGAAGAAGAAAGATTCTTCAAAGATCAAGTGCTATGGCTGTCACGAGTTTGGCCACTACGTCAGCGATTGCCCAGAAAGGAAGAAGAATGAAAAGAAAGGCAAGAAGCAAGTTGCAGCTTCAGCAAGTGCAGATGAGCTCTCTAGTAGAATGGAAGATGAGTTTGCACTCATAGCATGTATGGTTAGCTCAACCTCACAGAGTGTTTGGTACATAGATAGTGGGGCATCATATCATATGACAGGAGTTAGAGAATACTTCTCCAGTTATAAGGAGGAGAGCACCAGAATCCAGATCTCTATGGGGAACATGTCCAAACTCAACTCAGTTGGGAAAGGGACTGTTCAGTTTCAGAGGGAGAGTGGTAAGATGATTCCCCTTCATGATGTGTTGCATGTTCCAGGCTTAGGGATGAATTTGATTTCTGTATCTGTCCTTCAGGACAAAGGGTACAATGTACTCTTTAGAGGGGCACATGTGTTGATCAAGCACAAGGATTGGAAATCACCCATAGCTATTGGAGTTAGGAGCGGTCGGCTTTATAGGCTGCAGTTTGATATTCCTAAGGCATTCATGAGCAACAGTAATCTTAGAGATCAGGGAGAGCTATGGCATAGAAGGATGGGCCATATACATCATGGAGCACTTAAATTGCTTCGTGAGACAGTGACAGGTGTTCCAGACGTAAGCACAGAGCACGATGATGTATGTAAGGGATGTGTGTTGGGGAAGTTTGCTAAAGCATCTTTTCCAAGGAGTGACACCAGATCCAAGGGTCTTCTTGATCTAGTACATTCAGATGTATGTGGACCAATGTCGACGAAGTCTCTCAGAGGGTATGAGTACTTTGTTACTTTTATTGATGATTTCTCTAGGAAGACATGGATATACTTCTTGAAGACCAAGGATGAGGTTTTCAGTCGCTTCCAAGAGTTCAAAGCTCTTGTGGAGAATTCGACAAGAAGGAAGATAAAGGTTCTTCAGTCAGACAATGGAGGCGAGTACAAAAGCAATGAGTTCCAGGAGTTCTGTACCAGAGAAGGAATCAAGAGAGAGTGGACTGTTCCTTACAATCCACAACAGAATGGAGTTGCTGAGAGGAAGAATTGGTCTATAACAGAGGCATCAAGGGCTATGTTGCATGACCAGGATATACCCCATTATCTGTGGGCAGAGGCATGCAGTACAGCAGTATACATATAGAATAGAGTTCCACATAAGGTACTAGGGAAGATGACACCAGAGGAAGCATTCACTGGGAAGAAGCCAGATGTCAGTCACTTCAGGATCTTTGGGAGTTTGGCATATTGTCACATTCCTAAGGATACACGTACCAAGTTAGATTAGACTGCAGAGAGAGGGTACTTTGTGGGGTACAGTGAAACCTCAAAGGCATATCGGATATTCATTCCGGGGACCAGGAGGATTATTGTTCGACGTGATGTCAAGTTCATGGAGGACAAGGCATTCAGAAGGTCTAGAGATTTGCCAGTAGATGATCAGAGTGAGCAGCCAACAGAAGCTCCAAGGATCACTCAATCGAGTCAAGGGCAGCAAAGCTCGAGTACAGTTACTAGTACAAGCATAGACTCAGGAGGAGAGAGTTTTCAGAGTATGGAGCAACAGGTGCAAGAAGAGATGCATCAAGAAGATATGGAGGTTGATATCTCATCCTCTATAGTTGGCAACAGAAACTGTGAGGTTCAACAGACACAGAAGAATACTCAGGAGTTAGTGGGTACTCCTAGGAAGAGTTGTAGACAACAGAAACCACCAGCCAAGTATGATGACTATGTTGCATTAGTTAGTAAGTTGGTAGATAGTGAACCTTCTAGCTATCAGGAGGCTGCACGACATCAAGTGTGGCAAGAAGCAATGGTTGAGGAGTATACTTCAATTATGCAGAATGATGTGTGGGAGGTAGTGCCTAGACCAACAGATAGGGCAGTGGTTGGATCACGCTGGATCTATAAGATCAAGCACGGTGCAGATGGTAGCATCGAGAAATATAAGGCAAGGTTCATGGCAAAGGGGTTCTCTCAGAAAGAGGGAATAGACTACGAGGAGACATTTTCTCCAGTTGCCAGGTATACTTCTATACAAGCTGTAATCTCAATTTCAGCACAGATGGGATGGCAGATCCATAAAATGGATGTCAAGACAGCGTTTCTTAATGGTGAGTTGAAAGAGGACGTATACATAGAACAACCAGAAGGCTTTGTAGCACACAGCAAAGAGACCCACGTGTGTAGATTGAAGAGAGCATTGTATGGACTCAAGCAGGCTCCCAGAGCGTGGTATGAGCGCATTGATAGTTACTTGCAGGAAATGGGCTTTGTGAAGAGTGAGGTAGATGCTAATCTCTACTACTTGGTAGTTGGAGGTGAGATTCTCATTCTTGTCCTATATGTGGATGACTTGTTTCTTACAGGTTCACTGGGGCTCATAGAAGAATGTAAGAGGGACCTTGCAGCAGAGTTCGAGATGAAGGATTTGGGACTTATGCACTACTTTCTAGGCATGGAGGTATGGCAAAACGATGGAGAGATTTTCCTTGGGCAAGGGAAATATTGCATGGAAATCTTGAAAAGGTTCAGGATGGAAGATTGCAAAGCCATGTCTACACCCATGATCACGAATTGGAGGAAGGTAGACACATCAAGGGAGAAGGATGTAGACCCCACCTTATACAGGCAGTTGATTGGTTCTCTCATGTATTTGGTCAATACCAGGCCAGATATAGCTTTTACAGTTAACTCTCTTAGTTAGTTCATGGTTGAGCCAAAGAGAGTGCATTGGACTGCGGCAAAGCATGTGCTGCGTTATTTGCGAGGTACAATCGAGTATGGAATTAGATATGCTCGAGGTGAAGGAATCAGGTTGATGGGCTATACTGACGCAGATTGGGCAGGTAGTACAACGGACAAGAGGAGCACTTCAGGGTGTTGTTTCAGTCTGGGATCAGGAGTTGTATCTTGGTTCAGCAGGAAGCAGAAGTCCGTGGCTCTGAGTTCTGTAGAGTCAGAGTACATAGCAGCTAGCATGGCAACATGTGAAGCTATATGGCTTCGGAAGTTGCTAGTAGCTTTGTTTGGTCAGAAGGTTGAGACTACGGTGATACACTGCGACAATCAGAGTTGCATCAAGTTGACTGAGAATCCGGTGTTTCATGATAGGTCGAAACATATAGACATCAGGTATCACTTCATCAGAGATTGTGTACAGCGCGAGGTTGTTGAGCTACAGTTTGTCCCTACAGATCAGCAGGTAGCAGACATTCTGACAAAGGCATTGGGGAAGGCAAAATTTATCTTCTTTAGAGAGATGTTGGGTGTCATGCAGAACAGCTTCCTCGCTAAGAGGGAGTGTTAATTTTAGTAGCTTGGACAGCTGTTTGTCCTCACCTGAATATAGCAGCATTAGTTATGGGTAGTTTGGACAGCTGCTCGTCCTGGCCTAGAATTTAGAAAATAGTTGTTTTTGTCAAACAAATATTGTTAGGATAAAAACAATTGTTATTTAATATTGACTCCTTTTATGTGACACCTCATAACCAAGGTTGTTAATGGTTATTGAGTTGTTTTAATCTTAGCCGTTCATTTGTATTAATCTCGGCTGTTGATTTTCAACGAAAGTAGTATATAAGGGGGTCATTGGGTCATTTGTAATAAGGAAGTTTTTAGAGAAACTTGCAGTGTTAGCAAGTAGTCTTGCAGTGTTAGCAAGGGTGCAGTGATAGCGTTGGAGATAGCAGTGGAGGAATATCAGCAGGAGGATTAGGAGATTGTCAGAGCTCTGCCAGTAAGAGGCAAGCAGTATTTGTATCTCTTGATTTGCTGAAGTTTAATATATTTCTCATCTGTAGTACTGGTTTTCCCTACGGGGTTTTTCCAGGGACAATTGCCCGAAAATATTGTGTTCACCTTGTTGGGTATTTTTATGTGTTTGTATTTGTGAAGTTACAGTTGTGTTATTTTCCAATATTTGTTGATCAAATAATCTTACAAGATAGGAGGTTAATAATCTCTATTAGATTATTGGTAGACATTTCAAATCTCTCCACACCCAACTAGGGTTAGGATATTTCAAATCTCTCCACGCCCAACTAGGGTTAGGGTTCTACACATTTTATTTTATGGAATTAGATTATTTTTAGGTTTTTGATTTTATTTACTCAATAGTTAAAAATCTAGGATTTCAATTTTATTTAGTCAAAAGTTAAAAATCTACAGTATCAGAAAAATATTTCGCCATGTTATTACATTTTTTATTTTATTAATGCATTTTAAATTATAAAAATATTAGTATTATTACATTTTAAGGAAATATTTGTGTTATTTAATAGACTTTGTAAAGTTTAGTTTTATAGTTAAGGAAATATTTTAGTCCTATTTTTTTACCAAATTAGATTATTTTTTAGATTTCAATTTTATTTACCAAAGACATTTCAACACTTTTCAAAAATTAATTTTTCAATTATTGGAATGTAATTTGTCTATACAACCAATACCTAATCAACAAAAAAATTACAACTAAACAAATACTATATACAACCAATAGCTAATCAACAAAAAAAATACAACTAAACAAATACTATAATAACAACACTACAAGGCAGGCCACTACATGGCACTTGTTTTTGGTTGTTTTAGAGACTTTTAAACATTTATGTTTTATATATGGGTAAGTGCAAGAAGATGGGGGGCTAAAAAGTGGCCAAATTAATTTAAAAAAAAATCAAGCCATAACGTGAGCACGTTAGAACGCGCTCGCGTTATGACTGTCTATAAATTAAAAAAAAAGGGTTTCTAATCTCATTTCATTTCTTCTTCTCCTCTATGCCCATGGCCTGTAGACCCTAGAAAGCGCGCTCGCGTTATACAAAACTCCATTCAACACAAAAACCTTATCAATTTGTCACCAAAATGCCGGCACGACATCGAGCACGCCAAAGGAGTGAGTTATATTTATTTTTTTGTTTGAATTTATTTCTAAATAGGTAGGTTTTAGTTGATTTTTGATTGTTATTTCGTTAATTGTCAGGAAATGTTAATGCACCTCCTCCTCCTCCTCAAAATCCACAAAATCCTGAGGAGGAAATACCTGCAGAACAACAACCTCCTCCATCCATTCCTCGACATGCCCCTGGAACACAAGAAAATATAATGGGGCAAATTGAAAACAACAAAAAGGAAATTGAAGATATAATTGCAAGGTTGAAAGATCCTTCCACTTAAACCTTGCATAGATCCACGCTTGCTGAATCTCTTGAGTCTATGTTATCAAATGTAGATTCAATTAGCAAGAAAATAACTAGTTGGACAGATAAGAAGAGAGAGTTTAGAGATTACTATGCAGACAAGTTGTCATACCAAGATGTGAAAAAATTACAAATTACAAAATTAGACTTGTGTTCAATTTTCACAAACCCACAAACAAATCAACCTCCACCCATTACATGCAAGAGGTTCCCTATCCATTGGTGCAACAACTAAGCGATAAGGGACAATTTTGGGCAGAGGTGGTGGATGGTTTTTGACCATCCTCCATGCAATAATAATGAGGTCCCGCAATACTTTTTGAGGAAACTCTACTGCGAGTTTGTCCTCAATAAAGTGCCAAACTATTTTGATATGCGGGACTTCCAGGGTAGAGGTGGGGGTCAGCACAAGATAGACCAGGGGCACGTCTTGATCCACAGCGGGTAGTGAGATGAGTAATCAGCAGACCAGCCCACGAGCATGTTTCTATCCCTTCCATTGTGAAGGAGAGTGTTGAGGTTGATACACTTCAGTCGATTAGTGCCTTGACCCAAAGCATCATAGAGCATGCCGGTCCTACAACACAGAGTGGGTTGGGAGATAGTGCGAGGAGTAGGGTCCCACCCCATACTTGTCGGGCTTGCGGGTCAGCTTGTGGTTATGACCCCATGGACAGTCAGGATGTAGGTGCACAGGCTACATCTACAGCTGAGCAGATGGTGATGACAGATACCCTCCTGAGTGAGACTTTTGGCCTTGATACTTAGGTAAATATTAGCAAGTTTATTGAATTTAATTTATTAAATTTTATTTTTGAAATACAAGATTAACTAATTTAAATTGATGATTTTAATGAAATTTCAGGGTCATAGCATCGATGTAGTTGTCAGTGGTTCTCCACCTGTATTTTTCACTAGATCATCTACTGTCAAGGTATGTAACTAGTAAACAATTATAAATATTACATGTGAATAGCATTGTTATATGAATGGTATTCTAATATCTAATTTTGGATGTTGAATAGGTTAATACTGTAGATTTCATGGCAACACCTGCCAGCGGTGGTGGACTTTAAAGCTTTATGGAGGTAATAAAATAAATAGTTTAATGAATGAATTGTACTTACTAAATTTTTGTATGTGATTTGTGTGCTTTATTGTGTGTACTTCCATGTTTAGATGAACGTGTGTGTATGTTAGGAGCCATGATTTGCATCACTATTATAGTTTTCGTAATTGAATAATGTTGTTTTATTTCTAGATGATGTAGGCTGCGGAAACACCTCCCCATGTTCATAGGGCAATGGAGCAGGGTGTGGCCTCTGCAATTCATACTCCATGGCATTGACAGGGGTATGAGGCAGATTAGTAAATTTCAATTTACATTCATTGTTATAGTTGTCTATTTTTTTAAAATCAAAAGATTATTGATTTGAAGTTTAATTTCTATCTGGATGGTTTCTATAGGACATGACATCACCAGGGCCTATTCCTGCTACTGAGGCAAGCGAGGAGATAGATTATATGTTAGCGGTAAGTGATTATTTTGTTAAATGTTTCATTTTTTATAGCATGTAATTTCTATATATTAATGTCTATACTTTTTATTGTAACAGGTAAAGATGCAGGAAGACCTAAATAGGAGGAGTAGCCCTTAGGTTCATAGTAGACCACCCACATGCACGTCTCCATCCCCTAGAAGATCAAAGGCTACTCGTGATTTATTCTCTTCACTAGCCAGAGGGGAATTACTTTTTATTGTGTTCCTTTATTGTATGCCTATATGGCATTTGTGGACATATATTTTGTATTGTACATAGTTGACATTGTATGCCTATATGGCATTCTTGTAAGCCTATATGGCTATTTTGTATAAATGTTATACTTATATCGACAGATATTGATGTATGCCTATATGGATATTTGGTTAATACAAATCTTTTTTATTGATGGCATCCATACTTGCATTATAAATCTACGTTTGAATGGATATTTGTAGATGGCTACTTCAAATATTTAAAGTCTGATTGTATTACATAGGATGTTTGTTGATCGAATAAGCTAGCTATTGTTATTCAAGTATCACCTAAACCTCATTTTGGAACTAAAAGATAAAAGTTGTATTTAAAAAAAAAATGAATCATCATGTTGAACATAAAATATTAATATTATTTATGAGTAGCATAGAATGTCAACTATATGCAATACAAAAAAATGAATCATCATGTTATTCTTTATGTTTGAGATCCTGAAAATGACTAAGTCTGGTAGCCTGATATCCTGAAACACTAAGATGAATATCCAAGTCATTAGGATGATTGCGCCTTGAGAAAAAGTCATTAAGATGAGAGCCTAAAGGAGACTTTCTTAAACATTCAAACATTGAGCAACAAGCATGAAGGGTTAAGGCACAATTTGCAACTCATAAAGCCTCAAAAGGGCGCCCAACTTAGAGAGAGCATTCATTTAAGACAAGGCGCCCATTGACACCTGTTCCACCATAAAAGTGCACCTAAGGTGGAAGGAGAACAAGCCTCTGATAAGTGAAGTGTACCTATTGTCTAAACCACTTCATTATGGCACCCTAGCATGAGGAGGAGTATATAAGTCAATAGGAAATGGCACCTATAATGCAAATAAAGGACTAAGTGGAATTTTCAATAAGCATCAATTCACCTTGAGCTTTCAATAAATACATCAAATTGAGTCCCATAAGCCTAGGCGCCCTTTGCTTGCAAAAGAACCTTGTATCGACGTTAAGAGTTGGTCGTATCGGCGTATCGGCAAACCTTGGTTAGGCTTTGCCGATAGTGGTCTGTCTTGCCGACGAGTGTGGTTCGAAGTCGAAGACATCGGTGTATCAGAAGATAATCCCATCTGCACATCGGAAGAGTAGTTGAGAGATTCACCAATGAAGGGGGTCACATTGACAGTCAAAATCCATCGGTGTATTGGCCCAAAGAGATTAGAGTTCACCGATGTTTGGAGTCTCATTGATGAGTGTGGTCCAAAGGTTGTCATTTATGAGATCGATGTGTCAGCAGAAGAGTTTTTGAATGTGCCAATGGTATTAAGTCCTACCGATAGGCGAGGGACTTAGAGTCTCGTATTGGAGTGACAAAGACATTGGTGTGAAAGGATATAAAGTCATCGATAGTGGTCTGTCTAACCAATAAGAGTCAATGATGGGATGTTTGTTAGAAGTGAAATCAAATGGAGTCATGGTGGCATCAGCCTATCGGCCGATGAAATTTTAAGCTCGCCGATGGTATGTTGTCTCGCCAATAGTGAGTTCGAAGGTTCAAAAGTTGATAATTCTATGCTTCCATTGTTTTTAGACAAGTCAACAATAGAGTGAAATATAGAGTATCTAACCCTCTCTTGAGCAATCTACCTCCTAGGTGCTCAACATTGAGGAAAAACTTTATAAAAATGCCTATCTCTTTCTTGGCAAGTTTTATTATTTTAATGGTTCTAACTCATATCTAGAGAACTTCTCACCAAGGCGCCAAAATAAGTTTAACCCAACTAAAGCAAGAAAATGTGCCCAAGATGATTTCAATCAATTGGACTAGGCACCAATTTAGTGTTATTTTGACTCATTCACCCTCAAGGTGCTAAAGTATCATTCCTTCAATCAATCTAGTTTCCATGTTCCCATGTGTGATGTTCCAAGTAGGAGATAGCACCTAGGGTCTTTATCTTATTTTTGAAATTCTAATGATTCCAAACACTTACCAATAGTCTCAAAAGATCCTATTATCCCTTAAGCACTCAATCCTCTAATTTATCAAGGCACTCAATCCTCTTCGAGGTGCTCAAACTCATTCAAGGTGCTATCCTTTACTACTTCCCACTTCAAACACTCTAGGGCACTCATAATTACTCCCATCACCAATCTTCCTCCTTAAAGCACATTTGAGGACTTCTTTATGCTAGGGCGCTAATATGAAAGTAACAACTCAAGATGCTATATGAAAGCTTGATCTTGGAAAGGCACCTAAACTCATAATGTGAGTTATTTTATCAAATTTTCAATTTTAAGGTCCTTTGGCAACTCCTCTACCAAGGCACCATTTGATGAGGTGTTTGAAGCTTGATTTTCCCCTTAGGTGCACAAACTTGATGTTCTTGACCCTACAATGCACCTTGAGTCCCTAAGCTCTTACACTTATCATCTCTTATGCTACTTAGTTTCATCGCTCTCATAAAGGTGTTTTGAGGAGTATTACTCTTTGAACTCAATCTCTGGAACTAAGGCACTCAAGGGTGAGTAAACGTCCATTCTTCCAAGGCGCTCATTAAGGTATAAAACAACACACAAAGGCACCAAGATTACTCCACTCAACTCAAAGCGCTAGATCATATCTAAATTTATATAAGGGTGCCAAATCAAATTGTCACTCAAGGGCAAGTGCACTCGAAAGGTCATCTATCTTCAAACTCAACTTCCATTCCTCTAGGCGCTTCCTTGGGTAAGTTTGGATGCTCGCTCCATGCTTGCTGTTCAAGTGGCTTTAACCCATTATAGAGACTTCCTCATCTAGGAGCAAATCATGATAGTTTCAAACACTTAGCTTTCAAGGCACCAGAAGATGATTGTAGAGGAGTGAAATTGTGCCTTAGTTCAAATAAGTGTTTACTTCATCATTGATGGATTTAAGTCATTGTATATGCTCATGAAGACTTACCTCACTCAATAATCCCCAAACTTATGGATCTAAACATGCTTTTTCTCAAGCGCTAAGTTCGTAGTTGTCTAGATGCACAAGTGTGCCTCCCTCAATGAAGTTTATTTTGTTAACTTAGTTCATCCTAGTGACTCAAGGGGTTGTTATATTCTTTAGGCACAATATTTCATAGACTAAAACATTCACTCCATGTTAAGGTGCTCAAAGGAGGCTCTGGAGATGGAAAATGGCACCTTAACTCACTTGTGTAAATTTTGGACTTTTAGGCAATTGCAAGATGTCTTGGAGGGCTCAATTCTTCAAAGCGCCCATTTTGTTCACCACTTGTAGCATCACTTGTTCAAGGTGCATGTTTGGGATTCTCCGGATGATGAAATGCTCCTTGACTCCCTAAGTAGTTAGACTCCAACTCTAGGTGCAAGATAATGATGATTTGAGCTAAAATAAGCATCTAAAAATCCAAGGTATTATTTGAGGCTTCCACTCCAAATTCTACCTAGGCGCTCACCTAGGGTGAAATGATTATCAACGTGCACCTTAATCATTCCTTGCTCTACGTGCCCACTATCAGGATCAGGTCATCAAGGGGCTCTAAAACTCAAACACCACTGACCTCATCATGCAATAACCCCAAGACATCATCTAAGCTTAGTCAAACACACTAGAGTTCAAAAAAAGTAGTGGGTCCCCATTTGCAATGGAGTGATGTGTGATTTGGTCACAACAGTTGCCTAGAGTGAATAGGCTTTCATCCTGACTTAATATACTGCCTCCTTCTGATGATTTTTGGGGCAGCAGAAAACCTTTCACCACAGGCAAATGTCTCAGAGATATTAAAAACTAAGAGAGGTTATTGTAGAGGCACTCTATGTGATCCCGTTGCCTTAGACAGAATGTTTCTAAGTGACATGGTTTTCAAGTAACATCTCGTCAAAGATTGCTACCTTTTTGCACTTTGGACTCTTCAGGGATATCGTGGGTACAATGTAGCTCGGACTGTTTCAACATGTTTGGATGAAAAAAAGGACCATGCCTAGCATAAATGTACCCATTCAGATGTGTTGGAATAGTCAGTTTGGTCGCATCAAGAGCAGGATGAAAGTTACACCCCTTTGCAACTTTACACTGCCTCCTTCTGACGATTTTTGGGGCAGCAGAAAACCTTTCACCACGGGCAAATGCCTCAGAGATATAAAAAACTGAGAGAGGTTATTGTAGATGCACTCTACATGATCATGTTGCCTTAGATAGAATTTTTCTAAGTGACATGGTTTTCAAGTAACATCTCATCAAAGATTGCTGCCTTTTTGCACTTTTGACTCTTTAGGGATATCGTGGGTACAATGTAGCTCGGACTGTTTTGACATGTTTGGGTGAAAAAAAGGACCATGCCTAGCATAAATGTACCCATCCGAACACGTTGGAATAGTCAATTTAGTCGCATCAGGAGAAAGACAAAAGTTACACCCCTTTCCAACTTTACACTGCCTCCTTCTGATAATTTTTGGGGTAGCAGAAAACCTTTCACCACGGGCAAATGCCTTAGAGATATAAAAAACTGAGAGAGGTTATTATAGAGGCACTCTACTTGATCGTGTTGCCTTAGACAGAATGTTTCTAAGTGACATAGTTTTCGAGTAACATCTTGTCAAAGATTGCTGCCTTTTTGCACTTTGGACTCTTTAGGGATATCGTGGGTACAATGTAGCTCAGACTGTTTCGACATATTTGGGTGAAAAAAAGGACCATACCTAGCATAAATGTACCCATCTGGATGCGTTGGAATAGTCAGTTTGTCGCATCAGGAGTAGGAAAAAAGTTACACCCCTTTGCAACTTTACACTGCCTCCTTCTGACGATTTTTGGGGCAGCAGAAAACCTTTCACCATGGGCAAATGCCTCAGAGATATAAAAAACTGAGAGAGGTTATTGTAGAGGCACTTTACATGATCACATTGTCTTAGACAGAATGTTCTAAGTGACATGGTTTTTGAGTAATATCTCGTCAAAGATTGCTACCTTTTTGCAATTTGGACTCTTCAGGGATATTGTCGGTACAATGTAGCTCAAACTATTTCGACATGTTTAGGTGAAAAATAGGACCATGCCTAGCGTAAATGTACCCATTTGGACGCGTTGGAATAGTCATTTTGGTCACATCAAAAATGCAAAAGTTGCTTTGTGCAACTTGACAACATTGACACTTTTTTGCAACATGACTCAAAGACTCAAACTGACCCCAAATGACTCAAAGTGACTTAAAATCACCTTGATTTTGGTGCCCAATGTACATTATAGAGGTCGAGGCATAGGAAAGGAAAAAGCTCTAAGTTTCATCATCATGAGCGCCTAATATCAAGAGACTTTAATGGCTCAAACCTTAGCATGGAGTCCTAAGGTGCATTTCATGTCTCCTTTCATCCATTTTGGCACCCTTATGTAGATTTTTCAACTTGATTTGGCACCCTGTATGTGAAGGAAGATCTAAACGCATGAAAGTGGATGTCGTATTGCAAGAGTTTGGATCATCAAAATTGAAAGAAATAAGTCTATTAAGCTTGGGCACCCTTGGTCTTCTTTTCATTCATTGTGAGTGCCTTGGGAGAATGGTATATAGGTCATCATCATGATTGGGTGCCCTGGATCCAGGGTGTTGGAGAGATCATCAAATGGTGTCTAGAGGAAGTAGGGTGAGTTATGAGTTTAGTCGCATCAAGAGTAGGACACCAAAAATGCATAACATGATGATGTAAAAATGTGTACATATGTGTAAAAATGCAGGAGGAAATAAAAAAAAGACAAACCTTACAAATTAATGTGCATACTTACAACTCAATGTAACATGACTTTACAAAATCAATGTGAATACTTACAAATTAATCCAATGAACCATCCAGGTCTGCTCTACTCTTTATTGTGTCAAGTATTGCTTAATGGTCAGACTCACGCACCTTCCACAATATTTTGTTCAAAGGTTTACCCTGATACTTTATCAAATGAACATTGGATGCCACGACAAGGTTCGAGTAATGAAGAATCTTCTGATGCATATCAAAGTCTTGAAATAGCCAAACATTAACACTCTTATGTGGGTACCTTCTAAGCCATGTTCCAATAATAACCATTGAGCCTGTAGGGTATTCGATGTTTTCTCCATCTATAACAGGGGCCTACAATTTCTTTTTAGCCTCAACACAACGACATAAGTAATAATTTGTTCCCTCTTCATTATCTTCATCTGCAATAACTGCATATACGTGCCCTACATTGATATGTGTAGCAAATTAGATGAAATTAGTCAACATTACAAAAACACTACAAAGTAAGATGATATTACCTGGTTGAACGAGATGAAATTAGATGCATATATGTGCCCTATATTACCTGGTTGAACTAAATCTAATACGTCGTCAAAGTCAACTGATGATTCCATCTGTGTTAGTTCCAGTGCCGTCAGGGGTCGATACGTGTCAAGTGGGCTAAGATAACTTAACTGCCATTCGTCAACCCACTCCTTTGACTCGCACTCATCCCAGACTTGAATTGTACAGGAAGAACAAAAGCATGACATCTTTCATGTATGGATACTCCATGAACCTGCAATTGAGCTTCTGAAAGAGTGCATCTCATTTGATCCTATCAGTGTACAACAATCCTCATATGGTGCAATGTTAGTATCATCTATCAACCAAAAAAATCTACAAACTGAAGACTTACCTTCATTACCTGGACCCATGGAAGCATTACACCACTCGACAATCGATTTTGCATCTGTCAACTTTGCATTGTCTTTATACTTTAACTCTTCTCGTGCTATGGCTCTTTTGATACATGCTCCTGCACCATCATGCTCCCCCTTTCCATGCCTGGCCTCACAAAAGTTCCACATATGTTGAATACCTATAAAATTATGCCTCCTACTTAGCCAATAGAAATTTTGTGAGTTCTTGAATTGTGACGCACAGTTATCTGACCATATGATATGATGACTGAATGATATGCCCCTTCTAGCCAAATCATTGTAGAACACCTGCAAGCAACCTTGCACGAACTCTGTAGAATGCATGCGATCATCACTAATATAGAAATTATACTCCCTTATGATCTTTCTGTCATCCTCTATACTATCATTCGCATGAATGAATGCGATGTGCACAAATATAGAAACTTGTGTGGAGTTGTAATATTGTGATTGCACCTCACACTGTGGCTGTAGATTGTAGTTCTTTGCAAAGTCAACAACTAAAACAATGCTACCAACTGGAAATGTGTCCTTGCATAACTTGAATTGTAAGTCCAACCATCAAGCTCTATGGGCATGTCTTGCATACTCATACACTATGCTGTCACAAAATATAGGCATAAACTAATACACTGGAATCTTTTCAATAACTAATTCACACCTCTTTGCTTCTTTACCATCTTTTGTATTGTATGCCACTATTTTATACTTGCCAAACTCTACTAGTTCGTTTCCAACCGCATGTGTTATTTCCATATGTTCACATATTGGCAAATGTTGCAAGCCACCGCAACGATGACATGTGCCATCCAAGCATAATTTCTTGTAGAATATTTGACCTTCCTCTCTTTCACATAAAATTCTTGATATGAAGTCTCTTGAAGATGTTGGTGGGGCACATATGACACAACCCTGCAAATCATTGATAGTATGCATTTCTAAACATATAGACCTATAAGCATCAAAATGGTTAGAAAATTCAATATGTAATCTACAACAAGTAATGCATGTGTGATTTATCTTAACATAGAAAGGTTTTAACAATTCAAAATATCTTTGACAAATTTTAATTTGAGGATACTTCTCTAGAAATTTACCATAAAAGTGTGTTTGAGTCTCATCCAAAAAATGCTTTGGATGTGGCTCGCAGTTCTGACTACTGATTCTCCTTCTTACCACATCCCTTTGATTCAGAGATACCCTTGTGTAATTCTTCCAAAAGTCTTCAATTAGTAATCTCAATGCTTCAAAAATTGGTTTATCTTTTCGTGGTAGTCTCCCTGAGAACACCCATAATTCATTGGCATTAGTGAACTCAATTCTTTGGCATCTTCCAACGGCTCTTGATAAATTTTTCCTATTAATTCTCAATTCTTGACTTGTCTTTCTAATGAGACAAGCTTTCCTCATTTGACTACGTACTATAGTCGATGTAATCACACGTCGTGTTGCATTACTATCTTTTGTACGTGAGGTGTTACCCACACTCTCATATGCACTCATTAGATTCTTGACAATAGATTTTTCACTTGAAGCCTCTAATGTTCTCAACCCAAGAATCTTCATGATAGACCTATACTTTATACTTCGCATCATTTCAATGAATAGTTGACATCTTGTAGTCTCATTTAACTTTTCAAAGAACAATCTCCAAATCTTATTAGCATATCTTCTACAAGTGTGTTTTGGAATCTTACCTTCCATTGGCTGCAAAATATTCTCATCAATATCAATCAAATACTTTGGCTTTCTATGCAAAATTCTAGGTGGTGTCAAGTTAGGTAAATTCATCTCAACATTAGGAATTTCATCAATATTTAAATGAGATGGCTTAGATGGCATACCTTCGATCGAAGATGGAATAGATGACATACCTTGAGGTTGAGGTGGGAACGATGGCGTACCTCCTTCATCACATGTGAGTGATGATGTACTCTCAACTTGAGATGTGGTAGATGGTGTCCCTACATGTTGACTTGTGGTAGAGGACGTGTCTCCAACTATGGTATTCGAATCTCTCATACCACGAAGTTTTTGCATTCGTTCTGTAATACCCCTCACTTTTTTTTGCCTATGACAGATGTTATTTTCATGTTTCCTATGACAGTTCTGGTTTAGATGATAGTCTTGTAGTGCTTGTTTACAGTTTCGAGATGTTTGGACTTTTACATTATGGTTTATGATCTCCTTGAGCTTGATGGACTCCTTGATATTATGCTAGCTGATTATGGATCTATAATAGGATGATGCTTGATTACTTGTACTTTGTGCTTTCACAATTGATGGACATGATTATGGATTAATGTTACTTTTAGTTTAATATGTTGTTCAATCATGATTATGATGTATGACTGGTATTAGTTATTTAATGATGTGTTACTTGAACAGAATAGTGTTGCATTACTCGTGTCTGAGTACCCTGCCACGCTGCAACTTCTGTTCATTATGCTTGTGATTACATGGTTATATATGTATATATGCACAACCTTGTTGTTCATTGCAGGATGCAGGTACCGGGCATCGACTCCACCTGAATTACCAGGTCTGAACGTGCCCTAGCCAATGGAATTGTGGATTGGAGTTGGCATGAGGTTCCCCTAATTAGTCAACATCCTCAAGGAGGATGAGCTTTTAGTGTTGTACCCTGTCATCACTATCAGTGGGACTATTGTCGTAATGTGTCGTTATGTCCTGTGGCTTCTCTTGGGTCAGGTATCACCTTGTAAATTAGGGTATATCCAATTTAAGTGTCAATTTATGCATGGTTGGTATTTCAAAAA
Organism: Cunninghamia lanceolata; assembly: GCA_027924645.1. Lineage (NCBI taxonomy): Eukaryota > Viridiplantae > Streptophyta > Pinopsida > Cupressales > Cupressaceae > Cunninghamia > Cunninghamia lanceolata. Next base: position 706,816 of record BSBN01000814.1, read on the forward strand.
AAATAAATAAGGTTAAAGCTAAGTTAACGTTAAATAAATATTGCTAAGGTTTATGTGTGTGGTTTATTAATTATAAATAATTTAATTATGGATAATTGGTAAAACTAATATAAAAAAATAGTAATTGATAAATAAAGTGGATAAATAATTAAATGAGTAAAATGAAATAATAAGTCCTAAGTTATAAGTAGATTTATTTAAAAGAAAATAAGTTTTATAAGTAAGATGATTAAACAATTACCATCTTGATTAAATGAATTGATGGCAATAAGGATAATGTTCTAAAAGATTAAATTTTGGGGTTGTCGCCTGGTTTTATGAGTTCAATATTTGGAGATGAGTTAAAAAAAAATTAATTAATGTCTCTTGGTCATCATCTGCAAGTTTGAGGTGTGGAATCCCTTGGTAAGTGAAATTGAGGAATCTCACGAGAATGTGGGATGTTAGAAAATGGAGAGCCATGCCTCCTACATTTACCTGAGGAGCTCAATCCTTGTTTCAAGAAAGTGGGTGGTTGGAAAGGCAGGCTTGTCTCCTACATATATCCAGGAAGTGAGTCCTGGTTTAGGGGAAAAAAAAGGAAAAAGATTTCTGGAAAAAGGAAGGTTGGAAGAAATTGGAGAGGGAGAAAGCAGCTACAGGAATCAACAGGGCAACTCTTGAATATTTAGACCGGGTACCTCATTTCTTTTTACAAATTATTGTTTAGCTTGCAAATTCATCATTAAATTTAATAAGGGAGACTGGAGTGTAGGATTAGATTTGGAAATGTAGCTATTATAGTTTTTCTTGCAGATGTTTAGTGCCATTCATTTAACTTTATTTATAAGTTCTTTTGGAATCGTTATCTTGTTGTTCCCTCCATTGTCATGACCATCGATCTATAGCCACATGTATCTGAAGGTTCCTCTAATCTATTCTTTTTTTTGGCAATCATCTGCATGGGTGGGAACTGTCCATTCGAAGCTTATGATCAGACCTGTCGAAAACTCTTATTACTCACTTATTACTATTAATTATGTTCTTGAATGGTGGTCCTCGTAACCATCTGAGTTTTTCTTTTTGGGAACCCTAGTCTGTATCTGTGGACTACCTATTTAAACCTGCCCATACATTAAGCTACCAATCCATCTTGTCCTATGGCACTGCTAATCAAGTGAGCTATGCCAGGTAATAATTCTTGTCCTTTAGGTTGGCGGCCTTGGGCAATTCACACTGAAACCAACATATAAGTAGCTCAACCCTGTCCATCTGATCGCCTCGAAATAAAATGTGGCTTAAACACTTCAATGCATATTCCAACTAAAGGGCAAAGATCGTGGCCTGCAATAATTCTGTGAGACGTTTTGTTTTCTGAAGATGACCATTCTCCTATTAACCGCAATGGCCTTGTCGTCACCATGTGATGATTCTGTAGAGAACTATTCCATCACCCCAACATTTAGTTCCATTTTGTTGACTACACTGCAATCATGACACCAAGCAACATATATATATATATATATATATATATATTAGAAGAACATATTAAACTACAGAACATGACCTTTCGGTTTAGTTCTAGGATGACTATCCAAATTTTTAGAAATATTTGTAATAATATAAATAGCACTATTACTCTTAGTACTACATAATCCTATGTAAGTGATACTACAGATTTAAAACTATAGCCACTCATTGCCTAAAACTGTTGATGTTACCACCCTGGCTATTAGAGACACACCGGGCTCTCACCCCATTTGCAATCTTTGTGATGACTGCATCTACCTATGATGGTGCGGCTTAATCCTATGTAAGTGATGCCTTAGATTTAAAATTTTAGGCATACATTTCTACACTACTGACGTTGCTATTAGGAACACCCTAGACTCTCATACTATTTGTAATCTCCATGATGACCATACCTTCCTGTGACTATAGAGTCTAACTGCACGTAAGAATGACTTCAGATTAAAATGACATCAACATGTGTCTTACACTCATCCAGATTAATACCCTGTAGTGGGGATTTGGCGATTAGATTCCATCAACTCATTCATTCCCCAACTGTTGGGTTGATCATGCTAAAATCCCATCATCCGTAGGAGATGTTAATCTGCCACAACGTCAACCCATTTGCTTAGGTTTGGGTGCTTTAACAATCAACCCATTTTGTGCTTAACTTGTAACCTTGCACCCTTTCATGTTTTGCACTCCATGAGATGACATTTCATGGGTGTACTATCCATGGCTTGTGCTAGACCTTTCTCTGGGGTTGCGCGCCATGAGCACAAATGTGTTTCAAAGAGCTCCTTATCATTAGCAGACTGCAATCACTCCATTCTATGAGAAAACGCTCTGTAGATAGCGGTCTGCGTTTACTCTTTTTGATTCTAACTTTCATTCCACTTTGTATGTGGCAGTTTTCGAATTAGAAGTAGATGTAGTAATCTTCCTTATAGGAATTTCTAGAGTAAGTTGCTCTTTGTGTACATGGCAAAAGGGGAAGTTGTCTTTTAGAAAGTTCCCTTTGGATTGTTTTGTCTATCAGGAAGTGCGACCTACCCTTTAGGAAGGCTCTGCGAATTGTTATTAGAATATAACCATGTGTGTATACCGTTGAGGCAATTAAATATTAACCTAACCATATATAACTAAAATAAAATAAAAACAATCTTCCCTTGTTCTTAAGATGATGTACAAGATAATGCGGACTAGTTATTTAATTGTTTGAATTTCGTAATTATTTACATGATTTATTTAGGTAAGTTGGGAGTTGTGGGATTAAAATCAGTAGGTTATTGATTTGCCATGAAATTTGAATGATATAACTCATTTTGTAATGATACCATCTTATAATTTTATAATAAGGTGATTAATTATATACAGTAGAGTTGTAAATTAGGTGGAACATTAATTATTTAACGATCTGTGGAATTTTAATATAATTATTGTTGTCATTGTTATTATTATTATTACTATTATTATTATTATTATTATTGTTTTTATTATCATTATTATTATTATTATTTGCATCACGTGATTTATTTAAATCAAGCCATCGAAATTGATATAATCTATTATCGGGATTATTAAATGATAAATTTAAATGTATATCAGATTTGGGGTAAGTGAATATTCATTATGTTGTTTCATGGAATGGATAAATGTATTTAACGTAGTATTTAAATCTATCACCTTCTCTTATTTAATGACTCGTTGAACTAGATTTCGTTCGTCGTAAATATATTTTGATATTCTTATGAATGTTGTGATAGATAGACAATGATATGTGATCTATAGGTAGTTGTAATCATTAATTACGTAGATGTGACTTATATTGTTCCTCTTTTGGTTATAAATTAAATCGGAATACTCATCTTATCGGTATGAAATGAATTTAAACTTTCCTTATAATTCATTTAATCAATTTGATGTATAATAATGATAATAGAAGTTTACTTTGTGTACGTCAATGATAATTGTATCATGTAGATTAATTAAATGATTATTTTAATACATGTTTAAACGTAATTCACTATATTGTAAGTCATAGATTTATCCCTTGCAAGAATACAATCGAACAACAAGCTTTATCTTGATGATTAATATACCAATGCAACAACTTAGTCAAGTGCAAATTGTTATAGTGGAATTAGTTGTAAGAAGGCATAATTGAGCATAAGTATAATTGATTCTCGTAATGTGTTAATCTAATCTGTGGGTCATAAAACCATTCTTATAAACTTTGATTGTGTATCTTTCCGTGTGGCTAGAGTTCCAGAGGCTTAGCCTGGGATGTCTTGAATTCATGTGTTGTGTTGTTAAATGTCTTGAGATCATGATGTTATAAGAAGCCTTGTCATCCCTAGTTATGTATGGACTAAATGACAAATGACTTCTTGTGGTTGTATTGTTATCCAACTGGTTGTACTAGTCTTGTATCCAGTTTTGTGGTAAGATATGGAACTGGGTGTCATGGAAATCTTGGAGTTGTAATGAATATGTGTCATTATGGGCGATGGTCCAGGAGTCCTGCCCTTATAATTATGTTATGGAGGGTTAATGCTTTGTATTGCTATATAAGGATAGTTGTTATGCAAGATGGTCAATGCCTTGCATGGTTCCGTATCCACGTTGTTGTGATGTCTTACTATTCTTGTTGTGTAGGGCTTCCTAGTTGTAGGTAAGGGAGTGGCTTCCAATGTGGGGGCCAGTGCCAAGTGGCTAGCCAGGGTAACCCACTGGGAGTTGGTAATTTAGTGATAACATAATAAAATACCTAGGGGATGGGTAGTTTTCACACTAACAAGATAATAAGATGTTTTGTTCCTCACTCATGCCTGTAGTGCTAGTTCAGACTAAGGATGAGGGGAGAAGGCTGGGATTGGCAGATTTACTTCCTTGTTAACACGAAAGGAAGGTTGATTCCTGCATGTGTCATCCTATGGGGCCGATGTCTAGAGAGATACTGCCAGGGTAACCATAGATGGGGGCCGATGTCTAGAGAGAGACTGCCTGGGTAACCCATGTTAGGACCATGCGATGACACTCTCCTTACTACAGCCTAGTAGTCCCTAGTTGTCCTCTTCCTAGTTGTTAAGTGTTGCCTCTAGATGTACTATTGTGTTGTTGTGATATTGACCTGTGATGTCAGAGTCATGTGTTGCCTTATAATCTACTATCTATCTGACTATATGTCATAGTGGGAATCTCATGTTAACTCCTAGCTCAGGGGGTGGACCTTAGGGTTCCACATGGTCAGGTGGAAGAGCTTATTCCATTGGTTCCTCATGCATCAGACATCAGATCTTGTACCTACTTATGAAGACACTTACCATGCTTATGTTCTAGCCAGTATATCAGTTGACTCAGATTGTATGTCTTCGAATGTAATCAAAATAGTGATAATGTAAATGATGTACTCATTTGTATAGACTTGGAATATGTGCATGTAACCTTGATTAAAGTTGAGTATCTATTTGATGACACTAAATGGAGATGAATATGTATAATCAATATTGTAATAGAGTTAGAATGATTTGTCGATGTTAGTTAATTATGCATGTAAACTATGTTGGTTAAATTGCCAAGTAATGCAACCATGGGACCTTGGAAGACAAGTTGTTAGTTAATGATGTGTATTGAATTGCTAAACATTACCTTGTTATCTTATACAAAAAAAAAAATTATTCCGCTTTGCATAGCATAGATGTGTTGTTTTCCAAGATTTTCATGGCGGGGCGTTACACATTCTCTTTGTGCCGCCAATACCATAGCTCTTTGTGATGGTTGTGGTTTCTCTTCAATTGGTATGTCTTCATTTATCATGTCCAATTTCCTCTTCTCACGAAGTTCCCTCATAGCCACTGCTTTCTTTGCATTCTTAGCTTCTATCTCTTCCTGTGTTGGTTTAATTCTTGATCGTTTCCTCGGCATGACGAAGAATTTGTCTGTAGCATGATAAAGAGACCAATATTAGTTCGTAAGAAATGAATACAAGATAATAGTGGGATTGTATTTTTTTATGTTGTAATGATTTATTCTTGTATAGTTTGACATCATGGTATGTTAACGTTTGTTTATTACACATAATTATTAAAGAGCCCAAGTGTAGAAAATATACATGGCATCATGTGAGATTGTAGGCTGCTTTCTTGATTGGGAATGTGTCTATTTTAAACATGTATGATAAAGAATGATAAATTAATTCAATCTGAAATAAGGAAAATGTAAAGAACATGCATGTAAAGAATTGACATACCTAAAAAACAAAGATTTGAATGGAGAGAGTACCCAATTATGTAGTGTTTTTATCTTCTTGCATCAAACTCCTCAACAATTTGAGTTTTTTACCACTTGCTTCCTTTTCAATGTTAAATTGAATAACACTCAAATATCATTACTAACAACAATACTATTAACCAATCTATAATGTTAAATTCCTAAAATTGAATCACAATTAACATTGCAACACTACAAAAATTGAAACTTGAATAGATATATATCAAACTTGGTGTGAAAACTATGTTATTTCCTCCTTCTCAAGTTGGCAAAGCAAAAAAGGTGGTGGAAAGATCATGCAAAGGTGGTACAATGTGTCAAATGTGCATGTGAACTTCCCAACAGCATGAAAGCACTTCTTTTTTGTCAGAGCACGCGCAGAATCAGTAAGAAAATAGAGCATGTGGGCCTGGATCACGGGGGTAACCACTTTTTTACCATTTCAATAGCAAGACAAAATGCAAGTGCGTTATAATACTCTCACGCTATAACACACTCACATTTTGTCCTGCTATACATTGATCACATCCTTTGCATTGATCACATCTCTTTCCTGCAAGAGCTTGCCAGATGCACCGCCATATGATAGGCATAACAATGAAGGGGTAAGCCCTCATAATCAAGTTCTTGATAGAAAATTCCCTCAACCCTCAACGTCAAACCCTAATCCCTCAACCCTATCCCTAAACCCTAAACCCTAAACCGTCAACCCTCAATGTCAAATCCTAATCCCTCAACCCTTCACTCTAATCCCTCAACCCTAAACCCTATCCTTAAACCCTCAACACTATACCTTAAACCTTAATCCTTTAACCCTCACCCTAAACCTTGTCCCTAAACCCTAATCCCTCAACCCTTAACCCTAATCCGTCATTCGTCATCCCTCAACTCTAATCCCTCATCCCTAAACCCTAAATGCTATCCCTATTCCTAGACCCTCAACAGGCTTGATACTATACCTTAAACGCTAATCCCTCTACCCTCAACACTCTTATTTAACCCTAATCTCTTGACCATTAACCGTATCCCTCAACCTCAACCCTCAACCCTCAACCCTCAACCCTCAACACTATACCTTAAACCCTAATCCCTATCCCTCAACCCTTAACTCTTAAAACTTAAACCCTATCCCTACACCCTCAACACTTGATACTATATCTTAAGCCTTAAACCCTCATCCCTAAAGCCTCAACCCTCAATCCTTAAACCTTCAACCCTAAACCCTATCCCTAATCCCTCTACCCTCGACACTTTAACCCTAACCTCGACATTAAATGCTAATCTATCAACCCTAAACCCTAATCCTAAACCCTCAACCCTCAACACTATACCTTACACCCTAATCCCTCAACCCTTAACCCTAAACCTTATCCCTAAACCCTAATCCCTCAAACCTCAACCCTAATCCAGCATCCCTCAACTCTAATCCCTCATCCCTAAACCCTAAATGCTATCCCTATTCCTAAACCCTCAACAGACTTGATACTATACCTTAAACCCTAATCCCTTATCCCTAAACCCTCCAACCCTATCCCTAATCCTTACACCCTCCACACTCTACTTTAACCCTAATCCCTCGAACCTCAACCCTATCCCTAAACCCTTGACCCTTGAACTTCAACCCTCAACCCTCAACGTCAAACCCTAATCCCTCAACCCTTAACTCTGATCCCTCAACCCTATCTCTAAACCTTAAACCCTCAACCCTCAACCCTCAACGTCAAATCCTAATCCCTCAACCCTTCACTCTAATCCCTCAACCCTAAACCCTATCCCTTCCTCAACACTATACCTTAAACCCTAATCCCTCGACCCTAACCCTAAACCTTGTCCCTAAACCCTAATCCCTCAACCCTCAACCCTCAACCCTAATCTATCATCCCTCAACTCTAATCCCTCATCCCTAAACCCTAAATGTTATCCCTATTCCTACACCCTCAATAGACTCGACACTATACCTTAAACCCTAATCCCTTATCCCTAAACCCTCTGACCCTATCCCTAATCCTTACACCCTCCACACTCTACTTTAACCCTAATCCCTTGAACCTCAACCCTATCCCTAAACCCTTGACCCTCGAACCTCAACCCTCAACCCTCAATGTCAAACCCTAATCCCTCAACCCTTAACTCTGATCCCTCAACTCTCAACCCTAACCCTAAACCCTAAACCCTAAACCCTCAACCCTCAATGTCAAATCCTAATCCCTCAACCCTTCACTCTAATCCCTCAACCCTAAACCCTATCCCTAAACCCTCAACACTATACCTTAAATCCTAATCCCTCAATCCTAACCCTAAACCTTGTCCCTAAACCCTAATCCCTCAACCCTCAACCCTAATCCATCATCCGTCATCCCTCAACTCTAATCCCTCATCCCTAAACCCTAAACACTATCCCTATTCCTAAACCCTCAATAGGCTCTATACTATACCTTAAAACCTAATCCCTCTACCCTGAACACTCTTATTTAACCCTAATCCCTTGACCATTAACCCTATCCCTCAACCCTCAACTCTAAACGTTAAACCCTAATTCATCAACCCTAAACCCTAATCCCTCAAACCTAAACCCTATCCCTAAACCATCAACCCTCAACACTATACCTTAAACCCTAATCCCTATCCCATAACCCTTAAAACTTAAACCCTATCCCTATACCCTCAACACTTGACACTATATCTTAAGCCTTAAACCCTCATCCCTAAAGCCTCAACCCTCAATCCTTAAACCTTCAACCCTAAACCCTATCCCTAATCCCTCTACCCTCGACACTCTAACCCTAACCTTGACATTAAACACTAATCCGTCAACCCTAAACCTTAATCTGTCAACCCTAAACCCTCAACCCTCAACACTATACCTTAAACCCTAATCCATCAACCCTAAAACCTAATCCATCAACCCTCAACCCTAAACACTATTAATAAACCCTCAACCCTTGACACTATACCTTAAACCCTAATCCCTCAACCCTCAACCCTAATCCCTCAACCCTCAACCCTAATCCCTCATCCCTAAACCCTAAACTCTATCCCTAATCCTAAACCCTCAACCCTCGACACTATACCTTAAACCCTAATCCCTTATCCCTAAACCCTAAACACTATCCCTCAACCCTTAACCCTTAAAAATTAAACCCTAAAACCTATCCATAAACCCTCGACGTTCAACACTATATTTTAAACCCCAATCCCTTAACCCTCAGCCCTAAAGCCTCAACCCTCAATCATTAAACCTTCAACCCTAAACCATATCCCTAATCCCTCTACCCTCAACACTCTACTTTAACCCTAATCCCTTGACCATCAACCCTATCCCTAAACCCTCAACCCTCAACTCTCAACATTAAACCCTAATCCATCAACCCTAAACCCTAATCCCTCAACCCTAAACCCTATCCCTAAACCCTCAACCCTCAACACTATACCTTAAACCATAATCCCTCAACCCTATACCCTAAACCCTATCCCTAAACCCAACAAAACTACTTTGCCTTATGTTAGGTTGTTAAACCCATCATTTTTGACACTCTTCTCTTAAAGATATTTGAGTTGCAAGAATATGTTAGAAAAATGGCTATGAACTTTTTTAATGTTAGTAATGTTATATGGCATGTTTTTCTAGCCCATCTGGGGTTCATTATGCCAATAGGTGTACACACTATGAGAAAATCTTTGCGTATGGTACATCCACAGTGAGTAATTAACAGTTGAAATCAGAAGGATGATCATTATGAGAAAAGCTTTGCATTGGGGTACATCTATGTTTCTTGTTGTCCACCCCGCACTTAGGGGAGATATATTGTTATGAAACAGGCAAATAATCTCCCATTGTTTCCTGGCTCTATCCACAAGAACTACTAAACTATACCTTAAACCCTAATCCCTCAACCCTAAACTTTCAACCCTAAACCCTATCCCTAATCCCTCTACCCTCAACACTCTACCTTAACCCTAATTCCTCGACTCTTAACCCTAAACGCTATCCCTAAAGCCTCAACCCTAAACCCTAATCCCTCAACGTCCTAAACTCTAATCCCTTATCCCTAAACTCTAAATCCTATCCCTAAATGCTCAACCCTTAACCTTAAACATTAATCACTCAATCCTTATCCACCCCTCTCCTCCCCTATCTAGCTCACTCCCATCTCTACCCTCCTCTACCCTCAACACTATACATACATACATATAGGCATACATAGATACATACATACATATAGGCATACATAGATACATACATATATATAGGCATACATACATACATACATACATACATATAGGCATATATACATACATACATACATACATACATATAGGCATACATACATAATTACATGATTAATAGCCTTAAACATAAAATTTTTTAAGTTGAACATAATGCGCTCGCATTATTTAAAACATGCAAAACAGCACAAACTTTTGTGGAAAAGGAAAAATGCAAAGAAAAGAATAACGCGAGCGCGTTATAATGTGAGTGTGTTATGTCTTGCTTTGGGAATCCCAAGCCTTGGGCTTGGGATTTGCTTTGGATTTCCAACCCAAAGGCTTGGAGTGCCTTTTGAACAGTAACAGATGTGTTTTTCCATATTCTTCAAGATTTTACATAATTTCATTCGTGCTAACCCTTAGATTTGCACGTGTTTCAAGGTCAAACAAATCAAACACCTGGGTAATGTTAGGCTTTCTCTCAACTATCTGACGATGTAATTTTTTTCATTTTAACAATGTTAAGCCTTTCATCTTTAATTTCTTTTGTTTGTGTGTTCGTTTTTGGGCAAAAACCACTATTTGGTCTTTTTTCATTGTAAATTAACTATTCATTGAAATTTAAAAAAAATTACATATTTAGAAACTAGACTCCATTCTACAAATATTAAAAAAAGAAAAAAATGATTTTCGATTAGTTTTCAAAATTTATAGGGGTAGCACGGCCAAAATTCTATTTTTTAAGATGTGTCCACTTTGAAAATTAGTAAAAAATCAAATATTCATCAAACAATTATCAGAAAAATCAGCCATAAACTACATGCTATTACGTAATTTCTCACTGAAGTGATTTTAAAAATACCAAATAAAAGTTGACCTTTTGAGGGAGCCACAAAACATGCTATGTTATATTTTTTTGATAGAAACAACACCAATTTTTGTGGCTCCCTCTTTTGAACCCCTTAATCTATGCCATTTTAAAAAAAAAAGTAGTTTAGAAAGTAGACTCGGAGCACTACGAACATTGTTTTGGTTGCATCTCCAAATTTTGAGTGTAACTATGCTCAATTTCTCATCCAAGGCCAGTATTTCCTGATTTTAGAAAAAAAGTTGCCACTTAAGACTCCTTTTTGGCCTCCCATCTTCCTGCACTTACCCATATGTTTTAATTATTAATGTTGCATTTGTAATGTTTATGATTATATATTTTAATATGTTAGGCTATTTAATTATTTTTTAAATTTATTTATTTTAACAGGCTCACACCATTTCACCCTGTGCTAGGTTAGGGCTCTCCATGTAATAAAAAAATGAGGAAATAATATTTAACAATTGAACAAATTATATTTTATAGATTTCACTATAGAGGCATCAATTTAATTTTATTTTATTTTCTAGATAATAAAATTTAATTTATTTTTTTCACTCATTCATGTTTTATAAAAATAGAGTGTCATAAAGTAATATTTTATATGTTTTATATATGTTTTAGAAATGTTTTAATTATTAATGTTGCATTTGTAATGTTTATGATTATATATTTTAATATGTTAGGCTATTTAATTATTTTTTAAATTTATTTATTTTAACAGGCTCACACCATTTCACCCTGTGCTAGGTTAGGCCTCTCCACATAATAAAAAAAGGAGCAAAGTATATTTAACAATCGGACAAGTTATATTTTATAGATTTCACTATAGAGGCATCAATTTAATTTTATTTTATTTTCTACATAATAAAATTTATTTATTTTTTTCACTCATTCATGTTTTATAAAAATAGAGTGTCATAAAGTAATATTTTATAACCTATATTTTATAGGTTTCATTTTATTTCCTACACAACTAATATGTTATTTTATTTAGGCTAGAATAATTTATTTTATAATTATATTTTATTAGGTTTCCTTACACAATAAATACTTTGGGTTAGTTGTTTACATATTTTTTAAAAATAATAAAGTCTTAATCTATATCAAACCCTAGCTAAATTAAATTACATATTATACAACACAAAATTTTGATAAATAACTCTTTTAATAGTAACTAAAGTTTATAGAAAACAAAACCAAATCTAATAAAATAATATATTTCTTTCATTTTTTCATGTTGATTTTAATTTTAATTTTTTAATTTTTAATTTGCAGCACAAATTTATTCATTTATTTTTAATATTTTATTGGTTTTATTTTTATTTCATGTTGATTTTAATTTTAATTTTAATTTTTTAATGTTGTAGCACATTTTTTTAATATTTTATCAATGAATTTGAATTTTTTAATATTTTAGGAATATGAAATGATTTATGCATACATGATTAACACCATTAATCCAGCAAATCATGAAATTCATACCTATGATTTTCATTGATTCTTGATTTTTATTTTGTGCTTCTAATTAGTGATTTTATTTTTGGTTGTTTTCCATATTGGAGACTTTCAAACATTTTTTTAGGTAAGTTTTACTAGTGGGGTTAGACCCTATTTCATATATTAGAAAAAATGTCAAGAAAGCCAGTCATATCGGCCTGGCTTTATCAGATCTAAAAACACTCTAAACAAACCACAGATGATAGAGAACCAGTCTTTTCCAAGTCATTTCAAAATCTTTTGGTGGACTCCTTCTGAATCAACCAATTCAACTACACAGGAGTCTAAATTTGATAAGTTGTATTCCTTGTCAGACTCTTCTTGTATTGCCCCGCTATTGGCTAGGAAATCAACCACTTGATTGGCTTTTCTGTAGACTTGAGAGATGGAGTATTTTTCTAGATTTTCTAGTATGGAATACATCTTTTCCAACCAACCTCTAAGCTTCCAATTGCAAACTCGATTAGATTTATGTTACATCCCCAATTTTTGTCTTGCTATACTTTTACTTTTTACTTGGACATAAGTAAATTTATTATGATGTTTAGATTAATGACAAGGAAAAACATGGATTATATTGAATGTCATTTATTGAAATTATAGGAATGATTATGTTATTATTGATTTAATATTCGTATTATGAGATTTGATTTATTATTTGAATTAATTGAATAATGATGCACTGATCACATATTGTTTGGTTACAAGTTGAAATAGGATTACAGGTTATCAGATGACTCTCGGAGAAAAGAGAGATAGAGTATCTTTCCAAGAGAGAGATATAGACCTCAGGTTACAAGTAGTTTATTTGCCAAACCAAGTTATAAGTGTATAACGAAAATGTGAACCAATGTATCGTAAGAGGTAAGTCTTGTCTTGTTAGTTTACTTTTGAATCTAATCGATAGGTAGTCGATATTGTTTTCAAATCTTTCTAGGTCGTATTAAGTCATCTTAGTCATTAATAATGTTAATGACATCATTTGAGTTTGATTTATGACTATTTATGTTTAACGTAAATATTACGATGTTATTGTCATAAAATGGTTGTCATATTATTATTATTAAGTCACTTGACGTGTTATAAATGATTCTTAACATTAAGATGATTTAGTCAAGTTAAGAATACATGAATTATGTCGACGGATTATGATGGGGAGACAAGCTCAACCCAATCACAATATCCATAATCCTTTGTTTAAATAATATCATTTTATTGAATAAACCATATCTATCTAATATAGAGGCAATGCTATGAGAATTATATTTGATGTAACCAAATATGTAAATACCTTAGCATCGAATGAGGATAATACCTCCTAATGAGTAGCCGAAGGCTTATTTGTAGGAGAGTCTTCAATAGTAGTAGTGGTAGATCAAACCACTTATTGTGATCATTTAAAGATTAGTTGTGTTTAAGTGATGTGTTGGCCTCATCTTAAAAAGGAGGACTGTGGTTTTAACCGCCACAAGTGACGAGCCATGGAGCAGCTATCTCACATCAACATGTGGGATTTTTGATTAAAAATTAGTTTTCAGTTTAGATTAAACCGTTGTGGACTATTAAGCTTTCAGTAAAGTTTGCAACTGAATCATAGAGGAGGTACAAAATGAGTTGACTCTATAGGAGTCGTGCCTCAGTCATTAAGAATAACGACTCATATGAGCCATTATTGTTATATATTAATAAGGTTAAAACTTGAAGAGTGGGGATTGAAGATATACAGAAAAGAATATAGTAGCTAGGATAGAAGATGAATACACAGTCAAGTGGCATCGACCCTATGGCTTATTTGCACATCTCAGCCAACTCAAGATATTGTACACTTTCAGGTATTCCTTAGTTCATGTGTTTATTAACCATGAGGAAATTGAATAGTTTCTCCTAGATTGTACATCATAGTATTATGGGCGATTATATGAGTTCGCCAGTAACGATTAACCTTCTGAATTTATGATGTAATAGTCAAAAACTATTAAGTATCAACTTAGGAAAGTACATATAACATTTTAAGCAAACTATTTTGAACTATTTCTATAGTCGATGAAGACAACAAATTTTATTTATATGGTTGATACTTGGTCATATAAGTGAGTATACTATTATAGTAGACTGAGTCGACCATCTTCTTAGTGATTTTAAACCGTTGATCATACCAAATCATAGAATGAGAGATAAATGAACATCTTAGGAGGTTGTCATAAGTTGTCATAAGTTGTCATAAGCTTGAAAAAAATAGTCTTCTTATTGAATTAAGTTTAAAGCAAGCCAATAAAGAGATTGAGAAATAACCATATGTTAAGCTCTCGAATGGATGAACCTTGTTTTCATACTCTCAATTTGAACCGTATAGTAATGAGGTTATAATGATTTAACATATTGTCTTGTATATATATATATATATGCATAGCAGATAATGTTATCTACCCAAGAGTACTAGATTCATAAGAATCGTTAGTAAACTTTTGTATCATATCAATAGTAGTAACTTAGAGATACTATGGAAGATGGTATAAGGTTATTATGAGAATCCCATTTAAGACTATTTGTCTTTATTATTCATGAAGAGATCCAATACAATGGAGTAGGCTAAGTATACTAGAGAATGACCTTGTAGGGATATTTATACTTAGGGTATGTTTTGTTTATAACCATTATCATGTTATTCTACGTTCCTTTGTATAGTAGACATTATCTACTTAAGAACCATAGTATTCTTAACCTTGGTTAAGTTAATCAAGGGTTATTTGCGAATCTAGAACTCCTAGATATAAGATATGGTTATATTGTTATATCATATTAACAAGGGATATTAGGGTAACCCTAGAGTTGATTACCAACCAATTGAATGGTTATGTCATATAGACTTATTCAAGTCAAAAGGTATTATTATGACTCATAGATTAAACTATTACATGATTAGGGTTGGTAAGAGATTTAAACTGTGAGAATATGACAGTATCCAAGTCGAGTAGGGGTGGGTGAGCACAACGACTACGTTCATTATGAATGATATTGATATTAAAAACTTTGGCCAAAGTAATGCATTTGTTTTCTGCATGCATTGTCAGTTCATTATATTCAGATTGCTCATCCTATCAGAAATCATACTTAGCTAGAGGGTATCTAGGGTTGTATGGTTGATAGAGTTGAGTAGAATACAACACTATGTACTCGAGAAAGGAAAATTACCACTGGTCACCTAAGGTCTATATTCCTCGTGAAGGGTAGGGCCACTTCCTATGTGGAAGATGTGTGGGATACTGCCGATCTGTGGATGGAGGTAAATCACTGGAAAGATGCTCTCTCTCCAAGAAGGAAACATGCCAGGACTTGTGATAAAGATGTCAAATATTTAGAAGCAGTATTTATTCCAAATTTGTATATGTAATGGATTTACATTTGTAAACATTGTAAATGAGAAAGACAATATGGTTTATTGTATTTTGTAAAAAGAAATCTTGTAATTGTAGTTACTTGATTATTTGTTGAATAAAAGAAAAAAAATTCTTTATCTCATTTTTACTTTGTTAATTTACTCTATGGTAAATTTCTGGTTTTACTATGTTTTTAGAACATGGATGTTACAATTTAATCCATTGATGCACAGAAGGGAATCTCCTTTCAATATCTAGACATTTGATATTCAGTTTCTCACAGTACCACAAACCTTGAAGAAGGGATTCAAATTCAGCTTCATTGTTTGTCACAAATCCAAAATGGCAGGAGATGGCCCCAACACACTTTCTAGAATCATCCCTAATTATGCCACCTCCTCCAGCAATCCCTAGATTTCCTTTAGCAGAGCCATCAAAGTTTAATTTGAATTGACCCGAAGGGGGCTTAGACCATTTGATTGAAACTCTATTATTTTCCTTCTTTGTGGAGGTAGTTGTGGGACATTTCAACTTGGGCCAATTTTTTCTTAGCCACTCATCCCAAAGAGTAAACATGTGATTTTGATTAGGGTGGGATTTGAAATTAACTACTTCACAGATACCCACCTGTATCTTTTTTATGATTTCCTTAGTGTTCAGCTTTTGATCTTAGAAGATTTGACAGTTTCTTTCTTTCCAAATATATCAGCCCACCATTGATGGAGTAGTAATCTATACCTCACCCCACAAAAACTTGGATCTAAGATTAGGCCAACTAAGCAGGAACTTTCTTAAGTCATTCTATTTGGCTGTAGACCAACCAATAGAAGACAATAACTAGTCCTAGCATTTTGAGGCTTCACTGTAGTTCAAGAGGAGATGATCGGCTGATTCCTCTTCCCTTTCACACATCGGGCATCTATTGGGCCCCTCAAATCCAATGGACTTTCAAACATTTATGTTTTATATATGTTTTAATTATTAATGTTGCATTTATTGTCTATTTTTAATGTTTATCATTATTTATTTTAATATGTCAGCTATTTAATTATTTTTTAAATTTGTTTTTTTAACACGCTCATGCCATTTCACCCCGTGTTGCCACTGTAGGTTACTCCTCTTGGCATAATTATGATGTATATACATACATTTATTCTTCTAAATATACATTTACTTTTTTTTACATACTTTAACATATAATAAACTATATGTGTGTGTGTGTGTGTGTGTGTGTGTGTGTGTGTGTGTGTGTGTGTGTGTTTGCTTAATTATATAAGAGAGTCTATATATTTTTATATATTGTCAATTGCTATATACCTGGCGGCCTTAGAATGAATGGTAGGCCACAACAAATAAAAAAGTTAATACATAATTTTTTAACAAAAATATTTTGTATCGAGGGGCTTCTATAGGTGGCTCTAATGCTATGGGAGTGGGGCTAAGGAGTCCCACACCTCCCCAAAGCCATGAGGCTCCTCCATAAAAAAAAAGAAATCTAACAATCCTTTTTATGGTTGCTTCTTTAATCATCAAAACTATAATATAATATATTTTGTTTAAATAAAATGAAATTTGTTGTTATAAAATATTTCATGGTTAAACTAATTTAAAATTTACAAACTATATTTTGAGATACATTTGTTCTTATAAAAAAATAAATTTACAAATTGCTAATCTTTTATATAAATTGTATAAATTATTTCTTCCTTCTGGTATTTAAAAAGAAAAAAGAAAACTACCCGATTTTGTAAAAAATAAGAAAAATATATGTATTTATATAAATCTATGTTTTGTGTTTAATTTAATCAAAGAGGAGTTCTTCTATCTACAAATAAATTCAATTCAGTTATTCATTTCTTGAAATCTTGATCATTATACAAACCCTCCTATTGATGGTATGTTTAACACATGCATGCAACACAAGCAAGGTGAGGTTCAACCTACCTCTCCTAAAAGGACTACTGATCCAAAAAGAGAATCAACAATCCCCAAGGTCTCAGGAGTTGGGTCACAACTTACGCTACTCAAGCACAAGGTTGATATGGACAGTTCACAAGGGGACTTGATTGTATGATTTATTTGTTCAAACTAAGCATAAATTTAATCTACATACTATTGTTTTGAAAGGAAAATCAAAAGGTTGCATGGGAACGAGAAGTAAATGATATAGCACAACACATTTCAAACTTTATATCAACACACTTACCCAAGAAATTCACTAACCACAATATTAAAATTAGTTTATTAAAACCCAATCATTCATATTATGGTGCCATAGTCAAAGGATTCTCAAATTCATATGATTAGAATTATGTTTTCTGATTACTATATTTTATACGCAAATCATAAATAAATTCAAAATTTTAAACCACAATTTTCAAAATTTCTTAAATAAATATGGAAGTAAAGAATGAGTTCAATGCACTACACCAGAAACATGAAGAAAGATCCCATGGAATTGAGAGCCATCTTGCATTAACTTCTTTGAACTTCAATACAAGAAAGTAGATCTAGCACAAAGACCAGAAATGCGGATCTATTTCTATAAGGAACAACCTTCTCTATGCTAAAAATTGCTAACTGTTGAAAAAGCTTTAAAAACTAAAATGTGGACCGACAACCTAATACTTCAACTTTCAGACCCTTGAACCACTAGTAGAATTTGGCAAATAAATGACTACATGAAAACTTTTAGTCACGACAACTAAAAATGACTAAATTCTACTACTTTTTTGCAACACAGCTATAAATGACTAATTTGATCATCAGGTAAAAAACACAACTAAATAATTAGTCACACAAATAAAAATGACTAAATAATTAATCACTTGTTGACACTTTTATTATGTCTTCAAAGAAGCACTTTTGAAAAGCATATTGTTAAAAAATTTAGTGCTAAAAGAAAGCACATTTTTGTTTGAAAGGGAAAATCAAAAGATATTGGAAAATAGAAAATGTTCAAAGCTTAGGTGCCAAAGTGGGAAATAGTTTCAGTTTTGTCTTCATTACACCTATGTGATAAGGAGGTTTAGGGTTATAGCACATTGTGTTTGAAGGAGTCTTCCATGGAAGCATCAACAAAGGGGCAAGTAGCTCCTAAAAGCTAGAGGCATGTTGCAAAGTTTTGAAAGGCACGTTGCAGGGTTTTGGAGAAACTTTCAGCATGCCTGGTGTGGAATCAACAACTTTCATTTTAGATGAAGATACATGTTGTAGTTTAAAAGAGAGAGAGTATGGTGTGGTGCATAGAGATAGACTTGCATTACCACTTCATAAATATCAGGTATGCATGGTGTTACCTGAGTTTTGACCATTGTTGAGCTTTTGGAAGGGTTTGCATGAGTTTGGGATTTCTAAGTTTTGTAAAAAATCTTTAGAATTAGTAAAAAGTCTTGACTAATGTAGGGAAAGCCTAGATCTCCCTCTCAACATTGTCATTCACCTTTAGGACCCAACAAAGCAAATACCGAGTCCCTTTTAATTATCTTCTTTGGTTGCCTTTCATCGTTATTTTCCAAGCATCCAATATTCTTTTTGCTTGCCTTTCATGGTGAGTATCTACCCCTTTGATTTTTCACTACAAGTCTGATTCTTGAACTCTATCAATATCCCTTCATCATTAAAATATCCTCTAACAACCTTGTATTGGCCAGAGCTCCCTGTTATGTATCTTCTTATGTATTTCCATTGTTCTTTGATTGTCTAATATTCTTCTAAAGATCTACCCTTTATACTTAACACTGTTATATTCACTTTGAAAAGAAAGAATACCTTTGATAGATTAGTCAAAACCTAGGCTAACAGTTGCAGATATTTTTAACCTAGACATTTCTTTGATTGTTTTTGTTCACTACCAAGCTAATAATCTTACATATTTAGCAATATATGAGCTTTCTAGGATATATAATGAAAGTATAGAGAAAATCAAAAGCTTTTTCTTCTCTTTCTTTCTATTCATCTAAAATACCACTTGGTAGTTCAACAAATGCTTGAAACTTCTAGCGTATGTGAATAGAGATGACCACCTCCAATATGTGTAGGAAACTCCAAACAAATGCCACAATTGATCACCAAATATTATTACTTTACATATAGACCTCCATATGTTATAGAGAAGTGGAGGCAAATTACAATGAAAGCTTGACATTTCTCTTCTGGAGGAAATCAAGATGCCAAAGTACCTTCCATTGCAAGAAACACGACATGTCGAATCCTCAATAGATTAAAGTTTGTTTCTCAAAATTTATCTCTAGCCATCAAGGCCATTTTAACTCAATATTTTGAAGCAAAAAAATCCTCTATTGAACTCAAAAAATATTGCTTTGAAAAAACTATCTTCAACTCTTGGCATGTCTTATTTTTTTAAACATTATATTTTCAAGGATAGTTGTAGAAAACAATGGAGGGTCTTGGTTTACCAATCCAATCTATTGACGAAGACACTTTAACTGCAAAACTTTGAGGTCATGGCAATCTAAAAGACATGTCCTTCATTGGGATCCTCACATTGCTTTGAACCTCCAAAAATATAGTTGTGTTAAATTTCATGCATCATTGACCTTTTGAAAGAAGACATCTACAGTTTTGGTATATTACATATAGCCAAATCCAGTATTTTCCCACTTGAATGGTGTAATTGAACCAATATGTGGGGGGCCTTTGAACAAAAGGATAACACACACACACATACCAGCTATCCTTCTTAGTTTCTTGTTGGCAAGACTTGCACACTAAGCACATGTTTGTGGAATCTTCTGCTGGGATGATATAGAAAGTTTCTTTGATTGGAAAGTGCCAACATTTGCTTCTATTGTAAACTCCTTTCTTATGCTTAGACAAGACCTCCCTTAACCACTTCACTCTCAAATCATGTCTATTATCTATAGTGGCTTTATAGGAGGTCCCATGACTGCTTCTCTATAAAACCTCAACAGGTGCTCAAGACAACTCCTTGACTTTGAATGATGATATATTATCAAGAAAGAGGAGATCCTTGGCAATCAATGAGGTGATTAAACATTCAAGATAACATGATGCTTCAAAGTGAATTAATCACTAGACTGTGGAAGTGAGGAGAAGTAACTCTGTGATCTAGGTGAATACTTTTCTGTTATTATTTGAAGAAGAAATATCTGTAGTGTTTATTACAAAGTCAAGACCCTTCATTTTAACATTTGAAGTTTTCCTATACTGTAGCCTTAGTGGTGAGTGTTTTGGGCACAACAGTAGTAAGCCTCTTTTCAAGAGCTAGAAAATTATTCTAATTAGTATTGCTTTAATATCTTCTCTAAGGCCCTTTTCAAGTCTCTCCTTGCCATTGTATTTAGGACCCCCATTTCTTCTTCATGTTGTTTCTGGCTGATGATGATAACAATAGAGGGTGATTCCTTTCTTATGAGCATGTGTCGATAGCTAGAGCCAAACTCTATTGGTACTTCATGAGAAAGAAGATCTCGGCCAAAAAGTTTTCCATCTTGCATAAGTGAAAGCTAAAGGTGTGATTTAGCATGCATATTTATTTTCCCTGAGAAAAAAGGGTTCTGAATGCATAGGCCCTTAACATCATAGTCTAAGGTTTTTTCTTCAATGTTCTTTGTTTCCTTTGAGAGAATATTCAAAATAATTTCCACAAAGTATCTTTGTGGCTTCTTGTGATGTAGATCTCATACAAACTTATCATCAATGCATCTGTCATAGAAAAACATACCCAAAATGAATTCAACCTAAAAACCATGAGAATCTTTTTATGAAAATGATAGAGTTCAAAAGAACAAATAGACCTATCATTTTTTTTATCTTCCATGTGTGTGCTCCTATATTGAAGAGAACTAATGAACCTTATGATTTTTCTAACCATTTTCATGACCTTGAAGGATTCTGTGTTGTTCAATAAATGCCATGGTCACCATTATATACTCCTCAAGATATGTAAAACTAAATAACTAAGAACCCTAATAGCAAGTCAACTTAGTCAAGGAAATTCTTGAATTTTTTAATGGATAAATTTCCCTCCATTATGTAACATGATTTTGACAAAGTCAAGGCACTACCAAACTAAGAGTCCCTTTCAAATATGAAAATGTCCCTTTCAAGGCACTATATCGTGCATTTCTTTATGGTGGACTATACATTAACAAGGAATCTAAAGTGCAAGTCATTGTCTCCTTGAAGAATATCACATGCTTTTGACAAAACAGTGAGACATGAAACTCTATGGAGCAAGCTATTACATCCACCAATGCAAGGTAGATTGGCACATGGTTATAACAACCTTGTTGTCTTATGCACTTGTTTCTTTGACATACACATTCCATTACCTAATATGGCATCATTGCCCTCCTCAAGGGTGTTGCTTTTATCTCACTGTTGTTTTAACCTACCACATATTTGCATAGACTAAAAAACTAGTGGAAAGCAGTCACTTAGACCCTTGCACAAGTTTGATATACCATAAAAGCACAGTAAAGGGGTGAAACTATTATCACAGTCATATTTATCACTACCTCCAGATGGAAAGGATCATGCTTTTAAACCCACTTGCATTCA
Organism: Cunninghamia lanceolata; assembly: GCA_027924645.1. Taxonomy (NCBI): domain Eukaryota; kingdom Viridiplantae; phylum Streptophyta; class Pinopsida; order Cupressales; family Cupressaceae; genus Cunninghamia; species Cunninghamia lanceolata. Next base: position 729,079 of record BSBN01000814.1, read on the forward strand.
ATAAAACTATGTACTAGCATGATCTACATGCACAAGAAGCTCATAAGGATCTAAATAAAAAAGTAACATCACTATAAATACTCCTAACCCTACATTCATATGTGAGATATAGGAACCAAGAAAACACATCCACACAACCATGACAGATTTAAATGACATCATAATGATATAGTTTAAGGTGTCCTCAAGATAGCTAGCATGAGCAAGGTCAACCATGAACACATAATGATCAATTGTAGGTGTAATGCAATAAGGGTTACTAATCTAATTGAAGTATGTACAACCCTCATCCACTGAACCTACATGGCTACATGCACATAGAACACAAGAAAAGTTTACAATGTTAGGATATGTTCTGGAGTACTTCATTAATTCAAATATTTTGAGGGCATCCATGCAAAATCCATTTTGTGCATATCCTACAATCATTGCATTCCAAGAGATGACATCTCTTTGAGTCATTCCATCAAACAATTCATGTGTCTTATCTATACTTCCACATTTTACATACATGTCTATCTGACAAAAATCCCCCTTCAATTATGTTATGATGGATGTCCATACCCTGTTCCAAAGCTCCCATTTTGGCAGAGGTAGGGAGTATGTTGGCAAAGGTTGTCGAATTTGGCTTTACACCTACTAATTGCATTTGCTTGAAAGTTTCTAAAGCCTTTTCGACAAATCCATTTTGTGCATATCCTACAACCATTGCATTCTGTGAGATGACATCTCTTTGAGGCATTCTACCAAATAGTTCACATGCCTTATCAATGCTTCCACATTTTGCATACATGTCTACTAGGGCAGATGAAACTAAAACATCTGACAAAATTCCTCTATCCATTATTTTTTGATGGATGTCCATACCTTGTTCCAATGCTCCCATTTTTTCACAGGTAGGAAGGATGTTGGCAAAGGTTGTGGAATTTGGCTTTACACCTGCCAATTGCATTTGCTTGAAAGTTTGTAAAGCCTTTCCAACAAATCCATTTTATGCATATCCAACAATAATTGCAGTCCAAGAGATGTCATCTCTTTGAGGCATTCTATCCAATTGTAATATCTGACAAAAATCTCCCGTCCATTATGCTTTGATGGATGCCCATTCCCTGTTCCAAAGCTTCCATTTTGGAACAAGTAGGGAGGATGCTGGCAAAGGTTGTGCAGTCTAGCTTTACACCTACCAATTGCATTTTCTTGAAAGTTTCTAGAGATTTTTCAAAAAATCCAATTTGTGTATATCCTACAATCATTGTTGTCCATGAGACCACATTTTTTTGAGGCATTCTAGCAAACAATTCATGTGCCTTGTCCATGGTTCCACATTTGCATACATGTCTACCAGGGCAGTTGCAACTACAACATCTGAGAAAATTCCTCTATCCTTCATGCTTTGATGGATGTCCATACCCTATTCTAAAGCTCCCATTTTGGCACAGGAAGGGAGGATGCTAGCAAATGTCGTGGAGTATAACTTTACACCTGTCAATTCCATTTGCTTGAAAGTTTCTAAAGTCTTCTCACAAAGTTCAATTTGTGCATATCCTACAATCATTGCAATCCATGAGACCACATTTCTTTGAGGCATTTTGTCAAACAATTCACGTGCTTTGCCTATGTTTTGACATTTTGCATTCATGTCTACCAAGGTAGTTGCCACTACAACATCTGACAAAATTTATCTATCCTTTATGCTTTGATGGAAGAAATTATAAGCACTGTATTGATATCTTGTAGAGTTTTGTATTGATACCTCTATTTTCTTACAATTGTATGATGCTATATAAATTTTTTATAAAATATTAAGGGGTTTGTAAAAGGAAATAGAGGATCATCAAAAGGATATCAAAATAGTGTGTGGTATCTATTCAAGTCCATCAAATCTTAAGAAGACCTCTCTGTGAACTAGGTTAAGGTTTGCATAACTTTAACCTCTATCAGACTTATGAAATATTATCCTACTTCTGTGCAAATATTTGTAAATATCCCACTAAGGTATGTAGAAAGATCATTCAAAGGCTAAAGTGGACGTATGAAGAGGTCACTGTGAGTTATCAACTAGGCCTACAAAGATCAAAAGATTTCTACAAGGGATAAAGGGTAGTCTCTGCCGATATTGGTATGATGGATGCTTCTTATTTCATTCTAAAATTCTATCCTCATTTAATGGAGATCTCGTAGACTATGGAGAGTGTCCTAAGGCTAGTGTCAAACATAGTGAAGTGCATGTTATGCATAACCTTTGAGAGAACTTTCAAGTATTGCAACATGTTTAAGGTACAAGAATATGGAGTCATCATAATAAATCTTGTAGAGTCATTCCAAAGATCTCCATTGCCTTGAGTTACCTTGACCCTGTACTAATAGTGTCAAATCTTCCATGATAATGAGCAAGTTGTGAATATTGTTGAAACATGCATAGTGAATTTTCAATGACATACAAGGGTCCTTGTAGGTTGATATGGGACAATGGGTAGTATGCAAAAGGAAAAAGAGATTTGAAATTGATGAAGAAGAAAACCTATAGCATCTATCAAAATGTATGTAAAGTCATTGTAGATCCTTGAAAGACTATGGGTACAGTGTTAAAACATCACTAAAACTTAGTATAAAGATGCATAGGTTTGTGAACTATGAATGGACTATGAAACCCTAAAAAATATTAAGGAAGAACTATAATCTTGGACAGGGTCATCATTGTATACCAAGGCTATATGAGGAGAGTTTCTCTATCATCAGAAGATCTACAAATGGACAAAGGTGGTGACATGGTTATTGAACTCTGTCAATGAAGTTGTCAAGAGTAAAGAACTCTACCAATAGTTTAGGGTCTACATAGTGAACCTAGAGGTATGTCAACATTGTCAAACACTTGTACAAGTTTAGGAAACCCTACAAAAACCATACCAAAAGACATGAAGGACCCATGCATGAAAATAGAAGGAAAAATAGGTGACTCCAGGAATCTCCCACCTCACTATAATGACTAAGCCATAAACCCGCGGTGTCGCGGTAACTCAAAGACTTTTCTCGCATCACCACAAGGATCAAGTCAAAATAGTGTGGTATTGTGGTTAAACTATAAAATGAAATATCACATTTCTTTGAGGCATTTTTTGAAATAGTTTGCTTTCCTTGTCTATGCTTCCACATTTTCATGTATGTCTAGCAGGGCACTTGTAACTACAACATATGACAAAAAAAAGTCTTTGTTGTTATGCTTTGATGGATGTCCCTTTGTTATTACTGGATATTTGATGTAGTGCACATTATTAGAGTGCAAGCCTATTTTTCAAATTGTTTCATTTAGAATCACCAAGAACATTGTCCTTGTTTAAAATGATGTAAATGGTTCACATATCTCAAAACAATTTCTCTTGCAACAATCTTGGAGATGAAATTAGATGTAGTGTGAAAATCAAAACATACTCGAAGGTTCTTAACAACTCTAATAGTTGTACTAGGGGCCATGTTTAACAAACCAAATGCAATTGCTAACTTTTCACTATGGTGGTAGATAAATGATTCTTTTTTCTTCTATTCCATAGCATTAAGTAAAAGTCTTGAATTTGGAAACACCCTGCTGCCTTCATTTGCCAAGCTAGTTTCTCCAATTTTCCATAGATATCCCATGTTTGTGGATGTGATCTATCTCCTACACAAAAAAACATGTACCATTTTATGCCCTTCAATCTAGCTACATGCAGGTATCTTTTTAATTCCTCTATCTTTCATCAATCTCCTTACTATTTGAACCTCACTACACCTACCCACTTCTGCACAAATGTTTTAGAGAAGAACATAAGTTGCAGCATTTTTAGGATCCAACTAAAAAGTGGTGTTGCTAGAATACTCAGCCTATATTCATATATGCTCCATAGGCACCAAAGATTTAACTGGCATCTTAGTAATAATGTTTAGGGTGTCCTCAAGACAGCCAGCATGGGCAGGAAGGTCAACCATGCACACCTAATGATCAACTATATATCTAATACAATAAGGGTTACTAACATGTGAAGTATGTGTAACCCTCATCCACTAAACCTGCATGACTACATGCATCTAGAACACAAGCAAAGCTTTCAATGTTGATGTTCCAGAGTGCTTCATTAATTCAAATATTTTGAGAGCTTCCTTGCAAAATCTATTTTGTGCACATTCTGTAATCATATCATTTCATTCCATGAGATGACATCTCTTTGAGGCATTCTATCAAAAAATTCATTTTGTACTACATTTTGGTGTCAAATCTTTGGTAATTATGGTTAGTTTCATTACATTCAAATTCTGAATTCTAGGAAATTATATATAGTAAATAGATTGATGGTTGTTTAGATAGTGAAATTAGCTATCTTAGAAATTAACTAAAATATCTTGTCTTGAAATATCTAGAAGGATTATTTTAATTAAAGAGGATTTTGTGGTTATTTTTGTAACAATGATTTTATAGTGCAGCTAGCTTGCTATTTTCATTCAAGATACAAGTCATCAAAGTCAAGCACATACCAAGAAGATGGTACTGTACTTCAAACTCTCAACCTCACTTAGTTTAATCTACTTACATGGGGATATTAAGGAAGTTGCTAAACAATTAATAAATATCATTTGTTGTTTGTGCAGGAGAATCCTATGAGATCCAATATGGCAGTGGATCAATATTCAGTTTCTTAAGTAAAGATGATGTCATAGTTGGTAAACTTGTTGTGAAACATCAGGTTAGTAATTTTTGGATGTTAAGGCTTCCTAGTTGGATATCAAAGATCTTTTCTCATTAGCTTAATTTGGAATTTATGTATAAATGGATTCTTTCATGGTGCAGGTCTTTACTGAGACAACACATGAACTAGGGTTGACATTTTTGTTGTCTAAGTCTGATGGCATTCTTGGGCTTGGTTTCTAGGAAATTTATGTTGATAATGTTGTTCCAGTCTAGTTAGTGTTGATAGCCTTCATTCTATAATGTCAACTTCATTCTATAATCTAAGCATATCACCTTTCTTAAACTTTGAACAAGGTTCTGAAATCAAGGGTTCAATATGCATATTTCAGGCCTATGTTCAACACTCTGTTTAAGGCATTTGTTGACAAGGCTACAATTTTTTAATTGATTTATCTTCTTGCTGTGTTTGGACTTACTTTTGTAAACTTGCAATAAACAATGCACTTTTATTCTTTCTAAATTAAGACTAATAGTAATTTTGTTAGTTGTATTGAGGCACAACTTCATTCATGGTGGAAAAGGTAGCACCCTATTGCTCATATCAAATGGCACATTGCATATAAAGGAGGAAAGATTCTAGGGTTATTGTTGGCTGCATTGAAGGAGAGAGCTTCATATATGGGACACAATCAACACTCTCCTTCTTGGATTCTACATGTTACAGCTTTCTCCAAGAAGATTGCCCATGTTGCAGAAGTTTAAGAGATGAAAGGGGCATGTGCTTGTATTGAAGGGCTCCAAGAATGCGTTTCCATCATTGCAGAAGTTTTTTGGAGAAGTTTTTTTCTTGTCATTTCTATGCATTGTAAATTAGATTTTCAGTCTTGTGATTGAAAATAAACATTGTAATACTCTATTTCTAAGGATTTTTCAAGCAAGATAGATATTTTAGACTTGTGTAAGCTGTAAGAATTCCTTTCTTTTAATAAAGTTCAGCGATTTTGCCTTCTTAATGGCTTTCTTATTGTGTGCAATTGATGATTGATGTGTACTTTTGTGTTTTATGTTTAAATCCTCAAATATCAGTCAATTAAAATGACAAAATATACTACTAATTAACGTCAATTGATAATTAAATTGACTAAATATACTACCAATTGACAGAAATTAGTTAATAGAAATGACTAAATATACTACCAATGGATGGAAATCAGTGAATAAAAATGACTGTATATACTACCAATTGATGATAATTAATTATTACAATGACTAAATAAATGACCAGTTAATAAAAATCAATGACTAAATATACTACCAAATATACTACCAAATTAATGACTAAATATACTACCGAATTGATCAATCAAAACAACTAATAAATGACTAAAAAAGGTTTAGTCATCAATTTGGTCACATTATAAATGACTGGCAATAAACTACGAATGGTCACATGACCATGCTGAGTCATTTATAAGAAGTTTTTAGTAGTTTTTTTAATCATATATTGTTGTTTTTGTACTAGTGAACAAAATGAGTCCCTCCCTTTTATACACACTTCAACAAAATAATTATAGTAGTTCAAAACTACATGCAATACCTTTTATCATTTTTTTTATCACCAACCTCATGCAACTCAAAAAGCATTTTCAAAAATAGAATTGTTTTTGCATGTCAATTTCCAAGTTGACTTTTCAACTCAAAAATATAAAATATAAAAAAAGGAAAGATTTCTATAGGGCCCACTTTATAAAAACAATAAGTCCCTTTTTACAAAAGTATTTTATTACAACTTATTTTAAATATCAAAATTGACTAAGTCCATGAAGTGAACTTAGTGAGAACTGGATGCCCGTGAAGCAAATTTGGCTTTCTTGTACTCAGCATAATCTAAAAGAAGTTGCTTTACTTTGTCCACCTTAGGCCTGTCTAACCATTCATATTTGAATTTGAAGGTTTTCAAATGCTAAGCAACCCATTCACAATTTTTCTCCATCTTCTCAACATGTACCAATGCCAACTTGAAATGAGCCTTTGAATCCACAAACCTATCCAACTTGTTTTCATTGAAACCTAGAGCCTGATACAAATCTACCATCTTGTTTTTATAGACTTCCTTCACTTTATCAACAGGTTCCAATCTATAATTATCACCTAAATATACATTTGGACCCACAACTGCTTTGGCAAAAGTCTCAAAAATAGCAATATATGTAAAGATGTCTTGCTGTAGCATGACTAGTGCAGGGCGATATTCTGCAATCTGTTTAATCTTATATTAAGTGATTTTGATTCTATCATCTACAAAACTGGGTTCTTCATCCTGTAATATACTTGATTTTGTCAACTTTTCTTGAGTCATTTTCCTGATCACCTTCAGATTTTTTATAACTTGTTCTAACTCGTTATCTTCCCTTTGGTGATTTTCTATAAAATCCTCAATTTCTTTCTCAAGTCAATAGGACTCTTCATAAAATGGGAAATACTTGTCAAAATTTCCGAAATCTTTTGCTAAGAACTTGGAAACCCACCTGTAAGGCACAGAAGATTTCTCTTCCATTGCCTGTAAAGTGTCCACCTCCTACTTGGTCATCAAAATTGGTACATCAGTGGATGCTGGTTGCTGTGACACTGGAGTAACAAAGCTTTTAACAAACTCCTTCATTTGATGCAATTGTAACTTCAAGCTATCCTTGGCCTGTTTATCTTTCTGCATTCTTGATTTAATAGTTGTATACGCATAATCAAAAGAAGTTATTTCCTCAGTACAGGTTTGTTTACCCATATTTACCTTGTAATTTGGTAATCCTTAGCCAACAGCTCCCTATCATCTTGGTCAACTACTGGGGTTGTGATTTTTGCAATTCTTTCCCCTTGTTCATTAGTGTGAATAACTGACAATGTCCTTACCTTCCTCTTAGGCTTCTCCTTCTCAATTTTTGCAATCATTTCTTGAAAGTTCAAAGGCTGGATGACAACCTGTTGCCTCTTATCCAAATTGAGATTAAGCCAAGAAGGTGCAACCAGAGCTTGTAAGGTCTGATCAATCTAATTTTGGGCTATTTTCTGTTGTTGCTGATCAACTTGCTCACTTATTCTTATTTCTTGTTGCTGCTCTTGTTACGGTGGCTCCTTAGTGGTTTTTGAAGACTCAATATTCTCAGAAGAACTCTCTTTCTTGGCCTACTCTACAACATCAATAAGTTCATGTTGTTCTTTCTCTATGAGCACATGTTATTTAGAAGCATCTTCTTCTCTTTCCTCTTCAATAGGAATATCTCCTTGAGGTTTATCCATCTCTTCATCTGTCTTTTCTTCTTCTTCTTCATGAAAACTTTGTTGCCCCTTAGATTGTTGTACATGTTCTTGTTCTCACACCTCTTCACTGGGGACCTCTTGTTGTTCATCTGTAGCCTTATCCTCTTCCTCGGTAACCTTCTCCTCTTTCGGTTGCTCTTGTTCCATTTGTTCTAAAGAGGGAGGTGCAAACACGACTGTACCGAAGGTTTCTTGTGACATTTCTGCCTCAACAATCTACTATCCTTTTCCTAGCATTTGTTCAAGAGCATCCCTAAGAGGTATAATTTGGGCAATTGGCCTTGCTTTGATACCAAATGTGATGCCCTATGCTCCTTCCTTATACATAATTGAAGACTTAGCCAACTTTTCTTGTACTACCTTGAGTACAACCTCGGGAGAAGCATCATCTAAAGACACCCCAGACTTTGTAGTTTTGGGGGGCTTACCATGTGTCTTCTGTCTCTTACCAGCTGGGGACCCTGAGGATGAAGCCTAATCATTGTTTCTTTTCCGTGTTTGCGGGGTTGGTGGTACAAATTTGTGTAATCTTGGATTCAACCAAGACATACTTCTTTCTATAACATAAGAACTGAACTCCCTGATAGAATATTCTTATTTCTCTAACCAATTAATGGGGTCCAACCTCTTCTTATCAACTAATTCTAATTGATATAAAGGATCAAAAACTATACAATCATCAGAAAAATCCTCCGTTATATCATTTCTCAACCCAAACTCCCTCAACTGAAAAGACATGAGCCTAGTGTATTACTTCTTCCTGACTACAAAATCATCTTGGTAATTTGCCCAAAAGTCTTCTAAAGAATGTTTGTGATTAAATTCCATAGTTGGAAATAGTTCATTCAAATTACCAATAGGGTTGAAATCTTCCCTATGCTCATAAACTTTCAGATTGAAAGCATTTGGCTCTTCAGCTGCTATTTTTGCAACTACAATAGACTGACACTCATAGAAACCCAACACAAAAGGATATTTTACCCCAGATTTATGTTTACCCAACAATTTCAAATGCACCTCAATAATTTGGAGCGAAACTCCATAAGAATAATTTTGTCACTACAGTGCCTTAGGAGCAAAATTGGAGCCCTCCTAAAGCCTACTATCCTGATATATGTGGACTTGGGGAATTGAATGGACCATTTTCCCCATGGCCTGATGAGGTCAATTTCCTTTCAAACATCCTCCACCCAAGGTCACCAGTCAACTATAAAATAATGGCATACAAAAATGCGTCATTGACTCTCTTGAAATGCTTTTCTACTTCTTTGAGTTCTAACTAGGGGTAGATATCCCAAATTTTGCTTTTTCTAGGGGCTTCTCCTCTGACTCCCACAATTGTCAAGCTAGGAAAATTCCCTACTCTTGTAGCTAACCACACAATATATGAAGTCATGTAGAACTTTTTGACTTGCACTACTGACATAAGTTGCGCATGTATATTGTTGAAAATAATTTGAGCCCAATCCAACTTAATCTCTCCTTTGATAGTGCAGAAAATGAATTGGAACATCAATCTTTCATATATTCTAGATTCCTCTCGCCCAAAAGCTCTGATTAACAAAGTAATCACATCAAAATCCTCTCCTTGAAAATATGATCTTGTCAACTTGGCAAGCACCTTAGAAGTAGATTTCTTCTTTTTCGTCAACCAATGTTGATTTAGATATCCCTTGTTTCCAATAACATCCTAGTTATAATACCTTACTGCTTTAGCCACTGTCAACAAACTAGCCTATGGATATACCGATAGATCAAAGACCGTTCTTATTGTTTTAGGAGTGATATCTAAGAGAAGGTTCCCACTAGAGTCATAGTATTTCCTCTTGTCAAGGCTATAATTATGGGCAAAGGTAAGAATCAACTTAGGGCAAATTGAATGGTAGGTGGAAAACTTGCAATATGTCCTAACCCAAATTGAGTGATCTTCCTTGCTCTTAGAGTAACATTATCTCCAAATGTGTCATGTTTAAAAATTTCTAGATCAATGTGACCTAGTTCAGTATCCATTATGTTCATAAGTTCATTTTTGAACTTAGACTCCTTTGGTACCCCCTAAAATTGATACTTCATGGTGATGGGTAATTCCTTTTTCTTCTTCTTGGTTGACTTTTTGGAAGATTGTGCCTCTTCTGTCCCTTGTCCTTCTAACTCAATTTCTTATATAGATTTGGACCCGGATAGTGTTTCTTCACTTTGATGGTTAGAATCTTCCTCCTCGGACATCTAATTTGGCCTGCATGAGAAAAAGGATGTATAAAAAATCTAGAAAAGACCAATGAACCACTAAATTCTAAGTTTTCTGAGGGTTTCTACCTTCTGGCAGATTTTCATGACTAGGTCAGAACTTTGGACCCTTGGTCAATTTTGGTCTGTAAGCTCGCTATCCCAATTGGGTTCTGGGTAGTGGGTGAAAATTAGGCTTTAGGTAAAAAGCGCTAAGGGGGAATGTCGAGTTGCTGTAGGCCCAAAGTCCCTAAAATGAACCACTAAGCAGATGGTGGGCCACATGGTGAAAAGTGGTCTAAGAACCCCTTTTAAGGCTTTGGGACCGAAAGGGCTATCAGGGTCTGAGGTCTCAAAAGGACCTTTGGATATGATTGTGGGTCGTGGGGTGAAAACTAGATTCAACACTTTTTGAGCTTGCAGATCGAGAGGCCTTCCAGGGCCCAAGGTCTCGTAAGAACCTTGACAAGATTTTACCTAAATATCTTTGTTGTGCATGAGGGTGAAAAGTGGATTCAGCCCCTCTAGGCTACTTCTTTAGTTTGAGGTTTGACCGACCTCCCAGGGCCTGAAGGTTTGAAAGGTCATTTAGAGTTTAATTTGATTAGTCCTGTGGGGAGCAGGTGAAAAATTGGCTTTTGAATGGACATCTAGTAGTCTCCAAAAATGGGGCTCAAGGCCCAAAAGGGTTCTTTTGAAAATGAATCAAGGGTCTATTGCTAGTGAATTTAAACATGAATTTTGAACTTATTCTACTTATTTTGAAAATGTAATCCTAAAATTACACTAAAACCTAACCTTAGAAAGCAGGAAAATGCAGGAAAAAAAGCAAAATTAAATAGAAAGCATCTAAACCTAATTTAACTTCTAGCTACTACTAACACTAAAACCACAAACAACAAACAACAAACAACAAAAAGCAAACAAGAAGTAGGAGGAAGAAACAAATAGGAGATGACTGAAAGAAAACCAAGGGCAAACAAAACCATACCTGGCACACGAATTCTAGGGGAAGGCGAGCAGGAAGGTGGAAAAAGAAAGAAAATACTAAAGGTCTTTCCCAAACACACTCAATCAAACACAGCGCCTTTGAATCACAAATCAACAGTTGCAAAGAGCTCTAAGTTGTTTAACTGGGGTCATAGTAGGAAAGAGAGAGAGAGAGAGAGAGAAGAAACAAGCACAAAATGAGGCAAAAAGGGCTGCAAAATCCCTTTTATACCTTGATGGTACAATGCCCAGGCTGCCATTAATGGTGTAGCTAGAGCGGAGGTGTAGACAAAAATGGTTCTGCGTACCAATGTCCAAAAGGCCAACTAGGCCCCGCAATCCCTATGGGACTCATCAAGAGTGGGGGCCAAAGGAGAAGGAGGACCACCGGGGGGCCAAGACCAAAGGGGCCCTAAGGTTAAAGGGTCAATCGCAGCCTGAGGTCATGATCAGTACAAAAGGTCGATCAAGGCCCGAGTCCCGATCGGTCCACAACACATGGTCCTGGGAACCAAGATGGGCCCAGAAATTTGTGAGCCTAAGAGTGAAAGAACTCCTGAACCTCAATAAGGAAACTAAGAAACATAAGTTTTTGAGGCAAAACAAACAAGCCTTTTAGAAATTTAAGCGAGAGGATGACATAAAATCATCAAAGGAATGACCCACAATCCAAAAATTAGCAAAATGACAAAAAAAGGGGGTCCCAATTTGTCTCAAGGATGGGGGAGGTTATGTAGGGCATAACAAATGGTGACTCAACTGGGAAAATGCTATACGTATTTTGGAGGATAGAACGCTCAATTTCTTGAAAGTCTTGAGTTTGAATCCATCAAGGATGAACATCAGGATGGCAAACCCTATAAACAAACAATTACAACAATGATAGCGAGATGACACTTTGAAACTTACAATTGTGTGCGCGTGATTCATTTCTTTCAACAAGCTTTGCCTAGATCCAAAACCTTGCAACTCATTTTTTCAAGCTATTCTTTGATTATTATATTCTACACATGACACTCGTAAATGGGTTTTCATCATGGTACTTGCCCAAGGCACCATATATTATGGTTTTCACTAGAGGATGATTTTTTTTCTTTACTATTTTTCTTTTTTCTTTCCTTTATCTTATTTTTTGTTGACTTGAAAGATTAAAATATCCTGAACTGAGAGGTACTTCATATTCACTCAAACCTAATGGCACATTGCCTGCAAATTGGGCTACCAAAAAATTTCACTCCTCGGGGAGTATTTCTACAATATTCAATTTAAATAAGTATGCACGGGCATAGTACTAGAGCCAATGTTATTGTCCTATTCAGCTTTGCACTATCTCACTAGCTAAGTTGGTTGTCTCTGAAAGGATTCATCTTCATAAGGATTTTCAATGTTCTTAGGGAAAAATGGCTTAGGTAATAGAGTTAATGAATAGTATGAGATGAATGGAGGGTGGGCAATGAAAGAGTTCTATAAGAGAACTGAATGCTTCCCTCCTTCGTGATAGGTATTGATCTACCTTTTGACTGCCTAGAATGATGGGAAAGATGGAATGGATTGAATGAAAGAGTAGATGCAGATGAATAGGTTACTTGGGCTACCTCTTTAGGGACTACCCTATTGCTATTGATTGTTGATTTGGAGTATTTATAAGGACCAGGAATATATTAGCAATTTTGTATTCTATATGACATTCTTGTTTCAACATTTGGAATGATGTTCGAGATGGGATGGAATCATTACATGTTCTTAGACTATCTTAACATAGGATGGAATTTTGAACTTGGAATAGTCAACAGATTTGAGCAACAGGGTTGATCGAACCAAGTACTAAGAATGACTTGTGAGGATTGAAAAGGATAGATGGTAAGGTGGATGGAGTGATGGTAAGAACAATTGAAAACTTTAATCCAATAAACCTAGACATATATGGTTACCTTAGCCAATTCATATTTGTGGGTCTTCTAGATATTGCTAGTCTTTGTAAACCTGAATGACATTACCCCTGACTACTGAAAAGACTTCTAGACAGTCTCCTCCCAATATCACCTTTGATGTGCAAAATTATGGAGCACGAGGGTGGAAATTTGTTTCACCATTTTGAGAATTATTGAAGATTGAATGTCCTGTCATAGGTATGAATTTTAATAGATATATTATCTCTTGATCTTGTTGGACAACAATCTTGATTAACACCTATCATCTGATGTTTGAACTACTACCTTCAGGTTACCTTGGAGTTCGTGAAAATATGCTATATCACGTGGGAAATAACCTTTAGCTGATTAAGTCATAACTGATCATGAGTATAGGCTCCTCCCTGAGTGTCAGATATACAAGCTATACTATGCAGTGGTAAAATGCCTCCTGCCTGATTAAAAGTGATCTAAAAATTTATCACCCTCTAATGAAATCTTGTATAATATTGAGATGAATATGAAACCCCTATTCTAAGGAACATAATCACCAAGGTTTTCACTTGATGAAGGTCATTGTAAAGTCTAGATCCAAGATAATAGTTAAATGTTAAAGTGTAAATAATGTAGTAAGCTCTTACATTATCCTTTAATCTCCACTACAATCAAGTTGTTTATAAAGGCTTTGTGTTTCCAGGGCTCATGCGAAATAGAATTAAACAAAAGACTTAATGGGAAACAACTAATTATACACTAAAAAATACTTTAATAGCAAGATCCTGATCGAGTCACCCTTGATATTATGCTACACATAGACCTTCTCCTTTAAGACAAGAAGGACCCATAAGTAGACGCACAAACAAAAGAAAGGAACAAGAACTAATGAACGAACCCATGCACAAACAACAAAAGGGAGGAAATACGACAGCAGATGAATGGACAATGAAAAACCTCTAACCTACTATAATACAAAATGTTGGACAACAGCTTCAAGGACCAAAATAATGCTTGAGAAACTATCCATTGATGAGCAATGGGATAGGTTCTCCAGTTAATGAGCTGATCTTGAAGGTGTTTTTTCCAAGAATTTTAGAGATCTAATAAGGGCCAAGACATAATTTTTCAAATTTCTAGTGGTCACCTTTCTTTTTTTAGCTTTATCCCATAACATAACCAAGTCTAAAAATCTAAAAGCTTTGATCTTAGCCCTTTTGTCAAACCATCTTTTGACCACTGCTTGGTGTTTGATGAAGTGTTGTAGGGTTGTATCATGTTTTTCTTCTAGGCCTAACAAGTTCATGAACCTAGCTTCTATTTTATCCTCATCAATTGAAAATTCCTTCATGAATTGAAGGACGGGTATCTGAAGATTCACCGAGAAGACTGGGTTCAAGCCATATACAAGCTGGTATGGGGAAGTTCCTAGAGAGGCTTTAGTTCTAGTTCTGTCTGCCCATTAGGCAAACTTGAGCTGAGTATGTCAATCCCTTGGGTTCTTTTCAAGCAGTTTCTTAATAACATCAATCAAATTTTTATTCGTAGATTCTGCCACACCATTACCTTGTGGGTAATAGGTTGAAAACAACTTTAACACTACTTTGTGTTCAAAACACCATTGTATAAATTGAGGTAATGAAAAAGCAAGGTCGTTGTCACATACCAGAGTGAAGGGTATTCCAAACTTGGTGATGATGTGGTCTTCGAGGAACTTGATTACCACAATAGTGGTGCAATTCTTGTAGGCATGAGCCTCCATCCAACATGTGCAGTTATCCATTGCAGTCAAAATGAATTTGTGATCTACAAACAAATTTGGGTTAATCACACCTACAAAATCTAATTCCCATTGGGTGAACGGTCTTACCTCATATACTGGCTGCAATGGCATTGCAGGATTCCTTTCTTGAGAGGTGGTCATTTGACATATATGATAGGTTCTAACATGTTGGTGAGCATCCTAGAAGATATGAGGCCAATAGTAACCTAATCAGAGTATTTGGTGTATTGTATAAGCTCCCAAGCCATGCCCTATACCATACTTGCCATGAAATTCTTGTAGAACCTGTTTAGCCTCTAGTTTTGTCAAACACCTTAAGTAGACACCTTCATAATTCTTTCTAAATAGGATTGCATTATTTATCATGAAATGTGCTCTCTTGAGTCTGAGAGCTCTCCTCTGAGTGGCATTCAAACTATCTGGACACTTGTTATTCAAGAGGAAATATACTATATCTCTATACCATTCATCATTGGCGATGGCTCCAAGCATGTATTGTTGGTAGATAATATGAGAATCAACTTCATCCATAGTTTTATATAGTCCCTATCCTCTTACAAGCTTCATATAGGCTAAATCTCTATTGTTGACCTATTTTTCTCTGCCCAGAGTTAAACAGTTCACCTTGCATTTTCCTTGAAAATCCTTTAGAAATGACCATACAAGGCATAAATTCTTTAATTACTTATGCTCTGCCTTGCCAAAAATCCCAAAAATCTCACCTTGAGGATCTTTGATGAAAACCTAGAAATCTTTTAACTTCAAGTATTTTGTATCGCTGGGATTTCTCAGTTTCATGATTGTATTTCATATCCAATTTTGAATGTACTTTCGCATATACATTCGCCATTGTATGTTTGGAACATACATTTGCAATATACAAAGGCCTACATATGGGTCAAACATGCAAGGTTGACATACAAGTGCTGATGTACATTGGCGGGTCAAAAATCTCAATCGGCCTTCAAAAATAGTAAAAAGTTGATTGTATGCTTTTTGTAATGCATATCGAGTTTGTATATGCATTAAGGAACCTATCGCAGATTCTGAGAATATTCCCTACTTGTATGAGATGGTTTGCATGTATATTTGTGTTGTATGTTTAGACATGCAACGGCTGCATACAAGCAAAATATGCAAGGGCCAATGTGCAAAAGGAGAATGTATATAGGGTTGTATGTTCAACCATACAAGGCTAATATACAAGTTGACATACAAGGCCAAAGATGCAATTGGTGGGGTCCGCTGAATGCATAATGTGATTTGTATCTTACATACAAGTCACATTGTATATGCGAGATACAAAGGGTCACATACAAGGAAGAGATGCAAAGGCTTTTGCATATCGCGACATACAAAGGTGAATGTATGTCCGACATACATTGGGAATGTACAAGGTGCATATACAAAGAGGCCAACATGCTTTCACTACAGTGAAAGGGGTTTGTATGTGCGAGATGCAAGTGAAATATACATTCGCCACATACAAAGGTGGAACATTCAAAAGCCAATGTATATCGGAACGGTGGCTTGTATATGCAATTGTATGTTCGCACATACAAGTCAAAGATACAAGGCCAACATACAAGGAAAATATACAAAGGGACTTTCGCCAAACATACAAGGAAGTGATTCCAAGCTGGGGCCCACCACTTGTATATTTGCGATTGTATGTTTGCACATACAATCAAATATGCATTCCAAATATACAAGCTGGATCTGAAAGGAGCATGCATTCCAGTTGATAAAGGGTAGAATTCCGCAGTTTGTATGTATAATTTGCTTGTATGTTCAGATTGTATATGCGACATACATTGGTTATATACAAGGGGAAAACATACAAGGCAGACCTGACTGGGAACTCAAATACAGTTAATGATCTTTTGAGGTCCGTGGCTTGCATGTATATGGTGTTTGTATATGCCAATATACAAAGAATGAGGATACAAGGCCCGGATTTGATTTTCTCCCAATCCGATTGATAAAGTGGCTGGCATCCGGCTTGCATGTTATGTGCATTGTATATGCCAACATACAAAGAAGGTACATGCAAACCAGACCCGATGGTAATTTCAAGCTTGCTTCATAATTTTTTGGGGCCCACCGCTTGTATATTTGTGATTGTATGTTTATGTATACAATGCAATATACAAGCGAATTATGCAAGGAGGAAGATATAGGTTTCCAGCAATGCTTCTCAGTTTTAGCTCGGTCGTGAATCAAGTGGTGCCACGTTGCAAGTGATACAAGGGCCGATTCAAAAGGTAAAGGCCTACATTTTTATGCAGTTTTAAATGCATATACACAGGGTGATTTCAAAGGGCCATTTAGGTGCCAAAAGCAAAGGGATATACAAGGGATTTTCGTACATCGACAACTCAATTGGAGGACATCCCGCAGCCTGATACATACAGGTGCTTTGTACATGCAAAGGCAGTTTCAGAGGCCGATTCAGATAGTGATATATACACATATGCAAAGTGATATATATAGGCAGTTGACTAAAACTTTGACCGCCTGTATCTCCTCCATTCTAGCGAATTTCCTCATGCTACAAAAGGCAAAGATGAATATTTTTGTCCCCACTTTCATTTGGCGGGGTTTTTAGGGGTTTTTGTCATTTTTAAAATTTTAGATGTGGCTTTGCATGTTTTGGGCGAGTGGACGTTTCAACGACTTTTTTGGGGCAGGATGCAGATATTTGTTGCATTCATTTCTGCAGGTAATGGAAGTTTCTCGCATTCATGCCCAAAATATCTTCCACCAATTCATGGGTGCAGATCAATCATGCAATAGCTTGCATTGAAGACCAAAAATATCTTCTATCTGCCCAGTTCTAGATATTTGATGCCATAACTGATGTAGGTGGATAGTCATTTAAAGGAGATATTTTCGAATGCAGCTCTTTGAGCGAATTTTGTAACTGACTTAGGGTTTTTTTTAGAATGCTATATAAGTGCATTCATGAGATGTAAAGAAGGTTGGAAAATTTTTAGCATTCAGGGTTTTTTGTTTCCAAACAAAGCTTTCTACGACTATAACTGTGCCTTCTCATTAAATATATGCAAGTTATTTTGCCTCTTTTACTGAGTTTTAGTTTAGTGTGAATCTGCATATGATTGCCTGTGAACATATTGTTCCTCTCAATCATCTTGTTTCTCACCTTTGCTAGGATCAGTTGAATTTGTGTATGTCTACTTGCTATATTTGGTTATGTTGTGCAATTTTTCAATACTGTGAGGGTTCTTTTATTAAAATTGGTGAATCACCCTTTGTTTTCAAGCTTTTTGTTTCATCCTTCATTTTAAAGTATTCCTTCTTCCTTTTCCTCTTAAGATTTAGTAGTTTTAGGTGATAACCAGTTAAGGAAGCTGGCCTTCTCTAGAGGTCTGATCTCATTTAGCAAAATCCCACACTTAGAGATCATTCCCAAGTTACTCCAAATTGTTGAAGTTTCACAACTGCAGTCAGGGTGCAAATCTAGATGATAACAACTCTGGCATGCCCAATGGGATAGAGAGTTAGAAAAATAATTGAATACTATCTCTTATTACTAGTTTTGATGTGCAGCCAGTGATTTTTAGACCTGTAAGAGGTTAAAACTTGCATATTTGGTGACTCATACTGAGGAAGGACAAGCAGATCAGTTCTGCTGTTACATTTTATGAGAAAGATTCAAACTCAGAGTTCAAGTTCATTTGATTACTTGTAGCTGTCACCACCTAGAAGACAGAGCAGAGTTGTGGTAAGGACTCCAGTTTCCAAAAGGATACAATCAACTCCACCAAATTTCAGGCTAGTTGCCCCTCTAATTCCTGTATCAACTCAAGCAAATCTACCCTCAACCATTCCAATGGCAAGAAATTATCCATTTGTGGCTTTTGATGGGGGTAGCCCACTGAATTTAATAGTACATGATGTTATACCTATGGTAGCTTTGAAGAGTCTACCTTATTTCACAGGGGAAAATCAAACTACCCCTATTGAGCACATTAGAGACGTAGCTTCTCTATGCGGTGTTCATCATGTGACCCAAGAAAATGTAGCCATTAGGCTGTTGGCTGCCTCTTTCAAGGGAAAAGCATTACAATGGTTTAGGAGTTTACCAGTGCAAACCATTACAACTTGGGATGATATAGGTGATAAGTTAAATAAGCAATTTCAAGATAAATCAGACAACTTGTCACTAGTTAAACAGATGACTATAATAAAGAGAGCTCCCCAGGAGCAAATGATGGATTTCAACTTTAGATTTTAGAAGACATGGGACAGAATTCCTGCCATGGTAAGGCCTCCAGCTGAATATGTTTTTCTATTTTTTTTTAAAGCCTTAAATAGTGATATTTTAGTGATGATACAATCATTAGGAGGTACTAGTTTACCTGATGCATATGAAATATCTATTAGAGTAGAGAATAGCCTAATTCAGGTCAAAAAAATAGCACCTAGACCACCAATGCCCATCTTCCCCGAGATTCAAGTCCTTTGCCAATTCCATATTTTGCCCCTTTACCTACTACTACAGCATTGCCAAATACTGCCAATTCTAAAAATGCTGCTTCTAGCTCATCTCAAGAGTTAAAAGAAATAGAAAATAGCCAACATAAAATAGAAAACATCTTACAAACCTTTGGGAATGAGTTAGTAAACATCAAAAAGCAGCAGTCTCAGAATAGACAGCCCTATCAGCAACTCAGTCAAGGGCAAAATCAGCCTTATCAAGGACAAAACCAACCATATCAAGCTAATAGGCCACCATATCAAAGCAATTACCAAGGTGCCACGAAAAATGTGAATCAGAGGCCTTTCCAGCCTTATAATCTGGCACCCATTAATGTTGTTAAGGACCTTGTGCCTGTTTAGAATAACCTTGCAACTGAATATGAATGGTGTTTTCCATGCAATTAGTCACACAATTAGGCAGCCTACTCGAATGGGGTTATAAATCAGGCTCTGATGGTGTAGAATATTGCAGTCTCTTAGCCAAATACACCTCATGATGGGGATGTACAATAGGAGGAGCAGCCTCAGAATGATTCTGCCTTCATAAATTGGTGGGAAGGTGAATTATGTGGTTTAAATAGCGATAATACTCTGGTTGCAGCCAATACAAGATCCAAGAAGAGGGGTTATGGGGTAGATCAAGTAGCAAACAAAGGAAAAGAATATGCTAATGCTTCTACATCCCATGTTCCCCACATCTTACAAAGAAATACTTCAGCAATAGCAAGGCAAATGCCTCATTTGCACGCTGATACTGTTGCTACAAAGTCACAACAAAAGGTAATTGTCACTCCACCTTTCAATATTATTGAAAATATGAAGAAGATGAATGTGACAATGTCTATGTGGGATTCTTTAGCCATCCCAGGCTAAAAGGACATCTTGCAATATGCCTTATCTGATTTGAAAGTGTCCAATAATGCAACTATTGACCCAACTAGGGCAGTCCTTACCAATTCACCCCAGGACAATAGAAAATAGCCAAACAAAAGTGCTAAACCACTCCCATTTTACGTGTCTTTGATAATTGGAGACAAGTTGGTACATAACTGCATGGTGGATAGTGGTGCAAGTAGTTCTGTGATGCCAAAGTAGATTGCAGATCAATTAGGATTGAAGTACCAACCCTTGGAGAAAGGTGTGCTTTAGTTAGATGGCACCGCTGTTAATACTATAAGTGTGACCAAAGACCTAGGTCTCACTCTACACACTTGCCCAAATGTTTCCATTTCCCAGGAGGTGTTCATCATAGATTTGCCTCCTTATTTTGCCATGTGTTTGTCAAGAGAATTCATAGCCAAAATAAGAGGATATTTATCCTTAGACTAGTCCCACATGTTTTTCAGGACCAGATATGGCACAAAAGTAACTCTAAAATCTGAATTGCTTTCAAATCATCACATAGAGCCTTATACACCAAGTGTTGTTAATGCAAATTGCATTATTTCTGATGATCCTAAGCTTGTAGTTGCTCAAGAGCTACAATCTGAAAGTATACCAGAGGTGTTGTTAAAGGAGTGGGCCTCAGAAAATGTTGTTGATGATCCTGAGGGACACATCCAAGAAACTGCTATGGGGATTTACATACTACATGAGCCTGAAACAATAATTCCAAATCTGGTAAAGGATACAAAACATCAAACAGAATAGCAAAGTGAGATATGGAAAATGTACTTTGATGGCTCAAGGAATAGGAATGGATTTGGTGGTGGTGCAATGTGTGTGTCTCCCCAAGGTGAAAAATATTATTCTGCTTTCCGTTTTGCCTTTTCTTGCACAAATAACACTGCTGAGTATGAGGGCTTGATCCAAGGTTTGCAGTGGGCAAGAAAGAGGAAAATTAGCTTTTTACAGGTCTATGGTGATAGTGAGCTCATTGTCAATCAGGTGAGAGGGCTGCATGTTACAAAAAATGATGTTTTAAAATGCTACAAACATAGGGTATGGGACATGATTGAAGAGTTTGATGCTTTCAATTTGATCTCTATTCCAAGGAGTCAGAACTATCATTCAAATAGGTTAGCTGCAATTGGGGCCCAGTTTGACATCCCCAGTGATATTCATAGAGAAAAGGTGCAGCCTCACGTGAAAGTAGTTGACAGACCCTCTATACCTGACAATAATATTCATTGGCAGGTTTTTGAGAGTGATGAGCAGATCCTGCGTTTCCTGTTAGAGGAGGATGAGTTTTCCATGATGAATCAGGATAAACTCAAACTGCAATATGAGGATGGTCAAGTTATTCAGTTGAGAACAAATAAGCTACCCAAGGGATTGGTAACCCTGGAATCTATTTTTGGGACTGATGACTAGCTAAGGAAAAGCAAAACCAGCATGCAGGTTAAAGAGGAGCATTACGAGGAGCTAGAAACATTTAAAGGTAAGCTTCTCAAAATTGGCAAAATCTATTCGCCTGAGGATAGAAGAGCTTTTATTGCTCTTTGTCAAGAGTTTGAAGATGTGTTTTCTTGGGATTATTCAGACCTAAAAGGGTTTGACCCTCATATTTCCCAGCATACCATAAAGTTAGAACTAGGCACAAAACTTGTGAGGCAGAAGCAAAGACCTTTAAATCCAAAGCTTGAGCCTCTAATGATTAAAGAATTGACTAAACTGATGGAGGGAAAGATCATTTTCTTGATCAAGCATACTTCTTGGGTCTCCAACCTTATCCCTGCAAGAAAAAAAGAATGGGGAGGTAAGGCTGTGTGTCAACTTCAGAGACCTCAATAAAGCCTCCCTAAAAGACCACTACCCGCTACCCTCAATGGAGCAAATTCTGCAAGTAGTGGCTGGTTCTGAAAGATTCTCCTTACTTGATGGATATTCTGGCTATAATCAAGTGTTAGTCAAGGAGGAGGATCAATTTAAAACTACTTTCACCACCAAATGGGGCACCATGGCCTACAAGAGAATGCCTTTTGGCCTATCAAATGCTGGCTCTACTTTTCAGAGAGATATGGATATGGCTTTTAAGGGTTTGCTGTATAACCTGGTGTTGGTGTTCCTTGATGACATCATGGTTTTTTCTAAGAATACAGCTGAGCATTTATCCCACTTAAGACAAGTG
Organism: Cunninghamia lanceolata; assembly: GCA_027924645.1. NCBI lineage: Eukaryota > Viridiplantae > Streptophyta > Pinopsida > Cupressales > Cupressaceae > Cunninghamia > Cunninghamia lanceolata. The sequence goes on from BSBN01000814.1 coordinate 751,530, forward strand.
TTTGAGAGATGCAAAGAGTTTGGGATATCTCTCAATCCCAAGAAATGCATCTTTGTTGTGCATGAAGGCAAGCTATTAGGGCACGTTGTGTCAAAGGAGGGCATTACCATTGACCCTGAAAGAGTAAAGGCTATTTTGGAGCTGCCTTTACCCAGTCACAAGAAGGGACTACAAAGCTTTATTAGCAGAATTAATTTTCTGCGAAGATTTGTACTCAACATTGCAAATCTTTTGAATCCTTTGATGTCCATGTTGAAGAAGAGTACATCCTTCAGTTGGATGAAAGAGGCTAAACTCAGCTTCGAGTCCATAAAAGAGGCATTATCAGCTGCACCAGCCTTGGTAAATCTAGATTTCTCCAAAAATTTCATCTTGTATGCTTATGGTGGTCTTGACACAATTTTTGTGATTCTGGTACAACAACAGAGTGACAGTTTTGAACAGCCAATCACTTTCTTTAGTCAGGGGCTAGAGGAGTATGAGCAAAGGTATAGCTTCATCAAAAAACATGTCCTTGCAGTGGTAAGGAGCCTCAAGAAGTTCAAGCATCTTGTTTCTAATAACAAGATACATTTGATGGTTGCTCACCCTAGCATAAATGAGTTCCTGTTAAGTAAGGATGTAAATGAGAAAAGTGCTGGTTGGATCAGCAAGGTCATGGAATATGACATAGAGATTAAGATAACCAATCTTGTTAAAGGCAGAGGACTCAGTCAATAGCTCACTACTAGTTCTGAGAACAAAATAGAAAAAGAGGAGGACGTGTTTTTGAACATTGAAGATGCACCTCAGGATGATACAACAGAAATGGGCACAAGTTGGGTTAATAACATGACTCAATTTTTGCAAACTGGTAATTATCCAACAAGTTTAGATAGAACCAAGAGAAGGTACTTTAGACTACAGTCTGTTCCATATGTTTTAATAGATGACATCCTTTTCAGAAAGGATTTTAATGGTGTATTATTAAGATGCATTGATAAAGATCAGACTAACAAGGTGCTACACGAGTTTCATGATGGAACAACAGGGGGTCACTTTGCCCCAAGGACTATAGCTTGGAAAATAATGAGAGCTGGATATTACTGGCCCAGCTTATTCAAGGATACCCATGCATGGGCTAGAAAATGTGTAAAATGTGCCATTTTTGCAGGCAAAGAAAGGCTGCCAGCTTTACCTCTGCAGCCAATTCAGGTAGAACAACCCTTCATGAGATAGGGCATTGACTTTGTAGGTCCCATTAACCCACCATCAAGTGCAGGCCACAGGTGGATACTTACAGCTACAGACTATTTCACAAGGTGAACTGAAGCAATGGCTCTGAAGGAATCAAATGAAAATATTATTTTGAATTTTTACCAAGATTTGATATCCAGATTTGGCGTGCCTGAGTCAATTATCTTAGGCAATGCTTTAGCCTTTATTGGCCTAAAGGTAACTGATTGGGTTGTTAAGAATGGGATCTATTTGAATACTTCATCAAATTATTACCCACAAGGTAATGGTTTGGCTAAATCTACAAATAAGAGCCTCATAAGGATTGTTAAAAGATCTATGGAAGACAACCAGAGGACCTGGCACACTAATCTGAAATATGCCTTATGGGTAGACAGAATAACTCCCAAGAGGTCTATTGGGAACTCTCCATATATGTTAGTCTATGGGAAAGAGGCAAGATTGCCTATGTCTGTGAAGCTACCAACACTAGACATCATGAATCAGTTGGAGATATTTGAAGAAGAGGGTCCCATGGCTGTCAGATATGCTCAACTTATGGAGCTTGAGGAAATCAGAGACAAAGCTATGAAAACTATGGAGTATCATCAACTTCAGACCAAAAGAAATTTTGATCAGAAGGCCACTCCCAGAATCTTTAGGAAGGGTGAGATGGTGCTCAAATGGGATGAGTTGAAAAGTAGACCAGGAAAGCACTCCAAGTTTGACAACATGTGGAGTGGCCCATTTCTCATCACTAAATGCAAGGAGCACAATGGATTTCAGTTATCAAGCATGGATGGACAAAATTTGCCTATCCCATTCAATGGGATACACTTGAAGAAGTGTTTTGAGGTAGGAGTGCCTTGTAAATTAGTAGATTAGATCTCTTGCTTTTAATAAGTGTTGTTGCATAATAGTTTAGATCCTTTTGTTTTCCCTAAGTGTTGTCTAGCACAGTTGGAGGGGTTGCCTTCAGCATTTTTGTCTTGGTTTGGTCTTCCAGTTGTTCTTCACTGATAATACACTGAGTTGCTAAGGTCAAAATTGTTTGTCAAGATATATTTTTATTTTTGGTATGACTCCATGCCCAATGGATGCTTAAGGCCATTGATCTAATTGTTTAGCAGGCAAAAATCCCATAGAGGTTACCAAATTGTTGACCTATTTTCCTTTGCCCAGAGTTAAATAGTTCACCTTGCATTTTCCTTGAAAATCCTTTAGAAATGACCATACAAGGCATAAATTCTTCAATTACTCATGCGCTGCCTTGCCAAAAATCCCAAAAATCTCACCCTAAGGATCTTTGCTGAAAACTCAGAAAAACCCAGAAATCTTTTAACTTCAAGTATTTTCTACCACTAGGATTTCTCAGTTTCATGATTGTATTTCATATGCAATTTTGAATGTACTTTCACATATACATTCACCATTGTATGTTTGGAACATACATTTGCAATATACAAAGGCCTACATACAGGTCAAACATGCAAGGTTGACATACAAGTGCTGATGTACATTAGCGGGTCAAAAATCTCAGTCGGCCTTCAAAAATAGTAAAAAGTTGATTGTATTCTTTTTGCAATGCATATCGAGTTTGTATATGCATTAAGGAACCTATTGCAGATTCTAAGAATATTCCCTGCTTGTATGAGATGGTTTGCATGCATATTTGTGTTGTATGTTTAGACATGCAATAGCTGCATACAAGCAAAATATGCAAGGGTCAATGTACAAAAGGAGAATGTATATCGGGTTATATGTTCGACCATACAAGGCCAATATACAAGTCGACATACAAGGCCAAAGATGCAATTGGTGGGGTCCGTTGAATGCACAATACAATTTGTATCTTACATACAAGTCACATTGTATATGTGAGATACAAAGGGTCGCATACAAGGAAGAGATGCAAAGGCTTTTGCCTATCGGCAACATACAAAGGCGAATGTATGTCTGACATACACTGGGAATGTACAAGGGGCATATACAAAGAGGCCGACATGCTTTTTCTATAGTGAAAGGGGTTTGTATGTGCGAGATGCAAGTGAAATATACATTCGCCACATACAAAGGCGGAACATTCAAAAGCCAATGTATATTAGAATAGTGGTTTGTGTATGCGATTGTATGTTCGCACATACAAGTCAAAGATACAAGGCCAACATACAAGGAAAATATACAAAGGGACTTTCACCAAACATACAAGGAAGTGATTCAAAGTTGGGGCCCACCGCTTGTATATTTGCGATTGTATGTTTGCACATACAATCAAATATGCATTCTAAATATACAAGCCGGATCTGAAAGGAGCATGCATTCCAGTTGATAAAGGGTAGAATTCCACAGTTTGTATGTATAATTTGCTTATATGTTTGCATTGTATATGCGACATACATTGGTTATATACAAGGGGAAAACATACAAGGTGGACCTGACTGGGAGCTCAAATATAGTTAATGATCTTTTGAGGTCCGCGGCTTGCATGTATATGGTGTTTGTATATGCTGATATACAAAGAATGAGGATACAAGGCTTGGATTTCATTTTCTCCCAATCTGATTGATAAAGTGGCTGGCATCTAGCTTGCATGTTATGTGCATTGTATATGCCAACATACAAAGAAGGTACATGCAAACTGGACCTGATGGTAATTTCAAGCTTGCTTCATAATTTTTTGGGGCTCACCGCTTGTATATTTGTGATTGTATGTTTGTGTATACAATGTGATATACGAGCAAAATATGCAAGGAGGAAGATATAGGTTTCCAGCGATGCTTCTCAGTTTCAGCTTGGCAGCAAATCAAGTGGCGCCACATGGCAGGTGATACAAGGGCCGATTCAAAAGGTAAAGGCCTGCATTTTTATGCAGTTTCAAATGCATATACATAGGGTGATTTCAAAGGGCTGTTTAGGTGCCAAAAGAAAATGGATATACAAGGGATTTTTGTACATCAGCGGCTCGACTGGAGGACATCCCGCAGCCTGATACATACAGGTGCTTTGTACATGCAAAGGCAATATCAGAGGCTGATTTAGATAGCAATATATACATAGATGCAAAGTGATATATACAGGTAGTTAACTGAAACTTTGATAGCCTATATCTCCTCCATTCTAGCAAATTTCCTCATGCTGCAAAAGGCAAAGATGCATATTTTTGTCCCCTCTTTCATTTGGCAGAGTTTTCGGGGGTTTTTGTTATTTTTCAAATTTCAGATATGGATTTGCATGTTTTGGGTGAGTGGATGTTTCAGTGACTTTTTTGGGGCAGGATGCAGATATTTGTTGCATTCATTTCTGTAGGTAATGGCAGCTGCTCACATTCATGCCCAAAATATCTTCCACCTATTCATGGGTGTAGATCGATGATGCAACAATTTGCATTGAAGACCAAAAATATCTTCTATCTGCCTAGTTCCAGATATTTGACGCCATAACTGATGTAGGTGGACAGTCATTCAAAGGAGATATTTTTGGATGCAGCTCTTTGAGCAAATTTTGTAACTGACTTAGGGTTTTTTTTTGGAATGCTATATATGTGCATTCATGAGATGTAAAGAAGGTTGGAAAATTTTTAGCATTCAGGCTTTTCTATCTCCAAACAGAACTTTCTACTACTGTAACTATGCCTTCTCATTAAATATATGCAAGTTATTTTGCCTCTTTTATTGAGTTTTAGTTTAGAGTGAATCTGCATATGATTGCTTGTGAACATATTGTTCCTCTCAATCATCTTGTTTCTCACCTTTGCTAGGATCAGTTGAATATGTGTATGTCTACTTGCTATATTTGGTTATGCTGTGCAATTTTTCAGTACTATGAGGGTTCTTTTATTAAAATTGGTGAATCACCCTTTGTTTTCAATATTTTTGTTTCATCCTTCGTTTTAAAGTATTCCTTCTTCCTTTTCCTCTTAAGATTTAGTAGTTTTAGGTGATAACCAGTTAAGGAAGCTGGCCTTCTCTAAAGGTCTGATCTCATTTAGCAAAGTCCCACACTTATGGATCATTCTAATGTTACTCCAGATTGCTGAAGTTTCACAACTGTAGTCAGGGTGCAAATCTGGGTGATAACAACTCTATTAAACTCTTGTAGAATGGCCATCCATTTGCCCCTCCTCTCTCCCAACTCACTTTGCATCAAAAGAGACTTCACAACTTGGTCTAGGACAATTGCAAATATCTTGCTTCGAAGGATGTAATGTAGGAATTTCTTGACTACTTTTACCAATGCGAAAGCCTGCTTCTGTAGATAAGCATACCATACCTCAGCATTTTTGAATAGGAATCTCATGAAGGCAATAGGTCTTTCATCCTTGACTTCTTTTCTCTAGGTCAAGATAGTTGCACATGAGTGTTCGGAAGTGAATGAATAAATATAGAAGGGCTATAGATAGTCGAGATTGATCAAGACTTGTTCCTCAGTGATAGACTGTTTGATCTAAGTGAATGCAGATTTAGCTTCTATGATCCATTCTATATTTTCTTCCTTTTTCATCATGTCATTCAATGGTTTCACGATCTCAACAAACCCTATTATAAACTTCTGTACAAAATTTATCTTCCCAAAGAAGGATCTCATTTCCTTTTTACTGCTTGGCATAGGTAGTTTTAGGATAGATTCCACTCTTTCCAAGTCAATAGAAATTCCCTTTTCAGATATGATATGACCCAACAACTTTCCTTCTGTGACTCCAAAAATAAACTTCTTTGGGTTGAGTGAGATATCATAACTTCTACATCTTTCTAATATCTTCCTCAGGTCTGCAGCGTGATTATTTTGATCTATGGAAAATATTGTAAGGTCATCCATATAGATGATAATGCACTTACCAACTAAATCAATGAATACCATGTCCATGGCTCTTTGAAAAGTAGCTCCAGCATTTATTAAACTAAAGGGCATCCTCTTGTATGCAAACATTCCCCATTTAGTAGTGAAGGCAGTCTTTATCCTATCTTCATAAGTTACTAGGACCTGGTTGTACCTGAAATATCCATCTAAGAAAGACATCATTTGAGACCCATTCACAATATGCAATACCTCATCCAGCAATGGGAGGGGATAAATGTCCTTTTTAGATGATCTATTCAAATTTTGGAAGTCTATGCATAATTTGATTTCACCATTTTTCTTTCTAACTCACACTAGATTGGCTACCCAGGTCAAGTGTCTTATCGGAAAGATGATTTTGGCAACCAGTAACTTCTATACTTCCTTGAAAATTAGAGGTTTGATTAAAGCATTGACTGGCCTCTATTTTTGTCAAAACGATTTTACGTTTGGTTTCAATGGGATCATATGAGTGATGATGGAAGTGTCAAATGTTTTCAAATCTTCATACCCTCAAGCAATGACATCTTGGCAGTCTTTCAATGCTTGAGTAATACCTTTGCTTTCTCTACTTCAACAGGTCTTCCCTATGAATACATTCCTTTCATTGTCGGCTCCTCCTAGGTTGTAAGTCATACTCACCACCTTCTGAATCAGAAGCTATTTTTTTCTTGGCTCTTGGATCTGAGTCAAAGATCCTCTCTAGTGTAACCATGTCTTTCAATATGTTATTTTTTAGGTTGATTACGCCTTCATCATCTTCTTCAAATGGATCTCTATCATATTCATCCATAATTTGGGCCTCAAATACTCCTAAGCTGGTTAGGAATTCTAGAATATGATGGTCATCTTGAAAGACCTGGAGATTCCTTATGTTATTTGGTACTACTGGTGCTGATACTAGTTCCACAAAAAATCTTCTCAACCTCAAATGAGTCATAGGCTCAAGAGTGTTGGCAGCTACTATGAGTGCATCCAAAATGTGATTCTTTCTCCTCAAGATGACTTTTATGTTGAAAGCAATGAAATCTTTTATAAGACTCATGTAATGGATGAAAAGAGGGTTTGATTAGATTGATGGATAGTTTAGTTAGGTCCTCCTTTCACTCAATACATTCAAGGACATTTAACCGAGTTGAATCACAACTTATCCAAGAGGACTCAACTATCAGGATGGCTGTCACTTGGAATGATAAGGAAATTTTGAATTTGTTAACTGATTTATTGATTATTAGCCTAATTAATCCTAAAACCCTAATTATGCAAAATCATAAGCAAATGGATGAAACATGACAAATCCTTCTACAAAAGGAAACTAAATAGAAATCAGATACATACCAAATTTTGAGTTTCAGAATATGGAAAAGTCAGGGTCAAAGGGGCATGCGGACAAGCCCAAGGTGATGCTTTTTTAGAGGGCTTCAAGACAAGACCTGCTACAGACTGCAACCACTCTAGTGATTTTCTATGCTATGAAACTGAGGGTCAAAGGTGTGGGCACCCTTGAACTTTTTGTGTTATTTTCTACCTTTTTCTTCAGATGCGAGATCCTTATTCTCTGCAATAGTCCTCTGTAACTCCTCTCCGCAAGATCTAATACATGTCACCTGCAATCACAAGAGAGGAGTTGGGGCTTGTGGTGTTTAGGAGCTTGCCTTGGTCAAGCCCTAGAATGGTATTCAAGCCTTCCAACATCGTTGTTAGATAGATAGTGCATGTCCTTGCAGGACATAGGCAAAAGCAATGACAAAATGATAGATTAAATCACAAATAGATATCACCTCAGAGGTGTAGCTCTCACAGAGATGAAGCTCTTTTATTCCATGAGAAGATGAATCCAAATCTGTAATAACAAACACAACAACAACACAAGTCTGCTCTGCAACACAATGAATGCTTTGAATGCTCTAAAATCATAAGTTTGCCAAAATTTCATAATCATCTTCTAGTTTTGCAAATGAAGTCCTCAACATGGTTATATATGCATTCCCACTACAAATTTCATAATTCAAACTCAAGATGTTAGCAACGGAAACCTTTTAATGGTCACCAACTGACATTCAAATTTGGGACCTTTACAAAATAGGGCAGGGCAAGGGCATGGGCACCCAAGCTGAGGGACCTATTTTGGGTCAGGGTTAAGCTCAAAGATGTACCCTAAGTCTCATTTGTCATGAGTTTCAGGGCATTTTGTCTTAGGATTCATTTCTAATATGCATGATTAAAATTAAGGGACCTGAGAGCTAAACTTAGGAAGTAAAAATCCTAGCAGACATTTTAAGACATAGTATTTAGCCCCCACTTTAATGTATGTATGATCCTACGACCCATACATGCATTAAAGTATGGTTGAAAACATAGAGAACACACCAAGTACTTGAAGATAATGCATACACAAAGATTGAGGAACTATTTCTAGCCCCCAGTCTCAGGTAAGCATTAGAAAACACATCATAGACATGCAAACCACAATGAAGATAGTAATAGGAATGCAAGACATGGAGAAGACAATATTGAAGACACGCAAAATGCAGTGAAGACAAGAGAGCAATCATGCAAAACACAATGAATATAGTGATATATCATTTTCATTTTCATATATATAAATGCATGAAGATAATGAATGCAACACACAAAACCCAAGAATGGAGGGGAGACTTATTGCCACACCCTCTACACTACACCAAGGGGAGTATACATGCCATAAAAAACCCAAGCATAGGGGAGACTTATCGCCACACCCTTTACACTACACGAGGGGAAAACGTGCCATACAAAACCCAAGCATAGGGGAGACTCATCGCCACACCCTTTACACTGCATGAGGGGGAAAAACACTCCATACAAAACCCAAGTGTAGGGGAGACTCATCGCCACACCTTTTACACTGCGTGAGGGGGAAAACATGCCATACAAAACCCAATCATAGGGGAGATTCATCACCACACCCTTTACACAACATGAGGGGGGAAACACATGGAAGACATAAGTAGTGTATAGCATGCCATAGACATACTATATGTCTTAAACATGGAAAACAAGGTGATGGAAGGAGCTTATTGCTAAGCCCCACCATCTCAAACACGTTGTAGACACACCTAATGGTTGGGCTTATGCCACAACAACTGCCAAAGACATGTTTAATGGAGGATAGTCTCAAGATCCAACCCCACCTCCATAGAGGACTTTTGAAATAAAAGGATGTGTACTAGCTCAAGAGATACACCATCCCACCTCTGTAGAGAGATTTTGAATAAAAGGATATGCACTAGCTCAAGAGATACATTATCCCGCCTCCGCAGAGGGCTTCTTGCTTGCAATATAGATAAAGTTGTACACTCGCATTGGAGATACAAAATCCCGCCTCCACAGAGGGCTTACAAACACACTTCATTAGTACCAAAATTATTAGACAAATTACCTTATATATGCCCCCACCTTAAGGTGGTTGATGTCATATATCAATATCAAGCACATTAAGGTAGAGAGAAAACACACAAGGAAACAAGAGCTCCTGCAAAGCTCATGCCCCCAAGGTGACATGTGCTCACAATCGTTGAATGTTCCTGCAAACACAAAGATAACCAAAGAAAAACATGAAAGATATGCATGAAAATAGTCACATCAAGGACCAAGGTTACACATATGGGTTCAAATCTGAGTATAGCCATTGCACTTGTACTGCAAGCATCTCAAAACTAAGTGTAACAACAAGGTGAGATATAAAACAATCGAAGTGCATGGAGCAGATGTATTATTATGATTTGTTAGAAAGATAAGACAACATCAAATATCACATGGAGTGATTCTTCTAGCTAAGCATCAGATATATAAATCAACCCCATCTTCATATATGGACTAGGTCCATTTTTGCTTGCTTGCTGAAGGGACACATAGTCCGTATCAATTAGTTGTTTGTTTTTTGTCATCTGCTGACTAGATATAATTACTAGAAGAAGGTAAACAATAAAATGAATGAGGAGAACAAGTGCCTTAGGAACAATCACGTAGGAGGATGCCCCCAGGTCATCAACCACAATGCTATGCCCCTAAGGCATGACACACAACAATAAAATAGAGGTGAGGCAAGATAGAAGAATGATGAAACAAATAGAATAATGGTCACAACAGAGGCGGTCGCCTAGTATCCTTGACCTTACAAGAGTATCAAGGGTCATCTAAGGAGTCATGAGGGAACACAACACAAGAGGGGAGGTCACATAAACGAGAAAAGTATGTTGTGGCAAAGGTGACCATCAGGGTTAGAAATACCTACCTATTATCCTTGATTCTGATCTTTAACTTGATAGTGAAATCTTTATCTCCTCTTCTTTCTTCCACATTTTTGTGAGTTTGTGAAGGTGTAATTGTAGGATTTGTCAATGGAAAAGTGTCTATCAATGATTTTGTGGGAGGGATATCATAAGTTTCTATGTCAATCAAGTTAGGTGATGTAGGGACCCGAAAGATGCCCATTTCGGCTAGTTTGCAAGATGTTGGAATATCCTGGTTGTGTTAGGAACAACATGTTCATTCATGTTCTCTGAAGTGTTAGCAGCTTCCAAGGTATGTAAGTCTTTAGGTAAAGGTGTGTGATCTGTTTCTTTGTTTAAGATGTAGTTCATAAGTGTTTGAAGATCAGTTGTTGATTTTTCAGTGTCCATAAGTTGAAGAATTTGTTCACAAAGAGAGTCTACATCATCCAATGCTTCATCCGGGCTAGGGAGAGCAGGAAGGCATGGTAGGATAGTGTTAAGGAATGTTTTGATGATTTCTTTTTCTTGTACCAAAATGCCCTCACCAAGTGAGGTTATGTTGGTAGAAGTCTTCATATTATTAGATGAATCACCCAAAGCTATGTCAACCTCATATGTCTCAACAATAATATCAATTATGTCATCATGAAATGTAGGAAGAGAAGGAGGAATGTCTTCATCATTGCCTTCTTCATTATCTTTTGTAGAGATTAAATTAGTGAGATTTTCCAAGATCAAAGGGCAGATACCCATGAGGGTGGTGAAACTTTCAAAATCAGATATGTAACATAGAATTTCATATGTAGAGCTCATGGGCATATCAATATCATAGATGTGTGGTATTTGTTGTAGGACCTAAGGGTATTTATTAGTGAGTTTGTAAAAATTATCAACATCTATGATGTATGCAAACAAAGCTTCCAAAGATGAATAACAAGATGCCTCCATGACCTTGTTTTTATGATGAGAGACCTTAGATGTGAGACTATTTCACACTAACACACTTGTTTGAGGGAAATGGGTACTAAAAAACACACAGGGTCCACAACAAACAAAGTGGATAGGATGAAATAATGGAGCACAACAAGGCAATATGAGTGATTTGTAAGTTTTTTTAAAGAAAGTGTATATAACCCTTAGTGTTGAAATACACAATGTGTAATTAAAAACATGCAAATTTCTAAGCAAGAGTGTGAAATGATGCCAAAATTTTAAAATGATAGATGTATGTATGTTTGAAAATGAATGCAAGATCTGAAATGAATTATACTAATGATGAAATCAATGAAATAAAGCAAAACTGTGCTTGTTTATGACCTAAAATGCTCAAATTCTTTACTTTTTCCAATGCAAATGTTCTAAAGATCCAAATGTAAGTGCAAAAATGTGTGATGAAACAACACTGCAATCCAAAATTAGAGTTGAAAGAGTGTTCAAGGAGTACTAAAATCTGAAACAAGATTTTAACCACAAACCCTAGCTTTTGCAAAGACTAGGTTATATGAAAAATGCACAATTTTAAGCAAATCCTAATAAATAGAGTATGAAAATGCAAGGTAAATGATTATGTAATGATGTACTACTGCAATTTATATCAGATCTGATGCAAATATCATAGATTTAAATGATTTAGATGAAATGCAATGCAAATAGTGTAAACTGTGTCTAAATGCAAGCTTAAGATGCTTGATTTTTTTAAAATTTTTCATTTTTTTTAAGATTTTCAAATGTAATGTGATGAGAATGAAATGTATGAATGCAAATCTAATGTTTAACACTTACCAAGGTGAAATTCAATAGAGAAATGGGTTCACCAAAATGTAATGGATGAAAAGAGGGTTTGATTAGATTGATGGATAGTTTAGTTAGGTCCTCCTTTTACTCAATACATTTAAGGACATTTAACCAAGTTGAATCACAACTTATGCAAGAGGACTCAACTATTAGATTGGCTATCACTTGGAATGATAAGGAAATTTGGAATTTGTTAATTGATTTATTGATTATTAGTCCAATTAAGCCTAAAACCCTAATTATGCAAAATCATAAGCAAACAGATGAAACATGACAAATACTTCTATAGTTCAAGACACTAAATATAGATCAGATACATACCATATTTCAAGTTTTAGAATACAGAAAATTTGGGGTTGAAGGGGCAGGTGCCCAAGCCTAAGGTGTTGCTTTTTCAGAGGGCTTCGGGACAAGACCTGCTACAGACTGCAACCACTCCAAAGATTTTTCATTCTATGAAACTAAGGGTCAAAGTTGCGGGGACCCTTGACCTTTTTGTGCTATTTTTTTTCCTTTTTCTTCAGATGCAGGATCCTTATGCTCTGTAACTCCTCTTTGCAAGATCTGATACTTGTCACCTACAATCACAAGAGAGGGGTTGGGGTTTGTGGTGTTTAGGAGCTTGCCTCAGTCAAGCCCCGAAATGGGATTCAAGCCTTCCAACACCATTGTTAGATAGAGAGTGCATGCCCTTGCTATTAGATGAATCACCCAAATAGATTGACAAAAATGATAGATTGAATCACAAATAGATATCACCTCAGAGGTGTAGCTCTCATGGAGATGAAGCTCTTTCATGTCATGAGAAGATGAAGCCAAATCTATAATAACAAACACAACAACAGCACAAGTCTGCTCTGCAACACAATGAATACTTTCAATGCTCTAAAATCACAAGTTTGCCAAAATCTCATAATCATCTTCTAGGTTTGCAAATGAAGTCCTAAACATGGCTATATATGCATTCTCACTACAAATTTCGTAATTCAAACTCAAGATGTCGGCAACGGAAACCTTTTAACCGTCACCAATCGACATTCAAATTTAGGACCCCAACAAAATAGGGTAGGCAAGGGCACAAGTGCCCAAGCCCAGGGACCTATTTTGGGTTAGGGTTAATCTTAGAGATGTCCCCTAAGTCCTATTTTTCATGGGTTTTGGGGCATTTTGTTTCAGGAATCATTTCAAACATGCATGATTAAAATTAAGGGACCCGGGAGCTAAACTTAGGAGGTAAAAGTCTTAGGGAGACATTTTATGACATAACAACTCCATACACTGTTCTAATAAGATACTAGCCTTTTGTCATGGTAGGCATATTGACTTCTTACCTACCTCACTACCAACTCAGAATCTTCTTGTATTTTGAGGCATTGTGCCCCCTTTTGTGGGCAAAAATCAAACCTCAGATCAAGATTTTGTACTCCATCATATTGTTGGTACAGTGGAATTGTAATCGATAAGATGCTAGAAAGGCTTTTCCTTTTGGGCTTACCAACCCCACTCCTACTCCAACTCCTTCTTTAGAATGGGAACCATCAAATTTGAAGGTCCATATCTAATATTTTTGTGATATTGGTGCCTCACAAGTTGATTTTCCTTTCTGATCTTGTTGTACAGATACATGTTTAGTTGCTAAGGCAAGAGAATTTGGTTCTTCTTTCCCTATACTTGGTCTTTCTTCCACCTGATTTAATTCCTCATCAATTAGGATGGGTTCCTCTTCACTTTGTTCTGAAGGGTATGTTTCTTCAATTAGGACAGTTAAGTCTTCCTTCGCTTGGGTAAGATCTACCCGACTATGTTCCCAAGAGGTTTTGTCAGCTAGATTCACCCCTAACGTATCCATGACAATAACATTAGGCTATCCATCTAGAGATACAACACCTATTTGTCTTGTTTTTTCATCGGTATATATATTGTCTGTATCTTTGGTGCTATCTTTTCTAATCAAAAGTCCTGTATTGCATGAGGTACTTTTGTCTTTTGATGAAGGTTTTGTATGCTATTTTTTGAAGAGGTACTTCTTCACCACAGTGGTACACACTACACATGTGAGTTCTGAATGAGCACACTCATGGATATGACACCATTTAGGGAGTAATAAATTATTGATGTTAATGTCTTCCTCTAGCAAAGCCTGATTTGTTTCTAATTTCTAAACAAACTGTTCATATTTGGAATATAACTCTACAACTTTACTTTCCCTAGTGCATGTGATATCCTGAGAGAACACGAGAGAAGTCAAGATTTCATCCACCCTATAGACCCCTGGTTCGACTTCAATATAAGCAACTTCCTTATGATGATTGTATTATGTTATCATGTGTTTTAACCTGGGTTTGCTCTCGATTTTGATCTAGTTCTGGTTTCCCCTCTATGGCAGCCATAGATGTGAAAAATTAGTAGCAAAGTTTCTGTTCAAACTTTTGGACCAGTCTCTACTTAACAACATTCTGTAGGTTTTAGGGATGTCCACCACCTATATGTCGATGTGTTGTTGAATTCTGGGATCAAACACGAATTGGATATGCACATCCTTGAGTTCACCTATCACACTTACTTCTGCTTTATCTAGTTGTATTACCTTTTTTTGGGTGGGAGTTGGTGTCGTCCCCAACTTTTGACACATTGAGTAAGGCATCACATTTCCAGATGCTCTAGAATCCACCAAACAATTATGTAGATTCTTCCTAAAGATCCTAACACTAAGGAGAAATGTAGGGGAGTCCAGCTTCCCCCCATACATTGTTGTATAAGCATTGGTGGTAGCCACTACTTTTTCTTTCTCTTTAGACTGAGTAGGTTTGTCTAGGAATTTTATTAAAGCTTCTCTCTAAGTGGGACAATTCTAAAGAACATCAAAGATCAACATATTGGACTTAGTTTTCTTATGATCTTCAGTTATGTCATATCTTAGATCTGAAGCTATCTGAGGTCTTGTGAATACCACTGGATTTGGCCTTTGTTGTACCTAACACTGGCCTCATGGTGGAATGAGGTTGTTACTAGATTTAGGATCAGGTGGTGTGGGTCCATTATTTGGAGGTATACCTATAGTAAACAGGCCCTGTGCTTTATTCCTTAAGAAATAATTATTCTTCACTTGTTGAAAAGCTTGAACCTCATAGGTTTCATTAGATGGTTCATTATTTTCTTTGAAAGGGAAGACGTAGGTGTCCAAAACCATGGTTGTGTTTAAGGTGTTACAAGATGCCAGGGAATCTACCTATGTAGTTTTGGCCATCTTTTCCATCTAGGGGCAATCTAATTCTAAATGATCTGATGTGTCATGCAGCCTACACCAATTAACCATATGATTCAACTCAGCCATGTTCATGGTGTTAGAGGTATTTGTGTTACCATGATTCCCTTCATTTGGCCCATTTCCCAAATTAGTTACTCCCCCATTGTTAGGTCTTGTGTCCACTATCTATTGAATGGTTTTTTATTATAATTTTGGTTTTGATTCTGGAAATTATTCTAAGATTGGAAGTTGTTCTAATTCTGAGCTAGTCGCAGGTTCATTCTAAACTGGGTGAGTTCATTCGTTACTTGGGACATAGTCTTCTTGAGGGATTTTATTTCTGATGTCAAGTGCATATTATGACCAACATTTGGTTGATTTACCTATGCATTGGCTTGGACACTGTTTGGATTTTCCTAAGTAGCAACAGATTTCTCAAAAAATGAGTTTCTAGTGTTAGCCATAGGCAATTGATAATTATTCTCATTTAGGTTAGGCCATGTGAATGCAGGTGCAACAAATGTTTGGTTTGTGGGATGATGCATGGCCAAAGGTATCAGATTCAACAAAGGCATGTTATTGGTGAGAGCATTATTTATCGTAGGCAATTGGTTTGATCCTCCTAAGTACCCTAGTGAAGGCATAGAACCGCCAATTCCCCTATGAGAGGGATCCATTTGAAATTGTAGCTCAATAGCTAGTTTGTATGTTTTGGTGAGAGTGTCTATGTCTGTTGGGGTGTGAGTTCTTCTCAGGAATAGACTAGTTAGGGGATCTACCACTTTCAAATAGATCTGAATGGCTACATATTTTGATACGGTGTAGGGTGCAGCCAATCTTTTGTATAGCCTTTGAAATCTAGTGTTAAACATCGTTATAGGTTCATTTGGTTCCTTTTTGTAGGTGGCAAATTGGTGGTAAAGGATAGCTGGGTCAACATATGTTCAAAATTGGTTAATGAAGGTTGTCTCTAATTCTTTCCATGATGAGATTGAATTTGACAGTAGACTAAGGTACCAACTATACACAAAGTCTCCTAAAGAATATAGGAACAACCTACATACCACATCTTGATGAGCTATTTGCGATCGAATCGCAGTATCTTTGAAAGCCTGTATATGTTCCTTAGTAGTTTTGATTTCACCATAAATGTATTTAGTGAAAAACTTTTCTATATTTCTAGGTAATTCATGAATTCCTCCTAGTACAATCCCTAAAGGAGATTTTTTTGTAGCAAAGAAGGCCATTGGTGGAGGTGGAATAGGTGAACCGAGACGATTTACTATAGGTTGTTGGTTTTGCGAAGGGGCAATGGGTTGATTGTTATGTCTTCCTCTCACACTTCTTTCTCTAGTTGGAAATCCTAGTTCAAAGAAATATCCCTTCCCATGTGAAGATCTCAAGATTCTCCTAAATCTCTCAGGAGAAAAAGAGTTAATACACTCCAGTTTGAAGTTCTAAAAGTTTTCAAAACCCTCCTTCTAGCACTAGTTCTATTGATGGTTCGTTTAACACATGCATGCAACATAGGCAAGGTGAGGTTCAACTTGCCTCTCCTAAAAGGACTTTTGATCCAAAAAGAGAATCAACGATCCCCAAGGTCTCGGGAGTTGGGTCAAAACTTACATTGCTCAAGCATAGGGTTAATATGGACAGTTCACAAGGGGACTTAGTTATACAATTTATTTGTTCAAACTGAGCATAAATTTAATCTACCTACTGTTGTTTCAGAGGAAAGATAAAAAGATTGCATGGGAACAAGAAGTAAATGATATAGCACAACCAATTTCAAACTTTTTATCAACACACTTACCCAAGAAATTCATTAGCCACAATATTAAAATCAGTATACTTAAACCCAATCATTCATATTATGATGCCACAATCAAAGGATTCTCAATTTTATATGATTAGAATTGTATTTTCTGATTACTATATTTCATACACAAATCAGAAATAAATTTAGAATTTTAAAGCATGATTTTTAGATTTTCTAAAATAAATATGGAAGTAAAGAATGACTTCAATGCACTACACTAGAAACATGAAGAAAGATCCCATGGAATGATAGCCATCTTTCATTAACTTCTTTGAACTTCAATACAAGAAAGTAGATCCAACACAAAGACCATAAATGTGGATCTATTTCCAGAAGGAACAACCTTCTCTATGCTAAAAACTGTAAAAATTGCTAACTGCTGAAAAAGCTTTTAAAACTAAAATGTGGACTGACAACCTAATTCTTGAACTTTCAGACCCTTGAACAAAATGAGTCCCTCCCTTTTATAGGCACTTCAAAAGAATAACTATAGCAGTTCAAAACTACATGAAATACCTTTTGTCATTGTTTTATCACCAACCTTATGCAACTCAAATAGCATTTTCAAAAATAGAATTATTTTTGCATGTCAAATTCCAAGTTGACTTTTCAACTCAAAAATATAAAATGTAAAAAAAGAAAGATGTCTATAGGGCCCACTTTATAAAAACAATGAGTCCCTTTTTACAAAAGTATTTTATTATAATTTCTTTAAATATCAAAATTGACTAAGTCCATGAAGTGAACTTAGTGAGAACTGGATGCCCCTGAAGAAAATTTGGCTTTCTTGTACTTGACATAATCTGAAAGAAGTTGCTTTACTTTGTCCACCTCAAGCCCGTCTAACCATTCATATCTAAATTTGAAGGTTTTCAAACTCTAAGTGACCCACTCACACTTTTTCTCCATCTTGTCAATGTCTACCAATGCCAACTTGAAATGAACCTTTGATTCCACAAACCTATCCAACTTGTTTTCATTGAAACCTGGAGCCTAATACAAATCCTCCATCTTCTTTTTATAGACTTCCTTTACTTTATCCATAGGTTCCAATCTATTTTTATCAACTGAATATACATTTGGGCCCACAACTGCTTTGACAAAAGTCTCAAAAATAGAAATATATGTAAATATGTCTTGCTATAGCATGACTAGTGCAGGGTAGTATTTTGCAATCTGTCCAATCTTATATTCAGTGATTTTGATGCTATCATCTACAAAACTAGGTTCTTCATTCTGTAATATACATGATTCTGTCAACTCTTCTTGAGTCATTTTCCTTATCACCTTCATATTTTTCAGAACCTGTTCTAACTCTTTATCTTCCCTTTCGTGACTTTCTATAAAATCCTCAATTTCTTTCTCAACTCGACAAGACTCTTCATAAAATGGGAAATACTTGTTAAAAATGCTGAAAGGTTCTGCTAAGAACTTGTAAACCCACCTATCAAGCATAGAAGATTTCTCTTTCATTGCCTCTAAAGTGTCCACCTCATGCTTGATCATCAAAATTGGTACATCGGTGGATGTTAGCTGTTGTGACACTGGAGTAACAAGGCCTTTAACGAACTCCTTCATTTGATGTAGTTGTAACTTCAAGTTGTCCTTAGCCTGTTTGTCTTTCTGCATTATCAATTTAACAATTGTACACGTAGAATCAAAAGAAGCTATTTCCTCAGTACGGGTCTGTTTACCTAGATTTACCCTTGTAATTTGGTAATCCTCAGCCAACAACTCCCTATCATCTTTGTCAGCTACCAGGGTCATGATTTCTAAAATTCTTTCCCCTTGTTCATTAGTGCAAATAACTGACAAGTCCTTGCCTTCTTCTAAGACTTCTCCTTCTCTATTTTTGTAATCATTTCTTGAAAGTTCAAAGGTTGGATGATAACCTGTTGCCTCTTACCCAAATTGAGATTAAGCAAAGAAGGTGCAACTGGAGCTTGTAAGGTTTGATCAAGCTGATTTTGGGCTATTTGTTGTTGTTATTGATCAACTTGCTCACTTATTATGATTTCTTGTTCTGCTCTTACTGTGGTGGATCCTCAATGGTTTTTGAAGACTCAACATTCTTAGAAGAGCTATCTTTCTTGGCCTACTCTACAGCATCAATAAGTTCCTATTGTTCTTTCTCTGTGAACACATGTTCTTCAGTAGCATCTTCTTCTCTTTCCTCTTCAAAAGGATTATCTCCTTGAGTTTTATCCATCTCTTCATCTATCTTTTCTTCTTCTTCTTCATGAAAACATTGTTGCCCCTCAAATTGTTGTATCTGTTCTTGTTCTGACACCTCTTCATTGGGGACCTCTTGTTGTTCATCTATAGCCTTATCCTCTTCCTTAGTAACCTTCTCCTCTTCTAGTTTCTCTTGTTCCATTTTTTGTTTTGAAGAGGGAGGTAGAAACACGACTTTGCCAAAGGTTGGTTTCATCATTTCTGCCTCAATAGTCTGGTGTCCTTCTCTTGGCATTTGTCCAAGAGCATCCTTGGGAGGTATAACCTAAGCCATTGGCCTTGCTCTAATACTAGATGTGATTCCCATTACTCCCTCCTTATACATCACTAAAGACTCAGCCAACTTTTCCTGTACTACCTTGAGTACAACCTTAGGAGAAGCATCATCTAAAGACACCCCATACTTTGTAGTTTTGGGGGGCTTACCTTGTGTCTTCTATCTCTTACCAGCTGGGAACCTTTGGGATGATGCTTGATCTTTGTTTCTTTTTCATGTCTATGGGGTTGGTGGTACAAAATTGCATAATCTTGGATTCAACCAAGACATACTTCTTTCTATAACATAAGAACTGAACTTCCTAATAGAATATTATTCTTTATCTGACCAATTAATGGGGTCCTACCTCTTCTTATCAACTGAGTCTAATTGATATATAGGATCCAAAACTATACCATCATAAAAAAACTCCTTCAGTATATCATTTCTCAACCCAAAATCCCTCAACTAAAAATCTATGAGCCTAATGTATTGCTTCTTGACTTGAAAATCATGTTGGCAATTTGCCCAAAAGTCTTCTAAAGAATGTTTGTGATTGAAGTCCATAGTTGGAAATAGTTCATTTAATTTGCCAATAGGGTCAAAATCTTCCCTAGGCTCATAAACTTTCAGATTGAGAGCATTTAGCTCTTCAACTGTTGTTTTTGTAGCTACAATAGACAGACACTCATAGAAACCCACCACAAAAGGATATTTTACCCCAGATTTATGTTTACCTAACAATTTCAAATGCACCTCACTAATTTGGCACAAAAACTCCATAAGAATAATTTTATCACTGTAGTTCCTCGGGAGAAAAAATGGAGTCCTCCTAAAGCTTGCTATTCTGATATATGTGGACTTGGGAAATTGAATGAACCATTTTCCACATGGCCTGATGAGGTCCATTTCCTTTTCAGATATCCTCCACCCAAGGTCACTAGTCAACTGTAAAATAATGGCATACAAAAATATGTCATTGACTCTCTTGAAATGCTTTTCTACTTCTTTGAGCTCTAACTAGGGGTGGAATTCCTAGATTTTGCTTTGTCCAAGGGCTTCTCTGACTCCCACAGTTGTCAAGCCAAGAAAATTCCCTACTCTTGCAACTAACCACACAATATATGAAGTCATGTGGAACTTTTTGACTTGCAGTACTGACATAAGCTGAGCATGTATATTATCTGAAACAATTTGATCCCAATCCAACTTAATCTCTCCTTTGATAGTGTAGAAAATGAATTGGAACATCCATGTTTCATATGTTCTAGATTCCTCTCTCCCAAAAGCTCTACTCAACAAAGTAATCACATCAGAAACCTCTCCTTGAAAATTTGATCTTGTCAATTTGGTAGGTACCTTAGAAGTAGATTTCTTCTTTTTCGCCAACCATTGTTGATTTAGATATCCCTTATTTGCAGTAACATCCTAGTTATAATACCTTGTCGCTTTAGCCACTATCAACAAACTAGCATGTGGATATACCAGTAGATCAAAGACCTTTCTTATTGTTTTAGGAATGATATCTAAGAGAAGGTTCCCACTGGAGTTATAGCATTTCCTCTCATCAGGGCTATAATGATGGGAAAAGGTAGGAATCAACTCAGGGCATTAGATTGTAGGTGGAAAACTTGCAATGTGTCCTAAGTCAGATTTAGTGATCTTCCTTGCTCTTAGAGTAACATTATCTCCAAATGTGTCATGCTTGACAATTTCTAGATCAATGTGACCTAGTTCAGTATCTGTTATGTTCATAAGTTCATTTTTGAACTTAGACTCCTTTGGTACCCCCTGAAATTGATACTTCATGGTGATAGGTAATTCCTTGTTCTTCTTCTTCTTGGTTGACTTTTTGGAGGATTGTGTCTCTTCTATTCCTTGTCCTTCTAACTCAATTTCTTCTATAGATTTGGACCCAGATAGTGTTTTCTCACTTGGATGGTCAGAAACTTCCTCCTTAGACATCTAATTTGGCTTGCATGAGAAAAAGGATGTATAAAAACTTTGGAAAAGACCAATGAACCACTAAATTCTAATTTTTCTGAGGGTTTCTGTGTTTTGGCAAGTTTTCGAGACTAGGTCAAAAATTTGGACCTTAGGTCAATTTTGGTCTGCAGGCCCATCGTCCCAATCAAGTTTTAGGTAGCAGGTGAAAATTAGGCTTTAGGTAAAAAGTGCTAAGGGGGACCATTGAGTCATGGTGGACCAAAAGTCCCAAAATGAACCACTAAGCATATGGTGGGCCATGGGGTGAAAGGCAGTTCGAGAACCCCTTTTAAGGTTTTGGGACCAAAAGGGCTATCAAGGTCTAAGGTCCCGAAAGGACCTTTGGATAGGATTGTCGGTCGTGAGGTGAAAACTAGATTCGACACTTTTTGAGCTTGCGGGTCGAGAGGCCTTCTAGGGCCTGAGGTCTTGAAAGGACTTTGATAGGATTTTACCTAAAAATCTTTGTTGGGCGTATGGGAGAAAAGCACATTTGACCCCTTTGGGCTACTTCTTTAATTTGAGGTCTGACTGACCTCTCGGGGCTCGAAGGTCCAAAAGGTCATTTAGAGTTCAATTTGATTAGTCCTACGGGGAGCGGGTGAAAAATCAGCTTTGGAACCTTAGAAAATTTCTAAGGCCAAAGGGCCAATCGAGGCCTGAGTTCCTGATTGGACCCTACTTTTTGAATGGAAATCTAGTAGTCTCCAAAAATGAGGCTCGAGGCTCAAAAGGGTTCTTTCAAAAATGAATCAAGGGTCTATTGCTGGTAAATTTAAATGTGAATTTTGAACTCAATCCACTTATTTTTAAAATGCAACCCTAAAATTACATTAAAACCTAACCCTAGAAAGTAGGAAAATGTGGGAAAAACAAGCAAAATTAAATAGAAATCATCTAAACACAATTTAACTTCTACCTACTACCAACACTAAAACCACAAACAACAAACAACGGAAAGAAAATAAGAAGTGGGAGGAAGAAACAAATATGAGATAACTGAAAGCAAACCAACGATAAATAGAACCCTACCTAGCATGCGAATTCTAAGGGAAGGTGAGAAGGAAGGTGGAAAAAGCAAGAAAATGCCAAAGCTCTCACCCAAACACACTCAATCAAACATAGTGCCTTTGAATCACAAATCCACAGTTGCAAAGAGCTCTAAGTTGTTTAATTGGGGTTGCAGTAGGAAAGAGAGAGAGAGAGAAGAAACAAGCACAAAATGAGGTAAAAAGGGCTATGAAAGCCCTCTTATACCTTGACGGTATGACGCCCAGGCCGCCATTAATGCGGTAGTTGGAGCGGGGGTGCGAGCCCAAAATAGTTCCACAAACCGATGGCCAAAAGGCCAACCAAGCCTTGTGATCCTAATGGGACTCATTAGGAGCGAGGGCCAAAGGAGAAAGAGGACCACCGGGGACCTGAGACCAAAAGGGCCCTGAGGTCAAAGTGTTGATCGGGGCCCGAGGTGCCAATCGGTCCACAACACTTGGTCCTGGGAACCAAGATGTGCCCGTGAATCTGAGAATCCATGAGCCAGGGTGTGAAATAACTCCTAGACCTCAACAAAGAAACTCAAAAACCTAAGTTTTTGAGGCAAAAACAAATAAGCCTCTTAGAAATTTAAGCAAGACGATGACACAAGATCATCAGAGGAATGACCCACAAGACAAAAATTGGCAAAAAGGGAAAAAAGTGGGGTTGCAATCTGTCTCAAGGATGGGGGTGGTTATGCAGGGCATAACACCTCCTACCATGCTCAAATAAAATAGAGGGCATTCTTTAAAATTTATAAAATTTATTTATTCTGCATCAAATGGTTCTAGTTACAAGAATCTACAATAAAATGGTGATCCTCTAAATTTGAAAATCTAGCAAGAGGAATTTTGAAGAAAGAAAAAAATCCCATTTCCTTCCTCTAAAACCCATGAGATTGATGTAGTGACAAGATAGGCATCAAAGGCTCGGGTATTCTATGAAATTTAAAAAAAAATACAAGAGTAAATTGGGAGAAATGGAGTGTTTGGGTAAAAGAGGGGCCTTTTTATATGCTTTTTATGTCCTTTCATAAACTTCTAGAATTCTTTAATTTGTTGTATAGTAAACTTCTAAAATATAGCTGGCTTGGCTTAAAATAGAGTGACGTAACGTTAAAATTTAATTTAACTTTTTAGATATGCATTTATGAGTAAAAATCTTGTTGAAAATTAAATTAATGTGAAGGTCTAAAATTTACTAAGTATAAATATTTTTAATTATTGATCTCTTGCTTTATAAAATTTACTTTATTTTAAGTTTAGGCTTGAGCATTAAAATATAAGTTTTATTTATTTAAATGTATAAATATTAGATTTTGATCAATGTTTGTAGGTCTAAACTATCATTTAAGTTGTCATAGAAAATGTGTGGATAAATTGTTATTTTATTTATTTGAAGTTTCATTTATTTATTTAAAGGGTGTGAAATCAACTTCCTACTAAATAGGGAAGAATAATTCTTATCGCTAATATAGGGATGTGCTTTAATTTAAGTATTATTTTATTTCACTTTTGTGAAACCAAATCCTTATAAAATAGCTAATGATTTATCATTTTATGGCTCATTTTAAGTGATGTGAATTTAGATGTGACTTAATTGTTAGGTGTGGACATGATTGTTTTGTTTACAAATTTTAAATATAAGAATATAAAATTAGAAAGCATTATTCAATTGGTAATTAATTAGAATGTTTAGATTGCAAATATTATTTAATTAATTAGTGAGTATTATAGTGTATAAATATAATTATTAATCAATTACTATTATTAACCTACTTACCCTTTGGAGAAATATTGTTAATATGAACTTTATTATAAATGTTCATTTCAATTTATTTATTTATTTATTGTAGTTTTTTATTTGATAAGAGAGAAACAAGGATCCCAACTCCTTACAACAATTTCCTTAAGGCAAGGGAAGATAGGCCCAAAACAACCAGAAACAACAGTCAAAAAATAAAGCCCAAAAGACAAAGCTACAACAAGGTTGTGAGGAACAATAACTACAACAAAAGACTAAACAATATCATAACCTCACCTAGCAGGTCATATACCCTTGGCCTAAGTGTGGGTCTAAGAAACATGCTTCAAAAGACCTTTCTTTCTTCTTTGGACAATTGTCCAAAAAACTTCATTATCTCCATCCACATAAATAGGAGATGTAGGAGGGGAGACTCACCAAAGCCCCAAAAGGGGACAATTCCTGGGGAGAGGAATGTTTGGCCAAGGAAGATAACCTTCGTGAAGTTGTCCTACAAATAGGAGATGACGTACCGGCAATAGCAACAACCCTAGTCATAGATGACACACCAACAACAGTAGCAATAGCAGCAACCCTAGGTGTAGATAGTGCATCAACAAAAGTAACAATAGAGGAGGGCCCTGCAACATATAGCATCCCAATAGCAGATGAACCTTGCAAACCAGTAACAAATTGCTCATGGCCATCACCAAGAACTGAAGTAACAACAAGCATCATGAGTGTGGGAGGAGCTTCCTTCATGACATTAGCAAGAGGCTCAGAAGCTTGTGAGACAAAAACATCATCACTAACATCCACTATAAGGTATTCCTATAGAGAATTATTCCACCAAGATGACGAACGTGAGACCTTAAAGCATGGGTAGTCCAATGCCAAATGACCCATATCGAAGTAGTGTCGGCAATGGAATGGGATGCTTTCATAATCCAAGGGTTGACACCAAGAACGATCAGTAACTTGGAAAACAACCACTGTCAGAAGAGACAGACAAATCCAATTCCAATAATATACAAGCATAGGTGGTGTGAGAGAAGAAAGTAGTGGCTTGATCTACCATGATAAAATGACCCACTGAGTTACCAATGCCTTTATAGCAAGAGTCACACTAGAAATGAAGAGACAGATTTGCTATATGAATCTAAAGTGGAAGTTGATTGAAAGATTTAGTGAGAGCGTTAAAAGTAAAAATCTAGGGCTTTAGTAGCAGTGCATGTTGTCCCCAAACCAAGAGCGACCATCAAAAATAGTACTTTGATTAGAGACCAAATTGAATGCGACTACAAAAAATCCTTTAGCACATGGGTAGATTTCAATTTTCCCATCTATAAGAGGGTACCACTGCTCAAAAATCCATATGTTTAGATCCTAAAGTCATGGTCAGAGTCTATTGAATCTGCATATCAATCCCTTCTTAGAAAAAAATACAACAGGGGGAGGTAGAGTAGAAGGTTTCACCTTACTCCCAATCATAGGAGCAACACAAATAATAGTAGGGACAACCCTCTTCTAAGGAGAAGAGACTCTAGAGTGCGAACAACATTAGAAAAAGAGTCAATCTCCAGATCTGTGGAAGTGGAACCCAAAATAGTATAATACACCCCACCATCAACAACAACAACAATAGAACTAGGTTACCCTATCACAGACGATGCACTAGTAAAAGAAAAAAAAACCTTGTCGTAGATGACGCACCAACAAAAGTAACATAACCAGCTAACACTATCATGGACGATGCACCAACAACAAAAAAACCTCCTGTCGTGGATAACACACCAACAATAGAAACCCTAGTCATGGATGACACACCAACAAAAACAACCCCAGTCACAGACAGTACACCAGTAGTAGAAAAACCCTCTTTCATGGATGGCACACCAACAATAGTAATGCCAGTCACAGATGGAACACTAGTTGCAGAAAAACCCTCTGTCACGAATGACGCACCAACAATAGCAACAACAAAGGAGGCCCATGCCATAGAAGGAATCCCAGCATCAAATAAACCCTACAAACCTGTAACAAATGACTCATGGTCAGGAAGAGGAGTGGGAGACATTTTAAAAAACTTGGTCTGTTATCAACCAGAATCATTTATTTATTGTAGTTAATTTATATTGTTTTAACAATGTAAATTAGTTACATAGTTGTTATTAAATTTATTCTTTTCTATGGATGAAATTTTAATTTGTCATATAAATTTAGTTGTAAAATGAGATAAAGAGGTATTTAATTAATTATTAATTAAATTAAAGCTAGATGTTTATTGAAAACTTAAAATTAAATTTGGGTTTAATTATTGCCTAGTCTCTCCAAGGTGTCAATGAGTTACCACTTTCACTTAAGAATGCAAGTAATGAAACTCTTATTAACATAGTGTTTCAAAAAAAAATTGATGCATTGTGTTATGCCCATTTGTACATTTGTGTACAAGTGGGCATGACAAATAACAACAGTAATTACTTGTTGAGAAATAGGGATAAAGGTCCTTTTACTCTTTTACTCCACATAATTCACAAAGACCTCTTGACCCTAATGCAAGTAATAATCTAGTTCTACCTAAAGGGCCCATGTAGAATACAACAACACTATCTACTAAGAAGACAACAAAGACTCCAAAAAGTGGTTATGATATCACTAAGGATCTCAAGAAATAGAGAGTGAAAATCAGTAGTGGGATCTTTTACATATGCTTGTATAGAAAGAGAATCTATTTCAATCACTTGAAGGCTATAAGGGTGCATCCACAAAAGGAAAAGCTTAGGTCACCTTTGAAGTGAAAGGTAATGAAAAGGAACAAACTCGTGTCAATGATGTTCATGTAGCCATTTTCAAAGAAAGAGTATAACTCTCTTGTTGATTTTGGCACTTTAGGAAATGTTATGCCCTTAGGGGTTTGTCAAAAGTTAGGCCTCACACCAACCAGATCCAATAGAAAAGTTACACAATGGGATAAAATAGAGGTGAATGAAATAGGTGACCTGAATAATGTACATATACAATGGGTCTTAGACCCTCATGTTCAATACTATATTGACATACAGGTAGTGGATATACTTAAAGGGTATGGTATGTTTTTGAGAAGAGATTGGTCCAAGTCACTAGATGGTTATTTTGCTACTAATTTTTCACACATATGGCTTCCTTGGAGAGATCAATTGAACTAGATTAGAATTGATAGGGAGCCAATAATGAAGCATTTGATAAAAAAAATGCAATGCCCCGAGTGAAATACTTTATAGAGAGACTGGCCTAGGAGTTTAGTTTTTAGAAAGGTATAGTGACAAAGATGAAATCATGATGACAAGCATGGGGTAGAAAAATAACATAATTGTAACATAGGTTAAAATTAATGATGAAAAGTCCTTAGTTCATAGTGGCAATCAACTGATAGATGTAGTTATTCACATAGAATTATTGCCTTATCCAAAAGATATTCATGAGTAGTTGATTTTTCATCTAGATCAAATCCAACAAGTCGATGATTTAGAGCAAAATAATCAGGGTCTAGCTATGATAGCATTCTAGGAAAAAATTTAGAATCTTTTCAAGAAGATAAGTGAAGATAAGAAGATTCTAGGAGATAAAGTTGAGTTGTTTGAACTTTTGCTCCCTAGTTGGTGTAGAATTCATATTGTAACTCATTTAGAGCTTTCTTGTGTATCATGTCTATTTATTTTTCGAGCAATCCTTGAAGTAGGATTGGACATGCAATATTTCCAAAGGGATTTTGAGAGTATATGTCATGAGAATAGTGAGGAAATCATCTGTACAATGTCAAAAGACACCATACAAACTAGTTTATTAGAGATAGAAGAGGTTATACAATAGAAACAACCAAAAGAAAATGAATTTTTGGCCTCCTCCACAATTGGTAAACATGAGACAATAATTATATGTGGACATTAAAATTTGAAGGATCTAAGTCTAAATAGGGTTGTGGTGTAAGTCTTGAATTAATTAACCCAAAAGTAAGGTCATTCTTGCAATATTATAGACTGCAATTCACTTGCACCAATAATGTAGTTGAGTATGAAGCCCTAGTCCATGGACCTTTTTTTCTCACAAGAAGAAAGTGAAATAGTTAGGTGTTTTTGGAGATTCAAATCTAGTTATTAGACAAGTCAATAAATAGTATGCATGCAATGATAAAAAATTGTCCAATTATTACAATAGGGTTTGGGATTTGATCAAAGATTTTGATGCCTTTAACATGCAATCTATTACTTAGGGAAATAATTATGTAGCAAATGCTCTAGTTGTGGCAACGAGTTCCCTAGAACTAGTTACAAAATCCAAGATCAAGAAATTCTTAGTGGAGTTAGTCTATATTCCTATTGTCCCAAATAATATCTCCAATTTCTAGGTATTGGATAATGATAGACATATTTTAGATTTCATTAAAAATTATAGTGCTGTTGAATCCTAGATCATAGATGAAGATGATAGAGAGGATTTTGAGATAGATGAGGAAGGAATCATGAATTTGAAAACCAATAGAATACCAAAAGGGATGATAGACCTAGAGAGGTTGTTTGACTTAAATAGAATCGGTAGAGATAAGAATATTCCAAATTCCAAAGGTGGAGAGTATGAACATTTTAATTTGGGAAATGAAAATGAGGTTAAGAATGCACTCCTAGGGAAGGATTTCATGCCAAAATAAAAATAGGAATAATAAATGCAGTCAAAGACTACTTTGAAATTATTGCATGGAGCTATGAAGATATAAAACATTTTGACACTTCCACTATGACTCACACTATTACATTAAAACCCAATGTTAAGACTTTCAAATAGAAACAGAGACCAATCAATCCCTTACTAGAACCATTAATTTTGAAGAAAGTGTAGAAAATTCTTCCTGTATCATTTTTCCAGTGAGACATTCAACTTGGGTAGCTAATCTT
Source organism: Cunninghamia lanceolata (assembly GCA_027924645.1). NCBI lineage: Eukaryota > Viridiplantae > Streptophyta > Pinopsida > Cupressales > Cupressaceae > Cunninghamia > Cunninghamia lanceolata. The sequence continues at coordinate 780,880 of BSBN01000814.1, forward strand.
GTCCCCATATAAAAGAAAAATGAAGAAATCAAGTTATGCATTAACTTCAAGAATCTAAATAGGGCTTTAGAGAAGGATAACTATCCTCTACCAAATCTTGATGAAGTATTGCAAATAGTAAATGGTTTCCAAATGATGTACTTCTCGGATGGATACTCTAGATATAATTAGGTTCTAGTGAGACATGAGGATAGGGTCAAAACTAATTTTACAACTAAGTGGTGAATATTTTCTTACAAAATAATGCCCTTTAGTATGACTAACACTAGAGAAACATTTTAGACATCTATTGATATCACATTCAAAGACCTGATTGGTAAATGTACATAATAATTTATATGGATGTTATGAAAATGTTTTTGAAGAAGAGGGGAGATCATGTACGAGATCTAATGAAGGTGTGATAGAGATGTAAAGATTATGGAATCTCCTTGAACCTAAAATAATGCATTTTTTGGGTGATAGATGGTAAGATCCTAGGCCACATCATTTTCGAAAGAGGTATTACCATTAACCTAGAGAGAATAAGTGATATATTGAAGATTCCACTACTTGACCTTGTGAATTGAATTCCTTCTTTGGTAAGATCAATTTTGTTTGTAAATTTATTATTAGATTTGTAGAGATTGTTAGACCTCTAAATGCTATGATCAAAAAAGAAGCTAAGATTGATTGGACCATGGAGACTCTAGTAGTGTTCAACATGATTAAAGAATCAATTGCCAAATCCCTTGTGTTAACTAGCCTAGATTATTCACAACCATTTTGCATTTATTCTTTTACTTTTCAACATTCATGTGTTGTTGTGTTAACAAAAAAAGGGAAAGAAAATAATGAGAAACCAATTGCTTTTATGAGTGTTCCATTTAAGGACATAGAGTTGAAGTACCAATAAAATGAGAAGCCATTTACACATTGGTAGGATTAGTAAAGAAATTTAGACACTATATCTTATGGAGTAGGGTGTTTTCCTTAGTACTTGATCAAACAATGAAGATGATGTTGATGTAGAATGAGTTGGCTAAAAGAACAGGGAAATGGATGATTACTTTACAAGAGTTTGATTTGGAGATTCACACAATGACGTTAGTTAGAGGATAATGATTGAGTAAAGCCATTGCAAAGGATGATAAGATATTTTGTTAGCAATATATAGTTAGTCCAATCACAGATGATGAATGGTATGCATATTTACTGTTTTATTTTTTGCACAATATATGCCATGATCATCTAAATTCCACTTAGAGGAGGGATTTACATCTCGAGAGTAATCAATTCGTGATCAAGTTAGGCATTATATATAGAAGGAATCATGAAGGAATATATCTAAGGTGCTTGAATAAAGAGGAGGCATCTCAAGTTTTGGAAAGCTTTGGAAAGTTTTGTATTGGTCACGGTTCTAGAGTTGCTACAACACATCAAATTATTAGGGTAGGGTATTACTAGCTAAATTATTTCAAAGATACACATGGTCATGTTAGGATTTGTCACATATGCCAAAATTCAACTCACAAAGAGAAGAATCTGGCCATGCCCTTACAACTAGTTGTTGAGGTTCATCCTTTCACCTAGTGGAGCCTTAATTTTATTAGCACAATTAACCTAAATTATTCTACAAGTCACAAATTCATACTTTAGCTATAAACTACTTCACATGGTAGATGGAGGATCAAGCATTCAAGAATTATACCACAGATGTTGTTATCAGATTCCTTGAGGAGCACATTATAACTAGGTTTAGAATGAATGTAGCTTTAGTATGTGACAATGGCCTTGCTTTATCTTCATTTCAAATTAGTGAATGGGACGTAATACTCAAATAGTCTTCCAATTATTATCCTCAAGGTAATGGGGTTGAAGGATCAACTAATAGGAATTTGATTAATGTCATTAAGAAATTATTAGACAAAAATCTAAGATACTGGCATATGTAATTGAAATTTGCTTTATGGGCTAATAGAATTAGAACCAAGGCTAACCTAGGCACCTCTCCCTATCATTTATTTTATGGCAGATATAGCATTCCCAATGAATCTTAATATCCCAACTTTTTAGTTTATGAGGGATTACCTAGAGAATGATGATAAGATAGAGGCCAAACTTTTATACCTATTACAACTAGAAGAAAAGAGGGATTCAACCCTAGAAAACTTTTTCAAACACCAAGGTATAGTAAAGAGATGGTTTGATAAGAGATCCAAGGTCAAGGATTTTCAAATTGCTAATTTAGTTCCACTGTGGGATAAATCTCATGAAAAGAAAGGAGATCGTGCTAAATTTGATAAATTATGGTTAGGTCCTTTCCGGATTGCTAAGTTATTTTAGATAAACTTTTAGATTGTGCACCTTTCCTGGTGAGGCTATCCCAATTCCCATCAATGGGTAATTCCTTGAGCATTACTTCCAAGTTTAGGGGATGCATTGTCTTTTCCCTTTTTTTATGTGCATACTTTAATTTTATATTTTTCTATTGTCTTATATACATAAAAACACAAACATATATATATATATATATATATATATATATATATATATATATATATATATATATATATATATATATATATATATATATATATATATAAAGTAGTACCTAGGGGTAGCTCCCTTTGTTTATAAAGATATATATATATATATATATATATATATATATAAAGTAGTACCTAGGGGTAGCTCCCTTTGTTTATAAAGGATTAAAATCCAAAAACCCTTATAGGAACAAGGTATATTAGATATTCAAATACTACATGTATATTAAGCCTTTTGTATATAGTGTATTGCTTTCTTGATCTCCTCCAATCTGGCAACCTGCAGAGGGGTAAGCAGGTCCTTGTTCTTTCTGACAATCTTCCAGAAGTCCTCAAATTTTCTTGTGGTGAGTCCCTCGAAAAAGGCATCAAAGCATCATCGCATCTTGGCATCTTTCTTGACTAACTTCCTGTTGAGAACCCCACCGATGTCCCTCTTTATGTGCTTTCTGTCATAGTTGGAGATGGCAGCGTAAGTTTTCTTGACCAGTTCCTCCTTTAGGTAGTAGTGGGCTATGGTTTTTACAGAGCCTTTGCACCTGATCATGTCCACATAAATGGTCAAAAAATCTCTAATAATATTGAAATCATGGACGTCACCAGCCGAGAGCCAAGCCACTCCAATGACTTCCATGATCGCTACCTTAATGGCATTGAGCTATCAAGACCTTTGGATATACATAAATTCAAGCCATCAATCATTACTTCAAGTTCAACATTCTTGTTTGTACCAAAGGGATGTGTTTAGAGGATGCAAAAATGAGGATTCCCTTGTCATTTCTGATTAAGCATCCTTTGCCTGCTACCTCAGGATTTTCTCGAGAGGCCCCGTCTATATTCATCTTCAATCTACCTCTGGGGGGTCGTCCATTTCGCCGCCTTCTGCATTTCACCTTTCTTATTTTGCTTCATGGAGTTGCTAAGATTACAAGATTAGTGGGGATTTTTAGAAGTTTCCATCTTTTTGTAATGCAATCATCCCATGATGTGTAGTCCTTAGTATTATCAATATGGCTATTTAGGAATTCTGAGATTCTAGTTTCAATTCTGCTGCAGACAACTTTCAATGTCATTGATTTGTCATTAAATATCCTTCGGTTCCTTTCCTTCCAAATGTGCTAGACTACCATTGATGGTGTGACTATCTAGATGGAGGCCATGTAGGGTTTTGCTTCATAATAGACCATCCTTTGAAGTGTTCTAGTAGGTTGTTGTGGAGGGGTCCTGACCATCCAATTTTTGCAATAAGCCATTCCCAACATTGGCATGCAAAAGGGCAATTAAGCAGAAGGTGGTATGTGGTTTCCTCACTTGACAAGTAGAGTGGGCATCAAGAGGGACCAAAAATGCCAATGGTTCTTAGATGATCTCCAATAAGAATTATTTTGTGCAGTGCCATCCAGGCAAAAGAACCTGCTTTCGGGAGGATATTTTTTTCCAACAAAGTGTGGAGGGCCAATCAGAGCTACCTGCTCTACATTCTTGGAGTAGGAAGCCCATTTTGATTGTATACCTGCCCAATTTTTCCCCTGTCCATATGATTTTGTCTTCTTGTTGGGTTAGAGAGATCTCCCTCTTAGATAGAACTTCCTTCAGTTTGGCTTTTGCGGTTTGGGATATTGGCGCACCATCAAAATTATGACAATGCCAACTAAAGTTATCCCTGTTACACTCTGTATAATCTGCTACTATGTCCCCCATTCTATCAGTTATGGTGTATTTGTAATTAGATATCTCTAGAAAAGAATCCAACACTGGCTCCCCATTCCAAGAGTCGAGCCAAAAATTTTCCTTTCGGCCATTGTGTATGCTCCAAGAAAGGTGGTGGCTCATCAAGAGATATCAACAAGACACCATGAATTGCCATTTATGGGATCTGCTGGGGGGGTTGGTGATTGTGAAGATCCTCTTTGGGGTGTTGGAGTCTAGGTATTTCTTTCAGAGGATCATACTCCATAAAGCTTTAGGATTCTCAAACATCCTCTAGACTAATTTGGCACCCAAAGCCAAATTTTGTTTTTCAATGCATCTTATACCTATGCCTCCCAATCCTTTAGGTTTTCTAGTAGTGTCCCAATGAATTAGAGGGATTCTTTTGACCTCAATTGATCCATCCCATAAGAATTTTTTCATTGAGCTATTGAAGTCCTAGGATGCTCGCTTCGTGAGTTGAATACAAGACATCATATAGATAGGAATCGTGGACAAGACTTCTTTTATCATCAAGATGTGACCAGCAAGTGTGAGCCACCTATCTTTCCAAATATATGACTTTGATTTACATGATTTAGTGGTGTCTTTCCACAATAAAGTTCTGATCTCCCCTTTAAACATAGGGACACCCAGGTATTTTCTTGGAAGGGATTAAGTCTTGAAGCCAAAAAAATTTGCAATTCTACGCTAGATAGCTTTCTCGACATTGAAAAATAAAATACTAGATTTTTCAAAAATGATTAATTAGCCCAAGAAGTGGGTGTACTGGTCTAGCATCCTTTTAATGATGCAGACAATCTCCATTTTTCAGCACCATAGAGGACCATATCATCCACAAACTGTTGGTGGGTGATGGGCGCTAGATCCTTGGCCACCTAAATGTTACACCATTCCCCACTATCATCTTTTGACTTTATAGTTCTACCTAGAGCCCCCTCCATAATCACAAACAAGAAAGGTGATAGTGGGTCACCCTATCTAAGTCTCCTGGAAGCCTAAAAAAAACCACATGGAGGGCCATTGACTAAGATTTAAAATCTAGTCGATGATATGCAAGAGAAAACTCAATCCAACCATGGTCATCCAAAACCAAAATCTTTCAATACGCACATAAGAAATAGCTAGATGACCCTATCATAAGCTTTACTAACATCAAGCTTAATGATCATGCTTTTTTGGTTTGTGTAATGTCCCTTACTTGACACATGGTTAGTCCATCATGGAGTTCCTGTGGGCTAGCAATTTTGGTTAGGCAACTGTGATTAATTGGCTCTGGAGGTCTTTGTCAGTGTTGGAGTTGTGGTTCGCATTCATTGGATCCAGTTGGCACCTCATGATTGGCTCAGGGGGCTCTTGGTTGTTACTTACTATTTTTAGTAAGTCCAGATTCTGTGTCGGTTCAAGATTTTCAGAGTTGGATCAGATGCGTTTCGTCGAGACCTTTCCGGTGAGCTAAAGATCATTGATTTCTAACACCGTCTTCGTATTCATTTTAAAGTTCGAAGATTTATTAATGTTATATTAATATGGACTTTATTATAAATAATGGAAAAGTGAAGTTTAATGAAATAAAGACCTTGGTGGATGTCTTGACCTTGGGCGCCCATCCCTAGGAGACTCAAAGTGAAATTAAAATGTTATTTTCCCTCCTAATTGCCCAATGCCCATCTTGGAGGGAGATAAAAGGTCTTTTGGAGCTCATTTGAGGTTTATGCTATGTTTATGATATTTCTTGTGAGAGCTCTACTAGGGTTTCTGGAGTTTGTGTATTCGAACCAAGCTTTTGGAGACGAAAACCTCCATTAGTGACGGTATTCCACAGGTGTGAAAGATCACCCAATGGTGCCATTGTGAGTGGATGCATCCAGCATTCGCATTTATGTTTCATTGAGGATTTCATGAGGGTTTGTGGAGATTATTGTTTGCATTCTTAGGAGTTTGACGTTTCAGCTGATAACCTCAGAGATACAACAGATTTTAGAGGAGTCTTGGGGGAGTTTGCTATTGGCCGTACTTTCCCCTTGCTGGCCATACATTCCAGCTTGGTCATACCATGTGTAGGGGGCGTTTGGAGAGTGGAGACTTCATTGTTTCTCTTCCTTCTTTGGTGTGAGGGTTTATTATGATGGTGTAGCAATATTAGAGGAGTGCAAACCTAATTAGCATATATTTCTTGATGTCCATTGTTGGCTGGGTCGTACATTCCTTCTTGGAGGGCGTGGGGTCTATGAGGACTCAACATACTCTTCTAGCAGCTAGTATATTTCCATATTTTGGATGAGTTAGAGCTTATTTTCATTACTGAGACATTTGTATTGCATCTCTTACATTTTCTTGGGAGATTGGAGTGATTCCAACCATACCCACTTGCTGGTCCATTTTTGGCGATTGTACCAAGTTGCATATTTTCATATGGGTATGTGATAGTAATTGATTTCTGGCTATTCTACTATCTAGGTTGTCATTAGTTTCTTCAGATTCATTGTATATTTTCTAGGTTTTCTATTATATGCAATATATTGTGTGCTCTAGCACCACATCTGCAGGAAAACATAAAACCCCTTCTGCATCTTTTGTCTATCTGAAAGAACACACAAAATCTAATAAAAATCACACAATAAAGATCATTAAAAAATACAAACAGGCACGGCACATTACAGCTTGTGACTCCAATCGAATGTATAAGCTCATGTGCTATAACAATTCCATGTGTTATCGATCTTCCCGAAGTGAAGCCACTCTGCTCAATGGAGATGATATCAGGAACAACACCTCTAATGCACTTTGCAATGACTTTTGAAATGATTTTATATAGGGTGTTGCATAGGGAGATTGGTCTGTAGTCAGAGAAAGATGAGCAATATTCCTTTTTCAGGATGAGCATGATATTAGTATTATTTAGGTCCTTGAAAATCTTCTTTGACTTGCGTGAGTCCTCCACCACCCCCTAAACCTCTTTTCCAACAATTTCCTAGAATTTATGGTAAAAGAGGGTAGGAAAGTTGTCAGGCCTTGGGGCCTTGTCTAGGTACATCTAAAATATGGTTTCTTTAACTTCTTTCATAACTAGGGCATTGAGTCTATGATTATCTTCATCCTTCAAGATGGTCAGGATAGAATTGAACAAATCATCCATGTTTCTGACATCATGAGCCCCATTGGTGGCAAGTAGATTTTGAAAGTGTGTAACAATGAGTTGTTGAATCTCTTCTGGTTCTATGGTACATGAACCATCATCCCGATTTGTAGAGGCAATCCAATTTCTGCATCTTTGAACTTTGGTTGAGTTGTGAAAGAATTTGATGTTGGAACCACCTTCTGCCAACCATGTTTCTCTTGATTTGGACTTCCAAAATATCTCATCCCTTGCCAGGATCTCAGCATCATTTGCCAATAGATCTTTCTCCCTGTCATAGTCTTTTTGGAACATCCCATGTACAATGACTTCTTCATTAAGGTTTTCCAATTCATCCTCAATCCTTCATTTTTCTTCAAATATGTTCTTGAAAACATCACAATTCCATTCTTTCAATTTTAATTTTAGGTGTCCCAACTTCTTTGTGAATCAAAACATCTTAGAACCATGCATTGGATTAGCTTCCCTCCACCATTCTCTAATTCTATCTGCAAGCTCGAGATCTCTCAACCACATTCTTTCAAATTTGAATGGGAAGAGGATATAGGGGTAATCCTTAATCAGGGAAAGTAGATCAGACAATGGTTGGAGACTAAAACGGGAAGAATGGTGGATTCCATTAGAATATTCAGATTGTGCCAAGATAGGGAGTGGAGGAACCTATTGAGACATTTGACAATGCTATTAAAACCATCTCTCCTGTTAGTCTAGGTGAACTGCCCCACTTTTGGTATGATGTCAAGAAATCCTGTGTCTGCAACAAACTATTGGAGTAGAATTTGAGGTTGTGAGGGGAAAAAAGCATCCCCCTTTCTTTTCATCACAATGTAGAATCACATTTACTTCACCTCCAAGGATGACATGTTCATTGGGTAGGGATTGTAGAAAGCCACGAAGATCATCCCATACTTTGGCTTTCTCCATAGTTTTTGTAGGATCATAAATATTGATTAAAACAAAATCCAGATTCGATGAAAATTTTCTTACCCAAATAGCCATCCAAAATCGTGAAGAGTACAAGGACTCAAAAAATAATTTGTTGGCAAGCCAGAGACATCCAATTCCCTCAACTGAGCTAACTGCACCTTCAAACAATGCAGGATCACATTTAGATCACCTCCAAGGATGATTGTTCATTGGGGATGGATTGTAGAAAGCCACAAAGATCATCCCATACTTTGGCTTTATCCATAGTTTTTATAAAACCATAAACATTGATTAAAACAAAATATAGATTTGATGAAAATTTTCTTACCTGAATAGCCATCCAAAATTGTGAAGATTAAAAGAACTTGAAAAATAATCTGTTGGCAAGCCAGAGACATCCAATTCCCTCGATTGAGCCAATTGTACCTTCAAAAAAACCTTCACATCCTTTGTAGTGTTTTTTAAATAGCAAAGCCTCATCCAAGCTCAATTTAGTCTCCTGAAGAAAAATTAAGTCTGCTCACATGTGGTCAAAATGGCTCTTGACCACACATCTTTTGTTAGGGGCATTGAGGTTCCTAACATTCCAAGTAATGATCCTCATTTCTTGCTAAGGGACTCGGGGTTTCCTCCCTTAGATCTCAGAAGATAAGTGTTTATTGAGGATTGTCCTTTGGCCATTGCTATCTCCTCTCGCTTCTACATGTTTGTTTTACGACCTTTCCTTTTCTCCATTCCAATTTCCACTTTCCAGATCTATGAGGTTGTTTGGCCTATTGTTTGGATATTAATTGATCCAAACTCATCCATATCCTCATTTTCTGAGTCCAACCAATCCTTTTCTTCTTCATCATGTGAATCCTATGGGGGATGATATTCATATGGGATGATTGCCAAGGCTATGTTCACTAGAGTTGAAACCTCTAAGGAATTGTCCAATGGGGCATCCATTGTTTCAGTTTCTATCTGATGATAATTCGCCTTGTTTGGATTTGAGCCCACTAGTTCCATCTTTAATTTTTCCACCCATCTTTTCTCTTTTATGGATTCTTCCTGCCCAGGGTAGTTCTTCTTCATGTGTTATCTTCTCTTACATGAGAGCCAGTAGGCTTTAAAGGATTCCACCTCCACTTGTTGTTTTTAGGCCCTTACCAAAGTAGAAAGTTGTATTTAGTGTGGAATTGCCTTTATGTATGGGGTAAAAGCACAAAGTTGTGTCACACTTTGGGCCAACAAAACAATTTAGAGCGAGTCGTTTTCAAGTGAGTCAATCTGGGGGCGAGATTGTTTCACCCAAATACATGTAGCCACTGTGTGGCGCATATGTGGCAAGCTATTTTCAAGTGAGTTGATCTGGGGGTGAGATTGTTTTGCCCAAAATCATGCTATTAAAAAAAAAAAGAAATTGCCACATTTCACGGTGACCATTTTCTGATAGCGATAATGACCTAGGGTTTGAAAGTTTTTCGTTCGAAGGGCATTCCCACCACCTTTTGCAATAGTCTCATCACCTTGAACTAGGTATGCCATCTTCACCTTGGCATGCATTTTCTGTCAAACATTTTGTATGGCACGATGTACAGATATTCACCTTGGCATTTTCTATCAAACATTTTGTATGGCACGATGTATAGTTCAGTGTTTGAAATAAACCTGCACCTTATATGATTGTATGCAAGTAAAATGGGTTTGTAAAACTTCATCCACACAATATAAGCTAAAAAAATATATCAAAATTTGAAATCATTCTAGAGAGAATTTGTGCATAAATTCTTCTTTATTGAATTTTGTGCATAAGTTTTTATCAAGGTTGTGGTGATGGAAACTTAATCACAATTTGAAACCATTCAAGAAAGAATTTGTGCATAAGTTATTGGAAAGGTTGTGGCACAATCAGAAGTAGCAAGTGGCTGATGGTTGCTGGGTGGGAGTCAGTTCACACATAAAATAGGTCAAATTAAGTGCTACAGCAATGCAAGACATGCACTTTTATCCCTTATAAGGTTATCCATTCAAATTTGCCCATCAAATGCTAGGGAACATGGCTTAAATACTATGACAATTATCTATTCAATATTGCCTTTAAAATACTATGACATACCTTAGTATAAATAGATTATATAAATAACCAAAAATATATAACATAATCCCATATAAATTTTGACAATTTGTCCAAAATCTCTCCTTTCATATGATACAGTCTTTTTAAAATTTTGATTGTATTTTACGGTAAAAATGCCTAAATACAACTAAAAATAGGTCAAATCGAGTGGTTGATGGCTACTGGGTGGGAGTCAGTTCACACATAAAATAGGTCAAATCAAGTGCTACAGCAATGTAGGACATGCACTTTTATCCCTTGTAAGGTTATCCATTCAAATTTGCCCATCAAATGCTAGGGAATAACATGGTTAAAGAAGGAAACAACATACACTAGATCTATGTAAGCCTATTTTAGAAATTTTAAAGCAAATGCAATTGGCTGGTGTAAAGCCAAATTCCACAACCTTTGCCAGCATCCTTCCTCACGTCCATCAATACATCTAGGAATCTGAATGGATATGAGGGAGTTAACAGAGTCACACCTACCTTATACCATGACGCAATAGGAAACTACAAGGAACATCAAATTTCATCCACACAATATAAGATAAAAAAAATATCAAAATTTGAAATCATTCCAGAGAGAATTTGTGCATAAATTCTTCTTTATTGAATTTTGTGCATAAGTTTTTATCAAGGTTGTGGTGATAGAAAATTAATCACAATTTGAAACCATTCAAGAAAGAATTTGTGCATAAGTTATTGGAAAGGTTGTGGTGATCAAAAGTAGCAAGTGGCTGATGGCTGCTGGGTGGGAGTCAATTCACACATAAAACAGGTCAAATCAAGTGCTACAGCAATGCATGACATGCACTTTTATCCCTTGTAAGGTTATCCATTCAAATTCTCCCATCAAATGCTAGGGAATAACATGGTTAAAGAGGAAACAACATACACTAGATCTATGTAAGCCTATTTTAGAAATTTTAAAGCAAATGCAATTAGCTAGTGTAAAGACAAATTCCACAACCTTTGCCAGCATCCTCCCTCATATCCATCCATACATCTATGAATCTGAATGGATATGAGGGAGTTAACAGAGCCACACCTACCCTATACAAGGCTTAAATTTGACAGTTGTATAGCTATGTTTAGCCATTTTTGCTGTAAAATACAATCAAAATTTTAAAAAGACTGTATCATATGAAACGAAAGATTTTGGACAAACTGTCAAAATTTACATAGAATTATGCTGATATATATATATATATATATATATATATATATATATATATATATATCTAATTTTTATATAATCTACTTATACTAAGATATGTCATAGTATTTTAAAGGCAACATTGAATAGATAACTGTCATAAAAAAATTGCTTGATAGGCAAGGTCGACTGTTAAATTTAAGCCCTGACCCTATACCATGACGCAATAGGAAACTACAAGGAACATCAAATTTCATCCACACAATATAAGCTAAAAAAAATATCAAAATTTGAAATCATTCCAGAGAGAATTTGTGCATAAATTCTTCTTTATTAAATTTTGTGCATAAGTTTTTATCAAGGTTGTGGTGATGGAAAATTAATCACAATTTGAAACCATTCAAGAAATAATTTGTGCATAAGTTATTGGAAAGGTTGTGGTGATCAGAAGTAGCAAGTGGCTAATGGCTGCTGGGTGGGAGTCAGTTCACACATAAAACAGGTCAAATCAAGTGCTACAGCAATGCAGGACATGTACTTTTATCCCTTGTAAGGTTATCCATTCAAATTTTCCCATCAAATGCTAGGGAATAACATGGTTAAAGAAGGAAACAACATACACTAGATATATATACATATATAATACTCTAGAATGTTAAATATAGTCTGCCTTTTCTACATTGTCGAATACTTTTTTTCTAGATTGGAAATATACCTTCTTATGACTCCAACTACTATAGGATAAAATCTGATTTATATGAATTATGATAAAATCTTATTTATATAAATTCCTATATGGATGTCATGTCAATATGCTACATGCTACATGTGACCTTAAATTTAGATTTTCTATGCATTCCTAGTTCTGTGTTTTATGGTTGATTCAGATTTGGTTGATAGGCCTATTATTTATGTATTTGCAAGCATCTAAGGTACAGGTTTATTTGAGAAGCATGTGCGCATTTATAGCATGGATTTTTTAAAGATGTACGTAGTAGTTGGAAAATTTATATGCAGGTTTATTTACATCGTGACATACAATATGTTTGACAGAAAATTTAATTATCATACTGCAGATAAATTTAGGTCCACATTGATGACCAATCATCACATCAATCACATCAGTCAGGTCAACCTAACGATAGTGATAATTCTACATTATATGTTTAGACCATTTAGAGGTTTCAAAGAGCTTTGGATGAACTAAATAGTTCTATTCTTAATACACCAAACCTGTCAGGTAGAGACATGTTGGTTAGGATTAGGGATGAGATCACACGTATGATCCAAGTTGTTCGATCATACAATCCCTATGATGACATTAGTGTTGACAAGTTTTATGCATCACTTTCTTAGAGTGTTGTCAGCTAGGAGAAATGTCCATCTATTTCTAGGTTGGTTTCAGTAGATAATGTTCTCAGCATGTTCCCTTCTTATAGGGGAAAAGAGAGAATGAGAGGCTATTCTCCCACCAAGTGTGTGAGTGCAGTTGTCGGTCCTTTCATCTATCCTAGGTTTTTGGTAGCTCATCACAAATGGCCAAACAATGATGAGTTGCCATTGTATTTTTGCAAACAATTATATGTAGAGTTCCATTTAGATTTATCTGTCGATTATACATCTTTCCCTAAACATGTTGGTCAGGGGAAAGGGAGGTTTGTAGAGAGACCTGAGTATAGAAGAGTAGATGTGCCACCTCTTTAGAACAAGAGGTCCTTAGTTGGCCCACATCTTTTGGTTCTTCCAAAACATTTGGAACTAGCAAATATTGCCCAACTAGGATTGACCCCCTCGAGACGCATGTTTTTTGAGAGCATGGTGACTATTGCCATTGAGGTTGATCAGTTGTCATCTGATCATTTTGGCAGGTATTTGTTACACCTGAGAATTGACATTCCATCCACTGAGGCCACATCGACCAGCTGTTCAGATCATTACACTTATGCTAATATACCATCGCCACATGATGTGGCACAGATTAGTGGAGAGAGTACTTTGTGGAATATGACTAGATGCCTGGCTAGTGATTTATTAGATTCATACTAGTTCATCAATGATCAGTATGGGATCCCACTTGATGCTATATCCTCACATCTCGAGTGATATTTTGGTAGATAGAGGAGCCATGGTGAGTTAGGTTCACAAGGTTTGGGGGCACATCAAGATGTTCTAGTTGGTCCTATAAGCTCCGCCCCTCCACATGTTCTAGTTGGTCCTGAGGTTGAGATTATTGCACATGATGTTATGGGAGGTGAGTATAGCATGCTTCTTTTCAGCACTGAGACTACACCATCTACACGTGTATCATTGTCTCTCCATGATTCTGACCTCAGTGGGATTGGGAGGGCCTTTACTGGTGCAGTTGAGGTACAATTTATTTAAAAATTATAATCTAAATTCATAAATTATATATTTAAAAATATTAAGTTCAATTTTAAATAAAATCACATACATTGAAGCTCTAACTCTTGATTGCAATCTTAAATGTACATGTGTATTAGACACAAGCTACTGTTTTACAACCTGGATATGGAGATTTGCATCATGTTGGCGATCCTAGTCATCATCATGAGGTATTTAAAACTAGGTCTATATATCACATGTACATATAAGTTTGATTTAAGTGTACACACACACACACATATCAAGTTAACTTTCTACATATAGACATCAAGTGTACAAGTTTTCTAACTAAATACACATATGCTTATATATTGTATGAACACATGTCATATATAGGTTGCAGGATCAGGTCATGCTTCTATTGAGACTCCTCTACATGATGCAGATCATGTATGTCAGGTAATTTAGATTTATCAAGTATTATTTATTTATTTAAAATCAAAACAAATTATATTTGTACATGTATATATATAGAATTTGAAAATTTTATGGTGTTTCATGTGCAAACCCCAACCCACAACTCAGTACAGTGCTCGGGTCACGGATCAATCGAGGGCTCCAATCAAGGATCAGGATGTCACAGCTTGAGACATAGCTTGAGATAGAGAGAGGCTCAATCCACTAGTAGAGTGAGACATTTATGAGTTGTTATTATGAATCAGATGTTTTATATTTACAATACATTTGGACATTATGACTTACATGTTATTATATTTTATCTAGACACTTTTATGAGTCACATGAACTTTTATATCTAGACGTTATTATGAGTCACATGTTTTATATTTGGAAATTATATGTACACTTATGTTTTATATCTTAAAGACATTCTTATTATGAGTCACATGCTTTATATTTACATTTCAAAATTTATATTATGAGTTACATGCTTTATATTAATTATTTGGACATTTGGATGTCCATTGTTTATTTTGTGAAGAAATTTAATTACTTTCCCCTTTATGAATAAATTTAATGCATTGATGTAATATAGATATAATTTCTTGGTATTATTCAATCCAAGGATAACCAGGTGCCATGTTTAATCTACTTGACATAATGTTTTCAATGGTTGAATAGGTATCAAAGTAATCACATTGTCCCCTAAAATAGAAGATTAAGTTCACAATATTTCACATGAAAAAATAAATCTATAAATGATGCATAATGTTTGTGTGAATGGGAAAAGGTAAAATAATTATTTTTATGTGGTAAATTATTTTCAATTACCTACCCTAATGTTCCACTATAAATCTAACATAAAAAGAGTTTTATTTAGTTAAAGCAAACATAAGTAACTACTATACCCAATAAGTTAGTGTTATTTTTCCTTTTATCTAAATTTCTAAATGTGTCCTAATTAGTCTATATTCCTAATCTAAAATAAGATTAATTTGGGAAATAGAAAATGAATATAGGAAGATATCTAAGCAAATGAAGTAGTACATATTTAAACCTAGTAAAATTAGAAACTACCTAGAATTTAGCTAAAGTTGCTAGATTTAACAAACTTAAATTATTTTTAAAAACCATAAATCCAACAAAATATATCTACTAATAAATATCCTTTATCCTCTACATATCCAAATAAGTCTTGAAAGTGACTTGTCACACAAGTTCACTCTTTATTTGTCATTTTTATTTTTATTTTGTAAGTTGCTTGAACTCCTCTATGTTTTGCTAGATTTACAAAATGATAAATTGTGACTCGCTAATGCTTAAAAAATATTTGTTATTTGATTGGTGACCTCAACTTCCCAATCACACCCCAAAACAAGAACATTAGGACTTTCAAGCAAATAAGAATTTTTTACAAATTGATTTTAGGATTTATTTCTTAACTCAAAATATAAAGTGGGATTTTAGAGACATAAGGCATCTTTTTAGTTATTACAAACTTATTCCCAATTTCTAGTTCTTGGCAGTGAATTACAAAGGAGGATTTTGGTGGTAATTTGTAAAAGTGTAAATTTATAGTTAAAATTGCATATTAGTTCTACACCTCTATTTCCATCTTGAAGTGGAACTTTAGAACAATCATGCAATCCATCAAAATTGAAATTTTTCAGTTAATCTCCACACTTATAACAATTGATCATTTAATGCAACTTTTCCCACGTGTATGCAAGAACCTATATATATCATGTCACATTATCATTTTCAATACTTGATTTATCAATTAAACTCATATAAAGTTGAAGAGAGTTTAGTATGCTGAAAAATGAGCCCATTGTTGTGAAATATATGCCTCCATTGTGTTGAATTGAACCCCTTCAAAGGTTATTTATCAACTTTAGAGATCAATTGAATACTTTTAGACAAATTATACTAATCTTGGGCTTGGGAGTCATTATTGGTTTACTATGATGTCATTACCACATAGTTCAAGGTGTTTCAATTGTTTGTTGAAGAGATTGTCCAGTGTTAGTGTCATTTGAAGCTATGTAGCCTTGTTACTTGGTTATATCAAGTTGAACAGAGTTTAGTATGATTGAAAAATGAGCCCATTGTTGTGAAATATGCCTCCATTGTGTTGAATTGAACCCCTTCAAAGGCTATTTATCAACTTTAGAGATCACTTGAATACTTTTAGACAAATTATACTAATCTTGGGCTTGGGAGTCATTATTGGTTTACTATGATGTCATTCCCACATAGTTCAAGGTGTTTCAATTGTTTGTTGAAGAGATTGTCTAGTGTTAGTGCCATTTGAAGTTGTGTAGCCTTGTTACTTGGTCATATCAAGTTAAACAGAGTTTAGTATGGTTGAAAAATGGTTGAAATATGTACATGTTTGTTAAGTTTGAGACCCCTACATGATAAGGATACAAAAAAAAAGAGCTTCCTTTAGCTTCGAGAAATATTTATTCTGTACTGACAAGGCCAACCACGTGAAGGTGGAAGCTCAGTGGCCTCACCTAAGACCTAAGACACCTAATACCTAACACACCTAAAACCTAAGACCTAAGACCTAGAACACAACTAAGACCTAAAAGCCACCTTTAAGACACTTAAGACATACATTAAGACACCTAAGACCTTTAAGACACTTTTAAGACATACACTAAGACACCTAAGACCTTTAAGACACTTAGAAGACATACCTACTTAACACAATTAAGACACCTAGACACCTAAGTATTAAAACACCTAAGAAACCTAAGACCTATAAGACACCATAGTACACCTCTAAAACACCTAATAATTAAGACATATCTAAGACACCTAAGGAACTTAAGACATACAGTAAGACACCTAAGACCTTTAAGACACTTAATTAGCATATCTACTTGACACATTTAAGACACCTAGACACCTAAGACACCTAAAACACCTAAGAAAGGTCTAAGATGCCTAATCTACCTTTAAGACACTTAAGACATATATCTAAGACAGGTAAGACCTAAGATAGGTCTAGAAGACATATTTAAGACACATTTAAGAACCTAGACACCTAAGACCTAAAACACCTAAGAAACTGTAAGACCTTTAAGACACCTCTAGACACCTAAGACATCTAAGACTATCTATATATAGTTTAGAAATCATACCTGCACAACGTGAAGTTCAATTTTATAACTTGAAATCCTTATAGGCATAGACCTACATAATTGCAAAAACAAAAATATGTGTAAATAAATTTATAGTTCATTTGTAGATTGATCATGTTTGATTATAATAAAATTTGAACTAAGAACCATTGAAATTAAAATTTGAAAGGAAAGAACTATCAAGAATCATGTACATTTTAAAATAAATCAATAATCAATTGACAATTCAAGTGTGCATATACCTTCATACCATGTATCAATTGGTTCAACTTGCTCTTCAATAATGTAGTTAGAGCTCTTGGTACATATAATCTGTATCTTCTCTATCTTTTATTATCTCTAAAATCTTTTCGTGATCTTCAATAGACCACCTCCACTTTTGTTGGCCACGTCCTTTTTTTGTAAAGTTTCCAAACTTAATCTTGTTGCTATAACTAAGTGACTGTACTGTAGAACCTTTTGTCCAGGCATATAATCAATAGATATAATACCATTTTTATCTATCTTTACTTGTTGATAATAGGTGCCTTCAACAACAACTGATCCAATGGGATATGATTGTCTATCATCATCTGTCATTGATTCTAACAATTTTGACTTTGCTTGTGTGCATCTTAGTAGATAGTAATCTACACCTTCTGTATTGTCAGGATCTGCAACCATAGCAAAATGTCTCCTATACACACCACAAGTAAACATGTTTGTACATTTGAGTTGAACAAAGTAAATCAAATGTTCAAAACTTTATTACAATCTAGAATATAAATCAATTATGTAACTTACCTATAACAACTAAATCTTATACATGTTCGTAATTAGCTGAATATATAGGATCATATACATCTACAATGTCACTATCTTCAAAAGGAGGCATTGATACTATTTGTTTCATTTCCCATTGTGAAACATATACATCCCTTACATTTGGACATTGTAGAATATTTGCATTGTTCTTAATGCAATCAACACATAAATAGGATTTTTCTCTCACTTGAATAGTAAGAGGCTTGCTATGTCCTGTAGTCATGACTTGATGCAAACTTCTAACACCATTAATTGCTTGACAGTTATATGGATTCGATCAATCAATATCTGCACGTATGAACAAATTCTTGAGCATCTCATTTAAAACTAAAATTCAATTAAATCACGTGTACTTCAATTTAAATATTAAAGTTTTCAAATAACATAAATTCAATTAACATACCTTTAACTTCCCAAAAAATAGTATTTGTTGTATATTGAGTCATAGGCACCAAAATGGCTTTTGCACCATTCAACAATTTGATTTGCATTTTGTATGGTGTTACCTGCAATTTCATGTTGGTGAAGTGCCTAGGTAAGAGGTAAGAATTTAAAAAAGTTCACATGTACATCCAACTATTACAATACATGTAGATCAATTACATAAATCATTGTAGAAGTATTCAACAATTTTAAATTTTGTAAATTTCGTATCTAGTACATTACTTGCAAGTTCATATTGGCGAAGCACGCTTTACACACACTCTTGCTCCATCATGCTCTCCTTTTCCATGTCCACTCTCAAAAAAATCCACAAAAACTTTATGCTAGATTTAGTATGTTGTTGCGTTAACCAATTAAATGCTTTTACAGACTTAAATTGTCCTGTATAAATAGTTATATATAAACAACGATTTGAAAACCAAAAATTAGTTAAAAATTCAAGTCTTAAAATTTTATAAATTTTTAAATTAAAAATTAAAAAATAGTAATAAAATCAACACTTACCAGTACATCCATCAGACCAAATCCAATGTTGTAATGCATTAATGCCACGTTGTCTCAAATCTTCAAAAAACATTCGAAAGCAATGTGCTACATAACTTCTATCATGACCCATATCATCACTGATATAAAAGTAAACCTCCTTGATAATAATTCATTCATCTTCGGTACTCTCTACCTCGTCTACAAATAACTCAGCATGTCTATAGCAAACTTGTACAAAGATTGCGACTTGCTTTGAATGATAATATTGACTTTGAATCTCATTTTGAGGACTAAATGTATAATTTTCAGAAAAATCTACAATAGAGAGAATACAACCGAGTGGAAAACAATCCTTTGAGTCACGAAATTGCTTAGCCTACCATCTTGTGCCATAACAATGTTAGATATGTGGGTATACAATGTTATAAAATTTGTTCATAAACATGTTGCAGGGCAATTCACTCTCTCAAAACATTTTTTTTGGATTCAGCTCCTGACTTCGTTGAATATTTCTCATATTCAAATCTCTTCCAAACAACTGACATTGAATGATCAATATTATCAAATGGTAAAAATTTTGTCAAATTTCTATAATCTACACATATATTTATTATACACCGTACATTGAATTCATCTGAATCTTCTGATTTTTCACATAAGATAGACTTCACAAATTGTGTTGTACTTCCAGGGATGGCTACATTTGGATTAACTATTTCCATAAGATTTTTATATGACTATAGGTGTAGATGAAATTCAACATGATTTTGACAGCAACAAGTTTCACGTACTTTATTTATACGTACAAAACTTGGTCGTAAATTCTCAAACATCCTTTGAGAAATCTTCACTTGTGAAAATTCTTTCTTAAATGCTTCAAAAAATTTACACTGTGTTGTATCTATAAAATACTTTGGATGAGCAATTTTTTTACCATCTTCGTCTTTTATTTGTATAGTGTCCCTTCTATTGGAAGAAACACGGGAGTGATTGGTCCAATATCCAATTACTTTTTGTTTTACATCTTCTAAAATTCTATCTCTCTGAGGGACTCGACAAATATTTACCTAATTATTTTCAATGTTTTTATCTAATCTGTTTCTCTTCTTGATATATCTTTGAACAGTTCTCCTAGATACATTTACTAATTGGGCAATTGCTTTAACTTATCTTCTATGTGATAATTTCTTACTAGAAATTATAGTCATCAATGCTCTACATGCAACACTTAAATCAGAACGTCGACTCTTGGTTTGAATAGAATCTGATGTTGTTTGCAAGTTTTCAATTACTATTTGATTTACTAAATTTGAAGATTTTTTCTTGTTATCAACTCCTAACAACTCCAAAATAGGGGTCATTTCTTTTCACATAAATAACTTTGCACATAATTGTGCTCTTCCAATTAGAGATTTATCTTCAAAAAATTCTTCCCAAATTCTTTTAGAGTGCAATTTTATTGTGCTTTCAGGTACAACATATGTTTAAGTGAAATGTTTTTGAAAAGAGCATCCTCATCCATCTCCATAAGATTTTTCATTCCATGCAAAAAATTTCTATCACTACTGCCAATTTCATCTTGTACTTGTTCATTAACATGCCCTTCAACTTGTTCATCAATAATTTCAATGGGTTGTTCTTGACTAGATGTTCCTAGGGTTTTTTCATCTCTTTTTCAGTCACACAACCTTGATCTAGTTCTTTTATTCCCCATCAAAAATTGTTTGTTTTAATTCACCTACACACATATACATCCTAATAAATAACTCATGAAGTTCAATTTCTACATGGTAAAATGAGTAAATAAGTTGGGAATCATGTTACATACCTTGAAAATTTGTAGCCTCTCTTGCCAAAAAAACTCTTTTTGTGTGGTTTCTCCAAATGCTTGAATTGAAAAAAATTAAAAATATATTTTTTAGCATCTATTGTGAAAAATTCTGCTTCTTCTATTTTCTCCTTGATGCTTGAATTGAGAAAAAACATAAAAAAAGAAGCCATATATATATATATATATATATATATATATATATATATATATATATATATATATAAGTTTAAAAAGAAAAAAAAAACCATCGACCGGTCGTGGTCGCTTGAATTATCTGATTTCGGGCGAGTCGATCTCGCCCCCAAATTGATCTGGGCCAGTCAATCTCGCCCCCAAATCGATTCACCCAAAATCGTCTATGTGGCATCTTACATGGTAGCCACCTCCTCATTTTCTAGGGTTTTCTTAAATTCTCAACTTAAACTGAATATTTCTTTAATCAGAATGGATTATTTCAAAAATAAAAAAATATCCTTTTGTAGAGCTCTGAGTCTAGAATCCAAATATGATTTTTTTAATAATTTGATTAGTTTTAATATGTTTTTTTTTAATTATTTCAAGTAGTTTGTTAAAATCAGAGATGACACTAATTAAAAATTAAATAAAATATCAAAACACATCCAAAAGTTTTCAAAATTATATGGTGCACTAGAGGAAAGAGTCCTCTCCAAAAGGGTATAATTGGTTTTGTGAAAATGATAAAAAAAAATTATACAAAAGTTGACGTGGAATGAAAATTATCAGATTCTATAAAGTCTAACTTTAAAACGATATTACAAAGAAAATATGCATTGAAAACTATTTTTTTTTCTCCATGAACTAGATATTGAACTCCTCTATTTGGGAAAAAAAATTAGGGAAAAATAAGATTGTTTGCTCTTTTTGTTGTGACATGGACTCAAGGTCACTTTTTCTTGAAATTTTTAGCAATTCAAAATTTGCTCTTAAATTTATAAAAAAAAACTGTCAAAATAATTTTTTTTTTTTTTGAAAAATTACAAGTATAAAATTCATCAAGAGATCTACATTTCATTAGTTTACATCATTTTGAAATTCAAAACATAAATGCCACTTTTATGAGGTTGAAGTTCAGAATTTTTTTTGTTGTTCGCTGATTCATTTATAAAGTGTGACACAAGTTTGTGCTTTACCCAATAATAGATCACAAGGAACTTGGCACCATGTGGACAAAAGTTTTTACACCATGTTGTAGTCTATATGGCACAGAAAACCAAAAATCCTAGATCTATATGGCTTCATATGGATTTCAAGAGTTTCTTGTTGATAGCAAACACAATGATTATTACACAGAAATTGATGGATAAGAAAAATAGATAGAAATGATATGATAAGAATGAAATAAAAGAATCAATGAGAAAGGGGAAAGGAAATGTAAATGCTCATGCATCCAAAACCTTTTCTCAAATAGTCTGAGGTCATAAATAGAGAAGAAGGGTTGGGATGTATAGGAGTTTGCCTCAATTAAACCCCGTTTTGGTGTTTCTACCTCAATGATAGCCAGAAGTTGATATATTGATAAAACAATGTGTACTCTTAATTCTAAGTGCATCTAGATTTGTAACAAGTAGTGAAAATGATAATACAATACTGATAAATGAAAAATCAAAGAAATGATATTCAACCCACAAGATAAATGTTAATCTAAATGAATTGACAAAATTAAGGAAAGGAGTTATGAGGATCTCGCTGGAAGACTATCACATCAAAGAAAAAAATAAATCTTTTTTTAGGAGGATAATGATCTCAAATGAGATCCTTTTGAAGAGTACAAGAAATTAAAGTAAATCACATCAATTAATTATTTTCAATAACCTGCAATGAACAATGAGCATAGAATAATAATAGCACAAGTAAATGAGAGTGAGAAATAATTTTGGCAGAGCTTTGCAAGCAGGATCCTTTCAAATGGAAAAGTGATAGGGTTATATAGAAGAGGAAAGAAGCAAAAATTTTGGGAAAGGAGTCGTTTGGGCCCTGTAAGCACCAGAATCACGCATAGCCTCCACGAGGACCACTATGATGAGTCACAATCCTTGTCACATACATGTAAGCATGAAATAACATCCTCTCAACAAAAATTCTCTTGGTGACGTGTGTTTTCTTCCTCCTCATGTTGTTTCCCCTTTGTTGTTTTCTCTCTCACTTCACTTTTGACACTTTTTGACACTTGTCGATTTGCATTTCCTATGCTTGCGACCCTGTTCCTAAGCCTTGTGTGTGTCTTGTAGGTGTTTTTCACCTTTCCCCAGTGTTTTCATCCATTCCCACCCCTAGAGGCCTTCTAGAGGTCCTCTCGAGACATCGCCAACTTCTATTTTTTAGTTTCACTCAACCAATCCAAATATCCCCATATTATTTCCAAATCTCCCCTGGGAGATCCTACTTTTGCAAGTGGAGATTTGGTTTTTGACACATGATTGACCTATTTCCAGAGGCAAATCCATTTCTTTTCACCTCCTCTTCCATCTCCCACCATGGACTTTCACCCAGGTGCCCTCCTCTGAGGGTCGCGCCCAAGCAACCCTGACTAGTGAAAGGGGCAACCCATGGCTAACCCTGTTGTGTTTTCACCCATTTTTCTTCTTATTTGCATGGAATTTTGTACCAAAGATAGAGTTAACTATTTCATGCACCCACACATGCATATTTGGCTCTTTTTCATCTTTAGTTATAAATTCATGCATTCTCATGCATTTCTCTTTCTTCCCTTCTTGAGTGCTTAGCTTTTATTGGGTAGATTACTCCAATTTTAGCCCAAATCACTATTGTGTCCTCTAAGTTAACTCTTCTTCTTCTTCACCTCTCATCTCTTCTTCTAACCTATAAATATTCCCTCCCTCAAGCACAAAGGGAGACAATTTCATTTGTGTACACAGTTCTTGCAGGCTAATTGCTCTCCAAATCAAGCATTCTCATGCTCATACAGGATATTAGAGCCTTTTTATTTCATTTTTTAATCTCATTTATCTTTTCTAAAATCTTTTTTGCATCAATACACTGCTCACATCACTAGCCACAATGCTCATCAAGCTCTCATTGAGTTCATTTCAAAGCTTCAAAGCTTATTTTGCTTCTCTTTTCTTATTTTCACCAAGAGGATCACCCCGTTGCTCCAAGAGGATTAGAGGTTTCCTATACAAGGATATCTAAGAGTAGTGAAGCTCACGTGTCTCTAGGTTCCTTCATGCTTTTTCTCATTTCATAGTAATTAGATAATCAAAACTTTTCTCTTGGGATAAGTAAATACATGTTACTTTTTCCTTGATAGGCTAAGTAGATTCGCATTGTTAAATTAGTTTCCTTTTCCAAAGTTCATAGATTAATAGCATTTCCCTTTCTTAGATTAGATTTATCCACTTATTCAGAAAACACCAAAAACATAGATTACATTGCATTAGGTAATCTCATACTAGTTTGCATTCATTTTCTAATTCCTAGATTAAGAAAAAGGACTTTGATTTCCAAAAACATAAAAAAGAACAAAAAAACATTTTGCACTCATATAGGTTTGCATGCATACAAAAATAGAAAAGGAAAAAACTATTAGTAGCGTAGAAGGTTTACAAACCCTTGGTCCCAACACAAAGTCAAGTTTAGTCAATGTTTGTCAAAACCCTTGGTTTCATCACAATGTCAAACAAAGTCAATCAAAGTCAAACCTTAGGTCACACAAACCCTAAGTCAAAACCCTAGGTCAAGTTAAGGCTAGCTTAAACCATATCTCTCTTGCTTAGGCTCATGAATGTGCCCTAGACTTAGAGGTGAGTGGGTGAAGGCAATCCTCAACAAGATAGAGGAGATCCACCCTAGATATAGCAAGAACAATTGGTCATTCAACAACAGGAAAGACTTAGAGAACTTCAAGTACAACAAGCTTTCATCCAACAGTTTGGATAACAACGTCAACTTGAACAAAGCATCATCAAGAATAATAGTCAACTCACACAATGCTAGAACATTAGAAACCCCAACAGGAGAACAGTGACTAGTGACCCTTCGGGTCATATAGTTATCTTTACAACTACGGTCACATAACACCGCATTCAAATAAGTGCACAACAACACAAGCCCCAGGACTAGACAACCCCTCTCTATGAAGTCCAGCTCTCTAATGAGCTAGACCACCCCTGTGTCTTGCCTCCTCTTGATTGGATACTTCCACGAGAGTGAGAGTGACATGGCGGTTTGCCCCATGGTAAGGAGAGAGGGTCCATGTGCACACCAAATATGACTCAACCACCCCAGGTCACCAAGTTGTGATTTTGAGCATACATATTTTGGTGAACCAAGCGTGAATTGCAAAGCCTTCTGGTTATCCCTTTTGCATTCCCATTTCTTGGATCTCATTATCATTGTCACATAAGTCATCAACTTCACTACATATTTTGGTGAACCTGAAGTGAAGAGCAAACACTTTTGTTTATGCTTTTTGAATTACATACGTTCAAATCCCATTTAAACATCAAAGGCTTCAAACAATATCACTTTCTTCATCGTAACCATCTTCGTTGCTTCTGCTTTTGTTGCCTTCGCCTTCGCTCATTCCATTTATTCTATGGTATCTATGGCACCCCCAAATATGAGAGAACTAGACTTAAACATAGGAAATGTTCCCTCTAGGGAACAAGAAGCTCCCTCTTTTGACAGGTATGTACCACCTAACCCAAATACACTGATCTCAAACTATTATGACTATGAAGACTCTGACTATGAGCAAGACCAAAGAGAACCCAGGCGTTCTCTATCTTTCAACAATCTTGCATGGGAACATAACCCTACCATACCAAGCACACCTTACAAAGTGAAAAGAATAAAAATGAGGTTGGAAATCCACCACCTGGATCAACCATCCACAAGCACCTCAAGTACTCATCTTGATGGTGAAGTAAGAAGGTTGGAATTAACCTTACAAGAAGAAAGAGATGCTCAAGAAGCCCTGAGAGTTTCTCTATGAGAAGAGCAACGAGAAAATAATACATGAGAAGAAACATAAAATCATGACAACACTCATAGGGAAAACCCTAGAAATGAGGAAGTGCCTAGAGGTCCCACTTCTTTATATTTAATTGTGATGCTAGTACAAAGAATCAGAACTCTAGAAGCAGAACAACCTGCTCCAAAAAGAAGACAAAAATCATATGAAAATATCCTAATTGAATAGGACTAGGGAGCATCTCAGAATCCCCCTTACCTCAACTACTACTTAATAAATAGGAGCAATGACACATTCCTGAATGGGAACCCTCCTATTTAGAACAATCAAATAATGCTAGGAAACCAAGCAAATCAGATAATGACATTGGGTTACAAAAACCCCCTATGGGGTTAATGCTATCAACTCCTTAATTACAGAGTGCCTTCTTAGGAACATACTTGGAATACTTAAAAGAACCACTTGACCTAATCATAAGAAATGTTTAGTTACCTCAACCATTACCTAATCTCCCAAAGTTCAAAGGAGAGGGTGATCCCAACTCGCACATTAAATCTTACACAATTGCGATAAGAGAACTCCTTCCTTGGGATGGGGTTGTCGCCAAAATCTTCACAAAGACATTAGAAGGAATAGCTCTAGATTGGTATTATCACCTACCTGAGGCCTCAATACATTCATTCATACAACTAATAAGAGAGTTTTTCATGGCTTTTGACATGAACAAACTTGTGAAGATAGGGATCCAAGGATTCTTAGCCATGAAACAAGAACTAAACGAATCAATAGCCCATTTTGTCACTCAATGGAGACAAGTTCTCTATTCTTGGACAAGTACCCCAAAAATGGATCATTATGAATTATGCAATCTTTCTTACATTCCTTGAATAAGGATATGAGAGAAGACGTTCAAAATCTACCTTACAAGTCCTACAAACAAGTCCTAGAAAGTTCTTTAAGGATTGACCAAGTAGCCATTGATAGTGGCTGAAGGACTTATGACACTAATGAAAAACTTAAAGTCTCGAAAGGAGCTAAAAAGAATACCTCAAACATTTCCATGGACAAAGATATCAATGTTGTTAAGAGTACTCCCAATAATGATAAATGGCATCAAAAAGGAAACCAAGGACCAAGTCGTTTCTCCTATGATCTTGACATCTACTTTTGGTTCCATGGAATAAAAGGTCATTACATAAAAAACTACTACAAGTACAACAAAGCTATCTCAAAGCTTGCCCCAGAACAACAAAATTTTCTCTCCTACAATCCCAAAGAAAGGAGAAAGAATCTCAGGACAACAAAGGGAATATCAATCAAAGAAACTCCAATCATGTGGAACTAAACCAAGAAGTGTTTGTGATCCGAGAGGAGGAACAAACTGAGCAAATAGAAAATGTCTTCTCGCAAGTAATAAACCTATTGAGAGCCTCCCCTTTACACCGAAAAACATTCTTGGAGGTATTAGAGGTAGGATACTCAACACAGGAGGATCCAACCCCCCTCACGATTGATATTTCAAAGCTTCCAAAAGATGAAGTAAATAAGAAAAGGGATTCACCGTTATACATACAAGCTCAAGTTGAAGAGGTCATCATAAAAAGAGTGGTAGTAGATGAAGGATTGACAGTTAACCTCTTGCCAATTTCCTTCCTGCAAAGGATGGGATACAACAAAACAGGCATAAAACAACAAGCTGCCACCCTAAGGATATACAACAGTCATGACATTCAAATAGTTGGGAAGATCAGTCTACCGCTCACTGCTCACTCTAATGTCTAAAACTGTTCCCACAAACTTCTATGTCATCAACAAAGAAACCAATTACAATATGATCCTCGGAAGACCTTGGATTCATGCCATGAAGGTTGTGGCCTCTACATTATTTCAATAATTCATTTCCATCACTCGGGAAAGACCCACATTGTCAAAGCAAATCCTAATCCTTTTAGTATTTATAGGACAGAATAGGAAGAAAAGGATAAAAAGTTAAACATGCAAGAGAAAACAAAGGAAGAAACTTAGAAACTTCAGCCAAACACAAGCACTCTCAACATATCATATCAAAGCATGGACAACCTCAGATAATTCCCCTTTGATCCCCACACCACCAAGTCTCATGCTCTATTTGGCTTAGTATCCATTCCTTGCATGGACGAATGTGACATCAAGAATCTCTCAATTAATCGAACCATAGAAATCATCGAAGAAGGGGAAGAAAAATAGGAAAAGTGAAAATCAACTTATGAATTCAGAGAAACATCCCAATCACAAAACAATCAAGACCTATGGACTCTACACTTTGACGGAGCCAGTTGTAAAATAGGGGCAAGAACGGGAATAATCTTGAACTCCCTGGAAGGGAAGGTTCTCCCTTTCATGTTTAGGTTGGATTTCTTCTGCATGAATAATATCTCTGAGTACGAAGCCTTATCCCTAGGAGTCATGTTAACCATGAGGATGGGAATCAAGAATGTCTCAACTTTTGGGGATTCCCAGCTGGTGATCAACCAAGTCACAAAAAATTATGAAACAAAATTAGAATGACTACGACCATACAAAGAAACTTTTAGTAAATTGGTTCAAGTCTTTGACTTCTTTTCCATAAGAGCCATACCCAAGGAAGAAAATCAAGTTGCAAACTTGATGGCTATGTCAGCTGCCCTATTTTCACCACATGCTCAACTCTAGAATTTAGATTTCATTGTGTCAGTTCGTAGAGAACCACTATTGGAAAGTGAAGAGTTACCAAGAATTTTAAACTACATTGCAAATCAAACAAAGAAAGCAACCCAAGATTATGCTGAGAATGATGGATCCATCCTGGAGTATCTGCATGCTTATGATGGGCTTCCTAGAGTGTACCACATGAAAGGATACATGGTCCTTCCCCATCTTGATAACTATTTTGGAAGTGAAAAGGAAATCCTCCAGATTGAAGCAAATTTAGATTTATCACCTGCACCTCAGAAACTTGAAGAGAGACACCCATCGCTAACCGGATACACCATTGATGTTAATGTGGGAACACCGAAGAAACCAAAAATGTAAAAATTGGGAGGAGAATTGAATGATGAGGAATTAGAAGAATACATTGAGTTTCTTATCGAATATTCTAATGTCTTTGCTTGGACATTTGGATATGCTAGGGCTAGATGCAAAAATTGTGGTGCATAATTTAGTTACAAAGATGGATGCAAAACCCATAAACAAAAAGTTGAGACCCATAAAGCCTCAAGTAACTGAAATGGTGAAAGAAAAATTCAAGAAGTTGTTGAATGTGGGCTTTATCAAACCAATGGATTATTCAAGTTGGGTCTCAAACATCCTCCTGGTGTTAAAGAAAAATGGAAAAATTTAGATATGCCTCAATTTTAGGGATATCAATCAAGCTTTTCCAAAAGATGACTTCCCCTTATCATTCATTGATAAAATTGTCAATTCAACCGTAGGGTATGAAGTACTCTCCCTTATGGATGGGTTTTCAGGATACAACCAAATTAGAATCTTAGAGGTAGATCAAAACAAAACAACATTCATAATCCCTTGAGGGACCTTCTCTTAGGTAGTCATGCATTCAGATTGAAAAATGTAAGGGCTACCTATTAGACGGCAATGCCACACATCTTCCACGACTACATTCACAAAATAGTGGAAACATATGTTGATGATCTTTTGGCTAAGTCTGAGTGGAGATCAACGCATGTGGAAGATCTTCACAAGATCTTCAATAAGCTTTGGGAATACAAAGTGAGACTTAATCCTGAGAAATGTGTTTTCAGAGTCACGATAGGCAAGCTGTTGGGTTTCATAGTTTCGTGAAGAGGAATTGATGTGGATCCAGTAAAAGTTAAAGCAGTCTTAAATGCAACCCAACCAACAAGTGACATGGTGGTAAGGACTTTCTTGGAACAACTAGGTGCAATGAGGCATTTTATACTAGATATGACTTTCAAAATTCACTTGATCAATCAATTGTTGAAGAAGCAAGTTGACATAACTTGGATAATGGCTTGTCAAAGCGAATTTGAACAAGTAAAGAAATTTTTGTTGACTCCACCCACGCTAATGCCACCAAGACATGACAAACCTTTCATCTTATATTTCAGAGCAACTAATATTTCTATAGCCTGCATGTTGGCTTAGGAAGATGAAGGTGGAAGGGAAAGAGCAATATACTTCATAAGTCAAAACTTGCTAGAATATGAGAAGAACTACACTTAGGCTAAAGATGAATGTTTGGCAATAGTTTTTGCAACTCAAAGATTGTGACATTACATGCTGAACCAAGAAATCAAAGTCACGATACAGTCTGAACAATTCAAAACATTCTTAAACCAACCAATATTGTCAAGAAGGGCTGGCTGATTTGTGACATTGCTAAGTGAGTTTGAATTAACTTACATCAATCAAAAGTTAGTCAAAGGACAAGTGATAGCAGATTGGCTAGTAGATAATTTGACTCCTCAAGAAGAGCCAGTTAACAAAGACTTCCCTGATGAAGAAATTTATGTAATCAATCTTGGTCAGAAATATGCTGCTTCATATTGGTATTGAGATATTGTGAACTATCTTGCAAATAGAACTTATCTAGAGAACATGAATCCCTTAGGGAAAATATGTTTACGCATCCTCACTGTAAGATATGTTTTGATCAATGATATGTTATATCAGAGAGCTTTGGATGGCATGTTGCTTCAATGTGTCGATAAAGAAGAGGCACATAAAATCTTGGAAGAATGTCATAGTGGAATTTGCAGAGGACATGTCGGTGGTCACGCTACAGCAAGAAAGATACATTGGCTAGGATACTTTTGGCCATGTTTACAAGGAGATATAATCAAGTTTATAAAAAGATGCCCAAAATGTCAAGCCTATGCATGTGTCCATCACACACCGAAAAAAGATTTATAACCTATAGTTACTCCTTGGCACTTCTCTACTTGGGGCTTGGACTTGGTAGGGAAGATATCTCCCCCATCAATGGATGGACATTTGTTCATCATCATGACAAAAGATTATTTTACCAAATGGGTGGAGGCCATGCCTCTCACTATAGTTTTAGGGACAGTAATTGCAAAATTCATATTGAATCAAATCATATGCAGATTTAGAATTCCCCAAGTGATAGTAACAGAGAACACATCATTATTCAAGAATCCACAAGTAAGAGAATTATGTGAGAGACTTCACATTAGTCATAATTTGCTTCAGTTTACTATCCTCAAGGGAATGGACAAGAAGAGGTGACAAATAAAACATTGAAGTCAATATTGGTCAAAATTGTGAAGGACTCTAAAAGAGATTGGCATTTGCAATTATATCCAGCTCTTTGGGCTTACAGAATGAGCATGCAAACTCAAATTGAAACCACCCCTTATGCCCTCACTTTTGGGTCAGAAGTAGTGTTACCATTGGAAGTGGAGTTACCTAGCTTAAGAGTGTCGCTACAAGGCCTATTGAATAATGAGGAATATCGAGTGGTAAGATTGGTTGAATTAGAAATGATAGACAAAAAATGCTTAAGAGTTGTTCAAAGACATGACTCCTACCTTGCAAGGGTAAAGAAGCAATATAACAAGAAGGTCATCCCGAGACCTTTTCATGTGGGAGACTTAGTGCTCAGAATTGACAATATAATTAACAAAAGATCTGGCAAAGGACGTAAGTTCAGACCGAACTAGATAGGTCCCTATATGGTCAAAGAAGCTGTTGGAAATGATGCCTATCTCTTGTGCACAATTGAGGGAGAGGAATTTGGTGAAACAATCAATTCCTTTCACCTCAAGAAATACTATGTCTAAAAATCATAAAAATCATAAAAATGCAAAAAAATCAAAAAAATCAAAAATTCCAAAAATACAAAAAAAATTACAAAAAATAAAAATGTCAAAAAGAGTTTTGTTTCTTGCATTTCAGTATCATTCTATTTATCTTGCATTATAGAGAACAACTCGCTCTTATATTATTTTATTTTCAGTAAGGATTCTAGGGTTGACTAGGTATATGTGATCCTTTTAGGTTCTAAGATTCCTCATTTTCACTATCGCCATTCTCCCCCTTCATTCCCAATGATTCTAATCAAAGCCTAGCTCTTAGCTTTACACTGATCCCAGTCTTAATGAGTCAAGATGTTAGGTCTAAGCAAAGTCAGTATTCAAACCTACAGTGTTCAAAGGAAGCTTGCAAGTAGACCTTCCCAACTCTTCCCTAGTAGAAGAGAAGTCCAACTCAACTATGAAAACTTTTGGTGGTGCTCATCCCCTTATCTTCCATAGCCAAAAATGTTAGGAGGATCAAAGCTCTAAAGGAAGCAATCTAAAAAATGAGTGAATAAAAAAAATGAGTGATCAAAATAAGAGTGATGAGAAAAGTGAGGATTGAGAGATCAAACCATTGCATTTCCAAAGTTTCAAAAGCATTCATTTTCATAAAAGTCAAAAATCCAAAAAATTGAGAAAATCAAGTGAGGCATTCTAGAAAATACCAAAAAAAAGAGAAAAAGCAAAAAAAAAGAGTGATGGTGTGAAGATTGTTGAATGTTTGTACCCTTGGGTGGAGATCAGTCTAAGCTCAAAGCTTCAAGGGTGACATTCTACCAGAGTAAATAAAATAGAAAGGCACAAAGCACACACACACACACACACTAGCTGAGTAAAGCCAAGAGTCTAGTAGTCTTTAGGATCATTTTCTATCTAGGGACCCCGGTTCTTTCCCATTTATCCTTTACCTTGGGTCTATCTTGCTTTCCATCTATGATCTAAGTCTAGCAACATCAATAAAATTTGTTACTTGTCTGAGTTGAAAGCTTGTCATATTTTCTTATCTAGGTGAGGATCAGTGTTTAGCCTTTAGTAAAGCCCAAATTCAAAAGCACTCCATTTCACTCTCATTCCCCACTTGAGTTCTAAATCCCTATCTCACAAGCTTGAATAGACCTCTTATACCAGGATAGCCTACAATCCTTTGGATTGAAAATCATATTAAAGAGCTGTCATATTGTTTGTTCCACAATGCATTCATACCAAAATCAAAAAGAGTTCCAAAGCAATAAAGTTAGTGTCATAACTCATGGTATTATATGGAAGTAGAAGTTTGATTTGAGCATCGCTTGTGTTCCTGCATCTGCATATTGTAACCTACATTTCATATATATTACAAAAAAGCTACAAAAACATGTCATCGTTATCATACTTGCATTCTTAGAGTTGAAGGTCTAAACATAATCAAAGAGTTCTTAAACTTCCAAAGTCCACAAGAGATGAGTACTTTTACGATAGCTAAACAAGCATAAAGAGACAACTTTTTATAGAGATATCAAAAGTTCACGTTTACAAAGAGTGCAAGAGCTAGGAAAAAATTCTCTTGAAGGAAAGTAAGGCTCCACATGCAAGGGGGCATGGTTTCAAATAGAAAAAAGATAACAAGCCCAAGGGCAGTTCCCTCTAATGGAACCCTCAGGACTCCTACTCCTCTGTCTATGTGTAGCACTTGTCTCTCCATGAGACCTATGTGAGCAAGGTGCCCTGTTAAGAGTGTAAGAATGTGAAGGTCCCTCAATACTAGACTCTCCCTATTGAATCCCAAGGCAAGCCATCTCATGAAGAACCTGATTCTCACCCCTAAGGATAAGATTCTTGGCCTTCAAAGTAGAACTCTCCTAACACCCATGGTAGGTAAGAACAAAGACATCAATGTGTCACCCAGCTCTAGGGGGCACACCAGGATCAACCAAAAGTAGATCTATCGAGTCATCCTAGTGAAGGGACTAGCCAAACCAATGTTGACCTCATTAATGCAGTCCCTCCACTCCTCAACGTTACCTACAAAGGAAAGCAAAGACAAAAAATGTGGTGATTCTAAGGATGAATGTGAAATCAAGAGTAAACTTACATGGGTCACCAGGTTGCCAGATAGGATCACTTTTTTGCATCACCTCATCAGAATGAGGAGGTCTGGCCACTATGGAGGAACCCTCAGGTACATCATCCTCGTTAAAATCTATCTCCTGTGCATCCCCTACTAGTCCCTTGTCAAATAAGCCATCCTCATTATGAACGTAGTCCTCATCAATAGAATCAGATTCATCCATGACAATAAGTCCGTGAGAAGGAGCTCCTCTCCCTCCCCTTTGTCCTCCTCTCAAGGTCCTATAAGATCTGGTGATCAAAACCCCATGAGTCAAAGGGGTCCAAACGACAGTCCTCTGCCCAATCTCACCCATCTACTGGATAGATCTGTAACAAGTAGGGATTGGGGGTAAGTCCTCTCAGAAGTCCTCACTAAACTGTTGTAAGATGTGCTTGACACAATGAGCCTCAACAAGACCATTACGATCTAGAAGCTCTGATATGCTACGACAATGCTCCCTGATCTGTCTGTCATGAGACCATGTACCCTCCATATTTGTGTAAGGGTTGGAGATCATATCTACATTTGTAAGAGTGGCCACAATGCGTAACAAAGTATCAAAGTGGCCCACATGAGCCCACATAGCAGCTCTTGGTAGTCGCCAGTCAAGAAGAGGAATCTCCTTCTAATATGGCCTGATGTGCTCAAAGGTCCAAGTCATGATCAAAGAAGAGTGGTTGAAAGCAAGAGCCCCATGCCATGCAATGCGATAGAAGTCTCGATAGACCATAGCCAGGATGTCTAGTTCCCAAGCATAAAGTCTAACCTACTCAATGCCCTATATGATTGGTGTCAAACACCATCTCAAGCGAGATGAGGCCTTCTCTCCAGACAGCCTCGATACGATCAAGACAATCAAGAACTTCCTCAAGAAAGGAATGTAGAGTTGTGGTACTATGGTAAGATGAACCCCAGTCTAATTCTTGGGGTGGCTCACCCCCATAATCTATGCCCAAGATGTCTTGTCCTCCAAGGACTCACTAGAGAGTAGAATAAGTGGGTGTCCTCTCACAAGAACCCCCAGAATGCGATACACATCATAAAAAGTGATGGTCCACTCTCCTGAAACCTACGAAAACTTGAATGTGTTCATGTTTGCATCCCAGTAAGTCAAAATGTCACAACAAATGTATGCTACAGGATGTACAATTGGCACATGATAGATCCTATCCAAGACTACCCTCTATAAGATAGCATGATCATTAGTAGATAGCGAAGCATACATCTCTAAGAGCCACAACTACTTGTGATTGGCATTCCAATGAATGCACATATCCTGTCAATCAGAAAAGAACTTTAGATTAGATCTCGTCAACTTAGAAAACCCCTAAAATCATAAAAATTGTAGAAAATTTTGCAAAAGAAGCATATAAACCTTCAAAATTGCAATAAACAGATGAATTCAGTGTTCAAATAAGATTGAAGCAGAGTGAAGTAAATGTTAGAAAGCATCAAATTTTAGTCAGAATTGATCTGTTAGGGTTGCCCTTTTCATCAAACTGGATCTCCCCTAGGCGACCCAGATGTTCAACAGGATCTCCCTTGGGTGACCCTATTGTACAGGCAGATCTCCATTGGGAGACCTTGTTGCTCAGCCAAATCTCCCCTGGGTGACCTGACTAGCAAAAGGGGAGACCCTATGGGGCTATCCCTATAACCAAAAATGCTCTAAAAACCTCTATAGACATCAAAAATTGACCTAAGTTATCCTTCATCCAAAGATTTAATTAATTTTAATTAATTAATTAAATCTTACCTTTTATACCATATTCCATAAATAATAAATTCAATTTATTTATTATTTACCCATAAACCCAAACACCTCCCAAAAAATAATAAATTAAATAAACTTAATTTATTATTTTGTCCAAACTTTAACCTAAATCAAAAACCAAAAACCTTTTTGTAAAATCAAAACCCATAAAATACCTACCATGACCCTAACTACCATTTACCGTTCACCAAACCAAAAACCTATTCAACGACTCAAACTAACTTTTACCCAAACTTCATAAAAATACATTTCATTCTCATTTACCTTCCCCTGGCCAAAATTATACTGGAGTTATGCAATTATCTGAGCAACCACAATCAACTATTTGGTAACATCTACCTAATTTATCTTTATTTGGTACATTTGATATGAATTTAGGGTTTTGTTATATTGACGAGTCTTCTATTCAAATTTATCTCTTGCATACACTAGTCCTTCAAATGGATTAGGGCATAGTTCTTCAAATGAGTATTTCTTTTGTCGAGCACCAATCTGATTATCTATTATTCATTTGATTTCATCTTGAATGGGTGGAGTGTTGATTGATTGACTGTGTAACTATGTTTGGGGTGGTGTTTGTGGGTGATTTTGATGTTGTGACAATAATTGGGATTATTGGGCTGATTGGAGTCTCAAATTTTGTTGTAGTGATTGGGCAAGTTGTTGTGATTGGGTGAGTTGTTGTTGTGATTGAGCGAGTTTTTGTTGTAGCTGAAGGACTTGGGGATCAAATCTTTAATCATGATACCTTTTCCTGAACATTTTGAAATTTTGAAATTTGACAAATACAAAGGAAAAGGTGACCCTAGAGATCATATTTGTGAATTATGTATCACATGCATGGAATTTTGACACGAACCCACATACCTAATGAGACTTTTTCCTAAAAGTTTGGTCGGGTCAGCCCTTGAATGGTTCTCACGTCTACCAGGAAACATCAAATCATTTGAACAACTAGCAGAGGAATTTGTCAATAATTTTGCCTACAACATAGAATAAGACACCTCCATGCAAGACCTTTATAATACCAAACAAAAGGGAGGGCAAACCCTTGCCTCTTTCCTACAAAGATGGAGGCATATTGTTAGTCAACTTCCTTGCCATATCCCCAAGAAACAACTGATTCCAATTTTCATACAAAATCTTAATCAGGAGCTAGCTTTTCATTTACAAGTACAATGCTCTGATTCATTTGAGGAAATCATGAAAAAAGGCAAGATGATAGAAACAACCCTTATCAACAAAGGTCTCATTAAAATTTACAAAGAGAATAACAATCGCGATTCCAACAACCAAAACAATGATAAATCCTGATACTGGAATCGAAACAAGAACACTGTGAATGATGGAATCACTAATACAAAACATGTCCAAAATATGGAAAACAAACCATTTGTCCTTAGTTCTTCATCAATTCATAATACACCTCGAGATCATCCACCAAATATATAGAAGAAATTTACCTTTCCAGGGCTGAGACTACCACGCAATTTTTTAGACTTAGCAAAACCTCTTGAATCAGTATTTCACAGACTTAAACAAGCAAACATGATTGAACTTCCTTAAATTGGTAAACCTTATGATGAAAGTTGACCAAAACCCCGTTGTTTCAGAGAAGATCAATACTACGAGTCCATCATGTCAATGAACATGCCACTAATTCATGCATGAGACTAAAACACTATGTCCAAGATCTAATTGATCAAGGAGAGATAAAAATAGATCAACTACCTCATGAGTCTCCCAATGAGAAGCTCAAAGCCTACCAAGAACCATTTCCTCCACATGGGCAAAAAAATAATAGATCCAATGATGTTGATAATACCTCACACCATGAAGTCCATTATGACTATAGAAACCATAGTCTAGTTAGCCGTATCGAAGCTTCATATCCTTATGTCAATGTTATAACTATTAGAGGTAGAAATCCTGAGTGTGATGTCACTACACGAAGAGGCCGTATCACTGTTCAAGGAAATCCTTCTCTACCTAATCCCACAAGACCTCCTATTTCATCCCATAATGCTCCTAAATATAATATCCTAGATCAACTGAAAAAGACACCTGCCTAGATCTCAATCCTGCAGCTTTTAAGAATGTTCCCTCAACACAAACAAATTTTGGATAGAGCCCTTGTAGAATCTCAAGTACCAGGTGATATTGACTTAGATCAATTCCAAGCTATGGTGGGGGCTCTTACATCCACTCCTCGCCTCATCTTCACAGAGCCCGAAAACTCCTCTTTAGAACATTTCCATAATGAATCCCTTCATCTAGAAGTTATGGTTAACCAACGTATTGTGAAAAGAGTCCTGATAGATGGTGGATCATCTTTGAATTTATGTACCTTAAAATTAATAAAGCAATTGGGATACTCCAATGAGAACATTGAAGAGGAGTATCAAATTATGATTAGGGCTTATGATGACAGAGAAAGAAAATCGGCAGGCACAATTAAACTCCCAATCAAGGTTGGTCCTGTTACAATGGAAACTACATATCAGGTCTTAGATCTTGATCTCCCATACAACATTCTCCTAGGGCATCCATGGATTCATGCCATGAGAGTTGTACCTTCCACATACCACCAATGCATAAAATTCCCATTTAATGATCATGAGATTACCATACAAGCAGACCCTCACCCATTTCAATATTGCAGACGATTGGAGGGCCCCTATCGACACCAAAATTATTGCCCAACTAACGAAGTTGCCCAACCATCATCCAAATACATTGACTCATCCACACTCACCCCATCTTCATCATCCACATCATCCACTTCCCGACCAAAGATCAAGGCTAAGATCAGTGATCAAGGCATGGGGGAGTATACTCTGTTTCATATCAATGAACTTCCTCTTTCACCTAAGAGCTATGGGTGACCTCGTCAGATTAATCACATCTTGGTTACTCATCTGCAATAGAAAAATTTCAAATATTGGGGGCAAATGAGTCAAGAAACCATTGAGGAAGATATCTCTAAATGGCTCTATAACGAAGAAGATGAACAGAGACAATTACCATTGAGTATATATAACAAAGGTTATCCTATCATCAAAAAGTTGGGCTATAAAGAAGGTCGGCTTGGGCAACAACAATAGGGAATCTTAGAACCTTAGAATTTCATCATTGACCTAAGCATGCTAGGCTAGGGTTTGGCTCCACTAAGCTTGAGTCACCCGATGTTGAGTTTATCTTAGACAAAGTGGCACAAGCTTTTCCCGCGGTCGAGCCATTTAATCAGGACACTTTCATAGATCCTTTTCAAGAAGTTGCCGATGTTTTCAAGGATAATTCCATCTATACCATCACTTATTGCTTTGATTAACCATCTTCCTCATCCACTCCATCCACTTCATCTCATTCATTATCCCTTGTATATCTAGATCTCATTGACTGGGACCAACAAGGACCTCATGTCCTTGATGTCTTTGAAAATGATGAGGCTATTGGTGAATTTATAGGACTTCGTACTCACTTACCAATCGAAGATCACAAGATTGGTTACACTATTGAACTACACTCCAAGGCCTACTTTGGGGAATCCATTAAATTCCTTAATCAGAAAAATGAAAATATAAAAATAACGTCCCTTAGTGAAAACCACTTTGTGGCACTTTCGGACGATAAAAAATAAAAATAAAAGATGTATCCAATGGTGAAAACCTCTCTGAGGCACCAGAGGATGAGGAATTTAACCTCCCCAAAGTCAAGGCACACCAAGAAAAGTCCACTATACTCATAGAACATACACAAGAGATGAATCTTGGAACTGCAGAAGAGCCCAAGATCACATATGTAGCAAAGTCACTATCAGAATCTGAAACTCGGGACTTCAATTCTTTCTTTAGAAAATAGAAAATCAATTTTGCTTGGTCTTATGCACATATGCTAGGATTAGATCCATCACTAATAGTACATCATTTAACAGTCCATCTAGGAAAAAAATTGGTCAAGCAAAAATTGAGAAAGATGCATCCCAAAATTGCCCTAATGGTCAAAGCAGATTTAGAAAAACTCTTGGTCGTTGGTTTCATTAAACCAATAGATTATCCTGAGTGGATCTCAAACATTGTACCTATAGCCAAACCAAATGGAACTATAAGAGTTTGTAATGATTTCAGAGACATCAACAAGGCTTGCCCGAAAGATGATTTTCCACTACCAGACATTGATATCATAGTGGATATGACAACTGGACATGAGATGCTATCATTGGTGGATGGATTTTCTAGGTATAACCAGATTAGAATAGCTGAAGAAGATCAACATAAAACCTCTTTCATTTGTGTTTGCAGAACATACTATTGGCTTAGCCTTTGGTTTAAAAAACTCCAGAGCCACATATCAAAGAGCAATGACTGTTATTTTTCATAGTATGCTTCACAAATAGATGGAAGATTATGTAGATGACATACTAGATAAATCAAAAACTAAAGAGGGTCACCTATACATTTTGGAAAACATTTTTGATCATTTAGAGAAGTACAATGTCAAGCTGAATCCAGAGAAGTACAATGTCAAGCTGAATCCTAAGAAGTGTGTATTTGGGGTAACATTTGGAAAACTCTTGGGTTATATCGTGTCTAAAAGAAGAATTGAAGTTGATCCAGCAAAAGTTAAATCTATAACGGAAATGCCTCCTCCTTAAAATCTAAAACAATTCAGAGTTTTGCAAGGAAAATTACAATCCATAAGGAGGTTTATCGCTCAGCTTGCAGACAAGTGTCAGCCCTTCACTCACTTGTTGAATAAAAACACACAATTTATCTGGGATCAAAACTACTAAGAAGCATTTGACAAACTCAAAGAGTACTTGGGATATCCTCCTATGTTGGCACCACCTATTCATGGAAAACCCCTTATTTTATACATCTCAATAACATCAACAACATTAGGGGGTCTTTTAGCACAAAATGATGATAATGGTAAAGAACGAGCAATCTATTATATCAGTAGAACCTTGGTGGGATATGAACTAAATTATTCACCCAATGAAAAGTCATGTCTCGCAGTTATCTTTGCATCACAAAAGCTTAGGAATTACATGTTGAGTCATCAAACTAAGCTTATATCAAAGATCGATCCTCTCAAATATCTACTATCCAAAGCAACTTTAATTGGTCGTATGGAAAAATGGGTGATGATGCTTAGCGAATTTGACATTGAGTACATTGATAGAAAAGCTATAAAAGGAAAAATAATAGCAAATCAATTGGTAGAAGCACCAGTAGAATCGGATCATCCAATAGTAACAGAATTTCTTAATGAATCAATTCTAGACATAGAAACTCTTCCATCTTGGTAATTGTATTTCGACGGTTCTCATACTCAACATGGCTCAGGAGCTGGAATACTCTTTGTTACACCTCAAGGTGATTATATACCAAAATAATTTCACATTTAGTTTCCATGTACAAACAACATCACCGAATATGAAGCACTAATCAAAGGATTAAAACTGGCTATAACCTGGAATATCAAAGACTTACAAGTTCATGGAGATTCTCAACTAGTGATCAAGCAAGTAAACAATGAATATCAGACAAAAGATGAAAATTTAATGTCATACAAGAAACTAGTTGATACATTCAAAGTATATTTCAAAAATACCACATTTGAAGAAATCTCAAGGCTTCACAATAAAGTTGTTGATGCTATGGCAACAATTGGTTCAATGATAGAGATGCATGTAAATGATCCCAACATTGAATTCCTGATAGAACAATTGTTTATAATAGCTTTCGATATCCTAGAATCAGAGTTGGTTTGTGATATTATTGGTCCTAACTCCACTTAGTTCAATGAGATCTACCATTACCTTCATAGCCAAATCATCCCACCAAATCTTTCAAAACCCAACGTCGCTCCTTCATTCGTCATTCTTCCCAATATGTCCTCCTCGATGACACGCTTTATCAAAGGTCACTAGATGGTGTCCTACTTAAATGTATTAACCTGAAAGAATCCCAAACTACCTTGCATGAGATACACGAAGGCATATATGGTGCTCATTCTAGTGGTCCTTCCTTAGTCAAGAAATTGCTTCGTATAGGATACTACTGGCCTACTATGGAGCAGGATGCACATGATTTTGTCAAGAAATGTGTACCTTGTTAGAAACATAGTGACCTAATTCATGCACCAGCATAAGAACTACAGACTATCACTACTCCATGGCCATTCTCATAATGGGGGCTCGATCTCATTGGAAAAATGCATCCCTCTTCCTCAGATGGCCACAAATTTATCATCACTGGTACCGAATACTTCACTAAATGGGTTGCAATTCCTCTTACTTACATAACAGGAAAACATATATCTAAGTTCATCTTCCATTATATCATTTGCTGCTATGGTATTCCTCAGGCCATACTCACAGATAATGGCCGCCCTGTTAAGAATCAAGATGTCAAAGAGCTTTGCAACAAATTCAAAATCCAACATCACTTTTCTACTCCCTATTATCCGCAAAGCAACAGCCAAGCTAAAGCAACTAATAAGACTCTTTTGAAAATCCTAAAGAAAATGGTGAACGAGGCTGGCCATGACTGACACTTGCAACTTAATCCTGCTCTTTGGGCTTATCGAACTAGTATCCACACCTTATTCCTTGGTGTATGGTTTAGAATCTATTTTACCCATTGAGATCAAGCTCCCATCCTTGTGAGTATCCTTACAACACTTGATTTTAGATGAAGAATATCGTATGTCAAGATTACAAGAGCTGGAACTGTTGGATGAGAAGTGACTTACAGCGCTTAATCATCTAAAAGCTTATCAGAATCGCCTACACTGAGGTTACAACAAGAAAATGAAGCCTCGTAAATTTGAGCTTGGAGATCTTGTTCTAAAATAAAATCAAAGAAATCTTGCTGATCGTACAAAGAAAGGGAAGTTTGAACCTAACTGGTTAGGACCTTTTGTCATAATCAAGAGCTATGGATCAAGAGCTTACCAACTTTCCGCTATGGAAGGTCAACCTTTGGAAGAGCCTATCAACATAGCCCATCTCAAACGGTTCTATACCTGACTCTGAGTATCCCAATTTAAAAAAAAAAATTAAAAAAAAAACATAAAAAAAAAATCGTCCAATGGTGAAAACCACTTTGGTGGCACCTTGGATAAGTACAATGGTGAAAACCTGCTCACAGGCACCATGTGTAGAGTTCGAGCTGTCCCCACCATCCTTTCGGTAGCTTTTTTTTCACGTCACCCATCACCCCATCATCCATCTCCCATCCATAATAAAATTTGTTCTCCATCCATCCCCCATCCATATCTTACAATACAAATCTACTCAGTATCATCTAGTCATTGTCTCATCCTCTATTCCGTGTTTCGTTATCACTTGCTTTTCCATTAGTCTTTTCCCATCCCTTCACCTGACCCCATCCTAGTATTCTTTTGTCCACCGGTGTAGGTCTATGTATCTTGGTACCTTTGGGTTCCTCATAATAAACTCTTGAGTTCATCTACATTTCCAGTCTCATGCAACCCCATAATAAAGTTTTCAGCACCACATCATCATCCTTCCCCTCCATCAAATCATTAAAATCATAAAAACACAAAAATCAAACAAAACAAACACAAACCAATTTTTGACACTCGCACAATCCAAGCCATATCTCAA
Organism: Cunninghamia lanceolata; assembly: GCA_027924645.1. Lineage (NCBI taxonomy): Eukaryota > Viridiplantae > Streptophyta > Pinopsida > Cupressales > Cupressaceae > Cunninghamia > Cunninghamia lanceolata. Next base: position 824,237 of record BSBN01000814.1, read on the forward strand.
AAACACTTTGAAACTCTTAGACAAAATTGCGCAACTTGACCCCTAGCGATTTGATCTTGACCGCAGTAATCAAGTTGTGGATCCCTCATGCCAATCCATCCTTTGCTTATCTTATCTCCTCCTTGCCTTATCTAGGGATATATCATTCCCACAACAGGCACTTATCCATTTCTTGTGTTAATCTTTGGCTTGATATCTCACTACCTTCATCACTTATGTCATGATTAAGTCTTTTGGTTCATGATTTATTTTTTTGACTAGGGGCAACATTGTGTATGCATGCTTTGCTTGTTTTTCTTGTGTGTGTTGACTCATTGTCGTCTTGTGTTGGTTATCGGTCCTTGCAACATGCCTGCTGATGAGTGTCAAATTGCACTCATAAAATACACCCTTTTGCCTCTCTTTTTCCCTATTCAGTTCATCTTCCTTGTGTCTGCACTCAAATTAGTTAAGCAAGATTGTTCTATTTTGTGATTAATTAGGATAGATTACTTGAGATTAGAATTTCTGATTTGGTGACTAATGTGCGTGGGATTAATGAAAAAATGTAGAATTTCTCTTCCTTTTTGAGTCCGCAGGTGTAAATACCAGAAACAACAGTTTTGTGCATCTTCGGAGATCGTCTTCCATGATCTCCGGAGACCATGACAAAGAACAGTGACACCTGGAATTTGAAGATTTGGCAAAAATCTCCGGAGCTCTGCAAGTGTCTGGAATAATCTCCGGAGCTCTGCGAGTGTCTGGAATATCTCCAGAGCTGCAGACAGGAACAATGATCTTCGGAGCCTCCCGAGAGTAGAGCATGTTCCAGTCAGAGCCGCCAATCAAACACTTCAGTAGCAATCCTAATACCCCTGTACTTCACTCAAATCATCACCTGAGTGGTGATGGGTCGACTATCAGTTAAACTGCTGAAGTTTTATCTTTCCAAAGATTTTGCATGAGTTATGAATTAAACTAATTTTCAGGGTTTTGATGCCCAAGTGTATTAAGACCTAAACTTAGACCTCTAAGTGGACTTTGTTCCACTCAAGTCTACCTTTCTTGCATGATGATCTTTCATGAGTTTGATAGTTAAGTACAAATAAGAGATGGTGTCATCTCCTAGAAAGACTGATAGATAAGTTTAGTGATATATCATCACTCTTTTTATATATACTCTCAGAAATAGTAATAGGACAACAATGATAAGATTATTCTAATTTTCGGAGATTTCAGTTCTGTTATAGCCATACATTTCTCATGAACATAAAAATGAATGAATTGGATTGAATTTGGTTAGATCATCTTTAGTACTGATTTCCTGCAATAGCCTTCAGCCTCAAAGGTGCGGAGCAAGGGCCCACTCTCACCAATCAGGCAGGAGGCTAGTATCTCTGTTTTACTATTTCAAGTTTCTTTTATAAAAGTATTTCCTGTTTTAGTAGATAGATGCATGTTATCATTCTTTGCTTTGAGTACATTTTCTATTTTATTCTGTTTTACAGCATTCATTACATTTATTCAACCAGCAGGTAGATTAGTCATTCTTTTAAGCTTTAGGATTAGCTATAAACTGGTCACTTAGAATCCCTAGTTGCAGATAGCCATGGACATAGCCCTGGTTCTTTGACATCTAAAAATAGATTAAATGATGAGGTACAGCGATAGCTCGTCATTTTTGGCACCGTTGTCGGGGACTAGTTTGTGTTAATTAGGGACACTGAGTTAAAAATAGTTTTTAGAATAGATCTGTATGGTTAGAGCTAGAGATCTTAAAGGAAGATATATTAAACAGACACCCCAACAACACACCATAGGGGAAAGCAGTGAGGTGGTACAAAATCTTGTTGAAGAAGGAAACCTAGATCCTAATTTGGAACCTACATTTCAAAACAACAATCCCTTAGATCCTACAGATATTCCACTTGCCAATTATATTCAGGAATTACAACAAAAAGTTGAGGCAAATCCTTTGGTAGAACCCACTTCCTCAGAACCTCAGGAAGAAGAGCTATTATTAAACATGGAAAACGATAATCATGAGGAAGAGGAAAATCAGGCCCCAAGAACCTTCTCTTATCCTATTGTTTTGGCTGCTTGAGACAATGCTCCCATGAAGAATATCTCACCAGCACATCTGCCAAATTTCAGAGGACTTTCCTCTAAGGATCTAGATCAGTTCTTGTTTGAATTCAAAGTAGTCTGCCAAACCTATGATTATGGATCAGATAACCAGAAACTTAAACTGTTCCCTTCAACCTTGAAAGATTCTGCGATGAGATGGTTTATGGGTTTACCCCAGGGTTCTATCCGTTCTTGGGATCAAATGGAAACAGAGTTTTTGGAAAAATACCAAGATTATTGCAAATCCAGTAATAAAAATGAAGAACTATTTAAAATTAGGCAGGGGGAGGAAGAATCCTTAGAAGACTATGTGGATAGGTTTAATTTTGCCTTGAGAAGGTATGGCAATCCGATAAACCACTCCTTGGCCAGAACCCTATTTATAAAAGGATTGGATAAAGAATCAAAACAGGCACTGGACCTAATGGGAAAAGGGAACATTAACAAAATGGAAATACCTGACATAGAGGAACTCTGCAGGAATTGTTCCAAAACTCAAGATGGAGTAAGGTCATCCAAAACTTTTAAGGGGAAGAATGAGATAGGACAGTTGATGGAGGAAATTGCAAATCTAAAAATAGATATTCTGGTCCAACTAAATACCACTTTGGATGGGATTCAAGCAAAAACCAGGACGATTGATCAAAGTAGAGCAACTGAACCACTTTCCATTTATTGTCCTAGGTGTAGAAACAAACACCTATTGAGAGAATGCCCCTTGGACAAATCAGAGATCTGTCAAATCTGTGACAGGGAACATCCTACCAGTCAGTGTAGTCAACTTCCAGCCTTGAAAAGATTGAGTAAAAAGAATGCTGTGATGGAGGAGGAGTTGAACTATGTGGGACAAAAACAAGGTGGAAATTTCCCTTATAATCAGTACCCAAGCCAGTCTTCTTACAGGGGTCCTACTAATTGGGGAAACAATCAGTGGAATCCAACTTGGTATGGCCCTCAAAATAATCCTCCTTGGGGACAGTAGGATTGGCAAAACCAAAATTGGCAAAACTAGCCTTGGGGAAATCAACAATGGCCACCACAGTTTGGGTCACAAGGCATGCAACCTCAATGGGGTCCTCAACAGGGATACCATCAATAATACCAGGGACAACCTAGACATTTCCAACCTCAACAACAGGCTTTACTAACTGGACCCTCTAACACATAGGGTCAAATGTAAAATCAACCAGTTAGTCAACCACCTTTACCAGCTCAGCCTATACCAAACCCACAGAATAAATAGGGAGCAGCTGTCTATATGACAGATCAGAAAAATCTGGCTGGAGTTAATGCCATATATTCAAATAATCTCCAGCTGCGTTCTGGGAAAGCATTCCCAAGACCTTCTCCTCCAACTATAGTTGAAATAACCAATGATGAGGAACCTGAAAATCCATCCAATCAACCCCCAGAGGAGATTACTAACGAAAAAGTGCTAGAAAAATCAACCACAAACAACTCCGGAGTTCCTCCTAAAAAGCCAGCTCCGGAGAACAGTCTAGAACGCAATTCTAATAAGAGCTTCGGAGATGCTCCGGAGATGGAAAAACTAGCACCCTACCCAGAATGACTTAAACAAAATGCTCCCCAGAAAAAGGTTTTACAAAAACAAATCCAACCCAATCAGGAATCAAAACTTTTACAAGAGCTCAAGCAGCTAAACATTGAAATTCCTCTCCTCCAGGCCATCAGAGATGTACCGGAACTAAATCAATTCATCAAACAGTATTGCATCAGAACTCAAGGCAGAAAGAAAAGTTTTCCCTCCACAATACAGGTGGAAGGAAAAGTGATGGATCTATTGATGGGAGAAATTCTCCTCCCAAAATATGGCGACCCTGGGAACCCTGTCATAACTGTTTTCATCTCAGGGGTAGAAATTTCAAACGTTCTGGTTGACTTAGGAGCAGCAATTAATGTGATGACAATTCATACAATGGACAAGTTAGCTCTGTCAGGTATCCAATCCACGACTACAATTCTTCAACTTGCTGATCAGTCAGTAGCTGTTCCAAAGGGAGTGATCATTGATGTACCTGTTGTGATAGATTCATGGGAATTCCCAGTGGATTTCTTAATACTGGAACCTAGAAACCAGAGAAATGCTTATCCTCTGATCTTAGGAAGGCCATGGCTGGCTACTATAGAAGCATCTATTGATTGTCAAACTGGAGATATGGTCATTTCTAATGGGATAGATTTAAAGAAAATATCTCTGTATCCTCCAGCTAAACCATCGGTGCATTACACAGGAAGACTATAGGTGGATGAACCAGATAACATGAACAACAGTGCCTCATTGGCTATGGTAACCATTAAGGAACATTTGGGAGAATTAGAAGAAGAGGTATACTATGATATAATGGAAGACTTCACTCACATCCTAATCAACAAAGATGTGATGGAACTCACCCAAGATCCTCAAAGAGAACTTCTTGTTTCTTCTCATTGTACCCTTGCCAACATTATTCCTTGTGGGGAAACCTTTTACAGGGACTTAGCCACCTTCCACATGTTACTCCCACATTCTTGTCCTCTCAATGCCATGACGCAAATGTATGGACCCACCACATCTATGGATCAAATTATAAAACAGGTCATGATTCTGCCAGGGAAAACACTTAATATAAATACTCGGTTAACAGTAGATCAGGAAGAAAAACTCATTCAACTTTTGGTTTCCCACTCAGCATCTTTTGCCTGGGAATACCAAGATATGAAAGGCATACCTCCTGAAATCTGTACCCATCACATCTACACTGAGGATACTAAACCTATCAGACAACCACAAAGAAGATTGAATCCTACTTTAAAGGACATTGTCAAAACTGAAATAGAAAAATTACTCCAGGCAGGGTTCATATATCCAATCTCAGACAGTCAATGGGTCTCACCCCTTGTCATTGTGCCTAAAAGGAATGGGAAATGGAGGGTGTGTATTGATTATAGAGAACTCAATAAGGCCACAAAAAAGGACTACTTTCCCTTACCATTTATTGACCAAGTTCTCGACAACCTTGCTGGGAGAAAGTATTTTTCTTTTTTAGATGGATTCAGTGGGTATAATCAAATTCAAGTAGCACCTGAAGACCAAGACAAAACCACCTTCACATGCTCTTGGGGAACCTTCGCTTACAAAGTTCTTCCTTTTGGGCTGTGAAACGCCCCAGCTACATTTCAGAGATTGGTTCTAACTATTTTTGCTGAATTGGCTAATGAATGCATGGAAGTCTACATGGATGACTTTATTGTGTATGGGAATAATTTCGAGGAAGCTCTCACAAACCTTGGAAAAGTACTAAAATGTTGTGATAAAAATTGACTGTCCCTTAGCCATGAGAAATGTTTTATGATGGTGGAAGAAGGAATTGTTTTGGGATACCATATTTTAGAAAAAGGGATCAGAGTGGATCAGAACAAGATAGAAGTAATCACACAGTTTCCTTCACCCAAAAATCAGACTGATGTCAAGAGTTTTCTAGGTCATGCAGGCTACTATAGGAGGTTCATAGAAAATTTTAGCAAAATAGCTGCTCCCCTGTTTACCCTGCTTAACAAGGAAACAGAATTTCTCTGGACAGCAGACTATCAATCAGCATTTGAAACTTTGAAGGAGAATCTTACTGTGACACCAGTTTTAAGGGGACCTAATTGGACTTTACCATTCCACATACAAACTAATGCTTCAAATGAATCCATTGGGGCTGTTTTAGGACAAAAAGAGGAAGGAGAGAGTATGCATGCCATTTATTACATCAGCAAGAACCTTACCTCTGCAGAAAGAAATTATACAACAACTGAGAAGGAATTCTTGGCAGTTATCTATGCTATAAACAAATTCAGACATTATATTACCAGATATAAAATATTTGTGCACACTGATCATGCAGCCATCAAGTACCTAATGAATAAACCAGTAGTAGGTGCAAGGATCATCAGGTGGTTATTGCTCTTGCAAGAATTTGATATTACCATAATTGATAATCCAGGAAAGTTTAATTTGGTTGCTGATTTTCTGTCAAGATTGCATACAGGAGGAGAAGATCAACCAATGGAGGACAAATTTCCAGATGAACATCTTTTTGCCATATCCACTACTGCACCTTGGTTTGCTGACATAGCTAATTTGTTAGCTACAGGCTTGTATCCATCCCATTTTACTTCAAAACAGAGAAAACGTTTGCTTAAAGAAAGTTTATCCTACAAATGGTTAAATGGTTTACTATTTAAATGTGGTTCTGATTTCATTCTACGCAGGTGTTTGAAGGCTGAGGAGACTTTTGATGTGTTGAGAGCATGCCATGATCAACTATCTGGTGGCCACTACTCTTTCCACAGGACAGTCCACAAGATCCTTGGAGCTGGTTACTACTGGCCTTCTCTTCATAAAGACACAAAGAGGTATGTGCAGCACTATCACCAGTGCCAAAGGATGGGGCAGCCCACCTTTACCCAGGAAATGCTGCTACATCCTCAAGTCATGATGGAACCATTTGAGCAATGGGGTCTAGACTTTGTGGGACCAATTTCACCGCCATCATCAGGGAAGGAGTATATCCTAGTATGCACAGACGATGTTATTAAGTGGGCTGAGGTTCAAGCATTGCAGTTTGCAAGAGAAGAAAAAGTTGCTGATTTCCTTTACAATAGGATTTTCTTGAGATTTGGAGCCCCAAAATCAATAGTTTCAAACAGAGGACCTCAATTTACTTCATAGGTAATCAAGGCATTCATGGATTTGTACCAAGTCAAGCACAGAAAAACTTCACCTTACCATCCTCAAGCAAATGGGCAGGTAGAAGTAACTAACACAGAACTTGAGAATATCCTAACTAGGACAGTGGCAATGAATAGAAAGGATTGGGCTAATAGACTACCTGAAGCAGTTTAGGCTTACAGCACCACTTGGAAGTCCACCACAAAGTTTTCACCATATGAATTGGTTTATGGGAAAAAGCCTGTACTATCTATTGAATTTGAACTCCAGACACTTAAAACTGTATTGGATGTTGGGCTGCCACTGTCTACAATTCAGCAGAACAGGATTCTTCAGCTCAATGAGTTGGATGAGATTGACAGAGGCCATTCAGCAAACAAAACTAGTTCAGTACCAAAGGAAACAATGGCATGACCAACATATCAAGAGGAGGACATTTCAACAAGGAGATTGGGTTCTTCTTTATGATTCTAAATTCAAAGAATTCAAAGGGAAATTACAGACTCACTGGCTGGGTCCTTATCAAATAAAGGAAGTGTTTGAAAATGGAACTGTATCATTGCAACCAATTGATGGAAGTACAAACACATTTTTAGTAAATGGTCACCGGATAAAGCTCTACAAAAGACCGTCTACTAAAGAAGAGTTTCTTGATGATCTGTGTTTTGATACAGGGGATACCTCCTCTGTCACGGTGTTGGAATAAAAAATAAAAAATAAAAAGAGAAGGTTGAAAACCAGCAATGGTAGCCTTCCAACAAAAAAAAAAAAAAAGAGAAGGTTGAAAACTAGCAATGGCAGCCTTCCAACAAAAAAAAAAAAAAAAATTAGAGAAAGATGGAAAACCAGCAAATGGCTATCTTCTCGACCAAGGGAGTTGAAAACCAGTAAAATGGCAGTTCCCTTCTCTAGGATAGTTGTAATAATCAAGCTTCGGACATGATCGGTTGCCAGAAATTGGCCAATGCATCTCCGGCGCTTTCCAATAAGGAGCATCTCCGGCGCTTTCCAATTAGGAGCATCTCCGGCGCTTTCCAATTAGGAGCACCTCCGGCGCTTCCCAATTAGGAGCACCTCCGGCGCTCTGTTAATAACGCTGACAGTTTCCATAATAAGGGCGGGACCTACCTCGCTAGGTGGTAAAGTAGACAACTCCTATGATGAGGTCATCATGACTCATCTTCTACTTAATCGCACAACATAATTACAAATTAGAAAACTAATAATTGCAGGAGTGTCCACAAGCTGGCGCTGACATCACCCATGGGTGTGGATTTTAGTGCCACTCAGTGCAATGATTGCAGGTCGCATGCAAGTAGGAAGCATATGTCATATCAGCCACCGCTTAAATGCCACGACGCGTGCAGTTTTCAAGGTGGCACAGCATTTCTCCCGCGTACGATTGCCTCATCATTAAAACTGATCCAGGTAAATCTATTTTTAATTAGTCATTAATTAGTAACTGTCCTGTCTTTCTAATTTGAGTGCTACCGTGATGACACATCCCTCCACTGTCATTTCCTTTCTCACCTCCACACATGCTGCCATCTGTGCATTAATGCCACCTTACCTCTGGAGCACCCTGTCAGTCCGTTACAATTATGGCTGCTTTGGTCCCTTAACCCATCTGCATAAACCTAGCCTGAAAACAATTGCATCCCTCATTCAAACCTCCAGAATCGACTGAAGCATAAGATAAACAGCACTCCGGAGCCTAAAGAGTAATTTGAACAGCACACCGGAGCCCATAGAGATCAGAGGGACAGATAAACTGTAGATCGCAGAAGAAAAGAATAAAACGCAGAAACTGCCATCAATTCAGGTATGGGGGTCAAGAAAAAGTCTGAGCCAGAAAGTACTGCAGGTCTTCTAAAGGATGCAGCTACAGCAAATATTTTAAGGACTGTTGGATGGCTTGATTTCCTAGACAAGTTCGAGGGGTTTCAAGAGGACATTGTGGATGAATTCCTTAGGAATTTGAGAGATGACTAGACCACTGTGAGAGGGAACCAAATCAGTCTCTCCTCCACAATTATCAGCCACATCTCCGGACTCCCCGAACAAGGTGAGAGGTTCCACCACCTGAAAACCTTGTATACAGAGTTAATTAAAAAAATTTCTGTTCGTGGTGAGCCTGCCATCCAATTGCATATGAATAAGAATGAGGTCAAAGGAATTTTGAGGTCCACTCTCCCAAACCCTTGGGCAACTGTTGCTACCTGGCTAATGAAATACTTTACCTGTGATGGCCAATTCTCCATAGTCTTAGGGCCCATAATGAAAATGCTCATCTTTCTTAGACATGGAAATAGGCACCCCGAATATAACATAAATATCTCAAATTTCCTCTATTCTGCCATCAGAGCAACTGTAGAAAAATACCAGCAGGGTAAGGGACCCATGAAACATCATGGCCTCATCTTCTTGATAGTCAAGCATCATTTCTTATCTCAGGCCAATGGGGATGAACTATTACAGAATTTTCTTGAGCATAACCCTCAGGTCAGAGCACCAGAGATACCACAAACAGAGGATGAGAGTTCTCCCTCTCACCATGATGAAGAAACCGAGCCTACAGCCTCCTCCACAGCTTCTCACAAAAGGATATCACCCTCACAGGAAGCTACATCATCTACAGCCCCTGTTCCTAACAAGAAAAGAAAAGGCAAACAAATTGCAGAGCCTGCTCCTGCACAACCTCTATATATGAATCGCTCAGTCAGGCGACAAATGACTTCACCTGAAGGATCTAGGCCTAGGGAATTAACAGAGGAAGAAGCAGGGCAGGGAATGGAAGGAAAATGGTGGGTTGAAGAGCCATCCCATGACTCCGATGAGGTACCTTTGGTCCGAAAGAGGAAACAGAAGGAACATTCTCCTGCACCATCTGTTCATATGGAATCGAGTCTAGTCTCAACACCACCATGTGCTCCGGAGACAGGAAGCTTACCAACTGTTACTATCTCCTCAGACTCTGAGGAAGGAAGACCTGCTCCGGAGGCACCAGTTCCCCCTGTGCTCCGGAGAAGCAAAAGAAAGAGGCAGCTCTCACAGGCTGAGAAGGATACTGCCCTGCTCGCTGAGGCACTCCTTGAATTGAGCACATATGAGGACAAGGCAGGACCTTCAGTTGTGCCAGCAGTAGTGGAGGACCCTCTGAACAAGGGCATTGCAGAAGGAGAAACAGGGCACATAGATACAGAAGAAGAAATAGGGCACGCAGATACATTGGGAGAAGCAGGGTAGGTGGCCATGGATAATCTTGATAATCAGCCACCAGCCACAGAAAAAGAGGCAGAAACTCTATCACATCCCTCTGACCAAGAAGACATAGAGGTCTCAACAGAGCAACAATTAATGGAAGAAATTGAGAATTTGAAAAGGCTGCTCTAGGGAAAGAATTTAATTATTACTAACCTCAAGAAGGTCAGGGTGGAAATGGAGATAGAACTGAAGCAAACAATTGCAGAAGTCCAAACAGACCTCCAAAGCAAGGACAAAATCATCTAGGAGAAGGAGGCAGAGTTGGAAACACAGAAAGGTGAGGCAGCAAAAGTGGTGGAAGAAAAAGACAAAGAAGCAGCACAAAAGGTTTCTGAGCTCACCATGGCCAGAGACAATGGCCTCATAGTAATAGCAGCACTAATTGAAAAGGTACAGAGCCAGGACAAACAATTAACTTGGGCCAATAACAGACTAGATGACCAAGAAGAGTATATCCAAGAACTGTCTGGCCCGAGGGCAACCAGTGAACAGGAAGTGCAAACAGATGCCTATGTCGGTCCAATCCCCATAGACATTCCTAAAGCCCTGTTTCATTGGGAGGAAAGGTGCAGAGAATACGAAGCCTCCAAACCAATGTTGCAATTGCAAAGGGCAGTTACTGCCAGAACAGAAAGGATAGCAACTTTGGAGAGCAAAATCATTCAAATGGCCTCCCTCTCCTCAGAAATTCTATCTTGCAGACCTCCAAGTGCCAGCTATGCAATGTTCCTACAAGAAAGGATACTACAAAGGAAACTTTCCTTAGTCTTATCTGACATGAATGAGGATACAGAAATAGCAGAAGGTTTCATGACTGCTTACACCAGAAGCAACGATGAAGACAAAAACTTCCTATGTGAGCTGTACTTACATGGGTTCTGCATTAATGATATAGCCTTCATGATCAATCACTTTGTGGGAGAATGCCAGCTTAGGGCATTCATGTCCCTCATGAGGAACCACCAGATTTGGGATGAAAGGATGGAAGCTCATCTTCAAAAGGATTCAAAAACAGAGCTCCTCCTCAGAAAAGAATGTCCCAATCCTTTTGCTTTCCAGACCCAATTTAGATCCATCATCTATCATCCTGTCAGTGCAACTAGCATATTGCCATTATATTTGAAGAATTTGCAAGAATGCTCCATTGACTTTGGACTTTTTATGATTAACTCAGCAAATCCTGTCCTTGCTGTAGCAAAGAAAAGATGGAGTATTTTAACACCAGAGCAAAAACTTAGAGAGGTGGTCACCCCTGCAAACCTAAGACTATTCATGAGGAAGGCAAAGATGATATCCAAACTGATGGATAAGCATAAACAGGAATGGCTAGGTGGGCAGTTCAGACCTCCTCTGATAATTGAACCACTCCCCATGTGGACAGAACAGCTGGAAGATGAAAAACTGCAAGATTGGATGAAGCAAGTTGACAAGTACAGGGGGAATGGTAACACTAATAGAACTACTTGGACAACCTATCTCCAGGAGTATAGTCTAACTGACAGATTGCTTCGTCTAAACAAATCCAGAATGTGAAAGGTAGGAGGACCTGCCAAACCTTAGGCATGGGGGGGATGATGAGTGTCAAATTGCACTCATAAAATACACCCTTTTTGCCTCTCTTTTTCCCTATTCAGTTCATCTTCCTTGTGTCTGCACTCAAATTAGTTAAGCAAGATTGTTCTATTTTGTGATTAATTAGGATAGATTACTTGAGATTAGAATTTCTGATTTGGTGACTAATATGCGTGGGATTAATGAAAAAATGCAGAATCTCTCTTCCTTTTTGAGTCCGCAGGTGGAAATACCAGAAACAACAGTTTTGTGCATCTCTGGAGATCGTCTTCCATGATCTCTGGAGACCATGACAAAGAACAGTGACACCTGGAGTTTGAAGATTTGGGGAATATCTCTGGAGCTCTGCGAGTGTCTGGAATATCTCCAGAGCTGCAAACAGGAACAGCGATCTCTGGAGCCTCCCAAGAGCAGAGCATGTTCCAGTCAGAGCCGCCAATCAGACACTTCAGCAGCAATCCTAATACCCCCGCACTTCACTCAAATCATCACCTGAGTGGTGATGGGTCGACTATCAGTTAAACTGCTGAAGTTTTATCTTTCCAAAGATTTTGCATGAGTTATGAATTAAACTAATTTTCAGGGCTTTAATGCCCAAGTGTATTAAGACCTAAACTTAGACCTCTGAGTGGACTTCTGTTCCACTCAAGTCTACCTTTCTTGCATGATGATCTTTCATGAGTTTGATAGTTAAGTACAAATAAGAGATGGTGTCATCTCCTAGAAAGACTAATAGATAAGTTCAGTGATATATCATCACTCTTTTTATATATACTCTCAGAAACAGTAATAGGACAACAATGATAAGATTATTCTAATTTTCAGAGATTTTAGTTCTGTTATAGCCATACATTTCTCATGAACATAAAAATGAATGAATTGGATTGAATTTGGTTAGATCATCTTTAGTGCTGATTTCCTGCAATAGCCTTTAGCCTCAAAGGTGTGGAGCAAGGGCCCACTCTCACCAATCAGGCAGGAGGCTAGTATCTTTGTTTTACTATTTCAAGTTTCTTTTATAAAAGTATTTCTTGTTTTAGTAGATAGATGCATGTTATCATTCTTTGCTTTGAGTACATCTCCTGTTTTATTCTGTTTTACAGCATTCATTATATTTATTCAACCAGCAGGTAGATTAGTCATTCTTTTAAGCTTTAGGATTAGCTATAAACTGGTCACTTAGAATCCCTAGTTGCAGACAGCCATGGACACAGCCCTGGTTCTTTGACATCTAAAAATAGATTAAATGATGAGGTACAGCAACAGCTTGTCACCTGCCACAACATCATCATGGTATTTCATATCATGGTGCCATTAGGCATATGCTTGCCTACAACTTTACTCCTTTCTGCATTTGACACATTGTCACCCTGGTCTTTATACCTTGGTGCATAATGTCAAGTGCTATATCAAACATCAGGGTGCTCAAAGTTTAATTAGCATAACTCCACCTCCTTCCCTATGTTTCCTTTTTCAAGAGCCTATCCATCTCCTTTGTCCTTGCATATCCTCTTGAGGGGGCATTATCTACCGATGCTTCATTTTTATGAGCCCCATGTGATCCCCAGCCTACCCAAAATCTGAATCCAAAACCTATGTTTTAGTCTTCTTTGAAACGACATTACTTTGCAACATCGTCTCAAAGAGGGGCAAAATGTAGACATAAAAAATTGACCTAAGTTATCCTTCATCCAAAGATTTAACTAATTTTAATTAATTAATTAAATCTTACCTTTTATACCATATTCTGTAAATAATAAATTCAATTTATTTATTATTTACCCATAAACCCAAACACCTCCCGAAAAATAATAAATTAAATAAACTTAATTTATTATTTTGTCCAAACTTTAACCTAAATAAAAAACCAAAAACCTTTTCGTAAAATTAAAACCCATAAAATACCTACCATGAACCTAACTACCATTTATCGTTCACCAAACCAAAAACCTGTTCAACTGCTCAAACTAACTTTTACCCAAACTTTATAAAAACACATTTCATTCTCATTTACCTTCCCCTAGCCAAAATTATACCAGAGTTATCCAATTATCTGAGCAACCACAATCAAATATTTGGTAACATCTACCTAATTTATCTTTATTTGGTGCATTTGATATGAATTTAGGGTTTTGTTATATTGACGAGTCTTCTGTTCGAATTTATATCTCTTGCATACAACCTCATTTCTTAGCCGATTTCGACAAATGAATAACCAATCTCAATCTAAACAGTGAGACAAAGACAATGCAATAGAAAAAATTACCAAAAATAGAAAATTTTAACAGATTTTACACCAAAATGTAACATAGGGTTTAGAGAAGGGTTTTGCACTATTTGTGTACCTGACTCTCAGTGGTAGAAGAAGAGGTGGCCATCTTCACAATTTGCTTAGCGATATGTACCCAAAAATTGCTCACGTGATCAATTTTGTCTCCAATTCACTTGAATTTCACTAATTTTCTCACTCTTTCTCTCTCTCTTAGCTTAGTTTACCTTATGCATTTTTAGATTAGTTGTTGTTTTTATGCATCTCTCATATGTTCGTTTTGTGTGTATTCATTTCTATAGGTCTCATCGACAAGGGCCAAACAACTAGTTGAACTCACACAATCTATGGGATGTTCATCATTTTAGTTTTCATTATTCATTTTGATATATTTAGATGCCAAACTAATACAAGTTATTGCAAGTACAATTGTAGGAAAATTGACAACAGGTAAGGCCTAGTTCGAGAACAGTACCTACCTTTCATGTAGAGTACCATCCCCGAGGGGGCAAATATGTAAGCACCAAAATCATGCACGACCACCACGAGGACCCCTATGATGAGTCACAATCCTTGTCACATACATGTAAGTGTGAAATAACATCCACTCAGCAACAATTCTCTTAGTGGCATGTGTTTTCTTCCTCCTTGTGTTGTTTCCCCTTTGTCGTTCTCTCTTGCTTCGCTTTCGACACTTTTTGACACTTGTCAATTTGTGTTTCCTATGCTTGCAACCATGTTCCTAAGCCTTGTGTGCATCTTGTAGTTATGTTTTCACTTTTCCCCAATGTTTTTCATCCATTCCCACCCCTAGAGGCCTTCTAGAGGTCCTCCCGAGCCATCTCCAACTTTCAATTTTCAGTTTCATTCAACCAATCCAAATCTCCCCCTAATATTTCCATATCTCCCCTGGGAGATCCTACTTTTACAAGTGGAGATTTACTTTTTGACACATGATTGACCTATTTCTGGAGGTAGATCTCTTTCTTTTCACCTCCTCTTCCATCTCCCACCATGGACTTTCGCCCAAGTGCCCTCCTCTGAGGGTTGCCCATGGGTCGCCCCTAGGAGACCCTGACTGGTGAAAGGGGTGACCCATGGGTGACCTTGTCATGTTTTCCAGAAGTGAGTTCACTTGAGTTCCTAACTCAAAATAGCACTGTTTACACCCTTTTTTCTTCTTGTTTGCATGGAATTTTGTGCCAGAGATAGAGTTAACTATTTCATGCATCCACACATGCATATTTATCTCTTGTTCATCTTTAGTTATCAATTCATGTATTCTCATGCATTTCTCTTTCTTCACTTCTTCTTGAGTGATAAGCTTCTACTAGGTAGATCACTCCAGTTTCAGCTCAGATCACTCTGGTGTCCTCTAAGTTAACTCTTCTTCTTCTTATTCACCTCTCATCCCTTCTTCTAACCTATAAATATCCCCTCTCTCAAGCATAAAGGGAGGTATTTTCATTTGTGCACAATATTCTTACAGGCTATTGCTCTCCAAATCAAGCATTCTCATGCTCATACATGACATTAGAGCCTTTTGCTTTTGTATGTTATCTCATTTATCTTTTCTAAAAGCTCGTTTGCATCCATACACTGCTCACATCACTAGACACAATGCTCATCAAGCTCTCATTGAGCTCATTTCAAAGATTCAAAGATTTTTTTTTTCTCTCTTCTTATTGTTGCAAAGAGGATCACCCCGCTACTACAAGAGGATTAGAGGTTGCCTATACAAGGATATCTGAGGGTAGTGGAGGCTCACGCATCTCCAGGTTCTTTCATGATTTTTTTTTCATTTCATAGTAATTAGATAATCAAAACTTTGCTCTTGGGATAAGTAAATACATGTTTCTTTTTCCTTGATAGGCTAAGTAGATTCACATTGTTAAATTAGTTTCCCTTTCCAAAGTTTATAGATTAATAGCATGTCCCTTTCTTAGATTAGATTTATCCACTTATTCAAAAAACACCAAAAACATAGATTACATTGCATTAGATAATCTCATACTACTTTGCATTCATTTTCTAATTCCTAGATTAAGAGAAAGCACTTTGATTTCCAAAAACATAAAAAAGCACAAAAAAATGTTTTGCACTCATATAGGCTTGCATGCATACAAAAACAAAAAAGAACAAAAACATTAGCAACGTAGAATGTTTACAAACCCTTGATCCCAACACAAGGTCAAGTTTAGTCAATATTTGTCAAAACCCTTGGTTTCATCACAATGTCAAACAAAGTCAATCAAAGTCAAACCTTAGGTCACACAAACCCTAAGTCAAAACCTAGGTCAAGTCAAGGTTAGCTTTAAACCATCTCTCTCTTGTTTAGGCTCACGAATGTGCCCTAGACTTAGAGGTGAGTGGGTTAATATAATCCTCGATGAGATAGAGGAGATCCACCCTAGACAACAATGAGACCAATTATTAATTCAACAACAATAGGAAAGACTCAGAGAACTTCAAATACAACAAGAATTCATCCAACAGTTTGAATGACATCAACTTGAACAAAGAATCAACGAGAATAATAGTCAACCCACATAATGATAGAACATTGGAAACCCCAACAGGAGAACAGTGACCATTGACCCTTCGTGTCATATAGTTATCTTTACAACTACGATCATAGAACACCACATTCAAACAAGTGCACAACACAGGCCCCAGGACTAGCTGACCCCTCTCCACGAAGTCCATCTCTCCAACAAGCTAGACCACCCCCGTGTCTTGCCTCCTCTCGATTGACTACTACCATGAGAGCGAGAGTGATGTGGCGGTTTGCCCCATGGCAAGGAGAGAGGGTCCGTGTGTGTTCCAAAGTGAACTCAATTGCCCCAGGCCACCAAGTCATGATTTTGAGTGTACTGGACCAGATAGACATCAATAAAAACTCCAAATGCCATGCAAGTAAAATGCACCTTCTAAAAATGGTTGACAAATTGAAATACACTTTCGAGATATCTGCATGTTGCATAGATATCTACGCCTAGCTCTTTTGTCCATGCAATTTCAGTTCTTCAAAGGTTCAAATGACTTGGGGCATTGCCAAGGTTACAACACTTTTACAGTTTTTGGACAGAGTAAGTAGAAAGGGTGAAGATATCCTTTGTAAAGCATCTCTTGCAGGTTAAGGATAAGGCTGAGGCTGGTAAGTGATCCTAGAAAAACACACTAGGAGAGTGGACACTAAAGTGAGTGCAGAATAGAGCGTTTAATTGTGAGCAAGAACAATTTACAATGCTACACCCCATTGATGTTTCAATGTTTCCTTTGGACCGTGGGTATCTAGAATCACCCAACCCTAATGCTTGACATGGGATTTGACTAACCCTAACCTACCATTAGCTTTGCATTTATGGCATTTTTTTCCTACTCATGAGTGTTTTGATTATTTTCTCATTTGCCCTTTTCTTTTACTTACTTTACATTTTAGTAGTCTTAGATTTTGTTCTTTGATGATTTCATACTTCCCTACGATTGATTTGCATTCATGGTGTGGATTGAGATATATTTGAGCATGTTGATTTATATTGCTAAATCATCATGCTATGTGTTGTAGTGTTTCCCCACCGTTCAATTAGGTAGGGTTTCCTGCTCTCCCTTGTCTTGTTAATGGTAGTCATTCAATCATTTTCTTTCATTTGATTATTGTTTTCTTTTTTTTTGCATCTTGCATTATGAGGCTATCCCTTTATTTCTCTTTCTTTGATTTTTTTTATTTTAAAGGAGACGTTGTATCATTTAGCTATTTGATTTTTCTCATGTTCTTCATTCCTTTCTACTTGTTCCCTAGTTGTACTTCATTTTTCTTTTTTATAAAATCTAATTTTCAAATTTGTATTGGTTCAAAGTTGTTTTTGGGTTGACTTCATGTTCTCACAAGAACTTTACCTTTTATGGTTAGGCTTATAGGTTTGCCTTTGTTCTAATAGTTCTCTGTGATCCTGGATCCTCGATCCCTGATGTTTATTTCTAAACCTTCTTCAATATCATGGCTTTGGTTATCCTTGTCTTTTATTTCCTTCTAGCATAGGTTTTTTTGGATTCCTAATCCTCGATTCCTTCCTGACATCTCAAGCTATACATTATTTTAGATTTGATGATGTGGGTGTGCATTTTTTTTTGTCTTTTCGACATGAGTTAGGTAGTATCCTCAACTTCTAATCCCAAACATTTTACCTTCACACTTTTTTTGGATTTAGTGGTTCAGGCCTACTCATATTTTTGTTCCCATTTGGTATGACTTATAGTGTCTTCCCAACTACTAAACCCTAATGCTTTACACTACTTCATATCCTAGGTTTTGTGAGTTTAGTCCTATTCTTTCATGCTTGACTTTTGGGATGTTGGGATGGATACCTCTAATACCTTGTCCCTGACACATTTTTTTAGTGGGAAACCTTAGGATTACTCTAGCATGTGAGATTTATCCTTTCAAATGGCAAAGTGACAGGGTTATATAGAAGAGGAAACAAGCAAAAATTTTGGGAAAGGAATCGTTTGGGCCCTATAAGCACCAGAATCATGCATAGCCTCCACGAGGACCCCTATGATGAGTCACAATCCTTGTCACATACATGTAAGCATGAAATAACATCCCGAGCCATCTCTAACTTCTTATTTTTAGTTTCACTTAACCAATCCAAATATCCCCCTATTATTTCTAGTTCTCCCCTGGGAAATCCTACTTTTGCAAGTGAAGATTTGGTTTTTGACACATGATTTACCTATTTCCAAAGGAAGTTCCTTTTTGTGTTCACCTCCTCTTCCATCTCCCACCATGGACTTTCACCCAGGTACCCTCCTCTGAGGGTCACCCATGGGTCACCCCGGGCGACCCCAACTAGTGAAAGGGGTGACCCATGGGCGACCCTGTTGTGTTTTCACCCGTTTTTCTTCTTATTTGCATTAAATTTTGTGCCAAAGATAGAGTTAACTATTTCATGCACCCACACATGCATATTTAGCTCATTTTCATCTTTAGTTATCAATTCATGCATTCTCATATATTTCTCTTTCTTCACTTCTTCTTGAGGGATTATCTTTTACTAGGTAGATCACTCCAATTTTAGCCCAGATCACTCTTGTGTCCTCTAAGTTAACTCTTCTTCTTCTTCACCTCGCATCCCTTCTTCTAACCTATAAATACCCCCTCCCTCAAGCACAAAGGGAGACAATTTCATTTGTGCACATAGTTCTTGCAAGCTAATTGCTCTCCAAATCAAGCATTCTCACACTCATACAAGACATTAGAACCTTTTTATTTCATTTTTTAATCTCATTTAGCTTTTCTAAAATCTTTTTTACATCCATACACTGCTCACATCACTAGCCATAGTACTCATCAAGCTCTCATGGAGCTCATTTCAAAGCTTCAAAGCTTCTTTTGCTTCTCTTTTCTTATTTTCTCCAAGAGGATCACCCCGTTGCTACAAGAGGATTAGAGGTTTCCTATACAAGGATATCTAAGGGTAGTGGAGGCTCACATGTCTCTAGGTTCCTTCATGCTTTTTCTCATTTCAGAGTAATTAGATAATCAAAATTTTTCTCTATTAATTTTTCCTTGATAGGCTAAGTAGATTCGCATTGGTAAATTAGTTTCCCTTTCCAAAGTTCATAGATTAATATCATTTCCCTTAGATTAAATTTATCCGCTTATTCAGAAAATGCCAAAAACATAGATTACATTGCATTAGGTAATCTCATACTAGTTTGCATTCATTCTCTAATTCCTAGATTAAGAAAAAGCACTTTGATTTCAAAAAACATAAAAAAGTACAAAAAACATTTTGCACTCATATAGGCTTGCATGCATACAAAAATAGAAAAGGACAAAACCATTTGTAGCGTAGAAGGTTTACAAACCCTTGGTCCCAACACAAGGTCAAGTTTAGTTAACATTCATCAAAACCCTTGGTTTCATCACAAGGTCAAACAAAGTCAATCAAAGTCAAACCTTAAGTCACACAAAACCTAAGTCAAAACCCTAGGTCAAGTTAAGGTTAGCTTAAACCATCTCTCTCTTTCTTAGGCTCATGAATGTGCCCTGGACTTGGAGGTGAGTGGGTGAAGGCAATCCTCGACAAGATAGAGGAGATCCACCCTAGACATAGCAAGACTGATTAGTCATTCAACAACAACAAGAAAGACTTAGAGAACTTCAAATACAACAATCATTCATCCAACAATTTGAATGACAATGTCAACTTGAACAAAGCATAAATAAGAATAATAGTCAACCCACACAATGCTGGAACATTAGAAACCCCAATAGGAGAACAATGACTAGTGACCCTTTAGGTCATATAGTTATCTTTACAACTATGGTCACAGGACACCACATTCAAATAAGTGCACAACAACACAGGCCCCAGGACTAGCCAACCCCTATCCACAAAGTCCAGCTCTCCAATGATCTAGACCACCCCCGTTTCTTGCCTCCTCTTGATTGGCTAGTTCCACGAGAGTGATTATGACGTGGCAGTTTGCCCCGTGGCAAGGAGAGAGGGTCCATGTGCGCACCAAAGCTGACTCAACCACCCTAAGCCACCGAGTCATGATTTTGAGCATACATATTTTGGTGAACCAAACATGAATTGCCAATCCTTTTGGTTATGCCTTTTGAGTTCCCATTTCCTAGATCTCATTATCATTATCACATAAGTCATCAGCTTCACTACATATTTTGGTGAACCTGACATGAAGAGCAAAAACTTGTGGTTATGCTTTTTGTGTTCCAAACATTTAAATCCCATCTAAACATCACAAGATTCAAACATTATCACTTTCTTCATCATAACCATCTTTGCTGCTTCTACTTTTGTCGTCATCACCTTCACTCATTCCATTTATTCTATGGTATCTATGGCACCCCAAAATATGAAAGAACTAGACTTAAACTTAGGAAATGTTCCCTCTAGGGAACCAAAAGCTCCCTCTTTTGACAGGTATGTGCCACTTGACCCAAATGTACCAATCTCAAACTGTTATGACTATGAAGACTCTAACTATGAGCAAGACCTGCATGGGAACATAACCCTACCATACCAAGCACACCTCACAAAGTGAAAAGAAAAAAAATGAGGTCAGAAATCCACCACTTGAATCAACCATCCACAAGCACCTCAAGTACTCATCTTGATGATGAAGTAAGAATGTTGGAATGAACCTTACACGAAGAAAGAGATGCTCAAGAAGCCCTGAGAGTTTCTCTATGAGAAGAAACACAAAATCATGACAACACTCATAGGGAAAACCCTAGAAATGAGGAACTTCCTAGAGGTCCCACTTCTTTAGATTTAATTGTGACGCTAGTACAAAGAATTAGAACTCTAGAAGCAGAATAACCTGCTCCAAAAAGAAGACAAAAATTGTACGAAAATATCATAATTGAACAGGACCATGGGGCATCTCAGAATCCCCCTTACCTCAACTACTACTCAAGAAATGGGAGCAATGACAAATTTTCGAATGGGAACACTCCTATTCAGAACAATCAAGCAATGCTAGGAAACCAAGCAAATCAGATAATGACATTGGGTTACCAAAACTCTCCCATGGGGTTAATGCTATCAACTCCTCAATCGCAGAGTGCCTTCTTAGGCACATACTTGGAATTCTTAAAAGAGCCACTTGACCTAATCATAAGAAATGTTTAGTTACCTCGACCATTACCTAATCTCCCAAATTTCAAAGGAGAGGGTGATCCCAATTTGCACATTAAATCTTACACAATTGCGCTAAGAGAACTCCTTCCTTGGGATGGGGTTGTCCAAAATCTTCTCGAAGACATTAGAAGGAATAGCTCTAGATTGGTATTATCACCTACCTGAGGCCTTAATACATTCATTCAGATAACTAACCAGAGAGTTTGTCATGGCTTTCAACATGAACAAACTCATGAAGACAGGGATCCAAGAATTCTTAGCCATGAAACAAGAACCCAATGAATCAATAGCCCATTTTGTCACTCGATGGAGACAAGTTCTCTATTCTTCGACAAGTGCCCCAAAAATGGATCATCGTGAATTATGTAATCTTTCTTACATGCCTTGACAAGGATATGAGAGAAGATGTTCAAAAGTTACCTTACAAGTCCTACAAACAAGCCCTAGAAAGTGCTTTAAGGATCGACCGAGCAACCATTGATAGTGGTCGAAGAACTTATGACACTAATGGAAAACTTAAAGTATCGAAAGGAGCTGAAAAGAATACCTCAAACATTTCCATGGACAAAGATATCAACATTGTTAAGAGTACTCCCAATAATGATAAATGACATTGAAAAGGAAACCAAGGACCAAGTCGTTTCTCCTATGATCCGGACACCTACTGTTGGTTTCACGGAACAAAAGGTCATGACACAAAAAACTGCTACAAGTACAACAAAGCTATCTCAAATCTTACCCCAGAATAAAAACAAAATTTTCTCTCTCCTACAATCCCAAAGAAAGGAGAAAGAACCTCAGGACAAAAAAGGGAATATCGATCAAAGAAACTACAATCATGTGGAACTAAACCAAGAAGTGTTCGTGATCCAAGAGGAGGAACAAATGGACCAAATAGAAAATGTCTTCTTGCAAGTAATAAACCTGTTGAGAGCCTCCCCTTCACATTGAAAAACATTCTTGGAGGTATTAGAGGTAGGATACTCAACACAGGAGGATCCAACCCCCCTCACATTCAATATTTCAAAGCTTCCAAAAGATGAAGGAGATAAGAAAAGGGATTCACCATTATACATACAAGCTCAAGTTGAAGAGGTCATCATAAAAAGAGTGGTAGTAGATGAAGGCTCAGAAGTTAACTTCTTTCCAATTTCCTTCTTGTGAAGGATGGGATACAAAAAAATAGGCATAAACCAACAAGATTCCACCTAAAGGATATATGATAGTCATGACATTCAAATAGTTGGGAAGATCAGCCTACTACTCACTCTAATGTCTAAAATTGTTCCCACAAACTTCTATGTCATCAACAAAGAAACCAATTACAATATGATCCTTGGAAGACCTTGGATTCATGCCATGAAGGTTGTGGCCTCTACATTATTTCAAGAAATTCATTTCCATCACTTGGGAAAGACCCACATTGTTAGAGAAGATCCTGATCCTTTTAGTATTTATAGGAAGGAATAGGAAGAAAAGGATAAAAGTTAAACATGCAAGAGGAAACAAAGGAAGAAACTTAGAATCTTCAGCCAAACACAAGTACTCTCAACATATCATATCAAAGCATGGACAACCTTAGATAATTCCCCTTTGATCCCCACAACACCAAGTCTAATGCTCTGTTTGGCTTAGCGTCCATCCCTTACATGGACGAATGTGACATCAAGAATCTCTCAATTTGAACCATAGAAATCATCTAATAAGGGGAAGAAAAATAGGAAAAGTAAAAATCAACTTACGAATTTGAAGAAACATCCCAATCACAAAACAATCAAGACTTATGGACTCTACACTTTGACGGAGCCAGTTGTAAAATAGGGGCAGGAACGAGAATAATCTTGACCTCCCTGGAAGGGAAGGTTCTCCCTTTCACGTTTAGGTTGGCTTTCTTTTGCACGAATAATATCTCTGAGTATGAAGCCTTATCCCTAGGAGTCATGTTAGCCATGAGGATGGGAATCAAGAACATCTCAACTTTTGGGGACTCCTAGCTGGTGATCAACCAAGTCGCAGAAAATTATGAAACAAAATCAGAATGACTACAACCATACAAAGAAACTATTAGAAAATTGGTTCAATTCTTTGACTTCTTTTCCATAAGAGCCATACCCAAGGAAGAAAATCAAGTTGCAAACTTGATGGCTACGTCAGCTGTCCTATTTTTACCACATGCTCAACTCCAGAATTTAATGTTCATTGTTTCAGTTCATAGAGAACCACTATTGGAAAGTGAAGAGTTACCAAGCATTTTAAACTACGTTGCAAATCAAATAGAGAAAGCAACCTGAGATTATGCTTAAGAATGATGGAGACATCCTAGAGTATATGCATGCTTATGATGGGTTTCATAGTGTGTACCACAAGAAAGGATACATGTTCCTTCCTCATGCTGATGACTATTTTTGGAAGTGAAAAGGAAATCCTCCAGATTGAAGCAAATTCAGATTTACCAACTGCACCTTAGAAATTTGAAGAGGGACACCCATCGCTAACCGGATACACCATTTATGTCAATATGGGAAAACTAGAGAAACCAAAAATGTTAAAATTGCGAGGAGAATTGAATGATGAGGAATTAGAAGAATACATTGAGTTCCTTATCGAATATTCTAATGTCTTTGCTTGGACATATTTGGATATGCCAGGGCTAGATGCAAAAATCATCATGCACAATTTAGGTACAAAGTTGAACACAAAACCCATAAACAAAAAGTTGAGACCCATAAAGCCTCAAGTAACTGAAATGGTGAAAGAAGAATTCAAGAAGTTGTTGAATGTGGGCTTTATCAAACCAATGGATTATTCAAGTTGGGTCTCAAACATTGTCTCAGTGTTAAAGAAAAATGGAAAAATTTGGATATGCCTCAATTTTAGGGATATCAATCAAGCTTGTCTGAAAGATGACTTCCCCTTACCCTTGATTGATCAAATTGTTGATTCAATCATAGGGTATGAAGTGGTCTCCCTTATGGATGGGTTTTTAGGATACAACCAAATCAGAATCTTAGAGGTAGATCAAAACAAAACAACATTCATAACCCCTTGAGGGACCTTCTCTTATGTAGTCATGCCATTCAGATTGAAAAATGCAAGGGCTACCTATCAAAGGGTAATGACACACATCTTCCATGACTACATTCACAAGATAGTGGAAACATATGTTGATGATCTTTTGGCTAAGTCAAAGCAGAGATCAAGGCATGTGGAAGATCTTCACAAGATCTTCAATAGGCTTTGGGAATACAAAGTAAGAATTAATCTTGAGAAATGTGTTTTCAGAGTCACAGTAGGCAAGCTATTGGGTTTCATAGTTTCGTGAAGAGGAATTGATGTGGATCTAGTAAAAGTTAAAGAAATCTTAAACGCAACCCCACCAACAAATGACACAGCAGTAAGGAATTTCTTGGGACAACTAGGTGCAATCAGGCATTTTATACTAGATATGACATTCAAAATTCACTCGATCAATCAATTGTTGAAGAAGCAAGTTGACATAACTTGGACAGTGGATTGTCAAAGCACATTTGAACAAGTAAAGAAATTTTTGTTGACTCCACCCATGCTAATGCCACCAAGACATGAAAAACCTTTCATCTTATATTTTAGAACAATTGATATTTCTATAGCCTGCATGTTGGCTCAGGAAGATGAAGGTGGAAGGGAAAGAACAATATACTTCATAAGTCAAACCTTGCTAGAATATGTGAAGAACTACACTCAGGCCAAAAAAGAATGTTTGACCATAGTTTTTGCAACTCGAAGATTGCAACATTACATGCTGAACCAAGAAATATAAGTGATGATACAGTCTGACCAGTTGAGAACATTCTTAAACTAACCAATGTTGTCAAGAAGGGCTGGCCGATTTGTGACATTGCTAAGTGAGTTTGAATTAACTTACATCAATCAAAAGTTAGTTAAAGGACAAGTGATAGCAGATTGGCTAGCAGATAATTCAACTCCTCAAGAAGAGCCAGTTAACAAAGACTTCCCTGATGAAGAAATTTATTAAATTGATCTTGATCAGAAATATGCCACTTTATATTGGTATAGAGATATTGTGAACTATCTTCAAAATAGAACTTATCTAGAGAACATGACTCCATTAGGGAAAATATGTTTAAGCATCCTCACTGCAAGATATGTTTTGATCGATGATATGTTAGATAAGAGAGATTTAGATGGCATGTTGCTTCGATGTGTCGATAAAGAAGAGGCACATAAAATCTTGGAATAATGCCATAATGGAATCTACAGAGGACATTTTGGTGGTCATGCTACAGCAAGAAAGATACATTGGCTAGGATACTTTCGGCCATTTTTACAATGAGATACAATCAAGTTTGTAAAAAGATGCCCAAAATGTCAAGCCTATGCACATGTCCACCACACACCGACAAAAGATTTACAGCCTATAGTTACTCCTTGGCCTTTGTCTACTTGGGGCTTGGACTTGGTAGGGAAGATATTGCCCCCATCAACGAATGGACATTTGTTCATTATCATGACAATAGAATATTTTACCAAATGGGTGGAGGCCATGCCTCTCATTATAGTTTCAGGGACAGTAATTACAAAATTCATATTGAATCAAATCATATGTAGGTTCAAAATTCCCCAAGTGATAGTAACAGACAACGCGTCATCATTCAAGAATCCACAAGTAAGAGAATTATGTGAGAGACTTCACATTAATCATAATCTACTTCATTTTACTATCCTCAAGGAAAAGCAGAGGTGACAAATAAAACATTGAAGTCAATATTGGTCAAAATTGTGAAGGACTCTAAAAGAGACTAGCATTTGCAATTATATCCAACTCTTTGGGCTTACAAAATGAGCATACGAACTCCAATTGGAACCACCCCTTATGCCCTCATTTTTGGGTCAGAAGTAGTGTTACCATTGGAAGCAGAATTACCTAGCTTAAGAGTGTCACTACAAGGCCTATTGGACAATAAGGAATATCAAGCAGTAAGATTGGTTGAATTAGAAATGATGGACAAAAAATGATTAAGAGTTGTTCAAATACATGACTCCTACCTCGCAAGGGTAAATAAGTAGTATAACAAGAAGGCCATCCTAAGACCTTTTCATGTAGGAGACTTAGTGCTCAGAATTGACAATATAATCGACAAAAGAGTTGGCAAAGGATGTAAGTTCAAACCCAACTAGATAGGTGCCTATATGGTCGAAGAAGATATCTGAAACGATGCCTATCTCTTGTGCACAATGGAGGGAGAGGAATTTGGCAAAATAGTCAATGCCTTTCACCTCAAGAAATACTATGCCTGAAAATCATAAAAATCATAAAAATGCAAAAAAATCAAAAAAATACAAAAATACAAAAATTAAAAATGTCAAAAAGAGTTTTGTTTCTTGCATTTCAGTATCACTCTATTCATCTTGCATTATAGTGAATGACTCACACTTATATTATTTTCTTTTCAGTAAGGATCTAGGGTTGACTAGGTATATGTGATCCTTTTA
The DNA here is from genome assembly GCA_027924645.1 of Cunninghamia lanceolata. Taxonomy (NCBI): domain Eukaryota; kingdom Viridiplantae; phylum Streptophyta; class Pinopsida; order Cupressales; family Cupressaceae; genus Cunninghamia; species Cunninghamia lanceolata. The sequence goes on from BSBN01000814.1 coordinate 851,334, forward strand.
GGACCTGGGATTCCCCATTTTCACAATCGCCATTCTCCCCCTTCATTCCCAGTGATTCTAATCAAAGCCTAGCTCTTAGCTTTACACTGATCCCTATCTTAATGAGTCAATATGTTAGGTCTAAACAAAGTCAGTATTCAAACTACAGTGTTCAAAGGAAGCTTACAAGTAGACCTTCCCATTTCTTCCCTAGAAGAAGAGAAGTCCGACTCGACTATGAAAATTTTTGGTGGTGCTCATCCTCTTATCTTCCCTAGCCAAAAATGCCAGGAGGATCAGAGCCTTGAAGGAAGAAATCTAAAATATGAGTGAATAAAAAAAATGAGTGATCAAAATAAGAGTGATGAGAAAAGTGAGGATTGAGAGATCAAACCATTGCATATCCAAAGTTCCAAAAGCATTCATTTTCATAAAAGTCAAAAATCCAAAAAATTGAGAAAATCAAGTGAGGCATTCCAGAAAATACAAAAAAAAAGAGAAAAAACAAAAAAAAGAGAGTTACAATAAAAGAGTGATGGTGTGAAGATTGTTGAATGTTCATACCCTTAAGTGGAGATTAGTCTAAGCTCAAAGTTTCAATGGTGACATTCAACTAGAGAAAATAAAACAAAAAGGTACAAAGCACACACACACACAATAACTAAGTAAATCCAAGAGTCTAGTAGTCTTTAGGATCATTTTCTATCTAGGGATCTTGGTTCTTTCATATTATCCTTTACCCTGGGTCTATCTTGCTTTCCATCTATGATCTAAGTCTAGGAAACATCAATAAAATTTGTTACTTGTCTGAGTTGAAAGCTTGTTAGATTTTCTTATCTAGGTGAGGATCAGTGTTTAGCCTTTAGCAAAGCCCAAATTCAAAAGCACTCCATTTCACTCTCATTCCCCACTTGAGTTATAAATCCCTATCTCACAAGCTTGAATAGACCTATTATACCAGGATAGCCCACTATCCCCTAGATTGAAAATCATATTAAAGAGTTGTCATATTGTTTGTTCCACAATGCATTCATACCAAAATAAAAAAGAATTCCAAAGCAATAAAGTTAGTGTCATAACTCATGGCATTCCATGGAAGTAGAAGTTTCATTTGAGTATCGCTAGTGTTCCTGCATCTGCATATCATAACCTGCATTTCATATATATTCCAAAAAAGCTACAAAAACATGTCATCATTATCATACTTGCATTCTTAGAGTTGAAGGTCTAAACATAATCAAAGAGTTCTTAAACTTCCAAAGTGCACAAGAGATGAGTACTTTTACGATAGCTAGACAACCATAAAGAGACAACTTTTTATAGAGATATCAAAAGTTCACGTTTACAAAGAGTGCAAGAGCTACGATAAAATGATCTTGAAGGAAAGTAAGGCTCCCCATGCAAGGGGGCATGGTTTCAAAAAACAAAAAGTTAACAAGCTCAAGGGCAGTTCCCTCCAATGGAACCCTCGTGACTCCTGCTCCTCTATCTGTGTGTAGCACTTGTCTCTCTATGAGACCTGTGTTAGTGAGGTGCCCTGCTATGAGTGCAAGAATGTGAAGGTCCCTCAGTACTAGACTCTCCCTACTGAATCCCAAGGTGAGCCATCTCACGAAGAACCTGATTCTCACCACTAAGGATAAGATTCTTGGCCTTCAAAGTAGCACCTTCCTAACACCCATGATAGGTAGGAATGAAGACATCAGTATGTCACCCAGCTCTAGGGGGCACACCAAGATCAACGAAAAGCATCTCTCAAGTCAGCCTAGTGAAGGGACTATCCAAACCAATATTGACCTCATGAATGAAGTCCCTTCACTCCTCAACGTTACCTACAAAGTAAAGAAAAGACAAAAAATGTGGTGATTCTTGAAATAAAGTAAAGAAAAGAAAGGATGAGTGTGAAATCAAGAGTAAACTTACATGGGTCACCAGGCTACCAGATATGATCAATTTTCTGTATCACCTCATCAGAATGAGGAGGTTTGGGCACTGTGGAGGAACCCTCAGGTACATCAGCCTCGTCAGAATCTCTCTTGTGCATCCCCTATTGGTCCCTCGTCGGATAAGCCATCCCCATTAGGAATGTAGTCCTCATTAGTAGAATTAGATTCGTCCATGACAACAAGTCCGTGAGAAGGAGCTCCTCTCCCTCCCCTTTGTCCTCCTCTCAAGGTCCTAGAAGATCTGGTGATCAAAACCCTAGGAGTCAAAGGGGTCCAAATGATGGTCCTCTGCCCAATCTCACCCATCTCCTAGATAGATTTGTAATAGGTAGGGATTAGGGGTAAGTCCTCTCAGAAGTCCTCACCTGAACTGCTATAAGATGCGCTTGACACAATGAGCCTCAACAAGACCATTACGATCCAGAAGCTCTGATATGCTAAGACAATGCTCATTGATCTGTCAGTCATGAGACCATGTACCATCCATATTTGTGTAAGGGTCGAAGATCATATCTACATCTGTAAGAGTGGCCATAATGCGTAGTGAAGTATCAAAGTGGCCCACATGAGCCCACCTAGCAGCTCTTGGTAGTCTTCAGTTAGGAAGAGGAATCTCCTTCTAATATGGCCTAATGTGCTCAAAGGTCCAAGTCATGATCAAAGAAGAGTGGTTGAAAGCAACAATGTCGTGCCATGCAATGTGATAGAAGTCTCGATAGACCATAGCCAGGATGTCTAGTCCCCAAGCATAAACTCTAACCTACTCAATGCCCTTAATGATTGGTGCCCAACACCATCTCAAGTGAGATGAGGCCTTCTCTCTAGATAGCCTCGATATGATGAAGCCAATCAAGAACTTCCTCAAGAAAGGAATGTGGAGTTGAGGTACTAAGGTAAGATGTGTTAAGGGAAAATTGGAGTAAACATGAATAATCAATATATCAATATCAATAATACCCAAAACTCAATGAAAAGGGAAATAATCAAGATCAAACAAACAAAGATGAAAAACCTTTGCAAACCTCAATACTTCATAGCTTCCGTTGATTGCCTATCTCAATTGATCTTGCATGTATGAATAAGGCCCTTAGAGAGTGCGCTTCCTTGCTATTCCAAGATTGTCAATGGAAAATGGCTATGGTAGTGCTTTGTAATGAAGATGAGCTTCACAACAATGGTAGTGATATGGTAACAAGTTGATCGCAAGGAAAAAGGAATGACGTGGTTACCAAAGGTGCACTGTAATTCCTGCAAAGTAACAATATTGAAGGCTTGGATGATTGAAATGGAGGAATTGGGTTCAATTTATAGACTTGGGAGAGGGAAGATCAATGGTATAGAAAGAATGAGAAGATCAACGGTTGAGAAACCTTGAGAGAACGTGCGCAAATAGGAAGAAGACAATTGTCTTGCTCTATTTTGCATGAGAGCAATTAATAAAATAGAAGAATGAGTTAACTAAAGAGATTAATTAATTAAAAGAATAGATAAATCAGTTAAGAGAATAGAACTAGAGAATGGAAATTGCATGAGGATGGGAAGATATTTTAGCTCAATTAAATATTTAGAATATTCAATTGCATGTGCACAAGGATTGAATTATATTTAGAGATAACTTAATTTAGAAGAAATGGACAACTTAAATAAATATTTGATTTATTTAAATTTAGAGAAGATATTTATTGGAAGAAACAATTAAATAATTGATATTATTTAATTTTGAATGAATTTGGGAGAACTAATTAAATAATTGATATTATTTAATTTGTTGGAGGAATTAGAAGAATTTTAAGAATTTTAGTTAAATAAATTGATTTTATTTAATTGTTTGGAGAATATGAATCAAATAAATAAACTGGTTTATTTATTTATTGATAGAGGAATTTGACTTAAATAAATATTAAGAATATTTATTTAGACAAAGTTGTGTCATTTTTAGGCATATACATTTTGTCTTTCTTTGATGCAATGTGGTTTATGGTGTTGCTTCAAAGAATAGAATTTCTGATAATGATACATGCCCGAGTTTGCCCTTGGTACAGGTTTAACAACGGTAGGATGCCCCCTTGGGACATTGGATGGGAAGAAGGGCAGAAGGATGAGAGATAGACAATCTCACAAAGAAGAAGGGAGAACTAGGTTAGATTTGAAGAAATTTGTCGAAGAAGGAGCCGAATGATACGTTATGCAAGATAAATTGATAACACACACAAGCAAGTAAGCAAGTATGCACAAATGATTCAAGAACAAACAAGGTATTGCCCCTGTCAAGCAGTAAACCAATGATTAATTGATATAGATCGACAATGTCTGGTTTCAGGAATGAAACATGTGTAAGACGTGTGTGTTGGTCTGATTTTGACAATGCAACATCCTATCTAAGACAATTGATATGATAACGATATACGACAGTGTTGTCATGGCGGGGAACAATAGATCCCTAGAGCAACACGAAGGAAAGTTATGATTGATTGATATGGTTTACGACAAGATTAGGATCAAGACTGCTGATTACGATTGGATCAGTTGACAAGATTGACTTGACTTGATTGGTATGGATTAAGGATGGGCTCACATTTGGATCATTGTTTAGATTGATTTGATGATAAAAAGAAATTTTGACTGATAGAAGAAATGACTCTAGTGAAGGACTCACAAGCTTTTGTTTGTAACATCAATACTCTGTGTTGAACTTTTATTGCATGGATAGTATGCGAAATGTAAATGGATATGGATATGGATACGGATATGAAATGCAAGTGGATACGGTATGGGTATGGATATGGATATTTGTCATCTTGATGTTGCAAATATTTTGAAGTGCTTTGTTTCATCATTGGGCTTTTTTGAAATGTTGTAAGAAAATACAAGCATCTAGGTATAATTGAATCGAGATGACCTGAGTATCACTTACATGGATTTTGATTTAGCAAGGTAATACAAGCATCTAGGTATAATTGAACTGAGATGACCTGAGTATTTCTTGCGTATCAATAGATAAGGATTGCCACCATTCATGTTAGACCTTTGAAGTCCTCAATGATCTTTTGCCGATCATGTCGTTAGACAAGGCTTCACATTACTAAAGATTAATCCACAAACAACAAACAAAGAAAAATAATCATGCTCCCATCATAGCATCTCTAGCTTTTGGCATCCTTGAGTAGCATAGAAAGATATGATAACAAAGATCAAGACGATGTAACCTAACTTGATCACAACTACAAAACATTTTTGCATTTAGATGTGTTTATTTCTTTCCATAATTTAGGTAAAATCATTTAGAGTTCTTTAGGTACTTTCTTGCTTTGCTTTGGATAGTTTGAGGTGTTGCATCAAAATTTCTACTTGAAAGTGGGTTTTGCTTGCCTTGTGAAAACTTCCACAATCCTTATTGGTGAGACAGACCCTAAGGGACTGACCTATTGCCTTAGGGGCTTGTTGCTAAATGGCCTTGCCTACGTGACGACGCAGAGGCAACATAGTTCAGGGTTGACCCTATGGTACTGACAACAGACACTATGCTAGGCTGACATTGTGGATAGGATATTGGATAAGACCTTAGTTGATAAGGTGACATAAGAGATAGAGTATCAAGCCATGATAGGATAAGATGACATTATGGATAGCCTTAATGCTAGACATTGATGACAAGGAAACACCACAGATAGGGAGAGGGATGGGTTACAGTGGATATGAATGTGTAGATAGAAGAAACTAAGGATGTGATCTCCAAGGACTATGTCGCATAGGAATAATGTGCCCATTGTAGGTAGAATACTTAGGATTTTTCATGGCAGTGCTTAAGATGATAGGAGGATAAGAGGATAATAAAGGATTTACATGACTTGGAGGGATAAGGTATGTCAAGAGACACCTAAATCATTTGCTAACATTGTGGCCCCAATCTTTATCAAGACCAAAGAAAATAGAGGAATGGAAGATTTAAGATAGATAGACTGGACAGTATAGGTAGGTAATAGCTAGAAAGATAGGATAGGAAATGGTACGGAAGGAAACTGATAGGAGAAAGTGCTATGCTAATGAAACACGGTGCCCCCAAGTATAGGTGATGTAGAATATCAACTTACACACGACGCCTGTTTGCCAGGTTTTCATCATGGTACTTATCCAAGGTGCCTGTTTGCCAGATTTTCATAATTGGATGAAGGGATTTTTTTTTGAAACAGTTGGATGGGAGAAGGTGGAATACGGAAGAGAGAGACTCAAGTATCTAGTTCCCTGAGAGGTGATAGTCCCGCTAGATGGATGTTTTTGCATGGACAAGGTCAAGTGTTCTCACAGAGGTTGGTAGGGGATTGCATGAAAGTGAGATGGAGAATGGTAGATAACAGTTTATGGAAGGGTGCGATAGTGGATGATGATGTAGAATATGGAGGGAAGGCTCATAGAAAAGCATGGACCATGGGAGTAGGATGGAGAAGATATGTAGGATAATAGTGGAAGGAAGGGGAGATGGAGGTATATGAAAATGTTAGTGGGATGGAAGGGAATCATGACCAATGGTTGCACATACCATGATAAACATTGAAGTTGGTGATGGGAAAGTAGTGTAGGAAGCAAAGAAGACTTTTGCTTGTGGATGAATGACTTAGGCATGTAGGGATCCACATAGACTGAGTATTTTTCTAATCTTTGCTTGTCATTTGGGATGGAGGAATTTGAGACTTTTGGATGGAATGGGAGAAAGTGGATGGTTGAGATTCTCAAGAGGTGGATGCCTCATTTGACTTGATAGCTTTTTGCTTAGGTACCCAAGCCATTTTGCTTTTAGATAGTACTTGTGAAGGTATGGGCTTAGGTGTATGTAGTTTTTGTGCAGCTTCAGAGGTAATCATTTGTTGGATGCGGACCCACACCTTTTTCAGTTTGGCATATAGGTGTGTGGGTGTATGCAGTTCTTGAGAAGGATGCTTCTTTGATTCTTGGCTTTTATATCCTAGGTCATGAGGACTCTTAGGATTTTTGACTTGATAGGTAGAGGCATCTAGATTTTTATGGTTGAATTCTCTTGAGATGGTGGAAGTGGAGTTTGAGGAAGTTCTTTGTTTAGATAACATGTGCATCTGTTGGTCATGATTGGGATTGTTAGAAGATTCATAGATGGATGGATAAGGTGTTGGAAGAAGTGGTGGTAAAATGCATGGAGGGATATTAGGAGTTGGAAGTAGCAGAGGTAGATTGGATGGTGGAAGGTGTATGGTCACATGCTTTTGACAATTGTATGATGATGAAGGTAGAATGGTGACATACGTTTTGGGGATAGGATATGATGTATGATGGAAAGTGGTGGATTTAGAAGGCATGGAGGAAGTACCAGCATCTTGAGTTTGTTCACCTTGGGGTATGTATCAAGGCCGTATGAATGAGGATGAACATTGACATGGACGGGCTCCAAAATTCCTTGTTCATGAAGGCCTAAGCCTTTACCTTGATAGTTCATATGTTAGAGTATGCGGTGGACAGTAGGATTGTGTGTAGGTGGAACACTAGACACGAGTTCATTATCAAATGGAGAAGGTGGGATAGAGGATAATGGTTGCTGGTGTTTTAAGGAGGAACACTCATGAACGAAAGCGGTAAGACCAAGGATATATGGTGGGGGATTTGCAGCATGGTCGATAATGGATGGTTGAGGATTATTATTGGTTTGATTTTCTATGCTTTCTTGGGAGGCAAGTGTCTCATCAAGGGAAGTGGAAGTTGTTGGATCATGGATAAAATCAAGACCATGGAATACATAAAGTGGGCTAAGAGGATCATCATGGTCTACTTGATCATAGATAGGCTCTTGATCGTAGATGGGATCTTGATCATAGATAGGCTCTTGATCGTAGATGGGATCTTGATCATAGATAGGATTAATGTGCTCTTGTATAGGTTTGTCAGCAACCATAATGTCCTAATCATAGAAATGATAGAAGTTATGGAGAGGTTGAAATTGGCTCTCTTGCTCATGTATAGGATCAAGTTGTTCATGGATAGCTTCTTCATCAAAGGTAGTATCTTGATCATGGAAAAGATATAGGTTATGCATGGCTGGAAATTAGATCTCTTGCTCATGTATAGGTATAGGATCATCGAAAAGATGAAGGTTATGCATGGGTTGGATGGGGGTGCTTTGATCTTGATTTAGACAAAGGTCGAATGTTTCCACATGTTCTAAAGTGTGCTCTTGACATAAAGCTTGAGGTATTTGAATTGAAGTGGAGGTAGAGGTCTCTTGGATAGGAACTTGGTCAACAATATGGAGGTGTGATGGACCTTGACTTTGGTTCATGGTAGTAGGATTTTCAACATGCTCGAGGGGTTGCCGATTGCATGACGAAGTTGGGGCAATGGAAATTTTGGAAGGCTCTTTGATAAGGTTAAGGACCGGAATTTGGGGACATGGTTGACTCTCTGCTAGTAGTCCTTGGATCACATCCTTTGTAGGCATTTGGGTAGATGAATGAGGTAAGGAATCGGTGGATTTGGAGTTCTCCCTAGCTTTTCTTTTGCTGTATAAATCTAGAAAATATTTTTCCCAAAACTCATCTAAGGCTTTTTTGGTTGTCCATTTAGAGTTTGGGGAACTTGATGGTGGTGTTGGCATAGGACTGGTATGCTTTGGGATATGTGTCTTAGAATATGGTGAAGGAGGACTAGTAGATGGAGTGGTATACGATTTTCCACATGAGGTGGTGTTTGCCTTGTCAAGAGTATCATTAAGACGGGACAAGAATGTATGACTTTGGGGCATGGTGTAGCTAGTATTGGCTTGTTCAGCTTGTAAGATTGCAAATTGCTATTGTATGGCTTGGAGTTCTTGAGAAATTGCTATACGACCTTGGGGGGAGGTGTCTAAGTTTAATTGCAACTTCTGGTACTTGAGTTCTTGAGCCAGTTCTTCTAATTCAGTTGTCATCTCCACAAAAACTGACACAAGACCGAAATGGGTACTCAGAAAGGTGGAAAATTTTCTCGCAAAAGAGGTGGAGTGCTCACTGTCATAGACACGTAGAAATAGAAGCACAGAAGTAGAGGGTATAGGTGCAGTAAGTCGTTATGAATGCACAGTATTGGTAAAAAGTAGACACGTAGCAACAAGTGATATATGCGCAGGAAGTTGCAACAAATGTGCAGCAGGTTGAAACAAAAGCTTAGCTTCATAAGATAAATGCGTAGCTCTGGTCTTTTTGAATGTTTTTGCAAATTTTGACATTTTTTTTAGTGTTTTTTTGGTTTCTTGGTTGCAAGTTGGTCTCTTTGATCTGATTTTGTCAATTATGGCAAGAAGACACATCAAACACAAAGAATGATTTCATATATATTTCAGATTTTTTTGTAATTTTTTTGGACTCTTTTTTGACTAAAAAAGCAAGTACAAATCCTAGGCTGGCTGGGACAATATAAACTGAATTCTCACTATTTCTAGTGAAGCATCTTTGAGAGGTGATAATTGCCCTTCCCTGCACTATCTTATAGGGGTTTTTGGCTACTAGAATAGTGGATGATTAATAAGTGCAACTGTTTGAGTGGTTATACATGCGGCAGCACTACTCTCCATTATGGAGTCTCCCAGCCTGCAAGGGTTGTGCCTTGGAGGGTTTTGGGGGAGGTTGGTTGTCGGTATAACACAACTTCACTCATTGTTTGAAGCTTTCGATCCAAACACAATTTATTTATAGTGGCTTGGTAGAGCTTGGCTTTAGCTTGTTACCACTTAAAGTCGTTCCCCAAGGATGGGAGGATATCCAAGGGCAGGCCTCTCTAAAGGAAAAACACATGCGAAAATGACATGTCTGGCATTTTGGTCACCTAAGATAGGGGAGAGCATAGGCCTAGTATCATTCCCAAAAACATGAAATACAGTGGTTCTTTTCCCCTAGTTTAAAAAGAAAAAGACTATATGAGCTATCTACTTGGGTACGCACAAATTTTTTTAGCTTTGAAGTGATAACAAGATAGAAATGGTTCAATTTTTAGCAAGATAGCAATGTGTTTTAACCTTGAAAGATAGCAATATAGCAATGATTTAGTTACAACCCTCCTAGTTAGAACTATGTGAGATTTGCATGAACATCCATTTACTTTCCTTTAGAAATCAAGATATGAGTTAACAAGTGCAACTATATGGCTAAACCAGTACCTAGCCTGCAAGTAGATCAAAGAATATTCCTACGAAAAAGTGTTAACATTAGCAAAACCACAAGAAAAATAAAAAAGTCAATGTCAAAATTAGATGCAGAGGTACAGAGCTCATATGCGTAAAAATAGAGGTTATATGCGCAATTTTATAGATGCGTAGAATCAAAGATCATATGCGTAGAAATAGAGGTCATATGTACAGATTAACAGATGCATTGATTCAGAGCTCATATGCACAGAAACAGAGGTCATATGCGCAGATTGACAGATGCATTGAATCAAAGGACATATGCGTAGAAAGAATGATCAAATGCATAGAAACATCATTCTAAAAATTCACTACAAAATAGATGCGCAACAAGATGGAATGTATGTGCAGCAGGATGGAACAGATGTAGTGCAGGATGGAACAAATGTGCAGAATTAGTAAATGCGCCGTATTAGAGGTTAGATGCACCAAAACAGAGACTGTATGCGTCGAAAGATCAGATGCATCGAAACAGATAGCAAATGCATGTTAGAATGGGTCAGATGCGTAGATTCCTCCTGTGTACAGTTTCCTAATGCACAAAAACTTAGTTTTTGGGTTAAATTGGGGCAGTGCCCGATGCTGGGCGCCAAAAATGTTAAAGGAAAATTAGAGTAAACATGAATAATCAATACATCAGTATCAATAATACCCAAAACTCAACGAAAAGGGAAATAATCAAGATCAAACAAACAAAGATGAAAAACTTTTGCAAACCTCAATACTTCATAGCTTCCATTGATTGCCTATCTCAATCGATCTTGCATGTATGAATAAGGCCCTCAGAGAGTGCGCTTCCTTGCTATTCCAAGATTGTCAATGGAGAATGGCTATGGTAGTGCTTTGTAATGAAGATGAGCTTCACAACAATGGTAGTGATATGGTAACAAGTTGATCACAAGCAAAAAGGAATGATGTGGGTGCTAAAGGTGCACTGTAATTCCTACAAAGTAACAATACTGAAGGCTTGGATGATTGAAATGGAGGAATTGGGTTCAATTTATAGACTTGGGAGAGAGAAGTTCAACGGTATAGAAAGAATGAGAAGATCAACGGTTTAGAAACCTTGAGAGAGGGTACGCGAATAGGAAGAAGACAAGTGTCTTGCTCTATTTTCCATGAGAGGAATTAATAAAATAGAAGAATGAGTTAACTGAAGAGATTAATCAATTAAAAGAATAGATTACTCAGTTAAGAGAATAGAACTAGAGAATGGAAATTGCATGAGGATGAGAAGATATTGTAGCTCAATTAAATATTTAGAATATTCAATAGCATGTGCACAAGGATTGAATTATATTTAGAGATAACTTAATTTAGAAGAAATGGACAACTTAAATAAATATTTGATTTATTTAAATTTAGAGAAGATATTTATTGGAAGAAACAATTAAATAATTGATATTATTTAATTTTGAATGAATTTGGGAGAACTAATTAAATAATTGATATTATTTAATTTGTTGGAGGAGTTAGAAGAATTTTAAGAATTTTAATTAAATAAATTGATTTTATTTAATTGTTGGGAGAATATGAATCAAATAAATAAATTGGTTTATTTATTTATTGATAGAGGAATTTGACTTAAATAAATATTAAGAATATTTATTTAGACAGAGTCATGTCATTTTTAGGCATATACAAGATGAACCCCAATCTGATTCTTGGGGTGGCTCACCCCCATAATCTGTGCCCAAGATGTCTTGTCCTCTATCACGTCTCATTTTTATGAACAATATAATTAATCTAGATTAGTGAACAATTACTGTGATTGACTTTTACCTTAAGTATTATTACATGTGTGAAGGTAATTATTTATATTGATGAGAATTGGAAATTGATTTAAATGTTAAATAATTGTCGATATAATTACAATTATTTACCTCAGCTATGTTTTAGAGACACTAACCTATTGACATCGAGTTGAGTGCGAATGAATGCAGGTACTCGTCAAAGATGAGAACATGGTTGAGGTAGAGGTGTTCTAGCCACTTGACAAGAACTGATGGGATGGATTATCGTGATGCAATCACACACCACATAGTTTTCATATGGATTTTGAATGGTTTTCTTATGCATCATTGTGTGGAAGATAAGTGTGATTGATGATTGAAAATTTAGAGGAAATTGTGTTTTAAAAATTGCTACAATAGTTTATAGTAAATGCATTATTTTATTTAATGTCGTGATGATTAGAAGTTAGAAAAATTAGTGTGTTAAAAATCATTTTCGAACGCATGATGTAATTACTTAAGTTTAATGTCTTTTTCAAATTATATTTAACTAGGTATTGCAATTTAAATAAAGAAATATATATGTTTATTTGTATTTTAATTTAATAAATAATAAATATTGTTCTATTTACATAATTATAGATGTTTGGAAGACAATATGCAAAATAGATTTAAATAAATTATATTAAATTATATATATATATATATAATTGTATTATTATTTTATTTACTTCTTGATTTATTAAAATAAATATGTTTTAGTTAAATAATTAAACAATGTTAATAATAGCATTACTATAATTAGAATTTATATTAAATAAATAAGAAAGAAGTTAAAAAGTAGACTTCCTATTATGTAAGAAAATTTTGCTCTGCATAACAGTAAGCTGCATGAAAGATATTATTTTATTGTTTTAAATAGAATTATGAGCTCTAATTTTATTGGTCAAACTCCATGCAAATGGAAGGAGACTCTAGTTTTTAAAAATCTAAAACTTCATCTTTGAAACCTAATTCTTGCATTGCCAAAGATAAGAGTAGAGACTTTTAATAAAAGAAAGGAGAGATTAGCAGAAGACACGGTGGACCCTTAAGAGGAAGGCAATTTTGAGCAATAGGAACTAGAATTTATTACCAGCAAATAAGAGATCTGTAGGCCGTGACAGGAGAGAGAGGGAGAGAGGTAGAAACAACAGCTACAAATTCATCTTCGACCGACGTATATACCAGGTTTTTATTCCTGTTTTCACATTCTTGGAATCAAGTTTTTGTGGATGTAAAAATGATAATTTTTTAGCTGTTTGGTGGGTGAATGTTTGTTATACTCAACCCTTGTTCTATCTGAGCCGTCCACATTAAAATCTACTCGATTCCTCTTTGAAGTCGACCTACATACTATAGTCATTATTCCTTTATACTGGCTGCTTGTCTTTTGGTTGTTTTGCCTTATACTGGCTGATCATTTCCTTATGGCCATTGACTTCTTCTCTGGTCGTCATCCCATTTGATGGTCGTTGGACTACTTCTTTGGGTGATCTTGTATAGATTGACCCATAGTCCTTGCCGTCGCCTAATTTCTGGCTTGACTGGTCGTTGATTTCTTAAAGGCATGATGATTATCTCCATTCTTTGTTTGACTGCCCGGAACCAAGATGCTATTCTCAGAATTGAATATTAAACTAAATGAAAAATATTAATAAAACATCTAGATTGTTGTTAGGAATTCCCAGTTAGACATCAATATGACTGTTTTTCTTTTATTTTATGCTAGTCGAAAATAGTCTAGTTTAGAAAAATTGACCTCTTTATAGGAAACACAAAAACTCTCAAATGGTAGATAAAACCCTATTATCTACTATGGACTGCATTTCAAAACATATTCTTTAACCTTACCAATGAATAAGAGAAAGATTTAACTCGTTGTGTTTTTCTATTGTTTATACTTTCTGCAGTTCCTGTTGTTAGCAACAGGAAGGCAACAAGAAGTTTGTTTTATTTTTCTGCAATTAATATTGTTGTAGCAACAGGAAGATTGTTATATGTTTTTATGAGTTTCCAACACAAATTTGATAGTAAAGAACAATAATAGCTAGATTGCATATGATATTGAGGAAATATGATTGAATAATGGATAAGAAATTATATCAAATTGATAAACTTGTGAATGCAATTTTGTATGAAAGAATGAATTATTGCTTATGGAAAGTGTGATTTTACAAATGATGTTTTGGGAAGGGATTTTTAAATGATTTATTGAAAAACTTGAATTCTTTTATTTTAATTTATTTTTTTGCTTCTTGGGGAAGAAGTAGATTTTTACCTAGGAATGTAAATGGGTTACTTTTTGGGCTAGGATGCTGAATGTGAATTTTCAGAGATGGCTTTTCCTCTTTTCAAGAATTGAACCAGGTTACTTATAAAGGATTAGATCTAATCGAGATGACATTGAAATAGATGTTTATTGTCTAGCAAACTTATTTATTTATATCTCTACCACATCCTATTGTGAGACAATTTGCTTTTCATTATTTAGAATTGCACATTTAGACATCAGGGTTGCATCGGGTGTTCCCTCCTTCCAGTTGTTACCAGGTAGCTAGACATTTTGTGTAGGGATGGGTGTCCTTCGTTTCATGAAGGGATCTAGGGAAGTGTACATAATTCATGGTTGGGTGGAAAAGCATCTTGGCCATGTTCTTGTCTCTCGGCTCACAGGTGGTGGACCACTTGGTTCGTGTGACTGATGAGTGTATTGATTTACTATTCTTGTTGTACATGATTATTGTACTGGATTTAGATGTATTATGGCATGTTTTCCAATGGATTTGTGTATATTATTTTATAGTGCTTGTTACCTGGATTAAGCACGTGATTTTGTAAGATTTAATGACATTATGATTCATATTTATGAGATTTATCTTTCATTGAGATATTGTGATTAAGCAAAATAATTACACATTTTTATCTTTCAAATGTTGTATCTAAGTGGATTATTTACATCTTTTTATTTTAGATATTACGATGTTGTATTTAAGTGGATTATTTACTTCATTTTCTTTTGAGTTGTTTTTATGGCTTTTACATTTATTTCTGAGGCTTTACATCCTCCAAGGACTCGCTAGACAGTAGAACAAGTGGGTGTCATCTCACAAGAACCCCTAGAATGTGATACACATCATAAAGAGTGATGGTTCACTCTCCTAAAACCTACAGAAACTTGAATGTGTTCATGTTTGCATCCAGTAAGTCAAAATGTCACAACAAATGTATGCTACAAGATCTACAATTGGCACATGATAGATCCTATCCAAGCCTGCCCTCTTCAGGATAGCATGATCATCAGTAGATAGCGAAGCATACATCTCTGAGAGCCACAACTGCTCGTGATTAGTATTCCAATGAAGCATATCTTGCCAATCAGAAAAAAACTTTAGATTAGATCTCGTCAACTTAGAAAACCCCTAAAATCATAAAACTTGAAGAAAATTTTGCAAAAAAGGCATATAAACCTTCAAAATTGCAATATAAAAATGAATTCAGTGTTCAAATAAGATTGAAGTAGAGTGAAGTAAATGTGACAAAGCATCAAATTTCAGTCAGAATTGATCTATTAGGATCACCCCTTTCATCAGACTGGATCTCCCCTAGGTGACCCAGATGTTCAGTAGGATCTCCCCCAGGTGACCCTATTGTACAGGCAGATCTCCATTGGATGATCTTGTTGCCCAGCCAGATCTCCCCTGGGTGACCTAACCAGAAAAAGGGGAGACCCTATGTGGCTATCTGTCTAACCAAAAATGCTCTAAAAACCTCATTTCTTAGCCGATTTCGACAAACGAATAACAAATCTCAATCTAAACAGTGAGACAAAGACAATGCAATAGAAAAAATCACCAAAAATAGACAATTTTAAAAAAAATTTCACCAAAATGTAACCTAGGGTTTAGAGAAGGGTTTTGCAATATTTGTGTACCTGATTCTCAGTGGCAGAAGAAGAGGCGACCATATTCACAATCTCCTCGGCGATATCTACCCAAAAATTGGTCACACAATCAATTTTGTCGCCAATTTAATTGAATTTCACTAATTTTCTCACGCTTTCTCTCTCTTAGCTTAGTTTACCTTATGCATTTGTAGATTAGTTGTTGTTTTTATGCATCTCTCATGTGTTCATTTTGCATGCATTCATTCCTATAGGTCTCACCGACAAGGGCCAAACAACTAGTTGAACTCACATGATCTATGGGATGTTCATCATTTTGGTTTTCATTATTCATTTTGATATATTTAGATGCCAAACTAATTCAAGTTATTGCAAGTACAACTGCAAGAAAATTGACAATAGGTAAGGCCTAGTTTGGGAACGGTACCTACCTTTCATGTAGAGTACCGTCCCCGAGGGGGCAAGTATGTAAGCACCAAAATCATGCACAACCACTGTGAGGACCCCTATGATGAGTCACAATCCTTGTCACATACATGTAAGCATGAAATAACATCCTCTCAACAACAATTCTCTTGGTGACGTGTTTTCTTCCTCCTCATGTTGTTTCCCCTTTGTCGTTCTCTCTCTCGCTTCACTTTCAACACTTTTTGACACTTGTTGATTTGTGTTTCCTATGCTTGCAACCATGTTCCAAAGCCTTGTGTGCATCTTGTAGGTGTGTTTTCACCTTTCCCCAATATTTTTCATCCATTCCCACCCCTAGAGGCCTTCTAAAGGTCCTCCTGAGCCATCTCCAACTTCCATTTTTTAGTTTCATTCAACCAATCCAAATCTCCCCTAATATTTCTAGATCTCCCTTGGGAGATCCTACTTTTGCAAGTGGAGATTTAGTTTTTGACATATGATTGACCTGTTTATGGAGGTAGATCCCTTTCTTTTCACCTCCTCTTCCATCTCCCACCATGGACTTTCACCCAGGTGGCCTCCTCTAAGGGTCTCCTATGGGTCACCCCCAGGAGACCCTGATTGGTGAAAGGGGTGAGCCATGGGTGACCTTGTCGTGTTTTCCAGAAGTGAGTTCACTTGAGTTCCTAGCTTAAAATAGCTCCATTTTCACCCTTTTTTTCTTCTTATTTGCATGGAATTTCATGCCAAAGATAGAGTTAACTATTTCATGCACCCACACATGCATATTTATCTCTTTTTCATCTTTAGTTATCAATTCATGCATTCTCATGCATTTCTCTTTCTTCACTTCTTCTTGAGTGATAAGATTCTACTGGGTAGATCACTCCAATTTTAGCTCATATCACTCTTGTGTCCTCTAAGTTAACTCTTCTTCTTCTTCACCTCTCATCCCTTCTTCTAACCTATAAATACCCCCCTCCCTAAAGCATAAAGGGAGGCATTTTCATTTGTGCACACAGTTCTTGCAAGCTATTGCTCTCCAAAGCAAGCATTCTCATGCTCATACAGGACATTAGAGCCTTTTTCTTTCATTTGTTATCTCATTTAGCTTTTCTAAAAGATTGTTTGCATCCATACACCACTCACATCACTAGCCATAGTGCTCCTCAAGTCCTCATTGAGTTGATTTCAAAGATTCAAAGCTTCTTTTGCTTCTATTTTCTTATTGTCGCCAAGAGGATCACCTCGCTACTACAAGAGGATTAGAGGTTGCCTATACAAGGATATCTGAGGGTAGTGGAGGCTCATGCATCTCCAGGTTCCTTCATGTTTTTTTTCATTTCATAGTAATTAGATAATCAAAACTTTTCTCTTGGGATAAGTAAATAGATGTTTCTTTTTCCTTGATAGGCTAAGTAGATTCACATTGTTAAATTAGTTTCCCTTTCCAAAGTTTATAGTTTAATAGCATGTCCCTTTCTTACATTAGATTTATCCACCTATTCAAAAAACACCAAAAACATAGATTACATTGCATTAGGTAATCTCATACTATTTTGCATTCATTTTCTAATTCCTAGATCAAGAAAAAGCACTTTGATTTCCAAAAACATAAAAAAGCACAAAAAAAATGGTTTGCACTCATATAAGCTTGCATGCATACAAAAATAGAAAAGGACAAAAACATTAGCAGTGTAGAATGTTTACAAACCCTTGATCCCAACACAAGGTCAATTTTAGTCAATGTTCATCAAAACCCTTGGTTTCATCACAAGGTCAAACAAAGTCAATCAAAGTCAAACCTTAGGTCACACAAACCCTAAGTCAAAACCCTAGGTCAAGTCAAGGTTAGCTTTAAACCATCTCTCTCTTGTTTAGGCTCACAAATGTGTCCAAGACTTAGAGGTGGGTCGGTTAAGGCAATCCTGGATGAGATAGAGGAGATCCACCCTAGACAATAATGAGACCAATTATTCATTCAACAACAGGAAAGACTTAGAGAACTTCAAATACAACAAGAATTCATCCAACAATTTGAATGACAACAAAAACTTGAACAAAGAATCAACGAGAATAATAGTCAACCCACACAATGCTAGAACATTAGAAACCCCAATAGCAGAATAGTGACCACTGACCATTCATGTCATATAGTTATCTTTACAACTACAGTCATAGAACACTGTATTCAAACAAGTGCACAACACAGGCCCTAGGACTAGCCGACTCCTCTTCACGAAGTCCAAATCTCCAATGAGCTAGACCACACCTGTGTCTCACCTCCTCTTGACTAGCTACTTCCACAAGAGCGAGAGTGATGTGGTGGTTTGCCCCATGGAGAGGAGAGAGGGTCCGTGTGTGTGCTAAAGTGAACTCAACCGCCCCAGGCCAGCAAGTCGTGATTTTGAGCGTACAGGACCGAATAAATATCAATAAAAACTCAGAATGCCATGCAAGTAAAATGCACCTTCTAAAAATATCAGCATGTTGCATAGATATCTACGCCTAGCACTTTTGTCCATGCAACTTCAATTCTTAAGAGGTTCAAATGACTTGGGGCATTACCAAGGTTACAACACTTTTATGGTTTTTGGATAGAGTAAGTAGAAAGGGTCAAGGTATCCTTTTTAAAGGATCTCTTGTGTGTTTAGGATAAGGCTAAGGCTGGCAAGTGAGATGAAGATCCTAAAAAAACACACTAGGGGAGTGGACACTAAAGTGAGTGCAAAATAGAGCATGAAATTGTGAGCAAGCACAATTTACAACGCTACACCCCCTTGTTGTTTCAATGTTTCCTTTGGACCATGGGTATGTAGAATCACCCAACCCTAATGCTTGACATGTGATTTGACTAACCCTAACCTACCATTAGCTTTGCAGTTATGGAATTTTTTCCTACTCATGAGTGCTTTTGTTATATTCTCATTTGCCCTTTTCTTTTACTTACTTTACATTTTAGTAGTCTTAGATTTTGTTCTTTGATGATTTCATACTTCCCTACGATTGATTTGCATTCATGGTGTGGATTTAGATCTATTGGAGCATCTTGATTTATATTGATAAGTCATCATGCTATGTGTTGTAGTGTTTCCCCACCGTTCAATTAGGTAGGGTTTCTTTCTCTCCCTTGTCTTGTTAATGGTAGTCATTCAATTATTTTCTTTCATTTTATTATTGTTTGCTTGTTTTTTGCATCTTGCATTATGAGGCTCCCTTTTTTTCTCTTTCTTTGATTTTTTTTATTTTAAAGGAGATGTTGTATTATTTAGCTATTTGATTTTTCTCATGTTCTTCATTCCTTTCTACTTGTTCCCTAGTTGTACTTCATTTTTCTTTTCTATAAATCTAATTTTCAAATTTGTATTGGTTCAAAGTTATTTTTGGGTTGACTTCATGCTCTCGTGCAAGAACTTTAACTTTTATGGTTAGGCTTATAGGTTTGCCTTTGTTCTAATAGTTTTCTATGATCCTAGATCCTCGATCCCTGATGTTTATTTCTAAACCTTCTTCAATATCATGGTTTCGGTTATCCTTGTCTTTTATTTCCTTTTGACATAGGTTCTTTTGGATTCCTAATCCTCAATTCCTTCCTAACATCTCAATCTATACATTATTTTAGATTTGATGATGTGGGTGTGCATTTCTTTGTTTGTCTTTTTGACATGAGTTAGGTAGTATCCTCAACTTCTGATCCCAAACATTTTACCTTTGCACTTTCTTTGGAATTAGTGGTTCAGGCCTACTCATATTGTGTTCCCATTTGGCATGACTTATAGTGTCTTCCTAACTACTAAACCCTGATGCTTTACACTATTTCATATCCTAGGTTTATGAGTTTAGTCCTATTCTTTCATGCTTGCCTTTTGGGATGTTGGGATGGATACCTCTAATACCTTGTCCCTGACACTTGTTTTTAGTGGGCAACCTTTAGGGTTAATCTTAGATGAGGTATTTATGTCAAGCATTAGACTTTGTGCATCCTTGATACCTCAAGTTATATTGTGCTAGGATTTGAAAGCTTAATACCTTGACTTTTTAAACTAGTTACCTATTCTTGGTGGTAGTAGGAATTTTGATATAAATTTTACTATTTTGTAGAGACTTTCCTATCCATTGCACTATCCTTTAACTTGGTTCTTTACATAAGAACTAATACATTTGAGTTCTAGGCTTACTATAGTGTACTAATTGATAGCTCTAACTTGTGATTTGAGATGGAAAGTGATTATTATTGAACTATCTAATGGATCTCATTTTTGTGCTCAATACACATGCAAGGAAATAATGACCTAAAGAAATGAAGTATAAATTTAAATGCTACCATCCACCATCAAAGATGTTCTCCCCTTACAATGACATTACAGATACCAATCTTGGGCATGTAGATATTCAAGAGCTTTTGTAGATGGTCAACAAGGAAGGAGACAAAAATTTTGAGGCCCGATGCATGGCAAGGTCAAGACTCATCTAGGAAATTGCTTTCCATATGGCCTTATAATCTCTAGAGCTAGTGTTGGATTGTGCCCTATGGTATGACCAAAAGGAGAAGGATTTTGGGCTAGCACACTAGACTCTGCTAGACATTAGTCCTAATATTATTGAGAGCATTTTTCACCTTCCTACATATGCCTAATATGAAAAAGTAGACATGAAGGTGACTTTGTGATACTATGAGACCAAGACCTCAATAGCCACTAATTTCATCAATAAGAACTTGATCTTGGTACAAAGAAAGTTATCCATCAAGATGATAGAGGTCCAACATAGAAGTGAATTCAAGGAGGATGTGAAGGACTCTATCACCCTTCTATGAAATATTTTTGGGTATCTTAGTGCCAGAGATTTCTACCCCTAGATGTGTTACTTTTATTTGAAAATCATAGAGAAGAAGGGGGTATATTAGGCAACTATGATTAGTGAGAACCTATATGAGTAGTTTGTTGATGTTTTGGAGTCTAACAAATTTCACATAACTTCATATATTATATATATTTTCCTACAAGGCCAATTTCCTATGTTTAGCAATACTAGGAACACTCCAACTAGGTGAAACTAAAGTGTATAACCATTACCCTCAACTAGAATTGAAAGAAAGATGGAAACATTAAAATTTAGTAAATGATCCTTTTGGTTATGCCTTAATCAAGAGCTTGGAAAATGACTATGCCAAAAGGTTGTCCCTTGAGGCAACCCAGGAGTTGGTAAGTTAGGGGAGCTAGTTCATAGAGTTTAAGACCTTTACATATATTAGAATTGGTGGTTTTTACACAATTCCATGCAAGCCTCCTCAATACCCCAATGATAGGATTGTTCTCATTGAGGTTTGTAGGCAGTTGGAAAAACATTAGAAGATTGTTGCTAGCAAACACAAGGTTGTCTTTCCCTTCCCTATCAAGGTTGGGCTATACTCTGTTAAGAAAGGTGTCTCAACCTTGTAACTAGAAAAGGTCACTATTCTTCCTAGTTTTGCTCTTTTCAAATACCATTTATCTTGAACAATGGTTTAGAACTTTCAAAGTTTCTAAAAGGGCTAAAAATGGAAGGAATTACTATTTTTAGTAACTCTACATTTGAGCTCAGATGGACCTAAAATTTTTCCAAAATGTGAAGAACTACCAAGTAAACATATCAGGTGAGTTTCAACACAAGATCATATATGGATTGCAAGATATTAAATTTTCTATTTTTATGAAACTCCCAGAAATTTTTTGAACTCAGTTTTGAGGCACTTAGAGGTCCCTAAATTCCCCTAAAGTTGTCATAACTATCAAAGAAGGTTATATCTTGATATATCTCTTCACGAGCTTTCTGACGCATTAAACAGTTTGTCAATCGGACACCCAGATCAAACATTTGTAGGAGTCCAGGACAACACTTAGAGGGGGGGTTAATTAGTGTTGTGTAAATTTTCAAATCTTTTTACAAACTTTAACTTTCAAAGTACAAGGAGAGAAAGCTATCATTGATTTATCAAACACATATGCACAAGACTAAGAATGAAGAAAGAGAACAAAACCTTATAAGAAAAGTATTAACATACACACATATAGATGAAAACAATATGAGACATAACACAAATTTGCACGAGTGGAAAACCCTCCTGGGGTAGAAAAACCACTCCAAAACTGCCTCACTGGCTTAACCTTGACAATATCTTTACAAGCCTCATTGGTTGTTGTAAGTGTCTCACTGACAAATGGTCTTATCGACCTACAAGCCTCATTGGCATACTATTGTGCCTCACTGGCATTTCTCAATCAATCAGAACTAAAAATCTCATGTGCAAGAAGTGATTGCTGCTCAATCTGATTTGCACCATTCAAATCAACTCATCTGCAACATATATTTCATCATTCCAATCCTCTAATAGTTTATCCTTGAATCATCTAATTCACTTGATCAGGGAAATATATCTCATTCATTACAAATTGGTTTTTCACATTTTATACATTCATCTATATTTTCTTTTTAAAAGAATTTTCATAAAATTGTCTTCATCATTAATCTTCAACCCTTCTTCCATCAATCCGCTTGCAAAACCATTAAATATGAAATGACCTTTCATATTCATCTACTTTGCATAATAATTTTCATCTATGAAGAATTTTTCTGTATAAATCTTTTCTTCAATTTTTTATCTTCCATCTTCTCTTCAATCTCTTCAATGAAGTTTCATATTCCTGCAAAAACACAAACTCTGATTGCAAACAAAAATGATAAATAAATCTTCAATATGTCATTTATTTTCTTCTTCTCCCTGATCCATATTTTCTTTCTCATAAAGTAAAATCATTTATTTTCTCACAAGACAAATCTTCTCCATTCAATTTTGTCAATCTTCCTCACAAAATTATCTTCATGAAAACCTTTCACCTTCTCTGATAAAAATCTTCATTAATGAATCAATCTCGTCATCAAAAATATAATCTTCTCACAAAAAATCTTCACTAAATTCTTCAAGGAGAGAAACTAGAATGGATTTTCCTAAAAAATTGCTTTTAAAAAGCATCAACCAATTCCTTGAAAAACTCCTATACTTTCCATATTGGATCTCATGCCTTTTTAAAAAGCAAATAAAATAGAAATTAAAAAATTTCTAAACTTTAAATACAAAGCTTTTTATCCACATACTTAAAAAAAAATTTGAAGCTTTATAAAACTCATTCATGCCCACGTATATTTTACTATATACTTCATATGAACCGTGACATATACTCAGGCTAAACACCATCTTTAAACACCACTTTTTTTTTTGCAGATTTAAAAACAACTTTAAGAATCTTTCAAAACTAGCCCACAAGCTCTTAGAAGATTCAAATAAAACCATAGATTTGACTTTCGCGCCCACCGCACATAAGGTAGCAATCGGTGTGAGAGGTAAGAGATACAATAGGACCGGTCCTCCAATGTTATAAGAACCCTTCTGCAGGTCAGCATAAGTGACATGACCCGACATAGCAAGTCACTTGTAAATTATAAGAAAAGTGCAATTTATATTAGATAGGCAAACAGGGGCTATAAATGGACTTAAGTTTCAAACCCATTTTAAAGCATGAGAGATGTTTAGGATTATTTAAACTAATGGTGACACCTTGATCATTTGATCTTAGACTTCAACAAATAAAGCCTTGAATATTTTACCTCTGACAGTCACCAAAGAACAAACCATCCTATTTAGATGAGATATGAACACCATGGTAAGAGGCAACATCAAGAGTTGCATTTTCCTTGAGAACACCATTAGATACACTTTTCACCTCCATTTTAAAGCATCACACCTGAAACATACTAACACACCACATCCTCATGAACCATGAACAAGTTTAAAGCATGAGGCACGTTGCAGAGAATGCCACTAAATGAAACTGATACCACTATTTATATTGCAAACTATAGCTTCCACTGATTGCAAGAAGACCACTACTTACATTGTAGACCACACACCTAGATATCTCATGAGAACCACTAATCAAGACATGATGCCCTTTTTGATTATTCTGAATAACACAAAGATAACTTAAAGCAAGATCCCTCTGTCCAAAAAGTTCTTTCCAAGGTGATTGTGAAGACAAACTTTGTAAACCAAGTAAACCATGAATGAAGATCACATCTCTGCATATCTGCATAACCATGCATGATGAGCATTTGTCAACACTTGACAGCCCCAAACAAATTACCTTGTGACCTTACTTACCAAAGAACATATGAAGACACATTGTAAGCTCTCTTGAGAACATAATATGAAGAATTGTATCTTGATCAACTTTAAAAACACCATGAAGGCCAAACCTGATCAAACAAGTCCTGTTATCAATGATAAACATCATAAACCAACATCAACCACCAAGAACATTAGAATCCATTTTGAGGAAAACCTGAAATATCCTGATCAAATAGAAGCATCTCATTTCTAACCATATTTGCATATCTGACAACACTTATCCTGATGACATCAAACAAGTCCTTTTTGACATCAATGACAACCAATCACCATCAACATTATGGCCTTTGAAAGTTGGACCTCCTATTTTGGGAAATGTGAAAACATGTTGGACACTTAAAAGAGTTGTAAAGGGGAGAGTCACATGTGTTGGTGTGTGATTTGGCACATCACAAGGCATATTTGATTGGAGATAATTTGGGCACCACTTTTAGGTAGTTTTTGGCTCATGATTTTGTAATTACTGTTGATGGTTTATTGTATTGTATCTCCTATATATCAGGAGCTTGAGATGGAGGTTGTGTGTAAGAGTCTTATAGATGTTGACTTACCTCTGGATCTCTAGTTGGTTATACTCCTGTGAAATCTTTCTCTACAAGTATATTATAATCTTCTTGATTCCTAAATAATATATTGGGCAGCTTTGGAGTGTGGGGTTTTTCTCCTGAAAGGGTTTCCCCATGTAATTATTGTGTTGTGGTATGATTTCTATTTGTGTTTATTTTTGTAACTGTTGTAAAGATCTAAAAAGTTCTACATATCGCTCCCCTCAAGATTAGTGTAGGAAGTTGTTCCGCTATCTTAGCTTCCTTACATATTCTTGCTCTAATATGTAGCATGCCAAATTAGTTGAACAAGATATGGCCATTTTTACCATGGACTTATATCAAATTAGGAACATGTTGTTGCAAATATGTGCCTAATCAATGTTGTTATTGATGTCAACATATCCTTGTTGTCATTAGTGTCAACTGTATCTTATTCTATTGCTTGTTTAGAAGACTTGTATGTTGAGTATATTGAGAAAATTATACTCTCCGGAATAAACAAGTGAGTTACATATCTCTCTATTAGAGACAATGAAGACAGTGCAGTTTAGTGAAGTAGATTGCTCTACATTCCCAGTAGGATGAAGATCCAAGTTTACGGATTAAAGGGTTTGTAGAGGATTGTCTGAAGTTGCTCCAGTTAATATTTGAGAGGTCCGCATGAAGAATTGGTGAAGTTATGGCCATCTGAGTAGAACAGGGTTTTGCAGTTGTTCAGAGGTGATAGAGTGACATAAATTTGGTCCGGATTGGTCCGCATTGGAATATTATGATTTGTGGATCTAGAGGTGTATTTGGGATATCGGTGTGTATCCTCAACTCAAGTGGTTTGTAGTTTGGAGGTCCGCAAGCAATATTTCTAGTGTGACAGTCATGACAGTTAGTGTTCTTGAGTTCCCAAATGAAGGTGCAAATGGTTCTAGTGATCTGAGGTAGTGTGGTTGTTCCTGTTGATTCATTGTGCTTGTGGTGGTCTCTGAATCAGGTGCCTGTTGTGTTGATGGTCCACATTGAGGATTGAGCTTGTGGATGAAGATTTCTCCTTGGGTGTTGCTGTTCTTTTCAGTCTTGGCTAACCGGATGCATGGTGCATGTTGTGGATGATCTAAGAGAAGTTTTATGGAGTGTGGCATGATGTTCGAGGAAGATTTGAGTCCCAACTATGCTTGGCCAACAGTGTGATGGTTCGCATGAAGCATTTCAAGTCTTGTGATTGTAATTGCTTGTAATACTTATCTTGGAGAATGTTCCAGATAGATGATTGTTTGGCCAACTTTGATGTTCATTCCAAAGTTGATGACATGTATAAATAAGTGTTGTGAAGTCATGGAAATGTGTGGAAGTGAGCAAAGATGAGGAGGTAGAAAATAAGAAGGGGTAGAGCAGAGGTGTTATGCGCTTCAATGGATCTGATCTTGGCATAAGGAAGATGTTTTTTCTCAGTTCAATTTCTCTATATTAAGCTTGTGAATGTTTCTATAGGCAGTGAACCTCTTTGAGTAGTGAGATCTGGGTAGTACTCCTGAAGGCAAGTGCCTTCCCATTTTATATTCTTTTAACAGAGAATAAATCTTGTGGGTTAACCCCCACCGTGGTTTTTCCCTTAACCAGGTTTCCATGTAAAAATCCTAGTGTTTTGTGTTGATTATGGTTCTGCTCTTGTGTTGTTGATTCATGCTTTCATGGTTATATCTTTAATCTGTTAATAAGTGGTAAAGAAGATTAAATGCAGCATGAGTTAAAATTTTTGTGACAACTAATTCACCCCCCCTCTCAGTTGTCTTCCCTAATCTCAAAAATTGGTATCAGAGCCAGTTCCTCTAAAAGAAGCTTGACTGCTTGAGGAGATCTAGGATGTTGACTTACAAGAAGGATAGTTTGAGATTTGCTGGAACAAATTACTCTCTTTCGAAGAGTTGCATGGAGTGCCATTTGTAATGCATGGGTGATGCTTATTGGTTGCTAACAAAAGATGAGTATACACCTCTGAAGAAAGGTCCTTCAACTCTAGATGAACTCAAAGATGCTGAAAATAATATTTGGGCTAAAGAAGCATTATTAAGTGCCCTGACTAATACAGAAATGACAAATATCCTGGAATTGAAAATTACTCATGAAATCTGGAAGAAATTGGAAACTCTGTATGTAGGTGATGAATATGTCAATGTGCTAAGTTACAGAGCCTGAAAGGTAGATATGAAAATTTGAGAATGAGTGAAGATGAAAACATCACTTCCTACATGCAGAAGGTGAATGAACTTATGTGCAGTATTAGGTGTGCTGGTGGAAAATTGGAAGAATTAGAGACTGTTGGAAAAGTGCTCAGATACTTACTTGCTTCATACAAGCATAGAGTTGCTACTATTGAGGAGATTAGGACTGTGACAACTGTTACAAGGGATCAGTTGGTTGGCAAGCTTTCAGCATTTGAAATGAGTGAGTTTGGTGATTCCCTTCCTCAATCAGAATCTACTTTTAAGGATAGTGTTTCTAGGAAGAAAAGATTTGATCCAAGAGAAAGCTCTTCAAGAAGGTTAACCAAATATGAGAGATCAAAGAAGGAACTTGAAGAAGATGAAATAGAGCTTGAAGAAATTGAAGCCCTTATTACCAAAAGATTACCAAGAGGATCTGGTAAGTATGAAGGAAAGTTGCCTTTCAAATGCTTTTCTTGCAATAAGATTGGACATTTTGCCTCAAGATGTTTGGAGAGGGTTTCAAAGCCAAACCCTAATAGACCTAGGTTTCAGAAGAAATGCTACTATGTCCAAGAAGCTACTGATGAAGGAGTTACAGATGATGAATCTAACAAGGGAAGCACATCTGGAAATGAATGGGTGTTCATTGCTATCAAAGAAGAGAATCCAGTGCCTACTGAATCTACTAGCTATGTAAATGTGGAAAGTGCCTTGGCTGCTCAGGTTGAAGAAAAGGATGAATGAGTGATTGAAAACAGATGTTCTCATCATATGACAACTGATAAAAGTAAGTTTGTAAGTATGGAAAGATATGAAGGTGGAATTGTGAAGTTTGGAGACAATTCAGCTGGTAGAATCCATGGTAGAGGATCCATCTCTTTTGATGTTAAGCACAACACTAATGTTGTTTTGTATGTAGAAGGTTTGAAGCATAGTCTTCTCAGTGTTGGGCAGTTAGTTGATAAAGGGTATGACCTCTGATTCAAGGATGGAAAATGTAGAATTTTGGAAAGCTCTGGAATTGAGATAGCATCTGGTACATAGACTAGGGTAATATCTTTCATTTAAGTTGCACTGGTAAAAGATGTTTGATTGCTTATATTGATCAGAGTTGGCTATGGTATAGGAGAATGTGTCATGTAAACTTTGATAACATTGACAAGATAAGTACTTCTCAGGCTATGAGAGATCTTCCAAAACTTGTAAAACCTGCTAATAGCATGTATAAGGAATGTCAATTGGGAAAATAGAGTAGAACGACATTCAAAAGTAAAGAACAATCTTCAAGTGGATTGTTGAAACTTGTGCACACTGATTTGTGTGGTCCTACCAGAATTAGGAGTTTGCAAGGAGACATATACTTTATGTTGCTGATTGATTATTACTCCTGGATGATGTGGGTCACTTTCTTGAAACAGAAATCAAAGGCTCTTGACAAATTCAAGGTGTTCAAGGCTAGGGTGGAGAATGAGATTGGTGTGAAGGTAAAGTGTCTAAGATATGATAGAGGTGGAGAGTTTAATGCATTTTGTGAAAAGCATGGAATAAGAAGATAGTTATCTGCTCCTAGGACTCCTCAGCAGAATGGAGTTGTGGAAAGGAAGAACCAAACTATTCAAGAGGCTACTAGAAACATGATGATGGAGGCAAATGTTCCACATATCTATTGGAGAGAGGCTGTGAGTACTATTGTCTACACTCTTAACTGGGTGCAGATCAAAGGTAATACAGGTAAAACACCTTATGAACTTTGGTTTGGTAATGCTCCTACTATGAAATACTTAAGAGTTTTTGGTAGTAAATGCTATATCAAAAGAGATGAAGATCTAGGCAAGTTTGATGCAAGGAGTGATGAAGGAATATTTTTGGGTTATTCTAACCAAAGCAAGGCATACCAGTGCATTAACAAGAGATTGAAAAAGATTGTTGAAAGTACTAATGTCAAAGTAGATGAGAGCATGGAGAGACCTTCCAAGTTCTGTGGATATGAATCAGATGATGAAAAGAAGATTCAAGCTCAGACTCAGATTTAGATTGCTCTGAAAAATCCAGTGACTCAAGAAGCTAGTGAAAATGCTGAGGAAGAAGTTCAAGAATTAGAAGATCAAGAAAATCCCAAAACTCCCAGGTATGTAAGGTTGAATCATTCTAAAGATCAAATCATAGGAGATAGAAATAAAGGTGTTCAAACTAGAAGAAAAATTGTTGAAGATCAAGTGGAGTATTGTTTAATTTCAAATATTGAACCCAAATCAGTGAATGAAGCATGTAATGATGAAAGTTGGACAAAAGAAATGGAAGAATAATTAATGCAAATTAAGAAGAATCACACTTGGGATCTTGTTCCTAGACCTAAAGACAAAAATGTAATTGGAACTAAATGGTTCTTCCAGAATAAATTGAATGAAGATGGTGAAGTTGTGAGAAACAAAGCAAGGTTAGTGTGCAAAGGATATTCTCAGGCAGAAGGAATTAATTTTGAAGAAACTTTTGCTCTAGTGGAACGAATCGAAGCAATCAGATTATTTCTTGCCTTTGCTACTTGTAAAGATTTCAAAGTTTACCAGATGGATGTCAAGTCAGCATTCCTGAATGGAGAGTTGGAAGAAGAAGTCTACATTGAGCAACCAGAAGGATTCTAGTTGTCTGATCAATGAGATCTAGTTTGCAGATTGAAGAAAGCATTGTATGGACTTAAACAAGCCCCAAGAGCTTGGTATGCAAGATTAGATAAGTATCTGCTAAAGTTAGGCTTTAGAAAAGGCTCTGCTGACAGTAATCTTTATTTCAAAATTAATCATGAACACATCCTGATTGTTGAGGTATTTGTTGATGATATCATCTTTGGTGGAAATTAGAACATGTGTAAAAAATTTGCTGATCATATGCAAAGTGAATTTGAGATGTCCATTCTTGGTGAAATGAATTTCTTCTTAGGCCTGCAAATCATTCAGTCAGAAAAAGGCATCTTCATATCTCAGTCTAAGTATTTGAGAGAGTTGTTGAAAATTTTTGGAATGGAAGATTCAAAACCAGTTAGTACTCCTATGATAACCGGATGCAAGTTGAGTAAAGATGATGTTTCCCCTAAGGCAGATCAAAAAAGGTATAGATCAATGATTGGAGGACTTCTTTATCTTACTCATACTAGACCTGATATTATGAATACAATTGGCCTTGTTGCTAGATTTCAAGTTGATCCTAGAGAATCTCATGTTGTAGCAATCAAAAGAATCTTTAGATATCTGAAGGGAACATCTGATTATGGCTTATGGTATAATAAGGGTGATGATTTCACTCTTCATGCATATACAAATGCTGATTGTGCAGGAGATGTGGACGATAAGAAGAGCACTAGTGGAGGTGCATTTTTCTTGGGAAAGAGATTGGTTTCTTGGTTAAGCAAAAAGCAGGAGGCAATATCTCTGTCCACTGTAGAAGCAGAGTATATAGTAGCAACAAGTAATTGTACTCAAGTTTTGTGGATGAAACAATGTTGAAGGATATCAGAGTTGTGTTTGAAGAGCCTGTTACAATCTTCTATGATAATTCAAGTGCAATAAACATCTCAAAGAATATGGTGTTGCATTCAAAGATAAAGCACATATCCATCAAATTTCACTTTTTAAGAGAGAAGGTGAATGAGAATGAAGTCATATTGGAGTTTGTTTCATCAAAATATCAGATTGCAGACATTTTCACTAAGCCTCTACCTAAGGACACTTTTGAGTATCTCAGAGGGAAGCTAGGGGTGGTTACCCCTCCTGTTCAGAACTAAGATGCACTAATGTGCATCAGTCCGGTAGAACTCACAGTCATATCTTGTAATCTAGATTGGTGTTAAGGAGATGCTACTTAGGTGGAGTAGTCTGTATGCTAATTCTGGAGTTCAGTCTGGTTTTATCTAAGAAACAAAAGAGGGAGAGATGATTGCAAATATGTGCCCTTTGCCATTGATGTCAAAGGGGGAGAGAAGTCATGTGAAAAACTTGAAAGTAAGTAGTTGCTCGTGAAAGGGGAGCAGTGAAAAAAGTGATTGCAAATGTGATAAGAAAAAGGGGGAGAAGTTCTTATCTTGATGGTTGAAACAATTTTTCACATCATATGTTGCCATCAATGACAAAGGGGGGGATTGTTGCAAATATGTGCCTAATCAGTGTTGTCATTGATGTCAACATATCTTTGTTATCATTAGTGTCAATTGTATCTCATTCTATTGCTTGTTTAGAAGACTTGTATGTTGAGGTTATTGAGAAAATTAGCCTCTCTGGAAGAAACAAGTGAGTTACATAACTCTCTGTTAGAGACAGTGAAAATAGTGTAGTTCAGTGAAGTAGATTGTTCTGTATTCCTAGTAGGATGAAGATTTGAGTCTCCAGATTAAAGGGTTTGTAGAGGATTGTCTGAAGTTACTCCAGTCAAGATTTGAGAGGTCCACATGAAGAATTGGTGAAGTTATGGCCATCTGAGTAGAACCAGGTTTTACAGTTGTTCAGAGGTGACAGACTAACAAAAATTTGGTCCGGATTGATAGAATTGGTGAAGTTATGGCCATCTGAGTAGAACCAGGTTTTACAGTTTTTCAGAGGTGACAAACTAACAAAAATTTGGTCTGGATTGATCCACATTGGAATATTATGATCTGTAGATCTAGAGGTGTGTTTGGGATGTCGGTGTGTATCCTCAACTCAAGTGGTTCATGGTTTGGAGGTTCGCAAGTAATCTTTCTAGTGTGACAGTCATGATAGTTGGTGTTCTTGAGTTCCCAGATGAAGGTGCAAGTGGTTCTGGTGATCTGAGGTAGTGCAGTTGTTCCTGTTGATTTCATTGTGCTTGTGGTGGTCTCTGAATTAGGTGCCTATTGTGTTGATGGTTTGCATTAAGGATTGAGCTCGTGGATGCAGATTTCTCCTTGGGTGTTGCTGTTCTTTTCAGTCTTGGGCGACCGGATGCATGGTGCATGTTGTGGATGATCTAAGAGAAGTTTTATGGAGCGTGGCATGATGTTTGAAGAAGATTTGAGTCCCAGCTATGCTTAGTGGATAGTGTGATGGTTCGCATGAAGTATTTCAAGTCTTGTGATTGTAATTTCTTGTAATACCTATCTTGGAGAATGTTCTAGATAGATGATTGTTTGGCTGACTTTGATTTTTATTCCAAAGTTGATGACATGTATAAATAAGTGTTGTGAAGTGGAAATGTGTGGAAGTGAGCAAAGATGAGGAGGTAGCGAATAAGAAGGGGCAAAGCAGAGGTGTTATGTGCTTCAATGGAACTGATCTTGGCATAAGGAAGATGTTGTTTCTTAGTTCAATTTCTCTGTATTAAACTTGTGAATGTTTATGTAGGCATTGAGCCTCTTTGAGCAGTGAGCTCTGGGAAGTGCACCCAAAGGCAAGTGCCTTCCCATTTTATATTATTTTAATAGAGAATAAATCTTGTGGGTTAACCCCCACCATGGTTTTTCCCTTAACCGGGTTTCCACATAAAAATCCTGGTGTTTTGTGTGTTGATTATGTTTTTGCTCTTGTGTTGTTGATTCATGCTTTCATGGTTATATCTTTAATCTATTAATAAGTGGTAAAGAAGATTAAATATAGTAGGAGTTAAAAGTTTTGTGACAACTAATTCACCCCCCCTCTCAGTTGTCTGCCCTAATCTCAACACATGTTTGACATTATTGGTAAAGTTGGACCTTTAATTGGCTCATTTTTCAAGCATGAGCTAGGATTAAAAGATTTTTGGGAAGATTGCCTAGATGAAAACGAGGTTAGAATAAGGGACTACTATCATATATTACTCTCCCACAAATCAAGGACAATCACATTGAGATAGTGCAAAAATGGCTACATAAAGATGGAAGGATTCTAGACCTTTCCTACAATGAAAAAAAAGTTTTTAATCAGCCTGTGGATATGATTTGTTAGTGTAATTAAATATTTCATTACACTTTATTACGTTTACTTAGGGATTTTTAAGTCATCCAGGGTTTCCTTATCTTGCAAATATAAAAGCAAGATCTCATATGTAATTAACTAACCCAATTTCATTATTGCATTTGATATTGTTCAAATTTATCCTCTATGTTTTTTCTCTTGTAGAAGGTAATCCTAGGTTTTGCAGGTGATACTGGTAGCTTGAGTCAATTAGTGACTCTCACATGGTATCGAAGCTCTAAATTTGCAAGCCCCTTCTAAAAATTAGAGAAAAGTTAGGCAAAAGTCATTCGCTGGGTGTATAATCTATGTAAAGTAAAGCCTTCTATGGAATTCAGAGTAGTCAAAATAGCTAGATTAACCTTTTATTTGGCTCAATTTGAGCTCTAGAGGCTAGATTTACAAGGGTTTTAGTGGGTGTTGTTTTTTCATGATCTGGAGGAAAGCTAAATTTTCAAGTATTTTAGGTCAAATTTGACCCTACCATCGCGCTCAGAAGGCCCAAAAACCTTAAGATTGACAATCAAATCATCAAAATCAACCTCAAGATCATTTGGGGCAATAAATGCTAGGGAAGTCGTACAGCCTCCCCAACATGCAGTATGAGGTGTTTTTTTTTAATTTAATATTTTTCTATGTTTTAAAATTTTCAAAAAAAACATTGTAGTAGGTTTTTTATTAAAAAATTGTTGTAAAAACTTTTTAAAAGTTTGGAAAAAAATTATATTATAGAGTATAGGGTACCTACACTATGCAGGCCCATGTACCTACTACGGACCCCATTTTGGGGCCGCAGTCCTCATTTGGCCCCACAAACCCCATATGGGGTCATGGGGTGGCTTACGCCCCACACCCCCAATGTCATATTTTTTAAAAAAAATTTCAATAAAAAAATAACACCCAATAAAAATCTTCATGCCTTGTCTTGGAATTTGTGTCTTGCCTTTTGTCTGTGTGCCCTTTTTTAATGACTTTTTGGTAGTGGTTCTATATTTGGCAGCCCACCAATTTTAGTCATGATTTTGGTGCTTTGACAAATTTAGCTGTGACTCTAGATCTAGCTAGAGGCTTCTACATTTAATGGCAGCTATATATTTAGCGGAGGTTGTTTTTTTGTCAAGTCTACCCCTCACCATTGGTAGTTTCACTTTTGCACTTGATCTTTAGATGACAATATCTTGGCAATATGGAAGTTTTTTCTGTGAAATTATTTTGAAATGGGGTAGAATTTCATGATCTTTGCAGTGGTGGCAAGTGCAAATAGTTTGTAGTTTGGGTTTCTAGTTTTTTCTAAATTTCTATTTTCTCAATGTTGTTGCTATGCAGTTCTCATTTTGGAAACTTTGATGGGCCATATCTTGGGTGTACAAACTCTTTTTTGGGTCCCTTTTTTAAAGTTCATGTTTTCCTTGTACTTCACCATGGTGCCATATGTTTCCTTTCATCTTGTAGTAGAATTATATTTTTAGCATGTGATGTTTTTAGACATTGTAAGCTCCTATTGTAAGCACTATCTGATTTATAAAAGAATTGAAATAAAGTGCCACATATTGTAGTTTGGGGATCTTGCACATCATGTTGTGCCATCATTATACTCACACTATTTTATAAGGTATGGGTGGTTGTTGTGTGTTCCATATGTCTACAATCACAACCTTGTGTACCTTCATGCCTATGTGCCTTGTGTTGCCACCCTTTATTAGTTTCAAGTACTTCATATGTGCATATTTTGATGTTGCTTCTATGTCTCCTTCATGCACTTTTAGTGGATCTACCATACCTCTCCCATGTCATAATTATGGGGGGTATAATACTATTAGTACTTGTGATAATGCTTCCTTGGTTTCTCCGTGGAGGCAACCTTCATAGGTTGATCAACATTCTTGAGACCTGATCTTCATTCCATCTATACATTATGTTTGAGTAGTGTATCCTTAGGGTCACTCATACAGATTTGTGTCTCTTTGATCCTGATCTTCATCATATTTCAGTGAAGATTTCTAGTACAGTAGTTCTTCGGTAGTTATTTGTATCTTCTTCGTGCTTCAGTGGAGTTCTTCATGTTCATCTTGATGTTCCTAATCTTTTGGGACATCTTTTGTGGAGGCTTGAGTCCTTCCTTTGTTTGTTTTCTCTCTTTTGGAGATGAGTTTTCTCCCACTGGGTTTTTCTCATTTTTCTCTATTTGTGAGAGACTATTTGTACATGGGTATCTAACATGGCCTTGTCGCAAGGACCCATCCTTGTATTATTTGCATGTTTCTCATTCTCCCTAAGTTACACTTAAGGGGGGTGTTGGTGTAATTAAATATTTAATTACACTTTATTATGTTTAATTAGGGATTTTTATGTCACCTAAGGTTTTCTTATCCTACAAATACAAAATAAAGATCTCATATGTAATCAATTAATCCAATTTCATTATTGGATCCAATATTGTGCAAATTTATCCTTTGTGCTTTTTTCTCTTGTAGAAGGTAATCCTAGGTTTTGTAGGTGATCCTAGTAGCTTGAGTCAATCATTGACTCTTACAAGATTGACAGGTTTGCTAGAGAAGATTCTTTAAATTAAGTAAGAACATAGGTCATGATTGATAGAACAAATGAATGCCTCAAGAAGCCATACTTCATGGATAATCCTCATCCATCTAATAATTCCCCCAAAGCTAAGAAGATGACAACAAAGAAAGGGGAATCTTCTACTTCCTCTAAAGGCAAAGTAGTTGCAAGAGAATTTATCCATGAGGAGTAGAGAGAAACAATGGCCTCCACAAAGTGAAAAGAGAAAGAAGTAGTCATGGAAGCAATAAAAGAAGAAGTTAAGGTTGAAGAAGTGTAACCTCTGCTAAGGAAGAATATGGTCAGAACTGAGAAGGTTCAAGCTCTAGTAACAAATGTGCCCCCTCCTCCTCATCCACCACACCATTCTCCACCCCCATCTCCACATCCATCTCCACTTCCTTCCCCACATCATCCATCACACTCACCTACACATTCCTATTCACAAACAAATGTGCCTCCATCATTATAGTCCGCCATCACAGAAGCTTAGACAAAGGGTGGTGATGAGAAAAATGATAGGATATAGTATGATGAGCCTCAAAAGGGAGATGCACAATCCACTGCTACTACCCTTGGGTCAGTTTATGTGTTGAAGCAAGGTGAGCCATTGTCAGAACACATAAATACCTACAAAAATAATGGATCAAGCTGAGATTCAAGAAGTTTAGTATTATTCTGGGGAAAGGTTTCATACACCTTCCTAGGTAACCTATATTAAGACTCCTTCCCATTATACCTCTCCTAATTTTGTTGGTTCTCCAACCTACTTCCAATAATTCCTAAGAAGTTGTGATTTTCTATGCTCAAAATTGTTGAGAAGATGAACCAATGAATGAGAGATGGATAAATCTCTCCTACACTTTAGGCTTTGCAAGACCTAGGGGTATCGCTATCAATACTCACCAGATTCTATGATAAATGCAATGGGTTGATCATAGTAACAAGAAGATAACACATTCTTGGAGATACAAAAATATTCTTAAAATACTACAAAATTATTTGCAATCCTTGTGGCTTTAATGCTCATTCATGATCAGGATAAATTATAGATAAATTATGGTTCAATGAATTTTCATTATTTGATAGAATTGGGTTGGAAGAAACTTAGAAAATAATCAATGCCTAATTTCTTGGGATCATAGAGTCTTTTAAATATTGATAAAGCTAATTCTAAAGGGTTTTAGAAGATATCATTATCGTACAATAAAAATAACCAACAAATGTTGTTCACTCAAATGTAACCATTCTTTATTATCATTCACATATAATTTTTAATCCCTTTACCTATTCAGAAATGCTTCTCACACTCCTTGAATATATGCTAACTAAGACAGATAATACACACAACAAATGTAAATACAAAGATAAATCATCCTTAACAGTTTTCCTCAAGAGTAAAAACACAATGAAGGAGATAGCAACACAAAGAAACCCTCTCTCATATATTTTGATTTGGACAAAGATGATCAACACAGAGTTTTAGATAACATAGAAGATCTCTTTTATTTCTCAAGAAAATAGGATTGCATTTAGCTTCAGAGTTCTTTTCTCGTTCCCACCTTTTATAATGAGATTACAACCCCTTTATATAAGAAACATAGGAAGAACAATACAATTGATGGGTGACACTTGTCCATGGATTAGAAAAGCCAAATTGTTAATGGTTGAGGCTCACATGAAGACTCCAAAAGCTCTCCAAGCCAATGCAAATGTGACAATGAAAAGGATAGGATACACACTCACTAAGCCCATAGTGCTATGGATGATAGTTGGATATTTTTCTCCACACCCCTTGATGTAGCAAATGTTGGAGCTAGCAGCACAAAAAAAGAAGTTGACAACATGGAATGAAAGCATAACAACATGGACAAGGAAGGTGGCAAGTAATATGTTACTCATGATGACGTTAAGAAAGGAAATGGATAGTGGATAGAAAGAGGGGTGGGACAAATTGAATGTTGGGGGTCCCATTTCTTTGCATAGAGCCTGAAGATCATGAGTCACCCCACCCATCATTGATCTGGAGGCACCTGGAGAAATAGTGCATACCATTGTTATTTGAGGAAGAATAGAAAACTATTCTTTCTTGGAAAATTTATATCAATAGTGAACTATAAAGGCCTAAACCCAAAAAATTGTTCCAACTACCAAGCTCCACCTACTCACTAAGTATTCTATTATAACCACTAACCACCCAAAACTAAAGACAAGGCATCCTCCAAAAAACCTCAATAGACATGCAAAAGGAATAACGACCTTACTGTGACATAACCACCAACCAATAAAAATTTATCAGCTCTCAAAACTTGAATGCCATTGCTTGTGACCACATTTGTTTAAATAGCCAAAAATCCATCATTCTCATGAAAATTGTCTAAGGAATTAAAGCATAAAATAATCTGTAGGGTCATAAAAAGGTCTTGTCTATCCAAGTTCCATGTTGGACACACATGTCAAATGGTATCTTTGATCTTCTGATGGATATAACTACAACTTTTAGGAGATGACTAATTATAAATTAATCTTTCCAAATAAGGTAAAACACGAGTTACATCATGTCATCCTAATTCTTAGCCATAAGTGAAAATCCACTTCTTGAATTCCTCATCGGATGGCTGGTCATACTCTAATATTCTCTTTAATTTATTATGGTTTGTGACATATCTGGCATCAAGTGTAATCCTAACATCTTAAACAAAATTATCTAAACCAGACTCCAATTTTAATAACTTCTTAATCTTAACATTACATAAGTTCATATTGAATTTGTCATCATGAAATAACAACTCAACAATTATTGGTGGTATCCCTTTAAGCTTATCCTTCCATGTGTCCAATAGTTTTATATTTCCACCTTTATCCTAAATAGGTAGCAATCCTTGCTCCTCCAGAATCTTAAAATTGTTTCACTTTTATTTTAATGTTATCCCAAGCTTGTTCTAGAGTGAGAACACCTCATTTAACAAATCATCCACTTCATATGTATTGGCAATGGTAGATGGGGATTCAGGGTTGTATTTTGTATTGTTATGGGCAATGCTTAATTTACAATACCCTTAGTATCCACCTGCTCATAATTTAACTCACAACTAGGATCTGTTGCTCTTTTTTCTCCATGGATTTAATCATGTTACTGAAGAATTCCAATGTGTTATTTACTTTTTCATGATGTAGGAAATCCTATGTTGAAATATACTGTTAAGGGAAAATTGGATTTAAATGAATAATCAATATAATAAATATCAATGATACCCAAAACTCAATGAAATACAGAAACAAAGAGATCAATCAAAACAAAAGAACTTCAAAAACCTTTGCAAACCTCAAAGCTTCATAGCTTCCGTTGGTTACCTATCTCAATTGATCTTGCATGTATGAATAAGGCCCTCAGAGAGTGCACTTCCTTGCTATGATTCCAATATTGTCAATGGAGAACAACTATGATAGTTTCGCCATGAAGATGAGCTTCACAACAATGATAGAAGTGTGTAGAAACGAGTGTGATCATAAGCAATAAAGGAATTGGTGCCAAAGGCGCACTGAAATTCCTACAGAGTAACAATACTTAAAGCTTGGATGATTGAAATGAAAGAATAGGGTTGAATTTATAGACTTGTGAAAGAGAAGATCAACAGTATAGAAGAAATGAGAAGATCAAGGACCAAGAACGGTTGAGGAATGTGTACAAATAAGAAGAAGACAAGTGTCACACAAAAGCTATTTTATTTGAGTTAACTACTTTCTTTTCTAAAGATAAGACATGCTTTTCATAAATTAGAAAGTTTTTTTTCTAATTTAAGAGATATTGATAAAAAACAAGGTTGATTGAGTCAGTTAACTCAACTTGTGATTTGCTTTTGCATGATTTGAG
This sequence comes from Cunninghamia lanceolata, assembly GCA_027924645.1. Lineage (NCBI taxonomy): Eukaryota > Viridiplantae > Streptophyta > Pinopsida > Cupressales > Cupressaceae > Cunninghamia > Cunninghamia lanceolata. Next base: position 890,861 of record BSBN01000814.1, read on the forward strand.
AGAAATTAAATAATAAATTATTTAATTTTGTGTGCATGGAGAAGAAGACTTATTTTTAGAAGATTTGGAAGATATTTGAAGAATTAGAAAAGCAAATTAAATAAATAGATTTATTTAATTGATGTGCATGATTTGGAAGAATAAATAAAATATTTTATTATATTTTATTTTTGGAGATAGGGAGGTTTTAAATAAATTTGATTTGATTTATTTAAATTTGGAAGAAGAATTTGATTTAATTAAATAATTTAAGAATTTTTTAATTGTTTTGGAAGAATTTAATTAAATAAATGATTTTATTTAATTTTGACTTTAGAAGAGGTAATTAAATATTTTGATATTTAATTAATTTAGAAGAATATGAATCAAATAAATAAATTTGTTTATTTATTTATTGATAGAAGAATTAGAATGAAATAAATATTAAGAATATTTATTTAGACCGATTCGTGTCATTTTTAGGCGTATACATATACTACTAACTAATTCAATCAGATTCTTCCTTGCTTTTTCTGTAATCCTATTTTTTGACTCCTAATCTCCCTTGAGATCCCCCTTCAGGATGCTAACATTTAACATCAAGTTGGCCCTATCTTGGTTAGATGTCTCATCTTCAAGGGAGGGTGCCTATACTGACTTTTTTATTACATGTGGAAGATATATTCTATCAGATTTTATCTTGTTATACTCACAAACCAATTTGGTATGCTCACTCTACAAACTGTCATAATTATATTGTAACTTTTTTTCTATATCTTCACTAAATAAGGCAATATTAACTACTAAAGAAGTAGCATGGAGAGTAGTGGTATCTTCTAGTCTTCTGTTAATTAGGTTTCCACTCAACTCTCCAATATTTTGAACAACTTGAGGTTTTTTATCCTTAGAAGAAACTACCTAGATTGCTAGAGTTTCATGCTTAGGAGTGAAACTAGATCCAAAATAAAAATTCCTCACTTGCTCTTCTTCAAAAAACTTATAATCTCCACTATCTCTCTTGATTGTATCAAGTGCTATAATAGAAGAAATTTCCCAACCTGGTAGTAGTAAATAACCACTATCTTTCACCAATTTCCTTCCTTCTTCTAGAGTGATGTTAGAAACATCAATATCAACCTATGGTCTAATGCTTTGAGTTGCACTTTCCTTGTCTAATTATGCATGATTGTAAGCCTGGTTTTCCCTTCTTTCTATATCTACTTGTATTCTAATCTTGAGGACCAACATTTTGAATTACTCAAACTTGACAAAGCCATCATCTGAGAGAAATTATTCATAGGTTAGGACCCTGACATCTTGAATTGCTTGATCACCTTCTTTAATACCCATTAATGGTCTTCCATGTGGGATAGTGAGAACTATCTCTCTCATAGGTGAGGCCAATGATTTTTCAACTTCATTCCTATTAGGTTTAAAATCCCTAGTCTCCTTAGTGCATGCATAATCCACTAGAGGTTGTGAAATATTCATTACAATAACCCTTGAAGGTGTAGGCTCACAAAAAAATTGATGCAGATGATTGGCCTTGAGCCAATGGGATAATAGGAACCTCCATTTCATTCAATGACACTTCTTGCTAGCCAATTCCTATACAATTCTTCATTTCATCAAAATGATGTTCATAACTTGACCTACCCACTGATTTCTTTACTAAATCAATGAATTGCTCACTCTCATACCTTGTGGTAGTGGTAGAGTGCAATTTGTATTCCATATCTTATTTCCCAAAAGGTTAAGGTCTTCCCTAGCTAAGATAAAGAAATCTCAAAATTTGATTATTTAAGGCAAGAAAGACCCCTTTTTGTGTCACCTCAAGTACACCCTATCTAGGTGGTCTAATTGACACATGGTTTCAAGGATGGATACCCTATCTAGTACATACAATGGTAAAATGTGTGGGGCTACCTCAACTCCATAATCTCTAATAATAGTGTGATTCTTCTAATAGAACCAACATCCCTAGTTATGATTAATATGATCCTATCAATTTAAGGCTTTAGACCTAAGGAACTTGGTGAATGCATTAGAAAGCCTTCATCTCTTGAATCCTAACAATGTCATAACATTTTACACAAAGTGGTCCTCAAACATGCAATAACTAGTTGTTGGCCAGTGGGAGTCAAATAAGTATGTCCATTGTTGAATTGGAATAGGCTCTCCCATCTCAATTGTAGTGACTACCCCTAGTATAAGATCCTAATGATCCCTAACCAAATACAACAATATATGGTAGAGGTGGCAGTACAATTTGAAATTGGGTATTCTATTTTCTTGCTTCATGGCAATGATCCCCTTGTGGATATTATCAGCTAGAAGGGTGGCACAGTCAAATGGTCTGTTAACATTGTAGACACTTAAAAATGTCTTAACCCTTCGACCACTCTTTGACATCATTTGTATCACCAATTTTTCATCCAATTAATTAATTAAATTTTTATTTAACTAATTATCCTAACTTACCCTTGAATCATTCATCCATTTGTCATCAAAATTACCCTAAAAATTGAATTAATTAAATTAATTCATCTTCACACATTACCCCAATTAATTAAATGAATATACAAATATTTATTTGATTAATTTGTCCACCTACCTAAACCTAATTAATTAGGTAAATAACACTTATCTAATTAATCCACCCTACTAATCATCCTACACCTAGCCTAGTTAATTAAATAGCCAATATTTAATTAGCTACCCTAGCCTACCTAGCCCTTAGACTTGGATTAATTAAATAAAACATTATTTCATTAATCCTAAACCTTGTTTAATCCATTCACTAAGTTTCTCCATCCACATTAATTAAGTTAATCACCCTGGTTAACTTGGTCAAAGCATCATTAACCCACTCTCCCACAACCCAAAAATTAAAAATTAAAAAATATTCCCATGGGTCACATGACCCTTCCACCTCACCTTTCTATTTCCATGCTAAACTCTTCTCCATGCCATGAGTTCACACATGTGGCTTCCAAAATTTCTTAAGTGTCACATGTCTCTCACAACTCCACATAAAATGGAATTTTTAATTCCACATCCTCCCAAGGAAATAATTTTCTATTTCCTCATGTGTCCTCATCACATTAAATGAAAAGCCTTCCCCAAAAAGGAATAAAAGATTCATTTTTATTCCTAGCCCTCCATTTTTGTTGAAGATATCTTGACCTTTGATCTCATCTTTCATCCTCCACCCTTGATCTCAACTTTTAATCCTGGCCGTTGGAACAATCTCCCCCCAAAATTGCCTATAAATACAAGCCTTCCCAAGCCATTTACACATTCAATTTTAGAGAAAGATTACCATGCTAAAATCTCTCCCAATTTTCATCCATCTTAGCTAGGTTATGCTAGAATTTGTGTAGACTTTGAAGAGCATTTCACATTGTAAGTTCTAGTTGGATAAAGCTAAGGAGAATAGGGTGCTTCTCCTTCCACCTAATCTAGGAGTAAGGAGGTCGCAAGGTTTCTTGAAGGTATACTTGTTGTTTTACTTTCATTTATTTGTGTTTTTATTCCTTGCTAATCTTTCTTGTCTTCATTTGGCACAAGGAGGTTATAAGGTTTCTTGAAGGTATACTTGTTGTTTTACTTTCATTTATTTGTGTTTTTATGCCTTGCTAATCTTTTTGTCCTCATTTGGCATCCCTGGTGGGACCCCATGGTCCCAAACTAACAATTTCTTGAGTGTTTTTGTGAAGGATTTAGGCATACAAGTATTTCAGCACCATATCCCTTTGGTTTAGCGCTATCTACCTGTGGTTTAGTGCCATATCAGTCTATTTCAGCACCATACCAGACTGTTTTAGCGCCATGTTACCACAAAAAACACTAACATTTTTTGGCTTGTTAAAGTTTTTAATGAAGATTTGTGCTTCCCATTGTCTTTTCTAACTTTTTTGCTCTCTATTTTTATCAAAATACAATAGTAATAGGGGGTCATAATGTCAAAATGCACTTAGAAATGTGTTAAGGAGAATCTTGATAAAGTTTTAGATTATTTGTCATGAACTAACTTGTTTTTCCTCTTCTAATCTGACATATGGTGTTCCCTAACATATTTTGAAGAACTCTAACTCACTTATGATCTGTTTATTTTGAGTTGTGAGTCTTTTTATACAGGTTCAACTCTTTGTTTGCGGATCAGATCCATAATCACACAAAATAACGCCATAAAACCAGCGATAGAGGTAAAGGGGTAAGGTTTTATTCTAGCACCATATATGTCTGTTTTGGCGCCATGTCTGATTTTAGCGCCTCATCTCTATTATTTAGTGCCATATTCATTCTGTTGTCTATTGTCTACCAGGTCTTTAATATTTAAAATATTGAAACTAACTTGTTTAGTGCTATTTTATCCTATCTTAGCACTATCTTTCTATTCTTCAATGCCATTTAAATATGTTTTAGCGCCTTATCTTACTATTTTAGCACTATATTTGTTTCTTTTAGCAGCATAAATCTAAGAGTTTCTTGAAGTGTGTGTAGGGTCTTAACATCCTTTTTGCAAGATAAAGAACGTATGTCAAAGCCTTTTCATGAAACTACTAACTAGTTTGTTGTAGATTTCGCTAGCCAAAGTTTTATTTTTTTCACTATCTTAGTCGCACTAAAGTAGTTAGTTGGGAAATTTACACTTGTATGCTTTGTATTGTTCACTTATAGGCGTATGCTCTCCCCTCACACTTTAGGGTGATCTTGGGGATCAAAAGACTATTTGTGAATCTTTTCTTTCTTTTAAGTGTTATCCCTTAGGGGCTATCCACCTTGCATATGCTCTCCCCTCGTGTCTAGTGTGATCTTGGGTGATCAAAAGAAAAGGATAATTTCTTCTTAGGAGGCCTACTTGGGGATTTAATCACCCCAAGCGATGACCTCAACCGCGTGTTCTGGCACAGTATACAAGCACTGCGATTTGAAAGATAGCTTTAAAGGAAGGACCCTCTCACCTCTAAGCAAAATACCTCTGGGATACTTGGTCTGCCAAGGCTCATTTGGTTGAGTATCAGTTGATTGGGACACCACCATTCAAAAACTTGGGCCTCAAGTACCTTGCGTACGCTAGAGGACTCCCCTAGAAGCTTGTAACTATCATAGCTTAAGACCTTTCGACCGTCATACCTTGTATTGCACCACTGCAAAGGAGGGGAAGATGCTCATTGTACCACTATATTTGAGATAGACATTACCTTGGGCAAGACAAAATTTTTGTTGGTAAGGAGGGTAAGGTGGTCCATGACCTTTCTTTCCCTATCTATCCAAACTATAGCACCAAAGTTATTAGTGGGGGTGGGAATCCCGGTTCACTTTGAGTTGGGATTGACCCACGACCACTTCGTGAGATCTACAAGGTATGATACTCCCACTTGACTAATGATAGGATTGTTCATGTGCTTGGCGTGTCTTCTTGTTGAAACCCATTTAAGCTAATTTATCTAAAGTACATCTTGAGTCATGTTATCATGTGGATTAGCACCTGTAGTGCTAAGCTTTTCTAAGGTTGAGCAATCTCATGAAACATGGGAATACCTTTAGGTTGTGGGTGATCCTATAGTGAAGGTAGACCTCTGAATGGTGGGATGACTTCCCTTTTTTATTTTCTGATAAAACTAGATCTGGAGAGAAAAAGGATAGAAGGATAACTGAAATGGTAAAACTGAAATAATGGATGGTGATGCACCTGTAATGAAAATTTTGACCAAAACTTGCAGGATACTTCACAACTTTCTCTTATTGAAAACTGTTTTCACAACTCAAATTGAAGGGATCAGACACAAAATTATCCCAAGGAAAGGCTTGATAATCTGTCTTTTATGAAGGGAAAGATAATTTCACAACTTAAAAGGATTGATATATCTACTACACAATCAATGACCTATGACTGAACTCAAAATTGAATACATGCACTCCATAACCAGACATAAATTTAAAGGTTTCAATGTTCAAAACACATTAAATTTGCATCAAATGATTAATAATGCAATACTCCTAAATCTATGAAGGAAAACACTAACTTTCTACAAGAAATTGAAGGAAAACACTGCAAAGAATGGACTGATATAACATGTGAAACCTGCTACTGCTGTATTAAAATTTGTGTAAAATGAGTTACAAAATCTTCACCTCAAAAAATGAGTGAGAAAACAAGAACTAACTTCATAAAGAATGAAGTTTTACAATATATAGAGAAGAGGATAAAAAAATGAACTCTAGATAACTAGAAATCAACATCAATTATCTCCAAAAAAAACACGTGTGATGGACAAACTGATTCCTGTGCAAGCTTGAAAAGCATGAAAAAAGTGTCTCAAAATTGCTAAAAAAAAGTGGCATCATGTGGTCAAACTGTCTCTTCTCTATGCATAAGTGATATAAGGTGTTCATCTCCATGTTAAGCTGCTGAAAACTCCTCCAAAGACTCCTCAAAAAGGTGACAAGGATAGTAAATTGAAAGTTCTGCTTTCCCATTTGACTTAATGCATGATTTGAATAAATATTCAAAAAATGAATATTTAATTTATTCCTTATCTCTCCCATGCACAAGTCAAAAAAATCATCACCTATCCTCCTTAAATGTTTGCTTTAAAGCATAATGCATGGTTAATAATAATATTCATAATTGAATATTCAAATTAAACCTCCTCATGCACTATTTTTAGCATTATATTTTTTAATAGTTTTATTTAGCTATTATTAAAACAACTAATATTATTTGTTTTAATAATATTTAAATAAAACTATATTTAGCTAAAAGAAAAAATAAATAAAGGCATGAGCCTTTATCTCCTCTCAGCGTTATGACTCCCTACAATAATCATCACCTTCTCTTAATTTCCTAAGTCAAAAATAAGGTATATCATTACCTTATTATTTCATCAGCCAGCACTCAAAAATTTCAAAGGTTATGATGTTGTCTGGAATGGGCACGGCCCGCCCTTGGCTCTGCTAGGAATTATCAACACAGAAAGTGTTGACCTCGGCATACATTATTGCATATTTGATTTGTCTGATGATAATCTTAAATCAAAAGTCAAAAGTCAAACGTAACAGATACTGAATTGTATGTTCCAAATATGACATGAAATAACAGTTTAAATAAATATCTTTCTTTCTTTCTTTCAAATATGATCAACTGAATAATCAATCTGTCTTATAACTCCTAAAAGAAACACATTTGAACACTTCTTTTAAATATGATCAGTTAATTTCTCTTATGCATTTGATGTATGTATGTTTCCTTTTTAATCAATGCATAGGATAAAGTAATAGATACTGAATTGTATGTTCCAAATATGACATGAAATAACAATTTAAATAAATATCTTTCTTTCTTTCTTTCAAATATGATCAACTGAATAATCAATCTGTCTTATAACTCCTAAAAGATAATACTATGTTAGATCAACTGTATTTCATGAATGATTGATTCCTTGGCATCTTGATTCACTTGTTATGATGATTCATTAGTCCTGATTGGACTGATGGGTTATCCTGACAACTGAATATCTATCTCTTTTTTGTCAAGACATCAATTGTTCATTAAATGTAATAACCTCAAAGTTTTCTCTTATTCTTCCTGAAACAACTGCACTTAGGTCTAACTAAATTTAGCGTGAACAAAATTTAGTAACAAGTCAAAAAGCCATTGTGTTCTCTTTTTTGATTGTTTTCTACTTGCCAAGAAAGCTTATCAACTTGAATCTTTCAAAATCAAACATTTGAGCCTTTGAAATCAGGACATTTAACCTTTGAAAATCTAAAGATTTGAGCCCCATATCAAAAAAATTCCAAAAGTTATCAAAACGCTAGCCAAAATCCTAGGCACATTTGTCGTTCAACGCCATAAACTCTCTATTTAGCACCATAAAGTTCCCTTGTAGTGCCTATTTTTGTAGCGCCATATACCACTATTTTAGTGCCATCCTGAATTGTTTTAGCACCATAATCCCAAGAATTGGTACCATTTGCAAGCCATATCCTACACGTGTTCTCTGATTTGTTCTCGCATCCTTGATCTTTGACCTACCTTAGCGCAGGGTCACCTTGTCAAAATCATCCAAATCAAAATCCTCCATTTTGAGCCCAACCTTTTGGGTCTATTTTCCATTCATAACCCTTGTCCAAATTCATCCATATCATTTCATTTAGACCTTAGAGAAAATCAATTTGATTATTGGACCCTTGAACATGGCCCCTTCATCCCAAATCCAAAATCAATTATTGAGTCCAACCTTTATCCATATTTCCATCTCCAAACTTAGCCCAAACCCTTGTCTAAGCTCCTTTACCACCTCCCATTTGACCTTAGATAAACATCATTTTTATATTTGATCTTTGGTCATACCTGATCCACCAATCAAATATTGTCCTCAACCTTTCACCTTGTTTCCATTAATCCCTTCATCCAAAACCCTAATCCAAACTCATTATCCTCCATTATCCATTTGATGTTAGAGGAATATCTTGATTTTCATTCTTGGACCTTTTGCACATCCATCATTCACCAAAAAATCCCAAAGTTCATCTAAATCCAAAATATCAAATCCATATTATCCAAATCCTATCCACATTATCCAAAATTCAACATCAACATCCAAAATGAAATTTATCCAAAATCTAAAAATCTAACCAACATCCAAAACCATACCTCAAATCAATTTTTTGCAAAGATTAAGTCTAGATCTCATCATCTTCTAGTTTATAGGGTGCGTAAGACTTTGTCTACCTTAAGTTCCTTTATAAATTAGCCTTTACCAAACCTTGGAAATAATTGATGTAGGGGCCTAGACAACTCCTAAGTTGATATATTCTAGTGTATCCCATTTTTCTTGGAGGTCATTAGTCTACCCTCAAGTAAAATAATCATTCCCTTTTTGCTTAAGGTCATTAGTCTACCTTAGGTAAGAAGGGACATCCTTTTATAATCCTAAGATCTAGATTTATTCAAGCTCTTCTTTGATTTGAAAATCCTTTTCCAAACATCACCAAATTTATCAAACATCTTTTATCACCCAATCCCATCTATCCAAATCATCTAAGGTTTGCTTTGGTTGATTTTCATCCTATGTATACCTTAATCATCCATTTCTAAATTATCATCCATTTTAAATTCATCCTAAGGACATCCTCAAAATCATCATTCATTCCCATATCCACTTATATCTTGGTCCAAGAAATCCTTTTGAGATTTAATCTCTAAGGTTACCATACACCTTTAATTCCAAAATCATTCCCAAATTTCTAAAGTCATTATCCACTTCATCTATCCCTCATCTATCATCCCACATTTTCCATTTATCTTTTCACTTGGGTCCAATACTTTTGAAAATTAATCCCTAAGGTCTAATATTTACACCCAAACCAAAACATATCCACCCATCATCACTAAGGTCTCAACCTTTGACAAACTTCCAAAGATCCCCATCCATTGTCTCTCATTATCAATCCCTTTGGGTCCAATATTATTCAAATCAAATCTCTAAGGTCATTCATCCAACATCATTCTCATATCCTAATTTAAATCATCCATCCACTTACCCATTTATCCTCGAAATCCAATTGGTTGAAACCATTTCTCTAGAGCCAAACTTATCCATCCATAATCTCTAAGGTCATAATCCTCATCCATTTTTCCAAATCTATCCATACCCAATCCATTGCATGCCCTTGACAAGTTCACAAGATAAGAAAAAAAATAAATGGAACCCTTTAGGATTAGCTTTGGGATGCCTAACACTGACCAAAATAATGTCCCCATAATCCAACAACAATAATCCCTTGATGCCAATGCTATGATAAATCCTTTTCCCCCAACCAACATCAATAGTGTCGATCAAGATGTCTTAGATTTCATGCAAGATGTTGATTCCATGAACATACTTGATAGAGTCCTAAAATCGGATCCAAATAGATATCTTAAATTCCTCATCTAAAATGGTGCCATCATACCCACCTCTTCAAAACTATCCTCATCTAACACCAACCCCAACACATCTCAAACCTCCAACAGCAACACAAATCCCACTTCTTGATCCATAACCACATCAAACGTAACCACATCTGCTCCCTAAATTACCCTCAATATCCCTAACAATGCCACATACACAAATGCATCCATGAGTGTACCCCAAATTGATGCCAACACCATATCCTTCATAACACAATTATTTTCCCAACCACCCTATAACACATTACATACCAATCCATGCAATAATCCCCCATCCAACCCCACATACATACAACCCCTTGTCTCTCATCCACCTATCTCACAACCACCTATTGTGTTGTCCTCCATTCAAAATCCCAACCAAAAACAAATTCCACCACATGTCATACAACAACTCCTTGCCTATCAACAACATGAAACCCAACAAAATCAAAACCAAAATCCACCTCAACATCAACAAATTTCCCATTTCATCCAACAATTAATCTATCAACAACAATCACACGCACCACAACCACCTACCAAAGACTTATCTAGCATTGTGCAAACCTTGATTCAAAAGGTTGATGACATGAAACATGGACACAAAAGAAAGAAATATTCCTTTGAGGATATTTTCCCATACCCATTTGATAGAACCATCCAGATGCCACCCTTTCTTAAGAATTTTGAAACACCAAAATTTGACAAATACAAAGGAAAGGGAGACCCTAGGGAACACCTTAGGGAGTTTTACATTGATTTCCTAGAGGTCTCATATGATGACACATATTTAATGAGACTCTTTCCTAGAAGCCTAGGTGGTCAAGCCACTAAATGGTTCGTTCATCTTCCCCCAGGTATCAAAACATTCCATGAGCTTGTGGAGAAATTTGTAAATCATTTCTCCTATAACTTTGAACACAAAATATCTATGACCAACCTTTGCAACACCAAACAAAAGAATGGGGAATCCTTCATTGCCTTTTTACAAAGGTGGAGAAGCCTAGCAAGCAAACTCCCTTGGCCAATTCTCGAAAAACAATTAGTTACTATGTTGTTGACTAACCTTAACCAAGAAATAGGCTTCCATTTACAAATCCAATGTGTGTCAACCTTTGAGGAGGTTATAGATAAAGGGATAACCATTGAAAGATCTCTTGTTGCTAAAGGCTCTATCAAAATTTACAACAAGAACAAGAACAACAACAAAGTCAACAAAAATAACACCTCCAACACAAATAATAACACCCAATCCAATGACAACCCCTACTTTTGGGGTAAAAACAAAAACACCCTCAACAATGGTGTCATCGATGTGAAGTCCATCCAAAATGTGAAAAATCTAGAACTCCACCAATTACATCCACAAACAATAATAATGTAAATGTTCTAAAGGGACTGCCAAGACAAAACAATAACACGAAGAGGAGATTCACACCTTTAGGGGAACCCATTGAAAATGTCTTGAAAAATCTCGTAAAGGTGGACTTGATACATTACCCCCTATTCAGCCTTATGATGAAAATCAATTTAAACCCTCTTGGTTTGATGAAAATTCCTATTGTGAATATCATCTTGTAAAAGGGCATAAAACATCTAACTGTATGAGGTTGATACATTGCATCCAAGATCTTATAGATTGAGGTGATATAACCATTGACGAACCACCAAAACAATCACCCAATGCCAATTTAGGAGCATACAAGGATCCACTCCTGGATCATAACAAAGGAAAGGCCTCATCATCCAATCAAACCTATAACATTATGCCACTTCCCTCTTCTTTCAACTCTGTGGTGGGCTGAATAGAAGATTATTCCAATCATATCAACACCATCACAATTAGAGCCAAGACACCCAATTGCGTTGTTACCACTCGTCACGGCCACATCTCCATCTGTGGAGCCCCCACCAATGATCAACCTTCTACATCCACACTTGCTAATCCTCCATCCATGCAGGAGTATCCCTAGTTCAAGAGCAATCTTGCATCAACCAAAAACATTTGCATTTCAGTTTGTTTACGGTTCAGTTTGTTTCTTTTCATTTCTGAGTTTAGTTCAGGCAGTTCAGTTAGAAGCAGTTTCAACTTGTGGTCTAATATTATAATTTCACATCTTGCAGGTCTAGATTTAGCATCTACATTCATTCATTTACATCATATCAATAATTCAGAGCATTTGGATCAGTTACCAGAAAGATATCGCTATCAGAAGATTGACTATTTTCTCAGAGCAGAGCATCATGATAGTCTCAGACAATCAACTAAAGGAGAAGGCTTGCGGATCATTCCTTGACTTGTGGATCTCATTGACACATCATTCAATGTCCTTTGGTTCATGGCCGACCTTCCCCAAGGGCCTGCACATCATTCCATTCATTTACCGAAAGTGTTCTATGCATTTAGGTCTGACCTATCTATGTACACACGTTACATCTCTTCTTTGGAATTTGTGATCTTCCTTGGCCAACGCGGAGGAATCTATTGGTCTAGATTTGATAAATATTTATGTAATAGATCCTTAGGAAAATAGTTATCAAGTTCATAACATTGTGATAGTTGATAGATTATATTTTTGTGCGAATGAGCTTCAAAGCTTTATCTTCTGTATGTATGTAATCAGGCCTTTGAGCCCAGTTGTAAGCCCGCATGTTGCCGGCTAGATTATATTTGAATTCTTTGATATACTGAATGACTAAATCAGCATTTGCTTTATTGTTTTGAGTTGTTTCCATTGTGTTTACCCTTTTTGCACGGTCTAGATAGTTCATTCTATGAACCCTCCTACCGTGACTGCACCAAGTGGTATCAGAGTGAAAGTTCAAATCTTTGGAAGTGAATTGAGCGCAGTTGGTGAGGGAATTCTGTAAGATCTTGTTGTAAGAAGATCACCAATCTAAGGCAAGTTACTTGTGTGTAACTGATCACCGATTGAGAGGCAGTTGTCGCTTGTAGCCCGATCGCCAAAATTGAGGCAATTTGCACTTAATCTGAGGAAGAATGCTACTAAGGAGAGTTGTTGTTGGTACAATGGCTAATAGAATGGATGAGATGATGGAATTGATGAGAATAATGTGAATTCGATTGGATGCTGTTGAAGAAGATAGGCGAAGAGGATTGACATCGAGACCTAATGTTGAAAGTGATGATGAAGAAGAATTTCAATTAGCTGAACAAACTGGTGAAACCCTAGAAGGTAATGAAGAAGAAGAATCATATTAGGTAAAGATGTTGTGAGCTATTTCAAAGATTGGAAAGAGACCTAGAGTTGATGTGCTGAATTATACTGGTAATCTGAACCCTGAAGAATTGATTGACTGGATAAATGACATGGAAGAATACTTTGAATATGAGGAAATTGAAGATTTGGAGGTAAAATTTGCAAAGACAAAGTTGAAGGGACATGCTATTTTATGGTGGAAAGAAGTTTAGTTGGAAATAAATAGAAGAGGAAAATAAAAGATTACAAAGTGGGATCGGATGGTGACAAAGTTGAAGAATCAATTTATACCTATTGACTATGAGTTGGAATTATTGAAAAGATTGTAGAACCTGAGACAAAAGGAGAAATCTGTGAAGGAGTATACTGAAGAATTTCATAAAATGATCATAAGAATATGACATAGTGAAGAAAGAAAGGATAAAGTCACTAGATACATCAATGGATTGAGATTGAACATTCAAGAAGAGCTAAGCTTGGTAAGGATGACATCTTTGGAAGATGCATATCAGTTTGCATTGAAAGTTGAAGAGAAGCTGAATAAGAGACATGATCAGAGACAAAGAGGCAAAGGAGGTAAATTTTAGAGAGCTAGAACATTTTCTAGAGGAGATAGATCACATCCAGAGCAGAGCAAGTTTGACAGCCCATTTAAGAAGGATGACAAAGATAACAATGCTTACCAGAGAGATGACATAATTTTTTACCAGAAAGGAAGCCCTAGTGCATACCAGAATGAAGGATACAAAAGAGAAGGAAAAGGATTGGATAAGAGAACATTCAGAGGTACTTGTTTCAAGTGTGGAGATGAAGGACATAGCATTTGAATGTAATCAGGGTAGTACAAGCAAGAAGATAGAAAATAGTGGAAGAGCAGCCTATGTTGAAGAAGAACCTATTGAATCACCTAGTTCAATTGGCAAACCTAAGAAAGGAGAATCACTTGTGATGAGAAGAGCACTATTTCAAATAGAAACAAATGAGGAACCACCGTAGAGGAACAGTCTGTTTAGAACTAGATGCAAATCCAGAGGTAAGTGCTGTAAAGTTGTAATTGATAGTGGTAGTTTAGATAACCTAGTTTCAGAGGAGATGGTGACTAAGTTGAAGTTGGAAAGATTGAAGCACCCTAAGCCCTATCAGATAGCATGGATTCAGGATGATCATAAGGTACTGGTGAGTGAACAATGTTTGGTGAAATTTCATATTGGATCTTATCATGATGAAGTCTTATGCGATATTATGCCTATGGATGTTTGTCATATCTTGTTGGGTAGACCTTGGCAGTATGGTAGAAAAGCTATACATGATGGGAGAAAGAATACATATACTATAAAAGAAAATGGAAAGAGAATTACTTTGATTCCTTTGGAGGATGATCCTAAAGATGTGGTATGTGGGAATGCTAGAATCTGTTTGGTAGATGGAAGGAAATTTTTGGATGGTTTGAAACAGAAGAGTATGTGTTATGCCTTGATTTCTAAGAAACCTGAAATATTGAAGAAAGAGACTGAACCAAAGGAGATAAGAGAGTTACTGATAGAGTATGAAGACATCATATCAAATAATGTACCTGATGGATTACCACCTATAGGGAATATCAATCATCACATGGATCTTATACCGGGAGCAAGTTTGCCTAACAAACCAACACATAGAATGACACTGGAAGACAATGAAGAATTAAATAGATAGATACAAGAGTTGTTAAGGAAAGGCTTGATCAGAGAAATTTTGAGTCCTTGTGTAGTACCTACAGTTTTGGCACCTAAGAAAGATGGAGAATAGAGAATGTGTTCTAACTCTAGAGCAATAAACAAGATCACAGTTAAGTATAGATTTCCTTTACCTAGGATGGATGATATTATGGACTGTTTGAGTGGAGAAAGATATTTCACAAAAATAGACTTGAAGAGTGGATACCATCATATCAGAATCAGAGAAGGTGATGAATGGAAGAATACTTTTAAGACAAATGAAGGATTGTATGAGTGGTTAGTGATGCCTTTTGGATTGACAAATGCACTGAGTACTTTCATGAGATTGATGAATGAAGTTCTGAATAATTTCTTGGGTAAGTTTGTGATTGTCTACTTGGATGATATTCTAATTTTTAGTAAAACAAAAGAGGAACATTTGTGGCATCTTAGACAAGTTTTGCAGAGACTAAGAGAAGAGAAATTGCTAATAAATATCAAGAAGTCTAGTTTCATGAAGGAAGAGTTGATATATTTGGGATTTGTAATTTCTACAAAAGGATTGAAGATGGACCCTAAGAAAGTGAGAGCAATTGTTGAATGGCCTACACCGGAGAACATTGGAGAGGTTAGATCATTTCATGGATTGGCTAGTTTCTACCGGAAGTTCATCAGAAATTTTAGTTCAGTTTGTAACCCTATGACAGAGACAATGAGAGGAGACAAAAAGGATTTCAAGTGGACATCAAGAGCAGACAAAAGTTTTGAGTTGTTGAAGCAGAAAGTGATAGAGAAACTTGTTTTGGCATTACCAGATTTCAATAAGGTATTTCAAGTTGATTGTGATGCAAGTGGAAGTGTAATTGGAGCAGTGTTAAGTTAAGAAGGTAGACCTATAGCATATTTCAGTGAGAAGTTGAATGATGCAAGGAAAAGATATTCAGTTTATGATCAGGAGTTCTATGCCATAATTCAAGCCTTGAAGAAGTGGAGACATTATTTTCTGCCTAAGGAGTTTGTGTTGTATACAGATCATCAAGCTTTGCAATATTTGAACAATCAAGGTAAGTTGAATCAAAGACATATGAGATGGGTAGAGTTCATGCAAAGTTATACTTTTGTGTTGAAGCATAGGAGTGGAAAATCAAACAAAGTTGCTTATGCATTGAGTAGAAGAAGAAACTTGTTGACAGAAATGAGAGTTGAAGTGTTGGTTTTTGAAGAATTGAAGAGCATGTATGAGGGAGACACTAATTTTGTAGAACTATGGAAAGCCTATAAAGAACCTGTTGTGATGGATAGGAGTAAGTGGTTGGACTATTTCATTCAAGAAGATATGTTGTTCAAAGGAAGTCAATTGTGCATACCTAGAAGTTCAATGAGAGATAATTTGATCAAGGAGAAGCATAGTGGTGGATTGGCAGGACATTTTGGCATTGATAAGACAGTGGCCTTGGTGAGTGAAATCTACTTTTGGCCTTAGATACATAAGGATGTTAGGATATTTGTGTAGATTTGTAGAGTTTGTCAAGTTGCAAAAGGGAGTAGTTAGAACACTGGATTGTATAAACCTTTGACAGTACCGGAGAGACCTTGGGAAGACATAAGCATGGATTTTGTAATGGGATTGCCAAAGACATAGAGAGGACATGATTCAATATTTGTAGTGGTTGACATATTTTCAAAGATGGCTCATTTCATTCCTTGTAAGAAGACAATTGATGCAGTGCATGTAGCAGACCTATTTTTCAAGGAGATTGTGAGATTACATGGATTACCTAAGAGTATAGTTTCAGACAGATATACAAAGTTTGTTGGATACTTTTAGAGGACACTTTGGAAGAAGATGAAGATAGATTTGATGTTCAGTTTGACTTTTCATCCACAAACTGATGGACAGATAGAGGTAGTGAATAGGGATTTGGGAAACTTGTTACGATGTTTGGTTGGAGAGAAGACAAGAAGTTGGGACTTGATTCTTTCACAAGCATAGTTTGCATACAATAATTCAGTAAATAGGAGTACCAGAAGAATAACTTTTGAGATTGTGACCAGAGTGAATCCTAGAAGAGTTGTAGAGCTGAGAGATATTAGTACAGAAGAAAAGAGAAGTGTAGAAGCAGAGGAATTTGTAGATCGTATGAAGATAGTGCATAATCAGGTGAAGAAGCATTTGGAGAATATGAACAGTAAGTATAAGGAAAAGGCAAATGAGAAGAGAAGACATAAGGAATTTAAAATTGGAGATGAAGTGATGGTGTACTTGAGAAAAGAAAGATTTCTAGTTGGGACATATAACAAGTTGAGGATGAAGAAGTTTGGACCTTGTAAGATACTCAGAAAATTTGATTCAGGAAATGCATATGAAGTGCAGCTACCGGAGACATTGGGTATATCACCTATTTTCAACATTGCAGACCTATATCAGTATCATGAAATAGAGTTTAGTGATGGCATGGAAGAAAACTTGAAGAAGCAGTTACCACAACAAGCACCAGAGCATATTGAAGACATTTTGGATAGCAGAATTAGACGCAACACTAGAGGAAGACAATACAAGGAATATCTTGTGAAGTGGAAAGGCAGACTGGAAAAAGATTCATCATGGATTTCTCAGGCTGAGGTGGACCATCTTGGTTCTCCCTTAGCCCCAGCAAAGTGAGGGACTCACTTTTTCAATAACCCTAGATGTCTGATGCAGGAGCATCCCTAGTTCAAGAGCAATCTTGCATCAACCAAAAACATTTACATTTCATTTTGTTTGTGGTTCAGTTTGTTTCTTTTCATTTCCTAGTTTATGTGATAACTGAGGGGGGGTGAATTAGTTATCTTACTTATTTATGCTTTTTGAATTTCCTTATCAATTAGTGCAACATTAAATTAAATAAGCAAACGTAACCATGAAATGGAAATAACATCAATACACATGACACAATGATTTTGACATGGAAAACCCTATTAAGGGAAAAACCACGGAATGATTAACCCAAGATTGTATTCTTTGTTAGAAGAATAAGATAGTACAAAATGACACTTGCCAATTAGGGCTCACTACCCAAGCACACTGCTCACAAGAGGCTCACTGCCTACAAGAGACTCACTGTCTACAAGTTATAAAGAGAGTAACAAGATACTTGAACTGATGAGAAGCATCCACATATGCCAGAGTTCAGTTCAGGTTAGGTTTAGTATACTAATCTGTTGCACTTAATCCTTTCTCTTCTTTAGTGCTGCTATCCTTTCACATATCAAACCTGCCTTACTGCTTCCACACTGCTTCCACACTGCTCTTCTACTTTTCTTTGCACACACCACACAACACAACACATGCCTTCTCATCAAAATCCATTTTGTATATATATCCATACAAAGGATTTCATCCTTTTTCTAGTTGGCATCTGGAATAGTCAACATTTTCCAAACTCTAGTCTGTCGGCTGAATCCTTGCTTACCAAGTGATGCGGATCAAAGAGATACTTATAGAAGTCACCTAACAAGTTGGCCAATCATGAATGATACCTTAAGAATCTTGATCGTCATCAACATCTCATCCGGAATAATGTATGAAGCTCTACCGGTCAGTTCTTCCTCTGTCTGCTCTACCAAACAGGACCCCAATACTTGAATCCTCATATCTCTTCACTCTTCCATCACCAGAGGCTCAATTCTTGGAATCTATTAGTCAAGATACTCCTCTTGACTTCCCCAAGTCTGCACTTTCCAAAGATACTTCCTCTGAGAAATCTGGACCTGACTGTCGGACCTTGCCACATGCTCTGTTCTTGCTTATCAGACCAAAGTATTCTTTAATCTGACTTCTGGTAAAGATACACCATGTCCTACGGATGTGTGGAATGGTCTCTGTTGCCATCAATGACAACACCAATGAAGCCACACAGTGTCTCTTGCCAACAATCTCCCCCTTTGGCATTGATGGCAACACTTAGTGAAAAATGACCAAGTGTTATACTACACTCCCCCTTGGTTGATGCTTTGTTCTATTATACACTTTACTGGAGCTCCCCCTTAGCTGGATTCCATATTTTTCACTGCTCCTCACTCCCCCTTTGACATCAATGGCAAAGGGTAGGATTTGCATACCAAAATTTCTAAAAACAATCTATACTTAGCTGCATAAGTATAGATACATGCTTATACTTACATATACTGAAGTATATCTGCAAAAGATGTCTTCAACTGGGCAAATTCTGTTGCCCAACTTAGCTTCATCCTGTCCAAAATTGAGATGTGACCACTCAATAGGAATGCAAAAGCTTATACCCTCTTGAGATCTGTCGGATCACTAGTCCGGGCTGTGGCCTGAGCATCAGTTAGGGCTTCATGCATGGCCTCTAACTTAGGGATAATCATCCCTCTAAGTTCACCCATTCTGCTTAATATGTTCTTCCTCTCCTTCTCAAGCTTCTTAATCTCATTCATGATTACAATAGTTTGACATTCCTGGCTTATTATGGATACAGTGAGAGGATCAAAATTCTGAGAGAGGCTTGACAGTTTATCCTCTTGTTCTTTCACTTTCTTCTCAATATCCTTTGTTACTTTAGTCCAAGATATACAAAATTTATATACTTCTCCTCCATCCTTAAGAGCATTTTCTAAGCTCTTTATCCCAATATCCATATTTCTCCTATCATTGGTTATAAGCCCTTGTAACTCCAAGAATCTCTTATCCAAAATCTCTTTCCAGACTTTTACCTCAGCTGATTTCTCTAAAGACTCAAAATGAGTGCTAACACTATTTACTAGAGATTTGAGATTATCGGATGGAGAGATAGAGGGATCCTTCTGAAAAGATGGCATGATCTTCTCTAATACACTGGATGCCGTTTCTATGAGCTTGCAATCTTCCATGTGAGACTTCAGAAGTTTTTCTTTTGCCTTTGCTGAAGTAAAGGATGCTAGCTTCATGGTTTGAACCAGGGAGAGGGAGTCAAAATTGAATAGTCCTTGAAGAATTTCTGGTTCATCAAATTCTATCACCTCCTTGGTTAAGAATTTCTCCACCGCTTCTGCTGTGTCTCTTGCTAGTGACAGGGTTTTGTACCCTTTTGTAGCCTTACCACTATCATCTGTGGTTTTTTTGGTTGGAGTTTTCTCTCCTTCTGCACCCTTATTATTGTCATCTTCTTTTTCCTTTTCCTCTGCTTCTTGACTAATCTTTTCTTCTACTCTTTCTTCTTCTTTAGATCCAGAGTCAACAGTGGAAACCGGAGGAGAGACGTTTACTTGATCATGGACCTCCTCTTCCAGAGTAGAGAAATCTAAGTCCTTACCTTTTTCTTCACTTGTCTCCTTTACCTCTTCTGTCACTGTCTCAGTAGATTCTTCTTCAACATTTGTAGCTGAGGGATCATCACCTAAGTCCTCTATAATGGGAATGTTGAATCTTTTGTATGCATTCCAAAGGATCTCTTCTGTCTCTTTTCCTATTTTGTCAGTTTCTCCAAGCATAAGCTGATTCATTCTAGCTTTGCTCTAGAACTCATCCTTGCAATCTTTGAAGATCATATTCATTTGCTTCAAAGTGATTGAAGGAAAGAGCTGAATGGCTATCTGTTCCCGGATCTCAAGATCCTTTGCCCTAGCATTATTCTTTCTTATCTCTAACTCCTTCTCTAGGCTTTTGGGAATGAGAAATAATTTCAATGAAAGCCTTATTGTATATGTTTAAGTACTTAACTGTGGCTTCCTCCAAGATCTTTCTATCTGCATCATTATATGCATCATAGAATTTTGTTACTGGTTGCAGATTTCCATCCATAGTAACTACTTTAACTACATCATCTAAGGATAGAGTGGGCCTTTCAACAAATTCTTTTGTTACTTCTTTAGTAGAGGGTTCACCAGATGTTTTCCTTTTCTTTTTCATTTTCTTTACTTCCTCATCGGATTCTATCTCTTCATCATCCTTCTGACTGATGTAAGACCTTGTGGCCTTTGTTTTAGTTCTTTTCTCTACTTTACCAGATGATTTTGCTTCCAGTTTAGATGCTTTTGAGCTTTTAGCAGTTGCAGGTGTAGAGCTCTTAGAAGATCTGGTCTGGGAGGGGGCTTTTACTAGACCACTTTCCTTTTCTGCTTCTTCCTTCTCTTTCTCTGCCCTTTCCATCTTCTCTCTGTTAGCATCAAGTGCTTCTTTTGATATGCCAAATCTTTTGGCAGCATTCTCTACTTCTTTTCTCACTTTTCTCTTTATCTCCGATTGTCTAAGTTCCACATGAATATTTACACTTAACTCTTCAAAGGTTCCAAACCTTTCGGCCTTGGGATCCTTGGGTTGACTAAGCATATGTTGAACATGTAGCTCGACTATTTTCTCATCCACTTCATACCCCATTGGCATGATCCAGACTACCCTTGGCTCCACTGCCTCTATTAGGCACTGATTAGTTTCTACCATAAAGCAAATTGTATCCTTATACTTCTCAACTAAGGATTGGGGAATTCTCTCTGGCTTGCATCATGTTCTGAAAGTTCTTAAAGTACCCCCAGAGTGCTGTATTCTATGCATTGGCATCACCAATTCCATGTAGATAGTCTCTGATTTGAATTGCTACTGGTCTGTCGTTCTGCCATATCCACCCATTAGATCCGGGTAGCTCATTCATGTAGTAGAAGAATAGACAGAGTATCAAGCCACCATATTTGAAGGAGTTCTTATTTTCCTTCTTTATCTTCTACAGTTTTTCCAAAAGTTGGTTTAGAAGGAGCTCACAAAGATGACAGTCTGCATTCTTCCTTAACATTTCATAAGCAGTATATATAGTAGTTCCAGATATTGAATTCTCCCTACTAGATTGATATATCTTATATCCAATTATCATTGATGCAAACTTGGTATCCGGATTTGTGATATCCTCAATTGTCATTGCTCTTTTATCAAACTTTGATCTGGTAGCCTCACTTACAATTTGGTTTTTGATAGATTTGAGAGTAGGCATTCCATCGGTTGAGTGTAATCCGGTTACTGCCCTAATGGCATCCTTAGTGATCTTAAACGGCCTGTTCAACCACATGAAGTTGTCATGCATTCTTCTCAAGATATACCAGACCCATTCATCTTCCAGAAAACAGGGGAAATGAATGCACTGTGTAAAATGTTTGTCCTGGATAGCTTTATACTGAGTTTTGAGTTCAAAAGAATCATCTATCAAATGCTTGTGATAGATATTAACCAGCTTAGATTCCCCAAATTCTTCAATATTCGCATGAATATATGCCCTAACATCTTCTACATGCAGAACTCCATGTAGAATGCTTGAAAAGGCGCCTAGGGGATCAACTTCTATGGATTTATATGGATGTTTCTTGAATTTAGGATGCGGCCTATCAGAAATATTTATAACATTTGGAGTAGCCATCTTCAAAATATTTACAGAGAGATTTTCAGCAACGGAAAATACCTTTTACGCTTCTAGGGTTCGCTGAATGAGCCAGATTAATTTGCCTGATGAATCGACTTCAATGGTTGAGAATCTGAGATAATTTCTTATAGAGCTTCTTTTCTCTTCTTCTTGAAAGAAAATGTGCAAATGACAGACGAATGAGCCTTTTTATTTCTAGGAAAACACTAATTTCATATTGCAATAAATGCGCAACTCAAGTTATTCCGGTTGCCTGGTTCTTCTTATTTTGAGAAAGATCTTTTTTTGGATCACTGAGATATACTTAGAGTTATCCTAGGTGATTAATAACAAACTATCTTACTTTCCCCAAACACTTGATCTATCCACTGAACAAGATGCCTTGAATTTGAATCATACTGAATTTACTTGTGATAATCCTGTTTAACTGGATGACTGTTAAACTGGATCAATCTTGGAAGATTAGACTCTTCAAATCTTTCTGCAGATCTTCCATATCTTTACCAAGATTTCTTTCGATGTTTCTCTCAAAATCCTTTTATTCTACAACTTCCCATGTGCCAATATTAGGCATCAATTAACTGGTTGGGGAAAAATGTTTTTCCTTGTGTCTCCCCCTGAGCCAGAGCTCACTTTTTAATTTCTGGAAGGAATATCAGCACCCGATTCTAGTGCGGATCCATCCCCTACATTTTCTGTACTTCTCTTCACCCAAATCTTGTTCATCTCACTTTTAACTTCATCCACATTTACTTTTCCTTTTCCTTTGTCTTGATTCTGATTATGATGCACCGGACCCCTTTTGTCCTAGTTCTTGCTTCTACAGAATTTGGCAATATGACTGAATCTATTGCAATTGTGGTAAACAACATTTCTTTGCATATTTGAATGATATCCTCCTGATCTGCATTGATTAGCCATATGTCCCATTCTATTGCATGCAAAACATCTACCATTGAATGAATTGTTCATTTGCATATTTCTATATTCATGAGATTTGTGACCATACCTTTTGCAGTTGACACATTGTCCGAAGAAGGATGTATTAGTCTGATTTATTCTCTTTCTACATTGATTAGCTTTATGACCAAAGTTATTGCAGTTGTGGCAGTATCCATTGAAGGATGGATATCTTTGAGCATTAGGTTGCCTTACCGGAGGTCTTCTAGGCCTGTTCCTTGGATTTTCTAATCCAAAATTCTTCTGACTGGATCCGGAGCTTTCACCTTTCTCATATCCCAAGCCACGCTTGTCATCTACCCTCTTTTGGCTTTCAAGAAGAACTTCAAGTTGAGCAGAACTTATCTTGAATTTCTCTCTGTATTCATTTGCTGTTTGAAGATCCTTTTTAAGAGTGTCAATTTGATCCTCAAGTTTTTCTTCATTATCTCTAGCATCTTCAAAATCAGATTCTAGATGCCTGATTATTCTATCCATTTTGTGGTAGTCTTCTGACTTCTCCTTGAGAGATTGTCTTAGATCATCTTCATTTTTTCTTTCTCTTCAATTTCTTGGGTGAATTTCATAACTCCTGATTCCATTTCATGTCTTACCATAATGACCTCTTTTGATAACTTTTCACATAACTTGGTTTTCTCCTTCAGATCTTCATTTGTACCATTGTCTTCACTTTGACTTGCCAATTGCTGAAGTAGATCTTTTCTCTTTTTCATAGAGATACTCAGTTTCCCTTTTAGTTCATTTATGAAATCATCAACCTATTTGAGTCTTTCCTTCAATTCAATGACTTCAGAGTTTGATTGCTCAAGATCATCTAGGGCAGATTGAAGTTGCTCCCTCATACCATACACATCCATTTTAGTTCCCAGATTTTCCTCAAGTTGTTAGGCTCCTTTTGGAGGAAATTGGCTCTGATACCAATTGTTGATAACTGAGGGGGGGGTGAATCAGTTATCTTACTTATTTCTACTTTCTGAATTTCCTTATCAATTAGTGCAACATTAAATTAAATAAGCAAACATAACCATGAAATGGAAATAACAACAATACACATGACACAATGATTTTGACATGGAAAGCCCTGTTAGGGGAAAAACCACGGGGTGATTAACCCAAGATTGTATTCTCTGTTAGAAGAATAAGATAGTACAAAATGGCACTTGCCAATTAGGGCTCACTGCCTGAGCACACTGCTTACAAGAGGCTCACTGCCTACAAGAGACTCATTGTCTACAAGTTATAAAAGAGTAACAAGATACTTGAACTGATGAGAAGAATCCGCATATGCTGGAGTTCAGTTCCGGTTAGGTTTAGTATACTGATCTGCTGCACTTCATCCTTTCTCTTCTTTAGTGCTGCTGTCCTTTCACATACCGGACCTACCTTACTACTTCCACACTGCTCTTCTGCTTTTCTTTGCACACACCACATAACACAACACACACCTTCTTATCAAAATCCATTTTGTATATATATCCGTACAAAGGATTTCATCCTTTTTCTAGTCGACATCCGGAATAGTCAACATTTTCCAAACTCTAGTTTGTCAGCTGAATCCTTGCTTACCAAGTGATGTGGATCAAAGAGATACTTATAGAAGTCACCTAACAAGTCAGCCAATCATGAATGATACCTTAAGAATCTTGATCATCATCAACATCTCATCTGAAATAATGTCTGAAGCTCTACCGGTCAGTTCTTCCTCTGTCTGCTCTACCAAACAGGACCCCAATACTTGAATCCTCATATCTCTTCACTCTTCCATCACCGGAGGCTCAATTCCTGGAATCTATCAGTCAAGGTACTCCTCTTGACTTCCCCAAGTCTGTACTTTCCAAAGATACTTCCTCTGAGAAATCTGGACCTGACTATCGGACCTTGCCACATGCTCTGTTCTTGCTTACCGGACCAAAGTATTCTTCAATCTAACTTCTAGTAAAGATATACCATGTCCTGCGGATGTGTGGAATGGTCTTTGTTGCCATCAATGACAACACCAATGAAGCCACACAGTGTCTCTTGCCAACAGTTTAGTCAGAAGTAGTTTCAGCTTGTGGTCCGGTATTGGCATTTCACATCTTGCGGATCTAGATTTAGCATCTACATTCATTCATTTACATCACATCAAGAATTTAGAGCATTTGGATCAGTTACTAGAAAGATATCTCTATCAGAAGATCAACTGTTTTCTCAGAGCAGAGCATCCTGACAGTCTCAGACAATCAGCTCAAGGAGAAAGCTTGCAGATCATTCCTTGAATTGAGGATCTCATTGAAGCATCATTAAATGTCCTTTGGTTCATGGAAGACCTTCCCCAAGGGTCCGCACATCATTCCATTCATTTACCAGAAGTGTTCTATGCATTTAGGTCTGACCTATCTATGTGCACACGTTACATTTCTTCTTTGGTATTTGTGATCTTCCTTGGCTGACGTGGAGGAATCTATTGGTCCGGATTTGATATATATTGATTTAATAGATCCTTAGGAAAGTAGTTATCAATTTCATAACATAGAGATAGTTGATAGATTAGATTTTTGTGTGAATGATCTTTAAAGCTTTATCTTGCGCATGTATGTAATCAGGCCTTTGAGTCCAATTGTAAGCCCGCATGTTGCCAGCCAGATTATATTTGAATTCTTTGATATACTGAATGACTGAATCTGCATTTTCTTTATTGCTTTGAGTTGTTTCCTTTGTGTTTACTCTTGTTGCACGGTCCAGACAGTTCATTCTATGAACCCTCCTACCATGACTACACCATATAATCTCCTAGATCACCTAGGAAAGACTCCCACACAAATTTCCATCCTTGAATTGCTTCGTACATCTCCCCTTCACAAGGATGTCCTTGAAAAGGCCTTAATGGAGACCCAAGTCCCTACAGACTTGAATGTTGATCAATTCCAAGAAATGGTAGGCCACATTGCCTCACCTCATCATCTCACTTTCTTGGAAAAAGACCTACCCGCATCTAATGCCTCACATAACGAATCCCTCCACATTGAAATCCTAATCCACAAACATATTATCAAACAAGTCTTAATAGATGGTGTCTCTGGCCTAAATCTTTGTACTCTAAAACTATTAAAACACTTGGGATACTCCGATGTGGTTGTGGACTCTAGTGAGTGTATAACTATCAAAGGATATGATGATACCAAAAGATTGTTCGAGGGCACCATTAAACTTCCCATTCAAGTGGGATAAAATATTTTGGAAACCAAATATCAATTTCTTGATCTTGACCTCCCATACAACATTCTCCTAGGCTGACCATGGATTGATTCCATGCAATCCATTCCATCCACTTTTCACCAATGCCTAAAATTCCTGCACAATGGCACAGAAGTCACTATCTATGCCGATCCCTGTCCTTTCCAATACTGCAGCTTCTTGGAGGGAAATGACCAAACTTTCTGTCCCTACAACAATGCCACTAAAACATCAACCTCCAATACTAATCCTACATCTTCCACTTCATACATTGATCCTTCCAACATCACAACCACATCACAAACATCCACTCCTCTCGAGGTCAAGATCAAGATAAGTGACATGGGATGTGGTGAGTATGACCTACATGGCATATTTTGTGTGTGCCTATTTCCACCATCCCCTAAGACATTTGGTGTTCCTAAAGAAGATGAAGTCTCTGTGGTAATCATCAAATGCAAGCCAATGCCAACCTTCAAGAAAAAGCACCTTCTTGAATAAGATGTCCTTGAAGACATTGTTGCAAGTATGTGTAGTTGATGTTGTCATTGATGTCAACAAGCTTGTGTTGTCATTGGTGTCAAATGTATTAGAAAGAGGGTGTTGAGTGGATGCTATCTCTGATGATGAGGAAGTGCTGAAGATAGTGATGATATGTTTCTAGTGCTTGGTTTCCAAGTGCTTTTGAGAAAATTTGACTAATAGAGGAAACAGTGTGTTGTAAAGATGTTCTGGCATACAGAGTGGTGTTCTGGTTTTGCTCCACATTTATTTTACATTGAAGATCTATTTATGCCATTTGGATATGTTGATTAAAGGTGTTCTAAGGTGCTACATTCAGAATTTGGCATGTTGGATCGATGTACAGAGGAAGATGTGTTCACCAATGTATGAACTGTGTATTGCAGAGGTGTCTGGGAGAAATGTTTTTTCTTCACATTTCTCCGTGGAGTGGTTTCAATTCTTGCGGTTATGGAAGTATGATTATAAGGTTCATATCTACCTTTAATTGAATTTGTTCATGGTTTGGTGCTCCACAAGTTGATTTCTTGAGTTACAAGTGTATAACAGAGATATTTGAGTATACTAGGTAAACATGACAAGTTTGTTTGGTAGGTGAAAGTTGTTGCAGAGGAATTTGTTGGATTTCAGGATGCTTTTGGAATACTATAGATCATGTTCAAGCATGGTGTGTGGTCCGTGAGTCATTTTCAGGTTTGAGGAAGCATGTACATAATTGTTTAAGGTGTTAACACTGATTTGATCGACCTTGGGTGTTTACACTAATTGCGGGGTTACTTTGGTGTTTGTGGAAGTGTGGTGTGGCATGTATGAGTGGATTTAGGTCCAAACTAATATGTGTTGTGGTCTGCCTTCATTCCTTTTCACCATGAGAATGTTTTGGTGTCGACCTAATTTGAATTTGCAAAATTAAGGTGCTTTGCTGACCTTGGAGAATGTTTTCAAGGTTGAAGATGGCATAAATAAGTGTTGAGTTGCTAAAGGATGGTAAGATAGATGAGTATGATGTATGTGATGCAAATTATAAATTTATAGAGTTCGGATTTGTGTAGTGCAATGTGAGCTTTCATGTGTTAGATTACTAGATGTAGTGAGCATAAGGTGTCTACAATTCCTTAGTGAAACTGCAGAAGTGATGATGGTGTTGTGGTGGACTTCTCTATTGCATTGAGATAGTTTTCTCCTTGTAACAATCTTCTCTATCTTCTTCTCTATTCTAGTAGTGAGCCTTTCTTTCTTTTGGATAGTGAGCCCTCTAGCAGTGAGCCTTTTGGTAGTGAGCCTTTCAGGAGTGTGCCCTATTGTAATTTAGTGTTGATATTACGTTATATTGTGAGCTAATCCCCACCGTGGTTTTTCCCTTCTTGGGTTTTCCACGTAAATATGGTGTTCTCTTGTGTTTGATGTTGATTTGATTCAGTTTCTATTATTTGCTTTCATGCTTAATCATCTTAACAGTTTAAGGGATTAATTGAATTAATGTGAATCTAAATGTGTGTGAGGGTTCTAAAGTTTTAAGTTACAACTAATTCAGCCCCCTCTCAGTTGTCTTGTGCATTCAATAGACATATCCTCTTGGCTATACAAAGATGAAGACAAAGAATAAGAAATATCTGGGAGAAATGTTTTTGCTTCGCATTTCTCTGTGGAGTGGTTTTAGGTCTTGCAGTTATGGAAGTATGATTATAAGGTTCATATCTACCTTTAATTGAATTTGTTCGTGGTTTGGTGCTCCATAAGATGATTTCTTGAGTTACAAGTGTATAATAGAGATATTTGAGTATACTGGGTAAACATGACAAGTTTGTTTGGCAGGTGAAAGTTGTTGCAGAGGAATTTGTTGGATTTTAGGATGCTTTTGGAATACTATAGATCATGTTCAAGCATGGTGTGTGGTCCATGAGTCATCTTTGGGTTTGAGGAAGCATGTACATAATTATTTAAGGTGTTAACACTGGTTTGGCTGACCTTGGGTGTTTACACTAATTGCAGGGTTACTTTGGTGTTTGTGGAAGTGTGGTGTGGCATGTATGAGTGGATTTAGGTCCAAACTAATGTGTGTTGTGGTCTGCCTTCATTCCTTTCCACCATGAGAATGTTTTGGTGTCGACCTAATTTGAATTTATGAAATTGAGGTGCTTTGCTGACCTTGGAGAATGTTTTCAAGGTTGAAGATGGTATAAATAAGTGTTGAGTTGTTGAAGGATGGTAAGATAGATGAGTATGATGTATGTGATGCAAATTATAGATTTATAGAGTGCAAATTTGTGCAATACAATGCGAGCTTTCATGTGTTAGATCATTGGATCCAGTGAGCAGAAGGTGTCTACAATTCCTTAGTGAAACTGCAGAGGTGATGATGGTGTTGTGGTGGACTTCTCTATTGCATTGAGATAGTTTTCTCCTTGTAACAATCTTCTCTATCTTCTTCTCTATTCTAGCAGTGAGCCTTTCTTTCTTTTGGACAGTGAGCCTTTTGGTAGTGAGCCTTTCAACAGTGGGCCCTATTGTATTTTGGTGTTGATATTACTTTATATTGTGAGCTAATCCTCACCGTGGTTTTTCCCTTCTTGGGTTTTCCATGTAAATATGGTGTTCTCTTGTGTTTGATGTTGATTTGATTCAGTTTCTATTATTTGCTTTCATGCTTAATCATCTTAACAGTTTAAGGGATTAATTGAATTAATGTGGATCTAAATGTGTGTGAGGGTTCTAAAGTTTTAAGTTACAACTGATTCACCCCCCTCTCAGTTGTCTTGTGCATTCAATAGACATATCCTCTTGGCTATACAAAGATGAAGACAAAGAACAAGAAATATTTGGGAGAAATGTTTTTGCTTCGCATTTCTCCGCGGAGTGGTTTCAGGTCTTGTGGTTATGGAAGTATGATTATAAGGTTCATATCTACCTTTAATTGAATTTGTTCATGGTTTGGTGCTCCATAAGTTGATTTCTTGAGTTACAAGTGTATAACAGAGATATTTGAGTATACTGGGTGTGTATGAGGAAAATCGAGATGTCTAATGATAAAATCAAAGCTATGATAAGAACAAATCAATAACCCATAACATAAAGAGATCTATCTAAATAAAATAAGAAAGCTTTTACCTAGATTGTATTATTCTCTTTGTCGATATGTGGATTGCTGAATAACGTTGAGAAACCATGTTTGCAACAAGCGATTGTATGTGCTCAAAGTGCTCAAGAAGATCAATGTCGAAAGATTGTAGGTGCTCAACGATGCGATGTATGCTCAAAGCATTATAAAGGATGCCTAAGAATAAGTGATCGAAGAGGATTTGTGAAGGAGATGAGGGGGGTTTATATAGGTTTCAAACATGATCAATCAATGGATGAAATAAATCCAAAGAATGAATGGTTGAGATAAATCAAATAACTCATGTTGAATGTGTACACGACATGTGTCACTCCAAAAAGGTATTTTTATTAAGATAATTAATTTTTTGATAAAGATAGATTTGATTTCATAAATTAGAATGCTTTTTCTTCTAATTCATGAGTTGATGAAAATAAAATAAATTAAAGCTAATTAACTCAACTTATAATTTTCCTTTTTTAGAGTTCTAAAAATAAGACTGATTGTGCACATGAGTTAACATGATATTTTTAGAGGAATTGGAAAGATAATTGAGATTAAATAAATAAATTTATTTAATTGTTTGTGCATG
This sequence comes from Cunninghamia lanceolata, assembly GCA_027924645.1. Lineage (NCBI taxonomy): Eukaryota > Viridiplantae > Streptophyta > Pinopsida > Cupressales > Cupressaceae > Cunninghamia > Cunninghamia lanceolata. The sequence continues at coordinate 921,476 of BSBN01000814.1, forward strand.
ATTTTGAAGAATAGATAAGATATGAAGATTTAAATAAATTAAACAAATAAATTGATTTAATTTATTTTGCATGATGAAGGATAAATAAAATATGTGATTATATTTTATTTTTAGAAGATTTATTTTTAGAGGAAAAATCAACTTAAATAAATAAATTTATTTAATTATTTGTGCAAGATTAGAGGAATATGAAGATTATAAATTAAATACTTGATTTTATTTATTTTTAGAGGATTGAGATAATTTAAATAAATTTGCATGATTTATTTAAATTTAGAAGAATAATTGATTTATTTAAATAATGTAAATTATTTAATTGTAGATAAGAGGATTTGTGATGAATTAATTAAATAATTGGATTTATTTAATTAATGTAGACTTGAAATTTGAAAAGGATAATGATTTAATTAAATAATAAAAATTATTTAATTTTAGAAGAATATAGAGGAATTTAATGAAATTAATTAAATAAAGGGGATTTATTTAATTAATGTTGATTTTTGGAGTTTTGGAAGAATTTGATGAAATTAATTAAATAATTAGATTATTTAATTAATGTTGAAATGCAGGTGATACGACAGATTAGACGAAATGCAAGTGATTCGAAGACCTGGTCATTTCACCATTTGAGATTGAATGAACATGGAATGAACAAGACTCGATAGATGATGGATGCTGACTCTACACATTGTGCCTGTTTGCCAGGTTTTCACTATGGTACTTATCCAAGACGCCTGTTTACCAGGTTTTCACCATAGGATGGATTATTTTTTGTTTGTTTTTTTTTATACTCTGAGGATTAGGCATAGAACTTCTTGAGATGAACACTGTTAAGTGGCTCATCTAGAGGAATGCCGTCAAGTGTAGCTAAAGTATAAGCTCCTGATCCATATGTTGTTGTGACAATAAAGGGGCCTAACCAGTTAGGCTTGAACTTGTCCTTCTTTTCTCGGTCTGCTTGATTTCTTTGATTTTCTTTTAAGACAAGATCACCAACTTGAAACCATCTTTCTTTGATCTTTTTGTTGTAATTACGCTAGAGGTGGTTTTGATAGACATGGAGATGATTATGTGCGGCAAAGCACCTCTCATCTAGTAATTCTAGCTCAGCTAATCTAGAAGTGCGATACTCCTCTCCATCAATCAGGTTCTGCATGGATACTCTAAGGGATGGGATCTTGACCTCTATAGGTAGAATGGCTTCAGAGCCATAGACCAAGGCATAGGGTGTTGCACCAGTTGGTGTTCTGATACTAGTGCGATAGGCCCATAGGGCGAGATTGAGTTGCAGGTGCCAATCATGACTAGCTTCATTGACCATTTTCTTGAGGATTTTGAGAATGGTTTTGTTGGAAGCCTCAACTTGGCCATTACTCTACGGATAGTAGGGAGTTGAAAAGTGATGTTGGATATTGTATTGTGTACACAAGACATAGACATCTTGGTTCTTGAATGGTCTCCCATTATCAGTGACAATGGTTTGGGGAATACCATACCAGCAAATGAGGTAGTTAAGGATAAACTTGGCTATTTGCTTACCGGTGATATAGGTCATGGGAATGGCTTCGACCCACTTTGTGAAGTACTCAATGGCGGTAATGATGAATTTGTGGCCATTGGATGAGGATAGGTGGATTTGTCCTATGAGGTCGAGACCCCATTGTGAAAAAGGCCATGGAGTAGTCACAGGTTGTAGTTCATGAGCTAGTGCATGAATCAAATCTCCATGTTACCGGCATTGTAGACACTTCTTAGCAAACTGTAAAGCATTTTGTTCTATTGTAGGCCAGTAATACCCTATGCGAAGTATCTTCTTAGCAAGATTAGGACCGGTAGAATGTGCGCCACAAACACCTTTGTGTATGTCTCGTAAGGTAGCTTTGGCTTCTTCCGTGTTAAGACATTGTAAGAGGATACCATCGAGACTCTGGTGATGAAGTGTATCACCCAGAATGGTGTAACAAGAGGATTGACGGATAAAGGTTTTGCATTGGGTTGATGATAATTCAAAGGGAAAGGTACGGTGTTTAAGGTATTCATAGCTATCTTCGTACCATGGGGAATTGGGACCAACAAGTTCATAGATGATTTTAGTAATTGGAACATCGATGAATGGTATCAACAATTGCTCGATCAAGAATTCACATTTCTATGTGTTTCTAGGCATGTCTATAAGTGACCCCATAGAGGCCATAGAGTCTGCAGCCTTGTTATGCTCTCTTGGAATTTTCTCAAATGTGATGCTAGAAAAGTGTGGTTTGTAGGCATCCACTAGTTTCTTGTAAGGGACCAGCTTTTCATGTTTTGTTTGATACTCATCTATGACCTGTTGAATGACTAGTTGTGAGTCTCCATATACCTATAATTCTGTGATGTCCCATTGAACTATTGTATTGAGACTTATGAGGAGTGCTTCATACTCGGCTATGTTGTTGGTGCAAGGAAATGCAAGCCAATATGACTTTGGAATATAGTCATTTTGAGGTGTGATGAATAAGATACCGGCCCCTGATCCATGCTGTGTGTAGGAACTATCAAAGTACAATTTCCACATTACTGAGGTAGAAAGAGTGAAGAGATTCTCATCTGGAAAGTCAGATATCATAGGATGTACATCTGTCATGGGTGCTTCTGCTAGTTGATCTGCTAGGGCTTGTCCCTTGATTGCTTTACGATCCACATACTCAATGTCAAACTCACTAAGGATCGTGACCCATTTATCTAGTCGGCCTGTGAGAGCTGCTTTTACTAGGAGATACTTCAATGGATCAATTTTTTCTATAAGGTTTGTGTGTTGGTTTAGCATTTAATGCCACAACTTTTGGGAAGCGAACACTAATGCTAAACAAGCTCTTTCCATAGGTGAATAATTGAGTTCATAACCCACCAAGGTTCAACTGATATAAAAGATTGCATGCTCTTTTCCTAACTCATCATGTTGTGCTAGAAGAGCCCCTAGGGCTGCAATTGTAGTTGAGATGTACAAGATCAAAGGCCTATTGGTGACTGGTGGAACCAAGATAGGAGGTGTAGCTAGATATTCTTTGAGCTGATCCAATGCTACTTGACACTTATCATCCCATCGAAATGAGACATCCTTTCTGAGCAAGTGTTGAAATGGTTGACATTTATCTGCTAGCTATGAGATGAAACACCTAATGGATTGTAACCTTCCTTGAAGGCTTCTTAATGCTTTGAGGTTCTTTGGTGGAGGTATCTCCACTATAGCCTTTGTGAGATACAATGTATCCCAATAGTTTTCCTGATGTTATCCTGAAGACATATTTCTTTGAATTGAGTCTTACTTGATACTTTTCTAGTCTGTCAAAGATTTGTCCTAGAATTTGTATGTGATCTTCCCTAGAAGATTTTGCTAGTATGTCATCCACATAGTCCCCCATGATGTGATGAAAGAGGTCATGGAATATCACTGTCATTGCTCTTTGATAAGTTGCCCCTACATTCTTTAGACCAAATGGCATGACACACCAATAATAGTTACCCTAAGGACAAGTAAAAGTTGTTTTATGTTGATCTTCTTCTACTATCATTATCTAATTGTAGCCAGAAAATCCATCCATTAGAGAAAGCATTTCATGACCAGTAGTCGAGTCTACTATGAGATCAATGTTTGGCAGTGGGAAGTCATCTTTGGGACATACTTTGTTAAGATCTCTAAAGTCAGTACACATGCGGATGCCCCCATTCAGTTTAAATTTTTGATATTCATTCCAGATAATCAATAGGCTTGATGAATTTGGCATCTAACAACTTTTGTATTTCCACTTTCACCAAGAGAGCTATCTGTGGATGCATCTTCCTCAGCTTTTGCTTGACTGGTTTAACTGTTGGATCCACTGTGAGATAGTGAACTACTAGCTTAGGGTCTAACCCTAGCATATCTACATAGGTCCATGCAAAGTTGATGGTTCTTTGTAAGAAGAAGTTGGTAAGATTCTTGTACTTTGTTTTTGATAATGATGCTGCAAGGAATGTTGTCTTAAGATTTTGCTCTATGCCAAGATTTATCTTTGTAGAATCTTCCACTAGGAGAGCTGATTTCTCTTGATACGTAGATGGTAGGGAAGGTCAAATCCTCCATCCTCAGGTGCCATAGTTGGGTTTTCACCTTTGGATACGTCCTTTGTTTTTACTATTTTGTGATCGAGAGGTGCCACAGTGTGGTTTTCACCTAGAGATCTTTCTTTATTTTTACTTTTGCAACTGGAGGATTTGGCATTCTCACCAAAATAAGTTGTTGGCTCTAGTTCCATTACAAAACCAACTTTGTGATCACTAAGAGGGATACTCTCCCAGAGTCCCATGAACTCAGAAGTAACTTCATCATTCTAAAATACATCAAGAATGGGGGCCCCTTGTTGGTCCTCATCGATAAGTTTAGGGTAGAGAAGTGTTACAATCTGGGTGTTTGTGGTGGATGTTAAGGATATGGCTGACAGCATAAATACGGATGATTCAGTGAATAGGTTAGTCATATGGAGGGAAGAGTCATCGATGATATCCTCATTAGACATCAAATCAGTGGGAAAAGTTTGTGCTACCTTGTTGAGAATACCCTCGATGTCCAAGGCCCGTGGTACCTTCCTACCAAATCCTAACCCCTTTTTGTCTAGTTTCTTCATCACAATAATGGGTTCCATTGTTCCTTGATTCTATTCTCTAAGGCCACCTTTGCCTTTATAGCCCATGTTTTTTACTATCCTTAAGCCATTGCCATATTGTTTGACTGGTACTGTGACTGGTTCTTTCTCCTTGTAGAGCCAAGAAGAAATATCTTCAATTGTTTCCTCTGCTAATAATTTTTCCTCTTAAAATTGGGTTAGAGATGCTGGGGGAGGAATTGTTGCTTTTTTAGTTGCTTTGGCAATGGGTGGTTGGCCATAAGATTTAGGGGATAAAGGCATCTGTCCTACACAACAAGATTTTGAGATTCATATTCTCCAAAGCCAATATCACGGATGTGAGCTTTGATTTCAAGAATAGGATGAGGCTTGGGCTAAGGCTTTTGTCAGATTTTTAGGGTTGACGTACAGTGGGGATGCAATGGCTTTGTCATTTTTAGGCACTTGGTTGCAATTCTTATAACTGCCTTGCAAGACACGATAGAATTCAAAAGGATTAGGGTCGCCTGGGATAGTGATCTCCGTACCATTGAATGGGAACTTGAGAGATTGATGGTACGTTGAGGGGACAGATTTCATGGCATGGATCCATGGGCGTCCTAGGATAATGTTGTAAGGTAGCTCAATGTCAAAGACTTGGCATCGGGTTTCAAGCATGACCGGGCCTACTTGTATAGGCAAGTGGATAACACCTTTTGACCGACGCTCAGCATCATCGTACCCTTTGATTGTAATACTTTGATCAATGTTGACATGATCCTCAAAGTATCCCAATTGTTTAAGTAACTTTAGAGAACATATATTGAGACCAGCACCACCATCTATAAGTATGTGTTTGATCTTGTGTTTATGGATGAGAACCTCAATGTGAAGGGCATCATTGTGACATGGATCATGGGATGGGAGGTCCTTTTCAGAGAAGACCACATTGCAGGGTGAGGCAATGTTACCTATTATATAGCTTGGAAATCTGTGACTGCTATGTTGTTAGGAACCGAAGACTCTTGTAGGGATTTTTCAAGCACAACTTTATGTGTGGGTGATGACCATAGAAGGTCTAAGATAGAGATCTATGCAGGGGTTTTCCCTAGATGTTCAACAAGATTGTAATCAAATTGGGTTGGGAGACTTGGTGTAGGACCATGTAGGGTGACACGACCACAACGAGTTGTAACTACACATTCTGTAGATTTGCCTTTGATTGTGAGGGTAGATACACGACTTTCTTCAAAACGACCAATAATAGAGTCATAGGAAGTTGAAGCTTTGTGAACACCTTTACCTTTGTCAGGATTTTGACCTTGACCATGGTTAGGGAATGGCTCCTTGTACATGTTGAGGTCTTTATTGGTGTTTTGAGTTGGTGGTTCATCCTCAAAAAAGATTAGGTTTCCATCGATAAGGTTTTGGATTATGTGCTTGAGTTTCATGCATGATGAGGTATTGTGTCCTTTGCTCCTATGGTATTCACAATGTTCATTTTCTCTATACCGTGTAGTTTTGTAAATAGGTTCACCATATGGGGGAGCATCTGGTAAGATGATGAGTCTATTGTGTATAAGTTTCTATAAAATAGTCTCAATAGGCTCTCCCAAGGGAGTGAATTGACGTGGTGGAGGGTAATCTTGTTGAGGTCGCTCTTGTCATTGTTGGTTTTGGTACATTTGTTGTTGTTGTTGCTAGTTTTGTTGAGGCAGATTCTGACTTGGTTTGGAAAGTTGAAGGGGTGTTTGCAATGTTTGGACATGTTTAGAATCGACCACACCGTCGTTGACCATGTTTTTATTTTTGTTCCAAAACTTTGGTTTATCGTTTGTTTGTTGTTGAGGAGCATTATCTTTAGTTTCTTTGAAGATTTTGACCACGCCCTTAGCGATGAGGGTTTTTTCAATGTTGATTCCCTTGTAGGTAATTTCATTGAAGGTTGTTGCACTTAGTATTTGCAAATGAAAACCCAATTATTGGTTGAGGTTCTGCACAAATATGCTAACAAGCTACTTTTCAGGTATCTTGAATGGGAATTTACTAGCCATTTGTTTCCATCTTTGAAGGAAGGAAATGAAAGTTTCTCCATTTTTCTGTTTATTGTTGCATAGGTCGGTCATGGAGATCTTATGTTCTGTGTTGTAGGAGAAATGGGTGGTGAATTTCTCTGCAAGCTAATTAAAAGATTTGATACCTGTGGGTAGGTGTGAAAACCATTCTATAGCTTGATCTCCAAGACTTCAAGGAAAGAGGTGCATAAGATATGTGTCGTTATGTGAGACCTCGAAGCAAGCAAGATAGAATTTTGTAAGATGGTCTTTTAGGTCTCATTTTCCTTTGTATTTATCAAATTTGGGAATAGTGAAATTGTGAGGAAAGGGGATCATGGGTAATGACCGATCAAATGGATAAGGACAAACTTCTTCCAAAGAGAAGGTCTTCTTGGTATAGCCAAATGTAAGATTAGATAGTTGTTGTTGAACTTCTGCAAGTTTTAGCTCCATAGTTGTGGGAGCGGTCAGAAACATCTCTTGTTGTCCTAGAAGTGGTTGCTATTGCCCATATGGAATATTGTAGTGTAAGCCATGGTCATTGGTGTTATAAGGGTCATATGATTGGTTGGGGTCGTATGTGTTGTATGGTGCAGATTGGGTTGAAATTGGGTGTTTTTATTTTGAGGAGGGGGTGGTAATAGGTAAGAGTGTAGGCTTTGTGATAGTTGTTGATAAGAGTTTGGTGGAGGAAAGCTAAATTTTGTTGGGTTTGGTTGTGGTTGTGGAACATAGCTTTGTGAAGTTTGGTTTTGGGAATGTTGAGTGTGGTTAGGAAATGTGTTGAAAAAGGTTAGTGTCGATGATCGTTGTGGTGGGGGGACATAAGTAGATGTGTGTTCTAATGGTAGAGGTTGATTGGGAAATGTGTTGAAAAAGGTTAGTGTCAATGAACGTTGTGGTGGAGGGACATAGGTAGATGTGTTTTGTGATGGTTGGGGTTGCGTGACATTGTGTGGTTGAAGGATACAAAGGGTTGATGATGTTGGGGGTGGTGTTTGTTGAGACCCTTGTTGCATGGCTACATAAGTGTTTCCCAAGTTGTAATTTGGTGGGAAACCTTCTCGTGATGGGGTAGCTAATGTTCCACTTGTGATTGGTGTGGGCATTTTAGGAGTTTGTTGTATGTTTGATTGAGCTATAGCAACTTTTTTAGCTAGTTCTGCTTGACATTGGAGAGTCTCTTGTTAGTGTCTGTAGATCTCCATAGGAGTCAGAAGTGGTGATATGGGTTTCTCTTCCATTGGGTTTTGATAAAGGGGATTCTCATATTGTGCAATTGTTCTCCCTTGTGAGCTTTGTTCATGTACGAGTGTGGTCACAGTTGACATGGTTTGGACCGCAGGTATGGCATCATAGGTTTTGTTTGTGTCCTTGAGATTGGATAGATCAAAATTTTGAGGTAATTTTGCTCCTTGTTCGGCTAGTAGGTAGAATAAATGATCTTGGTTCTCGGTAAGGATTTTGTCAAAGGTAGCCATAGCTTTAGGATCTTGTATGATTTCATCAAGGTCTTGTCTATCTTCTTGAGAGGATTGACCTATTTCAAAGTGTCGCTCTTCTTGAGATCGGACTTGACCTATGATATAACATTGTGGAACAAAATCCAGAGGCATGCCAGTTGTATATTGAGCTGCATTTACCAAAGGAACATTACCTTCTTGAGGATTGTTTGTTTGGTCATTTTGCGGTCTGTTTTGAATGTTGGTTGGTCTTTCCATTGGTGTCTTGGGAGTAACCTTGGGAGTCATGTTGGATTGGCTTGGTTGAGGCATATGAGGAGGCAATTTGTGCTTCCTTGGGGTGACTTGCTTAGCCTTCATAGTTTGCTGGAGTCTAGTGGTTACCATGGGATACACTAGGATAATACGCTTTGTTTGAGATGCTTTCTAGGATTTTGTTGTGTTTTGGAAAAGACAATTTTGATAAAAAAGTTCACTGGACCAAAGACGCAGGACTGTCTTACCAAAAGTGAGCTACTATGTTACCAAAGGCATTGGACTAAGCTAGCAGAGGCGAGGTACTGTTATACCAAAGGTGAGCTACTATTAGACCAAAAGTGAGCTACTGTGATACCAAGGATGCTAAAGTAGGTTTGCCAAAGGTGAGGTACTGTTACCAAAGGCGAGTTACTGTAAAACCCAAGGCAAGCTGTTGTTATACCAAAGGCACTGAAGTAGTGTCTGTGATGTTTTATAAGGCAAATTTTGATAGTTTTGGTTTTGATTTTGATTGGATTTGCTTTGGCAAGAGAAACCACATCAAAAAAAGTTGCAAAAAGGACTGACACAACAGATAGTGTATGTTTGAGGCTCACAAAAAGCCCAATATTTCCACGGGTATAAGACAATTGCAAACAATATCAAGCACTTTTTATCCCTAGAGACAAGGTTTCATTACAGTAGATCAACTCACAACTTAATACTCCATCGACCAAATGTCATTCCATAAAGGTGTCAGACATTTGTCTCTTTGCGAGAGATGATATGTAGGGATATCTCACCCTCCCCTTAGAAATCTCAAGTAGGTCACAAGAGCTATATGGCCGAGGGAATACTATCTCTTCTCAAGGAAGCCAATGGTGAGTATCTTGAGGGCTTAAATCGATTCCCCTTGCATTGATGATTACCGCAACATTCAAAGGTGGATCAGGTAGTCACTATCTAGATTGGTTCTTAGTAACTTTGAGGGACCAACGCCTTACGAGCAATGTGACAAGCTACTAAAAGTTTAACCAATCCTACTAAGAGTATCAAACCCTTCACTCAATGTGAAAATCGTTTCCACAAAGAGCTAGTAAACCTCTTTTTAGTTTGGCACCACAAGGTAAGGATGATGCTGGTTAGGACTCTGCTTTCACCTTATCCCTCTTATATAGCGGTTCAAAGGAAAACTCTGCTTAGGGTCATCCCTTTTGGATGAAGTGCAATCCAAAAGCAGGCCCTTCGAAAGAAATAACTGAAATGTAAGATCAAGCACATCAAACAAAGGTTCAATTGTCCCGTTATAAGAAAAATAAGGTGCAACTAGATTAGGCACACACACGATTGTAGTTGTTAATTGTCCCTTATGAAATTAAAGTGTTTGACATTCATGTCCATTGTCCCTTAGAAAATTGAAGTGTTTTTGCATTCATGTCCATTGTCCCTTAAGAAAGCAATATGTTCCTAAGACTTAGATTGCCAAGATGATTTGTTCAATTGTCACTTAAGAAAGAAATATGTTTCTAAGACTTTAGATTGCAAAGATGATGTCAATTGTCCCTTAAGAAAGCAATATGTTTTCTAAGATTGCAAAGATGATTTGTTCAATTGTCCCTTAAGAAAGCAATATGTTCCTAAGACCAGAATTGATAGACTTGGCAATTTCTTCAAAGTTTGTCCTGCATGAACATGTTAGAGAAACCAATTTGCTCTGTTTGAGTGATAACAAGCTACAACAAGTGACATTAGGTCTACACATACTCAAAAATTAGCAAGTGTTTGAAGTCATAGATTGAAGATGGGCCAATGAGTGGACTTAAAAATAAAACTCAAAAAATCTTTGAAATGATATTACCACTGTGTAGAGGACAGAAAAATATCAACTTTCAAAAAAAACATCACCTAAATCTGAGTCCGTTTGTGAAAGTTATGAAGCTTAGAAGGTCTAAAAACTGTGACAAGACATAGACAGTAGTGAAAAAATTATTTTTTTGGAAAAACAGAGAATTTTGAGAAAAAACCAATTTCACCATGATGTAGATCATGAAATTTTAGCCTATTTAAAAAAAAGCACTGAAATACATGTCTGTATGACCCATGCGGCACCAGCAAATCGGCTCAACAAGTCTATGCGAAATGTGAGCACAAAACCTGGACTACGCCTAAGTGAACCGTTTCTGCAAACAAACACACACAAGTATAGACAAAGATATACAATATGCACAGCAGATTTATAAACACAAGTCAATGCAAAGATCCACACAACAATGCAATAACTTAACACAGAGTTGGGGTGAAATATGTTTCTTTTTATTGATGTGCTCAAATTGGAGATAATGAGGTTTGAAAATCGTCTATTAGATCAAAATGCTCAATGAAGAGGGGTCTGTCCTATCCCCCTCTAGCTGACCCCGAGTCACTGATGTGACCTGCTGTTGGGCTGGAAGGGTCTAAATATATCTTCTATTTTTAAAAGAAAAAAATGTCCCTTCTTTTAAAAAGATAAAGATAAATTAAGCCTTTTAAAAAAAGTGCATGAAACTTTTTATTAAAAGAACATATTGAAGTTTTTTTTTAAAAGAAAACAAGAAGACAAAAAGGTACATACCTTTTTTTCTTGGGCAGAGGTAGTATAGTTCTCGGCAGGTACGTTTCTTTGCTTTTTTATTTTTGACTTTTGTTTTTTATTTTTTATTTTTAGTTTTTGCTTTTGCTTTTTTGGATTTTATGATTTGATTATTTATTTTTTTTTTTTAAAACAAAAAGTTTTGTTTAAAAAAATAAAAAATATTTTTTTACTATACCTGTACAGTATGCCTCGGGTTGCGTGCCCGGGGAAATTTTTTTCCCTCACTTTTACCTGCACCGAAATAGGTCAAATTTTATGTTTTTCTTCGCCTCTCGACCCTTTTGAATGCAACTGTGATGTCTATTTTTGCCCAGCAAGCTTCTTTTAAAAATTCATCTTTGGATCTCTCCTAGAAAAAGAGTTAAAAACCTATGAAATCGAACTAAAAATTCCATAAATTTTATATTAGATCGGGACCAATGGGTCCCACCGGGCATGCCATAATGTGTATGTGGAAAATTGAGATGCCTAATGATAAAATCAAAGCTATGATAAGAACAAATCAATAACCCATAACATAAAGTGATCTATCTAAATAAAAAGCCATAATCAATGAATAAATCAAATAAAACAAGAAAACTTTTACCCATATTGTATTGTTCTCTTTGTTGATATGTGGATTGCTCAATAATGTTGCGAAACCATGTTTGCAACAAGCGATTGTATGTGCTCAAAGTGCTCAAGAAGATCAATGTCAAAAGATTGTAGGTGCTCAACGATGCGATGTATGCTCAAAGCGCTGTAAAAGATGCCTAAGAATAAGTGATCGAAGAGGATTTGTGAAGGAGATGAGGGGGGTTTATATAGGTTTCAAACATGATCAATCAACGGATGAAATAAATCCAAGGAATGAATGGTTGAGATAAATCAAATAACTCATGTTGAATGTGCACACGACATGTGTCACTCCAAAAAGGTATTTTTATTAAGATAATTGCCTTTTTGATAAAGATAGATTTGATTTCATAAATTAGAATACTTTTTCTTCTAATTCATGAGTTGATGAAAATAAGATAAATTAAAGCCAATTAACTCAACTTGTAATTTGCCTTTTTTAGAGTTCTAAAAATAAGACTGATTGTGCACATGAGTTAACATGATATTTTTAGAGGAATTGGAAAGATAATTGAGATTCAATAAATAAATTTATTTAATTGTTTGTGCATGATTTTAAAGAATAGATAAGATATGAAGATTTAAATAAATTAAACAAATAAATTTATTTAATTTATTTTACATGATGAAGGATAAATAAAATATGTGATTATGTTTTATTTTTAGAAGATTTATTTTTAGAGGAAAAAACAAATTAAATAAATAAATTTATTTAATTGTTTGTGCAAGATTAGAGGAATATGAAGATTATAAATAAAATACTTGATTTTATTTATTTTTAGAGGATTGAGATAATTTAAATAAATTTGCATGATTTATTTAAATTTAAAAGAATAATTGATTTAATTAAATAATGTAAATTATTTAATTATAGATAAGAGGATTTGTGATGAATTAATTAAATAATTGGATTTATTTAATTAATGTAGACTTGAAATTTGAAAAGGATAATGATTTAATTAAATAATAAAAATTATTTAATTTTGGAAGAATATAGAGGAATTTAATGAAATTAATTAAATAAAGGGGGTTTATTTAATTAATGTTGATTTTTAGAGTTTTGGAAGAATTTGATGAAATTAATTAAATAATTAGATTATTTAATTAACGTTGAAATGTAGGTGATGTGACAGATTAGACGAAATGCAAGTGATTCGAAGACCTGGTCATTTTAGGGTGTCTACACTTGGTAAACATGACAAGTTTGTTTGGCAGGTGAAATTTGTTGCAGAGGAATTTGTTGGATTTCAGGATGCTTTTGGAATACTATAGATCATGTTCAAGCATGGTGTGTGGTCCGTGAGTCATCTTTGGGTTTGAGGAAGCATGTACATAATTGTTTAAGGTGTTAACACTAGTTCGATTGACCCTGGGTGTTTACACTAATTGTGGCATTACTTTGGTGTTTGTGGAAGTGTGGTGTGGCATGTATGAGTGGATTTAGGTCCAAACTAATGTGTGATGTGGTCTGCCTTCATTCCTTTCCACCATGAGAATGTTTTGGTGTCGACCTAATTTGAATTTGCAAAATTAAGGTACTTTTCTCACCTTGGAGAATGTTTTCAAGGTTGAAGATGGTATAAATAAGTGTTGAGTTGTTGAAGGATGGTAAGATAGATGAGTATGATGTGTGATGCAAATTACAGATTTATAGAGTGCAGATTTGTGTAGTGTAGTGTGAGCTTTCATGTGTTAGATTACTCGATGCAGTGAGCAGAAGGTGTCTACAATTCCTTAGTGAGACTACAGAGGTGATGATGGTGTTGTGGTGGACTTCTCTATTGCATTGAGATAGTTATCTCCTTATAACAATCTTCTCTATCTTCTTCTCTATTCTAGCAGTGAGCCTTTCTTTCTTTTGGACAGTGAGCCCTCTAGCAGTGAGCCTTTCAACAGTGAACCCTATTGTATTTCGGTGTTGATATTACTTTATATTGTGAGCTAATCCTCATCGTAGTTTTTCCCTTCTTGGGGTTTGCACATAAATATGGTGTTCTCTTGTGTTTGATGTTGATTTGATTCAATTTCTGTTATTTGCTTTCCTACTTAATCATCTAAACAGTTTAACAAATTAATTGAATTAATGTGGATCTAAATGTGTGTGAGGGTTCTGAAGTTTTAAGTTACAATAGACATATCCTCTTGGCTATACAAAGATGAAGACAAACAACAAGAAGCTCCTATCCTCCCCATTGAGATCTATGGAAAGGGTCTTGAGATTGTTAAATACATGGATTACAAAGGACAAGGTGGCATAGGCCTTCATGAACAAGGAATTATTAAACCCATTCAAGCAACAAGGAATCTTTATCTTCGTGGGTTAGGATATGGAACACAAGAGTCTACCCCCATTGAACTCAAGTGTCTCTTAAGTGAGGATGCTAAGTATTTTCCTATGATTGACAACGTCAATGAAGAGGACCATCAAGACTCTTTTACCAATTTCGCTAAACTTTTCAAATCATCCATTTGCACCATCTTCACTTTATCTACCATGCCATCAACATCCAATGACCTACCCCTCATCTATCCCCAACTCATAGATTGGGACCAACAAGGACCCCCCATCCTTCATGTTGCACAAAATGATGAAGCTATAGCCAAAATGATGGGGGTTAGAGATCACTTTCCCCTTGGAGATCATAAGGCCGGCTATATCATGGAACTAAACACTTATGCATACTTTGGGGAGACAATCCAAACTCTTAGTCACAAAAGTATGAAAATAAAAATAACAGCCCCTAATGAAAACCACTTTATGGCACTTTCAGATGATGAAAAAATCAAAATAAAGGATGTATCCCCTAGTGAAAACCTTCCCGAGGCACTAGGGGATGAGAAAATGGATCTCCCCGAAGTACCTGAGCTCTATCAAGAGAGGTCACCAATCCTAGTAGAAGCATCAAATGTAATGAACCTTGGAATAGAAGAAGCACCCAAGATCACATTACGAGTAGAATCCCTTACAACAATAGAACAAGAGACCTTCTTAGCCTTCTTCAAACAAAGGAGTCATAACTTTGCATGGACATATGCTGATATGCTATGATTAGATCTTGCTCTAGTTGTCCATCATCTTTTTGTACATCTTGATGCAAAACCAATAAAATAGAAGCTAAGAAAAATGAATCCACAAGTGGAGCTCCTCATCAAGGAAGAACTCAAGAAGCTTCTAGATGTGGGATTCATTAATCCTATAGACTATCCTGAGTGGATATCAAACATTGTACCTATAGAAAAAGTCATTGGGGGCATCCATTGTTTCACAGATTTCTGAGATCTTAACAAGGCATGCCCTAAAGATGACTTTCCACTACCTAACATTGATATCATTGCTGATCTCACCACTGGACATGAAATATTATCCCTGATGGATAGATTTTTCAGGTACAATCAAATCAAGATAACAGAAGAAGACCAACATAAGACCTCTTTTATATGTCCATGGGGAACCTACTGCCGGGTTGTGATGCCCTTTGGGTTGAAAAATGTAGGAGCCGCATATCAGAGAGCCATGGCAATTATCTTCCATGACCTTTTCCATAACATAATGGAAGATTATGTAGATGATTTGCTAGGAAAATCAAAGACTGGGGAAGACCATTTGAATGTATTGGCAAAAATCTTTGACAGATTTGAACAATATAAGTTGCTACTAAATCCTAAGAAATGTGTCTTTGGAGTCACCTCCAGAAAGCTTTTAGGGTACATTATATCAAAAAGAGGAATAGAAGTCAACCCTGCTAAGGTTAAGGCTATAATGGACATGCCTCCACCCAAAACACTCAAGCAACTTCGTAGCTTTCAGGGGAAGCTCCAATCTATTTGCCGCTTCATAGCACAACTTATAGATAAGTGTCAACCATTCCAACATCTTCTCTAAAAAACATAGTATTTGCATGGGATAACAATTGTCAGAACGCCTTTGAGCAGCTAAAGAAATATCTTGCTATGCCATCTGTCCTTATTCCACCAAAGCAAGGACAACCCCTCCTTCTATACATCTCAACAACAGAAACAATAATAGAGGCCTTGCTAGCACATAATTATGAACAAGGAAAGGAGAGAGCCATATATTATATCAGCTGCACTTTAGTGACCTATGAACTAAATTACACTCCTATTGAATGAGCATGCCTTGTAGTTGTCTTTACCTCATAAAAGTTAAGACACTATATGCTCAATCACAAGACAAAGCTCATTGCCAAAATTGATCCACTGAAATACCTATTGACTAGAGTAACTCTCACAAGATGAATGGCTAAGTGGGTCATGGTCCTAAGTGAGTTTGACATTGAGTACACAAAGTGAAAGGATATCAAGGGACAATTAATTGCTGACCAATTAGCCAATGCACCTATCTGAATAGAATAATCACTTCTTTCAGAATTCTCAGATGAATCAACACTGACAATAGCACCAATGACAAAAGCATGGAAAATGTATTTTGATAGATCCTATACACATCATGGCTCAGGCATAGGCATTTTATTTGTTACCCCTCAAGGAGACACTATTCCAAATTCCTACAAAATAACATTTCCAAGCACAATGTAGTAGAATATGAGGCCCTTATTACAGGACTTTGCATGGCCATCCAGTGGAAGATTGAAAAAATTACAGTTTATGGTGACTCCCAGCTAGTTATCAGACAAGTTAATGATGAATACAAGACAAAGGATGACAAACTCCTGTCGTACAAAAGAATGGTTGATGATTTCAAGGACTACTTTCATGATATCTACTTTGAACAAATACCAAGGTTGAATAACAAAGCAACAGATGCCATGGCTACTATAGGATCCCTGGTTGATATGAAGAAGGATAGCACTAAATGTGAGTTCCTGGTTGAAGAAATTCCAATGCCAGCCTATGACGTCCCACAATCTGAGCTAGTATGCGACATTGTTGGTCCCCTATCTCCATGCTACCAAGAAACCTACATGTACCTCCACGACAACATCATCCCACCAACCTAACATCCACACAACGAAAAACTTTCATCCTTAAAGCCTCTCATTTCACCATCATAGGCGATACCCTCTATCGAAGAAGACTTTATGGTACTCTTTTGTGATGCCTTGATTCTAGGGAAGCCAAAGTGGCCTTGCAAGAGGTACATGAAGGTATTTGTGGGGCACACTCTAGTGGACCTACTCTAGAAAAGAAGATTCTAAGGATAGGATACTATTGGCCCACTATAGAACAAGACGCTCATCAGTTTGTAAAGAAATGTCTACCATGCCAGCAACATGGTGATCTTATTCATGGACCATCACAAGAATTGCAACCAATAACAACTCCATGGCCCTTTTCACAATGGGGGCTCAATCTCGTAGGCAAAATTTACCCACCATCAACCAATGGCCACAAATTCATCATCACCACTGTATACACCTAAAAATGACACGATTCGGTCTAAATAAATATTCTTAATATTTATTCCTCTATCAACAAAATAAATAAATAAATTTATTTATTTGATTCATATTCTTCTAAATTAATTAAATATTAAAATATTTAATTATCTCTTCTAAAGTCAAAATTAAATAAAATCTTTTATTTAATTTAAATTCCTCCAAACAATTAAATAATTCTTAATTATTTAATTAAGTCATGCATTCTTCCAAATTTGAATAAATCAAATCAAATTTATTTAAATCCTCTCAATCTCCAAAAATAAAATACAATCAAATATTTTATTTATTCTTCCAAAATCATGCACAACAATTAAATAAATTTATTTATTTAATTTGTTTTCTTATCTTCTAAATTAAATAATACCAATTATTTAATTATTTTCTTCCAATAATATCTTCTCTAAATTTAAATAAATCAAATATTTATTTAAGTTGCTTTTTCTTCTAAATTGAGTTATCTCTAAATATAATTCAAGCTTTCTTGCACATGCAATTAAATATTCCTAATATTTAATAAAGCAAAATATCTTCTTATTCTCATGCAAATCCCTTCTTCTTGTTTTAAATGACTTAACTGATTATTATATTCTTTTAATTGCTTTAACTCATTCTTCTATTCTTAGCAAATCCTTTCATGCAAAATAAAGCAAGACACATGTCTTCTTCTTATTCGTTGCACGTTCCTCAACTGTTCTGTATCATTGATCTTCTCATTCTCTCTATACCGTTGATCTCTTCTTTCCCAAGTCTATAAAAGCAACCCCATTCTTCCATTTCAATCATCCAAGCTTTAAGTATTGTTACTCTGCAGGAATTACAGTGCACCTTTGGCACCAATTCCTTCATTGCTTGTGATCACACTTTTTACAACGCACTACGCACTATTACCTTCGTTGTGAAGCTCCTCTTCATTGCGACATTATCACCACAATTCTCAATTGAAATTCTTGAACAAAGCAAAGAAGTGCACTCTCTGAGGGCCCTATTTCATACACGCAAGGATGATTTTGATAGGCAATCAATGGAAGCTTCAATCTAAGGAAGGTTTGCTTTGTTATTTGATTCATTGTTATTGGATTTCCTTAGTTCACTATTTCATTGAAGTTTTGGGTATTTGATATTGATATTATTGCATAGTCATTGTTGATCCCAATTTACCCCTAACAACCACCACCGAATATTTTACCAAACTAAGCCATTCCACTCATTTACACCACCGATGTCCAAATTGCAAAATTTATCCTCCACTACATAATATGTCATTATGGCATTCCTCTTTCCATCATCACCTACAAAGGGAAACTATTTAAGAACCAAGAAGTTCGTACCATTTGCAAACAATTCCACATCCAACACCACTTTTCCACACCATATTACCCTCAAGGTAATGTTCAAGAAGAATCTTTCAACAAAACCATCTTACGCATTCTGAAAAATATGGTTAATGAAGTCAGTCATGACTAGCACCTTCATCTTAATCCTGCCTTATAGGCTTATCGCACAAGCATTCTTACGCCCACAGGAGCCACTCCATACTCTTTAGTATTTGGCTCTGAAGCCATTTTGCCTATAGAGGTTGAGCTCCCCTCTCTCAGAATTTCATTACAGAATGTGATCACTAAGGAGGAGTATCGAGTTGCATGCCTAAATGAGCTAGAATTACTGATGAAAAGCATCTGAGTGCTCTAAACCATCTCCAAGCCTATCAAAATTGGCTATGCAGAAGCTACAACAAAAATATTAAGAACCATCAGTTTGAGATAGGTAACCTTGTCCTTATGGAAAATTAGACAAACCTACAAGAGTGCCACAAGAAAGGAAAGTTTGAGCCTAATTGGTTAGGACCCTATGTCATCACAGCTAGCTATGGATCAGGAGCTTATCAGCTTGCAACACTTGAGGGGTAGCCTCTGGATGAACCAATGAACATCATGCACTTGAAAAGGTTCTATGCCTAGCCCATCGAGTATCCTAAGTCAAAAAATACAAAAAAAGAAAAAAAAAGCAAAAAATAAGAAAAACCTGAGTGCAATAAACTCGTCCAATGGTAAAAATCACTTCAGTGATGCCTTGGATAAGTACCATGGTGAAACCTGTTGTAGACACCTAAAAATGTCTTTTACCATCAAACCGACTCCCGATATGCCTAAATATATCAATTTCCCTTCTAATCAATTAAATAAATTTTTATTTAATTAATCATCCCTTCATCATCTATTTTTTCATCATTTTATCCCCAACAATTGAATTAATTTTATTAATTCAATAGTTCAAGCCTTAGCCAATTGATTTAATAAATATGCAATATTTATTTAATCAATTTCCCTCTCCTTACTAAATCCAATTAATTAACTAAACCATGTTTAACTAATTAATTCAGCCTATTAATTGACCTATCCCTACCCTAGACAATTAAATAGCTATTATTTAATTGCCTACCCTAGCCTACCTCATCCTAGCCCTATGATTAATTAAATAAAACCTACATTTAATTAATTCTAAACTCTCATTTGGGTGGTCAAACCTAGTTTAACACCCTTCCCCACATCCTCCAAATAAAAAATTGAAATAAATCCACATAAGTCAATTTTTTATTTAAATACATCCCACATCACAATTAATTCTTCTTACACCCCCATACCTCATTTATCTCCACTTATCCCCAAATGAATTTTTAATTCATTTTACATTCCCTATATGAATCTTTTATTCCAAAATAATCTTTCACACCCATGCTCATTTAATTCCTCCTTTCCCCAAAATGAATAAAAGATTTACTTTTATTCCTAACCCTCCATTCCTCCAAGATCTAATCTAGGCCCTCCACATCACTTTTATTCTCCACCATTGATCTTCCAAATCAATCTCCACCCTTGGATCAAAATCCCTCCAAAATCTCTATAAATACAACATCTCTGAACTCATTTTGGGATCCAAGTTTTATGCAATGTTACCATGCCCAAATGTCCATTGAGCTAATCTTTAGTGAGTTACAAATAAAGATAGCATTTCACATTTGAATCATTATCTAGGGATTATCATGTCTTAGGAGCTCTTGGGTACAAGTTTCCTTTCTCTTGATGAGATTGGGTCTTCTTGTTGAGGTATAGCTTCTTTGTGTTTATGCATTTTAGTTTGTATTTCTAACTCAACTTGATCTCCTAATCTACATTGGCACGCTCAGTGGGATCTCCTAATCTACATTGACCGACTAGAGCAATACAATGTTCGCCTAAATCCAAAGAAATGTGTCTTCGGGGTCACCTCAGGTAAGCTCTTGGGATACATAGTCTCTAGAAGAGGAATCGAGGTAGATCTCGTAAAGGTCAAGGTCATTACTAAAATGCCCCCTCCAAAAACCCTAAAACAATTGATAAGTTTGCAAGGCAAACTCCAATCTATCCGTCCATTCATTATTCAACTAGCTGATAAATGTCAACCATTCTAGCACCTACTCAAAAAAGACACAGCTTTTGTCTGGAACACTCCATGTCAGGCTGCCTTTGACCAGCTCAAAGATTATCTAGCCAATCCCCCTGTTCTAACTCCACCGAGGCAAGGAGAACCCCTCCTGTTATATATCTCAGCAACAGAGATAGCTATCGGAGCCTTACTAGCACAACACAATGAAAAAGGGAAGGAAAGAGCCATCTATTACATCAGCCACACCCTGATCTCATATGAGCTAAACTATACACAAATTGAACGAGCATGTCTAGCCCTCATCTTTACGTCACAAAAATTAAGACACTACATGCTCAATCACAAGACCAAGCTCATTGCCAAGATCGATCCATTGAAGTATCGACTAAACAGAGTGGCTCTTACTGGGAGAATGGCAAAATGGGTCATGATCCTCACCGAATTCAACATCAAATATACTGAGAGAAAAGCCATCAAAGGACAGGTTATCACCGATCAATTGGTTGAAGCACCCATTCCTGCAGAGCATCCTACATTGGCAGAATTCCCTGATGAAGCCATCTTGACAATAGAACCAGCAGTAGAAACATGAAAAATGTACTTTGACGGATCATACACACACAGAGGCTCAGGGGCAGGCGTCCTGTTTGTTACCCCTCAAGGTGACACCATCCCTAAATCCTTCAAGATCACATTCCCATGTACCAACAATGTGGAAAAATATGAGGCCCTCATCACAGGTCTCCGCATGGCAATAAAATAGAAAATTAAGAAGGTGACTATGTATGGAGATTCTCAACTAGTCATCTGACAGGTAAATAATGAGTACAAGACCAAGGATGATAAGATCATGCCCTACAAAAAGATGGTCGATGAATTCAAAGACTACTTCAATGACATCCACTTCGAGCAAATCCCAAGGCTCAACAACAAAGCTGCAGACGCCATGGCCACCATCGGATCCCTAGTCGACATGAAGAAAGACAGCAAGAAATGTGAGTTCCTGATAGAAGAACTCCCCACCCCAGCATATGATGTTCCTCAATCAGAACTAGTGTGCGAAGTCATTGGTCCCCTATCCCCGTGGTATCAAGAAACCTACCTATACCTCCACAATAATATCCTTCCCCTAACCTATCCACCTCACAACAAAAATCGTTCATCCGTCGAGCCTCCGCTTCATCCTTGTAGGTGACACCCTATACAAAAGGAGTCTTGATGGCATGCTTCTACAATGTTTAGACTCTAGGGAAGCTGAGGTGGCCTTGGATGAGGTACATGTAGGCATCTATGTGGCACATTCAAGTGGACCTGCTCTTTCGAAAAAGATCCTAAGGACCAGATACTATTGGCCAACCATGGACCGAGATGCCTACCAGTTTATCAAAAAATGCCTACCATGTCAACAACATGGGGATCTCATTCATGTACCAGCACAGGAGTTGCAACCCATCACAACGCCATGGCCTTTTTCATAGTGGGGACTTGACCTCATAGGGAAAATACATCCCCCATCCTCCAATGGCCATAAGTTTATAATCACTGCTACCGAGTACTTCACTAAGTGGGTGGAAGCAATACCACTCACCTTCACCATTGGAACCCAAATATCAAAATTCATCCTCCGCTATATCATATGTCAGTATGGTATCCCTCATTCCATCGTCACCGACAATGGAAAGCCATTCAAGAACCAAGAAGTTCGCACTTTGTGCAAAAAATTTGAAATCAAACACCATTTCTCCACCCCATATTACCCTCAAGGAAATGGTCAAGCCAAAGCTTCCAATAAAACCATCCTGCACATCCTAAAGAAGACAGTTAATGAAGCTAGTTGTGACTGGTACCTCCAACTCAACCCTGCCCTATGGACCTACCGCACAAGCATCCGCACCCCCACTAGAGCCACACCATTTTCCCTAGTATTCAGATCTGAAGCCATTTTACCTATTGAGGTTGAGCTCCCATCCCTACGAGTATCCCTGCAAAACATAATCAATGATGAGGAATACCGAGTAGCACGGTTGCATCAGCTAGAATTACAGGATGAGAAATGCCTGAATGCATTGAACCACTTGCAGGCATATCAAAATCACCTTAGAAGAAGCTACAACAAGAGGATCATAAACTAAAAATTTGAAGTATTGACCTTGTCCTTATGGAAAATCAGAAGAACTTGCAGGAGCACCCAAAGCAAGGAAAGTTCAAACCCAATTGGCTAGGACCTTATGTCGTCACAACTGACTATGGATCAGGAGCATGTCAGCTTGCAACACTTGAGGGGCAGCCTCTGGATGAGCCTATGAACATCCTACATCTAAAGAAATTTTATGCATAACCCATCAGGTACCCCAAGTCAAAAGTAAAAAAAATAGAAAAATCAAAAAACCAAAAAATCAAAAAATCAAGAAAAAACCTGAGTGCAATAAAATCTTCCAATGGTGAAAATCACTTCAGTGACGCCTTGGATAAGTACCATGGTGAAAACCTATTTCAGGGACCATGGGTAGTGGCCGGTTCTACCATCTAATAAATCCTCTTTCCATCACAACACTTCATATCCCACACATCCCAAGGCTTGGAATTGTGAAACATCGAATCCTATCACCCACCCCGCACTATCCCACCCAAGGCATTATGGAATGAGGATCCTTGTAAGTTGCCTTTTGTACAACAAAAAATCAAAAAATCCAAAAATAATACAAAATCAAGAAATCCAAAAACAATAGAAAACACAGAAAATCCAAAAACAACACAATTCACCGCAAAGCACCCCATACATCGATCTTGCTGCAACTCGTAATCATCAAAATATACATCAATCTCCACCATCACACCCATCCCAAACCATTCCCACATCATCAAGTCTTACCAGAACTACATATTCATCTCACCCACATCTTGAAAGTACCTTGATCCCGTGGACACAGGGTATGTAGGCAGTCTGGAATATGAAGGACGTTTCCAGTACTTAGGTACCGCAAATGCACCCATCCAACCCACTTGGATGTTCCCAATACACTGACCTTTCTGGATATGATAAATGATACACACGCTAAGTATACGATTGAACAATGGTCCCTACCGCAAAAATCATCAATCAACATACCAACCATAATCTTACACATAGCCGGACTATCATTTTACCCACCTTTCAAAAATTATCCAACAAAATCTAACTGATTCGTGCCCTAGGATATATCGTTCCTACAATGGACAAGAATATGTCATCCTCTCAACATGTATCTTGGAAAGAATACACAAAGGCTATTTTTATCTTTTTTGTTGGTCTTTTTGATTATTGATTTTTATCTTTTGTCTCACTCTAAGTCATCTCCAAAGCTACCTTGATCTTATTATATCATGGTAAGTGGCGGACAACACCTAGAGTAGACATGGTCATTATTTCTGTATACTGTGCTTGTGGGTTGGTTTCATCACTCCAAGAATAGTATTCATATCTTGAAGCCTGGGTCAGTTCTAGCATGATGTGTCCCATTTACATATATAGGCATCAAAACCTTATATGTACTATTCACACTCATTGCTATGAGTCCCTTTCCTAGGCTAGGCAAGATTATACTACCTTGGGCATGCATGAAATCAACCTATTGTTTGTGGGTCTAGTCCATGCAATCGTGGGATATATATCATCACCTAGGTCATTTCATACCTTGCTGAACTGTATCCTACATTGCTATAGTAGACTAAGAATGCTCTCAATTAATCTTATGCAACTACTATTACTAGCTCAAAATCATCATCCAAATCACTCAGTCAACTATACCATCTAGGCCTAGATTTTGTAATCACCTACCCTATCTCCCCCCATCTAAAATCCCCTCACTAATCGAACTCCCCCATCTTACTCCCACTTAACACATCCTGAACCAAAGTAAATCCCCCCTCAATGACGTGGTGTCCTATGACCTAACAATTCTCTCATATACCCACCCCCATCCTCTAGACATTCCCAATCCTATCCATACCCCCATCCATACACCCCTATCCTCTCCCCACCTAGTCCCCTTTCACACAGCCCCACCACTCAAGGTCAAACAAAGAACATCATGTGTATCAGGACTTGATTATCTCACATATCACCCACTTTGCATCTCACCTACCATCTTCCATATCATCACATATTAGTTGCATAATAATTTAGGTTCATTTTAATCATTTAATTTGCATAATCATTTAGGTTCATTTTAATCCTTTAATTTGCATAATCATTTAGGTTCATTTTAATCATTTAATTTGCATAATCATTTAGGTTCATTTTAATCATTTAATTTGCATAATCATTTAGGTTCATTTTAATCATTTAATTTGCATAATCATTTAGGTTCATTTTAATTGTTCAATTTGCATAATCATTTAGGTTCATTTTAATCCTTCAATTTGCATAATCATTTAGGTTCATTTTATAACTCATTACATTGCATAAATCAATAAACATTTAGCCGCATATCCATATTTCCATACATAACATGTGTTTATTTAGATAAACATACATTTTCATTGCATCACATTTTTGCATCCATAATAAATGTTTATTAATCTGAACATTTATTTGCATTATACATCATAGACCATAGATCACAAACATGCATATACCACAATAAGTAAACAATCATTACATCCATCATGTCACATCAATAGGTACATCCATAACATCAACATAGTGCATTGCATAAACAAAACACATCCATAGCATATAATGCATAAAACATATTGCATTAATCATCATAGAGCATCATCATAATAATCAAACAAATAGACCATCGAACAACATCATATCATATATCATCATCGCCAAAAATGCATCGCTTATATATACATCAAAAAATATAATGTCCTGATATAATGCCTCTAAGGGCTAACATGATATAACTGTCACATGGAGGATCCTCTCTCCGAGGGAGTGGGAGACTCTGACCCTGGTCATGGCTGTGATCCTGTCTGTGGCTGTGGTTGCGGCTGAACCTGAACCTATGGAACCTACTGGGGCACATGTGATGGGGGACCCATAGCCTGTTGGATGCTCTGAACATATCTAGACCTATGAGACCTGGAGGCCCTCGATCCACTGACCTGACTGTAACTTGGTGCACGCTACTCTACCGGCACTGCTGCATAATAAAGGCCCCGATAATACTCCACCTGCCCTCTGGTCTCTGCCAACTCCCCCTGTGCCTATGACAGCTGCCCCTGTACCTGAGTCAACTATCCCTATAGCTAATATGACTGTGTCTGTGCCTGAGACAACTGTGTCTGCATCATTGTCAAAACTGGGGCCAGACCAACACCTGAAGCCTGTAGGCTACCCACTGTACTCTCTGCCTGCTGTGCCCTCACAAGGGCCACATCCTGCTCTCCAGTCAAAATCACAATGTCACCCTGAGCCTGGGCCAACTGTGCTTGCAATGTAGCCACCTGTCCATCTGACCCATCTAATAAGGCCACTGCCCCCCGCAACTGAACCAACTCTGCTTCCCAGCTCTCCAATGCCTTCTGCACGCTGGCCACTTGTGCTCATAAGGTCTCCATCTCCTCCTCCTCACCCCAAGGCTGCTGACAAGGTGTGAGCCTCTCAGCCTCTGCCTCTCCACATGCCCCTGAAGGGCCTGCCTCCCCTTGCTACTGCTGCACTACCTATGGTGGGGGTAGATCACCCCTATCCACCCTTAGCTGTCCCCCATGCCACCAAGGTCCTCTATGATGTCGCCCCACTCCAATCTAAACCTGCTCAATAGGCACCTACTATACAGCTGCTTACTGTCCCCCCTGCTACTGGGGTACCTGTCCAGCTGCTGCTGTGGCCAACACATCCATCGGCTGCCCATGCCCCCCAACTACCCTCTCCTCTCCATCCCTCCCAACCTCCATGATGTAGTCTGCGATGATCTCCTCACCCTCCTCCAAGAAATTATCTCCATCAGAGTCATCATCTAAATCATCATCCCCTGACCCCACTGCCTCCTTCGTAGGGACTACCTCCTTACCCGGATCAGTAAACTGCATCGGCCACTACATCTGCCACCATATATCGTATGCAGGAGTAGTGCCTGCATCCCTGACCGTGCTCTCCCAATCCCACTGTACTGGCCGTAAAGCCGCAAAGTCCTCTAGAGCAACCCGTGGCTGTATGGCTATAGGCCAGTAACGAACATCATGACGAGTCCACGCAAAAATGGTCATCTGTTGCGGGGTATCCTATCACAACCTGAACTGCCGCATGACCCGCGAGGGTAGATACATGTCTATCGTATGGTCTCCTTGACCCATCAGGTATCGCTGTTGAAAAGTAAAAGGCATGTGCAAATCATCGTTTGGCCACGGCTCCACCCTGATGTACGGTCACCAGGTCACCTGAATGACATCATCCAGTATCTGTCTCCAGTATTGAACCTGACCAGTATAAGTGTACTCAGCATCCCAATATAAGAATACAAAGGCCTCGAATGGATGGTGGTAGTACCCACATCTCGGTCGAGTGACTGTGATGTGCTCCCAAATCCACACATGTAGCAGAGTAACCCTAGCTGATAACGTTGAATCATAAAGGTAAACCACTATATGCATCTCATGATACAGCTGCCCTAGCATCACTGATCCCCGGGCATAGACGGTCTCATCCCTGACCATCCCCTCGATCACCTCTCCGCATCCAACTGGGAATCCCCTACCCCGCCTATCCGGCATCACCACACCACCAATCAATGCGCACAGGAATAAGGCAAATGGATCTACACCCACCGCCAGAGTCCCCTCATAACTCATCTCTCTACCATCTACCGATAAGACAATGTGATTAGCACCAAACACTCTGATCTCATATGTCACCCGACAGCCGCGAATAGGTAGCTTGAGGATGCGATAAACATCCTCAAGCATGATCATGATCTCCCCAGTCGGCAACAAAAAGGTGCATGTCTCCGAATGGTACCACTCCAAAACCACGGTCATCATAGCTCTATGAGCTCGCAGCACTGGCATCGATGCAACCATCAGAAGACCTAACCTAGCCAGCCAAGCCCGAGCGACATCATCAAAGTGATCAAATAATGCCATCACTGATGGCACACATCACTCCCATGAGTACAATATAAACGACTTCGGATCCTGCATCCACAACTTTCTGGTCAGATACCGACCTATCTTTTTCTAAATCAACCCCTTTCTTTTAATGTTTAAAAGCAAGAATCATTTGGTGCTATTATAGACAATAGTGCCACTGCGCAATATACTTTGTGCCACTATCACATATAGCGACACTGCGCACAATACTTTGTGCCATTTTGGAAAATGGCGTTACTCTACCACTTGGCGCTATTCTAAGGAATAGCACCAATCTTCCCTATAGCGTATTTATCAAACATTGTGCTAATCCTACACATTGCGCTAAAACCAAATATAGCGCTACTCTTATAACTAGTGCTAGTATAGCACATAACGCTACTATAATGACCATTTGGCGCTAAAATGCCAAAACCCTATTCTTTCATACATTGCGCTATTTTAGATGATAACGCTAAAATGCCAAACAAATGGCAACAAACCACCTCTATTCCACCCTAGTGGATAGCGCCAATCCAGAGGATGGCACTAATCCGCTTAATTTTTGGTGCTACGCGTCCTCGCGATAGCGCCACCATACCAAAAACCTAATCCCCGAACCCCAAAAATGCATGTAAATCAAAAAATCACAAAGCTAGGGTTAGACCCTATTTGGGGTCTAGCCTATGGTCCCTGGCCAAATGATCAAAACCACTCAGAGATGTGTCAAATATGCAAAAATTGGGGGTTGCGCTCTGCCATCTCTCCTCTGCTCCTTCTCACCAAGTCAATCTGTGCAAATGTGGCACTCTTAGGGCCCACTTCACCTAATATAGCATGCCATGTCATCCCCTCGTCCATTCTTTTTCCCCTCCAGGGTGCAGATCACAGCCTTTTTCCTCTGTTTTTCTTCCTGCCATCTTCTTTTTCCATCCCCTATCCAACTTTCACTTCCGTCACATCCTTTTGAGAACTCGCCTAGAAATTTTTTATTATTTTCCCGTTGACCTCTCGAGGGGGAATCCCATATCCATCTTACTCCTTCCTGACAGCTAGGGCATATTTTTCTTTGACCTGACAC
Organism: Cunninghamia lanceolata; assembly: GCA_027924645.1. Taxonomy (NCBI): domain Eukaryota; kingdom Viridiplantae; phylum Streptophyta; class Pinopsida; order Cupressales; family Cupressaceae; genus Cunninghamia; species Cunninghamia lanceolata. The sequence continues at coordinate 950,085 of BSBN01000814.1, forward strand.
CACTTCCTTCCTAGGTCCTGATGCCACGTCAAAGAGGGGCAAATTTAGACACCTAAATATGTCTTTTACCATCAAACCGACTCCCGATATCCCTAAACATATCAATTTCCCTTCTAATCAATTAATTAAATTTTTATTTAATTAATCATCCCTTCATTATCTAATTTTTCATCATTTTATCCCCAACAATTGAATTAATTTTATTAATTCAATAGTTCAAGCCTTAGCCAATTGATTTAATAAATATGCAATATTTATTTAATCAATTTCCCTCTTCTCACTAAATCTAATTAATTAGCTAAACCATGTTTAACTAATTAATTCATCCTATTAATTGATCTATCCCTACCCTAGACAATTAAATAGCTATTATTTAATTGCCTACCCTAGCCTACCTCATCCTAGCCCTAGGATTAATTAAATAAAACCTACATTTAATTAGTCCTAAACTCTCATTTGGGTGGTCAAACCTAGTTTAACACCCTTCCCCACATCCTCCAAATAAAAAATGAAATAAATCCACATAAGTCAATTTTTTATTTAAAGACATCCCACATCACAATTAATTCTCCTTACACCCCCATACCTCATTTATCTCCACTTATCCCCAAATGAATTTTTAATTCATTTTACATTCCCCATATGAATCTTTAATTCTAAAATAATCCTTCACACCCATGCTCATTTAATTCCTCCTTTCCCCAAAATGAATAAAATATTTACTTTTATTCCTAGCCCTCCATTGCTCCAAGATCTAATCTAGGCCCTCCACATCACTTTTATTCTCCACCATTGATCTTCCAAATCAATCTCCACCCTTGGATCAAAATCCCTCCAAAATTTCTATAAATACAACATCTTTCAACTCATTTTGGGATCCAAGTTTTATGCAATGTTACCATGCCCAAATATCCATTGAGCTAGTCTTTAGTGAGTTGCAAATAGAGATAGTATTTCACATTTGAATCATTATCTAGGGATTATCATGTCTTAGGAGCTCTTGGGTGCAAGTTTCCTTTCCCTTGATGAGATTGGGTCTTCATTTTGAGGTATAGCTTCTTTGTGTTTATGCATTTTAGTTTGTATTTCTAACTCAACTTGATCTCCTAATCTACACCTGTCTCAGGCACCACTGGTAGTGGTCGATCCTACCATCTAATAAGTCCTCACATCCATTACATCATTCCATATCACCATCCCATGGCTGGAAATTATAAAACATTCAGCCCATACCATCCCCTACCCTTTATCACCCCACTTGAGGCAAGATTCCTAGAAAAAAGGATCCTTGTATGCCCTCCTTGTATAGCTTAAAATTCAAAAAATCTAAAAAAAATAGAAAACCAACAAAATCCAAAAATAATAGAAAATTCAAATACGCCCAAAAAATTAAAAAATTACAAAAACCCAAAAACAATCCCAATCATTACCACAATTATCCAGATTATCCAACGCCATCATCTCATCCACCCTTAACCACCCCTACATCATCACTACAAACCAAAACTACATATTCATCATCATGTGCACTTGAAAGTGCCTTGATCCTGTGGACACAGGGTATGTAGGCAGTCTGGAATACGAAGGAAGTATCCAATACTCAGGTAAAGAAGATGCACCCATCCAACCCGCTTGGATGGTCCCTATTTCTTGATCTTACCATATCCAAGAAAAGTACACTAGCTAAGCATACTCTTAAACACATCATATCCCATGTAAAAATCATCAATCAACAAACCAACTACAATCATGACATATGGCCTACTATCCTTTTGCCTATCCTTCAAATTTTATCCAACAACATCCAACTGATTCTTGCCTTAATGGATATATCGTTCCTACAATAGGCAGAATCCATCATCCTATCAATACTTATCTTGGCAAGAGATACAATGGCTATTTGTATGGTTCGTTGGTCTTTTTTATTATTGATTTTTATCTTTGATCTCATTTTAGGGATCAATCTAAAGCTACCTTGATCTCACTATATCATGGTATGTGGTGGAAAACACCTAGAATGGAACATGGTCATTATTTTGTATGTTGTGCTTGTGGGTTGGTCTCATTACTCCAAGTATGGTATTCATATCTTGAAGATGTAGGGTTGGTTCTAGCATATTGTTCCCCTTTTACATCTAAGGGTAATCATACTTTTTATGTACTAAGGATTTATTCTATGAGTCCCCTTCCCTCATCTAGGTAGGATTATGCTACCTTGGGCATGCATGGGATCATCCTATTGTTTGTAGGTCTAGTCCATGCAAAGACATATATATAGCATCACCTTGGTCCTTCATACCTTGGTGAAAATATCACCTTTTGCTATAATAAACCTAGAAATGCTCTCAAAATGTCAACACAAATGCTTATCTTAGTCCACCTATCCCTCATCCCATATCTGTCAAATCAGTATCTAGGCTTTGCATTTAACCAACCTAATCACACCAACCAATCCTAACAAGCTTCTATCCCTCATCCGACCCTATCCCACTTCATCCACAACAAAACTACTCTAACAACGTGACGTCTATAGACGTAGTATAAACCTATCCTAACCATCCCTAAACATATCCTAACCATCCTAAAACCTATCCTAACCATCCCTAAACATATCCTAACCATCATGAAACCTATCCTAACCATCCCCCAAACCACCCAACCCCATCTCCCATGGTTCTAAACATCACAATGTATCATGACAAAAATGCATTATCCATTATCTATTAACCATTGCATTATCCATTACAATTACATTATCCATTATCCATTAACCATTGCATTATCCATTACCATTACATTATACATTATCCATTAACCATTACATTATCCATTATCCATTAACCATTGCATTATCCATTAACCATTACATTACATTACATTAACCATTACATTTCCATACATAATATATGTTCCATTACATGTCCATTTCACCCATACATAATATATGTTTATTAATCTAGCATATATTCCATTACATTTCCATGTCATCCATACATAATACATGTTTATTAATTTAAGCATATATTCCATTACAATTTCATTTCATCCATGCATTATATATGTTTATTAATCTAAGCATATATTCCATTACATTTCCATGTCATCCATACATAATATATATTTATTAATCTAAGGATATATTCCATTACATTTCCATTTCATCCATGCATTACTATTTCACCCATACATAATATATGTTTATTAATCTAAGTATATATTCCATTACATTTCCATGTCATCCATACATAATATATGTTTATTAACCTAAGCATATATTCCATTACATTTCCATTTCATCCATACATAATATATGTTTTCTATGATGATTTTCATAATATATGTCTATTAATTTGAGCATATATTCACATTACATTTATCCATCCATATCACATGCATATAATCCACCTCCATACACATAAGCATACATCTATCAAATCATAAACAAATATCCATAATCATACATATGCATAAACCCATAATCCATACATAAATACATAAACAACATCATAATAATCAAGCATAATCATAATTGTAAACATCCATAATCATCCATAACCACAAATGCATCCATATCATATATCGCCACCAAAAAATATATATACATACATCACTCAAAATAATAGTACATCGGATAAATGTCATGATACAAAATGCCTCGAAGGCTGAAATACATCAAAATACAAAGTCTAAAGGCATATAATCTCAAGAACCATGTGTTAGGTCTCAAAAATGCAAGTTACTAATCCTAAGAGGATGCCAGGCTCTATATTTGGATTTGCAACGTTTTTGAACTAACTTGACGAAATCAACCTTCAAGGTTTGATGATTTCCTACACTTTAGGTCCTGCTACACCTAGGCGGGTGAACCTTAAAATATTAAAGCAGTCTGAGTGTGGATGAATGGACTAACTAGGTCTATCTACAATGGCATAGGATGTATGATAGATGACAAAGCTGACTAATTAATTCTATATGTAATGTTTAATAAGTGATTGGCAGAAATTGTATAAGCAATATCAAAAGGTTTTAATTAATGAGTTGAGTGAGACCAGTGCCTTGTTGGGTAACAGAGTCAATTTGAAGGACTGAGAACAGTAGTTTCTAAATGGTAATAATTCTAGATATTTGGCACAGTTCTGGTTTATAGCTTGTATAAACGTGCAAATAAATGACTGACAGACTCTTCTTGATAATCCAACCAAATAAAATCATAGATCTTATAATTCACCAGAAGGTACTTTAATCCTTACTTGAAGGAGCCAAATGAAATGAAAAGACAAGATTACAGATAATATTTTACTGGAGACAGTGTGTCAATCCTAATTATATGGCTCTACTTAGTGATCCCAACTTACTACTTCCAGGTTACTGTGAATAAATCAGAAGGGTTTAATTCCTTAGGATGGATACCAACCGAATTGATCACACAGATACAGCGAATGTGTATTGACAGATTAAATATATACTTGATAGTTTAATCTGAATAACAGGGAAATGCAGAAATGGAGACAGCCACACAATTGAATAATTTCAACAAATAACTGATACCCAAATGGAAATACTGAATCAGAGAACTTCAAATTTCTTCTTTAAAATAAAATATGCAACATGATCATTCTGGAATATTATGTATATGTATATCTAAATATCTTCTACTGCTGATGATTTTTCAGCATAGATTGTTTGAACTTATATAGATATCTTCAAGAAGAGATACAACTCTTCAATAAGTCTCTTGAGATTTTAACAAACAATAATTACATAATCTTAACTAGGCTCTGTTTAGCCATAAATAGACTTTTGTTAGATGATCCAAGTACTCCTGCGCACGGTGAGAATCAGTAAGCTCGACTGCACTCCTGGTGATTATATCGAGGGTGATCATTTCCTCCAGTTGCTTGCAAACTTCTGTAGATACAGAGGCTTTATCTTTTAGGGCTCCTGTGGCTTTGTGTAATATAACTTGACAATCAATAGTCCACTCTTCTTTGCTCTTTACCTCTCCATTATCTTTGAATATTCTGGGCACCCCTGCGTCTGATGCATCAGTCCCTTCCTTAGCATCAGCTTTGAGTTTATCATAATAATTCTGGTGCCTTTTGAGTAATGCTCTTGCATCAGAGACATCTGTGCTATCAGGGGTACCTCTGTTTTGCAACTCGATCACCTTTTCTTGTATCCTCTGATCAAGCCTCTCATGTTCTTTGACTGCTTTATGATTTTCCGAGTAGTTATCCCAAAACTGGTTTAACCACCGTACCATGTTTGCATACCTGCTCTGCAGTATTGTAACAAATGCATCTATTTGAATTTGTTTGGCTTGATCATGGGATATCTCTTGACTACTTTGTGAGCTTTCACCTTGAGTTATTCTCTTCGTAGATTGCCCAAAGGTGCTCTTAACAGCATCCTTCAAGTAGTCATTCTCCTTTGTTAATCTTTCACAATTCAACTTGTAGGCATCCCTTTCCTTGATTAACATCTGAGCTTGTGCTTTATTCAATTTTGCAACATTGATACCAATGTCTGCAGTAATTATGGGGTCAGTCTCACCTGCTCTAAAAGTCATAACATGGCCAAAAGTTTTCTCAGTGTCTATTATGGCCGTCTTCTTATGGGGAGGATACAATGCCCATATCATTAAAGAATTTTCATCATTATTGTATCTTGTTCCCATATAGACTTCATTAACTCCTTCTGGAGTAAGCTTATACTTATCATCAGCATTATTCAAAAAACTATCAAAAACCAGAGCAGAATTTAGATCTAAGCCGGGAAAAATCATAACCCCCGCATCTTTAAGCAGCTGTCTGCCTCTGCTTGGTGTCATGTCCTGCATTTCCTTGTCCACTGTCTCCTTTAACATTTCCAATAACTGTTTTTCATTGTCAGCAGAAACATTATCTACTGACTCTCTAATTTCCTTTCCCTTGTATTTATACAGGAATGATTTAAATTCCTTTGAATGAATGAATGTATCATCTGACACAAAAGAATCATAAGCCTTTTGGCGTGGATCTTCATCAGCAGATCCCTCCTCATCATGTATCACAACTGGAGGCTGATATTGTTGCATTTTTCTTTTAGACATTTCTGTTGTCTTATCTTGTGGCTGTTCAGTCAATTCTTCCTCTTCAGAGGATACCATTTCAACTTCTGCCAACTGCTTTTTCTTTTCATTCAAATCTCTGTTATATTTCTCCACTACCAAATCGACTTCAGCCTCTTCCAAATTTCTAATGACATCATCATGTGGATAATGTATGTGCATGTATCCACTGAGATTTTGTTTTCTTCTTGCATAGTCAATGAAACCCTCAGGGTCAAACCCTTTCCTCACCTCAGCAGTCACCATGTTATAATGCATTAGTTTATCCAAAATGAGGTTATACCCTTCTTTTGAAACCACAGTAAAATCTCCAAAACACAAAGTACTAGGCATGAATGATTGTTTATCATGCGAACTTAGATGCATGACATTGGAACAATGCATTTGCCTAATTATTTCCAGATATGCAATCCTGTCAGGGACAGTTTTAGGCAATATAAAGGGAGCATCCTCAAAACCATACACTCTGATCATAGTAGCATCCTCAAAACAATACCAGTCTCCCCAATTATGAGTGACAGTAGGGGGGCCACCAAAATCTTTTGGCCTGAGGAATCTTTTTATTTCATCTGAAATTGAATATTCACAGGGGTGGTTGAAATACCTATACAGCACTTTAACACAATGCTCCTCAAATTGAGCATAGCTGGAGTTAGCATACCTGCTATCCCAGATTCTGGTCCACATTTGTACAGGTATCTTCTCCCCTTTCTTACCTGTAGCAACAACTTGAAGCTCATTTGGCCACAATCCTACTTCCTGGCCGTAGTATAAGACCATATGCATGAGCATCGAGTAATGCTCAAAAGAGCATGCTGGAGCATTGTTTTTCATTGCAGATAGACCAGAGTCTATTCTAGTAGCAACATAGGAGGCATAACCAAACTGTCTGGCATTGTGACATTGAATATCAGAGGTTATGACCATTAGAGGAATAGCCATGAACTCAGGGACCTCTGAGCCAAGGACTTGGCCTACAGAATAGTAAGTATATTGAATGTATGGTTCAAAAATGGATACATGAAAGGGAGGGCCATCATTCTCAGTCAAGGGTATCACTTCTCCTTCAATCCTGGGTCTATGAATGGGTAACCTCCATCCATTGTAGGTTGTATCCATTCTCCAGTATTCTTTATCCAAATCTTCATAAACAACAGGGACAGTGCACAAATCATCCAAATCATACACCTCACAAATAGCATTTTTTGATAGGTGTATAATTGGTTCTCCCTGAGGGTTGCAGATAGCTTTCAGGCCTGAATTGTAATGCCTGGCTAATAGTTGCAGGAGTTCTACATTCAAGAATACATTAGGTACAACCAGTTTGCCTAAATTCATGTGCCATGGGTTTGACACAGGGGCATTTCTAAATCTTATGTTGTAATGAAACCTGAAGAGTTCATATCCCCTAATTGGGGTCCAAATATCTCCCAGGCGCTTATGTTTGTCTTCTAATTTTTCTACTTCTGCCCTGAGTTGGGCAGACCTCCTGGCCTTGGGAGCTGACCCAGGCAACTGATCAATCAAGTCCTGATTTAGTTTCCTGTCTTTCACTTTTTCTTCAGGGGTTTGATCAGTTTTTTGCTTCTTTGGTTTACTGGTTTCTCCTTGTGATTTTCTTCCTTTTCCTTTCCCCGAAGTTTCCATTTTTTTGAAAAATTTGGCAGGAAATTCAAATACAGGTAATATAGTGGTTTGTGTATGTGTACCTGTCGCTCGATGACTGGAATTGGAAACCTTTGCTTTTGCCCTGAGAATTCTTCTGTATTCTGCTCTCGGATGGTTTTTTGCAATTATAATGATCGTATGAACTTTGTAGCCGTTTTGTATTAATTATCTGATCAATTCAATGTTCATCGCTGTGAAGTGTCACATCGCCATAACTCTTCCTATCGGCGTGCCTTTTGAAATGTCTGGACGACCTCAACCCTTTTTTATGGCGCGGACGGTCAATCGGCGTAACCCCTCAATTGTATCCCCGATGCCATGTAGTATCATATTTCAAGTGGGTGTGACCATCGGCATGATTTCCTTCATCGCCAAGGGTTTTAGATCTCTCCGCGATATGGCAAGTCCCACCGATATACTTTGCTTATCGGGAAGATTGAGACCATCGGGATACTAAAATTATGTCTCCCCGATCTTTATTGTCTTACCGATAGTCTGTTTATGTATGAACTTTTATCTTTATCGGAATGACATTCTCTATCGGGATAGCTTTCTCAAGATACCCCGATCGAAATCATCTCCCCGATGCCCTTTATCACATCCTTCATCGGGCAAAGCTTAGTAAAGTGTCACCGATATCTTTTGATCGCCGTGACTTATGAATCGGCAAGACTTGCTTCTTTTGTTCCGATATGTCAAGCTATCCCGATGAAGATGCATCGCTGTGAGTCTTGCCGATAACTTTCTTATCGCCAGGACTTTTGATCGTCGGAGACTTACTTGTTTTCTATTCCGATGGTTCATTTCTCACCGATGACTATTGCTTTGTTACCCTCGCGTGCTGTTCGGTGAAACTCTTGCCGAAAGTGTTTCATCGGTATGATATATACCGTCGGGGCAACTTCTAAAAGGTCATCCGATAGATATTTGTCATACCGATCGGCATGACCACTTGCCTTTCTTGCCGATGTAAAGTCATCGGTGTTGCTTACTCCATCGGTGAGCTCCATGATTCTTCTTCCGATCTCTATTTTCACGCCGATGGTTGTTTTCAAACAATTCCTTGTGTATCGGTGTAAGCCACACGACCTTATGCCGATGGATTGATTTTGATGATTTTTGACACTGTTCATCCCTAGACATTTTATGAGATACAAAAATTTTATATTGTGGTCCTTTTGGGATATCCCTTTAGGGTTTATTCAAATATGATGGAATAAGGGAATAGTAAAATTTTGAAAATTTTACTGTGCTAACACCATGCATAGAGGACCCTCTAACAGAGTTGATAGGAGAGCTTGAAGGAGATCTCTGTGGTCTAGGAGTTGGTGGGCCCATAGGCTACTGCTACTGCTAAGATACCTACTGAGAGGGTGGCTGATGTGAAGGCATTGGCTACTGAATAGACTGTTGAGATTGTCTTGATCTCTACGAACCTGAACATCCCTAACCTACTCCTCTGACAATAGCTCGCGACCCACTAACCCTTAGGTACTGTAGTATAGTAGGCTCTGTAATAATACTCTGACCTAGCTCACTAATCTGACAACTGCTGCTGCAACTCTTGTATCCACTGCTATGATGCTGAGTAATCACTCCACATCTGAACCATGTCAGTACTAGCTATCACACCCTACATGCATGTGATCTCCTGCTACATATGGGATATCTGAGCATCATCCTGCTACACTCTGGCCTCAGCCCTCTGCAATCTCACCTCGGCCCCTTGCCTCTGCACTATCTCTGCATCCCACTCAGTATTAACCTCAACCAACTGAGCCTGCATTTGCCCCTGAAGATTCCCTATTTGGGCCTGTAAAATATACACCTGAGGATCCTCATCACCTCCACTCAGTCCATCCAGTAGGGCGTATACTCCCTGAAGCTGCTGCAGTTGTGCGAGAGCACTATCTCACTCCATTGTAACCTAAACTTGGTCTTGCTACTGCCTAGCTACCTGAGCCCAAAGGGTATCCACCTCCTACTCTCCATCACCCCAAGTCCATTGATGCCCAATGCGAACACTAGGAATAGGGATAGGTCCCATCCCTAATGTCCCTGCACCTGAGGTGCCTACCTGTGAAGTCCCCACCTACACTGGTGCCTACTGTGGTGGTACCTACTAAGGAGGTGCCTACTGCTATAGTGCCTGTTGAGTCAGTACCTGACCCTATCCTTGTACCTTGGTGCAGTCACGGTAGGAGGGTTCATAGAATGAACTGTCCGGACCGTGAAGCAAGAGTAAACACAATGGAAAAAAATCAAAGTAATGGAACAAATGTAGATTCAGTCATTCAATATATCATAGAATTCAAATAGAGATCAACCGGCAACATGCGGGCTTACAATTAGGGCTCACATGCTTGATTACACACATGCGCAAGTTAAAGCTTTGAATCTCCTTCGTGAGGAAATGAATAAGCTATCTATAGATTAGAACTTAGTAACTTATGAACTGCTTTCCTAAGGATCTATTACATCAATATATATCAAGTCCAGATCATAAGATTCCTTCGCATTGGCCAAGAAGGTCACAAACTCCAATGAAGAGCTATAACATGTGTACACGGATAGGTCAGACCTAATTTCATAGAACTCCTCCAAAAAATGAATGGAATGATGTGCAGATCTTCGGGGAAGGTTGGCCACGAACCATAGAACATTGAATGATGTGTCATTAGGCTTCCTAGATCAAAAATGCTTCTACAAGTTTCTCCTTCAGCTGGTTGTCTGTGATTATTAGGATGCTCTATTCTGAGAAATAGTCAATATTCTGATAGTGATATCTTTCTAGTAATGATGTGTGGATCTCTGAATTTTGGATATGATGTAGATGAATGAATGTAGATGCTAAGTCGAGCTTCGTAAGGTCTAAAATGCAATTAGAGCAAAACAAATATAGAAACTACTTCTGACCGAACTACCTAAATTGAACTAGAAAAGAAACAAACTGAACTGCAAACAAATAGAAATGCAAATGTTTTTGGTTGATGCAAGATTGTTCTTGAACCAGGGATGCTCCTACATCAAACATCCAGGGTTATTGAAAAAGTGAGTCCCCCACTTTGCTAGGGCTAGGGGAGAACCAAGACAGTCCACCTCAGCCTAAGAAATCCATGATGAATCTTCTTTCAGTCTGCCTTTCCACTTCACAAGATATTCTTTGTATTGTCTTCCTCTGGTGTTGCGTCCAACTCTGCTATCCTATATGTCTTCAGTCTGCTTTGTTACTTGTGGTAATTTCTTCTTCAAGTCTTCTTCCATGATGTCACTGAACTCTGTTTCATGATACTGATATAGGTCTGCAATGTTCAAAATAGGTGAAATACCCAATGCTTTCAGTAATTCCACTTCATATGCATTTCTTGAATCAAATTTCCTGAGTATCTTACAAGGTCCAAACTTCTTCATCTTCAACTTGTTATATGTCCCAACTAGAAATCTTTCTTTTCTCAAGTACACCATCACTTCATCTCCAACTTCAAACTCCTTATTTCTTCTCTTCTCATCAGCCTTCTCTTTGTACTTATTGTTCATATTCTCCAAATGCTTCTTAACCTAATTATGTACTGTCTTCATATGATCTGCAAATTCTTCTGCCTCTGTACTTCTCTTTTCCTCTATACTGATATTTATTAATTTTGTAACTCCTCTAGGGTTTACTCCGATAATAATCTCAAAAGGTGTTCTTCCATTACTCCTGTTCACTGAATTATTATATGCAAACTATGCTTGTGAAAGAGTCAAATCCCAACATCCAGCTTTCTCTCCAACCAAACATCTCAACAAATTTCCCAAACTCCTATTCACTACCTCTGTCTGTCCATCAGTCTGTTGATGAAAAGTTAAACTGAACTTCAAATCTGTCTTCATCTTCTTCCAAAGTGTCCTCCAAAAGTATCCAACAAACTTTGTATCTCTGTCTAAAACTATACTCTTAGGTAATCCATGCAATCTCACAATCTCCTTGAAAAATAGGTTTACTACATGCACTGCATCAGTTGTCTTCTTACAAGGTATGAAATAAGCCATCTTTGAAAATCTATCCACCACTACAAATATTGAATCATGTCCTCTCTGTGTCTTAGACAATCCCATCACAAAATCCATGCTTATGTCTTCCCAAGGTCTCTCTGGTATTGTCAAAGGTCTATACAATCCAATATTCTGACTACTCCCTTTTTCAACTTGACAAACTCTACAACTCTGTACAAATCTCCTAACATCCTTATGTATCTGAGGCCAAAAGTAGTTTTCACTCACCAAAGCCATTGTCTTATCAATGCCAAAATGTCCTACCAATCTACCACTATGCTTCTCCTTGACTAAATTATCTCTCATTGAACTTATAGGTATGCACAACTGATTTCCTTTGAACAACATATCTTCTTGAATGAAATAGTCCAACCACTTGCTTCTATCTATCACAACAGGTTCCTTACATGCTTTCCAAGGTTCTACAAAAACAATGTCTCCCTTATACATGTTCTTCAATTCATCAAAACTCAACACTTCAACTCTCATTTCTATCAACTAGTTTCTTCTTCTACTCAATGCATCAACAACTTTGTTCGATTTTCTACTCCTATGCTTCAACACAAATGTATAACTTTGCATGAACTCTACCCATCTCATATGTCTCTGATTCAATGTACCTTGACTGTTCAAATATTGTAAAGCTTGATAATTTATGGCATAGAACTCTTGATCATAGACTAAATATATTCTTCTTGCATCATTCAAATTCTCACTGAAATAAGCTACAGGTCTACCTTCTTGACTTAGTACTACTCCAATTGCATTTCCACTTGCATCACAATCAACTTGAAATACCTTATTGAAATCCGGTAATGCCAAAATAGGTTTCTTTCTCACTTTCTGCTTCCACAACTTAAAACTTTTATCTGCTCCAAATGTCCACTTGAAATCTGTTGTCACCTCTCATTGTCTCTATCATAGGGTTACAAACTAAACTAAAATTTCTGATGAACTTCTGGTAGAAACTAGCCAATCCATGAAATGATCTAACTTCTCCAATGCTCTCCGGTGTAGGCCATTCAATAATTGCTCTTACTTTCTTAGGGTTCATCTTCAATCCTTCCACAGAAATCACAAATCCCAAATATACTAATTCTTCCTTCATGAAACTACACTTCTTGATGTTTATCAGCAATTTCTCTTCTCTCAACCTCTAGAAAACTTGTTTAATATGCCACAAATGATCCTCTTTTGTCTTACTGAAAATTAGAATATCATCCAAGTATACGATAACAAACTTACCCAAGAATTTCTTCAAGACTTCATTCATCAACCTCATTAAAGTGTTCGGTGCATTTGTCGATCCAAAGGACATCACTAACCACTCATACAATCCTTCATTCGTCTTAAAAGCAGTCTTCCATTCATCTTCTTCTTTGATTCCAATATGATGGTATCCACTCTTCAAGTCTATCTTTGTGAAATATCTTTCTCCACTCAAACAATCCATGATATCATCCATTCTAGGTAAAGGAATTCTATACTTAACTATGATCTTGTTTATTGCTCTAGAATTAGTACAGATTCTCCATTCTCCATCTTTCTTAAGTGCTAACACTACAGGTACTGTACAAGGACTCAAGCTTTCTCTGATCAAACCTTTCCTCAACAACTCTTGTATCTCTATTCAATTCTTCATTCTCTACCGGTGTCATCCGGTATGCTGCTTTGTTAGGCAAACTTGCTCTAGGTATAAGATCCATGTGATGACTGATACTCCTTATATGTGACAATCCATCAGGTACATTTTCTAATATGATGTCTTCATATTTTGTTAGCAACTCTCTTATCTCCTCCAGTTGTTCTTCTTCAATTTTTTTTTTCAGTACTTCAGGTTTCTTAGGAATCAAGGCATAACACATATTCTCATGTCTCAAACCATCCAGAAATTTCCTTCCATCTACCAAACAAATTCTAGCATTTCCACATACCATATCTTTAGGATCATCCTCCAAAGGAATCAAAGTAATTCTCTTTCCATTTTCTATTATAGTGTATGTATTCTTTCTCCCAGCATGTATAGCTTTTCTATCATACTGCCAAGGTCTACCCAACAAGATATGACATACATCCATAGGCATAATATCACACAAGACTTCATCATATAAGATCCAATATAAAATTTCACCAAACATTGTTCACTCACCAATACCTTATGATCATCCTAAATCCATGCTATTTGAGAGGGCTTAGGGTGTTCAATCTTTCCAACTTCAGCTTAGTCACCATCTCTTTTGAAACTAGGTTATCAGAACTACCACTATCAATTATAACTTTACAACACTTACCTCCTGATTTGCATCTTGTCCTGAATAAGCTCTTCCTCTACGGTGGTTCCTCATTTGTCTCTATTTGAAATAGTTCTCTCCTCATCACAAGTGATTCTCCTTTCTCTAATTTACCAACAGAACAGGGGTCACCTAGTTAAACAGGTTCTTCTTCAACATAGGTTACTCTTCCACTATTTTCTATCCTCTTGCTTGTACTACCCTGATTACATTCAAATGCTCTATGTCCTTCACCTCCACACTTGAAACAAGTACCTCTGAATGTTCTCTTATCCAATCCTCTTCCTTCTTTTCTGTACCCTTCATTCTGGTATGAATTATAGTTGCCTCTGGGATGAAAATTTCTATCATTTCTCCGATATGCATTAGTATCTCTGTCATCCTTCTTAAATGGGTTGTCAAACTTGTTTTTCTCCATAAATGATTTGTCTCCTCTGGAATAAATCCTACATCTCTAAAATTTACCTCCTCTTCCTCTCTATCTCTGATCATGGCTCTTATTCAGCTTCTCTTCAACTTTAAGGGCAAACTGATATGCTTCTTCCAAAGATGTCATCCTCACCAAGATTAGTTCCCCTTAAATGTTCAATCTCAGTCCATTGATGTATCTAGCCACTTTCTCCTTGCTTGCTTCACTATGCCCTATCCTTATGATCATTTTATGGAATTCTTCAGTGTACTCCTTCACAGATTTCTCCTTTTGTCTCATGTTTTGCAATCTTTTCAACAGTTGCAACTCATAGTCAGCAGGTTTAAATTGATTCTTCAGTTTTGTCACCATCCTATCCCATTTTGTAATCTTTTCTTTCCCTCTTCTATTTATTTCCAACTGAACTTCTTTCCACCATATAGCAACATGTCCTTTCAACTTTGTCTTTGCAAATTTCACCTTCTCTGGATTTTTAATTTCCTCATATTCAAAGTATTCTTCCATATCATTTATCCAGTCAATCAATTCTTCAGGGTTCAAATTACCAGTGTAATTCGGTACATCCACTCTAGGTCTTTTTCCAATCTTTGAAATAGCTTGCAACATCTTCACTTGATCTGATTCTTCTTCATCATCACCTCCTAGGGTTTTTCCAGTTTGTTCAACAAATTGAAATTCTTCTTCATCCTCAATTTCAACATTAGGTCTCAGTGTCAATCCTCTTCGCCTATCTTCTTCAACAACATCCAATTGAATTCGCATTGTTTTCATCATTTCATCCATTCTACTAGCCCTCTCATCGGTAGAATTCTTCCTAGGATCAAGTGTAAACTGCCTCAGGTTTAGTGATCGGGCTACAAGGTGACAAGTGGCTCTCAATCGGTGATCGGTTATGACACAAGTAACCTGCCTCAATTTGGTGATCTATCCATAGAAAGATCTTATGGATTTCCCTCGTCAACTTTGCTCAATTCACTCCCAAATATTCAAACTTTCTCTCTGATACCACTTGGTACAGTCATGGTACGAGGGTTCATAGAATGAACTGTCCAGATTGTGCAGTAAGAATAAACACAACGAAAACAACCCAAAGTAATGGAACAAATATAGATTCAGTCATTTAGTATATCATAGAATTTAAATAGAGAACAGTTAGAAACATGTGGGCTTACAATTAGGGCTCACAGGCCTGATTACATACATGCACAAGATAAAGCTTTAAAGCTCCCTTGCCAGGAAATGAATAAGCTATCTATAGATTAGAACTTATGAACTTATGAACTTCTTTCCTAAGGATCTATTACATCAATACATATCAAGTCTAGATCATAAGATTACTCCTCGTCAACCAAGAAGGTCACAAACTCCAACGAAGAGCTATAACGTGTGTACATGGATAGGTCAGACCTAATTGCATAGAACTCTAAAAAATGAATAGAATGATGTGCTAATCTTCAAGGAAGGTCAGCCATGAACCATAGAACATTTAATGATGTGTCATTAGGCTTCCCAGATCAAAAAATGCTTCTGCAAGTTTCTCCTTCAACTGGTTGTCTGCGATTATCAGGATGCTCTATTCTGAGAAACAGTCAATCTTCTGATAGCGATATCTTTTCGGTAATGATGTATGGATCTCTAAATTTTGGATATGATGTAGATGAATGAATGTAGATGCTAAGTCCATCTCCGCAAGGTCTGAAATGTAACTAGAGCAAAAAAAATACAAAAACTGCTTCTGATTGAACTGCTTGAACTGAACTAGAAAAGAAACAAATTGAACTGCAAACAAACTGAAATGCAAATGTTTTTGGTTGATGCAAGATTATTAGACCTCTCAATTCATAAAAACTGGATAGTCTGTTTAAATTCTATTAAGTACTACCATTTCTCCACTAAGCATTGGGAGGACAAGGACTGAGCTTATAAACAAGCTTCTAATCACTTTGTATGTCCCTTATGCTTGCATGGTTATGAAACCTAAGACCTTAACTAAGGTTTTATCAAGTGTTTTCCTTTCAACCAAGTAAAACCCTAATTATTCCTTAAATTAGAAATATTCAAACACTAATGAAACAACTAGCAAAATTGATCACAGAAGTGCAAAGAGAAGGTTTCAAAGATAGTGCACCCAGATTTTGAGGACCAGTTGGACTAGGGCACTCGCTCTTGTGTCCTAAAAGTTTCTGAACTAGAAAATCTTTTGTACAAGGTGTCTGAGACTACTAAATGGCTTCCAGATCCTAGAAATAACCCTTGGTTGGACTAGGGCACCTGCTCCTTAGTCCCGCAAGTGTCAGAATCTAAAAATCTAAAAGTTAGTCGCAACTATATTCTTAATATCTTCCTTTCTATAGCTTCTTTCCACTGGAACTTGCAAAACATGATCTGCACATACAAAAGAAGGAAAGGATGTTGTGACTATATAGGAGCTTGCCTCGGTCAAGCCCTGTCTTTGGTATTTCTACCTCAACAATAGCCAGAGATAAAGATTTGTAGAAGTGTGTACAAACCTAACAATGTGTATGCAGAAATATTAAACCCTAGATGTCTCAATCAAGGGAAGATCAACAACTTGCTTTGCATCAATAAACACATACAACTTCACCTCAAGGAGATGAATCAAATGAAGACTTGCATGAACAAGAAGGCGAATTAGCAATGTCCATGGAGTATCTCCAAGCTCATTGTTGGAGGCTTCAACCCTTCTCCTGATCATACAAAGAGTGTACAAACCCTAGGAAGAGCAATATAGACTCAAGCTCTTGATTCCTAATCTCCATCCATTGTCTCCATGATAGAAAATACAAAAATACTTCTAAGAGCTTCAACAAGTCACTGATCTTCAATAGCAATTGTAGTAGAGTTTTGGCATCAAGCTTGCATAAGAATTGTGTGTGATAAAATGATTTGCAAATTTCCTTTTATATCTAGCTTTAGGGAATTCAAATTTTGAAATAATGTCTCGATATCGCACAAAGATTAAGAATTTGAAAACAGAATCCCGAGGCACTCAGCGGGAGCTGACACCCCACCAAAATTTAAAATCCTAGGAAATAGGGGAGGACTAGGGCATGGGGGCCCAAGTCTAAGCCCCCAATTTCTACTCAAATCTATATTTTGGGGATCCTAGGGACCCAAATCTCAAATCCCCTTTCTGAATTCTATCAACAAGTTACCTCAAAAAGTGAATAGTTTGCTTCTAGACTTAGTCAATCAGGGTTTCAGGAAGGCCAGAAAAGAAAAGGTTGAGAGGTTACCAAAAGTGAGGACCTAAACTGAGGGAAATTGTACCATTCCATATAGGAGGACAATTTTTGACATTACATTTAGCCCCCACTTTAGTGTCCATATGACACTACATGCATATGCAATTAAAGGAATGTAAATACATCAATCATGAAAAGGATAGCCAAAAGGATACTATAGAGGAAGCCAAAGTGTTGTCGACAAGAAGGTAGAAGCCCCCAAGTCTGCAATCCTGCAAGACCACAAAGTAAGGAATCGCAACCTGCAAAGGAACACTTATCAGAAAATCAAAACTAAATCAACCTGCAACCACCATCAATGAGTTAGTACCAAAAACACTAAGGGGGTTAAGTGATGAGACATGATGAGGGAGGAAATCGAGGGAGATATATGCCCCCCTTGTTTCTGCTTACTTAGTCCGAGAGTAGAAACAAGGAGATATCCACATACGTTAATTTCAAGGGAAACTTGATGAGAAATGTGTTATGAGGGTCATTTAAAGAAACAACGCTCAAACATAACACATTGGGGAAGAAATAGAGTGGAACCAAGATTCCAATGCAACCAACAACATGGAAATCGAGGTTCGACAGCCCAAGAAAAGGGCTCAAGAGTGAGAGTGCACTTTTGCACCTAATTAGGGATAGGAATTCTCACTGACTTACTTTATGTAAAAGGGAGTTGTCACTTATCACTAACTCATTCTTGTTTCTTTCCATTGCAGAAAAGTAAAGGAGAGAGAGAAGGAGAATAAGATAATGACCATGCTGAGCCGACGTCCATGACTAGAGATGCTCCGGGCCCGTGTAGCGGAGAGACGTTTCGAGGCTGAGGTAGGGTCCTGATCCAACTCTTTTGTCATTTTTCATTGTACTTTTGCTTTTACATTTACCGATGTCTATGCCAAGGGGGGAAGGTGGACAGGGGTCCCAGATAGGGGTGCCTAGGTCCACCTAGGGCACCAATGTCCATCTGGGGTGCCCTAGTCCCACAGGGGTGCCAGTGTCCCTCTGGGGTGCCCTAGTCTTCCTAGGGTGCCCTAGTCCACAGAGGACACAGGCCCTAGGCACATGCATTCTGTTTAGTTCTTGATAGCTTACTTTAGTTTCTAGAGGGGATTCTGATACTCTTTCTTGCTTTTGGATCTATAGGATGTCCCTGAGATGAGTGAGCACACAGGCGGTCATCTGATGGCACTTCTACGAGAGTGCGCTAGTGCCTTGACTATTGCAGAGAGAGCATTTACAAATGGTGGGCCTATGGTGAGTATTGATATGCCCATAATTAGATTCCACTACACTATGCTCATGGTACTGATGGAGAGGTGGGATGCACAAATATCCACATTCCACTTACCGACAGATGAGATTACCATCATACTGGAGGATGTATTTAGGATCCTTCAACTGTTGATCTGAGGAGAGATAGTGAGGGTTGTTGGACATCGCTCAGTAGGGTATACTCATGAGAGTCAGCTATACTTCTTGGGTCGCACTGTTTCATTAGCAGAACGAGGACATATTCAGCTCCATTTGCTAGAGTAGGGATGCAGAGACATTCCCTTACTACAGAGGATCATGATTGTCATAGTTGCACTAGCCATCACACCAGATGGATGAGGCACTCACCTTCATGGGGGCCTCATTCACACCATTAGAGTGATGGAGGAGCATCACACTATCTATGCATGGGGGCGCAGTATGCTTGTGTACCTTTATCACAATTTAGAGTGATATATCCATTATGAGATGCATAGTCTGATGGTCTGCACATTACTACAAGTCTAGGCCTTTGAGCACATCAAGTGCACACGACCGGTGGGTTATCCTATAGATGCAGCATTCACCCATCCATGTGTCTATGCCTATCCACTGGTCAGGTGTTGGAGGCATGACAATCTTCTATACTGGAGAGTAGTATTTGACAGATTACAGCCTGGCGACATCATTTGGAGACCATATCGTGGCTACATCAGATGGCCTAGCCAGTAGAGGTAGTTAGCGAGGATACAAAGGGATTGGCTGATGGCTGGTCATCTTGATCATATTGTATCTTAGTTTTACTTTGACAGGGTGGCACAACAGTTTAGACAGACATAGGATGTTCCTGTGGTTCGTCTGAGCTACTCACATGTTGCTCGCAACACAATTAGGGAAAATACCATCTGACGGCTGAGGATAGCAAACATGTTACTTAGTGATGATGAGGATCCTAAGGATGTAGAGCTAGTGTCATACATAGATGATGTCAGATGTACCTAAGCATATCAGACCTGGTGGCACACAGCATGACCTGCTCCTATCTTTCCACCCAGGCGCCCTACAAGGGATGCCTGACCTTGGGCCGGTCATGCTAGTGACATAGGCATGGAGGAAAATGTCAGTGATTTCTCAGGATACTATGATCTCAATGAGGATGAGGAGGAGGATGAGGATGAGTTTGAGGAGGTCCCATCACAATATGTCTTTAGAGTGAGATTGCGACAAAGCTAGCAGGAGGCAGACATTGAAAAGGAGACCGAGTCGAGACCACGGCCAAATGCTCATGGTCCTACTCCTGTAGACAATGCAAGGCCTAGTCAAAGAGAGTGGGGGGAGTGTAGTAGGTCTATGCCCCTAGTTGCAGATCAAACAACAAAACTCGTCACACCATCAGTCATCGAAGATCCATCCTAGTGAGATGGAGATCCAGGTTAGGTTTAATTTATTATTTGATGTTTTGTATAGTTTATTATTTGTGGTATTTATATGGGAGTCTAACATCTATCTCATCCTCTATTTTGTAGTTGGGACTGATGCATGGGAAGACTTTGTGAGTTGCATCATAGGAGACATAGTATCGACAGATGCCTCAGAGCAGCGAGTGTGGGCAGGTTATTCACCACGATCATCCGATGGGTGACATGCTAAGATATTTATGCCAATTCTCAGATACATGACTACTCTAGAGGCCATGCTAGAGCAATCTACACGAAAGAGAGAGGAGTTTCAACAAAGAGCTGAGCACGTCGAGGTTGAGCTCAGGGCACATCAAGAGCAGATGATAGCAGTTCCTACATCAGAGGGAGAACTAGTTGTCAGTGAGTTCTTACTGCGGGAGGTCTAGTAGGCAAGAACTGATAGAGACAGGGTTTAGGCTGAGAGAGACCGGTACCAGAGGATGTACCAGGAGGCACATGAGCAGATGATAGAGATGAGAGGAGAGATCAGGGGGTTATGATCGTGAAGCATCTCTAGGAGTCATTCGTGATCTGTAGCCACACATGGTCAAGCTCCTATCACTCGCACACCACGAGGGCCTAAGGGTATGGGCGATCGAGGCTCAACTATGTGATGTATAGATTTTAGGCACTACGACATCCCATTTTGTTTTGAGGGATAGTCAACTCGGATGTATACATGAAACTGAGATATATATATATATGATGGTTATTTCTTTCTATCTATGTGTAACAGTTTTGATCTATCACATGTGATTTTTGTAAAAATACAACTAGTGATGTTATCTAAATGCTATAATTAATGCTATTGTGATATACTAACAATTCTAAAAAGAATCATGTAGTAACAAACACAATGATTAATTATTTTACACAACTTTAATTTCCATGCTACATTCAATTAATACAAAAGTGATCTAAGCAATTACTACTTAAACATGATACAACAATGATCAACTAAACAAAGATGTAATGTCAAATGAATTAAGACAAAACAGTGCTATCTTGTCAAAATTGAAGCTAATCTATGTGCTAAATTAGCTTAGAAATATTTAACATTAGATTTTTAAGCATAAAATCTTTTAAGGTGCGATGCATTAATAGGTTCCTTAAGTGGCATACCTTGCTCATCGGCTAATTTATACGCTCCAGATACAAAGGTTTCAGTGATTATATACGGTCCAGACTAATTAGGGCTGAACTTACCTTTTTCATCAGGCAGTGCGTTTACGTTGCATTGATTTTAATAAAGAACCAAGTCCCAAACATTAAATGAATATTGTATGACTTGCGCATTATAGGCTCGTTGTACTCCTTTTTGATAAGCCTTGAGATGTTCAAGAGCGTTGATACGTCTTTCATCAAGTATCTCAAGTTCTTGTAATCTTTTCTCTCATTCTATGTCATCATCCATGATATCTCTTAGGGAAATTAGCAAGGAAGGAATTTCTAACTCCAAGGGCATTATCACGTCTGCGCTGTAGACGGGATTATATGGTGTGTTACCAGTAGCCATTTGAATACTTGTTTTGTAAGCCCATAATGCATAGGATAATTGTGTATGCCAATCTTTTTTATGTTTATTAATAGTTTTCCGTAGAATCTGTCCAATAACCTTGTTTGAAGCTTCTTCTTGGCCATTTGATTGAGGGTAATAAGGTGTAGAGAAGTGATGTTGTATATGATATTTTTTGAGGAACTTTTTCACATCCTTGTTCTTAAATGGTGTACCATTGTCTGAAACCAAGAAGGAAGGAATTCCAAATTGAGAAATTATGTTATCTTGTATGAATAGACAGATTATATCAGCAGTCGTGGATCGCAAAGGGACCACTTTGACCCATTTTGTAAAATAATCAGTAGTAGTAATGATAAACATATGTCCTTGAGAGGAGGGCGGGGAAATTTTACCAATTAGATCCAAGCCCCAAATAGAAAACAGACATGGTGACACCTAGGCACAAAGCTCTTGAGCAGGAGCATGGATTAGGTGTTTATGTTATTGACATTGCGGGCATCTCTTGATGTAAGAAAAGGAATCTTGTTCCATATGCTGCCAATAGTATCCCATATGTAACAATTTTGTACCAATGATTTTCCACCAAAATGCCCTCCACAAGCATTAGAGTGAGCTTCTTCTAAAGCTATCGAAATCTCAAAATTACTTAAACATTGGAGTAAAACACCATTATAACTTCCTTGATAAAAGACATTTGATAATATAATGTATCGTGCTACTAGTTTGCATAAACAGAGGCATTCTTAGATGTCGAATCAGGAATGGTTCATTGCGTAGATAGTTGAATATGTAGGAGAAGCATTCATCCATGTATGTATTACCATAGAGTTTTGAATTTGCAACTATAGGCTCATCGATTATTGGTGTCTTAAGATTATGAACAACAAAAGTAAATTCCTTAGGAGAACCATCAGGGGATATAAGGGAAGTTGTGCTTGCCATTGCATCCGTGTGATGGTTATCTTTAATGGGAATGGTGTTGATTGAATATGATGTGAATTGTTTTAGGAGAGATAATGCCAACTCATAGTACTGAGATAACTTATCATGCTTAGTTTGATACGACCCCGTTATTTGTTTAACAATTAACTGAGAATCACCATATATTGTAATGTTTTTGATATTAAGAGCCAAGGCTACACGAAGTCCTATGATAAAAGCTTCGTATTCAGCTATATTGTTTGTGCATAAGAAATCTAAGTGGTAGGATAAGGGAATCGGCTTACCAACGGGAGGTATTAATATGACACCAGCCCCGGAGCTAGTTGGACATTTTGATTCGTCAAAGTATAATTCCCATTTTTCATCCGTAGAGATTGTTATAATTTGTTCGTCAGGAAATGCATCGACATTTTGTATAGAAAATGGCGAGGGAGTGTCAGCTAACTGATCGGCTATCACTTTCCCTTTAATTGCTTTTTGTGAAATGCCAAAAACACACTTACGGGGATTCAATCACATATTATATTTCGTATGCGCTCAAATATTTGTCAAAGATTTGTAACATGATCCTTACGATGGATAGACTTCGCTAGGACGTCATCAACATAATTTTCTAGAATATTGTGCATGTAGTCATGAAATATAAGTCATTACACGCTGGTAAGTAGCTCCTGCATTCTTAAGTCCGAACAGCATGACTGCCCAACAAAATGTACCCCAAGGTGTTATAAAGGTTGTTTTATACTAATCGAGAGGACTTACAAGGATTTGATTATATCTCAAAAATCCATCCATGAAAGATAGCAACTCATGTCTAGCTATGGAATCAACAATCATATTGATATTAGGGAGCGGAAAATCATCTTTGAAAGATGTCGAATTTAAGTCTCAAAAATATGTGTACATTCTTATATGACCATTGGGTTTAGCGACAGAAACAATATTCGAGATCCACGGAGAGTAATCAATAGGTCAGATAAAACCAGCTTGTAAAAGTTTTTCTATTTCAGTTTTAACAAGAAAAGCAATCTTAGGATTCATCTTACGAATCTTTTATTTGAATGGCTTAACATCTGGTTTTAACACAATATTATGCGTTACAATCTGAGGATCTATACTAGGCATGTTTGAATAATTCCAAGCAAATAATTCTGAGAACTCATTCAACAGTTTAGTCATTTCTTCTTTTTCTTCCACATTTAAACAATCACAAATAGGGATAACTTTTTCAGGGCTATCCTTATCCATAACGACGTCGACAGTCTTACTGTTAAGGAGAGTACTATGGTCTAGAGGATTGTAGGATTGTAATTGTTCTTCAAGTTCTTCATTATGCTCTACTGTAGCAGTTATTGTGCTAGTAGTCTTTCCAAAATATGCATCATGGTTTAAACAATAAGGTAGGCCACATTTACGGTGATAACAAGGAATACCATCATAAGCACCCAAGAATTCCATTATCTCTTCATCCACCGTAAACATATCTAATGGAAGTGATCCTAGAGGACAATTGATGTCAATCATCTCAGGAAATATCAAACTAAGTGTCAATATTGTATTCACATTTAGAGTAGGGTGTTTGTGGGCTTTGGACTCCCTAAAAGGATTATATCCAATGCCATTTGAGAAATATCATGTAGCAGATTCTATAGGGACTTTGATTCCTTTTTGATTTATGCCACAGTTGTTACCTACATAGTCACAATTTTTGTAAAGGCTTTAGAATCCTCTGCCATAAAGAGAGACCGTTTCTTTAGAGTAAGGTGGAGCTTCATAAGTTTCATAATCAGTAGTATAACTAAGATTATAATCCTTATTTGTCATCAAAGAAGTCTTATGTTAATCATTCGAAGTGTGTGATGTGATTGATGCAATATTTGATGTCTCAGGGATGGGGTTTTTAAGTTTATACTCTCCTATGGAAGAAGATGCAAAATCTAGTGAACCCCATTCATCAACAACAAATGCATTCGATTGCTTGGACTCTTGCATAACATTTTTAGAGGCAAGAGGAGATAATAAATCAACTTTCAGATTTTTCAAACTCTTAGGACAAATAACATGCTTATGCACTTCTATTTGCAAACAATTTTTAGGTTCAGGATCCAAGTGGATAGTATGTAGTTTACCTTTAAATATAAACTTAATCGAAAGGTGTAAAGTAGAAGGAACTGCTCCTAATGCATGTATCCAAGGTCTACCAAGAATCGTGTTATAAGATAGGGAACAAGGAATTACATGAATCAACATAGGTACCATCATAGGTCCCACTTGTATAGGTACAATTATAGTGCCCATGGATTGTCATCCAACATTATCAAAGCCACGAATACTTAATGATTCCAGTTTGATGGCAGATATATCAATTTTAACCTTATGCAATAAATCAATACCACAAACATTAAGGGCTGATCCATTATAAATCATAACCCTTTTAACCAGTGTTTTGTTAATTGTAATAAAGATAACCAAAGGATCATACTGATTCTAAACATCGAGAGATGGTAATTCATGTTGTTGAAACAGAATATTTGTTTTTGTTGCATTCATACAATCTAGTAAAGTGGCAATATCATTTGGTTTAACAACAAGAGGAACAATCACCTTTTGTAAAGCTTCTTATAGATTTCCATGGTAAGTAGGTGAAGTTTGTATAAGTTCCCAAAGAGATATCTTTGTAGGAGTAGCGTGATGCTGCTCTACAAGATCATAGGCGTTACCACCTTTATATGTTAAACGAGGTGCTTGAGGAAGCATAGGTTGAGAAGCTAGTAAAGATATCAGAACACTCATTTATTGTGTACTTTGTTTGTTATTTCGAGTATTATATGCATGAGAAACCACATTATGATTGGTTTGTTGTGAGTTTTGATTCGCTATTTGTTTTGCATAATCATAAATGTGATCAAGAGATCGAGGAGGAGATGAAAGACCTTTAACAACAAGCATAGGTTTAGAAGATGGTTGAAACACATTTGTACATAGAGTGACCACAATTTTTGGTTTTTCAATCTCTTCCTTAGAATTAGGCACATAAATTGCATTTACAAATCTTTGAAATAATGATGGCTTAGAGGCCATAGTGGAATGTTCAATCGAGATAAAGTCCTCAAGGGCTTCATCTAACATATCAAAGTTATCATGACTAAACGACTCATTATAAGCATGAAAATATTGCAAAAAATAATCTGACATTTTAACATGCTCTATCTAAACCAAGATTTAAATGTACAATGATGGCCTTTGCAAATGAAATACAATATCCAACAATAAATGATAATTTCTAACTCTTTTAGTGAAACGATAAAGAATGTAATCCACAATGTAACATATGAAATTTCACTACAGAGGTTTTCCAATCCAATTATGCTCTAGAATAGAAAATTATTTCAGATCTAAAGTTTAAAAGGATGCAAATTCTTTAAAGCTCGGGTTCAACAAAATGTTTAGGGGAAAATTGGATAGTTTGTTTAAACTGGGTTAACTACTACCATTTCTCCACTAAGCATTGGGAGGACAAGGACAAAGCTTATGAACAAGCTTCTAATCACTTGGTCTGTCCCTTACACTTGTGTGGTTATGAAACCTAAGACCCTAACTAAGATTTTATCAAGTGTTTTCCTTTCAACCAAGTAAAACCCTAATTATGCCTTAAATCAGAAATATTCAGAAACTAATTGAACAACTAGAAAAACTGATCACATAAGTGTAGAGAGAAGGTTTCAAAGATAGTGCACCTAGATTTTGAGGACCACTTGGACTAGGGCGCCTGCTCCTGTGTCTTGAAAGTTTCTGAACAGGAAAATCATCTGCACAGGGTGTATGAGACTTCTAAATGGCTTCTAGATCTCAGAAATAACCCTTGGTTGGACTAGGGTGCCCACTCCTCAGTCCCACAAGTATCAAAATCTGAATATCCAAAAGTTTGTCATGACTGTATCTGTAATATCTTCCTTTTTGTAGCTTCTTTCTACCGGAACCTGCAAAACATGATCTGCACCTACAAAAGAAGGAAAGGATGTTGCGGCTATATAAGAGCTTGCCTCAGTCAAGCCCCGTCTTTGGTATTTCTACCTCAACAATAGCTAGAGATAAAGATTTATAGAAGTGTGTGCAAACCTAACAATGTGTATGTAGAAATATCAAACCCTAGATGTCTCAATCAAGGGAAGATCAACAACTTGCTTTGCATCAATAAACACATACAACTTCACCTCAAGGAGATGAAAGAAATGAAGACTTACAAGAACAAGAAGGTGAATCAGCAATGTCCGCAGAGGATCTCCAAGCTCACTATTGGAGGGTTCAACCCTTCTCTCGATCATGCAAAGACTATACAAACCCTAGGAAAAGCAAGATAGACTCAAGATCTTGATTCCTAATCTCCATCCATTGTCTCCATGATAGAAAATACAAAAAACTTCCAAGAGCTTCAACAAGTCACTTATCTTCAATAGCAATTGTAGGAGAGTTTTGGTATAAAGCTTGCATAAGAATTGTGTGTGATAAAATGATTTGCAAATGTCTTTTTATATCTACCTTTAGGGAATTCAAATTTTGAAATAACGTCTCGATATCGCATGAAAACCAAGAATTTGAAAATGGAATCCCAAGGCACTCGGCAGGAGCCGACACCCCACCAAAATTCAAAATCTAGGGAAACATGGGAGGACTAGGGCTCGGATGCCCAAGTCCAAGCCCCCAGTTTCCACTCATATCTACATTTTGGGGGTCCTAGGGACCCAAATCTCAAATCCCCTTTCCGAGTTCAATCAACAAGTTACCTAAAAAAGTGAATAATTTGCTTCTAGACTTAGTCAATCAGGGTTTCGGGAAGGCCAGAAAAGAAAAGGTTGAGAGGTCACAAAAAGTGAGGAGCTAAACCAAGGGAAATTCATTAAATTCAAAATCAAAAAAGAGTTAGATGACTATCAGCAGTTAGAGAAAATAGCGGTTCCCCACATAAGCAACAAAAAGTTATATTTACACAAGGAGTTACAAAGCGAGTATCATGTGATAATAAATAAAACTCTCATAAGAACCACTCAAATTTTGCAATCAACATGATCGACTACCTCTCCAAGAGGTTTGCAAGTTCCAAAATCTGATACAAGGATCCTACCAAGTAAGTATCTCTAACCCTTTATCTCTCTCGTGATGTGCTTCCCCTGTGATGTGTTATGTGTTGTTTAGGCCTCCTAGGATGACCTCAGATTCTCTCGTAAGGTCTGAGAAACTAGGAGACCGCCTCTGTTGTGACCTTCTTCTATATTTCCTCTCTCTGATTTCATCATTGTGTGTTGTGTCTTGTGAACATAGCATTGTGGTTGGTGACACTGGGAGCACCCTCCTATGTGACTATTCCTAAGACACTTGTTTCTCCTCTCTTGTTTATTGTTTCCCTTCCTCTAGTGTTTCTATCTAGTGGGTGGATGACGAAAAGCATTTATACTAATATGGACCTAGTGTCCCTTTCGAGAGCAATCAAAAAATGGAATTAGTTCCTAATATGATGATGGGGTTGTATATTTTATCCGACGCTTGGCTAGTGGAAGCACTCGTGCTTTCCGCATAGTGATTATGATGTTTTTATCTCATTTACAAACCTTAACAATACTACCGCTCTGTGCAGCTTTGTTTGTCTTTGAATCTAGCCTTGGTGGTACTTGATTTGGAGATCTTCATGATATAGCCCCACGGTTATCCTCTAACTCTGGATTCGTTGTATAACCTTGGCTCTTTGTGTGGTTAGTCATATGCATTGATGTTGTTGTTTATCATGATTTTATAGACACTAACATGTTTCTTGCAGGGATGTGTTTTTGGGAGCATTTGGCTATCATGAAGTACATGTCACCTCCGGGGGGCATGGACTTTGCAAAAGTCTATGTTCCCTTGTGTGTTTTCTTCCTACATTAATGTGCTTGATATCGATACCTGATATCAACAACCCTAAGGTGGGGCATATATAAGGTAAGTTGTCTATTGTAGATGTTGGCAATGTGCTTGTCCTCAGATGTAGCTTAAAGACCAACATGATGAGTGCTTCCTACATCTTGAGTTTGTTTGAAATCAATCAATCAATCATGTAAGCCATCTGCGGAGGCAGGATATCACGTATATCCTTTTTATCTTAAGCCCTCTACAAAGGCAGGGATGGTGTATTTCTTAGAGTAGATTGCACCATCCTGTCATTTTCAAAAGTCCTCTGCAGAGGCGAGGAGTAGTTCTGTGACTAACTCAACCCTTAAGCGTGTTTTTAGATATTTTTGTGGTGAATCCCAATCGTCGGTGTGTGCCTATAATGTGTTTGAGATGGTGTTGAACCTAGAAATAGGAACACTCCATTGCTTGTTTGCCGTGTTTTCTCTGTGTCTTCAAGTGTGTGTGTTTGGCATGCTTGCTTTGTTTAGCCTGTCTATTGCCCCATATGAAGTATAAAGACTAGCATGATGAGTGCTTCCTACATTTTGGGAGGTTTTGTGTGTCTTGCATGTGTTGCGCCCCATATATGCAGTCTAAACACCAATGCGATGAGTGCTTCTTGCATTATGGGAGGTTTGTTTACTTTCCAGTACTTGCATCTACATTTCATATATATGAGAAAAAGAAAAAGAAAAAAGATTCATGCTTATCTTTTATGCATTAATGTGTCTTCTATGCATTTGTTGTCTTCCCCATGTTCTACATGACTGTAACTGTCTTCTTCGTGTTTTGTGTGCATCTTACTATTTTCTATGCGATTGGTGTGTCTTCTCCATGTTTGGCATGTATGATGTGTTTGTGACCATAATTTAATGCATGTATTGGCCTTGTGTTTATACATACATTAAAGTGGGGGCTAAATGTAATATCAAAAAATATCCCCTTGGGGGCTTTTCCCTCTTTAGGTTTAGCTCCTGGGTCTTTAGTGTACATTTAGGACATTTTAAATCATATTTCAACACCCCAATGAGAAAACCCTTAAGTGTCTTGACAAATAGGAGCTAGGGGGACCACTTAAGATAACCCCTGCCTAAAATAGGGGAGGAGGACTTGGGTGCCCGCACCCTAGTCCTACCCTATTTTGGGGCAGTCCCAATTTTTGGGTGTCAGCTTGTGACCGTTATTTGGGTCCTATGTCGACACAGTAAGTTTGAATTATAAAATTCTTGGTGGGAGCATTTGTAGTTGCATATAAAAGCATGTTTAGGCATTCATTTGTAAACTAGATTATGTTCATGTGACGTTGGCATCCTAAAGGTAATTCAAGGCTTTCATTGTGTTGCAAGAGTAGATTTGTGTGGTCTATGTGTTTGTGTTTGCAGATTTGAGCATCCATTTCCTCATGGAATGAAGAGCATCTTCCTCCCATGAGATCTTCATTACAAGGTGACATTTATTATGTTTATGATCATTATTCATTTGGATTTTGCCTCTGCATCCCTAGGCATGCACTCTCAATCTAACAAAGGTGTTTGGAAGACTTAAGTGTCCTTTCAGGGCTTGACTAAGGCAAGCTCCTAAACACCACAACCCCCTCCCAACATTTTATGATTGCAAGTTATAGCTTGATGATGCAAACAAAGTGAAGTTGTAGGAGGGCATGTTGGAGTGTCAGAATTCTAGAACAGTAGGAAAAAGGACACCCTGGACTTAGGTGCCCGCTCATTAGTCATCAAAGTTTCATGACGAAAAAACCTTCGGTGTAGCAAGAACAAGTTGCAGATTTGGACAAAAAGCAAGGCATTGGACATGGGTGCCCACTCTTTTGTCCCTGACTTTTCCTCCTCGGAACCCTAAAAATAGGTGCATAGTTATTTGTAATTTTATAGCTTTATGTAGAGGCATTTCCCATTATTCATCTGTTTATTGCCGTATTTGCATAATTAGGGTTTTGATGGATAATTAAGCATAAGAGAAAGAAAATTGATAATCAAACACCCTAATCCCAGTTTCCCTACATTTGTAAGTGACCAAGGACCTGATAGTGCTCTGCCACTTGATCATAAGGTTCTTGAATGTAATAGGTGAAAGGAGGATTTAAACACTAAACTAAACAAATCCCAAATTTTACCTTAAATATTTACCTTGAAAGCATTACATATTGGATTACTTTTGGAACAAATCTAAACAAGAACTAGAGCTGCGAATAGATATTACCTTTTTGAGCTATAGAAACTACAAAGCAAAACTTTTACACCCAATGTCTGGTCCTTCTATGCAAGAAATGACAAAAGATAACAAACTGCATGTGAAGAGAACCTTAGACCGAAAGGACAATGTCCCTATGCTGAGGTGCCTCCCCCAAAAACCTTACAAGGATCGGGAGGTCATTGTCAACAACAAAATATTCCACCACCACAAATGAGATTGGATCCTTGTGCTTCATCTTCTACATTGCACAAACTAATGAAAGAGGAAAGCCCTATCTTACAAGAGATAAGTGGTAAAAGAAAACAAAATACACAAGCAAGAGAAAGAAGAAGAAGAAGACAATCTTATGCTATAAACCTTGCCTCTCAACAAGAAAATATTGATCCTAACATTGAACCAAACAAACATGATCCTAACAATGAACAACATGATGAGAAAGACATGAATTGGGCTATGGTACCTTATGTCCCACTTTCATCTAGCATTAGGATGTGGGAGGATGACAGTGATTTACTTGATGATGAGACTTAGCACAAAGATCCCACCAGGCCAGTATCTCTAACCCTTTATCTCTTTCATGATGTGCTTCCCCCGTGATGTGTTGTGTTGTTTAGGTCTCCTGGGATGACCTCAGATTCTATCGTAAGGTCCAGGATACCAGGAGACCGCCTTTGTTGTGACCTTCTATTTGTATCATCATTCTTCTATATTGCCTCTCTTTGATTTCATTGTTGTGTGTTGTGTTTTATGGACATCGCGTTGCAATTGATGACTTTAGGGCACCCTCCTACGTGACTCTCCCTAAGACACTTTTTTCTCCTCTCTTATTTATTGTTTCCCTTCCTCTAGTGTTTCTATCTAGTGGGCAGATGACGAAAAATATTTATACTGATGTAGACCTAGTGTCCCTTTCGAGAGCAATAAAAAAATGGACTTAGTTCCTAATATGTCAATGGGGTTGTATATTTTATCTGACACTTGGCTAGTGGAAGCACTCATGCTTTCCATGTAGTGATTATGATGATGTTTTTATCTCATTTACAAACCTTAACAATACTGTTGCTCTGTGCACCTTTGTTTGTCTTTGAATCTAGCCTTGGTGGTACTCGATTTGGAGATCTTCGTGATATAGCCCCACAGTTATCCTCGAACTCTAAATTTATTGTATAACCTTGGCTCTTTGTGTGGTTAATCATATGCATTGATGTTGTTGTTTATCATGATTTTATAGACACTAACATGTTTCTTGCAAGGATGTGTTTGTAGGAGCATTTGGCGATCATGAAGTACATGTCACCTCCTAAGGGCATGGGCTTTGCGAGAGCTTGTGTTCCCTTGTGTGTTTTCTTCCTACCTTAACGTGCTTGATATCGATACCTGATATCAACCACATTAAGGTGGGGGAATATATAAGGTAAGTTGTCTGTTGTAGATGTTATCTATGTGCTTGTCCTCAGATGCGGTTTAAAGACCATCACGATGAGTGCTTCCTACATCCTGAGTTTGTTTGCAATCAATCAATCAATCATGTAAGCCCTCCACGGAGGTGGGATATCACTCTTATCCCTTTTATCTTAAGCCCTCTATGGAGGTGGGGATGGTGTATTTCTTAGAGTAGATTGCATCATCCTGTCATTTTCAAAAGTCTTTTGCAGAGGAGAGGAGCGGTTTTGTGACTAACTCAACCCTTAAGCATGTTTTCAGTGATTGGTGTGGCGAAGACCAATCATCAGTATGTACCTGTAATGTGCCTAAGATGGTGTTGAACCTAGAAATAGGAACACTCCATCGCTTGTCTATCGTGTTTTCTCCATGTCTTCAAGTGTGTGTGTTTGGCATGCTTGCTTTGTTTGGAGTGTTTGTTGCCCCATATGCAGTCTAAAGACTAGCATGATGAGTGCTTCCTATATTTTGGGAGATTTTGCGTGTCTTGCCTGTGTGTTGCCCCATATATATAGTCTAAAGAATGGCGCGATGAGTGCTTCCTACATTATGGGAGGTTTGTTTACTTTCCAGTACTTGCATCTGCATTTCATATATATGAAAAAAAAAAAAGAATCATGCCTCTCTTCAATGCATTAATGTGTCTTCTATGCATTTTTTGTCTTCTCCATGTTCTGCGTGACTATAACTATCTTCTCCATGTTTTGCGTTCCTGTTACTGTTTTCTATGTGATTGGTGTGTCTTCTCCATGCTTGGTGTGTTTGTTGTGTTTGCGACTATACTTTAATGCATGTATTGGCTTCGTGTTTATACATACATTAAAGTGGGGGCTAAATGTAACATCATAAAATGTCCCCTTGGGGGATTTTCCCTCTTTAGGTTTAGCTCCTGGGTCTTTAGTGTGTATTTAGGACATTTTACATCATATTTCAACACCCCGTTCAGAAAACCCCTAAGTGTCTTGACAAATAGGACCTAGGGGGACAACTTGAGATAACCCTTACCCAAAATAGGGGGGAGGACTTAGGTACCCACACCCTAGTCCTACCCTATTTTGGGGCATTCCCAATTTTTGGATGTCAGCTTGTGACCGTTATTTGGGTCCTATGCCAACATGGTAAGTTTGAATTACAAAATTCTTGGTGGGAGTGTTTGTAGTTGCATATAAAAGCATGTTTAGGCATTCATTTGTAAACTATATTATGTTCATGTGACTTTGGCATCCTAAAGGTGATTCAAGGCTTTCATTGTGTTACAAGAACATATTTGATTGGTCTATGTGTTTGTGTTTGCAGATTTGAGTATCCATTTCCTCATGGAATGAAGAGACTCTTCCTCTCATGAGATCTTCACTACAAGGTGACATTTATTGTGTTTGTGACCATTTATTCATTTGGAATTTACCTCTGCCTCACAAGGGCATGGACTCTCTATTTGACAAAGGTGTTTGGAAGACTTAAGTGTCCTTCCGGGGCTTGACTAAGGCAAGCTCCTGAACACCACAACCCCCTCCCAAAGTTTCATGATTACAAGTTACATGTCGATGATGCAGACAAAGTGAAGTTGCAGGATGACATATTGGAGTGTCAAAATTGTAGATCAATAAATGAAATAGCTACTTAGACTTGGGCACCCTCTCATTAGTCTTCAAAGTTTCTTGACGAAAAAACCTTCAATGCAGCAGGAACAGGTTGCAAATCTTGTCCGCAGATCCCAACAAAAAGCAGGGCACTGGACTTGGGCAGGCGCTCTTTTGTCCCTGACTTTTCCACCTCAGAACCCCAAAAATAGGTGCATGGTCATTTGTAATTTTATAGCTTTCTATAGAGGCATTTCCCATTATTCATCTGTTTACTTCCATATTTGCATAATTAGGGTTTTGATGGACAATTGAGCATAAGACAAGGAAAATTGATAATCAAATACCGTAAACCAAGTTTCCCTACATTTGTAAGTGAGAAAGGAAATGATAGTGCTTTTCCACTCAATCTGAGGGTCCTTGAATGTAACAGGTGAAAGGAGGATTTAAACACTAAACTAAACAATCCAATTTTTACCTTAAACCTAGGACTTGGAAAACATCGATTTTCACTAGATTTGGCCTTACCGACTCTCAAATTTTACACCATAGGCATGTTGTGAAGGGTATTTTTGCATTAATTGACTAATATTAGGTTAATTATTTGCTGCCCCTCCTAAAAAGCTTCACAACACGCTTTTATCGGGCTCTTGTATTGAAAATTTGGTGAAAATTTGCTTATTTTTGCTATTTTCGCCCTAGGGTTTGGCCTAGTTTGCACTCCACGTGTGTTGTGACAAATTTTATGGATTGAGATGACTGATATCATTGTTATTATTATCTGCACCTCCTAAACTTCATTACAACACCCCTTTTGCTAGGTATTGGAGTTGAAAACCCATAAAAATAGCCTATTTTTGCTATATTTTCACTAGGGTTTAACCTTAAGTGCCACTAAATGTGTCTTGTGATGGATATTTTGACATTATGTGACTGTTATTACTGATATAATTTGTTTTCTATCATCATTTTCCTCACAACACCATTTTTCATGCACCTTTGTATTGAGATTTGGTAAAAAAATTGCATATTTTGACATATTTTCACTATATTTTGACTTATCGTCATCTTAGATTTGCATCAAGAGTGTGTTGTGAAGGATCTTATTACTATTTTGGATTTATATTAGACATAAATTTCTACCCTTGATCAAAATCCTTACAACACCTTCTGTTTCATTCATTTGTATTGAAAAAGTACAAAAATCAAGCATTTTTGCATATATTTTGCATTCATGGATTCTCCTAAGGGTACATCTTTAGAAGAATTATATGAGTACATTGTGAACTATAATAAATTTTGCAAATTCATTGACAAATATCCTCAAGTCTTGCATCAAATCGCATACATCTATGGCATTGACATGACCAATAGTACTACATGTGATATTCTTCAATCAATGGCCTATTTTGATAACTTTCTTGAGACTGTGGATGTTTTTCATTCAATCATGGAGAATCTCAAAAGTTTTATAGCTAACAAAAATCATGGGGAAAGTAGTGGTGACATCTTTACTCTCTCTCTCCCCTTGTTTCATGATGATATAATGCAAGTCCTTTCCGAGACCTATGAGAATGAGATAGCAATGGATGATCTATCAAACAAAGAGACTTGTCCCAACATAACCCCAATTGGTGAGGATATATTGGCACAAGAAAAAGATATCATTGATACATTTCTCTAGACTACTCTTTCATCCCTTCCCGCTCTCCGTAATCAGGGTGAAGCTTTGGATGACGCAGATTCTCTTTGTGACCATTTGCTTGAATCTAATGATAATTTGCCACCTGATGTTCAAGAACTTCTCAATTACATTCTAAACAAGGAAACAAATCATCAACAATCACATACTTTGGAAAGCAATGAAATCCTACATGCTGTGGAAGAACAAGTTATCCCTCTAACTCAAGCCATTCCAACACCCTATATAGGGACTGGAATGGGTATCTTTTGGATGCCTCCACAAGCTCATTTAAATGGCATTTCAAATACTCCTAAGCTGACACACACAATGACAACATCCCCTCTCAACCATCATTAAGAGAAAACTTTCATACACGGTTACCCTCGCAAACTCATGAACATATGGAAGACAGAAGAAGTGATAACGCCTTAACCATTAAGATAAAGATCAAGATTCGTGATACCCACTAGCCCAGCAGGGCCCTACAGGTAAGTATCTCTAACCCTTTATCTCCCTCGTGATGTACTTCCCCCGTGATGTGTTATGTTTTATTTAGGCCTCCTGGGATGATCTCGGATTCTCCTGTAAGGTCCGAGATACTAGGAGACCGCCTCTGTTGTGACTTTCTTCCATTTGTATCATCATTCTTATACATTGCCTCTCTAATTTCATTGTTGTGTGTTGTGTCTTATGGACATAACATTGGGGTTGGCGACACTGGGGGCACCCTCCTACGTGACTGTCCCTAAAACACTTGTTTCTCCTCTCTTCTTTATTGTTTCCCTTCCTCTAGTGTTTCTATCTAGCAGGTGAATGACAGAAAACATTTATACTGATGCAAACCTAGTGTCCCTTTTGAGAGCAATCAAAAAATGGACTTAGTTCCTAGTATGACGATAGGGTTATACATTTTATCTGACGCTTGGCTAGTAGAAGCACTCTGTACTTTCTACATAGTGATTTTGATGGTATGCTATCTCATTTACAAACCTTAACAATATTGTTGCTCTGTGCACCTTTGTTTTTCTTTGAATCTAGCCTTGGTGGTCCTCAATTCAGAGAGCTTCGTGATGTATCCCCATGGTTATCCTCAACCTTCGAATTCGTAATATAACCTTGACTCTTTGTGTGGTTTATCATATGCATTGATGTTGTTGTTTATCATGATTTTGTAGACACTAACATGTTTCTTGCAGGGATGTGTTTGTGGGAACATTTGGTGATCGTGAAGTACATGTCACCTCCAGGGGGCATGGGCTTTGTGAGAGCTTTTGTTCACTTGTGTGTTTTCTTCCTACCTTAACGTGTTTGATATTGATACCTAATATCAACCACCTTAAGGTGGGGGTATATAAGGTAATCTGTCTATTGTAGATGTTAGCTATGTGCTTGTCCTCAGATGCAGTTTAAAGACCAACATGACGAGTGCTTCCTGCATCCTGAGTTTGTTTGCAATCAATCAATCAGTCATTTAAACCCTCTACGAAACTGGGATATCGAGCATATCCTTTTTCTTAAGCCCTCTATGGAGGAAACAATGGTGTATTTCTCAGAGCAGATTGCATCATCCTGTCATTTTCAAAAGTCCTCTGCAAAGACGAGGAGAGGTTATGTGACTAACTCAACCCTTAAGCATGTTTTTGGCAAATCCCAATCATCGGTGTGTGCCTGTAATGTGCCTAAGATGGTGTTGAGCCTAGAAATAGGAATACTCCATCGCTTGTCTATTGTGTTTTCTCTGTGTCTTCAAGTGTGTGTGTTTGGTGTGCTTGCTTTGTTTGGTGTGTTTGTTGCCCCATATGCAATCTAAAGACTAGCGTGATGAGTGCTTCCTACATTTTGGGAGGTTTTGTGTGTCTTGAGTATGTGTTACCCCATATATGTAGTCTAAAGACCAGCGCAATGAGTGCTTCCTGCATTATGGGATGTTTGATTACTTTCCAGTACTTGCATCTACATTTCATATACGTAAGAAAAAGAAAAGAAAAGAAATCATGCCTATATTCTATGCATTAATGTGTCTTCTATGCATTTGTTGTCTTCTCTGTGTCCTGCGTGACTGTAACTGTCTTCTCCATGTTTTTCGTGCCTGTTACTATCTTCTATGTGATTGGCATGTCTTCTCTATGCTTGATGTGTTTGATGTGTTTGCGACCGTACTTTAATGCATGTATTGGCCTCGTGTTTATACATACATTAAAGTGGGGGCTAAATGTAACGTCAAAAAATGTGCCCTTGGGGGCTTTTCCCTCTTTAGGTTTAGCTCCCGGGTCTTATGTGTGTATTTAGGACATTTTACATCATATTTCAACATCCCGATGAGAAAACCCCTAAGTGTCTTGATAAATAGGACCTAGGGGGACTACTTGAGACAACCCCTGCCCTAAATAGGGGGGAGGACTTGGGGGCCCATGCCCTAGTCCTGCCCTATTTTGGGGCAGTCCTAATTTTTGGGTGTTGGCTTGTGACTGTTATTTGAGTCCTATGCTGACACGATAAGTTTGAATTATGAAAAATCTTGGCAGGAGTGTTTGTAGTTGCATATAAAAGCATGTTTAGGCATTCATTTTTAAAATAGATTATGTTCATGTGACTTTGGCATCCTAACGATGATTCAATTCTTTCATTGTGTTGCAAGAGTAGATTTGTATGGTCTATATGTTTGTGTTTGCAGATTTGAGCATCCATTTCCTCATGGAATGAAGACCATCTTCCTCCCATGAGATCTTCACTACAAGGTGACATTTATTGTGTTTGTGATCATTATTCATTTGGTTTCTACCTCTGCCTCCCTAGGCACGCACTCTCTATTTGACAAAGGTGTTTGCAAGACTTAAGTGTCCTTCTGGGGCTTGACTGAGGCAAGCTCCTAAACACCACAACCCCCTCCCAAAGTTTTATGATTGCAAGTTAAAGGTTGATGATGCAAACAAAGTGAAGTTGTAGAAGGGCATGTTGGAGTGTCAAAATTGTAGAACAACAAGAAAAAGGACACCCTGGACTTGGGCACCAGCTCATTAGTCCTCAAAATTTCATGACAGAAAAACCTTCGGTGCAGCAGGAACAGGTTATAGATCTTATTTGTAGATCCTGACAAAAAGCAAGGCATTGGACTTGGGTGCCTTCTCTTTTGTCCTCGACTTTTCCACCTCGGAACCCTGAAAATAGGTGCACAGTCATTTGTAATTTTATAGCTTTATGTAGAGGCATCTCCTGTTATTCATCTGTTTATTGCCGTATTTGCATAATTAGGGTTTTGATGGATAATTAAGCATAAGAGAAAGAAAATTGATAATCAAATACCCTAATCCAAGTTTCCTACATTTGTAAGTGACCAAGGACCTGATAGTGCTCTACCAATTGATCCTAAGGTCCTTGAATGTAACGGGTGAAAGGACGATTTAAACACTAAACTAAACAAATCCAATTTCCACCTAAACATTTTGGTGAACCTGATGTGAAATTTTTCTAGTTGTTTTACTTCAGATTTGGTTTGATTTGATTCATTCATATAGTCATTCATCTTATTGCATTGAGAAAAATTCAAAAAATTTGAAAATTTTGAAAATTTTGAAAAAATTGCATTTTAGGGTTACTAATTTGCATCAATTCATTACAACACCCCTTTTTCTAGGTTTTGGAGTTGAAAAACTGTTAAAAATAGCCTATTTTTTGCTATATTTCACTACGGTTTGACCTTATGTGGCACTAAAAGTGTGTTGTGATGGATATTGTGAAATTAAGTGGCTATTGTTACTGATATAATTTTATTTCCATCATCATTTTCCTCACAACACCCTTTGTCATGCTGCTTTGTATTTAGATTTGGTTAAAAAATTGCATATTTTGATATATTTTCACTCTATTTTGACTTATCGTCATCTTAGATTCATGTAAAGAGTGTGTTGTGAATGATCTTATTGCTGTATTGGACTAATATTAGACATTTAATTTTCTACCCCTGATCACAATCCTTACAACACCTTTTGTTTCATTCATTTGCATTGAAAAAGTACAAAAAATCAAGCATTTTAGGCCATTTTTGCATATAGTTTTGCACTTGTCTTTTGCACCAATTTTGAAAATATTTCAAAATCTGATTTTGCATTGATTAGAGCATATAAACATGGCCTCTCAGTGTTCTTTGGAATCCTTACATGAATACATTTCAAAATTTGAATAGCTTTACAAATTCATTAGTACACATCCTTATGTCATTCCCTACATACAAGCCATGTATCACAAAGATATATTGGTGTCATCTCCCTTCGAGATCCTTGATTATGTATCTAATCTTAACAACTTCATATCTCTCATCAATACATACCCTTGGGTAGTAGAAGAACTAATAAAACACACTTTGAATGAAGAGCATGACACCTCTCATAATGGTTTGGAATTAATAGCTCAAACATATGGCAATGATATTGACAATGACTATGAGAGTGATAATGAATTCACAAGCTACCCTACTGATCCTACAACTGAACATTTAGATAACTCAAATGAAAAGACTAGGGTTAGCTCTAGTAATTTGAACAACCCTCCTAACGAAAATGTAGCATTAAGGGATGACATTCTAACAACGCAAAATTGTTTTGATTATATTGACCTATTTGGTGTGATTGAGGTGGTTAAGGAACAGTCTCATAAGCCACCAAATCCACTAAGAGATGATATTAATGTTGAGGTTCATCCTTCATTATCCCTTCAGGGATTGGGAAGTGATCAAAATACATTAGATAGACAAATGGAACAACTTGCACCTCTTTCTAGCATTCAAATTTGGGAGGATGATGACCTCCTTGATGATGGCCTCTAGCGCGAAAACCCTACAGGTATGTATCTCTAACCCTTTATCTCTCTTGTGATGTGCTTCCCCCGTGATGTGTTATGTGTTTTTTAGGCCTCCTGGGATGACCTCAGATTCTCCCGTAAGGTCCGGGATACCAGGAGAGCACCTCTGTTGTGACCTTCTATTTGTATCATCATTCTTCTATATTGTCTCTCTGATTTTATCGTTGTGTGTTGTGTCTTGCGGACATAACATTGCAGTTGGTGACACTAGGGGCACCCTCCTACATGACTGTCCCTAAGACACTTGTTTATCCTCTCTTATTTATTGTTTCCCTTCCTCTAGTGTTTCCATCTAGCGGGCGAATGATGAAAAAACATTTATACTGATGCGGACCTAGTGTCCCTTTCGAGAGCAATCAAAAAATGGACTTATTTCCTAATATGACGATGGGGTTGTATATTTTATCTGACGCTTGGCTAGTGGAAGCACTTGTGCTTTCCACATAGTGATTATGATGATGTTTTTATCTCATTTACAAACCTTAACAATATTGTTGCTCTGTGCACCTTTGTTTGTCTTTGAATCTAGTCTTGGTGGTACTTGATTCAGAGAGCTCATCATATAGCCCCACAGTTATCCTCAAACTCCAAATTCATTATATAACCTTAGCTCTTTCTATGTTTAATCATATGCATTGATGTTGTTGTTTATCATGATGTTGTAGACACTAGCATGTTTCTTGCAGGGATGTGTTTGTGGGAACATTTGGCAATCATGAAGTACATGTCACCTCTGGGGGGCATGGGCTTTGCGAGAGCTTGTGTTCCCTTGTGTGTTTTCTTCCTACCTTAACATGCTTGATATCGATACCTAATATCAACCACCTTAAGGTGGGGGCATATATAAGATAAGTTGTCTGTTGTAGATGTTAGCTATGTGTTTGTCCTTGGGTGTAGTTTAAAGACTAGCGCAATGAGTGCTTCCTACATCCTAAGTTTGTTTGCAATCATTCAATCAATCAATCAATCATGTAAGCCCTCTGCGGAGGTAGGATATCAAGCATATCCTTTTTCTTAAGCCCTCTACAGTGGCGAGGATGGTGTATTTCTCGGAGCAGATTGCATCATCCTATCATTTTCAAAAGTCATCTACGGAGGCGGGGAGCAGTTTTGTGACTAACTCAACCCTTAAGCGTGTTTTCAGTGATTGTTGTGGAAAATACCAATCATTGGTGTGTTCCTGTAATGTGCCTGAGATGGTGTTGAGATTAGAAATAGGAACACTCCATCGCTTGTCTGCTATGTTTTCTCTATGTCTTCAAGTGTGTGTGTTTGGCGTGCTTGCCTTGTTTGGCGTGTTTGATGTCCCATATGCAGTCTAAAGACTAGCGCGATGAGTGCTTCCTACATTTTGGGAGGTTTTGCATGTCTTACGTGTGTGTTGTCCCATATATGCAGTCTAAAGACTAGTGCAATGAGTGCTTCCAGCATTATGGGAGGTATGTTTACTTTCCAGTACTTGCATCTGCATTTCATATATATGAGAAAAAGAAAAGAAAAGAATCATTTCTATCTTCTATGCATTAATGTGTCTTCTATGCATTCACTATCTTCTCCATGTTCTGCATGACTGTAACTATCTTCTCTGTGTTTTGCGTGCATGTTACTATTTTCTAAGTGATTGGTGTGTCTTCTCTGTGCTTGGTGTGTTTGTTGTGTTTACAACCGTACTTTAAAGCATGTATTGGCCTCATGTTTATACATTAAAGTGGGGGCTAAATGTAACATCAAAAAATTTCCCCTTGGGGGCTTTTCCCTCTTTAGGTTTAGCTCCCGGGTCTTTAGTGTGCATTTAGGACATTTTACATCATATTTCAACACCCTGATAAGAAAACCCCTAATTGTCTTGACAAATAGGAGCTAGGGGGACCACTTAAGATAACCCCTGCCCAAAATAGGGGGGGAGGACTTGGGTGCCCACACCCTAGTCCTGCCCTATTTTGGGGTAGTCCCAATTTTTGGGTGTCAGCTTGTGACCGTTATTAGGGTCTTATGTCGACACGGTAAGTTTGAATTATGAAATTCTTAGCAAGAATTTTTGTAGTTGCATATAAAAGCATGTTTAGGAATTCATTTGAAAACTAGATTATGTTCATGTGACTTTGGCATCCTAAAGGTGATTCAAAGCTTTCATTGTGTTGCAAGAGTAGA
This sequence comes from Cunninghamia lanceolata, assembly GCA_027924645.1. NCBI lineage: Eukaryota > Viridiplantae > Streptophyta > Pinopsida > Cupressales > Cupressaceae > Cunninghamia > Cunninghamia lanceolata. Next base: position 992,895 of record BSBN01000814.1, read on the forward strand.
TTTGTGTGGTCTATGTGTTTGTGTTTGCAGATTTAAGCATCCATTTCCTCATGGAATGAAGACCATCTTCCTCCCATGAGATCTTCACTACAAGGTGACATTTATTATGTTTTTGATCATTACTCATTTGGTTTTTGCCTTTGCCTCCCTAGGCACGCACTCTCTATCTGACAAAGGTGTTAGGAAGACTTAAGTGTCCTAGGGCTTGACTGAGGTAAGCTCCTAAACACCACAAGCCCCTCCCAAAGTTTCATGATTGCAAGTTACATGTTGATGATGTAGACAAAGTGAAGTTATAGGAGGGCATGTTGGAGTGTCAGAATTGCAGATAAGTGAAAGAAACATCTACCTGGACATGGGCGCCCGGTCATTAGTCCTCGAAGTTTCATGACGGAAAAACCTTCAGTGCAAAAGAAGCAGGTTACAGATCTTGTCCGCAGATCCTGACAAAAAGTAGGGCACTGGACTTGGGCATCCGCTCTTTTGTCCCTGACATTTCTGCCTCAGAACCCCAAAAATAGGTGCACAGTCATTTGTAATTTTATAGCTTTCTGTAGAGGCATTTTTTGTTATTTGTTTGTTTATTACCGTATTTAAATAATTAGGGTTTTGATGGATAATTGAGCATAAGAGAAGGAAAACTCATAATCAAATACCCTAATCCAAGTTTCCCTACATTTGTAAGTGACCAAGGACTTGATAGTGCTCTACCACTCGATCCAAAGGTCCTTGAATGTAATGGGTGAAAGAAGGATTTAAACACTAAACTAAACAATCCAAATTGTCATCTTGTAAGCAGGGCACTAGACTTGGGTGCTCGCTCTTTTGTCCCTGACTTTTCCGCCTCAGAACCCTGAAAACAAGTGCATAATCATTTGTAATTTTACAGGTTTTTGTAGAGGCATTTTTTGTTATTCATCCATTTATTGCTGTATTTTCATAATTCAAACTTACCGTGTCGGCATAAGACCCAAATAACAAGAAATTGGATTTGTTTAGTTTAGTGTTTAAAAAATGTTTAGGTGAAAATTGGATAGTGCACTTTAGTTTAGGGCTGCATAAGAATTGTGTGTGATAAAATGATTTGCAAATGTCTTTTTATATCTAGCTTTAGGGAATTCAAATTTTGAAATAACGTCTCGATATCGCATGAAAACTGAGAATTTGAAAATGGAATCTCGAGGCACTCGACGGGCGCTAACACCCCGCCAAAATTCAAAATCCTATCTAAATTGGATAGTGCACTTTAGACAATTATCCTGTCCATATAGGTAATGCTTAATTTTCACTATGATGTAATTTTATTTAGTTTAGGGTCCTTATCCAACTCTTCTGTTGTCTTTCATTTAGTGGAGAAATGGTAGTACTTAACCCAGTTTAAACAAACTATCCAATTTTCCCCTATACATCACATAGCCGAGCCTTGATCACTCGTACCCTAAGGCCCTCGTGGATCACGAATGACTCCTAGAGATGCTTTACGATCATAACCCCTTGATCTCACCTCTCATCTCTATCATCTACTCATGTGCCTCCTGGTACATCCTCTGGTACCGGTCTCTCTTGGCCTGAACCCTGTCTCTATCAACTCTAGCCTACTGGACCTCCAGCAGTAAGAACCCACTGATAGTTGGCTCTCCTTCCGATGTAGGAACCACTACCGTCTGCTCTAGCTCTGCCTTGAGCTCAGCCTCAGCGTGCTCAGCTATCTGTCAAAACTCCTCTCTCTCATGCAGACTTCTCTAGCATGGCCTCTGTACTAGTCCTATATCTAACAATTAGCATAAATATCTCAGCATATGGCCCAGTGGATGATCATGGTGAATAATCTGCCTGCACTCGCTGCTCTGAGGCATCTGTTGGTACTATGTCTCCTATGACGCAACTCACAAAGTCTCTCCATGCATCAGTCCCAACTACAAAACAGAGGATGAGATAGATGTTAGACTCCCATATAAATACCACAAATAATAAACTATACAAATCATCAAATAATAAATCAAACCTAACCTGATCTCCATCTCACTAGGATGGATCTCAGATCACCGATGGTGTGATGAGCTCTGCTGTCTTATTTGTAGTTGGGGGCATAGACCTACTACACTCCCCCAGCTCTCTTTGACTAGGCCTTGCACCGTCTGTAGGAGTAGGACCATGAGCCTTTGACCACGGTCTCGACTCAGTCTCCTCATTAGTGTATGCCTCCTATTGGGTCTATCGTGATCTCGCTCTGAAGACGTACTGTGATGGGACCTCCTCAGACTCAACCTCATCCTCCTCCTCATCCTCCTTGAGACCGTAGTATCCTACAAAATCACTGACTTCATCCTCCACCCCTATGTCACTAGCGTGATTAGCCCAAGGTCAGGCATCCCCCGTAGGGTGCCCAGGTGGAAAGATAGGAGTAGGCCACGCTGTGTGCTACCAGGTCTGATATGATTGGGTACATCTAACATCATCTATTTCTGACACTAGCTCTGCATCCTCAGGACCCTCATCATCACTAAGTGGCACATCTGCTACCATCAGTTGTTAGATGGTATTTGCCTCGACTGCACTGTGCGCAGCCCGTGTGTAGCTCAGACAAACCGTGGGAACGTCATGTAGCTATCCAAACTGTCGTGCCACCCTGTCAAAGTAAAACCAAGATACAATATGATCGAGGCGACCGGCCATCAGTCAATCCCTCTGCATCCTTGCTAACTGCCTTTTCTAGCCAGGCCATCTAATGTAGCCATGATATGGTCTCCAAATAATGTCACCGAGCTGCAATCTATCAAATACTACTCTCTAGTATAACAGATTATCGTGCCTCCAACACCTGACCAGTGGATAGGCATAGACACGTGGATGGGTGAATACTACATCTATAGGATAACCCACTAGTCGTGTGCACTTGATGTACTCAAAGGCCCAGACCTTTAGTAATGTGCAGACCATCAAACTATGCATCTCATAATGGATATATCGCCCTAAGTCATGATAAAGGTGCACAAGCATACTGCACCTCCATGCATAGACAGTCTGATGCTCCTCCATCACTCTAATGGTGTGAACGAGCCCTCGTGAAGGTGAGTGCCTCAGCCATCTGGTGCGATGGCTAGTGCGACTATGACAATCATGATCCTCCGTAGCAAGGGAATGTCTCTACATCCCTGCTCTAGCAAATGAAGCTGAATATGTCCTCACTCTACTGACAAAATAGTGCGACCCAAGCAATATAGCTGACTCTCACAAGTATACCCCACTGAGTGATGTCCAACAACCCTCATTATCTCTCCTCAAATCAGTAGTCGAAGGATCCTAAATAAATCCTCCAGTGTGATGGTAATCTTGCCCGTCGGTAAGTGGAATGTGGATGTATCTGCATCCCACCTCTCCATTAGTGCCATGAGCATAGTGTAGTGGAATCTAATTGTAGGCATATCAAACACCCACCATAGGCCCATCATCTGTAAATGCTCTCTCTTTGTGATAGTCAAGGCGCTAGCGCGCTCTCGTAGAAGTGCCATTTTATCACACACAATTCTTATGAAAGCTTGATGCCAAAACTCTACTACAATTGCTATTGAAGATCAGTGACTTGTTGAAGCTCTTGGAAGTGTTTTTGTATTTCCTATCATGGAGACAATGGATGGAGATTAGGAATCAAGATCTTGAGTCTATCTTGCTCTTCCTAGGGTTTGTACACTCTTTGCATGATCAGGAGAAGGGTTGAAGCCTCCAACAAGAAGCTTGGAGATCCTCTGTGGACATTATTGATTCACCTTCCTATTCATGCAAGTCTTCATTTGTTTTATCTCCTTGAGGTGAAGTTGTATGTGTTTATTGATGCAAAGCAAGTTGTTGATCTTCCCTTGATTGAGACATCTAGGGTTTGATATTTCTGCATACACATTGTTAGGTTTGCACACACTTCTGTAAATCTTTATCTCTGGCTATTATTGAGGTAGAAATACCAAATACGGGGCTTGACTGAGGCAAGCTCCTATATAGCCGCAACATCCTTTCCTTCTTTTGTAGGCGTAGATCGTGTTTTGCAGGTTCCAGTGGAAAGAAGCTACAGAAAGGAAGATATTACAGATACAGTCACGACAGACTTTCAAATTTTTAGATTCCAACACTTGTGGGACTAAGATGTGGGCGCCCTAGACCAACCAGGGGTTATTTCTGGGATCTGGAAGCCATTTAGCAGTCTCAAACACCCTGTGCAAAAGATTTTCCAATTCAAAAACTTTCGAGACATAGGAGCGGGTGAACTAGTCCAAGTGGTCCTCAAAATCTGGGTGCACTGTCTCTGAAACCTTCTCTCTACACTTCTATGATTAGTTTTACCAGTTGTTTCATCAGTTTTTGAATATTTCTAATTTCAGGCATAACTAGGGTTTTACTTGGTTGAAAGGAAAACACTTGAGAAAACCTTAGTTAGGGTCTTAGGTTTCATAACCATGCGAGCATAAGGGATAGACAAAGTGATTAGAAGCTTGTTCATAATCTCAGTCCTTGTCCTCCCAATGCTTAGTGGAGAAATGGTAGTACTTAACCTAGTTTAAACAAACTATCCAATTTTCCCCTAAACATTTTGGTGAACCCGACATTTAGGTGAAAATGTTTAAGGTAAAATTGGGACTTGTTTAGTTTAGTGTTTAAACCCTCCTTTCACCTTTTACATTCAAGGACCTTAGGATCAAGTGGAAGAGCACTATCAGGTCCTTGGTCACTTACAAATATAGGGAAACTTGGATTAGGGTATTTGATTATCAAATTTCCTTCTCTTATGCTCAATTGTATATCACAACACTAATTATGCAAATACGTAAGTAAATAGATGAATAATGGGAAATGCCTCTGCAAAAAGCTGTAAAATTACAAAGGACTGTGCACCTATTTTTGGGGTTCTAAGGAAAAAAAGTCAAGGACAAAAGAGCGGGCGCCCAAGTCTAGTGCCCTACTTTTTGTCAGGATCTGCGGACAAGATCCTCAACCTGTTCCTACTACACCGAAGGGTTTTCCATCACGAAACTTTGAGGACTAATGAGTGGGTGCTCAAGTCCAGGTAGTTGTTTCTTTTATTGATCTGCAATTCTGACACTCCAATATGCCCTCCTATAACTTCACTTTGTCTATATCATCAACCTATATCCTACAATCATGAAACTTTGGGAGGGCGTTGTGGTGTTTAGGAGCTTGCCTCAGTCAAGCCCTGGAAGGACACTTAAGTCTTCCAAACAACTTTGTCAAATAGAGAGTGTGTACCCTTGTGAAGTAGAGGCAAAATCTAAAGGAATAAATGATCACAAACACAATAAATGTCACCTTGTAGTGAAGATCTCATGAGAGGAAGAATCTCTTCATTCCATGAGGAAATGGATGCTCAAATTTGCAAACACAAACACATAGACAACACAAATCTAATCTTGCAACACCATTAAAGCCTTGAATCACCTTTAGAACACAATAGCTTTCTAGTAATCATTTAGTTGAAATCTAATTTACAAATGAATGCCTAAACATGCTTTTATATGCAACTACAAACACTCCCACCAAGAATTTTGTAATTCAAACTTACCATGTTGGCATAGGTCCCAAATAATGGTCACAAGCCGACACCCAAAAATTGGGACTGCCCCAACATAGGGCAAGACTAGGGCATAGGCGCCCAAGTCCTCCCCCCTATTTTGGGTAGGGGTTATCTTAAGTGGTCCCCCTAGGTCCTATTTGTCAAGACACTTAGGGGTTTTCTTATCAGAGTGTTGAAATATGGTGTAAAATGTCCTAAATGTACACAAAAGACCTGAGAGCTAAACCTAAAGAGGGAAAGAACCCCAAGGGGATATTTTTTGATGTTACATTTAGCCCCCACTATAATGTATGTATAAATGAAAGGCCAATACATGCATTAAAGTACATTCACAAACACAGCAAACACACCAAGCATGGAGAAGACACACCAATCACATATAAGACAATAACAAACACGCAAAACATGGAAAAGAGAGTTACAGTCACACAGAACATGAAGAATACAATAAATGCATAGAAGACACATTATTCCATGGAAGACATGCATGATTTCTTTTCTTTTCTTTTTCTTATATATATGAAATGCAGATGCAAGTATTGGAAAGTAAACAAACCTCCCATAATGTAGGAAGCACTCATTGCATTGGTCTTTAGACTGCATATATGGAGCAACACACATGTAAGACATGCAAAACCTCCCAAAATGTAGGAAACACACATCACATTGGTCTTTAGACTGCATATGGGGCAACAAACATGCCAAACAAAGAAAGCATGCCAAACACACACACTTGAAGACACAAACAAAACATGGTAGACAACCGATGGAGTGTCCTTATTTCTAGGTTCAATACCATCTCAGGCACATTATAGGCACACACCGATGATTGTTCTTCACCATAACAATCATCGAAGACATGCTTAAAGGTTGAGTTAGTCACAGAACCACTCCCCGACTCCGCAGAGGACTTTTGAAAATGACAAGATGATGCAATCTGCTCTGAGAAATACACCATCCCTATCTCCACGGAGGGCTTAAGATAAAAAGGATATACATGATATCTGGCCTCTACAAAGGGCTTACATGATTGATTGATTGATTGTAAAGAATCTCAGGATGCAGGAAGCACTCATCGCGCTAGTCTTTAAACTACATCTGAGGACAAGCACATTGCTAACATCTACAACAGACAACTTACCTTATATATGTCCCCACCTTAAGGTGGTTGATATCAGGTATCGATATCAAGCACGTTAAGGTAGGAAGAAAACACACAAGGGAACACAAGCTCTCACAAAGCCCATGCGCCCTGGAGGTGACATGTACTTCACGATCGCCAAATGTTCCCACAAACACATCCCTGCAAGAAACATGTTAGTTTCTACAAAATCATGATAAACAACAACAATGCATATGATTAACCACACAAAGAGCCAAGGTTATACCACGAATCTAGAGTTTGAGGATAACCATGGGGCTATATCACAAGACTCTCTGAATTGAGTACCACCAAGGCTGGATTCAAAGACAAACAAACATGCACAGAATAGTAGTATTGTTAAGGTTTGTAAATGAGATAGCATACCATTAAAATCACTACACAAAAAGCATGGAGTGTTTCTACTACCTAAGCATCAGATAAAATACACAACCCCATCATCATCTTAGGAACTAAGTCAATTTTTTGATTGCTCTCGAAAGGGGCACTAGGTCCGCATCAGTATAAATTTTTTTCGTCATCCGCCCACTAGATACAAACACTAGAGGAAGGGAAACAATAACTAAGAGAGGAGAAACAAGTGTCTTAGAGACAGTCACATAGGAGGGTACCCCCACTATCACCAACCACGATGTTGTGTCCATAAGACACAACACACAACAATGAAATCAGAGAGAGAGCCAATATAGAAGAATGATGATACAAATAGAAGAAGATCATAGCAGAGGCGGTCTCCTGGTATCTCAGACCTTACAAGAGAATCATGGGTCATCCCAAGAGGCCTAAACAACACTTAACACATCACAGGGGAAGCACATCACAAGAGAGATAAATGGTTAGAGATACTTACCTATAGGGTTTTTGCGCTAGAGGCCATAATCAAGGAGGTCATCATCCTCATAAATCCGAATGCTAGAAAGACGTGCAGGTTGTTCCATTTGTCTGTCTAATTTATTTTGATAACTTCCCAATCCCTGAAGAGATAATGAAGGATGGACCTCAACATAACTATCATCTCTTAGTGGATTTGGTGGTTTATGAGATTGTTCCTTATCCACCTCAATCACACCAAATAGTTCAAGATAATCAAAATAGTGTTGCATTGTCAGAATGTCATCCCTTAATGCTACATTTTGGTTAGGAGGGTTGTTCGAATGACTAGAGCTAACCCTAGTCTTTTCATATGAGTTATCTAAATGTTCTATTGTAGGATCAGTAGGGTAGCTTAAGAACTCATTATCACTCTCATAGTCATTGTCAATATCATTGCCATATGTTTGAGCTATTAATTCCAAACCATTATGAGAGGTGTCATGCTCTTCATTCAAAGTGTGTTTTATTAGTTCTTATACTACCCAAGGGTATGTATTGATGAGAGATATGAATTTGTTAAGATCAGATACATAATCAAGGATCTCGAAGGAAGATGACACCAATATATCTTTGTGATACATGGCTTGTATGTAGGGAATGACATAAGGATGTGTACTAATGAATTTGTAAAGATTTTCAAATTTTGAAATATATTCATGTAAGGATTCCAAAGAGCACTGAGAGGCCATGTTTATATGCTCTAATCAATGCAAAATCATATTTAGAAATATTTTCAAAATTGGTGCAAAAGACAAGTGCAAAACTATATACAAAAATGACCTAAAATGCTTGATTTTTTGTGCTTTTTCAATGCAAATGAATGAAACAAAAGTTGTTGTAAGGATTTTGATTATGGGAAGAAAATTATATGCTTGATATCAGTCCAATACAACAATAATATGCTTCACAACACACTCTTGATGCTAATCTAAGATGACGATAAGTCAAAATATAGTGAAAATATGTCAAAATATGCAATTTTTTCACCAAATCTCGATACAAAGGGGTATGACAAAGGGTTTTGTGAGGAAAATGATGATGGAAAGAAAAATATATCAGTGATAACAGCCACTTAATGTCAAAATATCTGTCACAACACGCTTTTAGTGCCACTTAAGGTCAAATGCTAGTGAAATATAGCAAAAAATAGGCTATTTTTCACAGTTTTTCAACTCCAAGACCTAGAAAAAGGAGGTTTGTAATGAATTTTAGGAGGTGAAGAAAATAAAATCAATAATATCAGTCACGTCAATCCATAAAATTTTTCACAACACACTTGGAGTACAAACTAGGCCAAACCCTAGGGCCAAAAATAGCAAAAATGTGTAGTTTTTCACCAAATTTTCAATACAAGAGCTCGATAAAAGGGTTTTGTGAATATTTTTAGGAGGGGAAGAAAATAATTACCCTAATAACATAAAATTAATTTAAAAATACCTTTCACAACACGCCTATGGTGCAAATTTAGAGTGTTGATAAGGCTAATTTTAGTGAAAATCAATGTTTTTCAAGCCCTAGGTTTGAGATCTTGACACAAAATGTTATATGAATGTTTTGAAGTCTTATTTATGATTAAAATGAAGTGTACTCAGATCTCAAAATGAATTCCAAGCTCTAAGATGCAAAATGCAAGTGCAAATTTAATGAAAATGCATGAAAATTGCTAGTTTTTTTTGTTGAAATTTTCTATGCAAAAATGCAAATATTTGAAATCTAAATGCAAATTTACACTAAAATTCAAGACTATAGCCAAATGTAATTTTTAATGATTCTCTAAAATTAGTAGAAAAATATGAAAGAAGATTTTGCCTACTAACCCTAGATTTTGGAATTACTAGGTTATATGAAAATTGTCAAAATTTCTGCAAAACCCTAGCAATTTATAAGATAAAAATGCAATCCAAATTATTGAATTTTTGTATTTTTCTGTAGCTTATATCAGACCTAATGCAAAAATCATAAATTAGAAAAAATTAGAATGAACTGATGCAAATTAGTAACCCAAAAATGTATTTTTTCAAATTTTTTATTTTTTTGTAATTTTCTCAATGCAATAAGATGAATGAATGAAATAAACCCAAATCTGAAGATAAACACTCAGCAAGTTGAAATTAAGTCCAAAAACATGGGTTCACCAAAATGTTTAAGGTAAAATTTGGATTTGTTTAGTTTAGTGTTTAAATCCTCCTTTCACCTTTTACATTCAAGGACCTTAGGATTGAGTGGCAAATCACTATTAGGTCCTTGGTCACTTACAAATGTAGGGAAACTTGGATTAGGGTATTTGATTATCAATTTTCCTTCTCTTATGCTCAATTGTCTATCAAAACCCCAATTATGCAAATACGGAAGTAAACAAATGAATAACAGGAAATGCCTCTACAAAAAGCTGTAAAATTACAAATGATTATGCACCTATTTTTGGGGTTCTGAGGTGGAAAAGTCAGGGACAAAAGAGCCAGTGCCCAAGTCTAGTGCCCTGCTTTTTATCGGCATCTACGGATAGGCTCTGCAACATGTTCCTATTACACCAAAGGTTTTTCTGTCATGAAACTTCGAGGACTAATGAGTGGGTGACCAAGTCCAGGTAGTTGTTCTTTTATTGATCTGTAATTCCAACACTCAAATATGCCCTCTTGCAACTTCACTTTGTCTGCATCATCACCCTATAACCTACAATCATGAAACTTTGGGAGGGGGTTGTGGTGTTTAGGAGCTTTCCTCAGTCAAGCCCCGGAAGGACACTTAAGTCTTCCAAACACCTTTGTCAGATAGAGAGTGTGTGCCCTTGTGAGGCAAAGGCAAAATCCAAATGAATAAATGATCAAAAACATAATAAGTGTCACCTTGTAGTGAAGATCTCATGAGAGGAAGAAGCTCTTCATTCCATGAGGAAATGGATGCTCAAATCTACAAACACATAGACAACACAGATATGCTCTTACAACACCATGAAAGCCTTGAATCACCTTTAGGATGCCAAAATCACATGAACATCATCTAGTTTATAAATGAATCCCTAAACATGCTTTTATATGCAACTACAAACACTCCCGCCAAGAATTTCGTAATTCAAACTTACCGTGCCGGCATAGGACCCAAATAATGGTCACAAGCCGACACCCAAAAATTGGGACTACCCCAAAATAAGGCAGGACTAGGGCGCGAGAGCCAAAGTCCTCCCCCCTATTTTGGGTAGGGTCTATCTCAAGTGGTCTCCCTAGGTCCTATTTGCCAATACATTTAGGGGTTTTCTCATCAGGATGTTGAAATATGATGTAAAATGTCCTAAATGCACACAAAAGACCCGGGAGCTAAACCTAAAGAGGGAAAGCCCCCAAGGAGACATTTGCCAATGTTACATTTAGCCCCCACTTTAATGTATGTATAAATGAAAGGACAATACATGCATTAATGTATGGTCACAAACACAGCAAACATGCCAAGCATGGAGAAGACACGCCAATCACATAGAAGACAGTAATAGGCACGCAAAACATGAAGAAGATAATTACAGTCATGTAGAACATGGCGAATATAATAAATGCATAGAAGACACATTAATGTATGGAAGACAGGCATGATTTATTTTCTTTTCTTTTTCTTATATATATGAAATGTAGATGCAAGTACTTGAAAGTAAACAAACCTCCCATAATGCAGGAAGCACTCATTGTGCTAGTCTTTAGACTACATATATGGGGCAACACACATGCAAGTCACGCAAAACCTCCTAAAATGCAGGAAGCACTCATTGCATTAGTCTTTAGATTGCATATGGGGAAACAAACATGCCAAACACACACACTTGAAGACACGGAGAAAACATGGTAGACAAGTGGTGGAGTGTTCCTATTTCTAGGCTCAACACCATCTCAGGCACATTACAGGTAGACACTGACGATTTGGCTTCATCACAACAATTGTCGAAGACACACTTAAGGGTTGAGTTAGTCATAGAACCGTTCCCTACCTTGGTAGAGGACTTTTGAAAATAACAAGATGATGCAATCTGCTCTGAGAAATACACCATCCCCGCCTCCACAGAGGGCTTAAGAAAAAGGATATACGTGATATCCCGCCTCTACAAAGGGCTTACATGATTGATTGATTGATTGCAAATAAACTCAGGATGCACGAAGCACTCATTGAGTTGGTCTTTAAACTGTATCTGAGGACAAGTACATAGCTAACATCTACAACAAACAGCTTACCTTATATATGCCCCCACCTTAAAGTGGTTGATATCAGGTATCGATATCAAGCATGTTAAGGTAGGAAGAAAACACATAAGGGAACACAAGCTCTTGCAAAGCCCATGCCCTCCGGAGGTGACATATACTTCATGATCGCCAAATGTTCACACAAATACATCCTTGCAAGAAATATGTTAGTGTCTACAAAATCATGATAAACAACAACATCAATGCATATGATTAACCACACAAATAAACAAGGTTATACCACAAATTCAGAGTTCGAGGATAACCATGAGGCTATATCACGAAGCTCTTTGAATCGAGTACCACCAAGACTAGATTCAAAGACAAACAAAGGTGCATGGAGCAGTAGTATTGTAAAGGTTTGTAAAGGAGATAAAAACATCATCATAGTCACTACGCGGAAAGCACAAGTGCTTCCACTAGCCAAGCATCAGATGAAATATACAACCCCATCATCATATTAGGAACTAAGTCCATTTTTTGATTGCTCTCAAAAGGGACGCTAGGTTCATATCAGTATAAATATTTTTCATCATCCGCCTGCTAGATAGAAACACTAGAGGAAGGGAAACAATAAATCAAAGAGGAGAAAAAAGTGTCTTAGGGACAGTCATGTAGGAGGGTGCCCACAGGTCACCAACCGCAATGCTATGTTCGTAACACACAACAAACAATGATGAAATCAGAGAGAGAGAGGCAATATAGAAGAATGATGATATAAATAGAAGAAGGTCACAATAGAGGCGGTCTCCTAGTATCCCGGACCTTACGAGAGAATTAGGGTTCATCCCAGGAGGCCTAAACAACACATAACACATCATGGGGGAAGCATATCACGAGAGAGATAAAGGGTTAGAGATACTTACTTGTAGGGTCATCGTGTTAAGTCTCATCATCAAGTAAATCATCATCATCCTCCCACTCCCTAATGTTAGAGGAAAGTGGGACATAAGATACCATAGCCCAAATTATGTCTTGCTCATCATGTTGTTCATTGTTAGGATCATGTTTGTTTGGTTCAATGTTAGGATCAATGTTTTCTTGTTGAGAGGCAAGGTTTATAGCATAACTTGTCTTCTTCTTCTTCTTCTTCTTCCTCTTGCTTGTCTATTTTGTTTTCTTTTACCACTTATCTCTTGTAAGATAGGGCTTTCCTCTTTCATAGGTTTGTGCAATGTAGAAGACGAAGCACCGGGATCCAACCTCATTTGTCGCAATGGTCCGGTGGAATATTTTTTTGTTGACAATGACCTTCCAATCCTTGTAAGGATTCAAGGGAGGAACCTCAACATAGGGGCCTTGTCCTTTCGGTCTAGGGTTCTCTTCACATGTGGGTTGTTTATCTTTTTGTCGTTTCTTGCATAAAAGGACCGGGCATTGGGTGTAAAATTTTTGCTTTGTAGTTTCTATAGCTCAAAAAGGTAAAATCTGTACGTAGCTCTGGTTCTTGTTTAGATTTGTTCCAAAAGTAATCCAATGTAAAGTGTTGTTGTGTACTTAAAGGCTTGTATGTATTTTGAGGAATGACATGCACTTGTCCGTTCAAAGGAAATTTTACACATTTATAGATAGTTGAAGGGAAAACTTTCATAGATTTTAACCAAGGGATTCCAAGTTTGATTTCAAAGGTATCAGAAGCAAGGGTAACATCAAACCATTGTTCAACATGTTTCTCACATACATTTACCAACAATGATATCTTACCCAAAGGTTTTTCAAAGGTTCCTGTATGTGTCTTGATCTTCATGTTCAAAGGGTCATAAGGACCTTGCATTAATTGATGTGAAAAGAGGAATTCTTCAGTGGAAAAATTAGTCATGCAATTAGGATCAATAAGATTTCCATCCATAGGATTTCCCATTATTTTCACAGTGATGTAAAGAGGCCCTTCAGAGTCTCCAATTGTTCTATCATGAGGTGTAAACACAATTTTAGGTTCAGGGGCATTTCTTTTCATGTAAGGTCAAGGAGGGAACCTATTGTTGTTGTTGCAATTAGAGGCCATGTTTATATGTTCAAATAAAATGTTGAATCATATTTAAAATTTTTTCCAAAAGTATGTCAAAGACAAGTGCAAAACTATATGCAAAAATGGCCTAAAATGTTTGATTTTTTGTACTTTTTCAAAGCAAACGAATGCAACAAAAGATGTTGTAAGGATTTTGATCGAGGGAAGAAAATTATATGTCAATCTGAAATAGCAATAAGATCCTTCACAACACACTCTTGATGCAAATCTAAGATGATGATAAGTCAAATTATAGTGAAAATATGTCAAAATATGCAATTTATTCACCAAATTGATATGCAAAAGAGCATGACAAAGGGTGTTGTGAGGAAAATGATGATTGAAATAAAATTATATCAGTAATAACAGCCACTCAATGCCAAAATATCCATCACAACATGCTTTTAGTGCCACTCAAGGTCAACTCCTAGTGAAAATATAGCAAAACTAGGCTATTTTTCACGGTTTTTCAACTCCAAGACCTAGAAAAAGGGGTGTTGTAATGAATTTTAGGATGTGCAGAAAATAAAATCAATGATATCAGTCACCTCAATCTATAAAATTTGTCACAACACACTTGGAGTACAAACTAGGCTAAACCCTAGGGCAAAAATAGCAAAAATGTGTAGTTTTTCACCAAATTTTCAATACAAGAGCTCGATAAAAGGGTGTTGTGAAGCTTTTTAATAGGGGAAGAAAATAATTACCTTGATATCAGAAAATTAATGTAAAAATATTTTTCACAACATGCATATGGTGCAAATTTAGAGAGTCAATAAGGCTAAATCTAGTGAAAATCAATGTTTTTCAAGCCCTAGGTTTGAGATCTTGACACAAAATGTGATATGAATGTTTTAAAGTCTAATTTATGAAAATGAAGCATACTCAGACCTAAAAATGAATTTCAATCTCTAAGATGCAAAATTCAAGTGCAAATATAATGAAAATAAATGAAAATAGATAGTTTTTTGTGATTTCAAAATTTCAAAATCTTTACAAATTAATTAGTACACATCCTTATATACAAGCCATGCATCACAAGGATATATTGGTGTCATCTCCCTTCAAGATCCTTGATTATGTATCTGATCTTAAGAAATTCATATCTCTCATCAATACATACCCTTGGGTAGTAGAAGAACTGATAAAACACTTTGAATGAAGAGCATGACACTTCTCATAATGGTTTGGAATTAATAGCTCAAACATATGGAAATGATATCGACAATGATTATGAGAGTTATAATGAATTCACTGGCTACCCTACTGATCCTACAACTAAACATTTAGATAACTCAGATGAAAAGACTAGGGTTAGCTCTAGTAATTTAAATAACCCTCCTAACCAAAATGTAGCATTAATGGATGACATTCTGACAACGCAACACTGTTTTGATTATCTTGACCTATTTGGTGTGATTGATGTGGATAAGGAACAGTTTCATAAACCACTGAGTCCACTAAGAGATGATATTTATGTTGAGGTCCATCCTTCGTTATCCCTTCAAGGATAGGGAAGTGATCGAAATACATTAGATAGACAAATGGAACAACCTGTACCACTTTCTAGCATTCAGATTTGGGAGGATGATGACCTCCTTGATGATGGCCTCTAGTGCGAAAACCCTCCAGGTAAGTATCTCTAACCCTTTATCTCTCTCATGATGTGCTTCCCCTGTGATGTGTTATCTATTGTTTAGGCCTCCTGGGATGACCCTTGATTCTCTCGTAAGGTCTTGGATACCAGGAGACTGCCTCTGTTGTGACCTTCTTCTATTTGTATCATCATTCTTCTATATTGCCTCTCTCACTGATTTCATTATTGTGTGTTGTGTCCTATGGACATAGCATTACGTTTGGTGACTTGGGGTCACCCTCCTACGTGACTATCCCTAAGACACTTGTTTCTCCTCTCTAATTTATTGTTTCCCTTCCTCTAGTATTTTTATCTAGCGTGTGGATGACGAAAAACATTTATACTAATGCAGACCTAGTGTCCCTTTCGAGAGCAATCAAAAAATGGACTTAGTTCCTAATATGATGATGGGGTTGTAGATTTTATCTAACTCTTGGCTAGTAGAAGCACTCTGTGCATTCTATGTAGTGATTTTGATGGTATGCTATCTCATTTACAAACCTTAACAATACTACTGCTCTGTGCACCTTTGTTTGTCTTTGAATCTAGCCTTGGTGGTACTTGATTCAGATAGCTTCATGATATAGCCCCATGATTATCCTTGAACTCCAAATTTGTGGTATAACCTTGGCTCTTTGTGTGGTTAATCATATGCATTGTTGTTGTTTATCATGATTTTGTAGACACTAACATGTTTCTTGCAGGGATGTGTTTGTGGGAACAGTTGGTGATCGTGAAGTACATGTCACCTCCAGGGGGTATGGGCTTTGTGAGAGCTTGTGTTCCCTTGTGTGTTTTCTTCCTACCTTAACGTACTAGATATCGATACCTAATATCAACCACCTTAAGGTGGGGGCATATATAAGGTAAGTTGTCTATTGTAGATGTTAGCTATGTGTTTGTCCTCAGGTGTAGTTTAAAGACTAGCGTGATGAGTGCTTCCTACATCCTGAGTTTGTTTGCAATCAATCAATCAATCATGTAAGCCCTCTGCAGAGGTGGGATATTGAGCATATCCTTTTTCTTAAGCCCTCTGTGGAGGTGGGGATGGTATATTTCTTAGAGTAGATTGCATCATCCTGTCATTTTCAAAAGTCCTCTACGGAGGCGGGGAGCGGTTCTATGACTAACTCAACCCTTAAATGTGTCTTCAACGATTGTTGTGGTGAAGCCCAATCATCAGTGTGTACTTATAATGTGCCTGAGATGGTGTTGAGCCTAGAAATAGGAACACTCCTTCGCTTGTCTACCATGTTTTCTCTGTGTCTTCAAGTGTGTGTGTTTGGAGTGCTTTCTTTGTTTGGCATGTTTGTTTCCCCATATGTAGTCTAAAGACTAGCGCAATGAGTGCTTCCTACATTTTGGGAGGTTTTTTGTCTTACGTGTGTCTTGCCCCATATATGCAATCTAAAGACTAGTGCAATGAGTGCTTCCTGAATTATGGGAGGTTTGTTTACTTTCCAGTACTTGCATTTGCATTTCATATATTAAAAAAAAAAGAAAAGAAAGGAATCATGCCTATCTTCTATGCATTAATGTGTCTTCTATGCATTAAGTGTCTTCTCTGTGTTCTACGTGGCTATAACTATCTTCTTCGTGTTTTACGTGTCTGTTACTATTTTCTATGTGATTGGTGTGTCTTCTCTGTGCTTGGTGTGTTTGTTATGTTTGCGACTGTACTTTAATGCATGTATTGGCCTCGCATTTATACATACATTAAATTGGGGGCTAAATGTAACATCAAAAAATGTCCCGTTGGGGGCTTTTCCCTCTTTAGGTTTAGCTCTTGGGTCTTTAGTGTGCATTTAGGACATTTTACATCATATTTCAATACCCCGATGAGAAAACCCCTAAGTGTCTTGACAAATAGGACCTAGGGGGACAACTTATGATAACCCTTGCCCAAAATAGGGTGGGAGGACTTGGACGCCCACGCCCTAGCTTTGCCCTATTTTGGGGCAATCCTAATTTTTGGGTGTCAGCTTGTGACCGTTCTTTGGGTCCTATGCCGACACGGTAAGTTTGAATTATGAAATTCTTGGCAGGAGTGTTTGTAGTTGCATATCAAAGCCTGTTTAGGCATTCAATTTAAAACTAGACTATATTCAAGAGACTTTGGTATCCTAAAGGTGATTCAATACTTTCATTGTGTTGCAAGAGAAGATTTGTGTGGTCTATGTGTTTGTGTTTGCAAATTTGAGTATCCATTTCCTCATGGAATGAAGAGCATCTTCCTCCAATGAGATCTTCACTAAAAGGTGACATTTATTGTCTTTATGATCATTATTCATTTGGTTTTTGTCTCTGCCTCCCTAGGCACGCACTCTCTATCTAACAAAGGTGTTTGGAAGAATTAAGTGTCCTTCCAGGGCTTGACTAAGGCAAGCTCCTAAACACCACAACCCCCTCCCAAAGTTTCATGATTGCAGGTTACAGGTTGATGATGTAGACAAAGTGAAGTTGTAGGAGGGCATGTTAGAGTGTCAGAATTGTAGAACAGTAAGTAGAAGGACACCCTGGACTTGGGTTCCTGCTCATTAGTCCTCGAAGTTTCATGATGGAAAAACCTTCGGTGCAGCAGGAACAAGTTGCAGATATTGTTCACAAATCTTGATAAAAAGCAGGGCATTAGATTTGGGCGCCCACTCTTTTATCCCTGACTTTTCTGCCTTAGAACGCTGAAAATAGGTGCACAATCATTTGTAATTTTATAGTTTTCTATAGAGGCATTTCTCGTTATTCATCTGTTTATTGATGTATTTGCATAATTAGGGTTTTGATGGATAATTAAGCATAAGAGAAAGAAAATTGATAATCAAATACCCTAATCCAAGTTTCCCTACATTTGTAAGTGACCAAGGACCTGATAGTGCTCTGCCACTCAATCCTAAGGCCCTTGAATGTAATAGGTGAAAGGAGGATTTAAACACTAAACTAAACAATCCAAATTTTCACCTAAATAATTTTCACATCGGGTTCACCAAAATGTTTAAAGTAAAAATTAGATTTTTTAGTTTAGTGTTTAAATCCTCCTTTCAAATTTTGCATTCAAGGACCTTAGGATCAAGTGGAAGAGCACTATCATGTCCTTGGTTGGACTAGGGAAGCCACTTCTTAGTCCCGCAAGTGTTGGAATCCACAAATCTGAAAGTCTATCGTAAATATATCCGTAATATCTTCCTTTCTGTAGCTTCTTTCTACCAAAACCTGCAAAACATGATCTGCACCTACAAAAGAAGGAAAGGATGTTGTGGCTACATAGGAGCTTGCCTCGGTCAAGCCTCGTCTTTGGTATTTCTACCTCAACAATAGCCAAAGATAAAGATTTGCATAAGTGTGTGTAAACCTAACAATGTGTATGCAAAAATATCAAACCCTAGATGTCTCAATCAAGGGAAGATCAACAACTTGCTTTTCATCAATAAACAAATACAACTTCACCTCAAGCAGATGAAACAAATGAAGACTTGCATGAACAAGAAGGCGAATCAGCAATGTTCATGGAGGATCTCCAAGCTTGTTGTTGGAGGCTTCAACACTTCTCTTGATCACGCAAAGAGTGTACAAACCCTAGGAAGAGCAAGATAGACTAAAGATCTTGATTCCTAATCTCCATCCATTGTCTCCATGATAGCAAATACAAAAACACTTCCAAGAGCTTCAACAAGTCACTGATCTTCAATAGCAATGGTAGCAGAGTTTTGGCATCAAGCTTGCATAAGAATTGTGTATAAAATTATTTGCAAATGTATTTTTATATCTACCTTTAGGGAATTCAAATTTTGAAACAACGTCTCAATATCGCGTGAAAATTGAGAATTTGAAAACAGAATCCCGAGGCACTCAGTAGGAGCTGACACCCCACCAAAATTCAAAATCCTAGGAAATAGGGGAGGACTAGAGCGTGGGCTTCCAAGTCCAAGACCCTAGTTTCCACTTAGATCTACATTTTTGGGGGTCCTAGGGACCCAAATCTCAAATCCCCTTTCCGGGTTCTATCAAAAAGTTACCTCAAAAAGTGAATAGTTTTCTTCTAGACTTAGTGAATCAGGGTTTTAGGAAGGCCAGAAAAGAAAAGGTTGAGAGGTCACCAAAAGCAAGGAGCTAAACCAAGGGAAATTGTTCCATTCCATACAGGAGAACAATTTCTGATGTTACATTTAGCCCCCACTTTAGTGGCCATATGACACTACGTGCATATGCAACTAAAGGAAAGTAAATATATCAATCATGAAAAGGATACCCAAAAGGATACTGCAGAGGAAGTTGAAGTGTTGTTGCTAAGAAGGTAGAAGCCCCCAAGTCTACAATCCTGCAAGACCACAAAGTTAGGAACCGTAACCTGCAAAGGAACACATATCAGAAAATCAAAACCAAATCAACCTACAACCACCATCAATGAGTCAATACCAAAAACACTAAGGGGGTTGAGTGATGAGACATGATGAGGGAGGAAATTGAGGGAGACATATCCCCCCCCTTATTTCTACTTGCTTACTCTGAGAGTAGAAACAAAGTGATATCCACACATGTCGATTTCAAGGGAAACTTGATGAGAAATGTGTTATGAGGGTCATTTGAAGAAACAATGCTCAAACATAACACATTGGGGAAGAAAGAAAGCAGAACCAATATTCCAACGCAACTAACGGTACACAAATCAAGGTTCGATAGCTCAAGAAAAGGGCTCAAGAGTGAAAGAGCACACTTTTACACCTAATTGGGGATAGGAATTCTCACTCACTTACTTTATGTAAAAGGAAGTTGTCACTTATCACTAACTCATTCTTGTTTCTTTCCATTGTAGAAAAGTAGAGGAGAGAGAGAAGGAGAATAGTAGAAGGACCATGGCGAGCTAACGTCCATATCATCCACCACGATTGGAGATGCTCCGAGCCTGAATAGCGGAGAGATGTTTTGAGGCCGAGGTAGGGTCCTGATCCAACTCTTCTATCATCTTTCATTGTATTTTTTCTTTTATGTTTACCGATGTCTATACCAAGAGGGGAAGGTGGACAAGGGTCCCAAACAGGGGTGCCTGGGTCCACCTAGGGTGCCAGAGTCCATCTGGGGCACCCTAGTCCCATAGGGGCGCCAATGTCCCTCTGGGGCACCCTAGTCTTCCTGGGGTACCCTGGTCCACAGAGTTCACAGGCCCTAGGCACAAGCATTCTATTTAGTTCTTGATATCTTACTTTAGTTTCTAGAGGGGATTCTAATACTCTTGCTTGCTTTCCAATCTATAGGATGCCCTGAGATGCATGAGCATATAGGAAGTCATCTAATGGCACTTCTACGAGAGTGCGCTAGCACCTTGACTGTCATAGAGAGAGAGCATTTATAGATGGTGGGCCTATGGTGGGTGTTTGATATGCCCACAATCAGATTCCACTGCACTATGCTCATGGCACTGATGGAGAGGTGGGATGCAGATACATCCACATTCCACTTACCGACAGGCGAGATTACCATCACACGGGAGGATGTATTTAGGATCCTTCGATTGCTAATCTAAGGAGAGACAATGAGGGTTGTTGGACATCTCTAAGTAGGGTATACTTGTTAGAGTCAACTATACTACTTGGGTCACACTATTTCACTGGCAGAGCGAGGACATATTCAGCTCCATTTGCTAGAGCAGGGATGCAGAGACATTCCCTTACTATGGAGGATCATGATTGTCACAGTCATACTAGCCATCGTACCAGATGGATGAAGCACTCACCTTCACGGGGGCCTCATTCACACCATTAGAGTGATGGAGGAGCATCAGACTATCTATGCATGGGGGCGTAGTATGCTTGTGCACCTTTATCGCGACTTAGGGCGATATATCCATTGTGAGATGCATAGGCTGATGGTCTGCACATTACTACAGGTCTGGGCCTTTGAGCACATCAGGAGCACACAACCAGTGGGTTATCTTATAGATACAGTATTCACTCATCCGCGTGTATATGCCTATCCACTAGTTAGGTGGTGGAGGCATGACAATTTGCTATACTAGAGAGTAGTATTTGACATATTACAGCCTGATGACATCATTTGGAGACTGTATCGCGGCTACATCAAATGGCCTGGCCAATAGAGGTAGTTAGTGAGCATGCAGAGGGATCGACTGATGGCCAGTCACCTTGATCATATCGTATCTTGGTTTTACTTTGATAGGGTGGCACGGGAATTCAGACAGATACATGATTTTCTTGTGGTTCATTTGAGCTATGCACGGGCTGCTTGTAGCGCAGTCAGGGCAAATACCATCTGCTGGCCAAGGGTAGCAGATGTGCCACTTAGTGATGATGAGGGTCCTAAGGATGCAGAGCTAGTGTCAGACACAAATGATGTTGGATATACTTGAGCATATCAAACCTGGTGGCACACAGCACCGCCTGCTCCTATTTTTCCACTCGGGTACCCTTCAGGGGATGCCAGACCTTGGGCTAGTCATGCTAGTGACACAGGAGTGGAGGACGATGTCAGTGATTTTGCAGGATACTACAATCTCAAAGAGGATGAGGATGAGTCTGAGGAGGTCCCATCATAGTACGTCTTTAGAGTGAGATTGTTACAGAGCCAGCAAGAGGCAGACACTGACAAGGAGACCGAGTTGAGAATACGGTGAAAGGCTCATGGTCCTACTCTTATAGACAATGCAAGGCCTAGTCAGAGAGAGCAGGGAGAGTGTAGTAGGTCTATGCCCCCAGCTACAGATCAGACAATAGATCTTGTCACACCGTCGGTGATCCAAGATCCATCCTAGCGAGATGGAGATCCAGGTTAGGTTTGATTTATTATTTGATGTTTTCTATAGTTTATTATTTGTGGTATTTATATGGGAGTCTAACATCTCTCTCATCCTTTGTTTTGTAGTTGGGACTTATGCATGGCAAGACTTTGTGAGTCGCATCATAGCAGACATAGTACCAACAGATTCCTCAGAGTAGCGAGTGTGAGCATGTTATTCACCACAACCATCCACTGGGTGGCATGCTGAGATATTTATGCCAATTGTTAGATACATGACTGCTATAGAGGCCATCCTAGAGCAGTCTACACAAGAGAGGAGTTTTGATAGAGAGCTGAGCGCACCGAGGCTAAGCTAAGGGCACAATGAAAGTAGATGGTGGCAGTTCCTACATCAGAGGGAGAGCCAACTGTCAGTGAGTTCTTACTACGGGAGGTCCAACAGATATGAGCTAGCAGAGATAGGGTTTAGGCTAAGAGAGACCAGTACTAGAGGCTGTACCGGGAGGCACATGAGCAAATGATAGAGATGAGAGGCGAGATCAGGGGGTTATGATCGTGAAGCATCTCTAAGAGTATTCATGATCCATAGCCACACATGGTCAAGCTTCTGTCACTCGCACACCATGAGGGCCTAAGGGTACCTAACCCTATCCTTGTACCTACTGCTAAGGTACCTACTAATGTGGTACCTAACCCTATTTTGGTGCCTAAACCTGAGGGCCCTGTTCTCCTCCTCCTGCCTACCCCACAACTGTCACAGCCAAAACATTGATACCATCTCCGTCATCAATAGGTACATCCTCATAGACATACTCTACCATAACCTCATCTCCCTCCTCCCCCTCCTCATCCTCTACCTCCACTGTCAGGTCTAGCTCTAGTACTGGATTAGTCAGATGAACAAGCCTCCATACCTAACACCATTGGTCATATCCTGAGGTCATCCCTGCATAGACCACGTCACTCCTCCAGTCCCACTACATTGGCTGTAGTGTCATCCAATCCAGTAATGCCACCTAGGGATGAATTTGTGCAAGCCATGCTGGCACATCCTGGGGCATCCTAGAAAAAATAGCCATCACTTGAGGTAGATCCTACACCTACCTAAGCTACCACATCACCCACGACATAATATACTTGTCTATCATGTGGTCTCCCTGCCCCATCAGATATCAAGGCTGGAATGTGAATGGCATATGGATATGATCATCAACCCATGCCTCCACACCTATATATGGTTGCCAGATAATAGAATCTAGGTCATCAAGCGCTCGCTTCTAGTATCGTAGCTACACCATGTGGGTATGTGTAATAGGTGACCTATACAAAAACATATATGCCTCAAATTGAACCTAATGACAAGCTGACACAGGCCGCATAATCACAATATGCTCCCATTCCCACACATGGAGCAATGTAACCCTAGCTGATAAAGCCCTATCCAAATGATAGACCACCAAATGCATCTCATGATATAGCTACACCAACAGGCAAGACCCCCATGCAAATACCATCTCCTGAGTGATCATAGCCTCGATCACTCTACCCCAGCCAACCAAAAAGCCTTATGATTACTGATCCAAAAGCACAATCCCTCTAATCACTACACACAAATAAAGTAAACTGATCCACCCCAGCTAATAAATTTTGCGCATAATTCATTTTTTGTTGATCCTGGGTATATATTGGATGACTAGATACAAATGTCCTATCCAACGCTACGCTCTCAATCCCACATCATATGTCACTTGATCTCCTCATATGGGAATCCTCTAGATCCTCCATACGTTGTCTAGGGTGATCATGATCTCACCCATAGGAAATAAAAAGAATCATGTCTTGCTCCTCCACCTCTCCACTAGGGTTGTCATCATAGCCCTATGCACCCATATCCAGGGCATCTTAGCAACTGTATGTAACCCTATCCTCCCTAGGTAGGCTAGAGCTAACTAGTCAAACTGTGATCACAACCCCATCACTAATGAAACTCAGTGCTCCCGTGACTACAAAATCCTGGCTACAATCTACATCCAAAAATCACCAAAAATTAGCTCTTTTTCCCAAAATAGCACTTTCACACTAATCCATAACTCTATGGTGCCAATCTAGAGCTTAGCGCTAATCCATGGACACATAGCGCCACTTTAAGAGATGGCGCTAATTCTTCAGACTTTGGCATTAATCTAAAACTTAGCGCTACACCCTAACTACATGGCGCTAAACTGCCATTAACCTAAAATTTCCAAAAAATCTCCGTGCTAATGCAGAGCTTGGCTCTAAACCCAGCCCTTATGGCACTAATCGAGAGCTTAGCACTAAAGCACCAATCTATGGTGCTAAACTAGGAAACTCCCAAATTCTATGTGCTAAACCAAAGATTGGCGCTAAAACTACCCCGGATGGCGCTAAACCATCCAAATTGAGCCTTTTACCCCTGGCCCTAAACGAGACAATGGTGCCAAAACTTAGACAGATGGCACTAAACCATCTGAAAAAACCCATTTTGAGGATCACGCTAATCCACCTAATTATGGTGCCACACGGCTACGTAATGGCACTATTATACCTAACTACCCATTTCTTGAGCCTATAATTCACTAGTAGAAAAATAACAATAAATGACTTAAAAAACTACTAAAAATTGCATATAAATGACTAAGCTTGGTCACATAACCATTAGTAGTTTATTGTCGGTCATTTATAACGTGACCAAATTTATGACTAAACCATTTTTAGTCATTTATTGGTTGTTTTGATTGATCAATTTGGTAGTATATTTAGTCATTAATTTGGTCATTGATTGTTGTTAACTGGTCATTTATTTAGTCATGGTAGTCATTTATTTAGTGATTGTAATCATTAATTGTCAATTGGTAGTATATTTAGTCATTTCTATTCACTAATTTCCATCCATTGGTAGTATATTCAGTCATTTGTATTAACTGATTTCCATCCATTGGTAGTATATTTAGTCATTTTAATAATTATTTTGCCATCCACTGGTCATATATTTATTCACTGATTTCTATCAATTGGTAGTATATTTAGTCAATTTAATTATTAATTTACATCAATTAGTAGTATATTTAGTCATTTTGATTGACTGATTTCCATTAATTGGTAGTAAATTTAGTAATTTTAATTTTTAATTGCCGTTATTTGGTAGTTTGTTTAATTGTTTTTGTTCACTAATTTTTGTCAACTGGTAGTATTGTTACCTAATTGTGCATCCCAAGGCAGGCAGGATTGAAGAGAGAGAGCTAATCTATGTGTTGCAGTTTGTTTTCATTGTTCATTCATTACAGTTGATATATTATCAAATGAAAATAAGGTACACAAATTTTGTTAAAAACTATTCATGATTATGAACATTTATATCATGCAATCATTTTCAGTTTATTTTTATGCAATTGATTCACAAAGGAGAGGCAATATACAAAAACATTGCATAAAATAGATGTTCATATTCATAACGAGAAAGTGTTTATATGCTCCCACACAAGCCATGGGATTAACTGTATAAGATGCAATGAAAGAAAACAAGTACATCTGAAATAGAAAAGAAACATATAAGAGGGAGAAAGGATCTGTCATTGCCTGAATGACGAATCCCAATGCTGGCAGCATCATCTTCAATTTGCCCCATTGATATCTCCAAGTGGACCTGCAAGAGAGAATGAAGAGGAATGTTAGAGCTCAGGATTCATTTTCACTCTTATATGAAATAACATCCAAGTGTACTTGCTACCTTTCAGAAACATCCAATCAAAAAGATAAAAGAGATTAACAGCTCCAGAATGCAATTATACAAGCACCAGAAAGAAATAGGAGAAGAGATCAGATCACTATCAAAGAAAGGGCTCTTTAGCCTCATTTGTTTTCCTAACTTGTTTGTTGAGTGTGTAGGTACAAGTAATTGAAGACCAATCATTAATGGTTGTTTTGAAGCTATTATAGCAGTCATAAATGAGGGAGTAGCATGGGTAGATATCAACCTTATCAGACAAACAAAAGGAGCAGTCGCATCAAGAAGATTGTCATAGAAATAGAAAGTCTTATCTTAAGGGGTAGAAGTCACTTACAGGTCCTGAGACAGTTATGTATAATGATTGTAAGTCAGTTATGAAGTAGTCATGAATAGTTTCTAAGGAATACAAGGAACAACCTCTTGAAGAAACATATCTTGTTGATCAATATACATGGGGACAGTCATAAAGACTCCAAAGGTAACATGACATATACAGTAGTGAAAGGAACAACAACTATAAGCACATGAGACACAAGGAATCACAAGCCATGTATAGGTTTCAAAGGAAAAGTAATTGCATACATAATCTACAAGATGGTAATGAGGATAGTCCACACAAGAAGAAGATCTACATAAGATCATGTCAAAAAAAATCTAAGTGAAAGTTATGTAATTTTATGTACCTTGAAGAGATATCTGAGTCTAGCCCCTGGGACATACATTGTTAAAACCAGTGAGCATAAGTGAATACAGTAAATTGAAGGTAAGATGCAGTGATAATATGAAGAAAACAAGGTAAGTTTAAGGGTAGTCATTAGCAAATCATGAGAGAACCATTGATCAAATCTTTGAGGATACCTTGAAAAGATACAGAGAGGTGGTCTTGAGATGAGTAGTCATTTTTCTTTTAAAGGGAGCAGCTTTAAGGATTTATGAGGATCTAGATGCCCAAGATACAGACTAATGAGTTTTCACAAAAGTCTTTAAGGTACTCTTTGACATGGCTCCTCATGACAAAGCGCTAAAGACATATATATATAGGGGAACTGTTTGAAGTAACAAAAGGTCTTCATCCTTGTTTAAAGAGATACCATTACAGTAAAGACAGGAGATTACAATTTCTATGACTACAGTGTTACATGCAGTCTAAACCCTTCAAAGCAAGTGACTTAGCAGCATCAAGGGAAGGAACAGTCATCCTGTATGACTGTCATAAAAGGCAACCATTGCACTAAAACAACCATATAAGGACAGTAGCAAGCATGAGTAAGTGAAGGTCAGAATTTACAGAGGTCTACTGACCACAAGAGGCTCCACATGAACTTTAAAAAGACCATAGCCAAAGGGCAACTCCAACAGCTACAAGTTCACACCATAAGAGCAATGAAGAGAATAGTTGGCTACAGAGCCTGAGATAGTTATGCAAATGGACTGATGTACCTCATGAAGTAGTCCTTATCAACATCTCAAGGTCTTTGATCTCCATTACATGGATATGGCAAGTATTCATCTCATGAAAAGAGGACATATCCCATAATTTTTTTTAGATAAAAGAGCAGATAGATCAGCCTTAAATGAAGAAGGAAGCAAGGGTCCACAATCTTGTTTCAAGGGAGTTGTAGCAGTCATGAAAGAATAGTATACAAAGTTATGAAGCTATCAAGTGTTGTTAGGTTTTGTGTCTTAGACAATAAGATCAAGAAGTAACCTTTTGAAACATTGGAATAGTAAAATGAGATAGTGTTGTTTAAGGTTTGCCTGAATATTGTAAGTCAAAGATGGAAAGACAAAGAACTTGATAGTTGGTAGTGCAACATCAAGAGTAGATAGAGTCATGGTGAGAGTGACTTGATAGTTGGCAGTGCAACATCAAGAGTATATAGAGTCATGGTGAGAGCGACTTGACAGTCTTTCCACAGGAACATCACATGAACATATAAAGGAATAGTGACAGTTGTATACTAACATAAAGGGGGAAGTCTTTGAAAGACATCAAACAAAGTTGTAACAATCATAGACAATGAAGAGATAGTCACCAAGGGAAGGATCAATACAAAAGAGAAATGACTATTTCTAATGACCATTCTTAAATATCATCCACTCCAACAGTCAAAAGACAATTTGGGCCAATAAAAATAGAATAAATATTTACCACTTTTGTTGTGAATGAGGTGTAAACTTGCTAGTGAATATTTGACCATTGAAATGAATGATATTCAAGTAAAATCATCTCAGACTGCCCAAAAGCATATCATGAGTATGACTGTCCTAGATGGTGGAGGAGTGGGCATATAGACTGATTGCCCTATAAACATTCAAGGAGTAATCTATCATAGTCATATAGGATTAATAAATAATGGAACAAATAAAATTAACATACCCATGTAGCCATAGGTGATAGTCAAAGCAAGCAAGAAAGGACAGTCATGAGCAAGCTTAACATAAGGTCTTATAAACTGTGTTGAACATCATGTGAAGATATTGTTGAGTAATTATCATTAAGAATACCATTGAAGGAGTATAACCATAATGAAGCAAGTCATCTATTTCATACAAAACAAAGCAACCTTTCCCACTTGTGTCTTTAATATGATAAAAGCATAAGGCAGAGAAAATGAAAACTTTTCACTAGTTTGTGCTATAATGATCATTGTATTAGCAGAAAAGATGCCAAAATGAACAAATATAACAGTAGAGAAAAGGAATGGAAATACTAACAAGGGTTGTAGAATGAAAGCAAATGCCCTTGTCTTTCATAGTCCTAGATTTACAGAGTAGTCAATAAAATGATGAACTTATCATATGAAGATACAACTACAAAGGAAGCTTGAGAAGTAGATTTGTCAAAAGTTAACCTTTCAAAAGTTTCTTTCCATAGTTTTCAAAGAGGAGTTTTCATAAAACCCTAGAAAAGGAAAAGAAACCAGCCTTACTTTCATTTCTTCCTTCTGAAACATCAGTGACAAGATACAGGGGTGATTGTATACCATAGGAAACCAAATAGAGAAAAACCCTGCATGGTTTTGATGCACAATTCCATAGGAAAGAACAACTGAGTTATTTCATTGATTTCTCAATATCATTAGCAAAGAAGAAATAATAGGGATGTATACTATAAATCCTTTTAATTATTTTCCATTATCAAGCACAGGAAGAAAAAGAGGAAACCAAACTTTTCACCATTTACATTCATAGTAAAGAACAGAGACAACAAAAGAAACAATTGTTTCATTGTTTTCATTCACAGTAAGAGCCATAGAAAAGATGGCAGAAGTTTTTTCACTGTTTAAGCATAGAAAAGAATAGTAAAGGGAAGTGATTTCCAGATCTGAGTAGAGAAAGGATCCAGTTTCAGTCGGCATAAACCTTCGACTAAAGCCTTCAAACCCTCATAGGCAGTGCAGAGCTTCAAAGCTTGAAGAATGATAAGAATGAAATAACTCTTTTAGGGTTTGAAAGGTATTTTGTTCACAATGAAGGCCTAGCCCATGGGATTTTTTGAAGTCTTTTTTGACTTTATTTTAAGGAAATCATCAAAAAAATCAAAAGGAGGCTCTTGGTCAAAAACTTTGCTAAGTGTTGAGGGCTAGGTGCACAAGGAACCCATGGGTGGAGAGGAGAAATAAGGAGATATAAAGGGTTTTTAACCCCTTTTTGATATAATTAATTATTGAAACCAACATATTATTATACTTTGGCTTAGGGGTTTTACATCATTAGGGCAAATTTGGAGTCCTATGTAAGCCAAAGATGAAAGAGGATATTATTATTACCTTATGAGATTTGTAAAGGGTAGAGACTAAGTGAAATTATTATGTAAACCCTTTTTCTTTGCATGAGAAGGAGACAAAAACATTGTATTTAACCACTTATTAAGCGTAATAGTTCATAAATTACCTTAATATTTGTTTCATAAAACCGAGGAGATAATTACAAAACACCTATTAAGGTAAATCATGCAAAAGAATTATCCTTAATACTTGTCAAAATAGTTTATTTTTTCCTTCCAAGCATGTAGAAAGAAAAGAAGAGTTCAAACTAAAGTTACAAACTCATGCAGGAGGAGATTCTTTTATATTTTGACATGGAGTCAAACATGCCTATTTTTGGCATTTTTTTGGTCAAGCACCTTGACAGGAGGAGTTATGAGCAATATACAAAAACATTACATAAAATAGCTATTCATATTCATAAGGAGAAAGTGTTTATATGCTCCCATACAAGCCATGGGATTAACTGTACAAGATGCAATGGAAGAAAACAAGTACATCTGAAATAGAAAAGAAACATATACGAGAAAGAGGGGATCCGTCATTGCCTGAATGATGAACCCCACTATTGGTAGCATCATCTTCGGGTTCATCATCGATATCTCCAAGGAGACCTACAAAAGAGACAAGAAGTCTAGGTTAGAGCTTAGGATTCCATCAATCATATATGTGACAATATCAAAATGTACCTGCTACCTTTCATTTAAGCATCTAATCATGAAGATGGAAGAGATAAACAAACATCAGTTGTAGATATACAATCATAAGAAGAAGCAAGAAAGAGTTATATCATCATCAAGAGAGGCTAATCAACCTCCATGTTTTCTCTAACAAGTTTATTGAATGTGTAGGTACAGGTACATGAAGGCATTTCATTGATAATATACCTTTAAGTTATCATAGCAATCCCATAGGAACACCAAAGAACAGAGAGCAACCAATGCCATGAATATGTAGAGAAGATTAACACCCATGAAGCATGGATAGTGTGATAGTCATACAATGAGACAATGAACTGCTAGTCTTCAAAAAGCAGTAAATGAGAATAAGCATTATAGGTCAAAAGGAGCAGTAGCTATAAGCACACGAACAACCTTTCCAAGGCATAGAAGTATCAAATGAAAGAGAACAGTCCTTTTTATAGACAGTGAGCAGTCCATAGGCAATGTAAAACCTTAAAGAGAGTTGTGAAGAGCAGTCATCCAGTCATCTAATACATAAAAGTGCAGTTCAAATCATTTGACAAAGCCTAGGAAAGTCATACAATGCAAGAGGGTGCAAATCTAGTGAGAAAATGCAAGAGAGGTTTGTTGGTATGACATTGAGAAGTAGAAGTCAATAACCATGAAGAATCATGGGATTAGGAGACTACTAGAGGATAGCCATGGGTGTAGTAGAGTCAAGGAAATAGTGGCAGCAATCATTAACAAAAGGCAGTGAACACACAACAGATAGTAGATTGTAAAGGTTATAAGGTGCATGGTGACAACCTATGCAAGAAGAGTGTGAACAGTGATACAGTCTACAACAAAGGGTGTTAACTAAGGAATCAGATAGAAAGTAAAGGAAGAAGTCATCATGAACTAGAAAAGAACATTTTAGTACAACATCATGACTGAGATAATGCTCATCCAAGGACAACATTTGAAGTTATGTCAGCATTTTATACCCTTTCAAAAGTTAAAATAGACTAAATGTATTACACATGGAATTACAAGCTATGTATAGGTCGCAAAGTAAAATTAATTGCATATAGAAGCTTCAAGATGCTAGTGAAGAAAATGAACAATGGAGAATCGACAAAGGCAAGGTGTAGAGAGGCCATAAAGATGCATATACAAAACAATCATGACAGTCATGATGACTCCAAAGACTACAGAGGATAATCACAATAGCCATGATGAGTTGTCCTGTTGGAAAGTCTTATTCAACCTTACAAGAAAAACAATCATTTGCAAACTACTAGCCATTGAAGAAGAATATACATGCAAGTGACAGTTAACAGTAGTAGTATAGTACTGAAGGTTTCAAGTGACTATGCTTAAATATCATCCACTCCAATAGTCCAAAGCTTGTATGAGTAAATTAAAATAGGAAAAATATTTACCACTTTTGTTGTGAATGAGGTGTAGACTTTCTAGTGAGTATTTGACCATTGAAATTAATGATATTCAAGTAAAATCATCTCAAACAGCCCAAAAGCATGTCATGAGTCTGACTATCCCAGATGGTAGAGGAGTGGGTATATGGATTAATTGCCCTATAAACATTCATAGAGCAGTCTATCATAGTCATATAGGAGAAATAAATAATGGAACAAAGAAAATTAACATACCCATGTAGCCACAAGTGACAGTCAAAGCAGGCAAGTAGAAGACAATCATGAGCAAAGCTTAACATAAGGTCTTATAAACTGTGTTGAACATCATGTGAAGATATTGCTAAGTAATCATCATTAAGAATGACATTGAAGGAGCATAACCATAATGAAGCAAGTCATCTATTTCATACATAGCAAAGCAACCTTTCCCACTTGTGTCTTTATGATAAAAGTATAAGGTAGAGAAAATGAAAACTTTTCACTAGTTCGTGCCAGAATGATCATTGTATTAGCAGAAAAGATGCCAAATGAACAAAGACAATAGAGAGATAACAAATAAAAGCCATATTTTGTAGTTTTCCCAAGTTTTCACAGTGAGAGCAGGTTCTACCACGGTCTTCTTGAAGATAAATAATAGCGGAGATAAGGAATGGAAACCCTAGCAAGGGTTGTAGAATGAAAGCAAAGACCCTTGTCTTTCATAGTGCTAAATTTATAAAGTAGTCAACAAAATGATGAACTTATCATATGAAAGATACAACTACAAAGGAAGCTTGAGAATAAAATTTGTCAAAAGAAAAGCTTTAAAGGAGTCTTCCATAGTTTCATACGAGCCCTAGCAGGGAAAGTAAAGGGACAAAGATACATCATGTATTAGAGAACACACTTTTCTTAAAAGGAACGGTAGTATAGTGGCGTGTGAAGCACAAAAAAGACTTCAACTTTCACCATTTTTCATAGTTTCCTCATGAAGAACATTAAGTATGAGTATTGCTTACTAGAGACAGCTGCAAGAAGACCGTTCAGTTGGCAGAGACCTTCAACAGGAGCTTTCAAACCCTCATGACGGCGCAACAGAGGCAAACAATGAGAAATGATGAAAGTGAAATCAAGTTTAGGGTTGCTTTCCATTTGTTCGAAATACCCTAGCCAATGCATCAAGTCATTTTTGACTTTTATTTTAGGGAAATCATTAAAAAAAATCAAATGGAGCCCATGGGTCAACACTTGGCAAGTGTGGATGCCTAGTAAAACATCATGGGCCCATGGGAGATATAAGGAGATAATGATAATTTTTTACCTTTTAAAGGTTCTTTTCTAAAACCTTAAATCAGTCAATGATAAAATATGATTAAGGTTTGAAAAGAGAGGGACTATGATGGATTTTTAGAAAGATTATGAATCATAAACAATAAGGAAGCTCTTAAAGTGAATTTGATTGAATGACCATCCCTTAAAGATTGAATTACTTCAATTCCTTTCAACAATTCCATTAGCTCATCATATAATGGCTCTAGATAAGCATCGATTGTATCTGAAGTCACACTTTTCTTTCCTGGTATAATCAATGATAACATTAAGAAAAATGGTTTAATTGCTAACCATGGAGACAAATTATAATTTATTAAAAACACTGGCCAAGTTGACCATTTAATACTTTGATCTGAGAATCAGTTCACCCCATCTAGAACCAAACCCAACCTTATAATACAAGGATCTTGAGAAAAATCAGGCCATCTATTATCAAATTCCATCCACATCTTAGAATTAGGAACATGTCATTATTTTCCATCGGTGCTCTTATTTTGGGCATACCATTGCATAAGTTCAACAATGTCTCTACACCTATACATTCAGAGTAATCGTGGGATTATCAAAAAGTGGTGAATAACCTTTCTAGGAACCACAACTGATACCTCGCTTCATGACATTTCAGACATTCACTCTCACTTGCAAGATTATTGTGAAATAATACACAACCATTCACACGTGTGGATGTTTTCATACCCTAAGCCTAGCTTAGTGATTTCCCAATTCACTATTAACCTTGCGCACAATACAAGCCACTCCTACCAACACTTTCCCAATTCGCTATTAACCCTGTATGCAATACAACCCACTCCAGCCAATAATTTCCCAATTCAAAATTTCTCTTTTAATTACCCACTTTAATATCATATTGTCTAATTTTTGTTTGTGTGACTAATTATTTAGTCATTTTTATTTGTGTGACTAATTATTTAGTTGTGTTTTTTACCCGACGATCAAATTAGTCATTTATTTAGTCATTTATAGCTGTGTTGCAAAAAATTAGTAGAATTTAGTCATTTTTAGTTGTCATGACTAAAATTTTTAGTCACGTAGTCATTTAGTTGCCAAATTCTACTAGTGATAAACTACTTGAAACCTAAAAATCACAAAGCTAGGGATGACCAACATACCTGTGGGTCTGCCAACGGTGATCTGCCATAATAGCACACCCTCTTGGATCGGTATTGGTAGCATGGGAATGGAGGTTGTACCATGTCTTCTTCTCCTCTTCTCTCATCCAATAAGCTTAGAGTGTGCAAATGTGGCACTTTGGGCCCACACTTTCTATATATAGTCGTCATGTCATACCCCCATACACCTTTTTCTCTCCCTAGGTCACAAAATGTAACCTTTTTCACCCAGTTTTCTTCCTATCCACCTAATTTTCCATCCTTTATCTGTTTTTCACCACTATTTCCTCTTTTCGAGAATTCACCTGAAAAAATTTAATTTTTTCACTTGACCTCTCGAGGGGGCATCCCTCATCCATTTCATTCTTTCCTGATAGTTGAGGCAAAATTCTTTGACTTGGCGTCATATCCCTACTAGGTCACAACGCCATGTCAAAGAGGGGCAAATGTAGACACTTAAAAATGTCTTAACCCTTCGACCACTCTTCGACATCACCTGTATCACCAATTTCCCATCTAATTAATTAATTAAATTTTCATTTAATTAATTAGCCTAATTCATCCATTTGTCATCAAAATTACCCTAAAAATTGAATTAATTAAATTAATTCAACTTCACACATTACCCCAATTAATTAATGAATATACAAATATTTATTTGATTGATTTGTCCACCTGCCTAAACCTGATTAATTAGGTAAATCACACTTATCTAATTAATCCACCCTACTAATCAGCGTACACCTAGCCTAGTTGATTAAATAGCCAATATTTAATTAGCTACCCTAGCCTACCTAGCCCTTAGACCTGGATTAATTAAATAAAACATTATTTAATTTGTTGGGAATTAAGGTGTCTCAACCTTGGTAATTCCTTGTATTTTTACAATGTATTTATTTATTTATTGCCTATTGTATTAATTGGATGCAAATCTTATGTTGTCATATTGTGGGAGTTGGCACGGTGATGTGTCATCCTACATGGTATATGACCACATGTAATTTTGTCCTCACATGAGGAGATAGGTGTCCCACTTAGTGGTAGGAATATTTTGCCATGTGTCAGCATCTTGGATGCTGTGTAAGGGAATATTGACCGAAATGGTTACGACAGATTCCTATGACAAAGTTATGACATGTAAGAGTCAGAAATAGGAGATTTTATGACAGGGGAAGACATGTGTCGAAGAGCATCTTTGAAAAAGGCATCTTTGGGTGCCCCAAGGTGGACTATGATATGTTGTAAGAGAATATGCTATTTATAGCCTGTGTATGATAGATTCTCTTATAGTTGTAAGTTATGACAGTTATGACAAATTCTATGACGGTTGTAAGAGTCATAAGAGCATGTGTCATAGCCCATTTTGGAAATAGGTGACCTCCTTGGGATGGGGTAACTTGACAAGTGTCAGGAGCATCCTACAGTGTTGGACAAGTGTCCATAGGCATGGGTTTTGGGCCATGAGGCCATGTTGGACACCGATCCCAAGGTGAAGCCATTTTTGCCTTATATTTGTTATATAAACAAGTGCTTTTGAGAGAAGTACTACAGGTTTTAAAGGTACTATTATGATGTCAAAACATCCCTAGATACGAGTGTCAAAGACTCCTGCAAGAGCATTGGCTCTGTGTTGTATTGTAACCTTCATTGTTTACGGAATACATTTGAGTTGTGTTTTGGAGTGTGGGGTTTTTCACCCGTAAGGGTTTTCCCCATGTATATCTTGTGTCTCTCTTCTTCTGTCTTACATTCTTATGTATGTGTTTGCTGCAATATCTCTATTAGTGGGTTAACATAGCTATAATTGTAAAGATAAAATTTAATTTGCACTCTCCTCCCCTCATTAGATTATTGTAGGAAGCATTTTCTGCACACCTAGCTACCTTTCAGTTGGTATCAGAGCCTAGCCAGTTTTGGTTCTAGCTGTTGGGTAGGGGTTTTTTGAGCTAATTTTAGGTTGAGTGGGAGTGTTGTGTAGAGTATTCTGTATCTTGTTGCAGCAAGGAGATGGCAACTACATCCGGAAGATTAGAGGTGGAGAAATTTAATGGCACTAATTTTGAGTTGTGGAAACTCAAGATGGAAGACCTACTTGTTGATTGTGACCTATGGGAAACCATTGATGAAACAAAACCTACGACAATGTCACAAGATGATTGAGACCTCAAGGATCGAAAGGCTAAGGGTCTCATAAGACTCTGTCATGTTGAATGTCCATGAGGAGAAGTCTGCTAAAGAACTTTGGAAGACGCTGGGATCTGTTTATCATACCAAGTCCCTGGTGAACAAGCTCTTTCTGAAAAAGAAGTTGTTTTCTTTAAAGATGGAAGATAGAGGATCTCTTGCGGACCATTTTAATGCTTTTAACTTGATTGTTGCATAGTTGACATTCATGGGTGTGAAAATGGAGGAGGAGGATCGATGTATGACCCTAATTTGTTCTTTGCCAAATTTGTGGGATCATCCTGTCATGTCTATCGAAAGCACTACAACCACCTTCATGATGGATGAAGTAGTATCTTCGCTATCATCTGAAGAAATGCAGAGAAATACATCTGAGTCAACCAAAGAAGCTCTTGCAGTTCGTGGAATACCCAAAGAGAAAGGAAGGAAGAAGGAAAAGAAAGGTGAAAAGGGCAGATCCAAATTCTATGGGAGATCCAAATCTCCTAGAAATTCTAAGGCTCTCTATTGGAACTATGGAAAAACTGGGCATTTCTGAAAGGAATGCAAAGAGGAGAATAAAAAGAAGAAGAATGCTCCTGATTTAGATTCTAACAAGTCACATGATGATGGTGATGCCTTCATCACAGCCCTGGCCACCCGTGCATCTAATGATGTGCGGTTGATTGATTATGGTGCATCTTTACACATGACCTTGCATCAAGATTGGTTTATGAAATATGAAGAGTTTGATGGTGGAAGAGTGTACCTGAGTGATGATTCTCATCTAAAGATTGTTGGTCATGGAAGAGTCTCAATCTAATTCCCTGATGGATGAGTGAAGGGGATCACTTGGGTTATGCACACCCTGAGCCTAGCACAGAACTTGTTTTTTGTAAGTATGTTGAATGATGCAGGTGTGCAGGTTATCTTTTCGAAGGATGGATGCAAGATGACTAGAGGATCTATGGTGCTTGCGAAGGGTACTAAGAGAGGTACTCTATTTCATCTGGAGGCATGCACTTCCTAGTGCAATAGTTCTTCTGACTTGAAGAAAAGAGTTGCAGTCACTTCATCCCCACCATCTAAACGAGTAGTGAAGAAATATGTTGTAACATGGTAGTGCACATGCTTTGGAAATTAAACTTCCTACTGAAAAGACTATGTTATGGCTTTTGAGATATGACCACATTGGTGAGAAGGGTCTGCGTACCCTAAAAAATAAAAACCTCATTGAGGGGTTAAACGATTGTAATCTCGAGTTCAACTTTTGCGAACATTGCATTTATGGAAAGCAAAACCGTGTTCAGTTTTGCTCTAGTTCTCACAAGTCTTCTGGTGTATTGGATCTTATTCATTCTGATGTGTTTGGTCATGTTAATGTTCCTTCGATTTCAAAATCTGTATATTTTATATTTTTCAT
This sequence comes from Cunninghamia lanceolata, assembly GCA_027924645.1. Taxonomy (NCBI): domain Eukaryota; kingdom Viridiplantae; phylum Streptophyta; class Pinopsida; order Cupressales; family Cupressaceae; genus Cunninghamia; species Cunninghamia lanceolata. The sequence continues at coordinate 1,030,771 of BSBN01000814.1, forward strand.
AGATGATTACAGTAGAAGGACATGGGTTTATTTTATCAGAAGCAAGACTGAAGTCTTTAGTCAGTTTAAGGAATTTAAAGCCTTTGCTGAAAATCAGATTAGTAAAAAGATTAAGTGTTTGAGAACCAACAACGGTGGTGAGTTTTGTTCGGTGGAGTTTGATAAGTTCTGTAAAGAGCAAGGGATTGAAAGACATAAGACAACTCCATATTGTTGGATTCAGGATAGACAACTGAGAGGGGGGGTGAATCAGTTGTCCAAAACTTGCTTACAATTCAAATACTTAAATCCACTTTGTTATTTAATAGCATATCAATTAATCACTCATGAAATCATAAATCCTAAACACCAGAGCAAATACACATCAACACATGAGACACCAAGATTTTGACGTGGAAAACCCAATCAAGGGAAAAACCACGGGGTGATTAACCCAAGGATTATTCTTTGTTAGAAGAATAAGAAAAATAGATGGCACATGCCAATTAGGGCTCACTGCCCAAGTACACTGCTCACAAGAGGCACACTACCTACAAGAGACACACTGTCTACAAAGTAACAAGTATCACAAACTTGAACTAGAGATTGACATCTTTACCATGCCTAGATCAGTTCCATTTAAGCCCAAAAACTCCTGCTCTGCCTTTTGCTCTTCTTCTTCACTATGCCACACTCATCCACACTCTACACTCTTCAGAATGACTTCACAATCCTTTATATATACAAGGCATCGACTTAGGAACAATCATCTAAGTTGGCAAACACTTTTAGATCATCCGGAAGACGTGTAATACATCCGGTCAGCCTGTCTCAGGAAGAACACCAACATCTGATGGTTTTTACATTAAAACCAAACTCTAACTTCAATGTGGACCACAAATAAGAATTGTACATGATCCAAAGATCACCAAAACCTTTCCTGAGTCACCAAGAACATCCACACTTTATCAGCTTACTGGAATTCTTCTCTTCTTCATCTGGAACTTCAAGAACACAGTCTGTCATCACTGTCACAATGAAAAAGGTGCTTCCAGACCTCCAAACCATGAGAAAATCTTGTTGTCACTTCACACGGACTTCTTCAACACTCCCTCCAATCCACAAAATGAGATAATGCAATTCTGGAGCTCACCGGACCAATCTGTGACACTCTGTCACCACTGAACATCTGCCAGAACTGGTTCTACTAGAGAAGTCATAACTTCTTTAGATCATTATGTGGACCTCTGAAAACTTGACTGGATCATCTCAAGACTCATATCTGTAAACCCTTTAAACTGCATACTCTGATCTTCATCTTATCTTGGACTTTTACCTTAATGTCATCATTGTTCTTCACTGTTCCTGATTGAGACTAATTTCCTCAATATCCTCAGCACACAACTCATCCAATCCTTCTCATTAATGCAATATGAGTATGTTGACATCAATGACAACACTGGTTATCCTCATACTTGCAACAATCTCCCCCTTTGTCATTGATGGCAACATATGATGTGAAAAACCATCAAGACAAGAACTTCTCCTTTCTGTCACAGCTCCCCCTATCAGCAACAACTCTTCACATGTCTTATCTTTCTTTACTGCTCCCCATTTGATCATCAACCACTTGTTTTTCACATGTCTTCTCTCCCCCTTTGACATCAATGGAAAAGGGCTCATACTTGCAACTTTAACACATCAGAATCATACTAGCTACTCCCCCTGAGTAGCAACTCCCCATCACCAATCCGGATCACAAGATATGACTGTGATATCCACCAGACTGATGCACATCAGTGCATCCTAGTTCATCACTGGAGGGGCAATAACCCCTAACTTCTCCCGGAGATACTCAAAAGATTCCTTGGGAAGAGGTTTAGTAAAGATATCTGCAATCTGATCCTTTGAGGGCACAAACTCCAATCTGACTTCATCCTTGTTCACTTGTTCTCACAGAAAGTGAAATTTGATAGATATATGCTTAGTCTTAGAATGTAACACCAGATTCTTAGAAATATTTATTGCACTTGAATTATCACAGAAAATTGTGATAGGCTCCTCATACTCTACTTTAATATCTCTTAGCATCTACTTCATCCATAAAACTTGAGTGCAACTACCTGCTGCTGCAATGTATTCTGCTTCAGTTGTAGACAGAGATATTGCTTCTTGTTTCTTGCTTAGCCAAGAAACCAATCTCTTTCCCAAAAAGAATGCTCCACCACTGGTACTCTTCCGGTCATCCACATCTCCTGCCCAATCTGCATCTGTATATGCATAAAGAAAGAAATCATGATCTCTAGGATACCACAACCCATACTCCACTATTCCTTTTAGATATCTAAAAATCCTCTTGATTTCCATGACAGGAGATTCTCTAGGATCAGCCTGGAATCTAGTCACAAGACCAATAGCCTGCATTATATCTGGTCTAGTTTGAGTAAGATACAACAATCCTCCAATCATTGATCTATACTTTGTCTAGTCTACTTTAGGAGATTCATCATCTTTACTCAACTTACATCTGGTTGCCATGGGAGTATTCATTGGCTTTGAATCTTCCATTCCAAATTTTCTCAACAATTCTTTCACATATTTGGTCTGAGAAATAAAGATTTCTTTCTTTGATTGAGAAATTTGCAGACCCAAGAAGAAATTCATTTCACCAAGCATTGACATCTCAAACTCACTTTTCATTTGATTTGCAAAGGTTTTACACATACCATCTCTTCCTCCAAAGATGATATCATCAACTTCAACAATCAAGATGTTTTCATGGTCAATTTTGAAATATAAGTTACTGTTAGCAGTACCTTTGTTGAAACCAATCTTCAAAAGATGTTTGTCCAATCTTTCATACCATGCTCTTGGGGCTTGCTTTAGTCCATGCAGTGCCTTCTTTAATTTGTAGACCATCTCACCATCCTCAGATAATTGAAATCCATCCGGTTGTTCAATGTACACTTCTTCTTCTAAGTCACCATTTAGGAAGGTAGATTTGACATCCATCTGATACACCTTGAAATCCTTGAAGGCAGCAAATGCAAGAAATAATATGACTGCTTCAATTCTTGCCACCGGAGCAAAGGTTTCTTCAAAATCAATTCCTTCTATTTGAGAGTAGCCTTTGCAAACCAATCTAGCTTTATTTCTGATTACTTCACCAACTTCATTTAGTTTGTTCCAGAAGACCCATTTGGTTCCAATCACATTCTTGTTTCTAGGTCTGGGAACAAGATCCCAAGTATGATTTTTCTCAATTTGCATCAACTCTTCCTCCATTGCTTTGGTCCAGTTTTCATCATTGTAGGCTTCATTTATTGTCTTAGGTTCAATCTTTGAAATCAGACAATATTCATCTGAATTTTGAGCAATTTTCCTTCTAGTTTGCACACCTTTGCTTTTGTCACATATGATCTAATCTTCAGAGTGGTTTAGTCTTACATACCTTGGAACTTTGGGAGTTTCTCGCACTTCTGTTTCTTGATCAGGCTCATTCAGACCTATCTCTTCTTCCTGATTTACCGGATCAGTCTGAATCTGACTTTCAGAAGAGGATTGAGCTCCTTGAACCAGAACACCATTCTGATCATCTTCATCATATTCATAAAACCTTGAGGGTTTCTCAATTCGTTCATCAACCTTCACATTTGTACTTTCTATCATCTTTCTCAGTCTCTTATTGTAACACTGGTATGCTTTGCTTTGAGTGGAGTAACCCAAGAAAATTCCTTCATCACTTCTAGCATCAAACTTTCCTAGATCTTCATCTCTTTTAATGTAACATTTGCTACCAAATACTCTGAAATATCTCACAGTAGGAGTGATGCCAAACCAAAGTTCATAAGGAGTCTTACCAGTATTGCTTCTGATTTGAACTTGATTGAGAGTATAGACTGCAGTGCTGACAGCTTCTCTCCAAAACATCTAGGGAACATTTGCTTCCATCATCATTGTCCTAGATGCTTCCTAGATGGACTGGTTCTTTCTCTCTACTACTCCATTTTGTTGTGGAGTCCTAGGAGCAGACAACTGTCTCTTTATACCATGCTTCACACAAAAATCTATGAATTCACCAGATGTGAATTCACCACTTCTATCAGACCTCAGACATTTCAGTTTTAATCCGGTTTGATTCTCTACCATAGCCTTGAAGATTTTGAACTTCTCAAAAGCTTCTGATTTCTCTTTCAGAAAGGTAACCCACATCATCCGGGAATGGTCATCAATCAGTAACATGAAATATCTATCACCTTGCATACTCTTGATTCTTGTCGGACCACATAGATTAGTATGAACTAATTCCAATAATTTGGTAGAGGACTGATCCTTGCTTTTGAATGAGACTCTACTCTATTTACCTAGCTAACATTCTTTGCACAAACTATTTGTAGCTTTTGCCAATTTTGGAAGATCTCTTACAGCCTGAGTATTGCTTATCTTGATGATGTTATCAAAATTTACATGACACATCTTTCTATGCCATAACCCACTCTGATCAACTTGAACAAACAGACAACTTTTATTAGTACCAACTAGATGAAAGATATTACCTTTTGTTTGAGTACCGGATGCAATCTCAGTTCTGGAGCTTTCAAAGATCCTACATTTTCCATTCTTAAACTGGAGATCATAACCTTTATCCACCAATTGTCCAACACTGAGAAGATTGTGCTTCAATCCTTCAACATACAGTACATTACCAGTTTTGTTCTTTCCATCAAAAGAAATAGTTCCCTTACCTCTGATTCTACCAGTAGAATTATCACGAAACTTTACCATTCCTCCTTCATACCTTTCCAAATCTAAGAAGTTGTTCTTGTCACCTGTCATATGGTGAGAGCATCCACTGTCAATAACCCAATCATCCTTTTCTTCAACTTGGGCAGCGAAAGCTCTTTCTACAACCTTATGATTGATAGATTCAAAGGACATTGGATCTTCTTCCTTGATGGCAATAAACACCCATTCATTTCTGGATGTGTTTCCTATCTCTGATTCATCATCTGTTACTCCTTCATTATCATCTTCTTCATGAACATAATAACAATTCTTTTGGAACCTTTGTCTATTAGAATTTGACCTTGTAAATCTTTCCGGACATCTTGAGGCAAAATGACCAATCTTATTGCAGTTGAAGCACTTAAAGGGTAATTTTCCTTCATACTTACCGGATCCTCTTGGCAGTCTCTTTGCAATGAGGGCTTCAAGTTGAGCTGTTTCTACTTCTTCCACTTCCATGTCTTTTCTTGCTTGATCATACCATGACAGTTTCCTTGAAGAGTTTTCTCTCGGATCAAATCTTTGTTTACCTTTCACAGAGGCACTGGCTTTGAATGCAAATTCAGTCTTGGGGGGATCATCTCCAAACTTAGTCATTTCAAATGCAACTAGTTTGCTAGCCAATTGGTCTCTTGTGACAGTTGGATGGGCTCTAAATTCATCAATGGTAGCAACCTTGATTTTGTAGGCAACAGGAAGGGAGCTGAGAATTTTGCCAACAATCTCATTTTCATCCAAGAATCCACTAGCATTCCTAATTCCACACACCAGCTCATTTACTCTTGGCATAAAGGTAGTAATATTTTCATCATCTCTCATCTTCAGTCTTTCAAATTTCCCTTTTAGACTCTACAACCTTGCACACTTAACATACTAGTCTCCTTCATGCAAGAGTTCTAGTTTGTTCCAAATCTCAAAAGCAGTTGGTAGGTCAATAACATTTGAGATCTCTGAGTTAGATAATGCACTTAGAAGAGCCTCTTTGGTCCGCAGATTGTTTTCAACATCTGTGAGTTCATTTAGGGTTGTCGGACAACCCTGTGGAGGAACATATGCTTTTGTGACCATGGACCAGTACGCTATTCCCATACACTACAAGTGACATTTCATGCGACCTTTCCAGAGTGTAAAGTTGGTTCCATCAAACTTCAGACTATCCTCTTGTAGGACGACATCATGGATCTCCTCAAGCGGTTAAGCTCCTTCTAGAGGAACTTGGCTCTGATACCAATTGTTGGATTCAGGATAGACAACTGAGAGGGGGGGTGAATCAGTTGTCCAAAACTTGCTTACAATTCAAATACTTAAATCCACTTTGTTATTTAATAGCATATCAATTAATCACTCATGACAGCATAAAGCATAAACACCAGAGCAGATACACATCAACACATGAGACACCAAGATTTTGACGTGGAAAACCCGGTCAAGGGAAAAACCACAGGGTGATTAACCCAAGGATTATTTTCTATTAGAAGAATAAGAAAAATAGATGGCACATGCCAATTAGGGCTCACTGCCCTAGCACACTGCTCACAAGAGGCACACTGCCTACAAGAGACACACTGTCTACAAAGTAACAAGTATCACAAACTTGAACTAGAGATTGACATCTTTACCATGCCTGGATCAGTTCCATTTAAGCCCAAAAACTCCTGCTCTACCTTTCACTCTTCTTCTTCACTATGCCACACTCATCCACACTCTACACTCTTCGGAATGACTTCACAATCCTTTATTTATACAAGGCATCAACTTAGGAACAATCATCTAAGTCGGCAAACACTTTTAGATCATCTGGAAGACGTGTAATACATCCGGTCGGCCTGTCTCAGGAAGAGCACCAACATCCAATGGTTTTTACATCAAAACCAAACTCTAACTTCAATGCGGACCACCAATAAGAATTGTACATGATCCAAAGATCATGAAAATGTTTCCTGAGTCACCAAGAACATCCGCACTTTATTAGCTTACTGGAATTCTTCTCTTCTTCATCTGGAACTTCAAGAACATAGTCTATCATCACTGTCACAATGAAAAATGATGCAAAGGCATCCATGCACCATAACCTTCGCATGTAGCATGAATGTCTGCAGACCAACCTCATCATCATCATCTTCGCCATCATCATCATATTTCGGCTTTACTCTGTCAGCATCATGTTTCTTAAAACCAACAGCATCATCATATTGCGGACACTCGCAATCATCCTCCTGCCGACTACTGTTCACCTCCGCTTTCCTTCTAACATCATCATCATGATGTTCAGCGGGCGCACACATCCTCCGGTTGCACTGTTCATCGGGCTCCGAACTCCATCGTCATCATCATATGCAACACTTCCTTCGTCAGCAGGATATTCAACATCCGATTGTTCCAAATATCTTGATGACATTCACCTTCAGCAGCTTACCTTCGATGCTCCGCTACCCGACGACACAAGCAACAGCATCATGATCTACTTTATCCGGTTCTCTTCGAAACCTCCTGATGACGCTAATACACTTTCTGCCGATGCCGATACTTAACGACAGCAGGATGAACTCGCATAGGGGGGATATCTCAATATCCTGATGACGATGACGTCATATCCTGATGACGATGACGTCACCCAATGTCCTGATGACCTTCTCAACACTTAGTCAAAAAAAAATCTGAACTTTCTCTCCCGCATCTACTCGCGATATGCGGATGTTTGGCACTCCCAATATGATGATCCTGATGCCGATACACTCCTCGGCTCCTCCTACTGATGATCACCCCGACGAACTCACACTTCATGCAATTGACAACATCATGCCGATCTTCTCCACTTATCCGGATGACGATGTCCGAACTGTCTGCAGGATATTTGCAGAAATATCCTGATGATGCCGTTTTAACAGACTTCTTCACTTAGCGAAATCTCACTTCGCCGATCCTCCAGGGATGACCCGATCCAACCTCAGGGTGATCTTCCAACTCACTCAGCTTGACCTAGCACATGAAGATGCTAGGCTTCTCAACATCTGTCGACCGCGATCCTGCACACCTGCATGTAAACAGAAAACAAACTACAGTCTAACCTACTGTACATTACCATTCCACCGATCAGACGGATCAACCGGTGGAATGGATCAATACATCCATGAAGCCACCCAAACCAGCAAATCAATCAAACAATGGAATGCAACCAGAGCAAGAACACAAACAGGATCACTTTATTGATTTCAAAGATGCAATACAATATGATCAATCTCTCTCTTAGTCTCACTCAAGCTCGATCGATGATATCTGTCTATCTGTCCAATATCAACCGATCTCATGCTTATAAAGATTTCCCTACGAGTACTACTGACCCGACTCCAAGTGGCTGGGAACTCTCCAAGCGGCTGGGAGATCCCACCGAACATACATCATGACAGCTGTTATAACTAACTAGCTAAAAATAGCAAAAGCCCGGTCAGCATGATCTTATCATGATCAGCGTGACCTTATTACATGCATCTGGTCTTAACAGACCTTCTTGGAAACACAAACATGACCTAAACTACTAACTGCCTTATCCAGACCAGCTGTCAGGTAGGTGCTCCTGCACCATACTCCCCAACAGAAAAGAACTCATGTCCCATGAGTTTAGTATGTGGAAGTCTTCCACCTTTACACTTTGCTGTGGCAATAGTCTGACCTGCTCCAGCTTTATCTGCTGCTGTCTCTTGGCTGCTCCAAGTCATCTGAACTGTAACTTGCTTTCTGGCAAGTAAATCATCATGCCTGTTGATGTAGGCCTTTCTCTCACATACCTTGTGTTTGTCAGGTTGCCTGACCAGAACCTCTGGCTGAACTACCTCTTGAACTTCTGAAGTGTTCAAGTCTATCTTCCTTTCAACTCTTATAGGACAAACAATAGTCCCAACTATGACAACATCCTTGTCAATCCTCTGAACTGGTTGCTGTTTGCACCCCTGTTTCTGAACCTGCTGCTGACCTCTGTCAGTCACAACTGAAACTTCCTTCAGCTTGTTGTCTGTAACAACTCCTTTCCCTGCAGTATCCTGAACTGCCTTCATGCCTGCTCCTCTAGGCATCTGCACAAACTCCTTCTTTCCCATTAAAATGAGTTGAGCTGCCTTCTGTACTGCAGCTTTTGCCTGTAATGGCATCAACTTAATGATCTTCCCATCTTTCTGGATGGTGTAGGTATTAGCATACCCATCATACAGTACCCTTCTGTCAAATTGCCATGGTCTACCTAACAGTAGGTGACAACATTCCATAGGCAATATATCACACAAGATTCTATCCTGATATGGTCCAATCTGGAAATCCACATATGCCTGTTCAGAGACAAAAAGTGATTGCCTATCACTCACCCAAGATGCCTTGTAAGGGTGTGGATGTGGAATTCTTTCCAACTTCAGTTTATCCACCATTTCCTGAGATACCATGTTGTCTGTTGAACCAGTATCAATGACAACCTTACATACCTTACCTTTGCTCTTGCATGTGATCTTGAAAAGAGCTCTTCTTTGCATCAAATCCTTTGATGCCTGCAAACTTGTTTTCCTTAACAGCAGTGATTCTCCACTCTCTGGATATCCATAATTCTCAGGACCTTTGTTTGAACTCTGTGCACTTTCTTCTTCCTTCTCTTCTTGTACCAATTGTACTCTCTTGTCACTTGTTCTATCATGTCTGGATGATGAACCTTTGTTTTCTGGACATTTGAAAGATGGATGACCAAACTCTCCACAGGTGTAACACTTTCCTGAAAATGTAGTAGAACCTCTACCACCTCCAAATCTTCCTCTATTACCTTTCCATCCACCTCTGAAATCAGACTGTCCCTGTCCTTTACCAGTGTCTTCTTGACCCTCATTTGTTTGCTTTTGTACAGGGGCTGTTCCTCTTCCCCTATTGTTTCCTCTTCCCCTCATGGACTTATCATGTCCTCTATTCAGCTTTTCTTCAATCCTAATTGCCATTTGATAACAATCTTCCACATTCTTAGGGTTAGCTAACACTAACTCATCCTGTATGTTAAACCTCAAACCAGCCAAGTACCTAGCCACCTTTTCTACCTCATTCTCATGATGACCAGATCTCATACTCAACAGATAAAATTCCTCAGTATATGCTTTCACATCCCTGTCTTTCTGCTTTAAAAATTGCAGCTTCTTAAACATCTGGATTTCATAATCCCTTGGCAAGAATTTCCCTTTGATCCTTGCTACCATCTTATCCCAAGAAGTGATCTTAGACTTCCCTTGTTTCCTTCTCTCAGATTGTACATAATCCCACCATACCAAAGCATGACCTCCTAACTTGGTCTTTGCAATCTTGACTTTCTGATCCTCAGCAACATCTTCACATTCAAAGTGATTATCCAGTGCAGCAATCCAGTCTAACAACTCATCTTCATTCAAGCTTCCAGTATACTTGGAAACATCAACCTTTACCTTAGGTTTTTCACTCTGCACTGCCTTTAACAGTTTTGCCAACCTCTGGTCTTCAGCATCCAGATCTTCAGCTACCTCTTCATACTCTTCAACAGTATCTGCATCTTCTTCAGACTCACTGTCTTCCACTTCCCTCTTTTTGTTCTTTTCCAGGGCTGTCAGCCTGGCTTGAAGTGCTTCAGCAAGCTCCTTCATCTTCCTCATCTCTCTAGCATGTTTCTCCTTCATTTCCTGCAATTCCCTTGTAGTACCATTACCTTTAGGAGGCATTTTGTCAACCTCTCAATCACAACACAATCAACTCTATCTCTTACCTCTGCCCTTTCGGTGACAGAATCAACACACAACAGCCCAGACCTTTTGCTGAGCTCTGATACCACTATGATGCAGAGGCATCCATGCACCATAACCTTCGCATGTAGCATGAATGTCTGCAGACCAACCTCATCATCATCATCTTCGCCATCATCATCATATTTCGGCTTTACTCTGTCAGCATCATGTTTCTTAAAACCAACAGCATCATCATATTGCGGACACTCGCAATCATCCTCCTGCCGACTACTGTTCACCTCCGCTTTCCTTCTAACATCATCATCATGATGTTCAGCGGGCGCACACATCCTCCGGTTGCACTGTTCATCGGGCTCCGAACTCCATCGTCATCATCATATGCAACACTTCCTTCGTCAGCAGGATATTCAACATCCGGTTGTTCCAATTATCTTGATGACGTTCACCTTCAGCAGCTTACCTTCGATGCTCCGCTACCCGACGACACAAGCAACAGCATCATGATCTACTTTATCCGGTTCTCTTCGAAACCTCCTGATGACGCTAATACACTTTCTGCCGATGCCGATACTTAACGACAGCAGGATGAACTCGCATAGGGGGGATATCTCAATATCCTGATGATGATGACGTCATATCCTGATGACGATGACGTCACCCAATGTCTTGATGACCTTCTCAACACTTAGTCAAAAAAAAATCCGAACTTTCTCTCCCGCATCTACTCGCGATATGCGGATGTTTGGCACTCCCAATATGATGATCCTGATGCCGATACACTCCTCGGCTCCTCCTGCTGATGATCACCCCGACGAACTCACACTTCATGCAATCGACAACATCATGCCGATCTTCTCCACTTATCCGGATGACGATGTCCGAACTGTCTGCAGGATATTTGCAGAAATATCCTGATGATGCCGTTTTAACAGACTTCTTCACTTAGCGAAATCTCACTTCGCCGATCCTCCAGGGATGACCCGATCCAACCTCAGGGTGATCTTCCAACTCACTCAGCTCGACCTAGCACATGAAGATGCTAGGCTTCTCAACATCTGTCGACCGCGATCCTGCACACCTGCATGTAAACAGAAAACAAACTACAGTCTAACCTACTGTACATTACCATTCCACCGATCAGACGGATCAACCGGTGGAATGGATCAATACATCCATGAAGCCACCCAAACCAGCAAATCAATCAAACAATGGAATGCAACCAGAGCAAGAACACAAACAGGATCACTTTATTGATTTCAAAGATGCAATACAATATGATCAATCTCTCTCTTAGTCTCACTCAAGCTCGATCGATGATATCTGTCTATCTGTCCAATATCAACCGATCTCATGCTTATAAAGATTTCCCTACGAGTACTACTGACCCGACTCCAAGCGGCTGGGAACTCTCCAAGCGGCTGGGAGATCCCACCGAACATACATCATGACAGCTGTTATAACTAACTAGCTAAAAATAGCAAAAGCCCGGTCAGCATGATCTTATCATGATCAGCGTGACCTTATTACATGCATCTGGTCTTAACAGACCTTCTTGGAAACACAAACATGACCTAAACTACTAACTGCCTTATCCAGACCAGCTGTCAGGTAGGTGCTCCTGCACCAAAAAAGGTGCTTCAGGATCTCCAAACCATGAGCAAATCTAGTTGTCACTTCACATGGACTTCTTCAACACTCCCTCCAATCCGCAGAATGAGATAATGCAATTCTAGAGCTCACTGGACCAATCTGTGACAATCTGTCACCACTGAACATCTGCCAGAACCGGTTCTACTAGAGCAGTCATCACTTCTTCAGATCATTATGCAAACCTCTAAAAACTTGACTGGATCATCTCAAGACTCATATCTGCAAACCCTTTAAACCGTATCCTCTGATCTTCATCTTATCTTGGACTTTTACCTTAATGTCATCACTGTTCTTCACTGTTCTTGATTGAGACTAATTTCCTCAATATCCTCAGCACACAACTTATCCAATCCTTCTCATTAATGCAATATGAGTATGTTGACATCAATGACAACACTGGTTATCCTCATACTTGTAACACATATACCCCGTAGCAAAATGGAGTTGCAGAGAGGATGAACAGGACACTGATGGAGTAGGCTAGGAGTATACTTAGTGGAGCAAGCCTTGAACAAAATTTTTGGGCTAAAGCTATTGCCATTGCTTTCTATCTGGTAAATAGATCTCCTACACTAGCTCTTGTTGGTAAGACACCTATGGAGGTGTGGTCTGGTAAGAAGCCTTTAGTTAGACATCTTCATGTTTTTGGTTGTGAGGCATATGCACATGTGCTTAGGGAGAAATGGTCTAAATTGGAGAACAAGGCTATTAAGTGTATCTTCATTGGATATGGTGTCGATGTGAAAGGATACAAGCTTTGGGATTATATGGCTAAAAAAGTGTTGTATAGAAGAAGTGTTATCTTCATAAAGCTAACACTTTCTTCCATTATTCTACAGCCAGAATAGACAGAAAAGAAAGAGGATGCAGTTTAGTTTCCTTCTACCCCTGAGAAGACTGAACAGACAGACCCTGTGAGACCTGATGATGAGGAGAGCTCTAGCAACTCTGAAAGCTTAGAAGAAGAAGTAGAACCTCAACCTCAACCATTGAGGAGGTCTACATGAATAAGAAAGTAACCTGATAGGTTTGATTATTCATTGCTTGATTCTAGTTGTGCTTTTTCTTTACTTACTAACACTGATGAGCGTAGAACTGTGAAAGAGGCTATGGGCATGAAAGATGCAGGTTCCTGGAAGGAGGCCATGGAAGATGAGATAACTTCTTTGGAAAAGAATAAAACATGGGACTTGGTGCCTTTGCCTGATGGACAGAAACCCATTGGATGCAAATGGGTGCTCAAGAAGAAATTCAGTGCAAATGGCAGTGTTGAAAAGTACAAGGCTAGATTGGTTGCGAAGGGGTACTCACAAGTGGAGGGAATTGATTATGGTGAAATTTTCTCTCCCATTGCAAAGTTGACATCCATTTGATTCCTATTATCTCTTGCAGTTGTTTATGACTTAGAGGTAGAACAGATGGATGTGAAGACAACTTTCCTGCATGGTGATTTGGAGGAAGAAATCTACATGTCATAGCCAGAGCATTACATAGAGAAAGGTAAAGAAAATTTGGTTTGCAAGTTAAAGAAGTCTTTGTATGGTTTGAAGTAGTCTCCTAGGATGTGGCACTTGAAGTTTGATGCCTTTGTGTTGTCGATTGGATATCTAAGATCAAAATTAGATCATTATGTGTACTACAAATTTGATAATGATCACATTCTCATTATTGCATTGTATGTTGATGATATGTTGTTGATTGGGAATGGTAAGAATATGATTTTTGATTTGAAGTCTCAGTTGTCAGCACAATTTGTGATGAAACATCTCGGGGCAACTAGGTACATTCTAGGAATGGAAATCAGAAGAGACAGAGCTAACAAAAAACTTTGGTTAAGCCAGAGTAAGTATGTGAAGATTGTGTTTGATAGGTTTAGCATGAGAGATTGTAGACCATTGTGTATTCCTGTTTCATTGGGGACAAAGTTGTCTATTAATGATTGTCCAAAATCTCCTAGTGAGGTGGAGGACATGAGAAGAGTACCTTATACTAGTGTTGTTGGTAGTTTGATGTATGCTATGGTCTGCACAAGACCAGACATTACCCAAGTAGTGGGAGTCCTTAGTCGATTTATGGCTAATCCTAGACGGGTACATTAGGATGCAATTAAATGAGTGTTCTGATATTTGAGGGGTATTTTCGAGTATTCCATATTCTATAATGGTAATTCTACAGGACCTCCACATTCAGTTTGTATTCGTGGATTTGTGGATTCTGATTGGGCAGGTGACATTGATAGCAGGAGATCCACCAGTGCCTATGTGTTCACTATGTTTGGTGGTGCAATTAGTTGGATGAGTAAGTGACAACCTGTGGTTGCTTTATCCACTACAGAAGTTGAGTACATGGCAGCTACTCATGCTTGCAAGGAAACCATTTGTCTTAAGAGATTGTGTTCAGATATTGGTGTTGATGCAGGACAAATTACGATTTGTTGTGACAGTCAGAGTGCAATTTGCCTTGCAAAGAATCCAACTTTCCATGCTAGAACAAAGCATATTTATGTATAGTTTCACTTCGTATGAGACATGGTAGAGGATGGGAATGTAAATTTGGAGAAGTTAGATACTTTGAAGAATGTTGCAAATGCATTGACGAAGCCAGTGGGCACAGAGAAGTTTAAATGGTGTTCGGAGTCTATGGCCTCTCGGCCAATAGCAGTTAAATCTTGTTAATTATATTGGCTCTTATAAGGTGTTCAACAAGTGGGAGAATGTTGGGAATTAAGGTGTCTCAACCTTGGTAATTCCTTGTATTTTTACAATGCATTTATTTATTTATTGCCTATTGTATTAATTGGATGCAAATCCTATGTTGTCATATTGTGGGAGTTGGCACGGTGATGTGTCATCCTACATAGTATATGACCACATGTAATTTTGTCCTCACATGAGGAGATAGGCATCCCACTTAGTGGTAGGATTATTTTTCCATGTGTCGGCATCTTGGATGTTGTGTAAGGGAATATTGACCAAAATGGTCATGACAGATTCCTATAACAAAGTTATGACATGTAAGAGTCAGAAATAGGAGATTCTATGACAGGTGAAGACATGTGTCGAAGAGCATCTTTGAAAAAGGCATATTTGGGTGCCCCAAGGTGGACTATGACATGTTGTAAGAGAATATGCTATTTATAGCATGTGTGACAGACTATCTTACAATTGTAAGTTATGACATCTATGACAGATTCTATGACGGTTGTAAGAGTCATAAGAGCATCCGTCATAGCCCATTTTAGAAATAGGTGACCTCCTTGGGATGGGGTGACTTGACAAGTGTCAAGAGCATCCTACAGTGTTGGACAAGTGTCCATAGGCATGGGTTTTGGGCCATGAGGCCATGTTGGACGCCCATCCCAATGTGGAGCCATTTTTGCCTTGTAATTGTTATATAAATAGGTGCTTTTAAGAGGTGAAGTACTAGAGGTTTTACAGGTACTATTATGCTGTTTGAACATCTCCAGATATGAGTGTCAAAGACTCCTACAAGAGAATTGGCTCTGTGTTGTATTGTAACCTTCATTGTTTATGGAATACATTTGAGTTGTGTTTTGGAGTGTGGGGTTTTTCACCCATAAGGGTTTTCCCCACGTATATCTTGTGTCTCTCTTCTTCTATCTTACATTCTTATGTATGTGTTTGCTGCAATATCTATGTTAGTGGGTTAACATAGCTGTAATTATAAAGATAAAATTGCATTTGTACTCTCCTCCCCTCATTAGATTAGTGTAGGAAGCATTTTCTGCACACCTAGCTTCCTTTCATAATTAATCCTAAACCCTATTTAATGCATTCACTATTTTTCTCTAGCCACATTAATTAAGTTAATCACCCTGATTAACTTGGTCAAAGCATCATTAACCCACTCTCCCACAACCCACAAATTAAAAATTCAAAAATATTCCCATGGGTCTCATGACCCTTCCACCTCACCTTTCTATTTCCATGCTAAACTCTTCTCCATGCCATGAGTTCACACATGTGGCTTCCAAAATTGCTTAAGTGTCACATGTCTCTCACAACTCCACATAAAATGGAATTTTTAATTCCACATCCTCCCAAGGAAATATTTTTTTATTTTCTCATGTGTCCTCATCACATTAAATGCAAAGCCTTCCCCAAAAAGGAATAAAAGATTCTTTTTTATTCCTAGCCCTCCATTTTTGTTGATGAGATCTTGACCTTTGATCTCATCTTTCATCATCCACCCTTGATCTCAACTTTTAATCCCCATCGTTGGATCAATCTCCCCCCAAAATTGCCTATAAATACAAGCCTTCCCAAGCTATTTACACATCCAATTTTAGAGCAAGATTACCATGCTAAAATCTCTCCCAATTTTCATCCATCTTAGCTAGGTTATGCTAGAATTTGTGTAGACTTTGAAGAGCATTTCACATTGTAAGTTCTAGTTGGCTAAAGCTAAGGGGAATAGGGTGCTTCTCCTTCCACCTTATCTAGGAGTAAGGAGGTTGCAAGGTTTCGTGAAGGTATACATGTTGTTTTACTTTCATTTATTTGTGTTTTTATGCCTTGCTAATCTTTCTTGTCTTCATTTGGCACAAGGAGGTTGCAAGGTTTCTTGAAGGTAGACTTGTTGCTTTACTTTCATTTATTTGTGTTTTTATTCCTTACTAATCTTTCTTGTCTTCAAACATATATATATTATAAATGTCTACAACCAACATCATTAATGAAATTGGCCTTTGGGCCTTATAGTTCATTCGAAAGACTTGACATAAGGCTTGGTATGTCATCTAAAAGTAATCCTCAAAAGTACCCACATCCAGAGGTTCTACCTCATTTGCCAGGATGGTCATCGACTTTCCTACTTCACATTTAGGCCTATGGGATGGGAACCACTTAACCCTATAGCTATACTTGTCCTTTTTGTATTCTCTACATAATTCATCCTAGTTTATTAGTTGATTAGCATGTAGGTTCTTTGGATAGTTCATCCTAGTTTATCAGTTGATTAGTATGTGGGTTAAGGGAGAAGAGAGTCATGATTAAATGTCTATTTAGGGTGAGAACCACTCCCTTTTTATCATTCTTTAGCTGTCTAGTTTGGGGATCATATCTTGTAAAATTACAAATAGGAGTTCATGATTTACAAAGAAATTTGGGACAACCAAATCCTCCAAATAAAATCTTTGAATGTTGTAGAGGGAAATTAATTTATTGACACATTGCTTTCAATATTGGTATAAGTCCTAGTCTATGGTTGGGACAACTGCATCCCTAATGTGTTCAAATGTATCTTATAATTGTTGGCAAATGGCTAATGCTCCCCATGGGATTCATGACATGGACTAATCACCTCCCATGGATTCATTAACTCTGGCGCTTGTATCAGAAATTGACATGTCGACCTTTTGGTTTTAACAGCAATCGTGGGCCAACAATTGGTATCAGAGCAAAAGGTCACGAGTTTGAATCCCCCTGGGTAACGCTGGGGGGGAATTTGTTGGCAAATGGTTAGTGCTCCCTATGGGATTTGTGACATGGACTAATCGCCTCCCATGGATTCATTAACTCTGGCACTTGTATCAGAAATTGATAGATCAACCTTTTGTTTTAATAGCAATCATGGGCCAACAATAACCTGTTAGATAAAACCCTAGTAACTTGAGCATGTTTCAACTTCTTGGAAGAACTAGGCAATTTCTCTAAAATGTCTTCATCTAAGGGTCTTTTAGAGCTAGTAGATTGGGTAGAAACTCAAATCATTTTGGGAATGCAAAATTTCCTAGGGTTTTAGAGAAACAAGCTTGGTGATGGTTTGATAGCTAAAATAGAACTTTTACTATTGGTGTAAAATTATTTTTACACATTAGCATAAATTAATTAGGAATCTATGTTCCTTTAATATGTGATTTGTATAATTCCATACCATTCCATTAATGGTTGTACCAGTCTTGCACATGCATTTACGTCATCCTACAACATCATACTCTCCTACATAAAAATTTAGTGTTAATAGAGAATATTTTCTGGTATTTCAGCATAATTTGATCACTACTGGTTAATATCTAGTCGTTTTCATGTTTCCATAAGGGTTGGTGCATAATGCATTAACATATTTTCATGGTATTCTGGAATTTTAATAAAATTGATTGTTCTTTGGAATGTGCAGGAGTCTAGGATTTGAGTTTGGGGGTAGTCCCATGCCACACTAGGCCCCTAATCTATTTTATCCTAGAGAGCTTAATACCTCTCCGCATGACCACCAACTTTGGGCGGCTCCTCCATTCTACCACCCATAAAGCCACCTCCACCTGATGGAACTACTCTAATATACCACCACTAATGGTTCAACCACCAGTCCACCACCCAAGAGCCATAAAACTGCCACTTTTTCCCTTCTATCTTCCCTAAATGATGAGTATTTTTATTTTGGACATATCTGGGTCATACGAAGTAAAAAATCTACAAACAAATAGGCATCAAAAGATACTTCTGTTCTCTATCTAGTGGTGCTAGCATTTTTTGTAGATTATTCTATTGGTCAATTTTATTGCAGGTTGAATTCTAGGATTCTTTTCTAGCTTCCAAGCTCATGCCTTCCACCCAAAATCTCTAATTGAGATCAAATAGGCATTGGAAATGTATTGAGGAACTCTACAGTCATCAAGTGATTTTTCTAGATTCATCCCTAGGTTAATTTTATTCAATTTGTTGGTTTTATGCTTCTTGGTTAATAACTTAGACATACTGTCACCTAGAGAAGTTTTATTTTTTGGGTGGGCTTCATCTCTACTTCTTCATTTATGTACTTTATATTTTTTAGTTTAATCATGTCTCCTAATTTATTAAAATAAAATGTGATTATATGGGAAGAAAAGGAACAATATAGATGATTGCATTCTAAAACAACTTGATGAATTAAAACAATTCTATGAGATTCATAATTTAAAATAGCTTTGCATTTCAATTAGTTTTCTAGATTCTTCTAACCTAGTAGGTGCAGACATTACCTCATTAACTATTGCTAATACAAATTCTAGTGTTGCTTCTTCGAGAGATTTTAGTGATTCCTTGCAATAGTTCATTTGTAGTCTTCTAGACCCACCACCTAATTGGGATTCCTATCTACTAGACATCTCATTAATGTTTATGGAGTCTCACATTTTTGATGTGGAGGATACATTGGAAGATATTCATTTCATCTTTGATGACAATGATGTCATCAATTCATCTTTTGTGTTTCTAGATGCAATTCAAATCATACCCTCTCTTGGTTCTACTCTAATTAGGTAGATAGTTTCTATTTTGGAGAAGATGCCTTTTACCAGAATGAGGACATTGAAGTTGCATTTAGAGGTATATGAATATATTTGGATTTGGATTCCCTATTCATCCAATATGTGGTAATGGCTTCTACATTCACTAGTTGATTTGTTTCTTTTAGGGGAGAAATGTTATTTGTAGGCAGTGGATAGTTTTGTCTTCAAGTATTCATCATTTGTATTGGACCTACTTCTTGGAGGGGATTCAGGATCACATTCATCTTCTCTCTCTTAAGGGGGTATTAATTAAGTATATGTGATGGACTAGTTTGTTTGAGTTCACATCACTTATACATATTGAAAGGAAAAATAAAGCAATAAAGAACATTTCCACATAACCCCATTGAGAGATAAATATGCAAACAAATATTAACCAAAATCCACCGTGCAAAAGAATAGGAAAACATACCACAAGGTGACACAAGATATACCCTAGGAAAACCCTCAAGAGGGAAAAACCTAGCCTCCAAAACCATCCATGCTCAATGTATTATTCAATATTAAAACATTTCAATGCACTTACAAAGTCTCATGAATACCTATGAAACATCAAGCTCCTCCAATGCATCCTCCATGTGTCCAAGCATGTAACCACACATCCCATGCCATGCTTTACATATGAACTCATAAGGGAAACTCAATATAATGATATCTAACCCAACCAACCAACCCTAACCACTAACCATGTGCTTGCTTTTATAGACTCAAGCTCACACAAATACAACTTGTAGTATTGGGAAAACCATGCATCTCAAAACCATAAGAGCATAAAACCATTGACCCCCTCATTTACTTTTGATACTAAGTTTTTACTTTATGGTATTAAGTTTTCTAAATGTTACATACAATTTTACAAGTCAACCCAAATAAATATTTAATGTGGCTAAACACATCTTCTAGATGCACCACAAATAAAAATTTATTTTACATAATTTAAATATTTAATTCTTGTGCAAGGTGTAAAATACCCTTTTCCTAGCACATATTTGTAGTTTCTCTCTTTTGGAGAGGAGTTTTCTCCCACTAGGTTTTTCTCCTTTTCTCTAATTATGAGAGATCTTTGTTTGTAAATGGGTACCTGATCAGGCCTTGTTGTTGGGATCCATATTTATCTTTAAATTTATCTTGTGTGTAACCTCCCTAAGTTGCACTTATGGGGGGTGGTGGTGTAAAATTATATTTACACATTAGCATAAGTTAATTACGTATTTAATTAGGAATGTATGTTCCCCTATTATGTGTCAATCTTATCACATAGGATAACATTGTTTTTTCTATGTTTTTGATTTATCTATCCCTGACAAATGTGAATATATATCTATGTATTATTCCTTTGTGAATAATTTATTGCACATGAAGTATTAGTTGCATGTTTTTCTCTCATTCTAACTTTTCTCTCCTGTAGAAGAAATACTATAGATGATACTTAGAATATAACATTAACAATTGCAAGGATATTTCTTTAAATAATTCAAAAAGGTCTCAAGGAATGTACACAAAACCATAGTTGTAACAAAGATGCATAGAGGGATTATGATAAATGACTCACCCATTTATCCCTCGCAATTACCTAGTGGCCAACTAAAAATATTGAAGCAACAAAACCTACAACATTTATATGCAATCTCTTCCTAAACCTATAACAACACTCTTAGCTCCTTTGGCTCCATATAATGATATTAAAACAAGAAAAATTCCTTTTACTTTGCTTCAAATGTCACCTAGAATGAGTTTACCCTTCACACAAGCTTCATCTTGAATTCTTCATAGAAAATTAATAGCATTTTTATGTCATAGGTGTTAAACTTTCCAATCCTACTCAAACTGGGGCCATCGATCTTGTGCATGACATAAATAAATGGTTGAAGATGAGTCTATAATTTATGGCCTTTAAAACCATGATGTGAAATGCCTAGGCAGTGAGAGGACAATTGAATACATTTCCATTATCATCTTTATATTTTTTTAAATTATCAAAATACCCTACCACCTTACAAGACAATAAAATTTTAACAAATGAGCGAGATAGGATGCATGTGGCATATTGATGAGGAGACCTCATGACACACACCCTAACAACTAGGACTCTTTTGGTGTGGGATAGATTTCTACCATTGGATCTCACCACCTCAAATCAATAACCATCACATGTCACACTCTCAACACTAGGGCCCACGTCCAAAGCTTCAATGTAAAGAACATCCATGATCCAATAGAAATGTATCATCTACCTATCTTATGGCATCTCTATATACTTCCATCACCACCTTGGAGTGTACCATTTAGTTATCCAACCAAACTTCTACATCTAAGTACATAGGATGCATAACTAGAACCACATCACATTCCCCTTAGGACAAGTGATAGAGTACAAGGCTTACTTATAAGCATCAGGTGAAAATAGAACTGTTGGATCTTATTTGACTAAATCAACATGCATCACACATTGTGAGGAAGGGAGTCTAGGCCCACCACTCAAAACTATGATCTAAAGATCCACCATGATCCAATAATACCTCACCACTTATCTGGTATGATGACATCACTTTAATAATCCTTTAGTTTCTTTATAGAATAGGTGATGCAGTGGACAAGAAGACAAAAGTGAACCAATAGCACCATGCCAACACAGGTCTAAAAAGGACAACTCAAATCAATTCTCAATAAGTTAAGGGACATGTGGCATGATATCACATAGTGAAACTTTGATGAAGGGGCATGCCAAGGATGTTGTAATGCAAGGAACAAATGTGATGCAATAGGAGACCACCATATAACAAAGTGCTAACAAGACAAATCACCCCAAGACCATGTGAACAAGGTATAAATTCTTAAGGTGGGGACATAATAATAGGCAATAAACAATACACGGGGTCAGTAAGTTTATGGAGCTTAAGGGGATCAAGCAGTAAACATTAAGTGAATAAATTAGGACACCAAGTCAATGCAGAGAAATAAAAATTGCATAGGGATAAACCTCAAGGCCTCCAAACAATACATAACATGTTATTAAACCCTAAACCCTAGCACATATAGAAGGATAAAAACATGAGAAAATTATTTTAGGGAAGGTTCCAATAGAGTCCACATTAATGAGAAATCCAACTCCTCTAACTTCTCCTCCAACAACATCATGCAACATAGGCTTGCCAGTATGGTTAGGTGTCACTATGGAGAAAAGGAAAAGTACATACAAGCCTATATATGAGGACTTCTCCAAGATTATAGAAATGTTCAAGGATCAACCAAAGTTGAATAGAGCTAGAACATTGTCTACAATCATAGTGGATGCTCAAGACAACAAGGTTGTAGAGATAGAAACACTTAAGGTAGATAAAGAAGAAGCCTACATGAAACTAGGAGACTATCATGTATAGAGGGTTATCTTGGGCTACAAAAAAGGGAAGAAGAAAAGTGTGCTTTGCTATCTCCAATATCTTGAACTAGATGAAGAAGGATGATAACACAAAATAGGAGCTGAAGGTCTAGGTTTGAGAGCTCATTCCATACATTGAATACCTTGTTGGCCTAGTGGATTCTAATGCTCCTTCCCCTACCATTTTAGCCACCTTAAATAAAGAACATCAATGTGTTGATGTGACAGGTGTCATTAGTGCTACATCTACTCAGAAATATGCATTGGAAGAACAAGGTAGAAGGGTGATTGAGAGCCTATCATAATATCAATGATTAGGCAAGTTCCATGACTAAATTTTAGGAAATATTAGATGTAAAGTTGGCAATTCTATAAGATTATCTTCCCACCCTAGAGAACATGGATAGAACCCCTTTAGTTACTTAGAGGATCAAGAAGTATTTTCTTAGGGGGGTCTAGAATTTTCAACTGAATGGTTAAAGGCCACAAAGATTAGAATAAAGGTGATCAAGGGATGTAAAGAGAAGTTTGTCCTTAGGAAAAATGCATTTGATTTGACAAAAATTGAGGAATTTGTAAAAGGCATCTCCTACACATTCTAGGAGAATTCTAGTTTGGTCTTCCCTACTACCAAAATCATCAAGAAATTCATTGACTCCCTTTAAGGCAACTTGATGGAAGAAGAGATTGATAGAATGATCAAGGTCAAAAGTGATGTCACTGCTTTGTAGACTCAACTGGTAGAGCTAGAATAGTTGGCTAGCATGATCAAGAAAACCACTTTCAATAAGAAGATTCACTACCACTATCACAAGGGTCCAAACTAGAACATGCTATTTGAGGTAGTTGAAGATTTCAAGACACATTTTCTAGAGGCACCTTAACAATAGCATCAAATCAATAGTAGTACTAGTTTTGAGAGGTGTGTGCTCACAAATGTGGGTACTTCATTCTATTTCATTCATTTATTATTTGATGAATAATAAGTCACATTATTCATTTATATTAAATTTAAATTGTAATGTAAAATGAGTCCTATCAATTTAATAAAAGGCTTGTAACTTGTAATTTAATTTTGGGCCCATTGATCAATTTAGGACCCAGGACAACTATCCAAAAGTAACATGGGATTTTGGGTGTCCAATTTGGGTATTTATGTAGCTTCAAAAGACATTATAAAGGGTTGGAATTGTGATGTCAGAAAATGTCCCCTTGGGGGCTTTTCCCTCAAAAGGTTTATCTTCTAGGTCTCTTAGCTGCATTTAGGACATCTTGCATCATAATTCAACATCCTGATGGAATGAACCCTGGGCATCATGAAAAATGGGACCTAGGGGGACCCCTTGAATCTAACCCTGCCCAAAATAGGGGGAGGACTTGGGTGCCCTTGAACCTAACCCTGCCCAAAATAGGGGGAGGACTTGGGCGCCCGTGCCCTAGTCCTACCTTATTTTGGGTCAGGCCCAAATTTCTAGTGTCATTTTATGACCATTATTTGGTCCCTAGGCCGACACGGTAAGTTTGAATTTACAAAATCTTGGCAAGAATGTTTGTAGTTGCATATAAAAGCATGCTTAAGCATTCATTTGTAAACTAGATTATCATTGTGAACTTTATGCATCCTAAAGGTGATTCAAGGCTTTCATTGTGTTGCAAGATTAGATTTGTGTTGTCTATGTGTTTGTGTTTGTAGATTTGAGCATCCATCTCCTCATGGAATGAAGAGCTTCTTCCTCCCATGAGATTTTCACTAGAAGGTGATATCTATTGTGATTATTTTGCATTTATCATTTGGTTTTTTCCTTTGCCTCCCAAGGCACGCACTCTCTATCTGACAATGGTGTTTGGAAGGCTTGAATGTCTCTCTGAGGCTTGATTGAGGCAAGCCTCTACACACCACAACCCCCTCCCAAAGTTTTCATGATTGCAAGTTATAGGTTGGAGTTGTAGACAAAGTGAAGTCACAGGAGGGTACAATAGAGTGTCAAAATTACAGATCAGTGAAAGAAACAACTACCTAGACTAGGGCACCCGCTCATTTGTCCTCAAAGTTTTGCAATGGGAAAATCTCAGATACAATAGATACAGGTTGCAGACCTTGTTTCCAGATCTCGACAAAAAGTAAGTCCTTAGACTTGGGCACCCACTCTTTAGTCCCTGACTATTTCGCTTCGGAACCCTGAAAATAGGTGCACAGTTATTTGTTATTTTACATCTGTCTATAGAACCATTTTCTGTAATTCATCTATTTACTGTCGTATTTGCATAATTAGGGTTTTAAGGCATAATTGAGCATAAGAGAAGGAAATTGTCAATCTAATCATAGATATCCAAGTTTCCCTACATCTCAATAGTGACCTAGGGTATGATAGTACATTGCAACTCGACCCTAGGTCCTTGAATGTAAGGGTGAAAGGAGGATACACACACAAAACTACCAAAACTCAAACATCCTAATTTTACCCTTTACATTTTGGTGAACCCATGTTATTGGACTTATTTGCACCTTGCTGAGTGTTTTGCTTTAGATTTGCATTGATTTTCATTCATTCATTCATAGTACCATTCATCTTATTGCATTGAAAAACTTACAAAAAAATTGAAAAATTGGAAAAATTGGAAAAAATTGCATGCTAGGGTTTTGCATGTTGCATGAATTAATTTGAATTTCATCAAATTTATGATTTTTGCATTAGATTTAATTTAATTATAGAAAATTACAAAAAAAAATCAGTAATTTGCATTGCATTTTTATCATAAAATTGCTAGGGTTTTGTTGAAAATTGTAAATTTTGCATATAACCTAGTAATTCCAAAATCTAGGGTTTGTAAGTAAAATCTTGTTTTAGATTTTTCTACTGATTTCAGAGACTCATAAAAATGTTTATTTAGCTGTATTCTTACATTTTGGAACAAATTTGCATTTAGATTTTTAAAAATTTGCATTTTTGCATAGAAAAAGTCAATAAAAACTAGCATTTTCATTGATTTTTCACTAGATTTGCATTAGCATTTTACATGTTAGAACTTGGAAATAATTTTCAGATCTGAGCGTATTTAATTTTCATCATAAATCATCTTTCAAAACATTCACACATCATTTTGTGTCAAGATCTCAAACCTAGGGCTTCAAAAACATTGATTTTCACTAGATTTGGCCTTATCGACTCTCTAAATTTGCACCATAGGTGTGTTGAGAAATATCTTTTTGCACTAATTGGTTGTTATTAGGGTAATAATTTTTTTCCCCTTCTAAAAATCTTCACAACACATTTTTATCGGGCTCTTGTATTGAAAATTTGGTGAAAAACTACACATTTTTGCTATTTTTGCCCTAAGGTTTGGCCTAGTTTGTACTCCAAGTGTGTTGTGACAAATTTTATGGATTGAGATGACTGATACCATTAGTATTATTTTCTTCACCTCCTAAAATTCTTTACAAAACCACTTTTTCTAGGTCTTGGAATTGAAAAACCGCGAAAATTGCCTATTTTGCTACATTTTCACTAGGGGTTGACCTTGAGTGGCACTAAAAGCGTGTTGTGACAGATATTTTAGCATTAATAGTCTATTATTACTGATATAATTTGATTTCTATCATCATTTTCCTCACAACACCCTTTTTCATGCTCTTTTGCATTGAGATTTGGTGAAAAATCACACGTTTCAGTGTATTTTCACTATATTTTGACTTGTCATCATCCTAGATTTGCATGAGTTTAATAACTCGCTTCCCTAAGAGAAAAATTCCTTTAAGAAGAATCATAAGACACATGGGATCTAGTGCTCTTGAATAAGTTGGAACATTAAACACCTTCTTTACAAAAGGAGAGATGCAAATGTTACAAGACACTACACCTATCACAAGTACAATGGAAGAGCAAACTTTTCACGATGTTGATGATACTATTGAGATGACAGGATATGTGTCTGATGAGAAAATAAATAAACTTGACAAAGACTTAGATGAATTTCAAGACTATGTACAAACTGAGAGGATAGCTGAAGAAGTTGTACCTGTGATTCACCATATAAGAGAATTGATAAAAGAAGGACAAGATGGTGTTAATGCAATCCGTGGTTTAGCACATATTGTACAAACTAATATCATGCCAGTGACTGAATGTGTAAAATTGATAAATAACAATTTGTCACCATCTCATACACAAGTATGGGCACCTATACCGACTACGGGAATATCCACTTTTACATCAACAATCTTAACGACAGATGTGAATGCTTGTAGTAATGCTACCACTGGTATTGGAGTATCTAACGGCACCAATTACAAAGCTGTGGGATTTTATTGTCTAAATTTGGTTTCTAAGGGGACCTCCTCTATGCATAATTATTATCAACCACCTATCTACTCCACTCACTTCCAGCCACCTATTACCTACTCGCAACCATCTTCCACCTATCAATATGTCCAACCACCATTGACATATCCTCAGCCTCTACCTATCACATCTCAAGCTCATTCACCTCCTCACTTTAGTTCTAATTTTGAGAACTCCTATGCCCAAAAGGTTTGAGAATCCTCACTTTGAAAAATATGGTGGAAAAGCTGATCCTAATACTCATGTGGCAACATTCACAGCTATGTGTAGTGATTTCTATTTTGAAGAGGACTTGTTAGCAAAACTTTTCCCATGATCTCTCAAAGATACTGCTTTAGAATGGTTTTGCTCTTTACCTCTAAATTCAATACACTCCTTTTCGTAGTTGATTGATCAATTTCTACAACATTTTCAAACAAACATCGAACCCCAGGTCTCCTTAATTGACTTGGCGTACTGTAAGCAAGGTCTGAAGAAGAAGTTAACTAAGTTTATTAGTCGATATCAAGCTTTGTATACACAAATTCAATATCAGATGAAAGATGACGATGTTCAGAAGGTGTTTATAACAAATTCACAACCTAATATTCGTGATAAGATCCTCTTGATGAAGTATAACTCCTTTCATAATTTATGCACCACCCTTCATGATTACCATCTTTCATCTAGTCAGTATGAAAACCAAAACTCATCAGCTCAAGTTAGTCAATCCATGGGTGGATCATCACAAAACAACTTTAAGAGAAACAATAACAATAGGAGTTTCATCAAGATTAATGGACTGAATACAAACAACTTTTCTAATGTGTCTGCTATCACAAATCCAAAGAAGACATCATATCAACCAAGAAAGTTTACTCTAATATCTGAGTCTTATCATTCTATCATGAATCAAGCTGTGAGTAATAACATTCTGAAGCTTCCCCCAATTAAGCCTGTTGATCCTAGTAAAGCACAAGGACCTTACTTCAATGCTAATGCCTTTTGTCATTTTCATCAGATACAAGGACATGATATTGAATGATGTATGCATCTTAAACATGAAATATAAGACATCATTGATTTGAATATCATCCAGGTATTGGGTGTGAATGATAACGAAAACAAATCAGTTGCTCCGCTGAATCAGAATTTACAAATCTTTACTAATCCATTCCCTAAACACACTGATACCAATATGATGGAACACAATTTAGTGGAAATAGATGACGATGATTATTTAGACTATGATAGTATCATGGGTATGATCAAAGTGGATAAGACGCAAGTGGATAATCCACCTCACCCATGAAGAAAGGGAACTTATGCTAAGGTTCCTCCTCTGTTATCCTTATATGGATTGGGAGATAATCAAAATGCACCACAAAAACAACTAGAGCAACTGATACAGACAAGTGAGAAAGTACAAGATAATTCATGTTACTGTGTTAGAAAGATTCAACAACGAAAACTCGTTAAAATTTGAAAAACGAGTAAGACGACTGTCAGCAGTTGAAAATAATAGTAGTTCCCCCCCTCATAAGCAACAAAAAGTCTCACTTCAACAAGGAATTACAAAACAAACATCATATGATAATAAACAAGACTTCAATAAGAACCACTCAAATTTTGCACTCAACATGATCGAGTACCTCTCCAAGATCTTCGCAAGTTCCAAAATCTGATACGAAGATCTTACCAAGTAAGTATCTCTAACCATTTATCTCTCTCATGATGTGTTTCTCCTGTGATGTGTTATGTGTTGTTTAAGCTTCCTGGGATGACCCTTGATTCTCTCATAAGGTCTAGGATACCAGGAGACCACCTCTGTTGTGACCTTCTTCTATTTGTATCATCATTCTTCTATATTGCCTCTTTCTCTAATTTCATTGTTGTGTGTTGTGTCTTGCAAACATAGCATTGTAGTTAGTGACCTGGGGGCACCCTCCTACATGACTATCCCTAAGACACTTGTTTCTCCTCTCTTATTTATTGTTTCCCTTCCTCTAGTGTTTCCATATAGCGGACGGATGACGAAAAACATTTATATTGATGCGGACATAGCGTCCCTTTCACGAGAAATAAAAAAATGGACTTAGTTCCTAATATGATGATGGGGTTGTATATCTTATCTGACTCTTGGCTAGTGGAAGCACTCATGCTTTCCATGTAGTTATTTTGATGATGTTTTCATCTCATTTACAAATCATAACAATAATAATGCTCTGCGCACTTTGTTTATCTTTAAATCTAGCCTTGGTGGTACTCAATTCGGAGATCTTCATGATATAGCCCCACGGTTATCCTCAAACTCTGAATTCATAGTATAACCTTGGCTCTTTGTGCAGTTAATCATATGCATTGATGTTGTTTATCATGATTATGTAGACACTAACATGTTTCTTGCAAGGATGTGTTTGTGGGAACATTTGGTGATCATAAAGTACATGTCACCTCCGAGGGGCATGGGCTTTGCGAAAGTCTATGTTCCCTTGTGTGTTTTCTTCCTACCTTAACGTGCTTGATATCGATACATGATATCAAACACCTTAAGGTGGGGGCATATATAAGGTAAGTTCTCTGTTGTAAATGTTAGCAATGTGTTTGTCCTCAGGTGCAGTTTAAAAACATGTGCGATGACTGCATCCTGCATCCTAATTTTGTTTGCAATCAATCAATCATGTAAGCCCTCTGCGAAGGTAGGATATCAAGCATATCCTTTTTCTTAAGCCCTCTGCGGAGGCGGGGATGGTGTATTTCTCAGATATTGCATCATCCTGTCATTTTCAAAAGTCCTATACGGAGGCAGGGAGCGGTTATGTGACTAACTCAACCCTTAAGCGTGTCTTTGGTGATTGTTGTGGTAAAACCCAATCGTCAGTGTGTGCCTATAATGTGCCTGAGATGGTGTTGAACCTAGAAATAGGAACACTCCATCTCTTATCTGCCATGTTTTCTTCGTGTCTTCAAAGTGTGTGTGTTGGCATGCTTGCTTTGTTTGGTGTGTTTGTTTCCCCATATGAAGTTTAAAGACCTGTGTGATGAGTACATCCTACATTTTGGGAGGTTTTGCATGTCTTACA
The DNA here is from genome assembly GCA_027924645.1 of Cunninghamia lanceolata. Taxonomy (NCBI): domain Eukaryota; kingdom Viridiplantae; phylum Streptophyta; class Pinopsida; order Cupressales; family Cupressaceae; genus Cunninghamia; species Cunninghamia lanceolata. The sequence goes on from BSBN01000814.1 coordinate 1,060,989, forward strand.
TGTGTGTTGCCCCATATATATAGTTTAAAGACCTGCACGATGAGTGCATCCTATATTATGGGAGGTTTGTTTACATTCTTGTACTTGCATCTACATTTCATATATATGAGAAAAAGAAAAGAAAAGAAATCATTCTTGTCTTCTATGAATTAATGTGTCTTCTATGCATCCATTGTATTCTTCATGTTTTGTGTGCTTGTAACTGTCTTCTCCGTGTTTTGTGTGCCCGTCATTGTCTTCAATGTGCTTACCATGTCTTCTCCATGCTTGGTATGTTTGTTGTGCTTGTTGACCGTACTTTAATACATGTATTGGCCTCACATTTATACGTACATTAAAGTGGGGGCTAAATGTAATGTCAAAATGTGTCCCCTTGGGGGCTTTTCCCTCAAAAGGTTTAGCTCCCAGGTCTCTTAGCTGCATTTAGGACATCTTGCATCATAATTCAACATCTTGATGGATTGAACCCTAGGTATCATGACAAATGGGACCTAGGGGGACCCCTTAAACCTAATCCTTCCCAAAATAGGGGGGAGGACTTGGGTTCCCGCACCCTAGTCCTTCCCTATTTTGGGTCAGGTCCAAATTTCTAGTGTTAGTTTATGATCGTTATTTGGTCCCTAGGCCGACACGGTAAGTTTGAATTTATGAAATCTTAGAGGGAATGTTTGTAGTTGCATATAAAAGCATGTTTAGGCATTCATTTGTAAACTAGATTATCATTGTGAACTTTATGCATCCTAAAGGTGATTCAAGGCTTTCATTGTGTTGCAAGAGTAGATTTGTGTTGTCTATGTGTTTGTGTTTGCAGATTTGAGCATCCATCTCCTCATGGAATGAAGAGCTTCTTCCTCCCATGAGATCTTCACTACAAGGTGATATCTATTGTGATTATTGAACATTTATCATTTGGTTTTTGCCTCTACCTCCCAAGGCATGCACTTTCTATCTGACAACGATGTTTGGAAGGCTTGAATGTCTCTCTAGGGCTTGACTGAGGCAAGCCTCTAAACACCACAACCCCCTCCCAAAGTTTTCATGATTGCAAGTTACAGGTTGGAGTTGCAGACAAAGTGAAGTTGCAGGAGGGTACAACAGAGTGTCAGAATTACAAATCAGTGAAAGAAACAACTACCTAGACTAGGGCACCCACTAATTAGTCCTCAAAGTTCCACAATAGGAAAATCTGAGATACAACAGATACAGGTTGCAGACCTTGTTTCCAAATCTAAAAAAAATTAGGGCCTTGGACTTGGGCACCCGCTCTTTAGTCCCCGACTATTCTACTTCAGAACCCCGAAAATAGGTGCACAGTTATTTGTTATTCTACATATGTCTGCAGAAGCATTTTCTGTGATTCATTCATTTACTTTCGTAATTGCATAATTAGAGTTTTAAGGCATAATTGAGCATCATAAAAATCTAATCATAAAAATCCAAGTTTCCCTACATCTCAATAGTGACCTAGGGTATGATAGTACATTGCAACTCGACCCTAGGTCCTTGAATGTAAGGGTGAAAGGAGGATACACACAAAATTACCAAAAATCAAACATCCTAATTTTACCCTTTACATTGGATAATAGATAGCAAGGCAAGAGTAGAATAGTGATAACAAGTAGATACTCCAAGTTTTGAACTGGGTTATGCTATAAAACCCATTTTGAAGTTCAATGAGAAGAATGAATGTCCAGGGCAATGTTGCATGAAAATTATTTTTACCATGCTTGATTTTGTGAGGTGATGTGTAAGATTTGCATGTGTAATATAGTAATTTTCTATGTTTTCCTTCATTTGAAAGCAAATCCTTAGACGATCACACCACTTTACATTTATGGTTGTATGAAATACTAACCAACCAAAGTTTATTAGTTTATTTTATTACTCTCAAAGAATCTTTAGGTTATGGTGTTGCAAAATAGATTCATTTTATTTTATTTTCTCTAACCGTCAACCTTTTTCATTTTCTTTGATTTAAGTTTTTAAAATAATATATAATAAAAATTAATTCATACTCATATCAATTCTTGGTGAATGAACCAAGTACCAATCTAAATATCTAGAAAATTAAAAATAATCATTTTTTATATAATAATATCTATGGTTTGAAGGTTGAAATTTTATAGATCTAGATTTTGTTTGAATAAGTGTATGTTTGGATCACTAAAATTTTGGTTTAGGGAAAGTTGTGTTGCATTATTAAAATCTCACCAAGGGCCAAAATAAATAGGGATAGCTACACAGATCACTGAGTTTCTTACAATGTCATGACCTGGTAACATATGCCTTGGAGTAGTTGGATTTCTTTCTAAGATCTACTAGTTTTCAAGAGAGGTAGAGTGATCTTATGACTTTACCTACCTATTGGCAAGGGTTGTCAAATCCTTTGATCAATAGTACACATTTTCCTAGTATGCTAAGGAATGTGAGATCATATGGAGAGGTAAAGGGGATAAAAATAATATGGTTTGAGGTGGTTTCAACTCATTTAGACTTCTAAGAAATGAGTTATAGAATAAATGGTATAAGAGTAAGATAATCATGAGAGGCAATATAATAGTGTTTTATTTTTTGAGCAATCACCTTGGAAATGGAAACAAGGATAGCTTAAGGGTAAAGAAACACATAGGAGAGGGGGAAAGACACATGGAAATGAGAAAGGTACATGGAAAGGGGAGAGAGATGACATAGGAATTAGGAATAAGAGTTAGAAAGGGATTAAAACACATAGGGAGGGGAAATCTAAGGCGATAAAGGAAAATAAATGGGAAAATAAGGGATAGAAAGGGATAAAAAAGGGAAAACTCTAGGAAAAACACTAAAATGAGTAAAAAAACATAGTAAAAGGAATTACAAGGTATGTAATTTTTGTTATTACATTTTACCCTCACTTTAGTACATTTATGACACTTTAAGGAAAATAAACTCACTAAACTAAAAGTATAATAAAGCATATAGATAATTATGAAATATCAAAGATACATTTACCAAAGGTGAGACAAATTTTTAGATTTCTCTTTGATTCTTCATTCTTATGCTTGTACTTGGTCATATAAAGCATCCATAGAGTGTGTTGGAGCAACCAAGATCAACAAGCAAAAAACCAAACAACTTCCACAAAAGACAATTGCACATAAAATACTAATAACATATATTCAAGAGATAATTAGAATGTCTAATATGCCTTGTATAAATAGGCATGAGAGAGGAAGTAGGAAGGTAGGAGTTAATGACTGACTACCCCTCCAAAGATGCAACACTTGTGAGCTAAATGACAAGTGCTCATGCAAGTGTCAATCAAACATGCAAGAGGTGTCTCACAAAGAGGAGAACAAATGTCTTCACCACATGAGGTGAGACAAAGTCTAAAAAATCCTAAGTAAACGTAAGCTAAATGTGAATAGGTCAAATCTAGTAAAGGTGGTATCTCAACTAGATACATAAAGACCTTATTTACAGTAACACCCCCTTAAGTGCAACTTAGGGACAAGTGAAACAAAGATGATGGGTCCAAGCTACTAGGCCTTGTTAGGTGCCCATGTACAAATGAATTTCTTAAACCAGAGAAAAGGAGAAAATCCAGTGGGAAATAAAAATCCTCTCCAAAAGGGAAATGATACAAATAGAATGTACAAGTGAAGAAGAAGAAGAAGATAGAAGGAGGACTCATAATGACCCCCCAAAGACTACTTCTATCATAAAAGTACATGAAATGTTCCCCCCAAAGGAAAGAAAGAGAGAGACTAGAGACCCCCCCCCCATAGAATAATGGATCCTACAGTGTGGAGTGATGCTCGATGAAGAATGTTGAAAGTGATCCTAGAAAGACAAACAACAATTCTTCCATATGGAAGAAAGAGAACTGTAAAAAGGTGCATGTGTTCTTCCCAAGTGTGAAGAACAAATTATGTCTCTAAATGTTGTACATAATTCAAGGAGACTCCAATAAAATCTCTGGAAGCTATATAGAAACCATTGGTGGAATCAGAACAAGATTAGGAGATGTATGAACATCTTTCTACACTGAATTTGAAGAAGCCATTTGTGAAGCAATAGGTGATGGTGGAGGTGATGGCTAGCCTGTTTGAAGAACATGAAGGTTTGAATGACCAAACTGTACAAAGTGAGAAAATGTGTAAACATGAGAAAAGTTGTCAACTTTTCCAACTGTAATGACTTCTCTACTCTACTTGTGTTGAATGATAACCAATTCTAAAGTAAACTCAACTATCTTTCTTATGCTATTGTTGGTAATCTGATAGATGGAAAGAAGATTGTGTTACAATTCTAGAATGAAGTGGACATTATGGAATTATCCTACACCTATGTCAACTATGCCTTTCCCACAAACGTCCATATATGTGTTGTTTGCCATCAGTATTTTTGATGTGGATGTAGGGCCTATGTTGAGAACATAAGCGAGTTTGAAGTCGTATGATGTGATGCTCCTGAATCAAGAATCCATCACTAAGAATCGGAGACTGCAGATGCCATGAGTTCTTTGCCCTTATATTTTTCTAATGTTGATGGAGAAGATGAAGAAATATAAGCCCTTAGTTCAAAATTTTCAAGTTCTTTTTGTTAAATAATTTTCTTGAACTCATCTTATTTGTTTTTAAAACATTGGATTTCTTCATGACCATTTTTCTTGCAATAAGAGAAAGTAGGCCTCTCCTTAGAACTTTTCCCTTTTGTTGAGGGAGATGAAGCAGATTGAGCTTGTGACTTTGATCCTTTATCTGAATTACCCTTATCTTGATCCTTATATTTGTTCTTTTCCTTGTGATTTGAAGATGAATTTGCAAAAAGTAGATGAGTTGTTGGAGACTTTAGCACACCCATTTGAATTAGATTGTCTTGCTCTTGTGTTAATCGAATAGCAAAATTTGCAAGTGTGGGCATAGTATAGGTTGCACCAATTGCAATCTGAGTAGTATGAAAAGCAGAAACAAATATAGAATATTGTGGATCAAGCAAATGGATAAGATACTTAGGAACAATTGGTCATATTTATTTTCAATGCCACATTGTTTTAGGTGAAACCTTAGTAGATTCAGCTTAGTGAAAAAATCTTGGATTGTTGTGAAGTCTTGTGGATTAAGACTGACCAATTCATTTTCATATTGATGGCCTCTCAAGACATTGTATTTACCAAACAAACTTTCTAACTTTATCCATATGTCATTAGGTGTTGTAGATGAATCAAGATTAAAGAGAAGATCTTGTGAAATTGAAACACATAGAGTTCCATAGGCTTCATCCATATGATTGTACCACTTACATTTTTTAGATGCTGAAGTGGGTTTAGGTTCCAAACCCATTGTGACACGATACATTCCAAGCTTCTTAAGTTGGATTTCCATTTTATGCTTCCATAAATGGAAGTTAAATGGAGTGAGTAAGACATCCATATTATGGAAAATTCACACAAGACATCCCCCTAATATTATATTCTGATTTAGAAGCCCCCAAGAAAGATATGCAAGAAAAATATTACAATTTGTTGAAGATCGGATGCCAAATCAACCGTTTACAATTTACAGTGATTTTTACAAAATTTGCAATCTAAATCTTAAATTTGTTTACAATTTTGAATTCCTTGTGAAATTCTACGCACTTTCAAAAAAAATTGCTAATTTTTTATATTGTAGGCAAAAGTTATGCCCCATCAAAAATTACGTGTACAATGAAATTTGGGGGTTAAAAAACTAGTCAAAAAGCAAAAAAAATATTTTGACTTCATCACAATGAAGTTCATGAAAAACATCTTTTCATTGACTACAATTTTGTGAAAAACTAATAAATGGTTTGAAAATTATAGAAAAAAAAAAAAAAAATGCCTATGTTAGGCCAAAATAGAGAGCTAGTGGCTCCTTGGTGGCTGACCGGTGGCTCGTTGGTGGTGGCTCGGTGGAGCCCCAAATGGACTCACTCAAGGAGTAGTGGCTAGAAAAATGGCCTATTCTTCGGCAAAGAATATTGAATCAAGGCCAAGTGTGATGAATTTATGGCCTATGAAGCTGAGATGAGAGCCTGGAGGCCTGATTTAGGCTGACTGGGCCAAATTTACATAGCCCAAAATGGGCATAGAGGCCGGTAGGATAGATTACAGGCCTGTGTGGTCACTGAGGTCATGAATGATCTGGAAGAGGCTGATTTGGTGTGGAGTGTGAGAATGGGATGCTAGATCCATAAGACACAGGTGTAAAGACCGAGCAAAGGGTGGTGAGAACCCGTAGAAGCCATGAAGAGGATCGACTGAGTGCAGAGTTTAGGCCAATGTGCCCCAAAACAGATAGAGGTGTTGTGGAAGTGGCCCTAGAATGGCCTGTTGGAGCCGGCCTGGGTGAAAGGGATCACAAAACACAGCATAGAGGCCAGTGATTGAAGAGGCCACGCAGCTGGGTTAGGGTCCACATGGACTAGGTGGCCGAATCTTGTGGGCCAAATATAGGTTTAGAGTCTACGCTTAGAAGAATAGAAGCTGACAGAAAGTATGGCTTCGGCATTCTATGGTCGTTGTTCCACCTACGAGCGCACAAACCTTCAATGAGGATTCAAGAATGCATGTAGATTTGAAGTCATGGACCACACTTGGAGACTTTGATGGAGGAGTGAAGGCATCGACGTTGATGTCAACCTTGGGCATTGAAGTGCAACTAGAGGCAGCAACCAGCAAATTGGGGATCCTAGTAATGTTTTGGGAGTTGATACAATATTGTGACCAGAGAATGTGGATCTGACCCAAATGCACGTGGGCTAAGAGCAATGGCTGTTCTTAAATATCATCCACTTCAACAGTCAAAGGTCAATTTTGGCCAATAAAAATAGGACAAATATTTACCACTTTTTATTGTGAATGAAGTGTAAAATTGTTATTCGTTGTTTGACCATTGAAGTGGATGATATTTAAGTAGAGTGAAGAGCAATGGTGAAAGGTAACGCCAAACGAAACCCATTAGGGCCAAAATAAAAAAAATAGATCAAGGGCAACGAGCCAAATAAGAGGTCAAATTCCAAAAGAGGGCCGGAAGAGATCTTTAAGAGTGACTTGAAGAGCTTGGGGTGAGTGTTGAGCCCGAATCGAGCTTGAAAAATATAGGATGAGACGAGTGACTAAAGGCAAGTTGAGGGCCTTGAAACAAGTTTTTCACCACAAAAAAAATCTTGCACACAACAATTGAAATCGACCCAAATGAGAAATTTTGCAGGGGGGGCAAAGTGCCCTCTACAAAAAAACAAATCTTTTTTTTACAAAAATCTGTGTAGGTATGGATTTGATCATACGACCATACAACACCCAATGACAAGGAGTAAAAAAATTTGCAAAAAATTAATTTTACTAAAATTTTCCAAATGAAGGGTACTCTTTACTATCTCGAGCCTTCTAGACTAAATGACGAGGTCCATTTGGATCCATCATGAACTCCTGACATAGCTTGGTACACAAATCACTCAAAATGGGAAGGGTTTTTCTAGCATGACTCTAATACCATGTTCGAGTAGCCAAGATTAGCAAGCAAAGACCAAACAACTTCCACAAAAGATAATTGCACATAAAAGCCTAATAACATATATTTAAGAGATAATTAGAATGTACAATATGCCTTAATAAATAGGCATGAGAGAGGAGGTAGGAAGGCAGGAGTCAATGACTGACTACCCCTCCAAAGATGCGACACTTGTGAGCTAAATGACAATTGCTCATGCAAGTGTCAATCAAACATGGAAGAGGTGTCTCACAAAGATGAGAACACATATCTTCACCACATGAGGTGAGACAAGGTCTAAAAAATTCTTAGTAAACATAAGCTAAGTGTGAATAGGTCAATTCTAGTAAAGGTGATATCTCAACTAGATACATAAATTCCTTATTTACACTAACAAAAAATAGTCACTATATGCTAACAAAAGAAAAATAAAAACACAAGGAATGGAACACAGATCAAACATAAATCTAAGACAAGAGTAGAGAATACATGTTACTATATCATGAACATAGCAAATGCAAAAACCCCTTGACCTAAACCACTTAGGGAGAGAAATATGAATATTTTATCCATAAAAGAACCAAGGAGAGAGAGGAAAGAGGGAATAGAAAAGAAAGAGTAAAAAAGACCTCTAGAGAAGGTACCAAGTGGAAAGGCATATCCAATACTAGAAACTAGATAATTAATATTGACTAATAGAAACTATTCAATGGTCATGATGATAAGGGTTATAAGGTAGCCACCAAAGCAGAGGGATAGGCTAGGAAAATGATGATGATGATGATAAAAAAGTGGAAAACATAAAATGGTAAAGTGGATTAAAAATAGATTTGAGGTAGTCACCCATTGCTTTGAGGTTACCACCGAAAGGAAACTAAAACTAGAAATTGGTAAAATTGATGATGTCATCAATGGTTGTAAGGTAACCACTTGATTGGATAAGAGGCCAAGATAGGCTCAAAGGTAATAGAAAAATAGGTCATCAAGGTCATGGATCAAGATTAAGCAAACAAGAGTGTGAGCAAGTGATAGAATATATGCCCCCCTTAAATTGACTAGCAATAAAAGAGAAGATCCAATAAATTTAAGGAAGAAAGAAAAAAGAAAATGCCATAGATAGTCAATCAAAAGAAAAGAGGATAGAAGGGGAAATCAAAGAGAGGGATACTAAGGTCATGCCCCCCAAGCAAGCCAATAATAATGAAGGGATAGATCCATTAGGGGAAAGAGAGAAATGGGACATACCCCAATGTGAACATAGAAAGTGGATGCTAATGAAGAAGGAAATAAAACCATGAACGATGAAGAGCAAGAGTAAACCAAGTTATTGCCCCCAAGAGGAAGCATAATCATAGAAAGAGATTTAGGAAAATAGGAGAGAAAGCATATGATAAGAATGGTCAAGAGAGTCTTAAAAAAATGAGGGACATTAGGATCATACCCCTAAAAGTATAAAAATGGTGATGTGATTGCTACTTGGTGTGTTGTGTCAAAGAAGTGTTAGAAATGAAATGTGTACAAGAAGGGAAGCATATAAAACAAGAGAAAGAAAAAACCATGAACAACAAGGAAAAATAAAAATTATTGTACATTATGAAAGAGGAAGAAATATGAAGATAAGAGAGAGATGGATGTCATCATGAGAGATAGCCAACAAACTATAAATAGGAAGAATAGTGTGGGAATGATAAGCTGAGTCCTCCAAGTGCCAATGTAGAGATCAAAAATAGAATGATAAGGAAAGTAGATCAAAAAATGGATTGGAGGGAGGAAAGGAATAAGGAAAGAAAAGAAAGAAATGATAAGGTGGTGATAAGTAATGAATGCTTCAAGGGGGAAGAAGATAATAAATGTGAATTATAGCTAGATATAGTAAGGAAAATTATGGGTTCGGAAAATGGCAAGGTAGATTTCCCCAAAGGGGTGGTAGTATGAAACATAGGAAAGATAGTGATAAGAAAAAGTAAGATAATGTTGCTAAATTTTAGAGAAGTGTAATAATAGTTTTGATGGTGAGATAGAAGAAGGTGAATAGAAGTGAGAGTAGATCAAAGGCCAAATAGAAAGTGATAAGAGCGTCAACATGAAAAATAGTGGTCATTTTTTAAATGGTAGCCAAGAGCGATGGGCGAGAAAACTCTAATTTAGGTGGGTCCTTTCATGGAGTACCAAGGTTTCTAGACAAAGTGACAACATCGGTAAGTAACCATTTTTGGATCTCTCCCTCAAAATCTGTGTCTATCTTAGAGAAGGGACATCATAGTGGGTCCTCCTCAGCTTCGAAAGCTGAGACTGGTAAGAAAAATGGTTGACATTCTTTTGGAGACCTATCACCCTAGAAAGTCCTCTTCAAAAGTCACCAAGAAAATATTTTCAATGATGGGGTAGAAATTGTCCTATCTAAGGATGGTGTTTTCCTTAAAATCAAGGACCCCTCAGTGGATAGGACCATTGTAAAAATGGACAATGTTCTTGTGTGTAAAGTCTTATGTAGATGACCTAACATTAAGTTGATTCACAAATGGGTGTCTATAAAATGGGCTATTAAAGGAAATGTGGAGGTATTTGCTCTTCCAAAAGCCCTCTTCTCCTTTTCCTTCTCACTTGCAAAGGATTGTCTCAATATTCTCATGCAAGGTCCCTAGCTCATAGGGAAGCAAATCATTGCCCTCTGTAAATGGTGACTTGGGTTTAATCTTTTAGAAAATCTCTCAAATTCAGCTCCTACTTGGGTTAGGCTTCTGGAGATCCGATTGGAGTATTGGGATGAAGAGATCATAATGGGCATAGCTAACCCTTTTGGCCAATTCCTCACCCTGGATAATGTCACAAAGAACAGAAGTAGATTTATTTTTGGAAGGTTTTGAGTTAATGTGGAGCCTCATAAAATCCTTCCTGCCTCCATTTCCTTAGAATCTAAATTTGGTATATGGAACCTGGAGATTGTTTATGAAAACTCAACCCTATATTGCCAACACTATTCTCGCACCGATCATCTTATTAATGCTTATCGAAGAATAGATTCTACTATGAAGAACAACTCTAGAATAGAAAAAAAAGAATAAATCCCCTTTGAAGGTACTTGGTAGTCCTGTAGGACTCCAAACCACCCAATCTATTCATCTTGAGGAAGGTGAAATTCCTAGCCTTCCTGAAGGGTTAAGTCAATAGGAAGTCCTTGTGAGCAATTTTTTGTTGGTTGCGAACCCCCTTTAGGAATCAACTTTGGAAGGTGTTTCTTTAGATCCCAATGTTACTTTGTTTGAAATGACCTCTGCTCAGGTCCTCCCAAATTCACCTTGTTTGGTAAATGTCGATTCTATTAGCTTTGTTAATCCTACCCCAGGATCTCTCATAGTAGTCATCAAGTCTGTAGAAGTTATGCCTAAAAGGATTAGATCCCCCATTACTCCTTTGAACAAGTTGGATGAAGCTATTAGGTCACCTCCTTACTCTCCTCTAAGTAAGGGGAAGGGTAGTAGGAAAATTGTTGACGTGGGGAATGATCCCAAATTAGGGAAGAAGTCACATAGGGAGTTTAGACTGAAGGAAACTACCAAAGATGTGGCTAATGGTAGGCAAAGAACCCTAGAGCAAGTGGGTTCCAGAAGAGGTAAGAAATGATGATTACATCTTGGAATGTAAGGGGGCTCAATAGTTCCTATAAATAGAATGTCCTCAAAAACCTCATAAAGGACACTAGATTGGAAATCATTTTGATCCAAGAAACTAACATGAGCTCAGAAGATTTTGGGAAAGCTAGCAAGAATATCTGGCCCTTTTCCCATTATTTAGTGGTGAATGATGAAGGTGCATTGGGTGGATTACTTGCAATGTGGAATCTTAACACCTTGGAAGGTATGTCTCTATTTGATAATAAACATTTTTTGAATATTTTATTTAAAAACAAAAATAGCCAACTGGAATGAATTTTGTCCAATATATATGTGTAGACAAGCCTTTATCAATTATAACTAGATGTTGGTGGGAGATTTCAACTCTCCTCTTGACCCTTCAGAGAAAATGGGAGGGTTAACAAATTACATTGAAAGTATGTTGGATCTTGATAATCTCCTTCATAACAGGGGCCTCATTGATATTTAACCGGAAGGATCCAAGTTTACACGGTCAAACAAAAGAGCGGGTAACAACCTTATACAGGTCAAATTAGACAAGGTTCTCATCATAGCCAATTGGAATATTCTAGACAAATGCAAGCTAACTACCCTCCTTAGGATTGGGTTGGATCACACTCCTCTACAACATACTCAGCTGGGAATCTACAGGTAAGAAAAATAACTTCCCTTTCATATTTGAAGTGATCTGGACTATTCACCTAGACTTGAAAACCCTTATCAAGAAATCGTGGGATTTAGACACTGATGGCTTAGCCATGTTTAAAGTTTCCATGAAATTAAGAAATATAAAACAAAATATCATGCACTAGAATAGGACCTCCTTTGGCAACATCTTTGTTCAGAAGTAGGAGATTAGAAATCAGTTGAGACAGATTCAAGAAGAAATAGACTCAATGGGGGCTTTCGAGGACTTGTGTAAAAGAGAGTATCATCTTAAGCAACCTGCACAACATAATTGAGAAGGAGGAGATCTTTTGGAAACAAAAATTGAGAACATAATGGCTTAAAGAAGGAGACCAGAAACCAAATACTTTCATCAAATAGATCTAAAGTACAGGAAGAGAAATAAGACTATGGAGCTAGTTCTGGATAATGGAATCATCATCAACAAAGAAGAAGAGAATCAAGAAGAAGGTGTTAGATTTTACAAAGATTTGCTAACCTAACTCCCTTCCTAGTGAAGCCATTGATTATCAAATGCTATAGGTCATTCCTAACCTCATTTCGAATCAAGATCATGATGAAATGGACAAGGACATTTCAGAGGAAGAAGTTAAAGGGGTGGTCTTTTTCTTAGATCCCTACAAATCCCTAAGCCCTAATGGCTTCCCTCTAGCCTTCTCCAAATATATTGGGATATTATTAGCAAAGATGTCACCTTGGCTGCCAAAGAGTTTTTAGAACTTGTGATATACTAAAAGAGTTAAATAACATGTCTATAGTGTTAATTCCTAAAGCTACTAGAGCCAACAAGCTAACAGATTTCAGACTAATAAGCCTTTGTAACACCATTTATAAAATATTTTCCAAGTTCCTAGTCCATCAGATCCAACCATTCCAAAACAAATTCATCCATCACATTCAAAATGGTTTTATTCTGGGCAGACAAATAACAGGTGTTATCATCATGGTCCATGAATTTCTTCATTCTATGGAGAAAATCAAAAAAGAAAGCATGGTTCTTAATGTTAGGATTAAGGTGCCATCAACCTTGTAAATCCTATGTAATTAATTACTCCTAATATTGGTTGTAAATCACCCATAAGGGATGAAACATTTCACCAACAATGATCTTGTTTCAACCGCATGTTTATATCCGGTCCTCGCCACTAATTCGTCCATGACAGGGGGTCGCAATGGGGTTTCCCATTTTATTTATATTTTATCACTGTAAATCTAGATCGTTCATCATTAGGTCACATATCTGACGATTGATATTATGTCAGTTTTCTTGCCCTAGAAGGCAAGCCCCTTTTATAAGGATATTTGTACTACATTTTTAACAGAGTTGAGAGTAACATGCACCACTGGATTGAAGACTAAAGAAACAAAGGAAGTGCATGTATTGTAATATCATAGTTGAAGATAATATAACTTGGAGCCTCTTTTCTTGATGGAGTTTTTTACCTAAAAGGGTTTTCTCCACGTTACATACTATGTTATGTGTTCAGTTCTTAATGCATGTTATTTCTGTATAGTGGGTTTTATTTTTGTTGCAATCTCTATTGATTCTACATTATTTAGAGGACATAAATAAGGTTTGAATTAGATTTTCATTGTGTGGTTTGCACCTTCATTTCTAACACTTAAGTTGGATATATCAAAATCTTATGGTAAAGTCTCCTGAGGCTTCCTCCACAAGGTCCTGAGAAAGTTTGGATTCAAGAATAAAGTGCTAAAAACGATGGAGATTTGTTATTCTACTCCTTCCTTTTCTAACCTGATCAATGGAAGTCCCAAAAGTCATTTTAGAATAGCAAGATGATTGAGACAAGGAGACCCATTGTCTCCTTATTTATTATTTTGGTTGAAGTTGTAGGTAGAAATATTAAGGATGGTATCCAAAGAGGTATCCTTAAAGTCTTCAGTCTTGCCTCCCTCCTTAACCCGAGCTCCCACCAACAATTCATTGATGACATAGTTCTTCTTGGGGAAGCCACTATGAAGGAAGTCACTGAATGAAAAGAATCCTTAATAACTATGCCAAGGCTTCTGGGCAACTTATTAATATGAACAAGAGTGGCATCTTCTTTTTTTATACCTCTCTCAAGCTCCAAATTATAATTTCTAGGTGTCCTAATCGCAATAGACAAGAGCTACCTGATACTTATTTGGGAATGCCTCTCACTCATGGAAAAGTTCATAACTCTACCTAGAACAACCTTAATGAAAAAATGCAAAGGAAACTTATAGCTTGAAAAGGAGATCTCTTGCACCATGCTTGCAAACTGCAACTTCTCAAAGCACCCTTGTGTATCTCCTCTCCCTATTAAAAATCCCTACAATCATGATTGATGTGAGGCCCATCCCTTTCTGACACTTTAGTTGATATAGTTTGCATTACTTGACTATATTAGTTGGATAATATATTTGATGTGTGTGAAACATTATGTTAGTACTATGGACATTATTGTTATTATGTTAGACATTATGCTAGTTGACATTTTTGGACATTATTCTGATATTTAAACTTTATGGATTTAAGTGTTGGACTATATGAATTAATTAAATTGAGTAGATTAATATTTATGTGGGAAAAGAAAATATTAAATGGATTTGACACTTATATGTTATTATTATATAAATTAGTTCAAATTATTTGAATGATGTGGAACATGAATGGAATTGGATTATTCAATTAATTTTGTTATGAATTTAAATTGCTTCGGCTACATCATCTTGACATATTGATGCTTGAAAATTGAGTGTGTAGGTGGGTGGCCAAGATTCCTTGAGTGGATTTGGAGACTCCATGAACCCCTATGTTATACCAGTTAGCCTAGCCTAACCCATGGAAGGGGTTAAGGCTAAAGTGTGGTGTAAAATTATTGTTTTATTTTTTTAACTTTCATTTTTGTGTGTTGTGAAATTTTATTATTTTTATAAATTTTATTTAATGGTGTTGTGATGTTCACAACACGCCCCATTATGCTCCTTAGCAAAATGGGGACCCCTGCTGATGTTTTGCTTTTTGCTTCTGCTTGTGTTTTTCTGCCTTCTGGCGGTTTGGTAAAAATGAAGGTCAGGTGCATCATCATCATGATATTGGATAGGGTTGGTCATCATCATGAGGTCAGTTTGTCAAAGTTCATATTTTGTTTCTGTGACCTCATATTTAGAAAGAGCTTGAAATTCTATGTAGGTTTGCCTTTTACTTCACTTGAAAATTCGTCCATATGTGAAAGTTATGCACGGTCAAAGTTTTGGTCAAACCTGATAATCGCAAGTGATCATCATATTTTTTCATGTTGACAAGGTCATCATGATCTTGCTCTATCACCCAATAAAAATCATGCAGTCGCAATATCCGGACGTCAATCTTAGGTGGTAGTGCCCTTTACCCGTCAAATGGCCTTAGGCGCATCGTCAGCATCATGATTTTAGGAGGGTCATATTTTATAAACTCGGTTTTGCTGTATGAAGACATCATCATCATATTTGAAAAGCTCCCCCCGATAATATCCTGAGGTTCAAATATCATGATGACGTCAACTTTAAGTCACGATAAGTTTACCCGTCGAGCGGTCTTTGTATCGCGAGCATCATCATGATATTTGCTGAAGTTCGCTAAGATGATGATGACGACTTCATATCCTCCTGATCTCCTTTTGCATAATCATGATCATCATCCTGATCTTTCACGAGGGTCATTCGCTGAAATTCACTAAGTGATGGAGACATCATCATCATAATTCGATACAGAGGATCATCATATTCATATCCGCCTGATCGCCTTTTTTGCAATATCATGATGATCACCCTATCTATTCAGAAGAAGGCGATATTCCATTCCTCAAACAGCATGATCATATTTTACAATATCACCCTAGCGCAATATCATGATGACCTCAACTCATCCTTGTGCTCCGAAAATGAAATATGATGATGACGTCATCATGATAATTCGATGAGGATGATCATCATCATATTATTTTTATCCTGTCCTATTGTCAAGATCATCATGATCTTGTTTGTTCACCCGACATTTCGTAAAGTCCTCTTGCCGATGAAGTAACACCTTTTGTAAATATCCTGATGATCATCATCATCACATTTTCCTTCAATAGGATATTTTCCAAAACATGATCCGGTTAGCGAAATATCATGATGACATCATCCCGATCTGATAAACGAAGAAGCTAATATCCTGATGATCATCATCATCACATTTTCCCTTCGGCAAGATATTTTCCAAAGCACGATCCAGTTCACGAATATGATGATGATGTCTTATTCTAAGTTCGACAAAAGCAAATATCCTGATGATGATCATCATCATCCTGATCTTTCGAGAGGGTTACCTTGGCCGCAAAAGGATCATATTACATTCATCATCCTGATCATGCTCCTTAGGTGACCCGATATCATAATTATCCCCCTGATCTTCACCGAATATGATGATGACGTCATTTTTTTGCACTTTAATGAAGCCCGAATATGACGATGACGTCACCATCATCTTCCTTTCCTCAGCAGCAGGATCATATTTCACATCCTCCTATTTTCCTTCAACATGATGATGATGATGATGTTGTTCTTTTCTCCAATATGCAGAAGCGGAATATCATGATGACGTCATCTGGACCTTCAGAAGGAAGAGCATCATATTTCAATGAATATCATGATGATGAAGTGAATATCGACCAATGTGTTTTTTTTGACGCGCCGATAGCGATAGTCATGCCGATGGGCAGGAAATGAGGCGGTGGAATTTTAAAGTGTTTTTTTTGGCGCCTGTGGCATTTTCCCGGTCAGCGATAGTTGACCCGATGAATTTTGAGCAGTCTGAGCGCATTTTGGACACGTTTTGGGAGTATTCTGGATCTGATTTCCACAATCTTGCGCAGTCACCTGGATTTAAACGGTTATTTTAATTTCATGCTGTTTATGTGATAAATGAAATACTTATTGCTTGTCTTGTCTTGCAGGCTTGCAGTTGAGGAAGCAGCTGGAAAGTCAACACAGTGACCTCATGGAGGCAGAAGATCTGATCTCAGGAGCAAGAAGATAAGGATGAAATGCGAAAAGTCAAAGCCATTCAAGTAAAGAACAAGGTTGCAGCTAAAGGTATTACTGCAACAGACAAACAGAAGTTATTACCCAGCTGCCGGAACTTCTCAGAAGGGGCAATATTTCGCCCAGATTTGACACTGCTTAGAGATATTTTTGAGGGCTGGTTCACCTGTATTTATTGCTGTAACCAGGGGTTTGAACCAGGGGTTCAGTTAGGTTTTTGCTATAGTGAGGACAACCAGAAAGTCTATATATTGTGCCTCTCTACACTGTAATACTTTACAACAGGGATTTTAGGAAAGCAACAAGGGTTACAATAGTTTTTTTTCTTTTAGAAGCATACAGCAAGTTAGCATAGTTTAGAAGTAGAAGAAGGAGGTCGCCTGTTTGTCTGCAGTAAGGTGCGCGTGGAATGTCTGGCTGCCTTACTGTATCTGTAAAGCTTGTAAGTTCTCTGTAGTATGATCAATGAAACTAAGAGTCATTCCTACATAGTAAATCATGTATGACTATTCATTTCTAATACAATAGAATCTGGAGTTCTGCATCTATTTTCTGAGTGTTCTCCTGCCCTTCTTTGTATTTTGAAATATCTTCTTTGAGAGCTTGCAATTTTAAATGTATGTTTGTGAAAATGCTCAGAACTTACATTTAAGGTTTTTACTGTGGATTTGATCAAATTACTGTGGTATTTACATAGTGCATAACAGAAACAATTAGATCCTTCGGTAGATTAAATGAGGTATAGATTAGATCTTTCTAACTTTTCCCAACCCATCTGAAATATTTAGCTGAAAACGTAGAAATCTAAAGGAAATTGTCTCAAATTTGAAGAAGCATGTATAACAGAGCTATAAGTAGACAGTTTTCATAAATAGATAAAGAAGAAAGCTGCAAAAATCCAAGAAAACCATCTAAAACTTGCAGCCCAGTATCACTCTTATGCAAAGGAATGAAAAGTATTGACATATCTCATGACCTTTTTGCATATTCTTAGTCCAGTAAGCCACCAAACAAACTTAAACTACGTAAGGCCCCTTGAACATTACAGCTTCACATTGACCAACTGAACTTGACCAACCGAACCATTGTAGACTTGGGATTAGTTGAATCTCAAATGATTCCTTCTTGTCTTTCAAGTATAGTTTCAGTTCATTATATGTGAATTTTAACTTATTGTTGTGATTGCATCAAAACAGTCATCAACAGTTTTCTGGCGCTAGAAGGAGGGCTAGAAGGCTGTATATTGTAATCATCAACAGTTTTCTAGCGCTAGAAGGAGGGCCTTCCTGAGTTAGGTTTTATTTCAAATTGGCTAACGACAGTAATAGAGTGACTAGGTCTAGGTCCAGTTCAGGAGATATATTTGTGCAACTACCTGATACAAGGCGAAGTAAAAGCCCTTTAATTTGGAATCCAAAAATATCGCAAGCGGGAAGTTCATCTGGAACACCTCCTGGGTCACCTTTTAACATCCGTAGTATTGTAAGTCCTGACAGATCACTGTTCAGATCTTTAAATCTTGGTTCAAGCACTCCTGGAGGTCTCAATCCTCCTCTAAATCCTAATCCACCAATCAATCCAGGTATTTCTGCAAGTTCAAGTCAAGCTCAACCACCTACAATGGCTTATTTCGATGTCAATTCTCCCATATTCTTCAATGATTATCATGACATGCCAAAAAATTGGAAAAGATATGTCCCAAATACCAGTTGCATCAAGACCCAGAAGATCATATTAGAATATTTAAGGAAGCATGTTTTAGGGCTATGTTAGAGCACGAGGATGTTGTGTGTAGATTGTTTCCTTACACCTTTAATGAGCAGGCCTCTAGCTGGTACGTAAACTTACCCAATGGTTACATTTCTTCCTGGGCACTTATGGAAGAAGCATTTCTGTCAAGATTTAGAGGACCCATTGACCCTTGTGCTTTGTATCATAAATTGGCTACTATAAAACGAGGTGAGGGAGAACTAATTGATAATTTCAATGACAGATTTCAAAAGGCCTATTCTAGGCTGGTAGCCCCTTATACCATAGATGATGCTCCCTTATTGGCTATGTACTATGCTGCCTTGGATCCTTTAATTGCCATGTTTGTCAAAAGAAAACCTGACATAGATTCAATATCCAAAGCCTATAAAGAGGCAGCCTCAGTGAACCAAGAAATGAGACATACAACTTATAGTCCATTTGTCAATGGAGGAAATTTTGGGGTACAGAATCAGGCACACCCATGGAATGGAGTCCCTGTGCAGCATGCTCCACTAGTAAATCCGGTTCCTTCTTACACACCTGTGTATAATCCTACTCCAATCTAGGCTATAACTCCTTACACGGCTAGTACTTCCAATAATAGTCAAAATAATGGTCAGCCTTTCTTCCAACTTCCTAGGGATGTAACTGTGGCAAAAGCACAAGAGGATAGGGAAGACATCAAAGAGATTACTGCACATTTGAAAAGATTAACAACCGAAGTGACACAGCTAAGAAATGAGAACCTCTATGGAAGAAGCAACCAAAACTACAATCCACATCAAAATCACAACCAAGGCCAAAATCAGAATTATAGTCTCAACCAAAACCAGCAGTACAATCAGAACCAAAACTACAATCAGCATCAAGGCCCCAGTCAGGGGCAACCAATGCAAAATAGGGGGCCAGTGATAGATAATAGGACCTGGGGCAATAATAACAAAAATCAGAATCAACCTAGGCCACCCAAGACATGGAACACGGGGCCCAATAACAGTACTCTGGCTTCTCCTTTTGAGAATACAGATAATCATGGTGCAAAACAAACAAATAGCATACAAATGGCCAGTACAACACCCAAAAATTGGTGCAGATTTCACAATACCAATGCCCATGCTGAGCACGACTGTCCACAGTTCCACTTGGCAGCTATTATTTTCAACATAGATGTACAGCCTCCTACCTCTGAATTTCTCATTCCTAAGGGTAATGAGGTAGTACCCTCAGAATATGACACAACATTAGTCTTAGAAACGTTTACCTTTGCAACTGCAGAAGAGAAAGAGGATGAATTGATAGAGGATGAACCGTACTATTGTGAAAGTCTTTATCCTGAATCAGCCTTTGTGTTAAATGCTTTTCAGTTTCCTTTTGAATCTGAAAATGAGATATTAAATGAAACAGAGGAGGTGCAGGCCTTTCAACAAACAAATAAAAGCCACACCTACAATTTGAGGAACAACCCTAGGCCGGGAGGACCTTTCACCACTTCCACTCCCCCGAATAACATCAATACACCCCCAGATCAGAATGCTAGCAACAATCCTGCCATACTTAAAGCTAGTCAGCATACAAATAACGAAACAGTAGTGCAAAAGGATCAAACAGGTAAGACAGAAGCAATAGAGACAACAGGACTAATGAATTACTTATTAGAGGAAATAAAGAAAATTAAGGTCAGTATACCTCTAAATGAATTATTGAAGACCCCAGGGATCAGAAATGCTTTTTTAAAATCCCTGGATACATCCATAACAAACAAGGTGTCTGCTGATATAACTGTTCCTAGTAGTGATTCACCACCTAAGGAGAAAGGTAAGAAAGTTGAGCAGCCTTCCAATACAAATGTAGTAATACATGCGGATAAGAGGGATACTCAACCTTTCTTGTTAACTGTTAGGTTGTGTGGGAAGAATATACACAATTGCATGGTAGATTCTGGTGCTTCAGCCAACGTAATGCCCTTAGGAATATGTAAAACTCTCGGGCTGACTCCCACCAAATCTGCCAAGGTTGTCACGCAATTAGATAAGACCGAGGTTAGCGTGATAGGAGAACTCATGAACATACAAGTGCAGTTAGCTTCAGACCCTAGGGTAAGCCAAATCATTGACATTCAAGTAGTGGATATACCCGTAAATTATGGAATGTTGCTAAGTAGGGATTGGTCCAAGACATTAAACGGATATATGGCTACTGACTTTTCACACATGTGGTTACCGTGGAGAGCATCCCAAACCAGATCAGAATAGGGGCAGAGCCCAGAATGAAACATATGATAACAGAGTATAATCGAACTAATGAAATATTATATGCTGCTGTTGAACCAGGTGTCTATAGAATTACCAACAATGGGATGCAGATTGAAGAGATTATGATGTTAAACATTAGAAAGAAGTGTGTCAACAATAGAACAGCACTATTCATTGAGTCTGACGGAAATTCTTCAGATGAGGAAAACAATGCAATAGACAAATTTGGTCGTGCCATTAGACGAGAGCTGGAAGAGTGCGTTACACACAATCTCCCAGTCCAATGTAAGTTATATAAAAATAGGTGTAGAGTCCATGATAGGCAACATTCTGAGGAGAATTGTGAAATATGCAAAGACATCATTGAATGTGAATACAAAAAGTGCATAGGGAGGGTAGAGTCACAAGAGAAAAATGAGAATCCTGATCCAACACAGAGATATGTTCAGGATAATATAGATGCCTTGATTCCAGATTTAGGGAAAGAAATAGAGGACGAGGGTAGTTATCTTTCTGAGTTGCAAACTAAAAACATACATATGCAAGATAACCAAACAGAAAAACCCATGAATAAACAAGACAACACCCCACAGGCAATAAAAGGGACAAAGTATGCCAAGGTAAAAGATTAGAAAAGTAAAGATGGCATGTGGACATTAAAATGTGATGGGTCCAAATCAAAACAGGGCGCAGGTGCGGGTATTGAACTCATAAATCCTCAAGGTAAATCACATTTGGCAGCATATAGATTACAATTTTCCTGCACTAACAATATTGCTGAATATGAGGCCCTAATTTTAGGACTTGTCATGGCCATCAGGAAAGGGGTAAATACCATCAGAGTATTTTCAGACTCTGAATTAGTAGTCAGACAAGTGAGGAAACTATATGCCTGCAATTATAAGAAAATGATTAGTTACAGACATAGAGTATGGGGTTTAATGGATTCATTTGATGCTTTTAACATAGAGCACATTCCTAGAGAGTTGAACCACAGGCCAGATGCGTTAGCAGTTGCTGCTAGTACATTAGAACCATTGACACTG
Organism: Cunninghamia lanceolata; assembly: GCA_027924645.1. NCBI lineage: Eukaryota > Viridiplantae > Streptophyta > Pinopsida > Cupressales > Cupressaceae > Cunninghamia > Cunninghamia lanceolata. Next base: position 1,082,903 of record BSBN01000814.1, read on the forward strand.
TCAGGACTAAGATGATTTGCTGTTGAGCTAGTTAACGTGCCCAGTATACCAGACAACGTTACACACTTTCAGGTATTTGGAGAGGATCAGCAAATTATTAATTTTCTGACTTGTAATGAGGCATTTGAGGCCCAAATTATTGATGAACAAGAAAGGCCTGAAGTAACATGGGACGAAGAAGATATGATCAACTTAAAGAGCAACTTCTTGCCAAAAGGAGTAATTGAATTAGAACACATCTTTGACTTCGACGGAATAATAAGACAGAAGGACTTACCCAAAACAGAAGGGGGTAAGTGTGATTTACATAACTTAGGGACTGAGCTAAACCCACAAAATGTACTAATTGGGAAAGCTTGCTCTGAGAAAATCAGAAAAGAGGTTCTGGACGTTCTGAAAAAATATAAACATGTCATAGCATGGACTTATGAAGACTTGAAAACATTTGATGAGTCCATCATAACTCACGTAATACCTTTAAGAAAAGAAGTCAAACCATTTAGGCAGAAACAAAGGCCTGTAAATGCCATTCTAGAGATTTTAATCTTTGAGGAAGTTAAAAAACTACTGTCCGCTGGGATAATTTTTCCAGTCAGACATTCTGTCTGGGTAGCTAACTTAGTACCAGTGAGGAAGAAAAACGGAGACATCAAGTTGTGCGTAGACTTTAGAAATTTAAACAAGGCATCTGAAAAGGATAATTATCCTTTGCCCCCAATAGACGAAGTACTGCAAGCAGTAAATGGCGCAAAGATGATGTCTTTTTTAGATAGTTTTTCAGGTTATAATCAGGTCTTAATTGACAGAGAAGATAGACTAAAAACCACCTTCACTTGCAAATGGGGAAATTATGCGTATAGAAGAATGCCTTTTGGTCTGATTAATGCAGGTGCCACTTTTCAGAGGGCCATGGACGTTGCATTCCGTGGATTATCAGGTAAATGCATTGTTGTGTATATGGATGATTTAACTGTGTATTCCAAGGATGCATCCACCCACGCTGAGGACCTCAGAAAAGTACTCCAGTGATGTGAAAGGTATGGGATTTCCCTTAATCCTAAGAAATGTATATTTGGCGTAACTGAAGGTAAATTATTAGGCCATGTCATTTCTGAAAATGGAATTTCAATTGATCCGGATAGAATAGAATCCATAAAAAATTTGCAAATACCAAACAGTAGGAAAGAATTGAAATCATTTTTTGGTAAAATTAACTTTGTTCGGAAGTTTATAACAGGTTTTGCAGAGATTGTGCAGCCATTGAATGCCATGTTAAAGAAAGATGCATAGATGGAATGGACGCCAGTGGCCAAAGCCGCATTTGAAGATATCAAGGAGGCAATTTCTAATGCCCCTATATTGGCAAGTCCAGACTACACATGCCCGTTTTACATCTACTCCTTCGCATCTTCTCATTCTGTCGCTGCTGCCTTGACACAGAAAGGTGAAAATAATGAAGAGAGGCCCATAGCATTTATGAGTGCGCCTCTGAAGGATGCACAGCTGGGATATCTAGATATCGAAAGATAGGCATTCGCATTAGTGAAGGCTGTGAAAAAATTTAGACACTATATTCTGCGCAGCCAGATTAAAGCCATAGTACCAGACGTAGCAGTAAAGATGTTGCTGATACAAAACGAGCCTAGAGAAAAAAGAGCCAAATGGATCACCACACTGCAAGAATTCGACATGGAGATCATTCCCGCAAAGCTAGTCAGAGGGCAGGCGTTGGTGCAGACAATAGCAAACATGGATCCAAATCTGATAAAACAGCAATATGTATTGAATTCCCAAGACACATCAGGCTGGTACGATGATTTAAGCACCTTCCTGATAGCTGGAAAGTACCCAAGCAAGATGAAGGCTTCTCAGAGGAGAGCTTTGAAGATTAAGGCACAGCATTATATGGTGCAAGGAGGTCTTCTATTCAGGAAGAACCATGATGGAATTTATCTGAGATGCATAAACAGAACTGAAGCTGATAAAGTGCTGACAGAACTACATGACAAGTACGGAACCGGTCATGGTTCCCATTTAGCTACAACACACAAAATACTGAGGGCGGGCTATTACTGGCCCACTATATTCAAAGATACTAAGAGTCACATCAGAAGTTGCCACACCTGTCAGACTGCAGCAGACAAAGGAAGAAATCTGGCCAATCCACTGCAGCCTGTGATCGAGTCCAGACCGTTTGCACAATGGGGCTTGGATTTTATCGGAGTCATCAATCCCCCATCTTCTGCAGGACACAAATTTATATTGACGGTAACGGACTATTGTACAAGGTGGATTGAGGCCACCTACTGCAAGTTTTCCACAACTGAGGTAGTTATCAAGTTCCTTGAAGAAAACATTATCACCAGGTTTGGAACGCCCTATTCATTGGTATGTGATAACGGCCCTGCTTTCTCTTCTTTAAAATTTTCTAAATGGGCATTTGAATATGGGATTATTCTAAGGTTTTCTTCGAATTATTACCCTCAAGGTAATGGACTGGCTGAATCAACAAACAAAATCTTATTAGACATAATCAAGAGGTTAATTGCCAAAAGTCCTAGAGAGTGGAATACCCTATTAAGATATGCATTATGGGTAGACAGGACCAAGTTTAAAACAGCTTTAGGTAGCACACCTTATCACTTAGTTTATGGGACTGATCCCATACTTCCGGTTAATCTGAGAATACCAACCTGGAAGTTTGCCAATGAATATCTAGGCTTTGATAACCATAGGGAAGCCAGAATAGTGCAAATGTTACAACTAGAGGAGAAAAGAGGTCAAGCCCTTGAGAAGTTTGCCAAACACCAAGCAGTTGTTAAGAGGTGGTTTGACAAAAGGGCAAGAGTCAAAACATTTAGGATATCAGACTTAGTGTTGTGCTAGGACAAAGCACATGAAAAGAAAGGAAGCCATGGAAAATTCGATAAATTATGGCTGGGTCCATTACAAATCTCAGAAATAATAGGAGATAACACCTTTAGACTTAAGACCTTGACTGGAGAAGATGTGCCATTACCAATTAATGGCCAGCATTTGAAACACTACTTCCAGGCCTGAGGTAAAAGGGGGGTAGTCCCTTTTTCTTAATGTAAAGTGCTGTAGATAATGTACAGTTCTTCTTTTGTTGTTTTCTTTTGGGTTAGTTGTTTGTATAGTTTGTCTTCTGTTTGTTTTTGCTTTTTTGTTTCTTTCTGTTTGTACAATTTTTTCTTTTGTTGTGTTGTTTGTACAGCCTGTTTGTTTGGTTTGTTTGTTGTCTCCTCAGCAGGGATCTTTATTTTACTTTAGAGTATTAAGGAGCAAAACTAGCAACTATTCAAAACAGTATAAAATTTAGGATATTCAGGTTAACCATTTGCAATTTACACATAATTTGTCACTGTCATGAATGTAGAGAGTTGTTCATCTTTTGAAGTTTTGTATTCAATAAATGTGATTGAGAATTCGAAGCAGGTTTCTCACGATGACACACCTAAAATCCTTGGGTTTGTTGAACCTACCAGTGTAGCTATTAGGTGAAAAATTAGAGGTCACCCTTGCTACCATTACAATTCTCAGCTTAATTTCAGCAAGTGTCCACTCCTTGCATCATGACGTTACAAATTGCCATACCTTATGAAATCTTTCAAAATTAGAAAACAAAAAAATTAAAAAATAAATAAATAAAGCAGATTATACTGAAAATCCAGATTAAGCCATCTAAGTAACTCTACCGGGGCTATGGACGCTCGCTGGCAGTGGGGCTCTACTTAGGAGAATTGTAATGATAACCTTGCCGGGGCTATAGACGCTCGCTGGCAGCAAGGCTCTATCCGGTCGGCTATGAGGGAATATCCTCACCTACGTAGGCTAATGTCAGTCACTGGTTTGTTCAACTGATCTTCAAGATGAGGATAATTAATCACATGCACACAGCTAAACTGAAAATGGAAATTCATGTATCTTTATTGAATACTTTGAGTCTCAAGCTGAATAGTAATTTGCAGGAAAGATAGCTGGAAGTTATGAGTTCATTTCATCTAGTTTCCTTGAACACTCTGAATTTAATTGTTTTGTTTTGGTTGCTAGTTGTTGTGATGTTCACAACACGCCCCATTATGCTCCTTAGCAAAATGGGGACCCCTGCTGATGTTTTGCTTTTTGCTTCTGCTTGTGTTTTTCTGCCTTCTGGCGGTTTGGTAAAAATGAAGGTCAGGTGCATCATCATCATGATATTGGATAGGGTTGGTCATCATCATGAGGTCAGTTTGTCAAAGTTCATATTTTGTTTCTGTGACCTCATATTTAGAAAGAGCTTGAAATTCTATGTAGGTTTGCCTTTTACTTCACTTGAAAATTCGTCCATATGTGAAAGTTATGCACGGTCAAAGTTTTGGTCAAACCTGATAATCGCAAGTGATCATCATATTTTTTCATGTTGACAAGATCATCATGATCTTGGTCTATCACCCGATAAAAATCATGCAGTCGCAATATCCGGACGTCAATCTTAGGTGGTAGTGCCCTTTACCCGTCAAATGGCCTTAGGCGCATCGTCAGCATCATGATTTTAGGAGGGTCATATTTTATAAACTCGGTTTTGCTGTATGAAGACATCATCATCATATTTGAAAATCTCCCCCCGATAATATCCTGAGGTTCAAATATCATGATGACGTCAACTTTAAGTCACGATAAGTTTACCCGTCGAGCGGTCTTTGTATCGCGAGCATCATCATGATATTTTTGCATCGCCTGATCTTATAATATCATGATGATGTTATAAGATCACCCTGACTTAGAAAATCCACCGTCAGCATATTTGCATGCGCATGATAAAATACTATCGGAGGGTCATCATCATGATATTTGCTGAAGTTCGCTAAGATGATGATGACGACTTCATATCCTCCTGATCTCCTTTTGCATAATCATGATCATCATCCTGATCTTTCACGAGGGTCATTCGCTGAAATTCACTAAGTGATGGAGACATCATCATCATAATTCGATACAGAGGATCATCATATTCATATCTGCCTGATCGCCTTTTTTGCAATATCATGATGATCACCCTATCTATTCAGAAGAAGGCGATATTCCATTCCTCAAACAGCATGATCATATTTTACAATATCACCCTAGCGCAATATCATGATGACCTCAACTCATCCTTGTGCTCCGAAAATGAAATATGATGATGACGTCATCATGATAATTCGATGAGGATGATCATCATCATATTATTTTTATCCTGTCCTATTGTCAAGATCATCATGATCTTGTTTGTTCACCCGACATTTCGTAAAGTCCTCCTGCCGATGAAGTAAGACCTTTTGTAAATATCCTGATGATCATCATCATCACATTTTCCTTCAACAGGATATTTTCCAAAACATGATCCGGTTAGCGAAATATCATGATGACGTTATCCCGATCTGATAAACGAAGAAGCTAATATCCTGATGATCATCATCATCACATTTTCCCTTCGGCAGGATATTTTCCAAAGCACGATCCGGTTCACGAATATGATGATGATGTCTTATTCTAAGTTCGACAAAAGCAAATATCCTGATGATGATCATCATCATCCTGATCTTTCGAGAGGGTTACCTTGGCCGCAAAAGGATCATATTACATTCATCATCCTGATCATGCTCCTTAGGTGACCCGATATCATAATTATCCCCCTGATCTTCACCGAATATGATGATGACGTCATTTTTTTGCACTTTAATGAAGCCCGAATATGACGATGACGTCACCATCATCTTCCTTTCCTCAGCAGCAGGATCATATTTCACATCCTCCTATTTTCCTTCAACATGATGATGATGATGATGTTGTTCTTTTCTCCAATATGCAGAAGCGGAATATCATGATGACGTCATCTGGACCTTCAGAAGGAAGAGCATCATATTTCAATGAATATCATGATGATGAAGTGAGTATCGACCAATGTGTTTTTTTTTACGCGCCGATAGCGATAGTCATGCCGATGGGCGGGAAATGAGGCGGTGGAATTTTAAAGTGTTTTTTTTGGCGCCTGTGGCATTTTCCCGGTCAGCGATAGTTGACCCGATGAATTTTGAGCAGTCTGAGCGCATTTTGGACGTGTTTTGGGAGTATTCTGGATCCGATTTCCACAATCTTGCGCAGTCACCTGGATTTAAATGGTTATTTTAATTTCATGTTGTTTATGTGATAAATGAAATACTTATTGCTTGTCTTGTCTTGCAGGCTTGCAGTTGAGGAAGCAGCTGGAAAGTCAACACAGTGACCTCATGGAGGCAGAAGATCTGATCTCAGGAGCAAGAAGATAAGGATGAAATGCGAAAAGTCAAAGCCATTCAAGTAAAGAACAAGGTTGCAGCTGAAGGTATTACTGCAACAGACAAACAGAAGTTATTACCCAGCTGCCGGAACTTCTCAGAAGGGGCAATATTTCGCCCAGATTTGACACTGCTCAGAGATATTTTTGAGGGCTGGTTCACCTGTATTTATTGCTGTAACCAGGGGTTTGAACCAGGGGTTCAGTTAGGTTTTTGCTGTAGTGAGGACAACCAGAAAGTCTATATATTGTGCCTCTCTACACTGTAATACTTTACAACAGGGATTTTAGGAAAGCAACAAGGGTTACAACAGTTTTTTTTCTTTTAGAAGCATACAGCAAGTTAGCATAGTTTAGAAGTAGAAGAAGGAGGTCGCCTGTTTGTCTGCAGTAAGGTGCGCGTGGAATGTCTGGCTGCCTTACTATATCTGTAAAGCTTGTAAGTTCTCTGTAGTATGATCAATGAAACTAAGAGTCATTCCTACATAGTAAATCATGTATGACTATTCGTTTCTAATACAATAGAATCTGGAGTTCTGCATCTATCTTCTAAGTGTTCTCCTGCCCTTCTTTGTATTTTGAAATATCTTCTTTGAGAGCTTGCAATTTTAAATGTATGTTTGTGAAAATGCTCAGAACTTACATTTAAGGTTTTTACTGTGGATTTGATCAAATTACTGTGGTATTTACATAGTGCATAACAGAAACAATTAGATCCTTCGGTAGATTAAATGAGGTATAGATTAGATCTTTCTAACTTTTCCCAACCCATCTGAAATATTTAGCTGAAAACGTAGAAATCTAAAGGAAATTGTCTCAAATTTGAAGAAGCATGTATAACAGAGCTATAAGTAGACAGTTTTCATAAATAGATAAAGAAGAAAGCTGCAAAAATCCAAGAAAACCATCTAAAACTTGCAGCCCAGTATCACTCTTATGCAAAGGAATGAAAAGTATTGACATATCTCATGACCTTTTTGCATATTCTTAGTCCAGTAAGCCACCAAACAAACCTAAACTACGTAAGGCCCCTTGAACATTACAGCTTCACATTGACCAACTGAACTTGACCAACCGAACCATTGTAGACTTGGGATTAGTTGAATCTCAAATGATTCCTTCTTGTCTTTCAAGTATAGTTTCAGTTCATTATATGTGAATTTTAACTTATTGTTGTGATTGCATCAAAACAGTCATCAACAGTTTTTTGGTGCTAGAAGGAGGGCTAGAAGGCTGTATATTGTAATCATCAACAAATGGCATTTATGTGGTGAGAGTCAATTTAATTATTTATTTTATTTTAATTATTTCTTTAGTGGGATGAGGATAAGTGCTTTAATTGAATATATTTTAATATTTTCTTTTATGAGAGGATTTTATTTCCCTGTTTTATTTTGGAAAAATAGTCTTTTGGGGGAAAAAGAAAGGAAATTGCTTTCTTTTCTACTTTTCCCTCCTTTTTGATTTTATGGGGTTTTATTTTATGAAAGGAAAGAATTTTGGGAGTGGATTCATCTTTTATGTGCACAAGTTTTTTTGGGAAGAAATTTTGAGAAAGGGAGAAGAAATTTTGGTTGAAAAGGATTGCAAGTTTTGAGCACAGGATTTTGGGATTCAAGAACAAGGGCTTTCAATTATTTTGTTGTTTTTTGTTGGGCTCACCCTAACATGGGAAGCTGAGGTAACTCTTTGTATTCTTTGGTAATTTCTGTGAATTATAAAATGAATGTGTTGTTTGTTATGCGGTTTTGTGTAAGGGTTGTATGTGTTTTTTCTGTTTTGTCATAGTTGGGGTTATGGGTTGTATGGGAGAGGCCCTCCAAATTGATGAGAGCCTCCCAAGTCTTCGGGGTTGATGGAGGCGTGAACCTCTCTTGGGGAAATGGTTACTAGTTTTATTAATATATTGATGGATATGTGATTGGTGTATTTGTGGAGGTTATGGAGATGCATGTTGGTATATTTTGTTGTATTGAGGTGTATGGAGGTTTTGGAGATGTGTGGAGAAGTGGGGTTGTTGTTTTGTTGTGCATGGAGTGGTGGTGATTGGTGGTGTTGGGATTTGATTCTTTGTATTATTAAGGAGGTATGTGTGGGAGGTATAAGGATTTGTGGTGATTGAATTGTTTATGGTGATTGTGGTGATTCTTGATAGTTGTTGTGTACCCAAGAGGGTTGACTTTCCCCTCTCTCCCCCTAAATTGGATCTAAGAAAGATCTTTGTTTGTGAGTCAAACCGTGGGAGTCTTGTGGTGTTTTACCTCTATTTGGATTTCTATATTTTCAAGTTTGTTGCATGTGTAGGTGAACCTGGTTCTTGGAGTTCTTCTGCTCGGGGGTGGGATGTGCATATGCAATACCTACGGTAGGGTGGAGAGTAGGACTTGGCCATCTATTTGGCTATATGTGTGCAAGTTAAAGGAAGGACTTCCAATCAAGGTTGAAAGTTGAAAAGAGTTTCTTTGTTTCTCAAGAAAATAAAAGAAAAATTGTTTTGCTATTGGTAGGAATGCCTTTGTACAAGATTCCTATGGAATTCTTTCATTATGAACATAGAGTTTTTGAGAAGCTATATTTGTTGTTGAAGGAGAGCAGTTTGAGCATCGTATATGTTTTGTTAAATCTGAAAATGTTCCTTCCATCTTGTGTACAATTATAAATTTGATTAAACTGATGTTGGCAAAAGAAAGTAGAAATTCTTGTTGATTCTCTCATAAAGACTGGTAAATTGTCCGTAGAAAAACCAGTATGTTCTGTATTCATTAACTTTTATTTTAGAAACTGGGTTTCTTTGAAAATTTTAGGAAAAGTGTACCTTAAAGTTTTCTAAATCGTATAAAAAAAATAGTGATACACAGATTCTATATTTTGAGATATAAAAATATTTGTGACCTGATGTATGGGCTATTAAAAAAAATATCTTGATAAAAATCAGTCCATTGTATCTTTAATAAATTATTTTTTAAGAACTGTGTTTCTTCAATATTTTAATTTAAGATGTGCAACCTAGTTGACTAAATTCTCACAAGAATTCAGCCATACCCAAATTCTCACTTATGAGATATGTACGAATTAGTAACTATCTATCTCTGTTATTTTTAAAGATTGTGATTTTACAGGTGATTATATGTTTTTTAGAAAAGTATATTAAAGGAAATTATTATTTTATTATTATGATATTTTAGATCTCTATTTTACCTTTCTAACACATTTTAAAAATAGGAAAAATCATGGAGATTAGTTTGATTAAATAGAAAAAGAAGACAACAATTTTGTGGAAAAGAATAGAAAGAAAGCATAGTAAAACAAAAAGAATTAATAAAGAATTAAAAATATAGATAAAACTTGTTTTATTTCTATTTATCATTTAAACTAAATTAATTTAATTTCTTTGTTTATTTAATTTAATTAATTATTAAATTAGTTTTATTGTTCATTATATTTTAAATGCTTTAATATTTTTAAATTAATTAATATTTTTTTATTACCATTTAACTTTCTTGAAGAAGAAATGGTTTAATTTAATTAATTTATTAAATCTATATCATTCTTTAGTGAGTAATTGTAAGTTAGTGAACAAATGTTAGATTAGTAATATAATTATATAGTTTTCTTTTAATAAGCCTAAGAGAAGAATATGTATTTTGTTCCTACTCAAATATTATAAAGTTTGATAATAAACTCTTCAATTTTATCTATATTGTTTTATCTAAACCAATTGTTTAGGTTCTTAAAGAAATTTATATAAAAGATGATTGTATTATATTTATAGAAATTTTATCATATTAAATTAACCACTATCAATTGAAGTGTTAGATAATTTAATGTCGTTAAAATTATCTATGGTATGAATAAATTGGGTATGGGTTGTATTTAAGTTCATTGCTAATTTAATTATAGTCGTTTATATGTTTCTTAACTCTTGGTAATATTATTATGTAAAAAAAAAAAAATTAGTCGCATGTGTGTGTGCACACTTGTATGTGATTATATGGGTGGGCATTACAGCTGAGAAACTTGAACAAATCTAGAGATGTTTCCTTTGGTCTAGGACTAAAAAAAACAAAGACTTTACCTTGGTTCTTGGGACAAAGTCTACTCACCCAAAGAGAAAAGGATCTCGGCATAAGAAGAATCAACATAATGAATAAGGCTCTTCTGGCTAATAATAGATGGAGACTCATCAAGTCCAATAGCAAGTAGACTATTACAATGAAAACCAAATATCTAAATGGGAGGGAAGGGATTCTTTTCCTTCAAACTCAATAGCTTCCCATTAGGTTGAATATATGGAATAATATGGTTAAAACCAAGCCCACCCTCTTGAAGGGTCTTAAATGGCAAGTGGGGAAAGGTGACAAAGCCAAATTCTAGGAAGACCCCTGGTTGTCCATGGTCCCCCTTAAGAGCCACCCTATCTCCTCAATAATCAAGGATGATTTAAAAAGAAGATTAGGTTGTCTTGTAAAAATTTACTAGACCATTGAAGGTAGCCATGTCACTTGGAACATTTCCCTGGATTGGTTTGATACACCTAGGAAAATTGATGCTTCTCAATTGATTAAAACCTTGAGAAATCATAGATTCCATGGTAGATTTCATTAGGACAACTTAATATGGATAGATGATCCTTCAGGCAACTATACGATCAAGTCAAGATTCAATATATAGATGAATCCCAGTGTGATTATTTCAAATGGAAGAACATATGGGAAAACAACATCATTCCAAAAATCCATTTCTTCTAGTGGATTGTTTGCCAAAGAAAAATATTGACCATATATAACTTAAAAAGGAGAGGCTTTCAATTAGCTAATAGATGCTCTTGGTGTAAACAAGAAGAGGAAAGCATAAATCATATCCATTTTGATTGTACTTATGCCTAGAAAGTTAGATAAAAAATCTTGCATATGTTCACGATATCCTGGGTCTGACAAGTAGATGTGAGAAGAATTGTTGATCGCTAGAACTCCCCTTTCAACCACCCTTTGATTAAGGAATTTGTTGAGTACTTATGACTCATATTACAGGCATCGGCAAGAGCTCAACATTTGTCTCAGCGATCACTTGAAGTAATGGATTGTTCTTTGTATTGGGTTGACAGGAGCATTTCGGTGGAACTAAGTTACTTGTCCCAAAGATGGATCGACATGCATGTAAACAATGTATCGGCGAGACTTGTCTTATCAGCTTAGTATTGAGATGTCTCTCCGAAGTTATGAGTCACTCCTATAGAGATGTAATCTATCAGCGTGAGTCTGGTGATTGGCGAGATGTTGAAGACATTGTCCGATGGTTGATGTCTCATCGATGACTTTTATCTATCGACGTGATGTTTGTCATTGGGTAAACCTAAGATTTCTACTCCAATAGGTGTTGTCACTCTAACATCGGCGAGAGATTGTTCACTGGGATAATGTAAACCTTTTGGACCGATGGCGAAGGTTTGACCGATGAATGATGGTGGTCTTAGGTGTCGCAGTGACATTGGTCTATCGGTGTAAAATGTGAAGTGCTCACCGATGGAGCGGGTTAGTCCGATAAGGCTATAGCTTGGCATTGTCGGCAACAAAATTGTGACGATGGTATTATTGTGTGTTTGGCCATTTAAACTGGAACATCAACAAAAACCTAGTGCATGTGGGATTATATATCTCATGAGAATGTAAACCGTCACGACGGTTGAAGTCTCGTTGTATTGGATCAGTTGGATTGGTCGGTTAGGGCAATTTTTGCAAAATGGTTTTTTGCTCTTGGAAACTAAATACACAGGTTCTGTGGAGATCGATAGTGTGTGGCTAGAGAGTACTTTCCAGTGAGCTCTATTTTTCTTCTTCGGTGAAGTCTTTTGCTATATGTTGTATGCAACATGTGAACAACATGTGAAGGGACTGAGAAGAGAATGAAAATTGAGTTCAGGTGAAAGGGTTCTGGCCGAGAAGGTAAAGTTCTGTATTGTGTGCTATTTGTGGCACGATAATAGTATGAAGAACCAACCGAGTGCTGGAGAACTTTGTGCAGGGTTCTACTGTCAGCTATTCTTCAGAAGGAACAAGATGTTAATCTCTTGTAAAGGTTATGAGCCTATAAATGTATTGTAACTATTTGGTTGTTGAATAATACAATGGCTTGGTAATTTGGAGTGTGGGGTTTTTTACCCGTAAGGGTTTTCCCCACGTAAATCTGTGTTCTTGTTCTGTCTTTCATGATTGATTGTTCTGCTATTGAAACTGGTTAATGTTCGCTTGTGCTTTCCTCTAAGGGTTAATGTTGGAAATGTTCTATGTCTGTTTCCGCTTTAATGGCATAGTTGTGCATGTTTTTGAAGCAATTGAAAAGAATTTAAATCTATCAAAGACACCACTGTTCTTAGAAATACGTTCTGAGATGCTCTCATTTCCCTACAAAATTATGGTGGCAATCTTTTCTTCATGTTGGATGGGGCCTGTGGAAAGAACAAAACAATAGGATCTTTATAGACCAAAAAAACTCTGGGAGGTGGTTGCTAACAGAATTATTCTTGGTTTTATAGAAAATATAAAGGTAGTCTTCCTTTAAAAACCTAAGTTCAACCCCTCAACCATAGAAGAGAAGATAGATAAAGGATGGGGCATTTCTAAAAGATTGGCTAAAGTTGATCTCACCAAGTCTAGATCAAGCATAAAAATACCAATTGGACCCCCTAACTTAGGATGGTACAAGCTTAACTTTGATGGTTCGTCAAAGGGTAATCCTGGTCAAGTGAGTGGGGGTGGCTTATTGAGATACAATAGGGGTCAAGTTATAAGCACCTTCACTGAAAACCTAGGTCTTCAAACCAATAACTTTGTTGAAGCAGCAACAACTCGTCAGGGTATCACCTTGGCTGAGAACAAACACATTTGTAAATTGATCATCAAAGGGGACTCTAATAATATCATTGATATGATAATTTCTAAAGCTATCCCTAGTTGGTCATACAAAGATATAGTGGAAGAAATTAAAATCAAGTTAAGGAATTTTGAAGATACTAAAGTTGTCCACACCTATAGGGAAGGAAACTCTTCGGCAGACTCCTTGGCCAACCTAGGCACTTAATTTGAGGGCCTTAATTTTTGGAATGATTTTCATTCTCTCCCGAATCAAACTAGATCCAAAGTTAAAGAAGATGCACCCATTAATAATTAAAACCCTGCAGTAGGTTGTCCTAAAATGATAGGCTAGCACGAGTGACAAAACTCTCCCAAACAAGGGTATTGATGGAAAGGAGAGATGTAGTAAAGACTGGTTCAATTCTTCTTATTTCATGATTCTTACTTCAAGAATTAGTAAGTTGCATGGGGAAGTTATTGACAACTCTATCATTGCTTGGTTTTACCTTATTCTCAACATGGGAGGATGTTGAAGTTGGTAAACCAACCTCACAGATCCCAATGAACACTTGCAAGCAAATAACCTGTCACATAAAGGAGATCAAGAGGCACAAAAATGGTGCTCTACAACCTTGAAACAAAAATGCATTAACCAGAATGAATAATTACAAAGAGATCAATCCTTAAGAAAGGAGATCAAAACCCTAAAGGTGAAAACCCTAAGATGAATAATTAATAATTAATTAATAATTAATTATTAATGAGCCTAAGTTTAGCTTAAGTGAAAAATAAAGTAAAGGTGACTTAATTAATTAATCAATATGATTAAATTAATTAAGTAATTAACCTATTACTCTAACACCCCCCCTTAAGATGAACTTAGGGAGAACCTAAAAAAACTAAGGACAAAATGCATGAAAGCAAAGAAGGGTCCCGACAACTAGGCCTGATGAGGTACCCAAGTACAATGAAATCTCTGTAAAGTGGAGAAAAGGAGAAAACCCAGTGGGAAAAAACTCCTCTCCTAAAAGAGATGCTAAAAGAAAGTACAAATGAATGTCTCAAGAGACTCTCTCAAGAACATATGCAGATATACAATCAGATACCCCCCATGAGAGAGAGTGGAGATTCCAAAGCCCCCCCAGAATGAGAGAACCCCTGTGCCGATGATCAAACCAATGTGACTCCCCTGAGGAAGAAACCAATCCAACGGTCGATGATGAGGAAAGCCCTAGATGTGAGGTGAAAATAGAAGTCCTAGATGATGCTCATTGGAGAACAGAAGTGAAGCATGAGTGTCTGAATGATAGGATGTTGAATCAAATGTAGCAACATTATCTGAATGACATGATGTTGAATCAAATGTATCAACATCAAACAACTCAAGATGATCCTGAAATGGAATCTCCAATGAAGATGGGATAATAGATGTGCTAAATCTGTCATCTGTGAGGAAATGAATATCCTCTGATATGGCCTCAACAACTGCACAAGATGGCTCGATGAGTGGAGCTACAATGTCAGTCAAACCTGAAGAGGGATCCTGTTGAACAGATGTGGTCTCAACAGGAGGTGGAGGTGTAGAAGTCTCAACACTGGTCTCATGAATAGATGGAAGAACACATAAGTTCAAGTGACCAAACTTCTCCTCAGATACAACATGCTCTCTTGGAGAAAGAGAGTGATACCCAGACAGTGGAGATGGTGGACCAAAGTGTGTGAATGCATACAATCGGGAAGAATGATCAACTGTCCCTGTTGCAACAATGTTGCCAGTCTGAATGTCTCTGATGTGCAGTAAATCTGGTGTGAACTCAACTGTCTTCCCTGTCCCACTGTGAGCAATCTGATAAATGGAGAGAAGGTTGGTGGACAAAGATGGTACACATAGTACATCATTGAATGTACCGTCATCAATGTCGATAGAACCTTTCCCACATACACTCATATAAGTGTTATTACCCATCAATATGTGTGGTGAGGATGCAGCCTCAAAAGATGAGAACATGTCCTGAGAAGATGCCATATGGTGTGAAGCACCTGAATCCAATAGCCATCTAGATGAATGTGAACTGGTGGTTGCACATAATGCATGACCCTTGTGTGGAGTCTGTCCATCTATTTGGAATGATGGTGAAGAAGAAGACCCACCTGATGTAGATGAAGAAGAGGGATGAATATTGTTCTTCATAAGAAGAGCTGTCAAATCTGAAACTTGTTGTGCATATCCATCTATCTTCTTCTCATAACATTTAGACTCATCATGTCCTGACTTATTACAATAAGTACACTTAGGTCTTTCTTTCTTTGATGATTCCCCCTTAGGAGAATGAGAATCAAAAGTGTTCTGTGAACTGAAATCCTTCCCATGCTCTGTGGTCTTTGGTTTCTGTTTCTGCTTCTGCTTTTGCTTCACCTGAGATGACTGAGCTACCAATGCATGGTTCTGTAATCTTGGAAGAGCATCCAACTGTGATAACTTGGACTGCTCACGGGACAATCGATCACAAAATACCTCAAATGTAGGCATGGTAAATCGTGGACCCAAAGCATCCATGGTGGAGTAGAATGTAGAAGAGAATATCTGAAATGAACCTCAGAGCTTAGATAGAATAAGGTAAATACTCTCAGTGTCAGTTTTGGTCTTGCCACAACCCTGTAACAAAGATCTGAGTGATTTGAATTTCATCAAGAAATCCTCAATAAATGGAAAAGAATCAGGTACCAAGGAAGTCAATTCTACCTGAATCTGAAGTGCTCTAAACTCATTGATGGTGCCAAATAGATCATTGAATTTTGTCCACATTGCCCGAGGAGTTGTGCAACTCTCAAGGTGAAATAAAAGACTGTCTGAAACATGCAATGATATCAAACCCATGGCCTCATCCATTTTGTTCCTATGCTGCAGAATCTCAAATTGACGTTGCAACTGAGGCTGAATCTCATCCAAACAGGACCATAACCCCTTAGACATGAGAAGTCTAGTCATATGTGCTTTCCAGGTATGATAATTGTGTGGGGAAAGACGTTCAACTGATGAGGTGTCCGCCATGATGTTTGAGTTTTTGAAATGTGTTTAATGATAGAGGTTTCTAATTTCTGATGTGTATATACAGAAAGCAAGAAAAAAAACACCCCCCACAACACAAGAAACCAAACCCCAGTACAAATTTGAAAGCTGGAAAGAGTGAAAAAGAAAAAAATCACTTCAGACTATTCTCTGTGTACCTAGTGAATTTTTTGATGAAATAATCTACAGATCTGGAAAGAGCACTGTAAGACCTTTCCAACACTTATTCGTTTGCAAAAAACGGAGTCCGTATGCAAGAGTTATGCCCCCGGAAGCGCGAAAACAAGGTTTGACTTTGACTGGAAATAAATGCCTAAAAATAGAAAAACCAGGAAAAAAGACCTATACCACTGGATCGGGCTCAGAACCAGCTTTCCAGTGATATTTTGTTTTCGAAAATCCGAGTTCATATGCAAAAGTTATGGCCAAAATACCAAAACTGCTCCGAAAGGGCTTTGGGGAAACCCTGGCGGTTAACTAGCCGCTAACATTAACCACTAGCATTAACTGCTAGCGGTTAACCGCTAGCTGTTAACTGACTGCAGCGCCTATGCATTCTCTTTTTTTTCCTTGGATTGCATGTCGTACAGGCCGTACGACTCAGAAATGAAAAAAAAATACCTCCCGGAGTCACTGTGACTGATTTTGATGATTTGACAGTCGATTTTGGGGTTTTGGGGCGCTCTGAACGCGATGGTAAAGTCCGTTTGGGCTGAAAATGCTCCAAAAATTGCAGGTACCCTTTGGATCTGGAAACCCTCTCAAACTTCAAACCTTCATAGATCAGGCACCGTATAACCAAAATTGATGAAACGAATGTCAATCTTGACTATTTCGAACCTTCTGGACGCAATGGTGAGGTCCAAATTGACTCAAGATGCACTGAAATGTTGCTTTAAGGCAAGATCCCTTAAAAAATGAACAGGAAGTTGCAGATCTGGAGCTCTGATACCATGTTGAAGTTGGTAAACCAACCTCACAGATCCCAATGAACACCTACAAGCAAATAACCTGTCACATAAAGGAGATCAAGAGGCACAAAAATGGTGCTCTACAACCTTGAAGCAAAAATGCATTAACCAGAATGAATAATTACAAAGAGATCAATCCTTAAGAAAGGAGATCAAAACCCTAAAGGTGAAAACCCTAAGATGAATAATTATTAATGAGCCTAAGTTTAGCTTAAGTGAAAAATAAAGTAAAAGTGACTTAATTAATTAATCAATATGATTAAATTAATTAAGTAATTAACCTATTACTCTAATAGAGGAGACCTCATCAAAACTGAACCCATGAACTGTGATAAGTTGAAAGAGGATAGAGAGCTATGGAACATTATAAAGAGAGGTAACCTCGCTTCTTACATCAAATCCATGAAGGGGTTCAATAGCATCATGTCCCAAGAATTTGCAGTGTCTTGGAAATCTCAAACCATCTTCGTTTAGGGTATATCTTTTCAATTTTTCAAGGATCTTATTTCTATGGCCACTACTCTTGAGATGGATGGTGAGTGTATCCCAAATAAAGTGAAAGGTATCTATCAGGAAGCTATGAAATGTTTCATGAAACGAGGGCAAAGAATTGAGAGATTATAGAATGGTTTCAGTAGGGAACACCTCCCTGGGGTTTGGCAAAGGGTGGTAGAAATCTTGATGCTTTACATCACCTTGGATGGTAGATTCAAGAGGTTCCATGCCTATATTTTTCCCATGTTAAATCATTTTATACATGGTAAATTAAATTGAATTTTACTTTTTGGTTATTTTCTTCTCTTGAAGAATCAGTTCAAAAAGTGCTTGTTGGTGAAAAGGATCTTCCCCTACATCAGGGGCTTATATATTGCCTTTACCATTTTCATCAAGCTCGTACCCTAGCCCCTTCCTTCCATCCACATATCTACAACCCTCATTTTTTTATTATCACTCTGTGTTGGGCCTTGCTACCAAAAAATTAAAAAAAGGATTATACCCGCACTTCCCCTATGACCTCTAAGTTTGTTCCTAATGTTATCCTCCCTGTTGGGAATTAAGGTGTCTCAACCAAGTTGCAAGTTCTTAGCATTTATTATTTAATTGTATATTTATTTTTGCCTATTATTGTAATTTTCTATGTAAATCTTATTTTGTCACTTTGTGGGAGTTGGCACGATGATGTGTCATCCTACATGGAAGGTGACTAGATGTATTTTTGTCCTCATATGAGGAGATAGGCATCCCACTTTGTGGTAGAAGTATTTTGCCATGTGTCGTCATCTTTTGGGAGTTGTAAGAGGTCTATGATGCGTAAGAGTTATGATAGAATCTATGACATGTAAGAGCCAAAAATAGAAGATTCCATGATAGGTGTGACAAGTGTCAAGAAGCATCTTTGCATGGAGAAGGTAGGCGCCCAAGTTTGACTATGACAAGTTGTAAGAGAATCTGCTATTAATAGTCAGTTATGACAGACTCTCTTATAGCTGTAAGTGTTTACATATATGATAGATTTTATGACATTGTAAGAGCATCTGTCATACCTTTTTTGGGCAAGTTTGGGGTGCCCAAGTTTGGGAGTTGTAAGAGATGAAAGGGAATCTCTTACAAGTTCCATTTGCATGTTTTATGGCCTTGGAAATTGGGCCATATGGATTTGGATGAAATTCTTCTATTGACTTTCTCTAGAACCTACCTCAATTTGTAGTACTTCTCTATTTATACAAGTGCTTGGAGTTGGAGTTGCATAGTTGATTTGTAGGTACTATTATGCTACTAGAATTGCTCCAAAATACTACAATAGTGACCAACTCTTGAAAGAGTTTGGCTCTATGATTGTATTGTAACCGTTATTTGATTACTGAATAATACATTGGGATGTGCTTTGGAGTGTGGGGTTTTTTACCTAAAAAGGTTTTCCCCACTTACAATCTTGTGTTATTGTATTGATGATCTATTTATGCTTGTTTTTCTCCTTAATGTTAACTAAAAAGATTAAAAATTTACATAACACTCCCCTCATTAGTTCGGTGTAGGAAGCTATTCTATGTACCTTACTTCCTTTTAGTTGGTATCAGAGCCTGGCTAGTTTTTGTCCTAGTTGTTGGGTAAAGGGTTTTTTGTACTGATCTTCAATTGAGTTGGAGCTTGTGCAGAGTATTTTGTGATCTTGTTGTAGGAAGGAGATGGCAAGCACATCTGGAAGAATGGAGTTGGAGAAGTTTAATGGCAGTAATTTCAAGTTGTGGAAACTCAAGATGGAGGACATGCTTGTAGATTAAGATTTATGGGAATCCATATCTAGTACAAAACTAACAGTAATGTCTCAAGCAGACTGGGATCTTAAAGATTGAAAAGCCAAGGGTCTTGTGAGACTTTGTTTAGCTAATTCCATCTTGTTAAATGTTCATGAGGAGACTACAGCTACAAACCTATGGAAGAACCTTGGAGAAATTTACTAGGCCAAGTCCCTGGTAAATAAGTTATTCCTGAGAAAGAATCTATATTGTTTGAAGATGGAAGATGGAGGATTTGTTGTAGATCATTTGAATACCTTTAACATCCTAGTTTCTTAGTTAAACTCCATTGGTGTGAAGATGGAGGAGGAGGATTGATGTATGACCTTGCTTTGTTCTTTGCCAGACTCGTGGGACCACCTTATGATGGCCATTGGGAGTACTACCACCAAGTTCAAGATGGATGAGGTGGTTGTAGTGTTACTCTCCAAAGAGATGTGAAGAAATTTTTTAGAAATGGCTCAGGAGACTCTTGCAGTTCGTGGTAGACCCAAAGAAAAAGGGAAGAAGAAGGACAAGAAATTATTTAAAGGAAGATCCAAACAGTTGCACATATGATACCTAAGTTTGTGATGTGGTTGTCATTGATGTCAACACTTAGTTTGATTGCTTGACACATTGCTGAGGTGATGTGGTTGCTAGAGTTCACAGTTGGATGTCATGTTGAATGTAATGTGGTTACTTTATGTTGAATGTAATGTGGTTGTTGAATTTCATGGTTGGATACCATGTTGAATGTAATGTGGTTACTTCATGTTGAATGTGATGTGGTTACTAAAGTTCATGGTTGGATGCCATGTTGAATGTAATGTGGTTACTAAAGTTCATGGTTGGATGTCATGTTGAATGTAATGTGGTTACTAAAGTTCATGGTTGGATGTCATGCCTCAGTTAATGCAGAGTTGAGTATGAAGACATATTAAGATGGGAATTAGAAGCATCAAGAAGACATATTAAGATGGGAGTTAGAAGCATTAAGAAGACATATTATATGGGAATTAGAAGCACTAAAATATATGTTTCTATATCTATATGAATTGTCACAAGAACACAAGTAGGTTTTGATCTCTAGAAAGTGATGAAGACTTCTACCACAGAAAGCTGCCTAGGAGACTATTTGGGAAATTGCTCTACATTCCTCCGCATTTGTAGATATGATCATGTGGTTCAGTATCTAAGTTCAATATGTTGTGAAGATGTTATATCCAAGAAATAAAGTTTGTATACCTTCAGTAATAAAAGTTATGTGTCACAGAGTTCCAGTCTATGTTCTGGTAGAGTAAAATAATGATGAAGAAATGTTAGAATACTCCACACTCTTCCAAATATGAATATTTGTCAATAAAACATTGTGAACATGTTCAAAGAGGCTCAATGCATACTTTTGTAAAGTATCTAGTCACTTGGTGTGCTGCAAGTAATGTTTAATCTTCTATGTGTACAGTTGTGCTACAAGCTTCATGTGTTCGTACTTAAGGGTGATTGGAGTAGCATGTTGTTCATGATAGGGCTTGCCCTATGCATGTTTCATGTTGTGATCTCTGGCCGACTTGTAAAATGTAATATTCTTGTTGTATTGGTCGACTTGTAATGAAATCAATGTAATATCATGTATATATTGTGTGTTGGTGTGAACACATAATTCACACATGTTAAGTTGACTTAGTGAGTCTTCCAGATGTCTAGGTGTTTCTAGTTGTGTGTTGAGTTGTTGATAGTTGGAGTGAGTTGTCTTATCCTCCACATGTGCAATTACTTATCATCCTCTAATTGGCACATGTTGTTGGAATATCTCCACCTTTCACTCCACCCTTCTAGCTCTCACCTTGCCTTTATAAGCAAGGCTCTCTAATTGTATTTCATACAGCATATGATAGTCTAATATAGTTGCTCCATTGTTTTAGCATCTTCTCTTGTCATCTTTGTGTGGAAGGTTGTCTTGATTGCAGGTGATCCTGGCTTGCTGAGTCACATTGACTCTTACATGGTATTAGAGCCTTGACTATAATTCCTTCCCTCATTGGAGAGGTTTTTCTTGGAGTTGTGTGTTAGGAGCATCCTGGAGCGAAACTGACATCACGGTTGTGATCAGGAGGCCCAAATCTATATAGATCGGCTGTTCATTTGCTAAATTTCGTCATCGAAAAATTTTGGCAAAATTTTTTTGCCCCTGGACCACTTGGCAAAAATTCCGTACGACCCTGTCTGCGTCAGATCTGCGCCAAGCCTGCATCAGCGTACCCTCTGTTGCTGGCGTCATCGACATCTTTGTGGTCATTGGCATGCTTGTTGTCGGGTAATATTTTTGGGGTTTAAATCTGTTATTTTTTAAAAGGTTTGCAGAATATTTTTGGTATGCAAGGTACAACCTGCGTAGATTGCAAGTTGCACGGTACAGTCTGCATAAGACATAGGCGGGCGCCACCTAATGCAGGCCCTACCTAAATCTCACAAATGGTAACCTTGTCACCCTCAAACGGTTTGGAATCTACTATTCACTAGTGATTCTCAGGCTGTATTTCCAGCTAGCATTTGGCAGTTGATCTGCATAATCCAATCGGCATCTCTTTACTGGCGGTAGTCTTCAAAATCCATCGACCTTTGCATATTAACCGACGGTCATTCATTCAATCTATCAATTTTTGTAGCGGTTAAGGAATTTCACGGGTGGCTTCGACCCTCATTCCCTGGTGTGCAAATCTTAATACTAATAGTCTCGGTGGGCATTTGGTTATTGCTCAGCAGATCTCTTTCATTTGGTCGACATACACGCCAGAAGATCTTCTATACTCGTTTGTTATTCCTTGCATCCAGCATCGACATCTCAAATAATATCCACGGCAGTTTTCCTCTGATGGCTTGCTGACTCTATCGACAACATCACTTGGTGGTTTAGCAGCAGTGGTCGGCTTCAATTAACTCGATCACCATTAGACTATTTTAATTGGCAGTTTATGCTTATTTGGCGGTCTGAGTACACTGCCGGCTGTTATCTTCAGATCGGCAGTATAACCTTAGTGATCAAATTAAGTCTTAGCAGCTTAGATCCTGCAACCGTGGTTTCAGTACAAATTGGTGGTTTGTCTAACGGCGGGAATCTTCTAAACACATCGCTTGTTTCCATTGGTGGTTATTAAAACCGCCCAGAATCGCCATCCGTGGATCTACAAACTAGTGGTCATTAAAAACCCTTGGTGGAGGGTAAACCATAGTTGGCAGAATCCCATACCATTTGGCAGTTTCAGCTTTAAACCCGTTGTTTTGCAGCAGGTGGCATATTCTGTCAACAGGAGGCTGGTTTTGCCCCTCAAAGTCCTAAAATAGGGCTTTTTTTCTTTTTTGCACAACTTTTGCCCACGGTGTCAAAATCAGGCAAACAAGATACCGTTGGAAAGCTGACAAAGAGCTCTTCGTAGTTGTATTAGTCATTTTCACTAATTTTGCTGTTTGATAGCATTTATTGCAAGTTGAAGACAAATCTTCATTTTTAGCTCCCGAGCTCATAACTTTTTGCCACGATCTCCAATTTTTGCAATTCAAGCGGCATTGGAAAGGTATTCAGGAGCTCTTCACAGCCATCTATGCACTTTTCTCAGATTTTGCTTTAGGTTCATTTTATTTCATTTGTCAATTTTTTGGCATTTGATTGATAACTTGGGCATTTTCATACTTGAGAGGGTGAAATTTGTTTTGAGAGGATTTGTTTGCTGTAATACATCATTGTGAGTGGTTACAATCTCACATAGATCTCTTTTTTAAGAGATTTTATTATTTTTTCCCATCTTGGTCCTTTGAGGACAATTGTAAATCGCACTAAGTATAAAGTGCCACAACAAATTGGGGGGGCTCTCTTACATAGTAAAGGGGTGTTGTTGTGTTGTTGTCTTGCTTTTTCATCATGGATGTGCCTCAATTTCCACTTTTAACTCCATATAATTATATTGAATGGAAGAAAAACATGGAGTTTGTGTTGTATAAACAAAAGTTGCATAGAATAACTTTAGGCACAGATCCTGAACCCACAGGTGCTACTGAGAGAAGAAAATGGTTAGACAGAAGAGATGAGGCTTTTGGCACACTTTGTCTTGCTATTTCTCCAGATTTGATATTTCATGTTGAGTCTTGTACTACACCAAATGAGATAGGACAACACTGGACAATCTATTTGGCAAGCAAGATAAGATAAGAAGGTTCAAATTGGAAAATGAGCTAATTACACTTAATCCTCAAGATTTTGAACAAATCAAAGACTTCTTCACCAAGTTTAAATCTCTCAGGTTGCAAATCAAACAAAGTGGTCTTGAAAAAGAAGATGAACAATTGATTTTATCTATTCTTGCAAAATTGGGTCTTGCATATTCAATTTTTGTTTCTACCTTTTATGCTACAATGGATGCCTTTGGTACTAAGTTTACCATGCCTTCACTTGAGGAGTTTGCTGCACAACTCACAAGAGAACAAGCCAAGCTACTACACATGGGCACATTGAAGTCACCTAGAAAACAAGCTCTAGTTGCAACACAAAGCATAAAAGATCCCAAGGCTTCACATAATAAGGAAAAGAAACACAAGGATTCACATTCTAATAAGCCAGAGAAAGAATCAAAGAAAACCCCTAACTCTTCTTCCAAAGAGGAGTCCAATAAGAAGAAGAAGCCACAATGTTCTTATTGCAAGAAATTGGGTCATGATGAGACTAAATGTTATGAGAAAAAGTTTGAAGAGATGTCACAACTTCTTCACAAACATAACATTGAGTATTCTCCATCAACAACATTATTACCCAAGTCTTCTTCTTCGCCACAATCATCATCTACGTCTATAGGGATAGCAGGCATTGGTAATTGGTTAGACAAAGGAAAAGGACAGGCACTCTTTGCTTCAACAAGTCTACAGTCAGAGAGATAGCTTCTTGATTCTGGAGCTTCTCATCATATGACATCTTCACAGGGGATGTTCTCTTTATTTCAGTCATGTACTTCGCCATCTATTTTGATGGGTAACAATACATACATGCATGCAAGTGGTAAAGGAACAATTGATCTTGGTGACTCATGTACATTCAACAATGTGTTGTGTGTACCTTCCTTGACAACCAATCTCCTTTCCATCTATCAAATTACTCATTCTGGTGCAGGGAAGACAGTTGAGTTCACTCCTGATTCTGTGATCATACGGGACTTGGAGAGCAGAGATATCATTGCTATTGGGATGGCTGATCATGCATCTCGCCTTTACACTTTCTTCCATTTTGTTTCTGATGATGATGTAGATCCATTGATGGCAATTCACACTCATTCATCACATGTGAATCATGTTTCTAAGGAGAAGTTTGGTCACTTGAACCTTGGTGTTCTTGCATCTACTTTGGTTCCTGAGACTAGTTTTGAGCTTCCTCCTTCTCCTGTTTCTTCAGAGATTGGCATTGACATAGCTTCATCCACTTCAGTTGAGCAGGATATTTTTTGTCTTCCAGATACAGGTTTGTGGGATGAGTACTTGACAGGTATTGTAGTATTGTTTCATGAGTCCTATCTTGATGACTTGGAGGACATCATTGATGACATTCATCTCCTCTTTGAAGGAGTTGAATCTTCTAGTTTGGATGAGCAGGAATCATTTTCTCCTCTTCCCTTGTCACAGTTTGGCATTGAGTTGGAGAATCTTGAGCATCATTTGGAGGATACTTTGTCTTTGGAGATTGATGATCTTGAGTTTTCATCTTGTCTTGGATTGTCACATACAACACCTGATTATGTGGCATCTTTCGATTATGGCATATGGACACTTGCGTAGTTTTCAGAGACAGCATACATCATGAGGCTTTTTCCCTCATACCTTGAGATGGAGTTTGTTCGACATTAGCCTTTGGACTTGTTTCTTCCTAAGGGGAAGAATGTTGTTTGCAGACTTTGGATTCTCTTCAGCATTCTTCTTCAGGCTTTCACCATCGGCCCAGGAGCTACTTCATTGTGGGGGGGACCTATAGTCTCACACTTGCTCTCCTATGGGGGGGTACTTGATTGTACATATGTGTTGGATGTAGTCCTTGGGGGGTCTTGAGTCCTCCTTCCATCACATCTTTCATTTCTTTTCTGCATTCTCACTTTTGGCGAGGAGTTTTGTCCCATGTGGTTTTCTCCATTTCTCCACTTGAGATTTGTTGTACATGGGTACCTAACATGGCCTAGTAGCCGGGACCCATCCATCATTGCATCTTGTTTTAGTCAACTACTCCCTAAGTTGCACTTAAGGGGGGTGTTGGTGTGAACACATAATTCACACATGTTAAGTTGACTTAGTGAGTCTTCTAGATGTCTAGGTGTTTCTAGTTGTGTGTTGAGTTGTTGATAGTTGGAGTGAGTTGTCTTATCCTCCACATGTGCAATTACTTATCATCCTCTAATTGGCACATGTTGTTGGAATATTTCCACCTTTCACTCCACCCTTCTAGCTCTCACCTTGCCTTTATAAGCAAGGCTCTCTCATTGTATTTCATACATCATATCATAGTCTAATATAGTTGCTCCATTGTTTTAGCATCTTCTCTTGTCATCTTTGTGTGGAAGGTTGTCTTGATTGTAGGTGATCCTGGCTTGCTGAGTCACATTGACTCTTACATTGTGAACCTAGTTGATCAAAGGTAAGGTATGATTGCGAAGATGAAAATACGACAGAGTGAAGAGCAAAGTATGAATATCATATGCATTGTGATGTGCAACTGAAGGAGAAAGTGTAAAAGTATTAAAGGTTGTCCTAATTCATCTTGAAGACATTTTTGTGACAGGAGGGAAGTGAAGAGTGTGCCTAATTGATCTAATCATCAGAAGAAGTAGAATTGCAATCATCAAAGTTATGTGCTTCAATGTCAGTTCTTTAAATAGTAGGACTGTCATACTGTAATCATCTCTAAGTTTATTCTCAGTTCAAGGAGTAGTTGCTTCCTTGGGTTGTAGCCCTAAAACAAAGTTTGTAGGGAGTTGTAGCTTCCTTGGGAGTGACCCTAAAACAAAGTCTTCAGGGAGTAGTAGCTTCCTTGGGTTGTATCCCTAAAACAAAGTCAGCAAGGAGTAGTAGCTTCCTTGGGTTGTAGCCCTAAAACAAAGTTGTAATTTTGAGCTTCATATATTGTGAGTTAATCCTCACCGTGGTTTTTCCCTTCTTGGGTTTTTCACATATATTTGGTGTCATTTGTTGATGTGTATTCTGTTGATATTTCATGTTTATATTAATGTTGTAATACTTAAATTTTGATCTACTCCAGACGACCTAAAGTTATTTAGATACCGATTCACTCCCCCTCCCAATATCCTGGTGTGTTCAATAGAAATCTCATGGGAGATCTAAGTCTCCTAAAAAGTCCAAGGTACCGTGTTAGAATTATGGCAAACCTGGGCACTTCTGAAAGGAGTGTAAGGAGGAGAAAAACAAGAACTTCTCTAATTTAGATTCTTACAAGTCCCAAGATGATGGTAATGCTTTTGTTTCTGCCTTGGCCACCCATGCATTGGAAGATGTTTGATTGATAGATTTTGGTGCATCTTTCCACATGACCTCACATTGGGGTTGGTTCACAAAGTCTGAAGAATTCGATGGTGGGAAGGTGTACTTGGGTGATGAATCTCACCTTAAGATTATTGATCATGGAAGAGTCTTGATTCGATTCCCTAATGGATGAGTGAATGGGATCAATGGTGTTTTGCATATCCCTGGTTTGACATGGAACCTTCTTTCTATAAGTAAGTTGAACGATGTGGGTGTGCAGGTTGTCTTCTTGAATGGAGGATGCAAGATGATGAGAGGAGCTATGGTGTTTGCTGAGGGTATTCAAAGAGGTGCTCTGTTTTAGTTGGATACATGCACTATTTAGTGCAATATTTCTTTGGTTTCAAAGCAAAGAGCTTCATATTTTTTATCCTCACCATTGGAACCAGCAGCAAAGAAGTGTGTTGCATCTACTTCTGATGGTCATGTTTTTTGGGTACCTAAGGGTGCTCATGCTTTGGAGATGAAAATTCTTGCTAAGAAGACAATGTTGTGGCATGAGAGACTTGGTCACATTGGTGAGAAGGGTCTTAGAGCCCTGAAAAATAAAAACCTCATTGAGGGGTTAAATGATTGTAATCTTGAGTTTGATTTTTGTGAACATTATTTATACGGAAAGCAAAATCGTGTTCAGTTTTACTCTAGTTCTCACAAATCTTCTGAGGTATTGGATCTTATTCATTCTAATGTGTTTGGTCCTGTGAATGTTCCTTCAATTTCTAAATCTCTATATTTTGTATCATTCATTGGTGAATACAGTAGAAGGACATCGATTTATTTCCTTAGAAGTAAATTTGAAGTCATTATTCAGTTCAAAGAGTGTAAATCTTTTGTAGAGAATTAGACTGGTAAAAAGTTTAAGTGTTTGAGGACTGACAACGGTGGTGAGTTTTGTTTGGTAGATTTTGAGAAGTTCTATAAAGAACATGGGATTGAAAGGCATAAGACAACTCCATACACCCATTAGCAAAATGGAGTTACAGAGAGGATGAATAGAACGTTGATGGAGAGGGCTAGGAGTATGCTTAGTGGAGCTAGCCTCGAACAGAAGTTTTGGGCTGAAGTTGTAGCCACTACTTGCTACTTGATTAACAGGTCTCATACTTTAGCACTTGTTGATAAGACACCCATGGAGGTGTGGTCTGGTAAAAAGCCTTCATTGAGACATCTTCAAGTATTTGGCTGTGAGGCATATGCACGTGCCTAAGGAGAAGAAGTCAAAATTGGAGAACAAGGTAGTTATGTGTATCTTCATTAGCTATGGTGTTAGTGTGAAAGGATACAAGCTTTGGGAACCTATGGCTGAGAAAGTCTTGTATAGAAGAAGTGTTATTTTTAGAGAAGTAACTCCTTCTCTTGTTATTCTATAGTCAGAAGAGAAAGAAAAGAAAGAGTATGTGGTTCAGTTTCCTTCTACCCCTAAGAAGACTGAACTGAAAGCTCCTATTGGACCTAATGATGAAGAGAGATCTAGCAACTCTGAAAGTTCAAAAGAAGAAGAAGAACCTCAACCTCAGCTTTTGAGGAGATCTACACAGATTAGGAGGCAACCTCAGAGGTTTGGTTATTCATTGCTTGATTCTAGTTATATTTTTTCCTTGATTTCTAACACTGATGAGCCTAGAACTGTGAAAGAGATTATGGGTATGAAAGATGTAGGTTCCTGGAAGGAGGCCATGGAAGAGGATATGGCTTCTTTGGAAATGAATAATACTTGGGACTTGGTGCCTTTGCCTGAAGGATGGAAACCTGTTGGATGCAAATGGGTGTTCAAGAAGAAATTTGATGTAGATAGCAGTGTTGAGAAATATAAGGCTAGATTGGTTACGAAGGGGTATTCTCAGGTGGAGGGAATTGACTATGGTGAGATTTTCTCTCCCATTGTGAAGATGACATCTATTCAATTCATGTTATCTCTTACAATAGTGTATGATCTAGAAGTGGAACAGATGGATGTGAAGACAACATTCCTTCATGGTGACTTGGAGGAGGAACTCTATATGTCACAGCCAGAGCACTACATGGTGAAAGGTAAAGAAAAATTGGTTTGCAAGTTGAAAAATTATTTGTATGGTTTGAAATAGTCTCCTAGGATGTGGTACCAGAAATTTGATGCCTTTGTGTTGAGTATTAGATTTTTGAGATTGAAATCAAATCATTATGTTTATTACAAGTTTGACAATGATCACATTCTCATTATTGCTTTGTATGTCGATGATATGTTACTCACTGGGAATGGTAAAAGTTTGATTTTTGATTTGAAGTCTCAGTCATCAACATAGTTTGAAATGAAAAATCTAGGGACAAGTCAGTACATTCTAGAGATGGAGATCAAAAGAGATAGAGCAAATAGAAAACTTTGGTTAGGCCAAAGTAATTATGTTAACACTATGTTGGAGAGATTCAGTATGGTAGATTGGAGACCTTTTATTGTTCATGTTATGATGGGGACAAAGTTATCTATTGCAGATTGTCCAAAGTCTCCTTCTGAGATGAAGGATATGAGTAGAGTTCCTTATGCTAGTGCGGGTGGCAGTTCGATGTATGTGATGGTCAGTAAAAGACCAGACATCGCCCAAGAAGTGGGAGTCCTTGTCGATTTATGGCTAATCCTTGATGGGTACATTGGGATACAATGAAGAGAGTGTTTAGATATTTGTGGGTTACTTCTGAGTATTCCTTATGCTATCATGGTTATCCTACAAGATCTGAGCATTTTGTGAGTATTCATGGGTATGTAGATTCTGATTGGGCAGGTGACATTGATAATAGGAGATCCACCAATGCTTATGTGTTCACTATGTTCTATGGTGCTACTAGTTGGATGAGTAAGTGGTAACCTATGGTCACTTTGTCCATGATAGAAGCAGAGTACATGGAAGCTACTCATGCTTGTAAGGAAGCCATTTGGCTTAAGAGATTGTGTTCTGACATTGGTTTTAATGCAGGGAAGATTACCATTTGTTGTGATAGTTAGAGTGCCATATGTTTGGCAAAGAATCCTACTTTCCACGTAAGGATAAAGAATATTGATGTCCAGTACCATTTTGTTCATGACATTGTAGAGGATAGGAAGGTAAATTTGGAGAAAGTTGACACTTTGACAAATGTTGCAGATTTCTTGGCAAAGCCTATGAGCAGGGAGAAGTTCAGATGGTGTTCGGAGTCTATGGGACTCTTTGGTGCATGAGCACCTAACACAAGGTGGCCTCCATGAGGCATTTAAGTTCATGTTTTGTTTTAAAACATGTTTTGTGTTGTAATAAGGTCTATTTGACCAATGCATTTTTATTTCTGTTTGTAAGTCCCAAGTGACTTAGGTCACTTTTGTCAAGTTGTTAGTCTTAAGATGGTTGGTCTCCCAGCCACTTGGAATCGGTTGGTTTTTCTCCCAGCCACTTGGAAATGGTTGGTTTTCCTTAGGGCGAGTTTATAAACCCAGAGGAATGAACCAAATCGGTATGGGTAATCAAATCAAAGAGAAGAGGTTGAATGTAATTTTACATTGTGTTAAGGAGAAATCAAACTATTATGTTTCATCAATTTGTTTTCCATTCTCTGTAATTACAAATTGCATAGCTGTAGATTTCCATTCCTTCTGTGCTTTTCGTTGTTGCAAAATGTCGATGTGAAGCATTCCACTAGTGAGATTTCTATCAAAATCAGTGGAATGGCTTTGTTGTACAATATTCATTTGTTTCCTATTTTGTTTCAATGTTCGGCGATGCAAAGGATCCAGATAGTGTGAGGTACACAGTAGGTTGACCTAGCATCTCCATGTGCTAGGGTTCGGAGAAGGTAGACTATGCAACGACATAACGGTGAATCAGCGTATCGGTGAAGTAAACCCTAGTGTGACCGATAATAATTGTTATGCCGGTGAGAGAAGGTCAAAGGTGACATCAGAGTTATTGGCGTATCGGTAGCTCCGAAGTAAGTCCCACCGACGGAGCAAGTCTCACCGAGGGTGTTGGTTCATCGGCGCATCGACCAAAGATTGCAAGTGTTTGCCGACAAGACAAGTCTTACTGAAGGTAAATGCTATTGGGAAGAGGTGCGACATCGGCAGATGAGTTGAAGGTTTCACTGATGAGAGGAGTCTCACTAATAAGGTCACATCCAACCGGTGTGGAAGCCGTCATGGTTGAGACAAGGCATAACTTAATTGTCATCAGGCATCAGTAGGAGGATGGAAGACTTGGCTGATAGTAGATGTCTCACCGAAGTTAAAGTCGGTTGATCTATCAGTGTGAGTTTGGTCATGGAGAGACTTAGGGGAGTCTTTCCGATGGTGGTTGTCTAGCTGATGGTGATGGATCGGCGGCTCATGTGTTAGTCCTGCCGACTGCAAGGAAATAGTGACTGGTCTGCAGTTTCTGTTGTATGCTCCCCATCATATTGGTATCAGAGCCATAAAAGGTTCTATGGTTGATCTAGTAAATGTTAGCAGAGGAGAGTGAAGGAGAGGCTAGCAATATGCCTCCAAAGGGGATGACCACTGAAGTGGTCATGAAAGTTAAAGAGATGGAAGAGATGATCAAAACTGGAGTCAGGGAAGCACTCCAAGTAGAATTGAAGGCAATGAAGATAGGAAAAAGGATAGAGGAAGGTTCAGATGGAGAAGAAGATAACGCAGAAGTAGAAGAGGAACAAGAAGAGGCAGAGATACTTGCAGATCAAAAGCATTTCCTTGAAGCCATTAAGGCTATTGGCAATGACTATTCGGAGGCTCAGATAAATATCCCCATGTTCAGTGGGAAGATGAATGCTAAGGAAGTCATGGAGTGGATTAAGGCTCTAAACAACTATTTTGAGTACAAAGAAGTTCCTGAAAGTAAGAGAGTTAAGTTTGCAAAAACTAAACTCAAAGGTGTCACCCTTACATGGTGGAATTATACCCAAGGAGAAAGGGTAAAGAATGGAAAGAGTATGATATCTTCATGGAACAGAATGCTGGAGAAGATTAAGTCCCAGTTCCTTCCATCTGACTATGAGGTGTAGATTTACAGAAAAATGCAAAACCTCAAGCAAAAAGATATGGATGTGGCTACTTACACTGAGGAGTTTCACAAATACACTCTTCATTGTAGGTACATAGAGGATGAAAAAGCCAAGGTAGAAAGGTATCTAAATGGTTTAAAGTTTAATATTCAAGATGAGATAAGTTTGTTTACCCCTGAAACCATGGAAAAATGCTTTCAAGTAGCATTAAGAGCTAAAGAGAAGCTGCAAAGCAAAGGTGAGCAGCAAGGTAGAGGAAGTGGTGACAGAAATTTTGGAGGTAGAGGCAGTTTTGGAGGCAGAAGTCCTAACTAGAGGCCTAGTGGTGAGTCTAGCCAAGAAGAGCAATTTGGGGACTCAAGTAGCAGAGGAGGCTACCGAGGAAGAAGGCCTAATGGAAGAGATGGGATAAATGGATCAGGCAGAGGATCCAAGTTCTCAAATATGAGATGTTATAACTACAATCAGATAGGGCAACCAGCTTATAAGTGTCCAAAGAAGGCCTCAACTTCTCATGGTAGTGAGAAGAGAACCACTTTGATTCAAGAAGATGCAAGGAGTGTGACATCGCCTGAAGTGACTTTGACATCAGAGATTGGAGAAAATCTGATGATCAAGAGGACGCTACTCAAAGAACCAATGCAGACTGAACCATCACAAAGGAGATCACTTTTCAGGATCAACTGCAAAAGTAAAGGTAAAATATGTAAGGTAGTGACAGATTCTAGTTCAACAGATAATATGGTGTCTAGGGAAATGGTGGATAAATTGAAACTAGAAAGGATTCCTCATCAAACCCCTTACAAAGCATCTTGGGTAAGTGATAGCCAATCACGTTTGGTAGATGAACAGGCATATGTTGATTTTTAGATTGGAGAATATAAGGATAGAATTTTATGTGACATTTTTCCCATGGAATGTTGTCACCTACTTTTAGGTAGGCCATGGCAATTTGATAGGAAAACATTATATGATGGATATGCTAACACATATACCATCAAGAAGGATGGGAGAACTTTTTTGATGACACCATTATAGGAGGATGCTAAAACAAAGAAGGCAGCTAAGGTAATTTTGGTGGGTAAGAAAGAGTTTGTAAATAGTAATGAAGAAGAGACAAGGACATTTGAGGTTACCTCAAGGAGTGGGGTTGTCAAAGACCAAAGTTTGAAGATGATTTCAGCTTTAAATGATGGAGATCAGATGGTGATGTCTAAGATGGATCAGTAGGAGGTCAAAGAGCAAGTTTACAAGCAGCCACAACATGGTTGGAAAGAAGGAGATGCTATCATAGTAGGAACCATTATTTGTTCTCTAGAGCTAATAAGAGTTGAAAGACAATCATATTCTACCATAGAAGTAGTACAAGAAGGATTAACCAAGGTTTTGACTAGAGGTGTTTAGGCAGATGTGACAGTAAGCAGTCATGGCATGCAACATCTAAGTTTGGTTGCAAGCACTCACTCATGGCAAGGTGTGAGTAGAGACTACAATGCTAGGCATGAGTTTTTGCTCCCATGGAAGAAGGTTGCAGTCCAGAGATCATGCAGAAGACATGAGGTAGCAAAGGATAATGGTGGAGCAAGACAAAGACTCAACTCATGTGGCATGAGTTCTTTTCTAGGTGGCGTGTATAGTGTAGGAGCACCTAACACAAGGTGGCCTCCGTGAGGCATTTAAGTTCATGTTTTTATTTTTAAAACATGTTTTGTGTTGTAATAAAGTCTATTTGACCAATGCATTTTCATTTCTGTTTGTAAGTCCCAAGTGACTTAGGTCACTTTTGTCAAGTTGCTAGTCTTAAGACGGTTGGTCTCCCAGCCACTTGGAATCGGTTGGTTTTTCTCCCAACCACTTGGAAACGGTTGGTTTTCCTCAGGGTGAGTTTATAAACCCAGAGGAATGAATCAAATCGATATGGGTAATCAGATCGAAGAGAAGAGGTTGAATGTAATTATGCATTGTGTTAAGGAGAAATCAAACTATTCTATTTCGTCAATTTGTTTTCCACTCTTTGTAATTACAAATTGCATAGCTGTAGATTTCCATTCCTTCTATGCTTTTTCTTGTTGCAAAATGTCGATGTGAAGCATTCCACTGGTGAGATTTTTGTCAAAATTAGTGGAATGGCTTCACTGCATAATACTTGTTTGTTTCTTGTTTTGTTTCAATGTTTGGTGGTGCAGAGGATCCAGACAGTGCGAGGTGCACAATAGGTTGACCTAGCATCTCCATGTGCTAGGGTTTGGAGAAGGTAGACTATGCAATGACGTAACAGCGTATCGGCGTATCGGTGAAGTAAACCCTAGTGCGGATGATAATAGTTGTCATGCCGACAAGAGAAGGTCAAAGGTGACATTGGAGTGATCAGCATATCGGCAGCTTCGGAGTAAGTCCCACCAACAGAGCAAGTCTCGCCAAGGGTGTTGGTTCATCAACGCATCGGCCAAAGATTGCAAGTGCTCGCGGACAGGACAAGTCTTACCAAAGGTAAATGCCATTGGGAAGAGGTGCGACATCGGCAGATGAGTTGAAGGTTTTACTGATGAGAGGAGTCTCACCGATAAGGTCATGTCCAACTAGTGTGGAAGTCGTCATGGTTGAGATGAGGCAGAACTTAACTATCATCTGGCATCAGTAGGTGGATGGAAGACTTGGCTGATAGTAGATGTCTCACCGAAGTTAAAGCTGGTTGAGCTATTGGTGTGAGTTTGGTCACAGAGAGACTTAGGGGAGTCTTTCTGACGGTGGTTGTCCGGCCGATGGTGATGGATCGGTGGCTCATGTGTTAGTCCTGCTGACTATAAGGAAATAGTGACAAGTCTGTGATTTCTGCTGTGCACTCCCCATCACTCTTGGCCCCTAGAATTTAAATCTTGTCATTCTATTGGCTCTTGAAAGGTGTTCGACAACTGGGAGAATGTTAGGAATTAAGGTGTCTCAACCTTTGCAATTTTCTAGCATTTATTATTTAGTTGTATATTTATTTTTTCCTATTATTGTAATTTTCTATGCAAATCTTATTTTGTCACTTTGTAGGAGTTGGCACGATGATGTGTCATCCTACATGGAAGGTGACCAGATGTATTTTTTTTCCTCATATGAGGAGATATGTGTCCAACTTTGTGGTAGAAGTCTTTTTCCATGTGTTGGCATCTTTTGGGAGTTGTAAGAGGTCTATGATGCATAAGAGTTATGACACATTCCTATGACAGAATCTATGAAATGTAAGAGCTAGAAATAAAAGATTCTGACATGTGTGACAAGTGTCAGGAAGTATCTTTGCATGGAGAAGGTAGGTGCCCAAGTTTGACTATGACAAGTTGTAAGAGAATTTGCTATTAATAGTCCGTTATGACATATTCTCTTACAGTTGTAAGTGTTGTCATATATGACAGATTTTATGACATTGTAAGAGCATCTGTCATACCTTTTTTGGGCAAATTTGGGGCACCCAAGTTTGGGGGTTGTAAGGGAATATCTTACAAATTTCATTTGCATGTTTTATGGCCTTGGAAATTGGGCCATATGGATTTGGATGAGATTCTTCTGTTGACTTTCTCTAGAAGCTACCTCCATTCATAGTACTTCTCTATTTATACAGGTGCTTGGAGTTGGAGTTGCATAGTTGATTACAGGTACTCTTATGCTGCCAAAATTGCTCCAGAATACTACAACAGTGGTGAACTCCTAAAGGAGCTTTTCTTTATGATTGTATTGTAACCATTATTTGATTACTAAATAATATATTGGGTTGTGCTTTGGAGTGTGGAAATTTTTACTTGAAAAGGTTTTCCCCACGTACATCTTGTGTTATTGTATTGTTGATCTGATTTATGTTTGTGTTTTTCCATAATGTTGAATGAAAAGATTAAAAATTTGCATAAAACTGCCCTCATTAGTTTGGTGTAGAAGCTATTCTGCATACCTTGCTTCCTTTCACTCCCTTCCCCAAACTTAAAAGTTGCTGCTACCCCTGCTTTGAAATCCCCAGACCCTGTTAGCATCTCTACCCCCTAGAGCAGCCCCTTGAAGATACCAGTGCTCCTAAGATTAACATTGTGCCCTCTACCATCCACACTAGGTACAGAGGAAATTCTACGAGGAATGTTAACCTACCTAGCCATTTTCAAGTTGATCCTCTACATTCTAAGGTTATCCATGATTCACTTGTCTCCCCTTCCCCCACCAATAAGGGCAATGTAAAGCCTTTTTCTATTGACCTCTCTTCTACCCATGCTGAACTAGAAGGACTGAACCAAGATCCCCCTAGCCACCAAGTTGTGCAAGAGAATTGTAGTTCTTATAGTAGACTAGAGGAGAAAATTAACAATCTTCAAGAGGGCATGATCCTCTAGAACAATATCCTAAAATGGTAGTTGAACGTGTTAAAAACTACCAAACAGAAAATTAATCATCTGGAAATCATTACTATTAAGAAACCCCTATCTAGAATGAAGAGCAAGTGGATGTGAAAAGAGATATTTTGAAAATGGAGTAAAATATGGTATGGGTGGAGGTGGAATAACATAAAGAGGTGATGAAGAGTGTGGAAAATAGAGAAAAGGAGGGTCAAAAGATGGAGATAGTGGTGAAGGTGATATGTAAGAGAGACAACAATAAGGGCCTCCAAGCAAGGGATAAAAGTATCATCACCTAAGATGCTAAGGTCATCTTAGTGAAATGGTGGGGAATAAGCATGAAATAAAGTATAAGGAGATAAATAAGAAGTATGATGTAAATAGAGAGGGTTAATGGAAGAAGAGGAAGGATTATGTGAAGAATAGGGAGTGTGATGTGAAGAGTACAAAGAGTGGGGACAAGGAGTGAGTCACTGCCAAACTATTCTAAGGTTTGGAGTAAAGACCTCTTGGCTCTGGGTGGAAAAATAGACAGAGAGGCTACTTAAGATGGGTGCACGGGAGGGACTATGAGAGGTGGTCTATAAGGAGATAAAGAAGGATATGAAGATGGAGTGGGTGGAAGAGGTGGAAGTGTCAAAGTTGGGTGGAGGACATGGATAATATGGTTGAGATCCTTGTTTAAAATTTGTAGAAAAGAGCATGGAGATATTGATTGACAATGATGTAGAGGAGGTAAAATTTTGGTCATGGGTGGAGTTATACTTCATATATAAATGAGTGGTGGTAGGATTAGCTTCTATGATGACATGAATGAGATGGATTGTGATTTATAGAAGCTCCAATGGAAGAATGTATATGATTTGTTATGATATCATAGCTAAGTGTTGGTGTAGTTAAGTGAAGGTATAAAAATTTAACAAGTTAGTAATTGGGATTAGCATTTAGGAACCTATATTTCTATGATACATACTCTACATAGTCATTGAATGTTTTTTGTTTCATTGATGAGATGTACCCTTAGGTTCATGAATGAATTGATCTATAGTGAAATTATCATTAATGAAAATTAATTTGAAATTGGATTAAGGAATGGTTATAATTTGTTTCCCAAAGAAACTTAAATAATTTATGTACAACTAATGGGACAACTTTATATTCACACTGTGAGGGGGAGAATTTAGTCAAAAAAATGAAAACATAAACCCAAACACCAATGGAAGTTGAAAGCAAAGAAGAATTAAACCAAAACAAGTAAGAACATACTTACAAACTCCTTTACCTGTCATTTTCCATTGTTTGCCTATCTTTCTTTGATCTTGATTGTGAAGCCCTCAGAAGCTTTCTTTGCTTGCTTGCTTGTTTGAAGATGACAAAGGAAGAATGGATTTTGATATGTGTTGTGTTGAATGTGAGCTTCAACACACAATAATGGAGGACACTTGAAAATGGAATGAATGAGAGAATAAGAGAAATTTTGGTATAGTGATTGTGCAAGATGAAGTTCCTCTCCAATGGCTTAGAAGAGGGTTCTATTTATAGATTTTCTGAAAATAGAATGGAGGGTGAGGATCAAAGGATGAGATTAATGGCTCTCATTTTTTGTGAATATTTAATTCCTAATGGATGAATTAAAAATTCTTTTTTTTTAGAAGAGTGGAGGATAGTGGATGAGTTAAAAATTTATTTTTGGGAAGAATGGAGGATAGTGGGGAACAATTGAATTGAATTCAATTGGTTGAGGATACTGGGGAACAATTGAATTAAGAATTCAATTGGTGGAGAATAGTGGGGAACATTGAATTAAATATTCAATTGGTGAAGGCTAGTGGAGAACATTGAATTAAATATTCAATTGGTGAAGGCTAGTGGGGAACATTGAATTAAATATTCAATTTGGTGGAGGATAATTGAATTAAAGATTTATTTTGGAACATGGAGGATATTAGCTAATTAAATATTAAGAATATTTAATTATATGTGCAACATGGTGAGGTGGAAGAGATGAGGTGGAAAGATGAGGTGGATTGATGAGGTGGATTTTGTGAGGTGGATTTTAGGACTTGAGACATTAGAAGAATTTAGGAAATTTAATTAAATAAAATGATTTTTTTTAATTGTAGGATAATGAACCAATCAAATAAACTTATAATATTTATTTAATTGACAGAAGAAAATATGAATTAAGATAAATATTAGAATATTTACTTAATTCAACCTGAGCCAATTTTAGGTGTCTACATTTTGCCCCTCTTTGAAGCAATGTGTTTTATCACGTTGTTTCAAAGAATAAGAATAGTCTGATAATGATACATGCCCCCAATTTGGCCCTAGTACAGGTTATGACGATAGGATGCCCCCTCGGGAGATTGGATGGGGAGAAGGTGGTAGGTGTGAGACGGATAATCTCACGATAAGATAGGTTGATAGGAGATGAAATGGTTGGATGCAGAAGAAAGGGATGAATGATATGGAATGCAAGATAAAAAGATGACACACACAAGCAAGTAAGCAAGTATGCACAAATGATATAGGAACAAACAAAGTAGTGCCCCTGTCGAGCGATAAACTAATGATATAGGTCAATGATGTCTGGTTTCAAGAATGAAGTATGCCGTATAAGACTCCGAGTCTGGTTTCGACAATACAACATCCTGTCTAAGACATTTGATATGATAACGATATACAACAGTGTTGTCATGGCAGGGAGTGATGTATCCCTAGAGCAACACGAAGGATAGTTATGACTGATTGATATGGTTTATGATTGGACAAGGATCAAGACCATTGATTGTAATCAGATCATTTGACAAGATTGACTTGACTTGATTAGCATGGATTAAGGATAGACTTGCAATTGGATACAGTATGGATATGGAAATGGATATGAAGTGCAGTTGGATACAATATGGATATAGATATTTGTCACCTTGATATAGCAAGTATTTTGAAGCGCTTTCATCATTGGGCTTTATTATGTTGTAAGAAAATACAAGCATCTAGGTATAATTAGACCGAGATGACCTGAGTATTACTTACATGGATTTTGATTTAGCAAGTTGATACAAACATCTAGTCAAACTTGAATCTAGATGACCTGAGCACTCATTGCATTTTAACAGACAAGGATTGCCCTTTTTCATGTTTAGACCTCGGAGTCCTCAATGATCTTTTACCGATCATGTCGTTAGACAGAAATTGTCACATTACTAAAGTTTAATCCACAAGCAGAAGACAAAAAATAATCATGCCCCCATCATAGCATCTCTAGCTTTTGGCATCCTCGAGTAGCATAGAAAGGCATGATAGCATAAATCAAGACTCTTAATCTAACCAACACAAAACATTCTTGAATTTAGATGTGTCTTTTTGCCATAATTGATATGAGATTTAGCTTGAGTGTTTCAGTCTGGTGCTCTGTTTTGTTTTTATTTTGGACAGGTTGATGTTATGTATCGAGAACTTTGTTCTAAGTGTCTAGTGAAAGTATCACAATCCTTTATTGGTATCTCCTTTCAGAATGATGGCATTCAAGAACCCAAATCCACAACTAGGTCAAGGAGTTGCCCCCAGTTTAGACCAGGATCGACTTATTAAGGGTGAGATGATGACAGATGTGGAGAGACAGACCCAAAGGGAATAACCTAGTGCCTCAGGGGCTCATTGCTAAATGACTTTGCCTACGTGACGACGTAGAGGCAACGTAATTCAGGGTGAACCCTGATGGACCTAAGACCTAGGTGGTGGTGGATCTGTAGAAGTGGTATGGACTTAGATAGATAGGCAGACCAGATATGGGACTGATGGGATAGCGGAGCCTTGGGGGCGCATTGATAATGGCCTTTCCTACGTGATAGCTCAGAGGCGACGTAGTTCGGGACTTGGACCATGGATGGACTAGAGGATAGATGATAAGATATGAGATGGACAGGGAAGTGGGGCCTCAGGGGCGCATTGATAATGGCCTTGCCTACATGATTTCTCAGAGGTGACGTAGTTTGAGACTTGGACCATGGATGGACTAGTTTGGTGTGATGGGGACAAGAGTCAAATGAAGTCGGCATAGATGGAGCGAGTGGTTTGTCGTAGATAGCGCCTATTTACCAG
Source organism: Cunninghamia lanceolata (assembly GCA_027924645.1). Lineage (NCBI taxonomy): Eukaryota > Viridiplantae > Streptophyta > Pinopsida > Cupressales > Cupressaceae > Cunninghamia > Cunninghamia lanceolata. The sequence goes on from BSBN01000814.1 coordinate 1,123,422, forward strand.
GTTTTCACCACTTACTTTTATTTGCACGTGTAGCCAAAAGTACACATGACGCCTGTTTGCTAGGTTTTCATCATGGTACCGATCCTTTTATTATATTTTCCATTTTTTGATATTTTTGTTCTATTTTTTATCACTTTTTTCAATTTTTTTGATTTTTTCAGGACTCCCTTACATCGGGGTTTTCAGGTATAGAACTTGTGAAGATGCATGCTGTTGACAGGATCCTTGAAGAGTTCACCTTCAAATGTGGCCAATTGATATGCCCCCCGATCCATAAGCTGTAATGACGACATAAGGACCTAACCAGTTGGGTTTGAACTTTCCTTTCTTTTCTCTATCTGGCTGATTTCGGGGGTTTTCTCTGAGGACAAGATCACCAACTTGGAAGACTCGAGGCTTTACCTTATGATTGTAGCTTTTGGACATTCTTTACTGATATGCTTTTAGGTGGTTAAAGGCCTGTTGCCTTCTTTCTTCTAGCAGTTCTAACTCTTGCAGTCTAGTCACTTTGTATTCTTCATCAGAGATGAGGCCTCTTAATGAAACTCGCAAGGATGGGATCTCGACTTCAATGGGCAAGATGGATTCAACTCCATAGACCAGGGAGTATGGCGTTGCACCTGTGGGTGTACGGATGCTTGTGCGGTAGGCCCACAGCGTGGGATTTAGTTGAACATGCCAATCACGGCTGGCATCATTGATAGTCTTTTTTAGGATTTTTAGTATGGTTTTATTTCATGCCTCCACCTGACCATTGCCTTGGGGGTAATACGGGGTGGAAAAGTGGTGTTGGATGTGGATCTTGTCACATAGTTCCCTGACATCCTGATTTTTGAAGGGTCGTCCATTATTCGTGATAATGGACGAAGGGATACCATAGCGACAAATGATATAGTTTAAGATAAATGAGGCAATTTGTTTGTCGGTGATGTTGGCTAAGGACATAGCTTCAATCCACTTCGTGAAGTACTCAGTGGTAGTGATTATGAACTTGTGTCCACTAGATGAAGGGGGTGAATTTTGCCCACTAAGTCGAGTCCCCACTGACAGAACGGCCAAGGAGTTGTCAATGGCTGTAGCTCATGCGTTGGTGCATGTATTAAGTTCCTGTGGATTTGGCATTTCTTGCACTTCTTGACAAACTGATAAGAGTCTTGTTCCATGGTCAGCTAGTAGTACCCTGTGTGCATAAGTTTCTTGGCTAGGGTAGAGCCACTAGAGTGGGTTCCACATATACTGTCATGTAGTTCTCTCAAAGCGGTTTGATATTCCTCCCTATCGAGTCATCTAAGGAGAGTACCATCGAGACCTCTGCGATATAGGGTATTAGTAATAATGGTATAACGGGATGCTTGTCGAATAAAGGTTCTTTTCTGTTTATTGGAGAGATTTGGTGGGAGGGTGTTCTCTTTGAGATAGGTGAATATTTTGGCGTATAGGGGGGAATCTGTTCCAATAATGTGGCAAATAATGTGGGATTCTGGGGTATCATACGCAGGAAAAGATACTGGCTCTACCAAGAACTCGTAACGTGATTAGTTATCTGGGATATCTAGGAGAGATGCGATAGTTACCATTGCATCTGCAGTTTTGTTTTCTATCCATGGTATTTGCTGAAAAGAGATCTGGTCAAAGTATCCTTTGAAGTCATCTACCATCCATTTGTAAGGAATCAATTTCTCATCCTTTATTTGGTAGTCATCATTTACTTGATTTATGACCAGTTGTGAATCCCCATACACCTGTAGCTCTTTGATATTCCACTCTACGGCTAGCTTGACACTGATGACCAGTGCTTCATATTCTACCACGTTGTTAGTGCAGGGAAAGAGTAGCCTGTATGACTTTGGGATAGTGTCGCCATTAGGTGTAATCAACAAGATACCTGCCTCCGATCCATGCTGAGTGTATGAGCCGTCAAAGTATAGTTTCCAGGTTGTTGTATTGATGTGGAATATAGATTCATCTGGGAACTCAAAGCTTAGAGGGCTATCATCCATTAGGGGGGGGTCTACCAGCTGATCTGCAAGCGCTTGTCCTTTGATTTCTTTTATGTCCACATATTCAATGTCAAACTCACTGAGAAGCATGACCCATTTAGATAATCTGCCCGTTAGAGCTGCTTTGTTGAGCAAGTATTTTAGTGGATCAATTTTTTCTATTAATCTAATAGAGTGTGATAGCAGGTAATGTCTCCATTTTTGGGAGGCAAAGACCACAGTGAGACATGCTCTCTCGATGGGTGTATATTGCAGCTCATACCCAACAAGCATCTGACTGATATAATATATGGCTTGTTCTTTCCCTTCATAGTTGTGTTGGGCCAGGAGAGCTCCTAGGGCTGTCGGCGTAGCCGAGATGTATAGTAATAGAGGTTTACCCTGAATTGGAGGCATCAACACAGGTGGTTTTGCCAGATATTCTTTTAATAGATGAAACACTTGCTCACATGACTCGCTCCATTTAAAAGTGACATTCTTATGTAGTAGATGGGAAAACGGGTGGCACTTGTCTGCCAACTGAGAAATGAACCTTCTAATGGATTGTAGTTTTCCTTGCAAGGACCTTAACTGAGTGGGATTCTTGGGAGGTGGCATTTCAATGATGGCTTTCACCTTAGCTAGATCGACCTCAATCCCATTTGCCAAGATGATGTACCATAGCAGCTTACCTGAGGTAACCCCAAATACACACTTCTTTGGATTGAGGCACACCTTGAACTATTCTAGTCTTGTGAATATTTTATCCAGCACTGCTAGATGTCCTCTTGTAAGTGATTTTGCTAGAATATCATCCACATAATCTTCCATTATGGTGTGCATCATATGGTGGAAGATTGTGGTCATGGCTCTTTGATATGTTGCCCCCACATTCTTTAGACCAAATGGCATGACGCACCAACAGTAGGTGCCCCAAGGACATGTAAAAGCTATCTTGTGTTGGTCTATAGGTGCAATCTTTATTTAGTTATAGCCTAAGAAACCATCCATAAGTGAAAGCATGGTATGACCTGCCGTGAGATCTACAATCATGTTGATGTTAGGCAAGGGGAAGTCATCCTTTGGACAAGCTTTTTTTAGGTCCCTGAAGTCACTACATATTCTGACCTGCCATCTGGTTTAGCCACTGGTACGATATTTGAAACCCATTCAAGATAATCTATGGGTTTGATAAACCTGACATCTAACAGTTTCTTTAGTTCTTCTTTGACCATGAGAGCCACATGCGGATGCATCTTTCTAAGCTTTTGTTTAACAGGCTTAGCTCCTAGAGCTAAAGATAAGTGATGCATGATAAGATTTGGATCAATCCCTGGCATGTCAGCGTAAGTCCACGCAAAGTTGGCTTTCTTTCTCTTGAAGAAATATGTAAATGCTAATTTTTCAGGTTCTATGAGGGCCTTTGCCATGTAGATCATCCTAGGCTCATCCTCGGTCTTGACATTGGTAGGTTCTGCTGGTTCTATCAATATCAACGATCTCTCCTAATGTGTAAGATTGGGGAGAGGGTCAAGCCTTCCATCTTTCGATGCCTCAAAGAGGTTTTCACCATTGGATGCGTCTTTGTTTTTACTATTTTGATTGTCTAACAATGCCGCGGAGTGGTTTTCACCATTAGACCCTTCTTTTATTTTGATATTTTTGTGACTGAAAGGCTTGGCGCTCTCCCCAAAATAGGACTGCGCATTGAGTTCTATAGCATAGCCAACTCTGTGGTCTCCTACAGGTATGTGATTTCTAAGGTCCAGATAATCAATGATGGCCTCATCATTTTCAAAGGTGTCCAGCTCAGGGGTGGTACCTTCCAGGTCCCAGTCGATAAGTTCAGGCTATATCAAAGGCAAGGGATTGCTAGTTGGGTCTGGTTCACTGGCGTTAATGGTTAGGATGGAATTATCACTGGTATGTATGAAGTCTGCGGTGGTATTCTCCATTAGTGGATCCATCAAGAGTGGACTCATTCCTTCCTCGCGATTTTCACTATGGTTATCGTGTGGTACAGACTCTAGCGGCCTAGCCCTTGGGCTTTGTCCCTCATGGGCGGCGATCGGGTCATACTCATGGAGCACATCAATATCTTTTTCATCACAAGATAGCTCAGAGAGGCTATCCCACTAATACTCATTAGAATTAGTATCGCTCCACATCTGCATTCTCTGAATGTGTTCAATTAAATTGCTAGTAGCTGCTTCCGTTTGTTGGTCTTTGCTGATGTTAGTCTTGGTGTCTTTTGATGTTCCCATGTACCCTAGCCCTGTAGTGTCTCGGGCTGCCAAGTTATGAGGTTGGATGGGTTCAGTGATGCCATCCTTGCTTGAATCCAGTGGACCCCGTCCTTCATACCCCATTCTCTTTAGTATTTGAAAACCTTGACCATATTGTGTTGTTTGTATGACGGGGTGGTCCTGTAATGTGGAGGAACTACCTTCATCCTTGTATAGCCATTGCAGGATATCTTTTTCCTCACTCTCATCCTCTAGGCTTCTGCATTTGATAAATGGTCCTTTGGTGATCTTCTTTGCGTTTGGTGTTCTTAGTATGGATCTCCCATGCGATCTAGGAGATAGAGGTAGTTGTGCCAAACAGAGGGATCAGGAGGTCATGTACTCACCCAGGCCATTATCTTTGAGTTGGAGTCCTAGTTGAGATGCTCTTGAAGAGGAAGCAAGTGTAGTTGGGTCTACATAAGATGAAGAGACAACAGAAGCCCGGTTGGTTGGGATCACTACCTCTAACTTTGGCTGAATAGAGTTGCAGTATTGAAAGGGGTTAGGGTCACCTTGGATGGTGATCTCTTTCCCTTCATGTGGGAACTTAATGCATTGGTGGTAGGTGGAAGGTACTGCTTTTAGAGCATGTATCCATGGTCTCCCGAGAAGAATGTTGTATGCCAGATCCCTATCTAGGACTTGACAAGCTACATCTTTTACTAGGGGGCCCACTCTAATTGGTAGAATCACAGTTCTTTTGGTCGTTCTTTCTTCCTCATCATATGCTTTGATAGTGATTCTCTTTTTTGGATCTATAGCCTTCTCTGAAAACCCCAATGTAAGGATTAGCTTTAATGTACAAATATTTAGACCAGCCCCTCCATCTATTAGGACTCTTTTGATTTTATGTTTGTGTACGAAGGCTTCGATATGGAGGGAGGCGTTATGGGGTTGTGTGATAGACATATCATCCTTCTCAGTGAATGATAAGGAAGGTGGTGAGGTGATGTGACCTACCATAGTTTGGAATTTCTCTTCAGCTAGATTTGTGGGAATTGAGGCTTCTGCTAAGGCATTATCGAGTATGGTCCTATGGGAAGGAGATAGACGCAGCAGTTCCAATATGGAGATATGTGCTGATGTTTTGTGGAGTTGATCCACAATATTGTATTGGTGGGTTAGAGGAGCGGAGGCTCCCCTAAGGGTAACTCTATTACTATGGGTAGTAACATTACAATCTAGGTCTTTGTTTATAGTGATCACATTGATATGTGAACCACTTTCACGGATATGGTTAACAACGTAGTCATAACTGACATTTGTGTAGTTTGCATTGTTAGAGCCATTATTGTTTCTATTAGAAGGTCCTGCTTGCTCGTAATTGGGAAGAGGATCCTTGAATGCCTAATGGTCGTTATTGGAGGTATGCCCTTTGACAAATATCTTGTTCTACTCTATTAGGTCTTGGATTGTATGCTTGAGTGTAATACAATCATTTGTCTTGTGCCCCCTATTTCGATGGTATCGCAGAAATCATTATCATTCCACCAGCAGGGTTTGACCTTTGGGTTGTACTCTTGTGTTGAGGGAAGTGTTATGAGGTTGTTGGCAATCACCTTCCGTAGAGCCATTTCTAGTGATTCATCTAAAGGCGTGAACGTTCTTTTAGGTCAAAAGTTGGTGAACCTAGATTAGGTATTTGTTGGTTTGTTTTGTGTGGGGTTGTTTTGGGGTGTTCACAGGTTAAAAATTGGTTGTTTAGGTGCTGCATTTTTGGCATCTACTACCCCGTCATTCACAATGTTTTTGTTCTTTGTCCAAAACCTAGGTTTATCATTATTGGCATAGGTGTTAGGAGTGTCCTTATAGTGTTTGATCTGACCTTTTGCGCGTAGGGCTTTCTCTATGATGAGGCCTGCCTCAATGACCTTGCTAAACAAAGTAGGACATTGGATTTGAACTTGGTAACTTAGGTCCGTTTGTAGGTTGTGAACAAACATTTCTAGCATTTGTCTTTCCGACATTTGGTGAGGGCACTTGCTTGCCAGTTGTCTCCATCTCTGTAAGAAGGCGGCGAAAGACTCTCCCGCTTTCTTTTTGGTGTTACAGAGGTCCAATATTGAGGTGTCGTGCTCAATATTGTAGGAAAAATGGGTGACAAATTTATCTATAAGTTCATTGAAAGTTTTGATGCTGGGTGGCAATCTAGAGAACCACTCCATGGCCTGTCCTCCTAAGCTTCAAGGAAAAAGTCACATAAGATATGTGTCATTATATACGACCTCCAGGCAAGCGGCATTGAATTCTCTGACATGATCCCTTGGGTCACTTTTTCCTCGATATTTGTCAAACTCAGGTACTTCAAATCTTGAAGGAAAAAGTATCATGACTAATGCTCTATCCAAAGGATACGGTGTAATATCCTCTAGGGTCTACTGTTTTGTCGAGGTTCCCCTTTCCATGTCTGAAATTTGTTGGTGGAGAGTTTCAACTTTCTGGTTCATCAGACCAAGGGCATCCAAAGAGTCAATTGTTGCTTTGCTCTTATTCGTGGGTACTTCATCCTGTCTACTCCCTTCGGGGATTCTCTCTTCATCAGTTTCCCTTAGAGCCTCTACATCATAATCTTTAGGGAGTTTTACTCCTAGGCTTGCTAGGTGTAAGAAGAATTTTGTAGGGTCTTGTGCAAGTACTCCATCTAATAGGCGTTGAAATTTTGTGTCATGTTGCTTCATGAGGATCTCTTCCATGGAAGGTTCTTTGTCATTTTTGTGACCGTCAAAAATACTTTTTTCGGCCATTTCTAACTATTTTTTGTTTTTGTAATCTTGTCAAGACCATGCAAGGTGGTAAAGAGATGGGATGAGGTGAGATTGGAAGATTTTGAACAAGGTTCTAGAATGGAACAAGGTTTTAGCAAGGTTCCTCTTAGATCTAGGAGGTGTCAAACAAGGTAGGTATACAAAAGTGATAGTCAAAAGCTAGGATGTTAGGAATCCATTACTTGACGTTGATTAGCCTTCGCACAATCCACTAGTGGAGTTCTAATAGAGAAGGATAAGGAATCCTTGATACTTGGAGGCTCACTAGGTCTTGTTTGAAATTTGATTTTGATCAAGAAAAATTTGACTATACCCTTGTTGGAAACTTGGGAGAAAGTGGTGAAATTTTGGATGAACAAATAGCTATGGTGTGGAAAAGGGAGAAATGGTTGATTTTGCAAGGCCTTTAATCAGATTTTAAAAACTAAAATAGGTTTGAACTAGTTTTTTGGAAAGTATTGACAAATTTTGCTCTTTGGAAGATATGGTTTTTTTGCTCTCTGGTTTTAAATACGCAATGACAGGAAGTAAATACGCAACAAGTCAATATGCATGCACAATATTGGTTAAGTTTGTATGTGCAAAAATAGAGTCCAGATGCACAATACTGTCAAATGCGTAGAAAGTCAGTTTAAATGCGCAAAAAGTCGGTGCATATGCACAAATCTGGCTCAAGATTTTTAGTGTTTTTGGGTTTGAAAAACTTGATGTTTCTTGTGAGGTTGATATTCAATTATGGCAAAAGCACAGCAAACACATAGAAGTTTTCCATGATTTTTATCTTTTGATATATTGTTTTGTGTTTTTGGACTATTTTGACTCAAAGACAAATACAACCTAGGCTAGATGGGACAATATTCATTGAATCCTCTAGCTGTGCCACTCAAAACGTGTAGCTCCAGGATCTGGTAGCACCAGCTCCCCTCCACGGCACTCACTTCTCACGCATACCAGATCCAGGTTTCCTTAGGCTCGTACCCACACCGAACCTAAGGATTGTCCCTGCTACCTCTACTAAGAGTCACTTGAATCAAGGCCGCTTCAAGGGCTCTGCCCTTTGCATCAACAAATAGGGGTTTTTGGCTTGCTATACAATTGGTTCTTAGTTAGGGCAACCGTTCGAGTGGTTACACCTGCGGCGGAACTACTCTCCGTTATGGAGTCTCCCAGCCTCAAAGGGTTGCGCCTATGAGGGTTTTGGGGGAGGTTAGCCGTCGGTGTAACATAGCAGCACTCGTTGCTTGAGGTTTTCACCCCAAGCACAATTTATTTGAAGTGGCTTGGTAGGGCTAGGCTTTAGCCTGTTACCACTCAGGGTCGTTCCCACTTGGACAAGCATGCATCCAAGTGCAAGCCCCCCTAAAGGTTTGACAAATAGAATGACAAGTCTAGCACTTTGATCACCCAGTTAAGGGGAAAGCATAAGCCTATTGTCATTCGCAAGCACAGAGAACACTTGTTAATCCACCCTAGTTAAAAATAGAAAAACTAAATGAGTTAAGCTACTTGTGCACTCACACAATTGTTAACTTGGAAGTGTTTAGATCATAGCATTGTTCATTCCTCGTTTGTTAACTTTGAAAGTGATTAAGACATAGCATTGTTCATTTTCCATTTGTAAAGATAGCAGTGGTCTACTTTAGGAAAATAGATTTGACAATGCATAGATAACCCTTGGGTTCAATTACTTCCTTCCTAGTTTAGAAAACTATGTGAAATTTGTATGAGATGCACTTGTTACTTTCACCCCTAGTTAGTCTAAATGGACTAAACAAATCACATAAATGACCTAATCCAGCCGCTACCCCTACAAAATAGATGTTATCTCAATATGCAAAATCCACAAAAATCATCAAACAATAGCATAATACAGATGCGCAACACTACAGCCTGAATGCGCAGAAACAGGGAGTGTATGTAGCTTTTAAACAAATGTGCAAGGATAGATAGCAAATGCGCAAGGCTCAGAGGTATAGGCACAATAACAACATACGCGCAGTTTGACAGAACAGATGCGCAACTATACAGGGTAAATGTGCAACTCCAATGGATGCGTAATTACACAGAGTATATGCGCAAACTGGGCTTAGCTGCCACAGTCAAAATCAGATGCGCAACTTCAGAGAATGAATGCGCAACTGAGGAGGTTAAATGCGCAATATGTTCATATGCGCAACTGCTTAGGTCAAATACACAACTGTGGAGGTCGTATGCACAAGATCGTCATATGCGCAACTGCGGAGGTCAAATGTGCAACTGTGGAGGTTGTATGCGCAAAACAGCTGTCAGAGCCCTGTTCTTCACCTGCACGGACCTGCAACTAAAAACACTAGCTTTTTTTATTAGTAAAGGGGCAAGGGCCCCAAGGTGGGCGCCAAAATATGAGGGGGAGAATGTGAGTTAGTCAAATAAATGAAAACATAAACCCAAACACCAATGGAAGTTGAAAGCAAAGAAGAATTAAACCAAAACAAGTAAGAACATACTTACAAACTCCTTTACCTGCCATTTTCCATTGTTTGCCTATCTTTCTTTGATCTTGATTGTGAAGCCCTCAAAAGCTTTCTTTGCTTGCTTGCTTGCTTGTTTGAAGATGACAAAGGAAGAATGGCTTTTGATATGTGTTGTGTTGAATGTGAGCTTCAACACACAATAATGGAGGACACTCGAAAATGGAATGAATGAGAGAATGAGAAAAATTTTGGTATAGTGATTGTGCAAGATGAAGTTCCTCTCCAATGGCTTAGAAGAGGGTTCTATTTATAGTTTTTCTAAAAATAAATGGAGGGTGAGGATCAAAGGATGAGATCAATGGCTCTCATTTTTTGTGAATCTTTAATTCCTAATGCATGAATTAAAAATTCTTTTTTTTTTAGAAGAGTGGAGGATAGTGGATGAGTTACAAATTCATTTTTGGGAAGAGTGGAGGATAGTGGGGAACAATTGAATTGAAAATTCAATTGGTTGAGGATAGTGGGAAATAATTGAATTAAGAATTCAATTGGTGGAGGATAGTGGGGAACATTGAATTAAATATTCAATTGGTGAAGGCTAGTGGGAAGCATTGAATTAAATATTCAATTGGTGAAGGCTAGTGGGGAATATTGAATTAAATATTCAATTGGTGAAGGCTAGTGGGGAACATTGAATTAAATATTCAATTTGGTGGAGGATAATTGAATTAAAGATTTATTTTAGAAAATGGAGGATATTAGCTAATTAAATATTAAGAATATTTAATTATATGTGCAACATGGTGAGGTGGAAGAGATGAGGTGGAAAGATGAGGTGGATTGATGAGGTGGATTTTGTGAGGTGGATTTTAGGACTTGAGACATTAGAAGAATTTAGGAAATTTAATTAAATAAAATAATTTTTTTTAATTGTAGGATAATGAACCAATCAAATAAACTTATAATATTTATTTAATTGACAGAAGAAAATATGAATTAAGATAAATATTAGAATATTTACTTAATTCAACCTGAGCTAATTTTAGGTGTCTACACACACAACCAAGGTCTCTCTAAAAGATTGTGAAAGCAATATGAGATAGGTGTGACATGAGTAAGAACCTCAATAGTCTTGGGACCAATTTTAATGGCTAGAATGATACTTCGTAAAGTTTACAAATATTTCTTATTGTAACATTTTAAAGATACTATTGAGTCTAGGTATGATTCATAGTGAGAATGGGTACTATATAGGTATTTTTCAATGACTAGAAGGAACATGTAGGATTAATCAATACTCCCTCTCAAAACTAATTATTGACAAAACCACTAATACATAAGGAACTATGGTAGTTATAATTTTTGTATCTCTTTATTTGTGAATATAATGAGAGGAATCTCCATAGAAGAACTAGGAGGTCCATAGTGTCCATATTGATTGAAAGATTATCAACCATACCTATCATATCATCTATTGGTGAAAGGAAGCTAGGTGTACGGAAATCACTTGCTACACTAATCTAATGAGGAGAGATGAGTGAAAATTTATTTTAATCTTTATAGTTACAACAATGTTAACCAAACAATATAAATATTGCAGCAAATACATACACAAGAATGTAAGACAGAAGAAGAGAGAGACAAGATATACGTGGGGAAAACCCTTACAGGTGAAAAACCCAACACTCCAAAACATAGCTTAAATGTATTCTGTAAACAATGAAGGTTACAATATAGTCACAGAGCCAATGCTCTTATAGGAGTCTTCGACACTCATATTTGGAGACAATCCGGCAACATAATAGTACATGTCAATCACATAATACATCTCCTCTCCAAAGCACCTGTTTATATAGAAGATACAAGGCATAAATGGATCTATCTTGGGATGGGCGTCCAACATGGCCTCATGGCCCAAAACCCATGCCTAGGGACACTTGTCCAACACTATAAGATGTTCCTGACACTTATCAAGTCACCCCATCCCAAAGAGGTCACCTATTCCCAAGTTGGGCAATGACAGATGCTCTTACGACTCTTACAACCATCATAGAATCCGTCATAGCTGTCATAACTTATAGTTGTAAGAGAATCTATCATAAACAGGCTATAAATAGCATATTCTCTTACAATATGCCATAACCCTCCTTGGGGCACCCAAAGATGCCTTTTTCAAAGATGCTTCTTAACACATGTCTTCACATATCATAGAATCTTCCATTTATGACTCTTACATGTCATAGATTTGTCATAGGAATCTGTCATGACTGTTTCGGGTCAATATTCCCTTGCACAACATACAAGATGCTGACACATGGAAAAATATTCCTACCACAAAGTGGGACACCTATCTTCTCATGTGAGGACAAATTTACATGTGGTCATATTCCATGTAGGATGACACATCACCGTGCCAACTCCCACAAGATGACAACATAGGATTTGCATCCTAATTACACAATAGGTAATAAATAAATAAATACAAGGAATTACCAAGGTTGAGACACCTTAATTCCCAACATTCTCCCACTTTTTGAACACCTTGTAAGAGCCAATGGAATTAACAGGATTTAACTACTATAGGCCAAGAGGCCCATAGACTCTGAACACCATCTAAACTTCTCTGTGCCCACTAGTTTCGTCAATGCATCCGCAACATTTCTCAAAGTGTCTACCTTCTCCAAATTCACCTTCCCACCATCTACCATGTCTCACACAAAATGAAACTGTACATCAATATGCTTTGTTCTGGCATGGAAAGTTAAATTCTTTGCTAGGCAAATCATACTCTGACTGTCACAACAAATCGTAATCTGTCTTGCATCAACACCAATATCTGAACACAATCTCTTAATCCAAATGGCTTCCTTGCAAGCATGAGTTGTTGCCATATACTTAGTTTTTGTCATGGACAAAGTAACCACAGGTTGTCGCTTACTCATCCAACTAATTGCACCACCAAACATTGTGAACACATATGCACTGGTGGATCTCCTACTGTCAATATCACCCGCCCAATTAGAATCCACAAATCCACGAATACAAACTGAATGTGAAGGTCCTGTAGCATTACCATGATAACATATGGAATACTCAGAAGTACCCCTCAAATATCTAAACACTCACTTAACTGCATCCCAATGTACCCATCTAGGATTAGCCATAAATCGACTAAGGACTCCCACTACTTGGGCAATGTCTGGTCTTGTGCAGACCATAGCATACATAAAACTGCCAACAACACTAGCATAAGGTACCTTGCCCATGTCCTCCACCTCACTAGGAGATTTTGGACAATCATTAATAGACAACTTTGTACCCAATGAAACAGGGACACACAATGGTCTACAATCTGCCATGCTGAACCTATCCAACATGGTCTTCAAATACTTACTCTGGCTTAACCAAAGTTTTCTATTAGCTCTGTCTCTTCTGATTTTCATTCCTAGAATGTACCTGGCTACCCCTAGATTTTTCATCTCAAACTGTACTGACAAATGAGACTTCAAATTAGAAATCATATTCTTACCATTCCCAATCAACAACATATCCTCAAACATACAATGCAATAATGAGAATGTGATCATTATCAAATTTATAATATACACAATGATCTAATTTTGATCTCAGAAATCTAACCAACAACACAAAGGCATCAAACTTCAAGTACCACATCCTAGGAGACTGCTTCAAACCATACAAAGACTTTTTCAACTTGCAAACCAAATTTTCTTTACCTTTCTCTATATAATGCTCTAGTTGTGATATGTTAATCTATTCCTCCAAATCACTATGAAGGAATGTTGTCTTCACATCCATCTGCTCCACCTCTAAGTCATAAGTTGCTGCAAGAGATAACAGGAACCGAATAGATGGCAGCTTTGCAATAGGAGAGAAATTTCACCATAATCATTTCCCTCCACTTGTGAATACCCCTTCATAACTAGTCTGGCCTTGTACTTTTCAACACTGCCATCTACACTGAATTTCTTCTTGAACACCCATTTGCATCCAATAGGTTTCCATCCATCAGGTAAAGGCACCAAGACCCATGTTTTACTCTTTTCCAAAGAAGCCATCTCATCTTCCATGGCCTCCTTCCAGGAACTTGCATCTTTCATGCCCATAGCCTCTGTCATAGTTCTAGGCTCATCAATGTTAGTAAGCAAGGAAAAAGCACAACTAGAATCAAGTAATGAATAACCAAACCTATCAGGTTGCTTTCTTGTTCATGTAGACCTCCTCAATGGCTGAGGTTGAGGTTCTACTTCTTCTTCTAAACTTTCAGAGCTGCTAGAGCTCTCCTCGTTATCAGGTCTCATAGGGTATGTCGGTTCAATCTTCTCAAGGGTAGAAGAAAACTAAACCACATCTTCTTTCTTTTCTATCTGTAGAACAACAAAAGAAGCTATTAGCTCTCTGAAGATAACACTTCTTCTATGCAACACTTTTTCAGCCACATGATCCCAAAGCTTGTATCCTTTTACATCGACACCATAGCCAATGAAAATATACTTAACAGCCTTGTTCTCCAATTTAGACTATTTCTCCCTAGGCACATGTGCATATGCCTCACAACCAAAAACATGAAGATGTCTAACTGAAGGCTTCTTACTAGACCACACCTCCATAGGTGTCTTACCAACAAGAGCTAATGTAGGAGACCTGTTTACCAAGTAGCAAGAAGTGGCTACAACTTTAGCCCAAAACTTTTGTTCGAGGCTTGCTCCACTAAGCATACTCCTAGCCTTCTCCATCAGTGTCCTGTTCATCCTCCATGCAACTCCATTTTGCTATGGAGTGTATGGAGTTGTCTTATGTCTTTCAATCCCTTGTTCTTTACAGAACTTATCGAACTCTGCCGAACAAAACTCACCACCGTTATCAGTTCTCAAACACTTAATCTTTTTACACATTTGATTTTCAGAAAAAGATTTAAACTATTTAAACTGACTAAAGACTTTAGTCTTACTTCTGATAAAATAAACCCATGTCCTTCTACTGTAATCATTTATGAAAGATACAAAATATACAGATTTGGAGATCGAAGGAACATTAACAAGACCAAACACATTAGAATGAATAAGATCCAATACACTTGAAGACTTGTGAGAACTAGAGTAAAACTAAACACGGTTTTGCTTTCCATATACACAATGTTCACAAAAGTCAAACTCAAGATTACAATCATTTAACCCCTAAATGAGGTTTTTATTTTTTAGTATTCTAACACCCTTCTCACCAATGTGGCCATATCTCAAATGCCATAACATAGTCTTTTCAGTAGGAAGTTTAACTTCCAAACCATGTGCACTACCATCAGAATGTGTTACAACAGATTTCTTCACTGCTCAATCAAATGGTGGGGATGAAGTGACTGTAATCTTTTCTTTGAGTTAGAAGAACTATTGCACTATGAAGTGCATGCCTCCAACTGAAACAGAGTACTTCTCTGAATACCCTTCGCAAGCACCATCGATCGTCTAGTCATCTTGCATCCATCCTTCAAAAAGACAACCTGCACACCTGCATCATTCAACATACTTACAGAAAGCAAGTTCCGTGCCAAGCCTAGGATGTGCATAACCCCAGTGATCCCCTTCACTCGTCCATCAGGGAATTAGATTGAGACTCTTCCATGACCAACAATCTTCAGATGAGAATCGTCACCCAGGTACATTCTTCCACCATCAAACTCTTCATACTTTGTGAACTAGTTTCAATGTGAGGTCATGTGGAATGGTGCACTAGAATCTATCAACCACACATCATTAGATGCATGGGTGGCCAAGGCTGTGATGAAATCATCACCATCATCTTATGATTTGTCAGAATCTGAATCTGGGACATTCTTCTTCTTCTTTTTCTTTTCTTCCTTGCATTCTTTTCAAAAATTCCTAGTTTTGCCACAGTTCCAACAGAGAGCCTTGGATCTCCCACGGGATTTGGATCTGCTCTTCTCATCTTTCTTGTCCTTCTTTTTCCCTTTCTCCTTGGGTCTTCCATGAACCGCAAGAGGCTCTTTAGCTGCCTCAAAAGACTTTCTCCACATCTCTTCAGATAACAATGAAGATACCACTTCATCCATTATGAATGTGGATGTGCTGCTTCCAATAGCCATCACAAGATGATCCCACGAGTCTGGCAAAGAAAAAAGCAAGGTCATACAACAATCCTCCTCCTCCATATTCACACCAACTGATGTCAATTATGCAATTAACATGTTGAAGGCATTCAGGTGATTGCAAAAGATCCTCCATCCTCCATCCTCAAAGAATACAACTTCTTTCCCAGAAAAAGTTTGTTCGCTAGGGACTTGGCTTGATAAACATCTCCCAACTTCTTCCAAAGGTCTTTTGTGCTCTTCTCCTCATGGACATTTAACAGGACAGAATTAGCTAGACTGAGTCTTATCAGACCCTTAGCTTTCTAAGCATTGAGATCCCAATCATATTGTGCCATTGCAGCTGGTTTTACACCGGATATGGTTTCCCATAGGTCACGATCAACAAGCATGTCCTCCATCTTAAGTTTCCATAACTCAAAATTAGTGCCATTGAAATTCTCCACCTCTAATCTTCTGCATGTGCCTACCATCTATTTCCTACAACAAGATTACAGAATGCTCTGCACAAAGCTCCTACTCAACCTAAGATTAGCTCAAAAAACCCCTATCCAACAACTAGGACCAAAGGTGATCAAGCTCTGACACCAACGGAAATGAAGCTAGGTGTGCAGAAATCGCTTCCTACACTAATCTAATGAGGAGAGATGAGTACAAATTCATTTTAATCTTTTCAGTTACAACAATGTTAACCCAACAATAGAGAAATTGCAGCAAACACATACACAAGAATGTAAGATAGAAGAAGAGAGAGAGAGAGAAAAAATATATGTGGGGAAAACCCTTACGGGTGAAAAACCCCACACTCCAAAACACAGCTCAAATGTATTCCATAAACAATGAAGGTTACAATATAGTCATAGAGCCAATGCTCTTGCAGGATTCTTCGACACTCGTATCTAGGGACAATCTAGTAGCATAACGGTACTTGTCAAACACATAATACATCTCCTCTCCAAAGCACATGTTTATATAGAAGATACAAGGCAAAAATATCTCTATCTTGGGATGGACATCCAACATGGCCTCATGGCCCAAAACCCATGCCTATGGACACTTGTCTAACACTGTAAGATGTTCCTGACACTTGTCAAGTCACACCATCCCAAAGAGGTCACCTATTCCCAAGTTGGGCAATGACAGATACTCTTACGACTCTTACAACCGTCATAGAATCTGTCATAGTTGTCATAATTTACAGTTGTAAGAGAATATGTCATAAACAGGCTATAAATAGCATATTCTCTTACAACATGTCATAACCCTCCTTGGGGCACCCAAAGATGCCTTTTTCAAAGATGCTTCTTGACACATGTCTTCACCTATCATAGAATCTTCTATTTACGACTCTTACGCGTCATAGATTTGTCATAGGAATCTGTCATGACTTTCGATCAATATTCCCTTACACACTATACAAGATGCCAAAATATGTCAAAATATTCCTACGACTAAGTGGGACACCTATCTCCTCATGTGAGGACAAATTTACATGTGGTCATATTCCATGTAGGATTACACATCACCGTGCCAACTCCCACAAAATGACAACATAGGATTTGCATCCTAATTACACAATAGGCAATAAATAAATAAATACAATGAAATAATACAAGGAATTACCAAGGTTGAGACACCTTAATTCCCAACAATTGGAAGGGTCGTGTATTGAGAGGTTTCTAAGGTTGTGCCTATGTAATTTGAAAGAAGAGGATTATCTATGGATTTAATGTTTTTTAAGTGATGAGTAAAGGGATTAGTAAAAAAATTGAAGGTTTTGATGTAGAAGTGTCATAGAAGGGTTCCCTTTATCATTTGTGTCATCTACATGAATAAGGTTGTTATCTATTATGTCTTGGATTTTATTTTTTAAGGCAATGCATCCCTTTGTTTTGTGGCCAAGGACCCTATGATATTAAAATAATGCATTGATGTCATAGTTTCTAGGGAGTGTAGACACCTAAAACTGACCACTTTGCTCAACATTAAATCTTGATCCCCTAAATGAATCATTTTATCCTCTAAATTTGATCAATTGTCCCCTGATTGCCCTAAACCATCCTAAATCCCCTAATTGTGATCAATTATCCACTGATTGTCCTGATTGATCACATTTTTCCAATTATCTTGATTATCAGGACCTGTGATCATAGTTATCCCCATTTATCCCTAATCCTAATCATTTTCTATAAGTCCTAACCCATTTCATAGTCTTAATAATCCATGTCCCCTCATGCACATGATTTAATTAATTTTTTATTAATTAATTCCCACTTTCTCTCTCATAAATGAAATAAAAGAAATATAAAATCTTTTATTTTTCACCCTAACTACTTCATATCTATCTCCCACAAATATTAAAAATCACTTAATAATTCCTTTTATCCTCTACCATCGATCTCATAACTTCTTAACCAACTTAATCATAGTCATTCATCTCTTCTTGAATCCTCACTATTGATCCTCCTTCCTAGTGGTCTATAAATTGACCTAATCAGGAGGCATTTAAAACAACAATCAATCATGCAACGTCATGCTATCAAATTGAGCAACCACAATTAACATCTGAGCACATCCACCCTCATGGTACAATAGGAATTAAACTATGGGTAGTCTCATTTTGTTTATTTAATCACCCGGACAAGGCTACCTTAGTTATTGACGAAGATCACACAAACATCAAAAGATTGTACATGAGCACTTTAATCCTCAAAAAATAGTTACTTCAGTTAGGACATTATTGGCATGTTATAACAGTTGCATCTACATCGACCATCTCAAATAGACAGAGACATTGAAAGACACTTTGAGTATCAATTTATCTGTGTTATTCAATCAACAAAGCAAAAATCAAAAAATTAAAAAATGAAAATTTAAAATAGTAAAGAGAAATTATTCATCAAATGGTGAAAGTACCATGATGAAAACTCGTTCGTGGGCGTCATGTGTAAATTGATTGTTGATGAAATTTGCACTTAGGGGCAAGTTGTCTCATCTATCCCATATTAGCATATCCCTTACCTATCATCATAACCCATCATATCTGTATATCTTTTCTATCATTTCTCCTGCTCCACTTTGGTCTTGATAATAACATTGATCTTGATAAGGACGGAGGCATGCTTTTGATAATCACTTGACATAGCAAATCTTTCTGCAACATATTCTCCAACTAGCTTGTTATATCCTATGCAATTCACTATATCCTTTAGTCCAATATGCTAAATGACATTTGTAGAGTCTAGGGGTATGTTATTCATTTGCGACATAGTCCTTGGAGGTTACATCCTACATCCTTCCATTCATATTTCTTATCACTAATCCCATCACTCATCCCTCCATCAGTGATCCTCTATTCCATTCATTATTTAAATCATTATCCAATCCCATAAGATCATCAGCTTAGATCGATCAACTTTCACATCCTTGTTTCTACACTTGGTGCTTCCTTGTCACTAGTTATCATATGGAGAC
This sequence comes from Cunninghamia lanceolata, assembly GCA_027924645.1. Taxonomy (NCBI): domain Eukaryota; kingdom Viridiplantae; phylum Streptophyta; class Pinopsida; order Cupressales; family Cupressaceae; genus Cunninghamia; species Cunninghamia lanceolata. The sequence continues at coordinate 1,142,505 of BSBN01000814.1, forward strand.
CACAATCCTATCCAGATGCAATCTAATCCTAATCCACTACAATCTAGTGAACTTTCCAACACCATCCAAGCAAAGCCACATCCCAAGAACTCCAATGCAATAATACCAATCCCGACCTTAAAGCAGTTAATCCATTGTAAGTAAATCTTGCCAAGCAATCTATCATATCATCCTAGAGCATCCATCATGTTCCCAGCCTTGCTGCAAATTTTAATCAACATACTCCAAATCAATCAATCATCATCATCATCAAGATATATTTTTCCTAATCCTTGTGTTGTTCTTAGGACATTCCCACATACACAACACAATCCTCACGTTGTTCTCAAGATATATCATTCCCACATCATCAATGCTATCATCATCATCATCAATCCATCATTGATTTTCAGTTTGACTAGGCGCAACATCATGTTTGTCTTTGTCTTTGAATCATTTTGTACATGCTTGCTTTCTTTTCTTGTGTGTATGTTATCATTTTGCATCTGCATCAGTCCTTGTAACATACCTACCACAACGTCATCATGGTCTTTCATATCATGGTGCCATTGGCATATGTTTGCTTACAACTTTATCCTTTTATTCATTTGACACATCATCACCTTGATCTTTTTATCATGGTGCATAATGTTAGGTGCTCTATCAAATGTCAGGTTTCTCATACCAACTCAGTATGTCAATCGTTTCCTCCACTATTTTTCATACTATCTCCTAGCCTTTTCTTTCCTTTTCCATCCATTTCATGAGCCTACCCATGTCCTTCATACCTGCCTATCCTCTCGAGGGGGAATCCTTGCATCATCCTTTTTTATAAGCCTCCTCCCTTTTCCCCATCCTTTTTTCCACCATCTATATTTTATTCTTCTTTGAAATGGCATTGCTTTCCCAACATCATCTCAAAGAGGGGCAAAATCGACACACCTAAAATTGACCACTTTTCTCAACATCAAGTCATCCTCCCATCATCCTTTTTTATAAGCCTCATCCTTTTTCCCCATCCCTTTTCCACCATCTATATTTTATTCTTCTTTGAAATGACATTGCTTTCCCAACATCATCTCAAAGAGGGGCAAAATGTAGACACCTAAAATTGACCACTTTGCTCAACATCAAGTCCTGATTCCCTAAATCAATCATTTTATCCCCAAATCGATCATTTTATCAACAAATCGACCATTTATCATCTAAAATTGATCATTTGTCTCCTAATTGCCCTAAACCATCCTAAATCCTCTAATTTTGATCAATTAACCCCTGATTATCTTGATTTATCACATTTTTCCAATTATCTCGATTATCAGGACCTGTGATCATAATTATCCCCATTTATCCCTAATCCTAATCATTTTCTCTAAGTCCTAACCCATTTCGTAGTCTTAATAATCCATGTCCCCTCATGCACATGATTTAATTAATTTTTTATTAATTAAATCCCACTTTCTCTCTCATAAATGAAATAAAAGAAATATAAAAACTTTTATTTTTCACCCTAACTACTTCATAACTATCTCCCACAAATATTAAAAATCAATTAATAATTCCTTTTATCCTCCACCACCAATCTCATAACTTCCTAACCAACTTAATCCTAGCCATTCATCTCTTATCGATTCCTCACCATCGATCCTCCTTCCTTGTGGTCTATAAATTAACCTAATCAGGTGGCATTTGAAACAATGATCAATCCTACAATGTCATGCTATTGAATTGATAAACCACAATTAACATTTGAGCACATCCACCCTTGTGGTACAATAGGAATCAAACTATGGGTAATCTCGTTTTGTTTATTTATTTGTGTTTCAATTTTTTTGCTTAATAAGAGGTCATATTAGGTGTGGATTTAAGGGTTTTTTATTATGTTTAAATCTTTTCATTTGATCTACATTTGGTGTGTACATTTCCTTTTCCCATTAAATCTAGTGCCTATTTTGATTCCTTCTCCAATCCTCTAAAAAATAAGGTTTTATCTAGGCCATGTTCCAAGGGATTACCATATCTTTGCAAGGAAAATTGAATCTATCTAGATAGTCTTCCAAACTCTCTACTTCTTGTTAGTCCTAAAAAGTTCCTCTTTTCCATCACTAATTCAGCAATAGTCCTGATTAGTGATAACTTTAAGGAAACCCCCCCTTAAAAAAACCTATAAAATCCTAGCAAATCCTAGATAAGTGCTATAATTTTCCTAGAGAATCTTTCCTTTTTTTTTGAAAAAAATATTAATTTTCCAAGCGAATCTATGCACATTATTAGAATTTTTTATAAAATCCTAATGAATCCTAATAAATAATTGGTAAAAAAAATAATTACAATGGTGAATCCTAGTGAATAATTACTAAAGAAATTAATTACAATGGTGAATCTTTCCTTTAAAAAAATTCACAGTTGGTTGGTGCAATCCCCCAATTTATTTTTTTATTTTTTTTAATGTTGAAGTAGGGGCTTGGGGGTGGTAGCCATCGGCGGGTCAAGGGGTAGTACCCCATGTGGGTTAAGGGGGTCATTTAGATACTCTAGAGAGTTGGTTTAAGAGTTATGATCTTTTTAGTGCCTATCTTGTAATCAATTGGTATGTTTCCCTTTTTCTTATTTGTGTCATCTTTCATCATCCTAAAATATTTTGGGTCCCCTTGAGAAACTTAGACTTTCCCTAAGTGCAAAAGTGAATTTCTTGAAATAGTGCTAAGGGAACTACCTTCATCTTGTGGATCTATAGTATTCCCAATAATAAGTCTTATCCTATCTCTTTGTCAATTACATGAAAGGTTGTAGACAGCATATTGGGTCCTAGAGAAACTAGAAGCGTGATCTTTCTAATTATTGCAGCTTTAAGGTTGTTGTATCCCTATAAGGTATCTCTATAAGTTGTAATGTTGTATCCATACTGTCAGGAATTATCAGGTTGATCAAACCAATTCCACATAACCCAAAAGGAGAAAATGATGCATACAAATAACCATAGTGCAAATATTCAGTAGACCAACCACAAGATAACACAAAATATACCTTGGGAAAACCCTCAAGAGGGAAAAACCTAGCCTCCAAAAGCATCCACACTCAAATGTATTATTCAACAATAAGATATTACAATACATACTCATGAGTCTCCATGAACACCTCTGAAATATCAAGCTCATCCAATGCATCCTCCATGTGCCCAAGAATGTAACCAAACATCCCATGCCATGCTTCAAAAATGAACTCACAAGAGAAACTCAATACAATGACAGCCTCTCACATAGCCTATAGCCAAAACCAAAAACCAACTAGCCAACAAGCCAAGCCCAACTACTAACCATGTGCTTGCTTTTATAGAATCAAGCTCACACATATACAAGATGTAGTATGGAGAAAACCATGTGTTCCAAAACCATGGATATACAAAACCATTGACCCCTCATTTAATATTTGCAACTAAGTTTTCACTTTATGCCCAATATTAAATAAGTTCCCAATTAATTATTCTATGTGTCTCACACACATAAAATAATTAATCCAATGTTACATACAACATTTACAAGTGGCACCCAAATAAATATCTAATGTGACTAAACACATCAATTAAGATGCACCACAAATAAATATTTATTTTACATAAATAAAATAATCAATGCTATGCAAGGTGTACAACACACCCATTCCAACACATACCTCATTCTTTGTAGGAGGGAAAATGGAATTATGTTCTCTATTGCCCCATCATCAACAAGTGTTTGTTTTATACAAGAATAATATATCCATATGTGTATATATAAAGTAAGATCCCCTCATTTCATTAGTTTGACATCAATAAGAATATGTTTTAGATCAAACAAAAATCTAGGATTATGTAGTTTTGCATTGGGAGGATTCATGTCAAGGTCTACTTGATTGATTTTCTCTTCTAGAGGTAAGGTTATGTGATTTAGATATTTAAGTCCAATTTCCTCTAAGACAACTACTCAATGGGGAGATGAGTTCCTTAGAAGTTAGATGAGATTTATCTTGGAAAAAGTCTTCCTAGGGTCCTCAACTAAGTCATATGGCCCAATCATAGTCGGTGTAGGGTCAACTTCTAAAATTGTGTATCCTATGTTTTTTGTTTTCAATATTGTGAGCTCCTCTTGAAGGTTTTATTTTAGACTAATTCAACTGAGCCTATAATTGTGGTTTTTCCTTTTATTCACAATTTTTCTTCACCATTTGTTGCCTAATAAGGGGTGGCATCAATTATTTTGGTTGACTTGAGCCACTCCCTATTGGTGTACTGGAAAAGGGTCTTGGTAAATCTTTAAGTTTGAATTTTTGGGACTGATAGGTCCTTGATGGTTATGGTTTGGATTTTATGGGGGGAGGAAAAAATTGTCTATGAAGAAACACTTTTGGAATTCTAAGAGATCTAAGATGAATCATTGGTAATCTTGACATAGCTCTATGTCATGCCCTTTTCTCTTATGAAAAGTGTAGTACTTATTAGGGTTATAATCATTTGACAAGAATAATATCAATTATTATTGTATGGTTTTTCATTTTTTTACCTTATTTCTCATAAATATTTTGTGGGGGGTAATCAACAACATTAGTAATTTGATTTCCCATGTTTGCATAATTATTTCCACCACCATAGTTGTGATTATGATTGTTATTGTTTCTGGGTCATGCGATGTCAGTAACTCCATCAGTGCTTACACTAAAATTATTCTTGTTTAAGATTTTAGGTGTCGAGGGGTTATTTTTATTATTGTCTTGTTCCAATAACTTTTTATTGATGCGATACTCTTTTCTTCCACTATTGATTATAGCTTGATCTATCATGAGAGAGCTTTTCGAGGCTTCTTTGTATGACCTTTAGAGGAGTTTTTGTACTTCTTCTTGTGTATCCTTATTAAGGTAATATACAAAGAGATCACCCTATTGGCAAGAAATAGGGAGGAACCAATCCAGAGATCTGGTCCTCAGTCAATTCTGTAAGTCTAGTTCATACCCCAGTTAGGCAATGAGAGAAATATGAATAAACATTAAGGAAATCTAATATGTGGTTCACAATAAGTAAATCATAACATCATAACACATATACAATAATATCTCAATCCTTATATCTCCATTATATTCCATTGTAATCAATAGGTATATACATATTCATACTGGCAGGTTTGAGTCTCTGCCTTATACACAATTACTCTCTTACATACACTTATTCTCTCTTACTTTACATTGCTTTGCATATATCTCCTATATATCTATCTAGAGGTGTGTCCTTTCCTAAAATACCCCTTTAGGAGTCAGCTCTATCCTCTGCATGGCCTTTGCGGTACTCTGTGGTATATTCTATTTGTTGCCCTGTTCAATGTCAACATCACTCCCCCTTTTTTAAGTATGTCTTGTCCCTAAGACATATTGTTCAGTTTGTAGGTAGGATGTTTTTGTAGATCACTCTAAGCTGAGCCAAAGTAGTATCTCATTGTTTCTTAGCAGATGTCAAAATTTGGATCTAGCTCTCTAGTTGGATGTGGGTGTCTTTTGCTTCTCCTAAGGTAGTCGGTACCTTCACCTTCTATGTGATTTGTTTAGCCTCAGTAAATACTCTTATTAGAGAGGCCAATGTCAAGCTTATCACTTCTCTCAACTGTTTGATCTATGCTTTTATTTGTTCTCTTTGATCCTAAAATTGTTGTAGCTGAGAATGTAGGGTCTCTACCTATGCCCTTATAGCTCCATTGGTGTCTTGTACTAGATCATAGGTATTGGCCACTTGTGTTATTTGTAATTCTAAGGCTTCTATTTGATCCTTTAGAGTCTTAGTAGTAGTAGGCCATTATAAACAAAATTGGTATAGTACCTTGGCCTCCTCCATACCTTGTTGGATATTCTTTATTTGTGCTTCTAGTTTAAGTCTTTTCTGATTCATCTTTTCTATTATCTTCTCTTCTTCCTTATTCTCCAAGTATGTTCAATGGGCCTTAAAGCTCTACATTAACTATTTAAGTTGATGTGTAGGCGGTCGCGTTGTGTCCCTCTATGCCTCTGGCATCTCCTTCTATATAATATGTATTGCTTCCATCAGTATTTCACTTCCCTCTATGTGTTGCTGCAAAATTTCTTCCCTCGCATTAGAGTGGAAGATGTCCCCCAATTGTAACTTTTGTAGGGGTGAGATGTTAGATAGATTTACCTATCCTCCTACTACTGGCAGATGTAATAGCTAAGGAGTCACCATAGGTTGTATTTTCTTTTATTGTGCCAGGAAATCCATGATAGATTGAATGGGTGAGGTAGAAGAGGATGCCTCCTAGGAATCTAATCCTATATCTAGAGCCTCTGCTTGGTCTTGTCCATCCTCCTGCTCATTGTTATGCGGAGGAGAATTGGTTTTTTTCTGTGTTCTACAGAGGAGATGTAGCATTTTTCTCTGCCTCCTTCATTGTTTCATAAATTCTCTTTGTTATTTGCTCAGTCTTTGGCTATATTTTGTCTCTATCTTCTTATTCTAAGTTCATAAGGGTGTCTACCTTTTGCTTTGATCTAAGCTCAGTGGCCTATAACTGTGCTATCTTGTCCTTCTCCTCTACAGAGATAGAAGTGACCACTCTGTCAATTGCTTGTTGCCTGAGGTCTTCATCTAATTTCAAGGCTTTTTCTCTTCTCTACCTTAGTTCCTCTACAAGGTCATCCAGTAGTAACCCTAGTATCTCATCCATTGTTTTATTGCTTTTAATCATATACTTGATTATAGCCCTTTCAAAAAAAATCTTATTGTCCTCTAACACTTTAGGGTAGAGTATGGATATCTCCTTAATCAAGCCATGGCATTCAATTCTATTCAAAATTGCCTCTAAGTTTAATGGAGTCTCTTGTGTGATTGGTTTTTGTTTCTTCTTTCTTGACAGTTTTGATATGTCATCTTCTCCTTCTTGGTCTTCTATCTCCTCTACAGGGGTTTCATTCTTCTTTCTTTAGCCTATACTTTTCTCCTAGGCCCCTTCTTCTTTTCAGTACTCATTTGGACTAATGTCTCTAATGCAGTTCTCCTACCGGTAGATACTATCTATGATGACGCAGTAGGTTGCGGTACTATTTGTGCACTAGCTGCTACAAATGCACTTCTTCCTGGTCTTTTGGGTGTTTGTGAAGCACTGGGCTCTTGTGAAGTAGAGAGTTTATTTTGTAGAGATTCCATAGTGTGTTGGGAGGCTGATGCAGTGGATGTTCCCTCAGGAGATGGGATTTCCCATTGTTTGTGCAATTTTCCCTTATGTTTCTCCAAATGTTCCTCCGCATTTTTCTTATGCATTTTGTCCATCAATTCCTTGTATGTTCCAAACCTTTCTGTTGCAGTATCTTTAGGCTTACTTGGTAGATTCTCTGCATATGCATTTTCCTCTTCCTTAGAAACTTCATATGGTAGCCTCAGTATCCAAAAAATTTATCTACTAAGAAAGTAAGAAAGTAATGTGTAATCTTTATCTACTATATATGTGTAATCTTTATCTACTAAGAAAGTAATGTGATTTATATATTGCTTGACAGACTCATATAGTAATCTTTCTCTGTTTTGCATGTCTGATTGTAGGGTTTTGAAGAAACCCTAGTACATAGTACTAAATACCCTTGTGTCACTAAAACTTCTAATGTGTTGTTTTATTTGTGCGGCAACAAATATGTGTTGTTACCAAATTTTACTTTAAACCCGTTAAGTCATTGAGAAAGTAGAATACAAGGCATATAATAAGAGTACCATACTACAAATTATAGTTTGACTCTTTTGTTCTCTTCAGTTTCTCTATCAGTTACTCCCTCATCACTTCACTGAGGTTAAAATCCTTCCCCTCTTTCACCATCTGGTATGCGGTATGTATGGTGGTAGCGGTAGCCAAACCTTCTCTGTTAGCATAGTATATTTGATGGGCTATTCCCATCGTAGCGTATCAAACCCCCAAATCTATGATATCATTTATGTTAAGACTTCTCTTGTTAGGTTTTTCTCATGTTAGCTCAATCACCTTGTCATTCTTTATCGTCTTCATTGTCGACACTGGCCCTGTTGAGCTAAATCTGGTCATTGCTCTGATAGCTTCTTTTGTTATGCAGTAGGGTTTATCCAAATAGATGAACTCATCATGAATATGGCTTAGAATTATCCTTATCCACTCATGGGTCTCACTGAAATCAGGATAGTCTCTCCATATGTCTAACTTCTTAGCAGCAATATTCTTGTATTCATTAGAGTACTCTGCATCTCTGAGTAGTGTGTCTCGTAGCTCCTCAAACTTGATATGATTGATCTCCGTGATGGCGGCATGGATATACTTCCTCACATCTTCAATATAGACCACATCTACTAGAATATTTGAAAATTCTCCTTCCTTGTCCACTTCCATTGCTTTGTATGGGCATTTCTTGTATTTAGGTTGTGGTTTCTCCATCACATCGATAAGCACTGGTGTAGCCATTTTGTTTTTTCCTAGTATTTCAGCTAGGGTTTGACTACTAAGTAGATCAGAGCTCAATTTCTCAATCTTGTTAGGATGTAAATGATAATTTTAGGTTGGAATGGGTTATAAGTAGTCCTAAAAGTTGCCTTTTGCATTTAATGTTTTTACCCGTTATGTTTTTCATGGGTTTTTCTAGTTGTTTGTTATGGGAAGCTGCTAACGGTTACTTTATTCTATCATATGATACATTATGATACAATTAGTATGTTACATGTTTGGATTTCACCACATTTGATCTTTTCATCCCAGAGGCTTGTGATAAATATTTAACCAAGCTCCATTAACATATCCAACAGTTATTCTTCCTTCCATGTCTTTCAATCTTACCACTCCAGATGTTGCAATTTCATGTATATAATAGGGTCCCAACCATCTGATTTTGAGTATACCTTGTCTCTTAAACTTACTTTCATATAGGAGTACCAAGTCTCCTTTGAAATTTTTCATCTGCAGGTTCTAGTCATGCCAAGATTTCTGTCGCTTCCTCTCAAGATCCATATTATAGGTTGTCGTCAACCTATTTTCATCCATTTTCTCTAATTCCTCAATTATCTGATTCAAGGATTCCTCTGCATTTAGTTTTAGAGTCTTTTCGGTATGAAAGTTAGGAAGTATGAATTGTATGGGTATGGTAGCATCTAGGCCATAGACTAGTTCATAGGGTATGAAATTTGTAGATATTTTGTAAGTGGTTTGGTAGGCCCAAAGTACCATAGGTACTTTTAGGTCCCAATCCATTCTATTGCTATAACACATTTTTGTTATTGTCTTACCAATGATCTTGTTTAAGGCCTCACTTGCCCCATTTGCATGGGGATGATATCGTGTGCTCTTGTTGTGTACTATCCTAAAGGATTGTAGTAACTCTGCAATCATGTTGTTTACAAAGTGCTTTCCTTGGTCACTTGTGATACTGAGTGTACATCCAAATATAGTGATTATATTTTCATAGAGGAACTTGGTTGTTATTCTTGTGGTATAGTCTTTTGTAGGTAGAGCTTCTACCCATTTTATAAGGTATTCTACTCCGGTGATGATGTATCTTGATTTTGATTGTTTGGTTGGAGGATCTATGGGTCTAATAAAGTCAATTGCCCATTTCTCAAAGGGAAGTTGTGTTGATATAGGTCTTAATGGAATTTCATCTCAGGTGGTAGGTTTACCCATTCTCTAACAAATGTCACAATATTTTTTATATCTTTTAGTATCTTGAAACAGGGTAGGCCACCACAAGCCTACTAGTTTTATTTTTCTTTCTGTTAAATCTCTGGATTTCTGTCCTCCTGCTATCCCTTCATGTGCTTCCTTTATAATATATTCCCTTTCATGTTCATACACCACCCTTTCGATTATGTCATCTTTCCCTCTTATGTGTAGTTCTCCTTCGATCAGTCTATAGGGGAAAGCCTTCTACATAAGCATTTGTTTGTCTTAAGGAGATGTCCTAGCTGGGCATTCCCCTAGCTCTTCTGGTACCACAGTGACCCTAAATAGGTTTGTACTAGGGAGTTCCTCTTCATGGCTATCAAGCTCCTCCCCTATTTCAATTCTTGATAGATAATCAGGGCCTTGGTTCTATTTTCCTAGTTTTACTTTGATGTTAAACTCAAATTCTTAGAATAGTAGTAGCCATCTACATATTCTTCCTTGTATAACCAATTTTTTAGAAGGCATTTAAGTGGTTCATGGTCGATAAAGAAAGTAAAGGGTGTGGAAAGCAGGTAGTGCCTGAATTTTTGCAATGCATAGACCATTGCAAATCCTTCCCTTTCTGTTGTAGTGTAATTCTTCTCAACTTTTGATAATTTCCTACAAGAAAAGGCTATAGGATAATATTTAGTTGATTTGGGTTGAGCTAATACTACTCCTATTGCTATGCCTGAGGCATCTACATGAACATGGAAGGGAATGTTCCAATTAGGGAATATCAGGATAGGGGCTTCAACAATTTTTTTCTTTAGTATGTCAAAAGAGGATTGACATTGCTCATTCCATTCAATGTTTCTTCCACTTTTCTTTTTCAGTTATTCTTCTAAGGGTGCTGCAATTGGTGTATAACCCTTTATAAACTTCCGGTGATATCTAGTGTAACCTAAGAAAGTTTTGACTTATGATGTTGTTTTAGGTGGTAACAATGTAAGGATTAAAGTTGCTTTCAAGGGATCTACCATCAACCCTTCTTTACAAATAATGTAACCTAGGAGAGTTCCAAATGGTACCACAAATTTGCATTTCTTGAGATTTAGTGATATTTACAGACTTCTACATGTATTGAACATCATTCTCAATATGTGTGTGTGGTCTTTCACTAAGCCATAGACAGTCCAGTCATCTAGGTAAACTTCTAAGAAATCATGAATAAATTCTTTGAAAGCATTGACCATTATTCTACTAAAGACAGTTGGTACATTCTTGAGTTCAAAAGGCATGACTGTGTACATAGAGGATCCCAATTTTGATGCAAATGTTGTTTTAGATTGATCCTCTTCTCTTATTTTGACTTGGTGATAGCCTGAAAATCCTTTAGTGAATGAGTATATTTCTCTTCTGGCCACTGATTCCAATATTTCTTCTGTGAAGGGTGTGGGGAATGAATCATGGATGCAAGCCTTATTTCACTCCCTATAGTCTCTGCATAACCTTATTTCACTTGATTTCTTGTTTTCTATGACCATGGGGTTGATCCATTCAGCTTCTTCAATAGGTTTTATGATTCTTGCTGCAAACATTTTGTCAATTTCTACCTTAACTTGTTTCTTCATGTTGGAGTTGAGTCTATAAGGCCTTTTCTTCACCAGTTTTTCTCCTTATTTTAGTTGTATCTTCATGATTCCTGCTTCTTCTTTACTACCTTTCATCTCAGTGAAAGTCCTTGGGAATAGATCTTCAAATTCAGAGAGGATCTCAATCACCTATGCCACTTCCTTTTCATTCCAATAATCTCCAATCTTCGTCAGTTTAGGATCACCTTCCTTTGTGATATTTTCTTCTCTAATTTTTAGTGGTTCCTTGTAGTATTGATCTTTTTATTCATTCAATGTTTCTAGCTCTCTTTCTCCTTCCTGCACTTTAATATTTATCTCTTCATCCTCCTCATCATCTATCTTTGTTGTTTTGTAACATTTTTCACCCATGTTCTTTGTCTGTTGATCTATCCACTCCACCAATTTCCATATCCCTTCTGACCTTGGTGGTGGTGTACTATACTCCAATTCATTTTTCTCTTCCTATCTTTGAAATATTATTTCCTTTATTTTCTCAAGGGCAATATGTATTGATTTTTCTGGATTCCAAAAAGTAATGTGTGTATGAAGTCAGCTTGTAGTTCTTCACAATCTCTTATATCCTTGCTTCCCTCTTGGTTGATATACCAAGTTTAGGCAATAGGTGTTAATGTCCAATAGAACAACTGGGTGCATAACTCCTTGCTATGTTCTTTCATGTTTTCCCATGCTACTATGCAAGCGGTTAAATGATATTGCGGTAGAGTTTGGCCTTGATACTTAGATATTTGTTTGCATTCCCCATGTTTCGATAAGTATCTCACCTTGATAAGAAGTGTAAGAGTATGCCAATTTTGAACTAAATATCTATGTGTTGCCCACCAATTTGTTGCATTACATACTAATGTATGTTGTATTGCTTGTATTCTGCATTGTTCTTCTGCAAAGATTGTCTCCATTTCCTCCAAGTATTGTTGTAGGTTTTGAACCCATGAAAACTTTGGTAACTTAATATGAGAGATTCCTTTCATAGAATGATGAGATTTTCTAGATTTTGCTTCATTTTGGTCCATTCTACTGGCGCATACCTTTTGCGATAAATTTTCCTTTAATGTGAAGGATTGCAGTATGTTTCCTTTACTGGATTGAACCATGCATATGCTCTTAATCCATGCCATTCTCTGGGTTTTAAGATCTGGTTCATTTTTAATCCGTGCATCTAAGACTTCTTCACTATCAGTGCTGGTATTTTCATTGTCTGCCTCTATTTATCCTACCAAGTTTGGTTCTTCCTCTACTTCATTTGTTTCCAACCTTGAGATTGTGTAGATGTTCTTATGGTAATCCTCATTTTCTTCTGCATTGGTAGTGAAGATGAAAAAGATTAGAAGGACCAAATAGCATGAAAAGAACTCAAAAACAAAGAGATTTATACCTTCCAAAGCCTTCCAATCTCCTTCACTCCTTGATAAGGTGGAGGAGAGATGCACCCAAGTCACTCCTAGCTATACCCAAGTAGAAAGTATGTGGATTGCTCTTGTAAATTCAACACAACATGGATTTAATGATGAATTTGGCTTAGCAAATAGAGAGGTATTTTGGCATAATAATGATGCATATGAGATGATATTAGATATATTTAGACAGCATAAGATTGCAATGAGATGAGATGAAAATGGCTTGGATTATGCTTGTATTTATAGGCATTTTGGAGGGGATTTGTGATCAATGGTTGAGATTCAAAGTTCAAATCCAATGGTGGAGATGAAGAGATGAGATGGAGGGCTAGATCTTCATTAACAAAAATGGAGGGTTGTGATTATTTTAGAATTTTTAATTCACCTTGGGAAGGCTTTGCATTAATGAGGATTAAGACTTGTGAGGAAATAAAAAATTAATTTCCATGGGAGAAGGTGGAATTAAGAATTTGAGTTTATTGGTGAATGGGATGACATGTGACACATGTGTTTATTTGGCATACACATGTGTGAGCTCTTTGCTTTAAAAAGAGATCTAACATGAAAGAGGAAAGGTGAGGTGGAAGGGTCATGTGACCCCATTGAATAAAAATTTGCTTTTTATTCAAAGGGTGTGGGAAGATGAGTTAAGCAAGGTTTGACCCACTTAATTAAGTGTTTAACTTAATTAGGTGGACACCTCTCAGTGATCAGGACACTTATTAATTTATTTAAGATGACTATTAAATAAATTAAATAATGATTTATTTAATTAATTTGGGTCTAGGGGCTAAGTAGGTTAGAGTAGCTAATTAAATAATTGGTATTTATATAATTAGGCTAGGTTTAGGTCACAGTCTAGGGGAGATTAATTAAATAAGCATGTTTTATTTAATTAATCTAGATTATTGAATGAGGGAATTTAATCAAATAAATATTTACAATATTTATTTAATTAATTGTGAATGATGTTTTAAGGTTTAGCAGTAAATTTATTTTCGGAATCACTTATTAATTTATTTAAGATGACTATTAAATAAATTAAATAATTATTTATTTAATTAATTTGGGTCTAGGGGCTAAGTAGGTTAGAGTAGCTAATTAAATAATTGGTATTTATTTAATTAGGCTAGGTTTAGGTCACAATCGCCGATGATGGCATGGTTCGGTGGTTAAGTCGCTCAGGATATAGTGGCGGCCACCAAAGTTCAAACCCCCGCTGGGCCAACGAGCTTGCAAGGCTTTACGCCTTCGCTAGGCCAATGAGCTCACGAGTTTGAAGTGTTCTTCCTAGGGGATGAGGTCCCCCAGTTGTGGCCTCACCGGTTCATTGCTCCGGGCAAAAGCATCCGCGTGGAGCCGGAGGGCGTGTCGCACCAGCGTCGCCGGTCACGTTAAAAAGTTTACCAGGCGCATTTTTAAAAAAAAAAAAAAAAGGTTTAGGTCACAATCTAGGGGAGATTAATTAAATAAGCATGTTTTATTTAATTAATCTAGATTAGTGAATGAGAGAATTTAATCAAATAAATATTTAGAATATTTATTTAATTAATTGTGAATGATGTTGTGATAGGTAAAAATTAGGTTAATAAGATCAAGCATAGCCATGAAAACCTAACCCTACCATCATCAAAGAATCGAATCCAAATGAAATCAAAAGCATGCAATTCAAGAACAATATCACCTAGATTGTATGATTCCTTGTTTATGATGTGGATTGCTTCTCAACAATGAATAATTATGAAGATAAAAGTTGTCATGATGGGTAGATGATAATGCTAAAATGCTCAATGGATGCTAAAATGCTCAAGATGATAATGTAGACACTATGAGAATGTTGGATAGATGTAGTATGGAATGAGAGGATGTTTATATAGACCTCAACCAAAATCAATCAATGGTAGAGATTTGGTGGCTGTGTGAATGGCTAAAATTAAAGGATGATCATAGATGAATGTGTAAATGACAAGTGGAAAGAAGATAAGGCTTATGTGTGCCCGTGTACATAAAAAGTACTACATGTGAAAGATATTAAATAAAAGATGTAGTACCACTTATCTTTTTAAATGAAAGAGGCACACATGTCAGCTCATTGAGATAAATGATAAGAAAACTTAATTAAATAAATAAAATTTATTTAATTAATTAGAAAGTGGGCTTTGTGAAGGGAATTTTAATTAAATAAATAAGATTTATTTAATTAAAAATAGATAGAAAGAAGATAATTAAATAATTAAAGATCATTTAATTATAGATTAGAAGAAAATAGAAGAAATAGATAATGAATTAATTAAATAAATATAAATTTATTTAATTAATAGAAGAAATAAGTGATAGAGACATTGCTCAAGTGTGTTAAACAAATGCAGATGGTAACCAATGCAATATTTGAATGCTAATGATAACTAGGTCAATTTTGGGTGTCTACATTTTACCCCTCTTTGATACAATGTTCGATAGAGCGTTGTGTCAAAGAAGATACGATAATTCGCTTGATAAACAAGGTGATGCCCCAGTGTAACTGGTAGGTGATACCCCCTCGAGAGGTAAACCAAGCTAACTAGGAAGGGTTGGGTTGGCTCGCCATCGGATGAAAGGCTAGGCTGACACAAAGAAAATAGGGGTTGGGTGGGAGAAAAATGGGATGGTATAGTAGAATTATGGTTTGGACAGGGGCTATAAGTAGGTCCTTCAAGGGAAAATAGGCTCATTTGTGTTCAGAAATCTAGAGAGATCCAAAGCTCCTTAGAGGAGTTGTGTGACGAGAGTTTGAGAGCTATCAGGATGGTACTTCCACGCAAAGATCATCGTGCCAAGCAACTGAGGACATATGGGCAACCAGAGGGAGCAGGCATACCGGTATGTATCAAAACTTTTGCTAAAAGCATGATTTTGATAGGCTAGAAGCATCATAAATGCACACACATCACCAGAAGCGACTAGGTTAGAGGCTAGGTAGTTCAGGTTGCTTGCGGGCTAAAAGCGGTCGCTTAAGGTAGTTTAGGTCACATATGAGCGCAGCTTGGTCACTTATAGAAAAAGTGAGTCACTTGTGGTCGGCTAGAGGAAATAGGTAGGTTCAATGTACATATGGGCGGAAAGTAGACGGTTATATAGATATAGCTCACTTATGAGGAATAGGCGGACACAAGGAGGTCACTTGTAGGCAAAAAGCATGCGCATGTAGGGTTTGAGCTCGCTTGCAGTCAAAGTCGCACACATAGGGTAAGTAGGTCGCATGTAAGCTAAAAGTGTGCACATATTGTAAAATGGTTCAATTATGGTAAAAAAAGACAGCGCTTATAGAAAAATGGGTCGCTTATAGTAGAGGTAGTCAAATATAGCATATAAAAGGCAATTTTGATAGCACAAAGACTGATATGATAAGAGGAATCATGCAGAATATACTACCACCATTGTTATCATGAGAGCCACATCCTAGGGATTTATGGTTGGTTAGATTACTGGATGTAGATGAGCGATTAGTGCTAGAGATCCTTGGATTGGAGCATGTGTCAAGATTAGAGCCAGTGCAGGTGCATCAAGGATTGATGACATCAATGGTGGAGCGATGGAGGACTGAGCATAGTTCGTTCTTGTTGCCGATGGGAGAGGCAACTATCACCTTGGAGGATGTGTTCTAGATTCTACGTGTTCCTATCGATGGGGACCGAGTAGATTATGATCCTGATATGGGTCTAGCTACATTTAGGCGGTTGTTCGGGACACCAGACATTGGAGCTAAGGGCTCAGAGATTCCCATGGCCAGGATGGAGGAGCTATGTGATAGACTACAATGGATAGTAGTAGCTATTATCAGATGGTTGGTTGGAGACAGGGGAGCTAGAGGTTTTCAAGTGGGATGGGGGATAGTGGTGGAGGGGATGTTCTCCTATGGGACTAGATATGCATGGGTCGAGTGTGTGCTAGGGCAGTTATATCATTATTTACATGATTGTGCCTACATGTTTGGAGTGAGTATGTCAATTAGAGTTATAGTTTTGAATGTGTGGGCATATAAGCACATCCCAGTGATGAGGCCAGATGGATGGGTGGTGATGGTAGTAGGAGAGCCATATGCTAGGATGTATAGAGGAGCTTTGACCTATCAGTAGCAGGGAGGAGTTGTATATTAGAGGTGGATTTTGGATGATGTGGACAGATTTGTATGGAGGCCATGGCTTGGGTGTGAGAGATGGGATGAGGAGGATGCAGAGCTTATCTATGCTAGGTAGGTGAGATACATTTTTGGATGTAGCAAATATATTATAGAGTGACATTTGTCTGAGAGGGTATTGAGGCAGTTTAGCTTACCACAGGGAGCACCAGTGGGAGATGTGATTTTTGGGAGGACACGGTAGGAGGTTTTTGATTGGTGACCAGAGATTGTGGTGGACATAGCTTTGGTGGAGAGAGATGGGCTACAGCCAGTGATGTGGCCATGGAGACAGGGTCATGCAGATCCTGGGACTTTACCAGATTATGATCCACATTGGGTGACAGCTAGACCGACTCGGTTGATGAGGGTGGGAGAGATTGGAGAGATTGGTATGGAGAGGCTGGTGAGGAGGAGGTGGCGATGAGCTCCACCAGCATAGGTAGTTGTGCCAGCAGCTCCAAGGATACAGGTATAGGGACAAGGGCATCTGCAGCTACAGGTATTAGCACAACCAGCAGCACATATGATAAGAGATGATGATGTAGGGATACAATAAATAAGGCAGAGGGTTAGGGAGGAGAGGAGATGGAGGTAACGAGCTCAGATGAGGCTAAGGAGAGTGGAGATAGACCACCATCAGGTGGTGATAGGCTTACAGAATGTGAGAGCACAGGCTTGAACATACCAAGCACAACTGCAAGCGGGAGCACAGGGTGATAAATTTTTCCAGAGGCTTGTACCATGGGGTAGTGCCTGCGGAGTATAGACAGCCTAGCTATAGGAGTAGGTCAAGGGCTTCAGCTTCTCGAAGGATAGGAGGATCACAATCTGTGGCTTCATTTATGGGACCTCCTAGAGATGGCAGGCCAGGTGCAGGACCTAGTGGTGGATAGGGAGAGGGGGCCACCAGTAGTCACTAGGGCTACCTTGTTTTTGTTGTACATTATTGTATCATGATGAGGCCTAAGGGCTGATTATACATATATTCTAGGATGGCTCACGGATAGCCCATGTTGTATATGTAGACACTTGTATATGGACAGATGTATATATATGATGGCTTTGGCTATATGATGATGTAATGATTATGGATGCATTTATGTTATGATGTTATGCATTTTTTTTATGTATTTTCATGGATTATATGGATGTTTATGCAAATGGTAATAATGAGAATGTCTTATGCTAATGATAATGCAAAAATGTAAAAGGTAATGATATGATATAGACTTATGCATATAGATAGATGGTAATGATATGATATGTCTAACACACTTGTTTTGTAGGATAAGGAACGTAGACAAGAAAGATGGAGGAAAGATTGATCTTTGGTTGAGGACTATATAGATGTATGCAGAAATGGATAGAGGGAATGGCATCTTTTGAAAGTAATTTCTCAAGAATGAAGAGAAATACAATCCTTATGTTTGATATAGCATGTGGATGTTATGCACAAGGGTATAGAAGACCAAGGTGTCGAGGTATCCAATGCAAAACTACCATACTATAATCTTGTCTTAACGTATGAGGTTAAGATATTTACCCAATATACACAAGATATGAATAGTAGCTAGTGTTCTGAGATGGACTTTGATGCTACAAGCAATGGTTTGAGCTTATCTCCACTACACATAGTGACACCTTGTTGGTTATATGTATGGAGCTAGTCTTAACATAGAATAGTCTCAAGTGCATAAGAGATTGTTTAGCTTCTCAGATGCTAGAGATATTGATATGTAAGATGATAATCCCAACATGTACAAGATACCAATATGCATAGGAAGAGAATAAGATCATCTCGCAAACACGGCATACGAAAACAATATGACAATGCCCCACTCAGTACTTCATTGCAACTTACCAAGATATGATAGATCAAGGCAGTCTTGATTAGGCATGGGAAAGGGACAAAAGATAGATCAAAAGATAAAACAAAAGATACTCTCATCACATTCTCTTGCCAAATTTAGGTGCTCTTGGATGGATTTAAGCTGGCGCCTTGTTAAGAGGAAAGCTGCATCCTGTTGAAAGCTAAAGATGTTGGTAAAAATGCTATAGCAAATGTTGGCTTAAGACATGTGGACAAATAGTGTCTAGAGGATCCCTGATTTGTTAAAGTGCTTGAGCTTTCACTGGTGCGGATAGTTTACTTCCTACCTGAGATGGTCAAAGAGAAGGTGGAAGATGAAAGAAGATGAAGTTGGGGTGTATCATCTGTGCTTGCATACTGGATACTTCCTTTGTATACCAGACTACCTACATACCCTATGTCCATGGGATCAAAGCACATTATGATGGTGATGAGATATGATGAATATGTAGTTCTGGGTTTATTGATGATGTAAGTGATGAAAGATAGAAGAAAAAGGAGATGAAAGATTGAAGGATGATTAGAAGAAAAATGAAGGATGGATGATGATAGGAGGGGCTATCATTTTTGCCTGAATCAGAGTGCTTCCTTCACATCTCAGATTGCCTACATACCTTGTATCCATGGGATCAAGGCTTTAATGATAGAGCTGGCGATGCAGTTCTTTCTTACGGATGTTGATGGTTGATGTCAAAGGATCAACTTTATTGCTTGGAGTTTTCGCGATGTTTTGATTTTTTTGAATTTGATATGTTTTTGATGTTTGTTTGATCTTGGATTGATTGCTAAGATGTTGGTCCTAGTTCCAAATGTTTGCCATGTTTGAAGCTAGATGTGTGATGTGTTTGAAGTTGAAAGTTTGTTGTGTTATGAGCTTGGATGTTTGTTGTGTTATGCGCTAGAGCTGGATATATCCACTTCTAAATAAGGCTCAACAAGTGCCCCCAATGTGGGATGGGGTTTATTATGGAGAAGCAGCCATGGATGAGTTCATGCAACCAAGATGCTAAGGTGCCAAATGATATAATTATCCCAACGAAATCTAAACTATGAAGGCTAGGATGGCAAAGACAAGGGCAAAAAGGTGTTTTATTATGGATAAATGGACAATGATGTTTGTACAAGGCAAAATGTGGATTATGATATGGATTAAGTAGGTAAGATGGTGAAGTATGCTATGAGAAGTTGTGTTCAAAACAAACTAAGTAGATGATGGAAGCTGGTCGCTACACATAGCACCTGTTTGCCAGGTTTTCACTATGGTACTTATCCAAGGCTACTGTTTACTAGGTTTTCACCACAGGATGAATTATTTATCTTATACTATTTTTTTTGTTATCCAAAGCACCACAAAGTGGTTTTCACTATTGGATGGATTTTTTTTGTTGGAATAGCTGAGATTCATGGATAGAACTTCTTGGGATGGATGCTGTTGACTGGCTCATCCAAGGGAATGCCTTCAGGTGTTGAGAGAGTGTATGCACCTGAACCATAGACTGATGTGATGACAAAAGGACCAAGTCAATTAGGTTCAAACTTGCCCTGTTTCACATGATGTTGATGATTCCTTTGATTTTCTTTAAGGACAAGATCTCCAACTTGAAATCTGTGTTCTCTGATCTTCTTGTTGTAGTTGTAGCATAGCCAGTTTTGATAGACTTGGAGATGGTTGAGTTCTATAAGACACCTTTCATCTAGTAGCTCAAGATCATGAAGTCTGGATACTCAATATTCTTCATCTGAGATAGTATGCTATAGGAATGCTCGCAGTGAGGGGATCTCAACCTCAAAAGGTAGGATAGCTTCAGTGCCATACATGAGAGCATAGGGTGTAGCTCCAGTGGGAGTTATGATACTTATTCTATATGCCCACAATGCAGGATTAAGTTGCAAATGCCAATCATGGCTAGCTTCATTGACTGTCTTTTTAAGAATCTTGATAATTGTTTTGTTAGAAGCCTCAGCTTGGCCATTGCTTTAAGGATAGTAAGGTGTAGAGAATCTATGTTGGATATGAAACTTGTTACAAAGATCTCTAACCTCTTGGTTCTTGAAAGGATGACCATTATTAGTGACAATAGCTTGAGAAACTCCATAACGACAAATGATATAATGTAGGATGAACTTGGATATTTGCTTGCCAGTAATATAAGTCATTGGTATTGCTTCCACCCACTTTGTGAAGTACTCAGTGGCAGTTATGATAAACTTATGACCATTTGATGAAGTAGGATGGATTTTACCTATGAGATCAAGTCCCCACTACGAGAAGGGCCATGGAGTAGTGATAGGCTAAAGTTCACGTGCTTGTGCATGTATTAGATCCCCATGTTTCTAACATTGTAGACATCTCTTTGCAAATTAATGTGCATCTTTCTCCATAGTTGGCCAATAATATCCAGCTCGTAGAAGTTTCTTAACAAGACCACGCCCAGCAGAATGCCATCCACAGACACCTTCATGTACTTCACATAGGGCAACCTTTGCTTCCTCAGAATCAAGACATCTAAGAAGGATACCATCAAGACTTTGGCGATAAAGGGTGTCTCCTAAGATAGTGTAACGAGAGGCTCGATGGATAAAGGTTTTTTGTTGAGTGTTAGATAGTTGGAATGGAAATGTTTGATCATGGAGATATTCAAATATGTCCTCGTACCACAGTGAATTAGGACCAACAATCTCACATATAAGCTCAGACTGCAGTACTTCAAATACTAGAATCAAAAATTATTCAACTAGAAACTCACATTTGTGTGTATTGGATGGCATGTCTAGAAGAGATCCAATCATAGCAATGGCATCTGCTACTTTGTTTTGTAACCTTGGGGTTTGTTCAAAGGTGATATTGTCAAAGTACTTTTTAAAATCATCAACCATTACCTTGTATGGAAGAAGCTTCTCATCGTTTGTTTGATATTCATCTAAGACTTGTTTGATAACCAATTGAGAGTCATCAAAGACCTGTAGCTGTTTGATAGCCCATTGTACTGCCATGCGTAATCCTATGATTAAAGCTTCATATTCTACTATGTTATTGGTACATGGAAATGCAATTCTACATGATTTCAGGATACAATCTCCTTGAGTAACAAACAATATCCCTACTCTTGATCCATGTTGTGTGTAAGATCCATCAAAATATAGTTGCTACAATGTTGGTGAAGTTAGATTGAACAATTCTTTGTTAGGGAACTCTGGATGTATCAGATGAATATATGTGATGGGTGTTGTCGCTAACTGATCGGCGATAACTTGTCCTTTTATGGCCTTTCGATCCACATATTGTATGTAAAATTTACTTAAGCTCATAACCCATTTTTCTAATCTTCCCATAAGGATTGCTTTGGAGAGAAGATATTTGAGCAGATCAACGTTAGATATGAGCTTTGTTGTTTGGTTCAATATATAATGTTGCAACTTTTGGGAAGCGAACACCAATGCTAAATGTGTTTTTTCCATAGATGAATAATTAAGTTCATATCCCAAAAGAGTTCTGCTGATATAGTAAATGGCTTGCTCTTTCCCTGAATCATCATGTTTACCTAGAAGGGTACCCAATGTTGTTGTTGTTGAAGAGATGTATAGCAATAATGGGTTCTCAAGTACATGAGGTACTAACATAGGAGGTGTTGCCAGATATTCCTTTATTTTTTTGAAGGCCTATTGTCACTTTTCATCCCACTTAAAAGGTTTACCCTTGCAAAGAAGATGTTGGAAAGGATGACACTTATCTGCTAGTTGTGAGATAAATCTGCGGATGGACTGTAACCTTCCTTGTAGACTACGAAGTTGCTTGAGATTTTCTAGTGGTGGCATTTCCATGATAGCTTTTACTTTGGCAGGGTCTACTTATATTCCTCATTGAGACACAATGTATCCCAATAGTTTTCTAGATCTTACGCCAAATACACATTTCTTTGGGTTCAATCTAACCTGATATTTCTCTAGTCGATCAAAGATTTGTGCTAATAATTGTAGATGTCCTTCTCTTGTCTTGGATTTCCCTAGAATATCATCAACATAGTCTTCCATGATAGTGTGAAAAAGGTCATGGAAGATAACTATCATGGCTCGTTGATAAGTAGCTCTAGCGTTCTTGAGACCAAAAGGCATTACAACCCAACAGTATGTACCCCATGGACAAATGAATGATGTTTTGTCTTGATCTTCCTCTACTATTCTAATTTGGTTATATCCTGAGAATCCATCCATAAAAGATAGCATTTCATGTCCAGCTGTGAGATCTACAATGTTGTCTATGCTTGGCAGTGGAAAGTCATCTTTAGGGCATGCTTTATTAAGATCTCTAAAATCTGTGCAATAGCGAACTCGTCCATCAGGTTTTGCTACAGGTACCAAGTTTGAAACCCATTCGGGATAATCAATAGGCTTTATGAACTTTTCTTCTAACAGCTTTTGAATCTCTACCTTAACTAATAGAGCTACTTGCAGATGCATTTTGTGCAATTTTTGTTTGACAGATTTTGCATTAGGAGAATGATGTACCACAAGTGATGGATCTAGACCTAGTATGTCAGCATAAGTCCATGCAAAATTGATAGCTCTTTTTATGAAAAATGTTGTGAAGTCTCTTCTTTCCTGCTCTAATAGTGATGCTGCCAAAAAAGTGATCTTTGGATTCTGCTATGTGCCCAAGTTCATGTCTTGTGATTTTTCAACTAGCACTGTTGATTTCTCATGATAGTCAGTGGCGACAGGAAGATCAAATCCCCCATCATCAGGCACCTCAGAGAGGTTTTCACCCTCAGATATGTCCTTTATTTTTATTTTTTCACAGTCAAGAGGCGCCTTTCAGTTTTCACCTAGTGAACTATATTTTTTGATTTTATTTATTTCACTTTTACGACTGAAGGATTTGATACTTCCACCAAAATATGCTAGTTTAGGCAGATCCATCATGAAACCTACTTTATGATCACCTAATGGAATTACTTGTCATAATCCCATGAATTCAACAATAGCTTCGTCATTTTCAAATGTATCCAATATCGGTGCCCCCTATTGGTCCCAATCGACGAGGTCAGGATATACGAGTGAAAGGGTAATGGACAAAAGGGTATGGCTAGAGGAAGTTGTGGAAATCATGAAGATGGAGGTTTCTTGAAAAAGGTTGGTAATATGAAGGGAAGAGTTGTCAATGGTATCCGAACTAGAAGTCTCTTCTACCGAGGAAGGTCTAGCTTCCATATCAAAAATACACTTAATGTCTTTGGAACGCGGTACCTCTAGCTGATAGCCAAGGCCTTGCTTATTAAACTTCTTAGACACAATAATGGACTCAATAGGTCCTTGTTCCTGTGATCCCAATCCACCATGTCCTTTGTAACCCATGTTCTTATTGATGCGGAACCCATTGTTATATCTCTCCACTTCAAGTTGGACTTGGTCATTCTCATCAAAGAATATCCAAGAGTTGATGTCATTGATGTCTTCATCATCCAAGAATCCACCTTTAATGAATACTGTGGGTGGGGCTTTTATGACAGCTGTGGATGAAGGTGGCTTGGATGTAGAAGGTTTGCCATGAGATTTGCGAGACACAGGAAGAGTTCCAACACAACAAGATTCTTCCAATGTGTACTCACCTGGGCCATGTTCGGTGTACTAGATACAGAAATTGGAAGCGGATTTGCTAGATGATGTCTTGAGTAGGGTGGATGGATCTACATATGATGAAGATGGATAAGCTTCGGTGTTGATAGGAATGAAGTTAGGGCTTTGATACTTAGCTTGAAAAGCATGGCAAAATTCAAATGGATTGGGATCGGCATGGATAGTAATCTCAACACCATTATGTGGAAATTTAAGACATTAATGGTATGTAGAAGGAACCGCTTTGAGGGCATGGATCCATGGACAGCCAAGGATGATGTTATAAGGAAGCTCAATATCAAGAACTTGACAATGGGTGTCAGTAGTGACCGGCCCAACTTGGATAGGCAAGTGAACAATTCCTTCAGTATCTCTCTTGGCATGATCATATGCTTTGATAGTAATGACCTTGGAAGTGTCAACATCTTTCTCAGAATATCCCAATTGTTTTATTAATTTTAAAGAACATATGTTAAGACCAACTCCACCATCCACTAAGATTCATTTGATATGGCATTGGTTGACAGACATTTCTATGTGGAGGGCTTCATTATGTGATGGGTTGATGGAAGGCTGAAGATCTTGGTCGGAGAAGGTTAGGTGACAAGGGGCTGCAATGCTAGCTACCATAGACTGGAATTGAGCGTTATCGATATCGTTGGGCACTGAAGATTCTTGTAAGGCTTTGTCAAGGATAGATTTGTGGGTAGGGGATATCTGAAGCAACTCAAGAATGGAGATATGTGTAGGTATTTTGCTAAGGTGATCAAGGATATTATAGCTAGAAGATGGGCGAGGAGAATGGACAAGTGCTCCTTGAATGGTAACACGACCTCTTCGGGTAGTCACAACACAGTCAGGTGCTTTGCCTTGGATAGTAATAATAGCAATGCGGGCTTGGTCAATGTGGCCAATCGTGGATGAATCATAATTATATTGAATGGCATTCCCAGTATGAGGGTTACTTGGTTTGTCATGAGATGGAAGTGGATTCTTGAAAGCATCTAGCTCATAATTCGATGTCGGTTGTTGTGTAGGTTGTGATGTTGGAGGTGTGATTTTAATTAAACCTTGATCGATGTAATCTTGAATAACATGCTTTAAGCACATACAACCATTTTTTTGTGTCCTTTGACTCTATGGTAATTGCAATACTCATTCTCTTTGTACCAAGAAGCTTTGAAGAGCAGTTCGCAGTTAGGTGGTGCATCTGATAACATGATATCTCCCACTTGGAGAAGTTTTCGAAAGATAACTTTGATAGGTTCTACTAATGCTGTGAATTGTCATCAAGGATTTGAAGTTTGTCATTGTCAAGTTCATTGAAAAGGTTGAGTTGTTGTAGAGGTAGCTTGAATGTTGATAGGAGCTTTCATTGTTTGTATGTTCTTTGCGTCTACAACACCATCATTGACAATATTCTTATTCTTGTTCCAAAAGCGAGATTTATCATTGGAGTTTTGAGGATAGTCTTTGTTATCTCTAAAAATCTTAATAGTGCCCTTAGCAATTAAAGCACGTTCAATGATGGTTCCTTTGGAAACAAGTTCATCAAAGGTACTAGCACTTTGCAATTGTAATTGGAATGAAATCTCGGGATGAAGATTTTGAACAAAGATGTCAAGCTATTGTTTCTCAGGTATTTCCCATGATAGTTTGCTAGCCATATTACACCATCATTGAGTAAATTAAGAGAAAGCCTCACCATTGCATTGTTTATTGTTGACAAGGTCGTTCATGTTCACTTCATGTTCAATGTTAAAAGAAAAGTGTGATCAAAATTTATTTTCTAATTCCGCAAAAGATTTAATGCTTGGAGGTAAATGAGAGAACCATTCAAGAGCTTGTCCCACTAAGCTTTAGGGAAATAGTCTCAGAAGATATGTATCGTCTTGAGCAACATCGAGACATGACACAAAGAATGCTCTAAGATGGTCTTCCAGATTTCCTTTTCCTTTGTATTTATCAAATTATGAAATTTCAAAGTGTGGTAGAAAAGGTGTCATATGAAGTGACTTGTCAAACGGATAAGCGCATATGTCTTCCAAGGAAAATGTCTTCTTGCCTTGTCCTACTACTTTGTTAATCATTTGTTGAACATCCACTAGAGAAAGGTGTCGTTATTGCAAAGGGGGTTGTTGGTTCGGAGGTGCAGTGTAATATGATGTATATTGAGGTTGTTGTGGGATATATGAAGCCATGACCATTTGTTGAGGTTACGTACTCACAATGTATGTCAAAGGATTAGTATGTGACACATATGTGTTTGAGGATTGTTGTCCTTGAGACATAAGCGGTGGTTGAGTATATTGCGATGAATTAGCACAGAGGTTTTGCATCACATGGGAAGTAGCAGATGGATTGACATTGGTCAATGGTTATGAATTTGGAATTCGATTGGTGATATGGTAAGTGATGGAAGGATTGGTGGATGCAGAAGAAGGATGGACATTTGGGTTTATGTTTTAGACAACATGAGGATTGGTATATGTCATGTGTTGGGTGACGATGGGTAATCCTTGAGTAGTATAAGACAGATTGATGGTTTGCGAAGGATTATAGGAAGACGGTAGAATTGATGTAAGCTAATCAACATAAGAGACTGCAGTGCTAGGATTACCTTGTGAAATAATAGGTGGGTCAGTCATGTCAATGAGACTAACATTGGGATTGTATGATGTGTTGGATGGATCCATGGAAATTGTAGAGACCATATTAGCAGTGATAGGAATATGGGATGTTGTGTCCATATGTGATGCAATGGGAGTAGCAGATTGTAATGGTTGTTAAACTTGGATAGTTTGCGTTGTTTGGATAGCTTGGGAGGCTTGCGAAGTATGGGATATGGGGATAGCTTGTGATGTTTGAGGAGTTTGCACTTGGGCAACATGGATAGCTTGAGTCACTTGAGGCACAGATACGGTCATCGTAGGAGAAGGAGTATGTTGGGAAACATGGAAAGGTGGAATGTTTAGATTTTGCAAAAGGAAAGGGAGTACATTGGTTGGAGTTATCAAAGGTTCTAAAGTGTACTCCGAGCATGGGGGGTCAAATGAAGTTATAATAGGCTGTCATGCCCACATTTCCCATGCGGTCACAACACGCATCACACATGTCATGTCCACATCTGTCATGTGGTCATGACACGAAATATCAAAAAAATTCCACGCTTCCCTAGAAACCCCCTCGCACGCGTAAGCGTGCTCAGTGGCATACATTTAAGGCATAAACATTTCAGTTGAAAGCAGGGAAATATGTACATGTGCACTACTAATTGCAAGACAACCATCAAGGGGGTCATCGCGATGCGGTTAATGTCGCTAATAGGGTTGAACTTTACTAACCTAACTAAACCCTAAATTCTAGGAAAATCTGGTAGCATAACGCCTCACAGGCGTGAGTAGGGTTCATTGTACTAAAACTAAATTTGACCAAGAGGTTTACTAATAGGATTAATAAATTTCTTATATCACACTAGTTGCGTTGGAATACAGTTGATTAAGTTAATTGAACATTTTTCAACCAAGTCCAATCATTGTTCTCCTTCACGTTTTCTGAAATTTAATATTAATTTGTTCTCCTTCACGTCTTCTAAATTTAATATTAATTTGTTCTCCTTCACGTTTTCTAAATATTAAAACATTTTTCAACAAAGTCCGAACATTTGTTCTCCTTCACATTTTCTAAAATTTAATATTAATTTGTTCTCCTTCACGTTTTCTATCAATCAGAGTTATCTCTGCATCATTTACATTATTCTTAATTTCTTGGTAGATTAGATCTTGAAATCAGGATTTACTAACTTTGTTTGATGAAGTTTACTAGGTTTCCATTCGGGTTTCAAACAATGTCTACTTAACTTCCGTAATTAACTTTGCTCAAATGATTAAAAAGAACATTAAATTTTGATTAATTCTTTTAGCCCTAAATTGAACTCATGCATTTTCTCATCTTTGTTTTCACTTTTATCTTTCTTTCTCTTTTTCTCTCATTTTTCTCATTTTCTCAATTTGTCATTTTCTCATTTTGTTGCAGATTATAATGGCCACTTATGAAATGCATAAGATGGCTTCATATATATATATATATAACTTATGAGCACAGTTTTCCTTTTTATAAATACAATGTATTTATATTTCATTCTAACAATGTTGAAAACCTAAATCTTTTTATTGGAATCTATTGGAAGAACCCTAAATATTTTTTTTTGTTTGTTTTTATTTGTTATTAGCAGGTCAATGGAGGGAATGGTGGTAGCGTTGTAAGGAGGTCACTAGTTCTAAGAGGGTCGCGCGATGGAGGAATGGATGATGGGATGACCGGCGGCGGAGATCCATTAGCAGGGGAGCGGCGGTGGTCGGAGTGGAGGGTCGGCAGAGAGAGGCAGAATCGAAGTGGCCGCAGAGTGGAGAGAGGTCCACAGAGAGGGGAGGCCGCAAAGGAGGAGCCAGGTGGTGGTGAGTATGCAGAGAGAGTTGGCGCGGGGAATTTCACGGAGACAGTGGTGGCTGGGGAGTGTGGGGAGGGGGTGGAGCCCCGACCCACATCCCACTTAGCGGGGTGTGGGTGGGGGCTCCACCCCCTCCCCACAACCTTTACAATGGCGATGGTGCGGGTTCGAACCCCCCACCAAAAATTTGTTTATTATTATTTTATTTAATTCAAAACAAAACTGCGATTCAAAATAATACAGTCGCTCCTCTGTATTTTTTTATACACAGCAAACCTTATTCATAAATGAAATTTATTTAATATATATATTGTGTATATATATATACAATTATATGTATACACAGCAACAGTTCTATTACACAGAAATCCCAGTTTATTTTAAATTAAAATATTAATATGTATATAAATATATATATATGTAGTTTAAATTTTCTTTGACAATTTATAAATCCACTTTATTCTTTTTTAAAATATATATATATAAACAAATTACATCCATCTGAATTGCTCAAGCATATATAAATTAAATATATTTTCAACTATAATTTTCTTTCTAAGCACTCATAGGGTTTTCTATTTTAAACAAATTTGTAAGATATGTAAATATATTTTTTTCTTTAATCAAATTTTCAATAAGCAAGAATCCATATTTTTCCAACAAAATATACTCTTTGCTATATTAAAAACCACAATTTTTTTTTTTTAAAGCAAGGAACAATACAAATAATTTAGATAGATCAAATCTATAACAACAACTAATTTTCTCTTTTGCCACAATTATAATATGCAATTTTCACATTTATCACAATATAAAAACCAACACTTTACTAATTGACAATTGCTTAAAATTTACACACAAATGAATTATCTTATAAACAAAATTTTCTTCATTCAACTTTTTGAAGGATAGGAATCAAAACAACAATTTTTAACTCTCTAAAACAAGTAAATAGCTTACAAACTACTATGAAAAATATAAGTTTTTACATGAGGGAGAGAGAGAACAATGTTCTCCTCTTGGACTACAACCAAGGTGAAACATCTAAATAGGCCAAGCTCTTCTCAAGAGCTTAAAGAGTAAAGGAAAATAAAATATTTCTCCAAGAACAAGGAGTTTCTTCAACTTCACACTAAGCTCCAATGAACCTTCATATCACACAAAGGGGAAATAAAATCACACATCTTGCTCTCCTCCTTACCGTAGACCCGCAAGAGGGTCACCCCCAAGATAGGGAGGTCATCCACACACCTAGGGTCTCATTCCACTTTACAACAAGGCACACAAATATCCAAAACACAATATTACACCCATAGATAATTCACAACACACGAACTCAACCAAGGTGAGTTCAAAGGGGTAGGGGAGTGGACACACTCAACTCAAGAGTGCCACTCCTACAAAATATCCCAACACACTTTCTCTTATGGCCTCAAGCTATCACATTTAACAAAATTTCTAAAAATTTCCATATTTTGGCTCTCAAGCCATGTCTCAAATTGCTCAAAATCACATATATTGCCCTCAAGGCATACAACATCCTAAAAACAATGTAATGACCTTAAGGAGGATCACTCCTCCCCTACCCCACACTTGTTGAGCATCTTCTCCCAAGTGGGAGAGGCTCTTACAACACCCAACCAAATTTCCCCACAATAACAATAACACTCAAGGAAATAAACCACACACATATGCATCATGCAAGAAAACTAAAATACAAAAGGAAGGCCTTAGCCTTGAAAACCAACCTTTAAAAGCCCTATTATGGAAGAAAGTTGATGTAGAGCTTCACCAAATTCCCTTCCAACATAAGCCACCAAACTCCCTCTATCTTTCTCCCCAAATTAAAATTCAAGCAATTAAAATTTCTAAAAAGTCAACAACCCCTCACCTTATCCCAAGTGGGATTAAAATAAGCCCAACCCATGAGTTTAGAGGAATGGGGAGGTGACACTTGTCACCTCCTCACTCTTCCTCCCCACTACAAGCATATCCCAAGGGTTGGGTGTTCACACATGTCACTCACCCATCCCCAAGTCTCCCTCACCCCTTACCACTTGTCCTCTCTCCAACAAGTGGGAGAGAAAGGAGTTAAAGAGGGAAAGGGTGACACATGTGTTCCCCTCCTTTCCTCTCAAGAGGGACCACACAACTCCAAGGGTGCTCTCACCAATTGCGAGAGAGACTTGGAGTCAAGTCCTCCACAATTGGTGGGTCTTGGAGTCATCTCCAACCTTGGGAAGTGAAAAGGGATGGGGTTGAGTGCTGGTACCACTCATCCTCTCCCTCCCATGCCTCCAATTTCGTCACTTAACTTCAGTGTGAATTTAAGGTGACCATATGGAGGTTTACCAAGGGTTACCCAAGTCCAAAGGGACCCTAGACCCATGGGGTATAACCCAGGGTCAAGTTTAGCCTAGTTAGAGCACCCAGGGTCAAGTTAAAACACATGAAAAGGGTCTCCAAAAATTTAAAATTTAAAATGTAATTCAAAGACAAAATTCTTACAACACAAATTATAATTCAAATTAAAAGAGGGTAGAGTTAACCCAATTAACCACATGCAAATTAACATTACAACATTTCATCATACACAGAGTTGATCTTAGTTCCTCATGGAACTAGATCATTTTCACAAGGAATTACAACATCGAGTGTGGGATGATCTCCAATATCTGTGGCTGGTTAGAAATACCTGCGCACTCAATTGCAAAGTTAATTTCCACATATATAAATAATAGCTGAGGCAAATTAAAAATATACACTCACATAAAATATCACAAATTTACTTAAGCATTAAGGTAATCACATTACAATTTAGACCCTAATTTATGCATTTCAAACATTCATTCCCAAGATTAAATTAAAAAACCAATTTCTATCTAACATCACCCAATTAGTTTTCCTTTAACATCATAATATAAACCAATTTCTATCTAACATCACCCAATTAGTTTTCCTTTAACATCATAATATAAACCAATTTCTATCTAACATCGCCTAATTAGTTTTCCTTTAACATCATGATATAAACCAATTTCTATCTAACATCACCCAATTAGATTTCTTATAATATAAAGCATCTATCTAACATCACCTAATTTCTTTTTCTCTTAATCTCATAAAGTCTAATATTTCAAGAATTTCGGGTTCAACAGTCCCACAAGTCTAAATGTATCAACAACAGTAAGGTAAATAGTCAAATGAATGGGAATGAAAAAGGTAGGCCTCACATCCTCCCCCCCTAAGACTGTACTTCCTCCTAGAAGTCATCAAAGAGGTGAGGATAAAGAGTCCTCAGTCTTGCTGCATCCTCCCATGTCGCAGTGACCTCGTCGTACATGTCCCACTGGACCCTAACCTAGTCCAACTCTCAACCTCGAAGGCCTAGCATCTGATGAGCCAATATGTGAATTGGCTCCAAAGCCAGCTAACCGTCTGCCTCTACCTGAAGAGCAATCCAATCCAATACATGAGATAAGTCAGAGATGTAACGTCTTAAAACTAAAACATGAAAGACATCATGGATATGCAACAGGCTAGGTGGCAAAGCTAGACGATAGGCTACAGGCCCTATCCACTCTAAGATCTCAAAAAGTCCTACAAACTAAGGTGTAAGTTTAGAGCCCTTTTCGTAACGGATTGGACTCTTGTGCGGTCGTACTCTCAAAAATAACCTGTCACCCAGTAAGAAGCTCTGATCAGTTCTCTTAGCATCGGCATACTTCTTCAGTCTATCCTGTGCCTCCTAAAGTCTCTGTCTAATCAGTGTGACCTGCTGCTCCATATCTTGAATTATCTCTGGACCAATGGCAACCCTACCCTCTATCCGATCCCAACTCAATGGTGTCCTGCATGGTCTGACATATAAAGCCTAAAAAGGAGGCATACCCAATGAGCTGTGATGCCCATTGTTGTAGGCAAACTCAACCAGATACAGATACTCCTCCCAACTAGACTGATGGTCCATAACATACATACGAAGCATGTCCTCCAACACCTAATTAACTCTCTCTCTCTGTCCGTTGGTCTCAGGATGGTAAGCTGAACTGAAGTTGAGCTGTGTGCCCAACGCCTGCTGCAAGGCTCTACAAAAAGCTGAAGTGAATACTGAGTCTCTATTGGAAATGATGCAGCGAGGTACTCCATGAAGTCTAACAATCTGATCTGAGAATACCCTTGCCATAGATGGTGCATTGTACATCGTGCGTACTAGTGAGAAATGTGCCACCTTGGTCAACTTGTCAACCATCACCATGATGGCATCATGGCGACATGATGACATAGATAGATCAATAATAAAATCCATGGAAATGGTGTCCCATTTCCACTCAGGTATCTCGTGATGGTACAACAGTCCTGCTGAATGCTGATGCTCAGCCTTGACCCTCTAGCACTCAAGGGAACAAGTAACATATTCTGTAATGTCTCGTGTCATCCTAGCCCAATGGTATAATTATCACAAATCAACATGCATCTTCTTCACCCCTAGGTGTGCTGCATAAGGTGCTCTATAAGCCTCTGAAAGAATCACTGCACGTAGATCACCCGCATGGGGTACATAGATGCATTGCCGATGTCTAAGAAAACCATCAAGCTCAAGGGAATATCCTGCAAATCTGCCCTTAAGGGCCCTCTATTTCTAGATTTCCTATTGCACCTCAAGAAACCACTCATCCTCAAGTAGATGCTATAAGATACACTCTCTCAAGTCCACTCTCAATGTCAAGGTCAGGATCTCATGGCACCTTCAACTCAAGGTGTCAGCGACCACGTTCTCCTTCCCTTTGATGTAGTGGACATCAAAGTCATACTCGCATAAGAACTCCATCCAACAACACTAGTGGGCATTCAAATTAGGCTATGTGAAAATGTACTGCAAGCTATGGTGGTCCGAATGGAGCTCAAAGCGTCGACCCAAAAGGAACTGTCTCTAACAAACAAGAGCATGAATAACTACTATGAGCTCTAAATTGTGAGTAGGGTAGTTTAGCTCACGTGTCTTGAGCTTACGCAATTTGTATGTAATCACTCTACCACCCTGCATAAGCATGGCTCCCAAACCCTCTAGTGATACATCTGTACAAACAACAAAATCCTCTACAAGATCTAGAACCGCTAATATAGGAGCACTGGTAAGATGCTCCTTGAGGACCCCAAAGGCCCTCTCACACTGCTCAATCCAAGTGAAACCCTTCCCTTTCCGCTGAAGGGAAGTGATGGGATGCACTATCTGGAAAAGCCCTCAACGAATCTATGGTAATAATCGGCTAATCCCATAAAGCTCCTGAACTCAATCACACTGGTGGGTGCTGGCCAATCCTGAATACCTCTGATCTTTGATAGATCTACGGAGATTCCATTACCTGATAGGATGTGCCCCAAGTACTGCACCTCTGTCCTGAAGAAGGGACACTTTGCCAGGTTGCCATAAAGTTGCTGCTCTCGTAAGCACTGCAAAACCTGACGCAGATGATCCACATGCTCCTCCTCAGTCCGTGAATAGATCAAAATATCATCGAGGAAAATGATCACGAACCGATCCAAGTAAGTGTGGAACACCCCGTTCATGAGACTCATGAACACTGCAGGGGAGTTCGTCAAACCGAAGGGTACCACTGTGAACTCGTAATGGCCATATCTAGTTTGAAAAGTCATCTTATGAATATCTGCCTCTATGATGCACAATTGGTGATACCTAGATTTCAGATCAATTTTTGAGAACACTCTAGCTCCCTGCATCTAGTCAAAAAGATCATCAATCCTAGGCAGAGGATAACGGTTATTCACCGTCACCTTGTTCAACTACCTGTAATCCATGTATAATCGAAGAGACCCATCCTTCTTCACGAAAATAATCGGTGCGCCCCATGGTGAAACGCTAGGTCAGATGTGCCCCTTCTCAAGTAACTCCTCTAACTACAATTTGAACTTTGTAAGCTCATGTGTAGTCATCCTGTAGGGTGCACGAGACACTGGTTTTGCACCTGACACCAAATTGATGTGGAAATCTACCTCTCTGCGTGGAGGCATACCTGGTAATTCTGGCGGAAACATGTCGGCAAAATCTCTCAGGATAGGGCGGTCATCTAAAGAAGCCTCAGGCTCATCCTCTGATTTGTCACTGACCGTGATAGCAAACATCTAACATCCCTTCCACATGCAGTGCTTAAGCTACTGAGTAGATATCATATGAATAGCCATGGGCTTCTGAATGCCCACTATCTCAATCGGTGAACCATGATCATCTAAGCAGCTAATCGTCCTTTGGCGACAATCTAGCTTGGCTCTATGAACTGCAAGCCAGTCCATACCCAAAACTACACCGTAGGATCCTAATGGCATAACCCTAAGGTCACATGATGTAGTGAAGGAACCCAAGGAGATCTCGCAATCTCTAACCAAGGTATCTACTGACATCCTAGCCCCAGAGGCCAACTCAACCTCCCACCTAATGTCCTGCCTAGAAGCCACCAACCTGCAACGTTCCACTAACGATGTAGACAGAAAAGAGACGATAGCTCCAGAGTCAAAAAGAATAGAGATGGGGAAATCCCCAATCATACTTGCTATCTCAATAACTGAGGCCTGGAAGTCAGCCTAGCGGTTGTCAACTGCTGCAAACATGTGGTGGGACTTGCCTACATCACCTACAGTCTGCTCAGATCCTCCTAAACGGGGTTTTCTCCCTATTATAAATCCCTATGGACACTCTCTGGCCAAATGCCCTGCCCCACCACAAACATAACACGACCCCCTAGCCTATAACTACCCTGACTAAGTCCTACCTAACAGCTATTGTCCAGTCCATCCTGTGAACCTCTGTAAGACTGTTGAGACCTCGTGGGTCCCTCAAATGATCCCAGTTGTCTCTGATCCATACATAGGCCCTGTTGCTGCCAACCACGGTTCTATCCTCCCTGAGCCCTCTACTGGGGTCTAGACCTCTGCTGATGCTGCTACTGTGGAGGCCTAGGAGGTAATGATGAAGAATTGAATCCTCCTCCCTATGGTGTGGATTGTGGTCTACGAAAGTTCTGCTGCTGCTGGTGATTACGGTCCTAAAACTGCAGGCGTGAATTCTTCCCTCATCCCTAAATTTCCTCTACAATATAATCCTTTTTGACAGCCTCACTCATAGTCTAGGGGTATGCCATATGCACTAGTCCTACTTTCCCATGATTCAATCCTCTGATGAATTTGTGCACTAGGAGTTTCTCATCGTGGAGATACTTTGCGTAACGAGAAAGCTCAATAAACTGGCTCTCATATTGAGCAACTATGAGTCCTCTCTGCTGTAAGTCATGGAACTCATCTATCTGGTATTGTCCATAAGGATTCGACAAGTAACGTGCATTAAAGCGCTCTATGAGTATGTCCCATGTGAGTGTATCTAAGGATAATCGGTACTTGCACTCCTCAGTGCACCACCAGGTAGTTGCTGCATCTCTCAGAAGGTGTACTGCCACTCGTGCTTTCGTATTGCTCCCATAAGGTTGCAACGCAAAGAACCTATCTAAATTGATAAGCCAAGCCTCAGCCTTAGCTCCCTCTATGGTTCCATGAAGGTAGGTGGATTGAACCTAAGTAGGTCTCTGATGGGGTCTCCTCTATCTCTAAGTCCTATAACCGACTCATCCAAACCATACTCATAAGGTCCATGATGTATCTGCTCTACCCTCACAGTCTCATCTCGTCTCTGGTATTACGGAGGACTCCCTACTTCGTGCTTGGTAGGCTGACCCTACCTCCTCCATTGTAGTATTAGGTATCTCTACAAAAGGCTCCATACATGGCACCTCTCGCAGATCGACGCAGGGCATTACACGTGGCTCAGTACACGGCTCCTCACATAGCTCCTCTCGTGGATCAACGTGAGGCTCATCATGTGGCTCTGGTATAGCTAGCGTTAGCCTCTCTAACATGGCCTACAATGTCTGTAAAAATTTGAGGACCTATGTCAAGTACTGGTGATGCCTGTGGTACTTGTTGATCAGTAATGACTGCAGGTACCTGTCCCTCTACAGAAGAATCACTGTGCACCTCAGTGAACACAGTGTTGCATGATCACACTCGTCGAACACGTCAGGGAGGCATCCTACAAAACAAGGTAGGCACTAATTAATCAAAGTTGTAGAATAAATAACATGCCCAAATACGCCCAGTGTTTAAACTTGGGCTTTGATACCAATTGTCATGCCCACATTTCCCATGCGGTCACAACATGCATCACACGTGTCATGTCCATATTTGTCATGTGGTCATGACAAAAAATATCAAAAAAAATTCCACGCTTCCCTAGAAACCCCATCGCACGCGTAAGCGTGCTCGGTGGCGTACGCTTAAGGCATAAACAATTAAGTTGAAAGCAGGATAATACGTACACGTGTGCATACCAAACGCAAGACGGCCATCAAGGGGGTCATCACAATGCGGTTAACATCACTAATAGGGTTGAACTTTACTAACCTACATAAACCCTAAATTCTGGGAAAATCCAGCAGCATAACGCCTCACGAGCATGAGTAGGGTTTATTGTACTAAAACTAAATTTGATCAAGAGGTTTACTGATAGGATTAATAAATTTCTTACATCACACTAGTTGTGTTGGAATACAGTTGATTAAGTTAATTGAACATTTTTCAACCAAGTTTGATCATTTGTTCTCCTTCATGTTTTCTAAAATTTAATATTAATTTGTTCTCCTTCACATTTTCTAAATTTAATATTAATATGTTCTCCTTCACGTTTTCTAAATTTTAAAACATTTTTCAACAAAGTCCAAACATTTGTTCTCCTTCACGTTTTCTGAAATTTAATATTAATTTGTTTTCCTTCACGTTTTCTATCAATTAGAGTTATCTCTACATCATTTATATTATTCCTAATTTCTTGGTAGATCAGATCTCAAAATCAGGATTTACTAACTTTGTTTGATGAAGTTTACTAGGTTTCCATTCAGGTTTCAAACAACGTCTACTTAACTTCCGTAATTAACTTTGCTCAAATGATTAAAAAGAACATTAAATTTTGATTAATTCTTTTAGCCCTCTATTAACTCGTGCATTTTCTCCTCTTTGTTTTCACTTTTATCTTTCTTTCTCTTTTTCTCTCATTTTTCTAATTTTCTCAATTTGTCATTTTCTCATTTTGTTGCAGATTATAATGGCCACTTATGAAATGCATAAGATGGCTTCATATTGTTGACACTCATTTTGACCAGGGGTTGATTTGTCATGATCAGGAGGTTTCTTCATTTGAAGCCTTTATCTTCTTGCCCATTTTTTCTAAGTGTTGGACCTCCTCAGCATTTTTCAACTGCAGCATCATATTTTCCTGAGGAGGAGGTCATCATCATCATCATCTTGTCTTCGATGATGATCTGCATCATCATGTTCCCCGTCGACTTGTTTTTCAACGTCATCATCATATTTCAACTGCCGGGTGATGTTTGCTTATTATCCTGATGATACTGATGAGCTACAGTGCGCCCTCATCTGCTTGCGAGGGTGATTTTTCAAAGTATCCGGTGATCTTTCATTTATCACCTTGCTCAAACATGATGATGTTGCCCCGGTATCCTGAAGGGGTTATTTTCTAAGTGCTCGACACAACGTGTTTTTTCTTAAGGGTCGTCATCATCATGATATTTCCAGTTTTCATCCTGCTGCTTGCGGAGGTCATCATATTTTCTGCCTTCATGATATTTCGCCGGGGTGATATTTTTATCATCGGGTGATCTTGGTTATGATCATCCTGATGATGTTGTTGAAGAGTTCTAAGTGCGACCCGATATTCACTAGGGTCATCATATTTTGAACGTCAGGATGATCTTAGTCAATATCATCCTGATGATGTTGTATCACTTCTTGTTCGTTGTTTCTTCATCCTGATGATGCTGACGTCATCCTTATCTCAGGGTGATATCTTTTTCTCTGCCTATCTGCATCATGATATTCCGAAGGAGGGGGTGATATTTTCATATCACCCGGATATATGTTTGTTTGTTCGAGCATCATGATGATGCTAATATTAAGGAGATATCCGCCTGCTAGCTTCGCGCATTATCTACTGGGGGTGATCTTTTCAAGCAGCATCATCATATTCAGTTATCGCCCCGATCTTATAGAGGAGCTACAGTGCAACCTGATATTTGAACATCAGGAGGATATTTCCAAATATCCGGTTGTCTTCCGAATATCATGATGATGTTAATATGATGATGACGTCATCAAGGTCCCGCGGGGGTCATATTTCTAACACTGATCATCTTGAAGAGACCTCCTGATATTTGCAAACATGATGATGACGTCATCCGGATATGAGGGGGTGTGCAGTAGGCAAATATGATGATGACATCATCAGGATGATCATCGGCCAGACTTTTGGTATAAGCTCAGCAGGAGGATGTTCCTCCGATGGATCAGGTTGTGCCGATTATCATGCAGGTTATATTTCAAATATCATGATGACGTCAGGGTGATATTTCGAACAACAGGATATCATGCTGCTGAGGGATGATGATGATGAGGTTATATACTAATGTCGTCAGGAGCAAAAGCACCGACATGATATATGCTCATGACCTAGTATATAAAGTGTTATTGAGGTCATCGCGGGGTGCATGTGGGATATTGTTATCCTGCATTTTCAAATATCATGATGATGAATCTCGGCGGGAAATGCTTGCGATAGTCTGTATGATGTTCTTCCCGAGGCCGCGGGTTGGTGCGCCATTAATGGCGAAGGTTGCAGAGGTATGGGCGATGGCGTGGGTCGATCTGGTACCCGACTGAAGGTGTCAATCAGCGGATGATGGCGCAGGGCTCGAGAAATCTTCCTGTCTCCTCCCCTACCTGCTGCATTCAAGTTTGGGCGCCAATCTGGTTGTGTTTGAGCGCCATTTTCATGATACCGTGTATCTGGCGAGATTTTGGTCAACATTGTAATTAATTGCTGAGGACCTACCTGGCTGTTATAAGCAGGTTGTGTTGTTCATTTGTGGTTGTTGAAAGTGGATGATTTTGGCTCTGTAATGCATAACAAGCTGATCTGGTTGCTCTGTGCAGCTTACCTGTGAGTTTATGTATCTCTTGTTGTTTGTTTTTGGCATGAACCCACTGATTTCATGATTAAACTTATATGAGAAATGCTGTTTGGCATGTGTTGTGTTAATTCTGTCTCCAGTATTGCATGTATTCTTCTTCTGAATCTGGATGTTTAGTAATGTTTAGATTCTAGAGCATAGAATTCCTATGTTGACTGTCTGATCTTTTAACTTCTACTCAAGGGGTAGATTAAACTGTTTTCAGGTTGAACATTGGGAAGGGTATACTGCAGTAGGGATACCATAAGTAGAGATAACCTAACACTCTGTATTGGGAGATACCTGTAAGGCAGGTATCACATATGTCCCCTTGAAATCCAGTTTTAGCTGTTCATGCTGATCATTCACAGGTGTATGTCTACTGACTCCAGGCCCTGGATAGGCACCAATCATGCTTTGTTTTGTGTTATAACCATATCCAGCTTTGCATCCACACTTAAACTCCAAAGCAAAATCTAAAACCAACATTAGGATATTAGAGTTAGTTTTAGGAACCTCAGTCCTCTGTCTACAATTGCAAATAGGCCCAAAGCTAGCCCCTTTGCCCTTATCTTTCAGTTTTGGTCTACTTACAAGAGGACTATCTGCTTTCTGTCAGCATCCCAGCCTTGTATGCATATCCTCATGGATGTTGAATAGGGAATACCCCCCTAGGTCTTGCAGAGCCTGAAGAAGAAGAGGAGATAAAATATAGAGTCTATCTCCTACACTGTTGGCCCCCTGGCCCAGAGATCCTGTTGATCACTGATGGCTACCTTGTAGGGAAATCTGGGAATAAGCATCCAGTCTGGTAAAAAGTCAACACATATAATTATAAATATATATATATATATAAAACTTATGAGCAAAGTTTTCCTTTTTATAAATACAATGGATTTATATCTCATTCTAACTGTTGGTTTTTCTTCTGAATCAGCATTAGGGTTTGCCACTTCTAATGCACAGGCAGATTCAGCCAACTAAGTACAGGAGGTTACGTGAGCTGCCTCCCCTTCACTTCTGGTTCTGCCGCACCAAGGGGGGTATCCCTATGACTCAAGATGTAACCTTGACTGGCTCAAAGATAGAAAGATCTAACTTGACAACAACAGGCAGAATACTCTCATGTATGGACCAAGATCTGTATGATAGATCACAAGGCTGGCAACATTCTTGGACATGATGTCTGGTTGGGTATGAGAGCATGCAGGGGGTTCCTAATCCTACTCCTACAACTAACAGGTGGAAGTATGAAATGGTTTAGTTTGAATTTTGGATGCAAAGCTGGACATGGTGTATAACCTCAACACAGAGCTAGATTGGTGCCTATCCAGGGCTTGGAGTCGGTAGACATACACCTGTGAATGATCAGCATGAATAGCTGAAACTGGACTTCAGGGGGATACACATGATATCTGCCTTACAGATATCTCCCAATAAAGAGTGTTAAGTTATCTCTACTTATGGCATCCCTACTGCAGTATACCCTTCCCAATGTTCAACCTGAAAACAGTTTAATCTACCCCTTGAGCAGAAGTTAAAAGATCAGACATTCAACATAGGAATTCTATGCTCTAGAATCTAAACATTACCCAAATATCCAGATTCAGAAGAAGAATACATGCAATACTGGAGACAGAATTAACAAAACACATGCTAAGATAGCATTTCTCATATAAAATCAACCATGAAATCAGTGGATTCATGCCAAATCGTACAACAGGAGATACATAAACTCACAAGTTAAACTGTACAGAGCAACCAGATCAGCTTGTTTTGAATTACAGAGCCAAAAATCTTCAACTTTTAACCACCACAAATGAGTAATACCTCCTGCTTATAACAGCCAGGTAGTGTACCACAGCAATTAATTACATGGTTGACCAAAAATCCAGCCAGATACACAGTATCAGCAAAATGGCGTTCAACGCATTACCAGATTGGCGCCCAAACATGAATGCAGCAGGTAGGGGAGGAGACAGGAAGAAACCTCGAGCCCTGCGCCACTGTCCGCTGATGTACACCTTCGATCGGGTACCAGATCCGCCCATACCTCTGCAACCTTCGCCATTAATGGCGCACCAACCCGCGGCCCCGGGAAAACGTCAATTCTGCATCGCAACCATTTCCCGCCAAGATTCATCATCATGATGTTTGAAAACATGCAGGATATCAATTATCCCACATGCACCCCGCGGCGACCTCTTTAACACTTTATATACTAGGTCATGAGCATATATGATGTCAGTGCTTTTGCTCCTGATGACACTAGTATACGACTTCATCATCATCATCCTCCAGCAGCATGATATCCTGTTGCTTGAAATATCACCCTGACGTCAGCATCATATCGCAATATCACCTGCATGATAATCGCCTTCATCGGCACAACCTGATCCATCGGAGGAACATCCTCCTGCTTAGCCTATACCAAAAGTCCGGCCGATGAACATCCTGATGACGTCATCATCATATCTGCCCACTGCGCACCTCCTCATATCCGGATGACGTCATCATCATATTTGCAAATATCGGGAGATCTCCACAAGATGATCTGTGTTAGAAATATGACCCCCCCGGACCTTGATGACGTCATCATCATATCGACATCAGGATGATATTCGGAAGATAACCGGATATTTGGAAATATCATCCTGATGCACAAATATCATGTTGCACTGTAGCTCCACTATAAGATCGGGGCAATAGATGAATATGATGATGCTTGAAAAGATCACCCCCACTAGATAATGCACGAAGCTGGCAGGCGGATATCTCCTTGATATCAGCATCATCATGACGCTGGAACAAACATACGTCCGGGTGATATTCAAAAATGAAAATATCACCCCCTCCTTCGGAAATATCATGATGCAGATAGCAGAGAAATAGATATCACCCTGACATAAGAATGACGTCAGCATCATCAGGATGAAAAAACAACGAACATGAAGTGATACAACATCATCAGGATGATATTGACTAAGATCATCCTGACGTTCAAAATATGATGACCCCAGTGAATATCGGGTCACACTTAGAACTCTTCAACAACATCATCAGGATGACCATAACCAAGATCACCCGATGATAAAAATATCACCCCGGCGAAATATCATGCAAGCATAAAATATGATGACCCTCGCAAGCAACACGGTGATAACTGGAAATATGATGATGATGATGACGACCCTTAAGAAAGAACAAGTCAGGTCGAACAACTCAAAGAATAACCCCTTCAAAATATCAGGGCAACATCATCATCATGTTTGGGCAAGGTGATAATGGAAGATCACCGGATACTTGAAAAATCACCCCCGCAAGCAAATCAGGGCACACTGTAGCTCATCAGCAGGATCAGGATGATATCCAAACATCACCCGATATTGAAATATGATGATCCTGATGAAAAAC
Organism: Cunninghamia lanceolata; assembly: GCA_027924645.1. Taxonomy (NCBI): domain Eukaryota; kingdom Viridiplantae; phylum Streptophyta; class Pinopsida; order Cupressales; family Cupressaceae; genus Cunninghamia; species Cunninghamia lanceolata. Next base: position 1,185,749 of record BSBN01000814.1, read on the forward strand.
AAGACGACAGGAAACATGATGATGCTGACCTTCATCAAAGAAAAAATGATGATGATGACCTCCTCTTCAAAGAAAAAATGATGATGTAGCTGAAAAATGCTAAGGAGGTCCAACACTTAGAACATTTTTTGGATACTTAGGGAAAGTGCCTGCATGAAAATTGCTCAAAAATTGCCAGTCAATTCAGGCACTAACACTGGCTCTGTCTGGGGACGTGCAGGTGCAAGACTGCAGCGAGAACCCCAGAACTCTGGGATGCAGACCAGTCCCTTATCCGTTGGGCACAGAGTCAAATACTGCACTGACTTGCATCACCAAACACACTTGATGGCTTAAGGCCACCAAGAAAAGAAAAACATGTATCTCCCTTTGTCAAACACTTTGTTTTCATCTGCATGCACTGGGTCAAGCTTGGAGATACTACAAAGATCCACCCACAAATAAATCTTGTCATCTGCATATTCAACCCTCTGATTTGGCTTGTCATCATCAAACCTGTGCAGATAACCTTCAGCATCATGTGACAGGTGGGTGCAGAATATATCAGGCAATGCATACTCAAATGGTATAGAACACAGGTTATCATCTGTATCATCATCATGCATTGCAACATGATCTCCTAGCTGGACTGCAAATAGGAAACACTCAGAGTCCACCACACAACTAGGAAGATCAGGGCTCATTGTATTATATGCTGGCACATCAAAAGAAAAGCTTTCAAAATCACAATTGTGCACATCAGGTACACAACAATCAGCAGCACCAGGCTGGAAAAGATCAGGCTCTGGCATCTCTTTCAAATCAGGCACATTTTCACAGTCACTCACCTGATGTATGTTGTTTCCTCTTTCATCAGGATGAGAAACAGAATCCAAGCCAAAAATAATGTCTAGATCCTCACCATACTCAGACAGATCCTCATCGCCATATGTGTCATAAATGGGTGACCCAGGTGCATCAGTTTCATCATAGTATGCCATTTGTTCATGGGCAGCAGAGCACACATCTTCATCACCAATGGATTCACTATGTGGAGGAGTATCAGCCTGTGTGTCATAAGCAAAACAGCCATCAAATGAAAAACAATCATGCTCTGAACTAGCACTTATTTCAATTTCTGACTGCTCTTCATGATCTCCATGTGTTTGAAAAGTAGGCAATGAGTCACACATAGGACTGCTTCTCTGTTTGCTTATATCTTCTCTGTCTTGAGTACAATACTCACAATTGTCTCCACAGGTCCATTCCAAAAATTGCTCATTGCTGTCCACAACCTCGTTATTGTTTTCATGGTCAGCTACCTCATCATTGCAATGGGAAACCTCATTAGTCCTTTCACTGGCATCCTCAACTAGTGAACAATCTAGTTGAGCAGTATTGTTAGCATTATGTTCAAACACAGCAGTCTCAACCTCTATGCTTTTATTTTCATTTTTATCTGCACATGATGCCATAATCATTTGGTCATTTGCAGCTTCATAACCATTTCTCACACCAAGGCCTGGGGACAGGGGTTTCAGCAGGTACACACTTCTAATTTTTTCTATCTTTTCTATGAACCTGTATGCCATCTGCATACTTGTCACCTTGAAATCCCTCAATATTGCACTAAAGCCCTCCTCAAAAGCTTCAAAGAATATGCCAACACAGGCTGAAACATCAGGTCTGAAGACTTCTGGGATCTGTGAAAGCGCTATTGCAAACCTATGACTGAAATCAACACATGGCTCTTCATCTTGTTTTCTGATTCTCATCAATTCTGCAACAAGATCAGCCGGTTCTTTTGCAAATTCTTCCTTGAAACAGTCAGCAAGCTCATCCCAACAGGCAAAGGACTTCTTTGGAAAGCTCAAATACCAGTCTTTTGCTTTTGCATCAAAGGACCTAACAAAAAACCTCATCCACATATCCTCATCTCTGAATGAATATTTTCCCATAAAACTGTGAAAATTTTGGATATGTGCATTCCCATCACATACATTGTGACCACTAAATCTAGGCATCTGACAGTATATCCTAGCAGGCATAGTTTCTACTTTATAATCCACCCATGACAAATCCAGTTGGTCATACAAAGGATCAAAAGGGCTGACAGGAGGTTTAGCTTTCTGACTGGCAGACACAACAGGGTTACTACTTTTTAACTGGGCCTGCTCAGCCTCTAAGAATATCAACCTATTTCTTATCTCTTCTATTCCTTTATTCAACATTTCACCACTGAGTATGGGATAATTCATACTTGGATTCATAAAAATCTTATTCTTAGACATCCTTTGTCTGTCTAAGACCTAAGGCTTCCCCTGGCATCTAACCTATGTAGTAAAACAGCAAATAAAGGGGAAGGAACAAGGTACCTTTTCTCATACAGATGCAGAAATATGTACATCTTATTTTTGTCACATCACATACATCCATCTTTCATGTGCATTTGGATCTTTTTTGCAGAGTCGCCACCTCTCCAGAGAGGACAAAATTTTCAATAGCTGAAAGCTACCTTTCCAGGTTCATTCCACCAGCAGAGCAAAACTTCACCAGAGACTGCAAGATATCACTTTACATCTGGGTGATATTCAAAAATGAAAATATCACCCCCTCCTTCAGAAATATCATGATGCAGATAGGCAGAGAAATAGATATCACCCTGACATAAGAATGACATCAGCATCATCAGGATGAAAAAACAACGAACATGAAGTGATACAACATCATCAGGATGATATTGACTAAGATCATCCTGACGTTCAAAATATGATGACCCCAGTGAATATCGGGTCACACTTAGAACTCTTCAACAACATCATCAGGATGACCATAACCAAGATCACCCGATGATAAAAATATCACCCCGGCGAAATATCATGCAAGCATAAAATATGATGACCCTCGCAAGCAACACGGTGATAACTGGAAATATGATGATGATGATGACGACCCTTAAGAAAGAACAAGTCAGGTCGAACAACTCAAAGAATAACCCCTTCAAAATATCAGGGCAACATCATCATCATGTTTGGGCAAGGTGATAATGGAAGATCACCGGATACTTGAAAAATCACCCCCGCAAGCAAATCAGGGCACACTGTAGCTCATCAGCAGGATCAGGATGATATCCAAACATCACCCGATATTGAAATATGATGATCCTGATGAAAAACAAGACGACAGGAAACATGATGATGCTGACCTTCATCAAAGAAAAAATGATGATGATGACCTCCTCTTCAAAGAAAAAATGATGATGCAGCTGAAAATGCTAAGGAGGTCCAACACTTAGAACATTTTTTGGATACTTAGGGAAAGTGCCTGCATGAAAATTGCTCAAAAATTGCCAGTCAATTCAGGCACTAACACTAACAATGTTCAAACCCTAAATCTTTTTATTGGATTCTATTGGAAGAACCCTAAATATTTTGTTTTTGTTTCTTTTGATTTGTTATTGGTAGGTCAATGGAGGGAATGGTGGTGGCGCTGTAAGGAGGTCGCTGGTTCTGAGAGGGCCGCACAACGGAGGAATGGACGGCCGGATGACCGGTGGTGAAGATCCATTAGCACGGGAGCGGTGGTGGTCAGAGTGCAGGGTCGGCAGAGAGGGGTAGAGTTGAAGTGGCTGCAAAATGGAGACAGGTCTGCGAAGAGGGCAGGCCGCAGAGGAGGAGCCATGCAGCGGCGTGTCTGCAGAGACGGTTGGTGCAGGGAGTTTCACAGAGATAGTGGCAGCTGGGGGGTGTGGGGAGGAGGTGGAGCCCTGACCCACATCCCACTTAGTGGGGTGTGGGTGGGGGCTCCGCCCCCTCCCCACACCCTTTACAATGGCGAAGGTAGGGGTTTGAACCCCCCACCAAAAATTTGTTTATTATTTTTTTTATTTAATTCAAAACAAAACTACAATTCAAAATAATACAGTCACTCCTCTGTATTTTTTTTATACACAACAAACCTTATTCATAAATGAAATTTATTTAATATATATATATATATATTGTGTGTATATATATATATATATATACAATTATATGTATACATAGCAACAGTTCTATTACATAGAAATCCCAGTTTATTTTAAATTAACATATTAATATGTATATAAATATATATATATATATATGTAGTTTAAATTTTCTTTGACAATTTATAAATCCACTTTATTCTTTTTTAAAATATATATATATATAAACAAATTACATCCATCTGAATTGCTCAAGTATATATAAATTAAATATATTTTCAACTATAATTTTCTTTCTAAGCACTCGTAGGTTTTTGTTTAAACAAATTTGTAAGATATGTAAATATATTTTTTTATTTAATCAAACTTTCAATAAGCAAGAATACATATTTTTCCAACAAAATATACTCTTTGCTATATTAAAAACCACAATTTTTTTTTTTTAAAAGCAAGGAACAATACAAATAATTTAGATAGATCAAATCTATAACAACAACTAATTTTCTCTTTTGCCACAATCATAATATGCAATTTTCACATTTATCACAAAATAAAAACCAACACTTTACTAATTGACAATTGCTTAAAATTTACACACAAATGAATTATCTTATAAACAAAATTTTCTTCATTCAATTTTTTGAAGGATAGGAATCAAAACAACAATTTTTAACTCTCTAAAACAAGTAAATAGCTTACAAACTACTATGAAAAATATAAGTTTTTACATGAGAGAGAGAGAGAGAACCATATTCTCCTCTTGGACTACAACCAAGGTGAAACATCTAAATAGGCCAAGCTCTTCTCAAGAGCTTAAAGAGTAAAGGAAAATAAAATATTTCTCCAAGAATAAGGAGTTTCTTCAACTTCACACTAAGCTCCAATGAATCTGCATATCACACAAAGGGGAAAGAAAACCACACATCTTGCTCTCCTCCCTACCGTAGACCTGCAAGAGGGTCACCCCCAAGATAGGGAGGTCATCCACACACCTAGGGTCTCATTCTACTTTACAACAAGGCACACAAATATCCAAAACACAATATTACACCCATAGATAATTCACAACACATGAACTCAACCAAGGTGAGTTCAAAGGGGTAGGGGAGTGGACACACTCAACTCAAGAGTGCCACTCCTACAAAATATCCCAACACACTTTCTCTTATGGCCTCAAGCCATCACATTTAACAAAATTTTCAAAAGTTTCCATATTTTGGCTTTCAAGCCATGTCTCAAATCGCTCAAAATCACATATATTGCCCTCAAGGCATACAACATCCCAAAAATAAGGTAATGACCTTGAGGACGATCACTCCTCCCCTACCCCACACTTGTTGAGCATCTTCTCCCAAGTGGGAGAGGCTCTTACAACACCCAACCAAATTTCCCCATAATAACAATAGCACTCAAGGAAATAAACCACACACATATGCATCATGCAAGAAAACTAAAATACAAAAGGAAAGCCTTATCCTTGAAAACCAACCTTTAAAAGCCCTATTATGGAAGAAAGTTGATGTAGAGCTTCTCCAAATTCCCTTTCAACATAAGCCATCAAACTCCCTCTATCTTTCTCCCCAAATTAAAATTCAAGCAATTAAAATTTCCAAAAATTTAACAACCCCTCACCTTATCCCAAGTGGGATTAAAATAAGCCCAACCCATGAGTTTAGAGGAATGGGGAGGTGACACTTGTCACCTCCTCACTCTTCCTCCCCACTACAAGCATATCCCAAGGGTTGGGTGTTCACACATGTCACTCACCCATCCCCAAGTCTCCCTCACCCCTTACCACTTGTCCTCTCTCCAACATGTGGGAGAGAAAGGAGTAGTTAAAGAGAGAAAGGGTGACACCTGTGTTCCCCTCCTTTCCTCTCAAGAGGGACCACACAACTCCAAGGGTGCTCTCACCAGTTGTGAGAGAGACTTGGAGTCAAGTCCTCCACAATTGGTGGGTCTTGGAGTCATCTCCAACCTTGGGAAGTGAAAAGGGATGGGGTTGAGTGCTGGTACCACTCATCCTCTCCCTCCCATGCCTCCAATTTCGTCACTTAACTTTAGTGTGAAGTTAAGGTGACCATATGGAGGTTTACCAAGGGTTACCCAAGTCGAAAGGGACCCTAGACCCATGGGGTATAACCCAGGGTCAAGTTTAGTCTAGTTAGAGCACCCAGGGTCAAGTTAAAACACATGAAAAGGGTCTCCAAAAATTTAAAATTTAAAATGTAATTCAAAGACAAAATTTTTACGACACAAATTATAATTCAAATTAAAAGAGGGTAGAGTTAACCCAATTAACCACATGCAAATTAACATTACAACATTTCATCATACACAGAGTTGATCTTAGTTCCTCATGGAACTAGATCAATTTCACAAGGAATTACAACATTGAGTGTGGGATGATCTCCAATATCTGTGGCTGGTTAGAAATACCTGCGCACTCAATTGCAAAGTTAATTTCCACATATATAAATAATAGCTGAGGCAAATTAAGAATATACACTCGCATAAAATATCACAAATTTACTTAAGCATTAAGGTAATCACATTACAATTTAGACCCTAATTTATGCATTTCAAACATTCATTCCCAAGATTAAATTAAAAAACCAATTTCTATCTAACGTCACCCAATTAGTTTTCCTTTAACATCATAATATAAACCAATTTCTATCTAACATCACCCAATTAGTTTTCCTTTAACATCATAATATAAACCAATTTCTATCTCACATCACCTAATTAGTTTTCCTTTAACATCATGATATAAACCAATTTCTATCTAACATCACCCAATTAGTTTTCCTATAATATAAAGCATCTATCTAACATCACCTAATTTCTTTTTCTCTTAATCTCATAAAGTCTAATAGTTCAGGAATTTCAGGTTCAATAGTCCCACAAGTCTAAATGTATCAGCAACAGTAAGGTAAATAGTCAAATGAACGGGAATGAAAAAGGTAGGCCTCACATCCTCCCCCCTAAGACTGTACTTCCTCCTAGAAGTCATCAAAGAGGTGAGGATAAAGAGTGCTCAGTCTCGCTGCATCCTCCCATGTCACAGTGACCTCGTCATACATGTCCCACTGTACCCTAACCTGGTCTAGCTCTCAACCTCGAACGCCCAGCATCCGACAAGCTCCAAAGCCAGCTGACCGTCTGCCTCTACCTAAAGAGCACTCCAATCCAATACATGAGATAAGTCATAGATGTAATGTCTTAAAACTGAAATATGAAAGACATCGTGGATACACGACAGGCTAGGTGGCAAAGCTAGACGATAGGCTACAGGCCCTATCCGCTCCAAGATCTCAAAAGGTCCTACAAACCAAGGTGCAAGCTTAGAGCCCTTTTTGTAACGGATTGGACTCTTGTGCGGTCGTACTCTCAAAAATACTCTATCACCTAGTGAGACGCTCTAATCAGTTCTCTTAGCATCGACATACTTCTTTGGTCTATCGTGTGCCTCCTGAAGTCTGTCTAATCAGTGTGACCTGCTGCACCATATCTTGAATTATTTCTAGACCAATGGCAACCCTACCCTCTATCTAATCCCAACTCAATGGTGTCCTGCATGGTCTGCAGTATAAAGCCTGAAAAGGAGGCATACCCAACGAGCTGTGATACCCATTATTGTAGGCAAACTCAACCAGATACAGGTACTCCTCCCATCTAGAGTGATGGTCCATAACATACATACGAAGCATGTCCTCCAACACCTAATTAACTCTCTCTCTCTATCCGTCGATCTCAAGATGGTAAGCTGAACTGAAGTTGAGCTGTGTGCCCAATGCCTGCTGCAAGGCTCTTCAAAAAGCTGAAGTGAATACTGAGTCTCTGTCGGAAATGATATGATGAGGTACTCCATGAAGTCTAACAATCTGATCTGAGAATACCCTTGCCATAGATGGTGCATTATACGTCGTGCGTACTGGTGAGAAATGGGCCACCTTGGTCAACTTGTCAACCATCACCATGATGGCATCATGGCGACGTGATAACATAGGTAGACCAATAATAAAATCCATGGAAATGGTGTCCCATTTCCACTTAGGTATCTTTTGATGGTACAATAATCTTGCTGCATGTTGATGCTCAGCCTTGACCCTCTGGCACTCAAGGGAATGAGCAACGTATTCTGCAATGTCTCATCTCATCCCAGCCCAATGGTATAACTATCGCAAATTAGCATGCATCTTCTTCACCCCTAGGTGTGCTGCATAAGGTGCTCTATAAGCCTCTGAAAGAATCACTACACATAGATCACCCGCATGGGGTACATAGATGCACTGCCAATGTCTAAGAAAACCATCAAGCTCAAGGGAATATCCTGTGAATCTACCCTTAAGGGCCCTCTGTTTCTAGATTTCCTATTGCACCTCAAGAACCACTCGTCCTCAAGTAGATGTTGTAAGATACACTCTCTCAAGTCCACTCTCAATGTCAAGGTCAAGATCTCGTGGCACCTTCGACTCAAGGTGTTAGCGACCACGTTCTCCTTCCCTTTGATGTAGTGGACATCAAAGTCATACTCGAATAAGAACTCCATCCAACACCACTGGCAGGCATTCAAATTAGGCTGTGTGAAAATGTACTGCAAGCTATGGTGGTCTGAATGGAGCTCAAAGCATCAACCCAAAAGGAACTATCTCTAACGAACAAGAGCATGAATAACTACTGCGAGCTCTAAATTGTTAGTAGGGTAGTTTAGCTCATGTGTCTTGAGCTTACGTGATTTGTATGTAATCACTCTACCACCCTGCATAAGCACGGATCCCAAACCCTCTAGTGATACATCTGTGCAAACAACAAAATCCTCTACAGGATCTGGAACCCCTAATATAGGAGCACTAGTAAGATGCTCCTTGAGGACCCCAAAGGCCCTCTCACACTGCTCAGTCCAAGTGAAACCCTTCCCTTTCCACTGAAGGGAAGTGATGGGATGCACTATCTGAAAAAGCCCTCAACGAATCTATGGTAATAATCGGCTAATCCCATAAAGCTCCTGACCTCAGTCACACTGGTGGGTGCTGGCCAATCCTGATAGCTCTGATCTTTGATAGATTTACGAAGATTCCATCACCTGATAGGATGTGCCCCAAGTACTGCACCTCTGTCCTGAAGAAGGGACACTTCGCCAAGTTGCCATAAAGCTGTTGCTCTCGTAAGCACTGCAAAACATGATGCAGATGATCCACATGCTCCTCCTCAGTCCGTGACTAGATCAAAATATCGTCGAGGAAAATGATCATGAACTGATCCAAGTAAGTGCAGAACACCCCATTCATGAGACTCATGAACACTACAAGGGAGTTCATCAAACCGAAGGGAACCACTGTTAACTCGTAATGGCCATATCTAGTTTGAAAAGTAGTCTTATAAATATCTGCCTCTGTGATGCACAATTGGTGATACCCAGATTTCAGATCAATTTTTGAGAACACTCTAGCTCCCTGCATCTAGTCAAAAAGATCATCAATCCTAGGCAGAAGATAATGGTTATTCACCATCACCTTGTTCAACTACCTGTAATCCATGCATAATCAAAGAGACCCATCCTTCTTCACGAAAATAACCGATGCGCCCCATGGTGAAACGCTAGGTCAGATGTGCCCCTTCTCAAGTAACTCATCTAACTACAATTTGAACTTTGTAATCTCATGTCTAGTCATCCTATAGGGTGCACGAGACACTGGCTCTGCACCCGGCACCAAATTGATATGGAAATCTACCTCTCTGCTTGGAGGAAAACCTGGTAATTCTGGCGAAAACATGTCGACAAAATCTCTCAGGATAGGGTGGTCATCTAAAGAAGCCTCAGGCTCATCCTCTGATCTGTCACTGACCGTGATAGCAAACATCTAACATCCCTTCCGCATGCAGTGCTTAAGCTACTGAGTAGATATCATATGAATAGCCATGGGCTTCTGAATGCCCACTATCTCAATCGGTGAACCATGATCGTCTAAGTAGCTAATCGTCCTTTGGCGACAATCTAGCTTAGCTCTATGAGCCGCAAGCTAGTCCATACCCAAAACTACACCGTAGGATCCTAATGGCATAACCCTAAGGTCACATTATGTAGTGAAGGAACCCAAGGAGATCTTGCAATCTCTAACCAAGGTATCTACTGACATCCTAGCCCCAGAGGCCAACTCAACCTCCCACCTAATGTCCTGCCTAGAAGCAACCAACCTGCAATGTTCCACTAACGATGTAGACAGAAAAGAGTCAGTAGCTCCAGAGTCAAAAAGAATAGAGATGGGGAAATCCCCAATCATACTTGCTATCTCAATAACTAAGGCCTGGAAGTTGGCCTAGCGGTTGTCAACTACTGCAAACATGTGGTGGGACTTGCCCACATCACCTACAGTCTGCTCAGATCCTCCTGAACGAGGTTGTCCCCCTGCTATAAATCCCTATGGACACTCTCTGGCCAAATGCCCTGCCCCACCACAAACATAACATGGCCCCCTAGCCTGTAACTACCCTGACTGAGTCCTACCTGACAGCTGTTGTCCAGTCTGTCCTGTGAACCTCTATAAGACTGTTGAGACCTCGCGGGTCCCGCAAATGATCCCTGTTGTCTCTGATCCATACACAGGCCCTGCTGCTGCCAACCATAGTTCTATCCTCCCTGAGCCCTCTGCTGGGGTCTAGACCTCTGCTGATGCTGTTGCTGTGGAGGCCTAGGAGGTAATGATGAAGAATTAAATCCTCCTCTCTGTGGTGTGGATTGTGGTCTACGAAAGTTCTACTGCTGTTGGTGATTACAGTCCTGAAACTGTGGGCGTGAATTCTACCCTCGTCCTTGAATTTCCTCTGTAATATAAGCCTTTTTGATAGCCTCACTCATAGTCTGGGGGTATGCCATACGCACTAGTCCTGCTTTCCCATGATTCAATCCTCTGATGAATTTGTGCACTAGGAGTTTCTCATCGTGGAGATACTCTACGTAATGAGAAAGCTCAATAAACTGGCTCTCATATTAAGCAACTATGAGTCCTCTATGCTGTAAGTCATGGAACTCATCTATCTAGCACTGTCTATAAGGATCCGACAAGTAACGTGCATTAAAGCACTCTATGAATATGTCCCATGTGAGTGTATCTAAGGATAATTTGTACTTGCACTCCTCAGTGCGCCACCAAGTAGCTGCTGCATCTCTCGGAAGTTGTACTGCCACTCGTGCTTTCGTATTGCTCCCATAAGGTCACAACACGAAGAACCTATCTAAACTGATAAGCCAAGCTTCAGCCTCAGCTCCCTCTGTGGCTCCCGTGAAGGTAGGTGGATTGAGCCTAAATAGGTCTCTGATGGGGTCTCCTCTATCTCTAAGTCCTATAACCGGCTCATCCAAACCATACTCATAAGGTCCATGATGTATCTGCTCTACCCTCACAGTCTCATCTCGTCTCTGGTATCACGGAGGACTCCCTCCTCCGTGCTTGGTAGGCTGACCCTACCTCCTCCACTATAGTATTAGGTATCTCTACAAAAGGCTCCATACGTGGCACCTCTCGCAGATCGACACGCGGCTCTACACGTGGCTCAGCACACGGCTCCTAACATGGCTCCTCTCATGGATCAATGTGAGGCTCATCATGTGGCTCTGGTATAGCTGGCGTTAGCCTCTCTAACATGGCCTGCAATGTCTGTAAAATCTGAGGACCTATGTCAAGTACTCGTGATGCCTGTGGTACTTGCTGATCAGTAATGACTGCGGGTACCTATCCCTCTGCAAAGGAATCACTGTGCACCTCAGCAGACGCAGTGTTGCATGATCACACTCGTCAAACACGTCGGGGAGGCATCCTACAAAACAAGGTAGGCACTAATTAATCAAAGTTGTTGAATAAATAACATGCCCAAATACGCCCAGTGTTTAAACTTGGGCTCTGATACCAAATGTCATGCCCACATTTCCCATGCGGTCACAACATGCATCACACGTGTCATGTCCACATTTGTCATGTGGTCATGACATAAAATATCAAAAAAAATTCCATGCTTCCCTAGAAACCCCCTCGCACGCGTAAGCGTGCTCGGTGGCGTACGCTTAAGGCATAAACAATTAAGTTGAGTGCAGGGTAATAGGTACACGTGTGCATACCAAACACAAGATGGCCATCAAGGGGTACATCACGATGCGGTTAACGTCGCTAATAGGTTAAACTTTACTAACCTACCTAAACCCTAAATTCTGGGAAAATCTGGCAGCATAACGCCTCACGGGCGTGAGTAGGGTTTATTGCACTAAAACTAAATTTGATCAAGAGGTTTACTGATAAGATAAATAAATTTCTTACATCACACTAGTCGCGTTGGAATACAATTGATTAAGTTAATTGAACATTTTTCAACCAAATCCAATCATTTGTTCTCCTTCATGTTTTCTAAAATTTAATATTAATTTGTTCTCCTTCACATTTTCTAAATTTAATATTAATATGTTCTCCTTCATGTTTTCTAAATTTTAAAACATTTTTCAACAAAGTCCAAACATTTGTTCTCCTTCACGTTTTCTAAAATTTAATATTAATTTATTCTCCTTCACGTTTTCTATCAATTAGAGTTATCTCTGCATCATTTACATTATTCCTAATTTCTTGGTAGATCAAATCTTGAAATCAGGATTTACTAACTTCATTTGATGAAGTTTACTAGGTTTCCATTTGGGTTTCAAACAACATCTACTTAACTTCCGTAATTAACTTTGCTCAAATGATTAAAAAGAACATTAAATTTTGATTAATTCTTTTAGCCCTAAATTAAACTCATGCATTTTCTCCTCTTTGTTTTCACTTTTATCTTTCTTTCTCTTTTTCTCTATTTTTCTCATTTTCTCATTTTGTTGCAGATTATAATGGCCACTTATGAAATGCATAAGATGGCTTCATATATATATATATATATATATATATATATATATATATATATATATATATATAACTTATGAGCAAAGTTTTCCTTTTTATAAATACAATGTATTTATATTTCATTCTAACAATGTTGAAACCCTAAATCTTTTTATTGGATTCTATTGGAAGAACCCTAAATATTTTATTTTTTTTTCTTTTGATTTGTTATTATTAGGTCAATGGAGGGAATGGTGGCAGCGCTATAAGGAGGTCGCTGGTTCTGAGAGGGCCGCTCGACGGAGGAATGGACGGCTGGATAACCGGCGGCGGAGATCCATTGGCAAGGGAGCGGTGGTGGTCAGAGTGGAGGGTCGGTAGAGAGGGGTAGAGTTGACATGGCCGCGGAATGGAGAGAGGTCTACGGAGAGGGGAGGCCACAGTGGAGGAGCCAGGCAGCGGCGTGTCTGCAGAGAGGGTTGGCGCAAGGAGTTTCATAGAGACAGTGGCAACTGGGGGGTGTGGGGAGGGGGTGGAGCCCTGACACACATCCCACTTAGCTGGGTGTGGGTGGGGGCTCCGCCCCCTCCCCACACCCTTTACAATGGCGACGGTGGGGGTTCGAACCTCCCACCAAAAATTTGTTTATTATTTTTATTATTTAATTCAAAACAAAACTGCGATTCAAAATAATACAGTCGCTCCTCTGTATTTTTTTTATACACAACAAACCTTATTCATAAATGAAATTTATTTAATATATATATATACAATTAAATGTATACATAGCAACAGTTCTATTACATAGAAATCCCAGTTTATTTTAAATTAAAATATTAATATGTATATAAATATATATATATATATGTAGTTTAAATTTTCTTTGACAATTTATAAATCCACTTTATTCTTTTTTAAAAAAAATATATATAAACAAATTACATCCGTCTGAATTGCTCAAGTATATATAAATTAAATATATTTTCAACTATAATTTTCTTTCTAAGCACTCGTAGGTTTTTTTGTTTTAAACAAATTTGTAAGATATGTAAATATATTTTTTTCTTTAATCAAATTTTCAATAAGCAAGAATCCATCTTTTTCCGACAAAATATACTCATTGCTATATTAAATACCACAATTTTTTTTTTTTAAAAGCAAGGAACAATACAAATAATTTAGATAGATCAAATCTATAACAACAACTAATTTTCTCTTTTGCCACAATTACAATATGCAATTTTCACATTTATCACAAAATAAAAACCAACACTTTACTAGTTGACAATTGCTTAAAATTTACACACAAATGAATTATCTTATAAACAAAATTTTCTTCATTCAACTTTTTGAAGGATAGGAATCAAAACAACAATTTTTAACTCTCTAAAACAAATAAATAGCTTACAAACTATTATGAAAAATATAAGTTTTTCCATGAGAGAGAGAGAGAGAACCATGTTCTTTTCTTGGACTACAACCAAGGTGAAACATCTAAATAGGCCAAGCTCTTCCCAAGAGCTTAAAGAGTAAAGGAAAATAAAATATTTCTCCAAGAACAAGGAGTTTCTTCAACACCACACTAAGCTCCAATGAATCTGCATATCACACAAAGGGGAAAGAAAACCACACATCTTGCTCTCCTCCCTACCGTAGACCCGCAAGAGGGTCATCCCCAAGATAGGGAGGTCACCCACACACCTAGGGCCTTATTCCACTTTACAACAAGGCACACAAATATCCAAAACACAATATTACACCCATAGATAATTCACAACACACGAACTCAACCAAGGTGAGTTCAAAGGGGTAGGGGAGTGGACACACTCAACTCAAGAGTGCCACTCCTACAAAATATCCCAACACACTTTCTCTTATGGCCTCAAGCCATCACATTTAACAAAATTTTCAAAAGTTTCCATATTTTGGCTCTCAAGCCATGTCTCAAATTGCTCAAAATCACATATATTGCCCTCAAGGCATACAACATCCCAAAAATAAGGTAATGACCTTGAGGAGAATCACTCCTCCCCTACCCCACACTTGTTGAGCATCTTCTCCCAAGTGGGAGAGGCTCTTACAACACCCAACCAAATTTCCCCACAATAACAATAACACTCAAGGAAATAAACCACACACATATGCATCATGCAAGAAAACTAAAATACAAAAGGAAGGCCTTAGCCTTGAAAACCAACCTTTAAAAGCCCTATTATGCAAGAAAGTTGATGTAGAGCTTCTCCAAATTCCCTTCCAACATAAGCCACCAAACTCCCTCTATCTTTCTCCCCAAATTAAAATTCAAGCAATTAAAATTTCCAAAAATTTAACAACCCCTCACCTTATCCCAAGTGGGATTAAAATAAGCCCAACCCATGAGCTTAGAGGAATGGGGAGGTGACACTTGTCACCTCCTCACTCTTCCTCCCCACTACAAGCATGTCCCAGGGGTTGGGTGTTCACACATGTCACTCACCCATCGCCAAGTCTCCCTCACCCCTTACCACTTGTCCTCTCTCCAACATGTGGGAGAGAAAGGAGGAGTTAAAGAGAGAAAGGGTGACACCTGTGTTCCCCTCCTTTCCTCTCAAGAGGGACCACACAACTCCAAGGGTGCTCTCACCAATTGTGAGAGAGACTTGGAGTCAAGTCCTCCACAATTGGTGGGTCTTGGAGTCATCTCCAACCTTGGGAAGTGAAAAGGGATGGGGTTGAGTGCTAGTACCACTCATCCTCTCCCTCCCATGCCTCCAATTTCGTCACTTAACTTCAGTGTAAATTTAAGGTGACCATATGGAGGTTTACCAAGGGTTACCCAAGTCGAAAGGGACCCTAGACCCATGGGGTATAACCCAGGGTCAAGTTTAGCCTAGTTAGAGCACCCAAGGTCAAGTTAAAACACATGAGAAGGGTCTCCAAAAATTTAAAATTTAAAATGTAATTCAAAGACAAAATTCTTACAACACAAATTATAATTCAAATTAAAAGAGGGTAGAGTTAACCCAATTAACCACATGCAAATTAACATTACAACATTTCATCATACACAGAGTTGATCTTAGTTCCTCATGGAACTAGATCGGTTTCACAAGGAATTACAACATCGAGTGTGGGATGATCTCCAGTATCTGTGGCTGGTTAGAAATACCTGTGCACTCATCTATAAAGTTAATTTCCACATATATAAATAATAGCCGAGGCAAATTAAGAACATACACTCGCATAAAATATCACAAATTTACTTAAGCATTAAGGTAATCACATTACAATTTAGACCCTAATTTCTGCATTTCAAACATCCATTCCAGAGATTAAATTACAAAACTAATTTCTATCTAACTTCACCCAATTAGTTTTCCTTTAAGATCATAATATAAACCAATTTCTATCTAACTTCACCCAACTAGTTTTCCTTTAACATCATAATATAAACCAATTTCTATCTAACATCACCCAATTAGTTTTCCTTTAACATCATGATATAAACCAATTTCTATCTAACATCACCCAATTAGTTTTCCTATAATATAAAGCATCTATCTAACATCACCCAATTTATTTTCTCTTAATCTCATAAAGTCTAATAGTTCAGGAATTTCAGGATCAACAGTCCCACAAGTCTAAATGTATATGCAACAATATGGTAAATAGTCAAATGAACGGGAATGAAAAAGGTAGGCCTCACATAGGCAATGAAAGAGATGGGTTGGAAGATGGATTTTGTAGCATGGTATGCGATGGTGTGGCTATAGTGGATGGTCCTTCTGTAACAACAACAGTAGTGCTTGGATCATGCTCTCGAATAGTGGATATGTCAATGTCTCTTGGTAATTTGGCTCCCATGTGGGCAAGTTGCAAGAAGTACTGATTAGGATCAAATAAAACAAGCTTCTTAACTTGGTTCCATACATGTGTGTCTTGATAATCAAATAAATCCTCTTGGGAATGCTCTTCATAAGTCACGATGAAGGGGTGTGATTGTACTTGATGTGATGACTCGCCCACGGTGTACCCATGGGACACAAACATGTGAGAAGGCATGCCGGTTGTAAATTAAGTTGCATCTCTAAGGAGCATTGATCGTGATTGTTGCATCTTGGCTTCCATCTCAGCTCACAATTTTGCTTCCATTTCAGCTCTATATTGGCTCCTAGTTTGAGGCACGATGGTTGATGTTTAAAATTGGACTTTAGTTTGTCAAGGTTTAAGACCCAAAAGATGATGGTTTGTTGATTGATTGGTTGTTGGTTGCTTTACTAGGTTTTTGTTGTTTGCTTTGTTGTTGTTGGGTTGCTTGGTTGTTGGTAGCTAGTTGTTGGTTGTTGGTTGCTTGGTTAACTTCCCTACAGAATAGCTCACACACTCAAGGGAAAAGTTGTTTGTTAACGTTGTTGTTTTGCTGATGTTGCTAAGGCTAAAGCCAAAAGATGATGTTTTGCTGCTGTTGGGTTGATTGTTTGATGTTTGGCTTGCTGGTTTGGGGTCTCAAGAGAATGGAAAGTTCACAAAATCCAATTGTTTGGTATATTCAAAGTAGGAGATAAAGTCCAGTTATCTGTAAATGATCAGAAGCAGGTCTGAAAGTTAATGTTGAAGCTAAGCAAGCTGGAAATGTAGCTGATTCAGCTGAGTTACTAAGATTTATTGATATTTAGCCACAGGTGACAGGTAATAGCTCAAATGCGACTCAGAAAAGGCCAAACATGACTGACAATAGCTTAAAAGTGATCTGGTTTCAGTTTAGGTAACAGGCTACAGTATTAACTAGAGGCGAGCCAGTTTACTATAGGTGAGCAGTGTTGATTCAGAGGCGATTTACTACTAATTAAAAGAAATGCAATTCATACCAGAGGCAAGCATTTGTTGTTCAAAGGTGATTCAGTTTAAGCAAAGGGTCACTAACTATTGTTTAAAAGTGATCTGAATGTCTGTAAGCAGTCAGTTAAGGTTCAGAAACAGCCTGTGTCTGTCAGGGAATATGTATGAATTATGTTTTTGACAAGAAAATAGTGATTTCAATCACTCACACTCACAGCAATCACAAACTTGTACAACCTAGGCTAGGAAAGGATTGTATTTGTTGAGTCCCTTGGCCATGCTTATTCAAAGCAAATAGCTTCAGGATCTTGGTACTACCAGCTCCTCTCCACGGTACACTTCTCACGCATACCAAGATCTAGTTTTCCCAAGGCTTGTCCCCCCATCAAACCTTAGTATTGTCCCTACTATCTATACTACGAACCATGTGAATCAGAGCAGCTTCAAAGGTTCCACCTTTTGTGTCAAAAAATAGAAGGTTTTTGGCTACTACACAAGGTTGCTAATAAGGGCATCTGTTCGGGTGGCTATACGTGCAGCAGTGCTACTCTCCATTATGGAGTCTCCCAGCCTTCAAGGGTTACACCTTGGATGGTTTTGGGGGAGGTTGGTTGTCGGTATAACACAACAACACCTATTGTTTGTGGCTTTCAACACAAACACTTTTCTTATATAGTAGTTTGGAAGGACTTGGCTTTAGCCCGTTACTGCTTGGGTCGTACCCCTTCTCACACCGGGAAGGCAGGCCCTCTAAAGATAATAACAAGTTCTCATGCACCCAAGATCCATTTGATAGGCAAGGATAGAGGATAATTTTGCTATTAAATTTGGCTTACAAACATGCACATTCAAGCAATCAAGAAACATAAATCAAGCATGGAGTAAACAATGATTCTTTTTAAGCACCAAGCCCAAATGTTCCTAAATTAGTGAAAAATCACAAATCTTGGACCGATCGAAGCTGCAACAGATATGTTAGTAGTTTGATAACCTCCTTTTCTTAGACAATCGATAAGATGATGCACAAATACCCAATTAGTAGCCAAGAAAACTAAACTACAAATGATAAAAACTGAAAGTGACATAGTTACCAAAGATAATCACCCATTGATCAGGAGTGATCTGTATTCTGCTGTAAGCGAAATGTTACAGATCATAACCGATGCCAATAAACCCAAATACAGAATGATAAAGCTCAGAAGCAATGTAAAAAAGCAATAGGTGACTAATTATAGGTCATAAATGACTCAGATTTGTGAAAACAAGATATAAAAGAAAACCCTAGCTTTGCGGAAAGCGATCCAGATAGATAAAAGCAATCACTGTCAGATTAAAAGTGAAGCAATGCAAATAAGAACATAAGCGACCACTATTAGCTTGTAAGCAATGCAAAAAATATAATAAGTGACTACTATTCGCTCAAAAGTAATGCCAGGAATGCTAAAAGCAGCAGGTTTCAGCTTAAAAGTGATGCGTGTGTTCAAGCAGTGACTGGAACTTGTCATAAGCGCTCAAAAAATTTGATCTTCACAAAAAATAACTTCAAATAGCAAAGTTAATCAAGGATGTGAGTCCCACCTGGCATGTCAAAATGTGATAGGTAAAAATTAGGTTAATAAGATCAAGCATAGCCATGAAAGCCTAACCCTACCATCATCAAAGAATTGAATCCAAATGAAATCAAAAGCATGCAATTCAAGAACAATATCACCTAGATTGTATGATTCCTTGTTTATGATGTGGATTGCTTCTCAACAATGAACAATTATGAAGATAAAAGCTGTCATAATGGGTGGATGATAATTATAATGTGCTCAATGGATGCTAAAATGCTCAAGATGATAATATAGATGCTATGAGAATGTTGGATAGATGTAGTATGGAATGAGAGGGTGTTTATATAGACCTCAACCAAAATCAATCAACGGTAGAGATTTGGTGGCTGTGTGAATGGCTAAGATTAAAGGATGATCATAGATGAATGTGTAAATGACAAGTGGAGGGAAGAAAAGGCTTATGTGTGCCCGTGTACATAAAAGTACTACATGTGAAATATATTAAATAAAAGATGTAGTACCACTTATCTTTTTAAATGAAAGAGGCACACATGTCAGCTCATTGAGATAAATGATAAGAAAACTTAATTAAATAAATAAAATTTATTTAATTAATTAGAAAGTGGGCTTTGTGAAGGGAATTTTAATTAAATAAATAAGATTTATTTAATTAAAAATAGATAGAAAGAAGATAATTAAATAATTAAAGATTATTTAATTATGGATTAGAAGAAAATAGAAGAAATAGCTAATGAATTACTTAAATAAATATACATTTATTTAATTAATAGAAGAAATAAGTGATAGAGACATTTCTCAAGTGTGTTAGACAAATGCAAATGGTAACCAATGCAATATTTGAATGCTAATGATAACTAGGTCAATTTTGGGTGTCTATGGATGTTTTAAGGTTTCGTAGTAAATTAATTGGATTAATTCATTACTAGGGATGAATTTGGGATGAATGGCTAGGGATAAATTAATTAAACAAATTGATTTTTATTTAATTAATTGAAGGAAGGAAGTAGTGTAATTGATGTGGGAAAGTGGGTTGCGGGGTTAAGACATTTTTAGGTGTCTACATTTTTCCCCTCTTTCATGTGGCGTCGTGACCAAGTAGGGAATGGCGTCAGGTCAAAAAAAAATTACCCTAGTTGACAGGAGGAATGGAAATGGATTAGGGATACCCCTTGAGAGATCAGGTGAAAAACATTAAAGTTTTTGGGTGAACTCTCGAAAAGGATGGAAAGGTGGTGAAAAAGAGGTTTAGGACAGAAAATGGGGTTGATAGAAGAAAAAATGGGTGAAAACGAGTAAGATTTGTGGCTTGGGGAGAAGAAATGGTGAATTAGGGCTTATGTGGCAACTATAGATTAGTAAAAGTCAGCCTAACATGCCACATTTGTACACCTAAGTTGATTGGACTAGAGAGAGAAGAGCGAAAGCAATGGCGTAACCATCTTTCCCACGTCAAGTGCATCGATCGAAGTGGGTTTGAGAGTGGCACTATTTTTTAGAAAAAGGATTAATTTGTGTTGTTTTTTAAATGCACGTTAACTTGCTAGAGATTTAGTCTTGACAGCAGTGGCCTCCAGTGTTGGAGTGCAGAGACAAGCTTAAGTAGGTGGAGTGGAACTTCTTGCAAGTAGTTGGTCTTTAGTTTGTGTCAGATATGCCCCAATTGAGGGCTCATCGAGTGATAATGACGACATTGGTGGAGCAATGGAGGAGCGAGACATGCACCTTTTTTCTTCCTATGGGTGAGATGACCATCACCCTTGAGGATGTGTGGAGGATCCTTTGAATCCCCATTCATGGCGAGTGAGTCATTTATGATCCTGTAATGGGTTTGGTAGCACTGGGGTGAGTATTCATCCTAGGACAGGTGGTGATAGACTAAGATTGGCAGGAGATGTTATGGAATGCCGCTCTTGGTGGAAGTTTGAGTGATTATGTATTATACTTGTGTGGGTTGATTGGGGGTGTTCTGATGCCAAATTAGTGCTTGTGGGGGTTTCTTGTTGGATGGGGAAATTGCATAGAGAAAATGATGGCATGTAGTGCAATGTATGCATGGGGGCTATGCCTGTTGGCCCAAGTATACCACAAGATGCATATGGTGGTTTACAGGAGTGGTACTAGCCTCAGTTGCAGTGTTACATTGCTTCATGTTGAGTTCCATGATATATCCAGCTTTGTGATCTCCCAAGGGTATATACTCTCTAACCCCCATTAGTTCGGCAATAGATTCATCATTTTGTGTGCCATCTAGAATGGGAGGTCCTTGTTGGTCCGAATCAATAAGTTGGGGATAAACAAGTGGAAGGTCATTGGATGATGATGGTGTGGTGGAAAGGCTATGGATAGTGCAGATGGAGGATTCAAATAGTTCAACAAAATTCTCAAAAGAGTCTTGATGGTCATCTTCGTTGATGATGTCAATTACAGGAAAGGCCTTAGCAACCTCACTTAAGATATATTCAAGTCTATAGAGGTAGGCTCTTATTTCCCGTACCCTAAACCTTGGTTTTGGGGATTCCTTGTTGCTTGGATAGGCTTAATGATTACTTTTTCATGAAGGCACATACCACCTTGTCCTTTATAGCCCATGTTTTTGACAATGTTGAGACCCTTTCCATACTTGTCGACAGGTAGGATAGGAGCTATTGCTTTTTCATCTTCATCTCTATATAACTATGATAACACATCTTCTAGGATGTCTTGTTCTAGCAAATGTTTTCACTCGAATATTGGAGACTGTTTGCATTTGATAATGATGATAGAGATTTCCTTTGTCTTAGGTTTACCAAATGCTTTGGGGGATGGTGGAAGTTTCCCTACACAAAATGTGTCATGTAGATCATATTATCCACACCCTATGTCACTGAACTTGACCTTGATCTCAAGTGGTGGTGAGGGTTGAGAGGTGGATGTGATATTGGATGGATCAATGTAATTAGTGGAAGGTTTTGGATTATTGTTGGAGGTGGATGGTTTGATGGCATTGTTATATGGGAAAAAGGTTTTGTCATGTCCTTCCAAGAAGCTGTAGTATTGGAAAGGATGAGGATATGCATATATGGTAACCTCAGTGCATTGTATGGTAATTTAAGGCATTGATGAAAGGTGGATGGTATGGCCTGCATGGCGTAGATCCATGGGTGGCCAAGGAGGATGTTGTAGGGGAGACCAAGATTGAGTACTTGACATTTTGTCTCCAATATCTTTTGTCCAACCTGGATTGGAAGTTTGATAGTCCCTTCAGATAGTCATTCAATGTCATCATATCCTTTGATGGTTATAATCTCACTTGAGTCTACGACCACATTAGAATATCCCAATTGTTTTATTAGTTTGAGAGTGCAAAGATTTAGGCCAAAGCCACATATATTTATGTATGCAGACTTCGATGTGGAGGGCCTCATTGTGAGATGTGCTTGTGGTGGGAAGATCTTTCTTGAAGAATGTTAAATGATGTAGCAAGGAAAGATGTCATATCATGTCTTGGAATTGATTGACATTCAAGTCATGGAACATGAGTCTCCATCAAAGCTTTGTCGAGGACTTCTTTGTGGAGGGGTGATGTACAAAATAATTCAAGGATGGAGATTTGGGTGGGAGTTTTTCCAAGGTGTTCGAGGAGGTTGTATTTGTGGGTGGGTGGGATGTTTGTGGGTGGTATGTATGTGGGTACGGATGTGGTAGCTTGGTCATTGGTTGCGGCTCCTCAAATAGATATGCAGCCGCGATGAGTAGTGACGACACAATTGGGAGTTTTAGCTCGTATGGTAATAGTTGCCACAGGATTGGGAGATTCTTCTATGAGACCCACAATGGAGTTGAAAGAATATGGAGGGGGGATGGCATTGTAGGCTTCATTGGATGTGGAGGATTTTCCTTTATTTTGGTTGGGAAGTGGGTCCTTGTAAGCTCCTAAGTTTTCATTACGTGATCTTTTAGGAGGTTCATCAATTGTAATGTCGCCATGATCCACAAGGTCTTGGATGCAATTCTTTAGCCTCATGAAATCGGATGTCTTATACCCTTTTACCCTATGGTATTCACAATAGGTATTTTCATTAAAAAAGAAGGTTTAAACTAATTGTCATCGTAGGGGAGAATGGTGGGTAATGTTATTAGGTCAACTTTCACAGGGTTTCTTAAGACATTTTCAATTGGTTCACCTAAAGGTGTGAATCTCCTCTTAGGTGTGTTGCTTTGTCTTGGTTGACCTTTAGGAATGCCAATGTTATTATTTCTTGAGGATGGGTTGGATGGTGTAGGAGTTTGTACATTTTGGACATTCTTAACGTCAGTGACACCATCATTGAGGGTGTTTTTCTTTTTACCCCAAAAGTGGGGTTTCTCGTATGATTGATTATTTTTTGTGTTGGTGTTATTGTTGTTGTTGTTGCTATTGACCTTGTTTTTACTTTTGTTGTCATTATTGTCTTGGTAGATTTTGATAGCTCCCTTGGCTATGAGAGCTCTTTCAATTGTGGTTCCTTTGTCAATAACCTCTTTGAAGGTAGTGGTGCATTGGATTTGGAGGTGGAATC
Source organism: Cunninghamia lanceolata (assembly GCA_027924645.1). Lineage (NCBI taxonomy): Eukaryota > Viridiplantae > Streptophyta > Pinopsida > Cupressales > Cupressaceae > Cunninghamia > Cunninghamia lanceolata. Next base: position 1,209,492 of record BSBN01000814.1, read on the forward strand.
CCATCTCTTGGTTTAGTGTTGCAAAGGTCTTTCATGGACACATCATGTTCAAAGTTGTAAGAGAAGTGATTGAGAAATTTCTATGAAATTTCATGAAATGTTTTGATGTCAAGGGGAAGATGTCCGAACCATTTGGTTTCTTGTCTTCCTAAGCTTCTAGGGAAAAGTCTCATGAGATAAGTATCATTATATGAGACTTCTAAGCAAGCAATGTAGAACTTCCTTAAGTGTTCACGGGGGTCTCCTTTCCCTTTGTATTTGTCAAACTTAGGTGTCTCAAAGTTCTTGGGGAAAGGAAGGATGGGGATGTAGTGATCAAAACTATATGGGAAAATATCTTCAAATGAGTATTGTTTTCTTTTGTGCCCATGTTGCATGTCGTCAACCTTTTGGATCATGTTTGAACAATGCTTGACAAATCTGGGGTGGGTGGTTGGGCAAGGTGTGAAGTTAGGCAATTGTTGTTCTGGTGGGTTTTGAGTTTGTTGTTGTTGATGATGGGAAATGAGTTGATGGAGGATGTTTTGTGGTAGTTGGTTTTGTTAAGGGTTTTGTTGTTGTGGATTTTGCAGTTGGTGGAATTGTTGTAAGAGTGTTCAGTTGGTGTTTTGTAAGGAAGATGATACAAGGGGTTGTGAAATAGGAGGTTGTGTGTATGTGAAGTTAGATGTTTGTGAAGGATTATTGGGGTTGTTGGATGTATTATGTGGTTGTTGGGAGAAAATTTTGCATCAAATTGGGGGACACATGTGGAGGCATTAGTGTAAGTTGTGTTGTTGGGTATGTTGAGGGTAATTTGTGGGATAGGTGTGGCTATAGTTGATGTAGATGTGGATGTGGGTATGGATGTGGGAATTGGCATTGATGTGGAGGTGTTAGCAAGTTATTGGATGATGAAGATTGTGATGTGTTGGGAATATTATTAGATGTAGATGGTTGGGATGTGTTAATGGAGGGTTGGTTTGGCACCTTAGCACCATTTTGGATCAAGAATTCTAAGTAGCTATTGGGATCCGATTTTCAGACTCGGTCCATCAAATCCATAGAGTTGGCATCTTGCATAAAGTGTATGACTTCTTGATCAGTGTTGTTACTAGTGGATGGTTGTTGTTGGTTTCCCCATGGATTTATCATGGTATTGTTGTTATGAGATGTTTTTTGTTTAGTTCCCCAAGGATTCAACATGAAATTGTTTGGGTCAGTGGGAGGCATTCCATATGTCCTATGTGGATCCATTTCTTTGTTCTTCCTAGCTTGGGACCTTGTTTGTGGCATACAATTAAGAAGTATGGATTGATTTTGTGATGATAAGTGGGGATGAATGAAGGATGTGATCTTAGAAATTGATTTTCAAATTTTTGGACCAACTATGGACAAATGGATGGATGATTTGATTATTGTGGATGATTTTGAATGAATGATTAAGGGATACTTTGGATAATTTGGATGATGATTTTGGATGGGCAATCAAGAGATACTTTAGATAATTTGGATGATGATTTTCGATGGGTGATCAAGGGATACTTTGGATAATTTAGATGATGATTTTGGATGAAGGATTAAGGGATACTTTGGATGGTTTTGATAATGTTTGAAAAGGATGATCAAATCAAAAGAGGACACAAATAAATCTAGACCTTGTTGATCTCAGAATGGTTTTCCTCTTTTTACTTAAGGTAGAAGAAGACACTTAAGCAAAAAGGGAATGGGGATTATTTTACTTGGGCTAGACAAGACCTCCAAGCAAAATAGGATCCTTAGAATTCACTAACTTAGGAGTAGTCTAGGCTCCTAAGCCAATTTATCCTAAGGTTGATAGGGCTAATTTATAAAAGAACTTAAGGTAGACAAGTGCTTAATTTATTTATAAATTAGAGGATGAGGAATGAGATCTAGATTTAGGTTTGCACAAATTTGATTTGAGGGATAATTTTTGGATATTGATATTGATTTGATTTGGATGTTGATTTGGATAATGCTGGTTGATGTTTGAATGATATTTGGTTAGATTTGGGGTAAGGTTTGGCTCAAGGTTTGGATGCTTTGGATTTGGATTGGATTTTGATTATGGCTTAGAGGATATTTTGAGATTTTGGTTTGGGGAAATTGTGATGAAAGGCTTTGGATGATTGTTGATTTTGACTAAAATGAATGGAATGAGGATAAAGGTCCAAAGTGAAAATCAAGATGTTTTCTAAGGTCAAATGGTAGGATATGGAGTGATGGAATTTTGATAAAGGATGGACTAAATGGATAATGGATGATTTTGAGATGGTTTTCAAATGTTTCCACGTCACAAGGGTAGTCAAATTATGCTTGGAAGATCAACTATGGGTCAATTGATGATTGTTAGACACAGGAACCAAAGGCGCTCAAAGGCAAGCCTAAGGCACTAACAGATGAACTATATGTGCTAAGGGATAATCCTAAGGCACTGACAAAAAGGCCTTTGGCACTGACAGATAAGCCCAAGGCACTGACAAAGATCTCTATGGCGCTAAACAGAGAACCTAAGGCATTATTTGTCCATTCAAAGGGCTAAATTGATTGATTTTGTGGAAAAATTTTGATCTTTTTGGCTCCAAAGGTTCTTGGCAAGAAATTAAACAAGCAAGAAGACACAGTGGCCTAACTTCAATGTATGTAATTAGACTTTTGTCTTGTTGGCTTTTATGAGTTTTGACAAAGAAGGCACACCATTCACATGAACATCCTAGAAATTATTCAAGTAGGAGTGTCATATCTAACGGACCCACTCAGGTGCAGCTTCAATCTCCACTTTTAGAAAATTGTGATTTCCACCCCCTTGATATGATCTACCATTGCTTATATGGATAGGGAATGCAAGTTCATGGACCACCTTACACCCCTTACCTTGGAGACAAATGTATTGCCCAAAGTTTATCCCAACTCAAGACAATGGAGGTAATAGTGTGGGCTCTTCTCCTCCTACAGCAGTAATGCACCATGGATATGATTGTCGAAGGTCTTAGCTATGCTTTACAAGCTTCTAGGGGATGTCCCAATATACGTGAGGTATGGGGGATGAGTCTGTGAACGGGGGTGTCCCAATCCACCCAAGCTCCAACCAACACAAGTCTCGGCAAGCTGAGGGTCTTGGGATTTTTGTGAGAGGGGAGTGAGTCCTTCCTTTAAAGTGAGTCTTTTGATTCTCATAATATTTATATCACACGCCGAAACATGCATTTGTAGTCATCCCTTGGGGTGATGAAACCCCCAAGCAAGCCCCCTAAGAAGAAACTACTTCCCACTTTTGATCACCCAAGATCACACGAAGCGCAAGGGGAGAGCATACATGAAAAAAGTAACCCGTTCAAGATACAAATAAATAAAGAAAGTTTGCAAGTTGACTTTTGATCCCCAAAATAACCCTAAGGTGCAAGGGGAGAGCATACATCTACAAAAAAATGAAAGCATGGTAAACAAGATAAATTAACCCCTACTTTAACCTTAGTGCAACTAAAAGCTAGTGATAAAAATAAGAATTTGACTGTGAATCTGCACAAAGGATGTCAGTAGTTTGGATAATGGATCTTGGACAAATGTTTTTGATACCTGCAAAGATGTGTTAGACCTACAAAAACCTACAGAGTCTATCAAATAGAAAGTATTGAAATAGAGAATAAATGTGTTGACAGACAGACTAAATGCGTTGAAACAGTACCTTAAGGTGCTAAAATAGAGAACAAGTGTGCTAAAATAGAGCCCTATTGTACTAAAATAGAAGCTGACTATGCTAAAACAAAGGATAAATGCACTAAAACATAATCTAAATGCACTAAAATAGAAGCTAAATGTGCTAAAATAGTGCTCAGAGGCACATTTATACCTGTAGGCTATCTATCACAGAGGTCAATTGTGTTGTTCTGCGAACCTAAGGCGCTAAACAGATAGAGAGTGAAAAACCTACACAAAAATAGAGATATTCTTCCACCAAATGGTCAAACAAGAGGCTAAACAACATACAAGGTTAGTTTCACAAGATGACCCAGTAGTTTTCAACCCAAAAATAGAGCTAATGATATAAAAATATGCAAAGTTAAGCTAGCCCTAGATTTTTGTTTCAAAAAGTAATAGGTTAAATGATTTATCAACAAACCCTTAGGCCCAAGAACTCTGCAAGTCAGAAACCAGAAGTCCTGCCAGCATAAGTTAGCCAAAAAAAGATAGATATTACAAATGTTAAAGTAGGACAAGAAAAAATTTTATGTCGTGTCAAAAAGCATTGAAACAGAGGTTGAAAGCGCTAAAGAAGAGACTGTATGTGCTAAAATAGTAAACTTTTGTGCTGAGACTGAGACTTCTAGCATTGAAACAAAGGACATTTACACTAACAGAAGACCTGAATGCACTAAACAGAGAGCTAAATGCGCTAAACCTGCAAAAAAAATTGTTGTTAGTTTGAAAATTGCCGGTGCTGACACAAATGCAGAAGGTGCTAAACTGAGAGTTGAATATGCAACTGTGGAGACTGAATGCACTAAACTAACCTGCACAATAGAATCTTGCAAAAACTTTCAAAAAAAGAGATTAGTACAGGAACAAGGGTCCCACCAGGCATGCCAAATGAAGATGAAAAAGATTAGAAGGACCAAATAACATGAAAAGAACTCAAAAACAAAGAGATTTATACCCTCCAAAGCCTTCCAATCTCCTTCACTCCTTGATAAGGTGGAGGAGAGATGCACCCCAAGTCACTCCTAGCTATACCCAAGTAGAAAGTACGTGGATTGCTCTTGTAAATTCAACACATGGAATTAATGATGAATTTGGCTTAGCAAATGGAGAGGGATTTTGGCATAATAATGATGCATATGAGATGAGATGAGAGATATTTGGACAGCATAAGATTGCAATGAGATGAGATGAAAATGGCTTGGATTATGCTTGTATTTATAGGCATTTTAGAGGGGATTTGTGATCAATGGTTGAGATTCAAAATTCAAATCCAATGGTGGAGATGAAGAGATGAGATGGAGGGCTATATATTCATCAACAAAAAATAAAGGGTTGTGATTATTTTAGAATTTTTAATTCACCTTGGGAAGGTTTTGCATTAATGAGGATTAAGACTTGTGAGGAAATAAAAAATTAATGTCCATGGGAAAAGGTGCAATTAAAATTTTGAGTTTATCGGTGAATGGGATGACATGTGACACATGTGTTCATTTGGCATCACATGTGTGAGCTCTTTGCATTAAAAAGAGATCTAACATGAAAGAGGAAAGGTGAGGTGGAAGGGTCATGTGACCCCTTTGAATAAAAAATTGTGTTTTATTCAAAGGGTGTGGGAAGATGACTTAATCAAGGTTTGACCCACTTAACTTAATCAAGGTTTGACCCACTTAACTAAGTGCTTAACTTAATTAATGTGGTTGTAGAAAATTAGTGAGGGGGATAATTAGTGGTTAAAATTAATTAAATAATAATTTATTTAATTAATTTGGGTCTAGGGGCTAAGTAGGTTAGAGTAGCTAATTAAATAATTGGTATTTATTTAATTAGGCTAGGTTTAGGTCATAGGCTAGGGGAGATTAATTAAATAAGCATGTTTTATTTAATTAATCTAGATTAGTGAATGAGGGAATTTAATCAAATAAATATTTAGAATATTTATTTAATTAATTGTGAATGATGTAAGGTTTAGTAGTAAATTAATTGGATTAATTCATTACTAGGGATGAATTTGGGATGAATGGCTAGGGATAAATTAATTAAACAAATTGATTTTTATTTAATTAATTAAAGGGAGTAGTGTAATTGATGTGGGAAAGTGGCATGCGGGGTTAAGACATTTTCAGGTGTCTAGGTAGATTCTTCAATATAGGCCTCATCCATTAGTAGTCCTAGTGGTATAAATATACTTATATTACTATCCACAAATGATAGTTCTTCCTTTTGAGAGTCGACTATGCCATTGGCATCCACAAACCATCTTAGTTCAAGTAGTGCATTAAAGGAGTCTCCTTGCTCTTTCATAGAAACAACCACAAAATTTACTATCTATTTAATTGCCATCAGGTTCACTTCTACTTGTCTCCATGTTCCAATGGTTGACATGCTAGAACCATCTACCAAAATAATATTGTGTGGTGTCTGATATAATCTAGGTTTCCATAGTCTTTCCCAAAGCATTTTAGTGACCATGTTTATGTTTGCCCCCAAGTCTGTCATGACATTCTTGACCTTTTTATGATTAATATGGGCATCTACCAGCAATGGTTTTGTTTTCCAATGTCTTTCATTTTTGCCCAATTGTCTCACTTGGTTTTGTGGTATCTTCTCCTTGGATTTTCTTCTTGAGGCCTTGCCTCTTATCTTCTAGGAAGTCATCATATTCATCTTCAGGCAATTCTTGCCTCTTCCTCTTTTTATCTATTTTTATGGCCACTCCCTTAGCCTTTAGATTAGGAACTTCTTTGTCTACCCACACCTTGGTCAATTGCATGACCCTTCGTGTTATCAGGTCCAGGGATGTCACCTCTGGTTGGCTCCAGTCGGGTGGGGAGATAGTCTCTATATATATTTTCTTACTTTCATACTCCTCTGAAATTATTGTTCCATCATCCTGATGTAATTGCGGAGGCACAGGAATGTAATATAATGTATGGATTTGCTTCAATGTTAACCTTTGATAACTTCTCCTTCTCACCTCTACCTCATCTAGATAATCTAGCCAGTAATCCTCCAGATGTACTTGATGCACATGCTTCTTGTAGATGTATTTTTCCATTCTCCTGTAGGGATCATATTGCCTAGCCAATGGAAATGGTTGCAAGTGTAACATCTGTAGACCTCCCTCTGCTTCCTCTGCTGACTCAATATCTGGACACATATACCATCCAATATATAAAGGAAAATTTACATTTGGTTTCCTCTTCTTCTTAGAAAATGCCTCATATGAAGGCACTATTTTCCTAGTCATCTCCATGAGAATGACTCTGTCTGTAGGGTACCTTGGCAACATCAGGGGTTTCCTACTGAATCCCTCCATTTTGATGTATGTGAAGGCTAGGAACTGGATTAACCAAGTTCCATTCTTTACTATGACCTCTTGAGCCTCAATGCTCATCCTCTTGGCTCTATCATCTTCCATGAGGTGTACTAGATGCATGACAAAACAATCATTAACTCTCTTGTAGTTTTGGAGGGTGACTTCCTCTCTAGTTGTGGGTAATGACCCCATATGTTCACCTCATCGGGGTTCTTTCCAACTCGGCCTACTGTTTGCAAGCCATCAAATGTACCCCTGAATGCACATGCATAAACCACATATGAAGACATGTGTAACAGGTTTGCCTTACCACCAAGTTTCTTCATACCTGCATCTAAGCTATCACTGACGAGTGATGCCCACTAAATTTGTGTGTTAGTGGTCTCTACCATCCTTATGAGCACATACATCCATGGCTCAAAATTTTTAGCTTGCAACCTTCCTCTCATCCGGCTTAACATGACCATCATGTATTGTACCTCCAGAGAGAAATCAAATTTGTAGAGGTTCATATGAAGTTTTGCTGCTACTTTATACGTGTTGTCTTGAGCTCTCCATGCTGAGAACATTATCTTTATGCAATCTACATTGTTGTTTTTGTATTGCTTTTCCAAATCCTCAAGATTTATCTTGTATATGTTGGGACCTGTAGACAAGTGAAATGCAGCTGTAATCCCTACAACTGAGAAGTCTGCATATATATGGTCATGCTTCTCCACTCTCCTTACGTCTCTATTATAGTTGTTAGCACATGCCGCCACCAACTCAATGGCTTCTATAGCATATGGAAATCCCCCAGCATGCCACATCCCTGAGTTGTAGATGTTTATTAGTATGGGGTTTCCTCCACCCTTCTCTAATTTGGTCGTCCATGCTTCCAGAATGGTATTCCAAGCATGGGTGTCTCCTATTTGCCCAAATCTAAATCTAGACCCGCTAGGCTGTGGGAACATAGGAGTCATGAACTCCATCTCGCTTCTATTCTTGTGAACCTCCACGATATCCTTCAATGGTGAATATGCATATTTTAACCTAATCGTGTAGTTTCTAAGTTTAACTAGTTAATTTCTTGATATCATGATACTCAACACATATACAACATATTCATATGCATCTTCATTCTAATTTACCCTAAGTAAATGTCATTTACCTTTTACTGTGTAGAAACAACAAAATAGGGGTTTCAATCGTTACATACCTTATTTGTGCACTTAAATCTAATTAGCTGATGTCAGGATATGCAAATTCACTGTGTATTGATTCTTTACCATTCGCTATCCAATGTGCACACCATTCCATTATGGTTGCAGATCTCTGTAATGGTCATCGTAAAAGATTCGAAGCTCAATAATTTTTCTTTTCAAATGCGTTGTGAATGTTAAAACGATCAAAATCCTGCTTTATGCATTAGAGATTACAATTTTAGGGCATAATTAATGTCAAATTACATATGTTCGTGGATATCGGCATCCAGTCCTTAGGATTGCAACAGGTGGCAGTTCATGATTTGAAATTTCAAATGGTCACCTACTATTTCATGACATTTATTACACAGTATGCATATTAGCGAATATCTGGATGTTTAAACAATGTCCATATCTTTCGGAATATGCATATGCATATGCATGACGTCAGCATGATGTTGGTCAATGTTGACCATGGGTGAATATCGGGTCATAATTATCCAAAGGTATTTTACCTTTGATCATCAAATGTTAGGACATTACAAAATGTCATGAGTGGAAAAGTCAACGTGCCACGTGGTACCATCTGATTGGTTCTTGAAAATCTATGTATTTTGGGTGCAAGGATGAATATGTGGATATTAAGAAATATCTGGATATTAGCATTTGTGAAATATCCCTAGGTCTCAATGTGATGATGACATCATCCTCCTAAATGATACTCTTGGTTGGGTGTATCATGATGTCATCCACATATTAGCACAGGGATGCACATTAAGTTAATGTGCGGATGTTAAGCTCTACCGATATATTATGAACCCTTAATATCGGGATGAGGTCATCACCTTTTGTTATTTCTTTAAGGTGAGGTCAAATGATGTCATCAGGATATTGGCAGATATCAAGACATTGAGTTAATATCCAAATGTTTAGTTTTATCGTTATATTAAAGCAAGTCGGGATATTAACAAATGTTCGCATATTGAAACTGAATGTGCATACTCACAAATGTACATTCATGTTGACGGTCTCTTACATCGTAGGTTAAAGTTTGACATGTGCACATTCATGAATGTGCAAACATTGAGTTTTCCTTAGTAATTTTGTGATCGGGACATTAAGTTAATGTCCGGATGTTAGGGAATGTGATGATGTCCCTAAGACTATTTGACTAAACTTTGACTGAGCATAACTTCCTAGTCTTAGGGAATTTTGAGGTGCTTCAAAAAGCAAACCTACCTATAATTTTGTGCTCTTTCTTTTGGCAGGATTTATGACAGCAAATTCTAACTTTGAAAATTTTATCTAGACATTGGGGTCTTGGCATGCACAGGATAAAATCATAACACATTACTACTGATTTTTACCATACCGCCCAAAAACAAAGGGAAACAAGCAAGCCAAGCAAAAGCAAAAAGTTGGGTCCCTATTTTGCTAGGGCAAAATGGGGCATGTTGTGTACCCACACAACAATTCCTCCCTCCTTTTGTATTAGTTCTCTCATCTTACTCATCCCTTCTGTCAGTATTTATAGAGTTTCAAAGTTCTCCAAGAACTCCTTCTTCACTTCATCCCAAGATCTATCATGGTTAGGGCATGTTTTTCTATACCATTTTAATGTGTCATTCTACAAAGTTCCAATGAAGTCAAACAACTTAGTGTCATCTTTAGTTATCTCATTCTAGTTCTAGATTGATTCCAATACAAAATATTCTCCTCAACTTCAATTGTGTCCTTTTCAAATACTGGTAACTTAGTAATTGCATCCATCTTTTCTTTATTTTTCTTTTCGAAACCTTCTAGTGTTTTGTAGTAATTTTCTTGGTTTTTCTTTTCCTTAGGTTTTGGCCTTTGTGTTAGGGTTTTATCTCTCCCTTTATCTCTTCACAAATGAATATCAAAGTATTCTTCCCCCAAAATCTCTTCAAAATCTTTCTTAATCTCTTCTCTTTGTCTCTCAATTTCACATTGATCTTTTCTAAAAATTCTCCTTGATTTATAAGGCACTCGGGACGACTCTTGCTTGAGGGGGTGTGTCTCTTCAAACTACCTTTTTATTCTCGAGGATCTTCTTTCATTTGTAAATGACATTGTGTTCTCATCAAGTGACTTTTCATTATTTTATCTTATATTACCGGAACTCATTTCTCTAAAAATTGCATCTTCTCTAATTTTCATTACACTTTGATTAACTAGGTTGTTTAGGTAATCTGCATCCAAATTTAGGGGTTGAAGGTTTCATATATGATTTAGTAATTCTTGCCATTGTTTATCAACTTTGATTTGAACGTTAGCCCAATTAGGTTTATATTATGGAGTTTTGTAAATCTATGGTAGGGTTAGAATTTGGTTATGCTCTTCCCCCATGCACTTTTCAATTGCTCATAAGCATCTATTCTTCCTTCTATACTCTTTAAAAGTTTTGTTGCCATATCAATATGTATTGTAATAGGCTCAGGATTTGCTATATCTCTTTGTATCAATTTTGCAGTAGCCTCTATGGCTTCTTCATTCATTATTTCCTTTACTTTTATGTTTTCCTCTCCAGCAGCACCCACAATGGTGCGCTCAGCAGCACCCTCAATGGTGTGCTCATCCAACTTATTTTCTTCTGCAATTTATCTTTCCTAATTTCTATAGTCTTGCTTCTCCTGCCTTCTCCATTCTTTTGTGGTACCTTTCTTGTCTTTCCTAGGTTTGTTTTTGTCTTTCTTCTCTACTTATCTCCATTTTGGTAAGTATAATTTTTTTGTTCTCCCTTAATCTTTTGTTATCCCCTTTTGCCATGGGTTGTTTTTGATTTTGAATAATATTAATCCTTATGTATCCCATGGTTGGCTTCTTCTAAAGAGTTACATCTTTTCAAGAATCATTTCAGATCCTCCCCATGTTCCATTCGCTATCCCCTTAAGTGGTTATCCCCTCTCACAAGGGTATGAACTTAAGAGAATTAAGATCTCTCATAGGACATAAAAAAGAAATCTTATCACTCAAGTTTTCTTACTTGCGCTACTCCGCACTTCCCCTTTCACTATTTATTCTCTCTTTCTTCACTAGCTTTTTCCAGGGTCCTGATAATTGAACCAAATGTTGGTGAGAAATGGGGAGGAACCAGTCCAAAGATCTGGTCCTTAGTCAAGTCTGTAAGTCTAGTTTATACCCTAGTCAGGGAATGAGAGAAATATGAATAAAAATTAAGGAAATCTAATATGTGGTACACAATAAGTAAATCATAACATCATAACACATATACAATGATATCTCAATCCTTATATCTCCATTGTATTCCATTATAATCAATAGGTATATACATATTCATACCGACAGGTCTGAGTCTCTGCCTTATACACAATTACTCTCTTACATGCACTTATTCCCTCTTACTTTACATTGCTTTGCATTTATCTCCTATATATCTATCTAGAGGTGTGTCCTTTCCCAAAAAACCCCTTTAGGAGTTGGCTTTGTCCTTCATATGGCCTTTGCAGTACTCTGCAGTATATTTTATATGTTGCCTTGTTCTCTGCCAACACACCCAACTCCTTATGATCCAACTTGTTTTGCTAGTTGAATAGTAGATAACCTACCTCCATTGTGTAATGAATTGTGCAACTAATTCATTGGCCTCTTGTTTAACTATTAGGAATTCTCAAATTCTTATTTTAACTATCTTGTTCATGTTAAATGTGGAAAAATCCCCTATGAGCTACCAAAAGGAATGGATTAATGCTTCTTAGAGTTAATTGCATTAATCCAAAGAAATTCCTTCTAAAGTTTTTCAAAAGATTCTCGTTACTACCCCATCCCAAAGGAGGAGTTCCCACACTTTTGCTATGTAAACCTTGATATGTGAATTAGGATCTCCAACCCCTTTAAACTTTGGAAGTTCAAGGAGAGGTTAAATAGCATGATGTTATGAAGGATGAAGTCTATGGATATTTCAAGTTAGTTCCCAAAAGTGGGTTAAGCATGGAAGAGGTTGTTCCTCCAAACATTAGTCTATAGGATATCTTGATGTGTTTGTTGTATTTGGAAGGGTATGTTGGGTTGTTGATACTCTGGGAAGGTAGGATAACTAGGAACCATTGCATTTTGGAATTTAGGTAGGATTGCTTCAGGTTGATTTTATGTGATAAGTATCCCACCTAGTTGATTTATGTTCTCCATGTTGAGAGTTGAAGCTAAGGGATGCATGAAGGCCTTGTTCTTGTGTTTCATGCATAAAAATTAATGTAGGAGGGAGTTGAGATGCCCCTAGTGTCACTCAACTATTTTTTTGGTAAAAGGATTTTCATGAGGATAGTGCCTCAGAGACTTTGGTCTTTCATTAAGTTGAGTGGAGTTATGTGTTGGTTGTTCACCACCACTACCTTCAAGGCTCCTGGTCATTGGACCAGGTGACTATGAGAGCTACAAGGGTAGCTTCTCCTGTGTTTTTAATTTCTCCATCACAAGGTGGGTTTTGTTTAGTAAGAAATATTTGGGTAGCCCTATTGGTTCTTTCCACAAGGAAACTTTTCAGCATGTCTTGGTGTGCTTTAGCTTGTTCATTTGATAAGCTATGTGGAGAGCCTCTCATGTTGTATGAGATTCTTCTAGGTCTTTCTCTAGGTTGCTCAGGTCATTTTTTTGACTCCAATGGTCATGTCTCTGTAGTTTGTGATGAGATGTCCATGTTGATGTATTTCTAATCAGACATTCATTTAGTATATCCTATTTTGTTCTAGGTTTGGTTGAAGCACAATATCTTAGTTCCAAATTGGGTTATCAGAACTAATAAAGTTATGTGGTTGTTTCCATCCACCATCTGAGTCAATACCTTTGTAACCATACCTATTTCAAATAGGATCCAATGGGTCAATGGGGACATATCAGTCAAAGGATGGAGGGATAGGTAGGCCTAAGGGAGCTTGTCCCAGTTGCATTATTTGTCCCAACATATTTAGGGGTACTATAGGTACTACAAAATAAATGGGATGACAACAGAGGAAGGTGAAAAAATGGAAGAAAGAGGGAAATGAGAAAACCTTTTCCAAAATGATTTTCTCTTCACATCAATCTCACCAAAATATGTGATAATCTAAATTTCATCAACATAACAAGTTAATGAGGTGGACTCGTAATGGCACATGCATCACGTATTGCACCTATATTATTTTTGTAGATCAAATTACTCCTACTCTTCTAGACAAATTTAGCTAAGCAAAGGGGGGTCCAACTAATCACTCTCTTCTCTTAGCAAGAGGATCTCAAGGAACAAGTGGTAGGAAAATGGTTGTGTGGTATGGGGGTTGCAACAAGTTCACTCACTTTATGAGGAAGAAGTTCCTAGCGGTGGACTATGGTGTGGATTAGAGGTGTGGAGTGTGGAATGATTGTTGCTTGAGTTGTTGTGGTGTTTAAATGTTCTCTTCATGATACTAGCACTATGAGTCAATCATTAATGTGTGTGATGAACTCATCTAATAAAGTGAGTTCTCTTAAGTGAGACTCTTCTCTTATCCATCTCTATTTATTGAGTTCTCTAATTTTCCTAAGTGTCGGCAGGTTTACTTAAATTTCATCAATAACCACCTCAATTCAATCTTCTTTAAACCTAGAACACATTTGGCATTAAAATCCAACTGAGGGATAAAGAATTTGAAAGGTAGTGATTTCTTGGTTTGTTGTTTTCTTTGTTGAAGTTAATGTGTTTTCTTTATCTTCTTTTGTGTTTTACATTTTCAAACAATTTGAAAGAGTTGTTTGTTTATGTGTTTGTTGGATGATTTGTTAACATATATTGGATGCCGCATGATGGAATCAGGGACTTTCTTCTCTTTTTTTTTTCTTTTGCATTTTCTATGAAGTCTAAACTACATGCATGCAAGAAAGAAAGCTAGTCTAATTCTTTTTTTCTTTTCTGAAATGAAGTGTGAGCTAGTTAACTATACGACTTTTGTGTGCAATTTATGTTGTTTTTTGTAGTTTTAAATTTTTAGATGCACTTGAAAGTAGAAGAAACTTCTAATCTACTCTAGTAAGTGAAAAGAAGTAATATATATCTAACACTACCTAAGAAAGCAACAAATAAAATTAAACTAAACAAAGAAGCAATAATAGAACTTGTTACAATCCTTAAGAAAGATGAGTGATCTAATTAATAAGAAATGAAATTGCTTCGAAATCAAAGAACCTAGGAGAAGATTTTGGTCTTCTTGAATAACCATTGTGAATGTGTCCTTAGAGGGTCCATTTATTCTCCTCTTCCATCCTTAGTGTACTCTGCTTGATGGAAAGGGAAGATTCAAGTTAGGGTTAAATTGAGAGTAAATTATGAGGAAGATAGAATTAGCATCCTATGATATGCAATAGTCAAAAAGATAGCATTAGCTTCCTAGTATAACTAAAAAAGAGGATTTGGTATTGAGGCTATATAGAGAAGCATCAATCTCCTAAGGTGATCTAATGCTAGGGAATAGGATGTAGATCTTATAAGAAATAATTGCAAAGGCAACCTAATTTTTCTATCCTATGGGAGAAAACTTCTTTGGATATTCTCAAAGCTTGTATACAAAAATTCTCCTCTTATGAATGAGAAGGGTGGTTTATATAGGAGAGAAATGGAGAAGATTGGAGAATAAAATAGGTTAAATATAAGCATAAAAGAAAGAAATAAAGTGGGAAAGAAAGCAAGGAAGAAAGCATGGAAAAAAGTTGTCCATTGGAAGGGAAATGGAAGAAAACTAGCCAAAAATAAGCAACTAGCTCAGTTTGAAACATGACAGGGTCACCTATGTCAAGGTCTAGATTGCCCCTTCTACCTAGATAGGTCGCTTGGACAACCCTACAACTTAACATGGGTCGCCCAAGTGACCCTAAGGTCTCCCAATCACCCCTACGGCTTAAGGAAAGAAACATGGATTTCAAAAGGTGGAAAGGTTAGGAAGGATAGGAGGATGGAAAACATCTGAGGGAGGATAATAGGATGCTAGTATAACTTCCATAAACATATAAAGGGTTGTGAGGAGAAATAATCATGCCACATGGGTCGCGTACTGGGACCTCCAAATCATCATTGGACACGTAAGATTGACCCATGCAATTTTGGGTGCTTATAGTAGTAGTACTAGAAACAATAACAATCACGACACCGAGTTCTCAAAGTACCATTATAGGTACCATCCATCATCTTATCTCTCTATAATTAAACATACCAATGCACCGTGATGGTTAAAAAGTTAATAAACTAGAGTTTACAACTTAATGGCATCTAAATAGTCTATAGAAAAACCTTGTTGCACACAAGACACCATCAGCACTCTGAAGACTCACACCTGATTTCTCCATGCAACATGTGGGTACAAACATGGCACCTAAAAATATCACTTGTGTAACTTCCAAAGATAACAGAAAAAGCATGGCCATTGTTCCAACTCTAATTGAAGAAAACCACAAATCCATAAATCTTGAAATAGTGCAACTTGGACCCATGAACAATGTAGACTCAAAAATAGAAAATTCACCACTACATTAGTAATAATAGAATAGAGACATGTAGATTCCTCCACAACACTAACATTAAATCTAGAAACACCTAGATCCAAAATGTTGCAAATCCACATCATGGAACAACCACAATTCAAGAACCCAACAAGAACCGTAGGTAAAGCTACAATTGACCTCCTCTAAGCATGCATGTAGATCTACATTATGTCTCGCATTCGAGTAACCCTTCGGAATTACACTCTAAACAACATTGTTCTATAGGTGTACAAAATAAATTTTGTGTAAAACCTACAAAACCATACATGCAAATCTAAATTCACCAATACATTTGAGATACTAAGAAAACATATTCATGTCTCAAATACAAAAATTTACAAAATTATATTTTATACAAAAATCTACAAAACCCACATCCACAAATAGAAAATGTCATGCATGTAGAAACAATCCACACACAACCTCCATGAAAAATTGAGTCCATTACATGTCCAAAATACCCACAAATCTAAAACCTCTAAATCTATAATTTGAGTAACAAAATATCACAGATTCACATCATGCATATACATGCAAATCCAATCCACAACATGAACCAACATGCAAGAGAAATTCCACTCATATAGGTCCAAAACACCTATAAATATGCATGTATGCACATGCAACCCATTGATCATCCATGCAAGCACATGGGCTAATCATCTAGTGCTTTCTCAAGTAACTAGGGACTAAAATTAAAAAACCATCGTAAGCACTCCAAAGCCCATAAGACTAGAGGGTAGGCCCATACTACCAAATAAATATCATATCTAAACCCATTTGAACAACATTCTAACATATAAAATAGTACTTAGAAAATAAGAATGAGAGAAGAATAATAGAACCATAGATAAGAGCAACACAAATATACCCTAAGAAAACACTTCGATAAAAACCCGGTATCAAAGAATTGAAACCAATGTATTCCTACCAATAACAATGTTACATTAATATTAGGCTTCATGCCATTCGTGGAGATCAACACTCTTCAATCCTAAAGGAAAACTAGCACCATAACCTTACAAGAAACAATGCATAATACCTTCATTCTCAAGCCCTCAATCTATAGACTTATGAAGGCCCAAAAAACCATCAAAAGGTGATACCATGGACCCAAACAATTTCCCAAACTACCATGGTAAGAATTCTCACAACCCACTACAAAAAAATAGCCTCCAAAAGAGAATGTAACTCCTCACACAAGCATCTTTGGCCATAAAGACCATAATGGTCAAATGTAACTCCCAAGCACTCCCCCATGTGGCACTAATTTTATTGCATGCCCACCAAATAAGGAAGATGCTCTTATAAGTCCACTTTGAAACCCCTAATAAATGCCTTATTATAACAATATGTCCAAATCCCCAAGAGAATGATAAAATAATTACATATGTCCCCACCCTCACATGGGCATCCCATTTTGCTTACTTTATGAACATTGGAGATGCATACATAATTAATTGTCTACAAATGATTAGACCTTAGGATATGATAGGTGAATAGCATAGGTAATCCTAACAATAAGGAACCATGGTGAGAGATATAATAATCGAATAATTATGGATATAGGAAAGAATAAACTAGGGTAAAGCTCTAGGTGAAAGGAAGTTCTAGGCAATACTTGGATACAAATTAATTTTAGATCTAAAAATCAAGATGAAAGAAAACACAAATATCATATCAAAAATTAGCAAAGTGGAAGGACAAACCCTAAGGCAAAACCCTAGAGGATGTAGGACCATATGGGTTCACCAAAATCAAGGGAAATCAAAAGACCCTTCAAAATATCTAGCCTATAATGCTAATAAGATGAATAAGTCACATAAGTGTAATTAACATGCTAGATATGAGAGTTGACTCAAGACATGTAAATGTAAAAGTGAAATTGAAGGAGGGCATGGATAAGAAAGTGCTTAGCTATATCACTATGTTGTTGTCCTTGGAATTGTTTGGTGTGTATTAGCTAGTGTGTACTATGTAATGAATTTAGAACTGGAGTATGCATAGACAACTATGATAGACCAAACTCTATTATTCTATAATCCTAGATAAAATTGTGCATTTGATCTAACTAATATTTGTGATCTTGTCCTTCAGTTGTGATCCTATCCTTCACACCTACAAAACTTACAATATAATTCACCTTTATTAGATTTCTAAATGGCAAATCTAGTGTTGAGGAACAACTTCAGAAATTTATTGTGTAGGGGTTGAAGTTCAATACTTCCTTATGTCTTGTTTAGATCCTTGTTAACATGATTGCAGACACAATGGTGTAGTATGCCTAGGATGAAGATTGATGTAGCATATGTTCTTGAATATTGATGCAAGCCTATGATCAACAATGTTCATGCTTCCTTTCTCTAGATTGGACATGTTCTTGATGTGATTGTGATTCCATGATGAACTAATGGCTTGGTTCATGTCTTTAAATATGATAACCTAGACCTCAATTTATACACGTTGATCACAAGTCTATAGGCAATGACATTTTTGAATCAAGTCCACTTGAAATAGGTGGGAAATGAATTTGTGTTTAGGTAGACATGATTGCACTAATGATTATGTTTGGGACACAAAATCATGCTCATGATTGTGTCCAAGATGTGTAAATATATGAAGTGTGAAGTGTACAGATGAACAAAAGCTAAAGTAGACAAATGAAGAGTGTTTTCTACTTCTATAAACTTTTGTGCACAAATGACCCAAATTAAATACCAAATTAACATATCTCAAAACAAAAAGTAAACATAAAATAAATCAGAGAAAATGTATACATTTTTCTCCTCTACAATAACATCCTCTCATCTTATAATAATTCAACCAAATAATATATGATCTAAAACATTAATCCAAAATCTTTTTACACAATTTTTCCAACAACGTTTTACTTATTATTAATCCAAAAGTAATTAAAAATCAAAGAATATAGATATGTCTAGAATGCCAATGCAATCCATTTGCCTAGATTGAACTAAGCATTCTATAAAAATCCCTTATAACACCACTTTTTGCCATCCCCTTTACAGTGTATTCCCATGCACTTAATGTTTTGCCAAACAGAATAATATCATTTCAATTTATCCTTTTAACAAAGCAATTCCCTATCAAGGCTCATGCCAAAAGTAGTAAGAATGAAAAATCTCACATGATCCATGTTCAAATTTAGACCGCTTTCATAGGGTATCAAATTGGATTCTTTTAATGAGACATATCCTTGGAGACCAAGAATTCTCTAACTGTAATAAAGCCTCATTCCTCATCATTAGGTCTATTACTATGTACACTTCAATGTTGTTTTTTTAATAAAAGAATTAGACGCCTCATGGCGATAAGTACACATACATTTTCCTTTCTAGAACATAAAGAATCAATAAGCCCAAAGGTTTTACGCATGCAGCAACCATCCCATCCAAGGGACTGTGCCTTAAAGTAAAAGGCACAACATAATTAAGAACTCTAAAGTAACATGTGGTTATTACCCACAAACACAATGCATATATTCCCTAACAAAACTTTATCATAAACAGCTATGCCGTTACAAGGAATGTGATTACATTATTTGGACTTTCTCCTTTTCGTAAAGTGCATGCAAATAAATCCAGAGCAACGTGTGTTACGTTGAGGTGCTGCATTCTCTTATGGATAAAGCTACGTAAATACGATGAGGCGAGAAATGAAAAAATTAACTTTTTTTAAGTGGATAAATTTTTTTTTTTTTTGGTCCTTTTTTAATCTATTGGTATTGTAAGTGTAAATCGAAGTTACATAAATAATTGATTTTTTATTGGGAAGTCATCTACGGTACATTCTTAGCTTCGTTTCTTTAAAGCGGTCTCGTACTTAGCAAGACTTAATCTTGGGTGGACTCTTTGTGAGTCATTCAACTTAATAGACCAAAGGTCACTTGACTATGTTTTATTTTTTAAATGAAGGTGAAGAGGATAAAAACATGCCCTCTTTAGATAGTTAGGTTAATTAATCAATTAAGTAATTAATAGTAGACTTAATTTAGATAAATGAGTTGTGTCGAGATAAGGTATTGAAACAAATATTGAAATCAATGAAGACAGAAAGAGGTGCTTAGCTATGTATGTAATAATGGATGTTTTATTAAAATGTGTGCTTTTGTGAACTAACTTAGACTTCTACTATCAGATCTATGATAGTGGAGCTCTGAAAATTTGAAAAATGATCTACACTCTATTAGGTTTCAGACTCACATATGTGGCCCTAATCTCCACATTTGCAACAATATATTCATATGTGTATGTCTAGACTAAATGGTACTAAACAACACCAATAGTACCTGCTATCAAGAGTGGAGAATACACATTCCTATCTTGATAATAATCAAGCCTTTTATACTAGTTCAATTGTGTTTGAACAAGTTCAAAGACATGATAAGCAAGATGCAAATGCATATATATATCCTTGTGAATGCAAATACTAATGCAATTCTCTAAATACTTAATAATATTTGTAAGTGATCATGGGATATAATTGCTAGGTGATCTCAATGACCTAGAGCTTTGTCCTTTTATACAACACCCCACCATTCAAATTCAAATATTTTGCATTTGAGTCAATGGGTAACAACTAGTTGGGATGAAGTCATCTTGGGCCCTAATTAATTTTCAATTTAGAAATTGGGGTCAAAGCCACACTTGTGTTCTTAAACTAGTCAAGTTCAAGGTTGCATAGGCAATCTTGACCCAAAACTGGGAACAAGTAGATCAAGGATCAAATTCAAATCCACTAGGGAATGGGGGCTTAGATTCAATTCAAATAAGAGCCAAATTATAATTCATGCACATAAATATACTATTCGAATACTAAACTATTGAATTGGGGACAATTGGTTAAAACAAGCCCCAAATGATTGGGGGAAAGTGTTGAAGATGCACTTTTCACCTAAAGAATGATATATTTGTAATGGCAAAAATTATATTTTCTTGTGTTACATTTTCCTCACTACCTTATCCTAGGTTTTCTCCATCATCACTCATCCTTGGGAACCAAATCTAATCCCTAGGTTTCTCATTCACCGCCTTAGTTCAAATTTATAGGTGCAAAATTGACCTAGCTCACTTCTATGCACATGGATCTAAACCTCAAACTTTCAAACTCAAAATTCAAATTGAACCTTGCCAATATTTTTATACTAATCATTGTGAGCTAGCTTAACACATATTTGTGTGAATTTGTGTGTTATGTTGTATTTAAGGGCATTCCTTATCCATTTGAAACTAAGATATATAAACAAATGCAAGAAACCCTAGAAGTGAGAGCATCGTCATAGTGTAACTAGAGCATCAAGATTACATCATCTTTCTACGTCATCCTAGGCATACAACATGCTTACCTATTATCTTTGATATTTATTCACCATTGTTAAATTAGTCTACCTAGGATTTGACCAAAGGATAATAAATATTTAGCTAGCAAGTTCCCAAGAAGTGTCTCTTGACACCACCCTACTTTAAACACAGGTACAAGTCAAGGTGCATCTACAATAGTCAGTAATTTTCTACTAGTTCACTTATGTTTGCTAGGTTCATTTTTGCATACCAATTTCACTTCCATAGTTTTGAAGTTTAGTTTCACAAACCCAAATCTAAACCAGAGCAAGATACAATTAATTTATAGATTCAATGTCATTCATCTTGACAAGACCCTTTTTCTACACATTAATAAATCAATTTACATCATCATCAACAATATATTCCTCTATTCAATTTTGAATTAAATATTACATTAAATTTATTTAATTTCCATAAACTTAATTCTACATTTATTATTTAGACTCATCTCTAAATCGTAGGCTTTTGTTGTTATTTATTTAATTACTCTAGATGAGATTGTAGTGGAAAGCTATTTATACCCTTACAATATTTACGGTATTTAAAAGGACATTATCATATAGATACATTAGTCTCTCCTTCAATACCATAGTAACGAGACATTTCACATAACTTTAATCATGATTAAATTTGATTCTTTCAATGGGGCTCCCAAATAAACATAAATTTTGCTAAAGATTTATTTAGATTGTACTATCTTCGGATCTCATTTTTAGAAGATTAAGTAGCCAAATGAAATTGCCCTGTATTATCATATATTTAAAGGCAACATGAACATATATTCGACTTTTTAATTGCATTGAGCCTTTTGTTTTAAGAGGGGTCATATAGAAGTGAATAAAGCCGACATTATTAGTCGTGCTTTGTTATTGAAAATAAATAATAACGATAAATTTATGTAAAGAGAAGATGATTTGAAAAATTGGGGCAAAACTTACTAGACCATTGGGTTAGATTGTTCTACATTCGTTAGAGTGTTGTTGTGGGGTTAGGAGAGGTGTTCATCATAAAATGATGTGGTATATAGAAGAGAAGGATATTATGATATTATAAGGATGAATAAGGTGATTTTCAACATTTTTGGAAGTGTCAAAGATAAGTTTCAAATTTTTAGAATGAGAACTTCATTTGTGATGAATTTACCATTTTGCACAAGTAGTGAATTCACCATCTGTTGTGGTTAATGCTAGAATACCATAGTGAATATATAATCGTCCCTT
Organism: Cunninghamia lanceolata; assembly: GCA_027924645.1. Lineage (NCBI taxonomy): Eukaryota > Viridiplantae > Streptophyta > Pinopsida > Cupressales > Cupressaceae > Cunninghamia > Cunninghamia lanceolata. The sequence continues at coordinate 1,231,798 of BSBN01000814.1, forward strand.
GGTGAAACCAACAATTTCATCAAAATACAAACAAAATGTAAAATCTAAAGAGTTTTCATCATTTGAATTTCCAATTTACTATTTTATCTTCCATTTATTTTGGAAGGAGGTAAGAAGATTGTCATATAACGTTGTTAAATAAAGTGTAAGAGAGAGCTATCTTTTGTATAGTGTTTTTTATCCATCTTGTCATGGTAACAAGCATAGTTGTAGATATTTTTTACAGTGGGAGGGGTGTTGCAAGTATTGTAAGAGCTTTATTGCAATGTTGAAGCTCAAAAACACCACTACGGCATTGTATACATCAATAACTTACTATTCATAGTGATTTGAGGAGCATTTGGACTTAATTTTGTTTCTTTTTTCCCATTAAAGGGTTTCTTTAGTATAAAATTGTGTGTCTCACATCTTTGTGTGGTGTTTAGCATGTGTTATTCATTGTTTATGATGTATTCTATGTCATTTTCTTTGATATGCATGTGATGTGTTGGTAGCCACTGAAAATGGTTAATATGTGAATGTTGGATGTTTTGTGAAGATATTGCAAGTAGATATTCATTGTTGAAACTATATGTCTATTTTGTAAGGTATATAAGAATAGTAAATTAGGAAGTAAGAAAGAAAGTTAAGGAAAAGATAGAGCAGAGCACAGAGACTCAGACCTGCCTTTTATAATAAGGATTGGATATATATATATATATATAATGGAGATATAAGGATTACTGAGTATCATTTGAATGTTTCATGATTTATGTGATGTCTTATATACGATCTAGATTTACTGCATTATGCTAATTCTTACTGCAATGATCTAACTATTCTATCATTGGCTCGACTGGAGTATTAAAGACCACATAAGAGATCATAGGCTCAGATCTCCGGACTGTGTTCCCAATTCTCTTGCCAACATTTGGTTCCATTGCTGGGACCCTAGTAAGAGCAAGGAAGAATAAGTAAGATAAATAAAAGGAAGAAAAGTGTAGAATAAAAAGAATAGTTAAAGGAGATAATATAAAAGAAACAAAATAAAATTGATCTGCGAAAGTTTCTCTTAGGTCCTAACCTTGTGAGAGGGGGGCAGGCACCTAAGGGATGACAAATGGGAAGGGAGAGGGATATGGAAAGATCCCTAAAAATGATATGACTATTCCAAGCAGGTCGACCATGGGATACATAAGGATCAATGAAACACCATATCTTAAACACCCATGGCCAAGGGAGATAACAAGAAATTGAGAAAGATTAGAGAAAACATACAATTAGCTATGGACTTGAACATGGAAGAAAGGAAGTAGAAACAGACTCAAGAACATTAGGAAAGATACCATAAGAGAATGGAAAAGACAGAAGAAATGGAAATAGAGTGTGCCACAAGGGGTTGTGGCTATAAAGGAGGTAGAGAATGAGCACGCCAACAAGGGTGTTGTTGAGTGCGCCACTAGGGGTGCAACCAAATAAGAGAACACAAATTCACTTGATTTTGAGAAAACAACTGAGCGTGCCACAAGGGCTAAAGCCAATATGATAGAGACAGACATATACAATACTCTGAGACAGATGAATTCACATATTGAAAATGCTACAATGATTCTAAACAATGTGGAAGGAAGTACCATCACTTATGGGACATCCAGGAGGACAGGGGAACAAGGATATGGTGGAATACAAATCCCAACCCTACCACAATTAAATAGGGCACCATCTATTCAACCTAACTTATCTATTATCCATATTAGGACTGTTGAAAAATGGGAACCACTACTAAGTCCTATAAAGAATCTTCATCCTCTAAAATTTGATGCAGAGTACTTAGAGCGATTGGTGAATAAGAGTGTGAGGAAAATAAGGGAAGAAGAGTTACTGGCGGTACCTAACAAAAATGAGTTCATGTTCAATAATGCAATTGAAATAAGAGAGGAAAGTGGAAGGACACCAGTAACTAATAGCATGTTATTAACAAATGAAAAAGTATCCCCTAAGATATTTAACAACACTTTGAAGAGGTACAATCCCTTGACCAGGAGTCATCCCCCTGTGTCATATAAATCTAAATGAATCTCACTACAAGATCAAGATGAAGAAGTGAACAAACAAATAGAGAATGAAAAAAAGATTGTGAGAGATTGTGAGTCCGTGTTGGGAAAGGAATATTTTGATATTCAGTTAGCAAGAGACAAAGGAAGTGAGAACAAACCTTTATTACATAAAAGTATTAAGAAACCAAAAGTAAAAGTAAACAACACTTACCACAAAGAATACAAACAAAGAAAAACTAAAATGGACTCCCCAATCAACTTGTTAGTATTTGGAAAGGATACAATCAAAGTTGCGGTATATTTGTCTTAGAATCTATCTGGTAGAGGAAGAATATAACCAGGGATCAAACCAAACTATTTGATTTTGTAGGGACACTAAGAAGTGATGCCTTAAATTGGTACAGGAAAACCTATCCACAACATGACAAAGAATGGGATGAAGTTAGGAAACAATTTTTAGATATCTTTGACTCTCTAGAAATTCCAATTGAAGGGGTCAACAAAATGAGAGACCTAGTACAAAAAGAAGGTGAACTATCATCAAGGGCCAAGTCAAAATGATATGAATGAGGCCATTCTCAATTTCAACATTCATTTTCCTAGAGAGGCATAATATCCTTGTTCTTCACTATTTCATTCTTTATTCTTTTGAAGATTATTGGAGATTATTGTGATGAAAAGGTAGTAATGCAAGTGGCAAAAATATTATCAGAGTATGAGGACCTTTTCCCCCATACATTCACTGATTTGAAAGGAATAAAGGAAGAAGTTGGGGTCATGAAGATTCAATTGAAAGAAGAGGTAAAACCACAAAGAAAAAGACCCTATAGACTCAACCTGAATATGAAAAAGAAAGTGAAGGTAGAATTGAACAAAATGATAGCGGCGGGTATAATAAACTAGTAGAGGATGTCGAATGGATTAGTCCTATGGTGGTGCAGAACAAAAAGACTGGGGAAATAAGGATATGTGTATACTTTAGAGAGCTTAATAAAACATGCATACATGGCCCATTCCCCACACCCTACAGCGGAAATCCTAGAATCAATGGCAAGAAGAGATATATATTATTTTACAGATGGATTCTCTAGATATCATCAAGTGAAAATCAAGGAAGAAGATTAGCCAAAGACAAATTTTACAACAAATTAGGGCTCATTTATGTATACGGTGATGCCCTTGGGACTGAAGAATGCACCGGCAATGTTTAGTAAAATAATGCTCAATGCATTTAAAGATTTTATTCATGACTTTTTGGAAGTTTACCTGCACGACTGGATAATATATGGATTGGTGAAAGACCATATCCAAACACTATGCATGATGTTAAATAGGTGCAGAATCCTACAAATAGATCCTAAACTTGAAGAAGTGTATGTTTGCGGTACCTTTTGGTACACTATTACGGCACATTATATGCAAGGAAGGAAGTCTAATGGTGGACACTTTGAAATTAATATCAATAATGACACTACTACCACCCAAGACAGCACTAGAAGTCAAAACCTTCCTAGGGTACATAGGCTATCACCGCAAGTTCATCACAGGCTATGTGGAAATAGCAGCTCCATTAGAAGAACTATTAAAGAAGAAATCAAGAAAAACAATTGAATGGAGTGAGCAATGCCAACACTCTTTTGACACATTGAAATAGAAGATTGTGGAAGCACCTACCTTAATCTTCCCTGATTGGACATCACCTTTTCATGTCCATGTGGATGCATCTGGTATAGCTATAGGGGAAGTTTTAGCACTACCCAAAGGGAATAAAGAACACCCTAGAGCATTTGCTAGTAGAAAGTTGTCAAAAGCTAGAGAAAAATTATACAACCACAAAAAGAGAAGCCTTGGAAATGGTGTATGCATTACAAAAGTTTAGACATTAATTACTATCAACACCATTTACATTTTCCACTAATCATGAACCACTAAAATACTTGCTAAATAGACCTATAACACAAGGTAGAATATGTAGATGGCTACTCTTGTTTTAGGAGTTTTATTTTAAAATAATGGGCAAACCTAGAAGGAATAACCAAGGACCAGACTACCTATCCAAGATAAAAGTTGGAGTTGAACTGAATAGCCAGGAGGAAGATCTTCCTGGTGTAAATTTATTCAACGTGACTACGGCACCCGAAGAGCTCCATTACATAGCTAGCCTGTTATCTACAAGGAATTTCCATAAAACATTACATCGCAAGAAAAATAGATCTTACTATGGAATTCGCTACCCTACACACTGATAGAAGGGGAATTACATATATTAGGGAGAGATGATATCATCAAGAGAATAGTGTATGAGCATGGGAGAGAAGCCATATTAAGAGAAGCTCATGAAGGCATATCAGGAGGACATAACTCCTATGAGGCCACCGTAAAAAGAGTGAAATTGGCAGGATTATGGTGGCCCACCCTAAACAAAGATGCCAAGAAGTATGTTAAACTGTGACATATGTCAGTGGACAGGGCGACCTACCACACGGGATGAAATGCCCTTAAAACTATTGTTAGCCCAGGTCACATTTGAAAAATGGGCAATAGACTTTATAGGTTCAATTGACCCTCTTGCAAGATGCTCAAAAGAAAGGTTCATCATCACAAGAGTAGAGTACTTAACCAAATGGGTGGAGGTAGAACCAACAAGAGATTGTACCGCTAGGACTGCCGCAAAGTTTATGCATGAAAATATAATTACAAGGTTTGGGTGTCCACTAAGTATAACTAGTGATCAAGGGAGACATTTTGTGAATAAAGTAGTTACAGATCTTTTGCAAAGTTTTATGATAACACATAATAAAAGCTCCCCCTACCATCTACAAGCTAATGGTGCTAGTGAATCATTTAATAAGATCATTGGGACATCACTAACTTAGATGTGTAGTGGCAATAAGGAAACCTGGGACAACAAAATACCTACGGTACTATGGGCATACTGCACATCCTACAAAAGAGCTACAAAGTTTACCCCATTTGAACTTGTATATGGCATGGATGCAACACTATTAATTAACTTCATAATTCCCAATATGTGTACTGCATTAGATTTGCATTTAAATGATGAAGAATCACTAGTATATAGAGTGGATGACATTGAGAAATTAGATGAAAATAGACTTTTAGCAGTCTACAATCAAAATATGGAGCGGAAAAGACAAAAGGCCTGGCACATGATAGAAACGTGCACCAAAAAATATTTTAGAAAAATGATTTGGTGTTACTATATGACAGCAAGTTTAAGAAGCAAGGCAAGTTAAAAGCCAAGTGGCTAGGGCCCTATTATATCCATGAAATTACAGAGTCAGGTGCAGTCAAACTAAAAACAATCGATGAAAATACCATAACATGATATGTCAACGGAGCTAGTTTAAAACACTATCATCAACTAGCTGAATAAGAAAAAGCTGAGAAATTCATATTTGTACCATATGTAACTTTGTGTACTATAGTTAAGACAAAATATCATTAGATGAAAAGAGCCACAAAAAAGGTAACTGCTAGAAAAGCCCGCGAAAACATAAACGGGAATATGCATTAAATGAACAAGGGCACTATTATAACTATATAGGACCCATTCATTAAACACTTTGACAACATTTTGCATCTTAAGTACCTACGAGCTAAAAACACAATCTGTGAACAAGCCAAACCCTAGCTGGATACTATGCAAAAATGGTGACTCTAGTTCTAATTGATAACGCCAACACACCTCGTCCACAGTATAAGAATCTCCCCTATAAGGCAATGGAGGTCAATCCAGATGGAGCCTTCTCCATCAATCCACCAGATGTGATATACATAGAGAACGTGTGGAAGTACATACACGCACATATCTCAAAAATAGACCATACAAACTTTGAAGAGCTCCATAGAGCACTCCTACAATCGGATCAAATGCAATACTTACCACAATACTAGGAGATTGGGAGGAAGAAATTGGATGTGTGGAAGGATTTCCCTGACTTTTTTGCAGAGCATGGTTGGGTGAAGATAATGCTAAGTAGAATACATGATGAGTTTATCTATTTGGATAAACCCTATAGAATAAAAAAATAATCTGTACAAGCGGTGATAGGGTTAAATGCAACAGGGGATCTACCATCTAAGAAATCCATTAAGCACGAGAAGGTTACAAAACTTACCAGAGAAACATACGATGGCCAATGCCTCAATCTGAAGGAGATTACAAACCCTATAGTAAGGTATGCAACCATGGAGATTGCATACATAGGATATACTATACTAATTGTGAAGACTCTACAACTAGTATAGCCATTCACACCACATATCAGATGGTGGTAGAGGGAAAATATTTTGATTTGTGTGAGGTGCTTCGTGAGCAAATGATGGAGAACCTCCAGAAGACAAAGACCTCGCAATATAATTTTCGGTATGGTACCCTAATTATATGCCTCATATTTTTTTTCATGAATGCACTTACAAATTTTTTATGTAAGGCATGGCAAACCAATGTATCAATTGCCACACAAATTAAGTATCATGTAAATCAATTCAAAGACAAACAATCCTACACTGCAGCATATTGGGATTTTTTCAAAGCCCTCAGCAACAGATGCAAGGGAGATCTAAAGGATACCATATGAAATGGTTAAGAAATATGAAAAGGAGATAACCTTTTGGTGGATAAGGACTTCACACTCATGGAAGCCATAGAACCAAGGAATTCATAGATGCCAAAACTTCCATATGAAATAACTAAGGAGGAAGTTGAGTTATATGTCACAAACCTACTAAAAAATCCAAAAGATGCAAATGTGAAGAGGTTTTGCATGTACAAGGAATTCATGGAGAAGCAGCACAAGAAAGATGTAGAAGAACATCTTGAGAAAAATAAAGAAAAATTGCATGACGAGTGGGGAATTCCACCCAAAGATGCACCACAAAGTAATACTAATATGTGCCACAAACACAAAGATCTGGGAGACTACATTTAGGAACTCCAAGTTCATAGGTTGCAGCAGGGCCAACCACATCTTCAAAAACTCCATTAGTATCTACTCCTCAACCTTCAAAGAAGGATCCAAAAGTTGAAGAAATATCAGAGATACTCATACAAATGAGTGCAAAGAAGAAAAATAAAATAGATACGAAGAAACAAGGAGTAAAATGAAATATCATAGAGGCTACCAAAGAAGAAGAAGAGAAGGAGGATGTATAGGAAATAAGAAAGCCTCCGCAAAAGAGGACAACAAGAAGCACCAGACAATCTACGATGCACATAGAGGAGATGAAGACATAGGAAGAAGAATAAATTGTTATGGATGTGGATGTCCTAACAACAAAAATAAATAATAAGGGCATACTAAAGTAGACTGCGTACGTGTATAAATAAGTAGGTCTGGAGAACAAAGCAATAATAATAAGGGCAATAATAAGACACATTAGAACGTCCAAGGACACTTTGGAAACTATAATTGAAAACTTCCTGGTTATTTTTTAGGTGTTCCTCCCTTTGGGTTCCATCTAATGGTTCCTCATTTTGGGTTCCTTCAAGGGTTCCTTTCAACTTTGTTTATTTTTGTGGAGAATCACAACTTTCTTATGAATTTAAAACATGAAATTGCTCATCTTTTGTGGATTTCTATATTCTTGTTTGTGAATTCTGAATTTATATTCTTCCTACATTTCTATGCATTTAATTCTCCTAATGTTAATAGAAGCAACACATGTTTAAACCATCAATGACTTGCTAATGGTGAGGTGTTCTATGTGGTCAAATAAACACCCATTTGTGCAACAAAAAAACATAATATCTTTTTGCATGTTATTTTCCTTTGGAGATCACACCATCTTGCATTGGGATTACAGATAAGGATCTAACAAAGATTGGTTTCAAGATTGTTTTCATCCATTTATAGAATGATGTGTAGAAAGGCAAAGGATAAGTTTGGATGCATCTTTCTTTCTCTAACCCTTTCTCTTTTCTATTTTCTTTATCCTTGGTGTTAGTGTAGGTTTGTGATGATAAATTTCAAATTATAAAAGGCAATAAAGTATGTTATGCATGCATCTTCTTTATAGTTATTGAAAGAATTGAAGGTTTGGGATGGCTAATAGTGTTTTTATTTCACTAAGTGAACCTCTTTTCTTGTGAATGGTTTTAATATCTTACATAGCCCCTTGAAAGGACCAACAAAAGTGATCTTCAACTAGGAGATATTGGTGAAACCTCACAACTTGTGAATGAAAGAATCTTGAGGCTAGCCACCTTCTGGGTAGGGGAACCTTTGTCATTCCACCCCATAGGCTTCACAATTTATGGGCATGTTGACGTACTAAAACACACATCAACAAGAAGAATTATTCTTTAATGAAGAATCACACTTGGGATCTTGTACCTCTTCCTAAGTGAAGAAAGTTAGTTCACTATAAGTAGTAGACCAATACAAGTATATAGATGATGCGTCAATTGACATGTATAAGGCACATCTTGTGGCCAAGGGATTTTCACAAGTTGAGGGTATTAATTACTTTGATACATTTTCCCCTATTGCAAAGTTAGACTCTATTTACCCTGTGCTTTTATTAGTTACCTCATAGGGATGGTTAGTACACAAGATAAATGTGAAGAGTGCTTTCTTGCATGGTGATCTTCATGAGGATATTTATATGGAGTAGCCACTAGGATTTTTACAAGTTTTGTCACTTGTATATAGGCTTTGTCAGTCACTCTATGGTCTCAAATAAGCTCCTAGAGTTTGGTATGAGAAGATGGATAATATTTGACTTACTTTTGGCTTCACCTATTGCTGTTTTAACCCTATTATCTACATTTAGTGAGATGGTGATGATTTGTCCTTTGAGTTGATGACTTGATCCTTATAGGTAGTTCCCCTTCCATGATACATTTTTTTCAACATGTCTTGATGGAGTAGTTAAATGACATGACTAATTTGGGACTTCTACTCTACATTCTTGGGCTACAAATCAACTAGTCTTTTGATGTGATCTCCATTTTATATTAGAAGTATACTCATGAATTTCTTCACCACTTTGGCATGGTTGATTATGAGCCTACCCCCACAAAATTTTAGTCAAGGATTGCATTATTTACTAATTACACTTCACTCAGAGTTGATTCTACTTTGTATTGGTAGATGATGGGTAGTCTTTTTTACCTCACACATAACTACCTTGATATTTCCTTTGTGATTAGCAGGTTATCTCCTACTTCTCCAAAGATCCTCATGAGAGTCATTAGAAGGTATCCAAACATTTTCTAAGGTACCTTAAGGGCACTTCAAACTTTAGCATAAATTATATACATTGAATCCTACTTCTCAAATAGTGGGTTTCATTAACTCAAATTGGGTTGGTGATATTGATGATTGGAAGTCCACCTCTAACTTTATCTACTACCTCGGTTCTAGTCTAGTTGCATGGTCATGCAAGAAGAAATCGACTATTGCATTATCATTTATTGAGGTTAAGTAAATTGTGGTGTTGTTATAGCTAGCTAGGAGGGTCTTTGGATTCACTAGTTGATGACAAAGTTTAGTTTTCAATCGGATCATCCCACTACTCTTTGTTGTGATAACCAAAGTGTTATACACATTTTTTGTAACCTAATGGAATATTAGTATACAAAACATATAGAGCTCCACATACACTTAACTTGGATCTCATCTAGGATGGTGTTTTCATCTTGGAATACTTGCCTACCAAGGAGTAGGTTGTAGAGATATTCACTAAGCCTTTGGCATCATCTAACTATCTTCAACTATGATCAATGCTTGGGGTGAAGGAATTTGTGCTTAGAGGATTCATTATGAGTCATTTCTTCCTTCATTGTTTTGATTGTACATTGGTACTTGATCATGCCTAGCTGTCGAGACCCATATTTATGTTCTATCTCTTATTTCACTTCTTTTTCCCACTCTAACTTATAGTTAAGGGGGACCTAGGTTAGATGTTATTATTTACTAGTCAAGATATATATTTATTCACACTAAGAAGTTAAGTCTCCACATAGATAGAGTTTGTCTTCTATTACAACTACAATTTGAGTAGAGTTAGTTCTTAGTTATGACTCTATATTTCAATTTTTAGTCTTATCCCCTTGATTATGTTGAACACACCAGGATACTAAGAGGGGGGTGAATCGGTATCCAATCAAATTTCACATCCTCTAGAGTAGATTAGAACTTAAACATTATAGCATTAACATAAACATGAAAGATCAACACAATGCACATCAACACATAACACCAGATATACGTAGAAAATCCCAAAAAGTGAAAAACCATGGTGAGGATTAACTCACAATATATGAAGCTCAAAATTACAACTTTGTTTTAGGGCTACAACCCAAGGAAGCTACTACTCCCTGATGACTTTATTTTAGGGCTAAAACCCAAGGAAGCTACTACTCCATGAAGACTTTATTTTAGGGTCACTCCTAAGGAAGATACAACTCCCTACAAACTTTGTTTTAGGGATACAACCCAAGGAAGCAACTACTCCCTAAACTAAGAATGAACTCAGAGATGATTATAGTATGACAGTCCTTCTACTGTCTGAAAAATGACATTGAAGAACACACCTTTGATGATTGTAATTCTACTTTTTCTGATGATTGGATTAATTAGGCACACTATTCACTTCCCTCCTATCACAAAAGTGTCTTCAAGATGAATCAGGATAGACCTTATTGCTTCTGCTCTTTCTCCTTCACTTGTACATCATAATGCATAACATGTTCATATTATGCTCTTTAACACACTCACATATTCATCTTTATAATCATACCTCACCTAGACCAACTAGGTTTACAATATATACAAGACATTACATTGATTACATAACAAGTCAGCCAATACAGCAAGAATATTACATTTTACAAGTTGGCCAAAGATCACACAACATGAAACATGCATAGGGCAAGCCCTATCATGAACTACACACTACTCTAGAAAGAAACACACGCCTTGCAGATCCCAACACATGCTCGGTCCAATCCTAAACATCCTTCATAGCATCATCCTTCAAGGAATAACACCTGCACGCTTCACAAATTTGAATTAGGTTTCCCTTAAGCAAGAACACATGAAGCATGTAGCACAACGGTCATTTCAACTTCGTGATACTCATGAATGATTAAACATTGCTTGAACTTCTTCCAAATGAGATAGCAGGACCTATACACTATCTCCAAACATTCCTTGAACTCTGCACAATAGCAACTTTGTGGCACACATCATCAATCTTCCTCTATCAGCCAGACAAGAGCATAACCCAACAACACCATCATTCTGGACCTCACTCAATTTCGGAGAGAGTAAAAAAACACCTTGTAGAGAAACTAGAGAGAACACAAGATCATTAGGATCATCTTCCATCAACCAATTTACCATTTCAAGAAGCAATAAGTTGTTGCACATCTGTTGCAAGTATGAGCCTAACCGGTGTTGTCATTGATGTCAACATACTCCTATTGCATTGATGTCAAGGATTGGATGAGTTGTGTGCTGAGGATATTGAGAAAATTAGTCCTATCAGAAACAGAGAAGAATAGTGAAGACAGTGAAGCTCTATGAAGTGAAGATCCCAACTAAGTTGAAGATGAGAGGATGTGAATCAAAGGGTTTGTAGATATGTGTCTAAAGGTGATCCAATAAAGATTTGAGAGGTTCGCATGAATATTTGAAGAAGTTATGGCCATATTAGTAAAACTGGTACTGGCAGATGTTCAGAGGTGACAGAGTGTCACAAATAGGTCTGGTGAGATCCAGAAATGCAATGTCTTGTTTTGCGGATTTGGTGGAGTGTTTAGGAAGTCAATGTGAATTGACAACCCAATTGGTCCATGGTCTAGAGGTCCACAAGCATCTATTTCAATATGACAGTGATAATAGACTGTGTTCTTGAGGTTCTGAATGAAGAAGAGAATGATTTCAGTAAGTAGTAGTGTGGATGTTCTTGGTGATTCAGGCAAGCTTGTGGGAGTCTCTGGATTGTGTCCAATTTGTGTTGGTGGTCCGCATTGAAGATTGAGTTCGTAATTGAAGATTTACTTCCGGATGATGATGTTCTTCCTCCTTGGCCGACCGAATGATCTTGAAGATGTTCTGCAAAGGATGGCGTGTTCCTCAAAGAAGATTTGAGTCCCAAATATATGTGGCCGATAGTGTGGTGATTTGCATGAAGTCTTTTGTAATAAATCAAGTTGTATTTGTGTATTTGCTCTATAAAGTTTGCTGACCTTGATGATTATCCCAAAGTTGATGTCTTGTATTAATAAGAGTTGTGAAGTCATTTCAAAGGTATTTTGGTAGAGATGAGAGTGTGGTAGAGAGGAGAAGTGTGAAAGGCAGAGCAGAAGTATTAAGCTTAAATGGAACTAACTCAAGCATGGTGAAGATGCTATTCTTCAGTTCAAGTATGTAATATTTATCATTCTATAGACAGTGTGTCTCCTATAGGCAGTGGGCCTCTTGTGAACAGTGTGCTTGGGTAATGAGCCCTAATTGCCATGTGACACTTGTTCTTCTTATTCTTTTAATAGAGAATACAATCTTGGGTTAGTCACCCTTTGGTTTGTCCCTTAACCGAGTTTTCCACTTTAAAATATTGGTGTCATATGTGTTAATGTGTTTCTGCTCTTGAATTATTGCATTGTGTTTCCATGATTGATTTATTATTATGCTGAATTACAAGAAGGATTTAAGTGGATAATACAAGAAAAGTTTTTGACAAAACTGATTCACCCCCCCTCTTAGTTGTGTATCCAGAACTAACAATTGGTATCAGAGATAAGTTCCTCTAGAAGAAGCTTAACTGCTTGAGGAGATCCAGAATGTCGACCTACAAGAAGGACAGTCCAAGGTTTGATGGTTCAAACTTCACTTCCTAGAAAAGCCACATGGAATGTCACATACAATGCATGGGATATCAGTATTGGAACATAACCTCAATTAAATATGTTCCCCCAACAAATGGCCCTACAACTCTAAATGAAATCAGAGATGCAGAAAATAATCTTCGAGCTAAAGAAGGCCTACCGAGTGCCTTGTCTGATTCAGAGTTGACAAATGTTATGGGTTTGAAGACTGCCTATGAAATTTGGACAAAGCTTGAAAATCTATATGAAGGAGACAAATATGTTAAGTGTACCAAGCTACAAAGTCTGAAAGGAAAGTTTGAAAACTTGAAGATGAGTGAAGATGAGAATATCACTTATTACATGACAAAAGTAAATAAGCTTGTTTGTGGCATCAGATGTGCTAGTGGAGTTCTGGATGAAGATGAAATTGTTGCTAAGGTTCTCAGATCCTTACCTCCTACTTATAAACACAAAGTTGTTGTTACTGAGGAAATCAGATCCTTAACAACTATCACAAGGGATCAATTGGTTGGCAAGATATCTGCATTTGAATTAGCTGAGTTTCGTGATGCACTTCCCAAGACTGAATCTGCATTCAAAGCTAGTGCCTCTACAAAAGGCAAATAGAGATATGATCTAGGAGAAAGTTCCTCAAGAAAATCATCTTGGTATGAGAAAGCAAGAAAAGATCTGGAAGAGGATGAATTAGAAACTGAACAACTTGAGGCCCTCATTGAAAAAAGACTACCAAGAGGATCCGGTAAGTATGAAGGAAAATTGCCTTTCAAATGTTTTAACTGCAATAAGATTGGTCATTTTACCTCAAGCTGTCCAGAAAGATTTTGTAGGCCAAACCCCAATAGATCAAGATTTCAAAAGAAGTGTTACTATGTTCATGAATATGATGATGAAGGAGTAACAGATGATGAATCAGAGACAAGAAATAAATCTGGAAGTGACTGGGTGTTTATTGCCATCAAGGAAGAAGATCCAATGTCCTCTGAATTTGTTAATCATAAAATGATAGAAAGAGCTCTAGCTACCCAAGTTGAAGAAAAAGATGATTGGGTCATTGACAATGGATGCTCCCACCATATGAGAGGTGACAAAAACAAGTTTATAGATTGGAAAGATATGGAGTTGTAAAATTTGGTGATAATTCTGCTAGTAGAATCAGAGTAGAGGAACTATTTCTTTTGATGGAAAGAACAAAACCGATGATGTATTGTATGTTGAAGGTCTGAAGCACAATCTTCTCAGTGTTGGACAGTTGGTGGACAAAGGCTATGATCTCTGATTAAAAAATAGAAAATGTAATATTTTTGAAAGTTCTGGAATAGAAATTGCATCCGGTACTCAAACAAAAGGTAACATCTTCCACTTGATTGGTACTGGAAAAAGTTGTTTATTTGTTCAAATTGATCAGAGTTGGTTGTGGCATAGGAGAATGTGTCATGTGAATTTTGATAATATCATCAAGATAAGCAACACTCAGGCTGTAAGAGATCTTCCAAGACTGGTGAAACCTACTAATAGTTTGTGCAAAGAATGTCATTTGGGTAAGCAGAGCAGAGTCACATTCAAAAGTAAGGAACAATCTTCTACTGGATTGTTGGATTTAGTTCATACTAATCTATGTGGACCGGCAAGAATCAGGAGTTTGCAAGGTGATAGATACTTTATGTTACTAATTGATGACCACTCCTGGATGATGCGGGTAACTTTTCCTGAAAGAGAAATCTGAGGCTCTTGAGAAATTTAAAATATTCAAAGCTATGGTAGAGAATGAAACCGAATTAAACATAAAATGTCTCAGGTCTGATAGAGGTGGAGAATTCACATTCGAAGAGTTCATAGAATTCTGTGAGAAACATGGGATAAAAAGATAGTTATCTACTCCAAGGACTCCACAGCAGAATGGAGTAGTGGAGAGAAAGAACCGAACCATCTAGGAAGCATCTAGAATCATGATGTTGGAAGGAAATGTTCCTCAGATCTACTAGAGAGAAGTTGTAAGCACTATTGTCTATACTCTTAATCAAGTACAAATCGGAAACAATACTGGTAAGACCCCTTATAAACTCTAGTTTGGCATCACTCCCACTGTGAAGTATTTCAAAGTCTTTGGTAGCAAATATTATATTAAAAGAGATGAAGACCTTGGCAAATTTGATGCTAGAAGTGATGAAGGAATATTCTTGGGTTATTCTACTCAAAGCAAAGCATACCGGTGTTATAACAAGAGATTGAGAAAGATTATAGAAAGTAAAAATGTGAAGGTTGATGAAGGTATTGAAAAACCCTCAAGGTTTTATAAATATGAAGAAGATGATTAGAATGATGTTTTGGTTCAAGAAGTCCAAACCCCCTCTAAAATTTACACCCAGACTGATCCGAAGAATCCTAAAATACAGGAAGAAGAGATAAGTTTGAATGAACATGTCCAAAAATTTTCTAAAATTCCCAGGTATGTAAGACTGAATCATTCTGAAGATCAAATCATAAGTGATAAAAGCAAAGGTGTTCAAATAAGAAGAAAGATTGCTCAAGACTCAGAAAAGTATTGTCTGATTTCAAAAATTGAACCAAAAATAGTAAGTGAAGCATGCAATGATGAAAGTTGGACTAAAGCAATGAAGGAAGAGTTGATGCAAATTGAGAAAAATCACACTTGGGATCTTGTTCCCAGACCTAGAAACAAAAATGTGATTGGAACCAAATGGGTCTTCTGGAATAAACTGAATGAAGATGGTGAAGTAGTCAGAAACAAAGCCAAATTGGTCTGCAAGGGTTATTCCCAAGTAGGAGTTGATTTTGAAGAAACTTTTACTCTGGTGGCAAGAATTGAAGCAGTCAGATTATTTCTTTCCTTTGCTGCCTTCAAGGATTTCAAAGTATATCAGATGGATGTCAAGTCTGCCTTCTTGAATGGTGACTTGGAAGAAGAAGTATACATTGAGCAACTAGATGGATTTAAATTGTCTGATCATGGTGATATGGTTTGCAAGTTAAAGAAAGCACTGTATGGACTCAAACAAGCTCCAAGAGCCTGGTATGAAAGACTGGATAAGCATCTTTTGAAGATTGGTTTCAACAAAGGTACTGCTGACAGTAACTTGTACTTCAAGATTGAACATGAAAATATCTTGATTGTTGAAGAATTTGTTGATGATATTATTTTTGGAGGAAGAGATAGTATGTGCAAGACTTTTGCAAATCAAATGAAAAGTGAATTTGAGATGTCTATGTTTGGGGAAATGAATTTCTTCTTGGGTTTACAAATCACTCAAACAAAGAAAGGAATCTTCATATCTCAGACCAAATATGTGAAAGAATTGTCAAATAAATTTGGGATGGAAGACTCAAAACCAATAAATACTCCCATGGCAACCGCATGTAAACTAAGCAAAGATGATGAATCTCATAAGGTTGATCAAAAAAAGTGCAGGTCAATGATTAGAGGACTACTATATCTTACTCAAACTAGACCTGACATTATGAATGTTGTTGGTCTTGTTGCCAGATTCCAAGATGATCCTAGAGAATCTCATGTCATGGAAATCAAAAGGATTCTCATATATCTAAAAGGTACAATTGAGTATGGTCTATGGTATCCTATAGATCGTGATTTCTCTCTTCATGCATATACAGATGCGGATTGGGCAGGAGATGTGGATGACTGGAAGAGTACCAGTGGTGGAGCATTCTCTTTAGGGAAAAGATTGGTTTCTTGGCTAAGCAAGAAACAAGAGGCAATATCTTTATCCACTGCAGAAGCTGAATATATTGCAGCAGCAGGCAGTTGCACTCAAGTATTGTGGATGAAGAAAATGTTAAGAGACATCAAAGTGGAGTATGAGGAACCTATCACAATCTTCTGTGATAACTCAAGTGCAATAAATATTTCAACGAATCCGGTGTTACATTCAAAGACAAAACATATATCCATCAAGTTTCACTTGTTGAGAGAGTAGGTGAAGAAGAATGAAGTCAGATTGGAGTTTGTGCCCTCCAAGGATCAGATTGCAGACATTTTTACTAAACCTCTACCTAAGGACTCTTTTGAGTATCTTAGGGAGAAGTTAAGGGTTATTACCCCTCTGGTTCTGAATTAAGGTGCACTGATGTGCATCAGTCTGGTGGATCTCACAGTCATATCTTGTGGTCTGGATTGATGATAGGAAGCTGCTACTCAAGGGGAGCAATCTGTATGATTCTAAGTGATGCAAGTATGTTCCCTTTGCCATTGATGTCACAGGGGGAGAGAAGACATGTGAAAAAAAAATGGTTGTTGATCAAAGGGGGAGCAGTAAAGGAAGAGAAGACATGTGAATGGTTGTTGTTGATAGGGGGAGCTATGTCAGTCAGTAAGGAAAAATTCTTGTATCGATGGCTAAAATAGTTTTTCACATCAAATGTTGCCATCAATGACAAAGGGGGAGATTGTTGCAAGTATGAGCCTAACCGGTGTTGTCAATGATGTCAACATACTCCTATTGCATTGATGTCAAGGATTGGATGTGTTGTGTGCTGAGGATATTGAGAAAATTAGTCCTATCAGAAACAGAGAAGAACAGTGAAGACAATGAAGCTCTATGAAGTGAAGATCCCAGCTAAGTTGAAGATCAGAGGATGCAAATCAATGGGTTTGTAGATATGTGTCTAAAGGTGATCCAGTAAAGATTTGAAAGGTCCACATGAAGATTTGAGGAATTTATGGCCATATTAGTAAAATTGGTTATGGCAGATGTTCAGAGGTGACAGAGTGTCACAAATAGGTCCGGTGAGATCCAGAAATGCAATGTCTTGTTCTACAGATTTGGTGGAGTGTTTAGGAAGTCAATGTGAATTGACAACCCAATTGGTCCGTGGTATAGAGGCCTGCAAGCATTTATTTCAATATGACAGTGATAACAGACTGTGTTCTTGAGGTTCCAGATGAAGAAGATAATGATTTCAATAAGCAAAAGTAGTGTGGATGTTCTTGGTGATTCAGGCAAGCTTGTGGGGGTCTCTGGATTGTGTCCAGTTTGTGTTAGTGGTTCACACTGAATATTGAGCTCGTAATTGAAGATTTACTTCCAGATGATGATGTCTTCCTCCTTGGCCGACCGGATGATTTCCACATCTTGCGGATGATCTTGAAGATGTTCTATGAAGGATGGCATGTTCCTCAAAGAAGATTTGAGTCCCAGATATATGTGGACGACAGTGTGGTGATTCGCATGAAGTCTTTTGTAATAAATCAAGTTGTATTTGTGTATTTTCTCTGTAAAGTTTGCTGACCTTGATGATTATCCCAAAGTCGATATCTTGTATTAATAAAAGTTGCGAAGTCATGTCAAAGGTATCTTGGCAAAGATGAGAGTGTGGTAGAGAGGAGAAGTGTAAAAGGCAGATCAGAAGTATTGAGCTTAAATGGAACTAACTCAAGCATGGTGAAGATGCTATTCTTTAGTTCAAGTATGTAATATTTATCATTCTATAGACAGTGTGTCTCATGTAGGCAGTGGGCCTCTTGTGAGCAGTGAGCCCTAATTGGCATGTGCCATTTGTTCTTCTTATTCTTTTAAAAGAGAATACAATCTTGGGTTAGTCACCCCGTGGTTTTTCCCTTAATCGGGTTTTCCACATTAAAATCTTGGTGTCATGTGTGTTAATGTGTTTCTGCTCTTGAATTATTGCATTGTGTTTCCATGGTTGATTTATTATTACACTGAATTACAAGAAGGATTTAAGTGGTTAATACAAGAAAAGTTTTTGACACAACTGATTCACCCCCCTCTCAGTTCTGTGTCCAGAACTAACACACATCATCAGCATATATTCTGAGAACAACTAGGCATCCAGAACTATCTATATCATAACTATCATTTGAAAATTTAGCTTGTGGACCTCAAAACCACCTGAAACACATATGGATGAACTCATACATATCTCTAAACATAGCCTCAAAAGTGCATGGGCAAATCCTCACTTGTGGAGGAATGTGGAGCATTCCAGACTGTCTTCACCAACACATTATACTGTCAAAGCATGGACCAGAACTCAATCACTTGTAATTTTCACTGTGGGGGACAAAATGATCTAAAATTTTGGAATTAGCACCTTTACAACATCCTTAACTTAACTTTTGAATCACATGACCATAGCTTAAAATGTGGAGGAATGCAGAGCATTTTATGAGACAATCTTTCAAGCAGCTTCCTGCAACAGAAACCTTCACCAACTTCTAGAGGCCAAAACCTTCATATAACAACACATACATCCTTGGGAACAACAAGAAGGATTATACAACATGCCATAGGTCATCGACAACATCTTCTCATCCTTAGCATAGCTTCTAATTTCCATCTTAATATATCATCATTCATCTTAGTGCTTCCAATTTCCATCTTAATATTTCATTATTCATCTTAGTGCTTCTAATTCCCATCTTGATATTTCATCATGAAATCATCTTTGCTGACCACAAGCATGCTCAAAACAACTTGACTTGATAGTGATCAAGGCATGATATCCAACCATGAACATCAGGAACATCACTGCATCTCTGCTACTACACTGGTATATCAACATCACAAACTGAGTGCTGACCTCACTCCAAGTGTTGACATCAATGACAACACATATTTCCAACAATCTCCCCCTTTGTCATTGATGGAAACACATACTCCCCCTTAGATGTACATTTCTCTCTCCCCCTTTGACATCAAGGACAAGGGCAACTACTTTTTTCCCTTACGGCACAAACTTTTCCCCTTAAGATGCACATTTTCTTAACTTTCTCCTTTGATGTTCATACATTCTTTCTTGTAACAACTCACGGCTCCCCCTGTCAGCAACAACCACTACCTGCTCCCCGTAAGAGGTAGCCACCATCAATCTAGGAAAAAGATATAGCATGAACTCCCCATGGACAAATGCACCACTATGCATAGAACAAGAAGAAAGAGGGGCAATTAGCCATAACCTCTACTGGAGATCTTCAAAAGTATCCTTTGCAAAATCCTTTTTGAAAATATCTACAATCTGATCCTTTGTTGGAACATGTTCCAACTTTACTTCCTTATTTGCAACTTTCTCTCTCAAAAAGTGATACCTGATTGCTATATGCTTGGTTCCAGAATGCATCACTCAATTCTTGGAAATATTGATAGCACTTGTATTATCACACAAAATAGGAATAGGTTCATCACACAGTACCTTGATATCCTTCAAGGTTTGCTTCATCCACAACACTTGTGTACATCTTGATGCTGCTACAATATACTTTGCCTTTGTAGTTGATAACAACATTGAATCTTGTTTCTTGCTCTACCATGAAACCAATCTGCTTCCTAAAAATAAAACACCACCACTTGTACTTCTTCTATCATCAACACAACCAACCCAATCAACATCAGTGTAGCACTCAGATTAAAGTCATTACCTCTTGGATACCATAATTCATAATTTGGAGTTCCCTTCAAGTATCTAAATATTCTTTTCACTGCCTTCTCATTTGTTTGCTTAGGATTAGATTGATATCTAGTAACCACACATACTACATGCATAATATAAGGTCTAGAAGCAGGCAAGTACAACAATACTCCAATCATAGATCAATAGGAAGTATGATCAACCTCCGGAGACTCATCATTCTTGCTCAAGTGACATCTAGTGACCATAGGAGTACTCACTAGTTTTGAATCCTCCATACCAAACTTCTTCAACATCTCTCTAACATACTTAGCTTGAGAAATAAAGATACCATCATCTAATTGAGCAATTTTAAGCCCAAAGAAGAAATACATCTCACCAATCATAGACATTTCAAACTCTTTTTGCATCTCCTCTGCAAACCCTTTACACATATCATCATCTCCACCAAAGATAATGTCATCAACATATACTGCAACTATCAATATCATATCTCCTTCCTTGATGTAAAGATTACTATCTGTGGTACCTTTATTGAATCCTTTCTAAAGTAAGTACTTATCCAACCTAGCATACCAAGCTCTAGGTGCTTGCTTGAGACCATACAAAGCTTTCTTGAGTCTGCACACCATGTCCAAATCTTCTGATATGTGGAAACCATATGATTGCTCAATGTAGACTTCTTTCTCTAGATCACCATTTAGAAATGTTGACTTGACATCCATCTGATAAACTTTGAAGTTCTTATGAGTAGCAAGGGCAAGAAGCATCTTGATTGCCTCCATCCTAGCTACTAGAGCAAAAATCTCTTCAAAATCAAAGCCTTCAACTTGAGAATAGCCCTTACACACCAATCTTGCTTTGTTCTTCATAACTTCCCCATCTTCATTCATCTTGTTCCAGAACACCCACTTTGTTCCTATAACATTCTTATTAGTTGGTCTAGGAACCGATTCCCATGTCTGATTCTTCTCTATTTGATTCAATTCTTCTTCCATTACCTTTATCCATCCATCATCTTTGCTAGCATCAGAAAAGGTTTTGGGTTCTACCTTTGATAATAAACACAAGTTTACTTGCTATATGCCTTTACAAACCTTCTCCTAGTCTACACACTTTCATTCTTATCTCCAATGATCTAATCTGTTGAATGGTTCTTTTGAACATACTTTACCAGAGTCTTAGGTATCTACTCTGGTTCTTGTTCCTTTTCTTCTTTATCTTCTTCTTCTTCTTCTTCAATGCATGGAAAAATATTAGATCTGGAGTCCTCTTATTCTTGTGAGATCTGATACAAATCTTCATCTACTTTGACATTTGTTCTTTCAATCATCTTCCCCAACCTCTTGTTGTAGAATATATAGGCCTTGCTTTTGGTTGAGTAACCAAGAAAGATCCCTTCAACACTTCTTGAATCAAATTTATCTAGGTCTTCTTCATCTCTTCTAATATAGCATTTTCTACCAAAGATCCTGAAGCATCTAATAGTAGGAGGTCTTCCATACCATAGCTCATAAGGGATCATAGTGCTATTGACCCTCAATTGTACTCTGTTGATCAGATAGACAACAGTGTGAATGTTTCCTTCTAGTACATGTCAGGCAGATCTGTATCCTTCAACATTGCCCTAGCCGTCTCTTGCATAGTCCTATTCTTCCTTTCCACTACCCCATTTTGTTGAGGGGCCCTAGGAGTTTACATATGCCTCCTAATGCTATGCTCTTCACAAAACTTTTCAAATTCATTTGAAGTAAACTCACCTCCTCTATCAGACCTCAAGCACTTGATCTTAGCATCCATTTAATTCTCAACTATAGCTTTGAAAATCTTAAACTTATCAAAGGCTTCTTATTTTTCTCTTAAGAAAGTAACCCAAGTCATTCTAGAATAATCATCAATAAGCAACATGAAATACCTTTCACCTTGTTGACTCTTTATTCTTGTGGGGCCACATATGTCAGTATGAATCACCTCTAATGGCATTGAGGAAGAATACTCATTACTCTTGAAATTTGTCTTTGTCTGCTTTCCCATTTGGCATTCCTTGCATAGTGTCTTTATAGGCTTGGTTTTCTTGGGCATATCTCTCACCGCATGAATAGAGTTGATCTTTACCATATTATCAAAGTTAATGTGTCCCATTCTTTTGTGCCACAACCAACACTCACTAGATTGAGCCAATAAGCATGTTCTTCCATTTACCTACTTCAGATGATAGATATCACTATATGACTTGATACTTTCTGCAACTAGTTTTCTGGACCCTACCTTCCTGATTTCACAACATTGGCATGAAAGGTAAGATTGTATCATTTATTGCACATATGACTGACACTAAGAAGAATGTGCTTTAGCCCTTTGATATAGAGGACATCTTCAATCATGTTCTTCCCATCAATAGTTATAGCACCCTTTACACAGATTTTTCCTAACTCATCACCACCAAACTTAACAGCTCCACCATTCCACTTCTTAAGGCTGATAAACTTCTCCTTGTCACCAATCATATGATTAGAGAAACTACTATCAATTACCCAAGCCTTAGCTTCTTCTTTTGCATGAAAGGCAGTCCATACAACCATTGATCTATCACTGTTTTGGTCATCTTGCAAGGTATCAGTCTTTACACATTTTCCAATATCATTTTTTTTGACACCAACATTCAAGGCCATGAAAAGTGTTTCATCATTTGAATCATCATGATCCTCATCTTCTGAAGAACAACTACTCTTTATGGAATACAGGCTTCTTTTGAACTTGTCTCTCTTGTTACTACCCCTTGATTCTTTAAAAGGACATTTAGAAGCAAAATGACCAATCTTTCCACAATTAAAACATTTGAAAGGTAACTTACCTCTGTATTTGCTTGTGCCTTTCTTAAATGTTCTTACAAATTTTGCTTCTACCTCATCCACGTTATCATCTTGATCAGATGCTTTATCTTCTATCTTCTTACTGGCTTTGAATGTTGCTTCCTTCTTTGAAGCACCTTTGTCAAATTCTATCATTTCAAAGGTTATGAGAGAGCCAAACAATTGATCTATTGTGTATTTATTCAAATCCTGAGATTCCTCAATGGTAGGCACCTTATGACTGTAAGACTTAGGAAGAGATCTCAAAATTTTCTTCACAATCTCATCTTCTTTCACTTCCCTGCCAAGACCTCTGATTCCATTGACTATTTCATCCACCCGGAGCATGTAACCAACAATGTCTTCATCTTTTGTCATCCTCAGGGTTTCAAATTTGCTCTTGAAAATTTCCATCTTGGCTTGCTTCACTTTACTATCTCCTTCATAAATACTTTCAAGTTTATTCTAAACATCCTGAACAAATGTACAACCCATTACCTTCACAAGTTCTGAATTAGCTAGCCCACTCATGATAGCATTCATTGCCTTGGCATTGTTATCATACAACTTAATCTCATCTACATCTGTAGGATCACTAGCAGGAGTAGTGTAACCCTTCTTGACTGATTGCCAAATGCCATACCCTAGAGAAGATCAATAGTTTTCCATCCTTAGCTTCCAAAATGAATAATTTATTCCATCAAACATAGGTACCTTGAGAGATCCATTATTAGCCATCCTGAACCTTCCTCAAGCAGTTAAGATTCTTCTGAGTAATATGGCTCTGATCCCAATTTTTGAACACACCAGGATACTGAGAGGGGGGTGAATTAGTATCCAATCAAACTTCAAATCCTCCGGAGCAGATTAGAACTTAAACATTATAGCATTAACATAAACATGAAAGATCAACACAATGCACATCAACATATAACACCAGATATGCATAGAAAACCCCAAAAAGGGAAAAACCATGGTGAGTATTAACCCATAATATATGAAGCTCAAAATTATAACTTTGTTTTAGGGCTACAACCCAAGGAAGCTACTACTCCCTGATGACTTTGTTTTAGGGCTAAAACCCAAGAAAGATACTACTCCTTGGAGACTTTGTTTTAGGGTCACTCCCAAGGAAGCTACAACTACTTGCAAAAAAAATTTTAGGGCTACAATCCAAGGAAGCAACTACTCCCTAAACTAAGAGTGAACTCGGAGATGATTACAGTATGACAGTCCTTCCACTATCTGAAAACTGACATTGAAGCACACACCTTTGATGATAGCAATTCTACTTCTTCTAATGATTGGATCAATTAGGCACACTCTTCACTTCTCTCCTATCACAAAAGTGTCTTCAAGATGAATCAAGATAGCCCATATTACTTTTGCTCTTTCTCCTTCAGTCGCACATCATAATGCATAACATGTTCATATTCTACTCTTTTACACACTCACATATTCATCTTTGCAATCATACCTCACCTAGACCAACTAAGTTTACAATATATACAAGACATTGCATTGATTACATAACAAGTCAGCCAATACAACAAGAATATTATATTTTACAAGTTGCCCAGAGATCACACAACATGAAACATGCATAGGGAAAGCCCTATCATGAACTACACACTACTCCAAAAAGAAACACATGCCTTGCGGATCCCAACACATGCTTGGTCCGGTCCTAAACATCCTTCAAGGAATAACATCTGCACACTTTACAAATTTGAATTGGGTCACCCTTAAGCAAAAACACATGAAGCATGTAGCACAACAGTCATTTCAACTTGGCGGTACTCATGAATGATTAAATGTTGCTTGTGCTTCTTCCAAATGAGTTGACAGGACCTATACACTATCTCCAAAAAATTCCTTAAACTCCACACACCAATAACTTTGTGGTGCACATCATCAATCTTCCTTTTTCTATCGGGCAAGAGCATAACCCAACAACACCATCATTCTAGACCTCAGTTAGTTCTAGAGAGAGTAAAAAAAAACACCTTGTGGAGCAACTCGAGACAACACAGGATCATCAGGATCATCTTCCATCAGCCAATTTACCATTTCAAGCAGCAACAAGTTGGTGCACATCATCAGCATATATTCTAAGAACAACTAGGCATGCGGAACTATCTGTATCATGACTGTCATTTGAAAATTAAGCTTGCGGACCTCCAAACCACCTGAAGCACATATGGATGTACTCATACATAGCTCTAAACATATCCTCAAAACCACATGGGCAAATCTTCACTTGTAGAGGAATGTGGGGCATTCCAAACTATCTTCACCAACACATTATACTGCCAAAGCATGGACCGGAACTCAATTACTTGTAACTTTCACGACTGAGGAGAAAATGATCTAAAACTTTAGATTTAGCACCCTTATATCATCCTTAACTTAACTTCTAAACTGCATGACCATAGCTTCAAATGCGGAGGAATGTGGAGCATTTTACCATACAATCTTTCAGGCAACTTCGTGCAACAGAAACCTTCACCAACTTTCAGAGGCCAAAACCTTCATATAACAACACATACATCCTTGGGAACAATAAGAAGGATTATACAACATGCCACAGGTCATCAACAACATCTTCTCATCCTCAACATAGCTTCTAATTCCCATCTTAATATATCATCATTCATCTTAGTGCTTCTAATTTCCATCTTAATATTTTATTATTCTTCTTAGTGCTTCTAATTCCCATCTTAATATTCCATCATGAAGTCATTTTTGTTGACCACAAGCATGCTCAAAACAACTTGACTTGACACTGATCAGGGCATGACATCCAACCATGAACATCAAGAACATCATTGCATCTCACTACATCTTTGTTACTACATTAGTATATCAACATCACAAACTGAGTGTTGACCTCACTCTAAGTGTTGACATCAATGACAACACATATTTCCAATAGATTATATATCATTTATTATAAATTATTTATACATAATATGAAGCTAGAAATTTTAAATTTGTGTGTGTGAACTCTCTCTTGTAGTTGTTTTAGTCTTGTAAATTTTCTTGGTTTATTGTGGTATAATTACTTAATTCTATCATTGCATGTATCTTTCAACTAAGGTGTACCTAAGATTATACTGTTTGGGATAGTTGTGGCAAGGTAAGGATATTCACATAAAACACCAATGTACTTTTAAGTATATAGTTAAATTGGTGTAGGAAAATCACTTGTGATGTCACATTATTTTAATTCTATAACATACTAATTGGGAGGCCATATGTGTATGAGAGAATCTTGGTATGTATAAGGTGAAACCACAACAATGGACCATTCATGTTGGTGATCAATACTTCTACCTTCATGAGTCTTCATTGAAGACCAAAGTAGCCTTAGTATCTACCAAATAATGTGACCAAAGTAGTCTTAGTATCTACCAAAAATACCACAAGATATTTTGCACAAATAAAATTTTGTGCTTCTCATGGTCCATAGGCTAAAGCATAAAGCCTTGTCCCACTTATGGAACATCTTGATTTTTACTTGAAATGACATATTTTTTAGAAAAATGCTTGAGCTAAGCCTAGAGGGGTTCCATCTAAGGAGGATAGACTAATGAGGTTGGATTTAACCCCCTTAGATCAAATTCCCTTAGATAAATCAAACCCCCAGGCTTAAATCAAACCCCCAAAGGAGTCTCTTTTGTGCTTGTCAAAATGCTGACAAAAAGAAAATTTGTTTCACCTTTTGGGGGATCAAATGGAGTCATTTGAAAATGCCATTTTACAAGTATGTAGCCCTCAGTATTAGATTTTTGAAAAGTATAATATATAATATGCTTTTTAATATTATATTTTTAATTTTATAATGAATGTAGGTCCATTACAAAAACATAATGACCTCTATTCAAGACACTAGGAAAAATAACAAACATTATTTAGAAAAATCTTTAAAAAATGCACTGCACTCCACATGGATGTCCTTCTTTCAATGAGAAAAGAAAAAAATAATTTTGATAAATACATTAAGAGAAATGTGAGATGGTAAAATATAGGTTTGAAATTATTATTAGTACCAATTCAAAAATTAATAATAAATAAAATATTCAATAAAAAATTAACAAGAAATATATTGGGACATTGTTAGTGAAGATGTTACCAAGGCTACTCAGGAGTTCTTTGCTAATGGTAATATTTTGAGGGAACTCAACAATACTTTCTTTGTGCTTATCCCTAAGAAAATTGGTGTTGATAATGTCAATAATTTTTATCCTATTAGCCTTTGTAACATAGTCTATAAATTTTACTCCAAGCTGTTGGTGTTAAGAATCTATCCTTTTTTTGGATCAGATCATCCACAAAAATCAAAATGGATTTATTCTGGGTAGGCAAATCTTGGATGTTGCCATCTCTATCCATGAGGTATTCCACTCAATGGATAAGAACAAGAAGGAGAGCATGGACCTCAAGCTTGACATATCAAAAGCCTATGACAAGGTCTCTTGGGGATTTCATGATGAAAGTCTTACAAAAATTTAGTTTTCAAGGGAGGATTATAAAACTTTTGAAGTGTTGTTTCAATATTCCTATGTACTCAATGATTATAAATGGCACCCCCAATGGGCATTTTGCTTCCAAAGGGGGTCTTAGGCAAGGGGACCCCCTCTCTCCATATCTTTTTATTATTCTTGTTGATGTGCTTGGGAGAAACATGTAACTAAAAGCATTATCAGTGGCAACCTTGAGGGTTTCAAACTAGCCTCCACTACAACTCTCAACTCTCACTAACAATTTGTGGGTGATACCGTATTGTTTGGGAAAGCCACAATAGTGGAATCCAAGAAACAAAAGAATATCTTATCAGACTATATTGTTGTTTTGATTGAAAAAATTAACTTGGACAAAAGTAGCCTCTTTTTCTTCAACACTATCCAATTCCTACAAAGTCAAATTGATGTCACCCTTGGTTTTAACATCAATCAATTGCCAACTACATATTTGAGAATGCCTTTAAGCTCAAGCAGGATTCTTAGTCATACTTGGAACAACCTTTTAGAAAGAATTCAAAGAAAATTTGTTGCCTAAAAGGGTTGCCTCCTAAGTCATGCAGGTAAATTTCAACTCATCAAAAAATCTCTTCAAAGTATTCTAGCTTATTTATTATTCATATTCAAGATCTCTAGATACATGGCTGAAAGAGTGGAACAAGTGCAGAGACATTTTTTATGGTCTAGAACGGAGGACAAAGAGAGGTTTTCTCTTGTGGCATGGGACCAAATTTGCCTCCTCAAGAGTCATGGTGGTTTGGGCACGCACAAAATAAAGGACATGAATTAGGCTCTCCTCACTAAAGTTGGATGAAAATTCATGGAAAATAATAGTAAATGGAGCAGTGTTATGGAGGTTATCTAGGTGACTTGGTGGTATTGAAATGCATCTGTGACCCAAGGGGTTGAGCTTAATTGGTTAAAATGTTGGGTTCTCATTGTGGAGACCCAAGTTCAAATCCTCATAGGGACATTTAATGTTGAATTCTAAGTTATGACCCTTGGGCTTCCATAGTTGGCTTCTAATGTGGATGTGATTTCTAAATAAAGTGGATTTCTAAGTAGTAACTCTTGGACTTCAACTGGGAGATGCTAGTGAAACCTCACAAATTATGAATGAAAGACTCTTGAGGATAGCCACCTTCTGAGTAGGGGAACCTTTGTCATTCCACCCCATAAGCTTTATGGGTTATGGGCATGTTGATGTGCTAAAACACACATCAACAAGAAGCATTCTCGTTTAATGAAGAATCACACTTGGGATCGTGTACCTCTTACTAAGTGGAGAAAGTTGGTTCACTATAAGTAGGTAGACCAATACAAGTATATGGATGATGGTTATGTAGACAAGTATAAGGCACATCTTGTAGCCAAGGGATTTTCACAAGTTGAGTGTATTAATTACTTTGATACCTTTTCCCCTCTTGCCAAGCTAGACTCTATTTACCTTGTTATTTCATTAGTTGCCTCATAGGGATGGTTAGTACACAAGATAAATGTGAAGAGTGCTTTCTTGCATGGTGATCTTCATGAGGACATTTATATGGAGTAGGGATCCACTAGGATTTGTACAATATTTGTCACTTGTATGTAGGCTTTGTTAGTCACTTATGGTCTCAAATAAGCTCCTAGAGCTTGGTATGAGAAGATGGATAATATTCTACTTACTTTTGGCTTCACCTATTGCCATTTTAACCCTATTATCTACATTTAGAGAGATGGTGATGATTTGTCCTCTGAGTTGATGATTTGATCCTTATAGGTAGTTCCCCTTCCATGACACATTTTGTTCAACATAACTTGATGAAGTAGTTAAATGATATGACTAATTTGGGACTTCTACTCTACTTTCTTGGACTACAAATCATCTAGTCTTTTAATGGGATCTCCATTTGTTATTAGAAGTTTACTCGTGACTTGCTTCACCAATTTGGCATGGTTGATTGTGAGCCTACCCCCACACCTTTTTAGTCAAGGATCACATTATTTACTAATTACACTTCACTTAGATTTGATTCTACTTTGTATTGGTAGATGGCGGGTAGTCTTTTTTACCTCACACACAACTACCTTGATATTTCCTTTGTGATTGGCCTTGTCTCCCACTTCTCCAAAGATCCTCATGAGAGTCGCTAGAAGCTATCCAAACATATTCTAAGGTACCTTAGGGGAACTTCAAACTTTAGCATATATTTTATACATAAAATCCTACTTACCAAATAGTGGGTTTCATTGACTCAAATTGGGTTGGTGATATTGATGATTGGAAGTCCACCTCTAACTTTGTCTATTGCCTCAATTCTAGTCTAGTTCCATGATCATGCAAGAAGCAATCGACTATTGCATTATCATTTATTGAGGTTGAGTAAGTTGTGGTGTTGTTATAGCTAGCTAGGAGGGTCTTTGGATTCACTAGATGATGACAAAGTTTAGTTTTCAATAGGATCATCCCACTGCTATTTATTGTGATAACCAAAGTGTTATACATATTTTTCATAACCCAATGGAATATTAGTGTACAAAACATATAGATCTCCACATACATTTCATTTAGATCTCATCTAGGATGGTGTTTTCATCTTGGAATACTTGCCTACCAAGGAGTAGGTTGTAGAGATATTCACTAAGCCTTTGGCATCATCTCACTATCTTCAACTATGATCAATGCTTAGGGTGAAGGAATTTGTTCTTGGGGGATTCATTATGAGTCCTTTCTTCCTTCATTATTTAGATTGTACATGGGTACTTGATGATGCCTAGCTGTCGAGACCCATATTTGATGATTTATCTCTTATTTCACTTTTATTTTCTCTCTAAGTTATAGTTAAGGGGGGGCTAGGTTAGATGTTATTATTTACTAGTCTAGATATATCTTTATACACACTAGGAAGTTAAGTTTCCACATAGGTAGAGTTCTTCTTCTATTACAACTACAATTTGAGTAGAGTTAGTTCTTAGTTACGACTCTATATTTCAATTTTTAGTCTTATCCCCTTGATTATATATCATTTATTGTACATTATTTATGCATAATACAAAGTTGGCAATTTTAAATTTGTGTGTGTGAATTCTCTCTTGTAGTTGTTTTGGTCTTGTAAACTTTCTTAGTTGCTTGTGGTATAATTACTTAATTCTATCATTGCATGTATCTTTCAACTGAGGTGCACCTAAGATTATACTATTTGAGATAGTTGTGGCAAGGTAATGATATTCACATAAAACACCAATGTACTTTCAAGTATATAGTTAAATTGGTGTAGGACAATCACTTGTGATCTATCACATTGTTTTAATTCTATAACATACTAATTGGGAGGCCATATGTGTATGAGAGAGATGGTATGTATAAGGTGAAACCACAACAATAGGCCATTCATGTTGGTGATCAATACTTCTACCTTCATGAGTCTTCATTAAAGACCAAAGTAGCCAAGTAGTATCTACCAAATAATGTGACCAAAATAGTCTTAGTATCTGCCAAAAATACCACAAGATAATTTTGTACAAACAAAATTTTGTACTTCTCATGGTCTATACGTTGAAGATAAAGCCTTGTCCCACTTGTGGGACATCTTGATTTTTGCTTGAAATGATATATTTTTTAGAAAAATGATTGAGTTAATCCTAGAGGGGTTCCATCTAAGGGGGATAGATTAACGAGGTTGGATTGAACCCCGTTAGATAGCATTCCCTTAGATAGAACCCCTAGGCTTAAATCAAACCACCAAAGGAGTCTCATTTGTGCTTGTCAAAATGCTGACAAAAAGAAAACGTGTTTCACCTTTTGGGGGATCAAATGGAGTCATTTGAAAATGCCATTTTACAAGTATGTAGCCCTCAATATTAGCTTTTTTAAAAGTATAATATATATATATAATATTTTTTTAATATTATATATTTTTAATTTTATTATGAATATAAGTCCATTACAAAAAAATAATGACCTCTATTCAAGACACTAGGAAAAATAACAAACATTGTTTCAAAAAATCTTTAAAAAATGCACTGCACTCCGCATGGATGTCCTTCTTTCAATGAGAAAATAAAAAATAATTTTGATAAATACACTAAGAGAAATGTGAGATGGTAAAATATGGGTTTGAAATTATTAGTAGTACCAATTCAAAAATTAATAATAAATAAAATATTCAATAAAAAATTACCAAGAAATATATTGGGACATTGTTAGTGAAGACCCAAGGGTACTCAGGAGTTCTTTGCTAGTGACAATAATTTGAGGGAACTTAACAATACTTTCTTGGTGCGTATCCCTAAGAAAATTGGTTATGATAATCTCAATGATTTTTATCCTATTAGCCTTTGTAACATAGTCTATAAATTTGTAACAAGCCACTTGTTCTACCAACTAAGATTTACTATGTTTAACTCCAAAAGTAAAATGATCAAGATACTGATAGCGAACACAATAAATTTTTTCCTTAAATTCATTCAATAAGATGCACATTTGAAAACATATTTCAAACTCCCATTGCATAATCAAATTATATTTTCTTAATAAAAGAATTGAATATTTCTCATTACAACTTTTTTAAAAAATAGATACATACAAGCTTTCAAGAGCTTAACTGAAAATAGAGATACATAATTGTACTTTGTTTGTCTTCAATTTCGAGCAGCCAACTGCTTGAGGGGAAGCATCACTCAAGCGCTTTTCCTCCAACCATGGAGTAACTGTGGTCCCCAGCACATTTACCAAACTAGTAAATGGCCCTACCCTTCGATGAAGGGATTGGTTTGGTAACCCCCAAAAAAATTAAGCCTAAATTGAGCAAGGTGTTGTGTCCTACATTAACTAGTACTATCATACTATGGCTACAACCATTAAAATATGACATCCCTACCTAGTAATGTAAACCTAGATCACAATGAACCAAACAGTGTAATCAATGGCTACTTACACTACTTTGGCCAAAGTTTTACCATCCCTAACTCAAAATGGACATCCCTTGTTCACCACCCTTCTATCTCGATTGGGAAAGACAACAATCTCTATTCAAAAGTTATTCCCTTACCCAAGGATCAACAAATCCTAGGAATAACCCCACTTAACAAATGCATCATTCTCTATACATAGGATATTCCCTTTCCCTTGGATCAGCAAATCCCAGGAATATCCCTACTAACAATTACATCGATCTCTATTCTAGGTTATCTCCCTCTTCCATGGATCACATATCCCAAGGTTAACCTATTCCAAGTTTTACTATGACACCTATGTCGAAGTAACACTAGTGCAAGATACGGTTTACTATCCTTTCCCATTATACAAGTATCTAATCATACTCAAACTAATAATTATACATAAAGTCCCATATAGGCACAAATCTCTATTACTGAGATTAATTTCACATTCACAATACAATTCACTTACTAGATATATATAAATATATATACTATTATATAATAAAGTAGACAATCACATTGATAAACAAACAATGCATCCCACCATAGAAAACAACACAAAATGCCTTAAAAATAAAAAAGCATATTGAAAGAGAAATCATCATGCCTGTTATTATAGCTCCAAACGAATCAACAAAATCCCTTGCTTAAGCTTCTTCCAACACACTAGATCTCCCTTCCAAGTAAAACAACTCTCCAAAACAAAATGACAATAATCTCACAACACTAGCTCAAAATCACAATAGCAAAAATAAGGAAGCTCTTCGCTGAAAACTTGTGTGTATTAGAATGAGAGAGAGCACCTCTTTATATACAAAAACTCATAGAGAGATCAAGCTACAAACTAGCTAGAGAAAGTGCCACAACTCTACTTAATTAGAAACTGAATTTAGAGGTGTCAAAAGAATAATAAAAATAAAAGACACATAAGAGGACACTTATTCAACCATTATAAAATTAGACTTCTAAAACACACAAACCTCTCCACAAAATTGCCACATAAAAGACCACATTCCCTAATACATAGCAAAAATTACTTTCTAGGAAATAGTCAAATGTACGTTGATAAATAATGAATACTCTTTTAAATCCTATAATTAATTTTTGGCTTCCACAAGCGTTCAAAGGCCAAGTAAAAATTACCACATAAGAGTTTGTTTTAAAACTCACCATGAAATATTAATAAGGCCTAAGTCTATAAGCTCACTTAAACGCTTAGATAGGCTTTTAAAAAGACTTTAAATTCTTACTTATCCCAACCTCCAAACGGCCATTCACATGGGCCATAATGCTAAGCACATAATGTGCTGCCCTACCTTGTCCTTAGGCCGCATGCCTCATATGGGAATGCCCAACATGCTTATTAAAACATATTATATATATTTATATATGTATATATATATATTATATTCAAATATATCAAATGGATAATATTAGTAACATAATTTCATTCACCACAAAGGTAACAATTATAACACATAAATTTAATAATGAATAAATTACTACACACACACATATATGTACATATATATTATTAATATAAAAATCACAAACAAATAATCATTCATAAAATCATTTATCATCATAAAATCTACATAGACATAATGTCATAAAAATCATATTCACAATAGTAACGATAACTTTATATGGTCCAAATTGATATCTTCATATCTGTGAGTAATACGCTCATGAGTGTGTGTAGGTATGTCTACCTATGTACACTCATGCTCGTATCGACTCATATGTATGAACATATCGTGGACTTGCAGAGTTATAACCAAACCTTAATAAAACCTTGCCTATGCAACCATGAACTTATCAAAGAAGACTTTAATCAACATGCAGGTTAAATCACAATCCACACTTGAACATCCAAACATGCAATCAAGATTCACAACAAAGATCACCTACTGCTACCCAAACTGACTTGACATAACTTAGGTCAAAATAGGATTGTGTGTGTGTGTGCTTGCTCAATCTAGGTTTCTTTAAGGTTACCAGACCAAGTCCTTCTCCTGAGTGATAGTTCCCCTCCCTTCCAAAGGAGCAACCTGTTACTGCATCCACTTAGATTACAGTAGTTAGCTGATCAAAATATAACCATTTGCTTCATACATTTTCCAACATTAATCATATATAATACAAGACATTGCATTATTCCATTTTTCTTCATATTTCAAATCAAGATTCATAAACACATAAATGCAAAGATTTCACAATCATTCATTAATCAAACAAATTAACCAATCTAGGCAAATAGTAAATGGTAGAAACACATGGGATGTAACAAAACTTTTCTCCAAGTTGTTGGTGTTAAGAATTTAGCCTTTTTTGGACAAGATCATCCACAAAAATCAAAATGGCTTTATTCTGGGTAGGCAAATCTTGAATGTTGTCATCTCTATCCATGAGGTGTTCCACTCAATGGATAAGAGCAAGGAGAGTATGGACCTCAAGCTTGACATATCAAAAGCCTATGACAAGGTCTCTTGGGATTTCTTGATGAAAGTCTTACAAAATTTTGGTTTTCAAGGGGGGATTATAAAACTTTTGAAGGGTTGTTTCACTACTCCTATGTACTCAGTGATTATAAATGGCACCCCCAATAGGCATTTTGCTTCCAAGGGGGGCTTAGGCAAGGGGACCCCCACTCTCCATATCTTTTTATTATTCTTGTTGATGTGCTTGGGAGAAACATGTAACTAAAAGCATTATTAGTGGCAACCTTGAGGGTTTCAAACTAGCCTCCACTACAAATCTCAACTCTCACTAACAATTTGTGGATGATACCATATTGCTTGGGAAAGCCACAATAGTGGAAGCCAAGAAATGGAAGAATATCTTATCGGACTATATTGTTGTTTCAAGTCAAAAAATTAACTTGGACAAAAGTAGCCTCTTTTTCTTCAACACTAGCCAATTCCTACAGTCAAATTGATGTCACCCTTGGTTGTAACATCAATCAGTTGCCAGCTACTTATTTGAGAATTCCTTTAAACTCAAGTAGGATTCTTAGTTATACTTGGAACAACCTTTTAGAAAGAATTTAAAGAAAACTTGTTGCCTAAAAGGGTTGCCTCCTAAGTCATGCGGGTAAACTTCAACTCATCAAAAAATCTCTTCAGAGTATTCCAACTTATTTATTATTCCTCTTCAAGATCTCTAGATACATGGTTGAAAAAGTGGAACAAGTGTAGAGACATTTTTATGGTCTAGAACCGAGGACAAATAGAGGTTTTCTCTTGTGGCATGGGACCAAATTTGCCTCCTCAAGAGTCATGGTGGTTTGAGCATGCACAAAATAAAGGACATGAATAAGGCTCTCCTCACTAAAGTTGGATGGAAATTCATGAAAATTAATAGTGAATGGAGAACTGTTATGTAGGTTATCTAGGTGACCTAGTGGTATTGAAATGCATCTACGACCCAAGGGGTTGAGCTTAATTGGTTAAAATGTTGGGTTCTCATTGTGGAGACCCAAGTTCAAATCCCCATAGGGACATCTAATGTGGAATTCTACATTGTGACCCTTGGTCTTCCATAGTTTGCTTCTAATGTGCATGTGATTTCTAAATAAAGTGGATTTCTAAGTAGTGACTCTTGGTGTTCCATAGGTCATTTCTAGTGTGTTTACTCGTAATGAGCTTGTATTGGTCTCATGTTGATGCTCGCATGAGCAGAATATTTGTAAATGATATGCAATAAAAAAAAGTATAATCCTAGACTATGTGGACTAGGTCGTGCCACACAACATAATCCTAGACTAGGCCGGCCGACGTAACCTAGTATGACGTGTATGGTCGTGTTTGTAACTAATGTGAGCTACTAAAATATGTTCTTCTTTGCACATATTTGTTAAGGGTTTGTGTTTGAAATCATAGTGGAGCTTTGTATAGGAAGAGGGAAGACCATCGACTTCCTTAATAGTATAATAGACATCAAATTTCCACAGTCCATAATGACTGTAATTCAGTGTTTCAAGATTTAACTGTGCGCGAGTTTTTTCCTCGACGTTTCGGATCATACTCCATGGAGAATTTTCTCTTCTCTTGCCCTATATTCTCCTGATGATGGATCATGGAGTATGATCCGAAACGTTGAGGAAAAAACTCGCAGACAGTGAAACCCTGAAACACTACATTCCTTAATAGTAATCAAACCCCTTAATGATCAAAAACATACAAAATAAAGATGTAAATGCCCCTGATACATCATCATTATTATTATTTATTATTTAATAATTTACCTTTTGTAAAAATAAATAATTATCACATTAAAAATCTTTTGTCATGCAACAAACGAGGAAGATTCGAAAGCTCTGCAAGAATATGGAATAAAGAACAAAGGGTTATGATCAATCATATATAATAATTTAATTGGACGATCTACATTATGCATACGGCGGCCGCCCCTTATTCTACGTCAATCCAATAGAAAACAAAAAAAATCACCAAAGCTCAGACGCCCAGATGAGATTTTGCTCTCTCTCGGCGCTCAATGTGCATAAAAATACTAAAAAGTATTCCTTTCCTAACTAGTAAAGCACAGGGTTCTCCTCTAAACTTGATGGAAATCTCTCACTTTGTTTCTTTGCAGGGGAAGTAGTTAGAAAGAAGCAAGTATAAGTAGAAATATATATATAGAGAGAGAGAGAGAGTGTGTTGTACAATCTGTCACAGGCTGTGTGCATAGTCCGAGAAAGTGTAGCAGAATCGCTTCTTCATCTGTCTGTGTGGGCTCCATTGCTTTCACGACTAACGACACAGAAGAACAAGAATCGAACCTTTCACTTCATACAATTCTACAATTCATTTTGTAGCCCTGAAAAAAAAGACCTATATGTTGCACACATCATTAGTCCTTTTAAATTATTGTTGTCTTGCAGAGGTGGGGTTTCAAGTAAATACTTAGCTTCCGTGGCAACTTGTACTTCCTTGACCCACAAGGTTGTAGGGATTTGTCTTCTATGGCCATGATATAAGAGATAACTGGCTTCGATTGCAAGCAGTTTTTGAAACAGCTTAGAGATTTGTTTTTTTAAACTGTGACTGTGGTGGAGATTTGTTTTGAGTCACAGCCATGAAAGGGTACTACTGTTTTGTTGGAGCAGCAGCTGTGAAGGTTGGAAGAATGTTAGTCATGGTGATGCTTCTGTTGGCTGCCATGATATCATTTCAGGGTCCAGGAGGCTTTGGAATGAGAGACTCTGTTGGAATTAGGCACAAGATGTATGCAGTGCAGGGAGGTGCAGAGACTCAAGTTACAGTTAACAAAGGGGAGAAACCAGATCTGAATTATGGCAGTGCTAAGAGGAGAGTCCCAAATGGGTCTGACCCAATTCATAACAGGTACTTTGGGGGGTGATTGAATTTTGTTTCTAACATAGGTTAAATGTTTTGAACAATTGGGTTTTTCAGCACTGCAACATTTTTACAAGTTTCAGCCCTGCAACTTAGCAGCAGGGGATGCCAACAAGTGGAACATTCAACCTCATTAGAGATCAGTTATGAAATGAATAACTATGAGAGATGGATAAGTAAAGAAATGATTCAAACAATTCATTCAAAAAAATCTAGCTAAACCAACCAACATCCAACAGTTAAGGGTAAATTTTTGTCAATGAAATTAACACAATTGTTGGGATGTTCTTAAATATTATCCACTTCAACAGTCAAAGGTTAATTTTGGCGGACAAGTATTTACCACTTTTTGTTGTGAATGAGGTGTAAAATCGCTATTGACTGTTTGACGATTAAAGTGGATGACATTTAAGTAGAGTGCAATTGTTGTATGTCAATGAGATGTAAAATTCCCATTAATTGTTTACAGTAACATTACAGAGACAGTTCCTGAACTCTTTTTCTCAATTAATATGGATTGCAGAAACTTGAAGTCTGTAAATTATAACAGTTCCTGATCTCTTTTTCTCAATTAATATGGATTCCAGAAACTTGAAGTCTGTAAATTGAAAAGATTGTTTGTGGCTTAGGACTTGTATTAGTTCATGACTGGAGATTTGCATTTATGATTTGTATGTTCAATGTTTCAGAAGAGCGGGGAAATCAGGGGAGCCTCCAGCAGTTTAGCACAAGGCACAATTTCATAAAGAAAACTTCAAAAAAATAGTATCAATGGAGCCCTTCGAGGAAGTAGTGGTTTGACAGTATATTAATACGAGACTAAATCTATCACTTCTGAGTACAGGGTAAATATTTAGAAAAGGCTTCTACAACAAAAGAAAATATAGTTGAAGCTACTGTATCAGTCCATACATATGATGATGACTTCTTTTTTATGGTATTCATGTTAGTTTACACTGTACAGACAACAAAATTGTCAGATTTGCTTGTTTCGCAGACATATTTTTGAACATACAAAATAGTGAGCAAAAAAAATATATAAAGATAAAATTATGAGTCATCCGCCTGTTCAATGTTTAATTATTGAGTGTATGATTGATTTATTTGCAAAATCAAAGAGGAAGAATCAAAAGTTCAACTTTTTTGCTACAGTGTAATAGTTTATATTAAAAATTTAAAACTGAATTCAGCAACCCACTAAAATGTGAAGAAAATTTTATACAAATACTTGCAAATCAATTTACCTCTTTTTGGATTATATGACTTTTTTCAATAATAAGGCTGCTTTTGCAAGCCTCATTGAAAAAGCACGTCATCCAATGAAAGCCTGATAAAAAGAAAAGCACATCGTTTAATAACGTAAGGTATCTCAATATCTACGTCTCTTGACGTTGGATTATTCTAACTTTTTTTTAATATTAATAATAATTTATTGGCATTTTTATATTAACTAATATGAGTAGCAGTCTTGAAGGGGTTATATTGAATTTGTTACGTAGAATAGATAGATGCCTCTTCAAAACACTTTTTTAGATAAATGCTATCTAAGATATCTATACTAGTCTAAAATATACAAATTATTATATATATTTTAATAGTGAAATTTGCCCATACCAATTCTCATTTAATTTGAACCCCTGAATAAATAAAAAATTGATGAGGAAAGATATAACACTATTTACTTTTTTTTTTTAAAGCTATTTTATTTTTTAATAGTAATGTTCATAAAAATTAAATGCACACCAAATTATTTATTTTAACCTTTAAAAAACAATCATTTTATTTTTTATATAAATATTTTTTTATGGGAGAAGTGGGTTTTTAACTAGCCAGGGAGACCCTTAGGGGATCGCTTCCCACGGCTTTATCGCCATAGACCAGTTCTAGGAGGTCCCAGTCCCCAAAGCATTATGGGCTATATAAATACTATTTTTAATATCTATCTAAACTACTACTATAAATAAGTAAGTGTATAAGTAAAGAACTTATCTTAATATTTATTGAAGAATTATTGTATTTTTTAATAGTTTAAAATAAATAAATAAAAACAAACTATTTATTTTAATTTTTACTTTAAGAATAATTTGTTTAATATATTTTATTTTATTTATCTATTATTTTTTTAATTATTTAATAAAATGCTATTAATATTATTTTTATTATTAAATATTAATTTTATGTGTAAATGATTATCAAATTTTAATTTAAAAAACTATTAATGCATTCATACCATTATAATCTACTCCATACTTTCCTTACTTTCATTGTAATTGTACCTCCCAACATTAAATATATATGAAAAGTATCAACTAAACTTGTCCCAATTTAATGAAGTCCCACCATAATGATATATTTTATAGTTAAATTCTTCAAATCAATTCATTTCATTTGGTTTGGGTGACTAGTGTCGTGAAGTGGACATGTAAACTGATTTCTTTTCATATAATTGACGTGACCTTTTATGCAAATCAATTATATTTTTAAGATGGATGCCTCCAACCTAATAAGCATACAAGGTATATTAGTTATTTGCCCTTGATTTCTATTTTTTTTGGGAGATAATATAGATTATTATATGAAGATCAAACTTGAGGAATGGGAGCTTTTCCTTAAGATGACAAGGAATGAGTCACCACTATAAACTTTTAAAGAATAAAGAAAATGAGAGCGTTAATTGTCTAGAAAAGAAAGCAAACTAGTTGAGGAAAGCCATATATAGCTAAGTTGCATATTCATCCATTAAAAGGAGAAAACTTAGTTAAATGTATACAAATAATTATAAATTAGTTTAGGTTAATAATTAGGGTATTAAAATTATGATAAATGTATTTGTTATTTTATGAAAATAAATAAGAAAATAGGTGTATTTAGTTTAATGATCGAAGAATGAGTGTCAAATGAAGAGGATTTTGTGATTATATTGTGAAAGTTTAGAAAGTGGCACCTCTATATTAATAAAGAGTCTTAGTGTATGTGCTAAATCTAAAGTTTGTCTAAGGACAAGTTTGCAGATTTGGGACGAAACCACTGTTATGGATCTGTACTTTAAGTTTGGACTCATCCCTACACATAGTGATGTTCTATTTTGCAACTTTACCTGATAGATAATCAACTTGACCAAGTACCATGATCATGCTTTGGTACTACTTGTAATGAAATAACTTGCACAAGAGAAGAATACAATAAGAATATAGTAATATATGTTTTAACTCTGATAGTATTTGCTATCACAGTTAAAACATAACCCTTTTTCCCTTTTTTCTTCCATTTGTTAAGGAGTCAATCTAGTGGGTTGAGGGAATGGTTGTGCTAAAAAGCTCTTCTCTCTTATGTCATTGAACCCCTACCTTCTAGGAGCTAAAAACGTCTCCTCTACCCTTCATTCTAGGACAAAAGAATTAGATATAGAAGTAGGCCTAAACATGCATACCTCATGTTGGATGTGATCCTTGAGCCTACCAAGAAACAAGTCATTCAAGTTCTCCTCTATAATTGTCCCTACTTGCAAGGATAGGTTTTGGAATTGCTAAATATAATTCTTAACTGATCCTATTTGTCGTAGCTTAGTTAACTGCTTGAAGTACTTGTCTGACACACTATTGTTATAGTGTGATTGTAGCTCCTCTTTAAAAACTTACCAAGTGACAATGAGAGCTTTTTTCTTCCTTTGAGCACATAGCTTTCAGTACCAAATGAATTTCTCTGGTTCTAGATTTATAAGGAAGCCATTGTCACCTTTTGCCCACTTGCAATTTGATGTACATAAAAAAATCTCCATTTAATTTATTCAGGTCAATGGATCCTTCCATCAAACTTGTGCATATCCACCTTTGGTAGCAGTCTGAGATCTCGTATGAGTGCAAGCATTTGGACCCTAATTGACTAGCCTAGATGATCCACATTGATTGTTTGAAATATTTGGTTGTGAGCCTAATTTATTCCTGATATAATTATTGATAAATGATAATGTGTTTTTAATGCTAGATATATCTCCTTACATGATAGCCAATTTTCATTGTTTGCATATCCTCCTCCATCTTGCCCACTTTGTCATCCAATGGGGAGGGAGTTATAATTGAGGCCCCACTTGATCTAAACTCTATGTTTGTATGTTCTT
The DNA here is from genome assembly GCA_027924645.1 of Cunninghamia lanceolata. Classification (NCBI taxonomy): domain Eukaryota; kingdom Viridiplantae; phylum Streptophyta; class Pinopsida; order Cupressales; family Cupressaceae; genus Cunninghamia; species Cunninghamia lanceolata. The sequence goes on from BSBN01000814.1 coordinate 1,273,874, forward strand.
TATCAAGACTCGCTCTTGGTGTGTACGAATTATTGCCCCTACCTCTAATCCATGGTCTTGCCATGGTAAGGCATGACAGTGCAAAATCTATTTTTTTCTTGACCAAACCTTCATTGGATGATTTTAAAATTTCAAAGAGAAAGCCCTAATGATTTTTCCAAACTTTCCAAAAAATGTAAACAAATGTGAAAATTTCCAAAAATTACAATCTATAGAGCAAATTTATGAAAAACCCTATAATTGCAATAACTTACTCAAAATGACTCCAAATGACTTCAAATCAAGTTTGTAAGTGGATTAGTGTGCCCTTTTTCAATCCTCCAAATTTAAAAAAATCATTGTTTCATAGCCCTAGAAGCATATTTGGTGGAAAAACTAATTTCATAATAACTCTCTCAAATCTACTCCAAATGACCTCAAATCTAGATTGTAGCAACTTTGATATTTCCTTGATCAAACCTCCAAAAATTAGAAAAAATAAATCACCAAATTGAAAGAGATATGAACTTTACAATTGACCTCCTAAATAAAAAAGGATTATCGTGTTTCTTGTCTTTTGGGTGCCAAGATCATGCTTTGATACCACTTGTAATGAAATAACTTGAACAAGAGAAGAATATAATAGGAAATATGTTGCATTTATACTTGATAATACATGAGAATAATAAGCTACTTTGAGGGTGCAAACTTTCAATTTAAGTTTCTAATGAGAACACAATTCCCAATCCAAGGATCACAAACTAACCACTAGCTCCTATATATACCATACTTATACCTTGGGTGCCACCTAGGCTTACTTAGCTACCTATATAAGAATATATAATTGGTTATATAACTTAATTAAGGGTTATGCTAGCCACAAGTCAGTTACACATATTCCAATACAATCAATGGGTTAAGGGTGTAGCATAGGGTTAGATGTGTAAGGATATGTGTGTATGTAGATGGATAAAATTCTAGAGAAGTGAGCCCAACTTTACACAAGATCATGTCATCTGTCATCGTGTACATATATATCAAGACATTTTCTTAAAGTAGGCACAAAACTAAATGAGAAATGACATGGATATGCAAATTTCACCATCACACATATATACGATAAAATTGTTTCTCTACACTATGATATAATATGCAAATTTCATCATCACACACATATATGATAAAATTGTTTCTCTACATTTTCTTAAATATAGGCACAAAACTAAATGAGAAATGACATAGACATGCAAATTTACCATCAAACATAAATGATGACATAGACATGCAAATTTCACCATCAAACATATATGATAAAATTGTGCCTCTACACTATGATATTGTGTGTACTAAGGTATCTACAATGTCTAAATAAGGAAAGGTAGATGGCATGTAGAAGGCCTTTCTTATTAAACATATAAAAAACATTATGTAGGAATACAAGTGGGATAGTTGAGCTAAGGGTTTGAGCATAATAATATTGAGAGTAAGTAGACAATAAGTGTAGGCAATAAAGCATGTAATAAAGTAGATGATTTAAAATAATGTACAAGATAATAATTATGCAATATATATGTTGATAAGAGGACTAATGTATGCAACAATATAGAGAAGGGAAATATGCCAACTAATGTAAATAATAGACATTTCATGAGGTGGAGGGAAAAGCTCCTAGATAATTGTTTATGGGAAACTTGTTTGCACTATGATCTTCCCCTTTGTCTAAAGATCCTACATCAAAAAAATTGATGGCTATAGTTGAAACTATGAAGGGGAAGAGGCATTATCGCAAGCTAGGTAGGTCATTATTCCTATAGCTATGTTGTTGATATTCAAGAAGGAACCAAGATGTTCTCAACTCTAAGTCTTCAAGTCTCACAATATTGAGTTCCTTTAGGTGAAGTCCAATTTATCCCCCTAAGAAGAGATTTAGGATGTCATGAATAACTCTATTCTATCTTACAAGTATAAAGATGATTCAAAAATCATTCTCCAAGAAATAATGAAAGGTTTGAGGTAACAGGGCATCGAGCCCTATGTAATGACTCTTAAATACTCACATCACCATACATGATAGATGACATTAACCCTATCCAAGTGATAAAGCAACATAATTTTGTCTTATTATCCATGGCTAGTAACATTGGACAAAGGTGGGTAGTGGAACATAATCGCCCTAGAGGGTTGAATGGATCTAGCAAGCATAGGAAATAAGGATAGTAAATTTAAGGAGTTATAATATGGTATCATGATGTATATGTTTAGGATTAAGGGAACTTAAAGCATGCTCAAGGTGCATAGATAATGATAATTGCAACACAATTGTTTTAGTCTTTCACCTCAAATATATTAAAGATGGGAGATGCAAATAGCCAATAAGTTCTTTGAAAAGTACAAGATGTTAATAACATATTTGTAAAGTTTACACATGATTGAGGCCACATTCAACAAAATTAATGACCAACGTGTTACTCAACACAATATTTGTATCAACCCTAATAATTTCTACTTGATAATGTTTTATCCACTGTCGCCCAATGCTCTATGTATATGGGAAATATCTTCAACTCACCTTAGAAGTTATCAAAAAGTGTCAGGTCCACTTTGTGAATTCCTTATCCCACAAATTTCAAACCCACATCAAGAAAAAGCCAAATTCTCATTTAAATGAATCATAGGAAGCCACATGATTATTTTAGATTGGGTTTTAAACAAAATTTCTTCTATCACCAATAATAAAGGGGCTATTCTTAAATCACACTCAGTTCAATGGTCAAAGGTAAATTTTGGCCAATAAAAGCAAGGCAACTATTTACCATTTTTTAGTAGGGATGAGGTGTAAAATTGTTATTTAGTAGGGATGAGGTATAAAATTGCTATTGACTGCTTGACTCTTGAAGAGTGATATTTATGATGGGAGATGCAAAGAGCCAATAAATTCTTTGAAAAGTATGAGATGTTAATAACATATTTGTAAAGTTTACACATGGTTGAGGCCACATTCAACAAAATTAATGACCGTGTTACTCTACGCAATATTTGTATCAACCATAAATAATTTCTACAATAATGTTGTCGCCCAATACTCTATGTATATGGGAAATATCTTCAACTCACCTTAGAAGTTATCAAAAAGCGTCACCCAGTTTGTGAATTCCTTATCCCTCAAATTTCAAACCCACATCAAGAAAAAGCCAAATTCGCATTTAAATGAATCACAAGAAGCCACATGATTGGTTTAGATCGGGTTTTAAACAAAATTTCTTCTATTACCACTAATAAAGGAGCTATTCTTCAATCACATTCAATTCAATGGTCAAAGGTAAATTTTGGCCAATAAAAGTAGGGCAACTATTTACCATTTTTTAGTAGGGATGAGGTGTAAAATTGCTATTTAGTAGGGATGAGGTATAAAATTGCTATTGACTCTTGACTCTTGAAGAGTGATATTTAAATAGAGTATAATAAAAGTTGCATGGAATAACCCTTCTCAAGTCTTATTCAATACAATAACCCCACACTTTAAAATAACAAATTGGATAGAATCAATACCCCTCAAACCAAGGAGCATGCACCCTCCCTTCAATATTTTTTTAATAAAAAACAAGGCACAAAAGACCCAGAAAAGCGCCCATGGGAAGGGGTATAAACCATAAACATCCTTGACAACCCTAGGTAGTGCTGAATCTGCTCCTGTAACTAAAAAGTAAAAGGAGAAAATGACAAAACAGGCGTAGGTACATTCATACATATACACAAGGAATAAACATATTTAAATGCATTGCCCATTAGACACGCATTGTGTGTGGAAAAGTTGCAGCTTCTAAGCTATATCTCATGTTTAGCCAAATCTGTTCAATGCATGGAACTGCCACTGTCTCTGGCTCTGATAGAATATAATACAACTTTATGCTTTAACTCTGCAACAATGTCTATTGCATGCCTGGCTGGACAGCTTCCCCAAGCATGTATAATAGATCTTTGACTGCAATTATATGCGGTCAAAACTGGTAAGGAGACAGGCTTTAGGAAAGAAAGAAAAGAAAGAAAGAAAGAAAGACTCATATTCCCTGAACAAGTACGTTCATCACCTTAATCTCCAGGCAACAAACATAAATTATTAAATTTTTAGATTTACAATGGGTCCTGCTGACGCTACGTTGATGTGAAGAGATGATTGATAAGTGGGATCCTGATAAATGGTACGGTGCCTCTCACTTTAGCCTTACAATCAGACAAAATTGGAAGCTCAAAGTACAAAGAAACATCATAAAGTAGGATATCTTGTTAAGATTTTACTGTAAAAAATCCCTCAAAAACTTCCATCTTGTTGCCTCCATTATTGAAGTTGCCTGCATTATTAGGGTGCATTTCCTTGCTATGAGGTTTTTATAGTGGTAGAAATGATAAAAGATTGATTTTAAGAGAGGAATAATCTTTAAGTATATTAGAGAAAAAATCATTCTAAATCATTTTTAAGTATGTTTAGAGAAAAAATAATTCTAAATCATAAAAATGATTTCAAGAGGCATAACTTTTAAGTATATTTAAAGAAAAAATTGCTTTGAATCATAGAAATGATAGAAATGATTTCAAGATGTATAATTTTTAAGTATATTTAGAGACTCTTTTGTTTCAGTCTTATTGTTTATGGTTTGGATGATGGTTCTTTTCGAGGTTGTTGTGTATGATCTCAGTTAGACAATGCTTTATGTCATGGTTTGTAGTGCTTATGGAATGTATTACAGTTTGTATTTAGGCTTTTTTCATATAGATTTTTTGCTCTGTTGGCTTAGGTATAGACCTGGCTATATCTGATTTTGTTTCCATAATTATGTCATGGTTTGTAGTGCTTATGGAATGTATTACAATTTGTATTTAGGCTTTTTTCGTATAGATTTTTTGCTCTGTTGGCTCAGGTATAGAGCTAGCTATATCTGATTTTTGTTTCCATAATTATGTCATAGTTTGTAGTGCTTATGGAATGTATTACAGTTTGTATTTAGGCTTTTTTGATATAGATTTTTTGCTATGTTGGCTCAGCTATAGAGCTGGCTATATCTAATTTTTGTTTCCATAATTCTCAACTCTCTACTACTTTTATTTTGTATATATCTACATTGATTCAATACAAAAAAAAAAAAGTATATTTAGAGAAAAGTATTTGATTAATTTTTATGTGGTTTAGTTGTTAACGTTGGTTACTTTCGATAAATAAATAATCTAACTAATAGTTAAATTTTAATTATAATTGTTTTTAAAAGAAGAATTAGCCTTTTCAAAGATCTTTTTCATTTGGTAACTACAAATGTTAAAGTTTGTTGTGGTGGGTATAACCAGCCGATCCTTCAAATCCAACAACTTGTTCCCCCCGAACTATCTAGTATTTTGTCATTACCTTGTGATGCTAGCATGTGGAGAGACATGAGGTGGACTAATTCCTGTAGCATTAGAGTCTTCCCTCTTAAAAAAACCTATAGGCAACTCCTCCCTTCTATCCACATTTCCTCTCACCTTAATACTATATGGAGCTACAAGTTTTCTTGCCTAAGATGGAATAAACTGAGCCTCCAAATCTAGAAATCCAAAGTTGATGCCCAATCCCAACTGATGAAATGGAAAATCTTGCGTGTCAAGCTCCCTATTGGTAATTGCTTCAAATTCATCCACCCCACCCCGTTGTGTCCTTTATGTGCTAAAGCTGAGACTATTAAACTTGCATTTTGGTTCTATTTGCATGCTTGCAACTTGTGGTTCTTCCTCTTTTCAGCTCCCTTTGCCCTTTCCCTAAGGTGTGTTGTAATGCCCATAGGCATTTGTGCCTTTCTCTTTGTCGCCTTTGGTCAATCAATATTTTTGTTGTGATATTTTGTATTGTGAATTGGTGATCGCTAGTCGATACCAATGTTTGACCTAGATTCTCAATGTGTTTATTTGGACTTATGAGACTTATATATTTATATTAATGTGTGATTTTATATTATTGGAATTTCAACTTCACTGTTTTCAGTTAAACATTATGTTGGGTAGGTAGATATGATTTCCTTCAATATTATTATTTTAAATGATTAAATGCATCTTGATCGTATTGTTAGAATACATGATTTAATTTAAATATGCATACTAGATGGTTAATATTTAATTGTGTAATTTTTGTTATTCACTTCGGCTATTGCTATATATTAGGTAGATACGTGTAACATTTGCAATGAGTATGCAGGAATTTACAGGATATTGACCAATGGCTAGTATGTGGAGGAGGTTGACATGGATATCACTTAGTCACCTTATCCTAGTTGTTTCCCTGATGTCAAAGCTAGTGAAACCTCATTCGAATCGAATTCAATTTCAGATCCCCCTTGTGATAGACTAGGAAAATGTCTTTTGGGTGTATTTGATTTTATCACCTGTGTGATTTTGCTTGTGCCTGGTATGTGCAAAATGATTTATGATATTTTAGAAATCATTATTTGATGCTATGTATTTTGGTTTAGAAAAAAGCATTTTAAATTATTTAATTTTGTATGTTAGAAAATATTTAATTTAAAATGGCATTTTATTTTATGCTTGGTGATTGAAATAGATAAGATTCTATTTATAAAAGAAAGTATTTAATTTCAAGAATTATATTGTTAGTGAAGATTAGTTTTAAAAAAGGTGGGTTAGTTTAACCTAATCTTGATGAGGACCTTATAAGGAAAAATGGCTTTTTTTTTAATTGATGATGTTTTGTTTGGAAAATGGGAGCAATTTGGAGCAAAAACTCATTTCAAACCCTCCTTTGAAGAATTTTTTTATTTCTGATTGCCTAAAAGTGCTTGGATTGCGCTGTTGTTGGAAAGGAAAGTGTGTTGTTTTAGATTATACATCTTTTGAGGTAATCCTTTGTTGGTTTAAGTTTGAGTTTGAATTTGAATTTTTATTTGAAATTTTTAGTTGTAGGAATGCATGTTTTTAAAAAACTAAATTTTCAATAAAGGTCATGGCAAAATTTTCTAGAATGCAAATTTTATTGGAAAAGTGTGTTATTGTGTAGATTAGGCATTAGAGGGTATGCTCACTTTTTCAATTTTTGCATTCCTCGAAAAACATGAAATTTATGGGAGTTTTCATATTGTACCTTGCCTGATTTATGTGAAAATTTTATGTGCTGATAAAAGTGTCTTGTTGGGCAATTTTAGATCAAGAGGGTATTCTCAGAATTTTATAATTCATTGTATTTTGAAAAAGTGAAATTTTGGTGTATGGTTTTGGGAAGGATGCTTCAAGATTTTTCAATGGTGGATCTTAGACATTTGAAATTTTTTTTTTTTTTTTTTTTGGAAATTGAATTTTCTGATGATTGTATGATATGTGGATAGATTGTTTGCCTCATAGTTTTAATTTTGCAAGTGCATTGGGAAGCGTGTTTTCTGGGAAAACCAGTCTTTCTCTTGTTTTGGGGGCTTCTTGAGAAGTTTACCTAGATGGTATAGGATAGGGGATATCCGTAGGAGGCTTGGGGTGGATGAGATGAGTTTTGGGTAAGTGTGTGTGTCTTGCAATTGACCTCATTTCATGTGGTGAGTGGGTACGTCTTGCAATTGATTACCTTTCCTGTGGATGGTATGTGTGTTGGGGTAAGTGTGTGTGTCTTGCAATTGACCCAATGTCATGTGGCGAGTGGGTACGTCTTGTAATTGATTACCTTTACCCGAGGTAAGTGGAGGTTCATCTTGCAAGAGGGTCCCTTTACCTTGAGTAAGTATGTGCACCTTGCAATAGACCCTCAATACCTCTGAAAAGCATTCACCGAGTGAGTGTTTCCATGAGACCTATGTTGCCTGTTATACTTTCTAGCTTGGTTATGGAGAACCAAGGGAAATTCCACCCCAGTGTCTTAGCTACCCTCCCCTAGTCCTTGTTTGGTGTTGTGTGTATGTGACCTTGTGTTGAGACAAACCATGCTTCCTAGAATAGTTACACAAATGGAAGATGCTATCTTAGATTTGAGTTTGTTTTCTTATTCTAGTATTGTGTTGTTCTATCTGATTCTTGTGTATGTGTGTTGGTGTTTTGGGACTTTGGTGTTTGTGTGAGTGTGACTTGATGATAGTGTATCCATGATCGTCTTCTCCGTAGCTCGGGGGTTGCCTAGAGTGGCATAAACATCTATTGTGCTCGACAATGGTAATATGGTAGGGAGGTGGGTAACATTCCCCCATTGGTCCTCTAGCCAATATTTTTAGAGCTGGATGGTTCCTTGTGCATTTCAAGACATTTTGACTATATGGTATTATGTGCCTGTTGGGCCACTTTGGAGGTGATGTATTATGATATTTATTCATGCTTTGTATATTTTATCCATTGGAGTGTGATCCTTCCATGTTTGGGAAGTAGCCTCCAATGTGTTGTAATTTTATGATGTCATTTGGTTGGAAAACGAATCATGTTGTGGATGGAATTTATCATTTTGTATCATTATCTCATGTGTTGCAAATGGTTAAACAGGGACGTTAGAGTCCTCCATTTTATATGCTATTCTTATTTTATGCTATGTTTATGGATTGGATTGTATTGTGCCCACATTACGATCAAGATTTCCATTATTAGTTTTGACCTGATTTGACATTGGTGTCGAACGAGCATGGCATTCCATTTGGAATTTCTTTTATTTGGCATGTATGTTAGCATTTTGGAAAAATGTTATATTTCTATATTGGAGTTATTTATTTCTTTTAAGATTAGATAGCATGTTTTTTTGGTCTATGAATGGATGTCATGTGATTTGGATCCTTGTGGGTGTTCCATTTTGGTGAGGTGTCGTAGTCGACCCTTCGTTTGGCTTGTAGGCTGAATGTCGACATGGCTTAGTGTGTTGGCCTCATCTCGATGTTTGTTTGGCTTGTTGGATTTTTTATCTTTTTGAGAGAGGTGTGTTCTTAGTCTTCACCCTCTCTCTAGTGCTTTGGTGTTTGCATCGTTTTGCATGTCAATCTTCATACTTGTTGGAGAGCACTTTCGACATGTGTATTGCTTGTCAAACTTGAATAGCCTTGGGGCTATTGTTTTGCCTCCTAAGTGTTTGTGAGGGGTTCTTGAATGTTTTTGGGGTTGGTAGTGGCCTTGGGGAGGTGTGGGAATTTTTTTGGAACTCATGTCATTGAGAAATTTATGTTCTGGCACTGTATAGGGATACTAGCGCCCCAGGTGGACTCCAACACCCAGGAAGGACTCTAGCACTCAATAAGGACACTAGTGCCCAGGTCAGTCACTAGAGCTAAGCATTGGAGTCCCAAAAAAATAACTAGTCCCTGGGACACTTTCGTTACACGTCAACCTGTTTCTGCACTGTAGTCCTTGAGCCATTAGACATCGAGCATTTCTTGACATTTTTTGAGGAAGCCTTGTATATGAAAGTTGTCCCCCATGGTCCCTTGAGTCCTCTCATATTTTTATCTTGACTGCATGTGATGTTTTTTGGGAGTTATGACCATTTTTATCTTGGGAAGCGTGTGTTGCATTGTGTCAACTAGTTGTCGTTGTTTTCAATAAGGGTTGTGATCTCCCTAGTGGATCCCCTTCTTGTTCGAATGTCTTGTGTAGTTGGTAAGTCTTTCGCTGGTGTTGTTGGTATGTTTGGACCCTGAGTGGTCACTGTGGTTGTTTTCACATCATGTCCTAGAGTGTCATCATGGGACGTTGTGCGATTCTAGTGCATGATTGTGTAATTGGGACATAGGCATGTCACAATTACATCACGAAAAATTTATTCATCTTGTTTTGTCCATTATTCTCCTAGTGTAAAAGTTAGGGAATTACATGTGCTCTTGGAAATTTGCCCTTATGAGAGCCTCAACCTTGCACAATACCATTTCCCACACTTGTAGACAGGTTATCCTCAAGCTCATTTGGAAACTCCATTGTATGGTTGCCTTATCTAACACTTCCCTTCATGTCCAAGTTGAAACTTAGATAGTTTGTGAAAATCTATCCCTCTATATTACCAACCTTGTTGCTTCTCTCTATAGCCCTTTGGCTAGTGCAAATCTCAAAACTACTTTGCTCAACCTTCATACTCAGCTCCAGAATTTTGTTAAGTTAGAAATGCAAGATAAGACATAATGATTCTTCAGTTAGAGGACCTCTTTAGTTGTTGTTCTACACCAGGTTATTTTGTGGATGGAAGTGGTTTCTTCCAGGCTTTAATTCCTTCTAGTTGGCTATTTTTTCAGCCTCTCTACTATATATATGTCTCTATTACAATTGAAATGTTGCCTGGTTTATTTGTATAATTTTCTTTAGTTATTGTTGCATCTATTTATTCCAATAAAAAAAATGATGAAATCTTGCTAAGAAGAAAAGTTAGGACTATGATATTGTAAGAGAAATTTTAACCTCAAAAGGTGTATCAATAGGTTGTAAGGTTAGAAAGGTGTACACTTGTAGGAAGAGTGGTTGCCATTTTAGATGGGGGGTTTTTGAATAGCAACCAAAAGTAAGTTCTATTATAGTATAGTTATACAACCTGCATGGGGCTTGAGGGAGCCACTATGAACTTTGATTATAATTAATAAATATTTATTCTTGGGATGTTCAAAGTCGAGTATAGATTCAACCCACAATATATGGTTAAGGCCAATTGTCATAAATTCTCATATATAATATTATGTTTGCAAGAAGTCAAGATCACTAACTTTTAAATTCAAATTTTTGTTAAGACCATTTGATCAAATACTTGTGTCACATGTCGTGACATGAAGACAAGTGTGGTGTAATCACTACTTTGCACTCTCTTAAACTAGTCTCATATGTTTCTAAGTGGGGTGTTGACCCTTCACATATGATTATTTGGGTGGCCTTGAACTTTAATGGCTTCTTAAATTTCAATGGATTCTCTCTTACCCTTGTCAACTTATACTAGATTCCAAGTGGTCTTTATGCAAATATTTCTACATGATTGAACCTATTTAGTGGAAAAAAGAGGGGTTTCAATTTCAAGGTTAAATCCTCCTTTCACACCTTTCAAGGACATAAATCGAGTGAAGCCACAATCTTTTGCAAGAGGGCTCTGCTATAGATTTAGTGTCCCTTAGAATGAAGAGGAAACTTGGAATTTGCTAATTAATTGATCGATTAAAGCCCAATTATGCTTAAAACCCTAATTTTGTAAAATTGTAAACAAACGGATGAAACACGACGAATGTTTGCAGACAAAAATATCAAATGGCAATTAGATACATACCAAATTTTAGGATTTTAGATGCGAAAGAATCGAGGACTAATGAGCAGGCACCCAAGTCCAAAGTACCAGTTTCTATCGAGATCTCTAAAAGTTGTCTGTAACCTGTTTCTGTTGTTCCGGAGATTTCTGTGTCTCAAGATTCAGAGGACTAATGAGTGGACGCCCAAGTCCAGGTCCTACTTTTCTACTTTGATCTACAATTCCAACACTCTGGTATGCTTCCCTGCAACTCCACTCCTTTCGCTTATGCACCTGTAACTTGCAATCACAGAAAAGGGGGTTGGGGGTTGTGGTGTTTAGAGGCTTGCCTTAGTCAAGCCCCAGAGAGACATTCAAGTCTTCTGAACACCATTGTCAGATAGAGAGTGCATATCCCTGTGGGATAGAGGCAAAAACTAATTGATAAATGATTGAAAACACAAATAAATGTCACCTCGGAGGTGTAGCTCTCATGGAAGGAAGAAGCTCTTTCATGCCATGAGGAGATGGATGGATGAAGCCAAATTTGCAACAAACAAACATAATAACAACACAACACTGGTTTGCAACACAATGAAAGCCTTGAATCACTTTAACATAAGATCACAAGTTCGCAATATCCATCTAGTTTACAAAGGAAACCCTAAACATGCTTTTATATGCAACTAAACACATTCCCACTAAGAATTTTGTAATTCAAACTTAAGGTGTCAGCATAGGACCTAATTAATGGTCACATAACCAACACTTGAATTTAGGTCCTGCCTAAAATAGGGCAGGACTAGGGCACAAGCGCCCAAGTCCTCCCTCCCTATTTTAGTCAGAACTTGTCTTAATAGCACCCCCGAGGTCCTATTTGTCATAAAACTTTAGGGTTTTCTCATCGGGAGTTAACATGAATATGCAAGATGATTAAAATGCTTTCTAAAGGACCTGGGAGCTAAACATAGGAGGGAAAAAGTCCTAGGGAGACATTTTCCAACATAACATTTAGCCCCCACTTTAATGTATGCATGAACACAAGGCCCATACATGCATTAAAGTACGGTCAACAAACATAACATGAACACGCCAGGCACTTAGAGCTAATGCATACATGAAGATTGAGAACTATTTCTACCCCCCAGTCTCAGGTAGATATTAGAGAAGACACGTCGCAGACACACCAAACACAATGAAGACAGTAACAGGCACGCAAAACATGAAGAAGACAGTAACAGTCATGCAAGACACGGAGAAGACAACATTGAAGACACGCAAAACATAGTGAATGCAATGATTATTTCAGCATGCTCTTTGGACTATACTTGGGAACAAACACACCACATAAGTGAGCATCGTATAGTATGCCAAAGACATACTATACGTCTAAAACACAACAAACAAGCAATGAAAGGAGCCTATTGCTAGGTTCACCACCATCTCAGGCACATTATAGGTACACCTAACGGTTGGGTTTATGCCACAACAACTGCCAAAGACACGCTTAAGGAAGGATAGTCTCAGATCCAACCCTGCCTACTCAAAGCACTTTTAGAATAAAAAGGATGTGCAGTAACTCAAGAGATACATCATCCCCACCTCCATAGAGGGCTTTCAAAATGCAACCCCACCCACATCATGGAGACGCCTTACAGTGAAAAGGAAGCATGTGCTCAAAAGTATACAACCCCACCCGCGTCACGAAGACACCTTACAGTGCAAAGGAAGTATACACCATAGATCAATGTATGCAAACACACTTTATCAATATCAAAATCATTAGACAACTCACCTTATATATGCCCCCACCTTAAGGTGGTTGATATCGTGTACCGATATCCAGCACATTAAGGTATAGAGAAAACACACAAGGGAACAAGAGCTTTTGCAAAGCCCATGCCCCCAAAGGTGACATGTGCTTCACAATCACTGAATGTTCCCACAGACACACAATATGCTAAGATCATTATAATGCATGAAAATAATCACATAAAGAGCCAAAGCTATACTACGGATTCGGAGACCGAGTATAACCATGGGGCTATACTGTAGAGATCTCAAAACCGAGTGTAAGCAAGGCAAGATCCAAGATAAACAAAGTGCACAGAGTAGATGTATTGTTATGGTTTGTTAGTACGATAAGACAACATCAAAATATCGCACAGAGTGATTCTACTAGCCAAGCATCAGATATATATATATATCAACCCCATTGTCATGTATGGACTAGGTCCATTTTTTCTTACTCACTGAAGGGACACTTGGTCCTTATTAGTTATTAATTATTTTTTGTCATCTGCTTGCTAGATAGAACCACTAGAAGAAGGTAAACAATAAAAATGAGAGAGAAGAGCAAGTGCCTTAGGATTGTCACGTAGGAGGGTGCTCCCAAGTCACCAACCACAACGCTATGCCCCTAAGGCATGACACACAACAATGAAAATAGAGGAGAAGCAAGATAGAAGAATGATGATACAAATAGAAGAATGGCCACAACAAAGGCAGTCTCCCAGTATCCTTGACCTTACAAGAGTATCAAGGGTCATCAAAGGAGGCCTAAACAACACATAACACATCACAGGGGGAACATAGCACAAGAAGGAAGGGTTAGAAATACTTACCTGATACAACCCAATGTTAAGAACATACGTATCTAAGAGGCGGCCACCCTTGAGAGCAACTATAATATTTGCTACAATGAGTGTGACTTAGAGAGGGAGAAATATTTACCTAATTCATAGGGATAGCTCTTGGCAGACAATTCTTGTCTATCAACTCAGGATATCTCACATGTTGATTTGGTCTTGTTGATATTGCATTAACATTAAGTTTAGGACAACGAGAGGCTTTAGTGGGTTTCAAAGAGCGGTATCCAATACCAGTTGTATAATTAATTCTAGCAACTTGTAAAGGTACTCTAATTCCTTGTTGATTTACACCACAACCATTACCTACATAGTCGCAGTTGTTATAAAGGATTTTAAATCCTTAACCCTAGAGGGATGTCATTTCTTTAGAAGATGGTGAAGCCTCATAGGTATCATAATTTGTAGTATAAGTAAGGGTATTGTCTTCATTTTCTACCAAGGAGACTTTAGTTTTCTTAGGTGTTTCAAAAGATTGCTTGGATGAGATCAATGCGACTTTTGATGTGTCAGGGTTATTAAGTTTATATTCCCCCAGTCTGAAAGCAGTAAAATCTAATGAACCCCAATCATCACCAAAAAGTGCATTCGATGGTGTAGAGTCTTGCGCGACATTATCTATGGCGAGATGTGTTGATGAATCAACTCGTAAGTTGTTTAGACTTATATGATTGTTAACTTGTTTTTACATTTCATTATGTAAACAATTATCCAGTTCAGGATCAACTTTCACAGTGTGTAGCTTGTCTTGATAGATAAACTTTATTGATCTATGAAGGGTAGATGGAACTGCCCCCATGGCATGAATCCACGGTCTACCAAGAATCATATTATATGAAAGCAAACCGGGCATGATATGAAAAAGCGTAGATAATGTCACGGGCCCAACCTTTATGTGTAAAGTTATGGTACCCACAGATTGTCTACCAACATTATCAAAGCCACGAATGCTAATCCCATTCGGTTTGATTAAAGATGTATCAATTTCAATTTTGTGTAGTAAGTCTATGCCAAAAACATTAAGAGTTGGTCCATTGTCAATCATAACTCGCTTTATCAACTTTTTATTTATGATGACAAAGATCATAAGAGGATCATATTGGTTTTGAACTTCGATTGATGGTAATTCATGTGGTTGAAATAGAATATCAATTTTTATCGCATGCATACAATCTAACAGAGCTGCTACATTATTCAGTTTAATAGCAGGTTGTACAATCACCTTTTGTAAAGCTTCTTGGAGAATTCCATGGTATGTAGGTGATGTTTGTATTAAATCCCAAAGAGAGATCTTAGCCAAAGTAAAGCAAAGCTGCTCGACAAGATTGTATTCTTGACTACTTTTATGAGTAAGACAAGGTGGTGGAGGGAGCATAGGTTGAGAACATGGAAGAGAGACATACACATGAGGTGCTTGCTTACTTTGCTTATTATTACGGGTGTTATATGTGTGAGCAATCACATTTTTAACACCTTGACTTCTTTGGGTAATTTGTCTTATATAGTTTAAAATGTAATCTGGGGGTTGAGATGATTTTTGATCTCCTTGAACTATTATAACCAGTTTTAAGCAAGAAGGTGTACTAGGTGCCCCCCACACAACCATCTTAGGAATATTGGTATAAAGTCTATTAGTGAAGATCGAATTAACATTTTTTTCCTTTCGATTATGTTCAACATCTATCCCTAAAAGATTTAATTTGAAAGATCTTTTCTCATCCACTAATGCTTCATCTTGGCCAAGGAGAGCATTGGAATGAAAGGAAGGTATAGTGTTGTTAAAGAGTTTAGTATCATTTGAATTTGCAACAAAGGTAGAGTTATCCATAGTCTTCACTTCCTTAGATATATCCAAGGTACTCGAACATTCAATCAAAGGTGGAAGATCTAACGTATTATCCTTAGAGACCTCATGCACCATGTGATTATTAGTTGAATAGTCATTTTCAACCCATGGAGAATCCTCCTTGAGAGGGAGCCCTTTATCCACTAATGTTTCATTTTCCAAAGAGGGTAGGGTGGTTTTAAGGAATGTGTCAATAATTTCATCCTCTTGTGCTAGTATATCCTCATAGGAGGAATTATTTTTGAAAGAATGATCAAAGGTCAAGTTTTTGTCATCATCGCATGTAGTAGAGACTAGATGCCTAGAAGAAGTGCTATCACAATTATCTTTTTCATTACTACTCATGGAGATGAACTTGGTTTAGATTTCTAACATTGTAGGATGTTCACTCATGAGGGTTAAGAATCTATGAAAATCAAGATCTTTGATGAATGCATGCAAAGATACCAAAGAAAAATGACATGAAGGTGCCATAATAAAATATCCAGAAACATCAATAAGAGCTAGTATTACACCCTGGGTGTTGAAATACACAATGTGTAATTGAGATAACGCCAAATTTCAAGCAAGGATATCAAATGATGCCAAATTTATGTTTTCAAATATTTGCAAGATCATATTTAAAACATTTTTGATGTGAATGCAAGAAAGAAAGTGCAAAACTATGTGTAAATATGACCTAAAATACTTGTTTTTTCCACTTTTTTCAATGCCAATGCCTAAAAGATGAGGGTTTGTAAGGAAATTTATGAGGGGCAGCAGATTATAACGCTGATATCAGTGAAATAATGCAGCAATATCCTTCACAACACACCTATAGTGCAGATCTAGAGAGATGACAAGTCAAAATCTAATGAAAAATGCAAGTTTTTCAAACCCTAGATGTGAAATTAAGGCATAAATGTATGCAAAATGATGTATGAATGCTTTCTAATCATATTTATGATGTAAAACAACTCAGCTCAGATCTGAAAATAATTTTTTACAATGCTAAATGCAAATGCAATTTTAATGATAAATCAATGAAAAATGCTAGTTTTTGTTGAAATTGAGTATGTGTAAATACAAATTTTTGAAATATAAATGCAAAAACACACTAATATGCAACACTACATGCAAAATAAAATTTGAATGAGTGTCTAAGATGAGTAGTAAAATCTGGAACAAGATTTTAACTACAAACACGAGTTTTTGAAATTACTAGGTTATAAGAAAATTTCAAAATTTCAAACAAACCCTAGCAATTTTGATATGAAAAATGCAATGCAAAGGATTGTAATATGATGGTTTTCTGTAATTTATATCAGATCTAATTTAAAAATCAGAAATTAAATGGAAATTAATTAAAATTAATTTAAATTATTTCAAAATGCAAGTCTAAAATGCTATTTTTTTCAAATTTTTCAAAAATTTCAATTTTTTTGTAAATTTTTAAATGCAATATGAAAATTATGAATTAAATGAAAATGAATTTCAGATCTAATGCAAAATAGAAATTAAATGAAAATTAAGTAAAAAAAATTCAAATTATGTCAAAATGTAAGCTAAAATGCCAATTTTTTCAAAATTTTCAAAATTTTCAATTTTTTTGTAAATTTTCAAATGCAATATGAAAATTATGAATTAAATGAAAATGAATTTCAGATCTAATGAAAAAATCAGAAATTAAATGAAAATTAATTAAAAATAATTCAAATTATGTCAAAATGTAAGCTAAAATGCCAATTTTTTGTAAATTTTCAAATGCAATATGAAAATTATGAATTAAACGAATGCAAATCTGAAGTACAACACTCAGCAAGGTGCAAAATTCAAATAAAACATAGGTTCACCAAAATGTTTAGTGGAAAAAGAGGGGTTTCAATTTCAAGGTTATATCCTCCTTTCACACCTTACATTCAAGGACATAAATTAAGTGAAGACATAATCTTTTGCAAGAGGGCTTTGCTATAGATTTAGTGTCCCTTAGAATGAAGAGGAAACTTGGAATTTGCTAATTAATTGATCAATTAAAGCCCAATTATGCTTAAAACCCTAATTTTGTAAAATCGTAAACAAACAGACGAAACACGACAAATGTTCACAGACAGAGATATCAAATGACAATTAGATACATACCAGATTTCAAGATTTTAGATGCGAAAGAATTGGGGACTAATGAGCGGGCGCCCAAGTCTAAGGTACCAATTTCTGTCGGGATCTCCAAAAGTTGTCTGTAACCTATTTTTGTTGTTGTGGGGATTTCTGTGTCTCAGGATCTGGAGGACTAATGAGTGGGTGCCCAAGTCCAGGTCCTACTTTTCTACTTTGATCTGCAATTTTGACACTCTGTTATGCTTCCCTGCAACTCCACTCCTACTTCTGCACCTATAACCTGTAATCACATAAAAGGGGGTTGGGGTTGTGGTGTTTAGAGGCTTGCCTCAATCAAGCTCCAGAGAGACATTCAAGTCTTCCAAACACCATTGTCATATAGAGAGTGTGTATCCCTGTGGGATAAAGGAAAAAACTAATTGATAAATGATTGAAAACACAAGCAAATGTCACCTCAAAGGTGTAGCTCTCATGGAAGGAAGAAGCTATTTCATGCCATGAGGAGATGGATGGATGAAGCCAAATCTACAAGAAACAAACACAATAACAACACAACACTGCTATGCAACACAATGAAAACCTTGAATCACTTTAACACAAGATCACAAGTTCGCAATATCCATCTAGCTTACAAATGAAACCCTAAAAATGCTTATATATGCAACTAAACACATTACCGCTAAGAATTTCATAATTTAAACTTAAGGTGTCGGTATAGGACCTAATTAACGGTCACATAACCTACACTTGAATTTAGGTCATGCCTAAAACAGGGCAGGACTAGGGCGCGAGTGCCCAAGTCCTCCCTCCCTATTTCAGTCAGGACTTGTCTTAATAGCACCCCCTAGGTCCTATTTGTCATAAAACTTTTGGGTTTTCTCATTGAGAGTTAACATGAATATGCAAGATGATTAAAATGCTTTCTAAAGGACCCGGGTGCTAAACATAGGAGGGAAAAAGTCCTAGGGAGATATTTTCTGATGTAACAGAACCTATAGTGAATCTTTCACTATAGGTGGTAGATTAATCTCACCTTATTGTTTAATTAACAAAAGTTCCATGTGGCATCCATAGGCCTCCTTGCTTTCATCAATATCTGCACTTTTGGTATTTTGATGGAATTCTAGCAAACTTCTAAGTCCTAACGAATGTGCATTGTTCGATGCTCCAAGTCAAATCTTATCTAATTATTTGTGGGACTTTTACAAAAGGTAGAAAAGGTTTTCATTGAAAAGCCCCGACATTGTGACATGGGGGTGCAACAATATAATAAATTCACTTCATATAAGTATTGACAAGTGCCGCTTCTTTTATTGGTTTAAATACCATGTGGCCTGCTCTCAAGGATTTCCAAAAAAGTGAAGGGGAAACATTGCATAAGAGTGTGCAAACCATTCGATCTACCATGGATATATTCATCTGATGGCCCACAGGATGAACAACCATTGCAACACAGAAATGTTTCATCTTACATCCCGACAATATAACTTTGACATCAATGGCTTCCTTATGTCATCCTAAGCAAGTATATAACACTAGAGTAGTAGAGGTTGTTGCATATATGTTGTCATTGATG
Organism: Cunninghamia lanceolata; assembly: GCA_027924645.1. NCBI lineage: Eukaryota > Viridiplantae > Streptophyta > Pinopsida > Cupressales > Cupressaceae > Cunninghamia > Cunninghamia lanceolata. The sequence continues at coordinate 1,293,196 of BSBN01000814.1, forward strand.
TCAACAGTGGTATGGAGTGCTACAGTAGGGAAGAGCGTAAATGATGTCAAAGGTAGATGAAGCAAAGAGAAGAGGGATGTATATATGCTCTACAACCAAAGGAGCAGATCAAGAAAGAAGATGGAAGGAGATGGATTAGTATCATTTGTACATGGTCATACCTTATCTTCTGAAGTTCATATGTAAATTCATGCTAAGTGTATGCTCTCAATATCTTTGGTATATTTGGTAAAGAATGTCATGGATGCTTTGTTGGGTGGATTATGTTTGGATGATATGTGACTTAGCACTGGATAAAGCTTGTTGCAATAGTTTGAAGAATTTTGGCTAAGTATAGTACAAGTTAGGGAAGGATTCACAGTCTCACAAGAAGGTACCACATTCTACCGTAGTTGGAGGTAAGGGCCTATGGATTGAACTATTGGTTGGATATCACACTCAAGTACCTATGTTTCAGGTTTGAGTTCATGAAGTATACCGCAAGATGTTTTGGAGATAGAAGTGTGAGGACAGTGTTGAAACAGGGTAAGTGGAGTTACAGGGTGACAGGAGAATGCTCTGCACTTCTCCGCAAATAAAGATATGATGTTGCATCTTGGAAGGAAGGTAGATATGAGTCAAAACTATGTGTGTTTCATGTTTCAGGTGATAATTTGTACTACAGTTGCTTCTCTGGAGTAGTTGTGAGAAGACATGCCTTGGTGCTAATTGAGATAAAACAGTGGGAGATAGTGGAGGCCATCACAGTTCATCGCAAGATGGTTATTGGCCTTGCTAATTGAATATTAAGCTCTTATGGCTAGTTGGCATGTGATGTTCAAGTTTCAAGTGATTATGTTCACCGCAAGTATGTCGTTCACAGTTTTATCTTAAGACTGTGTAAGCAAAGGTTGTTAAGGACACTGACATCAAAGTTCAAGTGTTTGTGCCAACATGATACATCCTGAGATGACAAAAGAAGTGTACATCAACATTTTTCAAGTCATATAATATTCAGTATGTGGTCTACATGATGAAATTTTATCTCCTCTAGTACCGCTTTGGGTCTAGAGTCAAATACAAGGAAGAATAAGTGTTGCGGCCAACTTGGTATATAATGAATATTTTGTTGTGTGTGTGGAGTGTGCACCAGCTTGGAAGAGTGTGCTAAGGTAAAATAGGACCTGATTATGCTTTGTTCTTGAACCGCTCTTGATTTCCACTTACGGTGATTGTTTTAGGGCTGACTGTTATGGCCACTACACATTTCATGCTACACGTTTCATGTTGGCCGACCAAGAAGAAAGTTTTTGAAGCTTACGGAGGATATATATAAAGAATCAAAGTTGTTGAGGGTTGAGTGTTGTGTGAGTTAGAAAATAGAATTAATATTGTGCGAATATACTTACAATAGAAACAGATCTCATGATGAAATGTGGAGAAGACCAGTTCATGTAGAATGATATCGTTGCGGAGGCAATTGTTGGAAATATGATGATGGAGAAGAGCTCCTGGAGTTATTTCATTGTGATGGAGGTTGACATTGAAAGTGTGTAGAAGTGTGATAATTGTGCAGAGGTTGAAGTGATCAGCATTCAATTTTATATGAAGGGCATTGAGTCAGATAAGCTTTGTAAATGTTGTAACTATTCAAGGAGTTGCAGCTTCCTTTGGGTTGTAACCCATAAATAATATTGTAATCTTGTTTTATTTGTGAGGCTAGATTTAGACAGTAGATCCAAGTAGCTTTCTCACCGTGGTTTTTCCCTTCTAGGGTTTTCCACGTAAATCTGGTGTTATGGATGTATGCTTTTGTGTTCTTATGCTTTTCATGTTCTAAATGTTTATGGTAGTTAGAATATGGTTAAAAGAATAGAATTTGAATAAGTACCAATTCACCCCACCCTCTCAGTAATTTTGTGTGTTCAACAAAGGTAGGCTTGATCACATCTAGAATTTAAATTTCCTAGAAAGGCAAGACCGAGCATTGATGGAAACAATTGTACATCACCAAGACAAGAAAGTTTCACCTATCAATGTCACAATAGTGTAGTACTAGGCAACATACTTCATAACCAATTATTATGGACCCTTCAGCCATGTCCAACCACTGGTAAGAACCATTAAGGTACTAGGATTCACAGAGAGGTACCTTTGTAGGTTTTAAATTTTAAATGTAATTTGGGTGGGAAAATCATTGTGGACTGGGTAGATTAGTCTATAAATAATAGCCTGAATGCCCATTCAAACTAGATGACACTTTCTATAGCTAAGATTTTGATCTTGATGTATTGATTGAACCTCACCTCTCTTTACTACTATACAAGAGAGCCTCTATGTATGTTTCTAAAAGAGTATGCATGTAACATTGTAATGATTAGTGAACTTAATAAGAAGAAAGTGTTCTCCTAAGTGATTATCAACTTGTCTTTGTTTACCATTGGTTGTTATGTGTATGTTTTTTTATTGATTATTGCATCATGAGCTATTAAGATTTGCTCTAGTAGTAAAGGCTATATCTATCTGGCATGAGCCTTTTGTTTCTTTTATTTACATTTTGTAATATCTATCCCTTTTCACCCCACAACACAACAACTTTAGGCTTAGAATTAGGATAGATAGGGAGTCGACCCTCTAACCCTAGAGATTGTCTTGCATGGACCACTCACCACCCTCATTATTGACATGCATTGTTACCTACAAGGATTTCCATGTTCTTGATCTTGCATGGTACATTAGCCCCTGAAAAAGGCCTTTCGACTAACCTACCAATTTCTATCATGCCTGGTGGGACCCAAACAATTCTAAAGGCTTTTAACCTCCACTATACAACTCAAATCCACTTTTGGGTAAGTCTTTGTGGATTCTTAGCAATCAATTCTGGTATTTTACCTAGCAACTTTGCACCAATCAATCCAAAAATGCCTATGACCCCTAGAATCACCACAAGATCTACAACCAAAGCTAATCCTCATATCCTCATGTAACCCTTTATGTTCATTCCTAGAAGAAGACCTTGCACAAAATCACATCCACAAACATAAATTCCTCAAGGTATACCTACAATGGCTGCACAATAACCACCTAGAGTACACCACACATGAAATTCTAGAGATCTCTTAATTCTCCTAGTATCACCTATGATATGGGGAGCTATACTTGATGCTTTGTTGCTCAGAATGTGACTCAGACACAACATAGGTGAGTCAAACTCTGATATGGGACATGAACCATGTCCTTGCAGTTAGCTCCCACCTAGTCACTCCCACTCTCATGGTAGGATCCAGTCAAGTTGAGGAAGAATTGGGGGGTTATAGATCATGGTTGGGTTGAATGTGTTATGTGTTGATGTATGTGGTTATTGATTATTGTGGCAGAAGTGATGTTGTTGGCATTGAATGGGTGTTGTGGTTGTAATTCTTCTATGACTTAGAGGATCATTGGCTCTAAACCTATTTTCCTCATTGATTGTATGGAGGTGAAACCTGTCCAACCTCCTTTGTTCTTGTTTAATGGCTTGTTGGAGTCTTTGTTCTTGACTTGTAAGTTCTTGTACTTTCCTCCTTTATTCATTTTCTTGTTGAATGAGCCTCAAGATTATTTCTTATTCTTGGGTTGTTTCCTCAGTGGGAATTGGTTGAGGGATGATCTCCCTAATATCATCTAAGATGGATCTAAGCCAATCTGCTCTTATACCTAAGCACATTGAATGCTTGGGCCAAGGGGGAGGGTTGTTGTTTGTGCCTTATGATAGATTTAAGGTATCTTCCTAGTTGTTCTCCTTTTTTGGGTGTTTTCTTGTTTTGATGCATTTCTAAATGCAACTAATCTATATGTATGCAAGCAACTTTTTGGTTCATTTCTCAATTTTTATGATTAATTAATTACTATGAAAGGAAAGTATGAATGCAACTATCTATGACTTTTCCTAATGCAATTTGATCTATGTTTTTGTATTTTTGTGGTTTGATTTGATTGTAAATTACTGAAATTAGAACAATTCTAAGCATAATGAAAATGAATGTATTCTAAGAAAGAAATAAATTATATCTATGAAAAAGAAAAATGAACAATGTTTTACATAATGAAGGCAAATCTAATCTAAGAAAGCAATAAATTCTACCTATCAAGAGAAAGACAAACAATGTTTTACTTCCTCAAGGGCAAGATTTGTGATCTAATTACTACAAAAAACATGAAAGAACTTGTATGAATAGGGTGCTAGTGACAAGCTTTTATCCTCTAAAGTCCTATAGCAATCGTCTCCTCCTTTGCAACAGCAAGGTCCTTCTCTTGGAAATAGAGATAAAAATAGAGACTTGAAGAAAATGTATTGAGCTTTGAAGCTATTGCAAAATGAAAAGGCTTGAGCTTTGAAGCTATTGCAAAAATTAAAAAATGCACATGAAGTCTTGCATAGAGCATAAGAATGCTAATAGGGGAAGCTTTGCTTAAGATTGAGCAATACAAGAATGCAATAATGAATTTTCCTCCTCAAATGAATAAAGGAGGGGGTATTTATAGGTTTAGAATCCACAATAATGGTGGTGGTTATTGGGTAGATAACTACAATTAATTAGGGAGTGATCTAGTTCTGATTAGAAGAGAATAGAGGTTGGAGAGGAGATCACAGAAGGCTGATTGAGATTGAACAAAGGTTTGATTGGGAGTGAACAAAAGAGTGATTAGGAGTTCAAAATTAGTTAGGGGAATTCAAGGATTAGTTGTGCATGGAAGAACTCTCAATCACAAGCCAAAAATGGAGGTAAATTGGGCTAAACTGGAAGAAATCTTGCATGGCAAAAGATTACAAGGTCACCCCTTACAGGAAGTGGGTCACCCCTTTTAGTAGCATAGGCCACTCAAGTGACCCACACTTAAGTTGTAGGGTCACCTAGGTGACCCTACAGATCATATGGGCAACCCACTCAAAGTGGGTCAAGAAGACAGCTAGAAGGTATGCAGGACTTTGGAGAGTTAGTTTGAAATTTGGGGAGGAATGATCAAGGGGGGAAACATTGGGAGACATGTCACTAAGAAAGAAACTTCTAAGAGGAGTATTATCCATGCCTTCATGGGCATGATTTGAACTTCTATATCATCCTCAGATTGCCATGTTGGCAGGTGATCCCACAATAGTGTGTCCCACTTTTTGGCCTAAGTGGGACGCTCAAAATCAACATTTTCCAATTTGTGTCAATTATAGGGTACAAATGGTCAAGAATTTAAGGATGTAAACTAATGAGTTGTGGAAATTTTTATGTAGATTCAAGTTTTTTTTTAAATTTTAAATAATTGTTTTGTATTATTTTTTATTTTTATTCTTTAATCAATTTTTATTTTTGATTTCTATTTTATTTAGTGACATTATTTTTTCATGCATAACTTTCACTACAAATAAAAAATTTCTATGATTTATCAGAATTAGATCATTGACTCCAATGTATAGTGCATGAAATTTTTTTGGTAATTTTTTATTATATATTTTTATTTATTATTATTTTTTAAATTAGTACTAACAAAAATTTCAGAACTATATTATTTCATCACATGTTTTTTCTTAGACTATATATCAAAAAAAAATTTCTTTTTTCATTTAAACAAGGACATCTAAGTGGAGTGCAGTACATTTTTTGAGATTTTCTTAACAATGTTTGTTATTTTCCCTAGTATCTTGAATAGAGATCATTGTTTTCTCATAATAAACCTACATTCATTATTAAAAAAATTTTAAAAATAATATTAGAGAAAAGATAATACATATTATAATTTTTATAAAGCTAATACTAAGGGCTACATACCTATGAAATGGTATTTCCAAATGACTTCATTTGATCCCCTTAAAGGAGTAGCAAAACTACTTTTTTGTCAGTATTTTGATAGGTGCAAAGAAGACTCTACCAAGGGTTTGATTTGAGCATAGATGGGTTCTATCTAGGGGGGTTGATATAAGAGGGTTTGATCTAACCCCCTTGGATGGAACCCCTCTAGGATTAAATCATTATTTTTTCTTAAAAATATGTGATTTCATGCAAAAATCAAGATGTCCCATGAGTGGGACACACTAATGTGGGCTCAACCTGGCATGTGCACCTTTTTTCGTACTTACATATTTGCCCCCTCAGGTACGGTAGTCTACATGAAAGGTAGGTACCGTTCCTAAAATTAACCTTTAACTTTATCGGTGTCCCACATTTGGACCTAAAATTACACGTATTAGTTTGATTTTATGATAAATTTGAAGTGTTGAAAAGAAGACAAGAAAACATACCATCAATATTTGAGTGTGATGTATAATTGAGTCACCTCACCTTGCTATGAAGATCTGTAGTGATGGAGGCACACAAAACAAGGACAAAGCATGCACTACAAAAGCTAAACTATGTAAATGCAAACTAAGATAAGAAAGAGAGAAGGATAAGGAAAATCAAGAGAAAGTGAGTAAATGACAATGAAATCATACAAGTGGATAGTCAAAAAAGAACTGACAATGAGGAGACTGACAATATGTCTACCAATTAGCCTCCCATGGATCTCCAAGTATGAGAAATAAGAAAAACCCTCTTTTTAAACCCTAAATTTTCTTTTGTTGATTTCATTTGAAAATATCTAGCATTTTTGTGTTTTCTTGTTGCATTTGTCTAGGTTTTAGGTGTTTATCATTTTCCATGTTTTTTTTATCTTCTAGGCCCATATGAGCATGCAAGGGCATGGTATAGGGTTACCCCTTTTGCCAATGTAGGTCACTCGAGTGACACTACCATTTCATCCTAGGTTGCCCAGGAGATCTGGCAAGTAAAAGGGGCAACCTTGCCAGGAGGTTTGTTGGCAAGAACTAAGGCAAGATTGATGCTTTCAATGTTCATTGTCTTTGACTTTCACACTAACTTATCTATTTATTACAAATTTTTGAGAATGTATTTGATTTTTAGAATTTTGTGAATTTTACAACTTTTTTTTTATTTTTAATTTTGTACTTTTTATGATTTGTTGAGTTTTTGACACTCTGACTTGGCTTTTTCTCCCTTGACAGGACACCTATATTTTATTGAATTCCACCTGTGAGTAGGATTAGTATATTGAGGCCCTTGTAGCATTACCAGTTGTTGATCATTCTATTTTGCAAAGGACAGGGCTAACTAGAGTGGCACATATTTCGATTGTTCACTCATCATCCCGCATATGCTATGATATCCCAAATTGTTGGGACGTTAATCAAAACACATTCTGATTTCCTTCTATTTCTTAAGAGTGGACTATCACTCTCTATGATGTTAATCACATTCTAGGAGTTCTTGTTAGAATCTGAGTGGCTTGCACTTCCTGAGAGTGATTCTGAGAGGGAGAGATTAGCTTGGGCCATTATCATGGGAGAGACTCATCTTAAAGATAGTCATGGGATTCAACTTACTTTGGTCCCTAGATTCACTATTTCACCCCTACAAAAGGTTTTCATTGACCTAATTTCCTCTCGCCTATCAAGAGACAAGAAGGCTCCTATGCTTAGGTGGTGTTGGGCACCAATCATTCAACAGCTTGAACGAGAGATAGTCTTTTCTTTGGGGATTAACATTTTTTATTTAGTTTATTGGGACTTATATCATATCTCACGATGAGGTGCACTTGCCTTCAACCACCCTTCACTTGTTACCTGGATTCTTCAGCATATTATACCATTTTAGAGAGAGCTATGCGATGGGGGTGACTTGGTCAGTTTCATGCTTCTACATGAGCTATGGCCACACTTGCAGATGCAGATTTAATTTCAAACCCCTATACAAATATGGAGGGTCATGGCTAGGTAATATCACTATCCAAGTTTATTATCGAGAGGTGAGCTATTTGGTAGATAGAAATCATTTCATTGAGACTCACCAAATTACATGAGTTCTTCAATAGCTAGAAGATGACTTTTCAGAGGACTTTCCCCTGATGCCCCCTTGTTATAGATCAGTGTAGGAGATGGTTGATGCACAACGCAGGGCTCTCTTATGGTTCCATTAGTTCCTAGAATTTTGATCATGAGACCATTATAAGAGCCAAGTCATAGATGGGGGAGAGCTTGTCAATCTCATATACTTGTTGCTATTGAGGAGATGGATGAATCCACAAGTGATGACTATCCTAAGGAGGAGCATGGTGAGGTAGCATCAAGAGGGGAGGAGGAGACTCCTGAGGATGAGGAGTTAGCACCAACAAAGGCCCCACCTAGACATGGACAAGTTCCTTTCTCAGAGATAACAAAGGAGGATATGAGACTTAGTGATCCCTCATGGAAACTAGGAGATCCTCATGATTATTACACTAACCTGCTCTTTTCTTTCTTGCACTTGCTTCTTTGAAAATAGTTCACCTCTAACTCTTGAACTAATGCTCTCTTCTCTTCATGATTTTGCATAGGCACTGCTAATGGATGGAGGGATCTTTTTTGAAATGCTTCATTAGATGTGTTGATTCCTTTCACAAGATAGACTAGAGAGGTTCTATCAGTTGATGCGCAGGTGCCCTCTTTAGCTGGTCAACACATGGATATTCTAGCTCCTACTTATCATGTTAGCTAGAAGGTTACTTCCCAAAGGGCCAGAATTGCTACACTGAGGCTAAAGGTGTCTTGCTTCAAGAGATGGCTAGCCTAGTAGTCCATATATAGACTTCTACTCTTTCACAAACTCAGACAGCAAAACCCTCACATTCACAAGTTCATAGTCAGGTCCCTTCTCATACTCATAGGACTCATAGAGTTTCAAATACAACAAACAGACAAAGGAGACCATAGAGCAAGAGCCTTGATGGTTCCACAAGTCAGAGTCATCCTTGAGGTCCTAGAAAGACCTACTTTTATTGAGTTTATTAACTTGCCCCTTTGCATGGGGAGACTCACATGTATGAGTGCATTGTTTTAGATTTTTGAACTATGTTGGTGGAGTGACATGTACTCAAACATTGATATGCACTTATTGCTATGACCCTGATTGGCTGAGTTCTATATATGGTTTAAGTTGATATCTTATACTTTATTTTATCTCTTGTGCACATGGATGGTTAATTTATTGTTTATATGCTCTATGATTTACACATGGATGATGATACTATGATGATGCTACTTTTGACCTTTTTCTAAAATGAATAATATGCGATGTGGATATGTATGGATGCATAAAATATATGAAATGCAAAGTACTAAGTTATAAATTCTATGAATTCCATATTGACGTGTTTTATTATTTTCTATGTATGCAAATGGAACAAATAATGTGATTGCTCTTAAGTAGGATTTTTGACTTAGGGGATTTGGAGTTGACCTAGCATAGGATGACTTACCAAATTGTTCAAGATAGAAAAAAGGAATCAAGTGGGAGTAGGAAGGAGATGAAACAATTTCTAAAGTTAGCTTTGTAAAAAGATAAACATTGATCCTTATCTAGGAAAAACACTTTGACCAACTTTCAGCTTAGAAAAGCAACAAATTTTATTAGTACCTTCTAGAATTAGATCAAAGATGGCCAACAAGTTAGACTTGAGGTAAAGGAAAGGCTCCAAAGCAAAAGAAGAACCTAAAAGACAACTGGACTCTTGGTTTTACCCAACTAGTGTGTGTATGTGCTTTGTACCTCTCTTTTATTATTTTCTATGATGGATGCCACCCTCATAACTTCAAGCTTAGACTTGTCTCCACTTGAGAATATGAACATCAGCAATCGCCTCTTTTCTTTTTTTTCTTTTTTAAAATTTTTTTCTCTTTTTTTGTATTTTTTGCTCTTTTTTATTCTCTTTTTTTTTGTATCTTTTCTGATTTTGACACCTTTTAATTTGTTTGTATTTTTTTATTCCTTTGCAGAGTTATGATCCGCTTAATGTTTTAGGCTAGGATGAATAAGGGGTTGGGAGCCACAAAAATATTCCAATACCTCGTAGGACTTCCCTCTCACTAAAGAGAATTAGGGAAGGTCTAATTGCAAGCTTATATTGGGTACTATAGGTTTGAGTACTTGCTTCACTTAGACTTGACAACATGAATCATTAATTGACCAAGAATAGTATAAAGCTAAGAGCTTGACTTTATTTTGAACTTTTTGGGAATGTAAAGGGGAATGGATGATGATGTTTGGGAATCTCTAAGGTTTAAAAGAAACAACCTATACTAGACAACCTTACACTCCTTGCTAAGACAAAGATTAGACAAGTGCATATCACTAACAAGTGCATGGCGAATAGACAGAATGAATTTTTTTAGATTTTCATGAGTTTTATACTTTTTATGGATTTTTTAAGTTTTCAATTTTTTTGTATTTTTATGCTTTTGTGATTTTATTTTATTTTTCTAAATGTAATATTTCTTCAGATAAAAGGTGTTAACCATTTCATTGAATTCTTCACCTTCCACAGCGCACAATTGTTAAGCACCATGTTTGACATCTTCCTTAACCATATATGGACCTTTCCAATCTTCTTGAAACTTCCTTTTCTTTTTGTTCTTTTTGGTTTTTAATGCTCCCTTTTCTGAGGACTATTTGTCCTACCCTGAAAGGTCTAGTCATGGTTTTTAGTTCTTTGGGTATATCTGTGGTGGTTTTAGGTAATGTAAGATGAGCTACGAACTAATATTGTTAGAATTAGTTCAGACAACTGAGAGGGGGGGTGAATCAGTTGTCCCCAAACTTTAACCTTTTTTGCACTTTTAATCTTCTTTCGTAATTTACAAACAAATTAATGATGTAAACATTTAAGCATGAATCAACACATGAGCAGAAACAACATGAACATACAACACCAGAATTTTTGACATAGAAAACCCAGTTAAGGGAAAAACCACGGTGGGGGTTTATTCACAAAAATGCGTACCCTGTTAAAAGTACTTAAGAAAATAGAAGGCACATGCCTTTGGGTGCACTGCCCAGAGCTCACTGCTCAAAAGGAGGCTCACAGCCTATAAGGAATTATGATTTACACAGAGATAATGAACTAAGAAATAGCATCTACATTCATGCCTGATTCAGTCCCTTTAAAGGCTCACAAAAACTTCTACTTCTATCTTCAAATTCTTCTTCATTGACTCTTTACCCTGTACTCCTTTCGCTCCTCTTCTTCTCTGCTCTGCTTTTGATCCTTTCTTCAGATTTAATTCATTTTTATACAAGGATGATTTTTAACAAGTATTTATACACTTCATCAACCTTGGAATGATTAACAAGGTCAGCTAAACCTAACGTGGATCATTACATTATCGGCCAAACACAACTAAGACTTGAATCTTCCTCTACACATACAACGTGCTTCATAAAATGCTCTTAGATCATCCGCAACACACTAGGAACATCCAGTCAGCCAGGAACTGGGAAGAACAACAACCTCAAAGAAGAAATCTTCAACAACAAGCTCAAACTTCAATGTGGACCTCCAACATAGTAGCCACACAATCCAGAGACCTCCACAAGCACATTGAATTCACCAATATCATCCACTCTATACCAAATTACCAGAATCATTTGTATCTTCCTCTGAAACCTCAAGAACACTATCTGCCATGACTGTCAAACTAGAAAGATAGCTTGCGGACCTCCAAACCACGAACCACTTGTGTTGATGATACACACTAACTTCCCAAACATGCCTCTAGATCCGCAGATTATCATTTTATGTTACCGGAACAATCCAGACAACTTCCCTGTCACTCTGTCTCTCCTAAGTATTACAGGAACCGGTTCTACTCAGATGGCCATAACTTCCTCAGATCTTAATGCTAACTTCTCAAATCATAACTGGAGCTTCTTCAGGCAAACCTCTACACATCCATATTGTCTGCATACATTGATTGTCATTAATTTTCTCAATATCCTCAAGAATCCAGTCTTCTATACAGACAACAAAATAGGATACAGTTGACACCAATGGCAACAAGGATATGTTGACATCAATGACAACACCACTTAGGCACATATTTGTAACAATGCCTACTAGTGACAGGGGGTCTAGTACAAGGTCCCATCATCATTCAATAACTCAATAAGTAAGTCAAACTCATCTTGCATGTAAACTTTAACTTTGACTCATTCTTCAATACTTTGTAAAAAATAGAATAATTCAAAGGGAGTTTGAGGCTCCCTTTGTCCTTATGGAGAAACAAATCTTATGCCCATCTTTCCATTTGGTTCTAGTTGAAGGTCCATGGAATATCCTATGTACTTTTCTAGCAATTCAAGGACAACATAGTCTTCTATTCCAATGGTTATTTGAAACTTCTTTTCTTTCCTAAACTCTTCCACACTCACCTCATCTTCATTCGGAAACCTTTCAATCATCTCAATTTGGACTTGTGGGGGTTCCCATGTGTCATTCGTTTGTATTGAAGTTGAATTTGAAGGTGGGTCATGTGATTTGGGAGCTCTAAAATGTTTAGATGAGATTTTTGGGGACATTTATGGATTTGTTGTTGATTTAGTAGGTGTGATAATGATTTATAGAGTCCATTTGCATTGGGGTTGTCCAAGGAGTGTAAGCCTCATCAGGGAGTGTAAGGGGTGTGTAGGAACTACTTGATGTCACGGTCAAACGCATATACAACTCACTTGATGAGGTTTCTCTCAATGATTTCAAAGGAGTGTAACTTTTTGATGATCCCTCTTTGGCATCAGCAAAGGCACCTAGATCTATCTTAGTTAGATCAATCATTCTCATTGAAATTGATTCTCAAGTGTGGGCCATCATGAGATAGGAGGAATTTCATTTATCACCTATCTTGGCTTGGTCGGTTGAATTATTTCTTCCCCTTATGTATTGGTAAACACATGGATGGTACAAACATCAAGACAAAATTGCATGGGATTGTTCTTTTCTAGAAGCTCCATAATTTTAGTTGTTGTTTCCTTCAAAACAACTAACCCTTGTTTAGACAAATCTCCTTTTTCTATTGTACTTATCTCTACATCATTTATGGTTTTGATTTGATATTCTTTCTCTCTTAGTCATATGGATTGAGGGGTTGGGTCTGGTATGGAAATTTTATTTGTGGATAGTTCATAATTAATCAAAATGCCTATATTTTTCTTGATCGTATTGGTTTTGAGCATGCTAAATGAATCAAGGTCTCCTTTAGCGGCGTATATCTTCCCAAGGTGTATAAAATGAACCTCCTAAATCAAAGTTGACGGTATTGCCTTCATTCTATGAATATAGGGTATATTGTTGAGTTGTTGCTCATATGGACCGACTAGGACTCGAACCTAGGACCATCCATTTGCTGCTAGAGTACTCTACCAACTAAGATACTGGCCCCTTGTAGCCAGTCCATCGTTGGCCCCCCCTTAATCCACATTGCAAGTGCTTGGGGCTCCTCGCCTAGCTTTGATACCAATTGTTCAGGGGCAACACCTCTGAAAGCCACATTTTATATATTTTTTCATTAAAAATCTGGAACATTAATCATTAGGTCACAGATCTAACAGTAGAGGTTATGTTGGCTTGTCTTTCCCTATAAGGAAACCCATTTATGAGGATACTGTATTACTGTTGTGTATGAGAAGAGTAGAGAGTTGAGACTGGAAAAACATGCATTGTTGGATTGAAGACAAAAGAGGAGATTGATAGTGTTGTATTGTAAACTCTATTGAAGTTATTACAGACTGGCACATCTCTTCTTGTGAGGAGTTTTTTCCTAAAAGGGTTTCTCCACGTAAACATTGTGTTATGTGTTTGATCTTCTATTTCATTATTTATTTGTGTTGATTTCATACTATCTCCATTTTGGTTCTACACAGTTAATATCTATATTACAGTTGTAATCAGATTTTCATTTATATTTGTTTACTTTAATTTCTAACATATCATACAAGAAGTTGTAATCAATGTCTTTTTCAACATGACATAGAACACTATCATGACCATTTTAGATACCAAGGAGATCAAGAGTGTGATTTTCCTAATTGTTGTTACCTTTAAGTTATCATATCCTCTCAAGGTGTCTTGACACACTATTATGTTTGTATGCCCATATTTCATCCTTTTGAGGAGGGAAATAGGACTATGTTTACTATTGATCCATCATCTATCAATGTTCTCTTGATGCAGGCATCATATATCCATACTTTAAGATACAAGGCTAGATACCTCCTCTTAGTTAATTCAGCTTTGATAAGCATTTGTTTTAGGTCAAAGAAGAAGCTAGAATCTTGAAGCTCTGCATTGGTTGGATTCATGTATCAAGATTGATCTATTCATCTAGTGGGGTAGTGATTTGATCAATGTATTTTAATTCAATCACTGGCAGAAGGGTGGCATGATGTGATGGTGAATTATTGAGAAGATCTATGAAAGAGATTTTTGTGTAAGTTTTCTTGAGATTTTTCTATTAGATCATACAGTCCAATAGGGGGTGGTGTGGGTTCCATCACTGAAATTTTCTTCCCATGGAATTTGAATTCTTGTTCGATGTTAGGTTTCATATCTTCTTCATCATGGATTATTTCTACCAACCCCAACATTTTTGTCTCTTGTTTTGGTTCCAACAGAGTAGGGATATTTGGCTTAGTAGAACTTGGTGCACTAGTTGATCCTAAACTATTGGATTTTGATTTTTGGTCTCGCTACTTGAATGGGCATGGAAGGGATCTTGAAAAATCTCATGTCTGCATTCTGAGGTGCGATGAGTATTTGCCTAGCATTATTACCGTTATTTATCATCACTTCTTGTGGGTTGAGAAACATTTCAATGATTAATCATTATTTATATTTGGTAATCTTGCTATAAACCTAGTATACTCATGACATGATTCGTTACGATGTCCACTCATCCTATGGAAGGATCAAAATTGATTATATTCGAATGACCAATGATATGGCTCATATTTGTTTTCATTCTAGTTTCAATCTCCTGATTGTTTATTATCCCTTTGGTAATAATTGTTATTTCAAGGATAATCTATGGCATTGACATTTTGAGGGAAATAATCCCTTCCATCATTATATCCCTTGTTGGGGTTATTCCTCGATGGGGGTATGTCAATTACTCTATCTATAGTTGCATTTTGGTTATTTTTTAGGATTTTGATTACAGAAGGATTACTTCCATTATTATCACATGTTTGAGTCAGTAATCATCCATTCATACCATAAGTTCTTTATCTACTATCAATTACACCTTGATCTATTCTCAATGCACTCTCTAACCTTCCTTCGTAAGATCGATATGGAAATTTTTGCACCTCCTCCCTGATATCTTTGTTAAGGGCATGCAAAAAGAGATTGCATAATTCTGTATGATCCATATTCGAGGTGTTAGTTGAGGAGTAGAGGAATTTCCTCCACCATGTGAAAAAGTGTACCACTGATTCATTTGTATCTTGTTTCATTGTCAAAAACTCTTGTATCCTTATTTTAATCAGTTTGTTCATATCAAATTCCATCACAAACTCACCATTGAGATAGCAAAAGGAATGTATTGAATTTTTAGGGAGGTGATAGTACCAATCTAAGGTTATTCCTTTGAGGGTCTTAGGGAAAATTCTAGCCACAGCTCCATCCCAAGGGAGGAGCTTCAATGAAAGCACAAAAGAGATCCAAAATGAGAGAATAATTCTATTCTATCAAAAAATGCAAAAGTATTACAAAATGTACATGATATGTCTTGCTTATAAAGGCAAGGTTGAGAGGTAGGACTAACTAGGATGATGACAAGTATCTTAATCCTATGAAATGAGAAAACTCTAGGATAAGATCACATGTGTACTAGAAACTATTAGAAAGATTCCTAGAGCCCTAAGTCAACTTAACATGTGAACATGTGTGAATAGGTCCTGACTAATAACTAGTTAGATAATGTGCCTTGTTCACACTACAAAGGGGAAACTAGATAGGAACTACCCATGTTCACACTAACAATTTCAGTGTAACTTGTTATAGAGTGGTTTTTTGTATGTAGTTCAAACCAAATGAGCACTCAACATACTCTTCCTTAGTTGGAATGAATAGGTTGTATTATTGAGTCTTGCTTCCATGTGTGGTTGTCAAATGTTAAGGAGCGATGAGGTTCTTGTCTATCATTGTCATAGTTAGAGTACTCACAGTTGAAATGGTTGGAGATGGGTACCAAAGGATCTGGGAACATGTATTTGTCGAATGAAGGTGTTATTAGTTCATTTGAGGTAATGTTCCCGTAGACACCCAAAATTGACTCATTATCATTAACATTCAAACATCGCATTATCACATCATCTGCATTTGTCTAACACACTTGAGCAATATCCCTAACACATATATTCCTTCTATTAATTAAATAAATTATATTTATTTAATTAATTCATTATCTATTTCTTCTAAGCTATAATTAAACAATCTTCAATTATTTAATTATCTTCATTCTATCTATTTTTAATTAAATAAATTTTATTTATTTAATTAAAGATTCCTTTCATAAACCCACTATCCAATTAATTAAATAAATTGTATTTATTTAATTAATTTATCTTATCATTTATCTCATGAGCTGACATGTGTGCCTCTTTCATTTAAAAAGATAAGTGGTACTACATCCTTTTATTTAATATCTTTCATATGTAGTACTTTTTATGTACACAAGCACACATGAGCCTTATCTTCCCTCCACTTGTCATCTTCACATTCATCTATGTCTATCCTTTAATCTTAGTCATCCACATAGCCACCGAATCTCCACCGTTGATTGATTTTGGTTGAGTTCTATAAAAACACCCTTTCATTCCATACTACATATCCAGCATTCATAGCGTCTACATTATCATCTTGAGCATATTGAGCATTTTAGCATCCATTTAGCATTTAATCATTATCATTCATCCATCATGGAAGCTTTTATCTTCATAATTGTTCATTGTTGAAGAAGCAATCCACATCATAAACAAGGAATCACACAATCTAGGTGATATTGTGCTTGAATTGCATTACTTTTGATCTCATTTAGATTATATTCTTTAATGATGGTAGGGTTAGGTTTTCATGGCTATGCTTGATCTTATTAACTTTATTTTTTATCTATCACATTTTGGCATGCCAGGTGGCACTCACATCCTTGATTAACTTTGTTGTTTGAAGTTGTTTTTATGAAGATCAGATTTTCTAAGCGCTTACAGCAAGTTACAATCACTTTTGAGCAAAAAATTGTCGATGTTTGCATATCCACGTCACTTATGTGCTAAAATCTGTCGCCTGTAGCATTTTCTGGATCGCTTTTATACTAATAGTGATCACTTTTTGTTTGTTCTGCATCACTTTATCGTAATAGTGGTTGCTTTTACATTTAATTGAATCACTTTTGACCCGACAGTGATCGCTTTTAGCTAATCGCGTCACTTTTTGCAGAACTAGGGTTTTCGATGTATATTGTTTCTTTTACAGATCCAAGTCGCTTATGAGCCGAAACCAACCACTTTATGCTTTTTTGCATCGCTTATGAGCCTAAAAAATTTGCATCTAGCACTCTCTGCATCGCTTATGATTTGTAAGATTTCACCTGTGACAGAAATAGAGATCACTTCTGATGGACAGTGAATCGCCTCTGGTAAACTATGCGCTTTCAGTCTTTATAATTTGTAATTTGTTTTCTTGGCTACTAATTGGGTATTTGTGCAGCATCTTATCAATTTGTCCAAGAAAAGGAGGTTATCAAACTACTAACATATTTGTTGCAGCTCTGATCGGTCCAAGACTTGTGGTTTTTCACTAAATTAGGAACATTTGGACTTGGTGCTTAAAATGAATCATTGCTTGCTCCGTGCTTGATTTATCTTTTTTGATTGCTTGCATGTGATTGATTGTAACCCAAATTTAATAACAAAAGTATCATCTCCCCTTGCCTATCAAATGGATCTTGGGTGTATGAGAACTTGTTATTATCTTTAGAGGGCCTGCCTTCCTGGTGTGAGAAGGGATACGACCCAAGCGGTAACGGGCTAAAGCTAAGTCCTTCCGAACCGCTATATAAGAAAAGTGTTTGTGTCAAAAGCCACAAACAATGGGTGTTGTTGTGTTATACCGACAGCCAACCTCCCCCAAAACCCTCCAAGGCGTAACCCTTGCAAGCTGGGAGACTCCATAACGGAGAGTAGAGTTGCCGCACGTATAGCCACCCAAACAGATGCCCTTATTAGCAACTTTGTGTAGTAGCCAAAAACCCTCTATTTGTTGATGCAAAAGGTGGGACCTTTGAAGCGGCCTCGATTCACGTGGTTCTTAGAAGAGATAGCAAGGACAATCCTAAGGTTTGGTGAGGGACAGGCCTTACAGAAAACCTAGATCTTGGTATGCGTGAGATGTGTGTGCCATGGAGGGGAGCCAATGCTACCAAGATCCTGAAGCTATCCGCTTTCAATAAGCACGGCCAAGGGATTCAACAAATACAGTCCTTTCCTAGCCTAGGTTGTACAAGTTTGTGATTGTTGTGAGTGTGAGTGACTACAATTACTATTTCTTGTCAAAAATCACAAATCAGACATCTTTCCTAACAAACACAATCACTTTTACGCCTAAACTGCCCGCATACAGACAATAGAATCACTTTTAAACCACAGTTAGTCACTTTTTGCCTAAACTGAATCACTTTTGAACCACAGTTAGATACTCTTTGTCTAAACAGAGTTGCATCTAAACAACAATCAGTCACCTCTTATCTGAATCAGGTCACCTTTAAACAACAGTCTATCACCTTTAGCCTAACCTGAATCACTTCCAATCAGCAGTAAATCACTTTTGAGCCAATAGTTATCACTTGTGAATAATCGAATCACCTTTGGTTAACATTGTAACCTACTGTCAGAACCTAAACTAGTCCATATTTAAGCTATTACCAATCGCCTTTAGCATTTTCTAAGTCGCATATGAGCTATCACTTGTCGCCTATGGTCTAATACCAGCAAATCTTAGTGACTCAGTCGAATTAGCCACAAATCAAGCTTTCTCATCTTCAGTATTAGCTTTCAAACTGTCTCTTATCATTAGCAGATATCTGGACTTTGTCTCCTATTTTGAGCTTAGCAATCAATCACATTTCATGAGCTTTTCATCTTTTTGAGATCCCAAACCAGCAAACCAAACATCAAATCAATCATTTTGATCCATCAGCAAAACATCAGCGTTAGCTTCAACAAACATCAACAACATAGCAACCTTTAGCAAACAACTTTTCCCTTGAGTGTGTGAGCTATTCTCTAGGGAAAACTAGCCAACAACAAATGAACCAACCAAGCAAAACAACACATCAACCAAAGCAAACCAACCAACCAAATCAGCAACCAAGCCAATCAACCAACCAATCAATCAATTAGCAAACTATCATCTTTTGGGTCTCAAAACTTTGACAAGCTTAACTTCAGTTTTCAACATCAACATCATGCCTCAAACTAGGAGTCAATATAGAGATGAAATGGAAGCCAAATATAGAGCTGAAATGGAAGCCAAATTGCAAGCTAAGATGCAACAACTTAGATCGACACCTCTTAAGGACGCAATTCAATTCATGACTGGTATGCCTCCTCATATGTTTATGCCTCATGGGTATACCATTGGAGAGTCCTCTTCACAACAAGTGCAACCTCCAATAGCTTTCGAAACTTTTGAAGAATAATCCCAAGAAGACTTATCAGAATTTCAGGACACCCATGTGTGGGATCAAGTTGAGAGACTTGTTCTATATGAGCCTAATCACTACTTCTTGCAACTTGCTCACATGGGCGCTAAACTACCAAGAGATTTTTGACATATCTGCTATTAGAGAGCACGATCCCAACACTCCCAATGTTGTTGCAAAGGGACCATCCAATATAGTCACACCATCCCCCACCATATCACAAGCTCTATTTTCCACATCTCTTTCATTGCCTATTATTACTTCATTTGATCTGCCACGCTCGGAGCACACCTTAGAACCTTTGATCATACCAACCAATGTGCTCCCTCTCATGTCACAAAATCTAAACATTCCACCTTTCCATGTTCCTCAACATACACCTCCTACCATAACTGTTTCCATGCCTCAAGTAACATTACAAGCTATCCATGTGGCCCAAGTACGAATGCTCCAAACATCACAAGCTATCCCCATATCCCATAGTGTGCAAGCCTCCCAAACTATACCAACAACACCAATAGTCCAAGCTTCACGACCATCACAACCTACCATATCCCATATGAATACCATATCCCATATACTAGCTGCTAATACGCTTTCCACCATCTCTACTAATCCTTCCACTACACCATATAATCCTAATGTTAGTCTTATTAATATGAGTGACCCTCCTATCATTTCTCAAGCCAATCCTAGCTCTACGGTCACTTATGTTGAATAACTTACATCCATTCCTTCATATTCCTCCAATCCTTCACACACCATCAATCCATCTTATGCTACCCAAGGCTTGCCTATTGTCACCCAACACATGACACATACCAATCCTCATGTTGCTCAAAATACAAACCCAAGTGTTCATCCTTCTTTCGCATCTACCAATCCTTCCATCACTTACCATCTCACGAATCCAACTCCAACTTCCTAACCATTAACTAATGTCAATCCATCTTCCAGTTCGCATGTGATGGAAAATCTTGGTGCCCATTCGTCCCAATATACTCAACCACCACTTGTGCCTCAAGGATAGCAATCCTCACCTACATATGTGTCACATCCCAATCCTTTGACATATATTGTGAGTACGCAACCTCAACAAATAGTCATGGCTTCATATATCCCACAACAGCAACCTCAATATACACCATACCATGTTTTACCGCCTTTTCAACAACAAGTATCTTCAACGGATGTTCAACAAATGATTAACCAAGCAATAGGACAAAGCAAGAAGATATTTTCTCTAGACAACATATGCGCTTATCCATTTGACAAGTCTCTTCATATGATACATTTTCCACCACACTTTGAAATTCCACAATTTGATAAGTACAAAGGAAAAGGAAATCCAGAAGACCACCTTAGAGCATTCTTTGTGGCATGTCTTCATGTTGCTTATGACGATACATATCTTTTGAGACTATTTCCTTGAAGCTTAGCAGGACAAGTTCTTGAATGGTTCTCTCATTTACCCCCCAGGAATTAAGTCTTTTTCGGAGTTAGCCAATAAGCTTCGATCACACTTCACTTTTAACATTGACCATGAGATAAACATGAACGACCTTGTCAACAATAAACAATGCAATGGTGAGGCCTTTTCTTCATTTACTCAGCGATGGCGTAATATGGCTAGCAAACTATCATGGGAAATACCTGAGAAACAACAGCTCGATATCTTTGTTCAAAATCTTCATCCTGAGATTTCATTCCAATTACAATTGCAAAGTGCTAGCACCTTTGATGAACTTGTTTCCAAAGGAACCATCATTGAACGAGCTTTAATACTATCAAGATCTTTCACGATAACAAAGACTATCCTCAAAACTCCAACGATAAGTCTCGCTTTTGGAACAAAAATAAGAATATTGTCAATGATGGTGTTGTAGACACAAAGAACATCTAAACTATAAAAGCTCCCATCAACATCCAAGCTGCTTCCACAACAACACAACCTCTTCAACGAATGCGACAACGCCAAACTTCCAATCCGCGTCGATAATTTACACCATTAGCAGAACCCATGGAAGTTATCTTTCAAAAGCTTCTCCAAGCGGGCAATATTATCTTACCGGATGCACCACCTAATGGTGAACTGCTCTTCAAAGCTCCTTGGTACAAAGAAAATGAGTATTGCGATTTCCATAGAGTTAAGGACACAAAACAAATGGTTGTATGCATTTAAAACATGTCATCCAAGATTGCATCGATCAAGGTTTAATCAAAGTTACACCTTCAACAAGTCAACTTGCACAACAATCAACATCAAACTATGATCTAGAGACTTTCAAGAATCCACTTCCATCTCATAACAAAACAAGTAAACCTCATGTTGGGAATGCCATTCAGTATACCTATGAATCGTCTACCATTAGCCATATTGACCATGCTCGCATTTCTACCATTACTATCCAAGGTAAAGCACCTGATTGCATTGTAACCACTCGAAGAGGTCGTGTCACTATTCAAGGAGCACCTGTTCATCCTCCTTGACCATTCTCCAACTATAATATCTTGGATCACCTTGGAAAAACACCCGCGTACATATCCATTCTTGAGTTGCTTCACATATCCCCTGCTCACAAAGCTATCCTTGACAAAGCTTTACAAGAATCTTTGGTGCCCAACGATATTGATATCTCACAATTCCAATCTATGGTCGCTAGCATTGCAGCCCCTTGTCATTTAACCTTTTCTAACAAAGATCTCCAGCCCTCCATCCATCCTTTACACAACAAAGCCCTCTACATTGAAGTGTTTGTTAAACAATGCCATATCAAATGAATCTTGGTAGATGATGGAGCTGGTCTTAATATACGTTCTTTGAAATTAATAAAACAACTAGGATATTCTGAGAAAGATGTTGACACTTCCAAGGTTATTACTATCAGAGCTTATGATGATGCCGAGAGAGATACTAAAGGAATTATTTTCTTGCCTATCCAAGTTGGGTCGATCACCACAGAAACCCGTTGTCAGGTCCTTGATATTGACCTTCCTTATAACATCATCCTTGGTCATCCATGGATACATGTCCTCAAGGCATTTCCTTCCACATACCATCAATGTCTTAGATTTCCATACAACGGTGTTAAAGTTACTATCCAAGCTGATCCCAATCCATTTGAATTTTGTCGTGCCTTTCAAGCTAAATATCAGAGTCCAAACCGCATTCCTATCAACACCAAATTAATCCTAGCTGTCCACATCAATCATTTAGCCTTTTAATCTCAATCATCCATTTGAACCAAGCCTTTCCTATAAATCAACCCCCTCATAAGCTATTTGCAGGAGGCATTGAGTTGGAGTATCCTTATGTTGTCAAAATATCTTTAGAGCCTTTGCATCTATCATCATCATCTTCCATCTATCATCTGAATCCTATGCAAATGTTATGCTGCCGAATTGTGAGCAACCAACATATCAAATCAATCAAACAATTCATCTTGCATCTTTGAGGTATTGAATGATTTGGGTTTAGGTTATGCATTTCATTGTTTGATCATTTCCATTTGCAAATCCAAATTTTTTGATATACATCCATTTCTGATACAGAAGCCGGATCTTCTTTGGTAAGAGAGAATTTTAACTCCGATACCGTTGACGACTCCTTTCATATCACTAACTTTTTTCTGGGATCTTCCATCTTCATGCTTTCTGCAACTCCTTCATCTCTATTTAATGATGAACTCAAGTCTAGTTCTCCAAGCACTCCTAGTCCTAGTGTCAAACGTTGGCCTTCCCAAGCTAAAGATGTTGGTAAATCTTCCATCCATCCTAAGTCCACCATTTCCTGTCAAAACCCCATTTTAAACCCCATAAACATGTGACTGTACATCTTCTGCCATCCACTTTACCTCTGCTTCTTCCAACTCCTAAACTCCCACCATCAACTTTATTTCCATATCCTCCACTTTCCCCATCCTATAACTTGCAAAAGCATGTGACCGTACATCTTCCACCATCCAATTTACCTCCACTACTTCCAACCCCTAATATCCCTCCATTTTCCTCACCTCCATTACTACCAACGCCTAATTATCCACTTATCCACACATTCCCTTACATTCCTAATCATGACCAACAAATGCACATACCGTCTAAGCATAAAGCTTCCATTCATTTCGCTAACCCCGCTTCCATCAAATCCATGGAATTCAAAAATAAAAATTTGAATGCCTCTACCTCTAAAGTTAAAAATCCTATCAAGAATCCTAAAGATTCTCATGCCTTAGGGCATCAAAGCAAAGAATCACAATCTAGCATATTTAAAAAACTAGCTGAGCCTATAACTTTACAAGAAGAGCCTATGACCAAAATGGTTTGGGTCCCTAAGCAAACAAGCAAGCCAACCAATTGAGGCATCCTTATCCATATCTCAAAAAAAAAAAAGAATTCCGATTGTCTTCTTCCATCTCACATTCCAATTTCTTCTAAACATCCCATTCCATCTAAAAATCCCACAAGCAAAGCAAAAATCATAAAAATACTAAGTATCTGTGGGTTCCTACATCACTCCATCACCCATCCCCTAAGCAAGCATTTCTTTCACTCCCTACACTGACCTTTCCATCTAAAGCTTTAATGTTTAGCGGTGTGTGCAACCGTTGGTCATGGTTCCCTTCCATCCCACATTTTCACATACCTCCATATCTCCATCCTTCATCCTTTATCCTACATATCCTCCCTATCACCTTCCTATGGTCCATGCTTTTGCATAAGCCTTCCATCAACCACTATCCCATTCATCTATCCTTGCATGAGCCTTCCATCTATCCTTGTGTGAACCTTCAATCATCCTTATCCTAATCCATTATCCACCTAATCCATCTCCCATCCACACAATCCCTTCTCAACATCGATGAGCATAATGACATGGTTCGTGCAATGACATCCATCTCTAATGGGACTACCAACAACCATTGAACTAGACACTTGAATCCATCCTATCCATTACCATGGTGAAAACCTGGCAAACAGGCGCCATGTGCAATCAACAATCCCCAAAAAAAAAAAATCCAACAGTGAAAACCACTTTGTGGCGCTTTGGATAACAAAAAAATAATATAAGATAAATAATCCGTCCTCTGGTGAAAACCTGGTAAACAGGCGCTATGTGTAGTGACTAGCTTCCATCATCTGCTTAGCTTCGTTTGATCATCATTATTCCTACCATATTTCACCATTCCATCCCATATAGTCCATATCATAATCCACATTTCATCGCAATAAATAGCCTTTTCCACCTTCGCCTCTCTCAATGCTGGCTATCATACTTGAGACATTGTTGCGATAACTATCTCTTTTGGCATCTTAGCATACTTGATCGCACACCTTCTTCATCATCACTCCTTCATAATAAATCTCATCTCACACTGGGGGCATTTGTTGAGTCTTATTTGGAAGTGGATAACGCTATCTCTAGCTCATGACACATCAAACACTTTAGCTCACAACACAGCAAACTTTCAACTTCAACCATAGCACTCATCCAACAACAAATATGGCAAAGCATTTTGCAATCAGGCTTCATATCTTTGCAATCAATCCGCGCTCATCTAATATCCAAAAATTGCAAGACATCGCCAATGCAAACATTCAAGCAATCACGTCAGTCTTTCAACATCACTCATCCAGCGCAATAAGCAAGAACTACATCCCAGCTCTATCATTACAGCCTTGATCCTGTGGACACAGGGTATGTAGGCAATCTGAGGTGTGAAGGAAGCACTCTGATTTAGGCTAAGATGATAGCCCCTTCTTTTCATCATCCATCTTTCATCTTTCTTCTATTCATCCTCAAATATTTCCTCTCATATTCTTCTATCTTTCATCACTTACATCATCAATAAAACCCAGAACTACATATTCATCATGTCTCATCTTCATCGTAAATGTGCTTTGATCCCGTGGATACAGGGTATGTAGGCAGTCTGGAATACGAAGGAAGTTTCCAGTACTCAAGCACAGATGATCCACCCCATCTTCTTCATCTTCTCTCATCCTCCATCTTCTGCTCTTTGATCAACTCAAGCAGGAAACAGACTACGTGTACACTGAAAGCTCAAGCACTTTAACCAATCAAGAATAAGCCCGAAGCTATTTATCTGCATGCCTTAAGCCAACATTTGCTATAGCAATTTATCAACATCTTTAGCCTTCAACAGGATGTAGCTTTCCTCTCAACAAGGCGCCAGCTTAAATCCATCTAAGAGCACCTAAATTTGGCAAGAAAACGTGATGACAGTATCTTTTGTTTTATCTTTTGATTTATCTTTTGTCCCTTTTCTATGCCTAATCAAGACTACCTTGATCTATCTATATCTTGGTATGTGGCGATGAAGTAAGCAATGGGGCATGGTCATATTGCTTTTGTATGCCGTGTTTGCGGGATGATCTTATTCTCTTCCTAAGCGTATTGGTATCTTGTACATGTTGGGATTAGCATCTTACATATCAATATCTCTAGCATCTGAGAAGCTAAACAGTCTCTTATGCATTTGAGACTATTCTATGTCAAGACTAGCTCCATACATATAACCAGCAAGCTATCACTATGTGTAGTGGAGATAAGCTCAAACCATTGCTTGTAGTGTCAAAGTCCATCTCAAAACACTAGCTGTTATTCATATCTTGTGCATGTTGGCTCAACATCTTGACCTCATGCGTTCAGACAAGATTGTAGCATGCTAGTTACGCATTAGATATCTCAACACCTTGGTCTTCTATACCCTGGTGCATAACATCCACATGCTATATCAAACATAAGGATTGCATTTCTTTTTCATTTTGAGCAATTACTTAAAATCTACCCATCACATCATCTATCCATTCTATTGTTTCGCCTACAAAGTCCTCAACCAAGATCAATCATTTCCATCGTCCTTTCTCCATGTCTTGTATCCCGCAAAACAAGTGTGTTAGACATACATAAGTCCATCATATATCAATTCATTACCATCTATCTATATGCATATGTCCATTCAAATCATTACCATTTATGTATTTGCATTATCATACCATTTCCATCCATATCATTTGCATAAACATCCATACATAATCCATGAAAATACAAAATACAACATGCATAACCATCATAATACCAACAGTGCATCCACTATAACATCATATAGATCACCAATACTCCATCATATATATACATGTGTCAATACACAAGTGTCTACATATACAAGTTGAGCCATAAAAAAATGTATGTACAATCGGCTCTAGGCCTCATCATGATACAACATAAACAAGGTAGCCCTAGTGACTACTGGCAACTCCCTCACCCTTATCACCACCACTGGCTCCTGCACTTGGCCCCCTATCTCTTGGTGGCCCCGTCACTGAGGCTACTAATCGAGATCCACCTGACCTCCATGAACCTGAAGCCCCTAACTTGCTTCTGAAGCTAGGCTGCCTCTACTCTGTTGGCACAGCCCCATAGTATAAGCCTCTATAGTACTCATCCTCACCCTGTACTCTCTGCATCTCTACCTGTACCTGTGTCAACTATGTAGCCAAGTACATCATAGCCCCATCCATCCCTAGTGCAGTCACGACTCTATCCCGCTCACTAGTCATCCCCTGTAGCTGTTGCACAGTCGTATCTCTCTCTACCCGCAAACCATCTCTCTCTACTCTCATTGCCTGCACCTACTGTATAGCCATATCTCACTCTAATCTCATCATCTACTCACTTTGTTTTGTTGCATCTCTCTCCCCTGTCACCCTCGCAAGTGCACCATCATCATGTCCATCCCCAGCCTGTCCTCTCAACTGTAACTAAGCCTGGTATGTCTGAGCCTGAGCTCTCACATGTCACAAGCCAATCACTACCTAGTGTCTATCTATCTCCACCCTCCTCAATCTCATCTGCGCTCGCTGCCTCCATCTCCTCTCCTCTCTAATCCACCTCTGTAGTTGTTGAATCCCAACATCATCACCCACCAATATCCGCCCCTGAGGCTGTGCAAGTATCTGAGGCTGTCCTGACATATGTCCCTGCATCTGTATCCCTGGTGCTGCTGGTACAATAGCCTGCGCTAGTGGAGCCCATCATCGCCTCCTCCTAACCGGTCTCTCCATCTCTATCTCCCCAATCTCTCCAACCCTCGTCAGTTGTGTCGGTCTAGCTGTCACCTAGTATGCCTCATAGTCTAGTAGTGTCCCTGGATCTGCAGGACCCTGTCCCCACTACCATACGACTAGTTGTAGTCCATCTCTCTCTGCCAAAGCCGTCTCAACCACAACCTCTAGCCCCCAATCAAAAACCTCTTGTCTAGTCCTCCCAAAAACAGCATCCCCAACTGGTACTACCTATGGTAGCCTAAACTATCTCAAAACCCTCTCTAGCAAATAGCACTCTATAATGTATATGCCACATCCAAAAATATATCTCGCCTGCCTAGCATAGACAAGCTCAGCATCCTCCTCATCCCATCTCTCACATCCCAGCCATGGCCTCCATACAAAGCTATCCTCCTCATCCAACCTCCTCCGCTAGTACACCACTCCTCTGCACTGTCGGTATGTCAAAGCTCCTCTATACATCCTAGCATAAGGCTCTCCTGCAGCTCTAGCCACCCATCCCTCTGGCCTCATCACTAGAATATGTTCATAAGCCTATACATGTAAAACTGTAACCCCTGCAAACATACTAGCTTCAAACATATACATACAATCATACAGGTAATGATAGAGCTGTCCCAACACACACTCCACCCATGCATATCTCGTCCCATAGGAGAAAATCCCCTCCATCACTGTCCCCCATCCTACCGGAAAGCCTCTCGCTCATCTATCTCCCACTAGCCATTTGATGATCGCCACTACAACTCACTGTAACCTGTCACATAGCTCCTCCATCCTCACCATCGAGATCTCTGAGCCCTCTACTCCAATGTCTGGTGTCCTGAATAATCTCTTGAATGCAGCTGGACCCATATCAAGATCATAATCTACTCAGTCCCCATCTATAGGAATCCACAAAATCTGAAACACATCCTCCAGCGTGATCGTAGCCTCTCCTGTCGGCAACAAGAACAAACTATGCTCACTCATCCATTGCTCCACCATCGCCGTCATCAGTCCTCGATGTGCCTACACCAGCTCCAATCTCGACACATGCTCTAACCCGAGGATCTCTGGCCGCTCCTCTGCATCCAGCAATCTCACCAATCGTAAATCCCTAGGATGTGGCTCCTATGATAACAAAGGTGGTAGTATATCCTGCATCATGTCATTCATCATGTCAATCCCTTGCGCTACTTAAATGCTATTAAAATTTGATCATTTATTGCTCTCCTAGCTTCTATCTACCATAAGCGGTTCAATTTTCCATATGCACCTATCTGTTGATCAAAAGTGACCTCTTTTACCATATGCGCTTCTATCTCGCTCATATGCGATCTATTCTACATATGCGATTACTACTTGACTACATGTGAGCTAAACTCTACATGCACTTATCTTTTTCCAATATGCGAGCTGCATACCCTAAGCGAGCACTTATGCTTTCTAAGCGAACTGTCTTTCTATATGTGTCTATTGTTTGACTATAAGCGACTTGTTCCTATCTATATGCGCATTTTTCTTATCCTATTGCTTAGCCGACTAAAAGCGACCAAGTCACGCCTAAAAGCGATCTCAACTACTATAAGCGACCTATTTTCTTACGCCTGCGACCTAGTCGCTTCTGGTGACGTGTGTGCATTTATGACACTTCTAGCCTATCAAAATCACGCTTTTAGCAAAAGTTTCAATACATACCAGTACATCTGATCCCTCTGGTTGCCCATGTGTCCTCACTCGCTCGGCACGATGATCTTTGTGTGGAATCATATCCTGATAGCTCTCCAACTCTCGTCGCACACCAACTTTAAGGAGCTCTTGATCTCTCTAGTTTTCTGAGCACAAATGAACACAAATGAGCCTATTTTCCCTTGCTGAACCTACTTATAGCCCCTATCCCAAACCCCAATTCTTCCATGCCAAAGCCTATTTTCCTCTTCATCATCCCATTTTGTTCCCTCCCAACCCCTATTTTCTTCGTGTCAACCTTGCATCCTAGCTTTTCTTTTATCGCGAGCCAACCTAGCTCTTCCTAGTTAGCCTAGCTTACCTCTCAAGGGGGCATCACCTGCCAGTTACACTAGGGCATAACCTTGTTTATCAAGCGAAATATCGTATCTTCTTTGACACAACGCTCTAACAAACATTGTATCAAAGAGGGGCAAAATGTAGAGACCCAAACTGACTCATTATCATTAACATTCAAATATTGCATTATCACATCATCTGCATTTGTCTAACACACTTGAGCAATATCTCTAACACATCCCTAACACATATATTTCTTCTATTAATTAAATAAATTATATTTATTTAATTAATTCGTTAGCTATTTCTTCTAAGCTATAATTAAACAATCTTCAATTATTTAATTATCTTCATTCTATCTATTTTTAATTAAATAAATTTTATTTATTTAATTAAAGATTCCTTTCATAAACCCACTATCCAATTAATTAAATAAATTGTATTTATTTAATTAATTTATCTTATCATTTATCTCATGAGCCGACATGTGTGCCTCTTTCATTTAAAAAGATAAGTGGTACCACATCCTTTTATTTAATATCTTTCATATGTAGTACTTTTTATGTACACAAGCACACATGAGCCTTATCTTCCCTCCACTTGTCATCTTCACATTCATCTATGTCTATCCTTTAATCTTAGCCATTCACATAGCCACCGAATCTCGACCGTTGATTGATTTTGGTTGAGTTCTATATAAACACCCTTTCATTCCATACTACATATCCAACATTCATAGCGTCTACATTATCATCTTGAGCATATTGAACATTTTAGCATCCATTTAGCATTTCATCATTATCATTCATCCATCATGGCAACTTTTATCTTCATAATTGTTCATTGTTGAAGAAGTAATCCACATCATAAACAAGGAATCACACAATCTAGGTGATATTGTGCTTGAATTGCATTACTTTTGATCTCATTTAGATTAGATTCTTTGATGATGGTAGGGTTAGGTTTTCATGGCTATGCTTGATCTTATTAACCTGATTTTTTACCTATCACAGTTCCCTTGAGTTTTGTCTAATTGCATCATATTCGAGGGTGTCATAAACACCACATAATAAATGGAATGGAAAGAGAGGAAGATGAAAGTGAAATTGAAGAGATGGAATGGAAATGAGATGAAAACACAAAAATCTCACCAGAAAGGATTTGCTCTTCATGTCAAGTTCATCAAAATATGTGTTTGTGAATCTAGCATGGACAACGAAAAGTAGAGGTGGAAGAGTAGCAAGGGAGATGCAAAAGATTTACCTAGAAGGATTTGTCTTTCACATCATGTTCACCAAAATATGTGTTTCTATGAATGTGACTTAGACACAACGCAAGTGAGTCAGACTATAATATGGCACATGAATTGTGTCCTTGCAGTTGGTGCCCACCCAGTCACTCTCGCTCTCATGGCAAGAGCCAGTCAAATGGAGGTAGAACCAGGGGTTGTTCTATTCATGGGGAAGTATAATGTCACAAATCAAAGGGAAGTTTACTAGTGGCAAAGACAAAGGGTATGGTAGAGCTACTGCTAATTTAACATGTTCTTCCATGAGATTTAAATTGATTTTACCTCATATCTATTCTCTCCAAAAGCTCTACCTATCACAATAATTATATATGCTCTCCTTATATGTTCATGAATATAATAGCCTCCCATGGCATCCATACCACAAGGTAGGTATAATAGCTCTTCATGAGCAATCATACCCCAAAGGGATAAGTATATAACCCTTTCCTTACACATCTACAGCCAATGCATACATCCTAGGTTTGACTTGTTCTTAGGGAAGGCTCTTAGCAAGGCTTGATGCCACATCAACTATAATGCCCCGACTTTTACACTAGGACATTAACGGACAAACACAGGATGAACCATTTTTTTGCAATGCAAGTGTAACACACACATGTCACAATTGCACACAAGCATGAAAAATCACCTAAGTGCCATACAAAGGCACTAGAGAGAAGGTGGAACAAGACACACACTTCTCCAAAGAGATGAGAACAACCAACATCAAAAAATAGCCCACAAGCCAAGTGATGTTGACAAATAGATAACAAGCCAAAGGGAGGTTTAGTCACAAACCCTTCCAAGGATGAAACATCCAACATGGATCCAAAATGATGAGCTATAGACATAACTAGTCTAATTTTACAAATGTACCTTTCTTCCCCTACCTAAATCCCACTTCATCCACCAATTTGTGCATAAATTAATGACAAATATTATTTAATTATGATTAATTATAGGTGTGATGCTTAAGGAATTTTCTTGAATAAAGAGTTTCATGTAATAAGTTTCCACTAACAACTAGTATGTATAAATATAGTTTTTGGCTCAAAACAAGGTTCCAGAGATGTTAGTAGCAAAGTTTCACAAAACTCCAGAGATATTCACAAAAATTTAGAGACATTTTGGGAAGTTACAAAGGTTCCTTTTTCTAAACTACCAACACAAATTCTAAGATTTTTGCAGGTTAGACCAACTAATACTCATTCCTGAAATAATGGATCCACCCAGGATGGGAGAAGCCACCAAGTAGTTGCTCCATGTAGAAACTTCAAAGGCATAACACTATTTTTTATCCCACATTGCCTTCATCCCTATAAGGTTGATTCTCACAGCCACTAAACTACAAATAACTCCTTGCAAAGGATGGCATGATCAGTGTCGTTGCATAACTTGTTGGCAAGAGACACTATATGGATTCATGGTTGTTGTCATTGATGGCAACAAAGGTCATCCCACATATCCGCAAGTCATGATGTGTCTCTACCGGAAGTCAGAATAAAGATTGTTGTGGTCCGGTGAACAAGAACAGAGCATGTGGCAAGGTCCGACAGATTGGTCCGGATCTTTCAGAGGAAGTGTCTTGGTGCAGTGCAGATTTGGGGAAGTCAAGAGGACTACCTTGAGTGGTATATTCCAAGGATTTAGCCTCCGGTAATGGACAAGGAAAAAGATATGAATAGTTGAGTACCGGATTCCTGAGAGACAGTGAAAACAGAGGAAGAATTGACTGACAGAGTATCAGACTACTTTCCGGATGTGTTACTGTTGATGATAAAGGTTGTGAAGGCATGAATCATGTTTGGCTAACATAATTAATGATATCTACAAGTATATGCTTGATCCGCATTGCTTGGTGAGCAAGGATTCAGCCGACAGAACAAAGTATGCAAGAAACTAGACTGTTCCGGATGCCGACTAGAAAGGTGATGAAATTACTTGTGCGGATATATAGAGGACGGATTTAGTTGTGAAGGGTGTGACTATGAAAAGATATATGCGAAGAAGAGTAGAACAGAGCAGAAGTACCAAGACAAATCCGGTATGTGAAAGGACAGCAGAATAAAGAACAGAGAAAAGATGAAGTGCAGCAGATCAGTGTACTGAGCCTAACCGGAACTGAACTCCAGCATATGCAGATGCTTCCAATCAGTTCAAGACTGTGATTTTTATCACTTTGTAGACAGTGTGTCTTCTTGTAGGCAGTGGGCCTCTTGTGAGCAGTGTGCTCGGGCAATGAGCCCTAATTGGCAAGTGCCATTTTGTAATTTCCTATTCTTCTAACAGAGAATAATTTTGGGTTAATCACCCCGTGGTTTTCTCCCTTAACAGGGTTTCCACGTCAAAAATACTGTGTCATGTGTTTCTTATTTCATGGTAATGTTTTTGTGTTTAATTCAATGCTGCATCAATTAATAAGAAAGTTCAATAAGGGAAATAATTAGGATAACTGATTCACCCCCCCCCTCTCAGTTATCAACATAACTTTCTTAAAAACTTTTGATATCTGCTTCAGACTTGTCAAGATCTTCAAGAGCAACTTGTAGTTGTTCATTGTTAACATATATATAATCACCAATTTTAATGGTACCTGGATTACTTGCTTCTGGCGAATTGAGATATCTTATTTCTTCCATGTGTAAACCTTCCCAGATCTTCCTCAAGTTGTTAAGCTCCTTCCAAGGAACCTTGCTCTGATACCAATTATTGATCACAAAGAATACTGAGAGGGAAGGGTGAATCAGTATTCTGTAAAACTTTTATTTCACATATTTATTAATCCATTTGCTAATTTCAATAACATGAAAGCAAAACAAACATAAGAGGAGCAACCACAAATTCATAACACATAGACACCAATATTTTTACGTGGAAAACCCAAAAAGGGAAATACCATGGTGAGTGTTAGCTCACAATATATTATGATATCAAAACCAAATTACATAAAGGCTCACTACCTTAGAGCTCACTTCCCAAGGACTCACTATCCAAAAGAAGTGCTCACTGCAATAGGCTTACTGCCAAAGAGAAGAGAATAGAAGATAGAGGAGTGACTCACTACCAAGAGAAGACTGCTACAAGTGCATCGACAAAATGCTGAGGTGCAGTTCCATTTATAGCTCAGTATATAGACTCAAATGTCTTCATAATGTTTACCCTACTTTTTTTGCTCTGCTTCACATATACTCTATTCTTCTGCCCTCACTATCCTTTTCTGATCACAAAACTGCCTTAGATCGCATGCACATAGAATTTGCACTATGTTCACACACTTCATTCCTCCAATGCCAAAATCTATTAAATATATATATCCGCATCAAGAATTTCCTCAAACTAGGTCGGCATGCAAAAGATAAAGCTTGTATATTCAGGTTATACCTTGTCGGCCTGTTATTGTGCCCAAACAACAATGCGGACCCAATCAATCATGCAAGACTCTTCATATGAGTCTGGACCTATTATAGAACCACTTAGATTAATGATTCCAATCATATACCTTCATCACATATTGATCTAACATGACTGTCGACTTAACCCTTAAGTGCACACTTGACTAATTCAATTATCATACCATAACCTTCAATGATGATCATATGAGACTCTAAAAAACATAGTCAACATCCATTATAGATCTCTTGTCATACCTTTCGAACCTTAGGTCATGATAGTCTTCTTCTGTAAAATGCAGATCTCAGAACTATTGTTCTGTCATAGTGAGATACTGTCAGACTGGAAGCTGATACTAGAGAACTTGTAGAATATGTTTTGATAATCTTCAAGCTCTATAAGTCTAAAATTAGATACTCAAGACATGCATCTACATTACAGCAAAACTACAAATCAAAATATTTACCAGTGGAGAAATGCGGACCAAATTACTCAGATACTCTGAACTATTTCTGACTTAACTTTGTTTTCCAGACTTAGATATTTCACCATGGAACTTCTGAAGGAAATTAGGACTTGAACACTGAATCATGACATCACTAGATAGCTGTGAGTAACATACCGAAACCACATAACATGATCTTCAATTGCGGAGGAGTATCAACTGAATTTCTATTACTGTCTTGATACCCTATCAGTACTTAGTCAACTTTGGCTAAGTTAGTCTTTCTGGACCAAAATGCTATGCACAACTTTGTCATAGGAGCTATTCTAAGTCATGTCTGATTATTTCCATCAATGACAACATCAAGTCTCCATCATACCAGTGGTGTCGCGTGACTATGTTGCCAACACGATATACCTGCAAATGGCAAGCTTAGATACAAAACCCCCCAGAAACTAAAATTTCTCTCAAGCATTTCTGATTATCCAGGTCATCATCGGATGCAAGAGAAGAGCATAGTTTGCTTTCAAGAAAGAAATGGAACCTAGATTTTTTAAAATACTACTAACCCACAACTCACAACCAACTCTGATACCATGTTAGATTTGGCTGTGAATCCACCCAAGATCAAAATGACTGAAGGAATGACAATCTAGAGATGAAATGAATCAACACTCCCTTGCACTAAACTTAGCTAGCAAAGGGAGAGGGAAGTGTTGTTTATATAGAAAATAAGGGAAAATGAATCTAAGAGGAGTAATAACTCCCAACTACCCAAAATAGGTGGGAGTTATACCTACTTGGTAAATGCCAGATTACATGGTTACACCTA
This sequence comes from Cunninghamia lanceolata, assembly GCA_027924645.1. Lineage (NCBI taxonomy): Eukaryota > Viridiplantae > Streptophyta > Pinopsida > Cupressales > Cupressaceae > Cunninghamia > Cunninghamia lanceolata. Next base: position 1,328,822 of record BSBN01000814.1, read on the forward strand.
CCCAGGTAAAGACAAATGGATGGTTATGAGAGGTGGCAAATAAGTCCAAAAGAGGGTGTGAGGCTCAACTACCCAAAGGTGGGTAAGAGAGACACATGTAGCTAATGGATTATACCACATGTCCTCGTTATGCCACATGTCCTCATATTAACCATGTCTTATATAACCTAAGCAAGCTTAATAATATGTGTAGGAAAAATAAATATTCCCTAACATAAGGAAAATAAAAAACCTACACTAACATAAAGCCCTAGGAACATTCAATTGGAAGGTTTAGAGAGAAACATTAGTTGGTACATACTCTCATTTAATGTAGGCATTAGAATTGATAATTCCTTAACCTCTTCTTCAAGCTCAAAAAAATTGTTATTTGCTATTGTTAGTTGTGAGTCTTGCTTGTCAACTTTTTCCTTAAGTGCTACCATAAGAGTGACACAGTTTGCTGTTGTCTGGGATAATGTAGCTTCTTTTTCCTCTAGTTTGTGTTCTATCCTAGAAACTTCCATCTCTTTCTGTTCAATTACAACATCTTTTTCCCTGAGGATATCTTAGATAGTTAAAATTTCCTTATCTTTTGTTCTAATGATATCTTCTTTTTCTTTAATATTTTCCTTGAGGGTTAGAATTTCCTTGTCCCTTAGCTGATCGATACTCTCTTTTTCTTTAATAGTGTTCTTGAGATTCAAAATGATAAGGTGTTTGTCCCAGAGCAACTGTTTCAAATTTACAATTTCTTCTTATTGCTCTTGCTCCTTGGAAATCTCTATATCCTCATAATATGTGTGTTGTGCTTGGCTTCTTGCTTCTACCTCTAATTATGCCTCTACTTCTACTATTTCTATTTTTGTTGCTATTTCTACTGCACTATCATGTGTGTCAGAAAGTCTAGCCTCCTCCTCTATGGGCTTCTCAATGTCCTCTTTTGAAGCAATTTGATGGCTAGAAAGAGTTGCTAATGTCCAGAGTTTAGTGATGATCTCAGCAACAAGTTTGGAGTCCTTTTCTTGTTGAGTCTTATACTTCTGGTGCTTGCTTCTCTAGATCCCTCGAGGTGATAATTGTTCTTGTGTGTCTGACACTCCATGAGGTTCTTCTATTTCTTCTCTACATATGAGCCTTCTAAAAAGGCTTGCCAATGAGTTCCCCTCTTCGTTTGGACATGAATTAATGTTTGCAAGTGAGGAATACAAGGCCATGATGTTTAATGGGGCTTTTACCCTGTTGATACCTATTAGCCATGGTTACTACAACAAAATATAAGAAATGTGGCAGATTGATCATGTATTCTAGATGATCTTGACCGTGTTTGAGATGAACACACATTTTCATAATAGGCCCTAAAACTCTAGAAAATTGACCATCACAAGTAAAATATTTCATTAGCCAGGCTACTATAGTTCACCATGGCTCTAGGAGACTTTCCCAAAAAATACCATTTTTCTCTCCTTTGTTAACCATCATTCTTATCTCAGGTTCATCTTCACTAGAATTTCTTTTAATTAACTCAGAGTAAGAAGTTTTGAGATGATAAAACTTCTCACCTTCATCAGGTAGTCTAAAGATGGTGCTGATGATGGTAGAGGAGATAGGAATAGTGACATCTCTCACGGTAGTTTGGTTGTTCTAGAGTTTAGTGATGAACTCTTCCATAATATCTTCCTAAAAACCCTCAAATTTCTCCATGAAAGCTATCCACCTTGCATTTCTAAAAATTTCAGTTGCTTCCTAGTCAAGAAGGAGCTTGTGAATAGATTTTGGTTCAAACTTCTTCTTGACACCCATATTGTGTGCTCTATTGAAGCAAAATAGAAGTTTCTATTTGAACTAGGGTCAAGAAATTTCTAATAGTTGTTTGATTGAAGGGAAGATGGAATGCCATCTGGTTTGATTGTTTGTTTAATCGAGACAATGAACTATGGAGGTGGTTATCATACATGAGATGACATAATTGTAGAGAAAGGCAAAAATGATGAGTTATTATTTCTAAATGAATGAATGGCATCACTCTGACACTTTGCATGGGAGGACAGTTATTCAATCATCTTGGTACATGCTTGTAGCCAGTTTGTAGATATGGTGGTGGTAGAGGGCAATAATTAATTTGTACATTAATTAATTCAAAAGACCTTTTAATTAATTAAGTACAAGGTAATACCTACGATCCCTTCAGAAATATTAATTTGTCATGTCATCGGTGTCCACCTCAACAAAATCATTGATGTGACTTCTTGTTTGTGCCATCCAAGCTTTGATGTGACTATTCAGTCTATGTCAGTAAAACTTGATGTGATTGCTCCACTATGTAAGCAACCTTGATGTGACGTTCCACCATGTCAGCAACCTTGATGTGATGCTCTACTATGTTAGCAACCCTGATGTGATGCTACACTTATGTCAGCAACCTTAATGTGATGCTCCGCTATGTCAACATTATCTTGGGAAAGATCATTGGATTACATGGCAATAATTGTCATCATGAGGTTCTTGATGCATAGATAATGGAAGATTTAAAATTAGCATGAAGGAGTCTCCAAGATGCCAAGCAAAGAGTCTTGAAGATGTCGTGTTGTACAATTATACCTTAAAGCACAAGTGCCAAAGATGCATTGAGGAGACCTTGAATTATAAGTTCTAGAGGTGCATTGGAGATGCTTTAAAATATAGGCACCAGAGGTGCACTGTAGATGCTCCAGAAATGTTTTGAGTTACTCCTTTGCCAAAGATATGTTGGAGCTACTCCGGAGATGATTTTTATTTGTTCCTGCATGGAGTGAAGAATCACCTTTTACTGGTTTTTGATTCTTTTCTTTTATTTTTTTATTTTTTGGAAGAAGAATCGTCATTTGTTGGTTTTTAATTCTTCTTCTTCTTCTTTTGGAAGAAGAATCACCATATACTAGTTTTCAATTCTTTTTTTATGAATGAACTGGTTCAGTTATCAATCTTGATAAAAGAGGACACCTCTTTTAAATAACACATATTTGGATGTGGCAGGTTTTTGATAAACTCCTCTTGGGTAGAAGGAAATTGATAAAGGTGAAGTCTATGTCCATTTACCAAAAGTATCTTGCATTCTCCATCAATTGGTGATAGCTGGGCAGTCCCATTGTCATAAATTTCCTTAATTTTATAGGGTCCCATCCAATGTGTTTGCAACTTGCCCTTAAATTCTTTGAACTTGTAGTCAAATAGAAGGACCCAATCTCCAATCTGAAATTTCCTCTGCTTGATGTGCTGGTCATGCCAAAGTTTCCTATGTTGCTGAATTAGCTCTGTCTGATGAATTGCTTCAAGTTTGATTTCATCTAGCTCATTTAGTTGGAGAATATGATTTTTTTGTTTTATAGTCAACTCAAGGCCAATATCCATAGATGTTTTAAGAGTTTGTAGCTCAAATTCTATGGCAGTATTGGCTTCTTGCCATAAACTAGATCATATGGAGAGAATCATGTAGTTGATTTCCATGTGGTATTGTATGCCCATACAACTTCATAGAGTCTGTTGGCCCAATCCTTTCTGTTTACTGCTACTATTTTTGTCAAAATGTTTTCTAGTTCTCTATTTTTTACCTCCACCTAGCCATTGGCTTGTGGGTGATAGGATGAAGATTTCTAGTGCTTGATTTGGTATAGATCTATGAATGCCTGGATTATCTATGAGATGAATTGTGGACCTCTGTCTAAAACAATTATTCTAGGTACACCAAATCTTAAGAAAATATTGTTATACAAGAAGTCAACAACCTTTTTCCTTCTAGCAAATTGCAATGCCTAAACTTTTGCCCACTTTGTTACATAATCTTTACATACCAAGATATATTATTTTCCTGCAGATGCTGGTGAGATTGGACCAACAAAATCTAGGCCACATTTCTCAAATGGTTCAAGAACAATTTGAGGGTGAAGGGACATCTCATTAGTGACTGTAGGTTGACCCATTCTCTCATATTGATCACACTGCCTCACATATTTCTTCATATCTTTATGAAGAGAGGATTAGTAATATCCAACTCCTAAGACTTTATGGATTTTTCTTTGGGAGGAGTAGTGTGGACCCCTGTAGGTTCATCATGACAGTCTCTCAATATGTTGAAGATCTCATCAACTCTCACACACCTGCATACAATAAAATTAGGTCCACATTTGAATAACAAGCCATTCAACCATTTGTAGAATATACTTTCTTTTACCAATCTTTTCTTTTGAACATTTGAAGTAAAGTGTGAGGGAAACAAGATTGTGGCCAAGAGATTAACTATATTGGAAAACCATGGAGTGTTGGTAGAAACAAAAAACAAGTTTTCATTTGAAAATCTATCTTCTACAGGTTCATCATCTCCACCTGTATGCAGTCTAGACAAGAAATCAACAACTAAGTTAAACTTTCCTAGATTATCAATAATGGTGATGTCAAATTCCTACAACAACCATAACCATCTTATTATTCTTGCACCCACAATTGGTTTGTTCGTCAAATACTTGATGGCTGCATGGTCAGTGTGTACAAGAACTTTATATCCAGTAATGTAATGCCTAAATTTGTTAATGGCATAAATCATAGCCAAAAACTCTTTTTCAATTGTGGTATAGTTTCTTTCAGTTGGGGTGAGATTTTTAATAATGTAGTAAATTGCATACATATCTCCTCCTTCTTCCTTATGTCTTAAGACCACCCCTATGGATTCTTTTGAAGCATTAGTTTGAATATGGAATGGAAGATTCCAATTGGGTCCTCTCAAAATAGGAGTTGTCAAATTTTCATTTATTGCCTCAAATTTTTTTTGACGGTCTACTATCCAAGAAAATTCAGTGTCTTTGGTCAAGAGGGAGATCATCAGTGTAGCTATTTTGCTGAAATTTTCTATAAATCTTCTGTAATATTCTGCATGACCTAAGAAATTTCTTACATCAATTTGGTTTTTGGGTGTAGGCAACTTTTAGATTACCTCAACTTTGTTTGTGTCAACTTTGATCCCTTATCCAAATATATGATGTCCAAGGACAATACCATGTTCCACCATCATAAAGCATTTCTCATGGCTCAGAGATAGATGATGTCTTCATAACAATTTAAGACTTTTTCCAGGTTTTGGACGGCTTCCTCAAATGTAATTCCATAGATAGTGAAATCATCCATATAGACCTCCATACACTCATTTGCTAACTTGACAAAAATAGCCAGAACAACCCTTTAAATAGTAGCCAGAGCATTAAAGAGACCAAATGGAAGGGATCTATATGTAAAGGTACCCCATGAGCAGGTAAAGGTATTTTTATCTTGGTCCTCTGGTGCCACTTGAATCTGGTTGTATCCACTAAATCCATTAATAAATGAGAAGTACTTTTTCCTAGCTAAATTATCTAGAACCTGATCAATAAATGGTAGGGGAAAGTAATCTTTTTAGTGTCTTTATTTAACTCTCTATAATCAACACATACCCTCCATTTACAGATTTTCTTGGGAACAATGACTAGAGGAGACACCCACTGACTATCAAAAAATGGGTAGATAAACTTTGCTTGAAGTAGTTTCTCTATCTCAGTCTTTACTATTTCCTTGAGTTCTAGATTAAGTCTTCTCTGAGATTGTCTAATTGGTTAGACATCTTCTATATAAATGTGATGGGTGTAGATTTTGGGGTGAATTCATTTCATATCCTTGTATTCCAAAGCAAAAAAAGTGGCATGGGAAATCAAAATATCAATGAGTTCTATTTCTTCCTCCTTTGTTAATTTGCTATTGATGTTTAAATTTTTTCCTAGAAGAACCATGATTTGTTTGGTATTTTGATCAATGGACTAAACTTTCTTATGTTCACTTATCAATGTGTTCATAGGACAAGAGTGTGGTTGTAGCATGTAAAAAGTAGCAATATCCTTTAAAAAGTCTCACCATAGGGTATGATATTTGCTAAGGGACAGTGTGATGCTGCCAAAAATTCTCTCATGGGATCCTAGGCAAAATCCTATATATTGCTTTCTATAGTCATGTGAGTTATGTCTTCTTGTGTGTTAAAATCTATATCCTCTCCTAATTCTTCCAAATGTTCAGTGATAGTTATCATGGAAAGGGAGGCACTATTTTATATATTATATGCTTCATCAATCCATACCTAGTCTGAATATTTCATGGAAGGTTTGGCTGGGGGTATAGAGAATATATTTCTCATGTCCATGACATTAGATATGATCACATCCCCTATTCTACAATCAATTGATGTTGCAACAGTTGCCATCCATGGTCTTCCCAAGATCAAGGGGTAAGCATTCTTTGGGTTCCTTGGTTCCAGATTAGAAAATCAACAAGAAATTCCCATGACTCTACTATGAATGTGTTTGATGGAAATTAGATGTGGCCTAGTCAATCATGTGTAAACTAAGTCAATCCTTTAGATCAAACATTAGAACACAAACTGATCTTGACTACAATCCTGAAGGAGAGCCAAGTTGCAGGGGTTCTGTTCCTTTGTTGTAATAAAAAAGATTGAGATGAAGTGTGCTAGATCTAGGGTTTCTACAATGCAAATATGCCAAAACAAGGATAACATACTTGTCAAAACTGAAAACCCAAAAAACAACAGCTGAAATGAGTAGTGCAGAGCTATCAGAGATCACTGGCAAAAATTAGGGCAAATCTAGGACTAATTCACCCAGGCATACGTGTCCTAGGGTTTTAGGCCCTATAAAGGTGGTTTTCGAGAGTCAGGATTTATATTCGTCAATCTGCTTTCTAATCTTCTGTACCTGCTTCCAATCTTCCATAACCTGCACAAACACAAGAGGGAAAATGATTTGAGCCATTTTAAGGGCTTGCCTTAGTCAAACCCTGTGAATGGTGTTCCCACATCCGCAACAACCAAGATGATGATAAGAGAGCGCGTGTCCTTATAAGACAGAGGTAAAATCAATAATAAATGAATGTTGTAATAAAGTACCTTTACCACAACACAAACCCTAGTGGGATGACTCAAGATCGCCACAAGGATGGAGATGAAGGAAGGAGCTTCCCTTAGAACCTACAATAATGTTATGAATCTGCAATAGAGTGTTGAAATAAGGGAAGCCAACTGAGAGGGGGGGTGAATCAATTGTCACAAAAAACTTTTAACCTTTGCTACAATTAAACTTCTTTACCACTTACTAACATATAAATGACGGAACCATAAAAGCATGAATTAACAACACATGAGCAGAAACAAATCAGCACACATAACACCAAGATTTTTACATGGAAACCTGGTTAAGGAAAAAACCACGGTGGGGGTTAACCCACAAGAAGTTATACTCTGTTAAAAGTATTACAAATGGGGAAGGCACATGCCTTCAAGGCGCACTACCCAGAGCTCACTGCTCCAAGAGGCTCACTGCCTATAGAATTAGTTACAAAAGTTTACTGAAATGTTTGAACTAAGAAATGACATCTACCAATGCAGAAATTCAATTTCGATTATCCACAATACACTGACTTGATACACTTCATCTCTTTCTGCCCTGCTTCACTACTCCGCCATGATCCAAGCTTAGATCTTCACCTTCGCACTTCTTTCTACCTTTTTCACACTTACTCCATTATCACATCACAATCGCACTTCAAAACACTCGAATCCATCAGCTATATATATCTGCATCAAGAAATTCAATCAACTGTAGTCGGCTTCAAGAAAACTTAGAATATTTATTAAGAACTCTGCTTTGTCAGCTGAATCCATGCACAATCAACAATGCGGACCAAAAACTTGTGTTCTCAAATCATCAATCATGTCGACCAATACCATTGATTATCACAAATTGCTTAACCAACAACTTTTCTTCATCTAGACCAAGATCAAATACTAGGTCAGCCTGTTCTTCTTCTGACTATATTGACTAACTGGAACCTGATACTCATATGCTTATAACTTTTGAATCCTTCATCACTGGAGGCTAAATTTATGGATTTAGATAGTCTTGACAATCCTTATCACTCCCTCAGATCTGCAGCACACTGTGATTTACCACCAAAGAGATCCAGACCAAGATACTGGACCCTGTCACATGCTCTATTTTTGACTACACAGACTTAGACAAATCTTCACTCTGACTTCTGGTATGAACAAATTATGTAATGTGGATGTGTAAGATAGAGTTAGTTGCCATCAATGACAACACCTATTATACGTAGCAGTGTCTCTTGCCAACAATCTCCCCCTTTGGCATTGATGGCAACACTTAGTGAAGTGTCGGAACAACTCCCCCTTACTTTGTACACTTATGCTTTTCTCTGTTCTCCAGTGCTCCCCCTTTGCTGGATTCCTCATTTTTCACTGCTCTTCACTCCCCCTTTGACATCAATGGCAAAGGGTGGGATCCGCAAACCAAAATTTACACAAAAATTCTATATACCAAGCCACATATGTACAAATAATCCTTAAGTCCTATTTACATAAACTTAAGTATATCACTAAAAATGTTTTTCAATAGTGCTAGCTCACTATCCCAGCTCTTCTTCATACTATTCAAAATTGAGATGTGGCCACTGAATAGAAATGCTTGTGACTTTGCCTTCCGCAGATCAGTGGGGTCACTTGTCTGAGTGGCAACTTGGGCTTTGGTCAAAGCATTGAACATTGCTTCCATTTTGGGGAAAATTAGTCCCCGGAGCTCACTCATCCTTGCCTCAATGCTCTCCTTTTCTTTTGTCAATTTCTTTATTTCTTCAATCAAGTTGATTGCCTGACACTCCTTGCTTGCCACTGATGCTGTCAAAGGATCAAAAGATTTGGATACACTTGATAGTTTTTGTTTAGACTCCTTTATTTTATCTTCAATATCCTCTATAACTTTAGGACAAGATAAGCAAAATTTATATACATTTCCTCCTTCTGTAAGAGCATTTTGAATACTCTTTACACTGGTATCTAGAACAATTCTATCTACTCCAATCATCCCTTTTAGAGCATCAAATCTTTTACCATTGAATTCATTTTGAACCTTGACCTCTTCAGACTTTTCAAGAGATTCAAAATGAGTACTTACAGAGTTTATCAAGTTCTTTAATTGACCAGAGGGGGATGCTGATCAGTCCTTCTGGTATGTTGGCATGATTTTCTCCAAAATCTGTGATGCTAGACCAAGTAGCTCACTGTCTTCTATGTGAGACTTCAAAATATCTTCTCTGGCCTTAGCTTGTGCCAGAGAGGCCCACTTTATCTTCTGAATTGGTGAAAGACTGTCCAAATTGATTGGACCTTTCAACTCTTCTACCATTAGTTTATCATTTTCCAAAATTTCTTTCACTACTTCTGCAGTGTCTCTTGCCCAAGATGCTGATGTATCTATTTGATCCTTATCGGTACTGTCAACCGGATTGTCCTGCTTGGGCTCTTCATCAACCTTTGCAATCTCTTCTTCTTTTTCATTGTTGTCCTTGGCCTTTTCTGCTTCTTGGTCCTTAGCTTCTTCTATTTCACGCTCTTTATTCTTCAATGAATCATCTTTAGTTTGAGCATCTGTTTCAACATTCATCTTTGTATCTTCTTTGTTTATTGCTTCCTCTTTCGAAACAGAGGAGTCATCTATCTCAGTTTACTACTCATTGATCTCTAATTCTTCAACATCCAGAATTGAGGAATCAATCCCATCATCAATCTCTTCTTCAACAATGGGAAGATTATGCCTTTTCAATGCACTCAGTAGAATCTCCTGAGTATTTTTTACTATCTCATCGGTTTCACCGAGCATAAGTTTATTCATTCTTTTCTTACTCCTGAAGTCATCTTTCACTTCTTTGAATATCATGTTCATTTGATCTGGAGTAATCTGAGGGCACAATTTTATCAGTACATGCTCCCTAAGCTCAATGTCTTTACTTTTTGCATTTTCTTTTCTTAACTCTAGAATATCTGCAAGACTTTTTGGGATTTTAAAAGTTATTTCAATTAAAGCCTTATTGTAGATATTTAGATATTTGACTATTGCTTCCTCTAGAACCTTCTAATCAACATCACTGTAATCATCATAAAATTCAGTCATTGGCCTTAAGTTCCCATCTACAGTGACTGATTTGATGATATCATCCACAGAAAGAGTAGGCTTTTCAACATATGTTTCAGTCTTTTGCCTCTTGCTTGCCCTTTTGCTTCTAGAGGGCTTCTCCTTAGATACCTTGGCTGCTTTTGTACCTGAGGCCTTCAACTCTTTGACCTCAACATCAGAATCTGTTTCTTCATCATCATTTTTCATGCTTTTATATGTCTAGGAGGCCTTAGCTTTCACCCTTTTCCCTTCTTTTCGGAATGATTTGCCTTCCGGTTTCTCAGGTTTGGCAGGTTTTGGGGGAACAGGGGTAGTAACAAAGCTCCTAGTAGTCCTTGATGTGGGGGAGGATTCTATCGGAGCACTTCCTTGTTTCTTATCTTGCTTCTCCTTCTCAATTTTTTTATCCTTTCTCTATTCTGCTTCACAGCTTCCTTAGTTATGCCAATGCTTTCAACATACATTTCTACTTGCTTTTGAACTTTCCTCTTGATTTCAGGTTTTCTGAGATCAACATGCAGTTTCACACTTGGCTCCTTATATGTCCCAAATCTTTCAACTGTTGTGTCCTTTGGTTTGCTCAAAAGGTGTTGAGCATACATATCCAATACTTTATCATCAACCTCATACCCCATGGGCATGATCCATACTGTTCTTGGCTCAACAGCTTCCATTAGACATTGATCTGTATCCACCATAAAACATACTATATCCTTGTATTTTTCAACCACAGATGTAGGAATTCTCTCCCTTTAATGCATCATGTTTTGAAAATTCTTGAGAAATCCCCAAAGAGCAGTCCTTTGGGCATTGGAGTCTCCAATACTATTCAAGTGCTTCCTTATCTGTATTACAATAGGTTTATCATTGGTTCAACACATGCTATTCTTGCTAGGTAACTCATTCATGAAATAGAAGAACAAACACAAGACCAGTGTACCATATTTGAAGGTATTCTTTTTATCCTTCTTAACCTTATTCAAAATTTCCATCAGTTGGTTATGTAGCAACTCACACAAGTCATAATCAACATTCTCTCTCAACATCTGATAAGCTGCATAGATAGCTATACCTGATACAAAATTTTCCCTACTGGAATGATAAATCTTATATCCAATCACCATTGAAGCAAATTTGACATCCAAATCAGTGATGTCATTTATAGTCATTGCCCTTTTGTCAAACCTTGAACCAGTAGCATCAGTTACAATTTGATTCTTTACTGATTTCAACATGGGCAGTCCACCGGATTAGTTTAACCCTATCACGGCCTTGATGGCATCCTTGGTGATCTTGAAAGGTTTCATTAGCCACATAAACTAATCGTGCATTCAGCTTAAAACATATCGGACCCATTCATCTTCATCGAAGGATGGAAATCCTATAATATGAATGAAATGTTTATCGTGCAATGCCTTATACTCAAGTTTAAGACCATGAATTTCATCCCTTAGATGATTCTTGAACAAATCTACTAACCTTGAGTCCCCAAATTCATCTATGCTCGCATGAATATAGGCCCTAATATCTTCAACATGCAATACACCATACGGAACATTTGAAAACGCACCTAGCTGGTCGACTTCTACTGATTTGTGTGGATGTTTTTTAAACTTTGGCCTAGGTCACTTAGTGATATCCACAACCAATGGAGTAGCCATTGCTAAAAGATCACAAGTTAAAAGCTTTGCAGAAAAATACCTTTTTCTTCATGGAATTAGGGTTAGCGGTCGAATTCGTTCTTCGCACTTCAAATCTCTGGAATTTCAGCTTAGATGCTCTTCTCCTTGTTCTCTTCGAATGCAAAGTGATTCAAATGCTTGAATGAATGACTTTTTATGCTCCACAAAACCTAATTCATCATTGTAATAAATGCTCTGCCCTAATACATCCAGTTACACTGTTTCTGCATGCAGTCAATCTTCAATAGCTCCGCAATCAATCACATTTGCTTCTTTTCTTCTGAAATTTGCTTCAACAAATCTGTAATAGGCTTCTCTATCTTCATTCATCGTGCCAAATTCAGGTACCCACTTACTAGCAGGGAGAATTAAATTTTCAATACAGCTCCCTCTGAGCCAGAGCTCCTGATTCAATTCCTGGAGGAATTATCAGCACTAGATTCCGATGCAGACCCGTTCCCATCATTCATTTCATCTTTCTTTACCCATGTTTTGTTCATTTCATTCTAGACCTCATTCACATCAACTTTACCCTTGCCTTTATCTTGTTTCTGCATGTTTTGGTTTCTGTTTACCGGACCTTTTCTATCATTATTACTGCTTCTATTGAATCTTGCAATATGACCAGATCTATTGCAATTAAAGCACACAACATTTTTTTTCTTATTTACTTGATTTCCTCTTGATCTACACTGATTATCCATGTGTCCAAATCCATTGTATGCAAAACAGTAGCCATTGAAAGAATTGACATTTCTTCTATTGTTAGAGTAGTTTATCATCATACTTTTACAATCATTGGATCTATGACCATACCTTTTACAATTGAAGCATTGACCGGAGAAGGATGGACCACTTTGATTCACTCTACTTCTACATTGAGTAGCTCTATGACCAAATTTATTGCAATTGAAACAATTGCCATTGAAAGATGGATACCTTTGAGCATTAGGTTGTCTTACCAGAGGTCTTTCAGGATTCCTTCTTGGATTTCTTGCATCAGGATTTCTTTGACCAGATCCAGAGCTTTCACCTTTCTCAAATCCCAGACCATGCTTATCATCTACCTTCTTCTGACTATCAAGCAACACCTCAAGTTTAGTTGAGCTTTTCTTGAATTTCTCTTTATATTCATTTGCAACTTCTAGGTCATGTTTGAGAATGACAATTTGCCTTTCAAGTTCTTCCTCATTGTCCTTGATTTCATGTAGATCAAACTCTAGATGGCCAATTATTCTGTCCAATCTGCAACATTCTTCTGTTCTTTCTTTTAGAGATTGATTCATCTTTTCTTCAGTCTTCTTCCTTTCTTCAATTTCCTTGGTGAGCCTCATCACCCCGAATTCCATCTCATGTTTTAGGACAACAACTTCTTTAGCTAACTTCTCACATTCCTTTGTCTTTTCTTTCAGGCCCTCATCCATGTCATTGTCTTCATTCTGATTTGCTAGTTGAAGGAGTAGCTCCTTCCTCTTTTCATTGGATTTTCTCAATTTTTCTTTTAAGGTCTCAATGGAGTCTTCAACATCTTTAAGGTTCTCTTGCAGTTCTTTGACTTCTGCTATGGACTGATCAAGATCTTTTAAAGCAAGTTTAAGTTGTTCATGGATGCCATCAGAATACTTGAATGAACCCATTGAAAACACCTTCCCAGATCTTCCTCAAGCTATTAAACTTCTTCTAAGGAACCAGACTCTGATACCAATTGTTGAAATAAGGGTAGACAACTAAGAGGGGGGTGAATCAGTTGTCACAAAAAACTTTTAACCTTTGCTACAATTAAACTTCTTTACCACTTATTAACATATAAATGATGGAACCATAAAAGCATGAATTAACAAGACATGAGCAGAAACAAATCAGCACACATAACACCAGGATTTTTACGTGGAAACCCAGTTAAGGGAAAAACCACGGTGGGGGTTAACCCACAAGAAATTATACTCTGTTAAAAGTATTACAAATGGGGAAGGCACATGCCTTCAAGGCGCACTACCCAGAGCTCACTACTCCAAGAGGCTCACTACCTACAGAATTAGTTACAAAAGTTTACTGAAATGTTTGAACTGAGAAATGACATCTACCAATGCAGAAATTCAATTTCGGTTATCTTGGTACTTATTTTTGACCTGGAGGTTGTTTCTGCATGTTGGAGGTTTTCTTCATTTAAACCCTAGGTCTTCTTGTCCATCGGCAAGAGTTTGGCCTATCGGTTGGAGTATTTTCGGTTCCACCGATATGGTGGTGATGTGCCATCGGGATGACTTCTGTCATCGGCGTATCTTCTTTCTAGTTTCCCGATGGGCATGTGTTTAGCCGACAAGGGGGCAGAGTGAGGCTTTTTGTTCATCGCTGTGACTTTGTACTATCGGCGTGGGAGATTGTGGTTCACCAATGGTAGTGGTCATGCCGATGAGGGTATCCTAGGTGTTCGTCGACGTAATGATTGTCATCGGCGAGGGTTTTTTCTAGTTCCCCGACGGGTTTGTTCTTACCGATGGTGCCATCGGTGTGCTTTATGCTATCGGCGAAGCAGTTTCTTGTTCGGCCGACAGTGGATGTTTGGCCGATGCGATGTCATCGGCGTGGGTCTCGCCGACGAGGATAATTTGTGTGTTCATCGCCAAGACTTGTATTATCGGCTAGTGTATTTTGTGGTTCGCTGATAGAGGGAGGTCACCCCCATGGTCTAGCTGAAGGGAGTGTTTTCGGTGTGACATGGGCTATCGGGCTAGCAGTTGGAGTATCCGCCGATGGAGAGTGTTGGGCCGATGAGGAGTCATTGGTGCGGGTCACACCGACAGGGGAATATGGAGTGGACCGTCGGCAAGACTATTGCTATCGACAGAGGGGTTTTGACCTCTGTCGATATCGTTTCTCTAGCCGATGAGGATTTGGGCGTTGTGTTCATCGGTGTAACGTGTGCGATCGGTGAAGGAAGTTTTGGTCAGCCTGACAGAGGTATTCTCACTGACAAAGGTTTTGAAGGTGACTATCGACATGAGTTGTGTTGTCGGCAAGCGTGATTTTTGTTGTGCCGATGGTCTGTCTCTGGCCGACGAGGGTGTGTTTTGATGGCCATCAGAGAGACTTGGTAGATCGGGTGAGCTGTGGAATGCTTGGCCGATGGTCTATATCTTGGCGACAAGTGTGTTTTGCTTGGTCATCGGGGAGAGTTGGTCTATCGGCCAGGGAAGCTTTTGGCTAGTCCGATGGTAGTAGTCTGGCCGACAGGGAATTGCGATAGGCATCGGAGAGACTATTGATGTCGGCAGGAGGATTTGGGAGTGTGCCGATGGCTCGAGTCTTGGCGATAGGCTTTGGACAAAGGCTTATGCGTCGAGCACGGCAAAAGCGCTCGACATTTGTTATACATGCGGCCGTGTTTTTAAAATGATAAAGTTGTCTCTGCGGCACCAATGTGGGATTAATCTCCCTACATTTTTTGAACCTGTGGTAAACGCGTTTTGGTGGGAATTTCTTTTTCGAAGTGCTGCGACAGTTTTCAAGCGGCCGCGGGTGGTTGAGCCATCAATGGCGACTGTAGCAGGGGCATGGGCGAGTTGTTGAACAGTCATGTACCTGATTTTTGGCATGAGGACTTCCAGATGGTGGCATAGGGCTCGAGGCCACCATTGTCTCCTTTCTGTCTCTGCAGCAATAAATTCTAAGCGCCATTCCTTTGAAGGATCTGTATCTGGCAGATTTTTGTAAAAGCCTTGTAATTAATTGTTGTGGTACATTTTCTGGCTGATATAAGCAAACTGTGTTACCATCATTTTAGGTTGTTGAAAGTTGAACATTTGGCTCTGTAATACAATACAGCTGATTTGGTTGCTCTGTACAGCAAAACCTGTGAGTTTATGTATCTTTTGTTGTACATTTTTTGCATGAATCCACTGATTTCATGGTTAATTCTATATGAGAAATGCTATGTTAGCATGTGTTTTGTTAATTCTGTCTCCAGTATTGCATGTATCTTTCTTCTGAGTCTGGATATTTAAGCAATGTTTGAGACTCTAGAACATAGAATTCCTGTGTTGAATGTCTGATCTCTTAACTTCTGCTCAAGGGGTAGGTTAAATTGTTCTCAGATTAAACATTGGGAAGGGTATACTGCAGTAGGGATGCCATAAGTATAGATAGCTTAACACTCTGTATTGGGAGATATCTGTAAGGCAGGTATCATATGTGTCCCCCTGAAATCCAGTTTTAGTTGTTCATGCATATCATTCACAGGTGTATGTCTATTGACTCCAAGCCCTGGATAGGCACCGATCTAGCTTTGTCTTTGTGTTATATACCATGTCTAGCTTTGCATCCAAATATAAAATCAAAACCAAACTCTAAAACAACCATTAGGACATTAGAATTAGTTTTAGGATCCTCAGTCCTTTGTCTACAACTACAAATAGGCCCAAAGCTAGCCCCTTTGCTCTTATCTTACAGTTTTGGTCTACTTACAGGAGGACTTATCTGCTTTCTGTCAGCATCCCAGCCTTGTATGTATATCCTCATGGATGTTGAGTAGGGAATACTCCCCTAGGTTTTGCAGAGCCTGAAGAAGAAGAGGAGATAAAATATAGAGTCTATCTCCTACACTGTTGGCCCCTGGCCTAGAGATCCTGTTGATCATTGATGGCTACCTTGTAGGGAAATCTAGGAATAAGCATCCAGTCTAGGAAAAAATCAACAGAAAATGGCAACTCTACTGGGGATGGTGATTTGAAAATTGTTATTTTTGTCGTCCCTGGTGAAACATCTGTGTGCCCATCCGAGTCACCAACAGAAATTGGTGACTCTGCTGGGGATTTGTGAAAGAACCTTGATTTACAAAAGAAAAGAGTTCCTAGTAATAGGTGGCGACTCCGAAGTAATCTCCCAACCGGTCAAAGTAAAACTTATATGCAGGGGAGAAGATCCCAACAAAATCCTTTATTTGAAGAGTTACCAGTAACAAGAAGAATGATGTACAGAAGAAAGGGAGCTGTCTCAGTCAGTCATGAGGGTTCCCCCAGAAAAAATGATGATATGAAAGATAACCCTAGGCCATCAGGACAGCATGTGCCTTACTTTTCAAATCCAAAAGCTGATATTCAGGGTGCATATGAGAGGCAACAGGGTGGTAGCGTGAGAATGAGGTCAGAGGTGTTCCAAGAACGCCCATTTCTAGACCCTAGTGAAAGGTTTGAAGAGGCAGAGTCTCTGAGGGATGATGAAGATGAAGATCAGAATATGGTAAAACCATCCTCCTCTAGGCCTAGCGAGGAAGAACTAGCTGATGAAATTAGGAGCTTAAGGGTCGAGTTCGAATATCAGCAGGCAATAAAAATTAGAGATGACCTGAGGCAGAAAGTGCAAGCTTTAAGGACTGCCCAAAATAATTCAATTCCTATCCTTGAGAATGCAAATGTGCAGAGACATCAACAGAGAAATGAAGTGCAACATCAGCATAATGATGAGAGACAAAATGTGAATGATGCTAGGATACCACTGAACAATGTAAGAAACCAGAATGCAAATAGAAATATTAATATTAATCAGTTTGACAGACAGCCCATGCAGTTAGATAGATTCAGATAGCTGGTATTTGATGGTATTCCTAGGTATCCTAACCCCATTGACAAGCATCTGAGGCTGAAAGTGCCTAAATTTTCAGGAAACAACACAGTGTCAGGAGAAGATCATCTAAAGGCCTTTCAAAATGTCATGGATAACTTTGAGGTTGAACATGAGGATGTTTTCATGAAGTCATTCATGCAATCTTTAGTAGATGAGGCAAGGGAATGGTATAAGAATCTGCCTGACCGGAGTATTTCATCATGGGATGATTTTAAAAGGATGTTCAAGGAGTAATATGGTGACAAAACTGACCCTAGCTTTTTTGTAAATGAGTTTACCAGTATCACTAAAGGGTCAAATGAGCAGGTTGCAGATTTTAATGCAAGATTTACTAAAGTGTTAAACAAATTGCCACATCACATGAGGCCAAATGAACCTATGTGCATAATATTGTATATCAACGCCTTTGATGCAAAAACTGCATATGGATTAAGAGATAAAAGTCCTGCTACTATCAGGGATGCTTTCAGAATTGCAGTAAATATTGAGAACAACAGGAAAGCATCAGGCAAGACTAATAGAAGGGATGATGTGAAAATTATATAGAATCCAAACAAGCCTCAGAACACTCAAGGTAATACATCTGCCCCTGAAGATAAGATAGACAAATTGGCAAATGTTGTTAAGGACCTAAGCTACAGACTAGATAGAAGTGAAAAAGGGATAGGTCCTGATAGGCAAGTCTATCAAAGGTAGGAAAAGAGGCCATCATTGCATGATATGCCTTATAATACCAATTGGCATAATGGTAAGCCTATATTCCCACATAACAACACAAATCAGAGGACTCAACATGTCAAAGAAACTCCTGATCCTCTAAAGAAAGATGTAAATATTGTTGATGATACTCCATGGTGTATAATTTGTCAGATGCCACATTCACAGTCACAGTGTATGATTGCTCAGTCCTTGTGTGATAATACTACATCTTGTAATGAATGCAATGAGCCACATTATGTGCAAGATGATGATGTTAATATGATGTCCACAAATAATGGATACCCCATTTATGATGCTGATGAGAGTACAGATGATGGAATTCGGGCCTGTCAACAGGACTTTTATGATGAAGGTAATGAAGAGAGCTATGTGTATGCTCAGAGCTCGCATAATTTTCTGAGTAACTTACAACGACCTTCTGATGAGGAAATTAGGGCCTTCACAGCTGCAGCAGTTGCCCAAGTCAAGAGTAACTACAATCTCAGAGGTAAAGCTCAGATAAGTAGCTTGCGTCAACCAGAAGATGTTTCTGCAGGTCAGCCAGTGCATGGTCATAAAGGAATTGAACCACAAAAAAGGCAGTGGGGTAATAATAAACAGAATTTTAGACATAGAACAGGACATGAATCCCAAGGACCAGAAAATAGAATCCCTCAGGCTGAAGATCAAAGTAAAGGTTCCCAAGACAAGAATGATGATCAGGGAACTATGAAAGTAAAAGCTAAATCAGTTCAGGATAAAAACAAGATTGTGGAGCAAGCTACAACTGTTATACAAAATTATGCTCCATTTGATATAGCTTAAGTCCTCTCCCAGGTAAAAGTCTCTGTTCCACTTATGGAACTGATGAAGGTTGAAGAGATCAAGAATAGGACAATATCCCTAATTTCAGGGGTGCCTTTTCAAGCTAAACAAAATGTTCAGATCCAGGGTGAGAAGCATGTCATGTGTAATGAAGAAGATGAGGCTCCTGAAGTCTATTTAGGAGTGACTATGACAAAGTGTCCTTCACAAGTGGAACCATTTTATGTATCCCTGGTTATAAATGGAAAAATAATCAGAAATTGTATGCTTGACTCTGGAGCATCTACAAATGTCATGCCTTTAGCCGTCATGCAACAAGCTGGATTGAAAATTGACAAGGCATGTGGAAAATGTTATGCTATGGATGCCAGAGAGGTACCAGTTATTGGAATCATGAAGGATGTAGATTTCAAACTGGCAGCATTTCCTGAAAAAGAGATATAAAATGAATATAACAGTGGTTGACATCGAGCCACAGTATGGTATGTTGCTGTCAAGAAGATGGGCTGCACTAATTGGTGGAAGTATGCAGCTGGACCTATCATATGCCATGATTCCAATGAATGGCAGGGATGTTAAGCTAATCAGAGAACAAAGATCATCAGAGACAATGGAAGACCAAGAAGCAGAGGAACAGATATGCTTTGTAAACACTGACTGTGATAATTTCAAGGTTGTCTCGGATGATAGGGAAGATAAAGAGAAAAATGTCTGCATTAAAGAGCTGGACCAGCAGGGTCTATGGACCATGTATTTTGATGGAGCTTGTGCAAAAGAAGGCTCTGGAGCTGGAGTTGTTTTCCTGTCTCCAACTGGTAAGCTCCACAAATTTTCTTTCTTGCTGAGGTTTGTTTGCACAAACAACATTGCAGAATATGAGGCTTTAATCTTAGGCCTAAATATAGCTCTCAAACATGGAATCAAAATGCTAAGAGTATTTGGGGATTCTGAGCTGATTGTATCCCAAATTAGAGATAGGTATGCTTCAAAAAACAAAAGATTGAAACAATAAAAGCATGTTGTTTGGAATACCATTGAACTATTTGATGCATTTTCAATAGGCTGGGTAGAGAGATCAAAGAATGTTATGGCTGATTTCTTAGCTAATGTTGCAATAAGGCCATATGACATCACTCTGTCAGATGTTACAAATGTAGAAGTTAAAATCAGGCCTACAGTACCAGAAAATATATGCAGTTGGCAAGTGTTTAATGATGATAGGGATTTGTTAAAATTTTTGCACTGCATAGATGAATATGAGAATCAAGAAATTGATTTCCAAGCTTTTGTACAAACTATAGATGGAAAAGAAACTCTTGTGGGAAAAGAGATAATTCAATTGAAGACTAATAAAATCCCTAGAGGGTTAGTAGCTTTGGAAAGAGCTTTTGATAGTAGAGACAAATTGGTCATGAGGACATCTCCCACAAATAAGGAAGATTTAGAAGAGATAAATTTGGGGACATCTCAGGCCCCCAAGAAGGTATACATTGGTAAACAGCTCAAACCACACATCAGGAGTATGCTAATTGCATTACTGAAAAGGTATAAACATGTTTTTGCTTGGTCATATGAGGACCTAAAAGCCTATAGGGAAGATTTATTCCAGCATGAGATCCCATTGAAGCCTAGAGCTAAGCCATTTAGACAAAGGCAAAGACCTATTAATCCTACCTTAGCTCCAAAGATGCAAGAAGAGCTTAAAAAGCTTAGGGAAGCTAGAATAATTGTGCCAATCAGACATTCAACTTGGGTGTCTAACCTTGTCCCAGTTAGAAAAAAGAACGGTGATATTAGGCTTTGTGTTGATTTCAGGAACTTGAATGTATCCTCTTTAAAGGATAACTATCCACTGCCTAATATGGAAGCTATGTTGCAGAGAGTGACTGGTTGTGAACTCTTATCCATGATGGATGGATTTTCAAGTTATAATCAGGTGAAGGTAAAGGAATTAGAATAGTATAAGACTGCCTTCACCACTCCATGGGGAACTTATGTAT
Source organism: Cunninghamia lanceolata (assembly GCA_027924645.1). NCBI lineage: Eukaryota > Viridiplantae > Streptophyta > Pinopsida > Cupressales > Cupressaceae > Cunninghamia > Cunninghamia lanceolata. The sequence continues at coordinate 1,349,663 of BSBN01000814.1, forward strand.
ATGTTAGAATGCCATTCAGATTAACAAATGCAGGTGCTACATTTCAAAGAGCAATGGATGTTGCTTTTGCAGGGTTGATTGATTCAATCCTGGCTGTATATCAGGATGACTTGACTGCATATTCAAAGAAGGAAGAGTAGCATTGTTTGCATCTAGAGCAGATTTTCATAAGAGCACTAGAGTATGGTATTTCTTTAAATCCAAAGAAGTGTGCCTTTGGGGTAGTTGAAGGAAAGCTCCTGGGACACATTGTTTCCAAGGATGGAGTTAGGATAGATCCAGAGAGAGTGGCTGCTATTGACAGAATTCAAATGCCAAAAACTGTAAAAGGAGTTCAGTCCTTCTTTGGACAGATAAATTTTGTTAGGAGATTTGTTCCCAACTTTGTAGAAACCACAAGGAACATTTCCAAGATGATGAAGAAGGATGCAACTGTCAACTGGGAAAGTGAAGCAATAGAATCATTTCAGAGTATCAAAGAGGCAATCAAGATGGCCCCTGTTCATAAATCTCCTGATTTTTCTAGGCCATTCCAAGTATTTTCATTTGCTTCCTTTCACACTGTTGCTGCGTGTTTGCTACAGAAAAATGAAGATGGTTTTGAACAGCCCATAGCTTTCTTCAGTATGTCCTTGCAGGCTTCTGAGTTGAAGTATGATATTATGGAAAAACAGGCATATGCACTAGTCAGAGCCATCAAAAGTTTCAAACCATACCTGGTAGGATCACATATAATTGCATATGTACCCCATGCAGCAGTCAAAGACATATTCACTCAACAGGAGGTGACCGGAAGAAGGTGCAGATGGATAAACAAACTGCAAGAGTTCAACATAGACATACAAATTACCAAGTTGGTAAGAGGACAAGGATTAGCCAAGATGATGGCACAGTCAAACTTGGAAGCATGCCAAGTTAATGCAGTTCAAAATGAGAGTGTAAATGTATCAAGATCTGAATGGTACAAGGATATTATCTACTACTTGCAAAATCTGAATTGTCCTTCCCATTTCAGTGACAGTCAAAAGAGGACTTTAAAGTTACATGCAATCAGGTATGTTATTGTTCAAGGTGAGCTATCCTAGAAAAACCCTGATGGTGTGCTGCTGAGATGTGTGGATGAGGATATGGCTAACAATGTTTTGATTGATATGCATAAAGGATTGTGTGGTGGACATTATACTGCCCAAACAACAGCTCATAAGACTCTCAGAGCAGGATATTGGTGGCCCACTCTCTTTTCAGATGCACAAAGGTTAGTAAGGAAGTGTGACCCTTGCCAAAGATTCTCAAGAAAATTGAGATATGATGGTGCTTTACCCCTCAGAACTGTAACTGTGGATGCTCCATTTCAGCAATGGGGAATTGACTTCATAGGGGAAATTGCAGACAAGTCAAGTGGGGGACACAGTTGGATTTTGGTGGCAACTGATTACTTTACCAAATGGATCGAGGCCATTCCAACTAAGAGAGCTACAAGTAAGGTGGTGATGGATTTCATACTGGAAAATGTTATCATTAGGTTTGGAGTACCATTCAAGATAGTCACTGATAATGCTATGGGTTTCAGATCAGGTGAATTTATTGATTTTTGCAACAGGTATGGGATAAATCTATCATATGCATCACCATACCACCCACAAGGAAACGGTCAAGTAGAATCAAGCAATAAAAGCATCATGAAAATTATCAAGAGGATACTAGACAAGAACAAGAGAGCTTGGGACTCAAAATTAAAGTTAGCAATATGGGCTGACAAAGTGACAGTAAAAAAGGCTATTGGAATGTCACCCTTTGAGCTAGTATATGGTGCATCAGCCAGATTGCCCATAAACAATCTCCTACCAGTTTACAGATTCATCCAGGAAAATGATGAGGAGATTGAAGACTCCATGACAGAAAGAGTGAATCAGCTGGTTGCATTGGATGAGAATAGAAGGAAAGCACACCAGATTAACCTCAAGAGACAACAAGATATGAAATATCAGTTTGACAGGAGAGCTACAAAAAGGAAGTTTCAAGTCAATGATCTGGTGCTCATATGGAATGCAAAAGGTCAAGAAAAGGGTAAACATGGTAAATTCGAACCCTTATGGATGGGCCCATATTAGATTTGCAGCACTCATGGGGAGGACTCTTATTTCCTCCAGGCCCTGGATGGTGAAGTTCTGGAATTGCCTGTGCATGGCCAATTCCTTAAGTTCTATTTTGCATAGATGACTTGTCCCTATGCACATTTGTAAAAATATGTATATAGTGTAGATGTCTTGTACAGTTCGTGCTTTTTTGGTTTTTTGCCTGGTCTGCCTGGAGATCTGGTTCTCGCTGCAGGTTTTTCACCTGCACGTCCCCATTCGGAGCCAGTGTTGGTACTTATTTTTGACCTGGAGGTTGTTTCTGCATGTTGGAGGTTTTCTTCATTTAAACCCTAGGTCTTCTTGTCCATCGGCAAGAGTTTGGCCTATCAGCTAGAGTATTTTTGGTTCCACCGATGTGGTGGTGATGTTCCATCGGGATGACTTCTGTCATCGGCGTATCTTCTTTCTGGTTTCCCGATGGGCATGTGTTTAGCCGACAAGGGGGCAGAGTGAGGCTTTTTGTTCATCGCTGTGACTTTGTACTATCGGCGTGGGAGATTGTGGTTCCACCAATGGTAGTGGTCATGCCGATGAGGGTATCCCAGGTGTTCGTTGGCGTAATGATTGTCATCGGCGAGGGTTTTTTCTGGTTCCCCGACGGGTTTGTTCTTACCGATGGTGCCATCAGTGTGTTTTATGCTATCGGCGAAGCAGTTTCTTGTTCGGCCGACAATGGATGTTTGGCTGATGCGATGTCATTGGTGTGGGTCTCGCCGACAAGGATAATTTGTGTGTTCATCGCCAAGACTTGTATTATTGGCTAGTGTATTTTGTGGTTCGCCGATAGAGGGAGGTCACCCCGATGGTCTAGCCGAAGGGAGTGTTTTTGGTGTGACATGGGCTATCGGGCTAGCAGTTGGAGTATCTACCGATGGAGAGTGTTGGGCCGATGAGGAGTCATCGGTGCGGGTCACACCGACAGGGGAATATGGAGTGGACCATCAGCGAGACTATTGCTATCGACAGAGGGGTTTTGACCTCTGCCAATATCATTTCTCTGGCCGATGAGGATTTGGGCGTTGTGTTCATCAGTGTAACGTGTGCGATCGGTGAAGGAAGTTTTGGTCAGCCTGACGGAGGTATTCTCACCGACGAAGGTTTTGAAGGTGACTATCGGCGTGAGTTGTGTTGTCGGCAAGCGTGATTTTTGTTGTGCCGATGGTCTGTCTCTGGCCGACGAGGGTGTGTTTTGATGGCCATCGGAGAGACTTGGTAGATCAGGTGAGCTGTGAAATGCTTGACCGATGGTTTATATCTTGGCGACAAGTGTGTTTTGTTTGGTCATCGGGGAGAGTTGGTCTATCGGTGAGGGAAGCTTTTGGCTAGTCTGATGGTAGTAGTTTGGCTGACAGGGAATTGCGATAGGCATCGGAGAGACTATTGATGTCGGCAGGAGGATTTGGGAGTGTGCCGATGGCTCGGGTCTTGGCGATAGGCTTTGGACAAAGGCTTATGCGTTGAGCGCGACAAAAGCGCTCGACATTTGTTATACATGCGGCCGTGTTTTTAAAATGATAAAGTTGTCTCTGCGGCACCAATGTGGGATTAATCTCCCTACATTTTTTGAACCTGTGGTAAACGCGTTTTGGCGGGAATTTCTTTTTTGAAGTGCTGCGACAGTTTTCAAGCGGCCGCGGGTGGTTGAGCCATTAATGGTGACTGTAGCAGGGGCATGGGCGAGTTGTTGAACAGTCATGTACCTGATTTTTGGCATGAGGACTTCCAGATGGTGGCACAGGGCTCGAGGCCACCATTTTCTCCTTTCTGTCTCTGCAGCAATAAATTCTGAGCGCCATTCCTTTGAAGGATCTGTATCTGGCGGATTTTTGTAAAAGCCTTGTAATTAATTGTTGTGGTACATTTTCTGGCTGATATAAGCAGACTGTGTTACCATCATTTTAGGTTGTTGAAAGTTGAACATTTGGCTCTGTAATACAATACAGCTGATTTGGTTGCTCTGTATAGCAAAACCTGTGAGTTTATGTATCTCTTGTTGTACGTTTTTTGCATGAATCCACTGATTTCATGGTTAATTCTAAATGAGAAATGCTATGTTAGCATGTGTTTTATTAATTCTGTCTCCAGTATTGCATGTATCTTTATTCTGAGTCTGGATATTTAAGCAATGTTTGAGACTCTAGAACATAGAATTCCTATGTTGAATGTCTGATCTCTTAACTTCTGCTCAAGGGGTAGATTAAATTGTTCTCAGATTGAACATTGGGAAGGGTATACTGCAGTAGGGATGCCATAAGTATAGATAGCTTAACACTCTGTATTGGGAGATATTTGTAAGGCAGGTATCATATGTGTCCCCCTAAAATCTAGTTTTAGTTGTTCATGCATATCATTCACAGGTGTATGTCTATTGACTCCAGGCCCTGGATAGGCACCGATCTAGCTTTGTCTTTGTGTTATATACCATGTCCAGCTTTGCATCCAAATATAAAATCAAAACCAAACTCTAAAACAACCATTAGGACATTAGAATTAGTTTTAGGATCCTCAGTCCTTTGTCTACAACTGCAAATAGGCCCAAAGCTAGCCCCTTTGCTCTTATCTTACAGTTTTGGTCTACTTACAGGAGGACTTATCTGCTTTCTGCCAGCATCCCAGCCTTGTATGTATATCCTCATGGATGTTGAGTAGGGAATACCCCCTAGGTTTTGCAGAGCCTGAAGAAGAAGAGGAGATAAAATATAGAGTCTATCTCCTACACTGTTGGCCCCTGGCCTAGAGATCCTGTTGATCATTGATGGCTACCTTGTAGGGAAATCTGGGAATAAGCATCCAGTCTGGGAAAAAACCAACAGGTTATGCACAATACACTAACTTGATACACTTCATCTCTTTCTGCCCTACTTCACTACTCTGCTATGATCTAAGCTTAGAGATTCACCTTCGCACTTCTTTCTGCCTTTTTCGCACTTACTCCATTATCATATCACAATCGTACTTCAAAACACTCGAATCCATCAGCTATATATATCCGCATCAAGAAATTTAATCAACTGTAATCAGCTTCAAGAAAACTTAGAACATTTATTAAGAACTCTGCTCTGTCGGCTGAATCCATGCACAATCAACAACGTAGACTAAAAACTTGTGTTCTCAAATCATCAATCATGTCGGCCAATACCACTGATTATCACAAATTGCTTAACCAACAACTTTTCTTCATCCAGACCAAGATCAAATACTAGGTCGGCATGTTCTTCTAACTGTAGTGACTAACTGGAACCCAATACTCAGATGCTTATAACTTTTGAATCCATCACCGAAGGCTAAATTTCTAGATTTAGATAGTCCTGACAATCCTTATCACTCCCTCAGATCCACAACACACTGTGATTTACCACCAGAGAGATCCAGACCAAGATACTAGACCCTGTCACATGCTCTATTTCTAACTACCCAGATTTAGACAAATCTTCACTCTGACTTCTGGTATGAAATAAATTATGTAATGTGGATGTGTAAGATAGACTTAGTTGCCATCAATGACAACACCTGTCATGCGTAGTAGTGTCTCTTACCAACATAGAGAGCATCACATAAATTTGCATAACATTCACAATAGAACTTTGATCACTTGAACATCATTTGAGATCCTAAAGTTGCTTAACATTTTCCATCTAGTTCAAATGAGAGGAATAAACTTGTATATAAATGCATATCAATTCACTTTTAAGAAAACCTTTTGAGCAAAGCTGACAAAGTGCAACACCCAGAGTAACAAGGCTGACATCCAAGGCTACTCAAACTTTTATTTTTGCATATATCAAGGACACTAGTGCTTGGGAGCTAGTGTCTAGGTGTTTGAGGTCCTTTCAGGGCCTAAACTCAGAGGATAACACCTGGAACTAGTCTTTGCTTCAGAATCTAGTCTTCTTTCAGCAAGAGTCTACATAGTAGTTTACAAGGGTGCTAAATCTAGTGTAAATCATCGGTGTCGACAACTTACGACATAAAAGAATGGTACATTTGTTAGGATTCCTTTTGGAACTACAACAGATTGATCAACTAACTATAAAATTATAGAGGTGGACATGACACCTTCAAGGGCTAGTTTCTCTAGTGTGTAGATTGTCATGACATTGATTGTTGTCCCTAAATCAAACAATACATTTGGTATTTCAATCCTTAAAATGAAGACTATGATTATTGGGTTATCGGGGTCACCGTATTTGGGAAGGAGCATTTCTCCAACCAGTAGGTCAACCAATTTCCGCTCCACCTGGATGGTTTTGGGAAAATTCTTCTTTCTACCTTGTGTTTTAACACAAGTTTGTTTGATGAATTGGTTAAGCTCTGGAATGTCCCTGATGGCTTGAAGAAGAGGGATTTCAATGTTTAATTGTCAAATTTCTTGAAGTAACTCAGATTCAATGAGAAGTTGGGTCTTTGTAGATGCGGTTTGTTTTTGAAGAATGGTATGCTTAAGTCAATCAGGAAATGGTGTCAGGTTTGTTGTGTCTGGAGAATTTCTAGAGTGAATCTTTGAAGAAGTGTTGGAGATTTTTGGGAGTTGTTTACAAGGCACTTTGGTGGTAATAATCTCTTTTCGAGGTTTCTATTTTGGAGAATCAAATGATTCCTGTTCATTAGTGATTTTAACAATCGTGGGAGGAGATAGTCTCGGTAGATCTCTTCCTGATCATAACTGGATGTTGTTTAAATGAATAGCATTTACTCCAGCGACATTTTCCTACTCAACTAGATAGACTACTGCTCCTTGTTTATTGTTTTTTTGGGCTGGCTATAGGTTGAGCAGGTAGGGGTGGTTGATTAACTGGTTTAGTATGTGATTGACTTGTCATATTTGTTGGCCTAGTTAATATAGCTTGTTGTTGATTTGAAAATCATATTTTTTGACCTGGGAATGGCTGGTTAAAGTTCTATCAGGGAATCCATTATTGTTGCATGTTCTATGGTCCATATTGAGGTTGAAACTGTTGAGGGCGATGTTGGTTAGGCCATTGGTGATTTGACCACTATTGACTTGGCCATTGTTGATTTTCCCATTGTTGGTTCTGCCATTCTTGTGGTCCCCATTGAGGAGGATTCGAAGGTCCATTCCATTATGCATTCCATTGACTTGCTCCCCAATTTGGAGGACCTCTGTAAGAAGCCTAGTTTGGGTACTGATTGTATGGGAAATTACCAGTTTACTTTTGCCTTATATAGTTTAATTCTTCCTCAATTTGGGCATCTTATTTGTTAATTTTTTTAAGGCTAGGAGTTGATCACAATGATTAGTGGGATGGTTTCTGTCACAAATTTGACATATTTCAGTTCTGTCTAAAGGACATTCATGCAATATATGTTTATTTTTGCATTTTGGATAGTATATGGATAGTGGTTTAGTTGTTCTATTTTTTGTTTGAATTCCATCTAGAGTGGTGTTTAATTGAATCAAAATATTTGTCTTGAGATTTGAAAATTCTTCCATGAGCTGTCCTATGTCATTCTATCCTTTTAGGGATCTTTGTGCTCTAATCTTGTCCTGTGTCCTAGAATAATTCCTACATAGTTCTTCAATTTGTATCATACCCATTTTATTGTTGTTTCATTTTCCCATTTAGTCTAATGCTTGCTTTGACTCTTTGTCCAATCCTCTCAGGAATAAGGCTTTATCTAGGTTTTCTTCCAAAGGATTACCATATCTCCAAAGGGAAAAGTTAAATCCATCTAGATAATCTTCTAATCTCTCATCTTCTTTCTATTTGGTTCTAAAGTGTTCTTCCTTTAGATAACTTATTTTGCAATAATCCTGGTATTTATCAAGGAATTCAATTTCCATCTGTACCCGTGAATGTATCAAATTGGGAGTTAACCCCATAAACCATCTCAAGGCAGAATCCTTGAGTGTGGAGGGAAATAATTTCAACTTCTAATTATCTGAACCATAGCCATAAGTTTGGTATAATGCCTTAAAATAAAAAAGAAATTGATTTGGATCCTCCGAGGGAATCCCCCTAAAAGTTGGAAGTATTGAAGGAGAGATGTTCTTCATGGGAGCATTTCCCTTAGGATTAAGCCCTATAGGGTAGGAGAAGGTTCTCCTTGGAGCTCTATTTGTGAGAGGATTGTAACGCCCCACCAAGGAACCCAGAGGATAACACAACTAAACTTACAAAAAGGACAAATATATATATAGTTAATTCATAATGTTGGTTAGATCTTATTTTAGTTTGTTAGTAATGCAGTCGTGCAACCCTAGAGGATAAAGGTTAATTTAAATGTTATGAATAAATATATGATTGTTGTTATTTCTTTCGTTTTAATATATATATATATATAAATATATATGGTATATATATATATATGGTATATATATATATATGGTATATATATATATATGGTATACCATATATATATATGGTATACCATATATATATATGGTATACCATATATATATATGGTATACCATATATATATATGGTATATATATATAAATATATATATACCATATATATTTATATATATATACCATATATATATATATATATATATATATATATATATATATATATATATTAAAACGAAAGAAATAACAACAATCATATATTTATTCATAACATTTAAATTAACCTTTATCCTCTAGGGTTGCACGGCTGCATTACTAACGAACTAAAATAAGATCTAACCAACATTATGAATTAAATAACAACCACAGTTTATTCTAAGTCTAATTGCATCAGATGAATAAACACATACAATTCCATATTATATTATTAGATAAGTAAGCATCAAGATCCTGCACATAGGATCACAAGTACATAAACAAGTTCCTCTACAAGAGAGTACAACATTACATTGTTTACAATATCACTATCCAAATTACATTGGAGTACATACATCAAGATAACCGTACATGATTCAACTGATATACAAGACTGGAACATGATCATAAGTATATGTCTCCTCAAGCTAGAGCAAGATCTAAAATCTACCATACATGGTACATCCTTCTCATGCACGAACAACAGCAAGGGAAACCAATGGAGATAAAAGCACAACCACCTGACCATGTGGAACCCTAAGGTCCACCCCTCGAGCTAGGAGATAACAATAAGGTCCTACTAAGAAAACAATCAAGAAAGACAGTAGACTAACAGGTGCAAGGACTATACAAGACTTCAATACAACACGGGTCAAAAAGAACATCACAAGTAAATCAAACAACACTTCCAGAGGCAATCACACAATGAAAGGGAAAAACACACATTAGGGATTGCTAGGCTGCAGTAAGGAAGAGTGTCATCGCATGGTCCTAACATGGGTTATCCTAATAGTCTCTCACCGAACGCCGGCCCCCATCCATGGGTTATCCTGGCAGTCCAGATGCTGACCCCCATCTATGGTTATCTTGGCAGTCTCTCACTAGATGTCGACCCCATAGGGTGACACATGCAGAACCAACATTCCTTTCATGAGGACAAGGAAGTTGATCTTGCCAACCATGGCCTTCTCATCCCATCCTTAGCCTGAACGAGCACTACAGGCATGGGTGAGATATCCAATTATCTTATTTAGTGTGGAAACTACCCAACCCTCTAAATTTATTATTAATTTATTACTGGATTAAAAACTTCCAATGGGTTATCCTAGCAGCCACTTTGGGCACCGACCCCACATTGAAAGCCACTCCCCTACCTGCATTTAGAAGACCCTATCCATCAAGCAAGACAATTACCATCACAGTGACAAGTAATATATATAATGCAAGGCATTTACCTTCTTGCATACAAATCATAATCACTGGGACCAATTCTTGTCCCAAAACATTAACCGAGCATGAACTACCACATTCTCATCATGATGCATTTACAACACAAAATACACATCATTTCACATCACATAGAGCAAGGCATTATCCATCTTGCATAGTCATCATAACCACATAAATAGGTACACTGAGCAAGGCATTATCCATCTTGCACATGTATCATACCAACATGAATAAGAGGCAACATTTCAAGAATGCATTTCATTCAACTCACATGATGCACACAAAGCCAACCCCTACACAATCATACCCTCCTAGGCCTTTGGAAACAACTTCCCCAAATGACACAACACTTGACACCATTAAAAACATAATGGTTTCACATCACATTCACTCTCAAAGCACATCATAAACTAATACCCTTCAATTTTTGAGGAATGTAATATTAATCCAAGCATGAACAATCATCTAACAGTTATAAAGTGAATCTATCTCAACAATACAGAACTGTAACTTTCTAATCACCAGTAGCAGTTACAATATGATCATAAGATATAAGTGTGCACGAGCAACAATATTTTAACTATTAATTCACAAGACTTATGTTAATTTCATTTAATTAAAATGATTGCGAACAAACTGCAAATAACTCTAAGGCATACAAATTTAAACACAACAATTATTTACACTATTTACACTGATGTATATTTCATTAATAATCTAGACAATTGTGAATACTATTAAATATAACTGTATAAGCAAGGCTAAAAGCCTATAATATTAGGATGCTATAAATATCTTACACTAGTTAGAATCACAAGATACAAAACCCGAAGCTACAATGAAAGAACCTTGTTCTAACGTTAGCTTGAGAGAAAAGGAATACATAACAAAAAAACATTCCTATAGATCTAACATCTTCAGCAAATCTACCACACTTTTAACCACATGCATATGATAGGATCAACACAAAATAAATTTGTTGAGAAGGCTTTAGAAGCTACCAACAATGCAAAATGTGAAAGCATAGACAGGGCACGCAAACTGATTGGTAGAATGCCTCAAAGAGAGTCATATGATGGAAAGCAATGATCATAGGATATGCACAAAATGAATTTGTTGAAAAATCTCAAAGAAATCTAGTTTGAAAATATAGAGTTATTGGTGACGCAACTAACTGTTTTAATAGAGACGAAACGGGTGAGAGGTAGACAGTCACAAAATATTCATATCTCAAAAATAACAAATTGAGTATGGCTGATTTTTAGATATGATTTAGATATCCAGGCCGTGCACCATCTATAAAAAATTAGAGAAACCCAGTTCGCAAAAATAAAGTTATGGCTAACGCAACAGATTGCTAAAACAAAGACGAAATGGGTGAAAGGTAGACAGTCACAAAATATTCATATCTCAAAAATGACAAATTGGGTATAACTAATTTTAGGATATGATTTAGATATCCATGCTGTGCACTATATATAAAAAAGTTAGAGAAACCCAGTTCATAAAACTAAAGTTATGTCTAACGCAACAGACTGCTAAAACAAAGACGAAATGGGTGAGAGGTAGACAGTCACAAAATATTCATATCTCCAAAATGACAAACTGGGTATGACTGATTTTTGGATATGATTTGGATATCGAGGCCATGCACCATATAAAAAAAATTAGAGAAACCAAGTTCGTATAAATAAAATTATGGCTAACACAACAGAGTGCTAAAACAAAGACGAAATGAGTGAGAGATAGACAGTCAAAAAATATTCATATCTCAAACATGACAAACTAGGTATGGCTGATTTTTGGATATGATTTAGATAACTAGGTCGTTCACCATATATAAAAATTCTAGAGGAACCCAGTTCGTAAAAATAAAGTTATGGCTAACGCACTAGACTAGGTTCAGAAAATGTAGAAGAGAATTCACAAAATATTTGACTATATCTAATGCAACAATAAATTGGATTCATATCTCAGTCCATACCTGGAATATTACTTCTATCACATCTTCACAAAATTCCCAGCTCGCATCCATTTTCCCCCAAGTCATTTTCTTCTGAAAACTATGGTTTATGGTGCCAAAGGAAAAATGAAAACTTCCTGAGAGAGAGATCCCCAAAACATAAAACATATTCTCTCTTTGAAATGCACGCTCCTCTCAAATTATGTCTTGAGATTTCAAAATAAAGTTGAGGATGCATAACCACCCCCCATAATTTCTTCCAGAAGATTCTCCTTTATTATTTTCTTACAATTTGTTATTTTTAACCAAACAATAATTTCTCTCTGATTTTATTTATTTTAGAATTTTGCTATTTACTTCATTTACAACCAAACAAAAATAGTTTCTTTTTACTTTTCTAAAATTAGTCTCTTACTCAAAAGAAACAATTATTTCTAAGATTCCCTCTTGAGGTACGTAACTGCCACTTCTTCCAAGTGGCCAAAATGGAAAATAATTACTCAAGGCAATAATAATAAAGAAAGAGAATTTTTTTCAGACATAATAATATATATTTCCACACAACTATAATTTACATAAAAGCATCTATATTTATTTATCAAAGTGCCCTCTTGACTTAATAATTTTATTGAAATGAAGCAATTAACCAAAACATTAATCAAACAATTCCAAATAAAATAACCCAAATGCCAAACAATACCTGACACAATGCATGATCGAAAGTATGACCACAATGACAATGACTGACCATTACGCCCATACAGAGAACACTGACTGGGTGTAAAATTGGATACTCGTCCTTTTCAAGGATGATGGCTAACTAAGGGACCACATGTTATCTCCGTTCAACAGTTTCCATTGGGTTTAAGGCACGCTCAGACCTATCAATTTAGGTGGAGTCGATACTTGGTACCTGCATCCTGTAGCAACCAAACAGTCGAACAAATAGACACACACACACATATATAAAGGGAATCGTAGCATAGCACGGTACTCACACATGAGTAATGCGACACTGTCCCCTTCACCATCACATCAAACATGTAATCACAACACACATAGCAATCAATTACTGAACGACTAAATAAGAACCATCATCAGATAATCACATGATACACATAATAAGATTAATCAACACAAAACATCACAACATAATATCCTATGATACAGAATCAATCACATAAAAATCAATTCTAACATATGACAATCATAATAAGATCAACATCATAATCACCTGAATGTAAAACAATGTTAGAGCATATAAATTATCAGTGTCGCAACAAAGATTATCGATAAAACATACTAACTGTCATATGAAACTACACATAAGCATAATCAAGAATGTCATCAACATGAATGTGGCATCTACCAACATCATATAATGTACAACATCAACTGTCTAACATACCCTAAATATTCTTATTATTATTTTTTCATATTCATGCTCCTTAGCCAGACCATCTGCACATCCAAGATGAGAATGGAGGGGCATTACAAGGATCTTCATTTTCATTGTTATTTTCCATAGCAATCAGATTGGGTTGGTTCTCCTGAGGAGTTGAATCTTCTATAATGTTTGTTTGAGTTACCTCTGGCTCTTCCCAAAAATATTGGATATATTGTAAAATTATATCATATTGAGGGGATGTAGGAATGTCTGAACTTAATTTTCCCAAAGTATCAGATGAGTGGTTTTCCTTATCAACAATATTCTGATCCGCTGTATTGCTTTCACCTACAAAATGTTTTTGGGGTTTTTTCTTAATAAACTGACCTTGAGGGTCTCTTTGCCTAACCATGCAAATGTTGTTCTAATCCTAACTTTAAGAACTACTAACTCATTAATTCAGTAACACTATGTTGAATGCACAAGACAACTAAGAGGGGGTGAATCAGTTGTAACTTATGATTCCAAAACCCTCAAACACATTTAGATCCTCATCAATTCAATTAATCCTTAAACTGTTATGATGATTAAGCATGAAAGCAAATAATAGAAATTGAATCAAATCAACATCAAACACAAGAGAACACCAAATTTACAGGGAAAACCTAGAAGGGAAAAACCATGGTGAGGATTAGCTCACAATATAAAGTAATATCAACACCAAAAAATAATAGGCTCATTGCCCAAAAGAAAGGCTTATTGCCAGAATAGAGAAGAAGATAGAGAGGACTGTTACAAAGAGAAAACTATCTCAATGCAACAGAGAAGTCCACCACAATGCCATCATCACCTCCGCAGTCTCACTAAGAAATTGTAGACACCTTTTGCTCACTGCATCCAGTAATCTAACACATGAAATTTTGCACTGCACTTGCACAAATTCACACTCTATAACTCTGTAATTTGCATCACATACATAACACTCATCTATCGTTTCATCCTTCAATAGATTAATACCTATTTACACCATCTTCAACCTTAAAAACATTCTCCAATGTCGGTAAGGCTCCTTAATTTCGCAAATTCAAATTAGGTCGGACCTAAAACATTCCCGTGGTGGAAAGTAATGAAGGCGGACCTCAACACACCTTAGCTCAGACCTAAATCACTCATACACATTACACCATGCTTCCACAATCATCGAAGCAACTCCGCAATTAGTGTAAACACCCAAGGTCGACTAAACCAGTGTAAACACCATAAACAATTATGTACACACTTCCTCAAACCCAAAGATGACTCATGGACCACATGCTATGCTTGATAACAATCTATAATATCCCACAAACATCCTAAAGACCAACAAATTCCTCCGCAAATACTTTCACATGCCGCACAACCTTATCCTATTTACCCAACATACTCAAATGTCTCTATCATACACTGCAACTCATTAAATCCTCTTTTAGAGCACCAAACCATAAATAACTTGGACTGAAGATAGATATTAACCTTATAAGCACACTTCCAGAACTGTAAGACCTAAAACTACTTTGCAGAGAAATGTGGAGCAAAAATATTTCTCCCAGACACCTCTGCAATACACAGTTCACACACTGGTGAACACATTTTCCTCTGCACATCGATCCAACACACCAAATTCTAAATGAAGCACCTTTGAATACCTCTAAAAAACATATCCAAACCACATAAAGAGATCTTCAATATAAGAGAAATGTGGAGAAAAACTAGAACACTACTCTGCAACACAAAATAGCACTGTCACACACTATTTTCTAATTTTATTCAAATTTTCTCAAAAGCAACCAAATACTAGAAACACATTATCACCATCTTCAACACTTCTTCATCATCAGAGACAGCATCTACTCAACACCAACTGCTCATACTCTTGCAACAACTCTTACTCATACAGTTGACACCAATGACAACACAAGCTTGATGACATCAATGACAACACCGACTGCACATACTTGCAACACACTAGTCCCTGACAATGATGCCAAAAATGACAAGGCTCATTGTCCACTTTGCATTCAGATAGATTAATCTATCTAATTTATCAAATCCAGGGTGTGTCCATGGCTATTCGCAGTAAAATTTTGACTAGTAGTTCTCCTAAAAATTCTGTTAAAAGCTCAAGTTAAAACTATGCTAACTTTAATCCCCTATTTTTAATCATGTATTCTAAAAACTACTAAAAAGAAGATTTGTTGAGATAAATTAATATAATGACATTAAAGATTGCAATTGCTGAAATTTAATTAATCTAAGCAAAGATCTAGAACAACTAATGCTATTTTAAATAAAGGAACTTTAGCAAATGAAGAAAATAACAAAGAAACTATTAAAACTAAGAGATACCAGTCCCTACCCTTCGGTTGGAATGGGCCCTTTCTCCACCTATAGAGAGAGACTTGATCAACCTTTAATACTCAACAAATATATGAACTGGTTTCTTTATTTCAGAACTTGGAAATCAAAAGTATATGCTCAGAAAAAATAAGAGTTGTTTTTTATTTCAAATGAAAAATATATATCTATCTCCTACACCATAGTTCTATATATATTAATTATTTTCTGACTGATAGATATAACTGTGGTTATTATCTTCTAGCTAGGAGTCTCTGCAGAAAATATAGGACTTATTCATTTAGTCTACTGATTACATAATTGTTGATTATAAGGAAAAACATGCAAAAAATATCAAAGAAGTTGATAATTGCATTCTAAAACTAAAGGAGCAAGTCAAGAAGTCCTAGGAAAGAAAAAAAGAGCTAAGTGAGAAACTAAAAGAAGCACATGAATCCATAGACAGTTTATCAAGGTTGGTTGAAGAAAAACAAAAGTTGAGGAGTATGTGAATCAAGTTGTGAAGGATAAGTCTGAGGAATGTTAAAATTTGGGAAAAGATGAGTTACTTTTGAAATTTGATCTAGAAGCAGCCAATAGCTATAAAAAAAATCAAAATAAGCTCTGCAAAGCTTGAGGAGTTGATTGAAAGTCAAAATAGTCCAGATGACAGGCAAGGCTTAGGATTTGAAAAAAGAGAAAGTTCAAATTCAGGACAAGTCAATACTGAGAAGAATAAAGACAAAGGCAACCAGATCCACAATCAGAGAAACAGACCTAGAAGACCTCCAGTAAGACAACCAAATGCTCAAAGGTACCCATCTTGCAATGGCTATTGTATTAAATGCAATAAGTATGGTCATAGGGCTACTCAGTGCAGGAGTAGAATGAATCAAAATGTTTCATCTTTTTCTAGTCAATGTTTTAATTGCAAGAAAATTGGTCATAAAGCAAATGAGTGTAGAAGTATGATAAGGAATGGTCCTAACAATGCAAGAAATACTTAATCTTTCAATGGAAAGTGCTTTGCTTGCAATAGATTTGGACACATGGCTAACCAATGCAGATCAAGAATAAATCAAACAAATGGGAGGAACCAGGGATAGAGGAATGTGATGTGCTACAATTGCAATAGGTTTGGACATGTTGCAAAATTCTGTAGAAGCAATAATGAGAAAAGAAACTACCATGCTGGAGAGAAGAAAATAGAGCAAAGGTGTCACATCTCAAATTTTGATACCATCTGGGATTACTTTAAATAGAAATATTTCATTATTAATTATATGCGGATAGATGAATAATTTGTTATGAATATTTTAATATGAAAAGATATAATGAAATAAATGTAATATTCATGTTAGTAATGCTTCGGCTATGTTTCGTTTATTTGGACTACAAATCTATTAACGGGAAATTGGAGTTTACTATGAATTGCAGGTTGTTGAAGACAAGAGGTGGTTGAGGTAAAGGAGATTAGCATCTAAGATAGAGGGATATCTCTCACACACTTCACGTAGTGTCATGTAGCTGCATATGTTGCATATTGAATAATTTAATAGTTTAATTTAAATTGCATTTTTATTTTATTTGAATTATATATTGCATAGTTAGTTAATAGTAATTTAATTAGATTATTTAATTCATTGTTATTTAAATATCATGAGTGTTTAGAAAAATACAATAATTGATTTAGTTATTTAATTTTTTTATTTAGAAAATAATCATATTCTATTTAATTATGCTCAATATATATGATTGGATCGAACTGTATTTTACATATAGCATGTATTATTTGATCGAATTGTATGTTATAATGAACCAACTATATTTTGCATATTGCATGATAAATAGAATTGGTTGCAAGAATGATTGCATTTCATAAAGAATTGATTGTTCATTATTAAAGAGGCACTTAGGCCATTATAGGATGGTTGGTGTCACCAAATGGTGTCGCAGTCCCTTAGGGACTGCGACCCCATTTGGGGACAACGGCTCTTTTAATATATCTGTTGTTGTTTACATTTAATGGTTTGTATTAAAAATTCTTTCTTGCATTTATTTTCATATACCGAAAGCCTCATGAATATTTAGCATAAGATAATATCTCTGTTCTTGTAACGCCTGTGCACTAATAATCTCCTAATTGTTGGTTTCTTTGATAACGAATGTATAATATATATATACATGAATTTCCTTTCATTTGCATAGTAATTTTATAATTTAGAAATCGAAAGGTTTATGACTGTAATCAATGTAAATGATTTGATTGTATTTCTTATTGTCTGAAAAATAGAATGCCTGAATTGATTATTTCATAGCAAAATATATATATATACATATATATATATATATATATATATTGACTATAAATTTAATTGTCTGGAAACAGAGTGGTTATAACTGAAATCAATTATATCATTTGATAGTTTGAATGTAATTCTAATTATCTGGAAAATGGAATGGTTTATAACTAAAAATGATTATATCATTTGATAGCATATAGATATATTGAATGTAATTTTTATTGTATGGGAACATAATGGTTTATGACTGTATTCGATTTTATCATTGATAACTTAATTATATATAAATATGTGTGTGTGTGTGTGTCGTATTGATTATGTTTATTGGAAATGAATATGATGAATAGAACTACAATGTTGATTGGGTTAAATTGTCAAATTGAATTATATGAGTATATATATATATATATATATAATATCTGAAATTGAATTCATTGTTCTACAGAAAAAGAAATATTCTTTTTATTTGCATTAATGAGAAAGACTTGTAGAAACTTTCAAATTATTGAATTCTTGATAAATGTTATTTCTAAATTTCAACTGGAAAAACTAGTAGTATATCAAAATTCTTGATTTATGAAAGAAATGCATAAAATAAGGGAAAAAATAGTAAACTTTTCATTAAGCAAACCAATGAAATCATTTGATCAATGGAAATAATGTTTTTATTTTTGAAATATAGATATTTTTTATTATGGAAAACCAAACATAGGAAAACTGTGTTGTATGCATTTTGGTAAAGTACGAACTTTTGGGACAGGATGCCGAATGTGGGCTACAAGAGACGATAGTTTTACTTTTTCTAAAACTATCATTTTTAAATGCTTGGCCAAGCTACTATACCATTAAAATAGATGGATTTGCTTAAAAGCCTAGAACTTTATTTGTCTCTGCCACATCATGTTTGCAAGAGTTTATGTCATTCTAGTATTAGGATGCATACAGGCAACATACATGCATCAAGAGTTTCCCTCCTGCTTATACCGTTCCAGGTTGCTAGGCTCCTTGTGCAGGGTCGGTGTTTTCTTCAAGTTAGGAAGAATCCCGGGGAAGTTCAGTACTTCGTGGTTGGGTGGAAAAAGCACCTCAACCACTCTCTTGGACTTGGTTTGCGAATGATTGGAGGATCGAGGCAACTGAGTTTATACATTATTATTGATATGGATATTTGTTTGTATGGCTTCATTGCCAATTGCTATTGTAACATGAATCATGGATATCTTGATGATAATCTTTCCTTGTGTAAAATTGAAACAGATGTATTGTAACACCAAGTTGGGTGTATGTAAATTATTTTGTAATCCATTCTGGTATATGGATCATTATTCTTATTCATGGATTCTTTCCATTTTATGTTATTATGGTTAATTGGAAACTATTATTGGTTGATTATCTTACTTTTGGAATATGCTTTTCTTTTTTAGTACTATTTTTTAGATGGTAAATTTTTGCACCTTACAAAAGGGGAGATAAAGGAAAGAGTAAAGTTGATCCGGTTGAAACCAAGAAAGAGATGGAAAATTTTTGGATTAAAAAGGATGTGATCGAAGTCAAGGATGGGTCCGCACCAGCTTCTGGTCCAGATACTTTCTCTAGGAAGTAAATTGGGAGCTCTGGCTCAGGAGGAGCTGTATTGAAAATCCCAATCCCCTAGCCAAATAGTCAGTACTGGGATCCGGCACGAAGATATGATGAAAATCTTTACACAACAAATCTTTTAAAATAAATTCTAGTAGAAAAGATTCAAATGCAGAGCATTGCGGAGCAATCCTAATCGACTATATTCTATAATGAAGAGTTTGACAGCTTTTGGAGAACAAGCGTTTATGACGACTAGGTTATCATAACAAGGGTTAAAATGGAGCTTATTTGACAAACAACTCACTTTGCATTCAAGCTATCAAGTGTCTAAGAGAAACTGAAGAAGAATTCTAAGCGATATCAACGATTTCCAGATATTCAAAGCAACTCAGGGTGATTCAAGTAAAGAAAAAACCCTAGTTCAGCATAAAAAGGTATTTACAGTTGAAACCCTATTGTGAAATTGTTTAAATCTTTACAAAAATGGAAACTCCACAAGTTGTTGATATCACTGAGTGAGCTCGGCTGAAATTTAAGAAACATCCCTTCAAATCAACAAAAGTCCATGTTGAACAGAGAATGCTTGAAATTCAGAAGAAGGCAAGGAAAAGAGCTGAAGAATATGCCCAAAGTTAGGGATTCACAAAAGAACAAATCTCAGAAGCAAGAGCAAAAGCTCAAGCAGATAGGGCAACAAGAGAAAAGAAGGAAAGTGAACTGGTTAAGGCTCGGGAAGAGCCTAAGAGGAAACCAGAGAACCCAATAGTGACTAAAAGAAGAACTAGAGGTTCTACCTCTGCAAAAGATGCATCTATATCCTCCGGTCCCACACCCTCTGCAAGTGTGGGAGCCCTTGCAACAAGTCATAAGAGAAAGAAGACAAAAGTTAAAAGAATGCATGTGAGCATAGGAGTTGATGAGGAGAAAACAAAATCAGATGAGGAGGTTAAGAAAATGAAAGTTAAGTCAACTAAAGCCTCTGGTAGCAAGCCAGACAAACCCTCTTATAGAAAAATAATGAAAAAGGAAAAGAAACTAGAGTCTAAAGAGTCAGAGGCCACTATAAGTCTTGAAGATGTCCTAAAGGTCATAACAGTTGATGGCAATTTGAAACCTATAGCCCAATTGTATGATGACTATGATGATGCAGATAAAAACATTATTGAAATTATTGTCATCAAATACTTGGACATATACAATAAAGCCCTCATTGAGATAATTATTGATCTCTGAGACAGCTTGGGTAGTATAATGTCTGCAAGGAAAGAAGCCGCTATGGCAAAGGACATTAAACTTAGAGAATATACACTAATAAAGCTATGTCCCGAGATCACCCAAGAAGAAAAGGCAAAAGTCTCCAAAGTGCTTAATAAATAATTTAGAACAAAGAGGAGGATAAACACTCTCATGTCAGATGACATTGAGAAGGTAGTTAAGGAGACTGAGGAAATGACTTTGAGAGTATTGAAGGAATTTCATCTCCCAAACATATATGATAATGAAGAAACAAATGTTGGAGATGACACATCTATTCCAAAGGTCAACCTGGATCAAGGGTTGGATAAAAATGATGAAGGGATAAAGGAAAAAGAAGATCAAGCCCCTACTACTGATGGTCTAGATACAGCTGACAAGGAGAAGACTGATGAGTAGAACAAAGTTGATGATCAAGAACTTGAACAAGCTAAGAAGAGACCTGCACTGGAGTAAAATATTGATGAACATGAGGCTATGGATCTGGAACCACCTGAGCAGAACCAAGAAGAAGAAGTGTCTGAAGAAATGACAAGAGACACTGCTACCTTACAGGATCTGGTTGATTCTATCAAAGAATGTTTAGTGAAACAACAGGGAACACAAAGTTTAGATGAGTTTGAGTTTCTGCAAGGACCAATAAATTTGGCTTCAATGTCTCCTATGTAGAAATTCAAATTGGTATCAATTATTCAAGCTAAGGCACAGGAAGAAATGCTAAAGTCACATGTATAGGATAGTGAACTCATTAGTGAGGCATCCGGTATCCTAGAAAAGTTGATGCCTTCATTCCAAAAGGACACATCAATGTCACCAACTGATCAACTCAAAGGCCTGATAAAATCAGTAAGTACTCATTTTGAATCTTTTGAGAAATCTGTAGATGCTAAGGTCAAAAAAGAATTTGATGATAAAAAGTTGACTAAATTGAAGAACAAGTTAGACAATGACAGAATTTTGCTAGATAATAGTAGTAAGAATATAGAGAGTGCTATCAAGGAGGCATGTAATATATAAATTTTATCTATCATGGCCTGAGACCACTACGGAAATAGAAGAAAAGGTCAAAGATATGGAGCTTCAAATAGTAAATATTTCTAAATCCTATGATCCAACAGTTGACTCCATAAGTAGTATGGAAATACAAGTTGAAAATATTCATAATAACATAAGAAGTCTATTGAGCAAAAGGGAAGAAATGAAAAATAACGTGTGTCAGTTGAGAGGGTTAATAAACCATAAAATTGACTCCATGACAAGTCTAGCTACTGAAGCCACAAAAGTTAAGGCAATCATTGATATACCTATTGATGTACAGAGAGC
Organism: Cunninghamia lanceolata; assembly: GCA_027924645.1. Classification (NCBI taxonomy): domain Eukaryota; kingdom Viridiplantae; phylum Streptophyta; class Pinopsida; order Cupressales; family Cupressaceae; genus Cunninghamia; species Cunninghamia lanceolata. The sequence goes on from BSBN01000814.1 coordinate 1,371,720, forward strand.
AGAAGACTTGGTTTTTCAGGTAAATGGTAACATTCAGATTTTGAACAGTGCAAAGAATCAATGGGATGGAGAGGTAGCACAATTAAAGATTGTCTACAATAATATCCTCTCACCTACTACTAATGAAGATGAAAGATTGTACTTGTACATATGCAACAAAGTATGACATTTTTTGAAATTTTGACACAATTTTGCTACTTGTACATACACCTTTGCCATTGATGTCAAAGGGGGAGAAGAATATCTAGTGAAAAATAGCTAAAACATCTCAAGGGAAGAAGAAAAATAGAGTGTATATAGTAAGGGGGAGTAGATAAGCATTTTTCACTAAGTGTTGCCATCAATGCCAAAGGGGGAGATTGTTGGCAACATAGTCAAGAGACACTGCTGGTATGATGGAGACTTGATGTTGTCATTGATGGCAACAATCAGACATGACTTAAAATAACTCCTATGACAAAGTTGTGCATAGCCTTTTGGTCTAGAAAGACTAACTTAGCCAAAGTTGACTAAGTACTGACAGGGTATCAAGACAATAATAGAAATTCAGTTGATACTCCTTCGCAGTTGAAGATCATGTTATACGGTTCTGGTACATTACTCACAGCTATCTGGTGATGTCATGATTTAGTGTTCAAGTCTTGATTTCCTCTGGAAGTTCCATGGTGAAATATCTAAGTCTAGAAAATAGAGTTAAGTCATAAACAGTGTAGAGTACCTGAGTAATTTGGTCTGTATTTCTCTACTGGTGAATATTTTGATTTGTGGTTTTGAGGCAATGTAGATGCATGTCTTGAGTATCTAATTTCAGAATTATAGAGCTTGAAGATTATCAAAACATATTCTACAAGTTCTCTAGTATCGACTTCCAGTCTGACAGTATCTCACTATGACAAAATAATAGTTTTCATATCCGCATTTTGCAAAAGAAGACTATCATGACCTAAGGTTCTAAAGGTATGACAAGAGATCTATAATGGATGTTGACTATGTTTTCCAGAGTCTCATATGATCCGCATTGAAGGTTATGGTATGATAATTAAATTAGTCAAGTGTGCACTTAAGGGTTAAGCCAACAGTCATGTTAGATCGATATGCGGTGAAGGTATATGATTGGAATCATTAATCTAAGTGGTTCTATAATAGGTCCAGACTCATATGAAGAGTCTTACATGATTGATTGGGTCTGTATTGTTATTTGGGCACAATAACAGGTTGACAAGGTATAACCTGAATATACAAGCTTTATCTTTTGCATGTCAACCTAGTTTGAGGAAATTCTTGATGCGAATATATATATTCAATTGATTTCAACATTGAAAGAATGAAGTGTGTGAACATAGTGTGAATTCGATGTGTGTGTGATCTAAGGCAGTTTTGTGATCAAAAAAGGATAGTGAGGGCAGAAGAATAGAGTAAATGTGAAGCAAAGCAGAAAAAGCAGGGCAGACATTATGAAGACATTTGAGTCTATATACTGAGCTATAAATGGAACTACACCTTAGCATTCTGTAAATGCACTTGTAGCAGTCTTCTCCTAGCAGTGAGCCACTCCTTTTCTATCTTCTATTCTCTTCTCTTTGGCAGTGAGCCTATTGCAGTGAGCACTTCTTTTAGGTAGTGAGTCCTTGGGCAGTGAGCCTTTATGTAATTCGGTTTTGATATCATAATATATTATGAGCTAACACTCACCATGGTTTTTCCTTTTTTGGGTTTTCCACATAAAAATCCTAGTGTCTATGTGTTATGACTTTGTGGTTGCTGCTCTTATGTTTGTTTTGCTTTCATGTTATTGAAATTGGCAAATGGATTAATAAATATGTGAAAGAAAAATTTTACAGAATACTGATTCACCCCCCTCTCAATATTATTTGTGACCAACATATCGAAGCTTCTTGGAGACATTTTGAGCTCACCATTGAATTCAAAGCAGCTGAAAAAGTCAGATCAGGCTTTAATTTCATCCAAATTGGACACCGGATGCAAGCTCTGTGAAGGGTTGGAGAATAATTTTTTTGTGAAGATCCAATGAATTGCTAAAAATCAGGGCACTTTGAGGAAAAACAAACTACACCATTGCATCTGAAAGGCCCAAAAATCCCTATTTTTATATATAATTTGGACAAAGTTGCCCAGAGGGGCAAAAAACATTTTAGCAAGCAAGGTCATATGACCCCACCTGTGCACAGTACAACACAAATTTCGAAAAAAAAAAATCATTCATTTTTTGATATTTTAATATATTATTTTTCAAACTTTTATAAAGCGCAATTTTTTTATTTATTATAAAAGTTGATTTTAAAAATCAAAACAAAAAAAATTCAAAAAAAAAAATTTCGGTACATAGGGTACCGACAGGCCCTGTGGACCTATCGGCCCTGTACTAGGGTACAGGCCCCGCAGGAGCCCTTTGTCTTGAGACCCGCGCACATAAGAGGTTGCGGCCCCTTCTAAGGGTTCGTGAACCCCTTCTGCAGGGTCTGGGGTGAGGCCGTGGCCCCCCAACCCCTTTGATTTCAGGCCTTTGGCCTTTCAAAAAAAAATTAATAAAATAAAAATTCAAACCACCATTAAAACTCTACTTGTACCTGCATGCCTCAGACTTAATGCATGTACTTTGGCACCTCTGCTAATTTTAGCAGTTAATTTGGCGGTTCCTCCAAATCTAGTGAAGGTTTGTATTTAGTTAGCGATCCTCCAATTTTAACATTCTTCTAAACTAACTAGAGGTTTTCTACATTTGGCAGATTTTCTAAACTTGGCAGCAATTTGGCCAAATTTGGCAGTATTGACTTTTGCAAATCCCTGACCCCTCACCGTTGGAGTTTTGCATTTTGCTCCTAATCTTCAGATGGCTCGTTCTCAGCCATACGGAGGCATTTTTTAGCATAAGAATTTCACGCTCTTCATAGTGGTGAAATTATGTTTTGTTTAGGTGATCCCAATTTTCTAGAAATTCAATTTTCTCATCAGATCTTAAGGACATTTCTCGATTTTTAAACTTCAAACGCCTATAACTTTCACATATGACCTCAGATTGAGGAGATTCTTGTTTTGAAAGTGAATTATTTTCCGAGTGCTACACATTGGTTCTAGTTTGAGGTTTTTATTTTGAGATAATTTTGTACTTTTAGTATTTGGGTCTATTTTAATTTTTTGTAAAATGTTAGAAAATAACTCTAGCTTTGTAAACACACTGATCTATAAAGTGCTAAATCATATTTTGTCAGGGGATTCTTTATTGAGTGAAAAAGGGGGGTTTCTTGCTATTTTTTTGATCTGATTGCTCATGCTCATCTTTTCCTTTGAGCATATGGATCATTTCAAGGTTCCTTTGCTAACACCTTATAAATATGCAACTTGGCATCAACATGCATGGAATGCCTTAATGAAACTTGGGCATGTACTCCATATGTTGAACAAAAGGTAGTTGAACCTACAGATGATAAGGAAAAGATAAAATGGATGCTTGAACATACAAAATCTCTTGGGATGTCTCTGTAGCTTTATTTCCCTTGATATTATGTTTCAGATTGAAGCATGTACAAATTCACATGATGCTTGGAAAAAAGTTAAAATCTTTGTATGGAAAAATAGATGAAGCAAAAGGCTATCAAATTGACAATTAATTGATGAGCCTTGATCCTAAGAACTTTGGCAACATCCGGGATTATATAACCAAGGTTAATGATCTGAGAGCACAATGTAAATCTTATGGTATTGAGAAAAAGGACATTCAATTAATCTATAATGTACTAAACAAACTTGGTCCTGAACATGCATCTTTTGTTTCTAGCTTTCACACTCACAGATTGACTATGGGATCTGCATACACTATGCCTTCATTTACATCTTTTACTAAGATGTTAATGCATGAACAACAAAATATTATTGCTATGGGTCTCATAAAGCCATCACAGACTCAGGCTTTGTTGGTTGGTCAGCCTAAGGGACATAAATAGTCAGGATAATCTGATAAGAAATAGAAGAAATCAAAGAAAAATTCACATGGAGATCAAGCACAAAACAAATCCTCTTCAAAAGAAGACTCATCTAAGAAGGAGAAGCCTACTTGTGCATATTGCAAGAGGACTGGACATGAAGAACATTCTTATTATAAGAAATATATTGATGAACTGAAACATCTTCTTAAGAAGAACAACATTGATCTACCTTCTAGAATGTCTAAGTCTACTTCTTATTCACATTCTAAATGGTCAGGATCTAATAAGGAAAGAGGTCATGCAGGTTTTGCTTCTGAGTCACATAAAAATAAAGGTAAATCTTTTTGTACTTCTATAGGTCTTGGATCAGAGAGATGGATTCTAGATTCTGGAGCTTCTCATCATATGGCTTCTTCATAGTCTATGTTCTCTTCTTTTGAGCCTTATGTTATGCCACCTATTTTAATGGGCAACAATACTTACATGAATGTAATTGGGAGGGGATCTGTTGATATCGGGGATGGCACTTTCAATGATGTTTTGTGTGTACCTCATTTGTCAAACAATCTTCTTTCTATCTATCAGATTACCCATGGTGGAGCAGGGAAGACTGTGGAATTCACACTTGATTCAGTTATCATCAAAGACTTGGAGAGAAGAGAAATAAATGCTACTAGGGTGGTTGATCATGCATCTCGGTTGTACACCTTTTCAGACTTTGCACCTAATGATGGCTCTGATCCTTTGGCTGTTGATCACACTCCTAGTGTGAACTTTGATTTTGAGGAGAATTTTGGTTACTTGAACCTAGGTATTCTCACATCTGATCCAGTTCTTGAACCTTGTATTTATTCTCCTCCTCTTGCTTGTTCTGAGTTCAGTATTGTAGTAGTGCAGGAGGTTCATATTGACATATTCCTACTATATGTTTCATCTTTGTTTGTAGAGTCCCACATTTCAAATTTGAGAGACACTATTGATTGCATTCATATTCTCTTTGCTAGAGTTGATTCTTCTTTAGATGCTTTGAGCGAACATTCAAAACCTCATGTTCTTTCTCTACCTACATCAGCTTCTATAGTGACAGATCCTGCAGATATTCATGAGTCCACATATCTGACTCAGTCATCATTTATGTTGACATCCTCTACAGAAGTACCCAAATCTTGAATGGTACCTAATTCATCTTCTCAGTATTTGTCATAGTTTGACAAGGGATTGTAGATCATTGAGTAACATTTGGAGGAGGCATTTTTGTCTTCAGAGGAGATATCTTCATCTTTGGATCATGTTCTATTTAAGTTTCCACTTGGTTGAGTATTGTCACTTTCATCAGTTAGGCCTGGGACTCCTGATTTGGTCGTGACATCTTTTGGCATCGACATGGAGACACATGATTAGTTTTTAGAGATTTCATACATCTTGAGCCGTCTTCCCTCATATTCCTTTTAGGAATGGGAAGAAATCATGAGTACACCTTTGGTTTTGTTTCTTCCTAAGGGAGGAATGTTGTTCGACAATCGTGGACCATCTTCTACATCTAGTTTCGAGCATCAACCATTGGCACAGTTGACTATTTGGGAGGAGGCTACTTTGTCTCTCTTCTCCTCTCTATTATGGAGGGGACTTTTCCCTTGCATGGGATTATTTCTTGTGTGGAGGAACTTACTTATTTTTCTCTCTTTTGGGGAGGAGTTTTGTCCCACTGGGATTTCTCCTTTTCTCTGTTTGTGAGAGGTTTTGTTTGTACATGGTACCTAACATGGCCTTGTAGTCAGGACCCATATTTGCATATTTGCATTTTTTCACCCACCTAAGCTAGGCTTAAGGGACGTGTTAGTGTAGATTTTTTATTTTCCTTATGTTAGGGAATATTTATTTTTCCTACACATATTATTAAGCTTGTGGTGCAGGGGCACCATAGTAAAATCTATTATGTTGAAATAAGGCCTCTTTGGCCATGTCATCTTGTTCATGTTTTGTTTTCTAAAAACCTAGAAGTCTTTGTATTCCATTTGGCAAATAATGGACACGTTTGTCACATTGTAATCATATAGTGCCAAAATAGGGCAGTAGGACAGTTGAGGCAATTTTTGGATCAGTTGGTTTTCCTCAACTGTTTGCATCAGTTGGCCACCCACAGCAGTGGGTTAAAAACATAGCAGAACGAACATTTGGGGGTTCTGTTCTGTGTCCTGTTGTGTGTTCATTTCTAGAAGTATGTATGAATTGTACTGAAGAACAATAAAGCTCTGTTCTGCCTCCTTTGTGTTTTCTTGTTCTTAGATTCAAGGATTTTGTAATCGTGCTTAGTAGATTCCCCTTTCAGTAGTTTGTTACAGAATGGTTCGTTTCCACCGATACAATTCTTGTCGAGATCGGTGGAATGGCTTCGTTGTACAAGTATTCATTTTTGTTTTCTATTTTGTTTCTTTGTTCGATGGCACAGAGGACCAAATTGGAGCGTTCTACACGGTAGACGGCCTAGCATCTCCATGTGCTAGGATTCGGTTGAAGAGGGAGAAAATAAACTGTCCATCAGTATATCGGCAAAGCAAATTCTAACATGGTCGATAGTAATTGTCTTGCCGACATGCAAGAAGCGTAGAGTCACCCATCAGGAGGAATTGCGATGTTGGAGTGACAAGTTCAATAGATGATCGATGGAGATTTTCTTGCCGATGAGGAAAGAGTGTTGAACCTCACATTGGAGTGACTAAGACTTCAGGGAGATAAGTTGTAAAGTGTTTCCTAAAACAAAAGGTTCAAAAGGTTCAAAGGTTTAATGATTCAAAGGTTCAAAGGTTCAAAGGTTCAAAGATCTATTCGCTGAGCCTAGAAACGATTCCAAAAGGTTCAAGAGTTCAAAGGTTCAAGAGTTCTGTTGGTAATTTTTTCTGAATCGGCAGAGGGTTTGCCAGTTCCAATGCATGGGCAGATTTGGCCAACAAACACGGAAGGTTGCGTGAGCTACCTCCCCTTCACTTCTAGTTCTGCCGCACCAAGGGGGGTGTCCCTATTTGATAAAGATCTAACATTTACTCTCCAAATGACAGAAAGATTTAACTTTGTAATAACAGGCAGAATACTCTCATGTGTGGACCAAGATTTGTGTGATAAATCACAAGGTTGGCAACGTTCTTGGACATATTTATCTGGTCAGGTATGAGAGTATGCAGGGGTTCCTAATCCTACTCCTACAACTAACAGGTTGAAATTATGGAATGATTGGTTTGATGGTTTGGATGCAAGATAGGGGTTTTGAATCATAACTACTTCACAAGGGCAGACCAGTGCCTATCTCAGGGCAAGGAGTCAACTAGACGTATACAAGAGAATGGCTTGCAACTGTGATTCGAGTTTCAGGGGGTCAAATTGAAGCTTGCCTTACAAACATCACCCAAGAATGGGTATTTAACTGTCTCTGCTTATGGATATCCCAGCTGACATACAATCTCCTCCATACTCAACCTAAAACAATTTAATCCACTCCTTGAATGGAAGTTAGAGATGAAGCATGTGATACAGAAACCTGTATCCTAGAATCTATGAAACCCTTAGCAACCAGATTCAAAAGAGGGAAAGCATGCAGCAAAGGAGACAAACAGATAAACACATGCATAAGAGCATTTTTCATATAGATCAACAACAAAACTGAGTATATCTACAATACACATTCATGATGCAACTCATAAACTCCAAAAATGAGATATAACGACAAGGAGATGCCCTGTTCTTCATTATTCACACAAAATATGCCCAGGTCTTCAACCACACAAATGAGTCACACAGCCTGCTATATACAGCAGGAAGGTACTCAGCATTAACCACTGGGTGATTTAAAATTTGCCAGGTACCGTTCATCCTGAGAAAATGGCGCTCAAATATTGAATGCAGTAGGTGAAGGAGGAGACAGGGAGTGATCTCGAGCCTTGCGCCACCGCCTGGGTATTCACATCTTCAATCGGGTACTTGATCCATCCATGCCTTCACCCATACCCTGTAACATCTGCCATTAATGGCATACCAACCCGCCGCCATCGGGAAATGTAGCATACTGTGCATTTGAAACTTTCCCACCAAGATACATGACCCTGATATTTCAAATCATGTGGGAGTCATTTATCCCACATGCACCCTGCGATGATCTCCTCAACACTTTATAAACTGGGCCACGAACATATATGATGTCAGCGATTTTGTTCTCGACGGCACCAGTATAAACCTCATCATGATCTGCACCAATGGTGAGCCAACACTCCTTACCTGATATTGAACATCACCCTGATATTGCTTGTCACCTTGATGATCCTTATGTTCAATATCCCATCGACCAGACCCTTGATATCGGCGAGCCACCTGCATGTTCACCCGATATGAAATATCACCTCGATATTTCACATCACCCTGATGTGAAATATCACCCCGCGGGAAAGTATCATCTTGACCGCATCCCCTGATAACCAATATCACCCCACCGATCCTGATGACGTCATAAAAAAGTCCTCCCGCATGATATCCAGTCAGCTCCTGGTGACATCACCATCATATTGGGGCATGGATGATGTTCGTAAGATGACCTGATGTTTAGAATATCACCCCCCCACAGAAATATCAGGGTGCCCTGTAGCTTCGTTGTAACATCAGGGTGATGTTGGAAATGTGACTGATATTAGAAATATCACCCACCCCTTCAGAATATGATGAAGTCGTTAGACAAGCGGATATCACCCCGACATAGGAATGATGTCAGCAGCATCAGGGTGATAAAATATGATGATGATGACCTCCCCCAGAATATCAGGTTATAGTTGAAAAATGCTGAGGAGGTCCAAAGACGTAGAACTTTTTGGATTTTTTGGGAAGGCATCTGCATGTTTGAATGCTTGACTTTTTCGGAAGGTGCCTGCAGATTTAAGCACCAACAAGTTCAAAAGTTCAATTTTTGATCAATTGTCCATTCTCGTGGTGCGCTCCTCATCATATTGGTATCAGAGCCATAAAAGGTTCTGTGGTTGATCTGGTATATGTCAGCAGAGGAGAGCGAAGGAGAGGCTAGCAATATGCCTCCAAAGGGGATGACCACCAAAGTGGTCAAGAAATTTAAGGAGATGGAAGAGAAGATTAAAACTGGAGTCAGGGAAGCACTCCAAACAGAATTGAAGGCACTGAAGATAGGAAAAAGGATAGAGGAAGGTTCAGATGAAGAGGAAGAGAATGAAGAAGAAGAAGAAGAGGAACAAGAAGAGGCAGAGATGCCGGCTGATCAAAAGCATTTCCTAGAAGCCATTAAGGCTATTGGCAAGGACTCTTCGAAGGCTCGGATAGATATCCCCATGTTTAGTGGAAAGATGAATGCTGACGAAGTCATGGAGTGGATTGGGGCTCTAAACAACTATTTTGAGTACAAAGAAGTTCCTGAAAGTAAGATAGTTAAGTTTGCAAAAACTAAACTCAAAGGTGCTGCCCTTACATGTTGGAATTACACCCAAGGAGAAAGGGTAAAGAATGGGAAGAGTATGATCTCTTCGTGGAGAAGAATGCTGGAAAAGATCAAGTCCCAGTTCCTTCCATCTGACTACAAGGTGCAGATTTACAGGAAAATGCAGAACCTCAAGCAAAAAGATATGGATGTAGCTACTTACACTGAGGAGTTTCACAAATACACTCTTCGTTGTGGGTACATGGAGGATGAAAAATCCAAGGTGGCAAGGTATCTAAATGGTCTAAGGTTCAATACTCAAGATGAGATCAGTTTATTGACCCCTGAAACCGTGGAAAATGCTTTCAAGTAGCATTAAGAGCTAAAGAGAAGCTAAAGAGGAAAGGTGAGCAGCAAGGTAGAGGAACAGGTGGCAGAAATTTTAGAGGCAAAGGTAGTTTTGGAGGAAGAAGTCCTAACCAGAGGCCTAATGGTGAGTCTAGCCAAGAAGAGCAAGTTGGGGACTCAAGTAGAAAAGGAGGCTACCGAGGAAGAAGGCCTAATGAAAGAGGTGGGACAAATGGATCAGGTAGAGGATCCAAGTTCTCCAATATGAGATGTTATAACTGCAATCAGATAGGGCACCCAGCCTACAAGTGTCTAGATAAAGCCTCAACTTCTCATGGTAATGAGAGAAGAACCACATTGACTCAAGAGGATGCAAGGAGTCTGACATCTCCTGAAGTGAATCTAACATCAGAAATGGGAGAAAATCTGATGATTAAGAGGATGCTGCTCAAGGAACCAATGCAGACTGAACCATCTCAAAGAAGAGCTTTGTTTAGAATCAACTGCAAGATCCAAGGTAAGGTTTGTAAAGTTATTATTGATTCTGGTTCTACTGATAATATTATATATTTGGAAGCAGTGAATAAGTTGAATCTAGAAAAGATACCCCATAGCAGTCCATATAAAGTTAGTTGTTTAAACAAGGGACAACACATACTCATCAATGAACAAGCATGGGTAGAATTTAGTATTGGGCGGTATAGAGACAAAATTTTGTGTGACATCCTTCCAATGGATGCCTGCCATCTTCTGCTGGGTAGACCATGGCAATTTGACAGAAAGGCTCATCATGATGGGGAAAAGAATGCTTACTCATTCCAAAAGGATGGTGTGACTTATAGGATACAGTCATTGGTAGAAGAGGATCCACAGCATGTAGGATCTAGTTTTATGTTGGTAGGAGAAAAGGAATTCCTTGAAACAGTAGAAGAATCAGGTAGAGTAGGTTTTGCTCTGGTTGTGAAACCTAAGGAGAAGAAAAGAGAAAATATGAGAGAGATAGGACCTAGGGAGGTCAGAGAACTACTTGAGAGTTATAAGGAAGTAATTGCACCAAATATACAAGACTCACTACCACCCATTAGAGATATCAGCCATCAGATTGATCTCATACCGAGAGCTGTACTTCCCAACAAGGCAGCCTATAAGATGACCCCTCAGCAGAATGAGGAGATAGCCAGGCAGGTTCAAAAACTTTTAGATAAGGGGTTAATAAGAAAGAGTTTGAGTCCATGTGTAGTCCCCACTATTTTGGCACTAAAGAAAGATGGGAAATGGAGACTGTGTACTGATTCCAAGGCAATAAATAGGATAACCATCAGATACAAGTTTGCTATTCCTAGAATTGAAGACCTAATGGACTATTTGGGGGGTGCTACCTATTTCTCTAAGATAGACTTGAAGAGTGGGTACCATCAGATAAGGATAAGAGTAGGTGATGAATGGAAGACTGCATTTAAAACCAATGAAGGGTTGTATGAGTGGCTTGTGATGCCTTTTGGTCTTTCAAATGCCTCGAGCACCTTTATAAGGCTGATGAATGAGGTGTTGCAGGAGTTCATAGGGAAATTTGTGGTAGTCTACCTTAATGATATCTTGGTGTTTAGTAAGAGCAAGGAAGAACACTTGAAACATTTGGAGATAGTCTTGAAGAGGCTGAAAGACCAGAAGCTGTTGATAAACTTGGACAAATGTGATTTCATGAAACAAGAGTTGATCTACTTGGGTTTTGTCATTTCCAAAGGTGATCTGAAGATGGATCCTTCAAAGGTGGAGGCTATTCTGAATTGGCCCACACCTAGGACAGTAGGAGAGGTAAGGAGTTTCCATGGTTTGGCCACATTCTATAGGAAATTCATTAAGAATTACAGTGATATTTGTGCACCTATGTTGGAGACCATCAAGGGTGGAGGTAAGGTGAAGTTTGTGTGGACAAAAGAGGCAAACCAGATTTTGAAAGTCTAAAATAGAAAGTTGCTAAATTCCCTGTCTTAGTGTTACCTGATTTCAATAAGGTTTTCACAATTGAATGTGATGCAAGTGGGCTGGCCATAGGAGCAGTGTTGAGCCAAGAAGGCAGACCAATAGCCTTTTTCAGTGAGAAATTGAATGAGGATAAGAGGAAGTACTCCTCTTATGATTTAGAATTATATGCCTTGGTACAAGCTCTGAAAAAGTGGAGGCATTATTTGCTTCCTAAAGAATTCATTGTGTACACTGACAATCATGCTCTCAGTTTTTTGAATGGACAGGAAAAGATCAGCCATAGACACATGAAATGGGTGGAAAGTCTTCAAGCATACACCTTCACCATCAAACATAAGAAGGGGATAACCAATAAGGTTGCTGATGCTTTAAGCAGAAGGGTGTTGACAGTCCAAGAAGTGCAGTTGCAAAGCATGGGTGTTGAGTCACTCAAGGAATTGTATGAAGAAGATCAGGATTTCAGAGAAATCTACAAGGTGTACAATGAATTTGCCAATACTTTTCATAGTGAGCTTTTAGATTTTACATTCCAGAATGGACTATTGTTCAAAGGATGTCAATTGTGTATCCCTAAATGCTCAATGAGGGATAATATTGTGAAGGAAAAACATAGTGGTGGACTGGGTGGACATTTTGGGTTGAATAAGACTTTAGATCTGGTAAGGAGATTTTATTTCTGGCCAAGAATGCAGTCTGACATCAGAAAATTTGTTGAAAGTTGTATAGTATGCCAAAGAGCAAAAGGAGTCTCGACCAATGCAGGATTGTATCAACCTTTGCCAATACCCAATAGGCCTTGGGAATGTTTGAGTATGGATTTTGTGATGGGGTTACCCAAAACAAGGGCAGGTTGTGACAGTGTGTTTGTAGTGGTAGACCAATTTAGCAAGATGGCTCATTTCATTCCTTGCAGGACCACTAATGATGCTAGCTACATTGCAGGTTTGTTCTTTAGAGAAATTATCAGGATTCATGGGCTAACTTTGAGCATTGTGTCTGACAAGGACAGCAAATTTGTGGGACATTTTTGGAGAACCTTGTGGAAAAGATTGGGTATAAACTTGTCTTTTAGCTCAGCCTACCATCCTCAGACTGATGGCCAAACTAAAGTTGTGAATAGGTCATTAGGTAATATGCTGAGATGTTTGACAAGAGAATATGGCAGTAGTTGGGATGTGATACTCCCACAAGCAGAATATGCTTATAATGACTCGACAAATAGAAGCACAGGTCTGAATCCCTTTGAAATTGTATACGGCAGTCACCCCAGGGGTATTTTTGAATTGAGAGACGTCTAGGGTTTGGACAAAAGGAGTGATCATGCTGATGCATTTGCAGAAGCCATGAAAGAAATACACCAACAAGTCAGAGATACTTTACACCAGAATAGTCAGAAGACGAAGGCTCGAATGGATCAAAGGAGGAGGGATGTGCAGTATCAGGTAGGCAACTTGGTCATGGTTCATCTGAACAAAAATAGGTTGCCAAAAGGAGGCCACAGCAAACTGATGATGAGGAAGATTGGACCCTGTCAGATTCTAGAGAAGTACGGTCCAAATGCTTACAAGATTGAGCTTCCTGATGATATTGCCATTTCACCCATATTCAACATTGTTGATTTGACATTGTACAGAAGTCCTAATACAGGGGAGAATGCTGAAGACCCTGTCCAGGAAAATGAAGACTGGCTGAAGAACTTACCTTCTAGGGAGCCGCCAAAAATGTAGTACATTTTGGAAAGCAGAGAAGCCAGGAAGACAAGGCACAAAACATACTTTGAACATCTGGTTAAGTGGCAAGGGCTTCCAAATTCAGAAGCTACATGGATGCTGGAGGAAGACATTCTAAAGCAAGGCAGAGATGTACAAGAATTGGTCTCTAAGAGGACTTGAGACAATTTTCTTCAAGGGAGTATATGGTGCAGGGGCACCATAGTAAAATCTACTATGTTGAAATAAGGCCTCTTTGGCCATGTCATCTTGTTCATGTTTTGTTTTCTAAAAACCTAGAAGTCTTTGTATTCCATTTGGTAAATAATGGACACATTTGTCACATTGTAATCACATAGTGCCAAAATAGGGCAATAGGACAGTTGAGGCAGTTTTTGGATCGGTTGGTTTTCCTCAACTATTTGCATCGGTTGGCCTCCTGTAGTAGTGGGTTAAAAACATAGCAGAACGAACATTTGGGGGTTATGTTCTATGTCCTATTGTGTGTTCATTTCTGGAAGTATGTATGAATTGTACTGAAGAACAATAAAGCTCTGTTCCGTCCCTTTTGTGTTTTCTTGTTCTTAGATTGAAGGATTTTGTAATCATGCTTAGTAGATTCCCCTTTCAGTAGTTTGTTATAGAATGGTTCATTGAAGCATTCCACCGATACGATTCTTGTCAAGATCGGTGGAATGGCTTCGTTGTACAAGTATTCATTTTTGTTTTCTATTTTGTTTCCTTGTTCAGCGGCACAGAGGACCAAATTGGAGCATTCTACACAGTAGACGGCCTAGCATCTCCATGTGCTAGGATTCAGTTGAAGAGGGAGAAAGTAAACTATCCATCGGCATATTGGCGAAGCAAATTCTAACATGGTCGATAGTAATTGTCTTGCCGACAGGGAAGAAGCGTAGAGTCACCCATCGGGAGGAATTGTGATGTCAGAGTGACAAGTTCAATAGACGGCCGATGGAGATTTTCTTGCCGATGAGCAAAGAGTGTTGAACCTCACATCGAAGTGACTAAGACTTTAGGGAGATAAGTTGTAAAGTGTTGCCTAAAACAAAAGGTTCAAAAGGTTCAACATTTCAAAGGTTCAACGGTTCAAAGGTTCAAAGGTTCAAAGGTTCAAGGGTTCAAAGGTTCAAAGATCTGTTCGTCGAGCCTAGAAACGGTTCCAAAAGGTTCAAGACTTCAAAAGTTTAATTTTTGATCAATTGTCCGTTCCCGCGGTGTACTCATCAACTTAGGTTATATAAGACAAGGTTAATATGAGGGCACATGGCATAATCCATCAGCTACATGTGTCGCTCTTACCCACCTTTGGGTAGTTGAGCCTCACACCCTCTTTTGAACTTATTTACCACCTCTCATAACCATCTGTTTGTCTTTACCTAGGTAGGTGTAACCATGTAATCTGGCATTTACCAAGTAGGTATAACTCCCGCCTATTTGGGCAGTTGGGAGTTATTACTCCTCTTGGCTTTATTTGCCCTTATTTTCTATATAAACAACACTTCCCTCTCCCTTTTCTAGCTAAGTTCAGTGCAAGGGAGTGTTGATTCATTTCATCTCTAGATTTCTATTCTTGCTTTGCTTCAGTATTTTTAATCTTAGGTGGCTTCACAGCCAAATCTAACACTTTATACAATTGGGAACAAAGATGCCATTCTTTAGCTAACAATAGTGTAATGTTGCAACGTCAGACCAAGATTTCTATGCTAACAACACAGGTTAAGACATTGGAAGAAAGAATTATAATAATGGAAACTTTGGCTTCCAAAGCATTGTCATGTAGGGCACCAAGTGTGAGTTATACAATGTTCTTGAGAGAACAATTCTTCCTTTGGAGAATTTCACAGGTCATCTCTGGGGCTACAAACTGTATTAATGATGGACATGAATTCATGATGGTATACAGAGATAGCACTCCTCAAAACTAGAATTTGTTGTGTGAATTCTTCTTTCATAAGTTCCTTATGGATGAACACACAACCTTTTTATTAATATTTTTGTTGGAGAATGCCAATTAAGGGCACTTGTTTCACAGATGCATAATCAAGAGACATGGCTACAACAGATGGATGAGTATAACCATATTAAAGAAACTATTGGGTTGTACATCAAACATGAGAATCCAACTCCTATGGCATTCAGAACATAATTTCACCGATTTGTATACAGTCCTAATCTTTTACCTCTTTATCAAGAAAAGCTAAAATCTTGCATGCTTGAAGTTGATATTTATACTCAGTCCTCTTTCAATAGAGCCTTAATAGCATGTAAGAGACGATGGATCCTCATGACTAATAATTAGAAGATGAGAGAACTAGTCTCATCAGGAAACCTAAAATGGTTCTTAAGAAAAGCTAGGTTTGTGCCCTGATTGGTAGAAAAATATGAGCAAGAATGGATAGGGATGAGATTTAAGCCCCTAGTTATCATTGAGCCTATGCCCATGTGGGAAGATCAAAATGAAGAGTCCAATTTTGAAAGATGGTTAGAATAGATAGATAAGTTTTAGTTAATGCAAATACCACAAGGGGAAACTAGGCCACATTTCAATTTGACTATAATTGTATAGAGAAACTATATCATATGAATAGGCTAAGGCTCCATAGTAGTGTAGGAGGACCTACAAACCCTTAAGCTGGGGGGAATGATGAGCTACGGACATAACTAGTCTAATTTTGCAAATGTACCTTTCTTCCCCTGCCTAAATCCCACTTCATCCACTGATTTATGCATAAATTAATGAGAAATCTTGTTTAATTATGATTAATTATAGGTGTAATGCTTAAGGAATTTTCTTGAATAAAGAGTTTCATGTAATAAGTTTCCACTAAAAATTGGTATGCAGAAATACAATTTTTAGCTCAAAACAAGGTTTTGGAGTTGTTAGCATCAAAGTTTCACATAACTCTAGAGACATTTGAAAGGCTCCATAGACATTTTGGGAAGCTACAAAGGATCCTTTTTCCAAACTACCATCACACGTTTTTGGATTTTTACAGGTTAGACTAATTAATACTCATTCCTAAAATAATGGATCCAACCAGGATGGGAGAAGACACCAAGTAGTTGTTCCATGCAAAAACTTTAGAGGTATAACACTATATGTTGTCCCACGTTGCCTTCCTCCCTTTGAGGTTGATTCTCATGGCCACTAAACTACAAATAACTACTAAACGACTTTCTCAAAAATAATACATGTTTTTCCTTATAATCAGCAATTATGTAATTAGTATACTAAATGAATAAGTTTTATATTTTCTATAGAGACTCCTAGTTAGAAGATAATAACCACAATTATATCTATCGATCATAAAATAACTGATATATATAGAACTATGGCATAGTACATAGATATAGTTTTTTATTTGAAATCAACAAAAACTTTGTTATTTTTTTATGAGCATATATTTTTTATTTCCAAGTTCTGAAATAAAGAAAGTAGTTCATATATTTGTTGAGTATTGAAGGATTGATCAAGTCTCTCTCTAGAGGTGGAGCAAGGGCCCACTCCAACTAAAGGGTAGGGACTGGTATCTCTTAGTTTGAATAGTTGCCTTGTTATTTTCTTCATTTGTTAAAGTTCCTTTATTTAAAATAGCATTAGTTGTTCTAGATCTTTGCTTAGATTAATTTACTTTTAGCAATTGCAATCTTTAATGTGATTAGATTAATTTATCTCAGTAAATCTTCTTTTTAGTAGTGTTCAGAATGCATGATTAAAAATAGGGGATTAAAGCTAGCATAGATTTAACTTGATCTTTTAGGAGAATTGTTAGGAGAACTACTAGTTGAAAGTCTACTGCAAATAGCCATTGACACGCCCTGAATTTGACAAATTAGATAGATTAATCTATTTAAATGCAAGGTGGACCACGACCCTTGTAACAAAACATAATCCATCTACTCACTAAGCATTAATAAACATTCTAACCAACTCAAAAGCATGAGAACAACTCAAACATAGAACATAAACATTTTCCAACATATACACATACATGTTAAAAAGGAGAAATGCCATATGGAATGCCACGCTCATTCGATACCAACTTCGAGACGGGACAAATATAAACATGGATATCTCAACCATAATGTGGGAAAATAACAACCCAACTCATAAACATGTCATAAAGCAATAACATCATAATAAAAAGATGACTCTAACATGCCAATTTAATCATTTTAACAACTAGAACAACTTTCTCAAAAAGACAATTTCCTTCCAGAACAAGGATCATTTTCCAACCAAACGATCACATAAAATAATAATACGACGGAGGCTACTTCCCAAACATGGAAGGATCACACTCCAATGGATAAAATATACAAAGCATGAATATACATCATAATAAACCACCTCCAAAGTGGCCCAACAAGCACATAGTACAATATAGTCAAAATATCCTAAAATGAATAAAGAAGCATCCAACTCCTACAAGATCAGCTTGAGGAACAATGGGGAAATGTTACCCACCACCCTACCATATTACCATTGTTGAGTGCAATAGATGTCTATGCCACTCTAGGAAACCCCCGAGCTACAGAGAATAAGATCATGGCAACATCGTTATCCAAGCCTTAACTCTCACACATCCAAGGAATATATGGAAACACTCATTCCAATCAACATACACCAATATACGAAACATGTGGCACAACTACCAATCAAATACATATAAGCATGGGTGGCCCACACAAGCCAACACAATAAATAACACCATCACAATAATACAAGCATCA
Organism: Cunninghamia lanceolata; assembly: GCA_027924645.1. Taxonomy (NCBI): domain Eukaryota; kingdom Viridiplantae; phylum Streptophyta; class Pinopsida; order Cupressales; family Cupressaceae; genus Cunninghamia; species Cunninghamia lanceolata. The sequence continues at coordinate 1,389,884 of BSBN01000814.1, forward strand.
TATAGAACACAATACTAGAATAGGCAAACAAACTCAGATCTAAGATAGCATCCTCTGTTTACATGAATATTCTAGAAATCATGGTTCATCTCAACACAATGTCACAAACACACAAACACCAAAGTCCCAAAACATCCACAAGAGTCTCAAGTAAGCACCCACCTAGTGGGTGCTTTTCAAAGGTAACAAGTCTCTTGCAAGGCACACACACTTACCTGTTATAAAGAGTCTCTAGCAAGGCACACATACTTACCTCAAGTAAAGGAGTCTCTTGCAAGGCACACACACTTACCCAACCACACACCAAACCACGGGTAAAGGAGTCGCTAGCAAGGCACACACATGCTTACCACTTGTAAGGGAGTCGCTAGCAAGATGCACACACACTTACCCAAACACACACTAATCCATAGGTAAAGGAGTTCATAGCAAGGCACACACACACACTTACCACATGTAAGGGAGTCGCTAGCAAGGCACACACACATTTACCCAAACACACACTAATCCATAGATAAAGGAGTCGCTAGCAAGGCACATGCATGCTTACCACATGTAAGGGAGTTGCTAGCAAGGCGCGCACACACACATACCTGGGAGTTGACCACCTCAAGCTTCCTACAGATATCCCTATCCTATATAATCTAGGGGTTAACTTTCTCAAGGCACCCGAGAATAGGAAAAGAGCGGTTCCTAGAAAACACACTTCCCAATGCACCTCCAAAATTAAATCCATGGGGAAATCAACCATCCCACGTATCATGCCACATTCAAAAAATTCAAATTTTCACAAAAATAATTAAAATATTTTCTAAAAATTATCCAAGTCCACCATCAACTGATCTTAAAGCATCCATCCCCAAATTTACCCCCAAATATTACTTTTTCGTAAAACAACAAATTTCAAATATCTAAAAATACCCTTTTGTTCCCAATTTGCCCAACATCACACTTTTCAAAAAACATAAAATTTTCCATGATATTTGATAGGGTAAAACATGGAAAAACACGTAATTTTCACATTTTCTAAGAAATGCAAAATCTAAAAATCTAAGCATACCCTCTTATGCCTAATCTATCCAACAACACTCTTTTCAAATAAAATTTTCATTTCTAAAAATTTTGACAAAGTTTGGGTAGGAAATTCAATTTTCAAAAAAATGATTTTCCTACGAATTTAAAAATTAACAAATAAAATTAAATACTTAATGAAATGGAGAAATACCTCACTCAAACTGAAGGTATTGATCATGAGGGGAATCTTTTTCATTCTTCGCGCAATCTGATTTGACCAAGCAATCTCTAGGCATGAGCAAACCAAATTTTTCCCAAGAAGGGGTTTGATAATCTCTATTTTGCTCTCCATTTCCAAAATAATTCATCATGAAAATAATACAACACCTTTTTCCATATATCCACTAACTCAAAAATAAATAAAACCTTTTTCATTCCTTTAACAAAATAAAATCACTCAATAATATATTTTCACAAAAATAGAAATTAATCTATTCCCAGGCATGAGGCAACCAATTTAAAATGTCTTTAAAATTTAAATATTTTGACAACACAAATAAATAAATAGTTCCTTTCTTACAGAAATAATTCTAACTTCGCAAAAAAAATGCATTTCACCCCAACATAGTATTTCCAAAATGTATTTAAATAAAATACAACACCTTTCCAAAATTAAAATAATTCTCAATACAATAAATCAATTTAAATGTTTTTCCTCTGCGCTAGGAAATAAAAAACACAATAACAGTTTCCAAAACCCCACAAACCATTTCACACATACCAAGGACATGTAGAATCACATAAGCAATAAATTAAATACACCCAAGAAGACATTTACTGGTCTATCACAAGGGGGGTCTAGAATCGAAATCAATTCGGATGGGTTTTCACAGGTTTTGACAACACAAGGATGAAGGTGAGATGGCTAAGCATCCCATGTCAACATTCTCCACATTCCACCCATTGGTCAATATCGTGTAATTTCATACACACTCAATATAAATCTCACATGCATCTATCTAATATATGATAATAGCTGAAGCAAATAACAAAATTTACGTAGTTAAATATTAACCATCTAGAATGCACATTTGAATTAAATCATTCACCAGGCAATACAATCGAAGTGCAATTACTCTTATACAACATAATACTGAAGGAAACTAGGTCTACCCACCCAGGATACCATTTAAATGAAAACATTGAATCTAAAACATCAATGCATATAAATCTCATAACATGACCCCATCGAAAGCACCCCGATGGTCATACAAAATATCTCCACAAGGCATCCAGACTGCACCATTAGAACACCTTGATGACAACAACCTCGTTGGCAAGTTTGATGCAATGATGCATAATCACAGGAATCACAAAATACACTATATAAATAGTCAATATAACATATCTCATAAGGATCCAATATTAGGATCAATGCATAAATAATCATCTATCACACAAGACAACAAGGGTCAACATAGGTGGGTATTACATCAACAATGAGAGGGAAATTACTCAACATACAACATTAAAATCCAAGGTGAAAAATAAAAGTTTGAAATACTAAATCCTCTTTTCAATATCCATAAATGAAGCTCTCAATGCAAACACTAAAGCAAGGAATGAACATTTGGCTAATTGTCACAAAAATTAACAATGGTTTTAATCCTTTCTTTGCAACAATAAAACTAAAATAAATTCACATTAAACTCGCCCAAATCAACAACAATAATTGCTAGAATTTCAACATTAATAAGCATGACAACAACCTCAATGGTGTCCATCATTCCATAAAGCCAAAACAACACTAAAAAGAGAAGTTTTAATCCCATGTAAGTCAAACAAAAAGCCACAAGGCATGAACACAAAGAGTTGTACATAAACCATTAAATTAGTTGGTGCATTTTGTTTTACTTGCATTTAGTTTATTACTTGATTGCATTATATACACCTAGTTAGGATAAGCTCTCACTTAGATAGTTATGTCAACCAATCATGTCCACTTGTCTTATGCACTTGATTGACATTTATTTAATCTAGATTGAGTTACATTCCTTCTATCATGCTAGTTCATCTATTCATCTCCACCTATTATGCATAACTAGATTTAGTTATATCCATCTATCATGGATGTCCACCTTTAGTTAGTTTCTACCTTTCATGCATTGTCTGGCTCTATATAAGCATAGGCTTGTTTGTGCTTTGTAACAACAACATTTACTTTTCACTTATTTCTTTGTGTCTCTTTCGTTGGCTTTGTTTAGATTTACTTGTGTAAGGTTTGTTGGTTTGATGGATCTTGTATCGATAGAATATTTCATTATTCCTACATGGGATCAAAGTCAAATCCATCAAACCTCTTTCCAGTGTGAGCTTCCCATTGTTGATTTCATACTTTTCATGGATCCTAATTAGAGGAGGTTCAGTTGTAGATCTCAAGCTACATCCATTGGAGTGCTAGAGGCCAATGATCTAACATATCTTCTTGAGTTAAATCAAATCCTGTCATCATTTTTAGAACAACCAAAAAAGTAAGAATTGACTTTTATTTCATCCAATTTGGACATTATGAAGTCAACCTTTTTTAGTTTTTGGTTGCATACATCTTTGGTATATTTTTGCAAATAGCTCAATTATCAAATATTTTGGCATAAAATAAAGTGCACCATTACATTTAGAGTGGCCAAAACCTATGGATCAATATAAAATTTATCTAATTTGGATTAGTTTGAAAATAACGCAAAAAAAAATTGCCCAAGCATGTAAGCCAAGGTCGTACAGCCTAAGCATTCTATGCTATGTATTTTTATTTAAAAAAATCAATAGTTTTTGTAATTTCAAAAATACATTTTTATAATTCTTTAAGTTCTTTGTAAAAGTTTTAAATTAAAAATTATTATGGGGGTAGGCGTACAACCCATATCCCACTACAGGGTGTAGGGTTGTAACCCTATCCACATCCCTACCAGGGCAAGGTCTATAGACCCTATCAAGGGAGGGCCCTACCCACTACCTACCTTATATAAGGTGGGGTAGGCTCGTGTATCCTTGGCCTCCATGCCCCTTCATTCTTTTAAATATAAAAAGGTATAACAATAACCACCCCTACAGCCTTCTCTCAAAAGTCATACCACCCACCCCTCCACTTTAGACCACCATTTCTTAGCCCAACTTTTCCCCTCCTCCATGCAGTTAAGGATTCACCTAAGCATCACTCCTCTAGCAATGCCACCACCATATCTCCACCAATGTGTCTCTAATCTATCTCCCTAGTGGTGTCACTCATACCCAGACTCAACTCAACCTGGATATTGCCTGATTATCCCCTAAGCACCACCTCCTCTAGCAGTAGCACCCATGGGCCATCCACCACCCATTGGGGAACCACCAAGGACAAAGACACCCCTCCATTACAATTTTCACTTTAAGAGGGAAACTTCAAAGGCTTCTAATTTGCTCATACAAAGGTCTTTTTCTGAGCAATTTTTTGAAATGGGGTAGAATTTCACGTACTCCATGATGGTGTAGACAATTTTTTAATTTAGATGTTTGGTTTTTCTATAAATTCAATTTTCTTAGAGACTTTGTTATTTGGTTCTCATTTTGGGAACTTTGAAGGGTCATAACTTCAACACACAAAATCCTTTTCGGGTCCTATTTTAAAAGTACATATTTTTTCATGTACTTCATGCTAGTTCCTTTTCTTTCTTCTCTTTCTATAGTAGAAATTTACTTTCAACATTTGATCCTTTTTCAAACATTGTAAGAATCTATTATAAGCACTTTCATATTTGTAAATGCACTAAAATAAAGTGACATACTACATCTTTACATTTTGGGGGTTTTACACATCTTATTGTGTCATTGTTGTACTCACACTACTTTCTAGAGTGTCATGTAGAATTTGTTGTAGGTGTCTTGTTTTCACCATCACAACCTCATCTACCTTCATGCATGTGTGTCATGATGTTGCATACCCTTTTTCTAGTTTAGGTACTTCATATTGGACTTTAAATGTTGCTTCTTCACCTTCTTACACTACTATGTTGTGACATAGTTTTTAAAGGAGCTATCTTACCTCTCCCTCATTAGCATTAGGGGTATGTTTTACTATTTGTACTTGTGTTAATTATTTCTTGTTCTTGTTTTGAAATGAGCTATATACTTAGTCTTTATTCCTATATACTAGGTAGATGTAGTAGTTGGTTACCATACATTCTAATGAGATTAAACATGTACCATATATACCCTCTTTCATCCCTATTTATGGAAGCCAACTTCCACCTTCTTCAATTGATCTATGTTTATGAGACTATTAGCACCTACATATTTGACTACCAATTTGTTGCATTGTTACATTATGTTGGTGTGAGTTCACCATCTACACAATATTTGAGTAGTGTTAATTTCCTCACTCGTGTAGATGTATGCACCATTTATTTCTTCAACTGTATCTATGTAATGTTCAGGTAGTATTGTTTCATTACTCATATAGATCCATCTGTATCTTTAGTTGCATCTATGCAATGTTTGAGTAGTGTTGTCATCACTCGTGTAGACTTGTGTCTTTTTATACTTGATCTTTAATACTAATTTCATTAGAGGTTCTTTGATTCTAGCAATATAGCAATTATTTACAGCTTTTTTGTGCTTCTAGTGGAGTTCTGCATGTTCCTAATATTTCAAGGACAACTTTTGGGGATGCTTATTAGTCCTTCTCATGTTTTCTCTTTTAGAGGGGTTTTTTTTCCTATAAGTTTTCTCCCTTTTCTACTTATGAGAGAATCTTTTGTAAATGGGTACCTAACCAGGCCTAATTTCTAAGAACTATCATTTTATCTATCTCTCCCTAAGTTTTGCTTATGTGGGGTGTTGGTGTATTTTATTTTACTTGCATTTAGTTTATTACTTTATTACATTATGTGCACCTAGTTAAGATAAGTTTGCTTAGATAGTTGTGTCAATCAATCATGTGACCTTGTCTTAAAAACCAAATTGACACTTATTTAGTCTAGGCTGAGTTACATTCCTTCTATCTGTAAGGCCGATTATTTTCACTTCCTTATTTTGATCATTTTACATTACCGTTGGTGGCATTATCAGACTTTTAGAGACTATTGTTCCATTATGCAGATTAGATTATATCTCCTGATTCCTGGTTTGACATTGATTAGACATGTGGTGATTCGATTTGATCATATTTTCATGCTATGATGAGATTAGACATGCGAGATATATTAGATGATGATTATTGATGTGATTTCTAGTTCATTATGTGGATTCATTAATTGATTATGATTATGTGACATTAGATAGAAAATGCAGTTTAATCTTGAATTATGTTGTGAACGATTAATGTTGTGTGCAATGACATGTATTTAGTTTCAGTTGCTTCGACTATGATTATCCATGATGTGATTGACACTTGATCTAGTTGTGTAGGTTATATTTCCAGGCCATGGGAAATCAGAGGTAGTGTTCACACATATGTTATTCCCTGTGAAACTAATCCATTCCCAAGAGGGATGAGGATCACGTGTGATCAGATGTTGCTTGCGTGCATGCTTAATTGATTTATTTTGGCCTAGTGACCCCTTTCTTAGTTGATTTATATCATGTGTTGAATATTTATAATTGTTTTACGCCACTTGGTATTATTTTTATTTTTGGGCCATTTAAAGTGAATTTATGCATCCCTAGGTGTACCTTAGTGTCCCAAACTTACCCTAGGTGGTTACCCTTGGATCTAGGGTCAATTTTGACTAACTAAACCTTAGGGTAACTCACTTTTGGTCACTCTAAATTGAGGTTTAGTCAAAGTGACGAATTTTGAAATGGCTTAGGGTGGGAGATGAGTCATGCTTTGGGAAAGACCCATCTCCCTTCCCAAAGTTTAGGGATCCCTTCACCAAGAAGACTTGGGAGGTCTCCAAGACTCCCAAGTGTGTGGGATCTCCCTCCCAGACTCTCACACATGTGTGAGAACATCTTGGAGGGAGATGGCTCTCTTGGAGAATAAGAGGATGCCATATGGCATCCCTTATTCTCATGGAGGCTTGAAGGGAATTGCCACCTCACCACTTGGTCTCTCACACGTGTGTGAGAGCACAAGTGGATAAGGTGAGGGATAATGGAATTGGAGGGTGACACTTGTCACCCTCACACTCCTTATCCCTTACAAGTGGCATGGGATGAGGAAGGAGAAGGTGACAAGTGTCACCTTCTCATTCCTCAAGGCCAAATTTGAAGGCCTATATTATCTCCTCTTGAAGAGGAGGGTGGGGTTCTTGCATTTTGCATTTTTTATCCTTTTATTCTTGGAGTTCTTTTTTGGGAGTTAGATAAATTTGGAGATTGGGAGACTTGGAGAAGCTTGGAGCTTTTCACCAAACATGCTTCCATTTTTAGGGCTTTTGAAGGTAAGCTCCATGGCTATGGCCATTTTCCCTTGTATATTTCATTTTATGTTTGTGTTTGTGAATTTATGTTGATGGTTGTTTTCATTTTGTGTGGGTTGGGAGTTTGGTGAGAGCACCTCCATTTGGAGGTAAGGCTCAACTTGTATGGGGTGGGGGAGAGTGAACCTCCTGGAGGTCACCTCCTTATTGTTGTGCTACTTATAGCCTTGAGGGATTTTCTATGGTGTGGAGAGCATTTTTTATGGCAAGAGTGCCATGATAGTTTTTTGAGATATTTGGAGACATGTATTATGTGGTTATGGCTTGAGGCCTTAAGACTTGGTGATTTTGAGATCGTGGAGTGACCTCTTGAGTTTAGGGGTCCACTCCCCTACCCCCCTTCAAACTCATTTTCATGAGTTTAGTTTTGTGCAAACCTTGGGGAAATTTTGTGTGTGTTTGGAAGATTGCATTATTGTGGTGTGTGTGTCAAACCATGTGAATCCTACCTCCCTAGCTTGGGGGTGACTCACTAGAGGGTCTATGGTAGGAAGGAGGGCATTCCTTCATGGTTGGTTTCCCCATTTTTGTGTTGGAATATTACAGGTTTTTAGTTTGGATAAATGGAGCTTGGAGAAGTTTTTTTTTTTTACCTTGTTTGCATTATTTCTGTTGGCTGTTGTGAGCCATGGCCTTAGAGGCCTTATTGTAATTTGTGGCAAAATTATTACTCTCCTTGTGTTGCTGTTGTAAGAAATTCTAATGTGATATATCCTTATTGTATGAGTTGTAAATTTATTGTTCTCTCCATTGTAATTGTTCTGGAAGAGAATTTAAAATGTGTAATACTTTTTATTGTGAATCCAACAATATGTTCATTTTGTTGTTGTTTGTGCTTATGTGGTCATGAAAAGTTTGATAAAAGAAAATGTAGCTTGCTGCCTTTTTATTCAAAAAAATATATATGTTGCAGTTCTAATTTTGTGGTATGCTAAAATAGAAAAACAAATAAATTAGTTCTGTTGAAAAAGATTTTAGGAAACAAAAGAAAAAGTGTAGTATCCTCATGTTTATGATTCTGTTGTTTTTTTTTTAAAGAAAGAAATATAAGAAATCTGATTTATTTAAGTTGCTGTCAAAGAAAATATGTTATTTTGCCTTATCAATTTTTTGTCAAAAGAAAAGAAATAGTATTTCTGTATGTTTACTTTTCAAAGAAAACTATATGCTACTGATTGATTTTATGATACAAATATGGTGTTATTATTTCATATTATGATTGTGAAAATATATATATATATATATATATATATATATATTAACCATATATATATTTCTGAATTTTAAATACATATTAACCTCACTGTTGAAAACTTAAATAAGTAGTGTATATAGTTACACAACTTATAAACCAAATAGTATTTTTTTTTATAAGAAAAGAAAAATGAAACAGAACAAAGTAATGGAGCGGGCGAACCCCGTAGTTGGGTTGCAGGTTTAAATGTTTTAAATATATATAAAAAAATAGAAAAATAATAACAAACAAAACAAAGAGAACAATGTCCTCTTCCTAATGATGGATCATTGAGCATGATCCAAAACATTAATGCAAAAACATACACAGTTTAATCCAGAAGCACTCTATCTTAATTCATGGACTGTGGAAAACTCATGATTGTCCTCTTCCTGATTATGGATCATTGAGCATGATCCAAAATGTTGATGCAAAAACATACACAGTTTAATCCAGAAGCACTCTATCTTAAAAAAAAAGAGTTTATTCAGATTTGTGTCTTGTATATATATATATTCATTGTAAAAAAAAAGAAACCCTAGGTATTTACAAATGGAAATATACCTATGTGTGAGGTACTTCCATGGTGGCCATTGATGAGGAAGCAAAACCCTAACCTGCAAGTAAAATAAAAAGAGCTGAGAGCAAAATGAAAAGAAATGTAAGAAGAGATGAGGAGAAAACAATAGAATGGAAGAGGTATTAGGGTTAGGGCATTTTTTTTAGAAAACAAATAAAATATTAGAATAGGGCTGAGTTGGAGGATGAGTGGGAAAATAGAAGTGCTATTTTATTTATTTCACTCATTTTTCCCATGTGCACGGGAAACTAAGTTTCCCTCTCTTTTGCTTTTAGGCCTATTTGAATTATTTTTGCCCTTCCTAGTGCTTTTATTAAGTTGAATTAAATAATTTTATTTGGGGTTTGGTATTTTACTCCTATGTGGAATTTGTTTTTATGGGAATGGGATTTGTATTTATTGGGACTCTTTAACCCTTTGCAAATTATTTATTTTGGGCTTTCTTTTTAATTATCCGGAGTGTTTTAATTTAATGTTTTTGGGAAATCTCTTTATTGAATTTATTTTTAATTTAATCGATTTTATTCCAGAGGGGATGTTTTAATTTATTCCCTTTTTCTATTTTTTACTTGAGTTAGTTAATAAATATAATTGTCAAGATTATATTTATTAAAGGACTTAATTATTGAATTTTAATTTGGTCGTTTATTAAATTTTGATTCTTATATTTTGTTGAGTGGTAAATTTATTTTGACCTTGGAATTAATTAATTTATTTTTATTTACTTTATTTATTTAATTTTGCCTTAATTATTTTCACGAGGAATTCTTTTAAAATATTTATTTCAATTATTGAAAACATGTTATGCTATCGAATTTTTCCTAGATTTTAGGGTTTCATTTTATGGCATTTTCGTGACATCATTTAATCACTCCATTTCTTCATGCGACCATCATACCTCTCGAAGCGTCATTAGTCAATTTTATTTATGCTTTTGAATTAGGGTTTGATTTCGATTTAGTCAAAATCATCTCACTCACCTAGGAAACTTAGGGTTAGGATCCGTTTGACCCTAACCCTAGTAGCAACGCTCCTCGCGTCACATACCCCCTAGTCTTCTATCATCACACAGGGGATTGCGTATGCAAACGCTCTTCCCTTAGTTTGATTGACATGTTTGTGCCTTATATGTATTGCCACCGAGCATGGTGACACATGCGAGGTGGTTTCTAGGGACATGTGGAAAAATTTTTGATATTCGTGTCATGACCACATGACAAATGTGGACATGACACGTGTGTTGCATGTCGTCACCGCATGGGAAATGTGGGCATGACACTATCATGCGAGTTCATCTATTCATCTCCACCTATTATGAATGTCAATCTTTAGTTAGATCAATCTATCATGGATGTATATCTTTAGTTAGTTTCCACTTTTCATGCATTTCCTTGCTCTATATAAGCACAAGCTTATTTGTACTTTATAACACCATTTATTCAATACAATTATTCTACTGGCTTATTTTTGTATGCCTCTTTCATTAGCTTTATTTATATTTTTTGTGGAAGGTTTGTTGGTCTAACAATTCCTAGATCTATGGAATATTTCATTATTCCTATAGTAGTAATATAAACCTTACCAAATCCAACCATAAGGGGTTTCTTAAGCCACTATGAAGGCATTACAAATAGGCCATAACTCCATAAGGTTCATACCCCATTAATGGAGTCTACATGTGCACTTACCATTACATAAACACACACAAACATGGTTTCTTAATTAACATTACATTTTACCCTTAAGCCATTATTACTAAATCATTAAGAGAGTAAGTGTTGTTAATCTACCTCTTCTCCAAGATTGCTTGAGATCCAAGGCTATAAAACCACCTCCTACAAGATCTTCTTCCTTTATAGGTCAACCCTCCTCCAAGTCTCCTTAAACCCTTCTTCTCCAAGTTCTTCCTCTTATTCACACAATGGACAATGAATAAGTCATGCTCCAAACCCCTTTTAATGACTATCATTTGGTTAATATAACCATTCTTATGACTTGGAGTTAAAACCTAGGAAATCTCTTTTTCAAAATTCCTCTAGTGTAATAAAATTCCATTTTTAAATCCTCAAATTCTAAACTTCTTCACATTCATGTGAGATTCACTTAAAATTACATTTAATGCTCCACTAAATGGAATTCTAAAAATGATCCAAGTGTCTTCATTACAATTGAGTGATTCACCCCTTTCTATGCCACCTAGAGATTTTATAAGCTTCCAACAAGATGACCCCATGCAACATTATCACCCAAGGATGCATAAATTTATGTTTATTTAAATGTTTTCCAAGAGTTTTAACCATTTTAAATTGTCATTAAGTGTCTAATAATTTGGACTTTTCTTAGCCCCCTTAGGACAACTTATTTAAAGTTTTCAGGGTGATTTAAATTTTAAAACACTTAGGACTGCATACCATCTCTATGATAAAGGTAAATATATAAAAAACCAAAGAAATATACATCCAAGATGAAACATTAACCAACATAAATAAAACTAGAATTGAAAATTATTAAATCAAGCACTGTACCACATAGTTACAGGTATAGCACAAGGTAACCCAAAGTCTCATACAACTTGGTAGCTCGCTAAGTAGATGTCACATAAATCATCCTACTCATACAATGAGTGGGCCAAGGTAAGGGAGACACATTCATGCTACTCTCTTTGAATTAAAATCCATTGGCTTGTTCATGTCTCTTGCACACTCATTGCACAAATCAAATGCAACAAGAATGATAGTCAAAGCAACATAAATAAATAAATATTTCATAGACATTAATTCCATATAGAACACATATTAAAGTACTAGTATGCATAAAAGAACATTTGTTTACATTTATCCCATAATCTAATCATATTTTGAATTAAATCCATATAATCTTGTAGCATTGAAATATTATACATGTCATGTATTAAAAGATAGTGTCATATGTAAATATTTAGTAACTCCTAGCATAATATAAAAAATATAAAAAATGAACCAAAGTAACTACAAATATAACATCAAAGTATCATAAAGAGCATAGAGTAACAAGGTCTTGATATATATACAAAGTGTCTCAAAAATTATCGAAACGCAACCAAGCAAAAACCAACATAAGGTATTGTATCCAAGGAAATAAGGTGGTATAATATCCTTCCCTCCTAATATTAGCCTTCATTTAGAAGTAATCAAAGAGATGAGAGTAAAGCATGCATAATTGAGAAGTATCCTCCCAAGTAGTTGTAGTCTCCTCATGCTTATCCCATTGGAACCTCAACTAGTCTAGCTCTCTTCCCCAAAGGCCCAATATATGATGATCCATAATATGGACTAGCTCCAAAGCTAGTTATCTATCCTCCTATACCTACAACACATCCTATTCAAGAACATGAACAACATTAGGTACATACTATCTCAAAATTGAAACATGAAAAACATCATGAATGTGTGATAAGCTAGGTGGCAATGTTACACAATAGGCAACATGGAATATCCTCTCCAAAATCTCAAATGGCCCAAAAAACTAATATGTGATCTTAGAGCCTTTTCTATAATGGATAGGGATATTTTGGGACCACACTCTCAAGAAAACTTGGATGCAATATAAGAAGTGCCTATCTAATCTCTTGGCATCAATAGGATTCTTTTAACAATCTTGTGCCTCTAGAAAATTTTGGGTAATGCAAACAATTTGTTGCTCCATGTCCTCAAGCATAACTATACCAATAACAACTCTATCCTCAATCATATCCCAACTCAGAGGAGTCCTAAATGATTAATTATACAAGGCCTAACATGGTGCCATGCTAAGGAACTATGATAACCATTATTGTACATAAACTCGTCAAGGTAGAGGTAGTCCCCACATTTATACTATTGTTCCATCACATACATGCAAAGAATATCCTCCAAAACTTGATTCACCCTCTCAATTTCACCATTAGTCGTAGGGTGATGAGTAGAACTAAAATTGAGTTGAGCACCCAATGCCTATTGCAAGGAAGTCTAGAATAAGGAAGTGAATACCATTTTCTATCTAAAATAATCCTACAATACACACCATGCAATCAAAAAACATCCTCCATGAAGACTCGTGCAACTAATGCAACATTATATGTAGTCTTCATACACAAAAAATGGGCTACTTTGGTTAGCTTGTCAACTACCACCATGACAACATTATGGAAAAATGTTAATGTAGACAAACCAACGATGAAATCTATAGAAAATGTGTCCCATTTGTATTAAGGAATATCATGTGGATAAAGGAATCTTGTGGGGTGTTGATTCGTGACCTTCACTCTCTAGCACTCTAAGTGATGAGAAATAAGTTTTACAATATCATGTCTCAGCCCCACCCAATGATAAAGCTAATGAATATCTACATGCATCTTCTTCACCTAGGATGGGCTAAATAAGGTGCATTGTGCCTTAGTCAAAATAACTATGCTAATATCTCCCTCTACATGAACATAAATTTCACCAAGATGTCACAACAAACCTTCAAGCTCCAACAAATAACCTACAAACTTCCCCTCTGAGGCCCTCTGTGAAGCAATCTCACTATAAACCTCTTGATATCAAGTATCTACAAGAAGTTGCTCTATAATATGGCTCCTCAAATATATGCTCAAAGTCATAACTCATATCTCATGGAATCACTTTCTCAAAGCATCTATAGCAACATTCTCCTTCCCATTGATATACTAAACATCAAAGTCATAATCACATAATAAATCCATCCAATGCTATTGATGAGTGTTTAGGTTTGGCTATGTGAATATGTACTTAAGGCTATAATGATTAGTATGTAGATTGGACTGATGTCCAAGGAGAAAATGTCTTCAATGCACAACCTCATGAACAACTACTATAAGCTCTAAGTCATGGTTGGGGTAATTAAGATCATGATTCTTACGCTTCCATGACTCATAGGAAATCATGCAACCCTCTTGGATGATGACAACCTCCAAACCCTTTACGAATGCATCTATGACAAAATCTACTGCTAGTTATGGTACTACAAGTATTGGTGCACTGGTAAGCCACTTCTTGAGAACCTAAAAGTCTCTCACACAATCCTCTGACCAAATGAACTTCTTCCCCTTTAACTAAAAGGAACTAGTAGGATAAGCCACCTTAGATAAACCTACAAAAAAGTGATGGTAATACCCTACTAAACCCATAAATCTCTATACCTTACAAACTTTAGTGGGTGTTGGCCACTCCACTATATTGTGAATCTTTGTTAGATCCACTAAGATACAATCACCTAAGATGACATTTCCTAAGTATTGTACCTCAATTTGAAAGGATTCACACTTTTCTAAGTTATCATATAGCTGGTTCTCTCTCAAACACCACAACACCTAGCACAACTGGATCTCATGCTTCTCCTTATTGTTTGAGTGAATTAGGATATCATCAAGGAAGATAATGACAAACTAGTCAAGATTGTTGGCCATATGTGTTGTCATTGATGTCAACATAACATACATTGATGTCAACGTAGCATACATTGATGGGTACACTAATTGGAGGTCATAAAACCTACATTTCTAATCAAAACAGAGTTGAGTTTGAAGCCTTATCAATATGGGAATTAGAAGCACTAAGAGAATTAGATTTTAAGGAAGGATTCCTAGTGGCTTGAAGCATGTTGTATGAACTATCCTACTGATCCTAAGTTGTATGTGCTAATGTAATGAAGGCTTGGCCTCCGAAAGCAGGTGATAGTCTTTGTTTCAGAATGTTTGCTCTTTGAAGACTATCTAAAAGATTACTCTGCATTTTCATCATTGTAATATTAAGCTTCTACGGTTTGGAACATAGCTTCATACAGTGTCATTTTATGTATGTTCCAAGTTTCATGATGTTTTGATCACCTGAAGGATGTTTTTCTATTGACAGATTGAAGATAAAGTTGATTCTGTGAAAGTGGTTCTGGCATGATAATGGAATGCTCCTCATTCCTCTATAGTTGTATATGTGGCTATACGGTTCTGAGATGGTTTCAAGAAGGTAGTGAATGTGCTATTTCCAAGATCTCAAATCATATTTCCCTCCACTGTGAAAGTTATGTACAATAGAACATCAGAATGTGCTCTAGTAGAATGGTACAGTATTGAAGACCCACTAGAATGCTCCGCATTCCTCTAGAAGTGAATGATTGATCTTACAGTTTTATAAACATGTTCTTTGATGTGCATGGCATGCCTCTTCTCTATTTCAGGTTTCTTGGTGGTCCGCAACTCAGTTTTCAATTGACAGCATGGTGAAGTGTGTTTCGGATAATAGAGTGTTTGCAGAGTAAATGTTTGAAGTTGTACGACACAATTCTTTGATGTGCGGTGGAAAAGGAGTGTATGGGGGTGGTTCATGAGTCATGTGAACTCATCTGAAAAGTTTCACGAAGATCTTTCTTGTTTCCAATATCGAACAAGGTTTACAAGTTGGTTGGCTGTTATACTTCAAGTCTTCATGTGTTTTTCCTAAAGTTGTCCTATTTTCAAATGAGCAGAGTCTACGGAAGTCATTCCTTGGTGTTTGAAGCTGTGAAGGATGTTTTGGACCTGGTTAAGCAAGTGTTGGGGTCCACAAGGCCTAAATCTTCTACTGGTGTAACATGTTGTTTCAGTTAGGACCTATCTTCTACATGTTTCATAGTGTGTGTTGTTTGGTCGACTTGTAAAGTTATTGTTCATGTTGTATCTAGCCGACAAGCAATGTAATCAATGTAATATCATGTATAAATAGTGAATCAAATTAAGTTAGGAAGGTATGATTGCAAGATGATGAAAAAGGTTCGCAAGCAAATAAAAGTGGAATAAATGCATTTTGATGTGCGACTATGGGAGAAAGAGCATATGTTGTTGATGATGTCTAGATTCATCTTGAAGACATATTTGCGACAGTGATCAAGTATAGAGTATGCCTAATTGATCAGATCTTTAGAAGAAAGTGTGTGGAGGCAAAAGTGTAATCATCAAAAGGTGTGAGATTCAATAACAGTTTTCAGATTGTAAGAAAAGATTGTTATACTGTAATCTTTTGTATTCTTTTTTAGGGAGTAGAAGCTTCCTTAGGAGTGACCCTAAAACAAAGTTAGTAGGGAGTATAAGCTTCCTTCAGAGTGACCCTAAAACAAAGTTAGTAGGGAGTAGAAGCTTCCTTGGGTGTGACCCTAAATCAAAGTTACTTAGGGAGTAGCAGCCTCCTTGGGTTAAAGCCCCTAAAATAAAGTTACTATTTGAGCTTCATATAATGTGACTTAATCCTCACTATGGTTTTTCCCTTCTAAGGTTTTCCACTTATATCTGGTGTTATGTGTTGATGTGCATTGTGTTGATCTTTCATGTTCTTGATTAATGTTGTAATGCTTAAGGTTTAATCTGCTTTGGATAAGTTGAATTTGTTGAAAGTGAAATTTGATTGTATATTGATTCACCCCCCCCATCTCAGTATACTTGTGTGTCTAACAAAGATAAGTATGGAACACTCTATGCATGAGTCTCATAAATACTAACAGTGCATTAGTCAATTTAAATTGGAACTATTATAAACTCATGATGTCCATACCTAATATAGAATGTTGTTAGATGGATGTTTGCCTTTGCTATCCTTAATTAATGGCAACTTGACTTACGATTAGTTTTAGAAAACACTTCTTCTCCCCTCATTTAATCAAATAAGTTATCTATTTGAGAAAAAAACTATCATTTCTTCACCATCATCTTATTCAACTACCTATAATCAATATAGAGATAAAGAGACACGTCACTCTCCTTAACAAAGATAACTACTGCACCCCATGTTTGGATACACTAGGATGACTATGTCCCTTCTCTAAGAGCTCCTCCAACTATAATTTGAGCTCACTAAGCTCCTAAGTTTTCATCATGTATGGTTCTCATGAAATATCCCCTATGCCTATAATCAAGTCCACATGAAAATCTAAATCTTTCTTCAACAAAACACTCATAATCTCACTCAAAAACACATATATATCCTTGTGCAAGAGGAGATTAATGCAGGAGCATCCCAGATTAGTCCATAATCCTAGAGCTATTAGAGATCGAGCTCACTATTTCTAAAGTCCCCAAATATTTGATCCTAGGAGGAAGCACACGACATGTATTTGTACAAAAGGAGTAAGTGTGTGCAAGATCTTATAAGTATGTCTTTCTCGTATGCATAAGTGTGTGTGAGATCCTAGAAACACATCTTGCTCGTATGCAAAGTCTTGCATGGCTTTATACATCAAAGCTACTTGCATGATGACACATTCTTTTAGTTGGTGATAGGAAGAGTTTTCATGTGCAATGTTAAAAGAATTTAAAATTTCATCCATGTGGTGGCATATAAAAATGTCAAGATAGACATAGAGCCATAGGAAGAATTAATGTGGGTCGTGAGGTAAGTAAAATTGAATTTTGGATGCAAGAGAACTTTGGGTGCCAAAGGGTAGAAGGGATAGAAATATAAGATCCCACATGGGTATATATATAGCTAAGCCTAGCTATTGTGGAGTTAGTTGGATGGTTAGTCTCCATGACATAATAAGTTGATAAGATAGTATTGTGTCACACACAACATGCCCCATTTTACCTTAGCAAAAAGGTGAACCCCCTTTTACTTTTCTGATTTCATGTTTCCAATCTTTTCAAGTTTTTTAGGTTATCTAATATATTTGTTTTGAATAATTTTGGTATGTTTATTATGGTCTTATTATGTGCATTTAAGTTAAATTTCATGTAAAATTTCAAAGGAATCTTTTAAAAGTTCTTTGGAAAAAAGTTTGGGTTGAATATGTTGAGTTTTGAAGCTTCTACAGAGTTGTGGAGTTTTCACAGACTTAGGAAATTTTGTCCAAAGTTCTTCAAGATTTCACATCCTTGTGTAGTGTTAAACTTAGCTTTGCAAGGAAGTTGCTCCTATAGGGAACTTTCCCTTGCTTGTGTCATGCCCACATTTTACACGTGGACATGAAAACCGAACAAACAAAAATTTAAAACAAACCTTACTCCCACTCTCGCGCTATGTGCACGATCATTTAATGTGCACAAACAACAACATTACACATGCAATATATGTTTAGCACACCACTCAAGGTGGGGAAAGGGGAACGAGAAGAGGGGTGTATGAAACTCCTATCGTACACCCTGCGATATAGAGGTTAACCTAATTAGGGTTTGGCAATGCATCTTGCGACGCCACGAGGGGAAACCCTTTTTGAGGTGAAATTCCCCTAAGGTTCCTAAGTGTTGTGGAAAATGATCTTGCCCTTAAGGAGAGACTTAACACCTAATCAAATGTTGAAACCCTAGTCTAATTAAAATAATAATAAAAATTAAAAAGCGATAACATAATTTTAAGAATATTCTCTACAACCATTTAAAACTGGAATTGAGTGAATACAGAATTCTAAACAAAATTTAAAATGTTTCCAAAGACATTAAATGGCTAAAGGGAAAAGGAATAAATTTAACTAATATTTAAATACTCTAAAGTTGATTTAAATATTATGACAATTATAATTTAACTAGAATACGTCAATTAGACAATGAAAATTAAAATAATATTTAATTAAATTAAAACAATTTAATTTGCATATGAAAATAAGCCTAAATATGACATTTAAATAATTATGTAAAAAAATAATTATTTTCAAAATAAGGAAATGCATAATCTATTTCGATTCCAAAAAAAAATTAATCAATGCATGTTAATCAATAATCAAATTAAGTTTAAATCATTCCATGATAAATGGTCTAATATTTAAATTAGTCATAAGTGTCTAAATCAAATAATTCTCCAAACAATAAATCAAACTTAGATATAAAGCTAACCAAGAAGGGGATTAATATTTCCTCAATGAAATAATTAAACCTAAAATAAGATTAAGATGCTAATCCATTAAGGTAACCTAAAAACCCTAAATACAAATTATAAAAGTGTTTGCAACCCTCATTACAATCATTTTTCTTTTGCAGATCTGGAGGGAAGAAGGAGAGGAGAAAAGGGTTTTGATACTCCAAAGGTTTGATTTGATTCTCTAATCTTTCCATGAAACTATTCTATCTCAAATCTATTTGATTTTGTCTATTTTCTCTAATATGTGGTTTTTCTCTATTTGTTTTAAAAATTTGAATCACAAATTTATTTTGTTTTAAACTCTAAATAGTTAGCTAAGCATTTGAGACAACAAAACACTTCTTATATGTATAATAGATTACAAATTAAACATACGAGTAACTTGAAATCCACGAAGAATGGGAGTGACACAATGTTCTTCATATTCTTCATAAAATTAGATTACAAGGTCTTTTACAAATCTTTGTACATGGCTGCACCAAAATGTCATTTTCCTTTCCCCAAACTGTGAGAGAGAAAAAGATATATATGTGTGTGTGTGTACATATATATGTATATATATACATGTACATATATATGTATTGTACATATATATGTACTGTACATATATATATATGTACATGTATATATATGTGTGTATATATATATATGTACATATATACATATATATATGTATATGTACATATATACATATACATATGTACATATATATATGTATATGTACACATATATGTATATATATGTATATGTACACATATATGTATATATATGTATATACATATATATATGTATATACATATATGTGTACATGTATATACATATATAGACTATTTTTTAAAACAGAGATGAGGAGGAAATGGAATTCAAGCTGGCGCAATAATAATAATCTTGTATCAAAATCTTCACAAGAATAGAGGAAACTCAAAGAACTTGAAAAAAGCCTCAAAAACCCTAGATTATGGGGCGAGCGTGTATGGTTTTAATGAAGATTTTTTCAGGAACATTTTAATAGATATTATTTCAGAGGATTGATGAGGCCGCATTATGAGAATATGTATCCATATTGAGTGCTCATGAAGAATCTTGTTTACAGCAACAAAAGCCACCAATCACATGCTAATGTGAAGCAAGGCCTTGTTGAGTTGTAATTGCCAAAACTATGAAAAATAATGACCGGCAATTTTATACGTGTCTAATCAAAAAGGTCACGTGGTAGAGAATTAGACGAGAGGAGGGCTTCTAAGCACGGAAGAGCCATCGATTTAGCTTTAAGCCTGCAGGGAAGTACTATCTCTCCCATAGTAAGATATGTTCTACAACCTGGATAGATGTGTGGTTAAATGTATTTACTTTCCTATTGCATTAGCAAGTGTGTAGCATTTTTTGGTTATTTTTGAATTAAGTATATTGGCAAAACCCCAGTTTAGCCTAGATCTGTCAGCTATTATTATTGCAGATACTCCCACTCGCTTCCTCTGGCATGAAGTATTCTTACACCATTGATGTAAGTGAGTGGGTTAGATCCTGAAAAACCCCCGAATGGTTTGCAATATGATCTAAAAAGGAGTTCTATGAAAAATAATAACAATGTTGTTAAGTCATTTAAGGATATTGTCGTGAACAACGAAAGAAAGAAAATCCCTGAGACGGCAGGCTTCATCGTGGTCGGAGATGAAGAAGCAAGACAAAACCAAGATGCAGACGGTGGAGGAGGTAAGATCTCTTCCTCAAACCCTAGGAAAGATTATCTTATCCCAAATGAGGATATGGCGAAGGTGCTAGATAATGAAGAAAGAAGACTTAAAAATATTGTTGTGTTCTTTGCTGCATTAGATTGTAATAAGATTCCCTCACGGAAAATTTTATATGGTTGGCTTCAAAATGTATGGAATAGAAAATTAGGGATCCAACATTCTTTCTGTAGGCTAATTCAAAAAGGGTTATTCCTGATTTTTTTCAAAAATAGTGAAATGCAAAGAATTGCCACCAATAAAGAATTCTAGTCAGTTGGCAATGCGATGTTTAGGGCTATTCCCTAGTCGCTGAATTGTTGAAATGCACAAGACAACTGAGAGGGGGGGTGGATAAGTTGTCTCTAAAACGTTAATCACTTATCAACACATCAAATGTTCAATTACTGTTATTAAGATTAACCATGAAAATATGAAACAAGAAGATCAACACAATAACACATGAGACACCAGATTTTTATGTGGAAAATCACATAAGGGAAAAACCATAGTGGGTGTTAGCCCATATATATAAATGAGTTATAGCAATACCAAAAAATAGAGGCTCACTACCTTAGGGCTCACTACCCAAAATGTTCACTGCAAATGTTAGGGCTCACTGCCAAGATCGGCTTGTTGGTTATAAAATTTGCAGAGGGTTTGCCAACTCCAATGCACAGGCAGATTTGGCCAACAGATTACGGGAGGTTGCGTGAGCTACCTCCCCTTCACTTCTGGTTCTGCCGCACCAAGGGGGGTATCCCTATGACACAAGATGTAACATTGACTAGCTCAATGATAGAAAGATTTAGCTTGACAGCAACAGGCAGAATACTCTCATGTGTGGACCAAGATCTGCATGATAGATCACAAGGTTGGCAACATTCTTGGACATATTTGTCTGGTGGGTATGAGAGTATGCAGGGGTCCTAATCCTACTCCAACTAACAGATGGAAGTGATGAGATGGGTGGACATAATGTCCTTGATGCAAGACAAGGGGTTTTGGCTCATAACTACTGACCCAGAAACAGACTGGTGCCTATCCATTGGGCAAGGAGTCAACTAGACATATACAATAGATGGTTTGCAACTTTCACTCAAGTTTCAGGGGGTTGGACTTGATGCTTGCCTTACAAACATCACCCAAGAATGGGTATTTAGCTGCCTCTACTTACAGATATCCCTGCTGACATGCAACCTTCCCCATGCTCAACCTAAAACAATTTAATCCACTCCTTGAATGGAAGTTAGAGATCAAACATGTGATACAGAAAACCATATCCTAGAACCTGAGAAACCCTTAGCAACCAGATTCAGAAGAAGGAGAATAACATGCAGCAAATGGAGACAAGCAGATAAACACATGCAATGAAGCATTTCTCATATAAAATCAACACTGAAACTGAAATATGTGCAAAATACACTCATGCTGCAACTCATAAACTCCAAAATGGGATGGAACAACCAAGTTCATGCCCTGTTCTTCATTATTTACACAAAAATGCCCCAGGTCTTCAACAACCTAAAATGAGTGACACAGTCTGCCTTTTATAGCAAAACTGTGTACTCAGCATTAATTACATGGCACATCAAAATTCTGCAAGATACAATGCATCTGAAAATGGCACTCAAAATAGACAATGCTACAGAGGGACAAGGAGGAGGGACAAGAAGTGACCTCGAGCCCCGCACCGCCGCCCAGGGACATGCATCATCAATTCAGGTGGTTGAGCTACCAACTCGACCCATACCTCAGCAACTATCGCCATTACTGTTTCATCTACCCGCAGCCTTTGGAAATGTAGCCGCAGCAAACCTCAAGATTTTTCCCGCCCAAAAACAGTCGCAGATATGAAGAAACCCATCGCCGTAGGCTCAAAATGTGACCGTCGATCAAAAACCCATCGCTGAGATCCAACAGCCCCAAAAAATGCTGAAAAGTCACCCACCAACCAAAATGTGCCACACAGACACTTCAAGTTTCCATCGCTGACTTTTCTGCAGCCTTCATTTTATCTTTTGAGAAACCTCTTTTGTCAGAACCTCACGCAAAATGTGATGCTTGGCAGCATCCACGATATCCTTGAAACATTAGAGATCCTCCATGAAACTCAGGCAGAAGCCAACACGTGGCAGGTTCCGCTTCACTGCCGAGGGACATAAAAGAGTCTTATGAAACTCCGCAGGAGCCGACACTTGGCGGGCTCCGCATTAACCTTGAAACACATAGAAACTTAAGAGAAACAGTCCTTAAGTTCTGGGACCCTCCACCATGTGTCACCTTCCGACACATTTGATACATATGCTAGGGCCCACCTCAAAGTTTTGCTGACCATTGCAACAAAAAGAACAATCCTACAGAAGCTGACACATGTCACGCTCCGCAGCAACCATAAGAGACAGATGGCGCATTCCGCACGCCTGTTGCAACATATAGAGGATGCCCCTGCCGTTTGACACTCGGCACCTTCCGTGCTAACAGAAACATTAGAGAAGAGGGGCTCTTTGAAACTTAGGCGGAAGCTGCCACTTGGCACCATCCGCAACAGCAACTCTTAACTGGGACCCACCCTGTCTGTGCCAAACCTAGAAACAAATAGAAACAACACGGAGTCTGACATGTGTCGACCTCCGCAGCAACTACAAAAGACACGTGGCACGCTCCGCCCCAACTTAGAAACTCAGAAGAAACTTTTTGAAACATGGGCGGAGTCCGACACTTGGCAAAATGAGACCCTCTCCAGCCACACTTAGAAATAATTCAGACACAGAAACTGTAGCCCGATAAGCATCTGAAATACAGGTGACCCATTTTTTAACATTTTAAAAGGTCCATGGAGATTTCTGACCCGCCACTGCATATTTTGACCCTGAACACAACTGATTTCTTGCATTTTTTATAATTGCAGGGGCCAAAATATTAAGAATTTTGGATTTTTGGGAAGAGGCCTCACTTAAAACCCCAAACATAAATTATTACTAACATAGGCTCTGATTGGGGACATGCAGGTGCGAGACTGCATTGAGAACCTCAGATCTCTGGGATGTAGACCAGTCCCTTATCCATTGGGCACAGAGTCAAATAATGCACTGACCTGCATCACCAAACACACTTGATGGCCTAACGCCACCAAGAAAAGGAAAACCTGTATCTCCCCTTGTCAAATATCTTGTTTGCATCTGCATGCACTGGATCAAGCCTGGAGATACTGTCATGACCTTCCCACAAATAAACCTTGTCATCAGCACATTCAACCCTTTGATTTAGCTTGTCACTGTTACCCCTGTGCAGACAACCCTCAGCATCCTGTGACATGTGGGTGTCAATTTTTTCAAACAATGCATACTCAAATGGTATGTAACACTTATCATCATCTGCATCAGCAGTATGCATTGTAAAATGATCTCCTAGCTGGATAGAAAACTAGAAACACTCAAAGTCCACCACACAGCTAGGAAAATCAGGGCTCATTTCATATGCTGGCACATCAAAACAAAATCTTTCAAAATCACAAGAACATATTCTTACCAGAATCAGAAGTTTGCCTGTAACAAATGTCAAAGAATTGCAGAGATTTCTGGGTTTAGTAAATTATATTTCTGGTTTTTATTACAAATTAGCAGAAGATCGGTTGGAATTGAATAAGCTTTTAGGCAAGAGACCACCACCATGGACTCAGTACCATGATAGACTAATTCAAAATATTAAGGATAAGTGTGCTAAACTTCCACCATTAAAGCTACCTGGTCCAGGGTATAAGATAGTTGAAACAGATGCAAGTGAATTTGCATGGGCAGGTGTGTTAAGAGAACAGTCAACCATTGAGTATAATCCGAAGGATAAAGGTCAGATTGTTAGGACTGTCTCAGGAAGTTTTCATAGTTCAGAGAAAGATTATCATAGCACACATAAAGAGATTCTAGCTGTAGTAAACACCTTTCAAGCCTTTCAGATGTTCATAGCTGATAAAAGGTTTTTATTAAAAAGTGATTTGCAGAACCTCAGAGGTTTCTTCAAGAAAGAATCTCGTAATAAGGTAGTCCGAGGAAGACTACTCAGGTGGGCTCAGCTCTTATGTACTTACGAATTTGATTGTGTTCATATTCCAGGAGCTGAAAATATAATTGCTGATTTTGTATCAAGAGAAGGACACCAAGAAGAACCAGAACACCAGCCAGAACCAGCAGGCACAAGTAGGGTAATAAAAGGTAAGATCAGAGTCATGCACATAAGCATCCGAGAACAAAGGTGGCATGAGCTCAGTCGAAATGAATGGAGTACCAATCCATTTCCAAGGAGAGATCTCCACAATTTCAGAATGGCCAACGATTTCCTCTATGATCGTTATAAAATGTTGAAGGCCAAGATGTTACTAACATCTCCAGGTTTGTGGACAGAAGTCCCCTTCTTTCATTTTAGTGTAGAAGTGGAACCAGTGGATCCTGACATAGGTCATATTCTTAATAACTGGTGTGGAGATTTTAGTCTTTCATTACAGTTTAATAATCCAGAAATCGGTAAACCAGAGGAATGGTTAAACTTTGAAGAAGGAAAAGATTTAATTCGAGACATGTTCTCTGGACCCTATCCGCCAGCTGAGAATTTAAATTTTGGTAATTCAACTGCTTACACCGGATGTATATTTAAGTTAACATTTAACTCTGGTGAAGAAACTCCTCTAAGCAGGTACATCGCTCAGCACTATGGACCATGCGGACCTGAATCAGTCTTTGAAAATTGGACTGTAAAAAATAGAATCAGGTATTTCCATGCTCATCAGGTTCCCATCTGGATACATGTAAAGACATATAGAATGAATGAAGCAACCCCACTCTCCATGACACGTGGGATCTATGGTCCTTATAAGTTAAAAGTAATGACTGTAATGTGGAAAGAAGGTGAGCCGCAGCTAATGACCGGGTGCTTACCTCACGCCTCAACTCAAACCTGTTACAATTGTGAAGATCACTCAACGGATGATCCAAGGGTCCCTCCAGACAGGCAGGCTCCCACCTGCCACCATCCCGACAAAGCTTTTTGTGAAAGGTGTGCTTGGTTCCATAATGAAGATTTGGATACCGACAGCACGGGTTCGTAGCTAATAAGTGGGCTTGTCACTTATCGTGGAATCTTATCTCCGCGTGACTAAAGATAAGGCGTGGACCCTACCACGTTGTAAAGGGGTTACCTTTCAACCTTATCGAAAGGCCAAGTTATTCCTCTTGGGCCCAAAAGGAACGTCCTGTAATTTCGGTCTTGTCCGTTGTGTCGGTCGGGTTTATCTTATCCCATTCACGAGTAATTGGGTCCCACCTCTTGGGATGCTCTCCGGATAAGATGTTGCTTCGTGTCCTCTTTTCATTGGCGGATCTCACGGAATTATGAAGTCGGGGTTAAAAGATTTGCTCTCGCTTCCCTATAAAAGGGCGCCAGGGCCGCCTGCATTCTTCAAGCAATTCTTAGCGAGTGAAGTGAATGTGAAGAATTGAGTCTAGAGTCTTTAAGAAGTTTTAGTCTTAGTTAGCATAAAAGTCAGTAATGTCAGTAACTCCAGTTGGAGTTAAAGTGTTGTAAAAGCTTTAAGCTTAGTTTTAATACTCTGTCATATGCTTTCACTACATGAAAGCAATAGCGAGCATTGTAAAAGATGAACATATCTGTAAGCTTCCTGCATGTTGTTAATGAAAATAGTTCTACTATTCACATAAGAGCAAGATATCTTGTTGCGCACTGTGTTTGTCTATTGCAGCTTAGATTTGCAACCATCAGCAGCACCAAACTGGAAAAGATCAGGCTCTGGCACCTCTTTACAATCAGGCACATTTTTACAATCACTTACCTGATGTACGCTGGTTTCTCTTTCATCAAGATGAGAAACAGAATCCAAGTCAACAACAGGGCTCAAATCTTCACCATACTCAGATAGATCCTCATCACCACATGTGTCATAAATGGGTGACCCAGGTGTCTCAGCCTCATCATGGTATGCCATTGGTTCATGGGCAGTAGAACATGCATCTTCACCATCAATGGATTCTCCTTGTGGAGGAGTATCAGCCTGTGTGTCATAAGCAAAATAGCCATCAAATAAAGAACAATCATGCTCTGCACTAGCACTTGTTTCAATCTCTGACTACTCTTCATGATCTCCATGTGTTTGAAAAGAAGGCAATGGTTCACACATGGAACTATTTCTCTGTTTGCTTATATCTTCTCTGTCTTGAGTACAATACTCACAATCATCTCCACAAATCCATTCAAAAAGTTGCTCATTGCTATCCACAACCACATCATTATTTTCATGGCCAAATGCCTCAACCTTGCAATGGGATTCATCATTGATCCTTTCAATGGCATCCTCAACTGATATCTTTTCATTTTCACTTTTGTCTTCACATGATGCCATGATCTCAAGGTCATACTGAGGATCAAGAGGGCTGAGAAGAGGTTTAGCCTTCTGACTGGCAGACACAATAGGGTTACTGCTTTTTAACTGGGCCTGCCTAGCCTCTAAAAATATCAACCTATTTTTTATCTCTTCTATTCTTTTTGTCAACATATCATCCCCCTTTTCACTGAGTATAGGTGAATACATGTTTGGATTCATAAAATTTTCCATCTTAGACATCCTATGATTGCCTAAGACATAAGGTTTCCCCTAGCATCTAACTTATGCAGTAGAACAACAAATATAGGGGAAGAAGCTAAGTACCTTTTCTCATCCAGATGCAGAAATATGAACATTTTTTGTCACATTACATACATCTATCTTTCATGTGCATTCAAATCTTTTTGCAGAGTCGCCACCTCTCCAGAGAGGACAAAATTTTCAATAGCTGAAAACTACTTTTCTAGGTTCATTCCACCAGCAGAGCATCATTTTGTTAGTGACTCGGATGGGCCACGAATACATTCCTTTTTTATCAATCCCTCCCCAGCAGAGTCGCCAAAATCTATTGGTTACCAAATCTGCAGAGGGTTTGCCAGCTCCAATGCACAGGCGGATTTGGCCAATAGATTACGGGAGGTTGCGTGAGCTACCTCCCCTTCACTTCTGGTTCTGCCGCATCAAGGGGGGTATCCCTATGACACAAGATGTAACATTGACTAGCTCAATGACAGAAAGATTTAGCTTGACAGCAATAGGCAGAATACTCTCATGTGTGGACCAAGATCTGCATGATAGATCACAAGGTTGGCAACATTCTTGGACATATTTGTCTGGTGGGTATGAGAGTATGCAAGGGTCCTAATCCTACTCCTACAACTAACAGATGGAAGTGATGAGATGGGTGGACATAATGTCCTCGATGCAAGACAAGGGGTTTTGGCTCATAACTACTGACCCAGAAACAGACTGGTGCCTATCCATTGGGCAAGGAGTCAACTAGACGTATACAGCAGATGGTTTGCAACTTTCACTCAAGTTTCAGGGGGTTGGACTTGATGCTTGCCTTACAAACATCACCCAAGAATGGGTATTTAGCTGCCTCTACTTACAGATATCCCTGCTGACATGCAACCTTCCCCATGCTCAACCTAAAACAATTTAATCCACTCCTTGAATGGAAGTTAGAGATCAAACATGTGATACAGAAAACCATATCCTAGAACCTGAGAAACCCTTAGCAACCAAATTCAGAAGAAGGAGAATAACATGCAGCAAATGGAGATAAGCAGATAAACACATGCAATGAAGCATTTCTCATATAAAATCAACATTGAAACTGAAATATGTGTAAAATACACTCATGCTGCAACTCATAAACTCTAAAATGGGATGGAACAACCAAGTTCATGCCTTGTTCTTCATTATTTACATAAAAATGCCCCAGGTCTTCAACAACCTAAAATGAGTGACACAGTTTGCCTTTTATAGCAAAACTATATACTCAGCATTAATTACATGGCACATCAAAATTCTGCAAGATACAATGCATCTGAAAATGGTGCTCAAAATAGACAATGCTGCAGAGGGACAAGGAGGAGGGACAAGAAGTGACCTCGAGCCCCACATCGCCGCCCAGGGACATGCATCATCAATTCAGGTGGTTGAGCTACCAACTCGACCCATACCTCTGCAACTATCGCCACTACTGTTTCATCTACCCGCAGCCTCTGGAAATGCAGCCACAGCAAACCTCAAGAGTTTTCCTGCCCAAAAATAGTCGCAGATATGAAGAAACCCATTGCCGTAAGCTCAAAATGTGACCGTCGATCAAAAACCCATCGCTGAGATCCAACGGCCCCAAAAAATGCTAAAAAGTCACCCACCAACCAAAACGTGCCACACAGACACTTCAAGTTTCCATCGCTGACTTTTCTGCAGCCTTCATTTTATCTTTTGAGAAACCTCTTTTGTCAGAACCTCACGCGGAATAACACGCTTGGCAGCATCCGCGATATCCTTGAAACATTAGAGATCCTCCATGAAACTCAGGCAGAAGCTAACACGTGGCAGGTTCCGCTTCACTGCCGAGGGACATAAAAGAGTCTTATGAAACTCCGCGGGAGCCGACACTTGGCAAGCTCTGCATTAACCTTGAAACACATAAAAACTTAAGAGAAACAGTCCTTAAGTTCCGGGACCCTCCACCACGCGTCACCTTTCGACACATTTGATACATATGCTAGGGCCCACCTCAAAGTTTCGCTAACCATTGCAACAAAAAGAACAATCCTGCAGAAGCTGACACATGTCACGCTCCGCAGCAACCATAAGGGAAAGATGGCGCATTCCGCACGCCTGTTGCAACATATAGAGGATGCCCCTGCCGTTTGACACTTGGTGCCTTTCGCGCTAGCAGAAACATTAGAGAAGAGGGGCTCTTTGAAACTCAGGCGGAAGCTGCCACTTGGCACCATCCGCAACAGCAACTCTTAATTGGGACCCACCCTGTCTGTGCCAAACCTAGAAACAAATAGAAACAATGCGGAGTCCGACACATGTCGACCTCCGTAGCAACTACAAAAGACACATGACACGCTCCGCCCCAACTTAGAAACTCAAAAGAAACTTTTTGAAACATGGGCGGAGTCCGACACTTGGCAAAATGAGACCCTCTCCAGCCACACTTAGAAACAATTCAGACATAGAAACTGTAGCCCGATAAGCATCTGGAATACAGGTGACCCATTTTTTAACATTTTAAAAGGTCAATGGAGATTTCTGACCCGCCACTACATATTTTGACCCTAAACACAACTTATTTCTTGCATTTTTGATAATTGCAGGGGCCAAAATATTAGGAATTTTGGATTTTTGGGAAGAGGCCTCACTTAAAACCCCAAACATAAATTATTACTAACACGGCTCACTGCCAAGGGGTGGCTCACTACCAAGGGTTGGTGAA
Source organism: Cunninghamia lanceolata (assembly GCA_027924645.1). Lineage (NCBI taxonomy): Eukaryota > Viridiplantae > Streptophyta > Pinopsida > Cupressales > Cupressaceae > Cunninghamia > Cunninghamia lanceolata. Next base: position 1,420,110 of record BSBN01000814.1, read on the forward strand.
CTAATTTGATAGCATCTATTTCATGCCTGAATTCAGTTCCATTAAAGCACAGTATAACTCCTCTGCTTTGCTCTTCTTACACCTTCGCACTTATCTTCACATTTTCACACAAGGACATCTTTTTCACAACTTCATTACATGTTTTTATACACTTCATCAACCTTGGAATATACATCAAGGTCAGCATTACATTCATCAACCATTGGAACAATGTCCAAGGTCAGCATTACAAACATACATAGAAATAGGTCTGGACCTAAACAAAATTAGCTAAGGGAAATATGTATGCAGATCATGTTATGCCTTAGTTGGGACTCAAATGCAATCTTCCATGCCACGACATGCTTCCACAATCTTCGATGTATCTCCACAAGTAGTGAAATCAACCAAGTCAGCCAAGACTAGTGTTAACATTAAGTCTTCTAAGAACAGTCTTTATCCACAATCCAAATTTCTCTTTGTGGACCATTTCAAAGGTAGGAACACGATCATCAGACATCCACAAGCACATTGTAATCACCAGGAACAACCACACAATCTTTAACCACTCTATCAAGAAGATTCTTCAAACCAGAGCACATAAACAACACTGTCAGCTATTGTCATAAAGAAAAGATCACTTGCGGACCACCAGATCATGAACCATTGGAGTTGAAGGCACTTATCATCATTACAAACTTGATTCTAGAACTGCAGACTGAAATACTTAACTGCGGAGGAATGCAGAGCATAATACATTCTCCCTATCACCACCAAATACACAGAAAAAGTAGTTTTCACTCTGGTGAACATAACTCACTCAAACCTTCATACCGGAGGCTCAAACTTGGAACATAGAATCTTCAGACATGTCTCTAACTAACTTCCAATCCACAGACAAAGATATTCATTCTACAAGAAATGTGGAGCAATCTATTGGATTGTTATGCTGTATCAGGAATGCTTATTATCTTCAACACTTAACTCATTACAAGCAAGCATCAAAATAAGAGCACAGTTGACACCAATGACAACACTGATATGTTGACATCAATGACAACACCGGTTAGGCACATACCTGCAACAATCTCCCCCTTTGTCATTGATGGCAACATATGATGTGAAAAATTGTAAAGTCCATCAAGACAATATACTCCCCCTTTCTTTTTATACATCTGCACTCTTTCTCCTTCTGAGTTTTTCACATGATTTCTCTCCCCCTTTGACATCAATGGCAAAGGGCACATACTTGCATTCTGCTGCTCTGATCAAATCATCAATACTGTAACACTTACTACTCTTTGTCAGGAACACATATCAGAAACACTTGCTACTCCCCCTGAGAGGTAGCTCTCAAAACATCAATCCAGATCAAAGAATGAAGCTTTAGACACCACTGGACTGATGTATTCTTATGCATCTTAGTTCAAAGTAGGAGGGGTAATAACCCCTAATTTTTCTCTGAGATACTCAAAGGTATCCTTAGGTATAGGCTTAGTAAAAATATATGGAATCTAATCCTTTGTGGACACATATTACATCTTTACTTCATTCTCTGTCACCTTTTCTCTCAAAAAGTGATACCTTATTAATATATGCTTTATTCTTGAGTGCATCGTTGGATTCTTTGAAATGTTTATGGCACTTGTATTATCACAAAATATTGCAATTGGATCTTCATACACAACTCTTATGTCCTTCAAAGTCTGCTTCATCCATAACACTTGAGTGCAACAACATGCTTCTACAATATACTCTGCTTCTGCATTAGACAAGGAGATTGAATCTTACTTCTTGCTCAGCCATGAAACCAATCTATTTCCTAGGAAGAAAGCACATCCACTTGTACTTTTTATGTCATCAACATCTCCGGCCCAATCTACATTTGTATAAGCATTAAGAGTGAAATCGTTATCCTTTGGATACCATAAGCCATGATTTGATGTGCCTTTCAAATACCTCAAGATTCTCGTAACTACCATCACATGTGACTCTCTAGGATCTGCTTGAAATCTTGCCACAAGACATACTGCATGCATTATATCAGGTATGGTTTGAGTTAGATAAAGTAATCCTCCAATCAGAGATCTATACTTTTTCTGATCAGTCTTAGGTGATTCATCAGTTTTTCTCAACTTGCAGCCAGTCACCATGGGAGTGCATATTGGTTTGGAGTCCTCCATCCCAAACTTCTTCAACAACTCTTTCACATACTTAGACTGAGAAATAAAGATTCCTTTATCTAATTGAGTAATTTGTAGACCTAGAAAGAAATTCATTTCACCAAACATAGACATCTCAAATTCATTTTGCATTTCTCCTGCAAACTTCATGCATATACCTTCATTTCCTCCAAAGATAATGTCATCAACAAAGACTACAACAATTAGGATTTGATTATCATTGATTTTGAAATAGATATTGATGTCAGTAGTGCCTTTACTGAATCCTAATTACAACAAATACTTGTCTAACCTTGCATACCAAGCTCTGGGGGCCTGCTTCAGTCCATACAATGCCTTCTTCAATTTGCACACCATATCTTCTTGATTTGATAACTGAAATACTTCCGGTTGCTCAATGTAAACTTCCTCTTCCAACTCACCATTTAAGAATGCAGACTTCACATCCATCTGATACACTTTGAAATCTTTGTGAGCTGTAAATGCCAGAAATATTCTGATTGCTTCAATCCTAGCCACTGGAGCAAAAGTCTCTTGAAAATCTATTCCTTCAATTTGAGAATATCCTTTGCACACAAGCCTTGCTTTGTATCTTACAACTTCTCCATTTTCATTTAGCTTGTTCTTGAAAACCCATTTAGTTCCAATGACATTTTTATCAGTAGGTCTAGGAACCAATTGCCAAGTTTGATTCTTCTCTATCTGCATCAGCTCTTCTTCCATGGCTTTTACCCAATTTTCATCATTGCAAGCTTCATTTACAGTTTTTGGTTCAACCTTTGAAAGCAAACAGTAATTCACTTGTTCTTTTGTAGCTCTTTTCCTTGTCAACACTCCTTTGTTTTTGTCACCTATAATTTGATCTTCAGAATGATTAATCCTTACATACCTGGGAGTCTTAACAACACTTTCTAGAGCCTCTTCTTCATCTTGACTGTCTTCTTGCTCAACTTTTTCTTCATTCACTATAGCCACAAGTTCATCTAGTTCATAGCAACTCAGATCTGATTTTCTTTCCTTGTCTTCATCCACCTTCACATTAGCACTCTCAACAATCTTTTTCAATCTCTTATTGTAGCACCGGTAGGCCTTACTCTTGGTAGAGTAACCAAGAAAAATTCCTTCATCAAATCTAGCATCAAACTTGCCTAGTTCTTCTTCTCTTCTGATATAACATTTATTATCAAAAACTTTGAAATACTTCACTGTAGGAGCCCTTCCATACCATAATTCAAAAGGAGTTTTAGAGTTGTTACCTTTGACTTGAACTCTATTTAGGATGTACACAGTAGTATGTATGGCGTCTCTCCAGTATACTTCTGGTAGGTCATCTTCCTTTAACATAGTCATGGCAGCCTCTTGAACTGTCCTATTCTTTCTTTCAACAACTCCATTCTGCTGAGGAGTCCTAGGTGCAGACAATTGTCTCTTTATTCCTTGTTCTTCATAGAAAATATTGAATTCATTTGATGTGAACTCACCTCCTCTATCAGACCTTAAGCATTTGATCCTCAATTTTAACTCATTCTCAACCATTGCCTTGAAAACTTTGAACTTGTTTAGGGCTTCAAATTTTTATTTTAGAAAGGTGACCCAAGTCATTCTAGAATAATCATCAATAAGCAACATAAAATACCTGTCACCTTGCAGACTTCTTGTTCTTATGGGACCACATAAATCTATATGTACTAACTCCAGCAATCCAACAAAGAATTGTTCTTTACTCTTAAAACTTGTTCTTGTTTGTTTCCCAAATTGACACTCCTTGCACATGGTGTTGGCGGGCTTTACAAGTTAAGGTAGGTTTCTTATAGCTTGTGCAGAACTTATCTTCACCAAATTGTCAAAATTGATATGACACATCCTTCTATGCCACAACCAACTGTCATTTGTCTAAGCCAATAAAGAATAATCATTAGTTCCTCTTAATTGGTAAATGTTACCTCTGGTCTTCTTACCGGTAGCAATCACTGTTCTGGAGCTTTCCATGATCTTGCACCCATTATCTTTGAATCTCAAATCATAACCTTTATCACACATCTGACCAACACTTAAAAGATTGTGCTTTAAACCCTTCACATATAGGACATTATCAGTGTTGTGCTTTCCATCAAAAGAAATAGATCCTTTTCCACAAATCTTACCAGTTGCATTATCTCCAAACCTAACTAGTCCTCCATCATACTTTTCCAAACTAACAAACTTACCTTTGCCACTGGTCATGTGATGTGAGCATCCACTGTAAATAATCCATTCATCCTTATCTTTCTCAACCTGAACAGCCAAAGCACTTTATTCCACTAGTTTTTCTTCCTTCACACAACTAGCAGGATTAGTAGACACAGGTTCTTCTTTAATTGCAATAAACAATCATTCATTTGCACTAGTACTAGCATCATCAGATTCATCATTTGTCACACCTTCATCATCAAGATCTCTAACATAGTAGCATTTCTTTGGAACCCTAGGTCTACTCTCAAATATTTTTCTATTCCTTTCAATTCTCTCAGGACATCTAGAAGCATAGTGACCAACCTTACCACATGTAAAACACGTGAAAGGTAATTTGCCTTTAAACTTGTCAAAACCTCTTTGCAGTCTATCAACAAAGTTAGCTTCAATTTCATCAAGCTCATCATCAGGTTCCACTTTGTACTTTTCAGCTCTGGAGATCTTCTCTAAAGTACTGGCTTTGAAAGTAGTCTCAACCTTCGGCAGAGCATCACAAAACTCTCTCATTTCAAAGGCTATAAACTTTCCAAGTAATTGATCTTTATTGACTTCTTTTACAGTCATTACTTCTTCAATTGCAACCACCTTGTGACTGTAGGACTTAGGTAATGACCTAAGAATTTTCATCACAACTTCCTTTTCATCAATAGTTCCTCCTATACCTTTTATTCCATTGACAAGTTCATCAACCTTTTACATGTAGGATGTTATGTTTTCATCTTCGCTCATCTTTAAACCTTCATATTTCACTTTCAGGCTCTACAATTTAGCTCTTTTTACATATTCATCTCCTTCATACATGTTTTTTAGCAATTCCCAAACTTCATTTGTAGAATCTAGATCCATGATCTTTACTAGCTCAGTGTCAGACAAGGCACTTAACAGAGCATCTCTAGCTTTTATATTCAACACATATTCTTTGATTTCATCTTCAGTTGTTAAACCATTCTGAGGCATGGTATACTTTGTCTTTGTCTCTTTCCATACTCTATAACCAAGACAAAGGAGATGTCTTTTCATTTGTACCTTCCATAAAGCATAATTTGTCCCATCAAGCTGTGGAGCTTCCTTCTTAAAAGACATCGTGGATCGACCTCAAGCTGTTAGGCTTACTTCTGAGGAACCCGCTCTGATACCAATTGTTGAAACGCACAAGACAACTAAGAGGGGGGGTGAATCAGCTGTCTCTAAAACTTTAATCACTTATCAACACATCGAATGCTTAATTACTGTTATTAAGATTAACCATGAAAACATGAAACAAGAAGCTCAACACAACAACACATTCAACACATGAGACACCAGATTTTTACGTGGAAAACCCAATAAGGGAAAAACCACGGTGGGTGTTAGCCTAGAGATATAAATGAGTTATAGCAATACCAAAAAATAGAGGCTCACTGCCCAAAATGCTCACTGCAAATGTTAGGGCTCGCTACCAAGGGTTGGTGAACTGATTTGATAGCATCTACTTCATGCCTGAATTCAGTTCCATTGAAGCACGGTATAACTCCTCTACTCTGCTCTTCTTACACCTTCGCACTTATCTTTGTATTTTCGCACAAGGACATCTTTTTCACAACTTCATTACATGTTTTTATAAACTTCATAAACCTTGGAATATACATCAAGCTTGGCATTACATTCATCAACCATTGGAACAATCTCCAAGGTTGGCATTACAAACATACATAGAAATAGGTCTAGACCTAAACAAAATTAGCTAAGGGAAATATGTATGTGGATCATGGTATGCCTTACCTGGGACTCAAATGCAATCTTCCACGCCACGACACGCTTCCACAATTTTTGATGTGTCTCAGCAAGTAGTGAAATCAACCAAGTTGGCCAAGACTGGTGTTAACATTAAGTCTTCTAAGAACAATCTTCATCCACGATCTAAATTTCTTTTTGTGGACCAATCCAAAGGTAAGAACATGATCAGGAGACATCCACAAGCACATTGTAATCACCAGGAACAACCACACAATCTCTAACCACTATGTCAAGAAGATTCTTCAAACTGGAGCACATAAACAACACTGTCAACTACTGTCCTAAAGAAAAGATCGCTTGCAGACCAACAAATCATGAGCCATTGGAGTTGAAGGTACTTATGATCATTACAAACTTGATTCCAGAACCATAGAATGAAATACTTAACTGCGGAGGAATGCAGAGCATAATACATTCTCCCTGTCACCACCAAATACACAGAAAAAATAGTTTTCACTTTGGTGAACATAACTCACTCAAATCTTCATACTGGAGGCTCAATTTTGGAAAATAACATCTTTAGACATGTCTCTAACTAACTTCCAATCCACAGACAAAGATATACATTCTACAAGAAATGCGGAGAAATCTGTTGGATTGTTCTATTGTATTAGGAATGCTTATTATCTTCAACACTTAACTCATTACAAGAAATCATCAAAATAAGAGCACAGTTCACACCAATGACAACACTGATATGTTGGCATCAATGACAACACTGGTTAGGCACATACTTGCAACATGAATACTATTAATGAGGAAGTATTGGCCCTGTTATATCCACGATGCGTCAATATTAGAAATGTATCACTGATCTTATGGGTGGTTCTCCCTCGGCTCCTCTCACATTATGGGAGAATGATTAGGGTTGAAGAAACAAGAAACACCTTGTTGCATATGGACGCTCGCATCCTACTTGCCATAACCCCGAGGGTAGAAATCCTGGATGAAATTGAATTGGAAATAGACAATGTAATCCTAAATTGCAAAATAGATGTGTTGGGGGGAGCCAATGCGTGTTTTCTCTGCAAAAAAAGAGGGCACAGAAGGAAAAATTGCCCAATCCTTAAAAATAATAATGTCAACAAAAATAGAAGGAAAGAACCTAGCCAAAGGAAAATGACACATCCTAACCCCAATATGGTTGGGGGAGGAAAGAATTCTAGAATTGACAATGATTCTTTCCCCCCTTTTCCAGAGGTGTTGGGTTTCATGAGTAGTAATACTCTAGCCCCTGCTTTTGGACCGGGGGGAAGAGTCTTCTGGTCTGGTTTTATCTCCAAAAGAAAGAAAAAGTTAATTTCTGGAAACTCCTCAATTGAGGATAGCCCGGGGAATGATGATAAAGTTTAGGGATTCCAAGTGGACCTCAAGCACAATCCTAAAGATGGCAAGGGGAACAATAACCCAAACAAACCTGAGGTAGAGGTGGACTACCAAAAGAAGGGTGGTCATCTCTCCCTCGGGGGTAAGCTAAGTACCAAAGAAATGATCATGAAACAAATGAGAGATCAGATCGAAAGGAATAAAATTATCATGAGAGACTTTAAAATAGGTAGGGATAATTTTAATAATAAAGATGCTAATTTGAATCAATCCTTGAAGAAGGATATTAACCTAAGAAAGAAGTTTATTGTTCCACAGGCTAACTTAGAGGAGGATAACTTCAAAAATTTCTCAATTGAGTGTCAGGATGCAGAATAGAATGTTCTGATCATGGACCCCTCTTTGGGGGATTTTGGCAAAGAAATTGAACTCTCAAAAACTATGGATTCTCCTTTTATTGCTAATATGGGTGGAGGTTCCCCTCTGCTATCAAAGACAAGGATTGAGGATAGACATTCCCCCTCTAGAGGGGCCATTAACATGGAGGGTGACTCCACCCTATGTAGCAATAAAGAGAATAGATGCCTGAAGCCTGAACTAGAGAGTATGTCTTCTCAGGCTAATAGTGGGTTTGATAAGGAAAACTCTAAAAATAAGTTGACAAGAGATCTCTTAGCTTTCAAACCCTTAAATCGGGATACTCTTTAGTTTTTCCAAGACTATTTAAATAATTTGAAGCTAGTCGCGGAGATTGGCATCCCGAACAAAGATGAAGACACAGAGAGGCATGGTAACCAGAGTAAAGGTGGAGACACACCCCAACAAGGGGAAGGGGATAAAGAAGACGAAGAAGGAGGTAATGTAGTGAATAAAAAGCTTAAACAAAAAAGGAGGGGAAGAAGGAAGAATCAATCCCTTATAAGAAGAGTAGTTTGGGCAAATCTGCTCTTCCTAAATGTTTTGACTCCTTTATGAGTTCAGAAGATGGTCCTCAAATAATGGAATGTGATGACAATTAACTGTATTACTTGGAACATTAGGGGACTAGAGTCCCCAGAGAGGAAATATAATGTAAGAAGATTTCTAAATCAAACTAAGCAAAAAGACATTGTGATGTTCCAAGAGGTCAAAGCAGTTAACTTCCAATTAGAAACTAGCCTAAAGTTTATCTGGAAAGACTCCACCCACTTTACTACAAAACATGAAAGGGGGAAAGAGGGTGTTGTTATTCTAGTGGCTAATAATTGGGCCAAATGGGTGGTTAACCAGGGCATCTCACCCTACAATAGGGCAATGTGGATTGTAATTGAAAAAGATAACTTAAAGTTTGGCATTTGTTCAATCTATGCCCCTAATGACTATAGACAAACGAGTATGTTGTGGGACTATTTAAGTGAGCTACAGGATGTCCCCTAGATCTTGGGGGGGACTTCAATATGATAGAGAACTCAGAAGATAAATCTGGAGGGAGTGATATGGGTTGGAAGAGTAATGAGAAGTTCTTCTAGAATAAAATAAAGAACAAACTTTGGCTCTTCTATCCTATTGAAGGGCTAAGGAAAAAGAAGAAAAATATATGGTTCACATGGTGCAATTTCCAAAGAGGTTAAAATAGAATTTATTGTAGACTGGATAGGTTTTATGCAAATTTTGAGTCTTTACAATTTGATAAAGTTGATGACTCCAATTCTAGGATCAAAGTGACTCCTTGGACTTTATAAGACCATCACCCAGTCTCGGTCAAATTGATACTGGAAAAAGTGCTTCCTATCAAGACAAAAAAAGAGGAAAAGTTCCTACTAAATGTGAAGTTGTTAGAGGACAAGGATTTCTATGATGCCATTTTCACAGTCAAAGAAATCAACAAATGGATTCACAAGGAGTTTCCTGTATTGAATGATGGAATATGAATGTGGAGGCTTGGAAGAAAATCTTCCAAACAATTGGGCAACAAAAGGCAAAAGACTGAAGAAAAAAAGAGAATCTACTGCAAGGAAATCTCCTAAAAGCTGAAATTGCCATTCAAGAGGATCTAAAGAATGCATCTCTAAATGAAATGGTAGTGTCTATGAAAGGGGAGCTGAGGAAACTCCAATTAATAAAGGATCAGGGATGCAAGGTTTGGTTTTGATTGAACTGGTCTTCCCTTGGGGATAGGGGGTCTAAATTTTTCTTTAACTGGGTAAAGAGCAAAGAAGCAAAAGAAAAATTTAATGTGATCTAGCATAATGATAACCTTAGTAAAGATCCTAAGGACATTCAAAATTGTTTCCTCCAATTCTATTAGGAGTTGTTTACTTCAGAGAGCAATAATGAGTAAAGAAAAAAGGCAAGGGAGGAATGTAAAAATCTTATTCCAAAGAAAATTTCTGACCAAGAGGCTAAGAAACTGAATAGGCACCTATCCCTAGAGGAGGTCAAGGCAACAATCCTAGCCTTGAACAATGACAAGTCCCCAGGGGTGGATGGTATCCCTATTGAATTCTATAAGAGGAACATTGATTGGGTGAGTGAGGAGCTCCTTAATGTATACACAGAGGCAACTATTGTTGGCTCTCTGGGCAACAAGATAAACAAAGGTATCATTAAACTAATCCCTATGGAAGGAGACAAGGCACTTGTCAAGAATTGGAGACCAATAACCCTATTAAATGTCTCCTACAAAATATTTGCTAAATCCATAGCCCTAAGGTTGACATAACTGCTACCAAAGATCATCAACAACACACAAATAGGGTTTATCAAAGGGAGGTACATACTGGAGAACCTCCTAACAAGTTGGGAAGCAATGGAGCGGGCTAGATCCTCAGGAAAAAACATGGGAATGTTGTTGGTTGACTTCAAAAAAGCATATGACAGAATTGAGTGGCCATTCATAATGATGGTCCTTGAAGCCTTTGGCTTCCCAAAAAGATTTTGTGGAATGATAGAAACACTAATAAAAGATGAAAATGCACAAATAGAGATAAATGGGAGCTTGACATAGGGGTTTGAACTACAGATATCAATAAGGCAGGGTTGTCCCCTTGCCCCCTCACTGTTTTTGATAGCTATTGATGCTCTCCACTATATTCTCAAAGAATCACCTAAGTCCCAAAGTTAATGCTCTAATTCTTCCAAATGTAGAGGAATTAATAAACCTATAGTTTGCAGATGACACAGCTCTAATCATAAAACTTGAGGAAGAGAACGTGGGCCATCTCATGACTAAATTAGAACTCTTGGAAAAAGTAGTTGGTTCAAGGATCTCAAAGGCCAAGTCTATCATGCTTAGATGGGATGAGAATCAACCTCCCTGGTTTGAAAAGTTGGGCCTACAATGGGGGGGTCCATGTAAAGTGGTAAGGTACTTGGGAATTCCTTTTGCAGTTAGCCCCAACCTAAGAGACATGTGGGAGTGGGTGAAGACTAAAATTGAGAACAAAATAAATAGTTGGAATGATGGGTACCTCTCACTAGCTGTGAGGGCTCAAGTATGTCAAAAAATCTTAGCCTCCTACAACATATACTACTCCTCTACATGGCTCTTTAATAGCTATCAAGTGGAGGAGATTCAAAAAAAGATCAGACAATATCTATGGTTAGATGGTAAGGGCAATAAAAAAATGCATGCAATCAGGTGGGAAATATGTTCCATGGAAAATAGGTAGGGTGCCTAGGACTCAAGAATCTGAAGCAACAAGATATTGCTCTGGAAGCAATTTGGATATGTAAGGCTCTTTTAGGTGATGAACCTTGGAAAGTCTTGGACAAAAATAACATTAAGATTGCTATTCCAAAAAAGCCAAAACCTGGAAACATATGCCTCTTTGTGACTTAATCTTTGGTAAGTTTGCAATAGCCCCCACTGGGTCCAAAGTATTTAAAAGTTTATACAAACCCTAGGAAGTTTCCAAAGAAAAAATTATTGAGAAGTGTCAAATTGACATGTATAATAATAAAATATTTTTAGAAAGGTCCATTTGGTGGAATGTCTTCCACAATAACAAACCACTGGCATTATTGCAAGGTTGTTCTACTGAGGCTTGGAACCAAAAAGGTATGTCCAACTTTGGACAAATTATGAAAGATGGCAAACTGAAAAGCTAGGAAACTCTGAGAGAAGAGTTTGACTTGCCTCTAACACAGAAAAAAAACTTTTGAAACTATTAAGAAAAATCTGATTCTACCCACTGCTAACACAATGATTGATAAGAGTTTGGTGCAGGAATGCAAATGGCTGGAAAATAACAGTATTGTAGGTATAAAGGCTAAAGAAATATATGGGCTCCTAAATAGCAATCCAAACCTTGCAGAAGATATGAATCAAAAGTGGAAGGTGAAATTAAGTTGGAAGCAATGGAACCATATTTTCAGTCATAACTGGAATAACACTTTGGAACCCAAAAAAGGAGCATTTAAATGGCTATTTTTAATGCAAATGCTGCCAAATGTGAATTGCAATAAGAACCCACTCATCTGCAACATCTATAAAAAATATGATTCTATAATGCATATTTTCTTTGATTGTTTTTTTGCAAAGGAAATTTAGAATATCTTCAAAATTGATATGTTAAAAGATGGGCAAATAAAAAAGGAAAGAAAATTAGAAATTATTATGAGAAAGATGCAGGGGCTAGATAAAACTAATAATATGTTATGGCTAGTCTTGTTAACTAAAATATTATGGTATATCTGGAAAGCAAGAAATAAAGAAATCTACCAGGGCTGTAGAAGAGATCTTACTGAGTTTTTGAGAAAACTCACACTTCACACTGTTTATATGCAGGTATCTATAACCGTGCAGGTGTCCAAGGAAAAATTTAAAAAACTAATGGAGGAAGGCAAGGCAGAGATTAATAAACAAGAAGTGGCATTTGCAGAATAGTGATTGTACCATAGAAAGAATCACTGAGAAGAGTGGATACCTAACCCAAGATCCCAAAAGAAATGCTAACAAAAGAAAAGAGAAAGTAGACTAGAAGGAGGGACATTTCTGCCCCCTATTTTGTATAAAGCATTTTATGTATAGTTGTAACATTTTTTTTTATATCAAATAGACTATAGAAGTGAAGACAATATAGAAATCAACAGATAAGTAGAGGACTGAAGTGATAGTCCCTGATGTAATAGACTGAAATATTGACAACAACACCCTTGTTGTTGTTATGCACCTATGTATCTTTCAACTATAATGAATACAAAAAAAAACAAAGATGAGTTAAATAATACAAAAGAAATATATAATATAAATAAAGACTGAATGAGGAAAAGACTGAAATAAATAATGGTACACAGGTTTTAATATTTTAGAAATCGTAGGGGTAAAAGGGACAGGCAACAAGGGGGTTCGACCCCCTATGTGTCGTGGCCCCGAAGGGGGTTCTATTGATGGTTGTTTTGGCACATCAACCTCAAGTAGAATGAAGATCTTTCTACTTCTCTTGAAAAGGTGACTGATCTGAAGGATCAGTTGCCTCCAAGGTCCCTGTAGGCTAGGTCATAGTAATGTTGGAGCGGCTAAGTGGTCTATGTGAGTGTTTATTCAAGGGGCATGTGCTAGTAAAGTTAATGCTGGACAATTATAGTTAAGCCATTGTGAAAGACAAGTATTACTTTGAGCTCAAAAGTTTTAGATCTAACCCTAAACTAATTTACTTGTAAAGAAAATGCAAAAAAAAGAAGTAAAAGCTAGGGAGAAAATAGTAAAATAAAAATGGACAACATCTGTATTTGATTTTCACTTCACTTAATAGATTTGGCAAGATTTTATATATATAACCTATAAATGCAATGATCAATATTCCACACGGTCATCCACATTTCAGATGCAAGATTCTAAGGAATTGTTGAGAAATTGGAATGAAAGGTATGAAATCACCATATTACATACGTAAAAATCAAACCCTTTCCCTCAATCTCATATTAAAGATGAACAATTAAGCACTTATCTTACCAAAACATATCAAATACAAATGAAAATGCAAACACATTACCACCAAATGGCAGGAAATATAGATAAAATAGGTGTCTTCTATTAATTATCGACCAAAATTGGTAGATTACATATGACAGTAGGAATCCCACACTGTAAATGTGTTATAATTTGCCCTTTACATGCCTTGGCAAAATTGCAAAAAGTGTAACCTTCTAGCAAAATCTCTATATTTCCCCCCTTTTTACAAGGCCTTCTAGGGTGTGATTATATACCCTTCTTGAGCATTCAAAACTTAAAAAACATATCCTAGGTCAGTCTATACCCTATGCCAACACCTAGAACCAAAATTATGAATGTTACAAGTTACATGTTTATTCACTCCCTTGGGACCTATAACAAACTTCAATCCATTTTGAATTGAGTTATTACATCTTTCAAAAGAATAATGAATGGATGAAATTAAAAGTTTCACGTAACAAAATGAAAATAAACTAAGCACCGCCAAGGAAATGACTGTGGAAGGATAGGATGGCCTCATTCAAGTCATTTTGGTTTGGCCCTTGATGGTACTTGAGGTGCATCTTTTAGCAGAAGACTATTTGCTTGATTTTGCTAGGCAATTCCCTGAACTCAGTCAAACCCTGTTGGAAGCCTTGTGATGCAATCTTCATCCTCATCAGACTATCAATTATTTGCTCTTATGGTAGTTGGTGGAGGAAGTCTATGAATTCCTTAATGATCCTAGCAATCCAAGTAGGAGTCCTTCCAAAAGGTGCAAGGGATGGCCTCAATGAAGTTTTCAACTCTTACCATAGCAGCAATTGTTGTGCCTCTTCCTACATTGAGTTTGGCCTTGCATCCCTTCAATACTTTTACCCTCATCTTATTGGCCTACAACCATTCCATCGCCAAGTCTTGATCATCTTTATAAAATCCCAATTCTAAACAGTTCACTTGAAGGAACTACCTTCATCCTCTGCAAAACTAGGAGGTATTCCTCCCATACGAATAATCCTTCATCAATGGTGTCCTCAATTTCTTGTAATGTACCAACCTCGTCACTAATAGTGTGATAGGACCTCATTTCCTATTTGATTATCCTACTACCAAGGGCCTTTAATGCATCTCTCCATGCAATGGTAGCAATAATGACTCCTTTTGAGTCTACTGGTTGTGTTTCTTTCTATAGGGCAGCTAGTATAGTTGGTGTAAGGGCACTTGAATCAATTGGGCCAACTAGGTGACTGATATAAGTAGTGAGGTAACCCACTTGTTTCTTCAGTTCTTATTTAGTCACTTCATCCTTCCTCATCCTATCAAGGATGGTAGAAACATCTCTTTGTAATGCTTGCTTCTCCTCTTCCCTGGTCTAGTGGCCCAGATTAACTTGTTGTATCTAATAGTCTTCAGGTGCCATAAGTGCTTCTTCTTTATCTACTATCAGAGTGGCCACCTGAGCTATCCTTGCTCCCTGTGCATCAACAATGATGGTGGAGAGTGTTCTTGCCCTTTTTGTCTTGGATTAGGTCTTGAACATCTCTACCACCATTGAGAAGTCATCTTCATCTTCAATATAAGTCCTCTGTCTCTTCTCAATGGTGTGGTTCAACCACACTGGTAATCTTGATCTCATAGCAATTGTCTCTAGAGGAGGAGGGGGTGAAGTCCAAGCATTCATCGGAGTAGACTTAGGTGAAGGATGAGGGGAAGGAGTCAAAATAGCAGTTTCAATAGAGTCTTGTGACCCTTCACCCTCCTTAGTGGAGAAGAGATGTCCTGAACCAACTAGTCTAGATTTTCAATATTTACCTCAGGAGCAAGGGGGCCTTAAGCTGTATACTCTTCCTCATGTTGCTCACCATCACCCTCAAGTTGTTTTTCTTATTATGTGGCCTATGATGGTGAGGGTACTTCCTCATGTGGGGGAGAAGGTGGAGGAGCTGGTGGAGTCATTGGTGGCTGAGGAGTGGGCGAAATGGGTCTTTGAGGAGGTGGAGTTGGGATTTGAAGAGGTGTTTGTGGAGCTTGAGGTTATGTTTGTTGTTGTGGGACTTAGGGTTGTGGTACTTATGGAGGTGGCTAACTAGGTTGGTGAATGATTTGAGGAGGAGATGAGAAGGAGGGTGTGTATGTAGGAGTAGTCTCCCCGGGGGTAGGTTATATCCGAGCTTGAGCAATAAGAGGAGCTTGGACAGTTGCTTTCTTCCTCCTGATCAAAGGCACATTGTTCTCCTCATCCTCACTAGAGTTGATCTCCACAGCCTTCTCCTACTCTTTCCTCTTTGTAGTAGCTCTGGTCTCCTTTGACTCTTCTGACTTGGGCTCCTTAATTGCAGCCTTACCCTTGGGAGGAGTTGAAGACTCTCCACATTATATCTTTTTATCTTTCTAATCCTTAGGCTTTTGGTGTGGGTCCAACATGGGGTATGGATTCTTGATCCATCCCAAGGATCTATCCACCACAACTTGAGTCCTAGGCTTTATTGAAGAGTCTTCGACTTCATTCCAATCGATGTCACTAATGGGTTCATTGAACGCCTTATATGTGTTGTAGTAAGGGTGCAATACCTTTCTAGGGATCAAGTTGTGGTGGATAGATCCTTAAGATGGATCAAGAATCCATACCCCGTGTTGGACCCACACCCAAAGCCTAAGGATCAGAAAGAGAAAAAGATAGAATGTGGAGAGTCTTCAATTTCATTCCAGTCGATGTCACTAATGGGTTCATTGAACACCTTATATTTGTTGTAGGAATGGTTCAATACCTTCATTCCTTTTGTGACCTTAGCCACATGGCATAGCTTGATCATGTCTAGAGTGAACCTACAATAATCCCTAATTCTAACCTCATGCTCATTTAGGGAATAAGCCTAGTGATCCTATAATGTTGACTCATGCTTATAATAAGCCCCAATCAGTGGGTTTATTTTCCTAATTGGATCATATCAGCTCTTGATGTTATCATACAAGTCCATGGAAAGAGGGGCCATCTCTAGTTCTGTAGTCTTGGCATTTTTCATGTTAAGGCAGGAGTATACTCCAACCTTAATAGGGAAGGGGAACCTGGCCTTATGTTTTCCTGCCACTAGCTTCTGAATCTTAGCCACATGTCTGCACATTTCCAACAAGATGATCCTATCACTAGGATATCTTGGTAGTTTGTATGGTGTCTTATGGAAGTTGGCCACCCTGATATAAGTAAATGTTTTAAACTAGATGAACTAGTTACCCCAACTGATCAATTCAATGGCTTCCCCTATAGACAACCTCTTTGCATAATCATTTTCAAGCCCTCTAATGACTACATAAACAAAGGCATCATTAAATATGTGGTAGTTCTTTTGCTTTCCTTGAGTTCCAATTGGGGGAAATGATCATAGACCTTAGTATCTCCCATCGAGAGAGTGAAAAGTTGTTGCAATCCTAGAAAAATAGCTTGATAGGCTAGGACCTACACTAAATAAGAATTCATATGAAATTTATTTTATTCCAACACATTTGTTAGTTACTCATGAAGGTTATCACTGATAATAGTACCCCAATCAATTTTTTTTCCATCAATTATTTTCATGTAAAAGGAGCACATCCAAGGGTGGAACTCCTTGGCATTTGGGTACCCACACTCTACTAAGGAGTGTGATAGCATCTTTATCATCCTCTCTGAACTCACTTCTATGTTGAACCTTGGCCATCTTCAAAGGTTGTTTCCCTTGTGTTATAAGGAGATGTTGGTTTATGAAGTATGTCGTTGTCTTGGTTTTGACCTCATAATAGTCAAGAGTTGTCATCATGCTAACTTTGTCATATTTGGTGTAGGTGGGAAGTCAAAAGACTCTCTCTATCATATATGTGCTAATGTTCAGTACCACTTGCCCAAAAGGGCCAAATACCTTCTTCTGATCATATCTCTGGGCACAGGCCAAAACCAATTCCAAAGACTGGAGAAACATAGGGAAAGTAATAGCTAGGATAAGACCTGAGCTAGACATACACTTGTAAGATAGAAAATGATATCTCTAATCAATTGTGAACTAATTAGAACAATCTTTTCTACCAAACATTAGAACATAAGCCGACCAAGACTTGTATACTTGGCTACAGTCCTCAAGGGAGAGCCAAGTTGTCTAAGGCTTCTTTCTTTTTGTTGTAATAGTGGAGATTGATTTGATAATAACAAGATCTAGGGTTTCTATGATGAAATATACCAAAATAGAAGTTACAGACCTATCAGGACTGAAAACCCAAAAAGCAGGACCTGCAATGAACATAGTAGAGCTGTCAAGGATAATTGTCAAAAACAGGGGTAGATTTGGGATGACTTGGGCATTGGGCGCCCTAGTCCTAGGGTTTTTGCCCTAACCAAGGTTGTGTGAGACTGTATCAGCTACTTATATTCTCCTGTCTCTCTTCAATCATAACAAGGGAGACTCAACAAGGGAGACTCAATCATAACAAGGGAGACTCAATCATAATGACGTGGAGAAAAGAATGTTATTTGAAGAAAGAAGAGGTGCTACAACAAAAATGGAAGTACGAGCACATGTGTCACGAAGATGTTGAATTTTGTCATGCAAGGCTCGACATTCACTTGTGGAATGGCCAAGCACTCAATGATATGCACAAAAAGGAAGTGTTGATTGATTGTTTTGTGGAAATTTTTTGCATGTTGGAGGAGTAAGAGTGATCAAGCGGGCCTTGAGTAGACTCGGCAAAATACACTCTTTTTGAGATAGAAGAGAAGAAGAGGGTGGAGTAGGAAGCAACCCTTTGTGTTGTGGATAGATTTTGGACTTTTGAAAAGAAGGCGCCATAGAGATATTAGATAATGGTTAAGGGGATGTAGACATAAGAGAAGGCTAGAAAACTAAACCTACTTTAGAAAAGTGTGGTGTCAATTTCACAACAACCTTAACTCCTTGTTCCATATGCCCTAAACCATTTCCATTGTATCCATATTTAGAAATAATTTTGAATCTAGGCCCATAATGTGTCTCAAAATTAGGTAGAGGAGGAGAGGCCACATTATGAGCTTTGTCGAAATGAGAAGCGTGATGACATGTTGGAGAAGAAGAAGTAGCAAAATTGATATGAGGAGGGGGATTGGCCCTTTTGTCATAATTTAGATCCTTGTTAAATGTGGGAATATTAGGGTGAGAAAGGTCAACTTTATATTTACCAAGCCCATGAGGGGTGAAATCTAAAGAGCCCCAATCATCACCAAGACATGTGTTGGAAGAAGAAGGTACATCATTATGAATAGAATGTAAGGAAAGTGTTTGAGAATTTGTTGAAGTAGAAGTTTGAGTGGTGAGTTTAGAGGAAGGAATAGAGTGTGTAGAGTTAACCGAAGCCTCCTTCGGGATCACAAGTTTAGATTGCGGGATTTGGTATTCTCCAATGAAAGAGAGTGTAAAAGCTAGTGAACCCCAATCGTCACCGAAGAGTGCACTCGAAGGCAAAGTACTATTCTGATCATCACTATTGTTAGCGACGGAGAATAGTGGGTCATCTTTTGTTGAAGAAGGAATTAAAGTGTTGAGAGATTTAGAAAGAGGAGGCTAATGCCCGACTTTCAAATTCGGATGACCCTCAACCATATTAAGTTTTCTTTGTTATACATGAACTTCATTGTGCGTTGAAGAGTAGACGGGACTACTCCCATGGCATGAATCCACGATCTACAAAGAAGAAGATTATATGAAAGTGTACCATGCATGACATGAATAAGCGTAGGCAAAGTCACAGGTCCAACCTCGACAAGTAGTGTGATTGTACCTAGCGATTGTTTACCCAAATTATTGAAGCCACATATATTAAGAGTATTGAGCTTGATAAGAGAGGTATTTATGCCAATCTTATGGAACAAATCTATGCCACAAATATTAAGACCTAATCCATTATCCATTAGAGTATGATTTATTCCATTTCTATTAATGATGACCAAAATTATGAGAGGTTCATATTGTTCTTGAATTTGGAGAGAAGGTAACTCATGTTGATGAAAGACAATATCCGAAATCGGCGCATGCATACAATCTAACAAGGCTACTACATCATTCAGTCTAACAAGAGGTGGGACGGTCACCTTCTGTAGAACCTCCTAGAGCATCATGTGGTATGTAGGCAAGGTTTGTATTAATTCCCAGAGTGAGATCTTATCCAGAGTAGCATGAAGTAGCTCAACAATATCATATTTTGTGTTAGCATGTTGAGAAGAACAAGGTGGTGGAGGAAGAAAAGGTTGAGAAGGTGGCAGAGAAGTAAAGGCAATTGGTGTTTGTTTTCTTTATTTGTTGTTGTGAGTATTGTATGTGTGAGCAACCGTGTGGTAACTAGGTTGCTACAACACATTTTGAACAAGTTGGTTGTTTGAGTAAGTTGTTTTGCAAAGTTGAGAATGTAACCAGGAGGTTGAGGTGTGTTTGGGACACCTCGAACAGAGATCATAGGGTTAGGATGAAGATGCACAACAATTTTAGGTTTCACGGGCTCTTTTTGGGAACCAGAAACATAAATTGTGATGATTTGGTTTTTATAATTATCTATCCATGTGGGATCCGATTTGATCTTTGATTATTCATTCATGAATGCATCATTGCTACAATGGAGAACATCAGAATTAAAAGTAGGTAAAGTGATGTTGAGAAAGTTATCTATGATTGTATCCTTAGTGATGTCCAATGGGCTTGAACATGTTGTTAGAAATCTTGAACAAGATTGATAACCCAAAAACTTTATAAGAGAGATTTAAAGTTACATAAATTGAAATGCAAAATAGAAGCAAACCAGCGATTTTGAGAGATGTAAATGTCGATGTGACAGAATTGCATTAAGATCTCAAAACTTTGTACAAAACAATGGTAGAGTAACTAGACAACGAATTCAAGATGAAAAATACAAGCTAGGAGGTGAGTATATATAGACTATGAGAGAGGGGAGATGTGGAAAATATGACCAAAGGGAAGAGTCCACCACAATAGCCTAAAATAGGCAAGTGTAATTCCCATGGAAGATGCCGACACCTTGCACCCACTCACAATAATACTCACTTAATTAACCCTAAGAAAGCTTAAATACATGTGTAGGAAAAACCTAGGAATATAGGAAAATAAATAACTCAACTAGGAAAATAAAAACCTACACTAACACCCCCTCTTAAGCGCAACTTAGGTGGGTGAAAAGATGGGTCCTGGTAAATTAAGCATGATGAGGTACTCATGTACATGAAAATCCCCCCTAAAGAGAAGAAGCCCCCTTAGAAAAGAGAGAAAAGGCCCCCCAAATAGAGAGAGAAGAGAACCCCCCCAGAGTAGAGATAGTCAAGACTCTAAGTGAGAGGACTAAGAAGCCCCCTAGAAGATGAAGCCTCTCACACCCTAGCAAAGCTTGCAAATGAAGATACTTGCTTTCTGTGAAGGGTTTGGCGAAGATAGTGGCAACCTTCTTGAAAGTCCGATAGTAGTGAAGGTCGATGATGTGGCCATGGATGAGTTCCTTGATGTAGTGCATGTGGACCTCAATGTGTTTGGTCTACTGATGATGGACCAGATTCCTAGAGATCTAAATGGAAATCTAGTTGTCACAAAATATGACTGATGGTCATCTGATCTAGATACCAAACTTAGTAAGAATATTATGAAGTCAAATGGCCTTAGTGGTAGCATTCATAGCCCCCCGATACTCGTCCTCAATAGAAGATAGAGCAATAGCATACTACTTCTTGTCCAACCAACAAACAAGACCTGAACCAAGTGAGAAGTTCTAACCTGAAGTAGCCCACCAAGTCAAAATCAATGCCCATTATGTAATAAATCCCAAAACTATGAGTACC
The DNA here is from genome assembly GCA_027924645.1 of Cunninghamia lanceolata. Lineage (NCBI taxonomy): Eukaryota > Viridiplantae > Streptophyta > Pinopsida > Cupressales > Cupressaceae > Cunninghamia > Cunninghamia lanceolata. The sequence continues at coordinate 1,441,354 of BSBN01000814.1, forward strand.
CTGAATGTAGTGAAGGATCTGCTTGGCTACTTTCTAGTATAGATCATCGGGCTCTTGCATGAATTGAGAAACTACGCCTACAACATATGAAATGTCTGGTCTCGTATGAGTCAGATAAATGAGACTCCCAACAAGTTGTCAGTACAAAGTGCCATCAACAAATGGTGAAGAACACTGAGCCTCGTGTTTGACTCTAGAAAGGAAGGGAGTCAGAGAAAGCTTACAGTGAGCCATATGGAACCTTGAGAGAAAATCTAGAGCATACTTGGACTGTGTGAGTGTGATCTCGAAAGTAGACTAGAAGATCTCAATCTTGAGAAAGTAATGCAACAAGCCCAAGGTACTCATCAAAAACCTATCATGAAGGGTAGATTTGACTACCACAATGATGGATGAAGAACCCCCTGTGATCAATAAGTCATCAACATATAGGACCAGAAATAGGAGGGAACCATCTTGCTACAAAATGTAGACATTGGGATTAGAATGGAACCAAGTGAACCCAACTGTCAGAAGGAAGGAGTCCATCTTGGCATACTAGGCCCGAGGAGCCTATTTGAGGTCATAGAGAGACTTTCGAAGGCAGCACACAAGTGAAGAATCCTAAATGAAACTCTATGGTTGCTCCATGTAGATCTCCTTTTGAATGTCACTGTGAATAAAAACACTCTTCACATCCATCTGGTGTACTTCCCAATGATTGGTTGCAGCAGTAGCAAGAACAAGTCGGATGGAGTTCATTCTGGCAACTGGCGCAAAAGTCTCAGAGTAGTCAATCCCAGGAACCTAGGAGAATCCTTTGGCAACCAAGTGAGCCTTATGTTTATAAATTGACCCATCTATGGCAAACTTTGTCCGATAGATCCACTTATATCGAACAAGTTTTCTTCCCTTAGGAAGAGGTACAAGATCCCAAGTGTGGTTCCCCATCAAGGAGCTATACTCCTCTTGCATAGTTGTATCCCACTTAGGAATACTAGAAGCCTCTGGAAAGGAATGTGGATCAGAGGCAGTAGTAATGAGACATGTGGAGTATCCTAGAATTGTAAATGAGTCTGCCTAGTGCCTGATGGATCCCTAACCCAATCGCCCGTAGACTGCAAGGTCTGTCTAGCCCAAAGTGGACCAGAAGTTAGAGAATCTGGAGGAAAATCATTACCCTTTGAATGATGATTAGGAGAAGGAGGAGGTGAATCCTCTATAGCACTCTCATCATTGGAAATGGAAGTAGAAGACTCCTCATCATCAAGAATCTGCTTAGATCAATATGACTCATCAAAAGATCTATCATGTAGCCCAAGTGACTCCAATGTCAAAGTTGAAGGAGGTGGAGAAGTGATCAAAGTTAAGCTCGAAGAGCCCTCCTCAAATCAAACACTCCTCTCAATGAACAACTCATGTGTAGTAGGGTGGAGCAACCAACTCTTCACACCATCAGGATAGCCTACAAATATGCAAGGCCTGCTTTGCAGAACCAAGGCCTTACATTTCTCTGCAGGAATGTGGGCCCATGCAGGAGAACCAAAAACTTGAAAGTGCTTAACTGATGGTTTCTGACTGCTCCAAGCTTCAAAAGGAGTGACTCCCTTCAAGCCTCAGTGAGGAACACAGTTATGGATATGACAGACACAATTAATGGCCTCTACCCAATATTGTGGTGCAAGAGATCTGGAGTGAATCATACAGTTTGCCATTTCCTTCAAGGACCTATTCTTTCATTCTGCAACACCATTTTGATGAGGATTGTATAGAACTAAATGTTGTAAATCAATCCCCTTTGAAGTGCAAAACCGCTCAAAATGATGGTTGACATATTCACCACCATTGTCAGTGCCTAAAACTTTGATTGCTTTCCCTAATTGCTTCTCTACAAAAGTTTTGAAGTCTTAAAAGTGATCAAGTACCTTAGACTTCTATTTGAGAAAGTACACCCAAGTATATATTGAGAAAAGTCATCAATGAAAGTTAGAACAAAGCTAGCATTGTTGAAGGATGGACATGGAAATGGACCAACCAAATCACTGTGAACTAACTCTAATATTTGTGAAGCTCTCCATGCCTTACCTTTGTCAAAATTTTCCTTAGGATGCTTACCAAGAATGCAACCTTGGCAAACACCACCTAAAAACTGAACTGAAGGCAACCATGTGACCATGCTCTACTGGTTGAGCTACTGCAAGTAGCAGAAGTTAAGATGGCAAAACCGCTCGTGCCATAATCTACTCACATCATCTGAATGAGTGAGAAAAATAGATGAAGGAGGATGAGGAACAAAGTGAGAAAATAAAAAAATCCATGACTAATGATCTACTCTCCCAACTGTAACTATAGAACCACTATGTAACTCACGAATCACCACTGAATCAGGATTGAACTCAATCCACTTGCCTGAACCTATGTGAGTGATCTAATATACTGACAGGAGATTAGTTGATAATGAGGGCACACAAAGAACATCATGGAATGTGCCATCCCCCACATCAACTGACCCTCTCCCACACACCTCAACAGGAGTGCCATCACCCATCAAAATAGAAGGCACAGTACATGGCTCCAAAGATGAGAGTTCTTCTTTAGATGAAGCCATATGGTGTGAAGCACCCGAATCAAGAACCCAAGTGGATGGTTGTGAACCAACTGCTACAAGGGCCTTGCCCTTTCCTTTTCTCTTACTGTTATCCTTTGCCTTGTTAGACCCCTCATTAGAACTTTGTTTTATAGATTCAAGAATGCTGATATTATTCTTCTCAAGAATGTGTGTCAAGTGATCAATTTGTTTCTTCAAACATTTATGTTCATCATGACCAGGTCTTTTACAATAGGCACATTTGACCTTTTATTTCTTAGGCTTGTCACCATTAGAAGATGAAGTCTCATTAGCTGCTTTTGGGTAGCTAGTTTCTGATCCTTCTTCTCCTTGCTATTTTTTGTTTCTTATCCTTATTGTTACTACTTTGTCCTTTCTATTCTTTTGTGCCTTGGTTGACATCCAAGGCATGTGACTTAGAGGATTTTAGAGTGCCCATTTGGATTAGCTTATCCTGCTCCCATGTGAGAGAGATAGTAAAGTCATCCAAAGATGGCATGGTGAATTGAGTACCAAGTGCACCCTTAGTAACATAGAAAGTAGAAAAAATATCGAATAATATGAACTTAGCTTAGAGAGAATACTAAGAATCAGTTGTTCATCTTTATTTTCAATTCCACATTGTTTTAACTGTAGCCTTAGTGATTTCAATTTTGTGAAAAAATCTTGAATTGTGTTGAAGTTGCCTGGACTTAAACTAATTAGTTCATTTTCCAACAAATGACCCCTCATTGAATCTTGTGTGCCAAATAGTGTTTCTAGCTTTGTCTAGATTTCATTTGGTGAATCCAAAGACTCAATATGAAAGAGCAAATCAAGAGAAATAGACAAACACAATATTCCATAGGCCTCATCACATTTGTTAAACCACTTAGGCTCATCTTCATCTTTACCAGGTTCAATTTCTAGTCCCATTGTTATCCTATGCAATCCAACTTTACTTAAGTAGATTGTCATGTGTGATTTCCACACAAAGTAGTTGTAAGGAGTTAATATGGGCACTGTTCTTTGATCCATGATGAAGAAATGCAGAAATGAAGTGCTAAAAAGAAGAGAACACACACAGGACAACCCCCCCTTTTTCACTCAATCAAAGAACCCCCCCAAGCAAAGATGAATTGGCACTTTATATTTAGTGCTTTTACAATTACCACTAGCAAGAAATACTTAGTGGTCTTGATCTCAATGCTTTACAAAATCCTCAACAAATAGGTGTATGTTGAAAGTACAATACTGGAATAAAATCAAGTGAAACTAGCAACACCACTGCAATCTATTAAAAAAATCATCCACTTTCAAAAAAGGAAGTACCTCAATCCGAGTTGTATGTGAAAGTTATGAGTCTCTGAAGTTCTAAAAATAGGAACTGTGCAGCATCACCTATGAGAATATGCAATTTCTAGAAAAATCATGTACAGAAATTACAAACCATTAGCATCACCCCTAGAGCATGAAAAATTAGCCCAAATAAAAAAAATTGCTCAGGAATTGGAGCCAGAATGGCCCAGAACGAGGCCTCAAAAGTTTGCCTTCAAAAATGAAATAGCCAACGAAGAGGGGTCTGTGAGCAAAAAATTCAACCTTCACCGAAAATGATGCCAAAATAGAGGAGATGCCAAATGTAGAAGTCAATTTACACCTTCGCCAATATGGAAGAATTCCAACAAGTTCTGCCAAAGTCTCAGCCAAGTGTAGAAGCTCTGTCAAATGTGGTAGAATATGCCAAATATAGGGTTAAACTACTAAGAATAGCAGAGATAGTACAAAAGTTGGCACGAATGCCAAGAAACCACACACAGTGGCTGAGGGCAAGCAGAGGTGAAAATTTTTTAAACAGGCCCTAAAGGTCAAATCGCAGGTTCAATGGCCGAAGGCCAAAAGAAAGGGGGCGGGGGTGTATAGCCACACCCGTGGCTACCTTAAAGAGTTTGCAGACCCAAGGAAGGTCCATAACCTTTTAACAAGGTTGTGGCCTTTGTGAATGGGTTGCACCCAATATAATGGGGTTGAAGCCCTTTTAAGATCAACGCTTTCAAAGTGCTTTTTTATATTTTTGTTTTTTGAAAATTTGAAATATTACAAAAAAATGCTCCTCGATCTACATGCTGGGGGGCCAAAATGGCCTTTCGGCAAAAATATTTTGCCTTTCTGACTCCTGACACCAAAACTAGGCATGTAATATATCAAAATTCATCTGTGAGGCCTTCTAGACACAATGGAAAGGTTTGTTTGGCTTGAAAATGCTCCGATTGAAAACCAACTTCTAGATCTGTACAAGAAACCCTCATTCGTAACTTTATCACACAGTCTTTAAATCTAATGAAATGAAATCCATTTATGACTTTCTCGAGCCTCCTAGATGTGTTGGAACAACCATAGATGTTGTCAGTATAACCAAAATGCTGCAACCAACCAGATCCCACAAAAAATCACATGCAAAATAAAGGGGTTAATGGGTCTTGTTAAATCCTTTCTGATTCTCTAGATTGTTCAAAAAACACAAGAGAAGAGCATATGAGATTTTTAAGATCTCACAAAGAACTCAATCTCACAATTAGAAATCTATGAACTTAAAAACTCTCAAAACAACACTCTGATACCATGTTAGAAATCTTGAGCAAGATTGATAACCCAGAAACTTTATAAGAGAGATTCAAAGTTACATAAACTAAAATACAAAATAGAAGCAAACCAATGATTCTGAGAGATGCAAATTTTGATGTGATAGAATTGCTTTAAGAGCTCAAAGCTTCGTACAAAAGAACGGCAAAGTAACTAGACAATGCATTCAAGATGAAGCACACAAGCTAGGAGGTGAGTATATATAGACTATGAGAGAGAAGAGAGGTGGCAAATACAACCAATGGGAAGAGTCCACCACAATAGCCTAAAATAGGCAAGTGTAACTCCCATGGAAGATGCCGACACCTTGCACCCACTCAACTAATACTCACTTAATTAACCCTAAGCAAGCTTAATAACATGTGGAGGAAAAACCTAGGAATATAGGAAAATAAATAGCCCAACTAAGAAAATAAAAACTTACACTAACATATGCGACCAAAGGAGGACAAAAAGAGGTCTTCACATCCTTAGTGATATCTAAGGGACTTGAACATGCAACCAAAGGAAGAAGAGAAGAGGCCTTCACATCCTTAGTGATATTCAAGAGGCTTGAACATGCAACCAAAGGAGGAAGAGATGAGGTCTTCACATCCGTAGTGATATCCAAGAGGCTTGAACATACAACCAAAGGAGGAAGAGAGGAGATCTTCACATCCTTAGTGATATCCAAGGGATTTGAACATGTAACTAAAGGAGGAAGAGAAGAGGTCTTCACATGTTTAGTGATATCCAAGAGGCTTGAACATGCAACTAAAGGAGGAAGAGAAGAGGTCTTAACATCCTTAGTGATATCCAAGAGGCATGAACATGCAATTAAAGGAGGAAGATCATCATGGACTATGGAAGATATGGTAGAAGTAGAAGTGATTTTCTCAACATCTACTACTGCCTCATCTCTAGAGGAGAGATCATCCAAATGAAGAGAAGGAAAGTGTTAAGGAATGTGTCAATTATTTTATCCTATAGAGCCAAAATATCCTCATAAGTAGGAGGAATTTTAGGAGAGGGAAGAAGAAAAGAGAGCGGACCATCAATTATCAACTACTTTTTGAGCAAAAGTGGACAATGATGAGAAAGAAGTGAAGAAGAGTGACATGTTTAAATTTTGCAACATGATAAAATTGTATATGTAATATGACTATGTATATGCAAAAAGAGGGTTTAATCAATTTGTCAACTGATTTAACACACCTAAGAAGGTTGTACAAATGTAAGATGTCTTGGGTTTACCAAAATGTAAGATATTGGTAAGTACAACAATCAAGATCTATAAGTGTTTTGCTTTCTAAATTAACTATATGAGATAAAATAATGTAGGCACATAAATGTTTAATTAGATTTATCAACTAATTAAACACATCTACATATCTTAGAAATGAAATCAATAAGTGCAAGTGTAGGATACGTCGGGTTCACCAAAATGTAATAGTTTGGTAACCATGACAATAAAGGTCTATAAGTGAAGACAATGAAGATGTATAAATGATTACTTTCTAACTAAATCATTAACCAATCAAATCTAAAAGAAGGCTACAAAAGTGCAAGACACATCAAGTTCACCAGAATGTAAGATACAAAAGGAGATCTCTAAGCAATTATGAACTAATTAGATCAATATTTTCTATCAAACATTATAACACAAGCCGACCAAGAATTGTGTACTTGGATACAGTCCTCAAGGGAGAGCCAAGCTATCTAGGGATTTTTTCTTTCTATTGTAATAGTGGAGAATGATTTGAGAATAACAAGATCTAGGGTTTCTATTATGAAATATACCAAAACATAAGTTACAAACCTATCAGGACTGAAAACCCAGAAAGCAGGACATGAAATGAATAAAGTAGAGCTGTTGGGGATCACTGTCGGAAATGGGGGCAAATCTGGGAGGACTTGGGTGTTGGGTGCCCTAGTCCTAGGGTTTCTGCCCTAACCAAGTCTCTGTGCGACTGTATCATCTACTTCTATTCTCCTGTCACTCGTTAGGTGTCAGAAACTCCCGATGCTATTATGAGCATGAAACCCTAGTTGAATGGATCTAGCAATCCACAAGGAGTTGAAGGAGGAGGAAGCTTCCTCGTAGACCTGCAAGGGTTAGTACATACAACAATAATCTACATAAATAGAGATCTTGTAGAGAGAGAAAGAGATAGCTTGTTAGAGAGAATCATAAAGAGCATCCACTAGAGAGTCATTAGGTGTAAATGAGTGAGAGAGACTTGTTTATATATGAATCTCAATTACTTTTCGAGGGCCCAATTGAGTTGAGGCCAATAAGGTGCATCACTTAAGTCACAAGGTCAACATTCAAATCTAAGTTGTCAGGACCAAACTACCAGGACCCAAGTGTTGGGCACCCTAGTCTTAGTGATTTGGGATCTTCAAATGTCAGATGTCAGAGGATTAAGCCTTGTTTCTCATACAAGTAGTGGAAATTACATATTATAAATAGAGGTGAACATACAAGCCAAAATGGGTGCCAAACCTAGTGTGAAATTGTAAGAGGTATTGATTTTCTACACTACAACACTGAGCCTAGAAGGTCCTATCTCCTTCCTTGTTTACCCCTTGCAAGAATTGTTGGACATTCACATGCCCCAAGTCAGTGTATCTAATGTTTTTATATGGGGATAACATCTTAGATGGTGGATGGTATCCCTTCAACTCATACTTCATCTCTTTTTGCAGAGGGTCAGCCTACATTTCTGTAATGATACACATAACCAACTATTAAGAAGCATTAAAATAATTAAACCTAGTAAATTTGTTCATTAAGGTCCATTCAAATTAACATATAATTTGGCACAGAACCTATTCTTGGAGAGAAGTTAACTTAAAGCATAGACAAGAGCAAATAAATGAATCTTAGGGACCAATCATAACTCCCCCTTGAGCATTAGGGACCCAAGAAGTTAGATACTCGCCTAAAAGATAGCACTAACTATGGAAATATCAGGCATCGAGACTCAGGAGAACCTCATGACTCATGCCCAAAAATCATAACAAACCAAGATAATCTAGTGCCTCAAACCTGCTGAAGGTAAAAGGTGAAATCCATCAGAGATCGGGAGTCAAACGTATCTTCTAACTCATGCCAAAATAATAAACAAACAACAAACATCCTGACACCCCCAATATTGCAAAAGGTAAGGAGTGAAATGCATCAAGAGTATCATTTATCCTCTACCAAAATGGTAAACCAAATCAAGCAGGCCCGATCCAATGATCGCGAAAGACTTTATGTGTAAAATGTCAAGAATCGGAGATCAGTGATGTTTTCTAACCCATGCCCAAAAGTTAGTCAAAATAAAGGAAGTTCGATCTAATGATCTTGAAAGACTTGATAAGTGTAAACGTCAGGGATTGGGGATCAGGGCTACCTCAAATTTCATGCCAAAATGGCATAAAAATAAAAATAAGGTAGATGGCCCAACAAGGCCAAAACATGTCACTCAGAAACAACCTCGAAAGGTGTGCAACTATTAAAATGGATTCAAATGGTCAAAATAAAGGAAAATAAAAGGCGTAAAATGGAAATGAAACGAAAATAGGAAACAGTGGAAATCAAAACAAAAATAGCAAATGGCGGAAATCAAAATAAAATAAGCACATAAACAAAACAAACACAGAGAAAACCACGAAATCACAAGAAACAAAAATAAACATGCACATCAACCCAAAATGACATTAAAACACAGTGGAAGATCTACAAAAACCCCTACCTAGTAAAAGATGTTGGGAAGGAATGACAAATCAATCACACTGAACACACGAGGAACCGTACCAAGAACATTGAACCAGAATGCACTAGCAACTTTGATCTCATGACAAGGGTTTGAAGCAAGACCAATTCACCAAAGCTCTAGGGAATGAGATCATAAAAGTGAGAGTGAAAATAAAATAGGGTGAGCAATGAATAAAACCAACCTTACACGCGTGAGAAATTCACAATAAATGCAAAGCTGAGGGTAGGTCGAGATTAGGTCATATCCCCTATCGGGTGTCGGGGTATTGAAGGTTCTTGTACGCTCATGCCAAAATGACCAACTCTGAAAGTTTGACAAAGGTGACACACAAGCCCAATGATAGCCTAAGGACATCAAGATGTTGGGGATTCCTTTACAGTCATGCCAGGATGACTAACCCCAATAAATCGACAAGCACTCGAGAAAACAAACAAAAAAAATTCTAAGAGACAACGTTAGAGTTTCAGGGGTGCTTCTACTGTCATGCCAAAATGACAAACCCCAATACTTTGATAAAGCAATAAAACCAAGGTAAAAAAATAGAAAAACAAATATTCAAATCCAATCCAAAGCAAGCAAAAGCAAGAGAAGAAAGAGGGGGTCCTTATTTTTCCAAGTTCAAAATGGGGCATGTGTGTGAGGCACAACAAGATCCACGACACCCAAGGTGTCGGGCCCTCCTCCCCACGGTGCCACCTCAACAATGCTATGGGGGGGCTCCCCTTAGCGCTTAAAGCAACATTACATTTTTTTTAAATATCAAAACCTAAATTTATTTAAAATACATTCCACTAACTTAAAAATATATTAAAGTCTATTTTATACACACACACACACATCTCTATTTTTTTCTCCCTAAAAAGAAAAGCTAACATTTCTTTCATTAATAACTAAAAAATTTATTTTCTTCATAATGTAAAATATATATAACATTAGATATATATCTATGTATATATACATACACACGCACACAAAAAAAAATATATATATATATATATATATATATATTATAATGCTCAAATCTAGTCCAAACCCACATTTATAAATAACAAAGGCATTTTTTTTTTTTGAGAGAGATTTCTTTTACAAATCACTATAATTATTAATACATTTTTTTTCTTCAATCATTAAAAGTAAGTAATTAAATGACAATAAGGATAGAGAAAAACTTATTCTTTCATTTCCACAAAATACTCAAATATTTAACAAGGTGTATAAACAAATCTATACTTGAACAAAGGAGTTTATATACATTTTTACTTCACATCTCTTCCCACATACAAAGCTCTACAAGCTCTAGACTTATACATAGTCTCAACAAAATAATAGTGCTCTTAAACAAGGAATTAGACTTCGCAATGGGAGATTATTCTCCTTCCTTTTTCCACTTTGACAAATCTTGCAAAACATATAAACAACTCCAAACTAGGCCAATGGAGGGCTCACAACCCAACCATAGACTTGCTCACAAGCCACCCTCAAGCTAGGAGGCCTTCAAGGTAACCCCAAGATTAAAACACACAACAAGGCAACACTCAATATACAAAATACATATGGCACTCTTAACCCAAGGAGACACACAAACACAAGAACCCATAAACAAGGATTCAAGAGGGGGAGTAGAGTGGACTCTCTCATACAAGGGGAAAGTAAATATACCCAAAACTTTGCACCGAATCCTCTTCCAATTTATTAAAACCAAAACTCCATATTCTCTTACCATAAACTTTACAAATACTAAAACTTTCCAAGAATCAAGGTACTCTTACCCACAACCTCCTCACAAGGAGTAGACTTTCCTTGAGGAGGTTCTCACCTCTCTCAACCCCAAACAAGGTATGCTCTCACACATGGAGAGATCAACACCTTCCACAACCCTTACCCACAATACATTTAAACAATAAAGCCAAGAGATTAAACTTATACAAAGCATTCACAAGCATTTTTAAAGACATGAAGAACATTTCAACATACATATAGTTTTAGAAATCTTGAGAGTCTACCAGGTCTCAAGCTTCCAAGAGATTTTTTTGAAGAATTGTTGGAGTCCTTCCAAGAGTCTCACCTCCAAGATCTTATCCAATGTAATGTCCCCATTTTCGGATTCTCTTGCAGATCAGGTAGAGAGGGCTTTCTGGGTTGGTGACAGCATAATCAGAGGAATTATTTGATGTCACTAGGGTGTTTGGGTGATCCAGTGGAGATGTTTGACACTTTTTGGAGGGATTTCAGACAACTTGTTTGTACTCACTATTTATAGTAAGTGCTTGCATGTCGTTAATCTTTCTGGGTTTTTTCTGGGTTTGTTCTCTTTGATCCTCGATGGTCACTGCTATTTTTAGTAAGTGGCAGGTTGGCGTTGTTTGGGTGACTTGGCAGTCGGTTGTTGGCTCTCATGGACATTGCACTGAGCTCAAAGTTATTAGATGGTTTATGGATCCAGTTGGCACCCTCTGAGTTGGCTCAGTTTACTTATGGCCATTACTTACTATTTTTAGTAAGTTCAGGATTGGCACCAGAATGGTATTTTGAGAGTGGGGTTGGATTTATCATGTCAAGACCTTTCCAACGAGCTAGAGATCATTGGTTTCTGACATCATCTTGGCCTTCGTTTTAAAGTTCGTAAATTAAACATTATTATTTAATATTGGACCTTGGTGCCTAGGCTCAACAACTTAATGTTGTTGTAAAAGAGGGGACTTTAAGGGTGATGTTGAGAAAATAATTAAAGAGAATTATAATATTTTAAAATGTATTTTCCCTCTCATGTTTTATCCCATATGCAAGAGGATTTTAGAGACTCCCAGTTGGAAAAGTATAAAAGAAGGAAAAGTGCTCTCATTTGTAGATGCTTGGATTATTATTTTCTCCTCTCATTGAGATTTCCTTTGCTAGGGTTTGGAGCTTGGCTCTAGGGTTTGAGGATTCAAACCAGAGGCTCTTGAAGACGAAAACCTCCCTGAGTAGCGGTATCCCACAGGTGTGAAAGATCACCCAACGGTGCCATTGTTGGTGGATGCATCCAGTATTCACATTTGAGCTTTAATGGAGTTCATATGTTGAGGGTTTGAGCATTTGGATTTATCCTTGCAAATTATTAAAGGTATCTTTATACAGTTTGATGTAGATAGAATTAATGGTTGTTTAAGAGTTGTTTTTCGAAGGTGTTTGTTGCTACATTTTCCCTCTTGGCTGGTCGTACATATTATGCAGCAGGCTGTACCCTATTGATAGCTGTTTGGTAGTAGTTTGATGCATATATTTCACTATACCTTGGTTGTACATCTCTATTCATAATTACAGATTGATTATGGAGTTATTGCAGCAGGATTTGGTGCAAATTTTCGTGGATACATCAAACTACCAAGCCATACTACCTTGCCTGGTGGACGTGGGGTTTATAGAAGCTCCCTTCCTTGAGCTTGCAGCCATTGTATCTCTTGTTTGTGAGGCATTTAGAGCCTTATTGTTGCTGTTGTTCATTGTAAGAGCAATCTTTATCATTTCTTGGTGTTTGGAGTGATTTTTGGCTATGCCCATTGGCTGGTCCGGCTACAACCATGACATGAAGTTGTAAATCTCCATATGGGTATGTCATAGTAATTCATATTTAGCCATTCTTCTATCTGGGTCATTGTTGGTTTATGCAAATTCATTGTACTTTTTATGGGTTTTCTATATATGCTCTATATTGTATGCTTCAGCAACACATCTGTAGGAAAACTGAAAACCCCTTCTGCATTCTTCTGTCTAGTCTGAAAGATCACACAAAAATTAATAAAATAACACATAAAAAGATCTTTAAAAAATACAAACAAGTACGACACATTACAGTGGTATTAGAGCTAAAGATTTTGCCATCTTGTGAGGTCAGATTGAGACATGTAGTTAGGTACACATACATGTTCTCCATATTGATCCCTTTGCAGGTACAGATACAGTAGTGATAGAGGAAATGGATGATACAGACTGGGATAATTTCTTGGAAAGGTGGGATAATTGGTGCAGGAAATGGGAAGAGATGTTGAATAATTGGGAGAGGAGAGATAATAAAATAATACAGGTGATGACCAATTATCTTCGCAGGATTGATAACAACAACAACAATGTCGGACAAAGGAACAATAACGGTGACAGAAACCATGGACATGGGAATAATAAGGAATGTGAAATAGAAACTCCTACCACTTGTTTATTGCAGCCAAGTCTTGATAAGAGCAAAGAAGACCTGATAGCTAGAAAGAATGAGTCTAAGCCTTTATATGGTGAAAACAAGATCAGTAATCAAGAGACATGCAAAGAGGAACTTGCTGATTTAGGGGAGACTACAACAAAAATTTGTGAAGATGGGCCTCCCTTTGATGAAGATCTTGAAGTTACTACTTCTGAGAAGGAATTAAAAATGATTGATAGATTGCAAGAAGGTGACTTTGCAAGCGAGCCCGAGGGCATTGATGCTGAAAGTTTTAAGTCCTCAAAGGACATAGGTGTAAGGTATGCGGATAAAGATTTTAAATCAACCATGGGTGACCAATTTGATGTTGCCATAACCTCTGACCAGAGTAATGAAGAAAATGATTCATTTCCCTTGCAACTTGAAGAACCAAGTGACCTTTCAGAAGGGTTAGTTGATAGCACCCATGAGGATGCTTATCAAACAGGGAATGATGATATAGGTAGTGTTCTTGATTTTGAGAACAAATCTAATTTCACATTGCATGTAGCTGATCCTAAGCAGAGACCTTGTAGCCTTGTTGATTTAGATTCACAATTCACTATTGAGGATGATAAGGAAGAGGTACAGATGATTTGGGACAGCATTGGAGCCATTGATGATAGGTATGAAGGTTCTGATTTTAGTATTCACCATAACAACAATTCATTTCCTTTGCATGATTATGATTGCAAGAATAAATTTGTGGTGATTAATGTTAACCCATTACTTGAGATGGGTGTTGACATGACATATGACAATCTGCCTTTGGAGTTGGATGATAGAGTTGTTTTCGATTGTAGCATTGCACTTGGGAAAAATAACCAGGTATGGGATCTGGGAGAAGATTCAGAATTTGAGACAAAGCGTGACACTCAGCTTGGTTGTGATGCATATTCAAGCTGCAACAAGTCTGATTTTGTAAATCAAACCTTAATAGAGGAGAACAAATCAAAAGATTTACTTGTTGATGATGGGTCCCAGGATAGCACTTTGGTTGTGCATGCATCTACATTGGAGGCAGCAGTGTGCGATGGTTATGTCCAATCTACAACTTCTATCATGTCATTGGAGCCATCCCACGAGGTACATAACAACAGTACCTTTGTTGAGGAAGTGTGCAGGGCTGATAGCACACATGAGGATGCTTACTAATCGGTGAGTGATGATGATTCAGCCTATTTCCATAGTGCAGATTGTAAATCGAAAGATTGGTGTGGAGATGGTTCATCACAGGGGCATCATCATTTGACTGGGCAATTGAAGGTTAATGACAATATGATTGCTATAGCTTTGGAACATTTTGATGTTGCCAGACAGATGTTGGCAACCTATGGTTGGAGTACTCCTAAGATGGAGGAACATGATGATAGAGGACTTTCCCTTGCTAAATTTTAGGCACTTAAAGATGCAGTTGGCATCATGAAGAATAATTAGCTACAATTGTTATCAGATAGAGATCATCTTCTCAAGCTTAACGATATTTATCATGATGCTCTAAGGGGAAAGGAAGAGGAGGTTGATGGGCTCACCTATGAGCTTGAGGTCACTGTGGACTCTTTGAAGAATGCTCAAATAGCCCTTCAAGAGTCTAAGATGCGGATAGATGAGCTTACTGTGGAGTTGAGCTTGGCACAGTCTTCACCATCGACAGATATAGTTCAGGTTTCTCTGGCAATAGGGGTGAGGAGCATTTATCCAAGGATTATGTTTGTGAGCAGGTTGAGGATGTGGTTACATCCATCACAGTTATAGGTGCAGTTGTTACTGATGGGATGAGTGCATTGGTTGAGAGATGCAGAGAAGCACATGATGCACCAGGCTCTCCTGAGGTTAGTTGTTGATGGCTTCTGTGGTATAGCAGTGAAATTTCTAGAGAGTTGTGTGACAGATCACCACACTACTTTATCATTTTCACAAGAGATATGCAGGGCATCATCCAGTGGTGTGATCGGTTCTCACGTTGATTTGTTTCCCTTTCCTGGAAGCGAATCAGAGTTTGCATCCTATGCAGCTAATTGTGATAGACAACTTACTAGACCTCAGTGTTGGAGAGATCAGCTGAAGGTTTCTGAGGATAAGGTTGTTCGAACCTTAACTCGTATTGACAGTACCCACAAGTTTGTGGAGGATCTCTTTTGGACAACACAATTGGAGGAGAGGCAAATAGGGATAGTAGTGGGCACATATACATCTGATTTGTGAGCTATCCAACATGCCATTAAGTGGATTAAATCAGAGTACCTCCAATTGCTTTCAGATCAGGACTTTGCTATTGGGTATGCTGAGAGGACTTGCAGAGTATCTAACCAATTAGCTATCTAGGATCAAAGACATGAGCCATCTTCTGATTCAAGTGATGAGGAGTGTGTTCCTCATAACTATGATGGTCAACCATTGACATAGACAGGTGCTTCTTATCATGACTACATAGTGAGGAGTGCTCATCATTTCTCCTTTAGTCCACACACAAATGACTTGATGATGCATAAGTGTGGATTGGCTCAAGATTTATACCACCCATTGTGGGATGAAGGGTTGCCATCTACATGAGATGGAAGTAAATATTTTAGGTGGCTGACTCAGATACTGTCAGAGGATTATTTGCAGAGCCAGAGATCAGATTACCATCATGGTGACATGTATCAGACAAAGTATGCAACTTCTTGGTCTCAAAAACTTCCATTTGAGACATGGCTTCTAAGAGGTTGCAGTATCAGTAGGCATGATGGTATGTTTAGTTTTTACAGTGGTGATGGAGGAGAGTTTTATCATTCCCTCGATTTGAGAGAGGTAGTTTCATATCTTCCAGCACCTATGTTGGATAGTCAGTACATCCATAGGAGTTTTGCAGAGGATGGAAGGGGATGTGGGTTAGACACTTCAAGATTCACTTACGTCTTCATGATTGATGGATGTGAGGTTCTGATGTGCTGGGATCCAGGTGGTGACAGGTTTGGCATATCAGTTCAGTTGGATTTCATCGTGTTGCTTCACCACTCTCTACATGGTGAAGATTATATCAGAGTTGCGCGATGGGAATCAATGGGTGATGTGTATGGCAGACTTCCATATTGGCTTTGGGACCTAGGGTTTCCTATGTCTAGCAAATTGTTCTATATTGGGGTAGCTATTTACATTGATGCTGAGCATGGTTTTACCTCTACCCAGTGGATGTAGTGGAGATGTTGTTGGACATTTTTCAGATTGGTTTGGGATCATGGTGTTCATCTTGGGCATGCAGGTGCAGATTGCTTGAGGACAAGCAATCTTTGGGAAGGGCAGACTGTAATGTCCCCATTTTTGAATTCTCTTGCAGATCAGTCAAAGTGGGCTTTCTAGGTTGGTGACAACATAATCAAAGGAATATTTTGATGTCACCAGGGTGTTCGGGTGATCCAGTGGAGATGGTTGACACTTTTTGGAGGGATTTCAGACAACTTGTCCATACTTTCTATTTATAGTAAGTGCTTGCATGTCGTTAATCTTTCTGGGTTTGTTCTCTTTGGTCTCCGGTGGTCATTGCTATTTTTAGTAAGTGGCAGTTTGGTGTTGTTTGGGCGACTTGGCAATCGGTTGTTGGCTCTCATAGACATTGCACTGAGCTCAGAGTTATCAGATGGTTTGTGGATCCAGTTGGCACCCTCTGAGTTGGCTTAGTTTGCTTATGGTTGTTACTTAATATTTTTAGTAAGTTCGAGATTGGCACCGGAACATGATTTTGAGAGTGGGGTTGGATTTGTCTTGTGAAGGTTTTTCCAACGAGCTATAGATCATTGGTTTCTGACATCATCTTGGCCTTCATTTTAAAGTTCGTAAATTAAACATTATTATTTAATATTGGACCTTAGTGCCTAGGCTCAACAGCTTAATGTTGTTTTAAAAGAGGGGACTTTAAGGGTGATGTTGAGAAAAGAATTAAAGAGAATTATAATATTTTAAAATGTATTTTCCCTCTTATGTTTTATCCCATATGCAAGAGGATTTTAGAGACTCCCAGTTGGAAAAGTATAAAAGGAGGAAAAATGCTCTCATTTGCAGATGTTTGGATTATTATTTTCTTCTCATTGAGATTTCCTTTGCTAGGGTTTTGGAGCTTGGCTCTAGGGTTTGAGGATTCAAACCAGAGGCTCTTAGAGATGAAAACCTCCCTGAGTAGCGGTATCCCACAGGTGTGAAAGATCGCCCAACGATGCCATTGTTGGTGGATGCATCTAGTATTCACATTTGAGCTTTAATGGAGTTCGTATGTTGAGGGTTTGAGCATTTGGATTTATCCTTGCAAATTATTGAAGGTATCTTTATACAGTTTGATGTAGATAGAATTAATGGCTGTTTAAGAGTTGTTTTTGGAAGGTGTTTGTTGTTGCATTTTCCCTCTTGGTTGGCCGTACATATTATGGAGCAGGTCGTACCTTATTGAGAGTTGTTTGGTGGCAGTTTCATGCATATATTTCACTATACCTTGGTTGTATAGCTTTCTTCATAATTGTAGATTGATTATAGAGTTATTGCAACAGGATTTGGTGCAGATTTCTGTGGATACTTCAAACTACCAAGCTGTACTACCTTGCCTGGTGGATGTGGGGTTTATAGAAGTTCCCTTCCTTGAGCTTGCAACCATTGCATCTCCTTTTTATGAGGTGTTTAGAGCCTTATTGTTGCTGTTGTTCATTGTAAGAGCAATCTTTATAATTTCTTGGTGTTTGGAGTGATTTCTGGCTATGCCCATTGGCTGGTCTGGATACAGCCACGACATGAAGTTGTAAATCTCCATATGGGTATGTCATAGTAATTCATATTTGGCCATTCTTCTATCTGGGTCATTGTTGGTTTATGCAAATTCATTGTACTTTTTATGGGTTTTCTATGTATGCTCTATATTGTATGCTTCGGCAACACATCTGCAAGAAAACTGAAAACCCCTTCTACATTCTTCTGTCTAGTCTGAAAGATCACACAAAAATTAATAAAATAACAAAAAAAGATCTTTAAAAAATGCAAACAGGTACGACACATTACATCCAAGTCAGACTTGCAATAACTTCTCCAAAAGCAAATCCAAAATCCAAAACAAGCAAAAAGCCCTTCCTTCACCTTCAAGACGGTGATACATAGGGATTCAAATTTCAAATCCCTTCAATGAGGAGGTGACACTTGTCACCTTCCCATTCACTCCCAAGAGCACATCTCCCCACAAATGCTCTCACATGTGTGAGACATTGGGGAGTGGGATATACTCGGGCACTCTTCCCATGAAAAGCGTCCATTATGTGCTCACACATGTGTGAGGCCTTGGGATCAATCCAATCCCATACATGAACCTTGGGGAGTGGGATTGGGATGGTGACAAGTCAACCATACATCTTCCCCAAACCTAATTTGGGTCACTCCCTTCCCAAGGCACTTGGGAAGGGTCAAATCTTGGCCAATTAGCAGCCAAATAAGTACCTATTCCATAGGTACTTGATTTAGGGCCTTAAAAAAAAAATGAATAAACCATTTAACACCTTTAAAAAGCCTCTAATTCAGAAATCCAAAATTGGACAACAAGGATGACATGTTCACAACATCCAACTCAACCCTAACGATCTTAGGACACTCAAACAATTAAAATTAACATAAGACTTAACACTTTCAACACTCAATTTTAAATGTAGACCTTAGTCCCTAGGGACTAGGATCAGTGACATGGGGTTAATTCATAGGGGTACCTTGATCGACCTCCGTATTTCCATGGCCATGGAAAATAACCTACACAATCTGTTGCACCCATCAACATATTCAACATATATATAACTGAAGCAACTTGAATTGAAATTAGACACTCAGTCATGTAACATACAAATGTTCACACTTTAAATGATAATAAATTTCATTCATCAAGATACATATCGTTAATCCAATTCAATTCCATCTCATTTCACATTGACATCACATGTCTACCATTTAAATCATTTAACATAGATTTTCTAATACATTTCAAACCTACTATATTAACAAATTCATTTCTAATCACCATCGAAATAACCATAAATCATAGGATTATCCAAATTCAATCTACTCACCACAATGTGTATCAAAACAATTTCAAATCAAATTATCTTCTAATAAAATCCTCATCTTCATATGCAACTAAATTAACTAATCTAATCCAACATCAATAACTAATATTGTTTATCGAAAAGGATCATAAGTCCATACGCCATATCCAAAATCCATGTATATCATAACACAATCAAGTCTAATAGTGCAAATAAATATGTCACACAAGGGTGGGCCTCACATCCTTCCCCTAGGTCTAAACTTCCTCCTGGAAGTCAACAAGGAGGTAAGGTTGAGTAATCCACCTTCGAGCCATCCCAACTTTGGCGGTGAAGTCAAAATGATTCCTTAAACAAACGGTAAGGGAAAAGCAAATAGGCACTTAAAATAGTCATCACCTAATAAGCATTCTAGATGATAACCTTCTCTAATACCAGAGTAACCAAGCATCTAAGAGCAACACTTACCCCAAACAACTCTACTTATGTTTCAACAGTAGAAAGGGGAATTAGATCCTTTAAACAAGATCACCAAGTTGTTACAAGGTCATAAAAGATGAAGTTGCACCAAGGGAGGTTAAAACCTCAAAAAAACCTTTTGTTTTCACTTACGAAATTAACAAGATTTCTAACCTCTCCTAACCATCAAGAATTAGCTTAGGCCCAAAATATACGTAGCAAAAAGGAGGTTTGGACAAACCAACGAGTCATCAAGATATCATGACCGATCATAGCCCAAATAAGCATTTAAATCTTCATACCAATGTTGATAAGTTACTACGAAACTCACAAGTCTTGAAGTCCCGCAATCACTAATGAAAGGACTTCACTAGACTGTCAAAGTGAGTTTTACGGGGATTGATAAGAGTCATAAAACGTTCGAGCATTCCTAGAGCCAAGGAACTAAAAACTAAACACTCACGTCATTGAATAACCCTTGTGTCAACTTTTGAGCGATTGTAGAATTCATACAACCTTTGACACAAACGAGCCAATATCACACAAATAATCGATCTACATATTAATAGGATGATCTTAGGGTTTCCCACCATGACCAACCCTTCATACTTTCTTAGCACTCTTTTCTTATTTGTTTAGACAGGTTAGCCTCCCAACAGGAAGGGTACATGATGAACACTCAGTTAGACTCAAGGACAAGAAGGGAACTCGACTATCCTTTATCGGTCCTATTTACAACTCTCAACCTTACAATACCATACCCCAAACCATCTACTCCCCTTTACCTTCTATTAAGTACCTCCTATGGGTAGGAGAGATCACACAAGTCACATCACTTGCCATTTTTAGATATTTGCAAGTAATGAAGCATGAGTAGTAAGCATTGACATGCACAAAGACTTTACATCAAAAAGTACAAAGGACATGAGCACGCTAGTAAGGGACACGATCATGCCACACTAGACATCACCACATAGGGAGGACACGAGCTTGTCGAAATAGACAAAACCATGTGGAAATAAACACAAACAGACATGGGCCAATCTCTAATAGAATGCAAAAAACTCAATTTCAACCTAAAAATGTATTCTAATTCCACCCTTCTTCCACCAAATCATATAACAAAATAATACACGCTTCTTATTTCCTCTTCTCTTCTTTGCACATTCTATTGCTAGTGCTAGTTCAATCTCAATTCTATAATTTAAATAAATAAGATCTAAAATGTATATAAAATAAAATAATTCTTAAATAATTATAAAGTAAAATAAAACAACTCAAGTGATATCTCATGATTGATATATTTAAGTTATATGTACTAGTTTAAATAAAATGGGATCTAAAAATTATTTGATAAATAAATATATTTAGTAATTAAAGGCAAAACACATAAGATTTTCGCCCATATAATTTCAATTTGTACCTCATGGTTATTTTAATATCATTTTTTGACTCACAAGCTCCTTCAAACTTTTAATATATTTCTATATTTTGTTCTGTATTTGTTTAATGGTTGCCCTGCCATTCATCAGAAGAAGATGAAGATCGCGGCAGAGCAATTCTAATGTGCGCAGGTATTTGAAAGACCAGGACATTTGTTTTTAACAGACGTAACAATGGCGTCTCTTTTTAAGGTACGCTAAGATTTATTACGCCGAAAATAACACTACAAACACCGTATGAATCTATTTTTTTTCCCCTGTATTTGGAGTTTTTAAGGTTCATTTTAGTACGAAAAGACCAAAGCGGTTTCCTTAAACGAAGCCTTCGTTATCTTTCAATGGATATTCAATTCTGTTTTTGAAAAGTTTCGAGTGGGAAATATGCGAGCAGAAGTTTCAAAAGCAGAAGCCCTAATAATGTAAGTTCCTTAAACCCTAATATCAGAAAGAAGCGTTGTTACGGGGAAAGTATTTATCCTTCTTTTGGCGATTTGGTACTTCCACTTGTCTTCGCTAGTTGGGGTACGCCGTACCTAGCGATTTGGGTCTGACAGTAAACCCAATTTCATCATTTTATCAATGTCTGACAGGAGTTAAGGCCTTTAGGGTACACGATACCCAGCCAGTTGGGTTTGGCAATTTACCTGATTTCAACACTTAATTATGTCTTTGTCAACATTTTATTTTATTTTAATGTTTAACATGTCTTCGACGATTTGAACATGATTCTTCGTTATGAAAGCCTTGATGTTTTTAACTACTTGAGCTCATCTCATTAGACAAAGTATTCATTTCTTGAGGTTGCATAGAGTGTTCATTATGCGCATTATGAAATTCTTGACGTTCTTACCACTTGAACTCATCTCATTAGACTGAGGATTCGTCCATTTTTTTAATAAAATATTAGGGTTCAATTTACAGGGCCCCAACCTAATACACAATGAAAGATACTACAACAGACTACCTAAAACTGGTTAAACAACCCAGGATACAGGTTCAGCAGTGAAGAACCAACATCATAAATCAAGATTAACATGCCACTAGTACCAGAAACCAAACAGATATGCCAAAGTTTCAACTAAAAGATACTACTGAAAAACCTAAATATCATGCCTTCAGAATCAGGATATTCCTTTTTTTCCTATGGGAACGTAGAACCATAGAAGCAAAATATCTTTCTTGGGAATATCTTGGCAAACCAAAAGAGAAAGATATTGTGAAAATATCTGGAATCCAAAAAATGCAGAAAAATTATTTAAAAAAAGAGAAATAATTGGTGTTTTTTAAAATATTTAAAGGCATCCTAATTGCAGAGAGAGTAAAGGAGAGGTGCATTATTAATTTTGAAACATGGATTTTTCCCATGAAGTTAGAAACCGTTATTTATAGTGCACACTGCATAGTGTGTTATTACATAGTTCCACTTCAAAGTTTGAACCCTCAAAATCAATCACAAACTGCAAAATACAAATGTCAAGCTACAAAGTGACAAACTACAAAGAAACACAAGGTAGATGGAGCCAATAAAGCTAGCTACTATGAAGTACAGTCCACTAGGGGGCTGCAGTCGTTGATGATGAAGCTTCAACAGTATGCTCCCTTCCAAGCTGATTCAACTGTTCTTCATCAAATATATCGACCTCCCTCAAGATCTCAAGGTCTTTCTGATGAAGTAGCTCTTCTTCATTAGCGAGCCATTCCAAGTTAGGATTGATCTCATCAAGGTCAATTGGTGATCGTCCTTGATACTCCATATATAATTAGTTCGAATGCATTAGTTTGAAACCTTATACAAAATAAGCATAATAATATCTAAGTGGAAGAAAACAATAAATACAATTTACAAATATAAATGTAAATTTTCCTTACCTTGAAGTTTTTTCATCCAAAGGTGAGGTTATGGTAGACAAAAACCAAATCATTCATCCACTTTTGAGTAGGGACCAAGGAAACAATTGACCAAGGAACTAAGCTCAGGAGGGGGAGGAGAGGCTCGAATGATTGTGTTTCTTGGAGTGTGTGTTGAAACACACTTTAAGAATGCCCACAAGTAGATGAACTACATGGCTGGCTTAAAATGTGCATTGCCATCCATCTTAACTTTTTGGCATCTCTGCTAGAAAATTCTACCATTCGGCTACAAATTTTTTTTTTTAATCAAACATTGCATTTGTTAAAGAACTTTAATCTTCAAGACAAAATAACTAAGTTAACGATCCTGGTACTAGTTCAGGTTTGGGGGTTTAGTTTGCAGATTCGGTAAAAAAAATTGGGGTTTCGTTTTGGGTTTGTCCATACAAAAACGTATAAAAATCATATATATATCCCCATTGTATCCTTGGAGTGTCTAATTTATTTTTTTAAATGATAAATCATAAAGGGAATAATAGTTATGGGAAACACTTCACAATTTAATGATAGTGTCCTTTATCGATTTAATTTTTTAAACCTTAATAATTTATTGAATGATAGGCTTTTATTATTGATTGAAAAATACACTTTTTTTTTTTAATTCTTATAGTCTGCCAAAACAAAAATTGCCAAAGGACAATCTCTACTATGCTCGGTTGAGGATGAATGCTTTAGCAAGGGACACTCTCGAACTACACTCCCGCTATCATCACTCGTTGTACCTGCTTCAGTAGGGGGCGGGTTGGAAGGCCATCTCCCATTTCTCTATGGGAGGAAAGATGATATCTTTGGTAGTCATCCTGGTAGGGAGAAGAGGTGATTGAGATCTCAAACTATCTCAATATGTATTATCTCGAAATCGCATGCATCTATTGCTTGCGGCTAGCTGTGAGTTGGTAACACTAGATGGACATGGGAGACTTAGAAGACTATAACACAATTTAAAAAAAATTAGAAAAAAACCCTCCAAAAATTTGCGGGTTCAGTTTGGGTTGTTGGGGATCTCGTTGGGTTTGTTTTAGGTTCACTTGGGCTCTTTCGAGACGAACCCACAATGATTTCGTAGCCCCTTGTATGATTTGTTGACTGGAGTGAATTGGATCATGAACCAGGTTCGGATCAAACCCGGATTCAGGGTCTTTGGTTGATGAAGCAATAATATAGCAAAATAACATTCTTACAAATTCCCAAGTACCTAGTTTCAAAGTGGTCCCGTCTTCTATAGCACAAAGAGTGGAAAAAAATCCCTTTCCTTGTTGGTATGTGGGCAACTTTGCCATGATTGCTTGTTGATCCAGTAATTTAGGGAAAAATCTCTCAATGTATTGAATAGGCCCTTATTCACCCTTCAGCTTGATTGAAGAAGTCACTATAAAACAACATTGGATTGAGGAATTATCAATAGCATGGAGGGTGCAATGCATCTGTCGATCCCATCTCACATCAATGACCTCCCATATCGGGATGTACTTGCTGGTCTCATGGTCCATCCTTACCCTAATAGCCTCTTTGGTCTTATCCATGGCCTCATACAAGTAACCCATTGGGGATTTTCCCCATCGACTCGCTGCAACACTTTGACTAAAGGCTCCAAAAATCTCATAATCTCCTTTGCCTCTGTCCAAAAACTTGCAACAATAACATGTTTTGCCACATTTTGACCATTTGTATGATCAACAAAGCTAGATTGTGACCATTCATTTGGAGTAAGTATTTGTTTCAAATTCATCTTTTCGCCACAAAGAATTTGCAATGCTAGGAAGCTAAGTTACTAGTTCGGCACCTGCTATGCCCAGATCCGGGTCCAATTTGTACTCGGTTCGGATTCGGGGTCGATTCGCGTGGGGATTTTGTTCGGGCACGTTCAAATGACTATGGGTTTGTCCCATAGGAACCTGCGCGAACCCATGAAGAACCGGGCTGAAAATCATGTGCCCTACGTCGAACCAAGAGTATATTGCCTTCAATTTTCTTTTTTAAATCTGTTTTTTTGGACTTTGCATTAGCGAGTTCATTTCCGTGATGTGTGCGAGATAGGCGGAAGAAATGCAGACCCTTAACAAATTTGAGCAATATTATCACAAATCTGTGAATGTTAATGAATTCGGGCAAGAACTCGTTCAATTGTGGGAAGATAAAGCCATGAATATAATATAATATATTAATAATGTTAATTAATATACTATAACTTTAGTCTTTATTTAATAAATTTATTATATACATTAATATATATATATATTATATTATTAATTACTATTTAATAATATTAATAATGTTAATATTAATACTTATATAATATTTGCAATCTAATATATTAATAATGTTAATTAATATACTATAACTTTATTTAATAATGTTATTTATAATATATTAATAACTTTAGTAGATAATATATTAATAATAGTTATAGCATATTTTTTAAATTAATAATGTATTATAATATTTATTAATATATATATATATATATTTTAAGATAATGTGCTTGGTAAACTTTTTAATGTGACCGGCGACGCTGGTGCGACACACCCTCTGGCTCCACGCGAATGCTTTTCCCTGGAGCAATGAACCGGTGAGGCCACAACACGGGGGACCTCATCCCCTAGCAAGAACACTTCAAACCTGCGAGCTCGTTGGCCCAGCGGGGGTTTGAACTTTGGTGGCCGCCACTACAACCGAGCGACTTAACCACCGAACCACGCCGTTATCGGCAATATTTATTAATATTAACTTTCTTTATAGTTTTAATATTATTATATTATAATATTATATATTAGCTTTATATATATATATATATCTATCTGATTTTTATATGTTTTGTATAGAAGAACCCAAAATGAAGCCACACCCAGTTTTTTTTTGACCGAATTTGCGAACCAAACATATGAAGCCGAACCCGAACTGGTACTAGGATTGGTAACTTAGCTAGGAAGTGTGTGGCGAATCTTGTGACCCTTGGCCGAAGAAGTTTCTTCCCATTCGTGAAGGTGCACACCATATGTAACACCCTCATATGATTGTTGGTAAATTTTGTGATGCTTTTGTCCTTCTGCAATGCAGATTTAACCCATTCAATTTTCCCAATGTCTTATAGGATTAAATCGAGACAATGAGCCGTGCATGGACTCCAAAACAAAGTAGGATGCTTGTCCATGAACAATTTCTCAGTAGCAAGACATGCAATAGCATTGTCTATAATAAGTTGGACCACATGTTGTGGCCCTACCTCAACTACCACCTCATTAAATACAGTGAATAGTGCTTGCACTAATTTCATTCTATTTGATGCATCCATTGATCTCATAAACATAGTGCCAAGCTCTAATGCAACAAGGAAATTGTTGAATGTACGGTTCCTCCCATTTGTCCGCCCATTTGACATTATAGTGGGACTTGTACTAGCCCACTCCTTGCGATGATCCACAAGAACACTGCCAAATCCTCAACTGCATTTGTCAACATGCTCGTCCTCAAGGTCTCATATGAGGGGGCTTTGAACCTAATACTTGCAATTGCAATGGCATCCACCATGGAGTGCTAGTATGGAGACCTTGCAATATGGAACAACATGCTAGGATGGTACCAAGAATTAGAAAAGGCTTGTTTGGCTTGCTCATGCACAATCTTCTTCCACCCCATACTCTCGAAAGTTAGTTGTGCTCTAGGTGTAGTACATGGTGCAAAGAAGTAGTTAATGTTCCCCCCACCTGTGTTATGTCTTTGTGATTCAAAATAAGTCATAGAAATTTGTTCATTTGTTGAGGTTTGTTTTGTTGGCGCTACCTCATCCAAGTGATTGACTCTAGCCTTCTTTGTCTTATTTTTTGAAAGGACTTCCATAGCTTGCTTTGCTTGATAGGTGACATTTGGAGGACATTTACGACAACCCTTCACATCATGGCTTGATTGTTTTGCTAAATGCCATTTGAAATGAGAAATCCCTCCATTGTACACTTTCAAGCAAAAATTGCACTTAACTTTGTTCATGCCCTCAATCTATGTGCAATATGCCCATTCAAAGTCTTTCTCACATGGCATGATGACCAAATTTGAGAAAAAAAACATACGTTTAGCCTTTAAATGTTAAAAAAACTGTGAAACATTTTTATGTTTATAAAATAACATTTTAAATTTTATTTAATATTAAAATTTCAAGTAAATACATTATTTAATAAATTTTAAAATTTATTTTGTTAAGTTCAAATATAAAATTATAAATAAAAACAAAAATAAAATTTAAAATAAAAATAAAAATAATAATAATATATTACAATTTTAAAAATCATTGGAAAATCTAAAAAGAAAAATAATAAAATAATATTCTACAATTTACAATGTACACTTAAAAAAAAGAAAAAAATAAAAACAAACCAATGCAAATTTTATTCATTACATTCCGCAAATTTAAACTAAAACAAACAAATATATAAAAACAAAAATGAACGCAAATTTGAAAAAATGTATTTCATTTAAACGATTTTGAATCCTTGGAGTAGATGTCGAAAATCACGAACAACCATAGGAAATCCTAAACGGAAATTGCAAATAGTGCAGAGGAAACCCTAAACAAACGTTGAAAATTGTGAACAGTAGGAAACCCTAAACGAAAATCGCAAACAACTTAGTGAAAACCCTAAATAGGAATATGCAGAGTCCAAGTGGTTTACAATAGAAAATATGAACGAAATTGCAAGATTTTATCATTTTATGTAACAAAAATAGATTGTTGCAAAAAACCAAAAATATCAGTCAAAATTTCAGCAAAATGGCAAATATTGTGTGATTTTCAACAAAAAATTGGGTAGGAGGGTGAGATCCGAAGATCTTGCGAGATTTTCCCGTGATTTACTTCTATGCGTAGAACCATATTACCCATACATTGATTTTTAGACTATGTTTTCTTGTTCGTGATTAGAGTCCAACCAATTGTGTCTTCCCCATCCTCATAGTCTGAGGAATTTGGAGAACTTGAGAGTGATTGAAGTATAGGATCTAAAAACACTTTTGGAATGTTATCTCCCCTTCCCAAAGCTTCATCCTAAGACAATCTTAACTGTTGAGATGCATTACTAGATCACAATGATCTAGTGATGAGAGATTGGGATATTGCATGATTGGAATTGTTGGGACCCAGTCTGAAAATTCAAGATTCATCTTAGTCCTTGCTTGTTTTGCTTGAGTTTTGCCCCTTGTACCCCCCATCATGCTTTTCATGTGTTGAAAAACCTTAAAAAATCCTTGAATCCTCTAAGTATAAGAGTGTTTTAGTAGATTCGCCAATTTGCGAACCTGCTGAAAACTTGAAAAACCTTATGTTTCGACAATTCGACAGGTTTGCGAATTGGCAAACATGTCGAAAGGTTTGTAAGTTCTTAAGTCCAAAACATCGAAGAAAGTAAGAAGAAGAAAGTCGGGAGGAAAAATGTTTCAGCTTTTTGGTAGGTTCACAAACTTCGTGAACCTACCGAAAAGTTTCTTAAGTTCTCCAAATGCCCGAATTGCTGAAAAGGAAAGAGAAAAGATAAAGCTAATCGACAAGTTTGTGAGTTCGTGAACTTGTTGAATTGCCAAAAAAGGAGAAGAGAGTAGAAAAGAAAAGATAAAACTTTTCAGCAAATTCGTGAGTTTGTCAACTTGCCAAAACATCGAAATGTTCGTGAAAGCCCTGAAAGCTTGAAAGGAAGAAATGTTTCGGCAAGTTTGTGAGTTCCCAAACTTGTCGAAATGCCAAAAGGTTGAAGACAAAGCAAAGATGGAAGAACAGTTTCGGCATTATGGTAGGTTCGCGAACTAATGAATTTGTTGAAAAGGCTTGTTGGTTCTCAAAGTGCGCAAAACACCGATAGGGAGGAAAGCGAAAAGGAGAAAGTCAAAGAAGACAAACGGTTCAACATGCTTGTGGGTTTGTGAACTCGTCGAAACGTCAAAAAAACAAAGAGCATGAAAAGATGAATTGTTTCGACAAGTTCGTGAGTTCGTGAACTTGTTGAAACATTGAAAGACAGAAAAAAGAAGACAAAATGTTTCGTTGAGTTCGCGAGTTCGCAAACTCCCTAAATCACCAAAAATGAAGGAGCAAGATGAGGTAGTGCAAAGTGTTGTTGGCAAGTTTGTAGGTTTGCGAACTTGCTGAAAGGTTAACAATGAAAGATGAACAAAGGAAATGAAAAATGAAGAATGAAGAATGAAGGTGGTGCGATTTGGTGAGTTCGTAGGTCCACAAACTCCTTGAATTGCCGAATTTTTTTAAAAAATTGTTTAATTCAAGGAAATAGGTTGCGAAAATAAAAGAAACTCAATAGAGTGAAGCTTGAAGTAGCAAACAATACTAACGAACATTTTAACGCCCCAACCACCCTAGAACGCTTCAATAACTCTTAGGACGACCATTAATAATCCTTCTAGGGCCGGATGGCTTGGTAGGTGAATTCCATACGACCTAGGACTCCTGTCCATCAGTGATGAATTCCCTATACTAGGGCATGGTAAACACTCCAAATGGGCATGGTTTGCTGGTGCAACCCATGTGATTATGATGCAAGTGGGTATGAGTGATCTACAAACGTGTTGACCACTTCAAGTTCTCATCTAGGCATCAAGACGAAAATGTAATGCTATATATACATGTTTGTAAGATGTAAAAAAGGGTTGGTCACTAAGCCAATTCATGACTCTAAGCAGAGTTCAAAAATCATAGGAAATCGCGAGTACTCAGAGGAAAAACTCGCGGCTGGGTTAATGGGAAAAGCCGCCACAAGTTTTAGGGTAAAAAATCACGATTAATAGAAAATCACACCCTGAGTCGCCTAGTAACAAAAAACTCGTTTAACTTAGGGTATAAAATGATGTCGCGATTTTATTTTCACGTTTTGAGTTTGGGATTTTGTTGTGGCAGAAACCCTTGCACGCCGATTTTCATTTCGTGGTCCTCAACTCCTAACGCGGTGGGATTTAGAGGTAAGTTCTCCATCATGACCAGACATCTATGAGTATGAACGATCAAGTTAATCAGGTACTTCAAATTTTGAAACCAATATTCTTACAAAATACATCACTCTTACAACATATGTCAAGCAATTAAAGCCTGAGATACATACTCAATGGCCTCATTAAGAGGGTCATGATTACTCTTATTGTTCATTGGGCATGTTTAAACTTTATGGCTACATTTGTTATGCTTTCTCAGGTGGCCAACGATTCTTTGCAAACAGATAAATATCTGAGATTGGTACCCTATCTAGGAACTCAAGTGCCAAGAAACTAAACATTTTTTAATTTTAAGGTCATTAATACTGGGTACTCTATCGTAATTTATTAGGATCCTAACTGAAATCCACTATAATTGCTATAAATCCCTGGACAGAAAGCTTGTGTATAATAAGAGATTCTATACCACTGCAATGACATATTCATAGATGTCAAGAAAGCAGATGGGCTATTGCCTTATAAATCTATGTCAATTTCATCCTATTCAAAGTCAAACTATGACCCTGCATAAACCAATGACAGGGAATACAAACAGAGAAGAGAAAAAGAAATAAACAGATGAAAACACTGATTTTTATTCAAATGATTTTGATCTATATATGAAGGAAATCAGTAATATGATATTATAATTCATAAATTCAGTAATGTGCATGTTTTTAAAGCATATTTTTAAAAATTAATGTATTTTTTAATGTTCGATAACTTTGCTGAGTTTTCCCTCGAGTTTTTGCCGAGTCTCGAGTTTTTAAAATTTTTGAGTCCTTGAGTAATTGCCAAGTCCGAGTTTTTAAACTATGACTGTAAGTGTCTTGAGCCATTTCTAGGGTATCAAATGATGTATTTCCAGCTCTGTAAATGATGGAACATGCTTTGTAATGTAGGGGAAGGTGTAGTTGAGTAGGGTTTTATATGCAGGTGTATGTCTATATGGCAAATGGTTGTATTTCAGGAGAGCCTTTGAACCTAGTTGCTGGTTCGCTCTTGCCACACTTGTTGGCATGAATGTAATGGAAATTGATTAATGTCACAATATTATAATACATTACAAACTCTTTTGTAATGGTCTTTTCTCTGTTACATGTGGGATGCAGTTGATGTTGTTTTGGATAATTAAGAATGTCATTTGTAAGTTACCATATCTTATGAGGTGTTTATGCAACTTTTGTTCCAATGTTGAATTGCAGACATGTTTCCATCCTCTTTCAAGTTTGGACTTTGTTGCCTAATGGAGTAGGCATCAGTCAAACTGGTGAGAGGCCAAACATATCATTTGAATAACTTCTCTTATTAGTTGTAGGATTAGATTAGCCTCCTACTCTACGTGCATACACTAACCAATATTATACTTTGGATATGTCTTAAGGGAGCTTGTGTTAGGTAGATGTTTAGAGGTTTGTGTAGGTAGGAATTTGGCTCATTGTTCTAGTCCATTGTATTGTAAATGCATATCTTCAGTGGGTTGGTGTTAGATAAATGTATAGAGGACTTTGATAATGAGGGTGTAGGATATAAGTGCTTATGAAAAGTTAAGGGGATTCATCTTGAAAGATTTTAATTGATCACATCTGTTAGTGCACTTATATTCTTGCTTTTAATCTGCTATTAGTGAGGCCTTGTAGGCTTGCTCTTGACTGCCATGAGGGCATGGTAGTCAAAGCCTTAGTTCAAATTGTTTCCATATACTCAGATCTCCAGGGAATACCCCTCTAGGTTTTGCAGAGCCTGAAGAAGAAAAGGATCTGTCCCATCCTATGCATTGGTCCAAAACCACCCTCTCTTTGTTGATGTATGACTCTCCCTTCTTGTGACACTTTGTTCTCCTTTTGTCTCACTCTTGGTGGTGGTGCTAGAGGAGAGGGCCTGCGTTTTTGTGCACCAACAAATTGATGACTTTGTTAGGGATTGATTCAGAGTTTAGTCTTATCTTGGGTTACAACAAATTAAAGACTTTGTTGGTAAATGGACCTAGAAATATTTAAACCTTGGTGGTTCTATTTGCTCCAAGGACTTCCTCATTGTATGAGGTGGTGACTTTGCAACATAATTCAAAGTTTCTACCACTGATGCATGCTTGTTGGTGGTGCAATAAAACCTCCTTCCATTTTGGTGCAGCAGCAGGTTAAAGGTACGTATTGTGTTTCTTCATTTCCTCTCTTGAAGCAAGATTTGTTGTGAAAAGAGATATCTATGGAGAAAGAATTCAGTTCTATTTCAGCATGATACATGCATTGTAAGTCATGGCCTTTAGGTCTGAGAGGCGCTCTAGGGCAGTTCCTCCATATCCCCAACCCTATGATTCAAGCCCAGGGATTATATAGATTAACATGACTCAGATTGTTTCAGTGATGCATCATATTCCAGCTCTAGTAGTTATACTACATCTCCAACATATTCTTAAGGCTATGCATCCATACACATCAAAATGAACTCATTAGGCAGCAAAAAGAAATTGATAACCAAATTAGGCTGCTTGAGTTTGAAGTTCAATCCAATGCTCATCCTGCTACTACAAATGGCTTAATTGTTCAGTCTCCTTGCATTCCCCTTGACACCTCCTACAAATAGTTGGACTTCTCATGGGTCAATTATGAAATGCAAACCATGATAATTGAGATCTTCAACCAGATGCCTATCCTTGATGGGTGTGATTTTTATGATGGCGATGCACATGTTGTTGCATTTTTAGAATTCATGGACAAACTTCAATTTGAAGATGAGGACATGTGGATGAGATTTCTTTGTTAGATCTCTAAGTGGAATGGCAAGGAGATGGCTTGGCGGTTTCCCAGAACATCGCTTTGCTTCTTGGAGTGGCCTAGTGGTTGCATTTGAGGAATTTGCAAATAGTTGAGACACCGTTGCTCTTGTCCAGGAATTGACAAATATCAAAAGGCAAGAGGGAGAGTCTAATAAGGATTTTAGTCATCGATTTGCTGTTGCACTTTCAAAAGTCCCAAATGCTTTCAAAGCTACTATTCCTGCATTTTTTGTTAGATCTCTAAGTGGAATGGCAAGGAGATGGCTTTGGCAGTTTCCCAGAACATCACTTTGCTTCTTGGAGTGACCTAGTGGCTACATTTGAGGAATTTGCAAATAGTTGAGACACTCTGCTCTTGTCTAGGGATTGGCAAATATCAAAAGGCAAGAGGGAGAATCTAGTAAGGATTTCAATCACCGATTTGCTGTTGCACTTTCAAAGTCCCAAATGCTTTCAAATCTATTGTTCCTGCATGCATAGATATGTTCCTTGAATCATATGAGGATGGATTGAGTTCAGTGCAGAAGGACTTGAAGCCTACAAGTTTGCAACAAGCATACCAATGTCTTGACTCCCTTGAAAGAATGAGAAATGATTATATTGCAAAATTGATGTCCCCAAAAGAAAGTGTTGCAAGAGATGAACCAGTTGCTATGGACAGCAATACAATGGATCAGGTTGAGTGTGTAGTCAAAAGGGTCGAACTATGTAATGCAACATCATATGACAATTGTGCAAAAAATGAAGATAGTGTGGCCACTTATCTTTAGTTGGATGGATTGTCCTTTGGGGATGATAATGATGTTACTTTACCAGTTGACTCCCAACTTGAAGTCAAGGATGACAGTGATGTGCCTGCACTTAGTGATAACCGATTCGAGATAAATGTTGATGCAGACATTGGTCTTCACTTTGAAGGCCTTGCCATGGATGATGGTGTTGCTATTGTGGATGCAAGTAAGGAAGTTGAATTACAACAACTTTGTTATTCATTAGATGTGCTTTCTTGCTTTGTTGATTTTAAGGATGATGCCCACACCTTGTTGCAAACGAGAAAGATGAATGTGAAGGTGTGCATGATCTTACTGTTGTTCTAGGTCAAGGAGTTTTTAACTTGGGTGGATTTTTAGAACTTGGATTGGAGTAGTTGTCATATGCTGATGTGGACTGTATTGTGGATACATTTCTGGATGTGCTAGTTGAAAATTCTCATGTTGAAGTTGTGTTCCAAAAGTGTCAAGATGCTTCTTTGCATGGAGGTGAAGAAAAACAAATCATAGATCAATTTCTTAGCAACAGTGTTTTTATAGCAAGTTGCAGTGAAAGATGTAAAATAGAGAGGCAATTTGAAGATGGTAAGTCTTCACATGAAATGCCTCAAATTTCTAAATTATATGTTGATGATGTGGAATTGGATTTGAATCAAGTCTTTCAATCATGGATGAATACATCATCATTTGTGGTGCAACTGGGTTGCAAGAACTTGAGCAATCACATGATACAACCTAGCTAGAAGTTGCACCTGAAATTGATACTTTACAACTTGGTGTTCAAGAGGATATTTTTCTGCGTGTTGATATGTGTGCAAATCTAGATGTGCATCATACTACTAAGGACTTTGAAGGTATATGCTATCATATGATGGAGCATGATGCTAATCTTTACTGCTTATGGTTGCCATGCCAGGATGAAAATCACTTAAATTTTCAGCATGGTAATCTTAAAATTGGCAGTTTGCATGTTCATGCATGCAAGAACACCTTTTGTTGCTATTGGGTGATCAATGCATTTTCAATTTAAGGATGCTTAGCTCATTTTTCAAACTTGTCTTTAATAGAGGCAAGTGGTTCTCGGTAGTCCATCCATGGCCTTGTGCCATGGAATTTCTTCGTAGGGCCTGACCTGCAATTGTTCTAAATTTTGTTTACAACCATACTCCTTGTCCTTGTGTCTTCATGTCATTGGCTAAAGTTCTTTCGTACATAGTCTCTGTGTTGTGTTTTGCCTTGTACATATTGGCTTGTTTTGTTTCCGCTTCCCTCCTTTCCCTTTTTTGCATTTTGTTCTACTCTTGAAGATAGCTGGATTCTTGCTATGCTGCAAGAGACACGTCTCCAACCAGAGCCAATGTTGGGACCCGGTCTGAAAATTCTAGATTCATCATAGTCCTTGCTTGTTTTGCCTCTTGTATCCCCCATCATGCTTTTCATGTGTTGAAAAACCTTAAAAAATCCTTGAATCCTCTTAAGTATAAAAGTGTTTTGATAGGTTTGCCAATTTGAGAACCCGCCGAAAAC
This sequence comes from Cunninghamia lanceolata, assembly GCA_027924645.1. NCBI lineage: Eukaryota > Viridiplantae > Streptophyta > Pinopsida > Cupressales > Cupressaceae > Cunninghamia > Cunninghamia lanceolata. The sequence continues at coordinate 1,476,417 of BSBN01000814.1, forward strand.
CTGAAAAGCCTTATGTTTTGGTGATTTGACAGGTTCGCGAATTGGCAAACTTGCTAAAAGGTTTGTAAGTTCGTAAGTTGCCTGAAACATTGAAGAAAGTAAGGAGGAGGAAGTTGGGAGGAAAAATGTTTCGGCTTTTCGGTAGGTTTGTGAATTGGTGAACCTACTGAAAAGGTTCTCAAGTTCTCAAAATACTCAAATCGCTGAAAAGGAAAGAGAAAAGATAAATTTTTTTGGCAAGTTCGCGAACTTGCCAAATTGCCAAAAAAGGAGAAGAGAGAGGAAAAGAAAAGATAAAACTTTTCGGCAAGTTTGTGAGTTCATGAACTTGCCGAAACGCCGAAAGGTTTGTGAGTTTGTGCAAGGCCCAAAAGCCCAAAAGGAAGAAATGTTTCGGCAAGTTTGTGAGTTCGTGAACTTGCCGAAACGTCGAAAGGTTGAAGAGAAAGCAAAGATGGAAGAACAGTTTTGGCATTTCAGCAGGTTTGCAAATTGGTGAACTTGTTGAAAAGGTTTGTTGGTTCTCAAAGTGACCGAAACACCGACAAGGAGGAAAGCGAAAAGGAGAAAGTCAAAGAAGACAAACATTTCGACAAGTTCGTGGGTTTGTGAACTCACCGAAACACCGAAAGAACAAAGAGGATGAAAAGATGAAGCATTTTGGCAAGTTTGTGAGTTCACGAACTCGGTCAAAATGTCGAAAGATGAAAAAAATAGAAGACAAATGTTTCGACGAGTTCATGAGTTCGTAAATTCGCCGAATTGCCGAAATGAAGGAGCAAGATGAGGTAGTGCAAAGTGTTGTTGACAAGTTCATAGGTGATGCCAAATGTATGATATAGAAATATGAAATAATAAACGGAAATCAATCACAATGAAAGCTCCTATTTCACATTTACATCACCTCAAAACGAGCAAAGGACTATCAAAATCAAAGGAAAACAATGAAACAATGTTACCACAATAGCCCTTGATGCACCATGACGAATGATGGATGTGCTCCACTGATGCTTGATAATGATATTTGATGTATAAATGTTGATTGCTCACACTAGAAACATAACAATACTGGAAAGCTCATGTGATAGCCATGCATTCTAGGTAGGTCTTGCTAGGAGAAATGACTTGATTGATAGTGATATTTATATGATCTTGGATGTGGGAAGGATAGGACCTATTTTCATGATGTAGGCTAAGACTAATAGGTAAAAGTGTATAAGGATTAGGATAAGTGAAAAATAATTAATAAAATTATTTAATTAATTATAGGGCAAGGTGGGAGAAACAAATTAATGAAATAAATAAAATTTATTTAATTAATGTGGCTAAAGGGAAGCATGGACTAAATTAATCAAATAAATAAAGATAATTTATTTAATAAATATAATTTATTTAGGAAATGGATAAAATGGACTAAAATTAATTAAATAAATAAAGATAATTTATTTAATTAATTGGCTAATGAAAGGGTCCTAGGATGAAAGTGTTGCAAGATGGTGTCTAGGTGAAGTCATAAGGACAGGGTCAAATTTAGGTGTCTACACTAGGTTTGCAAACTCGCCGAAAGACCGACAATGAAGGATGAACAAAGGAAATGAAAAATGAAGAATGAATGTGGTGGTGCGACTCGATGAGTTCGCAGGTTCGCGAGCTCCCAAAATCGCCGAAGGATTTTAAAAATTATTTAAATCAAGGAAATAGGCCGCCAAAATAAAAGAAACCCAACAAAGTGGAGTCTGAAGCAACAAACAATGCCGATGAACATTAAACGTCCCAACCACCTCAAAATGCTTCAATGACTTTGAGGACGACCATTAATAATCCTTCTAGGTCCAGATAGCTTGGTAGGTGAATTCCATGCGACCCAAGACTCTTGTAGGTCGATCAGTGATGCATGGGTAAACACTTCAAATGGGCATGGTTTTTTGGTACAACCCTTGTGATTATGATGCAAGCGGTATGGGCGATTTGCAAACATGTTGACCACTCCAAATTCGTGTCTAGGCATCAAGACGAAAATGTAATGGTATATATACATGTTTGTAAGATGTAAAAATGGTTGGTCATTGAGCCAATTCATGTTTGTAAGTGTCCCGAGCTGTTTCTAGGGTATCAAATGATGTATTTCCAGCTTTGTAAATGATGGAACATGCTTTGTAATGTAGGGGAAGGTGTAGTCAAGTAGGGTTTTATCTGCAGGTGTATACATGGCAAATGGTTGTATTTCAAGAGAGCCTTTGAACCTAGTTGCTGGTTCTCACGTGCCACACTTGTTGGCACAAATGTAATGGAAAATTGATTAATGTCGCACCATTATAATACATTACAAACTCTTTTGTAATGGTCTTTTCTCTGTTACATGTGGGATGTAGTTGATGTTGATCTGAATAATTAAGAATGTCATTTGTAGGTTACCTTATCTTATGAGGTTGTGTTCATGCAACTTTTGTTCCAATTCTGAATTGCAAACACGTTTCCATCATCTTTGCAAGTTTGGACTCTGTTGCCCAATGGAGTAGGCATCGGTCAAATTGGTGAGAGGCCAAACATATCATTTTAAAATCTTCTCTTATTAGCTGTAGGATTAGATTAGCCTCCAACTCTGCCTGCATACACAGACCAATATTATACTTTGTATATGTCTTAAGGGAGCTCGTGTTAGATTGATGTTTAAAGGTTTGTGTAGGTAAGAATTCAGCTCATTGTCATAGTTCATTGTATTGTAAATGCATATCTTCAGTGGGCTGGTGTTAGATAAATGTATAGAGGAATGTGGTAATGAGGGTGCAGGATATAAATGTGTATGAAAAGTTAAGGGGATTCATCTTGAAAGATTTTAATTGATCACATCTGTTAGTGCACCTATATTCTTGCTTTTAATCTGCTGTTAGTGAGGTCTTGTAGGCTTGCTCCTGATTGGCATTAGGGGGTTGTAGTCAAAGCCTTATTTCAAAATGTTTCCATATACTCAGGCCTGCAGGGAATACCCCCTAGGTTTTGCAGAGCTTGAAGAAGAAGAGGATTTGCCCATCCTGTGTGTTGGTCCAAAACCATGCTTTCTTTGTGAATGTATCACTCTCCCTTCTTGTGACACTTTGTTCCTCTTTCGTCTCACTTTTGGTGGTGGTGTTAGAGGAGAGGGCCTGCGTTTTTGGTGCACCAACAGGAACCATCCACCTTTGTCAAACAGTTCTTCTGTGCTGAAACAGGCATAAAACCACCCTTAGGACTGCTTACTGAAGGGGAATGAGCTATATAAGCATCTTTCAAAGTGGATGGAGGTACCTCCTTAGCAGCATTCTGCATCTTCCCTTTAGCCATTGCCTCTTTAAGGGATGTGTTTGCCAGGGATTTATTTGCTTCCATAGTGGGAATGGTCGCAAACTTTTTCACAGAAAGATGGTAAAGGCACACACCCTTCCACCATGTTGTTGGTTTTGTATTTTTTTGGTTTGATCAACAGGCATTCCACAGCCATATGACCAGCTTTGAATCACCATCTACATCTGAAAGCTATATTTTCATAATCAAGGACCTGTTTACACATTTTGTCTTCAACCTGGAGCCATATGTCATTTGGCAGACCTTTGGAGATATCCGCTTCCACTTGGATCTGAGTAGGATGTAGATTGAATTAAATCCTTAGTATTAGGATCTAGAGTCAAAAATCTCTCCAAAAGGTTTACAGTACCTTGAAAACAAGCATCAACCCAGAATTGAAGAGGAAGGTATGATAATCGCACCCAAACTGGCATAACAGAAAAGGATTCTGTCATTGGGTTAAATGCAGGGTACTTGGCTTAACCATAACCATATGTTTATCCCAGTACCTTGGGCCTTTTTCCAATATGAAAGATCTATACTTGATTTACATAACAAAACAAAAATTCCTTGAGCACTAGGATAAATTTCTACAGAATCCTTGAGTTTATCAAACCAGGTTTTAGTCATCCATGCATGCAGTGCAGTAAAGAGCTAAATTTACAAATCAAACCCCTCTTTGAAAATCTTACCTCTTCTCGAAGTACGTCCTCACCAAGCTTAATCATTTAATAACATCTTGTGCATGGGACAATCCCTTGTTGAGAAGGATGAGCACCCAAAACCTTTGCATGCAGCTTAGAAGGAGAAATGAGAATGGCTGAAGGGGAAATCAGCACCTTAGCACACCTAGGATGATCTTTCCCTACCACATTTGCATCTACTTCATAGTTGCCCATGCCTCCTGTTGTGACCTCATCACACATCGCCCCATTGCAAATGGGGACCCCCTAATTTTTGCTTAAGTTCGGCCTAGTTTCTGAGTCTTAGCTAGGTCCTGGTTCATAACACATACAGGGAGGGACACTAGATAAGTCAGATGTGTCATACCTTAGAATGTCTCATAGGACCCTTTGAGTGATCGAGATCGGAGTAAACAAGGTACTTCTCCTTGGTCAGAGTCTTCATGTGAAAGGATTGATATTCAAGCTTGTAATGTTTCGACTTACGATTGAAGGGCTTCATGTTTGGCTCTGAGTTTAAGTGAGTTTGAAGCTATAAGAGGCAAAATCCAAGGGTCATGTCCAAACCCGCCCTACCTGGGCGGCCTCAGGAGGGGGTCTTGGACAATTTTGCCTGCCACATGGATTTCTCCACACAGTCTCCAATCCCGCCCAAGGAGAAAATGTGCAAATTTTGAAGTATGTCAATGCAAAACATAAAGATGATAAAAGTTGATGGGAAACTCGAAGGATTTGAAGGCATCAAGTGTCTTTTCAAGGTAAAATCCAAGAGGTACCTTCAAACCCGCCTTACCTGGGCGGTTTCAAGAGGTCCTTATGGACTATTTCACCTCCCACATCAAATACTCCAAGCATTACCTTCAAATCCGCCCAAGGAGCACTCTATAAAGTTTACAGTAAGTTAAAATGCAATGAGGTGATGAAGTTTTGATGAAAGTGCATAGCATTTTGAAGAGTTGTCCAAGGGGTACCCTGAAACCCGCCCTATCTGGGCGGCCTCAAGAGGGGGTCTTGGACTTTGTTTCCTGCCATATGAAACTCTCCACCTGCTGCCTCCAGAACCGCGCAGGGGTGTAAATGGTTCAATTTGCAAAGCTATTTGGTCAAGGATGAAAGAAGAGACATTCAGAGAGTGAGATTATCAAGATTGATATGAATGAAATGTTTCAAGTATGGAAATCCAGAGGTCATGTCTTAACCCGCCCATTCTGGGCGGTTTCACAAGGTCTTCATGGATGATGTCTCCTGCCACGTGAAATTCTCCACATACTGCTCCTAAAACCGCCCTAGAGAAAAAATGGTTAAGTGTTGAGGTTTTCATGTACACAACACTAAGGTATGGTGGTCTGTAAGTAAAGTTGATGAGTTTGAGTGAAGTCAAGTCATTGATAGGCAATATTCCAGGTGTCACCCTTGAACTCGCCCTATCTGGGTGGCTTTAGCATGGTCACATGGACAGTGTCTTCATCACCACATGATACTCTCCAGACAGTGCCTTCAATACCGCCCTAAGTAAGAATGATCAATTTTTGAAGTGTTTTCAAGCATAAAACATTAGAAGGCGATGGAATTCAAGAGAAACATGAAGGTTTAGGAGGATCAAGTAAGTTTTAAGGTAAAATCCAAGGCTCAGTCTTAAACCCGCCCTACCTGGGCGGCCTCAGGGGGTCTTTGTGGATTGCATCACCAAACACATGAAATCCTCCAAGCACTCTCTCCAAAACCGCTCAGGATGAAGGGTAACACACACTGTTAAGTTTGTTTGATCTAAGGTATGCCAAGGAAAAGTTAGAGTCAAGCTCAAGGGTGAGAAGTTCTTAAGTGCCAAAATCCACACTACACCCTTAAACCCGCCCTACCTGGGCGGCCTCAAGAGCCCCTTGTGGACTATGTCACCTGGCACATGAAATTCTCCAAACACTTGCTCAAAACCCGCCCAAGATGAAGGACAATGCAATTAGCAAGATTGTTAAATGAGAATGATCAAGATTATATCACAAGGGAAAGGGATAGTCAAGTCCAAAGGCTAAGAAGTTTCTAAGTGTCGAAATACACATCATGAGTGGCCTTGAGCTCCATGCTTAAACACCTTCACCACCTGCACATCACACTCTCCATGCAACTCAGTTGAATCCGCTCAAGGAAGAGACTTATCAAATTTTGAAATATTTTGAGTTCAAGTACAAAGGAGATCATGTAGGTTGGATGAAAATGCATAAGATTGAACGTTTTTGAGACATTTTGAAAGCAAATCCAAGGGGTATCTCCAAAGCCGCCCTACTGGAGCGGCCTCAAGGGATCTCTATGGATAATACCTTCTTCCACATGAAAAAGTCCATACATTGCCATTAAAGCCGCTCAGGGTGAAGACACTGCAAGTTGTAAGGAGAGATCAGTGAATTAAACACTCCATTGGTATGGCAATCAGGCCTAGATGGCTGAAGGATGTTTTAGGTTGCAATATCCAACTAACATCTCCAATTTCACCTTTCTTAGGCAGACTTCACCTATGCAGATGGACATCATCATCTAACATCTCAAAGCTTACCTTCTCACATCACAAGCATCTTAAAAATGATTAAGTTTTAGGCAAGTTCAAGAGAAGGGTCTTCAATGAGGAGAGGAATGAACAGCAATCCACATACCTCCTTGAATCCCGCCCTTCCTAGGTGGCTTTAGCACCCTCACTTGGACAAAGTTATCTGCTTTACATGATATCCTCCATGCATCAACGTCAAACCCACCTAGGAGAGAAGAAGGCATATGGATAACTTGCAAGTTCTGATCATACTCAAGGGATGAGATAATGAAGGTCACTCAATCATGGAGATGGAATAGGAGTGTCAAGGTTAAGATAGAGAAGTATCCACATGGCAAAACCTCTTACTAGTATTCCCAAGCTGCTGGATACCACTAAGACACATAGACATCACTACCCAACATCGAAGATGTGTCTTCAAATTCATAAGCATTTCAAGTTTCACTAGGTGTTTAAACTGATGGAGAAGACTTATCAAATGGGGGGAATGAACAGCAAATGATCACTCTACCTTTCACTCCACCCATGCAAGGCAGCCTTGAGCCTTCCACGAGGACAACATCAAGCCACCCACACCATTTCATCCACCTATCATCTTCAAAGCCGCCCTCCTCAAATGGTTTCATCATGCCTCAAGACAAGGGCATTGAACACTCTAAGTGTGTCATTCAATTTCAATGAAGAGAGGAATGAACATTAAGTAAAACAATCCACACATCCTCTTTGAATCCGCCCATCCTAGGCGGCTTTGGAACCTTCCTCTGGACAATGTTGCCTTCACATGAAATCCTCCATGTGCTACCTTCAAATCTGCCTAGGGGAGAAGACAACTGAAATTACAAGGAGAGATCAAACAAAGCACCTCTAATCAGTATGACAGGTGGACAAAATCGTCTCCCAACACCTTAAGGTTTGCCGTGGATGAAGTTAGTGTCACATAAGTCTTAAGGGAAGTTCAAGATAAAGGTCTTCATGAGGAGATGGATGAGTTAAAGGAAGCACTTCTTTCACATGAAACACTCCACTCAACATGCTCAAAACCGCCCATACTCTTAAGAGTTTCACAAAGCATTAAAGGAGGTCGAACTATCAACAACAAGAAATCACTAAGTAAGAAAAAGTCCATGCACATCCTTGAATCCCGCCCTTCCTAGGCAGATTTAGACCCCACACATGGATAATGTCACCTCATGTCTCCACATGAAATCCTCCACACCTACCCTCCAAACCCGCCTATGCTGGGCGGTCTGAGCATGAAGACATGGAAAATGTCTAAAAACTTTGAATTTATCTCTTTCTAGGCCGACCTCATCACACTAGGCCGACCTACTTGAAGTAAAAGCAGCGTTTGATATATAAGAGGGTTTGAATATGCATTTTAAATCAGAACAAATACAATTTTAATTCTGATTTTTTGCAGCAGAGCAGCAAGGAGGAGCAGCAGATTTCAAGGAGAAAAGTAAAATTTCAAGAATCTTCAAAATCAAATTTTCCTAAATTTCTGATTTTTTCATAAAATCTGCTTTTTCTAAGGTATGTTATTTTGAAATTAATTTTTTTTTTTTATCCCACATGCACAAGGAGGTAGGAAAAATAGTAAAAAATTCATATTTTAAGAGGTCACATCAGCCTAGTGACATATGTTATTTCTCTTGTAGGAAGAGGTAGAGGATGAATGCGAAAGAAAGGCAAGCCTTGATCAAGAGTGACAAGCAAGGAGTCATGCCGGAGACGAAGATCATGTCTCAATGGAGGAACGTGAGTGACACCAACTTGGGTCACATCGACATGGAGGAGATCAAGAGAGAGCTCTACAAGCCAACTCACTCTAAGGTCATCCATGAGATGCTTCGCAATGGGATCGTCCAAGCAGCTTGTTTTCCGCCCGCCTTGCCGAGTGCCGAGCTTATGTGGGAGTGCGCTGATCATTACAACCAAGAGACTAGATGCATTGAGACATCCAATGGAGAAGTCTTAGCTCACTTGAGAAGGGAGGCCATCGCCGAAACATTCAACATCCCGAAGCATAGGAAGGTCACCGTCTACACTCGAGAGCAAACTCAAAGGGTGTTTGAAGGAGCGATAAGTAATTGTAAGCAAGAGATAAACGTCAATTGGGTAAAGCAACCAAGGAGTCATCATAGCAAATTGCCGAAGAAACTTCATAAATCAGATTTCATCACGGAGTATGGCTACATGGTGATCTTCTTGAACAGAATCATGGGTTGTCAACAATCGTCAACATTCGATGCGTGGATGTTTGTATTCATGCAAGAGATCGTCAAGGGTGAAGTGATGATTGATTGGGCCGGCATCATAAGCAACAATATTCATGAGCAGATGATCAAGCTAAAGGAGACTAAGTCCTTGTACATGAGCTCATATGTCATTTATATCCTCGCAATGTGTGGAAAGTATGATGGATTGAATTGCAGAGGTGACATAGGATATGGCCCCGGACAATTCAACGTGTATGATTGCTACCCGCAGTTGCAGCTAAAGTCTATCGCCCATTACAAGCGTGTGAATGATGCATTCTTCATGTTCATCGTAAGGAAGCTTCAAGGAAATATGCATGAGAGGTTATCGAAGGATGCAAAAAGATTGATTGGCAAATATGGACGATGGTACATCCAATTTCCGAAGTTCACCTACTTGAGGATCCAAGGATTTTCATCTTATCCTTATCGCTTGCCGAGGTATCCTACCGACAAGATGGTACTACTAGAGGTGACGAGGCAACTGTTGGCTTGGGACAAAATTCAGAAAGATAAGAAGAAAGCCGGAATCAGTTTTCCGATAGGAGTTGGAAAGTTGGAGACTTGCCCAACACTGCAAGTTGCACAGCATTCAGAATATGAACTTCAAGCTTACAATCTTGTGCTTCATGACACGAATCAAGATCATTTTGATCCATTCAACACGATTCGGAAGGCATTTGGGAAGAAGTTTAGACATCGAGAGCACCAAGAGGATCATTGAGCAGATGCGGACGATGATGAGCACATTAGAGAGAAAAGGTGTTCAAGAATGGCTTGGGGTTTGGTGAGATCTTGTAATATAATGCCTATTCCTGATCAATTAGAGGAAACTGAAAAGTTTTTCGTGCAAAAGATGTTTGACAAGGAAGGACCTATCATTATCAATTGGGCTGAGAGAGAAAATGGTCACGATGAATGGATACAGCGAGTCATACATATCACCAAGAAGTATGTAGATCGTCAAGTGAAGAAGCTCGAGAATGCAAACAAGGACATGACATATGACTTGATGGGAGGAGCTGACTCGCAGCAATCACAAGAGGCGGATGATAGTGAATCTAGCAGCGAACATCACAGTGAGTCTAGTGGATATAGTATAAGCTCCAGAGAAGAAGCTCAACCTGGTAAGAGGAAGCGTCTGGATGACTCACATGGAGAAAGTAGTCGAAAGAAGACAAAGTTGAGTTCACAACATGAGGTTAATACTTCTTCCAGGTAAGAAGGTGGTCTTTCTCAAGATATGAATGTAACATCAGTAGTGGAGAATGAAGAAAGAGAAAACCAAGGAGATCCACAGGCATTAGATCAAGAACACATGCATGAGGTTCTAGCAGAAGAAGTTCGATCAAGTCCCTCCAAAGATCAAGAAGCTGAAATGGATATACACATTGAATCGTCTGATGAGGAAGCATTGTCACCGGAATTAAAAGTTGAAGCTCAAGAACAAGATGTTCAAGAAGATTTGTCTGCCTTGCCAGAATGGTTGAGGAAGAGAGTACAGGAAACTTCGATCGTGGAAGTAGCGCCAGAGGTCAATATACAAGAGCTGTTAAGCAGAACCGGGCGAGACAAAGGAAAGGAGAAGGCCACTAGATTCTCCAAGATTACAAGAGACAGTTCTGGGTCCAGGAAAGTGCATATTGCAGCGCCCAGGGTAGAGAAAACAATTGATGATATTGCTCCTGAAGATTATGACGTGACCACTATGGATTTGGGACCAACAACAGAAGAGCAAGAGTTTGAAGAGTTGGAGGAATCGGTTTCAGTGGTCAGAGAAAGATTGAAGCGTGAAAGGGAAAGAGGAGATCAATTGGAGAAAGAAAACCTCGCCTTCAAGCAGTATATCCAGCAATTGATGAATCCAATTCGACAGCGTGAAGGGACGTCTACTCCACCTCCCATGCTTTCACAGGAATTTGTTGCTCAGTTAGAGGGTATGAAATCACAGTCCCAAGAATTGAAAAGCTGGATAGGAAGAGTTAGAAATCAAATAGATACATTCATCGATGAACTCATCCAAAAGTATGAAACCGTTGCTCAGTTGTTGGAAAGACTTCAAGCAGTTTCAGTAGCATGTTCCCAATTCGATGCTGTCAAAAGAGAATAAATGCCACACTTGGAAGATTTGATGAACACTCCACTGTCAGCATTGATAGAGGAAGGAGTAGTTGAAGAAGGTTCATCATATGATTTCTCTACTTGGTACTTTACTATGGACATAAGAGATCAACTTTTTGACAAGGTTAAAATGGATTGTGTTCGAGTGGACAGTGTGCTTCAGAGAGCTCATAATAAGCTAGTTGGTGTAATGGATGATATGTGTGTACTCTCAGGAGAGATTGCGTTTCATGATGTGAAGAATTACCTACATTCTCATTACTTCAACTCTATTCACTTCATTTCTGGTGAACAGCTGAACATTATCTATTCCTTGATCTCACTAGTTGGTGGTAAGCGGGTTAATCTAGCAGAGTGGGAGAGGACAATTGATGAGCATACACGAGATGTGAAGAAGGCAGAAGGAACCATTCAGAACGCGCCAAGTGTACCAGTTGCTGACATGGCGAAGGTTGTTCCAAAGTTCGTGGCATTGGTCGAAAAGAATAAACATAAGAAATAAATGCCACGTTGGCAGTCCACATAGGCGCCAAGGTGTCACCTTGGAAAACGTGCCTTTATTGCTTCTTGTATATCTCTAATAATAGAAAGTTGTTATAACCACCTTTGATGTGGCATGATCTGGGCCATCGAATCCAAATTGATCTTGGCCATTCATTGTATTTTGAAGGCTATATAAGCCTCATTCCTCTTCATTTTGCATAATGAGTTTTGAGCAAATTAGAGCTGTTGCTAAGACATTACTGAGATTAATACATGTTCATTGTTGAGCTATTCATGGTGATATTGTGTTCTCTTTGCAAGTTGCATGGTTGCTAAGTACTCACTCGCATTCAATGTTTTAACTTAGTTTATTTCTTTCAAAGTTTGCTCGCTTTAGTTTGTGGAAGTCATTGTCTTTCGATTACTTAGTGAAATCTCTATATGTTCATACCTTTTATGATTTGTCGTTGGCAAGTTGTAGTGTAAGGTTAGTCTGAACATATCACAAGCGTCACTTCGATTGTTCATAGAGCAATTTGAAAACCTTTAGCTTATCCTTAGAAGATGGCATCACCTTTGTGGAGTTGTTGTCTCATGGTGAAGCAAAGCGTGGTTGAGATTTCCAGGAATTGAAATAGCTTGCACTTAGATTAGATATTCTTTCTAAACCCAGTCTTTTGCATTTTTTGAAAAAACATTGTTAAGAGTAGGACCAAGAGCTGAATTGCCATATTATAAGTCTATCATAGCGTGTAGCCTTGAAGCGATTGTTACAACCTGTGCGAGTGCAAACGGTATTTTCCTGCCGTTGAACAACAAAGTGTAAGTCCCTTTGTATGAAATAGTAAATCACATCTTTGCCAAACAAGCTATCCCAAATCGAGAATTGAAGATAAGGAACCTTGGAGTCTACTCAGTTGATCACAAAGTTCAGCATTTGAGTGATTTTGTTCAAGAGAGGATAGAATACGCGAGTATTTTATGCTGCGTTGTCTGTGCAAGGAAAACACATCAACACCTCCCTATTTACATGGGGTTATAGGAGCCGTTCGAGTAGGAGCTCTGTTAAGAGAATGGTCCAGAATACCGTTTCCCAATAGCTTTGCCTTCGCTCCATAGGCTTCATCTTTCTTGTTTGAAACCATACATTTGCCACCGTCTGCCAAAGAAGAACCCCATGCTTCTTCACCAGCACCGTTAGTATCAGGGTTTGCTTGTATGGAGGTAGGAATAGATTTCATCTTGCTCTTTCCAATTTTCTAATGCTATCCATACATAATCCTATGTTCACATTAATGATATGACCCAGGATTTATCTCATTAAGTTGCATAGGGTGTGTGCATTTTCCTTGAAGAGTTTTTTCTTTTTTTTTTCCATGATAAGGGGCCTAGGAATGGGATTTTTGAGAGCCTACTGTGTTTTGGGTTACAGGATGGTTTGCAGGCTTGTTCTTTTACCAGGCAATGAAATGGTTGGGCTTGGCCTGGTTTGGTTGTATATTGACCCTTCTACTATTGTGTCAGCCTGTTGGAAAGTTGGCTTGCTTTGTTCTTCACTGGAGTTTAGAGAACCCTCGCATACTCAGATGTCAGATTGTCCAAGGATTTCAACTTTATTGAGCACTACTGTTTGAAGAATCTTCTTCTTCTTCAATTTAGTATTCAGAGTTTTAGTTGTGATTGTTTTCTTTTCATTTAATAGACTGTCTTCTTTTGTGACACCACCCAAGCTGCATTTGAGACCATCGACCATCTATGCGCATCCATTTGAAGCATGTAAAAATGGCTTTTGTCTAAGATCGCAACTTGTTTCTACTACTTGGTCAAGTCCTCAGGGAGAAGATCCCCATATTTTAGCTAGATATCTTTGAAAACGTTTTCTATTATGTGATTCTTAAGTCTTGCCTTCTTGTTTTGGTCCATTGCTTCCACAGCTCCATAAACATTTATTCTACATCCCTTTGTTTATGGTTGCTGCTCATGTTCTTTCTTTACTTGCTCCTAATTCATGATATGCTGTTTATTCCTTTTCAGGTATACTGTTGGTTCAACCAGCACAGCTCTGTATTAGAATTTAATACTCTTGATGTTGGTTTGTATACCTGTCTATGCTTAACCACTGGAACCTATCTATATTAGGGGGACACCCTGATCAGACTAACAGCAGCAGGGAAAATTAATCCCGATACTTTACATCTCCTCTCTGTGACAAGCACTTCTATTCAACAGGGCTAATCATGATCTAATGTCACAGCTTCTGATCTTGGGCAAGCTAATAATATATCTTTCCTACATCTTCACAATTGATTTCCATTTTCTAACTAGTCACAAGTACATATTTTAAATAATTTTTATTGGGTTTCAGACCATAATATTAAATCACTAACCAGCGGATAGCTTATCATTCTGTTCTTTTTCTAAAAGGAGAGCAAATGCATTTGCATTTGATATAGAATTCATCTGCACCTTTGTTTGGGTTGCACCTATTCTATGCTTTCTTGAATGCCTTTGTCATATTTTGGTTGGTTATGATTATTATAGTCATGTAAGAAAGCAAAATTCAAATTCGCACTGAACTTGATATTTTTGGATGGCTATTTCTGTAAGAGGTATTGTCATTAACAAAGCAAAGTTGCAATGCCTGCTGAATATGTGTCTAAATTCTCAGGGGCATGTAAAATTAAAAAAAAAATTCACGCTGTTTTAATGAGGTGTATACTTGAAAACTGTTTTTCTGGAGGGAGGTATTGGCGTTTGTGTTCCTTTTTAACTTACCAAATGCAGTAAGTGATTAGTTTTGATTTTTCTTGTTAGTGTACTTTGTGTATCATGACAGAGTAAATTCTTATGTTTATTTTTTAAACCCCTAGTTTCTCATTGTAAAATCTGAAAATTTATGGAGATGATTATTTTAATATGCAAACTTACTAAGTTTTCTTGCATTTTGTAGGACCCAAACCAGCTTTCTGCATACAGAGATCGAAGATTTAATGGAACACAAGATGACTTTGAGCATGCACTTCGCACTTCTTCTACTGTTTATATTGGGAATCTTTCCTTTTATACCACCGAAGAGCAAATCTATGAGCTCTTTTCTCGGGTTGGAGAAATCAGGAAAATAATAATGGGCTTGGATAAAAATACAAAAACTCCATGTGGCTTTTGCTTTGTTATGTAAGTTACATTTTAGATATTGCATCCTTTAGTTTAATTTATGTGTTCTAATTATTTAACGTCTTTGTGAGGATAGGATTGTTTTTGATCAACGGTAAAGCAGTTTTTGAAGGGACCTCGAAACCTTTTACAAAATGCTGTCTAACAGGTAAGACACAGCCAATCAACATCCAATCAGTCGCAAAAGCGCACCAACAACACAACAAAAACAAGCACACTAAAATAAAAACAAACAAAACACAACAACAGAAAAACAACAAGCCTACAGCTGCTTTAATGTCTCAGCAGCTTCCATCTCTTGCTGCTTGAGGTCCTCGTGAAGCTTGACAAAGTGGTAGGCCCAACCTGCTCAGTCTTACCCTCTTTTTCATTTCCAAGCATAACTTGTTCTTACCGGAGGCCTTTAAGTTTTTTAGTAAGAATTTTGATCCCCACTACACTGTTCTGAATGGTGCAATGACTCACCTTAAGCAGGCATTCCGGGTTTTCTTTGATAGACTTCGAATCCTTCTCCAGTGCTGCAACCCTGTCAGTTACATCTTTTTTCTAGGTGTCCATGTTTCCCAACTCCTCCTTGAGATTATCATGAAGAGTTGTGAGCTCCTTCTCCATATTTTCAACTCTCGGGATAGCCTCCCAACCTTGCAAAATCTCACTTCCTCTTCCCTCTATAATTGATCCTGACTGCCATAAATTTTGTGCAAAATAGTCAGTTTAATGTTAATGTGGTTAATCTCCACGTAGTACCTTTTGGACATAATGTTTTAGGCTGTAACAACCTCCCTCACAGTACTCAGGATATCAGATAACTCCTCCTGATTAGCAGCATTTGAAACCCTTTCAATAAAATCCTTAGGAATTGGAGAAGTGGGATCCAGAATAAGAGGGAAAAGGATATTCACATCTGGTTCCACCATGGTCATCTTCCCCTTATCCTTATCTCTGTAGCCCGAAATATAGTCCTCTTCCCCCTTCTTGATTTTTTCCTTACCACATGCCCTCTCAGTTTCTATCTCATAGCCTTCCATCCCAAAGATTTTCTCATTTCCCTTGTTCAATTCATGCAACTCCCTCTTTCCACTTCTTTGATCACCAGAGTGGTTTCCGCATTATCATTATTTGACATATCCTCCCCTCTTGCTTTTTCATTGCCTGTCTCAAAGCCTTCCGATCAAGAGACTTTGGCTTTCCTCTTCCTCTTCACTTGAAGTTTCGGAGTGTCAACCTGTAACTTTCTTTTTTTCTTCGATGGGGTTTTTTCCTCCTCAAATTCCACATACTTCAGGTCCGAAGATGGGACAGAAACAACATGGACAGAGTCCTCTGTATCCTCCACATCTTCCCCCACATCATGAGTTTCTTTTTCCATAGGCTCTGAAGAAGTTGTATCAGAATAATCCACCACCCAAGGTTTTATTTTCTTCGTTTACTTAGCCTTTTTTCCCAGGGTTTCCTTACTAGGAGTTAGGACTTTCATATTATTGACAATTAACAGAATGAGGCCTCATGGATAATGGGTACTTTAGGAGTTTTTCTATTCTCTGTAATAGAGTGATCCAAAGAAGTCAGCAAATAGAAAGGAAACGAAACAAGCACCTTATGTTTGAAATGGTTTGACAGGGTAAAATGGTAACCATAGATAGAGCAAAATCTTCCTTCAAGGGAGACGTACCTGATTTCAATCTCTGCCATGGTAGCCTAGATAGGTTTTATAGAAGTTCGATCGTAGCCTGAGTGAAGCTTGACCAATCTGCTTCTCTCATTGCCTTTGAAGAACAACTGAAGGGCTCTTCCCTTGCCTTTCTATCCTTGAAAACTTTCTTGCTTTTAGTAGAAAGACCCGTCATCTAAGCTATAAACTCATTCAAAGTGCACTCCCAACCAAACATCGACACCTTCCTATTCTTGTAACCACGGGCAAATACTATTGTGACAGTCGGATCATGACCATGCAACTTCTCTAAATATTGGGTTAAGCCTCCATCAACCAATATTTTCCATATTTGAGGCTTACGACGAACCCCGACACAGTTCGAGGGTTCCACCCTATTACGGTCCCCTCCCATAATCAAACAAATGTTGTCATTTCTGTTAACAAAATCACTTTTGTTAGCAAACACCCTTACATTCACAGAGTTTTCACCGTCGAGAAAGGGAATTAAACATTGAAAAAAAGGTCGGAATGTGCTAGAAACAATCATGAAGTGAGCTTGTGATTTCCCTGTTCTGGGTTATTATTACCTCTCAAATGAGAACTGCCAATAGGACAACAATCATTAAACATAATGGATTTAGCGTGCGATGGGATGGATATCAAATCCTCCCAAATTTTAAAGTTATCATCATTAACTCCAATGTTAGCAAAAGCGTTTGCCAATTTGTTTCCCTCACGGTAGACATGTGAAAATTTAACTTCATCAAAAGACTCCGCTAGCTTGATGGATTCTTAATAATATTTAACGAATCTCCCTCCACCCAAATACACTTAAAACCTTTAGAATGAGCAAGATTTAAAGCATTAAAGGCAACAACTGCTTCTTCATAATGGTTGGTTTGGATGCTCAGAGGAAGAGCAACAACAACTATAAATTGACCTTTGTCATCCCTCAAGACACCACCACTTTCGGCGATCCATTGGTTGCCCTTGGCAGCTCCATCAAAATTGACTTTTATCCATCCCTTGGGCGGTGGACTCCAAGACACCTCGTCTCTAGACTTCTTCATATTCTTGAAAGGGGTAGATATGTCACAATGTAAATTCTAGTTCCTAGCAATCTGAAGATCTTCAAGGGAAACCCCAATTTTAGAGTCTTTAGAGAGTTTCTCCGAGATTCCCATCATGAAGTTCTCCTTGGTACCTGTAACAATTACACCAACCACTATCCTCATTACCAACAATTTCTCTGAAAATATGGTTGTTTCTCTCCTTCCAAAGTCAACAAGTAGCATGGGGAAGCATAAGAGACCAAAGAAACTTCAGAGGGGGATTTGAAGAAGGTAGGAGCCATTGCTCTACCTTGTCTCTTATAGAGTTAGGAAACACCCAACTAACGTTTCAAAGAGACAATAACTTTTCCCACACTTTTCTCGAAAAAATACAATCAACCAATAAGTGGAGAGCATCCTTAGCCTTATTCTCACAAAGAGCACATCTATTGGGGAGAGCAAAACCCCTTTTGCATAGATTGTCAAGTGCAAGAACCTTGATTTGGGCTAAGACCCAAAAGAAAATGTTTATTTTAGAAGTTATCTCAAGTCTCCAAACCTTAGCCCAAGAGGGAGAGGTTTCTAAAATAAACCAAGGGGGATCAATTGAAGCAGGATAACCCCTTTCAACCTGTCTTCAATGATAGCCTTAAGAATATTCCTCCCAAGAGCTTCAGCCATGATAACAAATAGGAAGGGGGATATAGGGTCCCCCTATCTAATGCCCTTAGAACTCTTATAAAAGTTCGAGGGAGAACCATTTATAAGAACAAAAAATTTCGGAGTTGAAATCATTCTCAAGATGAGCTCCATGAATCACGTTTGAAACCCAAACTTAGCCACAACTTTTAACAAAAAGTCCCACCGCACTCTGTCATAGGATTTTAAAAGGTCCAACTTAAGTAAGAACCCCTCCTTATTAGTAGATAAAGAATGAATATTCTCATGGATTGCAATAATAGAGTCCAAAATTTGTCTTCTAGGAACAAACCTACTTTGCTGTGTAGAGATTAGGCCAGGGAGAAACATCTACAGTTTATTAGCAATAATCTTAGAAAGGATCTTGTAAACCGAGTTGCAAAGGCTAATAGGTCTAAAATCAGCAAAATTCTCTGCTCCTGAGTTTTTAGGAATGAGCACTAAAAAAGTGGAGTTCACTTCTTTAAATAGTCTTCTGCTCCGAAAAAACTATTTCATGACTGCCATTACATTCTTGGAAACAATATCCTAATTAATCTGGAAGAAAAAATGAGGGAAACCATCTTGACTAGGAGCTTTATTCCCTTCAAAGGAAAAAACCACTAATCTGATTTCTTCATCGGAAGGGATCGTAGATAACTATATGTTATCTTAATCCTTTAGGATTGTAGGTATCCCTTCCAAAATGATCCTTTCAAGGTCATTATTTTGGGAGTCAATTGAGAGGAGATTTTTATAGAAACAAGTAGTAGCTTCCCTAATTTATGAGTCCTCCTGTAACCGAGCATCATTCATTTGAATGTTCTTTATCCTATTAGCAGATCTATGCATGAGAGTATTGAGATGGAAGAATTTGGCAGTACAGTCCCCATTCTTTAAACAAATAGCTTTAGATCTTTGTCTCCAGTAATCCTCTTTTTTAGAAATAATAGAGTGAAGTTCGGACAGGAGTTTATTTTCTTGCTTAAGCAAGCCAAAGTCCATACCCAGAAGTTGAATATCTTTCTGGACATCATCCAAATTTCTCTTGATTTCTTCTTTTTTCTTGAAGATATTCCCAAAGGATTTCTTATTCCAAACCTGAATATTGGATTTGACATTGGAAAGTTTCTTAGGAATTTTGTACATAGCTGATCCATCAACTTTGATACCCCACTATTCAACAATTTTGTTATACAATTCAGGGTGATGGGTGCACATTTTTTCAAATCTAAACGGAAAGCTTTTCTTCCTTACCATTGTAAAAGCATAAAAAATTATAGGGAAATGATCAGATCCCAAGCCTAGTGAGAGTTGACAAGGAGCAAAAATAAAAGGACATCCAGTCAAAAGATATGATGGCACGGTCAAGCCTCACCTATATGAGAGAAGCCCTGGTCCTTTTGTTAGTCCAAGTGTAATTTGCTCCTTGCAAATCCATATCCAAAAGAGCTTGATCATTAATGAAATCAATCAAATCAGTCCTGCTATCCAGAGAAACTTGAGATCCTCCTAGCTTCTCAGTCTCCTTTATAAGGGTATTGAAGTCCCCCATTAGAAGCCACTTGCTAGTTGAATGGATTGCTTTGAAAGATCTAAGGTGACTCCATAATTTTTTCCTGGCACTTCTAATATTGGGGGCATAAATATTAGAAGAAATCCAAGAAGTATCATCCCTGAGGTGAAAAAATTGGGTTGCAACATGGTTAGAATCCTCATACAAGGCAACACCATTAACCACTTTAGGATTCTAGAAAGTGGCTATGCCACTAGAAGCCCCTTCAGCACTAACCCCATGAAAACCACTGTCCTTAAAGAACCTATTTTTTAATTTACTCAGCTTATTGACTTGTATTTTAGTTTTCTGTATTAGTAAGATATCCAGTTTATGCTCTTGGATGAGGTCGGATAAGGTTGTTCATGAGGTCTTGCTTATGGGTATTGTTCACCTCCTTGACATTCCAAGAGATTATCTTCATTTCTTCTGATTGGGAGTGCTTTTAGAGCACATGCTCGGGGTGGTTTGCTGCAAACCATTAGTAATGTCTCTCTTAATGGCTCTCTCCCTTGTATCTTTTGAAGTGAGTCTACTTTGGATTTTAGGGTCCGATCCACAATCCACATTTTTCCCGTTTCTAGTAAGGATCCTCCTAATTTTCCCACCCGGGGGAGTTGATATCAACTTTACATTGTTCTATTTCCCTTTAGTCATGGTATGGCCCTTCACTTTAGTGAGTTCTTGCTTCTCAACTGGTTTCTTACTCTTTTGCTGCAAGTCGAACTACCTATTGGTATTATCCATATTCAGGATCTCCTCCTGGGATACAGACTTTAGAGGAGAAAGACGGGTCTCCAGATCCTCCTCATTCATCCTCTCTTTCATAGAACGCTCTTCTATCTCATGAACTAATTGGGGAGGGAGGGGTTTCCTTTTGAGGAGAGAAACTCTCAACCTCCTTAAAAACATCCAGCTCATCTAGCTGGATTTTCTCATTAGCAACACTCAACTCTCTATCGGTACACATTCCTTCTTCTTCAAAAGCAAGGTTTTGTTTCAAAGAGGTAAGATCCACAGGCTCTTCAATATTTTGACTTTGAACCTCAAGGAGGCTCTTCATCTGGGTGGGAGCAACTCCCATCAACATATCCACCTTTCTAGCCGGTCCTTTTTCCTTCCACACTTGTCGCTGCGGTTTGAGTTTTTGGATAGGGCGTTGCTTTGCCCAATGACCGACTTTCTTGCATTTGAAACAGGCAAAGGGGATGGACTTGAACTCCACCAATTGCTTCCAGACCCCTAACTTGGACTTGATGATAATCGAAGAAGGAAGGTTGGCATACTGCTTAATGCACATGCATATCCTCGCAAAGACCAACTTTCTTCTCGAGACTGTCATAGCATCAATGGTTAGAAGCTGGCCAAAGGAGCTAGCAATACTCTTAAACACCTCTTCATCCTAAAACTCCATAGGTAGACCAAACAATCTCACCCACACCGGGGCAATATTAAACAAGCTCTTAGTAGGGTCAAACCCCGTGTCCCATTTTCTCAAAGCCAACGCTATCTTGCCGATAAACCAAGATCCCCCTACCAAGATATTACAAAGGTCTTTTTCAGAAGCAAATGAAAAGGAGAAACACCCTTTTGGCATGACTGCAATATCCAGTTGACCTTTAGTCCTCCATCTCTTAATGGCCCAAGCCCTAACCCCGTCGATATTAGGTCTTGGCCCAATAAATCTTCCTATCAAAGGCATCTCCATCTTAGAGACGCCTTTATCAACAATGCAATCCGGGATACAACTGGAGAGCTCTCCTGACCAAGGATTAGAGTCTACCTTCACCGGAGGAGATGAACTTTTCCCTTTGGGTTTTGCCCCTAAAAGAGATGCCCAGCAAATGGGTCTCGATTCCTTCGCCGATGAGTCTCCCGCCGACTGGCCATTATACATTACATTCTTGCATCCCTCAAACTGAGCATCAGTAGTGCTCTGACCATCTACCGACAAACCTTGACCAAAAAATTTGGGAACCCCTAAAGTTTCTGTCTCATCAAGGCCCACCACATGTGATGTCCCACATGGGTAGGTGGTTTGTCCAAGGAATCCGATAGTAGAACTGTAGAGCTTACCGTCGCATCTAAAGTTAGTACTCCATCAACCTCCCCTGTAGATCTCTGTCCTCTGTTAGCCTCCCCACCTGAAACCTTACTCCTGTCCGTTAAATGCCCGCCATCTCCCTTCCCGCCTGTCGCTTCCCCCATCTCCATTGGTAGGAAACTTGCACTTCAACTTTATTGTTGATCTTGTGTAAGCTAAGAATAGATTCAACAAGGGAAATAAAGTTATGAGGACAAGATTGCTATCTGTAAGCAAATCTCTAGCCATAAATGTTCTTGAGTCTTAATTCCGATCGTTTCCCATGCTAGAGGAGTGCTTATATTGTGACATGTTCCTTTTGGCATGTACACAAGATGTTTCAATAAATAGTATCATATTAAGCAACATAACTAACAAGATATGTGAGATTGCAAATGTTAGCATTTTATTTAACCCCTTTAAATAAATGCTAAACAAAACATTTAAGGACAAATCTTTCTTCAAATTAGAAGGGGAAGCTTCCTTGTGACAAAAACTTAAACTAAAACCCTAGAACTCTAAACTATAGACATAACTTGTCTCTTTGGTTCTCAAGTATGGGCACAAGGCTAAATAACTCTTCTATACAAGACGAAAGATTTTGTTATCTTTTGATGTGATTCTTGTGATCTAATCTATGAGAGCTAACACACACTAATGTGTTTTGGCTAAAAGCAAAGACCAAAAAGAATGAGTACACACAAGAATTGAATTGGAAATGGACACAAGATACTAAGAGTTAAATATTGGAGATTTGCATACAAAGCTACAAATATTAATTTTTAATAAAAATTGCAATATAAAGCATGCAATAATCATTAAACTCTATTCAACTCACAAAATCGCATACACAAAATAACACAACTTAGCTTGAACAACAATTTCAGCAGCAAGCAGACATAAAATTAGTATTTGCTTTTCTAAGTGCATAAAGCACATATTAGTACTTGCCTTTGGCAAATACTATCGTAACCAACATTTCTTAACTAGTTTTGTGGACTAGCAAGAGAGAAAATGGAGGAAGTTCTGCGGCTGGGAGTAGGGCTCTGGGTGGGGACACTGATGGAGGGCAGGGACCTATAGGGGAGGCTGACGGAGGACAATTTTCGGACGTGACAACGGAAGGCACGAATGGATTGGATTCGGATTTTCTGGACAAACCACCCGACCCAGGGGAGACATCACATGTGGTGGGCCTGTTCTAGTAAAAAGATGGAGGGGGTTCCAAGAATAATGGTCTTGGAATGATGGTTAATGGTCAGAAATCTGAAGTTGGTCAGGTTGAGGGTTTTAAAAACGTGATTAGTTTTAACCAGACTTTGAGAGATTCATCGGTTAAGGATTCGGGTCCCATTCGTTGGGCTTCACTTATGGGGGCAAAACCCAAAGGGAAAAGTTCATCTCCCCTGGTAAAAGTAGATTCTGACCCTTTTTCAGGTGAGCCTTCTATTAGTGTTTCGGATTGTATGGTGGATAAAAGGCATTTCTATGTTGGAAATGACCTGGATCGGAAGATTTATGGGTCTAAGACTTGATATAGAAGAGATAAGGGCTTGGGCCTCTAAGAGATGGAAGACTAAAGGTTAGTTGGATATTGCAGCCATGCCAAAAGGGTTTTTCTCCTTCACGTGGCTTCTAATGGGGGATTTCAATACCCCTCTAAAGGATGATGAGAAGTTGGGAGGCTCTCAAATCTCTTTGGATAGTAGGACTGAGCTGATGGATTTCATTAATGATCAAGCGCTCTTGGATTTGGATTTGCAAGGCACCAATTTCACCTGGACAAATAGAACATGGGCTTCTCTCATACAAGTGAGACTTGACCATGCATTGATTTCGTTTAACTAGTTGTCCTCTTATTTTTGTTCCTTATCTGCCCTTACAAGACTTGGATCAGATCATTTCCCTATAATCTTTTATGCTGATAAAATGGGAAAGAAAAAAAGTTTCTCATTTAGATTTGAGAAAATGTGGACTCTTCACCTTGAGTTGGAAAGCAAAATCTTTGAATGGTGGAATATCAAGGTGGAAGGATCAGTTATGTATAGAATCGCCAAGAAGCTTTCTAATGTCAAAACCAACATTCAAGTTTGGAATAAAAAATCTTTTGGGCATATTT
Organism: Cunninghamia lanceolata; assembly: GCA_027924645.1. Lineage (NCBI taxonomy): Eukaryota > Viridiplantae > Streptophyta > Pinopsida > Cupressales > Cupressaceae > Cunninghamia > Cunninghamia lanceolata. The sequence goes on from BSBN01000814.1 coordinate 1,500,137, forward strand.
TCAAGAACAAAGTGGGTATTAGGAATAAGTTGGATGCAATTCAAAAAGACATTCAGCAAAAGGGTATGGACTTTAGTTTACTGAAGCAGGAAAATGAACTTCTTTCAGAGCTTCACTCTATTATTTCTAAAGAAGAGGAATATTGGAGGCAAAGATCTAGAGCTATATGGCTTAAGAATGGGGACCGTAACATGAAATTATTTCATCTTACTACTCTCAAGCATAGATCAACTGATAGAATTAAGACTATTTAGATGAATGATATTCGGATACATGAGGACTCAGAAATTAGGAATGTTGCGACTGGCTTCTATAAAAATCCCCTGTCTACTGATTCTCCTAAAAATGTGGGTATTGAGAAAGTTATTTTGGAGGAGATCCCTAGAGTCCCAATGGAGAATAACATTCAACTTTCTAAGATCCCTTTGGATTAAAAAATCAGAACTGCGGTCTTCTCCTTTGAGGGAAACAAAGCTCCTAGACCGGATAGATTCCCCCACTTATTGTTCTAGATTTATTGGGACATTGTCGCTAAGGATGTGTTTGCTACTACTAAAGAATTTTTTGGTAGTATAAGAGTGCCGAAGGAATTGAATTTCACCTTTCTTTTGCTCATTCCTAAAAAACCAGGAGCTGATTCTTTTGCTGACTTTAGACCTATTAGCCTTTGCAACTCGGTCTATAATATCCTGTCCAAGGTGATTGCTAATAGATTGCAGATGGTTCTCCCCAATTTGATTTCCATATAGCAGAGTGGGTTTGTTCTTGGCAGACAAATTATGGATTCTATCATTGCTGTCTATGAAATTATTCATTCGCTATCTAATAACAAAAAAAAAGGTTTTCTTCTCAAGTTAGATCTTTTGAAAGCCTATGATAGGGTGAGATGGGATTTTTTTGGTGAAAGTCACAACTAAGTTTGGTTTTGAGGCCAGATTTCTGGAACTCATTTCTGAAATGATTTCTGCTCCTAAATTTTCAGTTTTAATTAATGGATCTCCCTCGGTTTTTTTTAAGAGTTCAAGAGGCATCAGACAAGGGGGATCCTATATCCCCTTTCCTGTTTGTGATCATGGCTGAAGCTCTGGGGAGGAACATTCTTAAAGGCCATAAACGATGGTAGATTGAAAGGGGTTTATTCTGCTTCAGTTGGTCCTCTATGCTCTCATCAACAATTTGTGAATGACACTATTATAATGGGTGAAGCGTCGGTTAGAGAGGCTAGAGCTCTTAAATCTATTTTATTGAACTATGAAGTGGCTTCAGGCCAAAAAGTTAGCCTTCTGAAAAGTTTGATCTTCTTCATGAATATTGCTATTCATTGTCAACTCAAGATTGCTTGAATCCTTTAATGTCAAATAGGTGATTTTCCATCCAAATACTTATGAATGCCTCTCTTTGTTAACAAAGTCCCGGAAGCTTTTTGGTTGGAGTTGTTGGACGAATTTCAGACTAAGTTGGTTGGGTGGAAAGGTGCTCTTCTGAGTCAAGCAGGGAAAGTTCAGTTGATAAAATCCACTTTGCAAAACCTTTCGGTCTATGCCATGAGCTTGTTCAAAATTCTTGGGAAGTTTGTAGAAAGATTAGAGCAGACTCCGAAAAATGTTTTGTGGGCAGGTATGGAGGAAAGAAAGAGAATACCTTTAGTGGCTTGGGAGGGAGTTTGCAGATCTAAAAATAAGGGAGGTTAATGATTGATCAAAATGAATGGATGGATATTTTGAAAAGAAAACACCTCTCCCATTGCAGGAGTTTGCAGGATTCTCTTGATAGTTTGGACCTTCCCCTTGGGTCAAGTATTTGGAAGAACATTATGAACAGTAGGAGTTTTATTAAAAAAGGTGTTAAATGGAAACTTGGGAATGGTGTTTCTATAAATTTTTGGGAGGATAAGTGGATTTTGGATATCCCCCTTTCAAGTTGTGATTGGGCTAGACCTCTGAAAGATATTTGTATAAGATCTTTTGGGGATAAGATGGCTGATTATATTGAGGAAGGTTCTTGGAAAAATATTGCTGCTTTAGATTCTTCATCCTTGGAGGCTTCTAGGCTTCAACCCCTCCTATCCCGGTTTCATATTCCTCGTTCCCCAAGAGAAGACGAGTTTGTTTGGTGTGATATTCCTTGTGGAGCTTATACCGTTGCTTCAGGCTTTGCTTCTCTTGAGAACTCTAATGTTGTCTCCCCTTTTTGAGCTAGGTTTTGGTGGCCTGAGCTAACTCCAAAAATTAACATTTTCTTTTGGATCTTAGCCCAAAATAAGGTTCTGACTATTGACAATCTTTGCAAAAGGGCCTTTGCCTTTCCCAATAGATGTGCCCTTTGTGAGAATGATGCTGAGGATGCTTTTCACTTGTTGATTGATTGTATGTTTTCGAGAGCGGTGTGGGAAAAGTTGTTGCCCTTTTGGAATGTTAGTTGGGTCTTTCCTAACTCCATCAAAGAGATGCTACAACAATGGGTTTCTCCCTCTTCAAACCCCTCCTTGAAGTTCCTTTGGTCTCTTATGCTCCCCCATGTTGCTTGGGGGCTTTGGAAGGAGAGAAACAAATGTATATTCAGAGAAAAAATTGGTAATGAGGATAGGGTGGCAGGAAGAATTGTTATGGCTACTAAAGAGAATTTCACGGTAGGGATTTCTGCGAAAATCTCTAATGACTCTAAAATTGGGGTTTCCACTAGTGATCTTCATATTGTGAAGGAGTGGAATTTACAATTTGACATTTCAACCCCCTTCAAGAACATGAAGAAATCAAGGGAAAGGGTGTCTTGGAGGCTGCTGCCTATGGGATGGATAAAGATTAATTTTGATGGGGCTGCCAAAGGCAACTCAGGGGATGTTGGTTGTGGGGGAGTTTTAAGAGATGATAAAGGTAGGTTTGTTTCTGCTGTTGCGCTACCTCTGGGAACATAGACAAACCATTATGTTGATTCAACAAATATTTTGGGTGCCCTTAGTTGATTCGATCTTCAATATAATATTGATGGTTTTTATTGTTGTTGCATCGGTGATCTCATGTCATCTATATATAAATTAAGATGAGTGTCCTACTTCGCTTCCCCTTCAAGAAATTGTTAGCAATTGCATGCATTCAATCTACGTTATGCAATACCTAAAGGTTTGGGGACATAGGGATAAGGGAACAAAGTCCTGGGACACTTGCCCTCCGGCCGCCACCCCCTCCCTCCCGCCCCCCCCCCCCACCCAAAAAAAAGAAAAAAGAAAAAAAAGAGACTATTCATCCTTAAAAACATTCAAAAAATTAGATATGAGTCAATAAGTGTGCAGTTGCCATGTATGTATGCTTAATGAATATGTGCAATATGCATACAGCAAACAAATCAGAAATGCACTGTAATGGAATCAATTTTGCATATATAGGAAATGGTACCAAAAAATACACATCGCAATAACTTTTACATCTTCCAAGTTCCGAAACAGATTGAGTATGAAGAGATGTAGAAACTGGAGACATATCTAATGTGGGGAAATAGGGGGAGGAGAAATTTGCCTCTTCAAGCTGAAAAATTCTTCATTTGAGTTATTGCTAGTGTTTCTCTACTATACTCTCTTCTTAGTTGAAGATCTGTACATTGCTTTGTCAAACCTGTGAGTTAAATTGCTAATTTTGTTTGTTCAGTCAAATGAGTGTACTTTGTGTCCTTAAATCTGCTACTTAAATTGTCATACTTGTTTTGCACTTTAACATGGACAACAGTTGTTTTTATGTTTACAAATTATGTTAGTGTCCATTTAGTGTACTTTGTGTCCTTAAATCTGCTACTCAAATTACCATACTTGTTTTGCAGTTTAACATGGAAAACATTTCGTTTTTATGTTTACAAATTATGTTAGTGTCCATTTCAGGTCACTCAAAAGGTACTTGTTTAGTAAGGTTTAGGCATGGCTGGGATGCATGGAGTGTTCCCCGACAATACCATAATATCCTAATATTGCATCCAAGGAAAAACATCCCTAAGCAAAATCTGGGATGTTTTCACGGGCCTTAAAGTCTCTGGGATATTAGGTAATGTAGGAGATATGCCTCCAACCTCAAGGTCCTTGTTCCCTCGTAACATAGATCTTGATATATCTTTAGTGTAAGACCTGTTTTTGTCCATTTTGCTCTCAAGGCTGATGATGGGTGGTTCTCCTGCATTCCCCTTAATGAAACATGCTTCTAATGGCCCATTATTGATTATCTGATTACTGTCTACAAAAAACTTATGGTAAGGCATTTAAACAGTTTGGTGATTAATCATGCAATTGACAATAGACAAAGAGGCTAGTATTGTTAGATTTTTGAGGTAAATTTGTTTAGTCTGCAGTTAAAAGTTATCTAATGTGTTGGCGTGGTTGAGCGCCAAATGAACAGTTGCCATTTTGCAGAACACAATGCACAATATAACATTAAGAAGTGAAAACAACAAAATCACATGTTGGAAACATATGACTTTCTTCGTATTCTGAGTAATCCTATACACAAACTGTTTGGGAAGAAATACGTAGGAAAAGTTTGTTAGAGTTTAAATTCGCACCTTGTGGTGTGACACTAAACGGAACAGCGTGTACAGTAGGACTGTTCTTCAAATTACGAGGGGAAGCTCCCTCAAACAAAGAAATTTTAAAAGACAATTACAATTTAACCTATCTTTTTGTTTCTCATAGCACGAGCATAAGGCAATTGAAGCTCTTCTGCAATGCTACAAGACTTTTCAGAGTATTGCAAAAGAAATAACTAAACTTTAATGAAACATACTTTCAATTTCTTCGAGTAAATCCAGAGCGCAAAGAAATTGAAGGAACAATTGGCAATTTAATTTAACACAAAGGAACAACACAGATCTAACAACAAAAGATCTAAAAACAATTGTTTAAGCACAAAGTCAAACAATTCTTCTCAATCTTGACAACACAAAGAGCTTCCATGAAAACGATGTATATTCTCATTCTCAAAGTAATAAAAGCACACAACACTGTTTGAACAATAATATGCGAGCAAAATAATAGCTTCAACATTTACCATTAAGAAGTTTAAGTGTGTAGAATACACTTATTTATACCCTAAAAAACAAAGATGCAAGGAAATGAAAGGAAGAGTTAACTAACACTCTCCACCCTAACCCTAATGCTGCATGGGAAGCATGCAAGCTTATTAGCATTTAAAATAATAAACTATCTTTCATGCAATTCAGTTAACTGAACTTGCATGTTATTACACATTGAGTTCCACTAAAAGATATTTTGCATGATTTCCAAAACAAATCCAAAAATAAATTTATCTTTGAAAAACAAAGTCAGTTCTCAAAATAGAAATTGCTTTGGAAATCTCTCCAACTGCCCAAAATAGAATTCTCCTGTAGATACTGAAAAAATGGCTAAGTCTGAGAATTGAGATTTCTCTCGAATTCATCAACTTTAGCTTCATTTGGTATGATAATAGATTCGAGGTGAACTGTCCTCGTCTGTAGGTTGACACTTGCATCATCAATGGTCTTCGAAAGATCCACATACTCCTTTTCAGCCTTATCAAATTTTATTGTGATTTCAGCTAAAAGGTACATTTTTGCCACATGAGGATCTCCACAAAACCTTTTCCGAATCAGCCGCACAAACTCGTTCTGTAAGTCATAAACAAGGCAATTCACGCCTTCATTGTTGAAATACTTGCAAGGAATGTGTTGGACAAAATTAATAGAATACTTCTCAATGTTGAGAAGCTTTTCCTTTCACGTAGCCAACTTCGAGGCTATGTCCTTCGAGATGTGAATATAGAAAGAATACTGATGTGTCCATGAAAAGACTATGGACCTATCATCTGCTAACATGTGCCTTAAGCCAAGAGCTTGCAATCTCACCATAGCCAATCATAGATAGGCGCCATCTCTGTCATGCATTCCAACATGTTCTGAATCCCAAGTAGAATGTCCTTAGAATTAGACACTGCTGCGGTCAATTTTGCGAGAAAAGCAACACATTTCGCTATGAAATCTTCAATCTAGTCCTTCGTGTGCTTGCCATATACCACCAACTGGCTCAATTGTCTCTGATCATCAGAAGACTCCATTACCTGTGGCAACAAAAGTGAGGGCTGCGAAGGTGTATGCAGGAGTTGTGAAATATACTGATGCAACTGCTTATTTTCTGATTTGAGGGCAGCCTTGTCCTCTCCATCTTTCAACACTCTACTCCTGATAGTATCAGTGGCTACCTCCAAAATGTTCACTGCGGCCTGTCAAGTACTTTGACCCAAGTTAGCCTTGACGATATGAAAATCATCAGGCTCAACATCTAACACCGTCTTATCTTGAGGAGGGATAGCAGTCTCTACAAACATATCACCTTCAGGAGTCCTCGAGATCCTTGACTGCTTCTTTAGTTTCTTTGCTGAAGGCTCCTTGAATGATTTGGTTAAAGCGTTGAAATCCAACTGGTATGATGGTCTTTTCTTCTTTTCACCAATCACTGTACGAAGCCAAGTAGGAGTAGCCCTTTCAGGCACTGGCTCTAGATGGTCCTCTACCTCAACTTCGGGATTGGGTGTGATCTCAACCTCAAGAGGTGCAATATGTGGCTCTATCTCGGGCTCAACATCTGGTATTGTCTCAGGTTCTACCTCGGGCTCAACCCCTGGCTTTGTCTCTACTCTCTGCTCTACCTTTGGCTCTCAGCCTCCTCGACTCTTGATGAGTCAAATGGTCTAGAAGTGATATGTATAGGAGACTCATGCGGTTCAGGTATCCTTGGTGACAATGATGAATCCTCCTCCTCCTCCGAAGATGGTGAAGAAGAAGAAGAAGAAGAGGAAGTAGTTGGTGAGCTCCGTTCTGCTGGTGATAAAGAGACTGCATCTAGTTGCTACTGAACCGGAGCTCTAGACCGAGTTCTTATCTTCTGGATCACCCTCAAGGGCTCTTTCTCAGGAATATTCACTTCCTTATCCTTCTCACTTATTATCTTGGACTTTAGCTGTGTGGCTAAGTGAGTAGATGAAGATGGCAGCTCTACTGTAGAAGTCTTATCTTTGTGGGCTTTGGCTCTCTTTTCCCTCTGAGAATTAATGAACATCCAACTTTGTTTCACCATTGCTTGAGTTTTGTCGGTGATAGAAGTTGACTCCTTGAGGGACCAATCAATTTGTGGCAAAGGTTGCAAATCAATCTTATCCCTAATGAATTTAGGAGAAATAATACTATTGTCTTCGTGCAAACCTTTGGTGTTTTTATCAAGAAAAGCCGGTATTTGCTCCAATGAGAAGTGATGGTAACTCCGTCGGCAAACCTCAAATTCATCTTCACAATTAGCCCAAAAATCCTCAATGGTTGGCATATGAGCAAATTTGCCACCAACTCTAGACTTCATTACCTCCTTAGGATCATAGGTGCGTTTTTCTTTGAAGGTCTTTAAGCCAAACTTAGACATCTCCTCACCAATCACTTTAGCATTTGAAGCACTCTTGCATTTCAAGAAACTGAGTTGAATAGGAAAACCTACTGTATGCTTATGCCTGTTGCGTAGAAAACTATGAACTTCGGCACTCTGACGTAGGAACTCCATGAAAACCACCTCATCAGAAGGGTATCTCGGAAGTATGTATGGATATGAAGTGAACCCATACACCCAGATGTATGAAAAAGTAGGAAACTGAATGTACCAGTCCGCCCAATCTGATATCACTGCCCTTGCCTCCTCTGAAATGCGGACATGCATCTGATTCTCCAGGTCTCGCACTGTAAACATTAGGAATGCGTCATTGACCCCGCGGAAATGCTTTAGGGACTCTGAAAACTCCAACTGAGGATATAGCCTGGTAATCTTGGAGTTTTGTGGGGAGCCCACGAAATTTAACCCGGCAAAATGGTGCTGCTTAGCCACCATGAATAGCAAATATGATGTCATCCTGAACTCACAAGTTAGGGGAAACTCTATAATTTGCCGGTGAATACAATTACTTATGAGGATAGACCAATCATAAGTAGCACTTCCATTGACCACTCTGCTGATAATGTAGAACATCCAGGTTTTGAAGCTTCTTCCTTCGGCTTGCCTTGTGATGCGGTTAGGTAGTGTGATCATGATTGCATACTCATCTTTGAACTCTCCTCTACCAACATTTCTAGGAAGCGTATTTGTTTTGTCCTTTAGCCATTTGGAAGCCACCTTCTGACATTTATCAACATTTGAGCTCCACACTTTGTCACAATCTTCAAGGTCTAAGGTGAGTGATTCTTCAAATGGAGGTATCCCGAAAGCAAATTCAATATCATCCGGTTTGAGGCTTGCAATTACCCTTCCATCTACTGCTCTGACTTCTCTTGATTCTGGATCATAGTGTTTTATGCAAGCTAGCACAAATTCCAGGCTTTGAGTGGCTATAGGAAATGAGCATGCCTGGCTTAGCCCGGAATACATTAAGTTCTTTGCCGCAATACTGCCTGCCTTTACCAATGAATCCAAGTCAAAACCCTTGGGTGAAACTTGGCACAAATCCGTCTCTTTGGCTTTAGAATATTCATAGACAAGTGGGGATTTAGCCTCTATGGTAATTGAAGAGTATTGCATGATTGCTTGTGGCCTAGAGAAGCTTTCTTCTTCACTGTCCCGTTTTGAGAACGGCAAAATCAGACCTTTTTATGCTTGCTGTCCTAAAAAATCAGGCTTTTCTTCTCGCTGTCCAACTATGGTTTTTATGAAAAAAAATGTATTTTTGCCCTTGGAAAGTGAAAATGTGAGGCTGAATCTTCAAAAATGTGCCGGATTTGAGCTCTAGACGGTCAAGATTGATGGAAAATGCCGTTTCCCGAGGTGGGTATGTGATAAAAATGAGAGAAAATGGACAGAGAAACCTCGAAAACTCGTTTTCTTGTGGCTGTAGGTGGTGATTTTGGCCTGGAACAGTCATAACCAGCAATGAAAAAGCTTCAAAATCCTTCAACAATGGCTGCCTAGGTCTGAGCGCTGCCCCTCAAGGATGCAAATATGCTTTTAGATGAAAAGCATGAAAACCTTCAACAATTGCTGCCAAGGTGAAGCGATGTCCTTGAAACCTTCGAACCCACTTTGGAATGGATGAACAATGAAGCTTTGATGTAGACACTACCTCCTCCAAGTGGAACGCTGGCTCTAGAAGCTTTCAATCTGCCATGGAAGCATGAAAATCATGAAAGAATGCCTTTATTTGGTGGAAAATACCTCCTCCTAGCTGAGCGCTGCCTTCTAATCCTTCAAGTTGCCTTTGAAAATGATGAGAACAATGAAAATATGGCTTCTTATAGTTGAGCGCTGATTCTAGGGTTTGCAATGTGCTTTTTCTTATTTTTAGAATGCTCCACATGGGTTTAGAAACATGCAAATTTGAAAGTGAAGTTGAACTGAAGCTTTTTCCTATTTATAGCTTTTTATTTTCTCCTTGAAAATTGCTTTTTTCTTGTGTTTTGGCCGACTAAAAATAGAAGAGGCGTTGGGTTTCAATGAAGTGGCGTTCAAGGGAGAAAACATGCCTAGGGAAGGCGCGTTTTTCCCTTGGCGCTCGCGCCTTGGGAAAGGTGCGCCTTTCCCTTAGGCATTTTTCCTTCTCAAAAAACTTGGTCAATTTTGATTGATTTCTTTTGTAGCTCTTCACTTTGTTCCTCTCTGGCACTTCTCTTCGTCATCAATGCTTCAAAACTTCTCAATTTATGCCTCGGACATTTTGATGAAGGTCTCTTGGAGTCTATGCTTTTGATCAATGTCGACCTACTTCGCCTTTGAAGCCTTTTGGACTTGGAGCGTGCTTCAAGGTAAAAGTGCTTTGAATGTACTTGAGAGTGCTCTAGACCTTGTATTGGATGTCTTCACACCTTGATCCTTCAATCTTCCTTTGGAGCGCTTTGGAGTTGGAGCGCGCTTCGCGTTGGAGCGTTTTGGAGTTGGAGCGCGCTTCGCGTTGGAGCGTTCTGGAGTTGGAGTGTGCTTCGCGTTGGAGCGTTCTGGAGTTGGAGCGCGCTTCGCCTTGGAGCGTTCTGGAGTTGGAGCGCACTCCGCCTTGGCGTGTTCTTCGTGGACAAAGTGCTCTTTTTGAAAACTTTTTGACACACTTTTTTCACCAAAATCACTCCGAATGACGAAGAGGAGTCTTCAAACTTGAAATTTGCATTTTTGACATTTGGAGCCTTTTCACCTTGGCGCGTGCACCAAGGTGGAGCACGTGCCTTGGGAAAAACACTCCAATGCCTTTGAAATTTTTTCGAAATTTTTTCAAATTTTCAAAATTTGATTTTGATTTGCCTTATGTGTTTGCATTGCTTTCCTTGGTTCCTTTGCATCATTTTGGTCTTCAATCCATCACTTTGGCATCCGCTTCTAGATGATCCTTCCACAGTTCGGAGCCATTTTGGCTTCTCGAAATCTCCTTCCATTTGGGCCTTGGATCCATCTCCTTTGATATGTCTTGTACCTGCGGGGTTAGCAAATAATGATAAGGCAACACGGTGCTTGGGGAGGTGTGTTTAGGCATCTTTTTAGGGTGTTTGTATACACAGACAAAAAATTTCGTATGAGTACAACAAAGTTGAAGACTAACATTCTGCTCTCTAGTCTCAAACTCATTATAGGGAATAAACTTCACTTTTTGACCTCTAGGAGACCTCTCTTGCAAGTTGAATTATTTTTCTTTGTTGCAAGCTTCCCTCTTCTTTTGTCAGCCTTACTTTACTCGGCTCCTTTATTCAAATTGAAAAATGGCATCCAATTCAGAGCCTCTATGGTAAAGTTATGGTCTAAGTTGCAGGAAATGCTCCTAGAACCCTTGTTTCACTGTATTCATGTTTCCCAATGGAAATGGGGGCTTGCGCTGCCTGGAAACAGCCCTGAAATGTCACGGTGTTCTCAAAAACAGTTTCAGCAATATCTTGACATTTGTGGGATGTGTCAACAGTGTTTCCAGGTCTGTCCCATGTCCTTCAAAAAGGCAAATCTATAATAATCCTAAACTAACCTAATCTCACGCCTGCCTCTCTCTTCTCCTCCATCCTAGGACTTCGATTAAACAGAAAAATGTAAAAAAAATAAAAGGATAAACATTAAGGCTGCTGCCATGTGTTTGGAATGACTGGTATTCTCACTCCCCACTATTACTATGGAGGTTGGAAGTGGATGAGAAAATTGAAGGGGAACAATTTGGTAATGTTGATTTTTTTTCTAGTCCTTAGATCTCTCAAATTTCAAGCTATTGTAGATTTTGATTTATATTTTGTACCTATAAGCTGTCAAAGACAATGTTTTTACAGTCCACAAAAATTGTGAAATAAGATTATGGGAAAAATTACAAAATGATTTTCAATCAGTGTTTCAGAGCACACTTCATGATCCATCATTAGGAAGAAAAAAGATATACAGGGATTATTGATTAGAGCTCCTTACATAGATAAATCTAATAAAGTACGTGATGCTGTTTTTGGGCCACTTTAGTAGAGATAAATATATTAAATGAACTAGCCACTGCCACTACTGACTGAGTGGTTTTTTAACCAATAATTCAAAAATATCAAATGCTATATCTCTTTATGATGGATCTTTTTTTCATGATGAAAGTTGGCCTCTATGGGTGGCTTAAGCCCCTCATTACCCATTCAAATTTTGTTTATGCTTCCTAATCTCAACTGCTTCCCTTAAATGGCTTTTGGAATGAGCTATGCTTAAATTTTGAAAGTCTCAAACTATTTATACAATGGCACATTCACTATGTGTTTAGTCCTTATCACATAAAAAATAGATGCTATGTAGTATATAATGTATGTGTTATTTTTATTATTTTTTGTACACTTGTTTCCACACCATTTTATTTCCATAGGTTCTTGATAATTGACTCTCAACCCATGCCCGTTTCCTAGTAACTAAGGTTGTGGTCTCTACAAGGTATGGTTGTTGTGAAAAACAAGGTTCTCTTGAAAATGAAGTTGCCTCTGTATGCCTACAAGGTTGGCTACAACATGACATTGCCTTTGCAACACCGTAAACCATGCAGAATTTGATAATATGCTACATTCCCTGCTGATTTTTTTTTTTTTTTGAGAAAAAATGATACTCAATTTTCAGTGTTTATGGCAAAGTTATGGTCACCACAAGTTTTGGGTCTTTGACAAGGTGCCACCACCACAAGACTTCAAAGTGGTCTCCAATATGTTCGTCAGAAGATGATTTCAAACACAACCAATTTTTTTAGATGATACAAAACGAGAACCATCATGGTGTAGTCATAGGCAGACTTAAAAAAAGCTTGAATATGTGGGATCAAGTTAATTTGTCAGGGATACTCCTGCACTATAATGTGAAAAGTTATATAAGAGTTTCCTCAACGTCCCTGCTATAAATCAGAATAGATAAACATTGATTCCTAGTGAAAGTAAAAACCCATGGAATTCATTATGCATGTAAAAGATAAGATAATTGTAATGGGTTGTAAAGGCTCCCCAACTAATTGTTCTCTTTCACAGCCAAAATGATATAATCAAGATGTGGCATCTGAGGCAACAAGATATGAGTTCTTTTTGGACTAAATTTATGTTAATTTTGTGCCTGGATCATTGAATAATCAACCAACTCAATTGAAAGGCACTAAGGTATCTTCAGTGATAGGCACATGTGATACTTTTGACTTGACTCCATGAATGATGCCATTTCTACTCTTTTGCCTCCGAATCTTATTTTCTCTGTTTGGGCCCACAAATTTAAGATCTCTGCTACATCCTCCATCCCTAGCCCCTAGGACTGCATGTAATTTTACTATAATTTTATAGGAATTATCAAACACAAACACATAATGATTACCAAGATATTCGACATTAACAAAGGAGCGGAAGCCTCTTTTAATAAGATTACAAACGCTTTATCCGAAAAGGATATGAGCGACAACTAAGAGGATAAGACTAACAACTAAAAAGAACAAAGAATACTCCTGAAGTCTATCTTAAAAGCTAACTGACCATTATAAATAAAACATTACTTTAAGACCTTCCCTTAATGGTCAATCTACTAACTACACCAAGCTTATCTTGAAATTTTACATATTTGTTAGGACTTAAACTTAAAGACTTGGTAAGAATGTCTACAGTTTGATACTCGGAAGGACAATACTGCAACATAACCGATCCATCTTCTACAAGCTGTCTGATGAATAACAATGTAGTTCCACATGTTTGGTACGTTCGTGGAAGATTGGATTCTTGGCAAGTTTTAACACCCCTTGATTGTCACAAAACAAGGGTGAAGGCGCTGCTTGAGGCATTTTCATGTTTGAAAGCATCCTTTTGAGCCATACTGCCTCACATGTTGCTTTTACTGCTCCTTGAGATTCTGCTTCTGTTGAGGATAGAGCTACTGCCTGTTGTTTCTTGCTGGTCCATGTGATTGCACCTGTGCCAAGGCTGAAAACATAACCAGAAGTGGATTTTCTATCATCCACAGAATCTGCCCAATTTGAATTTGTAAACCCAATCAGCCTAGGATCTTTGCTTCTACTGTACAAAATGCCAAACAAAGTCAAAATATCTTAACCTCCTCTTCGCTGTAGTCCAATGTTCTACTTTGGGTGCTGTCATGAATCAATAAATGAAACCCACAACATACTTCAAATCAAGTCTAGTGGCTGTAAGATAAATTAAGCTCCCCACTAGTTGCCTGTAAGATAAATTAGAGTCAATGTTGGCTGAAAGTTTCAGCCCTGTCTCCATAGGTGTTGATGAGATTTTGCAATCTGTCATTTTGAATTTGTCGAGTAGACTCTTGGCATATTTGGACTGTGAAACAAAAATGTTGCCACCTGCTTGCCAAACTTCTACACCTAGGCAGTAATGTAAGAGGCCTAGATTAGTCATGTCAAAAGTTGTATTCAAATCTGATTTTATCTTTTCAATTACATGTGCCTCACTACCTGTAATAATGATGCCATCTACATATATGATTAGCAGAATGATATCATTGCCACTCCTTTTGATATACAGATTTGGATCCGAAGGACTTCGCTGGAATCACTGTTCAACCAAATACCTGTCAATTTTGATGTACCATGCCCTGGGTTCCTGCTTAGGCCATACAAGGCTTTATTCAGTCTGCATACAAGATGCTCGTTCCTTGCAACTTGAAAATTGTAATGTCCCCATTTTCGGGTTCTCTTGCAGTGCAGTTGGAGTTGACTTTCTGTTTGTGACAGCTTGATCAGAGGAGTATTCCAATGTCACCAGTGTGCTGAGGTGATCAAGTGGAGCTGTATGACACTTTTTGGAGGGATTTCAAACAACTTGTTCGTACATACTATTTATAGTAAGTGCTTGCATGGCGACAATCTTTCTGGGTTTTTCTGGGTTTGTTCTCTTTGGTCCTCGGAGAGCATTGCTATTTATAGTAAGTGTCAGCCTGACACTGTTTTTGGTGATTTGGCAGTCAGCCGTTGACTATCTCAGGTGTGCATCAAGCTTAGAGTTGTCAGGGGTTTTGTGGTGATGCTTTTAGAAGCGTTTTTAGACTTTGTGCTACACTTGCTATTTTTAGACAGTCACTTGACAGCCTTTGTTTTATTTGTGTCAAGTCTTCTTTTACATGTTTGTATGGTCAAAGTTGTTCGATCAGTGCGTTTCTATGTTTTACGTAGCTTGGGACTATTATCTAGCAATTTAATTAATATTTCACCAAGGTTGCCTAAGGTTGGGAATAATTATTAGCAACTTAGTGTAATATTAATTATAAAGTGCAATTTCCTTCTTGAAGTGGATTATTTTCTATGGCATTGAGCTCAGTTGGTGTTTAGGATTACAATGATGCTTTCAGATATTTTTTCGGCTTCCTGGATTGCTCTCCAAATTTCTTGGAGAAGCTGTCTATTTTTAGAAAGTCACCCGGAGGGCGCCATTCTTCATCCCAAACATCATGGAGGGCGATGGTATGATTTATTTTGTAGTTCGCTTAAGTTTGGGATTTTCCGTAAATTGCTTGAGTTATTAAGCCATTTAATTAATATATTTGCTTAGGTTATCTAAAGTTGGGATTATTAAAAGATAACTTAAGTATAATAGCTCTTTGGAAAGGTAATTAAGTGTTTAAAAGATAGACACTTAAAAAAAGGGCCTTACACATGACATATTAATATTATTTCAAAAAAGGTCTTTTGGAGAGGAGAAATATGAAGAGGTAAAAAGAAAATAATATTTTATTTCCCTCAAAAGGTTATAAAAAGAGGATGAGAGCTCATTTGATGTTGTTATACTGTTGGATTGAACCTGTGTGTTCTTCCATAGTCTCTTGAGGATGAAAACCCTCTTGCAGATTCTCTTGAGGACGAAAACCCTCTTGTAGATTGGGTGTGGTTGTTGCAAGGTGTGCGCCCTTGGTCTCCTTGTGCTGTGCAGTGCAGCGCTTGGGTTCGTGACAAGGCTTAATTGCCTTCGGTGGATTTATTAACTCTAGCGGTTGTATCGGGCATTAACACGTTGATCTTTTGGTGCAACGACAACCGTCTTGCTAACAATTGTTATCATACCCTGGGTCATGGGTTTGAACCCCTCACTTGCACTGGGGGGGATTGTTGCAAGGTGTGAATCCTTGGTCTTTTTGTGTTGTGCAGTGCAACGCTTGGGTTCGTGACAAGGCTTAACCATCTCCTGTGGATTCATTAACTCTGGCGGTTGTATCGGGCATTAACAGGTTGATCTTTTAGTGCAACGGCAACCATCTTGCTAACAGTGGTTTCATACAGGAATCACCATTGTGCTGAAGGTGGAGTTTGGAGCAAGCTCATACAGGGTTTCCCATTGTGCTCATTTGGTTTATTAAATTCTAAAGTGTTTAATCTTCTTGCAATGGATTTTTGGTGTGTTTATTTCAATCATTTTGGGTTTGGCATTGAATGGATTACTAATGTTTTGGTGAAGTTTTGAAGGCATTCTTCTTGCTGGCCATACAATGCAGACAACCGTACCTTCTATGGTACGATTTCCATATTGAACGGTTTCCTTTGGTTGAAGTTTATCTATTGAGGATCGCCTATGTTTGCATACAATACTGAAGGGTTTAATAGCCAACTTCAAGGGAAATCTGTTGTTATATTCCCAACAGAATTTGAAAAGAATTAATGTCATTTATTACAGCTGATTCCTAGAACTATAGTAGCCTGCAATCTCCGTTCATGATGCTGGGCTTGAAGCATTCATTGGAGTCGTTGCTTTTTAGGGTTCTAAATTCTCCTTTAATGCAAGGCACCTTCATCCCTTAGTGGACCACACACTTATGGTAAGATCTAAGCAGTTTGGAGTTAGTAATGAGGGTGATTTGAAACCCATATGCAGGCCATACTGCAATCCAGAAGTTTGATTAGAATTGTTGTTTGTAACAGCAGTAGTATATTGAGGTTTAGAGGAGATTTGGAGTGTTTGTATTTGCAATTGGTGCTATAGACAGGCTGCATGTAGATTCATGAGCATCATTGATGGTATGTTGATCATTTTTGGACTGGGTTATATCACCGTTCCTAACATTTTGGTTGCAGCAGTGCCATTTGTACAAACATGGGTATTGATGTTAGTTTGCAGCTTATTCATTTATTGTAATCTTATATCATGTTGCAAACACTTGTAACCCCTGGATGGTTGATGGTTCAACCGCCAGTGATGATAAATATGTCTAGTTTCTTTCATGGCTTTCCCATTGAATAAGCGGATGTGCTTGTTCTTTTTTTATTTATCTTTCCCACTGAATAAGTGGTTTTGTAATGGCTTCCCGCTGAATATGTGGATGTGCCTAGTTTCTTTCCAGCTCTCCCACTGAACAAGTGGTTGCCCACTGCATAAGTGGATGCCTGTTGCATAAGTAGATGCCCACTGAATAAGTGGAAGTTGTTCTTTATTTGCTGGTTGGTTTTGACTGATAAGCCTACGCACTGTATGCTCTCACCTCGCCCATCTTGGGAACTTGGTAATTAGAAAGTGTGGAAGTGCATATTTGGTTGCATTCATTGTGCTAACATTGCTGTTGATATTGTGAAAAATTGGAAAAAAATTGTGGTGGATCATTACAATAGTATCAAAGATGGTGATCTTGCCAGCTTGCTTGGGGAGCTAACCTTTTGCAGATCTTCAGTTGAGTAATAAAATTTCAGCCTTACATGTTAGTGATTAGCACTTGCATGCGAGTGTTAGTATTTTGCATTTCAGTTTTAGCGGTTGCAAGTAGATTGTTCCAAGGGACAAAGAGATAAACATGAGGGGCAAAAATGAGACAGATGTCTTGATTGTTTCTCTTCAACAAAGTCAGGGTGAATTAGAAAGAACAATTCAAAGGGAGTTGGATCGAAGGAGGTATGAACTAGAGGCCACAAAAATTATTGATGAGTACCAAGGACTAGCAGATGACTTTAAGCATCAAATTTCCTTGGATGTTTTCTTGGAAATAATCAAGGAGGGGGATCTTGACAAAAAGGGCCTTATAGAATACATTTGAAGGACAAGGAAGGAAGACGAGAAGAAGAAAATGTTTTTAAGGAAGCTAGAGCTAACTAATCCAATGGCAAAGACCAAAAACTATTCCAAGACATCACCTTCCA
This sequence comes from Cunninghamia lanceolata, assembly GCA_027924645.1. NCBI lineage: Eukaryota > Viridiplantae > Streptophyta > Pinopsida > Cupressales > Cupressaceae > Cunninghamia > Cunninghamia lanceolata. The sequence goes on from BSBN01000814.1 coordinate 1,517,707, forward strand.
TCCAACAGAACAAGAACTCTCCGATTTCAAAGAAGAAAGATGACAACAAGAATGAATTCAGGAGAAGAAATCTTTGTTTTCCATGCAAGGATTCTTGGGAGCCTAACCACCAATGCAAGAACAAAGAAGATGAACCGGTGACCTTCACCACATGTTCATTTCTTTAGAATGATGCCCAAAAAAGAAGATGTGATAATTGAAGAGCTTGCTGATTTAGATAAGTCTACAACAGAAATTTTTGAAGTTGAGCCTAGCCTTGAAGAAGTCAAAGATGTTTCGGAACTGGAAGTGTTGGACTTTGCAAGTCCTACATTTGATGAGGAGCTTGATGGTTATGAAGATGCCACAACATTAAAAACTGAGATGAGAATGATTGATAGATTGCTAGGAGGTGATTTATTAAGCGAGCCTGAGATTATTCTAGCAGATTGCCCTGATGAGGACATGGAGAAAAGTGAATTTGCAGCAGTTGAAGAAATTGATGCTGCTAAAATTTTTAGAACAACACCTAATGTAGAGCATCTTCACCATTCTAGTGAAGGCAATTCCGATTGTGAGTGGGAAGTTCCCATGCAAAATGAAGAACAGTTTGACTTCTCAAAGAGTTCAGATGAAGAATATATTGAAGGGGAGCTCGTTGAAGACTTTAAATCAACCCTTAATAATGACTCAATGCTTGAGTATGGTGCTGCCATATCATTTGATCAAAGTGATTGTGAAGAGGAATTTTCATAATCCTTGCTACTTGAAGAATCAAGGCATTTGAGTGAACAAAGTTCTACAGAGGGTTTCGAGTTGAAGAATCAACTCTTGGTCACAGATGAGAAGGTGATACAAGTCCTTGTAAGTTTGGATAGCTCACATGAGTTTGTTGAAGACCTCATTTGGAAAGCCCAAACTGAGGTGAGGCAAAGGGAAATTGAGAATGAAACCACCTTTGCAAATTTGCAGATTACCAAAGATTCAATGGAGATCATGCCAAGGAAGTCAGAAGTTGCATGGGCAGATGTAGTTGGATTTGAGCAAGAGGAAGGTAATGGCTTTGCATTCGTGACAACCCTCTCTTTGTCTTAGATGCATAAACTACTTATGATAATCCGCTCTTTAGGTGGGATGATGAAACAACTCCTGGGTGTAGCAATGCAATATGTGACAACAAGAAGATATGGGATCTGGGAGCAGTCTCAAAAAATGAGTTAGAGGGTGTTTTTCAGCTTGGTGCTGATTTGAGTTCACATTTTGAGGATGTGCCAAGCCTTGTGGTTGGTTATCCTCTAGAGAGACCTCCTTATGTAGAATGCATTAATGAGGACGGAGATGTAGATTCTACAAGGAAAGTGTTGGAACCTGAAGATCATGTAGTTGTTGGAAGTTTTATGTAATGTTCCTTAGCAGTTATTTGAATTTCATATTGCAACGTAACCAAGAATATTTGCAAACAATTGGCCACTCAAATGAATTTGAATAAGTGCTCAAATATTTTAGTGAAACCCAACTCAAAATGCTTCAATTCCTTCAATAGAGATATTGCAAATACAAACAAGTGTTCGCTGTCCACTGTGACAGTCTCATAGAGAAAATGAAATCAGACCTTTACACTCATTACAATGGCCTTCAAAGATGGATCTAATGATAACCCAAAGAGGGGAAATGTTTGTCAGCTTAGTGCCACTTGTCTTCAGCCCTTAGAACCCCTGAAACACCTTTGAAAGAGAGTAGAGCGGGACTGTAGGACTGCTGCAGCAGTCTGATCCAGGGCAGCAAGCAAGAGTATCTTCAAATGAATGCGAAATCTTCTTCAATCTTCCAATGATAGAGCTAAGACTTGGACGATGGATCTTGAGGGTTGCCAATGATATGTGAGTGAAATACTAAGATGACAACTTCTTCTCTATGGCTGCAATGATGCTATAAGGGGCTGCGAAACCCTTGTGACTGAAAATGGACGAAATCTTCAATGCAAACCCTCCAATAACCTTCTCAATGATGTTCAATGATTATCAAGCTCCTCCCAAACCTGCAATAACACTCAATACCTGCAAATTGAATAGCAATGGTGATATTAGAAGCAATAACACCTCAAAAGGGCATAGGGGGTCATCACCCTATGTGCAAGGGCACATCTCCTTGCAAATAAGTATGAAAATCAGAATTTTCAGACTTGAAAGGAATAAGCAAACATACCAAATCAGTCATGCCATAAGATGTCATCAGCTCCTCTATTTATCCTTGGCTTTCATGGTCGATTGGACTAGTGCATGGTAGGAGTGATTCCTCATTTCATGAGCAACATTCAATATTCGATTATTCATTTAAAAACTTGCAAAGCAATTTTAAATGAATGCAACTAGTAAATCGATCCCCAAGGCAATTGGGTCTCCTTCTCATGAAATCGCTAACTTGTTTGAAATAAGCCTAGCATAGGCGAATGTGACTTGGACGAATTTCCTTAATGTCTCTAAACTTGGTGGATTCTCCCATGGTGATCTTCTTTGAGCGATTTTCCTTTGGCATTGGCGATCCACATAGGAAGGCGTGATAGCTATGACATTGGCGAATGCATTGATCTTCAATATGGGCGAGAGGCATTATTCCTTGTTTCACATCTTTTGGCCGAACCTTCACTTGGGCGACCCCTCTTTGCATAGGCGGATCCATTTCTTCTTGGCGTGGCATCTCTTAGGCTTGGCCGCATCATTCTAAGCAATGAACATTGGCAAATATGATCCACCCTTTCCAACCGTTGGCTCCCTTAGCTATGCAACTAGATCTTCATTCAATGTACCAATTGAATATCCCTTGGGTGAATTTTTTTTATTTGGCACATGATCCAATGTAGCTCCTTCTCCTCTAACCGTTGATACTTTGAATTGGAGTCTTTTTCTCGTAGGCGAATGCGTCTTTTTGAGGCTAGGCCGAATTTCCTTGAGCATTGGCGAATGATCCCATGGGTATTTGAATTTGAATTCTTTTTCCATCCAAAACATGCTTTTCGAATTTGAATTTCTTCTTGTATGTTTGCTGGGTCTCTATGATGGCCGATTTCTTTTTGAGCTACCAATTTAGTTGGGGCCTGTTTTCCATGAGGGTGAATGACCCCCTTTCCATTTGTTGGGAGTGTCTCTATAGTGCCTTGTATTTTGAAACATTCGTTGGATCCCCTTATGATGATCGATTGCCTCTTTTGAAATATCATTTGCATTTTGGCCACCTTTAGTTTGGACCTATTCCTTCACACACTCCACACAAATTGTTAATAGGTCCTATCTAAGAATAGATTATGGAAATGTAATTAAAGATTTCATTTCCCCTTTACAATTTGGCCTTATGAAATACTTATTAACTTTGGACCCACAATTATAGGTCCTACCCCCCTGAATATGTCAAATTGCAATAGGAATTGCAATTCCACATGATAAAACTCCTATGACTTTGGCTAACATGAAAAATACAATGAGTATAACTCCACCAAAATCATCTTCATTCCCTTGCCATGTGTTTTAGCCTACGGGAATGATGAATAGGCTAAACACTTGTGTTGTTTAGTGATCACTCTGGAAGTGGGAACATGACATTTTAGTACAACAAGGAAAGGAGGTTCGAAGCTTGTTATTCATGAAGCCTTGGAGAAAGAAGAACCTAAACATGATATCTACATGATTGATATTCCATCCTTCGGAATGGGTGATGTATTGGTTAATCTATTCCTTCTTTGGGTTTGGGTTTGGGTTTGGAGACATCAATTCCTCCTTGTCACTTAATTGTTGATGTTTTAAGCTAAGTTGCCGAATCGGGTACGAGTACGAGTACATGGGTACGGTACGCTGGTACGACAATTTTTTTTTTTTGGGGGGGGGTTGGGTACGTCCGTGCAAAAAAAAGAAAAAATCATAAATATATATGTATTTGTAGCCTAAAAACAAGAATTACATTCAGAATGAAATATCATGCATATGCTAGCAGCTAAACAAAACTGAAAACTACCATAAATGTTACACATTTGAAATACAATATACTATTCCAAATTCGATATTCATATCAACGATAATTTGTCAAAACTTGAATGTCATGATAGATATTCATTGTTCATTGGTTCAAAACTTCAATATTAAAATAATACTAGAAATCACTAATCAACATCATATTGGTCATCATGAAGACCAACATCAACATCATCATTGACATTGTCAATAGATAATCCAGGTCGATGAGAAGAACATGCAGTATTAACACTATCACTAAAAGTATGCTGGCTATCTGATTCCACAAAAAGTGAAGATTCTGTGGCAGCTGAAAAATCCAAGTGAGTTCGCTCTGGATCTACATCCCACAACTTTGTGCCCCCTTCCTTGTACTCATTTTGTGTGTGAGTAAGAAGGCGCAAGTTGGAATGCACAAAAACTAATTCCTTTGCCTTACTTGATGCCAATCGGTTGCGTTTCACTGAATGGATGGAGTATGTACTCCAATTCCGCTCAGATGAAGAGGAACTAGCAACCTATTGAGGCAAAGTGAGAGACTTACGGTTATAAAATTGTAAATCAAACTTCAAATTTGTTTCAAAATTTTAAACTAACAAGTTTATTATTTTAAAAATGAAAAACAATTCAAATTTTAAATTTAGAGAGTGCAATAAAAATTAAGAAACTTACTTGCGATAAAACTTTGATTGCAAGACTCTGCAATTGTGGTGATGTTACACCATTGAGGTACCACCAAGTATGAGCATCCTTCCTATACTTGTCACGAAGAGCTGAAACACTTTGATTATTGGAGGCTACAAATTCACCAAACTCATTTGTAACTATATCCTCCATTTCAGGATCGGGGAAGAGTTTAGTAAGTGCCTTCCTATACCCTTCGTTGACTTCTGGATCTCTGTATGGTGGAACCCATGATGGCATAGCAAGAATCTCATCACTATAAAACTTGGGAGTCAATGCAAAGGCAAGAAGATGTAGTGGGGTGGTCATTTTGTTCCACCGCTCAACACAAACTGTTTGCACCTCTCTGAAGAAAGTTTCTTCAAGATCTTGCTCTTTTTCATTTATGATGGACCTCATCTTCTCAATCATTGAGTCGATGCCATCATACACCTCTCCCAAACATGGCTTATCCATGTCAGTAAAACGGATCATACTCATGATGGGCTCGGTGAAACTGAGAAGATATTTCACGCGGTCCCACCAATTGTCATCTAGGAACAACCGCTTTACATTTGCTGCCCTGTCACTATTGGATTGTCTACATAGGGACCAACTTTGTCTAATGACCATGCTAGAAAGTGGCACCTTCACCTTCACAAGTCGTCTCAAGACGATTGTGTTGGATGCAAATCGAGTCTCAACGACCTATTAAAAAAATTAAAACAAAGAGCAAAAGCATACTTAAATAATAAATTTTAAAAAGTAAATTCAAAATTTCAAATTACTAATTACAAAATCTAAATGTAAAATTTAAACATTTAGTGTTTCAATTACCTTCAACAGCTCCAATTGCGAGAATGATCTAAAAATGGCTTGAGACATGTGGTGGTTTGTGATGAACATTTGGATCTCTTCAGCCTCAGCATAGACTTGTTTGATCCAGTCTATTTTCCTACCTGTTGTGACCAAATCACACATCACCCCACCGGACTGGGGACCCCCTCTTTTTTTAGATGCGTTGCACAGGAGTTATTGTGTCATTATGACCAGGGTATTCCAGAACATTGAGGATGATAAGAAGGGGTTGATTGTTTTGATGTTTGTCCTTGAGATGTCAAGTGTTTACAGTTCAAGGGGGTCATCATCCTGGAATGCTTCAGGATCATTATACGTCAACTATTATACTTCAAGTTCCAGTACACTTCAAGTCCAAGAGACTTCTGCTCCAAATCAAGTTCACTTCAATCTGCGCCTTGGAGAGTTCACTTCAGTATGCGCCTTAGAGTGAGGAGACGAGTAATTGAGGACTTGGAGCGCCTTCAGTGATTGAGATTGGTTGATAAGCACCTTTGAGGAAGAGCTTCCAGTGAGCGCCTAGTTGATTTTGGCGCCTAGAAAAGGAATTTGAACGTTTCGAGTGCTTAGAAGTGCATGCCTGCGCCTTGGTGTAAGTTTGTGCGCCTGGAGTTGGAGGTAGGAATTCTGGCACCTAGTTAAGGAGAGGGTACTTGCACTAATGACAGCTTGTGTTGAATTCAAAGGCCTCAAGGATCAATATCTACCACACTTGAAGAGCTTGATGGAAACATCAGTGGATGACTTGTTACATGCTGAAGTCATTGAAGAAGGTAGAACATATAACTTTTCCTCCTAGTATTTTAGCCTTCGCATCAAAGGACAGTTGCTGGATAAAATAGAGATAGATATGTCAAGAATTAGAAGTGTGCTTCAAAGGATTCAGGATGCAATACATGCCTCTTTGATGAAGATCTGCAATCCTTTTGGGGAGATGACCCTTGAGAATCTGAAAGAACAAGTTCAAGTTTTCTATTTTCAGGAAAATAATGTTACAGATGAGAGACTTGATAGTATATTTTCACTTGCTGTCCACCTTGGCGACAACAAAGCAAGAATAACTGATTGGGAAAGGACACTTGGCCCTTATTCAATTGATGTACTTGAAGCCGAAGGAACCATTCAGAATGCGCCAAGTGTACCTGTGGAGAAAGTTAAGCAAATAGTGTCCAAGTTCATTGAATGCCAAGCTTCTAGTGATGGATATTCGCATGGGGATTCTTCATAAGATAATGATATATCATTCTTATCTTCTTGCGAGGCGTGCCTTTGTTCTTTTCTTCATAGCCTCCTTCATTTAATAAAGTTGATCTCTTTTATTTAATAAAGAGGAGTTTGTTACAACTACTTGTGATGTGGCTTGATCTGGTCTGCTGACTTGGCCGATCGATCTTGACCCTTCTTTTCTTTTGAGGTTTATAAAAGGGCTCTTGTTGCTCTCATTTGTACGGTTGAAAGTTCTGAAATTGTTGCAAGAGCTCTCTGAGATAATAAAAGATTCATTGCCTTGGTGATTCTATTTGTGTTTCCGAGTGTTGCATGGTTTCGATTTTCAAGCGAATATTAAGTTATAAGTTTTCTTTAAGTTTATGTTAGTCAATGAAAGGTTTCTTTATTGCTTTGTGGTAAAATCTATAAGTTCATACCATTTGTAGTTTGTGGCTTTGCAAATTGCAGTGCATGGTTAGTCTGAACAATTGGACATCAATTTGATCTTTATGTTTGTTGAAACTTTCATGAGCATAAGTGATTTAAACATCTTGTACACCCTAGAAGATTGCACCTATCTTGTGTAGTTGTCCATCTTGGCGAAGCAGGATCTGGTTTGATTTCACTTTGAGCAGTAATCATCCTTGCATCTAGGATTAGATTAGTGTTTCTAAACTCTATACCTTTTGTCCTTTTTATCTATTGAGTTAGAATTAGAATCAAGAACATCAATTGCCAAATCATACGCCATCAGTTGTAGTACTTAGACTTTCTAGTATTCACTTCCGTAATCATTGAAACAACAAGTTTACTTGAACAATTGCGTAAGTCCCTTTGTGTGTTAACAGCAAAATCATACTTAGTCACTGAGCTATCTCTTACCAAATCATCAGAAAGGAACCTTGGAGTCATCTTGTTTGATCACCTAGTTCAGCATTCGAGAGGCTTTGCTCAAGAGGGAGTCAGATACTTTGTATTTCACTCTAATTGTTGACTTGTCTAAAAACAATCATCAACACTACCAACTTTTGTAACATGAGGTTAAGTGAGTGGACAACACATGGTGTCCAAAATATGTGTGAAAATCGTGTCTCAACCAACATACCAACTACTCTACAATTCTTTGCATTGTCTGTTATGACTTGGACAACATTTTTAGGACCAACTTCTTGAATGCACTGTATAAGGATGTCAACAATAAATTGTGCATCCTTCACTTGCCATTCACAATCCACGGCTTTCAAAAACATTGCCCCTTTAGGGCATATTGCAATCACATTGATTAGTGGTCGATTTCTTGTATCCTCCCATCCATCAGAAACAATGGACAACCCTGTTTGTTTCCATGAATTCCTAATGGGAGCCAATGAAGAGTGTATAGATTTTACCTCTTTTGCCAGTAGTGTGCTACACACCTTCTCATAACTTAGGCCTTTGTACCCTTTTGGAGCCTCATTTACCTTTCTCAACATATCTTGCCAATACGGTGATCGAACAACATTGAAAGACAAACCGTTTGCTTAGAGGCATCTTGCAACACTTTGATCTGCAATCTCTCTAGCATCACTCTGAAATGCCCTCTCCAATGGACCCTTTGTTCTCTTCACATTAATGGGCTCTTCTTCATTCTCACCCAAAAATGGGTGGCTCTCTACTACAACATCAGGGAAGGCATTAGGAGAAGGGGCCTTTGTGATCCTCTTCCTCTCCTCAAAGGATGGTTTGCGCTGCGAGAAATTCTTGCATCTGCTTCCTCTTGCTCTCTAATATATTCTGCTATTTGATGAGGTGGCAAACCATTACCATCCGGTCCTGGACATGCTCTGATTCCCAAGACTCGGCTGTACGAGCTAGTATACTTAAGCTTACAGATACTGCATATCCAAACATATGTCCCACGACCTCGAACATTCTGTATCATTTCTACATGCTTCCATAAAGTTGAACTAGGGTCGGTTTTGAAGGTGGGTCGACCAATAGAACTAGTGCCGGCTGCCATTGCTCCCTGTCTACAATAAGTTCCAAAAACAAATATTGAACAATAAATATAAAATATTAAATAACAAATTCATATATAAATTTTATTTATAATCAAAATTAAAAATAAAACAAAAATATAAAAAAATTAAGTCTAAATGTATATACTATTAGTATTAGTCTATTACATATAATTTTATAAATATAAAAGCTTCTAAAATTACATACGGTTAAAAATTTAAAAATTAAATATATTGTTACTTTAAATTTAAAAATTATAATAAAAAAAAGACAAGTTTAATTCTGGTTTTATTTTACTTTTATTATTAATATAATAATATTTAATAATTCATATAATATTATAATATAAACTGGTTTACATTTAATTTTTTAAACTTCAAATAAAAAATTTTAACTTCAAAATTAAAATATAGTAATAATAATACTAAATAGTAAATATTACTAATAGTAATTACTAAATTAGTAATTTATACAATATATAATATTACTACAATAAAAAATTAAAATTCTTTTATATCACTATACCTATTGGCTATTACGGTATTACGATTCCTACATAAACTCTATAGTTTTAATTTTTAATATTTATTATTTTAAAACATACTACAAGCATTCCAATTTAAAAAAAAAAACCATTCGAAGAATTGAAACCATTGGCATTTAATATTTCAAACAAAAGCATTCAAATTTTTTGTTAAAAAAACCTGCAACTCGATAGTGAGTGAGGTGACGTCTTCTGGTCTTCTTCTTTGAGCGGCAACTCGGCAACGAGTGAGGTGGCAGCAGCGGCGTCTTCTTCTCTGAGCTTCGTCTTCTGGTGCCTAAATAAACCTTGTATGTTTAAATAAACCTTTTGCGGCGTTCTCTGTCGGCATAACTAAAACTTTACTCGTTTTGTATTATATTTGTTCTTTTTTTAGCTTTTAGGTTAAAAGTTGTAAACGCCGACACCTGACGATCAAAATAACATTAAAGTGAAAAAGCAAAAATCTAAAAAAAACTTTAGAAAACCTCTCCAAACCTCTTGGAAGCGCCACGTCAGCAGAAGAATTGCCGGGAATCCTTTGAAGTCACCCAGAACCGCTTCTGAATGGTTTTGCAGATTCCTGTTTGAATCCACAGGGATTCTTGGCCGTACCCGATTTGGGTACGGACCAGTACCCGGAAACGCCAGGGGAGGGGGGGAGATTCGGTAACTTAGGTTTTAAGGGTTGCCTTGCAAGAAGAAGATCAAGTTGTTACCTTTCACCATGAAAAACAAGATGGTGGGATCAAAATGAAAACAATGATCATTGCTGATCCTAGTGTTTTGGAAGTTCAGTTTGTGGAAGGCACTTGGAAGTGTTGTTGGAAAGGCATTGTTTTTGGTAAAGATGCCTTTGGTCACATTAAAAGGTCTTCTGATGAGGCATACATGTTTATCAGAGTTGCACAACATAAACATGGTGGAGTTGCCTCATTACTCCAAATTCATGCTAGAGGTCATCAACAAAGTATGTTGGAAGGCTATGGAGACCAGAGAGATGTTCCTTGGCAAAGAAAAGTTTATAATCTCAGTTTTGATTCTGCTGTTTGGATGTATATCAGCCACCTCTCATTTAGGTTTGCTCTCATTCAGGAGGTTTGGCATAATATTTCTGTTAAGGGAAGTAAAGGGTCTCAATTGGAGAATGTTTGGAAGTATTTTCCACCCACTTCTGAGTTGTTTTTGAGCAATATAATGCTCGTTTTTCATGTTTACTCTTGGAGATTTCATGGGTGTAGATGCCGTTCCTTGTGTAGAATGCTGAACTTGTTAAAATCAGATTGTTCATTTTTGGTTACAGTCTTGAACAACATCAAGAATATGCCTTTCCAGACCTTCCGAACCTTGAGAATTCATTTTTCGAAGGGTTGTGATGTGAACTTTGATAGTTTACTCTTTGAGTTTGTTTATAACAGCAAACTTCCGCATCTCATTGATCATCTTTCAGAGACTCTTGGAGTGGGTACAGTGAGAGATTTCACAAGTCCTCATGATTGTATCAAAACAATTCAGAGGATGCATGCTAGATTCAAGTGGTGTTATGAATATGAGTTTGCTGATCTCTTGCAAGGGATTGTTTTCCTTTTAGCAAGAAGAATAGAGGGGGTTACATTGGCAGTTGTAACTCAGCATGGCACATTGTTTTTGGGGTTCACAAACCTCCTAGATTGATTTGGGATCCTGGAGTTACATTATTCAGGATAGGTTTGATGGTTGTGTTTGGCGAATTGCTTGAGGACAAGCAATTTCGAGGAGGGTGGACTGTAATGCCCCCATTTTCTGGTTCTCTTGCAGTGCAGTTGGAATTGACTTTTTTGTTTGTGACAGCTTGATCAGAGGAGTATTTTGATGTCACTAGTGCGCTGAGGTGATCAAGTGGAGTTGTATGACACTTTCTGGAGGGATTTCAGACAACCTGTCCGTACTTACTATTTATAGTAAGTGCTTGCATGGCGACAATCTTTCTGGGTTTTTCTGGGTTTGTTTTTTTTGGTCCTCAGAGAATACTATTTATAGTAAGTGTCAGCCTGACACTATTTTTGGTGATTTGGCAATCAGCTGTTGGCTATCTCAGGTGTGCATCGAGCTTAGAATTGTCAGGGGTTTTGTGGTGACGCTTTCGGAAGCGTTTTCAGACTCTGTGACGCACTTGCTATTTTTAGATAGTCACTTGACAACCTTGATTTTATTTGTCCCAAGTCTTCTTTTACATGTTGGTATGGTCAGAGTTGTTCTATCAGTTCATTTCTATGTTTTCCGTAGCTTGGGACTATTATCTGGCAATTTAATTAATATTTTACCAAGGTTGCTTAAGGTTGAGAATAATTATTAGCAACTTAGTGTAATATTAATTATAAAGTGGCATTCCCTTTTTGAAGTGGATTATTTTCTATGGCATTGAGCTCAATTGGTGTTCAGGATTACAGTGATGCTTTCATATATTTTTTCGGCTTCCCGGATTGCTCTCCAAACTTCTTGGAGAAGCTGTCTATTTTTAGAAAGTCACTCAGAGTGCGCCATTCTTCATCCCAAACATCATGGAGGGCGATGGTATAATTTATTTTGCAGTTCGCTTAAGTTTGGGATTTTTCGTAAATTGGGTGAGTTATTAAGCCATTTAATTAATATATTTGCTTAAGTTATCTAAAGTTGGGATTATTAAAAGATAACTTAGTATAATAGCTCTTTGGAAAGGTAATTAAGTGTTTTAAAAGATAGACACTTAAAAAAAGGGCCTTACACATGACATATTAATATTATTTCAAGAAAGGTCTTTTGGAGAGGAGAAATATTATTATTTTGAGGAGAAATATGAAGAGGTAAAAAGAAAATAATATTTTATTTCCCTCAAAAGTTATAAAAAGAGGATGAGAGCTCATTTGGAGGGTTATGCTTTTGGATTTGATGTCTCTTGAGGGCGAAAACCCTTTGGGAGATTCTCTTGAGGACGAAAACCCTCTTGTAGATTGGGTGTGGTTTCATACAGGAATCACCACTGTGCTAAAGGCGGAGTTTGGAGCAAGCTCATACAGGGTTTGCCATTGTGCTCATTTGGTTTATTATATTCTAAATTGTTTAATCTTTTTGCAATGGATTTTTGGTGTGTTTATTTCAATCATTTTGGGTTTGGCATTGAATGGATTACTGATGTTTTGGTGAAGTTTTGAAGGCATTCTTCTTGCTGGCCGTACAATGCAGACAACCGTACCTTCTATGGTACGATTTCCATATTGAAGGGTTTCCTTTGGTTGAAGTTTATCTATTGAGGATCGCCTATGTTTGCATACAATACTGAAGGGTTTAATAGCCAACTTCAAGGGAAATCTGTTTTATTCCCAGCAGAGTTTGAAAAGAATTAATGTCATTTATTACAGCTGATTCCTAGAATTATAGCAGCCTGCAATCTCCGTTCACGATGCTGGGCGTGAAGCATTCATTGGAGTCGTTGCTCTTTAGGGTTCTAAATTCCCCTTTAATGCAAGGCACCTTCATCCCTTAGTGGACCACACACTTATGGTCAGATCTGAGCAGTTTGGAGTTAGTAATGAGGGTGATTTGAAACCCATATGCAGGCCGTACTGCATTCCAGAAGTCTGATCAGAACTGTTGTTTGTCACAGCAGTAGTATATTGAGGTTTAGAGGAGATTTGGAGTGTTCGTATTTGCAATTGGTGGTATAGACAGGCTGCATGCAGATTCATGAGCATAATTGATGGTATGTTGATCATTTTTGGACTGGGTTATATCACTGTTTTTAACATTTTGGTTGCAGCAGTGCCATTTGTACAAACATGGGTATTGATGTTAGTTTGCAGCTTATTCATTTATTGTAATCTTATATCATGTTGCAAACACTTGTAACCCCTGGATGGTTGATGGTTCAACCGCCAGTGAGAATAAATATGTTTAGTTTCTTTCATGGCTTTCCCGCCGAATAAGTGGATGTGCTTGTTCTTTTCTTATTTATCTTCCCCACTGAATAAGTGGTTTTGTAATGGCTTCCCGTTGAATAAGTGGATGTGTCTAGTTTCTTTCCAGCTCTCCCATTGAACAAGTGGTTGCCCACTGCATAAGTGGATGCCTGCTGCATAAGTGGATGCCTGCTGCATAAGCAGATGCCTGCTGCATAAGCAGATGCCCACTGAATAAGTGGAAGTTGTTCTTTATTTGCTGGTTGGTTTTGATTGATAAGCCTATACACTGTATGTTCTCACCTCGCTCATCTTGGGAACTTGGTGATTAGAAAGTGTGGAAGTGCATATTTGGTTGCATTCATTGTGCTAACACTGCTGTTGATACTGTGATAAATTGGAAAAAAAATTGGGATGGATCATTACAGAAAGTGTAAGGTTGAGATTGTTGATGATTGTTTTTCGACAAGTCAACAATAGAGTAAAACACTAGAGTATCCCACTCTCTCTTGAATAAAGCTCTTCAAACGCTGAACAATGTGATCCAGTGAAGTAACTCCAAGGTTCCTTTTTATGATTCGTGATGGGTTAACTCAGTGATTACATGTGATCTTGCTGATAATCACAAAGGGACTTACGCAGACTCTTCTTCTTTCATTAGCTTGTTCCTCCTTCTATGTGGATGATGTATGTACAAAGGTCTTAATGATAAAGAAAATGAAAAGGGTTAAGGGTTCAGAAAGCTAATCTAAGGTCAATGAGGCAATGATGTTGTATGAATAGACAAACTCCCTAATTAACCGAATTTCACTTCGCCAAGGATGCCTACAACTACATGAAGTTGGTGCTATCTCCTAAGATCACGCGAATGGTTTTCAAATCATGAAGGTTCATATGAGCACCCAGTGAACGACGCAGCTCAAACAAGCATCCACAATCGAACTTAAACAAATTAAGCTCAGACTAGTTTTACACAACACTTCACCGGCGATGAATGTTAAAAGCATGAGCTAGGAGTTGATCAAATATTCAATACAACATACATTACATCAATGAACTTCTAATCTACTTTTAATCTACTTTGAAACATCTCTCCACTTCATCAAAGTACAAGAAATCATGTTACTCCACAAGATAACACTTAACACCAAACAAGTAGCTCCAATGTCTTTGCATTAACCTTGAGAAATATTTACAACAACTTCAAGTCCTCTTAGAGAATTTCGAGAGTCTCTTTTACTGTACTCCTAAAAAAAACTAATCTCCTACTGACTACTGAACTACCGAACTACAAATGAGGCAACAAGGCCTTTATATAGTGTCTAGGATTACAATGAATGGCTTAGATTAATTCAATAGCCAAGGGCTCAGATCATGCCACCTCACAGGTAGTTACAACAACTTTCTATTTTTAGTACAAAAGAGAGAGGCAATGAAGGCGCGTTTTCCAATGTGATAAGGTAAAGCGAAAGCATTTAAAATATTCCTCCACATAGGAATCCCTTTGGCTTCTTTCATTAAATGATACATTTAATGTATTTAAAATTATGTGTACTCGCCACATAAGTGCCAACTCAGCATACTTTGAAAATTGTATCATCTTTGTGTGATGTATTCAATGTGATTGCTTGATACTTGAATGTTTAGGAATACATCTTGTAGATCTTGCCTTGTTTTTTCTTCTTGTAGACTGGATGTATGTTACTTGTTACTCATTTGACTAACACTGTGATGTTCCTTCTTCTTGTAGGATTCATGATGATCTTCTCTGGATGCAACTTCTTGAAGGGTAATGTATATGATGATGCTGCCTCCTTCATCATGTAAGAGTAGATGATGAAGCTTCATAGATGACATGAAGTAGAATATATAATGATGCTTCATTCATGAAGAGTAGGAGATCTCTTGGACTTGAAAATTGTAGAGTCTTGAAACTTGGATGGATGAAGTGCATTGCTTGATGATGCCATTGATGAAGTATACTTGAACTTGATGTGATCTAACATGATATCATTGATGTAGAGACTTGAGGTATGATCCTTTGGAGTGGTGTTCCCTCTGCAAGGTGAAAGTGATTCAAACACTTGCTCTTGATGATCATGATGTAGTTGATGAAATGATTCCTTGAAGATGATCTTGAAGCTCGAAGGAACTTGAAGTAGATTGGATGTCTTAGAAAGTCTTGATGAAGATGATGTCCTTCGGATGGATGTCTTCTAGACAATCTTAACTTGATGCCACTTGATGAAGAATTCCAACACAAGGATGATGAAAGGTTCCTTTGAAGTAGCTACATGATGCTTGAAGTGATCACTTTGAGTAGCTTATGATGCCTTCTTCTTGTGGACTGCTTCCTGACTTTCCTTTCTACATGAAAGTGATTCCAGCCTTTAGCTCCTTTCCTTATCTTCATCCCTCGCTTGGAGATAACTCTTTAGCTCCTAGGATGATTTCCTAGCTCCTGCAAACCAACAAAGAAGCAACATCAATTCCTTGATAATACTTGATTTATAACATATAAGAATCACTTCATGCATTTCCAAGCCAAGCGCATTAGATGCCAAATTAGATCTTTGCTTAAAATTTCACTCTAATTCACTATTTCTAATCTTTGAGGGGAGCGCATTAGTTAAGGAGTTTGAAATCTTCATCTTATCTTCCCTCTTTGGCTCATTAGATAAGAGTTTTGATTACTTCTTGTTTTTAAATTCTAAAATGAACTTCTTTCTTCCTTGAGCGCATTGGTTGAGAGTCATGAAATCCTCTTTAAACATCCTAAAATTTGCATTCTAACACTTAGAACCTGCCTCTCCATCTTGACGCATTGCTTCAAGATTTCAAATCCTCTGGAAAGGTGTTGAGAACATTAGATCAAGGTCATTGGATCTTCTCTTGAAATTTACCTTGATATTGAAATTTAGCCTCATTATGGAAGTGGTGTATTGCTTAAGGGACCTGAAATCTTCTTCTAACCTTCACCTTAGAGGATCACTTTCACCTTGGTCGCATTGGTTGCTGATTTTGAGATCTTCTTCTACTAGGCACTTTGGTTGAGGGTTTTGAAATCCCCTTGTTATTGAGCGCATTGGTTCACACTTTTGAAATCCTCTAGAACTTGGCGCGGCGGTTAGGGAGTTTGAAATCCTCTTGAACTTTAGCACTTTTGCCTTGGTTAAGGGGTTGAAGATCTTCTTGATGTTGGCGCAAAAGATCAAGACTTTGATTTCATCTAGAAATTCGCTCTGAAATTTAACCTTGGATTCTTCTTGAAGAGGTCGCAGTTGATTGAGGTGTTAGGATTTTCTAAGATTTGCACATTGGATGACACCTTCTGAATCTCCCTTGTGTGGCGCATTAGATCAACAATGTGATTTCCTCTAGTTTTTGCATTGGATAAGGATTCCGAAATCCTCTGAATACTTGTCTTGAAACCTCTCTCCCTTATCTACCTTCTATTAAGCGCAAAAGATCTTCATTATTGGGTTTTGGCGCATTGGATCATGTTATTAGAATCCTTTGGCAATTGGTTTAGACTTTATGATGGACCTTCCCTCCAAGCATCTTAGATCAGCAACTTGAGTCCTCTAAATTTTATCTCCAAAATGGTGCTTTGGTTGAGGGGTTAGAGATCCTCTTGTTTTTGCGGATTGGATAGGCATTAAACTTGCTTTGATACCACTCATTTACATCTGCAAGAGGGTGGCGTATTAGATAGAGAAAGTGAATTCCTCATCAAAATAGCACTTAAAACTTGAAATTCTCCTCATATAACCTAGGCGCATTAGTTCAAGGTGATAAAATCCTCTGAAATTCTACTTATTTTCCATCAAGCGCATTTGATTGAGGTCTTCGAATCTTCTAAAAAAAAAAACCTTATCCCCTCCTTAGGTCGCATTAGTTGCCTATATTGAGATCTTCATCCTATGTCCCCCCTTTGGCGCATTGCTTGAAGTATGTGGAATCCTCTAGAATGAGGTGCATTAGTTGGGGTGTTTGGAATCCTCAACTTTATCCCTCCACAAGGGCGCATCACTTCAAGGATTCGATTTCCTCTTCTTTTGGCGCATCACTTCACACTTGCGAGGTCTCCTACAAATCGGCGCATTGGATGGAGGTTTCGAAATCATCTAGAATTGGCGCGTTGGATAAACTTTTAAAATCCTCTTGAAAGTTTTTCAGGGTCCTTGAGGTAAAGGTATATTGAAAAATATATTTAAGTATTTTTTCAATATACCTTTCAGGATGTTTGAGATAGGTCTCGAATCCACCGGATTTAACATGCAAAATCTAGAATTTGGAGGATTCACCAGATTTTAGACTTAGTCAATTTTTCAGGATTTTCAGGACTTCAGGCTAGCAGACTTAGTCACTTTCAGGGTCTCAAACATACTTCAGGATTGATCTCAATGTTCATTATCTGGATGGGATTTGATCAAGATTCTTCATTACTACAAGTTTATGTACCAGATGAAACCTCCAGTTATAAAGCAAAACTTCTAGGAGACAGACTTCTTGTTGGATCGACAGAGGAAACGAATCTAAGGCATCGTTCAAAACTAATGCAAAGTATCAGAGCTCAAAAAAAGGGGGTCACCATTTGCAATGGGGCGATGTGTGATTTGGTCACAACATCTAGCGTCAACCCGAATAAATGTTCCTGAACATTTCAGAGACAAAAACTCAATCCAGACTCAAAAAACTTCAGACACTCCTCTTCTATCTATCAGCTAGCCAGACAACAAAATCGAAAAGGAAAAGAATCATAGATTGGATCAAGACACTACATCTCTTCTGATGTGTGATTAAAGATTGATTTCAATTAAAACAACTTCTTAAATGTTCCAAAGATAAACAAATGTCAGGCTTCAACATTTCCATGTACACCCACACACCAAATCAAATAAACGTAACTACCTGATCAAAAAATCAAAGCTAGTTGCCAGCGCGACTATCCATATCTGAGATTTGAAGTGCAAGCACTTATGTTCAGTCCCATCCCTTAGAAGCCAGGATCGCCTAAGTTTGCCTATCTCAAGCTAGGTAAATTCATGAAAGCTAATAGACGGATAAATATACATATGGAATGAGCAGTGGTAATATGCAATGATGTTAAATGGAGTGATGATGGAATGGAAATGGAATGAAACGGAGAGGAGTGAAATGCAAAGAGACATTGTGTCTCTACCATGACCCCTGTTTACCAGGTTTTCATCATGATACTTATTCAAGGCGCCACCAAAAGTGGTTTTCACCAGTGGATGAAATTTTTTTTCTCTTTACTATTTTCATTTTTTCATTTTTTCTCTTTTTTTTTTTAAAACTACCATATTACGCATGGCGCCTATTTGCCAGGTTTTCACCGAGGTAATGAATGGGAAGAACTCAAGAGTTTGAGTTTGCAGATAACACAGTAGTCTATACAAACCATGTCAAGTTTATACATATTGCTGTTGGCAGGAGACGATGAAATGATAAGGTGAATGGAAACGGAAATGGAAGTAGTTGATTATGATGTGGATTATATAAAACGGATGTATGAAAGCGTATTCAATCATAAACCAAAGGAATGATGGAATATGCTGAATAGCGGGAAATAGACACGGATGGCGAACAATTGAAGGAGATAGAATGGAATCACGACCAATGTCTGTTCATATCGACCTAAACTTCGAAGCTTGCAAGTGGAAAAGGGATATATAATAGGGAACGGGAATGATGATTAGTGAACGGGTGAAATGGTAACTTCATGTCCCACAAGAACTTAGAATTTTCTTGTTTTGATTTTAGTTTGTGAGATGAAGTAATTGGATATTTTAGATGGAATGGAAATGAAATGGAATGGATGAAAATGGATTTACTGGATGCGGAAGCCCTTCTGGATTTAGCTTTTGAACTTAAGCACTCAAATTTTCACTTGGCTCTTCTTAGAGGAATGAAATGATCTTCTGAGCCTGCTTTGATTTTCGGCATTTGTGCTAAGGTATAAGGACCTTAAGATTTTCTTTGCTTTAGGAGTAATAGTATCCAAGTATTATTTTATGAAACAATGGGATAGGCGGAAGGAGTTGCAAGCTTCTTGTCTAGACAACACTCACATTCATTGATCATGACTAGGAGATGGATAAAGGATATGGCGATGGGATTTGGGATAAGCGGAAGCAAGATGGATGGTGGAATGTATGGAAAGTTACATGCTCTATACTTTGCATGATAACGAAGGCAGAGTGAACATATATAATAGGTAGATAATGAAAATGATAAATTTTAAACGGAGCCAATAGGAACACCAACATCTTGACCTTGTCTTATATATAGTGGATAAGGTCATCTTGAAAGGATATTGACATGGAAGTACTCCAAATTATTTGTAAGGATTTCAACTTATCTTTTTGGAGTATGCAATGAACAATAGGACCATATAGACGATTCGGACATTAGACTTGAATTCATTATTGAATGAAGAATGCAACGTGGATGGAGGCTTTATTACTTTGAAATGAAATGGATGGAACATTTTATTGTAGTATGAGGTGTGGTAAGCAGAATGAATGAGATGGAAGTATGCAGAGATGCTTATTATGGAGTGGAGTGGAAACATGAATTACCTTGAGATGTTTACTTGATCCAGACTCACAAAGACTCCCCTAGCAACTTTGGGATCATTAAGATGTGTAAGATATAAAACCTCAAAATACTTCAGTCAATACCGAACAACTGACTCCTCTCCCAAAAGCAAGCAGTCATGCTATCCGACACTAGTGATGGAATCCACGGGAAATCCATCAATCATGACCCATGTTTCTCAAAAGAAGACATAAGAATTCATAAAAATTAGATTTGGCATTTTAGAATATTATGACCAGAAGATAGCAGTGTCAAGACACAATATATGATTAAATTCCAGGTCAAGTCCAAAGTCTAAAAGATGATAAATTGAAAGAAAAAACGTCTTCTGACTCTAAGACCTTCATGAATGGATGTCTAAGAAATGAACTAACATACTATCCCGAATTAAAACTAGAGTGTGTGTAAGATAACATCACCTTCTCACAGATAGGAAACCCAATACAACAAACAAACTAAACAAAAACAACAACAAACAATACAAACTAGCAACTAAGGAAAGCAAACGACAAACAAGCGACACGAAAGCAAAACTAAACTAAGCAAACCAACACTTGAGTCAAATGACATCAAGGAGCAAATCTATTCTAAGACACAATAGAAAGGAAAATCCTAGTCTAACCTAGTTATGTACAAGCAACAGAGATGCAACCCAGGACACCGAGTATATACATGCCCTAACATGATTATTCAGTATGTACAACAGAAGCAATGCAGCAGTGATAGTTCTCAACCGGGCAAACTCGTCTTTGAACTCAGAGAGAAATTCGTTTTTCAGGCGACAGTCCTCAAATGCAGGAAATTTTTTTGGCGGTATTATGATCAATTGAGGATTTTCATCTGGACCATGATCTATCCAAATGCAGGTTGTCCTACCCAATTCTCCATAATCAAATTCATATTCAACATGTTCAAGATGTTCAAGATCATTATCAATATTATCAGTGCTATCAATGCTATCAATTAGAAGTTCATGATGTTCAAATTCAAAATTTCTCCAATCAATAGAAGGGAAAGATACAACCTGATGTTCGTCGTTTTCAATGAGACATGGCCTACCAATCATTTGATCATGCTCTGAGCATTCGTCAGGAGGTCGCCACTGATGGTATATGAACTTCTCGTCCTCTTCATTATGCATGATCTCATTGTCAAGCTCTTTAGTGATCTCCAGCAAAGATGTCAGCAGCTTCTTGATCTCAGCATCCATAGCGGCAGCATGCTCTTCAATTGTCTGTCTCTTCTTCGGCTTGATATCTTCTTGGATAATGATGTCTGCATCGAGCATCGACCCAAATTGCTCTTGTCTATTCATAGGCTCTTCATCAGCATGCTTTTGAATGATAACTTCTAGATTCCTTTGCAATGCTTCTAACTCATGATCTTCTAACAACGTATTTTGTACTTCTTGTAGCTCATCTTGAAGGATCTCTTGATGTAAAGTAGATGTATACTCCTCAAGAAACTTATCTTCATCAAATTCAGGTTCTTGCCACAAGCTTGAAATTCTTTCTTCCTCAATTGTTGCTTCGAGTGCTCTTAACATCTTTCAAACCCTGTGTACAATCCTCTAATGCTTTTGATGACCTCTGTCCAAATGCTTCTATCTCTTCAGGATTGACAAACTCATATTCATATTCCTTCTCACTGGTACATTGCTCATCAAGGTTCTTTGTAGTGAAGACTTCTTCCTCAATAGGTACACCAGCTTCTACTTCCTGCATGGCTTGATGAATTGCTTCCCAGCATTTCTCACAGGTATATTCTAAATGATCAACATCATGCACCCTACACCAATTTCTAGAAAGCAATATGTCGTCTACACTTAAATCCTCAGCATTCTTCAATTCCTTCTTGACCTTCTCTTTCAACTTCTTGAATGTTACACCATCAACAAGAGTATGAGGATCCATCTTTGAAAACACTACTGGCTCATGTACTTGTAAGAATGAAATTTTCTTCTGCGCTGCTAAGTCCATCCTTGATAGGAATGTTATACAATCTGCTTCTCTATGTTCATTTGTATTGTGAATACGACATCCATATTTGCACTCCAAGTCCTTCAGATTCTTGCCACCGAGACGCTCATTCAATGACCACTATAATTGGAGAACAATTGGAGTTGAATTTGCAGGATCATACCCGTCAACTTGCCGCATATTCAAACTAGAATCCATGGTTGAGAAATCCATCATTTGATTTTTTGTATTTTTGTATTTTTTACTTTTTTGGATTTTTGAACTTTTCTACTTTTTATTTTATTTTATTTTCTGGAATATCAATCCACAACTTCGGAGTATCTAGTTGCTCTACTTGAAATGAAGAATATCCAGGTTGGCCCTCCTTCTAGCGCCAAAAATGTTGATGATTGTTTTTTGACAAGTCAACAATAGAGTAAAACACTAGAGTATCCCACTCTCTTTTGAATAAAGCTCTTCAAAGGCTGAACAATGTGATCCAGTGAAGTAACTCCAAGGTTCCTTTTTATGATTCATGATGGGTTAACTCAGTAATTACATGCGATCTTGCTGATAATCACAAAGGGACTTACGCAGACTCTTCTTCTTTCATTAGCTTGTTCCTCCTTCTATGTGGATGATGTATGTACAAAGGTCTTAATGATAAAGAAAATGAAAAGGGTTAAGGGTTCAGAAAGCTAATCTAAGGTCAATGAGGCAATGATGTTGTATGAATAGACAAACTCCCTAATTAACCGAACTTCACTTCGCCAAGGATGCCTACAACTACATGAAGTTGGTGCTATCTCCTAAGGTTACGCGAATGGTTTTCAAATCATGAAGGTTCATATGAGCACCCAGTGAACGGCGCAGCTCAAACAAGCATCCACAATCGAACTTAAACAAATTAAGCTCAGACTAGCTTTACACAACACTTCACCGGCGATGAATGTTAAAAGCATGAGCTAGGAGTTGATCAAATATTTAGTACAACATACATTACATCAATGAACTTCTAATCTACTTTTAATCTACTTTGAAACATCTCTCCACTTCATCAAAGTACAAGAAATCATGTTACTCCACAAGATAACACTTAACACCAAACAAGTAGCTCCAATGTCTTTGCATTAATAATTTGGGGGATTCACCAGATTTCAGACTTAGTCAATTTTTCAGGATTTTCAGGACTTCAGGCTACCAGACTTAGTCACTTTCAGGGTCTCAAACATACTTCAGGATTGATCTCAATGTTCATTATCTGGATGGGATTTGATCAAGATTCTTCATTACTACAAGTTTATGTACCAGATGAAACCTCCAGTTATAAAGCAAAACTTCTAGGAGAGGGACTTCTTGTTGGATCGACAGAGGAAACGAATCTAAGGCATCGTCCAAAACTAATGCAAAGCATCAGAGCTCAAAAAAGGGGGTCCCCATTTGCAATGGGGCAATGTGTGATTTGGTCACAACAGAGACATGTACACTTCTTCCTCCAAATCTCCATTGAGGAAGGCCCTCTTTACTTCCATTTGATGGATTGCCCAACCAAATTGAGCTGCCATGGCTAGGACTAAACAGATGGTGCTTATCTTTGTTGTAGGAGTAAAGGTCTTTTGGTAGTCAATGCCTTCTCTTTGTGAAAACCCTTTTGCGACTAACCGAGTTTTGTACTTTTCAAGAGTACCATATGCTTTGTACTTGACTTTGTACACCCATTTGCAGCCAATGAGTTTCTTTTCTGGTGGAAGATTTGAGAGATCCCTAGTCTTATTTTTCATAAGACTTTCATGTTCTGTGGCCATGGCCTTTTCCTATTCAAGTTTTCCTTTTGCTTGCTGAAACACCTGTGGCTCGTAAACTCCATGAATGTTAGCCATTAAAGCAAAGTTAACTGCGTTTTGCTTGCTCTTGCCTCTTGATGATCTACCTTCAATCATTTCACTTACCTGAATATCGCCAATGGTGCTTTCCCACCATTTTGCTCTCTTTTTAGAAACCTCTCCATCCAAATCTCTAGTGTCACCATGACTTGGGCTGCCTATTTCTGTATCATCTGGATGCTGATCCATGTTATCATCCATGAATTCAGGTACAATTACTTGCCTGTGAGACTGTTCATTCTTAGAATCCTCGCACGACATCTCTATTGAAAGTCAAGCGGTCAGTGTCAACATCAATAAGCTTGTAGGCCTTATGATTGTCACTGCGCCCTGTAAGCATTAAATTCTTACTCTTAGGGTCTAACTTGGTTCGTTTTGCATCTAGAATCTAGGCATATGCAATGGAACCAAAGACCTTAAGATGACTAACTTTTGGTTTCCTCGTAGACCATGCTTCCTCTAGGGTCTTCTCCTTCATTGCCTGTGTTGGAGACCTGTTGAGTAAATAAATTATAGTATAGACTGCCTCAACCCAAGATTTCTTGGGAACATTCCTGTTCTCCATCATACACTGGGCCATCTTTGTAATAGTACGGTTTCTCCCCTCAACTACTCCATTCTGTCGTGAAGTATAGGGTGTTATGTATTGCCGTTTTATACTGTGTTTAGTACAAAAGTCATTGAATTCTTTTGAATAGAATTCACCTCCATTATTAGATCTAACAGTGATTATTTCACAACCAAACTCTTTTTCTACTAATGCTTTGAACTTTTGAATTTCTTTAAACACATCTGATTTTAACTTCAGAAAATACACCCACATTTTCCTACTAAAACCATCTACAAACAGAAGAAAATACCTGGCACCAATGATCGATGCCGTGTTCATTGGTCCACAAATGTCTGCATGAACCAACTATTGGACTCTCTTGGCTCTCCAAGCCTGTCTGTCTGAAAAAGGAGTTTTGTGTTGCTTCCTTGCTCCACAAACACCCTGTATCTGTTGTTGAATGTCATAGAGGCCATCAACCAAATTCTCTTGAGCCAATTGAGAGAGATAGGAGAAGTTGAGGTGCCCATACCGTTGATGTCAAAGTGTACTGATATCAGATGCACTCTTGGCTGCCAATGCATGCTCTTGGATTTGTCCAGTATCAACCAGTTGATACAAACTATGATCTTTGATACCAATTGTAATGGTAGTCTTTGTCTCCTTGTCAACTATATAGCATTTATGTTTGCTATATATGACATCCAGATTGGGACAATGGTGCATAATTTGACTCACAGAGAGTAAATTAAGCTCCATTCTCGGCACATAGTACACATTGAGAAAAATGAGATTTTTCCCTCCAAAGGATATTTGCACATTCCCTTTGCCAACAACTATGTACTCCTCACCACCACCAAAGATGACTGAATTAGAGCAAGCTGTGTACTCCGTGAACCAATCTTTCTTGTGGGTGAAATGACGAGATGCTCTTGAATCTATGTACCATGCGGATGGCGTTGACTGATCTATTGGTCGTTTGGTCATGAAAGCATAGAAGGATGACTCCTCAGAATGCTCTGCAACATGGGACTTTTGCTGAGACCCTCTTTGGTTAGATTTTTGTTCAGCGAATCTCTTTTTGCAGTGCATCTTTATATGACTCATTTTACCACAATAATGACGTGATATTTTTTCAGATTCTTTAAAGTATCTTCATTGTTACCTTTATTCTGTGGCCATTTGCCTTTGCATTTGTCTTTGGCTACAGATTGTTGTTCCACACTCTACGTATCACTGCTGCTACCAAACTACTTCTTCCATCTATCCTGCTGCAAGAGCTTATTGCGTAGCTGTTCGAACATCATATCAACACTGGTAGAGGTAATGTTGAGTGTCTCAATAAAATGTTCATAGGCCCTGGTAAGCTTTTTAGCGTGATTACCACCATGTCCTCTTCTTCTATCCTCCGACCTGTTGATGATTGTTTTTCAACAAGTCAACAATTAGAGTAAAATACTGAGTATCTGACTCCCTCTTGAGCAAAGCCTCTCGGATGCTGAACTAGGTGATCAAACGAGATGACTCCAAGGTTCCTTCTGATGATTTCGGTAAGAGACAGCTCAGCGATTAAGTATGATTTTGCTCTTAACAAACAAAGGGACTTACACAATTGTTCAAGTAACTTGTTGTTTCAAGGACTATGGAAGTGAATACTAGAGAGCCTAAGTACTACAATTGATGCGTATGATTTAGCAATCGAGGTTCTTTGGTCCTAATCCTAACTGAATGGTAAAAAAAGGCAAAAGATGTAGGGTTTAGAAACACTAATCTAATCCTAAATGCAAGGACGTTTCCTACTTGAAGTGAAATCGAACCAAATCCTGCTTCGCCAAGATAAAACAACTACACAAGATAGGTGCAATCTTCAAAGGTGTACAAGATGTTTAAATCAACTATGCTCATGAAAGATTCAACAAGCATAAAGATCAAATTGACGTTCAATTGTTCAGACTAACCATGCACTGCAATCTACAAGCCGTAGATTACAAATGGTATGAACTTAAAGACTTCACCACAAAGCAATAAAGCAACCTTTCATTAACTAACTTAAACTTAAAGAAAAAAAACTTATAACTTAATGTTTGTTTGAAAATTGAAACCATGCAACACTCAGAAACATAAATAGAATCACCGAAGCAATGAATCTTTTATAATCTCAGAGAGCTCTTACAACAATTTCAGAATTTCCAACCTCTTCAAATGGGAGCAATGAGAGCTCTTTTATAGACCTCAAAAGAAAGAAGGGTCAAGATCGATCGGCCGAATCAGCGGACCAGATCAAGCCACATCACAAGTAGTTGTAACAAACTATCCTTTATTAAATGAAGGAGGCTCACTTTATTAAATGAAAGAAGCTATGAAGGAGAGAATAAAGGCACGCTTTCCAAGAAGATAAGGAAGCCACATCATGTGCCCTCTATGTAGTAGTACTATGAGATACAATGAATCTAGACACAATTTGAACAATATCCTCCATTGGTACACTTGTCGCCGCATTAATGGATCCTTCTGCCATTGCCACATCTGACTCATAGACGCCAAGTGTCTTCTCCCAGTCGTTTATCCAAGACTTATTTTCTCCAAGACGATATGCAAGTGTGAATATACTATCCAGCTGACCCTCATCAAGTCCATCATATTGAAAGTAGAATGCCTTAACTTGTTGCTTCATGTTTTCAATAGTAACATTTCCATAAGGATTACATATTGTTGTCAAAGCAGTGTATATATGATTTTCTGTTCTTAGAAGAACACTTCTTATTCTGGACATATCTACTTCAATTTTATCAACCAATTGCCCCTTGTTGTGAAAGGAGAAATACCAAGTAATGAAATCACGTGGAGTATCTCTATCAATCACCTTATCATGAATTAGGTCCTCTAATGGAGCTTCCATTAAACTCTTGAGCTGTGGCATGTATTATTCTTTGATCGGTTTGAACTCAGCACAATTTCTCAATAAAGCTTGAACTCGATCTTTAAGCTTAATGACTCTATCATACACTTGCACAATTTCTTCAAGGTGAGTATATGCCTTCTCTTCTGTCTTTTCTATCCATCCTTTCATCATCTGAGATGAAGTTCTCATGTTTTCAACTTGGGATATTGTTTCTTGTGGAAGAATAGACGGAGGAATTGGAGTAGCTTCCTTCTGTTGGATAGGCTGCATGACTTGCTGAATGTAATGCTTCAATGTCTTAAAATCTTGTTCAACCTTTATCCTTGCTTCTCTTTCTTGCTTCAACATGCTTCTTACACTATTCACTGACTCTTGTAGTTCCTCCTCTACCTGTTCCCTTGTGATTGGACCCATGCTAATTGTAGTCATATTGTAATCCTCAGGTGTCATACTTTCTAACTCCTTGTCAATTCTAGGAACAGCTATATGTACCTCTCTATTTCCAGCAGAATCTTGAGTGATTTTGGAAAAGACTGTTGCTTTCTTCTTCTGATTATCCTTTTGTACATTTACAAGCAATTCCTCAACTGGAGCAGGCTGATAAGTTTCTACAATTGTACTTTCTTCAATCCTTTGCCTCAACCAAGGTGGAAAAGCGGAAAGATCTCGCTGTCCTTGAGCTTGACTGTGTTGAACACGAGCTACTTCCTCATCAGATTCCGCTCGACCTACTTCATCTTGATCAAGCTCATCATTCTCTTCCATTATGACAGTGGGGCTCGACTGAATCTCTTCTGACGGAATCAAGGCAACTTCTTATATAACTTCTATCTCTTGTATTGGATTCTGAACAACTGAAGCACCTTCTTGTGGATTAGATGAAGTAGATGGATTATTCTTCTTTTGAGGTCTCCGGCTTGATTCCCCTTGATCTTGACTAGGTCTTTTCCTCTTTCTAGCTGGATTATTACTTTGATCATTCCCACTGTGTTGTGGTTGGCTATGTGTACTATGCTGTCCTGGTTCTCCTTCATCCATCTTATTGTAAGTAAGAACTCGGCCTTCATCATTCATCTCTTGCAGTAGTTGATCTATACATACTTGTGTCATGGCTAAGACTGGCTTTATCAATTCTTCCTCGGACACATCCTTTTTTGACCAATCAACTATGTAAGGCAAATCCTTTATCTTATCAAATTCATCTATTAACAAAGTATCATCTTCGGTGAACTGGTCTGGAATCCTGAAAACTTTGGAAGCTCTGACTAAATCCCAGGTGAGTCTC
This sequence comes from Cunninghamia lanceolata, assembly GCA_027924645.1. NCBI lineage: Eukaryota > Viridiplantae > Streptophyta > Pinopsida > Cupressales > Cupressaceae > Cunninghamia > Cunninghamia lanceolata. The sequence goes on from BSBN01000814.1 coordinate 1,546,054, forward strand.
GAACTTTGAAGTGTTCGGAGATCATCTTCATCTTGAGCACTGGCCCAGTGGTCTTCCAACTGCTTGACATGCTTGAATTCTCTGTTATATTTCCAGCAAACTTGGAAAGGATCAAAGTTAAGCCTCTTGGTGCCATGAGTTTGCAAATGATATGCCTGTAGCTCTATCTCAGAATATTCAGCTGCTGATAATGATGGACATTCCAGATTTTGTCCAAGAAGAAGTGGAAACTGGATCCCTCCTTTTTTCTTCAACTTCTGCAACCTGATAAGTTCTAGGAGTTGTCTTGTAACCTCCAGCATTACCATCCTGTTGGTTGGATATCTTGGTAATCTGTATGGATATGATGTAAACCCTTGGATCCTTAGGTAAGTGTACCTTTCATGCTGAGTATACCAGTGTCCATATGCTGAAATGAACTCTCTCGCTGCATTAGACAACCTTTTATGAAATTCTCCTCTTAGTTTCTTCATTATAAACATAGCAAATGCATCATTGAATCTTGTATAATGATTGATACTCTTGAGGTGCAACTGAGGATAACACTGATGCGATAGGTATTTATTGGGCCCAATGCCGACTTCTCCTCTTTTGGTCAAACCTGAGTAGACTTCATTTCTTGCGAGAAGGTACACTACATAGGAACTCATATGACAAGTCTTGGTCTTAGCAAAATTGATGAACTGCTCATGTATACTCTGACTGATAAGTCCAGCCCAATCAATCATCTTCCCTTTAAGAACTGACTTGATGAAAGAGTACATCCAAGGCTGAAAGGTAGCAGATTGAGGCATTCCTGTCATTCTATTTAGAAACATGATCAAGTATCCAATTTCAGGATGAAAATCTGACTTGTGGAACTGTGGAGGATTATTCATATTGAATTTCATAGCTGGATTGGCCATCCATTCTCTCCTTATTTCCTGCAACTTTGTCTTTGAATCGACATCATATTCCTGCTGACCTTGTTGTATCGAGATACTGATCATTCTTTCCCTAGTTGGAATGTTGAAAGTTTCTTCAACTGCCTCCTTTTCCAAATAGGCTAGTATTGTTCCATCTTTGGCTGTAATTTGCCTTGTATCTACATCATATTTCTTGACGCATTCAATGATCATTTCTGGACACTGCAAAGCTGGCGGAAAACAAGCAGCTTCAATGGCTCCACTCCTCATGATGGCTCGAGCAAGACTACCTCCGTTAGGTTCCTCAAGGACTGACTTGATATCTTCCAAGTTGCTGTTGCCCATATTCGTGTCTCCTACATTTGTCCACCTTGAAACGAGCTTTGACTCGGGAATTTCCCCCTTAGCATCCATCCGGATCTTCGCTTGTCGTTCCTTGGAAGTCATTGCCATAATCCTGCAAACTCGACGCGAATAAGTAATTGCAAACACGATCTAGACTTCACTTCAGCTACTTTAGTGGATTAAATTTATGAAGTTTTCCTTTATAATTATGAAATATTGCTATCTAGACTCAAGGAATCTATGAAAATCCACTTATCCTTCTTAAATTTTACCAATACTTGAACAATTTTAATGCATCTAATGAAGGAAAAAGAAGAAAATCAGATCAGAAAATATTCAGATCAGACTTACTTGATAGGCTGCTTTGAATTTGATACCTTGCAATTTGATCCACCACTTGCTTGGATTGACAAAATCAAATTTGTACTTCTATAAAACCTTCTTGTTGCTGCTCCTTGAAGACAAATCTGCTCTTGGAAAACAAATCTGCTCTTTGAAAATGATAAAAATGAAAAGGAGATGAGGTATATATACATAATTTGCTTTTAAAACTTTACCTCTTACCTAGGCCGACCTCCTTTATTATAGTGAAAAACATTTAATTTTGATTGATCTTTATTTAATAAATGCAATTTCCACGTTTTTCAAGGTAAAAATCATTAAATGTTTATAACTTCCTTTGATTGGCGCATTAGATGGGGTCTTGATGATCTCCTTGTGAATTGCAATTACCTTCTCCCTCAAGCGCATTGGATCAAGGATTGAAATCCTCTTGTCTTTCACATTTGATAACGTCTTTGAGGTCTTCTTCATCTTCTTTGGATTCGTGTTTGACTTTCTCCTTGCATTTCGCATTGGATGAGTAGATTGAAGTCTTCTTCTTTGAAATACCATGATCTTTCTTTATAACCCTCTAGGCGCATTAGATCAAGGATTGGAATCCTTCTAGCATTTGACATGTGTGGCGCTTTGGATCAAATTTTTAAATCCTCTTAGCATTTTGCACTGGATGAAGTTTTTGATTCCTCTCAACACTTCACATTAGATCATGTTTTAAGACTCCTCTCAACATTTCGCATTAGATGAACTAGTTTTCACTTGCTTAAGGGAGTGGCGCATTGGTTTAAAGATTGAAATCCTCTTGTTCCTAGCGCATTAGATAGGTAGTTTGAAGTCTTCAAAACAAACTTCGTTCTCCCTTCATGTATGGCGCACTAGATAGGTAGTTTGAGTTCTTCTCATGTGTGGCGCACTAGATGCCACTTTTGATTTCTTCTTGTTGAGCACTTTGATAAGGGTCTCGGAAGTGGCGCATCACTTCACTATATTGGAATCTTCAAACCTTTGGTATATTAGATGGCCTTTACCTTGAAGTGAATCATGCATGGTGTTGGCGCATTAGATGAGGCATGGAGAATCCTCTAGAAACAAATCTCACTCTTCTTTATGTTGCGCATTGGATCACCTTGTTGGAAGCTTGAAAACTTAGAGGTATTCATGAAGTTGGCGCATGAGATAAGGCTTTAAAATCTTCTGAACTAAAACCTTGAAGGCTTGACCTTGGATGTCCACTTTCCTCCTTGTAGGGCGCATTGGATCAAGGATGGAGAATCCTCTGGATTTCGCTTTGGAGAAGGATCCTTCAAACTTCACATTGAAACTACTTTGGCGCACTAGATCAGCTTTTTGGAATCTCTGGAGTTTCCCCTCATGAGGTCGCATTAGATGAAGCATTGAAGATCTTCTAAACTTCGTCTTGGAGACTTGACATTGGATAGGCGCATTAGATCAGGGATTGAAATCCTCTAGTTTTGGCGCACTAGATAGGCTTTTTGAATCTTCTAATCTCACATTGGTGAATTGGCTCTAACACTTGCGTTGAATGTTTGGGAGGCGCTCAGTTGAGGGATAAAAATCCTCTAGTTTTGGCGCATTAGTTCAAGTTTTCAAATCCTCTTCAAGCTAGATCCTTCTCAAGCCAAAAACCTTAAAACTTCTTCTTCTTTCTAGGTGGCGCATCAGTCAAGGGATTGAAATCCTCAAGTTTCTCTTCAAAAAAAATTTTAGATTTCGGGATCCATCCTCTTTCCTAGCGCATTGGTTGAGCTTTTCAAATCCTCTAATACTCATCATCTTTTAATTCGCTCCAAGATTCGCTCTAAGAGGTGTCTTTTCATTTTCGCATTAGATCAAGGCATTGAAATCTTCATCTTTTCCTTCAAAATGATACTTTTGGTTTGGGCGCATTAGATCATCAAGTGGAAATCATCATCTTCAAGCGCCTTTTTCCTCGTGATTTTGCGCCACTTGGAAATCCCGTCGCACTAGATCAAATTTTTGAATCCTCTGGAATTGTCAGGCGTTTTTCAGGATCGCGTGGGTAAAGGTATATTGAAAAATATATTTAAGTTGAGAGATTGAATTTCTTATACTTTAAATATTTTTCAATATACCTTTCAGGATGTTTGAGATAGGTCCCGAATCCACCGGATTTAAGATGCAAAATATAGAATTTGGAGGATTCACCAGATTTCAGACTTAGCCATTTTTTCAGGATTTTCAGGATTTCAGGCTCCAGGCTTAGTCTTTTCAGGGTCTCAAACATTCTTCAGGAGTGATCTCAAAATTCATTATCTAGATGGGATTTGATCACAATTCTTCATCACTGCAAGTAGATCTGCCTCTTAATCATGAACCAATGATCACAGAAAGGGGAAATCACTACCGGATCGGCAGAGGAAGATACCTAGGACATCATTAAAATCTCATTGAAAACTCATTGAAAGCACAGAGCTCAAAAAAAAGGGGGGTCCCTATTCCTAATGGGGCGATGTGTGATTTGGTCACAACACGACCTATCGCTGACAACTGATCGCAGATGTCCTTGATCTTGAGTAAATGCTTCCGCAAAGACATCTTCTCATCCATCATGATCGAAAAGAGCGTATACTTTAGAAAGAAGGTCCTGCCTTTATCTGAAGTCTTATATAGATCTCGCAGACACTTCCAAATTTTCGTAGAGGCCGTTCCTGTCTGAACCTTCAGAAGCATTTCATCAGTCATTGATAACTTTATCAACATGACAACTTCTTTATCACCTTTGTCAAACTTGTCTTGGTCTTTACCCGCAGTCGTTAGTTGGGTGTTGGTATTGAGGATGATCTTTTCAAGGCATTTGTACTTGAAAATTGTGAGCATTCTTTGCTTCCACGTGTTGTGATGCTTGCCATTAAAGCATTGGCTGCCTTCCAACACGATGTTGGGTAAAGAGGCCATCTTCCCTCCTACAAAGTGTAATTATGGAGTAAGAGCAAAAAATAAATGCTCTCTGTTGCAATAAACTCTTTTTGAACACCTTCAACAAATTATTTTGCCCTAGCTTCTGTCCACTACCCTAGTTGTAACAAATAATAACTAAAAATTTAACAATTTTTCTGCCCTAGCGTAGATGAAACCCTAGGCACAAAAACAATCAGTCATGATTTTGTAAACAATTATCAAAAACATATGACAACACCACGATATTTAAAAAAATCAGCCAAAAAACTTAGAGGAAACTAACTTCTAGCCGTGACTTAAGCAAAATCTGCTCAAAAAATGAAAAAATAGTCTCGATTTGGAGAAGGAATCAGCTTAAAATGCGTTTCTTCTTGTGTGTGAGTTAAAAACTTTTGAAAAAATCTGCCACAAATCCCGTGTCCTCCCACGCAGGACCTCAGAAGCCTTAAAAAACATGATTTTCAAAGCGAAATGTGCGTTCCTCCTGGCGTGATTTTAGCAATTCCATGAATTCCAAAAGAAGAAAAATGCGATTTTAATGAAAATCCACCCCCGCTACCTTTAATACAGAAGAAAATCGCAATTTCAAACAAATAAATCCTGCGATTTCAAACAAATAAATCCTGCGATTTCAAACAAATAAATCCCGCAATTGAGGATGATCTTTTCAAGGCATTTGTACTTGAAAATTGTGAGCATTCTTTGCTTCCACGTGTTGTGATTCTTGCCATTAAAGCATTGGCTGCCTTCCAACACGATGTTGGGTAAAGAGGCCATCTTCCCTCCTACAAAGTGTAATTATGGAGTAAGAGCAAAAAATAAATGCTCTCTGTTGCAATAAACTCTTTTTGAACACCTTCAACAAATTATTTTGCCCTAGCTTCTGTCCACTACCCTAGTTGTAACAAATAATAACTAAAAATTTAACAATTTTTCTGCCCTAGCGTAGATGAAACCCTAGGCACAAAAACAATCAGTCATGATTTTGTAAACAATTATCAAAAACATATGACAACACCACGATATTTAAAAAAATCAGCCAAAAAACTTAGAGGAAACTAACTTCTAGCCGTGACTTAAGCAAAATCTGCTCAAAAAATGAAAAAATAGTCTCGATTTGGAGAAGGAATCAGCTTAAAATGCGTTTCTTCTTGTGTGTGAGTTAAAAACTTTTGAAAAAATCTGCCACAAATCCCGTGTCCTCCCACGCAGGACCTCAGAAGCCTTAAAAAACATGATTTTCAAAGCGAAATGTGCGTTCCTCCTGGCGTGATTTTAGCAATTCCATGAATTCCAAAAGAAGAAAAATGCGATTTTAATGAAAATCCACCCCCGCTACCTTTAATACAGAAGAAAATCGCAATTTCAAACAAATAAATCCTGCGATTTCAAACAAATAAATCCTGCGATTTCAAACAAATAAATCCTGCGATTTCAAACAAATAAATCCCGCAATTTCAAACAAATAAATCCCGCAATTTCAACAAATACTAGGTCACAAATCTTGATTTTTAGTATATAAAACTCTTGATTTCTAGCAAAAAATCGTCCAAAAATATAACCAGAAATTAACCCACGATTTTTAGCAAACAATTGCCCTGCCCTTGATTCCGTACGGTTCCGTATGAATCCTTTTGGTTCTATCTTCCTATGCAACGAGTGATTCCAAAATTCATCACTGCCGACAGTAGTCCCTAGGTTGATTTGCTTTCTTAGATCTCGAAGCTCGACTTGGGCTCTGATACCAAATAAGAATTATCAAACACAGACGCAAAATGTTACTAAGATATTCAATATTAACAAAGGAGCAAAAACCTCTTTTAATAAGATTACTAACGGTTTATCCGAAAAGGATAAGAGCGACAACTAAGAGGATAAGACTAACAACTAAAAAGAATAAAGAATGTTCCTAAAGTCTATCCTAAAAGCTAATTGACCTTTATAAGTAAAACATTACTTTAATAAATTTGACCTTTCACATGAGATATTATTCATGCTTAGTGTAATGTTTTTAGAGGCTACCTTGTTGGTGTCTTCTCTTTACTACATCTCATTGGAGACGTGTCTATATTATTAGTATGGCTCTGAGACATCTACTTCATTTTATATCGCTCTGAATCACTGTATTGTTTCTCAAGTTGCAACCGTTATGTGTATTTGTATTGCAATTAGTCTAACTAGATATTGGAGTCTAGTATTTAGTGCCTATTACATGGATAACATCTCAATGATATCAGATTCAACATATTTTATCAATTTTATGCTATTAGATTACTTGATTCTTCAATGATATCAAGGTCTATTAAATGACAATGGGTGATAAGGTGAGTTTGTATTTGCACATCTGTGGCAACCTGCTGTTTTTGTGCAGAGCATTTCTGTTTTTGAAGTTTTCTTTGTCTGTCAGGTATTACTCCCGAGAGGATGCTGAGGATGCTGTGAAATATATAAGTGGGACGGTTCTTGATGATCGTCCTATCCGTGTCGATTTCGATTGGGGTTTCCAAGAAGGAAGGCAATGGGGCCGTGGCAGAAGTGGAGGGCAGGTTCAACTCTCTCTTCTCTTCATTTTTTATAAATTTGCTTGGGACGTTGGAACTTGGAATAGAAAAAAATGTGTGCATATTTATATGTGTATAGGGTAGAAAAATATATGTGCTAGATCAATTTTTATTCACGTTCTCATATAAAAAGAGATTGGGGGGAGTACAATCATCTGAATCTTATCATCGATTTTGTTTAGGAATTGTTTTTCGTCTTCTGCATTTTGGTTTCCATTCTACAGAAAATAGAGGTCAAAATTTATATGGAATCTCTTCTCCGTTGTGTGATTTAGTTACTGAGAGTATCAACTGTTTATTCACATTTAGACAATGGGGAAACCTATTAGATTTTGTTTAAGTCATTGGGATAGTTAATCTATTTATAAGTTGATTGTTTGTAATTATATTTCATGAAGTTAACATCTTCTTTTTTGTTGAACATGCTTTTGTAGTTCAAAATTGAATGGTAGACATAATAATAATGGACATAATATCAACTCTGTAATCAGCTTAGAATAGTTTTTATTCTCTTTCTCTTGTTTCAATTTCAGTAGGGGGAATGCTAAAATATAGATATTAAATTCATTTTTTCAAAAGATATTTCAAGCAACTAATATCAATTTTTTTACTCACAGGTTCGGGATGAGTACCGCACTGATTATGATCCTGATATCCTTTTTTATGAAAATAATTTGAAATTTTTAGCAAAAAAACACCTTATGCTGAGTCCAGAAATCCATCTCACAACTTTGCACTGTGAATGAAAACTATGCACTAGTTCATGTGGCTCTTTCTTGTTACTTCTAATTACAACATTTTCTTGGAAACACTGTAACAGAAATAAAATAGTGCTTAAAATCTCTGCACACAACTTTCCAAAACCAACTGCCGTATTTCAAGCTGTCAAAAGTTAAAACAATCATGTCATTACATTTCATAGATCAGATTGGTTGGCCAAATTATTGAGTTCTGCTCTCACTTCCTTTTGAAAAGTATGAGCAATACATACATGGTTTTATTCATGGTAGCAAAAATCTTTCTTGGCAATAAATCGCCAAACCAAAAGATAAAGATTTTTTCAATTTATTGGGATTTAATTGGGAATGCAAAAAACACAGAAAAAAAAAGAAAAACTGCTGTTTGTTATATTTAAAGCTAATTTAATTGCAGAGAGATAGAGAGAGTTGAGGGAAATGAGAGTTTACAGCATGAAATTTGGAATATAATTTTTTTTCATTAATTTTCCGAATGCTGACTACATTGCATTGCACAATGCATAGTACATCACTACATTCTACACAGTTTGATTTTGAAGTTTAAACCTGAAAATCAATCACAGTCTACTTTGTATAAAGTTAACCTACATAGTACGAAGTAACAAAAAGTGGAGGGAACCCATGACTCTTGTTGCTACGAAGTACACTACACTAGGGGGCTTTAGGTCATGATGATGAAGCTCCAGGGTCAGAGCCTCTCCTAAGTCAATCAATTAAATCTGATCCGTGTGTAGCCGTGCAAGCCTCAGGGAATCTTGTGCAGCCTTGACATCCTTTTGTGCTACCACACACTCATCAACATCTTGCATGCTCTGCACGTAGCTCACCATGCCATCATGCAGTACCTCAGATGACCTTGCACAAGTCACTATTCCATCACACGCTAACTCGCATGAACTTGCACAAGTCACCGTTCCATTGTGCACCACCATGTATGACTCAGCATAGCTGTGTACATTGCTTGGCATAGTCAGCAATTTGTTATACATGGTTTCTTTAGTAGACTCTCCTTTTGCCGTGGGAATGAAATGCTAACTATAGGGAATCCCAACCATTTTCTTCTCTTGTCTTGTAACAATATTGTACATTGGAGGACATTGATGAATAATTACATAATGTAGGCAAACCGATGTGATGTGTCCCTTTCTGGTCATAGGAATCTCCATTCCTCACCTTGCTATTTGTAACATTCTATGTATTCTATTTATTTTTTGTATTTGAATAAAGTAGCATGCTATTGCTGAAAGACTCTCGTGCATTTGATTGTGTAGTGGATTATTTTGTTTCCTCTTTTTCTGTGCATAATCTATAACCTTAACTCTTTGTCATATCCCCTATATTGCATGAATTACACATATTCAAGTATATGCTTTGTGTATCCAAGTGCATACTTCATGACTCACTGATGATTTACATGTATTCATATGAATTCATATTGTGAAACTATTCATTCCTTAAACAAATATATATATGAGCTTAAGAAACAATTATTATAATTATTATATGTTATAAATATTAAATTACATATTATATAATATGTGATTATAATATAATATAAAATATTAAATATTGATATGAATATTAATATAATATTAATGACTATACCAAATATTCTAAGTGCTGTTATGAGTAACTTTATATTGGCAGCGATCACCTTAAGAAGTGGTCAAAGGAAATAATACAATCCTTATTATGATTATTACCACGTCACCCTATATAGCATGCGATTACATGAAATGAGGATCGGTGAATAAACTAAGAGCTAGTTATGAAGCAACGGTTCAGTAACAAAAGGGGACGTCCCTTTAGGGACAGAGAATATCTTTAAAAGGAATCGCTGTCATTAAGATGGCACCCTTTGGGATAATAGTGACCGATGGCCAAAAGCAACTCTTCAAAACATATAAATATTGATCGGTCCCTCTTTCCAAAGGCATCGAATGAAGAAGAGAAAGTTACTTCTGACTTAACAAGGACTACAACAATAAACAGAAGATCAGTTTTGGATTTAAAAGGTCTGCAACCAAGGTAATTCAGATCAGCAATATTCAGAGGTAAAGGCACAGCAGGTAAGCATTATTTAATATGTTTAATTTATAATTATTAGGTATAAGATTTGTGAGTTATATATATATATATATATATATATATATATATATATATATATATATATATATATGCATATTATGATAATAGTGTCATCTCATAGTTGATATGAATCCATATGAATCATTGTAGTTCATAATGAAATGTCTTCTTTTTTCATAATTGAACTGATATCCATATTCAGATTTAAGATCTAACAATGATGAACAATTGTATAAAAACAAGGGTACTATATAATGGTACTTCGATTTGTGATACAAACATCTTGAATTCATGCATTATGATGATAATGGTATAATAGAATTCCATCTATAGTACAAGGGAATATTGAAATAAAGATCATATCTCCGTAGCCTCTATTATTTCATCCAATGAGGAATCATGGGTATTGTAGGGAAAGGCGGAGTAATTCCATCCCTTGTATAGACCCCAATGGCTGGGATATAATTCCCAAAGCTGGGTCCAGAGATCTCGTATCAATCCCAAGGGCTGGGACATAGTTTCCCGAAGTTGGATCAGAGACTCCGTGTATAGACCCTAAGGGCTGGGACTTAGTTTCCCGAAACTGGGTCGGAGATGGTTTCAGTGCGCCCTAGTCATGTAAAGCCTAATTCCTTGATGAAGAATAGGAGGGGAAGATATGGATCTTGAAATATGTTTAATATTCACCTTAATGTACTTAAGAAATGTATTATAGAATAGTCATCAATATTGAATGACAAGAAGGAAATGAATAATCCTTTGACAAGAATGAAATATTTATATTATCTTTGATCTTATTAGATATTATCATTGAAATTTATTGATCTCTAATGTTACTAATGTCTCTTTGAGAATCACTTTTGAATGCAGATTCAGGTTTAAGTGCTTCCACTAAAAAGGGGACATTACACTCTTCACTAGGATAAGGTTGTCCCCCAGACTACACAGGGTTTGGATCATTGGCATTAAGCGGTGTTTATTCACATGCTGGTACAAACACGTGAATGACAACATACGGAAGGGTGCCCACTTAATTCAACTTCCGAGCATTTGGATGAATGCCGTAGCAAGAATAAAATGGTTGGCACACAAAAACAAACTTCAAAAGTGTCTCTAGATGTTAGGAAGATGATCAACAATGTTCTCGAGACACAATGCCAAGAGTTCTTCAAATAGTTCTGCAAACTCATGTGCCAACTTGGACCAATGCCACAATGCATTGAACATGTTGCCGTGCAACCACAAAATCTTTTTAGCTTGTAAGTCAACTTGGATATCCCATCATTTGAAGGCAAAATTGGCACCATAATGTTGGATAATTGGGTGTGGCAGCTGGAAGTATATTTCTCAAAAGATTTCTTTTGTGGCGTTGAAAATGCCCATTTCAGTGTCACACTAGTGGCAAACACTCAAAGTGTAGTGCAAAAGGGACCATGATCCAATTCAAACATGGGATTCCTTTGTGTTTTGCTGGAAGAGTACTACCCCCACAAACACTAGGAGGATGTGTATATGAAGTTTTAATAGTTGCGCTAGCATAAGGAGCAATCAAATGAAGACTACATAAGTTGTTTGTGAGAACTTTTCCTCACAAACAACTAATGTTGGAATCAACCTCAAAAACCTTTATGTAGAAGCATATTCTCTTTGCATAGAAGAAGCAATAGAGCTCCAAAGCCTCAACTTTGTCTGTGCCAAGCAAGGGCAAGAAGAAACAACACGATGATAAATTGTGCCATTGGCATCACACCAATTCCCATAGTGATGTTGAATGTTATATGCAACAATCCCTAATTGCACAAGCCACATTAAATCTTGCTCAAGCCTAGGAGATAGATCAGGGGATGAAATAACCCACCCCCTTATGAGTTTTATAGTTTGCTGATATGGGTTTGAATTCGTTCACTGTTTGAAGAGTTTTCTGTGGTTAAGTTGAACCTTGCTTGTGTTTTGATGTGATTTCCATAACATAACACACATGCATACAATATCTTTGCAAATAATAGGAACGAGAAATACCCAGATGTTCTATATCAATGAAAATACATCAAATAACATAAAAATGCAATACCCATGTCATAGAATACCAAGATGTGAAGTTCTTCACATACCCAATTTGCTGTCCTTATATTATATTGCCAGAAAGAGAGTACAGCAGTGAGTAAATGCACAAATCTCATAGAACAATGCTCAACAAAGGAAACAATGCATTCAATGATGAACAACAGTCCAAGCCTCCAATCGCCTTACAAATAAAATAGGGAACAGCCAAAAACACAAGTGGAAAGCCTTGCCCAAAGACCCACGTCCCTGTTGGTTCTGTACGGCCTGGCTGAGGGATATCAGCATTAACAAATGTCTCAAAACCTTTCCCAAAACCCTCTAAAATCTCTGCTCTTTCTTGGTGATGATGTACACCAATCCTATGAAGGAGTATGTCATGTCCCTCCAATATTCATTCAAATCAAAGATATGAATGATATTATGAATTGAATATATTTAATATATTTAAATAATATTTATTTAAAACAATTAACAAGATATATTATTATTATATTTATAAATAACACATATAAACAATAATAATATATTATAAGTATATCTAATAATATAAATATAAATATTCTTATATTATAATATAAGTATAAATAATATAATATAAATCATATATCATTTATTATGATATATAATATAAATAATATAATATAAATCATATATCATTTATTTATATTATATCATTTATGATAATATAAATGATATAATATAAATACAAATAATATAAATAAACTATGTTAAGGGGGTTACATATGGTTAGAACTAGTTTTACCATAGCGCATAAAAGGTAATAACATAAAGCAATAAAAATTATAAAAGGGTAAGTATGTCTTTTACCACCAGGCATAATAAATATCCCTTGAAAGGGAAATAATTAAACGCTGTGGGATAGAAAGAAAAGAGGATGGACAATAAATTAAAAAAAAAAGGAATAGAAAAAGGAAGGGAGGGAATAAATATTTGCCGTAGACAAAAAAGGTACCTGCAGATCGTCTAAACAACAGGTAAGTATTTTAATATATTTAATTATTAAGATGTAATATATCTATATATGTGTGTAAATATATATATTTATATAAATAAATATATATATATATATATACAATAATATTAATAACATATATAATAATACAATATAGAGATATTATGAATATTATAACAAATATTATAATATATAAGTATTAAAGAATAGGCAAAAGATAATAGAATCCAGTACGTCATCTAACCTAAGATAAAAAAATATATATATAATGTTAGATATGTATATAAATGATAGAATAATAAGTATATCTCTACAAAGGGATTGATTATGAGATCACCTTTAAGAAGCAATCAACATGACCCTGGAGTACCAGGCTAGGACTAGTAGCCTTCCCCTTAATCCACCTACAAACCTTATTAGTATGAGACTGGTGGTCAAAAGGAATGTAGTGTCTAGCACTCGAGCTGGCAAGTCATTGCCCCTCCGAGCTAAGAGTGAAGTATTGCCGGGTGTAGCATGAAGCTCTTAGACCTAGGGTAAGAACGAAGTATTGCCAGGTGTAGCATGAAGTTCTTGACCTTATGGTTGCATAGGACCTAGATAATATTAATGGCCTAACGGTAGGTGAACCTCGAGCTGGCTATAAGCCCCTCCAAGCTAAGAGTGAAGTACCTCCGGGTGTGAGGTGAAGCCTTGGGCCTACGGCTGTGGGTCTTGGAATCCTTAACCCACCCTCTCATATTAGGTGAGTGGTCTGATTAATGGATAGGATTACGAATGTCCTCCCCGAGGTATGTCCATGACTCGTGTGATTAATGATATAAGATAGATCATGAACCAATGATGAAAATGAATAACATATATGTGAATGTGTGCTAATGCATAATGATGAAATGAATTATATGAAACTTAATGTGAATATAATCTAATATGTTTCAGTCTTAATGATTATATGTTGAAAGAAATGATTAAAGATTACTAATGTTCTCTTTTACTAAGTTGGAGTTGTGTTAAAAAGTGAAAAATTTCAGCTTACTAGAAGGGGACATTACAGAGTATGCTCTCCAAAACTCCACAAAACAACTCCCAAAACCCCTTAAATGGTACGGCCTGGATGTGCAGCAGTACGGCCAGCCTAGGGTACTCCAAACACCTTCAAATCTCCTCCAAAACACACCAAAATCAGAACATAAGATCCTCAATATGCAACAATAATTATGGAGGCAATTACTTGATGAATATCTATCTTCAATCCTCTGTGACAACTCCTCCGATCTCCAAACTGTATGCAATGAAGTGCAAATATAACCATTGAGTATGGCTACCTCAAAGCTCCCTTGGGTGATCTCTCACACCTGTTGTAATATTCCTTTCTAGGATATTTTCTAAAATACTGATCAATCACTTGAGTTTTCAAACATGAGAATCCAAACCAAAAAATTACAAAACCCAACTATCTGTCATAACTCAGAATTTCTCAATTAGATTATAGATAGAAATAGATCCTTCAAATTAAAGATTTGAAGTATTTGTCAAAACAAAGTTAGATGGCAGCTTATGAATCATTGAATTCTGATTACAATGATGACAGCCTTCTATTACATCAACATCCCTATCGACTGCAGTTTCAAACTCAGAAATGCATATTCAGATTACAATGAAGGTAATGGAACAGTCAGTTCAGATGATACTATTCAGTACTTTCAACTATATCAATTCACTGACATATGACAGTCACAGTTTGCTGTTACAAGTCTGATGAGGAAACACCTATTATTACATACCAGAGAGTCATGCCAAGTACATTATGAGACCTTCAATGTTGAATGAACCACTCCAGGTTAGCCGATTATATGTAAGGATGGAATCGCTGCAATTGCGTGCTGATCGATGATGACAATGGCATCTATGCTGCTGACCAGTTCTACTACAGATCGACCTCTTGTGTGATGTCCAAACGATGGAAATGCAAGCTCCATACTGAGCGACCTCCTCCAATCGATCAAAGCGCTCCTTTAGTAATGGTGGCTGGTAGTTTTCAATCTATCAAACATAAGAATGCTCACGACTCCTCTTATGCTGGCCACGACTCCTCTTACAAACACATTCTTTCTCTATCAAATGGCGACAGATGATAGATTTGATGTATTACTTCCTCTAAATTGACGACGATCTCTTAATAGCCAGCGCCCATATAAAATCCACGATTCTCTCTTTGATCAATTCATCTTCGAATACCTTTATCATAAACTCCTTGGAAAGCGATTCCTTTATGATGCACAACATATTCAAGACAATATAGATATAGGCTGCATCAGATTTTCTCTCTAACAATTCCACAACACTTGTATGAGGTGCTGGCAGATGATTTCAATCCTTCACCTTATAATATATTAATCGCTTCCCTTGCTTGAAGCCTTGTCTTATATGAGGTGCGATTAATATGGATTTCCTTTTTTCTGCAGACAAGTTTGTAACTTGTCAGAAGCTATCTCCTTTTATAATCTGCAAACCATATCTTAATAAAATTCCACAAATTCCTTAATGAATTCACTTAGTGCTGCATGGGACCCACTATTTACAAATGTAAATTCTTCTTTGAAAACAATAATAGACATTAGCTGCAGACTAGATTTATGCGTCAGGTGTTGTCTCCCATATGAACAGCATAAACAATTGTTTAAAACCACAAAGTTACTTTTCATTAACCCACGAACTATGTAATTATAGCCTTCAAACAATACAAACATCAAAGATATATCATGAATTTCAAATTATAGCCTTCAACAATCTTCAATAAATGATATATCATGAACTCAACTAATTCACAATAATGATCTTCAAATCCTTTAACAATGTCTTCAAACAAGATTCTCAATGAAGCTTTACAAATGGTCTCCGACCAAATATCGAAAACCCAAATACAATGAAGCACAACTGTGAATTGGTAAGGGAGCATCACCGAACCAACAACTACCAAGGGATCATCTCCTTGATACCGCGAATGCAAGGGAACATCTCCTTGATATCAGCTGAACACAATAACTTTGACAAAACACCAATACATCAATACAAGCATGATTCCAAATGAATCCCAGCTCACCTTTTAAAACCTTCAAAATTAGGACAGACCTAATTTTATTAAATGAAGGTTTTTGTGTACACCATCACACTTAAGCATTTTTAAATGCTTACACATGAACTTTTAAATGTTTGTTTTTGTGTACACAATAACACTTTATTTTATAAAGTGTTTTAACATTGACTCAAGTAACTTAAATAAAATATTAATTTTATAAAGCAATTAAAATACTTTATAAAATTAATTTACAATTAGAATCTTTTAAGTTACTTGCAAAAAATGGGGACATGACACCTGTGGAAAGCCGCTACTGATGGTGGGTTCCGTCATCAAAAGCCATGGCTGGAAGAAGTTCTCCAAACCCTCATGTACTTGCAGAGCAAACATAAAAAAAAAGTGAATGTCGTGAATGAATGAATTCCTTTCACTTTAACTATTATATTTCTTCCTTAAGGGCCGATCCTTTTTTGAGAGGGAAAATAACTTTATAATTTTCACTTTAATTTCCTCCCCATGAGGTGTCCAAGTCCTTGGGTGACTTATTTTGCTTTTTTATAATTTTTCACTAAGTCACCACACTATAATATAAATTCCAAACATTTAAATATAAATATTAATTTACGAACTTTAATTTGAAAGGCCAAACGGACTTGGAATCACATGATCTTTAGAACGTTGGAAAGGTCTCATCAAAACGCACTGCCTCCAATCTTGAATTTCCTCATCTAGGTGAAACCCTAACTTACTAAAAATAGTAAGTCCCAGCCAAAGTGACAGAATTCAACCAAACGAACTCCCAGAGTTCCCTAACCACTTTGGTTAGTCTACGGGAATCGAGTATAGACTAACCCCATCTAGGAAAGGGGACATTATAGTCCGCCCTCCCCAAGATTGCTTGCCTCTAGCAATCTCAGATCTGGATGCAACAATATTTGTTCATTCTCCCATGTAGCATCCTCTACCGGGAGGTTTTTCCATTTCACCAAATATTCCCTGATGACCCTATTCCTCAAAGTCCTCTCCTTGGTGTCAATGATGGCCTCAGGTACCAAAATTAACTTCCCCTCTTCATCAAGAGGAGGCAACTCTGTAGAAGGTATCACATTGTGCCCCAGTGCCTTTTTGAGGCGAGACACATGAAAAACGTTATGTACCCTGCTCTCTTTCGGCAACTCTAACTCATAAGCCACCTCTCCAACCCCTCTTGGAGATCCTGAATGGTCCATAGTATCATGGCTTCAACTTCTCTGCACCACTCTTCTTAAGAGTGGACTGTTTGTATGGCTGCAACATAAGATACACCATATCACCCACCTCAAAAGAATGCTCAACCTGATGCTGGTCTGCATACTGCTTCTGTTGGTTTTGCGCATTCTGAATGTTTTCTCTCAAAGACCTCATAATATCTCGACTCTCCTGTAAGAGATCTCTAGCCTTAGGTACTCTGCTGTCTCCAAATAACAAATCCAAGAAACTTGGAGCCTCGTACCTGTAAAGTGCCATAAATGGTGACATCTGAATCAACATATGGTAAGTGGTATTGTAACAATACTCACCCAAATGAAGCCACTTCACCCATGCCTTCTGCTGCCCTGCTATGTGTTGATGATTGTTTTTAGACAACACAACAATAGAGTAAAACACTAAGTATCCCACTCCCTCTTGAATATAGTTCTCCAAAGGCTGAACTATGTGATCCAATGAAGCAACTTCAAGGTTCCTTACTTATGACTTTTGATGGATGGACTTAGTGAATTGATGTGATATTGCTGATTATCACAAAAGGACTTACACAATCGTTCTAACAACTTATTTGTTTCACTTGTGGGAGGCAAACACTTGGAATTTCTAAGTACTACAACTCTTCAACGTATGATATGGCAATGACGTTCTTGACCCTAATTCCTAATAATGATAGATAAAAAAGGGCAAAAGATATAAAGTTTAGGAAACTACTCTAATCCTAGATGCAAGAAACAATTATTGATCAGGTGAAATCAACCAACTCTGCTTTGCCAAGTTAAACAACTACACAAGGTTGATGCAATCTTCTAGGGTAATCAAAGATGTTCAAATCACTTATGTTCATGAAAGTTCAACGAACATAAACGATTGAAGTTAAGTTCACTTTGTTCAGCCTGACCATGCACTGCAACTTGCAAGCCACAAATCACAAATGGTATGAACATATAGATTTCACCACGAAACAATAATAATCACTTTCATCAACTAACATAACACTTAAAAGGAAACTTATTCTAACTTAATATTTGCTTGAAGAAATCAGAAACCATGCAACACTTTGAAACATAGACAAAATCACCAAACCAATGAGTCTTGTATTATCTCAAAGAGTTCTCGCAACAATTTTCAGAGTCTTCAACCTTAGGCTTATAGACACCAAGATCTGTCTCTACAAAGAGGATTTCATTATCTTCTCCGTACTCGGTGATCATCAACTTTAGCCGTCGAGTACTATATTCTGATTTGATTTGGCAGTCCTTTCCACGACAACCACATATGGGAGAAATCCGTAGAAACATATCCATTTAACTTCCTTAACCAATCTCTACTCAATAGCATTCCGTATCCCTCAGGAATGTCTACAACTGAAATGTCAATATAATGATGAATCCTAGGATCGGCTGCCAACTGCATATGGATGTTGTGCAATTCTCCTACAACTGGAACCTCAGTTTTATCCAACTGCGTCACCTTCTTGGAAGTCAGTTTAGGGATCAAGCCGAGTTTCTTGCAGACACCTAGCGGCATAACATTACTTGATGCTCTTGAATCCATTAAACAGTTATGCAAAAGTTTTCAAAACATTCGAATTGACAAAAGGAATGGTGGTTGTTCATCCTTTCCTTGGTAAAAAACTACTGATTTCTTCTTTGGAGTACTGTAATCTGACTTAGTTGCTGGTTCTAGATCTCCCTGTGGATTTTGATTCTTTACGTTGTTGTTCTCTGTAGGTGCTTTCTTCACTCCAACTTGTTCATCTTTGGCCGTGCTAGACGAATCCTGTGCCACATAAATTGCATTCATTTGCCCTTGCGGATGAGGAGGTACTGACTGAATTTTATTTGTATTTTGAACAACATTTGTTTGAGGTGCACTAGAGGTGGATAGATTTGATGAACCTGAAGCAACTTGCACATTTTGATTTCCCCCTTTTGCAGCAGTATCACTGAAACTTCCCAAGAAGGCTTCCCTTATTTCAGGTAGTCTCATCAGTTCTGTCAATGGCAAGCTTATCTTCACCTTCTTGAGTTCTTCTACCACACATTGACTTAATCTCTTCAAATCATCCTTAGGGGTTTCTTTTCGCGGGGGATTAACCCTTGGAGCAATGTTCTGTTGTGGAGCATCTTGCGATGGGGTGACTCTGTGGGCTGGACTCCTTTGTTTGTATTCTAGCGAATCCTTTGTGAAACTTGGATTATTGCTCGCATTTGGATTTGGCGGAGTTTGAAGATTATTTGGAGGAGTTGATGTAGTCACGGGGTCTTGTGTTCAAAAGTTTCGTTGATAAACCCTTTGAGGTGCATTTCCTGATGATTGCTGAAATGCTTGTAGTTCACCTGATGTCTCGACTTGGAAATCGTTGCTGAATGGAAGATGATGATAGTATTTGTCTTCAACTGGTCCATTCGCTGAAGCTGGTGGAAACCTTCCATTGTATTCGGTCATATCATATTCCATCATAGGTGGAAAAGTGAAATCTTCAAGAATCAAAGCTTGATCATATCTTGTTGTTGGCACAATCTCCTACCCAGTGACCGGTGGATTCTCTGGTGCTTGCAAACCTTGCATTTCCTTTTGGAATATGTCAGCTGCTATCTTGAATTCAGGACATTGTAGCTCAGAATGTTGGTTTGTATTGTGCAACCTACACCATGTTGACAACACTGCTTCTGCCAAAAATACTTTATTTGTTGGCTTAGGATAAGAAGTTGGCTGATTATCCAAGGGTGAAGGTACACTTCCATTGTTAGGTGCTGTGTTTCAGGTTTTGTTTTGCCCTTGAAAGCCTTGATTGTTTCCTCGGAAACCTTGATTATATCCTGGATTATATGCTTGATTATATCCTTGATTACCACTCTGATTCCCCTGATAGTTCCTCTGTGTATTTTGCAGATAATTGTTTTGGTTCCTCAGATGCGTAACTTCGGTTGACAATTTCTTCACTTGATCTATCAACTCCTCAATTTCATCTTTCTCTTCTCGAGTCTTCGTAGAAGATGACCCCTGTAGATATACTGGTTTTGTGGGTGCAACTTGTGAAATTGGCACTCCCGGATGCAACACTAGCTGATTAGCAGGAGCAGGGACATGATTCATTATTGGCGTGTGATGCGCCAAGGCTTGATTGATTCCTTGAATTTGATTTGGCATTGCCACATGCCCTATATGATTGAGAGGCCCATGAGTATTCATGCCTAAATCAGTATTCACCTTGATGGCTTCAGCATATGCTCCAGTTAAGGTGGCAGGTGGTGTTGTTTCTCTCTTCACAAACATGGCAGTGAGACAATCCAAAGCTGCATAATAAATCTCCATTGCCATAGCTTCATTGATATCATATGGACTTTGCAGTCTTGAATAGGCTTTATGAAACCTGTGATTGAAGGCAGCGATGGGCTTAGAAATCCCGAGAATATCAAAGCTAGAAGAACCTGTCCCAGATGAGGTTTTCATGGAAGAATCAAGTTTATCAGCTCCAGCAGGAGGGATTACTCAGGAAGCATGTGCAGAAAAGGAGGATAGTAATATGCAAAGTTTAAAGCAGGAAACTGATCAGGTATGGACATTAAGGTTTGATAGATCCAAATCCAAACAAGGATTCGGAGCCGGCTTTGAATTGATCAGTCCAGTTGGAGAGGCATATCTGTCAGCATTGAGGTTATAGTTTCCTTGTACAAACAACGTCGCAGAATATGAAGCTTTAGTGCATGGATTGCTCCTCGCCATTAAAAAGAAGGCCAAGATCCTACATGTATTCGGGGATTCAGAGATAGTTATTAGGCAAGTCAGAAAGCAATGTGTGCCATGATAAGAGATTGAAGAAGTACAGGAATCGGGTGTGGGATCTCATCGAAGATTTTGATGCTTTCAATATCCAATCATTCTATAGATCAAAGAATCAGGTTGCCAATGCGTTAGCTCAAGCAACAAGTTCCCTCGAGCCCTTATAAATGGAGGGGTTAAAAAAGTTCACAGTTGAATTGACGTCAGTACCTTCGGTGCCAGATAATGTTACAAACTTTCAAGTCTTTCAAGATGACAAACATATACTAGACTTCTTAACAAATTTAGGAATATTCACTGCACAAGTTATTGATGAGAGTGAAGTAGAAGGCGCTGAGTTTGATCCTGATGGGATTATGAATTTAAAGAACAACATGATCCCAAAAGGAATGATAGAGCTCAAAAGACTCTTTGATTCAGATAAACTGAGCACTCTTCAATATCACAATGAAGACGGAAATAAATGTGATGCAGTCAATTTGGGAACAGAACAAGATATAAAGAATGTCTTCATAGGAGGTTTGTACACCTAAAGAAAGAGAAAGTATCATCAAAAGCATGAAGGAATTTCACGATGTCATTGCTTGGGGGTATGAAGATTTAAAAACATATGATACATCTATTATTACGCACACAATTCCTCTCAAGCCTGGAAGCAAACCTTTTCGGCAACGTCAAAGACCAGTAAACCCTTTACTAGAACCTCTCATTTATCAAGAAGTTAAGAAGTTGCTGCAGGCAAAGATAATCTTTCCAATAAGACATTCGACATGGGTCGCCAACTTAGTCCCAGTCAGAAAGAAAAATGGCAAAATAAGATTATGCGTAGACTTCAGAAATCTCAATCGAGCATTAGAAAAGGACAACTATCCTTTGCCTTCACTAGATGAAGTACTCCAGATAGTAAATGGATCACAGATGATGTCCTTTTTGGATGGGTATTCAGGATACAATCAAGTTATGGTAGAAGAAGAGGATCGAATGAAGACTGCTTTCACCACCAAGTGGGGAACATATGCATACAGAAGAATGCCCTTTGGTTTGATCAATACCGGAGCGACTTTTCAAAGAGCCATGGACATTGCTTTTAGAGACATAATTGGAAAATGTATTATCATCTACATGGATGACCTTACGGTGTTTTCAAAGAAGAGAACAGATCATGTGGAACACTTGAGGAAAGTTTTTGAAGCATGCAGAACATATGGTATTTCTCTTAATCCGAAGAAGTGCATGTTTGGGGTGACCGAGGGAAAACTTCTAGGTCATGTTATATCAGAACACGGAATCTCTATTGATCCTGATCGGGTGGAAGCTATTAAAAGGGTCAGCATGCCTGCAAGTAAGAAGGAACTAAAATCTTTCTTCAGAAAGATCAATTTTGTGAGGAAGTTTATCATTGGGTTTGCAGAAATAGTCAAGCCACTTAATGACATGTTGAAAAAAGATGCAAAAATAGAATGGACGCCACAGGCGAAGAGAGCTTTTGAAGAAATAAAACAAGCAATCGCCAGTGCCCCTGTACTCATTAGTCCAGATTATACCAAGCCTTTCTACTTGTATTCTTTTGCATTAGATCATACATGTGCGGGAATTTTAACTCAGAAAACAGAAGGAAAGGATGAGCATCCCGTCGCATTCATGAGTGCTCCCTTTAAAGATGCAGAATTAAGGTATCCTTGTGTGGAAAAGCAAGCATATGCTTTGGTGAAACAATAAAGAAATTCAGACATTATATCTTGAGTAAAGTATATGCAATAGTCCTAGATGTCGCTGTCAAGACATTATTGATGCAGAATGAACTAGGTGAGAGAAGAGGCAAATGGGTCGCCATTATACAAGAGTATGATAATTAAATTCAACCAATGAAGTTAGTACGAGGACAGGCGCTCACGCAGACAATAGCAGTCGAAGGCCCAGGATTGGTACAACAAGCATATGTGCTTGAGGATGTATCGCCAGATGAGTGGTATGATGATATTGTATACTATCTGCTAACCCAAAGATGCCCTGGCCATAGGAATCCAACACAGAGAAAAGCCTTGAGATACAAGAGTCAAAGGTTTGTTGCAAGGATTAGTTTTGTTTCGCCAGAATTACGAAGGGATTTATTTGAGATGTGTTGGTAGAAATGAAGCTAAACAGATCATGGAGCACTTTCATGATAAATTTGGAACTTGTCATGGCGGCGGACTAGCAATAGCTCATTAGATCCTAAGGGCAGGATACTATTGGCTTACTTTGTTTTAGGATGCCCATCAGCATATCAAAACTTGTCACACCTGTCAAGTAGTGGCTTCGAGAGAAAGAAATCCTACTATGCCCTTGCAGCCCGTCATTGAAGTAAAACCTTTCGCCAAGTGGGGGTTAGACTTTATTGGTATGATCAATCCACCTTCTTCCGCGCAGCACAGGTATATTCTAACCGCAACTGACTACTGTACTAGATGGTCAGAAGCCCATGCTTTGAAGCTTTGCAATATTGATGTAGTAATTAAATTTTTAGAAGATAACATTATTACTAGGTTTGGCTCTCCTAATGCTCTTGTTTGTGACAATGGTCCTGCTTTTTCATCTTTGAAGTTTTCGAATTGGGCCTTTGAGTATGGAATAACTTTGAAATTTTTCATCAAACTAATATCCACAGGGTAATGGTTTAGCTGAGTCGACAAACAAGAATTTGTTAAATGCGATCAAGAAATTGTTGGACAAGAACCCGAGAGATTGGCACACCCAACTGAAGTTTGCTCTCTGGGCAGACGGAACTCATGTCAAGTCTTCGTTGGGAACTTCTCCCTATCATTTAGTTTATGGTCAAGACCCCATCTTCCCGATACAACTGAGGATTCTGACTTTGCAGTTCATGCAAGAATATTTAGAGGAGGATGAGAGAGTGCAAACAAGATTTTCACAAATGCTGCATCTGGAGGAAAAGCGCGATATATCCCTAGATAAATTCATGAAACACCAAGGAGTGGTGAAGCGTTGGTTTGATCGCCAAGCAAAGGTAAAGTCATTCAGGATTTCTGATTTGGTCTTATACTGGGACAAAGCACATGAAAGATGAGGAGACCACGATAAATTTGATTATCTTCGGAAAGGTCCCTATCAGATTGCTGAGATTTTGGGAGAGAACGCTTTTAAGCTGAAGACATTGACAGGAGGAGATATCCCATTGCCTGTTAACGGGCAATTCCTAAAACACTATTTCCAACCATGAGTTCCTTAAGGAACTTACTTGTACATAGTTAGAGTAGGTTTCCTTTTATGCTGTTTTTTGTTTTCTTAGATTAGATTTGCTTGCTTTGATGTCATTTGACTCAAGCTTTTTTTTTTTGTTTTCTTTAGTTTAGTTTGCTTCAGTATAGTTTGCTTTAGTTGCTTTAGGTTAGTTGCCTCTGGGGATCCTGATTTGCAAGGGAGTGATGAATCTTACGCATTCGGTATGATTTTATTGAGTTATGTTGGTTCATTTCTTAAATATTTATTCATGAAATTCTTAGAGGTGGAAGATCATTGTTCTTTCAGTTTGTTAGCAAGTTAGACTTTAGACTTGACTTGGAAACTAATCATATATTGTGTCTTGACATTGTTATCTTCTGATCATAATATTTTAAAATGCCAAATCTAAATTTTATGAATTCTTATGTCTTCTTTTGAGAAACATGGGTCATGACTGATGGATTTCCCGTGGATTACATCGCTAGTGTCAAATAGCAGGATTGCTTGCTCATGGGGGATAAGTCAATTGTTCAGTATTACTTGAAGTATTTTGAGATCTTATACCTTACACACTTAACAATCCTGAGGTATCTAAAGGAGTCTTTGTGAACTTACATTAAGTGAAAAATCTAAAGGTCCACCGTTGTCGCCATCGCAAGTCCACACCCGCTAGCTGAGTTATCAACATAACTCGTGCCGTGAAAAAGCATGTTTTGCAGAGGTATCACTACTGCATTGTACTCTGCCACATTTAAGCTTAATGGAATATCAAAGAATGAAGCAAAGAAATGCAAAATCACAAATCACACACTATAACTCAGTTAGATGGACAATCGAGTAATCTCTACCAGGGCTATGGACGCCTGATCGGCAGTGGGGCTCTGCTCGAGTGGAATTGTGAGACAAACCCGTCGGGGCTATAGACGCTCGCTGGCAGCGGGCAATGTCTAGGTAGTTCATGGTGTGTACTAATCACGTAGCTTAATGTAAAGGAGCGTAGATGATCTTAGTTGCTAAGGGATGGAAATGAACGCATATGCACACACTTGGGTCTTTGGAATATGGATGGTTGTGCTGGCAGTTGGTTTTGATTTCGTGATCATGTAGTTTTGTTTATTTGGTCTAGTGTGTGGGTGTACATGGAAATGTTGAAACTTGATTTTTGTTTATCCGTGGAACACTTAAGAAACTGTTTTAATTGAAATCTATCTTTAATCACACATCAGAGGATGTAGTGTCTTGATCCAATCTATACTTCTTTTCCTTTTTGAGTTCGTCGTCTAACTGGTTGATGAGTAGAGGAGTGTCTGAAGTTTCTGAGTCTGGATTGAGTCTTTGTCTTTGAAATGTTCAGGAACATTTATTCGGATTGGTGCTAGATGTTGTGACCTAATCACACATCGCCCCATTGCAAATGGGGACCCCCTTTTTTCGAGCTCCAGTGCTTTTCTTTAGTTTGGGATGATGTCTTAAGGTTAATTCATGATGAAGTTAATGGTGTTTGGATGGTGTACTGCTAGAAATGGATGCTTCTATCCTTGAGGTGCTTATGACTTAGAAAATTTTGGAAACAGTCCAAAGTAAGCTCAGGCGCAACTTCACATTTGTGAAGCCATCAATGTGCGCCTAGGGAGGAGGATGATGGAAGTTATCAATAAATGGCGCCTTGATATGAAATTGGTGTATAAGCTTAGAGAAGATAGCGCCCTAAGTGATAATACATCCCTTGAGTCACCAAGGTGGATTAAGCCTTCAAAATACACCACCTGAACTAGGGCACATTTTACTACTGTACAGGTCTGCTTTAGCGCCTAGGCAAAGAACATGTTTAATCTATGATTTTGGGAATACTTGAGTGTCTTGAACACTTCTTTAAGCCTATCTAACAATTTGAATCCATAAGAAGTAAAGCAAACACCTGTTTGAACAAAGGCGCAAATTCACACCTTAGCAATCATAAACATGTGCCTTGCAAAAAAAGGCATGAAACCAATAAGTTTGATCAAATCTTGAAACAAGACGGTCTTCCAACATCAATACATTAATTTGAGGTCATTAAATTGAGCATAAACACATGACAGATCTAGGCGCCTGCACATGAACAACATGTATAAACCAATTGAAGAATGCGCCTTGAGGAATCTAACCTTCCTTGAGTGCCAAGTTTGATCCAAGTTCACAAAACATACACCAAGAACTTAGGCGCATTTTCACTTTTGAACAATTTCATTTTTGCGCCTGAGGCAGATTCCTTCTAGAGTATGCAGTTTTGACCCCCCCTAGTGCTTTAGACATTAGAATTTTGTAAGGAAATGACTAAGTAATTCTAGGTGCAAATGTGCATCTCTACAGACCTTAAACTGTGCCTAGGAATGGAAATTATACAATCATCATTAACAGTTGACAAAATTGATGCTTGGAGACCGATTGGAGGTTTAGACTTGATCAAATTTGCTTGAAGGATTCTAAGTGTCAGTTTCCACCTGTATAGATCTAAACCCAATTGCTTTAAAAAACTAAGGCGCATTTCTTCATCAGTAGAACCCTCAATGTGCGCCTGAATCAAAATATGCCTAACTCCATGGAGTGTGAGGATGTTCAAGTGACTTGACCTTTTTCTGAGATTGTGCAATGATTTGAATGCATTTAAGTTGAGCTGAATACCTAACAATATC
The DNA here is from genome assembly GCA_027924645.1 of Cunninghamia lanceolata. NCBI lineage: Eukaryota > Viridiplantae > Streptophyta > Pinopsida > Cupressales > Cupressaceae > Cunninghamia > Cunninghamia lanceolata. The sequence continues at coordinate 1,573,037 of BSBN01000814.1, forward strand.
TAGGCACAATTTTACATTTGGACAACCACAAAAGTGCGCCCAAGCACAAGGATGTTTGGAACTTTGAAGTTTGCTATTACCTTGAGGTTGGGAGCCTTCTATACATTCATACACTGAATTGAAGCATGATCATCACCTAAGGAAACAAGGCGCACTTTCCTACCTCCAGAGACCTTTTTTGGCGCCTTGGAAAGTTGAAAGTATGAAGTCATAAGGATGGCGCCTAATGATGAAGTGACCTCCTGGGATGTAGACAACTGTTTGAAACCACTGAAATATTAACAATGTGCCCAAGTAAGTTTAGGTGCTAATTTCCATTCCCACACACTCAAAAGTGCGCCCAAGTTGAAGTGAACGTTCATTTACTTCAAGGTGCCAATTGACACCTTTTCAATCATCAAATTGCGCTTCAGGGTGAGAAGGAAAGAATTAATGTTGGAGGGTCTTTTGCTTGAACATCTACAAGCATCCGCATGAGTTAAAGACATCGAATTTGCTCTAAGGTAGTTTAGGCGCATATCTCCACCTTTGCAAACCCATTTTAGCGCCTAAAGAGTATCAAGTTTGACATCACTAAGTGAGCGCCTAAGGTAAAGAGGGGTTTCCTACATGAAGTTGAAATCATTAAGTGACAAGCATCGAGAGAAGAGTTTAAGGCGCAGTTGTCAACTCCTGTAGAACCTTGGACATGCGCCTAGTAATCATAGAGTTCAAAGACACCAAAATAGCGTCTAGTAATGAAGAAATAAACTATAAGACCTTAGGCGCAATTCAACATCTCAATCATTAATTCTGGCGCCTAAGTAATGTCAAGCAAGCCTAAGTCTTCTAGGCGCACATTCCCACTTCCATGAATCAAAATCAGCACCTAAACTAGAAAGGCATAATCTATCAACACCCAAATCAGCGCCTATACTTGAAGAGCACTCCTTTCACTAAGGCGCTGATCTATATCAGCACTATCATCAAACTGCGCCTAGGGTCTTAAAGGTTTTTGGGAGTTTAGAAAACATGCTTGAAATCATTAAAAACAACCAAGAAACAAGGCACAATTTTATGCATTCACCACCCATTTTTGGCACCTAGACTAGAGAAAGGTTTATTTAGATGTTTTAAGGATGATTCTTTCATGTTATAAAGTGTTTATCAAGTGATTGATATTATTTCTTTGTTGATATTACAGGAGCGTGGACGAGATTGAGGTATCATTCAAGGAGCAAGAGCTTGGAGTCATCTTCATGCAAGGAGTGAGATGAAGATAGAAGACAGCCACTTCAAAGGGTCACTTCAAGTCTAACATGCAAATACTCTTCATCAATTACATCTAGAGAAGACATTCATCCATCCATCAAGCTACAAGTTCTTTCAAACTTCAAGTATAAGAGAAGTCTCCTACTCATGTTATCAATGAATCATCATCATCTACTCTACTCTCCATCAAGATGCATCCAAGAAAATCAACCTACATCCTGCAAGAGAAGAAGAATGACAAAGTTAGACAGATGAGCAACATGCATCATACACATCCAACTTGTAGAAGAACAAGGCAAGATCAACAAAGATACATCCCAAGCATTCAAGTTCAAAGCAATCACATTCGAAGACATTACACAGATGATACAATTTGGGAATATCCTGAGGTGGCACCTACGTGGCCAATACATATTATTCACCAATCACAGTTTGCCACATCATTCAACAAGCAAGAAGCCAAAGAGGATGTCCATGTGGAAGATACTCTAAAAGATTCCATTTCATCCTTATCTTCTTGGAAAACGTGCCTTCATTGCCTCTCTTATACACTAAAAATAGCAAATTGTTGTAACTACCTGCTGAGATGGCATGATCTGGGCCCTTGGATCTCTGAATTGATCCAAGCCATTCATTGTAATTCTGGGCTCTATATAAAGGCCTTGTTGCCTCATTTGTAAGATAGATAATAGTTAAGCAGTAGAGTATAGTAGATTAGGAGGAGACTCTCGAAATTCTCTGAGAGTGCTTGAAGTTGTAAATATTTCTCAAGATTAATACAAAAACATTGGGGTTTACTTAGTGTTAAGTGTTGTCTTGTGAAATGACATGGTTTCTTGTATCTTGATGAATGGAGAGATGTTTCTAAAGTAGATTAGAAGTAGAGTAGTAGCTCATTGATGTAATGCATGTATGTATTGAATATTTGATCAACTCCTAGCTCATGCTTTTGACATTCATCGTTGGTGAAGTGTTGTGTAAAGCTAGTCTGAGTTTCATTATAATTTGCTTAAGTTCGATTATGGATGCTTGTTTGAGCTGCACCGTCTAATGGGTGCTTGTATGAGCGTTCATGATATGAAAACCTTTCGCTATACTTAGGAGATTGCACCAACTCCATGTAGTTGTAGGCATCCTTGGCAAAGTGGAGTTAGGTTGATTAAGGAGTTTGTCTATTCATGCATCATCATTGCTTCATTGACCTTAGATTAGTTTCCTTAAACCTTTATCTTTTTTTTTTCTTTATTATTGAAACATTGTACATATATCATCCACACTGAAAGGAGAAATAAGCTGAGTGAAATAAGAAGAAATTTGTGTAAGTCCCTTTGTGATTATCAACAAGATCACATGTATTCACTGCGTTCATCCACTATAAATCATAAATAAGGAACCTTGAAGTTACCTTACTGGATCGCATAGCTCAGCCTTTGAGAGACTTTACTCAAGAGGGAGTGGGATACTTAGTGTTTTACTCTATTGTTGTGTTGTCTAAAAACAATCATCAACACTATGTAATTTTTGAGGTACCCCTCCACCCACTTATTGACTATCTCGGGCTGCCCATCAGTTGTGGGTGGTAGCTCGTGCTAGGGGTGAGCTCTGTCCCACTCAACCTGAAGAGCTCCTGCCAAAAATTACTCAGGAACCTGCTGTCCCTGTCGCTCACTATACTCCTAGGCAACCCGTGAAGTCAGAATACCTCCCTGAAAAATAAGTCAGCAACATGAGCTGCTGTAAAGGTGACTGAAATAGCAAAGAAATGGGCAAACTTCGTCAACCTGTCAACCACCACAAAGATGCAGTCCCTGCCTTGGGCTTTAGGCGAGCCTGTAATGAAGTCCATCGAAATGCAATACCACTTCCTCTTAGGAATGGGTAAGGGCTGCAATAGACCACCTTGGAAGGAGTGCTCATGTTTGTTCTACTGGCATATCAGACACTACCTCACATACTTCTGCACTTCCGTCTTGAGGCCTTTCCAAGCAAACCTCTCCCTAACTTGCTTGTAGGTTTTGAAATACCCCGGATGTCCTGCCGTAGGCAAGTTGTGGAATGCCCTCAAGATCTTCTGCTTCATAGCAGACCCAAACACCAAAAAAATCCTCCCCTTGGAAATGATCAAGTCATTTACAATAGTTTACCTGTCATCACGGATGGTGCTGTCAACAACCCCAGAAGTCCACTTATCCTTTGCATACTCTGCATAAATCATATCCCTCCAGTCCTTTGCAATCTCTCCTAAAGCACACAAGTATGGTCTCCTGGATAGAGCGTCAACGACTACATTTTTCTTACCTTTGACAAAGACGATGTCAAAGTCATACGCCTGCAGTTTGCTGACCCACTTCTGCTGCCGATTGTTCAGGTCCTTCTGACTATGGAAATGTTTTAGGCTATTATGATTAGATTTAACAACAAATTTTCCCCCAAGAAGAAATTGCCTGAATTTAGCCAACGCATGCATGATGGCTAACATCTCCTTGTCGTAGATGCTGTAGCTCCTCTTGGCACCCCTCAACTTTCTACTCTCAAATGCAATGGGGTGTTTGTCCTGCATCAACACCGCTTCAATGCCTTCTCTTGAGGCATCATACTGCAACTCGAAAGGTTTTGTGAAGTCGGGAATGGCCAAAACTAGACAAGTACTCATCATCCCCTTACATTTATCAAAAGATTGCTGAACACTGGTAGACCATTCGAAAACACCCTTCTGCGTTAAGTCTGTAAGGGGGCAACTATCTGAGAAAATCCCCTCACAAAGCGGCGATAAAACCCACAGAGGCTGAAGAATCCCTTGAGCTGAGAGAGATTCTTAGGTGGCGGCCAATCTAAGATAGCCCGGATCTTCTCAGGATCCACATGAACACCCTTTGCACTGATGATGTGTCCCAAATATAACAACTTTGTCATGCCAAACTCGCACTTAGACATTTTGGCATAAAGGGACTCCTGCTCAAGTATGCCTAGCACAATATCAAGGTGTCTTAGGTGCTCCTCCCAAGTCTTGCTGAATATCAGTATATCATCGAAGAAGATGAGCACAAACTTCCTCAGCTACTCACGGAAAACCTTATTCATACAAGATTGAAATATCGTTGGTGCATTGGTCAAGCCAAAAGGCATAACCAAAAACTCAAAGGGCCCATAGTGGCACTTGAATGCGGTCTTCTCTACATACTCCTCCCGTACCCGTATCTGATGGTACCCTGATCTCAAGTCTATTTTGGAGAAGAAACATGCACCATGCAACTCATCTATGAGCTCATCTATCTGAGGAATGGGTACCTGTTCTTGGTAGTTTTCTTATTCAACTCCTGGTAGTCTATGCACATCCTGAGTGCACCGTCTTTCTTTTTCACCAGTACAACAGAAGAAGCAAAGGGACTCTTATTGGGTCCGATGTGACCCATCTTGAGAAGCTCCTGAATGGCCTTCTCTATCTCATCCTTATATCTCTAGGATGCCTGTAGGGAACTGTGATAACTGGTTTGGCACCTTGCTCCAGCTCTATGATGTGCTCAAAACTTCTGTTTGGAGGTCTACTTGGTGGTATGTCGCTAAACACTTTGGTGTGTTTAGATAGTATAGACTAAATCTCTACTGGATACTCCCGTTTCTGCTGCTTAGGCACCTTTGGTATCACAAGTATCTCAGCTGCCCACTTTACCTGATCATGCTGTAGTATCCTCTCCATCCTCCGAATGGACACTGTTCTCAAACCACCATCTGACATTGCCCTCAGAAAATGTTTCTGACCATCTACTTCAAACTTCATCTCCATGGTCCTCAAGTTGAGGGAGAATTCACCTATCATATGTAGCCACTTCATACCGAGGACTACATCCATGTCACCCATGCTGACGACATAATACTCGACCTGGAACTCATAGTTATTCAATCGGATGATTAAGTTGGGGATCCTTCGTTTGCAAGTGATAATGAAACCCTCTGCAACTTTGACCTTGAACCTCTCGAACTCCTTAGTCTTAAGTCCCCTCTGTGCAACTGGGCCTTCGTCAATGAAATTATGTGTGGCTCCTGTATCAAGCAAGGTGACCACTCTCTATACCTCCAATACTCCCCGTATCTTGAAGGAACCCTCTCTCTGAATGGCAGAGAGATGTGCTGTCGGGAAATCATCATCCTATGCATTCTGTGCATCCTGCACCTCCTCTACTACATTCTCGCCATCGCTGTCCTCCCTATCACTCTGCTGCTTTGAATGCTCTGAAGTGTCTCCTCAACAGAATAATACTCCAACTGTTTCACTTGCCCCTTCATCGGGCACTTATGGTTAGGATCCCATGGACCCTTGCATTTGAAGCATAGCTTCTTCCTTCTGTATTCATTCAGTGCATCATCATCTAGACGAGGTGCTGGTTTTTCCTGTGGAAAAGTGTCTCAATGATGTGAAGGCATCTTATCCTTTTGTGGAGGAAAGGGCTTGGAGACGAACTGTTTCTTAGGCATTGCAAACTCCGTACTCCGTGCCTTCTTAATGGTCTCCTGAAGTGAAGGTGGGTCAAATGCCTTAACCCATCCCGTGAGTGGTTTCATTAGCCCTTCTGTAAACAGGATTATCAATCTTCTCTCTGAAATGCTAGAAACCATGACACTGAGCCTCTGGAACTTAGAAATATATGCCTCAAGTGACCCATACTGCTTAAGCTGTGCAAGCTCCTTGAACTGTAATTCTGGGTCCTTGGTATCAAACCGCTCGATGAGTCTGTTAGTGAACTCATCGTAGGTGGTGATGAGGTTGTGGCCAAGTGTAACCAACCTGTGGTACCACCACTCATGTGCTAACCCATCGAAGTGTATAGTGGCAAAGTTAAGTGCCTCGTCCTCTGGGATCGGCTTAAGTGTCAGGTAGTTATCCAACTTCTGCACCCAAGCTGTGGCTGTGATCTTGCCACTCCCGTCAAACCGTTCCATAGGGACTTTGCTCAAGGCATGCTGGTAGTCTTGATTAGCTTTGTTAGCTCTATAATCTCCTCTACCACCCATAGCTCCCCTTTGTCTCTTCTGGTTCATGTACTGCTCAAATGTCAACGTATCCCTAATATCTAGAGCCAGTGTCATGTACTCTGCATGTTGCATCCGGACATCATCTGCCATGGGAAGCCGAACCTCTGGTTCCTGTTGAACCAATGCCTCCTCTCTGCGTGGAAAGGTCGGGTGTAGTGGTCTAATGACCAATCCTGGAGTAGTCCTGGTGTTATGGCCACTACCCTGTCCTGCATGTCTGCGATGACCATTGTTAGAACCACTGGTCTCACCCTCAGGTGTGGTATTGGTGTGAACTACCGGAATTCCTTGGTTGAACTTTCCAAGTAGTTGGGACATCATATCAAGCATAATATCAAACTTTCTTTTTGTTTTTGTGTTAGGACTCTTTGGCTGGTTTGGTCCTCTGTTTTTGTCCTCCATATTACCTGTGATGCTATCACAGTCAGTCAAAGAGTTCCTATGCATACCCAAAACACCTAAAACTGTCTCACCTTCTGGAATCTCAGGTGGGTGCCACTGTTGAGTGTCTCTACCATAAACAAACGGATGTGTATAAACCACCTTCCAATCACTCATAAAATCTGAATCACAGGCTGGCTAGATGCCCCAGCTCTGATACCACTGAAATAATCCACCCCCCTATGAGTTTTATAGTTTGCTAGTATGGGTTTGAATTTGTTCACCGCTTCAAGAGTTTTTTGTGGTTAAGTTGAACCCTGCTTGCGTTTTGATGTGATTTCGATAACATAACACACATGCATACAATATCTTTTCAAATAATAGGAACGAGAAATACCCAGATGTTCTATATCAATGAAAATACATCAAATAACATAAAAATGCAATACCCATGTCATAGAATACCAAGATGTGTAAGTTCTTCACATACCCAATTTGCTGTCCTTATATTATATTGCCGGAAAGAGAGTACAATAGTGCACACATCTCATAGAACAATGCTCAACAAAGGAAACAATGCATTCAATGATGAAGAACAGCAGTCCAAGCCTCCAATCGCCTTACAAATAAGATAGGGAACAACCAAAAACACAAGTGGAAAGCCTTCCCCAAAGACCCATGTCCTTGCTGGTTCTGTACGACCTCGCTGAGGGATATCAGCATTAACAAATGTCTCAAAACCTTTCCCAAAACCCTCTAAAATCTCTGCTCTTTCTTGGTGATGATGGACACCAATCCTATGAAGGAGTATGCTCTCCAAAACTCCACAAAACAACTCCCAAAATCCCTTAAATGGTACAGCTTGGATGTGCAGCAGTATGGCCAGCCTAGGGTATTCCAAACACCTTCAAATCTCCTTCAAAACACACCAAAATCAGAACATAATATCCTCAATATGCAACAATAATTATGGAGGCAATTACTTGATGAAATATCTATCTTCAATCCTCCGCGACAACTCCTCCGATCTCCAAACTGTATGCAATGAAGTGCAAATGTAACCACTAAGTATGGCCACCTCAAAGATCGCTTGGGTGATCTCTCACACCTGCGAAAAGCTGCTACTGATGGTGGGTTTCGTCAGCAAAAGCCATGGCTGGAAGTTCTCCAAACCCTCGTGTACTTGCAGAGCAAATATCAAATAAAAGTGAATTTGTATATATTTCTTCCTTAAGGGTCGATCCTTTTTTGAGAGGGAAAATAACTTTATAATTTTCACTTTAATTTCCTCTCCATGAGGCGTCCAAGTCCTTAGGTGACTTTGCTTTTTTATAATTTTTCACTAAGTCACCACACTATAATATAAAGTCCAAACATTTAAATATAAATATTAATTTACGGACTTTAATTTGAAAGGCCAAACGGACTCGGAATTACATAATCTTTAGACCGTTGGAAAGGTCTCATCAAAACGCACTGCCTCCAATGTTGAACTTCCTCATCCGGGTGAAACCCTAACTAAAAATAGTAAGTTCCAGCCAAAGTGAGAATCCGACCAAACGAACTCCCAGAGTTCCCTAACCACTTTGGTTAGTCTACGGGAACCGAGTATAGACTAACCCCATCTAGGAAAGGGGACATTACAGGGGACATAGCATTTAAGGACAAATGTTGTGGCCATTGACACTTTGGAGGAATGTGGGCATCTCTTCCACATGAAATGTTGGGTTGACGAACAATTGATGCATGTCATCGTCGACAACGATAGCCAAAAGAACATCATCGCGCAAGATGCAGTCAAGCACGTGGGTCTTTCTATTGAAGCACACTCGAGACCACTCTTTGGGATGGTTGTAGCAAGGTAAGGATACTTTGGTAAAACATCAGTGTACTTTCAACTTCAAGTATATAGTCAAACCCATGCAGGATATAGTCACTTTTGAGGTTGCTACGTTGGAACTCTATAACATACTACTTAGGAGGTGTGTATGACATGGATGGTGTCTATGGGGCAAAGTCATAGTAGTGAATAGAGCATTTGGGCAACTGTTACTTCAACGTTCACGAGTCTTCCCCATAGATTAAGATAGCCTTGGTATCTATTGAGCAATGATGCAAGATCATTTTGCACATGCAAAAGTTCATTCTCCAATGGTTCATCAAGAGGCACTTGCACAAGAAAGCAAGCACTCATTGGTAGCACGCAAGGTTGTGTAAACATCATCATAGCAACAACTACTTGACAAGGTATTGCAACAATACAAGAATGTCTTTGAGCAACACAAAGATCTTCCTATGCATTATGTGGTAGAAAACAAAATTGATTTGGTTCTCGTATACCTAATAGTCTACACTATACTATATATTTGTTTAGGAGAATGTTGAAGTTTGACACCAAATTTAGGATATGATTGATCAGGGCAAAATTAGACCCAACTCTTCTCCTTGTGAGGTAGCTTGATAGTTCTTGTGCCAGAGAAAGATAGAACATGGTGCCTTTGCATTGACTATCACACACTTAACAAGATCACGGTGAAAAATAGGTATCCCCTATTGTGCATAATGACCTCTTGACCAACTTTGTGGTGCACAATACTTCACTAAGATTGACTTCCAAGTAAGGATATTACCAAGTACCAGTTCGTCTTGAAGACATTTGGAAGACCACATTCAAAACCAAGGAAGGATTGTATAAATGGATGGTTATGCCGTTTGGCTTGACCAATGCACCAACTACATTCATGGGCTTGACGAATGACATCCTATGACTCTTCGTCAACTCCATCATTGTCTACTTGGATGACATTTTCATCTTTAGCAAGACTTGAGAGAAGCACGTCTTGTGCGGCTTGTACACACCATGCCAACACGAGTTGTAGACCAACTTTAGAAAGTGTACCTTTGCCATCACACAAATTCACTCTTTGGGCTAAATCATTGATTGTGCGAGCATCCATGTAGATCCAGATAAAATCAAGGTGATTTGAGACTGGCCAACTATGTGCAATATCACCAAATTGTGCAACTTTCTTGGACTTGCCATTTACCACTATAGGTTTGTTGTCAGATTCTCACACATTACTTGGTTGCTAAGTCAAATCATTTGTTTGGATACCTGCGCAACAATGTGCTTTTGAGGAGCTCAAGCAAGATCTTTGTGCAAGACCTATCCTAGCAATGCATGGCATTGCTCACCCTTTTGATATTCAAATTGATGCATTTGCTATGCGCTCAATGCAATACTCACTCATCATGGGCATCTAGTTGCCATCCATTTGGAAACATTTGGTGACATGGTTCAATGCTACCCCATCTATGAAAAAGAATTGTATGCCATTGTTCAAGTTGTTAAGCAACTGCCACTACATTTTAGACAAGGAGACAATCATTCATTCTAATTATAAGCCACTTAGGCTTTTGTACATAGAACAAGCTAGTGAATGCATGCCACATAAAGTGTATGACATACTTGTAACTGTTCCATCTAGTGATCAACCACAAGAAGGGAAAAGACAATAAGACAACAAAATGCCTTAGCCAACTGCCAGTTCATGCCGTCATCATAGAGTTGGACTTGCATGGCCACTACTTCATTGATTGGGAGAATCTCTACTTAGCAGATTTAGAGTTTGAACAAACCTATGTTGCACCTGTGTTAGGAAAACAAGATGGTGAGTTCCATTTAAGTGAGAGGCTCCTCTTCAATTGCAGACATCTCTATGTTCTAGAAGGCGCACCTCACCAAAGACTCATATGGGAGGTGCACTATGCAAAGAGAGTTGGAAAATTTAGCATTACCAAGACTTTGGTAGCGCTACAAAAACTCTTCTATTGGCCTTACATGCACATAGACATTGAGCGCCATATCAAATCCTGCATTCCTTGTTGCATCACAAAGCCCATGAACAAGAAACCTGGGCTTTACACACTTATAATGGTTTCGCAAAGGCCTTGGGATATATCATCATGGACTTCATGAGTGAACTCCCTATGGCAAAGCATCATAATGATTGTGTTTGTTGTGGTGGATAGATTTTTGAAAATGGCCATCATGTTTGCTTGCAAGAAAAGTGACATAGCGTAGGAAGTCACGTCTCTTGTTCAATCATGTTTGGGTGCATTTTGGGCTACCAACATCCATTGTGTCTATTAACGACCCAAGATTCGTCAACACATTTTGTCAATCTTTGTGGGAGAGATTTGATACACAACTGGATCGTCCACAATCTTTCATCTATAGATAGACAACTAGATGGCCAAACGGAGGTGGTTAATCATACACTTTTGCATCTTATGTGCATCTACATCTGCACACATGGGATGACAACCTGCTCTACATCCAACATGCCTACAATAGAGCTTTGCATGTTTCTATGGGGCATAGTCCTTTCTAGACATGTCTTGAGTTTCAACCTGTGGTACCCTTGGACATATCCTACTCTGCACCACCTCATGAGGAGTTGCACACACAGGAATGGGTAGTGGAGAAAGCATAGAATTTTTTGCAGCACATTTAGAGTGTTGCAATAGATTCTCTTACATTGGCAACAAAAGTACAAAGATTGCCATGGTGCACATTGTGCATCTCACTCTTTAAGGTTGGTGACAAATTTTGGTTGCATCTTTAGAAGGAATGCTTTAAGGGTCCACACTGGTAGATGATGCCTTTGCATTATGGTCCATACACCATTTTGTGTACAGTTGGTGAGAATGCCTTTGTTCCTGGTCTCTCGCAATACTTGGGATTGTATCTTGCATTCATTGTGGAGCTCCTTAAGTCATATGTTCCTTCTCTTTTTGAGCTTGCATCAACTCAACATCCTTCAGATTTGGATCTTGAGCATTTGTACATAGTCGCATGAGATGAAATCATTGAGACAACGACAACACACACCTGCCAAGGTTGACATCATCTGTTTAGAGTGGCTAAGACAGTGGTATATAGATTAGGTAAAATGGTACAATCTTCAACAACTTTGTGCTCAGTTTCCCTAGCTCACCAAAGATGTGATTGGGGCCATTGCTTCTTAAGAAAGGGTAAATAATTTGTGCGTAGCGGAAGCCTCAAGGAACCTTGAACATGCCTTGACATCCTTTTGTGCTATTGTGCACTCATCAACAATCGGCATGCTCTGTGCATAAGTAATTGTGTCATCACACGCTACTGCACATGACCCTATCCAAGCCATTGTTCCATCGCATGCCACCATGAATGAATAAGCGTAGTTGTGCATGTCGCGTGACACAATTAGTAGTTCGTTATACATGGTGTTTTCAACAGACTTCTTTAGCCACCAGAATCTCAACTGTTTAGTAGTTGGAAGGTCAAGTGGTTTAGGGAAATGCACCATTTCATTTTCTTGCCTTGTGTAATAATATTGTACATATATTCACTCAAACCGTCACGTTAGAGGACAATGACAAATAATTGCATAATGCAGGCAAACTAGCTTGATGTGTTTATCCTTTTTTAGGTCACAAGAATCTTCATTCCTTGCCTTGCTATTTTTAACATCCTATGTATCCTATTGATTTTTTTCTTTTGAATAAAAGTAGCAAGGTATTGCTAATAGACTTCCATGCATTTGATTGTGTATTGGATTATTTTGTTTTTTGTTTTCCCGTGCATAATCTATAACTACGTTATCGAGTTCTTGGGTTTTACCTGTCGTGCTCTTATTGGTATAGTTCGGGTACGAGAGCGTGGATAGGACGCTAGGGGGTTTGCCTAGGGTCTGCCTTGGGATCAAGCATCTCATGAAGATTATTCTTGTGTTTTATCAAGTGAAAGCTTCTCATTCGGGTGAACGCCAATGAAAAAAACGTCAAAGGGGTTCTTTTATCTCGTGTTGCAAGCTCATTTTGTCGTCCGTTTTCACTGTTTTTGCATGAGAAAAATTATTGATGTTGAAAATTGACGTATGATAAAACCTTATTGGACCCTGGTTCAAATGGCGGTGTCCATTTTGTGTGCCTTGGGGATTTCTCGTAGTCCCAAATGTGCATTGTGTATTTTTTTAAAATTATGAAATATTTAAAAATTTTGTTTATTGAAAATTGTGAGTATGACTGTTTTTATAATTTTTAATATATATAAATTTATAAATTATAATTATATATTATATATAATATTATAAATTAGATTTTATATAATATATATAAATAATATAATTATAATTTATAATGTATTAAATTATATATATGTTGCCGTACCTTAACCGGACAAAAAATTGCCGTATCTGTGTACTCGATCCCGTACCAATATCGGCAACTTAGATCTAGATCAAAATCAATATCAAATTTGGCATCCCCCAAGATAGAAAGCTCTTCCTCACCAAAAAGTGGCTCATTGTCATCATTTGCAATACGTTGAATTTGGATTGATCTCGTCAAAGTCAATTGATTGATTTTCCTTGACGCTACTTGATATTATCAAATTGAATGCATAAGTTAGTGAGGCAGACAAAATAAGTTCTAAAAAATTAGAAATTAGCTTTTAGGAAAATGAAACAAAACAATTAGAGATTAGAATTACAATTGCATGTTTTTCTAACCTTGAGAGTTTTTTTTTTAGATTAGGGTGGAGGTTGTGGTGAACAAACACCAAATCATAGTTCAAAAACTTGGACTCAGTAACCTAAAATTTTGACTCGGATTCGGGACTCGCCAAAACTTGGCCAAAAAAAGAAAATAATTACACAAAGAAATAGAAACTAATGCATTTAGAGAACACAAGTCTATTTTGATCATCAATTTGTCATAATTCAAAGATTACATATGTCACATGACCCTAAAATCAATAAATGACATAGTTCCATAGAGTCCCAGAATAAGGGGACCAAGGGCTTGGATTTGGGGGCAACAAGGGGTTAGCGGCAAGTGGGGTTTGGGGTGGAGCCCCCAACGGGGTCGAGGGGCAGTGTCCTTGGTGTGTTCCTTATGATGAGCACATGGTTGTATTGAGAGGGGGGGTGAATCAATATAATACAAACTTTTATTTTTCCAAACTTAATCAATCACAGTAAGTCACACATGTAAGATTTAGCAATTATAAACATAGAGAGAACACATGATTTTACGTGGAAACCCTTGCGGGAGAAAACCATAGCAAAATATTGCTTATATATATTTTTATTCTTCTTCTGTAGGCAGCAACCTACTTCTCTTACAATTCTTCTTTTGTGAGCACGAACCCACTAGAGACACCAATCCCCACTTGTAAAATCTGTAGGCACCAACCCTCACAACTGAGCACCAACTCAGTAAGAGGCACCAATCTTTAGGCACTGACCTACAAATTCTTCAATGGATGATATCGTTCTCCTTTACTCACAATTTGATCACTATTTCTGATTCTGTATGATGTAAGTCTTTCCTCTTCAAATCAGGTTCACACACATACTTTCTTCTACCTCAAATCTGATTGCACACTTTATTCTACATCAAATCTGATTGCAGCCCACACGATATCTTTCTTTCTTAAATCTGATCACTAATCATACATAATCTTACTACAAAAACTGATCATGGATATGACAATATTTTCCTTCAAATTTCTGCTCTTAATTCACACGTCCTTCATATAATTCTGCACTTATGCTTCATACATGGGATGCATATTTCATCAATTATATCTACACTTATCTTTCATTCATGGGCTGCATAATTCATTAATATGAATCTGAAACACACTTCATTTTTTTGCCTTTATCTCTTCTAGATCTGCTCTTCACATTAGATATTATTCATTTATTTCTTACACACTCTCACACTTTTACACTCATCATAATCTGAATATATATATCCTCTTCAACTATTGAAGAGACATAACCAATGCTGTCCCTATATGGAGGATGCTGCCCAAGAGACACAACTCCTCTTTGATCTCCAAACACCTCTCTTCAAATTATTCTCGCACCACTTCATAAAGCTTTTTAATCGCCCTTGTTCATTATTCTTTTAATCGCACAACTTCATAGAATGAATGAGACAAATCTCTTAATATATAGGGAGCGCTTCATATATGTTAGTCGGCCTTCTTAAATCATTGTATTTATTTAGATTTTAAACTTGAGTCGGCCAGCATCACTAAAATGGTTTAAATCTTTAATTTAAACCATGAAAATCAACTTCTTTATTATATCTTTTAAATTGAATGGAATTTAAAAATTGAACTTGGCGCCATGTTGAGGAAATCGGCCTTGTTAAAAATAGTTGTTTAAATCTTTAATTTAAACAACATGTAATCTCCATTGTCCAAGTAGAGTTGGCCGCCATTATGATAATTGTTTAAATCTTTAATTTAAACAATACAATCAACCTCTTCAACATGATGATAGTCGAATACAATGGGAACATTAATCTTGACGGTGATGGTCAAAACAGAGTGATAACCGACTTATGGTCTTTGACCAATAAACAATTTCCTTCATCAATGACTTTATCTCTTTGACATCAATGACAACATTCTACAATCTCCTTCATACATCTTTGAAATCAATGACAACAATCCAATAATCTTTTTATTTGTCTTTGACATTAATGACGACATTCTACAATTTCCTTCATACATCTTTGACATCAATGACAATATTGCCAACACCTTATCGCAATACAGGGCGGGGTCGAGGGTTAGTGCCTTTGATGCATCCCCGGGCTTGGATTTGGGGGCAACAAGGGGTTAGCGGCATGTGGGGTTTGGGGTGGAGCCTCTAACAGGGTTGAGGGGCAATGTCCTTGGTGCATTCCTTATCGCAGTACAGGGCGGGGTCGAGGGTTAGTGCCTTTGATGCGTCCCCTATTGCAATATAGGGCGGGGCAGGGTCAAGGGGCGGAGGCCCTGCCATCAAAACCAAATTAAGGCATTCAAGACTACACAAACCTTCATGGCGCACACCATCTTTCATAATTCTATCACTGTATTTTCAACTTTTTTCTAGCACTAAGTCCTCACTATTTTTGATCAAATCTTCATTCTTCCAATCCCTTCACTCAGCGTGTTTTCTCATGTGGATGCCAGACATCTTCTACTGGGTGAAATAGGAGCATAAAATGTCAAAAAATGAACTAAAAAAAATTAAAATCGTGGGGGTTTTTGTATTCCGATGCCATGCGAGTTTGCGCCTGAAAGTCATGAGTCACCTTGAAAAACTTGGTCGAGTGTCAAAAACTCGCTGAGTACTGGGCTGACCCAGCCCTGACTTGATATGTGAGTCGCATCAACTCGGCACAACATGTAGAAAAACTCGCAAGTTGCGTTGAGTCAGCTGAGTACTAAGCAAGTTTTCAAACTGTGCACCAAATTGGTCATCCATTGTTGAGTCAAATTGTAAGAACCCTTAATAGTTCTGACCCAAAATTTCAGTTTTGATTCCTTAAATGCTCTAGAAAATAAATGTTTTCAAAGCTCTCTGAATTTTGATCTGAATCTGATATACTGATGTTGTGTGTTTGTTTCAATGTTTTTCAATGCAATTTTGACAAACAAACATAAAACTAATGTACCCAAATGCATAACAACAATATCCCACTTCAAATATAACTTTATTTCTCAAAGTAAGAGGTCTGGTTACAATAAAATCAAGTCTGATATAACTCAGATCAGACTGATAACATCATATGACAGCGATTACAAAGATGATTCAAATTAAAGATTTGAATATCAAAGCACTTATAACATACCCGGATGATAAGCTACACAATTAGGTATGAGAAGAATTCATACAATGAACTATGGTGGCTGATATAGATTGGTTTATAACTGCTGATGTACAACTCAGATTTAGGACTGATCTGATACCAATTTCTGATGTCAAAACAACCTCCTTCAAAGCCACGAACGTCTTCTAAAGATGGAGCGATTGGTTCCCTAGGTAGCCGCCAACCTTTGGATGCTGATAGATATCAAATGGATGATAAATATGCCTCTAAAAACCTGATCCACCCAGCTGATGTGACTGCAGAGATATGAATTAAATCTGATTGCAAAATTATGATGATAACAGCCCCATAATCACTCCAATAAACCTTCCAAATAAAACACTTAAAACCTAGGTGAATAAAGATGCCAAATGGATGTAATTCCGTCCTCAAAGTTGGATCTGCAAGTCTGAAATATCTGATGAAGTCTGAAACAAAAATCTGAATGCAATTTAGTGATGTCAAAACTCCAACAATCCCTCCAAAAATGTAGCGCCACACCTCAAACCCTAGGCGATATATATGGAATGAAAATATGTCATGAAAAGCCTCCAATCTGCATACATTCACCCATGATCTACAAATAACTCCAAACCCTAGTGCCAAATCCAAAACCCTAGCTTGAATGGTGATGCCCTATCAAACCCTAGCAGCCTATAACCTGCAAATAAATGTCTTCTTGTAGCTCCAATGCAATAGCCAACCTGCAATTAAGTGCACTTGTGAACTGTGGATAGATTTACCTGTCAAAGTGAGTTGGGTTTTCGTCCAAAACCACGTGTTTCTAAGGGCTTTTGTCCTTAGAAAGTTGCTGAACCAAGTTACAGCAGAAAAAGGAAATTTCCCAAAAGTCAAATAAACTCAATATGATGCCTTCACAATGAAATGACCTCCTTATAAGATGATTGAGAGAAGTTTTTAGGTCATTTGTCACTTTTTTCTATTTTTTATTGAATTTACAAGTTCACCTCCATAATAAAATAATATTTTATTTTAATTTCCTTTCTCCAAGTGGGGCGTCCAATCTGACAATAAAATATTATTTTATTGTCATTTTATTTTTAATTTTTTTTTCCCTTTTAAAGTGACATTCCATTCTCCACACTTTAAGTTATTTTGCCAACTTTCCATTCTCCACACTTTAAGTTATTTTGCCAACTGTCCATTCTCCAAACTTTAAGTTATTTTCCAACTTTCCAAATATCTAAGTCACTTTAGTCATTGTAACCAACTTTCCAAATGTCAAGGTCACTTTGCAACAATGGCTCAGAAAAGGGACATTACTCAAATGATTGTGTTTCTTTGAATGTATGTCTTCAAACACACTTTAAGTATGCTCACAAGCAGAGGAACTGCATGGCTGTCTCAAAATGTGGTATGCCATCCATTGAAGGTTTTCCCACCACTATGCTGAGAAAACACAAATTTTATCAAGATTTTATCATGAACGATTTAGTCAAAACTTAATACCATTTAGTTGAAATTTTTAAACCATTGCAAGCAGGTTTTGCACTTAGAAATTTAAACTCTATCTGCAAAGTAGCTTAAAATGAAAACTCCAATTAGAACAACATATGAGTATGCTAATCTACAAACAAATATTGCTAAAAATCTGAACAAAAAAT
This sequence comes from Cunninghamia lanceolata, assembly GCA_027924645.1. Lineage (NCBI taxonomy): Eukaryota > Viridiplantae > Streptophyta > Pinopsida > Cupressales > Cupressaceae > Cunninghamia > Cunninghamia lanceolata. The sequence goes on from BSBN01000814.1 coordinate 1,591,024, forward strand.
ACTCATAAATCTAATCTCCAAAACTGTATCTATCGTTTTATTAAAACTGAAAGAATTACATGGCACTAGTTCAACACTCAAATATGTACTCTCAGTCTGCTCTTTCTCTCTCGCTTATTTTAGTGGTGTACCCTAGGCCTCTTTTATAGAACAAGGGAACTCTAGAGTTTACAATGAAAACCCCCATCTTCGTGGAGCACCTAGGCTAGGAGAAAAAAAGAAAAAAGCTAAAGCAAAAAAGCAACTAAAGCAGAAAACTGCCTTGTTATAAATAAGAACAAGAGCTACTCTTAGAATTTAGAATCCAATCTAAATATAAAAAAAGCTAACAACATGCTCGTACAAAAATTAGAAGAGGTTTGTGCCCAATTAAAAATAGGAAAAACTAAAAAGTTGAGTGTGTCTAGTTGAAGGAGAACAACTGCCAGGTAGCAACTACAAAAAAATAACATAATGTATGTATGTACGATATAGAGAAATTATCAAAAGTTTATGTAGTCTACTTGATTTGAAGGCTGTCTTGCTTTCGATGGCAAAATTTTTGGAGAGACAACCTCTTGCCTACTTGTATATTGGAAACTCTCTCATAGTTGCATGTAGCTCCTCTAGACTAGGCAATAATCTCTATGCATTTGAAGAGGCCCTCTGTGACCTCTGCATTGTCTCTCAATGAGCCACTATAGAACAATGATGGATTGAGATGGTATCTAGTGACATGGAAGGGGGAATGCATATGTCGGTCCCATTTGTCATTGATTATCTCCCATAGCAGTATGTACTTTTCCTTGTTATTCTCCATCCTTCTCTTGTTAGCCTCTCTGGCCTAATACATGGCCTCGTACAAATAGCCGATGGGAGATTTATCCCCATTGATTAGTCTGAGAACTTTGACTAGAGGCTTTGAAAATTGGGCAACCTGCTCCGTCTTTTCCTAAAAGCTTGCTGAAAAAATGTAGTTTGCCATTGTTTTGTCATCCATCCTCTAAACTCCACCCATTTGTTTGAATCAAACATTCATTTCAAATATGTTGTATGAACAAAGGTCAGCAATTCAAAGAAGTGGGTAGCAAATCTCATCACCCTAGTTGAAGAAGTTTCTTGCTCTCTATAAAGGTGGGTATCATACTCAACACCTTCGTGTGATTGTATATAGACTTGGTAATTTTATGGGCCCTTTGCAATACATCCTTAACATATAAATTTTTTCCAATGTCGTCTAGGCTTAGATCAAGATAGTGTGCAACTCATGGATGTTTTTCAAAACATAGTGAGATACTTCTCCATCATAAGTCTCTCCCAACAACAACATTCTTTGTAATAAATTGGACCACATTTTGTGGCCCTACCTTAATGATCATTTCATCAAATAGATCAAACAATGCCTCCTTTGATTTCATCCTATTTAATGCATCCATGGATTTCAGGAAGATTGTGCCAATATTGAATGGGTCAAGGAAGTAGATGAGTACGGTTCTTTCTATCTATCCACCCATTTGACATGATTGTGCATCTAGTCTTTGTTTACATCTTGCAATATTCAATGACATTGCTAACATCTTTTATTGCCTCCAACATATCAGATTTGAAATTCTCATATGATCGGGCTTTGAACCCAAGACTTGCAATTGCAATGACATCCACTATACCTTGTTAGTATGGAGACCTGTCAACATTGATGATTGAACAATGAATGATAGACAAGAATAATACCAAAAATTGCCGATGGCCTTCTTTGTCTGTGCATGAACATTTCTCCTACACCTTGAACTTTTTAAAGTGGGTTGTGATCCCATTGCAATACTATGTGTAAAGGTGTTAATATTTCCCCCTCATGTTTGGTCCATGAGTTTTACAACTAGGTGTAGATTGAGGCTTTCTCATACTTTGCTATGGTAGTTTTGACTCATAAAAAAAAATCAACTTTGACGTGTAAAGAATTTGATCCAACTTATATGCCTTTGAATTTGCCAAAAGAGCCTTTTGTGCTTGATTGGTGACATCTGTAGGACATTTTTTGTAAGGCTTGACATTATGCTTTGATTGCCGAGACAAATGTCATTTGAAGCAAAACAATGCCTCCATTGTATACAAGCCTACAAAAATTACATTTCATTTTGTTTGCACCCTTGATTGATGTGCCATATGTCCATGCAAAGTCGCTTTCACTTGGCATGATGACCAAATTTGCAAAAATAATTTAGATTTAACCTTTCAAATATTTTAAGGTTTTTAACTTTTCCTTTATCATTCCTAGAAGAAACCCTTATAGCACCAACCTTATCACACTCGCCTTTCAATATACTTATATCTCTAATGCCAAACTGTCCAGTATACGACACCTTCCTATACTCAAAGGTAGGTGGAAGAGTGATGGTATGAAAGATCAATGTTGTTAATATTTTGAACCTTCTAATGTACCTTGTGATACATGGAAGTAGAGATGTATGTGACAATAGAGTGGTACAAGAGAGTATTGCAACATTGAAATAAATGGCACAAAAAGGTCTTAACTCTCAAAGTTTGTCTAAGTCTTGGGTATGGGAGTAGTAGCACCACTCACTTCACTAGACCCTTTATGGGGAATATAGTCAATAATGATAGATCGCCAAATGAAGAAAGAGAGAAGAAGAGAAGATAATTGTTGGGAAGATTATCTATAGTTTTCTTATCACTCCAATCTCTATAACCCTCAAATATACCTTTGGGATATTACCTCCCCTGATAGAAGAGGGTAATCTTGTCGAATGCTATGTTTGGTGCACCATAGAGGGGCTTAAGAACTAAATTTTTGTTGTTATATATATTGGATTTTTGAAATGCTTTATTACTTTACAACAAAATAAACATTTACAGTGTTACACAATTGCTAATTATTAGGGTTTTGTTAGTTAAGTATGCCTTAATCCTAAACCTTGAGTAATTTAAGGGTTTAGGGTTACAGTTATGACATACTCAAAAAACTCTAACCCTGACTCTAAACCCTATGATGGAAAAGCTTAAAGCCTAAATCCTAAATTAGGGTTAGGGGTAGGGCATAACCTAAAATTCTTTTAGGGTTTAGGGTTAAAGTTTTTATTTCAGGGTTTAGAGTTAGGGTTAGGGCTTTTTTGAGTTAGTTTGCCATTATTGTAACCCTAAACCCTTAAATTATTCAAAAAACCCTAAATTTTCTTTTAGGGTTTAGAGTTAGGGTTAGAGCTTTTTTGAGTTAGTATGCCATAATTGTAACCTTAAACCCTTAAATTATTCAAGGTTTAGGGTTTAGGGATACGATTTTTTATTTTAGGGTTTAGAGTTAGCATTAGGACTTTTTATGAGTTAGTAAGTACACCATAATGTAACCCTAAACCCCTAAATTATTCAAGGTTTAGGGTTAGGGTTAAGATTAGGGCATACTTAACTAAAAAAACCCTAATAATTAGCAGTTGTGTAACACTATAAATATTTATTTTGTTGTAAAGTACTAAAAGCATTTGCAGGAAATCCAATATACATAACAAAACAAAGACTTGGTTCTTAAGCCCCTCTATAGTGCACCGAACACAACATTTGGCAAGATTACCATTTTGTAAATTTGTACCCTAGGAAGTAATACCCTAGAGGTATATTTGAGGGTTATAGAGATTAGCATAATAAGAAAACTACAAATAATTTTTTCTAGCAATTTTCTCTAAATATTTTGCTTTCTTTCTTCATTTGGTGATCTATCGTTATTGGTTGGATTCCTCATAAGGTGTCTAGTGAAGTGAGGGGTGCTACTACTTCAATATCCAGGCCTTAGAAGAACCTTTTAAGGTTAGGGTTAGGATTAGGATTTAACTAAAAAAATGTTAACCCTAACTCTACACCCTGAAAAAGTTAGGGCTTTTTTGTTAGTAAATGCTTTAACCCCAAAACCCTGAATTTTTTTCAGGGCCTAGGGCATAATAAAAAATATTATGGCCTAACCTTAACACTCACCCTTAATTTTTCCATGGTTTGGGCTTAGGGTTAAAATTTTGTTTTTATTTCAAAAAAAAAAAAAACTCTAATCCTAACCGCAAAACGTGAAAAAGTCAGGGTTTAGCTTAAGGGTTATACTTGTTCGTAGTAGCATTCTACTGCTACAAATATCTAAAAATTAAAATGAGGTAATATTTAAAAAATGGGGTACGTAGAGGCTGACAAATTATAGGGTTGAGCAATAGAACATGTGATGTCAATTTGAAAAACTTAGTTGTCTGATGGTATTCTGTTTGGCTGATGAAATTTCCTGAAAAACGCGCTGAAAATTTCTGAAATTGGCTGCAGAATGAGGAAAAAACAAAAAATTGGCATATATAACAAAAAAATCCTGTGCAGGACTGAAAATTGCAATTTAATTGGCATATGCAATTTATCTGTGATATAAAATTGCTATTTTGACAGTCAGACTCATCGAGCATGATTTTTTCAAACTACTGTGAATATTTGATGGAAAAAATTGGTTTTCAGGGTGAGTGGCAATTTATTGCGGTTAAATCATGAATTTTGTAACTATGGTTTTATTCTACCACTTATTGTATGGTGCTGAATTTCAACATATTGTAATTGCTTTAGGAAATTTGTTTAGATGTGGCTTTCCCATTGGTGTAGTATCATCAATTGGTAGGGAAAATTTACTTCTCTGGAATCACTCTTAAACAAGATGTTGGAGACTCCTCTAGGGGCTGCCGTTCTAGGGAAATGTCTTTCTGTATTAATATCTTTCATTTCTAAAAAGATTCACATTTGTGAAATTCTGTAAATTATTATGGACTAGGACTTAAGATGAATTCATATATCCATATATATGTTTGGCGGTAATTAGTTGGAGCATGGGTTATGTGCATTTACATACCAGACCTTGACCATCTATGTAGTTTCAATTCAAGCCTTTTGTATTCAAGTCATTACCATCTATTTAGTTTTTACCAATTTTCATGGGATGTGTTCTTGTGGGTTTGGGTGGTGTCTCCAATGCCATAATTGTCATGGTGTCTTGGGAACTTGGAATGGATGCCCCCTTTTTTCAAAAGTGACCAGCCTGCTCCATTTGGTGCGTTAAAATATAAAAAAAGTAACTTTTTAAGAAAAAATGCTAAATACCCATAAAAAGCTAAAAGGGAGAAGATTGTCATTGCAAATTCAGCACATTGTATTTATTTTTTAAAATTACAGCTGCTTTTAGGTTTTTCAAGTTATATTAATAGCCATCCCTCTGCTGTCCCCAAAATTTGGGAAAATTTTCATGTCCCTGAAATTGTGTCCCCACATTCCTGCATCCTCCCATCATGGAAACTTGCAGGAACACCCAGTTTTACTTAATTGTCCAAATACAAGAGTGATTTCACTATTTTTGGAATATTCAAGTGCCTAATTTATAAAACATTAATATATAAATCTGTATAGCACTCTTAAAGTTAGTAGTATCTTCTATTTTATAACATTGTTTTGGTGGATTAGGAATTTAACAAAAATAGGACGGTGTATGTAATTTGGAAATTATGTGACAACAAAAGACTAATAAATCAAGTTCATGTTATGTGCTGGCCTTTAAACAGTTATTAGTGTGGATGATTTCTAAAACAGACTAAAAGAGATAAATTCTATGATGGTCTGATACATTGACAATAATTAGCATTAATTGAATTCTTGTGTCAGTTGACATCTGTTTGTGGTAAAATATGAAATAAACACCCAATATATAGCTATGCAAACATTAGTATGATTACTTCTTTCCTTAATTCCTAGTTCACGTAGAGGAGGATATGGAAAGATGGTGCAGAAAGAACTAGAAGCACGCAGACAACTTGTTGATTATGGTGTGGGATCATTGGGCAATTTTCACGCAGGTGCCTCAAATTCTTCCTGTAAGGTTTCAAACTCTTGGTCTGTTTGGCATAAAGTTGATAGTTATTGTTTTGTTGACTCATTCAGTTCTTGCCTACATAATAATATATTTATTTCTTTTATGAAAGTGTTCTATATTCTTGAAATTATCTAGTATAGATAGCATCTCTATTTGTCTAAATGTTCAAGAATAGATATTCTTAGGAAGGAGATGACTTCTCTACTGTTTGGGGCTTTAGAACATTGATATGTTGTTAAAACCCTTTCCTCTCCACTTACTTATGCATATAACTGAAATGCATATAATGAAAAGGGAAGGTGCCAAGTGGCAAAATTAGAAGCAAGTATTTGTATGTATTGATGTGCTAAAAGTGCTAGATACATTTTTTGAAGGGCAATAATTTTACAGCTACAGCTTGGGTTTCAAAATATTGCTATTCTTTGTAAACCACATTAACTGTGCAGGGCAACAATAAGTGGTTTTAAAACCTCTCGTATCTGGGCTTGGTAAAAGTTACCTAATCTAAGTTCCTTAAGCTATGGTGAAATTGGGATTTTAACTTGAAATTTGTTTTTATAGTTCTAAATTATTTACAAGATAGATGTGGAGACACACAAATCACTAATTATTAGCATCAATGGAGCATGAGCAAAATTTGAAGAATCAAATTCAACCAGTTTTATAACCGAAATGGCAAAAGTCTAGATCAATTATATAACTCTGTGCAAATGTTAACTTGAATTATTAGATTCACCTATTGATAACATAAGTTCAAGTGAAGGCAATCTCAATAACCCAATTGAAATGTCCAAACAATTGACCGTAAATAGCAAGCATGCATGATCGAGGGTCCAGGTGTGCTTGGGGGACAACATATTCAAAATTGATTCAGAATGTCTTATGAACAGACACAAATCAAAGAATGATGGAGTGCAAATATCACATTTGAGTATTATTTGGAAAAGAAGAATTCAAGAGCAACAGGAAACCATGTTTGGACTCTAAATTGCAAGAGTATGCCATGCAAAATTTCTTTACAAGATCCAAGAGGTTGGATGTATACTGCCAGATGTCTATGTTTCGTGCTGCTCTGAAATCTCCCAAACAATAGTCATGTTAACATACAAGTGTGGAAGGCAAAGGGACATCGTCGCAGCTATAAGAAACACAGCTGATTGTCACTACTCGCCTTGTGTTGGTCTAGTTCCTCAATTTGGTGTTTACATAGTACTATAAACATTTCAAAATAACTACATGGAAAAGGGATGACACTTTTGAATTGCGTGGTATAAATGAAGAGGAGTTAGAGATTTGTGGTATGACTGCATGTTCTTTGAAAGGTTTCAAAGCTTGTGCTAAAGATGACAAATGGTGCAGTGTATCGTTGTTGCATTGTGAGTTAGTCAAAATGCCAGATTCCTCTGGATTAGTCAGCCTTACTTGAGAAGCAATGGCTCCTATTGCAGTAAGTTGTGGGAAAAATGTGAAAAGTTGCTAGCAACTCACTTGCATTACTATGTACCGTGGAAATATTATGTCTTTAATTTGAGCTTCAATTGACCATCTCCCTTGGGAAAGAACTTGACTTGCTTTGACGATTTAGAAAAGAGATTTCTATTGATTTTTTGTGCTTTTGATCTTGGTTTCATTAATCTGATTGACTTCTGCCCAAGTGCTGCAATTAAGAATGATCTCTGTTTGCTGAAGTTCTTATGCAACATTTACTGTAAACCTTTTATCGAAACAAACGTGGAAAGTAGTGGTGCAAGAATTCTGCATTGGAAGCTGGGTGCAAACGAAGATAAGTTGGAAGCTTAAGGTCAAAAGTGTTATTTCAAACTCTCTTAGTAATAGTGTGTTGTAATGTCCCCGTTTCCGGCTTGATCATCAAGTGAAGAATGGATTAGCCTATTCCTCATTCCCGGAGGCTAATTCTAAAAAATGAGGGAATGAAGTGGTTTTTGACTAACTCAGTTTTATTGTTTTGTAGGATCCAAGTCAGAAACCCAAAAAAATTGACTAAGTCTGGGTCAGGGCGCACTTTCTTGCGCCTAGAAGAGAAGCATCATGATATGAAGCACATCAGTCATTTCAAACAGGGCTTGATAGGAAAGGTTGATTGGACTCCAAGATGTCAGAGAAATGGTTAAAGAGTATAGGCGCTACTTCATGTTCCTCCGGACTCAAATGTGTGCCTTGATGAGATGTTAATGTCAAGGTTCAGTTGTCACTTGGGAGTGCAAGTTGGTCTAAGGAATGTTAGGTGCTAACCTTGGATCAAACAACCTTCAAAATGCGCCTTGATACTTGAGGCGCCCAATCACATCTTCACCACCTAGAAATGGCGCCTTAAGATAGATTGAAGATTAAAGAGGTATTTGCATCATCAATGAGGTTAAGGTTTGTTAAGTAGATTATAGCTTCACTAGAAGTCATCATTTCCATCTGGAGAAGTATTAAATCAAACTACGTGCACTTTACCCTCTCTATCACCTCACAGATGCGCCTACTCCATGAGGCTTGATTTGCGCCCTTGATGGAAGTTTACTCAAGTGGCGCCTAGATCACTCAAGACACTCAAAGGGATTTATCAATGACCTAAGTCTTCAAGATTATAAGTCAAGATGATGAAGGTGCACTTCTTGGTCTTCGTCACCTCAAAAGTGCGCCTAAGCATGAATGCGCCTCACGGTCAAAACAAACTTCAATCCCTCCAAATCCTCAAGGCGCTAGCATGGATTGATGTTCCAAACTTACTCCAAGGTCTCCAAAGGTGAGCGCTTGCAAGGAGATAAGCAATTTAAGAGAAGGCGCCAATTCATCCTTCCACAGGCACCATGTTGCGCCTAAGAATCTTGTCCAAAAGTGCGCCTAAGAAGGAAAAGAACTTTCAATGCCATCAAGATGGAAGGTGCTTGATAGAAGAAGATGCATTTGACTCACACATGACTTGAGTTAGAAATTTTAGCAAGGAAAGACCTCATTTTTCCCAAGGCGCCAATCTAGGCCTTTTTTACCTCTAAGTGCGCCTAGGTGAAGTTGAAGGTCTGACAGAATGCTGACACTTTGGATAAGGGTGCTAGGATAAAGGGCCACCAAAAGGTATGATTACAAGTATAGAACATCCTCAGCAAGGTATTGGGCGCAAGTTCATGTCTCTAGAGCACCAAAGATGTGCCTCAAGAAGATTGACTTAGCAACATGAGGATTTTCCTAATTGGAGCTAGTAGACAACACAAGGGATCAATCACTCAACTAGGTTTATTCCGTTGTCACATTTCTCTCAGTGGGCGCCTAGTTCTACATTGGGCGCTATTTCATGATCAAACTACTTCAATTCGGCGCCTAGAGTTAACAAAATGTCATTTCAAGAGCTCAATGCTCTCATTGGTTGACAAGAAGACATTGGGATCCGTACCGGTTCAATGGGTAAGGTTGCCACCTCAAACTGAGTTGTCAGATGGAATATTCCCCATGGATATGCTTCTTGGAAAACGTGCCTTCATTGCCTTGAGGAGCACTATAAAAAGAGGAGAGGCTCTCTCATTTGAACATCTTATCTTTTGGTGAATTTTTCTCTTTGCAAAGCTTTATGCTTGTGATCTTGAGGCCTGCGAGTTTCAAGTGTTGGGGTGATGCTCCCTCAACTGACAAGGTGATGCTCCCTTGTTGCTTTGTGAGATGTTGACATGTAGTTGACATCATTAAGTTCAATTGAAGTAATCTATAGCAACTAGTGAGATAGAGCTAGTTGTGAAGAAGTTGAAAGCATTGTATACATCTAGGCTTCAAGGCCTTTCCTTGTAATCATTTGAATGAGATTGTATATTCATGCCATTGTGGGCAATCATCTATTGTAATAAGACATCTGCATTGAGTTGAATCAAGTAATAATACAAGTACCCAACTTCAAGTTGATTCATGCAAGATTGCCTTTGTTATCTTTCATATGTGATGTTAAGTAGACTAAGTAGTTGAAGAGTTAAGTGCAAGTAAATTTGTCTAAGTAGAAAAAAATTTAGTTAGTACTAGTTGGGTATCTTACATGTGTGGGCCATACTGAAGATGAATTTATCTTGCGGTAAGGTTCTGTGAGTCTTTTCTTTGCAAATGAAGCCATAATTTTTCACCAACCTTGAAGGTGTGTGGTGCTTGATGTTGATCATGGCTATTGATTTCTTATGCCTTTGATCCTGTTGTCATTAATTTGATCTGTCTCTACTTGGATGTTCTAATTAGGATTGATTTCTTTTGGATTAAGTTCTTCTGCAATATCTGTTATAATCAAACAAAGGTGGAAAGTAATGGTTGAAGAATTATGCATTGAAAATTGGGTGCAAATCAAGATAAGCTGGAAGATTAAGCTTGAAGAGGCATTATCTCCAACTCTTTTAGTAATAGTGTATGGGCAAATGCCAAATATGTCGTATCTTGTGAGTCTATCCTTCTGCAAATGAAGTCATACTGTTATCACTAACCTTGAAGGTTTTTGGTGCTTGTAGTTCCTCATGGCATTGCTCATATTTGTCATTAGACATCTGCATAATGGTTTGCATTGGCTGCTAAATATTCCGAATGTGCTAAGTAAACTTTGTAGCTTTGTTAATTTTCTTTTGAGATAAAAAGAGTCATTTCTATGGATAATGACACAAGATAAACTACCTTAATGAGTGCCAATAGTTGGAAACTTAAGATGTGCTGACAGGGTTGTGCAAAGCTTTGTTTTAGCTATGCTGAACCAAAGAGAAACCTTGTTCCCAAGTGTGATGCTTCTTCGTATCGTACATTTGGAGAAGATGCGTGATCATCTTATTTACCACTTGTGTCTGTCTATCAATTTGATGATAGAATGCAGCAGATTTTGTGAGCTTTGTGTTCATCACTAAACAAAGTGCTTTCCTGAAATTGCTCAAGAGTGTTGTGTCCTGATTAGATATGATGTTAGATTGTAATCCAGAGTGAATTAATGCATTTTGAAATTACAATTGAGCTGTTTTTAGATGTGGGATAGTCTTCTAACATAGTGTAAGAATTGCCATTGTTGAGTCTCAATAACTAAATAGACACAATCATCACCATGTTTACATGAAAGGAAAATCCATGGAAATTGATTGCCAAGGCATTTTTTGTACTGATAAAGGAGTATACGTTCATTGCTTCTTGTTAGCCTACTTGGTGATAGCAATTTTACAACATTTGATCTAAAATATTTCTTAAAAGCCGAGAGACTCTTTAATTCCAAAATGACTTGTAACCTTACTAAAGCGATCCTCCCATGTCAGCTTTTCCTGCTCTGTCTCGTGCAGTGCACAAAATATCCTAAATGATACAAAAATTAATCTAGCAAGTAGTAGTATGACATTGTCTTAATGCAATCCTTGATAGATATTTGCAAAGTTTGAATGAGATTTGTACAAGTCTTGCCTAGTGCTGGTCTCATGTCCACTTGTGCCAGGCATAGAGAGAAGAGCTTGGCCACTTGAACAATATGCTACGTGATTGGCACTTCCCTTTTTACGCCTGATGTTTGTGTGGAATTGTTGAAGGTATGAAGGTCATTTTTAATGCCAGTTTTGTTGTAACTTGTTCTGCATGGATGCTGGGCTCCTTTCCTAATATCAATATGTAGTTTTCTTCTATTGCTTACATTCTTTGACGATGGCATAAAACTCTTGATCATGTGAGATATTTTCTCATAGTGGCAGTGAATGTCTCCTTGTGGTAAGAAACTGGATGACCAAATTGAGTGAGGACTGTTCCTAGTGCATTCTTAGATGCATTAGTCTTAACCTCAAATGGTAGTTGAAAACCAAGTAACACGAGTGTTGGTAAGTTGGTGTGTTTACATTTCAACTCCTGAAGTGCTATCTATTGTGTGGTTATATAGGTGAAAGTTGCTTTGGTTCCACTTTTGGTAACTTGATTCAATGAGCAAGTGATGAGAAAAACGAAGAACAAACTTTTGATAGAAATTTGCCAAATCCAGAAAAATGCTGAAATGATTTGATACAAACCAAGAACAAACTTTCAACAGAAATTTGCCAAACCTAAAAAATCGCAAGTTCTATGATTCTCTTTGGTGTAGGCTATTCTTGAATGATGCAAATCTTGGCTGGATCCCCAAGTATGCCATGTGTGTCAATGATGTACCCAAGGTGATTGCATCTCTTGCATGGCAAAAATATATTTCTCCATGTCATATAGCTTATGTTGCCACAAAGTGTTGAGCACCTGCTGAATATGGTGTGGATATACCTCCCATGTTTTGTTGAAAATGAAAATGTTATCAAGTTAGAAAACAACAAATGAATTTGTGAACAACCGGAGGATGTCCTTTATCATTTGCATGAATGTGGGAGGTGCATTTGTCAATTAAGGGCATAACTGACCTTCCTTGGCTTTGAAGGCCATCTTCCCAACATTTGAGGATTCAACATGAATCTGACTATACCGTAACTTGAGAAACTTAGTGAAGATTTGGCACCATAGAGTTGGTCCAAAAGATCCTCAATTGTGGGAAGAGGATAGCAATTCTTCATAGTGATTTTATTGACAGTTTTGTAATTGATGCATAACTTCCATGTGCCACCCTTATTTGGTGTGAGTACAATATAAATGCTGCAAAGTGAAGGGCTGGTTCAAATGTATCTTTTCCATAAGTTCATGTATATGCGATTTGATCTCTTCATTCTTTAGGAATGAACTATGGTATGGAAAGGCATTAGGAAGAGGCTGTCCTGGACTCAAACCAATATCATGATTCACTGCACATTGCTTAGGTGCTCCAATAGGGGATTGAAAAATATTCTTGGTATCTTGCAACATTTTGTTGAATTGTTGTTTTGCTAAAGGGGATGCAGTAATGGCGTGTGTTGCAAGGATGTGTTTCCTGCATTCAGGTCTCACCATTAAGAGCACAAATTTCTTGCCAAGACTGATCAGCTTCTTGCATTACTTTGTGCTGATGAGTGAAATCTTAGGGACTAGTTTTGGTATGCAGTATCAATCCTCATTAACATCTATGATAACCCTTATAGTATTTGCTTTATAGATTGAAGGACAATGGAAAAATTATGATTTCCCAAGTAAAACATTATATACCTCTAATGGCGTTGCATCACAAAGGATTGCATCTTGAAAAGGCTTGATTTTATACATTGAGTGACATTGATGAGTGTCAGGCTCGTAGAACCCAAGCTAACAATCCAATGGTGTCCACAAGTTCAATATTTGAATTGTTTCAGGATGATTTCTTCTAACTACCATTGTCAACAATGAAGTGTATAGATTGTTCGTTGACCTACATTTGAAAATGGAACAATCTTTTTGTTTCTTTTTTAGTTGAATTAGAAGATGAGGCTACATATGTGGTCGCTAGCATGGCACTTAGCTGACAATCCATGATTTGTTTGCTTGTATTAAATCGCTTTGGTAGAACTTTATGCCTGTATTTGTGTAAGGAGATCTTTTAGAGCATACATGATTTGATAGTGCATGTTGAAGTTATGTATTGTGCATTCTTTGATTGCTTCTTTTGTTCCTCACCTGATAGGTTCTTTTGGGAATGACACAAAGGTCCTTTCTTTGCTTTGAGTTCTGTTTGGCTCCAAATACAGAATTCTTTTTTTGCAACTTATCTTGGGACTTAGAATCATCGCTCTTGAACGTGTGCTTGGATCTTACTTCAAATCTGCAAGCATACGTGTAGGCTTCTTCTAAGGATGAAATATGAAGTCCATGTTGATTTGCATAGTTCAAATACTTGGACTAAGCAAAAGCCTCAACAAGCCAAGATTTTGACTTAGACTAGGACTTGACAAAAACTCTACACATTAAAAAATACATAAATTTGTAAGAAATCTTATATAACAAACAAAATACTGAATTTAGAGAACTCATAGGTAGTTTTTCTATTAGTTTTAAACAAAAAAGAGTAGAACACACATCATAGTGTCATTTATGATATGATGATTGTTCAGCTATCATCATCATAGAACATTTCAAATCCATAAAAATATTTAACAAATTTCTCCTTTGACTAAAGCTCCTTAGTGGTAGTGCCCTCAGATTGGATTGTAAAGGTGTCTCTTGAGGAACAATATCATCCTCAAGCATATCATGATCATCATCCAATGAAGCCCCTCTTAAGGCTTCCACCTTCACTTTGCTTGCGCTCTTACATCCATTGAATATGGATTGATGTCATCCAAGTCAGTTGCAACATGAGCCTCCTTATCCTCCTTATTTTTGACATGAAGATGACTGAATTGCACAAAAACATGGTCATTGAGGTGCTGTTGTACTTTGTGTGAATGTCCTCAAATGTGTTCACATCTAGAAGTACTATAGGGCCGACACAAAATGTGGATTGCAAGGCTTTGGAGATGTAGTGTTTTTACACCATAGTCTTCTTGCCACAAATTTGCAAGGACAATGCGATAACTTTGTAAGTAAACTGCAATTGCACTTATTGAACAAGTCTACTATCTAGGAGAACATGATTTAACTTGTAAAATACATTTTATTTCGCTTGGCTACTAGGTCACTCTCCTTCGAATGCACACAATTGGAGAAAACAACTTACCCTTTGCACCTGTGTAAATTTGCGACTTGTCAAGAATTGTGTCTGCCTAAGGGTTCCATCAGGCATTATCCTCTATGCATGAGTTGAGGTCATTCATAACCTCCATATTGGCAATAAAGGAATCAAAGAAGAAAAACTTGGGATTCAAGTAATAAGCTGTTGCATGTATGTGTTGGTGAAGTTGTTTGTTCCACTTCTATCAATTATGTGTCAAATAGGTTATTATTTTCCATTGTTGGACTTATAGAAATGCTGGATGGTCTTCTTGGCCTTGTCCATGGCTTAATATAGATAATCCATTGGGTTTTTTCCCCAATTCACCACTCTTCGAAATTTGACCAAAGGTTCCGTCATGTAAAACAAAATAGTATTGATTTGTAAAATAAAATTAATAAAAAATTGAACCACAACAATAAATAAAAATTAAATGGAAAACTAATGATGGAGTTGATTCCTTTTTAATTTCCTAAACATTAAGTTTAAAGTTACCTTGAGGATCTTGTCCGTGCTCTCGAAAAACATATCAAAAACTCTTCACGTCCCTTTTCCCTTCAGCCTTTTTGAGTATGGAGACTTCATCCACCTACTGCTCATAAACATCTACTTAAGAGATGTTAGAGAGATTGAAATGCTTTGCAATATGATGAAGTTCATGGCAAATTGTGTGGCCCGTGGTTGCACAAGCTGCTCACCCTTGGTGTGCTCTCCCATTGGTTTGAGCACTCATGAGTAGTTGTAGATGTATTTAGTGATGATTCTCATCTTTTACGCCAAGGTTTAACCTGTCCGTGTTTGCCTATATCCTCAAGTAGAAGATCAATGTTATGGGTGGCACAAGGGCTCCAAAAAATTGTAGGGTGTCTCTCCTCAAGAAGTCCACCAATTGTTACATACGTTGCTGCATTATTGGTTACGACTTGAATAACATTCTTCATACTCATTTCCATGACCACCTTGTTCAACGTATTGCATGAAGTCTCAACATTTTTCAGTTCACAAGAGGCATCTGTTGAATTCAAGAACATCAACAATGAAATGAAAATGTAAACCCTAGCTTTGAAAGAAAGAAGAAAAAGGGGAGAAAAGAAACAAAAAATGTTAAGAAAAATATTATTACACCATAGTAGTGCATAGTGATGAATATATTATGAGGAGGGTTAGGGGGGTTATATTAGGTCTAAATAATTATTTGAACTCATTATTGTCTGTATTGTTGGTGGGTGGTTGTAACAATACCAACATAGAATAGGAAAGAGTTGAAGGTTGAGTGGGTTTCAACAACAGTCTATTTGAACTGCTTGTTGAACCTAACATTAGCCATCAAAATTGTATAAATTTATCTCATTTGATCAATAAATATCCTGATACGTTTGCATGAAATTGTTTTAAACTTATATTGCATGTATTGTACTGTTTTGATTAATATTTGCTATCAAATTTAGGCTATCATTAATGGGCAATTCTTTTTCCTGATAAATTGTGTCTTTCACTCAGGTTCTTTTTGTTCCTATCCTAATAATTTATAGACCGTGGCTTATTTTCGGTATGGTCTGGTCTGCAATTTGGCCTTTACATAATAAGATATTGTCTAGAAGGTACTGAAATTGAATTGCTTAATTTGTTTTCAGATGGAGGTCATGGTGGAGGAAATGGAGGTCATGGGGGCTCTCATCGACATGGTAGAGGTATTTATATAGATATGTATTTGAGATCTTTCTTGATCTGTACTGCTGTATTTTATGTTTATCCATAAATGCTCAGACATGCAAATACTCTGTGTTGAAAGAGAGAAGATCTAGAGCCTGTGAGATGGATCAATTTGCTCCATGCTTGTCTATATATATCTATGCGAAGAGTACAATCTCTGTGGCTTTACTTCAACCCACTAGATTATAGTGTTGCATTGTTGGATGCAAAAATTTAAACATGGGAATGAATTTAAAAATAACCAATTACCATTTGCAGATTATGGTCGCAAACGCTATAGATCAGATGATGACCGGGCAACAGATGATGGATCAAAAAGGAACAGAGGCTATGATCGAGAGTCAAGGCCGGTATGCGTTAGTCATGTTTTACTATTTGTTTCCTGTTAGAATTTCATTAGGTTTTGCTAGAAACTATCATTCTGATCTTGTTATGGATTGGTTTACTGTTTTTTGATGCATTGGTTCTGAATTAAAAAATTATATTGGTTTCCAGGAAAGGAATCCTCGTTTTCGAGAGAGTGGTGATTCTGATGAAGATGATAATGGAAAGCATTAAAGATCGAATTGTCGTGTAAAGTTAGTTCCATGTAAATACATTTCCAATTTAACAAAGAGCTCTCTCTACATTTTGTAAGACAACCAAAGTACTTAGAAAATGTCATTTTAAAAATTTTCTGTGGCATATCCTTTATACATTTTAAACTAGCATCTTGATATGGTAATTGCTTAGCTAAGGAAAAAAATGTAGATACAATATCCTTTATGGGTATTTTCAGGTAGTTTGTAATTGATTTATGTTATTAGATCTTATTATCTTAGACACTTCAGTACAATTTTGGGAAAGCATGTCTAGATTGAGCAGCTCCTTTGGTTGTTTTTGAATGTCTCGTTTCACACAACCTATTATCAACTAAAAGTGCCTAATTCAAAAATGCATTAAAAAGTGGGTTTCAATCCAAAAAAGAAAAACACAATTTGGCAGGAGTTAGTGGAAACAAACAATCATAGCCCCTCCTGCATTTCTTTCCTTGGCATAGTTGAGTCCCCCTCAACTCCATCATTGATGTTCAAGGGTGTCGCTTCATAGCATGTGTGATCAAAGAATTCTTATTTTTGCCCTAGTTTTTCAAATTTACCCACCACGTGCTCTTATTGTTAGGATATCTTTTACATCAATATTTCAATCTTCTTTGGATGTTTAAAAATTTTAAATAAAAATTACCTTAGCACTTTACTAGGGTGGCCCCACTGTGCATTAATATTGCTTATGAACTGTGTTCCTAAATAGGTTGATTAATAATGCTTTCCAAAAATTAATTTTTTTTTTGATATTTGATATTAGTATATTATTGAGAAAAAGGGGATAGAGTCCACAACCACATCAACTGAGAGGTAGATTTGTAATACTTGTAGGAATATAAGAAATATCTTCCAACTAAAAGTAACTAGAAAACAATCTAAATTAGAAGCACATACAAAGTTTTTAAACTTTTACAATGAATGTCAATTGCACAATTGTTTTTCTTATTTTGCTATTTTTTGCATGCTTGCTTTTCTATATACTTGCATATTTTTCTATGTGCATGCATTCGTTTATCTGGTTTGCATGTTTTTCTATATGCTTCTAAGATAATCTAGTTTCTTGTAAAGAAAAGTTTATGTTTTCTTGTAACAATCATAGCTTTGGATAATTGCATCTTGGCTTTGTTGCCTTCATTTTTTATTAAGCCTCAAAAATTTTGTTATCTGCACCTTATGTTATGTAATCATGCTTTATCTCGTTCCATTATGTCCTTAAATCCATGAGATCTATGTCTCTGTTAAGAAATTCTAAGTGTTTTTCCATTTTGTTGAAGTTCTTCCCTATGTCTAGAACTTATCAGAGCTTTTGCCTGTAATTGGAACTGTTGGGTAGTTCTAGGGTTCTAGCAACCTCCTAAATTGCCAACCTCAACACTTTAATACATGAGTTGTTGGTGCTTCACATGGTACGGGGAATTACTTAAACCCTTGACCAATTTGCCTTTGTCTTAGAAGCTCTAATGAAGAGACACTTAGACTATTTCTGTCTGAAAAGATGTTGAAGAATTCTAAGGTTTCGAGAACCCCCAGAACCTCCGACAAGGTTCTTAGTGTTGGCAAGAGACACTGCTAGGATTCATAAGTGTTGTCATTGATGGCAACAAAGTATATCCCACACATCCGCAGTGCATAAATTACTCATACCGGAAGTCAGATTGAAGATTGGTTGATGGTAGTCAAGAACAGAGCATTTGTTAGGGTCCGACAGATTGGGTCCGGAACTCTCTGATGGTGAAACCCAACATGTTGCAGATTTGGGTGAGTACGGAGCATCTGAACTATTGTATTCCAGAGATTTAGCCTCCGGTGACTAAGCATATGAAAGATATGATCATCTAAGTATCGGACTTCTGTTAGACAGTGCAGACAGAGGAAGAACTGGTCAACAGGGTATTAGACCTCAATTCGGATGTGCAGAAGGTGTTGATCAAGTAACTTGAGGTGTTATATGATGTTGGCCGACTTAGGTAATGATTTCTATGCATAAAATTTTGGTGCGCATCATCTATCAAGTATGAATTCAGCCGACAAAACAGTATCTTGCAAATATCCTAAGTGTTCTTGTTGCCGACTAGAAAGTTGATTGAAATCCTTGATGTGAATATATATATCCGATGGATTCAAGCTTGTAAGAGTGTGTGGTGATAAGTTTATGGGTTAAGTTCGAAGAAAATCAGAGAGAAGTGTGAAGCCAGTAATCCAAGCCCGGAATGTGACAAGAGAGTGATACTAAACAGAGGAAGAATGAAATGTGCTAGATCAATATATTGAGCCTAACCGGAATTGAATTCTTGCATATGTGGATGTTGTTCATCAGTTCAAACACATTGTTATCATCTGTAAGTCTCTAGTAGGCAGTGAGCCTCTTGTGAGCAGTGTGCCCTAACTGGCAAGTGCCATTCTATACTTCTTTATTCTTTTAACAAAGAATACAATCGTGGGTTAATCACCTCGTGGTTTTTCCCTTAACGGGGTTTCCACATAAAAATCTGTGTTATGTGTGTTGATTTAATTTCAGTTCTTATGATTGCTTATTCTTTCATGCTTTGATAAATCACTGAATGTTAAGACAAGAAAAGTAAGAAAGTTTTTGAGATAACTGATTCACCCCTCCCTCTCTCAGTTATCTACCTTGTTTCCAACAATTGGTATCATAGCCAAGTTCCTTAGAAAAAGCCTAACAGCTTGAGGAGGATCTGGGAATCTCAATGGATGCATATGGTATGAAAGAGCAACTACAGTCTGCCTTAGATGATCTTGAACAATCCTAGTTTGAAGTCAATGATTTGAGAGAGCGACTTAAGCAGGCTGATGATTTCATCAATGAGCTGAAAGAAAAACTTATTAATTCCGTGAAAAAGAGAAATGAACTACTTCAGAAGCTAGCAGATTAGAATGAAACCAATAGTACTGATAAAGACCTAAATGAGAAAACAAAGCTATGTGAAAAGTTGTCAAAAGAAGTTGTTATGATAAGACATGAAATGGAATCAGGGGTTATGAAATTCACCAAGGAAATTGAAGAGAAGAGAAAGACTGAAGATAACTTAAAACAATCCCTCAAGGAGAAAACAGAAGACTGCCACAAAATGGACAGAATAATCAGACATCTTGATTCTGATCTTGAAGAAGTCAGATACAATGAAGAACAACTTGAGAGCCAGATTGACACTCTTAAACAAGATCTTCAAACTACAAATGAATACAAAGAAAAATTCAAGATAAGGTCAGCCCAACTTGAAGTTCTTCTTGAAAGTCAAAAGAGGGTAGATGATAAGCGTGGCTTGAGATATGAGAAAGGTGAAAGCTCTGGATCTGGGCAAAAGAACTTTGGATCAGGAAGACAAAGAAACATGCCTAGAAGACCTCCAGTAAGACAACCTAATGCTCAAAGATATCCATCTTTCAATGGAAACTGCTTCAATTGCAACAAATTTGGTCATAAAGCAACTCAGTGCAGGAACATAATGAATCAGAATAATCCATTCTTCTCCGGTCAATGCTTTCACTACAAAAGGTATGGTGACAAATCTCATGAATGCAAAAATATACAAATGAACAATTTTTTCAATGGTAGATGTTTTACATGCAATAGAATGGGGCATATGGCTAATCAGTGTAGATCAAGATGATATCAATCATCTAAGCAAGGAAATGTTGTGTGCTACAACTGCAATAAATCCGGTCATGTAGCTAGATTTTGCAGGAGCATAAATCATGATGGAAAAGGTCCGGTGAAACATGATCAGAAACAAGACAAAGGCAAAGGTAAAGTAAATGCGGATGAGATTTAGAAGGAGATGAGCAAGACTTGGGTAAAGAAGAGTGATGAACACTAGTGATGGGTTCGCACTGGAACCCAGTGCTGATAATCCTTCCGGAAATTAAAAGTGAGCTCTGGCTCAGGGGGAGCTGCAAAGAAGATCAAAATTCTCCCAGTCAGCTAGTAAGTGCCTGAATTCGGCACATCAAGTAAGAATCAGAGGTTGCAGATTTAAGGGCCTTTTGGAGGTTCATCAGAAAATCATTCAGTTAAAAGTTGAAGTAATCCACTTATAGATTTGAAGAAATTATGAATAGATCAAGTTCCGGCAGCCCTCTGGTAAACACATAATTACACAAACAGATAAGGTATAATCTAAAATTGCAATTTTATGGTCTGTGGATTTAGAGACATGTTTTGAAAGGCTAAAGTTATGTTGTCAACTCACTTAGATGATAATTTGAAGCTCCGCACAATGATTCGCGAGAAATTCACTCAAAACAGGGTAACTGGATGACTTAAAAGTGTTCATTTATTACAATGGGGAATTAGGTTTTGTGCAAGAAACTGGCTGAAGTCTGAGAAAAGAGGTAAGTCCCAATTGCCTCCAAAACTGAAAAGATCTCATTTCAAAGATGAAATTTCCGACATTATCACTCTATTACATCACGTAGTTGGGAGTGCAACTACAGATTCTTTTGAATATTGGATGTGTCGGTTTATTTTATTGATATGTAGTGAAAACCAATTCATTAATTGCGCTGAGATCATTAGTTACCATTTGAATGAGCAATTGGCTAATTTCTAGCAAACTGCCACTTTTCATATGTGCTCATACTTAGTGTACATTTTAGCTAGCCAAAAGGTTGTCTGGGTAGGGTTGAAGCCTCAAGGGTCATTGACACCAGACACACCTATGTATAGCTATTTCCCTCAGCTTACCAAAGATGTGGGGATGAAGGATTATTGCTGTATAAATGATGCTTTTTTAATGTTTATTGTGAGGAAACTTGATGGAAACCCTGAACTCAGAATCTCCCCAGAGGCTGTTACTTTAATTATGGAGTTTGGGAGTTTTTACATTCAGTTTGATAGATTCACCTATCTGCGGGTAGGGGGTTATGAAAAGGCCCCAACAAAATTGCCTCGTTACGCAAGTGATTTTCTTGTTTTCCTAGAGATTTGTAGGCAGATGTCTGTTGTAAATGTCAAATACCAAAACATGAGGAAGAAAGGATATGCTTTCCCATTGACGCTATGCTCATATGCTTGCAAGAGCAATGATGTTGCGAAAGGAGCGGAGCATGCCCTTAGTGAATTTAATTTTCATTCTTTCTCTATGAGAGCAAATTTTGATAGCAAAAATTATGTGGGCTAAGGCTCTTATGAACATCATCCTCATTTAGAAGATTTCTGGGAAGACTATGTTGATGACTGAGAAGTGCAAAGAAGAGACTGCATGAGACTGACATTGAGTCAGATTCAGATTTTTGGTCTCCCTTTTCAAATTCCAGATGGTATTGAGGAAAATTTGGAAGTCATTGATGCTAAATATCAAAATTTAATTTCAAAACCCCTTCCCCGAATTAACTGGTCAAAAAAGGAGGTTGTGGATTTAAAATCTCGTTCTGCTATAGTGTTGAAAAGAATAGAGAATTGGTTGCTAGGAAAATGGCGCGGACATGCAGGCTTTCCTTATGAGCAAAGAACATCTAGAACTAATGAACAAGGGTCTGCACAAAGTTTTGGTGCTCATACTGCGCCTGGGAGATAAGTGACAGTCTAATAATAGTTCGTAGTCTGGGGGAGATGGCAAAAGGCCAGATGAAATTGCAAAATTAAAATCAACTCGTGAACAAGACAATTTGCCTTTGTCTACTTCAAAGAGGAAAACTAATCTGGTGAAACCTGTGCTTGTGGACTCTAATTCTATCTTTCAACAAATTGATGATGATGGTTCTTTTCTCCCATTATTTGAAGTTCCCTCTTCCCCTGTGGATGAAGAAGTTCCTATTTCTTTTCCTTTGGTTGATCAGAATAAAACTGTTTTGAGTAACAAAGATACTGGTATGACAACGTCTTCCCTTGGTGATGCAGAGCAGGGGTGGACCACTCCAAACTAATCTCAATCAACCAATGTTTCAAACCCTAAAGCATCATTTGGTGGGTTTTTTCTCACAAGCCTTCAATCCTTAAAGCCTAAAACATGGGGGAAACATATTGGGTTTTTTGGTCATAACGTTCGGTGCAGACATGATATCAAAAATGTAAACATAGTTCTAGATACCCATTTGGCCATTATTTAACATACCTTAAAATGGGCTAGGGTTGTTTTGTACGGAATAGGGTAAAACAAGGCTGTTCCAAACTGGGAACTCTAGGCAGAATTTAGGACTGTTATCACCAAAAATGCTAACTTTTGCAAAACTCGATGAAATGACTTCAAACGAAAAGGAAAAGTTCTGTATTTCATATATCTATCATCCACATGCCTGCCCTTTGCTGTCCAAGGTCATACAAATCCGTGCCAAACAAGTGTCTTGCTAAAAAACAGTAAAAATCTGGAAATGACAATCACTAATTTGAGAATAACTTTCACAAAACACGACGAAAATCAACCAAACCAAAAATCATTAGAAAGCTAACTCAAATATATTTCCAACCATACCACATGCAGGTTGTGCCAAGGCCGTACAGATCCGTACCATGTGAAAGAATATGACTGTTACAGAAAAAATGCACAGAAAACAAGGGTTTTATTTATCAAAACTTCAAATACTCAATGTTTTCTCATCCTTTTATCACCCCCCCACCTTGGTGTCGACCATAGAAGACCTTTTTAAACATTTACAACTATTTTCCAATGGTTCTCAACCAACTTCTCAAATTACAAATGTTCATATTCCACCAATGTGCAATTTGATAACATTGTGCAACATTGACACCTTTTTGCAACTAGACACTTCCATTCACCTAATGACCTAGCTTAGACTCCAACACACATGAAATGGTGTTAGAAGACCTTATTATATGTAAACAACTCAAACAAAACAAAATATCAACTTTTGACCCCTTGGAGGCATAAAAGCACTGTGGGTGCCCCTGCACCATACTCCCAAGGGAAAGAAAAACTCAAGTCCACTTGCGTGCAGGTCTTCTCTCTCTTCTTGGTCTTCCAATTCTTCCGCAACTTGCCCTTCAATTTATGATCTGCAGTCTTGATTTTCCCTAGATTTTTCTTCTTCTTGCACCGTCCCTTACTGAGTATCTTCTCAACTTCGAGGTTCCAAAATTCTAGTTCTCGTTCATATGCCTCAGTACCACCGTCTATGTCTTCATCTTTATCATTGGAATATAATTTGGCAACATATTCATCATCCCTAAAATCAGAAAATACAACCATTACCTCGGTTGTTTTGGCAACATCTTCATCCCCATAGTGTGCTACATTTGTATAACCATCTTCATATACTGTATGCACTTCTCCTTCTTTAGACCATTTTCCATCTTCATTTTCATCTGCTGCACCTGTGAACACATACTCACAAATATTGTTAGAAATAAAATCTTGAGTCTCAATGGGCTCATTTTCTTCATATATTCCCTCTTCCTCAGATGGCTTAGGCTCTTCCATCATCAACAAAGACTCCAATGTTTGGTTCTGCTGTCCTCTCTTGCATTCTCTGCTTCTGAATGATCTTTTTGATGGGCCACTTTACTTGCTTCCTTATTGGTAAATGCCAACCACTTTCTTATTTTGCTTTCTCAAGCAACTGCTGCATCTCAAGATCCATTCTTTTTTGCATTTCTTCCAAGGCTTGCCTCAAGTCTATTATCTCTTGCTCAATATCAATTTGCTTTACCTTCTCATCCTTCTTCTTTATCTTACTTCTTTCTTTTCTCATCACTGGTTCTTTGCTTGGTATCTCCTTACTCTGCAAGTCTCTACGGACTAATCTTCTCAACATTTCCATTCTTCTTTCTCAAGAAGGTCTCTTTCACCTTGCTTCCTCTTAATGCTTCTTGTCTTTTTAATACATCACCTTAGGCCACTTTCTTTTCCTTTGGCCTAGTCTTTTGGTATTCGGGCTCTTCCTTCAACCTACAAAAAGACAAGACAAAAACTCCAAAAAAACTTATCTTGTCCAAATCTTCGGGCTCTCAACTTCTTTTCCCAGACCTTTTAGGCTTTAATACCAATCTGATGCAGAGCAGGGGTGGACCACTCCAAACTAATCTCAATCAACCAAAGTTTCAAACCCTAAAGCATCATTTGGTGGGTTTTTCCTCACAAGCCTTCAATCCTTAAAGCCTAAAACATGGGGGCAGCAAATTGAGTTTTTTAGTCATAACTGTTGGTGCAGACATGATATCAAAAATGTAACTATAGTTCTAGATACCCATTTGGACATTATTTAACATATCTCAAAATGGGCCAGGGTTGTTTTGTACAGAATATGGCAAAACAAGGCTGTTCCAAACTGGGAACCCTATGTAGGATTTAGGACTGTTATCACCAAAAATGCTCCAACTTTTGCAAAACTCGATGAAATGACTTCAAATGAAAAGGAAAAGTTATGTATTTCATATATCTATCATCCACATGCTTGCCCTTTGTCGTCCAAGGTCATACAAATCCGTGCCAAACAAATTTCTTGCTGAAAAATAGTAAAAATTTGGAAATAACAATCATTAATTTGATCATAACTTTTACAAAGTACAACGAAAATTAACCAAACCAAAAAACATTAGAAAGGCAACTCAAATATCTTTCCAACCATACCACATGTAGGTCATACCAAGGTCGTACAGATCCGTACCATGTGAAAGAATAGGATTGTTACAGAAAAAATGCACAGAAAACAAGGGTTTTATTTATCAAAACATCAAATACTCAATGTTTTCTCATCCTTTTATCAACCCCCTCCTTTGTGTCGACCATACAAGGCCTTTTTAAACATTTACAACCATTTTCCAATGGTTTTCAACCAAAATTTTAAATTATAACTGTTCATATTCCACCAATGTGCAATTTGACAACATTGTGCAACATTGACACGTTTTTGCAACTAGACACTTCCATTCACCTTATGACCTAGCTTAGACTCCAACACACATGAAATGGTCTTAGAAGACCTTATTATATGTAAACAACTCAAACAAAACAAAATATCAACTTTTGACCCCTTGGAGGCATAAACGCACTGTGGGTGCCCCTGCACCACCTGGTTGGTTAAAGAAAGCAGTTGAAAAGAAGAAAAAATGTTCCAACAATGGCGGTAGAAGTTGATAGAGTCACCAAGTTGCTACAAAGTACCTCAAAGCCTAAAAAGGCTTAGATGACGTTCAAGATGGTAACTGATATTGCCTCTAGTCATCAACTGTTGGAAATTGCCGATCCGGTTAAAGATTTGAATGAAAATGAGATACCGGGGATGATTATAAAATAAGTCACATAGACATGGGCCTCTCTACTCTCGAAGGTGATGTTTATCATGCGAATTATTCTATTCGTGCTTTGATCAAGAGAGTGGAGAGAAAATAAAATTTGAAATTGTAGTCTTAGGTTCTTTCTTTAAGTAATTTTATTCAATCTATTGTGACTCCCACATCTCATGAGGCTTCCAATTCTAGTATTAAAGGCATTGATTCCAATACAATGCAACAAATAAAGAAAAAATCTGAATTTTGACAAGGCTGTTAGTGAATGGATGGAAAAACTCTCCTGTGAGACTCCATTCTTCCTTAGCAAATCCGTGTTAACTTATTGTCAGGTGTTTGATAAGAGGAAGGAGTTAGCTATTGAACTCCATCAAGTGAGAAAAGAACAGGGTAGTATGTACGTGCTTTCTAAAGAAGTCTCAGAATTGATAGCCATGGGTTCCCTGTCGTTGATCAAGGAGAAATTGATTAATGATTCGAAAGAATAGACTCATCTTGGTTTGATACATTGGAATGGAAATTATCAATGTATGATAATTTTATTGTAGAAATCAATAAGGTATTGGGTCAATATCTTGAAATATTAGTTGAAATTAAAAAAGGATTGTAACCTTCTGGAAGTGGACATTACAAATGAGTTCAGGGAAAAGCTATTCGATGTTAAAGAAATATCTCTAAAATTCAAAGAAAATTTCAATAAGGAGAGAGCTGATCCCAAAACTGTCACCGGGGAATCACTGGGAAAGCTAGGCCACATGCATGTGTACCTTAATTCATTCAAATCCAGAGGTGATGACATTCATGAAATGATAGCCAAAGCAGATAAGATGCTAACTATATGGAGGACTAGATTGCAGATCACTGCCACACTTGGTAGTAAAAACATTACTTCTTTTGTCACTAGGTACATGGAATACAAAATGAAGAAAAGAATACAAGAAGCCTTGATGGATGAGCAAGATGGTGAGTGTGTTGAAGACCCAAAAGATAGCGAAGGAGCGGCTGCATGATTACTTTCTTAGTTTATGTTATTTCTTTATAATTTCGCTCTAAAGACTTATTTTCAAGACTTATTATTATTATTATTATCATTTTAAGGCGGTTGTCTCCAAGAAACCGTTCTTTTGAAAGACAGTTATTATATGTAAACTATATATATGGGTGCTTGGGTACGATGTAGGGATCTTTTTGGGCAACTTTGATTCCTCATTAAGATAAATTTTGTTGTGCTCTTTCTATTCAATTACTTTAATATAGAAGATACATGTGGTGAAGTTCATGCAGGCATAAACTTTGTGTTATGAATGTTTGGATGTTATTCTTCTTATGTTGAATATATTGCCGGTGGTTATTCTGCTATCTATATTGGAGTATTGGATATCTATTTCGTTTTATTGCCGTGAAATGTTTATCTTTTGGTGAATATTTTGTGGTGGTGGTTATATTGTATCTGAGAAATTCTTTACTATTTCATTGAAGTGTTGTTTGAAGTCTTTGAACTTCTCTTTGAATTCAGTTATTGTGGAAGTATATAATTGCCTTTCTAAGCTTTCTGGTTAAAAGCACTACCTTTTGCTTTCTGGTTAAAAGCAATGTAATTTCAAATTCATTGCAAATCATTCGAAGGTAGCTGTTCCTTGTAAAAGAAGCAGAGAATCAATTAATATCATTGTGATTGGTTCAACTGTTGATACATTTGTCACCTCCTAGGCGAGGGAATATAGAGTTAGGTGGCAAATCTGTAAACCAATAGATTTTTAGCGACTCTAGTGGGGATTCTTGTCGATTATATATGTGTTGTAAGTTGCTTTGCAATTAATTTACATGGTTCTTCAAAGATGTAATGCTCTAGTCCTCCAACCTAACATAGATTGGCTTATTGGTGATCAAGAGGATATTCTTACTAGTCTTCAGTTACTTTCCTGGCAACAAAGAAGAACCAATTTATAGTATAACCAAGTAAATGAAGTATTAGAAGAAGAAGAAGAACTTGGTGAAATCATAAGAGATAACGCTAGGCGTTTTGAAGAAGCTCAAGAAATTATTTTCATAGAAAATGTGGTACCTGTTCCTCGGAGGGAGAGAGTCTTCTCTGTGCAAGCTCTTCCCAATAATCAGCCCAGAAACCAGGCTGCCAACCAAAGGAACCAGTTGAACAACTGACAAAATCTTCCACAAAACAATTAGTAAGTGAAGTTGGTGACTCTATAGTTATTATTGCTGTTGTTCAAAACTAGCTTTTAAAAGATACACTAGAGGAGATAGAAAGAGGAATTTGGGATACAGATTTTGAGTTATTGGAAGCTGTTAATTTTTCATCTTTTCCATCTAATTGAAACGTCAAGTCTATTAGCAGAGCATCATCCCCTTCTCCTAAGAAAAGTGTTACTGGGATTCTTGGTACATCTTGTCAAGCTCTCCTTTTGCATGGAACTACTCTTCCTTTGCAAATTAATTTTCCTTTCCATAATCCTTTATTCATGGCCAAGCCCCCACCTGTTCCATGGGGAGCCACAAGAGGCCCTCTCAACCTAGGATCTCAGTTGCATGACTTGCCAAAGGGTTCAGGGAAGATTATACGTAAGTTTAGAGGAGATGGGAAGGTGATGGAGCCTTGCTAGTCACAGATTACTCACCACTTCACAACGACTTCAAGCAAATAGAGATTCAGGCGCAATGATAGGAGATGAATCAACGACTAGACAAAATGACAGGAAGTATGAATAAGCAAATTTTACAAACAGAAAAATCACAAAAAAATGGAAGGTAGAAACCCAACACCTCAATCTTCAATTTCATTAGCAAAGCATTACAGAGTCTACAAATGGCTTGCAACAATTGGCCTGGACTATGAACATTACAATAGTCGATTTCCTATTCTTTAATCTATCTTTTGTCTTCCTGTTTTTCACTCTCTCTACATTCACTTCCGTCCTCGTTCTATTTTGCCTATGCGACCCTTTTTCTCTGAATGCAACGCTATCCTTCTATATACTTCTTAGCCATTCCTGCTATCGTGTCAGCTTCTACAGAAATTGGGTCTGTAACCGTCGCTGGAGGAATATCAGCAGTTTGTAAACATGTGTCTTCTAATGCCGGCCAGAGATCTTTCGACTTCCAATACTCTCAACTGTCTTCAACAATATGTCGCGACCCTTTAGCTTCTCCAAACGATTCCAACTTTCCATCGGGTCAGGAATATAAATGGACAGAAGAAAAGAAACGCCCTCTTAAGAGTTTTTGTCACATGGGAGACATGAGCTAAAACAAAACTTAATTCCCAAGCAAGCGACAGGACTGTATGTGCGACATGAGTGGTGACGGAAACTCCTCAATAAGTTTTTAGTTTCACAAGGAAGGAGTTACAAGATAAGGATATAAGGTAGAAAGACACCGCCAAAAACTAAGAAAAGCTAACAAAATGAAAAAACCAAAACAACAAAAAGAAAGAAAACCAAAATTGTAGGCATGATGCTTCGCATCAAAATCCCTGGGCGGAAAGAAAATCATGAGCTCCTGCTCATGAGGTCTGCAACTGAATGACTCTGTTTGATAATCTCCTCCTTAGTGAGCCATGACACATCTTCAACTGGATGATTGTTCCATTTGACGAGATACTTGAAGTACTCATGCTTCCGGGTCTTCTTCAGCAATTATTTATCCATAATGCATTCAATCTGTGGTGAAGCAGCGACTGTCTTGGATTGTTCTCCATGTGTTGAATCAACTGCTTTAGCTTCATTTGCCTCTTTATCCCCTTTGTATGGATATAAATCTGCTACATAAAAAATGGGAGATATATTCAACTCAGTAGGCAGTGATATCTCATAAGCATTAGCAGAAAACTTCCTAAGGATTTGGCATTGACCAATCTTCTTCATCTGAAGTTTATTGTATGTTCCTGTAGGAAATCTCTCCTTTTGAAGATGTGCCAATACAAGGTCTCCAACCTGAAACTGCAACTCTGTTTTCCTTTGATCAACATGCTTTTTGTACTACAGATTGCTGTCCTCGATGTTATTCTTCACCTTTTCTTAAATGTCACGAATGACATGAGCAAATTATTCCCCATCTGCACTTCTCTTCTCCATTCCAGCAAGGTCATGAAGTTTAAATACACCTCTTGGATGCATACCATACACTACATAAAAAGGACTGAAACCTGTGCTTTTATTTGGGGAATCATTATATGCAAATTCAACTTGTGCTAACATGAGATCCCAACTTCCAGGTGAACTACCAACAAGACATCTTAACAAATTGCCAAGGCTTCTATTGACAACCTCGATCTATCCATCCGTTTGTGGATGATAAGCAAAACTAAAATTCAGATTTGTACCCAATTTGCTCCATAGAGTCCTCCAAAAATGACCCACAAACTTAGTATCCCTGCCAGAAATTATACTTCTTGGTATACCATGCAGCCTTACAACTTCTATAAAGAACAAATTTGCAATATTAGTGGCATCACTAGTCTTCTTACATGGTATAAAATGCACCATTTTTGAAACTCGATCTACTACAACAAAGATTGAATTATTACCCCTTTGTGTGTGAGGCAAGCCCAAAACAAAATCCATACTCACCGAATCCCAAGGTCTGGTTGGAACTGGTAATGGTTGATAAAGCCCCGCATTTTGACTTCTTCCCTTAGCAAGCTAACAAATTTTGCATCTTTCCACATATCTTTTCACATCTGTCTTCATCTTTGGCCAATAATAATGAGTGCTCAGCTATAGAAAAGTTTTATCCTGTCCAAAGTGACCACCAAGACTACCACAATGTTTTTCCTTCAACAAATTATCTCTCATGGAGCCTCTAGGAATGCACAACTTGTTTTCCTTAAACAACAAACCTTCTTGAATTATGTAATATGTCCATGGCTCTCTATTCCGACTAGTAGGATCATTGCAAGCTGCAAATGCTTCTCCAAGATCTACATCCTCTGCATACAACTCTTTCAAACTTTCAAATCCCACATTGTTAGTTTGTATTTCACTCAACAATAAACTCTTCCTACTTAAAGCATCATCAACTCTATTCATTTGACCACTTTTATGCTTCAAAACAAAATTAAAACTTTGAATGTACTCAACCCACTTAGGATGCGTTTGATTCAATTTGTGTTGGCTGTTAATAAACTGCAAAGCATGGTTATCTATATACACAATGAACTCCTTTGACAATAGATAATGTCTCCATTTCTTGAGGGACTGAACCAATGCATAAAACTCCAAATCATAAGATGAATACTTCCTCTTTGCCTCATTTAATTTCTCACTAAAATATGCAATCGGTTTTCTCTCTTGACTTAGGACTGCCCCAATAGCCAAACCACTAGCATCACACTCAACTTGAAACACTTTATCAAAATCAGGCAAAGCAAGTATGGGCTGTTCACTCACCTTCTTCTTGAGAAATCTGAAATTTTCTTCAACCTCCTTAGTCCAAACAAATGGTCTTTTATGTACTTTAATAGTCTCCAAAATAGGTGCTACAACATGGCTAAAATTTCTTATAAACTTTCTATAAAAACTAGAAAGACCATGAAAACTCCTTACCCCCATGACACTTCTTGGTGATGGCCAATCAAGTATGGCCTGAACCT
Organism: Cunninghamia lanceolata; assembly: GCA_027924645.1. Classification (NCBI taxonomy): domain Eukaryota; kingdom Viridiplantae; phylum Streptophyta; class Pinopsida; order Cupressales; family Cupressaceae; genus Cunninghamia; species Cunninghamia lanceolata. Next base: position 1,622,563 of record BSBN01000814.1, read on the forward strand.
TCTCCTTATCCATTTTCATCCCTTCCTTTGATACCATAAAACCCAAGTAAACAAGCCCAGTCTACCTAAACACACTTCTTCAAATTAATCTGTGACTTTTCTTCATGTAATCTCCTCATAACTGCCTCAAATGCTTTATATGTTCCTCCTTGGACCTGCTAAATACCAAAATGTCATGCAAATAGACAACCACAAATTTACAAATAAATGGTTTCAAGACCTCATTCATTAACCACATAAAAGTACTAGGACCATTAAACAACCCAAAAGGCATAACCAGCCACTCATACAACCCATCACTAGTTTTAAAGGCTATCTTCCATTCATCCCTTGGTCTAATTCTTATTTGGTGATAACCACTTTTCAAATCTATCTTAGAAAAATACATAGAACCAATCAAACAATCCATTAAATCTTCAATTCCAGGTATGGGAAACCTATATCTTATTGTGATTTTATTTATTGCCCTTGAATCCATGCACATAGGCCATTCCCCTCCTTTCTTTGGAACCAACACTGCAGGAAAAACACAAGGGCGTAGGCTTTCTCTTATCAATCCCTTCTTCAAAAGATCCTCCACTTGCTTCCTTATCTCCTCATTTTCCATAGGTGTTAGCTTATATGCAGCCTTATTTGGAAGGCTAACACCCAGAATCAAATACATATGATGGCTAATGCTTCTAATAGGAGGTAATTCATGAGGCAAATCATTTGAAACAATGTCCATATTCTCATTCAAAATGTCTTGTATTTCAATAGGCAAATCCTCCAACTTTGTAGAAGTCATTACACATCTAGGTTTAGGAACCAAAGCATAATCAAGTTCTTCATTTTTCAAATCACTCAAGAACTCTTTACCACTTACCATCATTACCTTACTACCGCTGTTGCTGCTGTCCTCTTCTTTCTCCTTTATGGGCAACAAGGTGTGCTTCTCTCCATCCTTCTTAATGGTATAAGTATTCTCCTTTCCATCATGCACCGATTTCCTATCAAATTGCCACAGTCTTCCAAGCAAAACATGGCACACATCCATAGGCATTATATCACACAAAACATAATCCTTATAACTACCAATTTGAAAATCAACATAGGCCTCACTAACCAATATTTGATGGCCTTTTTGTAACCAAGTCACTTTATATGGAGTAGGTGTTTAATCCTTTTAAGATTCAACTTTTCTACCATCTTAGTTGCAACAATATTATCAGTGCTACCACTATCTATAATCAGCTTACAACATTTACCTTGTGACTTACACTTGGTTTTGAACAATGCTCTCCTTTGAACTGGCTCTTGACTCTCTTTTTGTGGCTTCAACAATACCCTCTTAAGCATTAAAGACTCTCCTGATTCTGCTTCATCCTTGTGGTGTACTGGTGATCCCACACTCTCTTGATTAGCATGAACAACTTGATTGCTTCTCTCGAACTTTAAATGTCCTCCTTGCGATTATTCAGAGCATTCCCAACTATTGTGCCAAAATTGATTGCATTTGAAACATTTTCCTGCAAATCCTCTTCCTCTACCTTGTGAACCACCTCTTCCATAAGATCTTCCTCTATTTTGAAAACCACCTCTATCATTGTTGGCTGTCCCACTAGAATTTTCAGCCTCTTCTCCTTGATGGTGTTGCTGTCCCCTACTTGTTTGTTGTCCCCTTCCTCTAAAACCTCTTCCTCTCCTTTTCTTGCTGACTTTGCTTCCTTTGCAACTTCTCTTCTACCTTTAAGGCAAGTTGATAAGCCTCTTCTAGGCTCCTTGGGGACAAAAGACTCATTTCATCTTGCAAACTGTACTTGAGACCATTCACATATCTAGCTATCTTCTCCACGTCTTCTTTAGCATGCCCAGATCTGATTATCAACTTGTAAAATTCCTCAGTATAATCTTTCACAGACATATCCTTTTGCTTCAAATTCTGCAATCTCTTAAAGAGATTAGCCTAATAGTCACTAGGCAGAAATTTGGCCTTCAACCTGGCCACCATTCGATCCCAGGAGTTAATCTTTCCTTTATTTCTTCTTCTCCTCACAGCTTGGACAAAGTCCCACCACATGGCAGCATGACCCTTCAATCTGGTACAAGAAAACTTTACTCTTCTCTCTTCTCCTACCCCCTCATATTCAAAATATTTATCCAGGTCATTGATCCAATCGATCAAATCTTCACCATTGAGTCTTCCGGCATATGTTGACACCTCTATCTTGGGTTTAGAACCTAGACTCAAGACTGACTTCAACAACTTTTCACCAAATTCTTCTTCTTGACCCACCTGTCCTTCCTCATTTTCTTCTCTCTATTGTTCTTCCTCCTCTTCACTTATATCTTCAACATTGGGAGTTCGTCTCCTCTGTGCTCTCTCTAGGGCATCCATCCTTGCAACCAAACTCTACAACAACTCAGGGTCACCATGGTCTCTTCTACCATGACCTCGACCTCCTCCTCTGTCCACTCTTCTTGGAGGCATCTTGACCCCTTACAATACCCAATCTCAACTTGGCTCTGATACCAATCTGATGGAGCCTTTCTAGTCATAGATTACTCACCACTTCACAATGACTTCAAGCAAATAGAGATTCAGGCGCAATGATAGGAGATGAATCAACGATTAGACAAAATGACAAGAAGTATGAATAAGCAGATTCTACAAATAGAGAAATTGCAAAAAAACGGAAGGTAGATACCCAACACCTCAATATTCAATTTCATTAGCAAAGCATTACAGAGTCTACAAATGGCCTGCAACAATCGGCCTGGACTATGAACATTACAATAGTCAATTTCCTATTCTTTAATCTATCTCCTGTCTTCTTGTTTTTCACTCTTTCTGCATTCACTTCTGTCCTCGTTCCATTCTGCCTATTCAACCCTTTTTCTTTGAATGCAATGCCATCCTTCTAGATACTTCTCGGCCATTCCTGCTATCATTTTAGCTTCTACAGAAATCGGGTCTGTAACCATCGCTAGAGGAATATCAGCAGTTTGTAAACATGTGTCTTCTAACGCCCGCTAGAGATCTTTTGACTTCCAATACTCTCAAGTGTCCTCAACAATATGCTGCGGCCTTTAGCTTCTCCAAACAATTCCAATTGTCCATCAGGTTAGGAATATAAATGGACAGAAGAAAAGAAACGCCCTCTTAAGAGTTGAGTTTCTGTCACACGGGCGATAGGAGCTAAAACAAAACTTAATTCCCAAGAAAGCGACAGGACTGTATGTGCGATAGGAGCAGAAAAATACATGGCGATAGGAACTCCTCAATGAGTTTTTCAGTTTCACAAGGAAGGAGTTACAAGATAAGGACAAAAGGTAGAAAGACACCGCCAAAAACTAAGAAAAGCTAACAAAATGAAAAAGCCAAAACAACAAAAAGAAAGAAAACCAAAATTATAGGCATGATGCTCCGCATCAGAAGGTCGCTCCCGAAGAGCACATGCAAGCCTTCTTTACTGCTTCTTCTATCCTTGTTGTGCAATACGAAGATGTCTCTATAAGGCTCTTTGTGGAATCTTTAACTAATGTTGTTGCTGATTGGTTTTACCACCTCCCAAATGGTTCTATCACTAATTGGGCTACCTTGAGATCCAAGTTTGAAAGTAGGTTTAAATCTGCAGAGAATGAACAAGTTCTTGTGATTCAATTGGCTTCTATGAAAAAGGAAGTGCATGAACCTATGAGAGAATTTCTAGCCAAATTTAACAAATTAGTTAATAGAATTCCTGAGGACATGAGACTTGGAGATGTTCTATTAAAGTGCTTTTTCATCAATACTCTTCTGCCAGATGTTAGTTTTACTATCAAAAGAGAGAGTGCACCTGATTTAGATGCAACCTAGGAGAGGGCTATATCCATAGAAGATGATTTAATTATTGCTGGGAAATGGAAGAAAGAACTTCAAACTGGCAAACGCTTAGTAGTAAACTCCACTGATCTTGTTATATAGAGGTTGGCTAATGACATTATTACTTTGAAGAGACAAATGCCTAAAGGTTCCCCTCAGCCACTTTATCGGGATATACCAAGGAAAGACTATGGTTCTCAAGGAAACTATAACAGAACATTTCCATTGAATGGTCCAACTCAGAGATTGGCTATTAAAGGCGGGCCCTCTACCAACAAGAGCAACCACATGATGTGCAATTTTCATTTGACCTCTGACCATGATGGAACTACATGCCCAAAAATGGTTAGGTTTATGTAGATGCTCTCAACCCATGAGCATGTTGAAGAGCCTTACGTAGAAGAACCCAACCAATCTCATGATGCTAGCGTAAACTTCTTTGAATATGAATTTGATGGAGAGACAGGAGAAGATGTATACATCGAGATTGACAATCCTAACTGTGTAGTCTTTACACGGGGTCAACAAGCTCAGAAGGGGCAAGAACAAAAAAGTCAAGCTGGCAGTTCATCCTCTACTCCAAAATATATAGTGTCAAGACAAGCCACTTCCAATTCCAAGAAGCCGAAGAATGTCATGTCAATGAATGCATCAATTGAGGTACCTTCCACTCTTTCTTCTGAAACACTTGTTTCTAGTTCATTTGACATAACTGAGTTTTTTAAAATACAAAAAATCAGATCTCACAGGCTGAATACCTTAGGCTCAACCCCTCAGAGATGGATAGTTTAGTCAGATATGTCAAACAAGAGCCTTCACCTTCCCATTGTAATGCGCAAGTGTCAAATGAAAATGAAGTCCACGTAGAAAAATAGAATTGTTCAAATTCCAATGATAAAAACACAAGCCAACAAAATCCTTTTGCAAAGCTTGAACCTTTCTATGTCATTATATATTGCTAGTTTTAGGCTGAGCAATTGTGTCATTGATTCTGGAGCCTCTGATAATGTAATGCCTGCCCAAGTAGCTAAGGCTCTAAGTTTATCATTCACATCCTCACATGGTAGATGTTTTTCTATGGATGGTTCACCAGTCCCCATAATAAGACAAATTAAGGATGCTCAAGTTGCCTTGCCTGCTTTACCAAAGAAAAGGTTGAAGTTAATCATTCTAGTGGCTGACATTCCCGCTAGTTATGGGATGCTCCTAAGCGGAAGTTTTTGTAGAGATTTAGGGGGAGAAATACAAATGGATTGGTCTCATGCCTTAATACTAGTAGAAGGGAAGAAGGTGCATCTTAATCCTGAGCCCAAAGCCAAATTCACTATGTTGAAGTCGGGTGATCCAAGGGCAGACATTTTGTTTGTAGAACCTGGGCCAAGCACATATATGTGTACCTCAACAAAGGAGGAATGCTTGAGTTTGGTTAGTCCTAACTTGGCTGATGAACTATGGACTTTAGGATTTGATGGAAGTTGTTCTAGTGCCGAGTCTGGTGCAGGAGTAGTTTTGATTTCACCAGATGGTTATAACTTCCCTTTTGATTATAAACTTGAGTTTGACAATACCAACAATACAATCGAGTATTAAGCTTTGTTACTTGGTTTAACCTTGGCCAAAGAAAGGGGTGTAAAACAATTGAGAGTAGTAGGTGATGCTGAATTGATTGTCAAACAAGTCCGAAGGTATACATTGTGAAAAATGGTAGACTCAGACATTATAGAAACAGAGTCTGGGATTGCATTGAAGACTTTGATGCTTTTTCTATAGAAGTAGTACCTAGAGATCAGAACACTAGGGCTGATTCATTAGCTGTTTCTGCATCCCTACTATTACCACATCCATATTTTAAAGATAAGTCATACAGGGTGGAAATTGTATACTGACCTAGTGTTCCCGATAATGTAAATCACTGACAAGTATTCAATAATGATCAACAGATAATTGCATTTTTGGAAAAGGCTGAGTCTTTTGCAAATATTTGTTTTGAAGGAAGTAGTGATGACAGTAATGATGTTTTAGAAGGTGATATTAGTTCTCTTGATGGTAAAGGATCTGAAGTTATTCAGTTAAAGGGTAACAAGATTCCCAAGGGATTAGTCTCTCTAGAAGATTTGTTCAATAGGCATGATCGGTATTTGAAACAAAAAAGCAAGGTCTCTGTCGAATCATGTGCTGATTTTGATCGTGTCAACATAGGCACAAAAGAAGATCCCAAAATTGTGTGCATTGGGAAATGTTGTTCTCCTTAAGAGAGGGGTACGTTTAATCTCTTTGTTAATTCGTTACAGAGATGTTTTCACTTGGTGCTACGCAGATTTGAAGAGATTTAGAAATGGAGAGTTGCAACACCGTATTCCATTAAAACTTGGTGCTACACCTTATAGACAAAAACAAAGGACCTACAATCCCAAGGTGACAGAAGCTATTTTTAGCGAGATAGACAAAATGCTAAAAGCAAAAAATATTTATCCCATCCATCACTCAACGTGGGTAGCCAATATCGTTCATGTTAGGAAAAAGAATGGAGAAATAAGGATTTGTGTCGATTTTAGAAATCTGAATCAAGCTTCCTTAAAAGATAATTATCCGCTACCTATGATGGACCATATATTACAGACAGTTTCTGGATCTGAGATGATGTCTATGCTCGATGGTTTTTTAGGGTATAACCAAGTTGAAGTAGCCCCAGAAGATCAACATAAAATTGCGTTCACTACTCCCATTGGTGTCTTTGCTTATAACAGAATGCCATTCAGTCTTATATATGCAGGAGTCACCTTCTGAAGGGCGATGGATTTGTCATTTGGTGATTTGAAAAATAAGATCATTGTTGTTTATTTGGATGATTTGACAGTTTTCTCCAGAAAAAAAGGGCTAATCATTTACATGATCTCGAAGTGGTGTTGCAGCGTTGCAGAGAGCAAGGAATTTCCTTAAACCCAAAGAAATCAATCTTTGCTGTGACTGAAAGCAAACTCTTGGGCCACATTGTTTCAAAATATGGAATTAAGGTTGATGCCGAAAGGGTGAAAGCCATTATGCAATTGAGTTTACCTGCAAGTAAAGATAGCACCAGATCCTTCTTTGACCAAGTGAATTTTCTAAGAAGATTCGTACCAGAATTTGCTGAGTTAACCAGGCCTATTGCTGATATGATGAAAATCACCTTGTCTTCAAATGGAACAATGAAGGGAAGCAAGTCTTTGAGGACATAAAAACAGCTATTGCCAATGCACCAACACTAGTGCACCCTGATTTCGGGAATGATTTTGTTATATATTGCTATGCATCAGAACATACTCTATAGGCTATCCTATTGTAGAAAAATGATCTAGGTATTGAAGCCCCTATCTCTTTCATGAGCACTCCTCTCAAGAAGCATGAATTGAATTACTCTCCACTTGAGAAACATGCATATGCAATAGTCAAACCCTGAAGAGTTTTAGATTCTATATTTTGCATTCTCATACCACTGTTTTTGTCGTGGAGTCTGCTGTGAAAAGTATTCACTCAACAAGAAATCAGATGCAATAAAAGGGGATCTTGGATAGCTAAGGTGCAAGAGTATGATGTTGATATAAAACCCACAAATTTAGTCAGGGGAAAGGGTCTGTGTCAAAGGATTGCAGAAAACAAGATTACTGAAGAAGAACAATTGCCCCTAGTTCTTTTCACTAGTACAACAGATGAGTGGTTCTCTAATATTTCTTATTTTCTGACATATGGTGATTACCCATCTCACCTTTCTGCCAAAGAACAGAGGAATTTGAAACTCAAAGCCAATAAATACATTCTCTGGGAAGGAAGTTTGTATAAAAAAGGTTTGGATGGAACATTCCTAAGGTGTGTAGATAAAGAACAACAAAAGAAATTATTAGTCTTTCCACAATGAAGCATGCGGTGGGCATTTTTCAGCATCAGTAGCAGCCTTCAAGATCCTACGCCAATGTTTCTACTGGCCGGGCATGTTCAGGGATGCCTATGAATGGGTGTCCAAGTATGAAAAGTGCTTGAAGTTCACTAGTAGACCTCACCTTGCAACATTACCTTTGAAGCTGGTGGTGATTGATGAGCCCTTCCAACAATGGGGTTTAGATTTTATTGGCCCTATTCACCGCAATTCCAATGTTGGACACACACATATCTTAACTGCCACTGACTATTTTACCAAGTGGGTAGAAGCTATCCCAGTTAAGCAAACCACTTCAGAGGTTGTATGCACTTTCTTGGAAGAGAACATCTTAGCAAGGTTTGGGGTCCCAAAGAAAATTGTCATTGATAATGCTAGCTCTTTTTCGTCTTCTGAAATCACTCTCTTTTGTTATGATTATGACATTAGTCTGGCACATTCATCGGATTATTATCCTCAAGGCAATGGGCAGGCAGAGTCGAGTAATAAGAATTTGATCTCTATTGTCAAGAAGTTAGTAGATGAAAATCAACAGGGATGGCAGAAGAAGTTATATGATGCTTTGTGGGCAGATAGAATAACATAGAAAAGAGCCATTGGTATGTCACCTTTTCAGTTGGTGTACGGAATTGATAGTGCTATACCTATTCCTTTGGAGCTCTCAGCGCTAACTTGCATAAGGCGATAGAGAATGAACAATTTCAATCAGCATTGGAGAAGAGGATCTTGTACCTGAATAAACTAGAAGAGAAAATAGAGATTGTTGTTGATAAAATTGCTAAGCACCAGCAGATGGTAAAAAGGGTTTTTGATAAAAGGGCTAGATAAAGGAACTTTGTTGTTGGAGATTCTGTACTTCTCTGGGATAGAAGGAGAGAACCTAAGGGAGCACACAAAAAGTTTAACTCCTTGTGGAAAGGACCTTTTCAGATCAGGCAAATTATTAGAGATAACACTTTTCTGCTAGCTTATCCATATGGAAGACCTCTACCTCTTGCCTACAATGAGCAAGACCTTAAGATGTTCAACTGGTGATGCTATTGAGTTTTCTTTGTACCATAGTTTCCTTCTATTTTTGTTTGTTTTGTCTGTTTCCTATCTTGTCTCCATTGCCCAATGAATGAGGATTTGTGTCATGGTTGTGCTAGATTCTCTGCGTCCTGTTAGTCCTAGTCCCCATTCAGAGCCAATTGTTACCCTAAATTTCAAATTTAGTGTCATGCAAATTTTAATATCTTTTTGAAGTCCTAAATTCATTACTTAGCCATAAAGTTTGTATTTCCTTAGCTGCTTTTGAAATATCTCTATTAAGTCACATGTTTCTGAGTTTTCATAACCTATGTCATGGGGTTCTAAAGTTTTCTAACTTCCCGACCTCCCAACTTAGCCTTCCTCTTGTTGAGCCACCCCGTTCATTTTTCAAGGCATTCTTTCCTCATTTAATGAAGTGCACGACACGTCTGGCAGATGTCTTTTTGGAATTTTTAAAAGGCGTGCGAGGTCACGGTGTCATTCTCTCAAGGCAAGAATTTAATGCCACATTAAGGCACGTCATATTTGAATAATGGCATGAACCTATTTATCTATGTTGGCAATATTTTCTCTAAGTCATTCTGCTGTAACACTATCCATTCTCCACCACAATTCTCTGAAGGTATATTGATTTCTCACTGCATTTTTCTTGCTCCTACATTGGGATGAAATTTAAATATCAAGGAGCCCCTCATTTCTCAGGCATTGAGAGCAGCTACGTTGGTGTGAAAGACACTGAGCTTGGGCACATTGACTTGGGAGAATTTTAGACTTGCCTGCGACAAGCTGATAAATCACCATTTGCGGAGAAGATTTTATAGAGTGGCTTAGTGCATGCTGGAGGTTTCCTGACTTTTTTACAGAGTATTGATTTGGTGATTGCATGCGTGCAAAGATACGTCCCAAAAACTCAAGAAATCAAAGGCTTAGTGCATGTTGGAGGTTTCCTGATTTTTTTGCAGAGTATTGATTTGGTGATTGCATGCGTGCAAAGATACGTCCCAAAAACTCAAGAAATCAAAGCCAAAGACGGCTTTGTGATGGTGAAAGTTAACTCTAGAGTTATCTCTCGTGCATTGAGGATTCCGGGAAAGAACTTTGAAAATATGTCTGTTGCAGAAGGATTGAAATTCTTCAAGGGAAATGAAGACTGGTGCATGAACTCAATTGCAAGAAACTAGTTGAAGTCCGAGAAAAGAGGTCCCAATTGCCTCCAAAACTGAAAAGATCTCATTTCAAAGAAGAAATTTCTGACATTATCACTCTATTACATCGCGTAGTTGGGAGTGCAACTACAGATTCTTTTGATGTGTTGATTTATTTTATTGATATGTAGTGAAAACCAATTCATTAATTGAGATGAGATCATTAGTTACTATTTGAATGAGCAATTGGCTAATTTCCAGCAAATTGCCACTATTCATATGTGCTCATACTTAGTGTACATTTTAGCCAGCCAAGAGGTTGTCTGGGCAGGGTTGAAGTCTCAAGGGTCATTGACACCAGACACACCTGTGTATAGATATTTCCCTCAGCTTACCAGAGACGTGGGGATGAAGGATTACCGTCGTATAAATGATGCTTTTCTAATGTTTATTGTGAGGAAATTTGATGGAAACCCTGAACTCAGAATCTCCCCAGAGGCTACTGCTTTAATTATGGAGTTTAGGAGTTTTTACATTCAGTTTGATAGATTCACCTATCTGCGGGTAGGGGGTTATGAAAAGGCCCCAACAAAATTGCCTCGTTACGCAATTGATTTTCTTGTTTTCCTGGAGATTTGTAGGCAGATGTCTGTTGTAAATGTCAAATACCAAAACATGAGGAAGAAAGGGTATGCTTTCCCATTAACGCTATCCTCGTATACTTGCAAGAGCAATGATGTTGTGAAAGGAGCGGAGCATGCCCTTAGTGAATTTAATTTTCATTATTTGTCTATGAGAGAAAATTTTGATAGCAAAGATTATGTACAACAGAATTTCCATGGCTCAGGGTCTTATGAACATCATCCTCATTTAAACATTGAGTCAGATTCAGGTTTTTGGTCTCCCTTTTCAAATTCTAGATGGTATTGAGGAAAATTTGGAAGTCATTGATGTTGAATATCAAAATTTAATTTCAAAACCCCTTCCCCAAATTAACTGGTCAGAGAAGGAGGTTGTGGATTTAAAATCTCGTTTCTGCTATACTGTTGAAAAGAACAGAGAATTGATTGCTAGGAAAATGGCATGGACATGTAGGCTTTCCTTATGAGCAAAGAACATCTAGAACCAATGAGCAAGGGTCTGCACAAAGTTCTGGTGTTCATACTACGCTTGGGAGACGAGGCGACAGTCTAATACTAGTTCGTAGTCTAGGGGAGATGGCGAAAGGCCAAATGAAATTGGAAAATTAAAATCAACTTGTTAACAAGATAGTTTGCCTTTTTCTACTTCAAATAGGAAAACTGATCTGGTGAAACCTGTGCTTGTGGACTCTAATTCTATCTTTCAATAAATTGCCGATGATGGTTCTTTTCCCCCATTATTTGAAGTTCCCTCTTCCCTTGTGGATGAAGAAGTTCCTATTTCTTTTCCTTTGGTTGATCAAAATAAAATTGTTTTGAGTAACAAAGATATTGGTATGACGTCTTCCCCTGGTTGGTTAAAGAAAGCATTTGAAAAGAAAAGAAAAAATGTTCCAACAATGGCGATAGAAGTTGATAGTGTCACCAAGTTGCTACAAAGTACCTCAAAGCCTAAAAAGGCTAAGAGGATGTCCAAGATGGTAACTGATACTTCCTCTGGTCATCAGCTATTGGAAATTGCTGATCCAGTTAAAGATTTGAATGAAAATGAGATAATCGAGGCTGATTATAAAATAAGTAACATAGACATGGGCCTCTCTACTCTCGAAGGTGATGTTTATAATGCGAATTATTCTGTTGGTGCTTTGATCAAGAGAGTAAAGGAGGAGAGAAAATAAAATTTGAAGTTGCAATCTCAGGTTCTTTCTTTAAGTAATTTTATTCAATCTATTGTGAATCCCACATCTCATGAGGCTTCCAATTCTAGTATTGAAGGCATTGATTCCAATACAATGCAACAAATAAAGAAAAAATCTGAATTTTGCCAAGGCTGTCAATGAATGAATGGAAAAACTCTCCTGTGAGGCTCTATTCTTCCTTAGCAGATCTGTGTTAACTTATTCTCAGGTGTTTTCAATAAGAGGAAGGAGTTAGTTACTGAACTCCATCAAGTGAGAAAAGAATGGGGTATTATGTACGTTCTTTCTAAAGAAGTCTCAGAATTGATAGCCATGGATTCCATGTCACTGTTCAAGAAGAAATTGATTAATGATCCGAAAGATATAGACTCATCTTGGTTTGCTACATTCGAATGGAAATTATCAATGTATGATAATATTATTGTAGAAATTAATAAGATATTGGGTCAATATCTTGAAATATTAGATGAAATAAAAAAGGATTGCAACCTTTTGGAAGTGGACATTACAAATGAGTTCGGGGAAAAGCTATTGGATGTTAAAGAAATATCTCTAAAATTCAAAGAAGTTTTCAACAAGGAGATAGTTGATCTCAAAACTGTCACTGGGGAATCCCTGGGAAAGCTAGGCCACATGCAGGTGTACCTCAATTCATTCAAATCCAGAGGTGATGACATTCATGAAACGATAGCCAAAGCAAATAAGATGCTAACTAAATGGAGGACTAGATTGCAGATCACTGCCACACCCGGTAGTAAAAACTTTACTTTTGTTGTCACTAGGTACATGGAATACAAAACGAAGAAAAGAATACGAGAAGCCTTGATGGATGAGAAAGATGGCAAGTGCGTTGAAGACCCAAAAGATAGCGAAGGGGCGGCTGCATGATTACTTTCTTGGTTTATGTTATTTCTTTAAAATTTGGCTCTAAAGACTTATTTTCAAGACTTATTATTATAATCATTTTAAGGCGGTTGTCTCCAAGAAACCGTTCTTTAGAAAGTCAATTATTATATGTAAACTATATAAATGGGTGCTTGGGTATGATGTAGGGATCTTTTTGGGCAACTTTGATTCCTCATTGAGATAAATTTTGTTGTGCTCTTTTTGTTCAATTACTTTAATATAGAAGATACATGTGGTGAAGTTCACGTGGGCATAAACTTTGTGTTATGAATGTTTGGATGTTATTCTTCTTATGTTGAATATATTGCTGGTGGTTATTCTGCTATCTATATTGGAGTATTGGATATTTGTTTCATTTCATTGCCATGAAATATTTATCTTTTGGTAAATATTTTGTGGTGGTGGTTATATTGTATCTGAGAAATTCTTTATTATTTCATTGAAGTGTTGTTTGAAGTCCTTGAACTTCTCTTTGAATTCAGTGATTGTGGAAGTATATAATTGCCTTTCTAAGCTTTCTGGTTAAAAGCAACATAATTTCAAATTCATTGCAAATCATTCGAAGGTAGCCACGCCTTGTACAAGAAGCAAACAATCAATTAATATCATTGCGATTGGTTCAACTGTTGATACATTTGTCACCTCCTAGGTGATGGAATATAGAGTTAGGTGGAAAATCTGTAAACCAAGGGGCTTGTCTTGGTCAAACCCCATGTAAGTGTTCCCACTTCCACAACAACAAATGATGATTGATATAGAATGTGTGTTCGTGATGAACATATGCAAATAATGTAATAAAGACAACTATAATTGAAATAGATTTACCTTAGTATGAAACCCTAGTTGGATTAGTGTCACAACACAATCACATACAAGGAGTCGATAGAAGATGAAGAAGCTTCATCAAATACCTGCAAAAAGGTTAGTGCCAATGATAATCACAAGTAGAGAGCTTTAGAAATTCAGAGGTTCGTTGTAGTAGAATTCTCAAGATCATATCATGTCGTATTATCAAGATGTCCTAAAGATTCCTTAGATCTCAAATGAGGGAAAGAGACTTGTATATAAATGAATCAAATGCCCTTTCAAAGAGTCGTATGTTAAGGTCAACAAACAAGATGCATAGTTTAACACACAAAAGCTGACAACTGAATTTATAAACTTTTGAGGCCAATGGGCAAGACCCTAGCGATAGGTGCTAGTGTCTAGGCCCAATTCTCCCCCAAAAGGTCAGTTCTTAAGTGGTTCAACATAGTTTCTTATGCGAGCAATGAAACGATCACATTATGAACATAGTTAATCATGCACGCTAAACAAGGGGCCAAGTCCAGTGTGAAATTGTGAGTGGCGACAATTTATGACATTACATTTATCCCCCACTTTAGTGAGTGTATGAACTTATGTTCATACTCACACTGAAGTACGGAGAAGCAGAAACATTGAAGACGTAGAATGCAACTAAATTGAGAGATGTGATAGCCCCCAGACTTAGGATTCTACTAACACATAATGTTAAGACAAAGAGATCACACACACAAGACACATGGCACAACTTCAATCAAACATAAAGTATACAAGGAGAATACATAGAGTAAACATGGAGAACACACGAAGCAAAAAAGGAGAATACATATATCATACATAGAATATTCATGAAACATACACGCATGGAAACCATGGAAAACATAATCATACAAGAGACATACAAGAAGACAAGGGAGTAATCAATATGAAGGAAGAGAATACATGACTTTGGTGTTAGCTTGCTCTGTTGCTAGGGGTCATGTAGAACAAGACACGCTCATGGATCACAAGCTAGCAAGTTGTGTTATGCTAGGTGACCATGAGTGCAATAAAGGTCGTATGAAGCACACAAACTAGCAAGTTGTGTTATGCTAGGTGGTTCATGGACTATAGGGATCACAAGCTAGCAAGTTGCATTATGCTAGGTGACCATATACTGTTAACGCTTCAGGGAACACATCCAAAACCCCATAGGCTAGTAAGATCCACAAATTTACTAGGTGAGTTCAATGTCAACAAGTCGTAAATGAAAGCATCACAGGCTAGTAAAATCCATTGTTTACTAGGTGAGTTTCATGTCAACAATATAAGAAATTACAGGGCAAGTAAAACACGTTGTTTGTTGGGTAACTCTGATAGAGTACTACAAAAGATTATCAAAGGTGTGATGCGATAGCAAAACATCCACATATGTGTGAACAAAGTGAAGTGCATAGTAGAGTGTATGCCCCCACCTTAAAGTAATTGCTAACGCCAAGAGGGAGTAATTGCCTTTAAGGTAGAAAAAGTGATATATGTCAAACATGCATGAGAGCTTTTCGAAAGCACATGCCCAAATGATGTGTGTCCAAAAGCTATGTCGCGACAAGGGTTTGTCCCAACGCATGACACTGAGTATTAAGTGACATCATACAATAGCACCAATGGATCTAGTTGACTGGAGTAAGTATATGAATGGTTGTATACAAAGGGACAATCATTTTTGGAACTGTCATCATCCTCCAGTCAGGAGAACTACAAACACAAAGGAAGAAATATCACATGAAAGCAAAAATGAAAGTTAAAATTTTGGGTTGAAACATGGAAGGATGCTAAATCATCCAATGCTTAGTCTCATCCCAAAAGCATAAGATAGCAATTTACAAGAAATAGAAGAATTGAGATACAAAGAAAGGAATGCCACATTAGATTCATTCCCCTTCTATCCTTGCGCCAACAAGAGCGTCAAGGGTCACCCAAAGAGAACTAACAAACAAAATACATACCAAGTAGCACGTACGGGGATAACATTACATACAAGTATAACACAAATATAACAGATGAGATGAATGTACTACCTTCGCGAGTCAGACTATAGAAAATCATCTGCCTCCCAATCTTGCTCATCATAAAGGGATGGAGGACAAGATGCTAGAGGGACTATATAAAGTGCGGTACAAGGAGTGGCTCCTAGTTCACAACGTGGGGAATCGATCACTATGGAAGGATCCTCACCTATGCCCCTAGAGGCCAAGTCCATCGATTGTGTGAAGATCGAGGACAATTGTGCATTATTTTTCAATGGTTCGGAGGTGTCTTTCGAATCACTGTTAGAATATACCACTATGGGTGATATGATAGTGCTAACTATGGGGTTGCGACCACTATCAATCATTGGAGGAGAAGAAGCTTCAAGAGGCGGTTGCAGCTTAGGCATTTGGAATGATTGGTGAGGGTAAGGCTCATGCATACGTTTTGGACGCAAAATATCTGTCAATGGAATGCTGGAATGAAAATATTTGTGATAGAGCACCACTCGAAACAACTCTGACGTTGGGTAGGTTCAAAGGTTCAATGGAAGAGAGAATAAGACTCTCCGTAGAAGGATCCAAGAATACTTGGACTGCAGGAACAATCTTTTCAACTTGCTTGATCACTGAAGAGATAGATAGCGATTGGTCAAGGGCAGGTCGCATGGGAGAAGGATGGGGAGGAAGGTTCTCCTTTTCTATTGCAAGTTGATGAGACTTAGCATGACGTCGTCTCCTGCATTCTTTCGCATTTTGATTTCATCATGTATGGTTCAAAGCATATTCAAGAGGAACCTGGGTGTTTCCCAATATGGGTTCCTTTTCTTCCTCTGCTCGAGGAGCAAGAGGAGGAATAAAAGAAACCACCGGAGGTTGGGAGACAACAAGAGGAGGGTTTCTCAAGGTGGGTTGCCATTCTCTTGTAGCCTACAGAATAGGTGGAGGTATTGAGACATCCACAATCGATTGAGAAGCCATTAGAAAAAGCTCTCATGCAATGGATTTCTTTCCTCTAGACTCTGAAGAGGTAGAAGGAACAAAAACAATCCTCGAAGTGCAGGGAGGTCTAGGTTGTGCAAGGCGTGGGATTTGGAAGGACTCTCAATTTGGGGTGTGGTTCATCCATTGCCCGCGGAACAGGGGGAACTACTGTCACATCCATGAAAGATCGAGGGACCTCAAGGGTAGCAGTCGGGATAGCACGAGAGGAGGCGCTGACGGACAATTGAGCAATTCAGCTTGCTTTGAATTTTTGATAACATAGAAACAAAACGTCATTGCGAGGCCAAACAACCTCAACTGGTTGTGGCCAAAAGTAATCAAGTGAAAAGTTCCCACAAAGGGACAAAGGCTAGAACCCACTGTGATATACATTATGTACTTGTCCCTCGAATGGAAATTTTATGCACTTATGGATTACGGAGGGGACCGCTTTGATGGAAGCCAGCCATTGATGACCCAAATTCACACAAAATTAATTCGAGGTTGGAATAATGACAAAAGACACATCTAGGACTTTTGGTCTAACATGGATGGAGAGGGTTAAGACACTGAGTAGGACGAGTGGAGTCATCATGCGCTCTTATCGAGATTTGCAATCTCTTGTACTTGTCTCGATACAATCCATACACAGAGGAATTCCTCCATGACTACATTTTCTAGGCATACATGATCAATGAGTAATCCCCTTGTTGGTTTGGCATTAATCCTGGCAGTAATGTAGAGAGGACCATCAGGTGCACAAAAAGAGGCATCACAATGGGTGAAGGAGATGGTTGGCTCGGTTTTAGTTGGCTCTCGGCGAGGGCGACCATCCACCATGGAAAGTAGATTGTCTAGGCTTTTGTCTTTGTGATTAGAAGTTATTGAAGTAGGTGCTTTATCAACAGGTTGTTCCATAAGGTTAACTGAATGGTAGGGTAGCAGATTTGTGTAGATTTGCAAGTTTTGATTTGGTGGAGCTACGGATTTATTCCTTTGGTCATTCTTATCGGCTACTTGGATAATATTATGTTGGAATATTGTCATTGATGTCAAGAGTGTATCGACGAGACTATTGGCAAGGTCATTGTCATAGATGTCAAAGGTGTATGGACATGTTGTCATTGATGCCAAGTAGCAATATCGTTGTATGCAAGGTAATTGTCATCATCATTCAATGGCATATCTAAGATAAGTTGGATAAACTGTTTGGAGTATCACATTGGAATTTCTATCATAGGGTCGATCTCTATCATGGCCAACAACTCGTGAAGATAGTGCTAAGGGAATGTTTAAATTAAAGATTTAAACATTAGTTATTTATGGTTATTTAAGGCCATAAAAATGTTCTTACTGAATGGCCAACTCCATGCAAAGTTTGATATTTACATAATAGAGATATATAACTTATAGAAGGCCAATTTCCATATTAAGTGCCAAAGTGGAGTTTTGGATTTAATATAAAATATTAGTTAAGGGGCTGAACTCCAAATGGTAGTGCTCCCTATAAGACAAAATGTCTTATTTAAATAGTGGCATATAAGGAGTGATTAAGAATAAATCAAGAGGTTCGATTAATAACATATATAAGGTGTATGAAGTGGTATGATTTATAAGAGAGGAAGTGGTGCAATTATTAAAAAAGAGAGATGAGATTAATATAAATGAAATGTTACAATTAGTGAGGAGATATATATAATAAACAAAGGAGCGATTGAGGTTAATAGAGGTGTTATTTTAAAAGAGGTGCGATCATTCTTGAAGAGGCAACGACTAATAACAAGGAGTCATGTTTGTTTGAAAGGTTATCACCTTTCCAAAGAGATGTTTTTTTCATGAAGGCATGAAGTTATAAAATATCATTTGGAATGTGAAGGAGGAAGTGAGTGTTGGGTGAAAAAGAGAAAATAAAGAAGACACACTCAGATCTGCATAGGAAAGATAGAGGCAGAAATACTGAAGAAGGTTATGTAGATATAAAAGAGTTAGAGGCATAAATATAGAAGGGGATCTATGCTTTTGTAAAGAAGATTGTGCTGAGATAAAGAAGAAGATCTTGCAGAGATAAAGAAGATCTTGCAGAGATAAAGGAAGAGTTTGAGCAGATATAAAAGGAGGAATCTATGTAGAGATAGAGGACGAGTTTGGGCAGATCTCAAGGCAGAAATTTATGAGAAGATAGTGCCATGATTATGATTAGTTTTGTGAAAAGAGTTTGTGCATGATTTGGATCAGATGTGTGAAGAAAGGATATTGTGTGAGTTGTGATCAAATTTGTGAAGAAAGGATATTGTGTGGGTTGAGATCAGATTTGTGAAAGGAAGTATATCGACATTTAGATCTTGTGAAGACATATCATCCAATGAAGAGTTTGTAGGTTGGTGCCTTGCTGGGTTGGTGCTCAGTTGCAGGGATTTGTGTCTCTAGTTGGTTGGTGCTCATGAATTCTACAAATGGGGATTGGTGTCTCTAGTGGGATGGTGCTCACAACTTGTGCAAGAGGGGATATGAGTCTCCTGTAGGTTGGTGCCTACAAAGCTTGTAAGAGAAATATATATTTCTCTTACAAGCTTTGTAGGAACCAATCTACAGGAGATTCCAATCCCCTCTTGCACAATTTGTGATATATATATAAGCAATATTTTGTTGTGGTTTTCTCCCATAAGGGTTTCCATGTAAATTTTGTGTTCTCTGTGTGTTGCATATGTTATAGAGTAAAATGTGTACACTAGCATTTTACACTTAGTTTAGCATCCGGGTGGACCTAAAATGTTTACATTTGTTAATTAGGACCTATTATAACACATTTTTGAGCATTAAGCATGTAATTCTTGGTCCCGATGAATAGAACCCAGAAAAATAATTATAAGGCGGGGCTAACCACACTTTAAGTGCCTTGTCCCAGGAGTTTGGGGCTAAGGGACCAAGACGCCCAAGCACCCTTGTCCCCTTTTTAGCCCTGGCCTAATTAATGGCTTGTGTCAACCTCATGTGATTTTATTCTTTGGAAATCAACGAGAATGCATATAAAGGCAAGTTAGTTTATTCATTTGAACATCTTTAAGCTATCTCTAACTTTTTGAAGGATTCTTATTCTCTCTCATGCTCTCTACTATTCTCTAAAGCTCTCTATTGTGGATTATTGTTGCGGCACTAGCATATTGCAGGTCTTGTGAAGATCCTTCTACTTCTTTGGGCTACACCAACTTCTTGAGTCAAGTTGTGATGCCGCATCAAGCATGCTAGGGTTTTCATGCTCATGGTGACTTCTTTCCTTCATGATTCGTTCTAGCATTCCATTCTACTTTAAATTTGTCTCTGCCCTCCTAAGGCATGCACTCTTTATCTATCATCTTTGCTATTGTGGAGGTGGAAACACCATTCATGGCACTTGACTGAGGAAAGATCCTAAATAACACCCAACCATTTTCCTTCTTGTGTGTGTGGAGGTCATATCTGGAGGAATTGGCCGAAGACAAGTTACAAAGAGTAGAAGCACATGAAGGCGAAGACATTTGAGACATCAATTTTTGTAAACCCTAATTAGGGTCTAGGGCACCCAAGTACCCTAGTCCTTGACCTCCCAACTCTAGATTCAGGTTCTCCTTTGTTCACTAGTCTCTGTGGTGCTTTCAAATGGTTTGTATATGTTTTTGATTGTTTGTTATACTCTGATCTTTGTCAACTAGGGTTTCAAGTCTTTTCCTTAGGTTGATTTATTAGACTTGGTTAATTTATTATCTATATGACAAAAAGGCAGAACCTCTATAGTTTGACTCTCCTTCTTATGTAGAATCCAAGCTCAGTTTGTGCCCTAATGTTTTGTAGAAGAGAGTTTGACCTAGTTTGATCTTTTGAGCTAGTCTCTCTTTTCTACATAACATTTTGGTGAACCTGTTATTTCTTGCACTTTGTTGGAGTACAGAACAACACTGAGAGGGGGGGTGAATCAGTGTTGTATAATTTTTAACATCTTATTTCACCTTTTAATTTACAAGATAGAGAATGAAAGAGACATCAATAATCTATCAAATACATATGCACAAGTATGATGATGAATAGTGTGAACAAGACCTTATGAACAAAACATTAAGATACACACACATAGAGGAAAACAACATGAACCATAACACAAGTTTTTCATGAATGGAAAACCCTCATAGGGATGAAAAACCACTCTAAAGTGCCTCACTGTCTTAATCATGAAAATCACCAATTACAGAGTCTCACTGGAAACAAATAGGTCTCATTGACCATGCAAGCCTCACTGGATACAATATGCCTCACTGGAAAATTATACAATCTCAGAATAATACAAAGAATGCAAAGGGTTTCTCTATTTCAATACAATCCCCTAAACTTGCATATCCCCTTTCAATCATAGTCAACTCAATCTGCATTATCTCTGCACAATTTATTACATATTGTCTTGGACATGATTCAATCTGTAAACTTGCTGCATAAAGTCTTCATTCTGTGTTTGATTCATCTTGCAAAAACATCTCATACATCTTTCAAATCTTATACAAAATATTCATCTGCATTTTTCTCTTCAAAATCATCAAAAAATTATATCTTCCATGTTGCATATCTCAGACCACAATACCAAAGTACAATGCACTTGAAAAATTGTTATAAATGAAAAATAACCTTCCATTTCCTCTTCTCTTCACATTCCTCCTTTCAAAAATCATCCCCATTTCCCATTTTCAAAAATAAAATCATAAGATATTCTCCACCACCTGCAAATAAAAAACTTCAATAATATTTTTAATCAAACTCTCTCTGTGAGAGAAAATAAAAAAATACTCTTTCATATTCGAACCCTCTTCTAAAAACCATCACCTGCATGAAGAAGAATTCATAAAGACTCATGTTCTTCCATTAACATAAAGCATTAAAAAAATCTTCTCCCCATTATAGAAAAAACAAAACACTCCTCAATAAATGTCTTTAGTGCTCGAGTTGTGTTTAAAATAGAAAAAAATCTCCTTAAAAAATTCCTTTAAAAGCATCAGCTGACTGCCATTGAAAAGTGACTAAAAATGGCTTTAAAAAAAAGCTTTACTGCAGTTATAAAGATTTTGATGTTCCATTGCATGTCAATGTGTAGGCTCGAGGAGTGGGAGGCAAATTTAAATATTAACCACTAATTTTCAATTGCGCGCCCCTCAAACTTTAAATACTAGCCTTCGATTGATATTTTGGCGCCCGTAGAGGATATTATAAACCGGAGATGCTGGTTGCACAAGGAAGGGGGGTCAATCAAGGGATGGTCGCGACCCCTCAAAGTTGTAACTAAAGTGGCCCTTAACCTGTGATAGCAGGTCAATATTAAAACATGAATAAAGTGCAAACAGGCAGAGAAGGTTAGACTTAAGCTTTAGAATTAGGTTTATAGGATAAATAGCATAGGATTTAGGGTTAGATTTAAGATATGCAAAAGGAATAAATCAACCCTAAGAGAAAATTGAACTCAGACCCTTATGAAAATATGACAAAGAGATAAGTAAACTCTGATTGTCCCTGATAAATGATAGATTTTCATTAACTCTACAAGTTTATAACTTAGGATATAGACTATTGATCTTCAAAGACACCAACTTGTTTTAGACTCCAATCTCTTCATCAAAAAGACTAATTATTTGAACACTGATTCTTTAGACACTGCCCCTGACTCTGTCAAGCAACTCCTGAAACATCTGACAAGAAGTATCATGAATTATGAATTATGACAATATGAAGATGACTTTTTCAAATCATACCAACAAATTCTATCTACATCAACTCATCCTGACATGTAACCCTCTGATGATGGAGACATCTAATCCTCTGATAGATAGATCATCTGATGTGACAACTTCTACATACACCATGAATGAGATAATTATCTGCATGCCATATGAAACATATACATGAAGACTTTATATATACCAACTGTCCAAGTCTATGAATGCATCAACATGAACAACACATTGCCTATGATCAATATCTTGAGATCCTATTCCACAAAGCATGAGGCATCGTTCTGAAACTTATCAATGACAAATACATTTTACATCCTTAAAGAATCATCCTTAGCAACCTCATCACATGATCTCAAAAACACCTTGCATTAAACGATATCACATAGAGGCACTGAAGAACTCCTGATGTCCTGCCCCAAACTTTGGAAAAATGAAAGGATGCTTCAATCATAACCATTATGAATACAATGAAGCATGTCATGGTATAATAAGGCCTGATGCAAAAAGTACTTTGACCAACATCTAGCATGAACACATTCTAGCACATGATCCAAACAACATGAACTAAGATCACTATTGAAAACATGAAGTCCATGAGTTACACCAATGTATATGTCCTGAACCAAATAACTACATCAACAAACAAGCATCTCATGAAGATTGAACCAACATCCAACAACATAGCACCCTAAATCTGCATGATATGAGTAACATCACCATGAATGAGTAACATATATGGATAACAAGCATTTAGAGCAACTGAATGACAATCACTATGAAACACCATTATGAATAGCATGACAACTATATTTTTATCAACAACTCAACACCTTTTTTTTGACATCAATGACAATCAACCTCCATCAATCTCCCCCTTTGTCATTGATGGCAAAACTACATGATGCATTCTCTCTCTCTCTCTCTCTCTCTCTCCCCCTTTTTGACATTGGTCCCCCTGTTTGTTCCAAGAAGGCACATCTGATCTAGTAAAGACAACTTTGATAAACCAACATGATCATCACAATGATTATCCATAAGCATGACTTACAATCAACACCATCACTAAGAAAAATGTGAACACCCAATATAAACCATATCAACTCATATCACTGCTTGCACTATAAATCATTTACATTTAAAATCTGATCTTGCATTGCTTTAGCATGTCATAAATATCATTTGTGTTCAAAAAGTATTCTTGCATACAAAAATTCTGGTTTAGGAAGTAAGCATCTAAAATCTAGGGTTTTGTTAGTAAACCCTATCTAGTCTTGCATTTAGTGCATTTTTATCAATGAAAAAATCTTTAAACCTTTGCTGCATTTAAGTGGATAAATCATTTAGACACTTCTTTTGCACATACTACACATCCTACATTTGCAAGACTTAGTTGTTGTGGTTACCAAGAATATCACAATTTTTGGAAGACCCCACTGCTCTTGCACTTGTAGGTCTTGGATTGCAATCTTATTGGGATATTGGTTGTACTTGGTTAATAAATTGTGCATATAGTAAACAAGGCATTTCATGATGGCTTCTTCATGTTTGAAATCTTTACATGCACATATCATGGATTTTGAATTTTTTTTGAAATTCATTAATATGCATCGTCACATGTTAGATAACATAGTATCCATGTATGATATATCTCATGGTGATGATAAACCTTCTTCTACTACTACAAATCATGATAATTCCATGGATATACCCTCTAAAGCATGTGATGGTGACTTAGCTTTGCCTACTTCACCCTATGCTTTGGATCCCTCTCCCAAAAATGAAGACATTTTGGTATAAGAGGATGATATCATTGACATACTCCTTAGTCCCTCTTCTAGAGATAAGGTTGAACATATTTCTACTTCTACCATAGCACATGACAATTCTATGAATCATCCTATTGATCTTCCTCCTTTGGTTGAATGTTCAAGTACCTTGGATATCACTAAGGAAGTGAAGACCATTAATCTTCCTACTTTGGTTGAATGTTCAAGTACCTTGGATGTCACTAAGGATGTGAAGACCATGGATATTTCTCCTTTGGTTGAATGTTCAAGCCCCTTGGACATCACTGCAGATATAATCATCAACAATTGTCACCAACACTTCACCCTTCATTCCAATGCTCTCCCTTCAAAGGATGAGGCATTAGTGGATGGGGAGCGGTCTCTCCCATTAAATCCCTTGTGGATGGATGCTGAGCTTACTCAAAAGGAAAATAATGTCAATTCAATCATCATTAATAGACTTATTCCACCCACTAAAGAGATAGTGAATAAGTGTACTAATGTTTGTAAAATCATTGTGCATGAGGCACTTAATACGCCTCCTCGCTTCAAACCAATGATTATGATTCAAGGTGATCCAATACCACCTCGACCCCTGGGTTACATTCCCAATCTTGTAAAATAAATTACTCAAAAGAATCAAGGTGTTCAAGATGTGTCACAACATCACACGATTGCTCACACATATAACACGCGCAATAAAAGTAAGCACACACCGAGTGTGCCCATTTCTCTTCCACCTTCTCAACCTATCCTACCTCAAGCACTTCATCTTCCTCCACATATTGGTAAAGAATATGATCTTGTCGAGCAACTTCGTGCTACTGCGACTAAGATCTCTCTATGGGATTTAATACAAACTTCACCTACATACAACAAAAATGCTCCATGAGGCTCTACAAAAGGCAGTTGTTCCACCTTCTGGTAGACCGAATGATGTAGCATCTTTATTAGATTGTATGCATGCGACAACATCATATATATCATTTCAACAACATGAATTACCTCCCATAGAAATTCAAAACCAAAATGAGCCTCTTATGATATTTGTCATGATTGGTAACATGAGGGCAAGACACACTATGATTGATGGTAGATCAAGCCTTAATATGTGGAATAGATTTGTTACATAAATTCAATATTGATACATCTCTCATCAAACCGGATAAATGAGCATTCGTGGATTTGATAATGTTGGTAGGACATCACTTGGTACAATCACCTTAGATATTAAGGCTGGACCTGTGACATTGCCTACCCTTATCCATGTCATGCCTAATTCTCTTTCATACAATCTTCTTCCTAGTAGACCGTGGATTCATGCCATGGGGGTAGTTCTGTCGACCCTTCATCATTCAATAAAATTCATCTTTGAAAACGAATTACATAGAATTGAAGCTGATTTGATTCTGGGAAGTTTCTTACAAACAGAAGTGAGACATCAAATTCCTTTAAGTGATTTGATCCCTTCTTTAAAAGCAAACCTGCTATGCTCCACTGCTAACAACAATATTGGTCAGGATAGTGTTGGTCCTTGGAATGCATTTTTCAGTGATGATTGGGGTTTGATAGATTTTACACCTTCCTTTGCAGGGAATATAAAATCTCATCCCCGCACCCAAAGACCTCGAAGGTAAATGAAATTTTTTCAACACAATCTCATACTCCTACAAAGTTTAAACTCAAGGTTAATGATGATGGAACCTTTAAAATAGATGAAGATATGCCTTCTACAAAAATGGTGGCCATTTGTGATAAAGTACCATCTAATTATTGTACATATCTTAGTAGTGACGAGGTCTCTTTAGATTTCAACCCCTATGGATTGGTTGAAACAAAGTTTGACCCTCCTCACCATGATAAAAAGAATGATCCTTCTTCTTTGTCACATCTCAATTTTTTCTTGCATTATAATTTAGTATAATTGACGAGACTATTGGACATTTCATTATGATTATTTTACTATTGGATAATGACATGTGCGCAAAAGTAAATTATCTTTATTTTTATAAATGCATAAATATTTGAAAGTTGATATAATGATGGATTATTATGTTAATGAATATCAATTTATAGCATTCGTGCTTTGGCTATGACCATATGGACTAACCTATTGATGAGAATCTAAGTGCGATTGAGTGTAGGAACATGTCGAAGACGAGAACATGGTTGAGGTAGAAGCGTCCTAGCCACTAGAAAGAGTTGGCATGACAGAAAAAACCCGATGCATGCACACACTCACTTAGTTTCATACATATTGCATTAATAGATGACTTAATTATGCATTTGCAACATGGATACATAGTCTTGATTGAGCATTTCACTTTGAATATTAGTTGTGGTTATGACATTTAACGATTGATTTATCTATATGCAATTTTCTTTCTATGTAACATTTTTATTATAGTGATTTATTTGAGTAAATATATTTATAGTGAATGATTTCTTATATATATATATATACCATATGCATGTCAAAAAATAATGTAACATCAGTAGAAAATTGAATATTAGAATTTAAAAGCTAAAAATAATAGCATGTGGGTGGTTCATGCACCCACCATTTCATGCAAAAGTGATAGTTTTATTTTAGAACTGAAGAAAAGCTTGCTAGTCAATCCATACAAAGTGCCCAAAATTAGGGTAGTAAAAACATATTAAAATAGAGAGCAGAAAACATGAAAGGGAGAAAATCCTTATTTAACCAAGGCAGAAGAAAAAAAATATCTCTTTTACCCCCACAAAGAAGAAGAGGGCGATGGCGATTGGAGGTGTATGTCCCCTGTTAAAGCTTCCACTCGTCACTTGGCATAAGGCCACACCAAATAACAGTTATTTATGCTCCCAAATTTTGAGAGCTTCTCAATCTTATCCTTATTTGATAAGAAGGAGAACGGAGAGAATCAGCCTAACTAATATCGGGTTTTAGAAGTTTAAAGAGTGAAGAGGGAAAATGTGTGGAATACTTGTAGTGTTGGGTTGCATTGACACGTCACAAGCCAAACGAGCTCGCATATTCGAACTCTCCCGAAGGCTAAAGCATAGAGGTCCAGACTGGAGTGGAATCTCTCACCATGACAATTTTTCTTTCTTGCGCACTAGAGACTTGTTGCAAGTATGTGCCTAATTGGTGTTGTCATTGATGTCAACATATTCTTGTTGTCATTGGTGTCAATTGTATCTTATTCTATTACTTGTTTAGAAGACTTGTATGTTGAGGATATTGAGAAAATTAGCCTCTTCGGAAGAAACAAGTGAGTTACAGAGAAGTGCAGTACAAATATTGAGTTGTATACTGAAGAACAGTCTGGTAAATTGCTCCACATTTATTCCTACTTGAAGATCATGGTCTACAGATTGGAAGTAATTTAGAAGTATGTCTGAGAATGCTACATTCCAGGTTCGAGCCTTATGCATAAAAATCTGAGTGAGTTGTATTTACCAGAGTGAAACCTACTTTTTCTGTAAGTTCAGTTGAGACAGGAAGATAGTATTTGGCTCCGCATTCCTCCACAATAAAGTATTTTGCTCTGTAGTTCTAGAGGGAAGTCTAGGATGATGATAAGTGCCTATAGTTGTAATGGTTCGTGGTTTGGTGGTCCGCAAGCTATCTTTCTTATGGCAGTTGAAGATAGTAAAGTTCATGTGTTCTGGTGAGAAGATTCCTATGGATAAAGTGGTTAAGGTTCGTGCGGTTGCTCTTGATGATTATAGCATGCTTGTGGATGTCTCCTAATCATGTTCCTATCTGGACTTTGGTCTACGTTAAGAAATTGAGATGGTGTGAAAAGATTGTTCCTAGATAACATAGCCTGTAACTAGTCTTGGCCGACCTGGTTGATCCCAGTGATTGCGGAGATCTCTGGAAGATTGTGGAAGCATGTGGCGTGGAAGACTGTGTTTGAGTCCTAGCTAAGGCATGGCGTGATCTGCATTTCATTCCTTTTGCATGATGTTGCAATAGGTCAAGACCTATTTTGTAAATGTTTGTAATACTAACCTTGGAGATTGTTCCAATGGTTGATGCCAACCTTGATGATCATTCCAAGGTTGATGTAATGTATAAATACTTGTAGTTGAGTCATGGAAAAGGTGTCCTTGAACGAAAATGAAAATTTATTAAGAAAGGTCCAAAGGCAGAGCATAGAAGGGGGCAGAGGAAAGAAGAGGAAGAGAAGAACAAAAGAAGAGCAGAGCAGAGGAAGACTAGAGCTGAGGAATTGTTTATTCACAATACAGAAAGGTGTTGATCATGGTAGTGAGTTTGGCAGTAAGCCACTAGTATGGTTTAACAGCCCTCAGGGTTTAACAACCCTTATTGTAATCTTGCTAGGTTTAGGGTTGAGACAGTGAGTTTGCTAGACCTAGTTGTTCTTCATGGCAGTAAGCCAGTATGTTTAGGCCCATGGAGTGACCAAGCCTGAACATCACTATTTCGAGATTACAATATATATTGAGAGTTAATCCTCTCCATGGTTTTTCCCCACCTTGGGGTTTTCCACGTAAATTTGGTGTCTTTTGTGTTTGATGTTGCATCTGTGGTTAAGTTTTTGATTTCATGCTCTCATTGTTAAATCATAATAATTGTGGATAAATGATGAATGTTTAAATTGCATAGAGTGTTTAAGTTTTTGTGACAACTGATTCACCCCCCCTCTCAATTGTCTGACGCATATCAACAAGATTGGCCATAGTGGATCCAACATCTGGGGATCAACCATTATATAATGAGGACAAAACAATAGTTGTTACTGTGAATGGAGAGATTTACAACCACAAGGAATTAAGGAAACAGTACTCAAATCCCACAAGTTTAGGACTGGGAGTGACAGTGAGGTTATTGCCTATCTTTATGAAGAATATGGTGAGGATTGTGTCAACATGTTGGATGAAATGTTCTCTTTTGTTCTTGTGGACACCCATGAAAATACTTTTATTGCAGCTCATGATGCCATGGCATCACACCCCTCTATACAGTCTGGGGCCTTGATGGATCAATATGGTTTGCATTTGAAATAAAAGCTTTAAATGATGACTGTGAACGTTTTGAATGCTTTCCTCCAGGACATTTATATTCAACAAAAGGAGATGTTAGTGTTGGACGAAAACAAAGCTCATGGTGAAGCAGCTGATAAGGAATTTGGGAAGGTAGGTGCTAATGGCTTATATGCAGAAGAGGAAGCAAATACTGTTATTGGCTTGATGAATGTAGCATTATCACAAATATTTGTTGCAAATGAGACTGACATAATTATGAAGGTACGTAAATGTCTTAATTCTTTATAATTATATGATGGTTAAAAAGATTTATAACCAAGTGGTGGATTAAATTTTTTACTGAGATCCAATAGAGAATGATTTACTTCAACAATTGATGATGGTCTATAGCCTTATAAATGGTTGTTTTAATTAGGTATTAATCATACCATTGAAGTTTACTACCCACTAGTAGTGTTTCAACCTTTGAATTGTCATACGCTTTTGTTTGGAAATTTCTTCTTGTTTTTTCATGTTGAGTGTGATGATAGCTATACATGCCGCTTCTTGTGAAACAAGAAAGTTGGCATTTCTAAACTATCTCTAAACATGTTTTCTTTGACTTGGATATACTTGTTTTGGCCTATGTACTGTTCATAATTGGCTTGTGTGTTATCTTTTGGCCTGAGTTATATCTAGTCAACCTGCTTCCTCTATTTTCTTGTCCAAAGTGAGCTCCAAACTACTACTTCCCCACGTATTTTTTTGTTGTGCTACCATTCTGTATTCCTCTACCATCTTATTGGGTTCCTATAGCAGCTAGCTGGACCCTGTAGCAAGCTTCTTGATCACCTATAGGTTTAATTTAACTGACTTATTTGTTTATACCTTCACTTAAATGGTGTTCTTATTTGGCAAACATGAATCTTAAATTTTTAGAAAAGATGATTCTCCTTTATTCCTTATCACAAATTTAATCATAACAGTATTATAAATATGATCTTGCTTGCGGGATTTGAAGACCCAACCACAAGAGATAAAATATATGACCCTGCTAGAAATGATGATCAAGTAAATGTACATAATCGTTACATACTTCAATTATGGAGAGAAAATGTAGATTGGCAACCAATTTTTTCAAGACATGTTGTAATTAATTATATTGCAAATTATGCAACAAAATCTGAAAAGAGTTTAGAAAATGTATATCATTGCCTCCAACAATGAATGTGCTATGATTTTTTACACTTGTAAATAGAGGAAAACATGTGTGGTTTTGGGCAACTCATTTTTTCCCTTGCACAACCTTTCAACTCATTTGTATTTAGCTATAGCAATTGTTCTACATTGCAAAAAAATGATTTCAATAGCTGAGTGTTTTCTTTGTCTATTTCTCTTCGTCTATTTCTCTTCTATGTGGGCTATTATCCTTTTTGATTGGCCATTCAACTAATAATAGATTGTCTCTATTTTTGGGGTAACGTGTGGATGTTTTGCATGCTAGCGTCAAAAGCTACAAGAAATATCAAGAGTCTACCTGGCCGAATGTTGATTCATGAGGGTTCTTTGCTATAGAAATTGGAAATGCCTTCTTGGTGAACTGACAATTACACTTGAGATATTATTACTTTATTGTGATTTTTTTTAGGGAGAAGGATAGTAGGTCATTGGTTGAGACTGTAAAAAAAGAAAAAAAAGAATAGAACGAATAGAGGAAGGGAAGTGGGACTCCTAGGGTGAATTAGTGGCTTCAATTGGCTATTGTAGGAAGAAGAGCATAGGAATGGATAGGGAATTGACCTATTATTTTTAGAGAGGGGTTTTAGTTGAAGAGCCAAAGTGTAAGATAATAGGACATGTTATACAAAGTGTTTACAACTCTATAATACTATGTAATTTTGTAAGAAGTTTGTATTGAGATACAAAGAATTAATAAAGTTACTATCATTTGACATGGTTTATTTCTTTTTGCATATGAATTGTGTTGATAAAATTATGGGCTGGTAGATTAGGCCATTTTGTTAGGAAAAGTATCCACAAATCACTTATCAATTAAACTAGATTAAACATAATTATTAAGTATTGCAGGCATTTCCACATTAACCCTTGGAGGAGATTATTGTAGTAATCAAATCTATATAAATTTCAATAGCATTTAGGCATGTAAACAACACTTAGAAAAGAAAGATTGAGAGAGATGCAAGGGACATCAACCAAAAGAAAGAGACTGACACAGATATAACCTGAAAACCTAAAAATCATACAAGACAATGAAATAAAACATGGGGATAAAACAATAAAGCAATACCTTCAAACCTTGCATAATTTTAGACTTCTGATAAGACATAATAGAGTGGACCCACGCTCTATTGGATTTATCTTGTGGATGTATATGTGGGCTTCTCACACAACCAACATAACATTGATAGAAAATGATAGAAAATAATATGTGATATGAACATTCATACAAAATTTGATGAGAGAGTGTGAGGGTTTGAATTGCAAGTGAAAGTTTAATTTATAGAAGGAGAGGAAATAAAGTGAATGTCTAGGATTAGAAGGGTGAGGGATGAGGTGGATGGCTAGGATTGAAATATGATTTTAGTGCTCATGACGCACCATAAATGAGGATAATAGGTGACTAAAATAAGGATAGGAGTGGGAATAAATAGGATTTTTAATTGATTTTGGAGAGGAAGTGCTTATGACGCACAATTAATGAGTTTAAAAATAGGGATGTGAGTGGAATAATTTAAAAAATAAAATTATTTAAATTATGAGAGACAAGTAGCATGTGAGAGCTAATTTAAATAAACATTTTATTTATTTAAATTAGTTGGAGGAATATGGGAATTAAATAAATAGAATTTATTTAATTTGACTAGGGGGATAAATTAGTTAAATAAATATAATTTGTTTAACTAATTGGAAGGGGTCATGAAAGGGGATCTAGGACAAGGTGTCGCTAAGTGTCACAAGAGGATTGTAGGGGATGTCGAAAGGCAATGTTATAAGACATGGTCAGTTTTAGGTGTCTACATTTTTCCCCTCTTTGATATGATGTTGCATCTAAGAGAAGTAACATCATTTCAAAGAAGAAAAGGTATGGATAAAGAGAAAATGATGCCACATCCACATGAAGGAGTGACAAGGAGGAATGATGTAAGGATGAGATGCCCCCTTGAGATGATAGGTGGGTTAGAAGAACACAGGTACACTCTCGAAATGGATGAAAGTGGTTGGATAAGGAAACAAAAACAAGAGAAAGGATAGAAAAGGCAAAGGGTAGGAATGGATAGTTAGGATGGATTGTTAAGTTGAAAGAGATAGGTGAAATAGATAGTGAAGAGAGATAGATTGAGAGGTGAAGAATGCTCTAGAATAGGATTTGGAACTAAATAAGTTATAGTCATAATGGATATAGTGGATAGAGAAGATATAGTTATGCTAGTATAATGTGTAGAACAGTCCTTATTTGATATAGCAATCAGCTCCTGGGCATTGGAAAATTTGGTCAATAAGTAATTGTGTTGCATTGAATGTGGTGCATGGCCCAATCAGATAAATTGGTGGATATTTCAGGCACCTATGCCCTACAAATTGACTTTGTGTCCTTGAGGTATTGTTTGAGCCACCCAATTTGCATTAATGGCATTCCTAGAAGTTGTCGTCGCATTTATGCATGTTTTTAGGGTGATATACAAATTAAGGAAGGCTAGGAAGTTGACCTCCGAAAAATTGGACTTCGGAGGTCAGGCCTTCCGCTTTGCAGCTTATAATATCCAGAAGAGGGAAGAGAAGAGCCTCGAGCTTGCCAATGTATAGATATGAAGGCATCGAGGGGTCAAGCCTCAGGCCTTCTTCCTTCCAACTTACACCATGACGTCATAGCCATCCACTTGGTAGCTTCTTGTAGTTCCGCAAGCCTACCTTGGGCCCACCCAAAAGGTTTCACAGAATGGACGAATGCCATAGAAAAATTATTACCCATCGGGGGTCAGCTATCAGGCCTTCTGCCTTCCACCTTCCATGAAGAAGATGAAAGGGAGGAAGCCTAAAGTCTGACCTCCAACATACTTAGTGCTACATTGGTCCCGTCAGACTTTGGCCTTTGGGCCTTCACCATTTTGCCTGCTTGGAAGAATAGAGAACATCATCACCCCGTCCCCTGAAACTGCCACATGTCCTCATTCCGCGGTTCCGCAAGCCAGCTGTGGGTCCCCCAAAAGGCTGGTAGAATGATGGAATGCCTTAGAAAAAATACTTATTGGGGGTTGGCCATCGGACCTTCCTCCTTCTACCTTCCAAAAGGAAGGAGGAGGAAGGAAGGAAGCCCAAAACTTTGAAGTTCACCACACAGACAAATTTTAGAGCCTAATTTCAGAGTCAAGAAAAGGGCAAGATAGAAGACATGAACTTCGAACTCTAAAACTTTGACAAAGGTGAAAATACAAGGAAACACTTAGAATTTTTTGACTTAGTCATTGTTTGGGATTCCTATCTTGCATTTTCAAAAGGCAAGCACATGAAAACATATGGAATATATCTCTTATCAGTTATAAACTATAGGTTCAACAATGGAGGTATAAAGTGGGATTCAAATGGAATCTGGGGGCAAAATGGGGCATTTTGGGGATTGAAATTTTATAGGTGCCAACATTGGCTCGGGTTGGAGATGTGTGGAAAACTTGTCACAATGAGGATCTAGAATATCTCTAGGCAGACAAACACATAAAACACACGAAGGGACACACACAACATATTTACAACACAGTGAAAAAGACTGTATCAAAATTTTAGGACACTGTAGGCCACCCCTATAGAAAAAATGGTGAAGCTACTTGCCTTTGTCAAAGACAAGCCTATTGAAGGAGATGATCTCCCTCAGTCCTTTGCTGCACTGATCAACCAACAACAGCAATAAAAATATTTTACATGCATGCACATACCAAATATAGACATTCATATCACCACGTTGAAGATGGAAAAAAATTTCACCAGGGCAAGGCAACTATATATAATGACTCATCATCATGCTAACTCATATAGGAGTACTCACCTTCAAATTCCATGTTAGCATGATGCATTTTTGGGTCTTCATAAATATCAGCATGAAGAAAAATATCAAGCTAAAAAGTATCTAGCCCAGGCGTGGTTTCATATTGGGCTATTCCACATGACTGTTCTAATTTTTGTGGCCCAGATGCATTACATATGCTAATGTATTCCTCCCTGACTGAATCAAAGGCATGATTCAGATTTAAATCTACATCATTAGCATGTAAATCATAAATTTGAGGCACTTCAAGTGAAGACTCAATCTTCAAGTTGCCTCTCTGTTTGTACTCCTTGACACACACTGCTGTGTAAAAATTGCTGCTAAGAAAATCACTGATGATTTTCTCCTCTTCACCCTGCAGATCAGAAACTTGACCCACACTAGAAAACCTAGCCCCAATGTTAACATGCCCAGCCAATGAGCTAAAAAATGTGCTGATCTCAACATGATTCATATCAATAAGAGATAACTACCCCAAATAAAGCTCTAGAAAATCATTTGTGACATAGTCTTCATAATGGGAAACGGTTACCTCAAAATCACTTGTAGTTGTAGTAGTTCCTTCATGACGTCTAATTGAAGCATAAACCACTTCATCCTCATGAAAACAAGTACCAATGACCTCAATATCATCATCAAGGACAAATAAGGGTAAAACATCAAAGAAGAGACTAGCATCTTGTTCACCCTTAACAAGATTTTGTATTCCCTCTCTATCCACTTGCTATCCACAGGTAGCCGTGTCATATTGTATAAAACTCCCCTCCTCCAAGGATGACAACTCAAATTCATTGAGCACAAAGTCATCTTCAAAAAGAGGATTATCCATGCACCAATGAAAATCACAAATTATGCTATCTGATGGACTTGCATGTTCTTCATAAAGGGCATTATCCCTTATGCTCATCTCTTTATCATCATTTTCTCCATAAATATATGTACGCTCTTCATAATCAATTACATGAACTGAATCATTCGATGTTTCAATTGTATACATACCTTCCAGTCGGTCTGCAATACTACAACAAGCAACAGGGTCATATGTGTCTTCACTAAATTAGAGATCATCACTAATTTTCTCATCTTTATCATCCACTGATGACTGATCCAATCAAATGCAGGTGCAATCACTACTATTTTCATCTAAATCATCATCATACACTGAACCAACACCTTCCTCTACCCTTCTGTACACACAATCATCACTTGATATTGTGTCTGGATCATATGAAACATCCACATCCTTATTGTCTACAACAACCCGTTCATTATCAGCTACCTCTGTATTTGGAGATATAGATTTTACAATCATATCCCGCTTTACCTTGTCAACATAATCAATGAACACATAGGCCTGTTGCAAACCCACTAGATTGAATTCCTCCCGAATAGGACCAGAGCTTAAGGAAACATCATAACCTTGCAGATACATATCAATGCAAATAGGATGACTAGGTCTAAATTTTTCTGGGATGTGAGATAGGGCCACTATAAATCTATGGCTGAGTTCCATGCTAGACTCTCCTTCCTACCTTCTAATATCTTCTAGTCCTTGGACAAAGAAGATAGGGTCTAGACTGCATGCAAAGTCCTCAAATGCAGCCACCAACTGATCCTAGGAAGCAAAAAACTGGTCAGGGAAACTAACCAGCCACTTCCATGCTACACCACATAAAGATCTTACAAAAAATCTCATCCACATATCCTCATCTTCAAAATTAAATCTATCCTTGAAGTCTAAAAATGCCTCAATCAGTGCCTTCCCATTATAAACTTCACACCCATCAAATAAGGGCACTTGATTATAAATCTTCTTGGGCATGGATTTCTTCTCATAACTAACCCATGAGAGGTTCAACTGTCTGTATGTATTCTCATTTGCAATAGGAAGAGGCTGAGGAAAAGAGAAATTGGGAACAATAGGAGGGGAATTGGACTGATGTATCATGATTTGGCTTTCTAATTCTCTTTCCTGCTGCAACAGATACTGAAGCAACTGCTTTTCTTTTTCAATTTCATGTTGGAACCTAGTTGACTCATTTGTATTAGGCAAGGGCTCAAAAATATCTAGATTTGTAAAATTGGCAGGGCTATGATTAGAAAATACATCACTTGGATATACATCAATTGGCAGGGCTCAAAGGCCATATAGTTCCTAGGGTCTGCAATATAAGAAGATGCACAAGAAACATCCTCCCTAGGGTATCCATGTTCATACTAGTTGGCCATGGCCAACTACAAATCACATGTGCAGGAAGGAGAACAAATAACATGCTCCTTTACTGAGAAAGAAACCATGGTCAAGATAGGAAGAAAAACATGTACCTTAATCAGCTGTAGTCTCCTTGAAAGATGCACACAACAACAAGATGTTTCTTTTGACAACAGAGTCACCACCTTACTGAATGAGGAAATCCCTTGAAGCATGACAATCTTCAAGGCTTGGAACTGATTCTAGGTTGCTCACACTAGCAGAGTCTTCGAATATTTATAACCCAGCACTACATCGAGGCCAATATGTTGGCATAAGTTGAAGGGTTGCCAACTTACCCACAACAACAGACTGCACAACTGCAACAGATGCAAATAGGGGTCTTCAAATCTGACCCAAAGGATAATTATCCCTGACAATGGTAACAAAATGGAGGTTCCCAAAATAGCTACAACCCAAAATTCTAAAACATTCCTAAATCACCTAGGCCAAAGATTGTCGTCAGGGTGATAGGAAGAGATTTACCAACAAGTTAAGGGGGATTTTGGCCAACTAGAGGAGTGGGTATACTCCTCTGCACTTCAGGCCCAGCTAGACCTA
Source organism: Cunninghamia lanceolata (assembly GCA_027924645.1). Classification (NCBI taxonomy): domain Eukaryota; kingdom Viridiplantae; phylum Streptophyta; class Pinopsida; order Cupressales; family Cupressaceae; genus Cunninghamia; species Cunninghamia lanceolata. The sequence goes on from BSBN01000814.1 coordinate 1,659,419, forward strand.
GGAGGGTTATTCCTAGAGGCATAAAATAAAATATCAAGAATAAATACAGCCACACCCAATGTACACTTGACCCCAAGAGCTGTCACTAGATCAAGACAAACTGGCTGCACAAGCCTCTATTTTAAGCTGATTCAACTGTACGAATGTAATGCACAGTAAAGATGGTTTTTCCTTGAACCACAGGTGAATGATGTTTTTGATTTTAAAGAGTGATTGGACCCTCTCCAATATGGACTAATGCCTATTCCATTGGGCAATAGAGTCATATAAAGCAAGAAGAAAAGGAAATACACAGTAAAGGATCAACAAAAATAGACATATATTCACACATATGACTTCAAATAGATCTTCATACAATAGACATAATAATCTAAAAGAGAACTGCAATGATTCCTATGCAACAAAAGGATGACAAATACAAAGACTTGTATTAACTTAGATGTCACACATCTCTATACTGAACATATCCCTTCACTAACATAATAGACAACTCGTGTGTTGATGCCAGAGAAACTCCTTAGGCTCTCCCATACCAGACAATTGGCTTAGTGACCAACCCTAAAAATATCTAAAAAATATGCATATATAGCAATCAGCTCCCAGGCATTGGAAAATTTGGTCAACAAGTAACTGTGCTACATTGAATGTGGCGCATGGCCCAGTTAGATAAATTGATAGATATTTTAGGTGCCCATACCCTACAAATTGACTTTGTGTCCTTGAAGTACTATTTCAACCACCCACTTTGCATTAATGGTATTCCCAGAAGTTATCGTCACATTTTTGCGTGTTTTCCGGGTGATATACAAATCAAGGAAGGCTAGGAAGTTGACCTCTGAAAAATTAGACTTCGGAGGTTAGGCCTTCCACCTTGCAACTTATAATATCTAGAAGAGGGAAGAGAAGAGCCTCGACACCGCCAATGTATAGATATGAAGGTGTCAGGAGGTTGGGCCTCAGGCCTTCTTCCTTCTAGCTTACAACATGACATCACGCCATCCACTTAGCAGCTTCCCATGGTTCCGCAAGCCTGTTGTGGGCCCACCCAAAAGGTTCCATGGAATGACAGAATGCCATAGAAAAATATTACTCATCGGGGGTCAGCCATCGGGCCTTCCAACTTCCACCTCCCATGAAGAAGATGAAAGGAAGGAAGCCTGAAGTTTGACCTCCGACATACTTAGTGCTACTTTGGCCTTGTCAGACTTCGGCCTTCGGGCCTTCGCTATTTCGCCTACTTGGAAGAATAGAGAACATCATCACCTCGACCCTCGAAACTGCCATGTGTCCTCATTCCATGATTCCACAAGCCGGTTGTGGGTCCCCCAAAAGGCTCGGCAGAATGGTGGAATGCCTTAGAAAAAATACTTGTTGAGGGTCGGCCGTTGGACCTTCCTCCTTCCGCCTTCCAAAAGGAAGGAGGAGGAAGGAAGGAATCCCGAAACTCTGAAGTACGCCACACTTAGACAAATTTTAGAGCCTGATTTTGGAGCCCATAAAAGGGCAAGACAAAAGACATGAACTCTGAACTTCGAAGACAAAGGTGAAAATACAAGGAAACACTTAGAATTTTTTGACTTAGTCATTTTTTGGGATTCCTATCTTGCATTTTCAAAAGGCAAACACATCAAAACCTATGGAAGATATCTCTGATCGGTTATAAACTATAGGTTCAACAATGGAGGCATAAAGTGGGATTCAGATAGAATTTAGGGGCAAAATGGGGCATTTTGGAGACTGAAATTTTACAGGTGCTAGCAGAAAAGATAAAATTAAAAACACAAGAACAAATGACAACACAATTCAAATAGCCATTGTATCTCTTGCCAAAGAGTTTAAGTGATGTTTGGATAGGTGCTTGATGACGGGAACGATATATCCCTAGATGAGGCTGGATGATGATGATTTGTTTGAGGTTGAATGATATGGCAATTGATAAAGTGTCTAGATAGGCGATTTTGGTTAAGGTACAATTCGTTGTATGAATGTTTCTTCTTGATTCAAAAACAAATAAGGTATTGCCCTTGTCAATCTATAAACCTATAATTAATTGATTGATTGATTGCGATAGTGTTGTCATTGTAGGGAATGATATATCCCTAGATCAACACAAGGATGCAGGAATAATATATCCCATTGATGATGATGATTGATTGATTGGGTTGACAACAAGATTACAACAAAACCAAGGATGTAATTGGATGATTTGGGTCGATTACTTTGACTAGATTGGTATGGATTAAGGATGACTTGCATTTTGGATTTATTGCTTGGATTTTGTTTTGGATATTTGTTTTTTTTTATATTTTTAGGATATGTGATGTTTTTTGTGTTTTTTGGAAATGTTATGATTTTTTTTATGTTTTTGAAATATTTGGATTTTTTTGATTTTTTGTAATGTTTTGGGATGCCATTGGATTATAGTTTGGATAGCCTAGATGCTAGATACCAATGAAAAGGGAAAATCATGAATAGGCATATGGATGGGCGATAGTGGATGGGAGGGATAAGAAGTGTAAAATGGATAGATAGTAGAAGGATGGGTAATAGTGGATAATATATGGGGAATGCATAAAGGATAGATGGACAGAAGAATTCAGGATGGAAGATAGGAAGGATAGAGGATACATAATGGATGTATGAAGGGGGTTTAGGATGTAAGCTCCGAGGACTACGTCACATAGGAATAACATGCCCCATTATAGGTATTAGACTCAGGATTTTACATGACAAATCTTATGACGATAGGATGATAGGTTTGGTTAGAAAGGATGAGGTAGATCAAGAGATGTCTAAAGCATTTTTCAACATTTTTCCCCTATCCTCTATCAAGATTAAAGGAGGAAGGGAAGATGGGTATGTGGACAGGTAAATGACATAGGTAGGTATGAGGATATGATGGATGAAGATGGTAGGATAGGAGGAAAATAATAGGATGGGATAGATGAGACAACATGCCCCCAAGTGTAAGACACATAGACAAGGAATCTACACATGATGCCTGTTTGCTAGGTTTTCATCATGGTACTTATCGAAGGTGCCATCGAGGTGGTTTTCACCATTGGACGAAAGGATTTCTCTTTACTATTTTGATTTTTCCTTTTTATTTTTTCTTTTTCTCTTTTTCTCTTTTTTTGATTTTTGGATGGGATAGGGGAATATGGATAGGAGGAATTCAGAAGAGGATGGGGACTCAAACATCTAGTTCCATGAAAGGTGATAATGTTCCATTATAGAGAGATGTCGCTCATGGATTGTGTCAAGTGTCATTTTGCACATTGATGTTGGTAGAGGATTGCATGAGAGGGAGATGGAAGTGGATTAGGATGTGGATTATGGATGGATGGATAGTGGATTATAATGTGGATGATGGATGGATGGATGAAAGGTTTATTCAAAAGCATGGACCATAGGGATATGATGGGGGAAATATGTGGGATAGTAGATAGAAGATGGGGAGATGGAGGTATGTGGGAATGTTGTGGGAATCAAGACCAACGTTTGCACACACTGAATTGGATTTTGAAGCTTTTGATTGGAAGGGGGAGTTGGGAGTAATGGAGATGTTTGCTTAGGGGATGGTTGATTTAGTAATTTTGGCCGACCCAAATGGATTTAGGATTTTTATGATTTTTTGATGGGGAGCAAGATTTTTGGGATTGTTGGATTGTGGATGCTTCATTTGGATTAAGTGATTTTTTCTTGGGGACCCAAACCATTTTCATTTTGGATTTTTTTTGGAGGTGTGGGCTTGGGTAGCCTTTTATATGGATTTTGTTTAGGTGTGTTATATCGATTCCCTATGGCATGAGGATCCTTAGGAATTTTTGCTTTATGTAAGGATGCATCCAAACTTCTATTTTTAAATCCCACGAGGGTTGTGATAGCTTCATGTTTGGTCGATGTGTGCATTCGTTGATCATGAGTAGGAATTTTAGGGGATTTAAGGGAACAAGATGTATGGATGGAGGGATTAGTGGACTTGTAGATAAAAGGATGAGGGGATGTGAGGATGGAGATATTAGGAGTTGGGAGAAGTGGAGGTAAAGTAGATGGAGGAAGGTGTATGGTCACATGCTTTTGAGATTTGTGTGACGATGGAGGAGGAATAACAACATATGTTTTGGCGGTGCGATGGGATGCATGGGGTTTGGGATGGAAAGAAGTGGATTTAGAAGGCATGGAGGTGGTACTAACATCTTGGGATTGTTTTCCTTCGGGTATATAGCCAAGGCCATGCAATCGTGGAGGAACTTTGACATGGATGGGTTCCAAAATACCTTGTTCATGAAGGCCTAATCCTTTTCCATGATAATTCATGTTTTGGAGCATACGATGTGCAATGGGATGTTTATTGTTTAGGACACAAGACACGAGTCCATTATTAGATGGGGAGGGTGGAGTGGTGGATAGAAGTTGTTTATCTCCTATAAGAGAGCCACCATGAATGAATGTGTTGAATCCAAGAGGATAGGATGGTGGATTTGGAATGGGATTAATAGAGGATGGTGAAGGATAATGAGGATCTTGATCAACATTATGCTTAGTAAAAATTTAATTGTCTATATTTTATTTGGGACCAAGTGTCTCATTAAGGGAGTGGATGTTGTTGGATGAAGGATAGGATTAGTTGGAGGATGGATGGGACTAGTGTTGGAAGTGGTGGGTTTGGGATTAAGTGTACTATGGGTGGGATCAATTTGCTCATGGATAGGCTTGTGATCTTGATCATAGAGAAGATATTAGTTATGGATAGGTTGATCATATGATGGAATGGAATCGAGAATGGAATTAGATAGGGTGTTTAGATCTTGATTAGGATGAGGGGTTGATGTTTCCACATGCTTTAGACTAGACTTTTGAAATAGCTCTTGGTTTGCTTGAATAGGAGTGGGAGGCTCTTGGATAGGCTCTAGATGATTGACAACTTGGCTACATGATAGCTCTTTTCTTGAACTCATGGTAAGAGGATTGATGGGTTGTGGACTATAAGATGGGTTTGGAGGAATGGACATATTACTTGAAGGTTCTTGGATAGGTTCCAGGATAGGAATTTGATTACATGGAATTGCCAATAGCCATTGGATCACATCCTTCATAAGTATATGGGTGGATGGACAATATAATGGGTGGACAATAATGATGGATGTTGTAGGTTTAGGATTGGGATCGGGTGAATGGATAATAGGAGGGGATGGATTAGGATTGGGATTGTGGTTAGGTGAATGGATAATAGAAGGGGATGGGTTAGTATTGGGATTGTGGTTAGGTGGATAGATAATAGGAGGGGATGGTTTGGGATTGGGATTGTGGTTAGGTGGATGGATAATAGGAGGGGATGGTTTAGGATTGGGATCATTGAACACAATCTTACCACAATTTTTGAGATTTTGGATCACTCTCATAAGTGTGTAACAATTGAATATCATATGGCCCTTAACCCTATGGTATGCACAATAATTATTTTCATTATACCAATGGGGTTTAACTTGGTTTTCTCCAAATGGTTTTATCGGTGGTAGCTTAATCAAATTTGCTTGGACCAATCGTTGTACATGTATCTTCAATGAATCCTTTAGTGGAAGGTTGGAGGAACATGGTGATGAAGGGATTGAAGGGTTTTGTGAGGTGGGAGGACATTGTGATGGAAGAATTGGAGGAATTGGTGGGGTACAAGGATATTGAATTTGAGGCTCTTGGATAAGCATGTGGTTCAATGATGGTGGATACACATGGGATGCATAAGCAGGAGTGGTGTTTCCGTTGTCAAAGATAACATGAGGACTTATGGATGCTGGATTTTGGCTCAAAGAATAACTAGGACTTTCATGTTCTTGTTGTAAAGGATCTTGATAGCCTTGTAGGTAGATTTGGGAATGAGGTGGAATGTTGGAATAAATAGTTGGATGACCTTGAGGCATGGATTGATGTGAATATTGGTTGATATTGGAAGAAGTGGGATAGGTTGAGGTAGGACTAGCTTGATATGTGGTCGGACTAGGTTGGTATGAAGTTGATGAGGATGACATATGGGATTGTGGTTGTGGTTGTTGAAAGGATAAAGGTTGTGGTTGTTGTGTTTGAGATTGTTGGATGATTTGGAGTTGTAGAATGGCTTGTTGTTGTTGGATTTATTGTTGGAGTTGTGAGATAGTGGGATTTGGTATTGGTGAAGATGAAGCATGGTTAAGAATTTGGACTTGTGAGGTTTGGGGTAAGGTGGATGTTTGATAAGTTTGGGGTATGGATAAGTTGGATTGGTTGTTGATGGGAGGTAGGGATGATGATGTAGGAGTGACTGGATACTTTCCATATAGTCTTTTGAGTTCATCAAACATTCTGTGGATGCCATAAGGATCTTCGAGTGCCATATGGATGATGGAAGATGATTGGGATAAGATAAATAGATGGACGTGAATGGTTAGGATGGATGTTAGATTTGGTTGGAAGATTGATTTTTTTTTTGGATTTTTTGAGATATTTTGTTTTTTTTTGGATTTTGAGTTTTTTTTGGTTTTTGAGATTTTTTGGTTTTTTTAGAATTTGAGATTTTTTGACAAGAAAAAAAAACACAAAAAGACTATCGCTGACTTGAATTAACAAGGAAATTGTTGCAAATTGGTTCACAGCAAAAATGGCTTTTATTGGTTTTGAACAAGGAAAACATGCTAAGCACATGAACAAACCTAGAATTATTCAAGTAGGAGTGTCATATCCCATGGACTCACTCAGGTGTGACTTCAATCTCCACTATTAGATAATGGTGATTTCCATCCCCTTGATACCATTTACCATTTCTTGGATAGATAAGGAATGCAAGGTCATGTACCACCTTACTCCCCTTACCTTGGAGACTAAAATCTTTCCCAAAGTTTATTCCATCTCAAACAACAAAGGCAATAGCGTGGGCTTCTCTCCCCCTATTGCAATGATGTACTGTAGGATATGATGGCCGAAGGGTCTTAATTAGGCTTTACAAGCTTCTAAGGGAGTCCTCCAAATATACGAGGTATGATGAGGCCCAAATATGTGAACACTAGCTCGTTGAAGGGATGTGGCATAAGTGATTAAGAAAACACCAATTCACCTTGTGTCTAGAATCAACCAAGGCCCTAAGGCTGTCACAATGACTACGTGGCTAGATTAAAGTACAACTTTCGCTCTCCCCCCTTTGATATACCCACCAGAACACGTGGTTGAGATCATCCCTAGGGGTGATGAAATCCCCTAGCAGGCCTCCGAAAGGGAATGAACACTATTCACTCTTGATCCCCAAGCTCGCACGAAGTGCAAGGGGAGAGCATACATGAGATAATGTCCGTGGGATTGAACAAATAAACACAAGGATAATGAGGGGTTTTTTATCGCCAAGGTCAGTAAAAGGTGCATGGAGAGAGCATACACCCTTTCCAAAATCTAAAGACAAAGAAAAAAATGTTCAATTACTATCCCCCTAGATTAAACTAAGTGCTTAGATTAGTGATAAAAATATGTATTTGACTGACAAATCTACAGCAACTTGTTATTAGTTTCAATTATTTTGAACTTTGGCAAGCGAAAGCTACAAAACAAGCGTTAGGCTAAAAAAGATAAATCTGGTAAACTCTAAAAATGATGAACTAAAACAATAGAATAAATCAGATGAGAAGATTCCATATGGAATTCTAAGCACTTTAAAAAAAAACATCAGATTTGGACATGTTTTGCACAAGTTATGATGAAACGAAGTTTGCAAGCTAGGGTTGAATGTAAGCAATTATACCTAATTTTAGGGCTGAATCTGTTGGTGAGGCCTATACTATTGCGAAGCCAGGTGAACCATCTTTCCAATACTTTTGGTTTTGTGAAAATCCAACACTCCTGTCAAAAGTTATGCAAGTTTGAAAAAAATAGCCTATTTTAGCATGTAGGAGGGAAAAGGTCTAATTTTGGCAGTTAGTAAGCCACTAGCGGTTAGTTGGATGTTGATCATATGAAATGATTTTGACTTGATGGTTATGTTTGTTATGATTTTGTCTCACTGGGCGTGCTAGAATGAAAACCTAAAAATCATACAAGACAATGAAATAAAACATGCAGATAAAACGATAAAGCAATACCTTCAAACCTTGCATAATTTTAGACTTCTGATAGGACGGAATGGAGTGCACCCACGCTCCATTGAATTTGTCCTATGGATGTATTTGTGGGCTTCTCACACAACCAACATAACCTTGATAGAAAATGATATGTGATATGAACGTGCGTACAAAATTTGATGAGAGAGTGTGAGGGTTTGAAATGAAAGTGAGTTTAATTTATAGGAGAGGGAATAGAGTGAATGGCTAGGATTAGAAGGGTGAGGGATGAGGTGGATGACTAGGATTGAAATCTAATTTTAGTGCTCATCACGCACCATAAATGAGGATGACATATGACTAAAATAAGGATAGGAGTGGGAATAAATATGATTTTTAATTGATTTTGGAGAGGAAGTGCTTATGACACACAATTAATGAGTTTAAAAATAGGGATGTGAGTGGGATAATTTAAATAATAAAATTATTTAAATTATGAGAGACAAGTGGTATGTGAGAGCTAATTTAGATAAACATTTTATTTATTTAAATTAGTTGGAGAAGTATGGGAATTAGATAAATAGAATTTATTTAATTTGACTAGAGGGGGTAAATTAGTTAAATAAATATAATTTGTTTAACTAATTGGAAGGGGTCATGAAAGGGGACCTAAGACAAGGTGTCACTAAGTGTCGTAAGAGGATGCAAGGGGATGTCGAAAGGCAATGTTGTAAGGCATGGTCAGTTTTAGTTGTCTACATAACCCAAGAAAACTCTTTTGGGAAAAACCTTGCCTTTAAAGCACCGAGCCAACGTATTATTCAACAACAATAAAATTGTTACAATACAATATCAGGCTCTTTCCTCCATGGAGATCAATACCCTCTCCTTCTAGTAGAAATATGACAACATAACCCTACAAAAAATCCTCACTTATCCTCCTTATCACTATCCCAAGGCCTCAATATAAAGACAAATACTATACTAGATACCATAAATGGTATTGTAAACCAAGTGCTAATAACATGGCCCAAGTAGTCAACATGCAAATGGGACCTCATGACACGTGTTCAAGAGTTACAAGCAACTTTATAGAAGGTTGAAGACCTTTCTCATGAACTTGGGTGTCCAACTTCACTAGAGGACAAAAACAAAGCACTAGAGGGCAAAATAATAACTCTTCAAGTCTAAAAAAGACAACCCACTTCTTACACATCATCAAAGATGCTTTCTTACACCTCTTACAATGTCATAGATGCTTCTTACACATCATAATAATGGTGAAGATTCCTAGTCCACTTTGTAACTCCCTATAATCATGCTCTTACATGTGTCATAATGACTATCTTTGTCATAGATGCTCTTACACATAATTCATGATGATATATTCTTTTACAAATATTTACACAAGTAAATTCCAAAGTAAAAAATAAATTACACATGACATAATGGCCAAGGCACAAAGTAGGAAATCCCATTTCATGAGAACATACAAAAGAATAAATAATTAAATAATCTGAACATTAGGACTTGTAAGGTGTATGACACACCCAATCCCAACACATTTTAATTAAATCCCTTGGTCTAAGCTACATTAAGTGGTATTAGAGAGGGTTTATGGTGTTTTGAAAGGTTTCAATATTTGTTGTAGGTGTGAAAAGTCTTGCAATTGTACATAGATATGAGAGACATCATTTGATATTTGGAATAACTTAAATGTTGTGAGTTCCTATTTTCTATAGTTGTGTGTGGGTACAAAATAGTGAGGTTTTACTTTCTAGGAATTTGTTGTGGAAGTGACATTTATATTGGTAAGATACCCTAAGAGGAGAGTACCCATAGTGAATAGAATGAAGGAAATATTTGAACAACTCCAGATTAAAATCTGAATGAGATAACTGCTCTAGCTATTGACCCCAAAATAAATTCAAAACATGATAGAGAAGGCAATAGTAATGAAGAATCCATAACAAAAGAAAGAGAAAGGGAAGATAAACAACCTCTAGAAGGAGAAGACAATTTGTTGAGAGTTCTTATGAGGATTAGCTAGGGACTAGGATTGAAGTTCCTAATTTTTTTGTGCATTAAATTGAGAAGAACTAATTGATTGGATCAACAAGTTAGAAGAGTATTCTGAATACAAAAATGTTCAGGACCCACAAATAGTGAGGATGATACAGATCAAATTTAAAGGACATGCAACTCTTTCATGGAGAGAGTTGTAGAAATAAAGTATGATGAATAGAGAAATGAGAATCACTCAATGGAATTAGATGGTTGCAATAATAAAAAAAAATTTCTTCCTAGAGATTATGAGTTGGAGTTATTGAAAAGGTTTTAGAACTTAAGATAAAAGGAAATGAGCATGAAAGACTAGACAAAAGAATTTTATAAAGTGGTAATCAAATTAGGACGCCATGAATGGATAGAGAAAAGGTAGCTAAATATGTGAATGGGTTGAGGTTTAATATTCAAGATGAAATGAGTATGCTGAGAATTAAGACAATGAAGGAGGCATACTAATTTGATTTAAAACTAGAAGAGAAGTTGTTTAGGAGACAACAAAATAATTCAAGAGTGAGAGGAAGGTCTTTTGTTAGAAGAGAATAAGAAAATAGCAGTAACTTAGGAAAATAAATATATGAAGAATAAACAAGTACTTCATGAAACAATAATTCTAGTTAAGGCACAATAGGAAGAGAGTATCTAATAAGAGGATGGGGTAGTAGCAATAGAGAAATAGGTAGAGGTTTCATTGAAACTTATTACAAGTGTGGGGAAGTTGGTCATAGGAAATTTTAATGTACATAATTACAACAATAAAATAGAAAGGGTGTGGCTAGAAATCATATTGCTCAAGCAGATGAAGAAAGTGTTGCATCACCCAAACACATAGAAGAACTAGAGTATGGAGAAGCTCTCATGATTAAATGTGCTATTGAAATCAACCAAGAAGGAGAATGATTCATTGCAAAGGAAGAGTCTTTTTCAAACCATATGCAAATTTGGAGGTAAGTGTTGTAAAGTTATAGTTGATAGTGGTTGTATAGAAAACTTGGTTTCTAGTGAAATGGTAGAGAAATTGGATTCAAAAAAGAATGAGCAACCAAGCTTGTATAAGGTTTTGTGGTTACAAAAGGGACATAAAATTGTAGTAAATGAATAATGTCTAGTGAGTTTATAGATTTGTTCATGCAAGGATGAGATTTTATGTAATGTTATGCCTATGGATGCCTGTCATGTCTTGTTAGAGAGGCCTTAGAAGTTCAATAGGGAGGTTGTGTATGATGGAAGGAAGAACATTTATACTATTATGAAGGATGGAAAGAAGCTTACCTTGAGTTCATTGAAATAAAAGGTAGAAATGGATAGTAGTCATATAGTGTGTTTGAACATAGAAAAATAATTATTGAATGTAGCAAAAGATGATGAGTATAACCCAAAAGAAGTGGGTAAATTGAGAAGTAAAAATAACATGGAAGGAAGAAGTGCTAGGAACATGTAATAATTACCCAAGTGAAGGAAGAAAAGGAGAACACTACTAATCATAAGCAACTTGCTGATTTCAAGAGTAAAGATCAGAAATTTCATGTTGGGGAGTTGGTATTTCCTCGTGTATGGAAAGAGTGGTTACTAGAGGGAACTCACGATAGATTAAAATGGAAGATGATAGGACTATGTAGGGTCTTTAGGAATTTTGCAATAGGTGTTTATGGGATAGGGCTCTTGGAAGGAGTAAATGCCTCACCATATTTCAACATGAAAAATTTGCATCCTTGTTATGAAGAACAAATAGGTGCAAAATCAAATGAATACTTATGTGTACAAATGGATACATGGGTGTAGAAGTGGCATAAGAAAGTAAAGGATAGGGTAGGAATAATGATTGGATCATAAATGAATAAGAAGACAAGGAGAAAGGCAATTATTGAATATGTGGTGAAGAGGAAAAATCTGGTAGATAAAGAGATAATTTGGATGAAAAATACGGATGTGATTTTGCTCCCAAGTTTCTTAAAATGTTCATGACCCTTAAACTAATGGATCACTTCACTTACCTAGTGAGTTTGGTGTAGGAGAATTTAGGTTCATAAGCAACTCTATGCCACCAAAAATATCAATAGTTTATGTTTTTAGTTTTCTGCTTTAGTTTTTTGTGTTTGCCTTTTATGGTTCATGTCAACTTACTTTCTTTGAGAGTGCTATATGAAGGATGCATGCTCTTATATGTTTTAGATCACTAGTGGAAATACTTAAAGTAATTATCCTATTATTACAATTTGTAACCAAGCTACTATAGGGTAGTATCTGGTAATTTGAACTGCTCCAAAAAAGGTGACAGGGACTGTGTAGTGTGCTGGAAGAAGACAACATATGTGTTTTAGAATATTAATTTGGTTCAATTTATCATACCTCAAGGCTACGATAAGAATTTTAAAGGTCTTAGTGCAGAGTTGTATTTTAGGTTGATTTGGAATGTCATGTTGGCCATTACTTGTATGTAATATAGTCACTACTTTGGCAAGGCCATGATCTCATGTCCCTTCAAGTTTATTTCCTTTTGATCTCACATCAACTATAGATTTTACTTTTTAGAGGACTTTTGTCTTCATATGTTTTTTTTATCCTTGGTATTATTACCTCCAATTGTGAATGTGCTATGATTTTTAACACCTGGAAATAGAAGAGAAAATGTGTAATTTTGGGCAACTCATTTTTGTCCTTGCACAACCTTTCAACTCATTTATATTCTATTGTAGTGATTGTTCTACATTACAAAAAAATGATTTTTGTAGCTAGGCATTTTCTTTGACTCTTTCTTTTCTACGTGGGTTATTATCTTTTTTACTTAGCCATTTAACTAATGACGAATTGTCTCCATTTCTGGGGTTGTGTGTACACAAGCTACAAGGAATAGCAAGAGTTTTCTTGGCTGCATGTTGATTCATGAGCATTCTTTGCTAAAAAAAAAAAAATTCCATCTTGGATGAATTGATAGTTACACTTGGGAAGATATTTTATTATAATTTATTTTTAGGGAGAAGGATAGGAGGTTGTTGGTTGAGATTGTTAAAAAAAAAGAAAAAAGAAGAGAATGAATAGAGGAAGGGAAGAAATACTCCTATGGTGAATTAGTGGCTTTAATTGGCTATTGTAGGAAGAAGAGAAAAGTAATGAGTAGAGAATTGAGCTATTGTTTCTAGAGATGCATTTTAGTTGAAGAACTAGAGTGTTAGATAATAGGGTAGGTTACACCAAGTGTTTACATCTTTTGTTGTAATATGTAATTTTGTTAGAATTTTGTATTGAGCTACAAGGAATTAATAAAGTTACCATCACTTGACATCGATGCTTTCTTTTTGTGTATGAATGTGTTGATAAAATTGTGGGCTACTAGATTAGTATATTTTTATTAAATCCCTTGATCTAGGTTGTATTAAAATGATAGAGGATGCATTACAAAGACAACAAGAAGAATTAGAAGAATGCCATGCATGTGAAAGAGAAGACATTGTTAACCAATTCTCACTACTCTTCAGGCAAGTTCAATACCCTTCCAATTTATAACAACCATTTGGTGGTCATACACCATCCAAGCTACAAGTCAATCTAGACATAATCATGTTTGAAGGAAAGATAGATGCATATGCCTTGAATAACTTAATTAACTTAATCTATTCATACTATGTAGTTAATCATTTCTCTAACCAAGAAAAGATTACACTCGCTCTTATGAAAGTTTCTCTCACAGTGAAAATGGTGGAATAACTACTACACAACACATGAGGATGACTTGGACACACCTATAGACACATGGAATTGTTTCATAGTATCCCTCAAAGAGACCTTCTATCCAGTTGGAAACTATGATGATTGGTACATCAAGTTTTCTTAAGTATGCTAAAGTGAGATCAATCAACACAAGAATACACATACTTTTCATACTCTAGTGTCCAAACTAGGTATTCAACACTCAGAGAAAAAACTAATTTTTGAAGTATATGTCAAGCTTGAGACCACATGTCCAATCAGATATGGACTTTGTACAAATCTCTTCAATAAGAGAATCCTATATATTTGCTTGCATATTTTAAGTAAAGGCCAAAGTCATTACCAAGATAAAATATTTTAAGTTACATAAAAAGCCACCATCTAAGCCTATAACATAATTCCAAAACTAAGGAATAACACTTAGTATCATCTAAGGAATAACTAAGAGCTTGTGAGAGATCTTAGTTTTCAAAATTCTAAGTGTTAGTTGTTTTTTAGTACATTGTGGAACATTTTTGGCTATACCATCATGTTTAGAAGGCTCAAGATAGTTAGTATTGACTTTCATTCACCAAATTTTGATTCCAAGCAGCTGAGTTATCATTGATAGTTTTTTTGGCTTTGCATGCTTGGGTTGTAGGTAGCTTAAATTTTAGAGCATACATGTAAAAATTTGAGTGCACGTGCCATTGGATTCGGTGACATAAATAAGGTTTGAGTATAATTTTATCCATATCAAACAATTTTTTTAGTGGGCTCTAAATATTTTCTTTGTTTTAGGCTTGGTTTGATTTTGCATTCTATGAATAGCTCATTTTGGGTATCCAAGAAAAATTTTGAGGCTTCCATCATGTTTGGATGGGACAAAAACTTTAACATCACCTATCCATTCATTGAAATCTAAATAATTTATAGATAAGGAAAGTTTTTTGTTTAACTAGGTCATATGACCTAAGCACAATACTATTTACAAAAAATGATTAAAAAACAAAAAAAAATTGAAAAGGAAAAAAATCATGAAAAAGGGTGGCCTTTAATTAAGGTCAGTGACCTTACTAAATGGCTTGTAATCTTCATTAAGGTATGACCTGTTGTTCCTTGCACACACGCCCCATTTCGAAAACTAGGGACCCCCATCTTTCAAATCTTGGCTTAGAGTGTCAAGTGGGTTTTCCATCTCCTAAGTTGTCAAAGTGGTCAAAATGCACTTTTCGCCATGTTAGAAATCTGATGTTAATAGGTCAGTTCAAAATCTACTAAGTCCAAGTCCCTGCATTTCATAAAAGAAGGTCTGATAGTCCTTTGCGCTAGAATGCCCTTTGTCTAACCTTTGCGCTAGAATCCTTTACCTCCAGCCCCGGTGCCACTTTTTGCATTCTGACCTTAGCACTAAAACTCATTGTCACCGACTTCACACTGCAATATTTATTCACCGACCAAGTCAGAGAGTGGAAAATTCCCCACTGGTCTGAGGAAACCTAAAATCCCGCAAAACACTCACAATAGAGCTAAGGAATTTTGCACTGAGAGTAACATCTGCCGACTAGGTCCGTGACCCTCCAAATCCCCACAAAGTCAGAAACAACCTAAATCTGCGCAAACCCTAATATTCTATTGAATCTCCCGACTGACACTTCGCACACTCTGCATTAATGGCAATCGATTCGAAGGGAATAAAGGGGAATTTTTGTGGTTTTCAAGCTCATTTTGCATTTAATGAATACTCAGAGGGCTCTTTGGTGGCATTTCGATAGATTGACTTGCGCAACCTATGAACTCGACCCAGAGATCTCCTTCCTACTTGCGCAATTCAGCTCGCTTCGATCACCGCGGACCAAGAAGGAGTTCGTCTCCACACTTAGGGTTTTTTTTAATGCATTTCCTTTCAAAATACGACACACGCATAAATGATATGAATTCGGACGCGTAAGCTAGGGTTTCTATTTCTGCACTATTCATCTTCATAAACCCTAGTTTTAAAACTTTGAGGGTAATTCTTTAAGAGTATTCTTCGAAATCCCTCCTGCATGTAAAATAGAAATCGATGTTTGTCAAACCCTAATAAAACAGAATAATCTCAAACACTTTGAATCGACCAACAAAACGAGTAAAGGATAGTTTTGCGTTAAAAGTTGTCTGATTGACTTTTGAAAATGTTGTGATCAATCTGGTCAGTCGGCAGACTTGAAAACCTCAGTCGGGACTCAAAACCATTATTGCGCCAAAAACATAGTTCTCTGATTTTGCACTGTTCATTGCTTCAATTAACTAGACAATGAATCTTGAAAGTCCCGTGTGATCCCTATGGTTGACTTTGCGCTAGCTTTTGATTACCCCAACTCAGCGGTAAATGATCATTTCTCTGACCTAGGTCGGATGCACACAAATGTCCCGCCAGTCTGTGACGCCTAAATCTCCACCAAACATATTGAAAACACTTTTGTGCTAGAAACAATTCCCTCTGATCTTGCGCCAAAATGCGCCATCACCGACTTAGTCGGTTGACTTCGAAAACCCCGCAAGTTCGGACGATACCCAATTCCGCGCAAGAGTGGTAAAATTTGTCATGATTGACTTGCACTAAACTTACAACTGACCAACCCGAATGACTAACATAAGTCAGTCTTACCTCAAACTCGCGCAAGTCGGTTGACCATAAAATCTGCGCAAGGCAGTATAATGACATGAACATAAGCAAATCAATTGGTTGGACTGCCCCAATTTCTCCGCTGAGGTTGGTTGACCTCAAATGTAGCACTTTTCTACTGTAGGTCAGTTGACCCAAAAACTAGTGCAAACTGGGTAAAATGACTGTTTTAGAAGAAATTTTCAAAAGGAGAAATATTTTTCAGGTAAAAATAATGACTGCACTTGGTAAATTATGATGTTTTGCATTTTTTAATCAGGATTTTGCAGCATTAGAGTATTTATTACATACATTGGTGTAAGATTGCTCCATTATTTGATCATGTGGTAAATGCAATAGTTAGAAGATTTCAGACTTCTGTTCTCATAAGCATATATTGGTAACTTGGTAGATTCATGTTGGATTCATTTGTTATAACATGGTGTTAATAATGTAGTAATCAAATTGGCAATCATAGACTTTAAATTTAGGAGTTAGAGAAGACACCTCAAAGGCATAAAAAATTATAAGGTCCGGTCTTGCAGGTTAGATGACTGCACGAGCTCAAGTCATGAGGTACGAGTTCAAAGGTATTCCCCCAGAAACCAAGATTGCTACCAGGTGGAAGAATATAGGAGACACAGACCTAGGTCATATTGACCTGGATGATTTTAGACTCAGAATATTTGGCCCAAATCCAACCCCAAGAGCCAAGAAGGTAAAAGATAGTGGGATTGCAGAAGCTTCTGCCTTCCCCACATCTGCTCAATGTGCGGAGCTCATTGTCACTTGTACAAAGAGATATGACATTATGACAAGAACAGTGCAAACTACCAGTGGAGAAGTGTTAGCTGACCTAAGTCCACCCTCGTTGGCTGAAATTTTTGGCATTCCATGGCATTCAGTAATGACTATGCCAAATAAGGCAGGATCAGAAGCCACCTATAAGAAAGATCAAAATGGATGTAGAAAACATATGAATGAACAGTGGGCAAAAAGTAAAAGGTCTACCTTAGTCAAGTTTCCTCAAGTGCTATATCGGAGTGACTTTCATGATGAAATAGGAGATTTAGTAACCTTGTTGAGTAGAATATATGAGTTACCTGCAGCATCGAACTTCAAAGGATGGATGTTTGTTATAATTGAAGAGATATTAAAAGGAACTAAGTTCCACTGGACACAAATCCTAAGTGACAACATCCATGAGGCATTCAACAACTTCAAAGAGAAACATTTCTTTAGATGGACATCTTATGTAGTTTATTTATTGGTGAGGAAGAATCATTCTGCTAGACTATCCAAGGTAGGGGAAGTGGGAAATGATGAGAAAACCCAGATTAAGGTCTATGAATGCTACACACAACTCACATTGACACAATCTCTTATGCATTATAAGAGGGTAAACGATGCCTTTACCATTTACATAACCAGGTTGTTGCAAGGTAACACAACTTTAAGAATATCCACTGAATCTATGAATGAAGTCACCAAGTAAGGGAGGTGGTATATTCAATTTGAGAAGTTCACATATTTGATTATACAAGGCTTCACGGGGATGGCTTATAGACTCCATAGGTATCCAATAGATAAACTAGTGCTCCTAGAGCTATCTAGACAATTGATAACTTATGCTGAAAAACTCAAGCCTCTGCATAGAACAAATGTCCAATTTTCGATCCTGTTAGGCAGAGGAAACTATGCATGTCCTTCATTAGGATCAGCTAAGCACTTTGACACATAACTTCAACATCTCAATCTTCATTATTACAACAAAAGAAATCAGTTTGATCCAAATAAGGTGATGGAGAGGTTTGTGAGCAAGAAATTATTTCATAAAATGCATATAGAAGATTTCTAGGCAAATTGCATGGATGACTATGAGGTCATGAAGAAGGCCCACTCCAGATTATCATTGGAATTCATAAGAAAGTTTCATATTAATCTAGTCCCCGATCAATTGGAAGATGATGAAAATGTGATGCATAGGGGTGCCTAGGAGGCACAATACCACCAACCAATTCCCTTGCCTAATTGGGCTAATGCTGAGGAAAGCTCTCTTGATGTTGTGATGAAGGAACCATCTAGATTAAGCAAAGCATGGGTAAGAGGTCAAATTGCTGCCTTGGAGGAGCAAGGAATATAGCTCACATACACTACACTTGAATCATAAATAGAGTCTGGAGGAGAAGAGGATGAACCCATAGAAATTACTGATGAGGTAGAACTGGCCCATGGACAAAGACCAGACAATGAAGACCATATAACCTTGGCAAAAGAGGACAAAGCATAGAAAAGTAAGAAGGTCACTACAAAGACTAATAAGAAAGAAATTCCTCCTTCCACCCGGACAAGAGCTTCAAAGAAGAGGGATCTTCCTAGTAGGCCAGGAGAAGGATAAACAATGAAGAGAGCTAGAGTGAAAGATACTAGTAAGACCATAAAATCTGTTGCTACCACTGCTGATAGTGCAAATTTGCCAACTTCTCCATCTCTTTCTGCCCCAGACGTGAATACTGCTATACTCTCTCCAACAGTTGCTACTATTGCCTTTCCCTCTGTTGTTTCCACTGCTGCACCTATGACCTCGGTAACCATTGTCCAGGAAGCTGTCTTTGCTGCCACCTCACCTTCCATTGCTATTTCAATCGTCTCTTATTCATTGACAATATCTTCTAGCACTGCTAGCAGTCCCATCTCCTCCATTACTGCTACTTCATGTTCTTCTATCACTACTACACCTTTACCTTCCATATATTCCACCTCACTATCTACTTCCCTTGCATTACCTCATATTTCTACAGTTCTTTCACCTTCTCTTCCCTTGCCTTCTTTGTCCATTTCTTCGCCCATTGTCATTTCTTCCCTCCTACCAACTTCTTCCATCCCAACAACTTTGGAGTCGACTATGCTTACCAATTTGACGCAAGTGAACTTGTCTTCAGTTACGATGCCTTTATCCTCTATTGCTCCTATCTCCAAAATACCCATGGACCAAAATTCAACTCCCTTGGCTGTGCCTTTGGTATCGGGTATTGAAAAGTAATGTGCCTAATGAGGTCTTCAAGAGCAAGAACCAGAGAAAGATGTGTTTGACGAGGCAGATAATGAGGCACCTGATGAGCCATTGGCTGAAGTTACCAGTGCAGAAATAATTGAAATATCAGATAGTCCTCCAGAGAAGGACCAAATAGAGGCAGGCTTCGAGGGAGCTTGAAAAGATGTATTGGTAAGTTGGAGAAACCTTGCAAATGAGGAAGAAGACTTAGACAAAGGGTCAGAACAAGAGCAAACGCTGCTTGAGGGACCATCTAATGCAGGTAATAAAGACCTTGACGGGCCTAAAAAACTTTCTTTTTCTGCACCTGACTGGCTGCAAAACATAATAGCATATCCTGAGCCTTAGGTGGAGGTAATGAAACTAGACTTGAGCACAATTTTGTCACAGGCCCAAAAGGCAAAGAAATAGAAGAAAGAAAAGGTGCAATCTAGGATTTACAAGGATGAAACTGGAGCTAGAATAGCTGAGGTAGTTGTCCCACCGCCTAATACAAATAGAGAACATGTTAGAGCAGAGGATTATGTCATAACAACTGTAAATTTGGGACCAACTACACGAGCACAAAGGGTTGATGAGTTCAAAGGGTCTGTTACTTCAATCCTAGAGCAGCTGAATAAGGATGAACTTTCAAAAAAAGAACTGAAGCAACAAAATGAGGAGCTCCGAGCATGCCTTCTGTTGGTACCCATTTATGTCTAGGGTTTTGAGCTTGAGCGTTTGCAATATTTTTCATTCAAATCCTAAAATTTATGTGGCATGATGTTATGACGTGTCAAGATTTCTGTTTATGTTGCATTTTTCAGTATGCATGAGCATCATGTCAAGTATATTTGTGGTCCTAAGGTTGGAGATCTGAAAAGCTCAAGGTCTGAATCTTGCTTTAAGAAGCCTGCCATGTGGAGGAGTGTAAAATTCCAAGCATGATTGCCTCTTATGTCACCTTGAAATTCGGCCTGGAGAGGAAGTTATGACTGTCAAGGTTCTAAGTCTTTGGGCCTCCTCAACTTTTTCAGTGTCAGCATCATATTTTGAATATCGGGTGATCTTAGTTAAGATTATCTTGATGCTGTTGTTGCAAGGTTCTAGGTGTGACCCGACTTTTCGTGGTGGGGTCATCATATTTTAAACATCGGGTGATCTTAGTTAAAATCACCTCGATGTTATTTTATCACCTTGATGCTGCTGACGTCATTCTTATGTCAGGGTGATATTCACTTATCTACCAGCTTCATCATATTCTGAAGTGAGGGGTGATATTTCCAAATATTAGTCATATTCAAACATCAGCCCGATGTTACAACAAAGTTACAGTGCAGCCGAATATTTTGTGGAGGGGGTGATATTTCACATATCGAGTGATCTTCTGAATATCCCCCTATTTTGTCAATATGACGATGACGTCATCAGGATATTTGCGGACATGATCAGGTGGGTCATCGGCGAGACATACGGTATCAACAAAGCAGGAGGATCTTCCTCCGATGCATCAGGTTGTGCCGATGAGGGTGAAATATCAGGATGATGTTTCTTATCACGTGATGCTGTCATCAGGGCGATGTGAAATATCACCCCGATATTTCACATCAGGTTATCATGCGGAAGGATGATGATGAAGGTTTGTACTGGTGCCATCGGGAGCAAAATCACCGACATTATATATGCTCATGGCCTAGTATATAAAGTGTTGAGGAGGTCACCGCAGGGTGCATGTGGGATAACTGGTTTCCACATGATTTTAAAATATCAGGGTGATGTCTCTTGGCAGGAAAAGCTACGAAATGCACAGTATGTTCCATTTCCTGATGGCCGCGGGTTGGTGCGCCATTAATGGCAAATGTTACAGGGTATGGGTGAAGGCATGGACAGATCTAGTACCCGATTGAGGATGTGAATTCCCAGGTGACGGCGCATGGCTCGAAGCGACTCCCTGTCTCCTCTTCCACCTACTGCATTCAATATTTGAGCGCCATTTCCTCAGAAGGAACTGTATCTGGCAGACTTTTGACTTTTGCCATGTAATTAATGATGAAGACCCTCCTGCTGTATATAGCTAGTGGGGTTACTCATTTTGTGGTTGTTGAAAACTAGACAAAATTTTGGTGTTGTGACACAATACAACTTCTTTGGTGGCCCTTCTCTAGATGTCTTGTGAGTTTATGAGTCTCATGTTGTATGTTTTCTGCATCAACCCACTGATATCATGTTAATTTAAATGAGTAATGCTATATTGCATGTGTTCTGTCATCTGTCTCCAAACTGAGTATGTTCTTCTTCTAAATCTGAGCATCTAAGGGGTGTTTATGACTCTAGAATACAAGTTTGTTGTATTGAATGCTTGATTTCTTACTTCTGCTCAAGGAGTAGATTAAATGTTTTAGATCAAGGGTTGGGAACAACATATTGCAGTAAGGATATTGTAAGTAGAGGTAGCAGGATACCCTCTCCTGGGATGTATCTGTAAGGAAGATACTACAAAACCCCTTGATATCCAGTCTTTGGTATATGTTCATGCAGGCCATTCACATGTGTACATCTACTGACTCCGAGCCTTGGATAGGCACCAATCTAGTCTTGTATTGAGGTTATACCCAAGGTCCTAGTTTTGCATCCACTTGAAACCAAACTTAAACATCAAAATCAAACCATTAGGACTTTAGGAGTAGTTTAGGACCCAAATCCTCTGTCTACAATTGAAAATAGGCCCAAAGCTAGCCCCTTTGCACTTATCTCATAGTTTTGGTCTACATAGAGGAGGATTTATCTGCTTTGTATCAACATCCCAGTTAGTCCATAAGCACATCTCATGGATGTTGAATAGGGAATACCCCCCTTGGTTTTACAGAGTCTAAAGAAGAAGAGGAGATATTTATAGAGTCTATCTCCTATATTGTTGGCCATTGGCCCAGAGATCCTGTTGATCATTGATGGCTACCTTGTAGGGATAACTGGGAATAAGCATCCAGTCGGATTGAGAACCAACACCTTCAATTTCTGATAAAACCAGTAGATTCTGAAGGAGAGATAAGGACAATACCTACCTTTTTGTCAAGAGACAAAATGTCTAAGCTTGGTGAAGTTCAAACTCTGTTAGAAGGCACCCGAAAATGGATGATCAGAGTCTGCGAAAAGGGATGTGAGATAATTGATGTTGTAGCCGAATCCCATAAGAGTTTGGTTCAACTTCGAGAACAATGGAAAGACTTGCATGAAGAAGGTGACTCTTTTGATGAATATTATTCACAGATGTTTCCTTGAGTGCAAGCAATCAGAAACTTGCCAGCCCAGGCACTATTGGCTGAAAATATCTTGACAGAGGACAGATTGTATAAAGCCAATGAATGGTATCAGAAGATAAAATTGAGGAAGGAAGTTTTTGACAGGGCGAGGGAGGCTTGCAAAACAACAGATGAGAATATTTTGGCTCTCATATATGATATAAATGATACTTTGAGGGATTGTCTAGTAATGGACTATAATGACTTGGCACCATATGATGTGAAGGGATGTAAAGATAAACTACACAAGATAGTTTTTGAAGATGCTGAGTTAGATGTGGAAGCTAGGCTGGATAAAGTCAGTGACCTCAAAGCTAAGTTTAATGCATTTCATAAGGCAAAGATAGAGATAGAAATAATATATAATTGGTACAGCTAAGAGTTGGAGATGTTTAGATACTGGGTTGATCATCCTAAGAACCCAAACCCCACAGATATCAATCTGACACTTTCAACCTGGGTCAACTACCGCATCAAGTTGGCAGAAGAAGAGAAGGTAGACTTGGATGATGAATCTTAGTGTAATTTGAATATTTTGAAGTGAAATCTTGTCACTAATGTATACAACTATATTTAGAGTGACATGTGACACTTTTTTTTCTTTATTATGCCTCAAAAATGACCTTTCATATATATATATATATATATATATATATATATATATTCAGTTGGGCAGTCAAATTTTCTAGATTCAATGTATCTGGGGGTTGTTTTTCATCTTTTTCATAAGAGACAAAATGTAATCCGAGATTGCTATGAGTTGTTATGAATGCATTTAATGATGTAAATTTGGACTGTTGGTGTTGAGTTAATCTTCATCGTCCATTCAAAAACTCGGTATGGCTCCTCTCCTATATAAAGGGGTTGCCATTTCCATTATTTGAGAGAGAATTCTTGATGCTGAATTGTTGACATTCTACCATTTGAAGTAATACAAAGCAAGTTTCTGCAGTTACCTTGAGAATTTGGGTATTGTATTTGCTTATCTAGTTTTATGGTTCGCTTCTTGATCTCCAATAGTTAATTAATTGTGCTTTTGCAATGTTCATGGTTTTCTGAAAGTATCTGATGAATGCTCTTAGTCCATACTTTTAGTTATTTGCTGATGGTAGGTAACTATGCAAAGTTAGTCTATGCTGATCAGTTGTGCTCAAGTTCGATTGCATTTCATAAATTAAATTGTGCCATTTATTGGGTATTTAATGAATGAATGGGATCTAAAAATTTCTTGATTTCCATTGAAGATAGCATCATTTTCTGTAGTTCTGTAACATTCATTTTCAGTTTGGTAACTCAAAAAATTGGTTAAGTTTCAGGGTGTTTGTCTACTTGCAGCAATCCACATATTGTGAATGTCACTTAGGATTTCCTTAAAATCCTACTCCCTTTTGCATTTTCTTTAAAAATAGTTGTTAGTTTAGGAATTTCAGCAGCATTTCGTATTGTTTTACTAGCTGAGATCATAAAGGGTTTGCATGAATTGTTGTTCCAATCATTAATATCTATAGATCGCATGTAAGACCCCTTGTCGGCATAGCTAGAACATTCCAACTGAGAGATTCCAAGTGAGCTAAGACCTAGCTGTAAAAACCTTGGAGTAGTCTTACCTGGGGTAGGATACTTTTCAAGAGAGGTGTGAAGCTAGCAATCGCACCTACGTTGTTGTGTGCTAAAACTACCATCAACAGAATTGGCACTAGGAGGGCCGAACAAGGAATAACCCCCCTCCACAAAAAATTGCAAGTCTGGGGACCAGACAGAGACATACCAGATCCAGCTCAGCTGGAGAAGAGTTGTTGTCCCTGACAGTATTTAGACGAATAAGAAGAGATCAAGGGATACCTAGAGCACTAAGAGCCCAGTCAGTCCCAAGGAGCGTAGCTGTAGCTCCTTTCAATCCTCCAGTCATGGCTTTCTTCGCAGCAAATAACTAGTCCCTATTTCAGTTTAATGACTATCATGATATGCCAAAAAACCCCGATAAGTTATGTTCCAAGTTTAGGGTGAATGATCCAGACAGGACTGCCGATGAGCATATTAAATTTTTTGAGAGTAGCATGTTTATGCTGTAAGTACAGTATGAAGATGTGGTATGCCAATTGTTTGCTTACTCTTTACAAGATGAGGTATATTATTGGTTTGCTAACCTTCCAGTAGCATCCATAAACTCATGGCTGAATCTGAAAAATGCATTTCTGAATCGATTTCGAATGGCCACTACTCCAGCTGATCTCTACTGGTCCTTTGTGGAAATTCGTCAGGGTGAAGGTGAGCTAATAAGTTCTTTTAACAATAGATTTCAGAAAGCCTTTAGTCATTTGCAAGATCCTTATGCCATAGGGAAAAATGTATCCTTGTCTATTTATTATGCAACCTTGGACAAACTTACATCCATGTTCATAAGAAGAGCAGACCTAGCTCCCACTACTCTAGCTGAAGCATATACCAAAGTTGTTACCGTAAGCACTCAGCTAGGACAAACAACCACTGCTCCATTGGACAACATGGGTCTTGTAGCCATGCCAAATCAAATACCCATGCTTAACCAAGCCTTGGCTAATCATACCCCTATAATGAATCTGATTCCTAGCCCAACTGCAACACAAGCTTTGGTAGTTCACCCAGGAAATCTAGTAGCTGAAATGCCTCCTATCCAAACGCCTTTTCTCTAATCTTCAGAAGCAGCTAAAGCAAAGGAAGACAGAGATGATATTAGGGAGTTCATTGAGCAGATGAAGAAACTCACTACAGAAGTTACTCACCTAAGGAATCAAAATGCTTATCTGCAGCAGAGGAATCAAAATCAACATTAGTTCCAAAATCAGAACCAAAATCATTACCAAAATTAGAATTTTCAGCAGCGATCAAATCAGTCTTGGAACACCAGGCCTAACAATGGAGGAGTACCATCACCATTTGAAAATTAGAACAATGATACCTGACCCCCTGGCCACGTGATGTTAACTGAGATAACTTTGTCTACCTAGTGCAGGCTACATAATACAAATGCTCACTCTGAGCTAGACTATCTAGAATTTCAGATAGCATCCAGCATCTTCCAAATGGAAATTCAAAATGTTGAAACTCAAGAGAATCTATCTATAGGGTATGAACTTGTCCCATGACAAAGGTATGATACTGCCCTAGTTCTTGATAGTTATACATTTCCATTTCAAGATGATAATCAGCCTGAGGAAGAGGAGTTGGATGAGGTAAATGCTTATCAACAATATAATAAAACTCCATACAACCTGAGAAGTAATAAAACCAAAGGCCCTTTCACCACTTCTATTCCTCCAAACAACTACCAAATTCCTCCAGATCTAAAAGCTTCTAATAATCCTGAACCCCCAAAAGCCACACCTTAGCTAGTACATCAGGGGGCTATTGCTGAGAGTTCTCAATGGTCTGATGTAGCAAAAATGGGGCAGTATGTTGCAGAAGAACTCAAGAAGATGAAGGTTAGTCTGTCTATTTATGAGTTGCTAAAAATACATGAGGTTAGGACAACCTTCTTCCAAGATGTGAGTGCAGGTATTAGAATAGATTCTTCTCAGAAGGAAGTTCTTATGAAGGATAACATTGACAAAGGAAAGGAAATAATCCATGTGATAGATGTTGAATAGAAGATGACACTTTACAAAGATAGGAGAGAAAGTCCTCCTTTTCTCTTGACACTTAGGATATTTGGGAAGAACCTTCACAATTGTTTGGTGGATTCTAGTGCTTCCACAAATGTGATGCCTTTGTCAGTATGCAAGGCACTGGGTCTCACTCTAGCCAAATCTTCTAGGAAAGTTACACAGTTAGATAAGACTGAGGTGAATGTGATGGGTGAATTGAATAGGATACACATGCAGCTGGCTTTTGACCCTAGGGTGCAGCAGTACATAGACATACAAGTGGTAGATATCCCAGATCAATACGACATGCTCTTAAGTCGGGATTGGTCCAGAACATTGAACGGCTACATGGCCACTGGCTTTTCTCATATGTGGCTGCCATGTAAGGGATTGGAAAACTAGATACGCATTGAAAGAGAACCAAAAATGAAACATATGATTACAGAGTATAACCAGATGAATGAAATCTTGTTTTCAGAAGTTGATTTGGGGGTCTACCTTCCCCATGTTGATCAAACAGAGGATATTCTTATGCTAAGATGCAACAGATTTCCTGATCCTCCACTTATAGAAAAACCAGAAAGCACAGAAGCGTATGTACAATTAGATTTAGGAAATTCCTCAGAAGAGGAAGAACTAGGGATATTCGAAGGATTCTGATATTTTGTAACCAAATTTGTAAGCGATCAAGCATTTGTAGGGAAGCAAGTTTAGATGGAGGAGTTACTAATGCCAAATTAGTGCCGTATCCATGATGCATCGCATTCTAATTTTATGTGTCTACTTTGTCAGGAGACAGTGGAGCAAGTGCAGAGACAACTAAAAGTTCCTATTATTCCAAAGAAAGCTCCAGCTGCCATGAAGAAAGAAGAACCAAAGACCCCTATGAATGAGAAATGATCAACAAAATGGGATGACAACAATAAAGATTTCTGCCTCTGGACTTTGAGGTTCGATGGATCAAGATGTAGACAAGGGTTTGGGGCAGATGTTGAGTTGATCAGTCCCACTGGAAGCTCATATCTAGCGTCACATAGACTACAGTTTCCATGTACGAATAACGTAACTGAGTATGAAGCTTTAGTACAAGGATTGCTGATGGCACTTCAGAAGAAAGTCAGAGTTCTTCAGGTGTTCGACGATTCAAAATTAGTTGTGAAACAAGTGAGGAAGCAGTACTCATGCAATGATAAGAGATTAAACAGGTATAGAAACTAAGTGTGGGATCTAATCGAGTGCTTTGACAGTTTCAATATCTAGTTAATTCCTAGAAGACAGAATCATATTGCATACGCTCTAGCTCAAACAACAAGCACATTAGAGCTAACAGCCATGGCAGGGTTAAAGAAGTTTACTGTTGAATTTGTTGTAACTTTGTCTATACTGGATAATATCATGAATTTTCATGTCTTTGAGGATGACAAGCATATAATCGACTTCCTCACTTCAAGCATATAATAGATGAAGAGGAAATGGAACCTGCTGAGATGGATTTAGGAGTCCTAAATCTGAAGACCAACACAATTCCACGGGGGATGGTGGAGTTGGAAAGACTATTTGATTTAGACAACCTAGGGACCTAGAGGAAAGAGGGAGAATCTCCTGGGGGACAGTGTGATCCTTTTAATTTGGGGATAGATGAAGAGATTAAGAATGTGTTTATTGGAAAAGCTAGAGCTGAAAAGGAAAGGGCTAGGATCATTCACGCATTAAGAGACTATCATGAAGTTATAGCATGGAGCTATGCGGATCTCAAGACATATGACACATTGATCATTACTCACACCATTCCACTGAAGCCAGGAGCAAAGCCGTTCAGGCAAAGGAAGCGGTCGGTGAATGCCTTGTCGGAGCCTCTGATCTTCAAAGAAGTACAGAAACTGCTGTTAGCAAGAATAATATTTCTTGTCAGACATTCTGCTTGGGTAGAAAATTTGGTTCCGGTCTGAAAGAAAAATGGTGAAATTAGACTTTGTGTCAACTTTTAGAACTTGAATCGAGCATCTGAAAAAGATAATTATCCATTGCCATCATTAGAAGAAGTATTGCAGATTGTTAATGGATCACAGATGATGTCTTTTCTGGATGGGTATTTATGTTATAATCAAGTAATGGTTGACTACGAGGATAGATTGAAAACCTATTTTACATGTAAATGGGGCATCTATGCATATCGCCGAATGCCATTTGGGTTGATAAATGCTGGTGCCACCTTCCAACGAGCAATAGATGTTGTCTTTAAGGGATTAGTTGGAAAATGCATCATAATCTATATGGATGATCTTACAGTGTTTTCAAAAAGGCGAGAGGTTCATGTGGCTGACCTAAGGAAAGTATTACAATGGTGCAAAGATTATGGTATCTCACTCAACCCTAAGAAGTACAGCTTTGGAGTAACTGAAGGTAAGTTGTTGGGGCATGTGATATCTGAATGAGGCATATCCATTGATCTAGACCAAATACAAGCAATCCTCAAAATACCACCCCAAGCTAGCAAGAAGGAACTTAAATCCTATTTTGGTAAGATCAACTTTGTATGCAAGTTCATCATAGGTTTTGCTGAAATTGTTCAACCTCTCAATGCCATGTTGAAAAAAGACGCTAAAATGGATTGGACTCCAGAAGCCAAGACTGCCTTTGCAGAAATTAAGCAGGCCATAGCTAATGCTCCAGTATTGGTAAGTCCATATTACACACTACCATTCTACATTTACTCCTTTGCATCTGAACACACTTGTGTAGCAATGTTGACCCAAAAGCGAGTAGTTGATGACGAAAGGCCCATTGCTTTTATGAGTACTCCATTAAAAGATGCAGAGTTAAGGTATCCCAACATGGAAAAGCAAGCATACGCTCTAGTAAAGGTAGTCAAGAAGTTATTTCATTACATTCTAAGGAGTCAAGTAATTGCCATAGCACCAGACACAGCAATTAAAGCACTATTGATGCAAAGTGAACTTGGAGAAAGGAGAGGCAAGTGGGTTACTGTCCTACAGGAATTTGATATAGATATACAACCCATGAAGTTGGTTAGAGGGGAGACATTGACCAAATCTATGGCAGAGGTAGAGCCAGGCTTAGTCTCCTAGCAGTACATGTTAGAGGATATCTCGAAAGATGAGTGGTATGGGGACATCATATTTTACCTGCTTAATCAGCGCTGCCCGCCTAGTTGAATTCGGTTCAAAGAAGAGCACTTAGACTAAAAAGTAACAACTATATGATAAAGGGATCAATACTTTACAAGAAGAAACACAAGGGGATCTATTTGAGATGTCTGGACAAGACAGAAGTAAATTAGGTGTTAACCAATTTTCATGAGAGGTTTGGGATAGGCCACAGATCAGCCCATTCAACAACCAATCAAATTCTTCAGGCTGGGTATTATTGGCCTATGTTATTCAAAGATGCTTACTCACATGTAAGAACCTACCACACCTGTCAAACTGTTGTCCACAGAGAGTGAAATGCCACCATGCCATTGCAACCAGTTATGGAGGTACGAGCATTCACTCAGTGGGGTCTCAACTTTATTGGTATGATCAATCCACCCTCCTTTGCAGGCTTCAGGTATATTCTGACCACTACTGATTACTGCACCTGTTGGTCTGAGGCAATAGCCTGTAAACAATGCATCACAGAGGTAGTCATTGAATTTGTTGAAAAGCATATTATCACCAGGTTTGGATGCCCATTTTCTTTAGTTTGTGATAATGGTCCTATTTTTTCATCACTGCGTTTCTCTAACTAGGCATTTGATTATGGTATCATCCTAAAATTCTCATCTAATTACTATCCACAAGGGAATGGGGTAGCTAAATCCACGAACAAAAATTTGCTTGAGGTAATTAAGAAATTGCTAGACAAAAAACCTAGGGATTGGCACACTCAACTCAAATTTGCTTTATGGGCTGATAGAATTCGACACAAGGCCGAATTGGGAACATCGCCCTATCATTTAGTCTATGGGACCGACCCAGTTTTTCCCATTCACTTAAGGATCCTTTTCCTACAATTCATGCAAGACTATCTTGGAACGTATGATCAGTTGTCTTCCCGATTAGCCCAATTGCCGCACCTTGAAGAGAAACGTGATGCTGCTATATAAAACTTTGCTAAATACCAGGGCATAGTGAAGTGATGGTTCGACAAGAGAGCCAAGGTAAAAGCCTTCCACATTTTTGATTTAGTTTTGTATTGGGATAAAGCTCATGAGAAGAAAGGTGAGCATGGTAAGTTTGATAAACTTTGGTTGGGTCTGTATCAGATCTATAAGATCCTTGGTGACAACACATATAGACTTAAGAGCCTTACTAGTGTGGAGCTACCATTGCCTGTCAATGGCCAGTTCCTAAAGCACTACTTCCAGGCTTGAGAGGCAGTCATGCCTCCCTTTAGTGTACATAGTTAGGTTTCTTATTTACTTTGGATAGAGTAGGTTACCGTTAGATTAGGTTTGTTTTCCTGCTTTCACTTTTTGTAGTTTTTAGGTGTTCTTGCTTTCTCTTAGTTAGTTGTCCTTTTAGATTTGCTTTTTCTTGCAGCGCTTGCTTTTGCGCAGGGTTCTTGTTTCTAGAATGTGGTGGCAGTTATGCGGACTTGCAGATGCTTCCTTGTTGGGTAAATTATCTATGGTCTTTCTTTGAGAAGCCAAAGTTATGCTTAGGTCTTCCTGTTATATCAGGAGGTATGATATCTATTCATTGGAAAGGAGTCATTAGTTGGTGCACTTGAAGTATTTTCTAACCATATATCTCTTACTTTAAATAATCTTGAAGTAGTTAAGTAAGCCTGGGTGATCGCATGTTAAGTGAAAAGTTTGGATCCCCCAATTTTACCACCAACATCAATCCTACAAATTTAGATGAGAGTGGTAGGCAGTACTAAGTACTGCTAGCCTATTGGGTGAAAATAAAAGGTGTTTTTCAACACCAGACCCACTACAAAGTATCAATATATAGATCATCATTTGAAGACTCACATAAAGGCCGTTATCTAAAAATTATTAGCATCAAAGAGCATCTAAGGTACTATCAAGGAAAAAATCATTGCAGAGAGATTATAACTTTAAGGTTCATCATATCTCAATAGTAGAGCATTCTCTTGGTGGTAAAATGATCCCAACTATATAGCTTGGCACGAAGGATCTTGGGTGAACTTAGTTGCCAAGGGATGGGAATGAATGCAATTGCACACACTCAAATTTTTAGGATATGGATGGTTGCACCGGTTAGTGGTCTTTGATTCTTTGATATGATATCATGCTTTTTCATCTAATGTGTGGGAAACACATAGATTCTAGGTTAGAACTGAAAGTTTATCATTGAAATGCTCTAGAGCATTTCCCAGCAGAGTCGCCATTTGTTGTGCCTTGCACACACACCCTGTTGTGGCTTCATTGGTGTTGTCTTTGATGGTAACAAAGACCACTCCACACATCCGCAGGACATGGTGTATCTTTACCGGAAGTCAGACTGAAGAATACTTTGGTCCAGTAAGCAAGAACAGAGCATGCAACAAGGTCCGACAGTCAGGTCCAGATCTCTTATAAGAAGTATCTTTGTAAAGTGCAGACTTGGGGAAGTCAAGAGGAATACCTTGACTAATAGATTCTAGGGATTGAGCCTCCGGTGATGAAAGAGTGAAGAGATATGAGCATCTAAGTATTGGGGTCCAGTTTGGCAGAGTAGACAAAGGAAGAACTGACCGACAGAGCATCAAAATTATTCCGGATGAGATATTGATGGTGATCAAGGTTCTTAAGGTATCATCCATGATTGGCCGACATGTTAGATGACTTCTATAAGTATCTCCTTGATTCACATCACTTGGTAAGCAAGGATTCAACCGACAGACTAGAGTTTGGGAAAATATTGACTATTCTGGATGCTGACTAGAAAGAGGATGAAATCCTTTGAGCAGATATATATACCAGATAGATTTGGATGTGAAGGGGCATGTGATGTATTTCTAGGTGCGAAGAAAAGTAGAAGAGCAGTGTGAAGGCAGTAAGATAGGTTCGGAATGTAACAGGACAACAACACCTAAGAGAGTAAGAATGAAGTGCAGCAGATCAGTATATTGGGCTTAACCGGAACTGAACCTCAGCATATGTGGATGCTTCTCATCAGTTCAAGTATCTAGTTTCCTTGTATAAACTATTGTAGGTAGTGAGCCTCTTGTGAGCAGTGTGCTCGGGCAGTGAGCCCTAATTGGCAAGTGCCATTTTGTACTATCTTATTCTTCTAACAGAGAATACAATCTTGGGTTAATCACCCCATGGTTTTTCCCCTAACAGGGTTTTCCACATCAAAATCATTGTGTCATGTGTATTGATGTTATTTCCATTTCATGGTTATATTTACTTACTTATAATTGGTATCAGAGCCAAGTTCCTCCCAAAAGATAGCTGAAATAATTAAGATAACTGATTCACCCCCCCTCTCAGTTATCAACAATTGGTATCAGAGCCAAGTTCCTCCCAAAAGAGCCTAACAGCTTGAGGAAAATTTGGGAACTCAAATGGATGTGTATGGTATGAGGGAACAACTTCAGTCTACCCTAGATGATCTTGAGCATTCAAAATTTGAAGTCAATGAATTGAAGGAAAGACTCAAACAAGCTAATGACTTCATAAATGAACTAAAAGGGAAACTGAGTATCTCTATGAAAAAGAGAAAAGATCTACTTCAGTAATTGGCAAGTCAAAGTGAAGACAATGGTACAAATGAAGATCTGAAGGAGAAAACTAAGCTATGTGAAAAGTTATCAAAAGAGATCATTATGGTAAGACATGAAATGGAATCAGGAGTTATGAAATTCACCCAAGAAATTGAAGAGAAAAAAAAAACTGAAGATGATCTAAGACAATCTCTCAAGGAGAAGTCAGAAGACTACCACAAAATGGATAGACTAATCAGGCATCTAGAATCTGATCTTGAAGATGCTAGAGATAATGAAGAAAAACTTGAGGATCAAATTGACACTCTTAAAAAGGATCTTCAAATAGCAAATGAATACAAAGATAAATTCAAGATAAGTTCTGCTCAACTTGAAGTTCTTCTTGAAAGACAAAAGAAGGTAGATGACAAGCATGGCTTGGGATATGAGAAAGATGAAAGCTCTGGATCTGATTAGAAGAATTTTGGATCAGGAAATCCAAGTAACAGGCCTAGAAGACCTCCGGTAAGGCAACCTAATGCTCAAAGATATCCATCCTTCAATGGATACTACCACAACTGCAATAACTTTGGTCATAAAGCTAATCAGTGCAGAAAGAGAATAAATTAGACTAATACATCCTTCTCGAGACAGTGTTTCAACTACAAAAGGTATGGTCACAAATCTCATGAATGCAGAAATATGCAAATGAACAATTCATTCAATGGTAGATGCTTTGCATGCAATAGAATGGGAGATATGGCTAATCAATGTAGATCAAGAGGATATCATTCAAATATGCAAAGAAATGTTGTTTGCCACAATTGTAATAGATCCGGTCACATTGCCAAATTCTGTAGAAGCAAGAATCAGGACAAAAGGGGTCCGGTGCATCATAATCATAATCAAGACAAAGGAAAAGGAAAAGTGAATGCGGATGAAGTTAAAAGTGAGATGAACAAGATTTGGGTGAAGAGAAGTACAAAGAATGAAGGGGATGGATCCGCACCAGAATCTGGTGCTGATATTCCTTCCAGAAATTAAAAGGTGAGCTCTGGCTTAGGGGAAGACACAAGGAAAAGCTTTTTCCCCCAGCCAGTTAATTGGTGTCGGAATTGGCAGAAGGAAAGTTGCGGATTAAAGGGTCCACAAAGGAACATCTAAATAAGCTCTGGTAAAGAGATGAAAGATCCGCAAGAAGGTTTGAAGAATCTAATCTTCCAAGATAGATCCGATTTGACTGTCATCCAGTAAAAGCGAGATTCTCACAGTTAGATCTAGCTTGATTCAAAACTGAGGAATCTTGATCTGCGGAGAGATTAAATGATTGAGGAAAGAAAGATAGATTGTCAATAATCACCAAGTATAATTCGAAGCATATCTCAGTGATCCAGAAAAAGATCTTTCTCAGAACAAGGAGAACAAGGCAACCGGAATGACTTGAGTTGCGCATTTATTGCAATATGAAATTAGGGTTTTCCCAGAAATAAAAGGGTTCATTCGTTTGTCATTTACACATTTGCATTCGAGAAGAAGAGAAAAGGAGCTCTGCAACAAATTGTTTCAAATTCTTAAAGATCAACCGTTGAAGTTGTTTCATCTAGCAAATTAATCCTGTTCATTCAGCGAACCCTAGAAGCGTAAAAGGTAATTTCCGTTGTTGAAAATCTCTCTGTAAATCTTTTGAGGATGGCTACTCCAAATGTTGTAAAGATTTTTGATAGGCCTCGACCCAAATTTAAGAAACATCCTTACAAATATCTAGAAGTGGATCCCTTAGGGGCTTTCTCCAGCATTCTGCATGGGGTTTTGCATGTAGAAGACATTACGGTTTACATTCACACAAACATTGAAGATTTTGGTGAATCCAAGCTGATGGACATCTACCACAAGGAACTGATAGATGATTCTTTTGAACTAAAACCTCAGTATAAGGCCATTCAGGATAAACATTTTAGTCAGTACATCCATTTCCCCTATCTTGAAGAAGATGAGTGGGTCCGGTATGTGTTGAGCAGAGTGCATGATAACTTCTTATGGTTGAATAAACCATTCAAGATCACCTAGGATGCAATTAGGGCAGTAACCGATTTACACTCTTCCGGAGGGTTACCTATTCTCAAATCTGTCAAAAACCAAACTGTGACTGAGGCCACCGGATCAAAATTTGATAAGAGAGAAATGACCATAGAAGATATCATTGATCCAGTTATTAAGTTTGCATCTATGATAATTGGCTATAAGATATATCACTCCAGCAGAGAGAATTTAGTATCTGGAACTGCTGTGTATACTGCTTATGAAATGTTGAGAAAGAATGCAGATTATGATCTCTGTGAACTCCTTCTAAGCCAACTGATGGAAAACTTACAGAAGATCAAGAAGGACAAAAAGAACTCTTTTAAGTATGGTGGACTGATATTATGTTTGTTTTTCTACTTTATGAATGAGCTTCCTGGATCCAATGGTTGGGTATGGAAGAATGACAAGCCTGTTGAATTCAAATCAGAGATTACTTACATGGGCTTGGGGATGCTAAGGCAAGAAATACAGCTCTGTGGGGTTACTTCAAGAACTTTCAAAATATGATGCAAACCAGAGAAAGAATTCCCCAATCATTGGTTGAGAAGTACAAAGATATAGTGTGTTTCATGGTTGACACTGATCAATACCTAATGGAGGCAGTGGAGCCAAGGACAGTCTGGATCATGCCAATGGGGTATGAAATAGATGAGAAAATTGTAGAGTGGCATATCCAACATCTGCTGAGCCAGCCCAGAGACCCTAAGGTAGAAAGATTTGCAACCTTCCAAGAGCTGAGTGTAAAAGTTCATGTGGAATGTAGACAACCTGAAATCAAGAGGAAAGTGAGAAGGGAAGTTGAAGAAGTTGCCAAGAGGCATGGAATCTCAAAAGAGGCACTTGATGCCCACAGAGAAAAGATGGAAAGAGTAGAAAAAGAAAAGGAAGAAGCAGAAAAAGAAAGTGTTTCGGTAAAAGCCCCCTCCCGGACCAGATCTTCTAAGAGCTCTGCATCTGCAACTGCTAAAATCTCAAAGGCATCTAAACTGGAAGCAAAATCATCTGGTAAAGCAAAGAAAAGAACTAAAACAAAGGCCATAAGGTCTTACATCAGTCAGAAAGATGATGAAGAGACAGAATCAGATGAGGAAGTAAAGAAAATGAAAAAGAAAAGGAAAACATCTGGTGAACCCTCTACTGAAGAAGTAACAGAAGAATTTGTTAAAAGGCCCACTCTGTCCTTAGATGATGTAGTTAAAGCAGTTACTATGGATGGGAACCTGCAACCAATAACAAAATTCTATGATGCATACAATGATGCAGATAGAAAGATCTTGGAGGAAGCCATAGTTAAGTACTTGAACATATACAATAAGGCTTTTATTGAAATCATATCTCTCATTCCCAAAAGCCTAGAGAAGGAATTAGAGATAAGAAAGAATAATGCTAGGGCAAAGGATCTTGAAATCTAAGAACAGATAGCAATTCATCTCTTTCCTTCAATCATTTAGAAGCAAATGAATATGATCTTCAAAGATTACAAGGATGAGTTCCGGAGTAAGGCTAGAATGAATCAACTCATGCTTGGAGAAACTAATAAAGTGGCAAAAGAAACAGAAGAAATCCTCTAGAAAGCCTATAAAAGATTCAATATTCCTGTTGTAGAGGATTTAAGTGATGATCCCTCGGGAATGGATAACAAAGAAGAATCTACTGAGACTATAGCAGAAAAGGCAAAGGAGACTAGTGAAGAAAAAGCTAAGGACTTCGATTCCTCTATTCTGGAAGAGGAAGTCCAAGGAGAAGTAAATCTAGATTCTCCAGCAGTCTTCGGATCCAAAGGAGAAGAAAGAATAGAGGAGAAAGAAGAAGAAGTGAAGGGAAGAGAAGAAGGTCAAGCTGAGAAGAACACAAGTGACAGTGCAAAAGGAAAGAAAACTTTGTCTCCGACAAGAGACACTGCAGAAACTGTCAAGGATTTCTTGACTAAAGAAATGATGGAGATTGATGAACCAAAGTATTTCAAGGACCATTTGATGTTGATTATCTCTCCCCAGTTCAAACAATGAAGATAGCATCCTTTGCCCAAGCAAAGGCTAAAGAGAAACTTCTAAAGTCTCACATGGAAGACTGTGAGCTGCTAGAAATTGCATCCAGTATGCTTGAAAAGATCATGCCATCCTTTCAAAAGGATTCCTCAGCTTCTTCATTCGGTAATCTCAAGTCTCTTGTTAGTTCTGTCAGCACTCATTTTGAATCTTTAGAGAAATCAGCTGAGGTGAAGGTTCGGAAAGAGTTTTTGGATAAGAGATTCTCTGAGTTATAAGGCTTTATAACCAATGATAGGAGAAATATGGATATTGGGATAAAGAGCTTAGAAAATGCTCTTAAGGATGGAGAAGTATATAAATTTTGTATATCCTGGACTAAAGTAACAAAGGATATTGAGAAGAAAGTGAAAGAACAAGAGGATAAACTGTCAAGCCTCTCTTAGAATTTTGATCCTCTCACTGTATCCATAATAAATCAGGAATGTCAAACTATTGTAATCATCAATGAGATTAAGAAGCTTGAGAAGGAGAGGAAGAACATATTAAGCAAGATGGGTGAACTTAGAAGGATGATTATCCCTAAATTAGAGGCCATGCATGAGGCTCTGACTGATGCCTAGACCACAGCCCAAACCAGTGATCCGACAGATCTTAAGAGGGCAGAAGCTTTTGCTTTCTTGTTGAGTGGTCACATCTCAATTTTGGATAGGATGAAGCAGAGTTGGGCAACAGAATTTGCCCAGTTGAAGACATCTTTTGCAGATATACTTCAATATATGTAAGAGTATCATGTATTTATACTTATGCGGCTAAGTATAGTTGATTTGTTTTTGAGGATTGTTGGTGTGCGGATTCTACCCCTTGCCATTGATGTCAAAGGGGGAGTGAGGAGCAGTGAAAAATGTGGAGTCCAGCTAAGGGGGAGCTCTAGAAAAAGGTACATTAAAACAGAGCATTAGCCAAGGGGGAGTGTAGTGTGACACTTAGTCATTTTTCACTAAGTGTTGCCATCAATGCCAAAGGGGGAGATTGTTGGCAAGAGACACTGTGTGGCTTCATTGGTGTTGTCATTGATGGCAACAAAGACCACTCCACACATTCGCATGACATGGTGTATCTTTATTGGAAGTCAGATTGAAGAATACTTTGGTCCGGTAAGCAAGAATAGAGCATGCAACAAGGTTCGACAGTCAGGTCCAGATCTCTTATAGGAAGTATCTTTGTAAAGTGTGGACTTGGTGAAGTCAAGAGGAATACCTTGAGTAATAGATTGCAGGGATTGAGCCTCCGGTGATGAAAGAGTGAAGAGATATGAGCATCTAAGTATTGGGGTCCGGTTTGGCAGAGTAGACAGAGGAAGAACTGACCGACAGAGCATCAGAATTATTGCGGATGAGATATTGATGGTGATCAAGGTTCTTAAGGTATAATCCATGATTGGCCAACATGTTAGATGACTTCTATAAGTATCTTCTTGATTCACATCACTTGGTAAGCAAGGATTCAGCTGACAGACTAGAGTTTGGGAAAATATTGACTATTCTGGATGTCGTCTAGAAAGAGGATGAAATCCTTTGAGCGGATATATATACCAGATAGATTTGGATGTGAAGGGGCATGTGGTGTATTGCTAGGTGTGAAGAAAAGCAGAAGAGTAGTGTGAAGGTAGTAAGACAGGTCCAGAATGTAACAGGACAACAACACCTAAGAGAGTAAGAATGAAGTGCAGCAGATCAGTATATTGGGCTTAACCGGAACTAAACTTCAACATATGTGGATGCTTCTCATCAATTCAAGTATCTATTTTCCTTGTATAAACTATTGTAGGCAGTGAGCCTCTTGTGAGCATTGTGCTCAGGCATTGAGCCCTAATTGGCAAGTGCCATTTTGTACTATCTTATTCTTCTAACAGAGAATACAATCTTGGGTTAATCACCCCATGGTTTTTCCCCTAACAAGGTTTTCCACATCAAAATCATTGTGTCATGTGTATTGATGTTATTTCCATTTCATGGTTATATTTGCTTACTTAATTTAATGTTGCACTAATTGATAAGGAAATTCAGAAAGCTAAAATAATTAAGATAATTGATTGACCCCCCCCCTCTCAGTTATCAACACGCCCCATTTAAAAAAATAGGGACCCCCATCTTTCAAATCTTGGCTTAGAGTGTCAAGTGGATTTTCCATTTGCTAAGTTGTAAAAGTGGTCAAAATGCACTTTTCACCATGTTAGAAATTTGATGTCAATAGGTCAGTTCAAAATCTGCTAAGTCCAAGTCCTTGCATTTCATAAAAGAAGGTCTAATAGTCCTTTGCGCTAGAATCCTTTGCCTCTGGCCCCGGTGCCACTTTTTGCATTCATTGACCTTAGCACTAAAACTCATTGTCACCGACTTCGCGCTGCAATGTTTATTCACCGATCAAGTCGGAGAGTGGTAAATTCCCTGCTGGTCTGAGGAAACCTAAAATCTAGCAAAACACTCACAATAGACCTAAGGACTTTTGTGTTGAGAGTAACATCTACTGACTAGGTCCGTGACCCTCTAAATCCCCGCCAAGTCAGAAACAACCTAAATCCGCGCAAACCCTAATATTCTGTCGAATCTCCTGAATGACACTTCACACGCTCTGCATTAATTGCAATTGATTCAAAGAGATAAAAGGGGAATTTTTGTGGTTTTCAAGTTTATTTTGCATTTAACGAATACTCAGAGGGCTCTTTGGTGGCATTTCGATAGATTGACCTATGCAACCTGTGAACTCGACCCGGAGATCTCCTTTGTACTTGCGCGATTCAGCTCGCTTCATTCACCGCAGACCAGGTAGGAGCTCACCTCCACACTTAGGGTTTTTTTAATGCATTTCCTTTCAAAATATGGCACATGCATAAATGATATGAATTCTGACATGTAAGCTAGGGTTTCTGTTTCTGCACTATTCATCTTCATAAACCCTAGTTTTAAAACTTTGAGGGTAATTCTTTAAGAGTATTCTTCGAAATCACTCCCATGTGTAAAATAGAAATCAATGTTTGTCAAACCCTCATAAAATAGAATAATCTCAAACACTTTGAATTGACCAACAAAATGAGTAAACGATAGTTTTGCATTAAAAGTTGTCTGACTGACTTTCAAAAATGTTGTGATCAATCTGGTCAGTCGGTGGACTTGAAAACCCCTGTCGGGACTCAAAACCATTATTGCGCTAAAAACGTAGTTCTCCAGCTTCGCACTGTTCATTGCTTCAATTAAGTAGTCAGTGAATCCTGGAAGTCCTGCGTGATCCCTAAGGTTGACTTTGCGCTAGTTTTTGATTGCCCCGACTCAGCGCTAAATGATCATTTCTCTGACCTAAGTCGGATGCACGCAAATGTCCCGCCAGTCTGTGACGCCTAAATCTCCACCAAACATATTGAAAACAATTTTGTGCTAGAAACAATTCCCTCCGACCTTGCACCAAAATGCGCCATCACCGACTTAGTCAGTTGACTTTGAAAACCCCACAAGGTTAGACGATACCCAATTCCACACAAGAGTGGTAAAATTTGTCTTGATCAACTTGCGCTGAACTTGCAACCTACCGACCTGAATGACTAACATAAGTCAGTCTTACCTCAAACCTGCACAAGTCGGTTGACCATAAAATCCACGCAAGGTAGTATGATGACATGAACATAAGAAAATCAATTAGTCGGACTGCCCCAATTTCTCTGCCGAGGTCAGTTGACCTCAAATGTAGCACTTTTCTGTTGTAGGTCAGTTGACCCAAAAACTAGCGCAAATTGGGTAAAATGATTGTTTTAGAAGAAATTTTCAAAAGGAGAAATGTTTGTTAGGTAGAAATAATGAATGCACTTGGTAAATTATGATGTTTTGTATGTTTTAATCAGGATTTTGTAGCATTAGAGTATTTGTTACATGCATTGGTGTAAGATTGTTCTATTATTTGATCATGTGGTAAATGCAATAGTTAGAAGATTTCAGACTTCTGTTCTCATAAGCATAGATTGGTAACTTGGTAGATTCATGCTGAATTCATTTGTTATAACATGGTGTTAATAATGTAGTAATCAACTTGGTAATCATAGACTTTAAACTTAGGAGTTAGAGAAGACACCTCAAAGGCATCAAAACTTATAAGGTTTGGTCCTGCAGGTTAGATGAATGCATGAGCTCAAGTCATGAGGTACAAGTTCAAAGGTATTCCCTCAGAAACCAAGATTGCTATTGGGTGGAAGAATGTAGGAGACACAGACCTAGGTCATATTGACCTGGATGATTTTAGACTCAGAATATTTGGCCCAAATCCAACCCCAAGAGCCAAGAAGGTAAAAGATAGTGGGATTGTAGAATCTTTTGCCTTCCCCAAAACTGCTTGATGTGCGGAGCTGATTGTCACCTGTGCATAGAGATATGACATTATGACAAGAATAGTGCAAACTACCAGTGGAGAAGTGTTAGTTGACCTAAATCCACCCTCCTTGGCTGAAATTTTTGGCATTCCATGGCATTCAGTAATGACTATGCCAGATAAGGCAAGATCAGAAGCCACCTATAAGAAAGATGAAAATGGATGTAGAAAACATATGAATGAACAGTAGGCAAAAAGTAAAAGGTCTGCCTTAGTCAAGTTTCCTCAGGTGCTGTAACGAAGTGACTTTCATGATGAAATAGGAGATTTAGTAACCTTGTTGAGTAGAATATATGGGTTACCTGTAGCATCGACCTTCAAAGGATGGATGTTTGTTATAATTGAAGAGATATTAAAAGGAACTAAGTTCCACTAGACACAAATCCTAAGTGACAACATCCATGAGGCATTCAACAACTTCAAAGAGAAACATTTCTTCAGATGGACATCTTATGTAGTTTATGCATTGGCGAGGAAGAATCATTATGCTAGACTGTCCAAGGTAAGGGAAGTGGGAAATAATGAGCAAACCCAGATTAAGGTCTATGAATGCTACACACAACTCACATTGACACAATTGCTTATGCATTATAAGAGGGTAAACGATGCCTTTACCATGTACATAACTAGGTTGTTACAAGGCAACACAGCTCTAAGAATATCCACCAAAGCTATGAATGAAGTCACCAAGTATGGGAGGTGGTATATTCAATTTGAGAAGTTCACATATTTGAGGATACAAGGCTTCAC
Source organism: Cunninghamia lanceolata (assembly GCA_027924645.1). Taxonomy (NCBI): domain Eukaryota; kingdom Viridiplantae; phylum Streptophyta; class Pinopsida; order Cupressales; family Cupressaceae; genus Cunninghamia; species Cunninghamia lanceolata. Next base: position 1,701,726 of record BSBN01000814.1, read on the forward strand.
GGGGATGGCTTATAGACTCCCTAGGTATCCAACAGATAAAGTAGTTCTCCTGGAGCTATCTAGACAACTGATAACTTGTGTTGAAAAACTCAAGCATCTGCATAGAACAAATGTCCAATTTCCCATCCTGTTAGGTAGAGGAAACTATGCATGTCCTTCATTAGGATCAGCTGACCACTCTGACATAGAACTTCAACATCTCAATCTTCATTATTACAACAAAAGAAATTATTTTGTTCCAAATAAGGTGATGGAGAGGTTTGTGAGCAAGAAATTATTTCATATAAAGCATATAGAAGATTTCTGGGTAAATTGCATAGATGACTATGAGGTCATGAAGAAGGCCCACTCTAGATTATCATTGGCATTCATAAGAAAGTTTCATATTACTGCAGTCCCCGATCAACTGGAAGATGATGAAAATGTGATGCACAGGGGTGCCTGTGAGGCACAATACCACTAACCAATTCCCTTGCCTAATTGGGCTAATGCTGAGGAAAGCTCCCTTAATGCTGTGATGAAGGAACCAATTAGATTAAGCAAAGCATGGGTAAGAGGTCAAATTTCTGCCTTGGAGGAGCAAGGAATACAACTCATATACATTGCACTTGAATCAGAAAAAGAGTCTGGAGGAGAAGATGATGAACCCATAGAAATTATTGATGAGGCAGAACCGGCCCAGGGATAGAGATCAGACAATGAAGACCATATAACCTTGGAAGAAAAAGCCAAAGCATAGAAAAGTGATGTAGAACAGGGGAACACTTATCAAGTCTCACAAACACGAGTGACTGATCTTGAAGGGAAGGACAAAAAACTTGCACATCATGACACCTACAACCTCCATTCATGAGTGTAACTTGGTTTGGATGCATGAGATGATTGTCAAAACTTGAAGAGGGCATGAGACATGTTATTTTCACGAATGGAATCTTACCAAACTCATAAGTTAGCCTAGCAAGTTGTCCTACCCAAGGTTCTTTCATAAATGGCCTATTTTCCTTATAGCCCTAGAAATGTGGTTTAGAGGGCTTAACTCCAAAACTTTCCAAACAACTCCTAGAACTTTTTATCTTTTTAGATACTCATTAAGGCTCTCTATAACATACTTGACATGAAGGGTACATTGTTTTGGAACACAAGCCTCTAAAAATGACTGTTCCTGTTGTTCCAAGGGGCAATTGGCCCTAGGTTTACAAAGGAAGTACCCTACCAAAGTGACCCAAAACTTTCTAACCACTTCCAGGACTTAGTATGGATTGTAAATGAATGGATTCAATAGGTTTTTGACCTCCATGGGCATTTGAAACTAGTTTTCCAACTATATCTTCCTCTAGCTATCACCAATGGCTTAATACATAGAGATATCAAGCCAAATCTTCCTCAAATCTTATCTTGGACTACTCCCCTACACCTGCACACAAAACCCATTGTAGAATATACCTATACAAACCCAACAAATCCATTTTGGGGCTCTAACTCAATGATTTGGGTCAGAACCCCATCAAACTCCTAAAACCCTACCAAACCCTCCTAGAAACAACAATTTTGGGACAACGTTTTGTTCTTCTTTCTCTTGCAATTTCAAGACACCCAAATAGACTCAAATGAAATTTAAAACATGTATTTACATCATCCAAAATGTGAGAGTCCTTTAAATGGCTGTACGGGTGAGTACTGAAGCAAAGAACAATGAATTTTCACAGTAAAAAGTAGCAAATAGTCTTCTTTTCTATATTTTCTCTTTTCCAACTTCAATGATCTATTTTCCATGACCTCCAGGGGATAAATACAATCCAAAATCATCACTATATTTCATGCAAGATTCTGCTCCTATCAAAAAGGCAAAAAGGCTCACTAATTTCACTAATTTTAGCCTCAAGACTGGTTTTTCCAAACATAGCACATGCTATTTGGAGTTCCACTACTAGTTGACTTCTAGAATAGAGGGAGTGGTTTCTAAAATAGAGAGAGTGGTCTAACTCAGACCTTATTACAATAATAAACTAATACATGATTCCACATAGGCTCATAATGATCATAAAATTCAAAATTTAAGGCTCCTAGTGAGCATACAAGTCAAAATTAACTATGGTGGTCTCTGTACCATACAACTGGGGTAAAAAGATTTCAATCTCCTGATGAAATGAGCTCTTGGATAGAGGCTCTATGCTATTTGATATCCTCTTATATCATCCATGTAGCATCTTCAATTGGCAAACCATGCCATTTCACCAAATGTTCATTATAGACTTTGTTTCTTGTCCTCTTAACCTCTCTCGTGTCCAAGATAGTTTCAAGCTTCATTGGCTGACTAGGTGGGAGATACCTTATCCAATCCTCATCAGTAACTTCTTTAGCTTCTTCATCTACAACATTAGATCATTTGAAAGGATACAGGTCTACAACATTAAAAATGGGGGAGATAGCAACTCTAGGAGGGAGTTCTATCTCATAGGCATTCTGACCAAACTTGTGGACCACTTTGCAAGGTCTTATCTTCTTCATCATCAGCTTTGTATATCTGCCCTTGGGTAGTCTCTCCTTCCTCAAATGAGCCAGCACCATGTCACCTACTTTGTATTGAACATCTCTTCTTCTTAGATTAGCCTTCTCCTTGTATTTGGCAACACTCTTTTCAAGAGTTTCTCTTACTTGGTGATGTATCTCCTTCATAGCTGTGGCAAAGTCTTCTCCTTGTGCACTCCTGTTGTCTACTCCCCTTAAGTCTCTCAGCTCATAAATGCCTCTTGGCTTCATACCATAAACTACTTCAAAGGGTGTTCTTCCAATGCTCTTGTTTACAGTCATTGTAGGCATATTCGGCTTGGGGCAGCAGTAGATCCCATGACTGATTATGCTCCTTTGTTAGGCACGTTAATAGGTTTCCCAAAGACCTATTTACAACCTCAGTTTGTCCATCTGTTTGGGGATGGTAGGTAGAACTGAAAGTTAGATTTGTTTCCAGCTTCTTCCACAAAGTTCTCCAAAAGTGACCAATGAACTTGGAATCTCTGTCAGACACTATTGTCAAAGGCAATCCATGAAGAGACTTAATGTCTCAAGTTACTACTTGAAACCTCATTCCTTCATGTTTTTTGTTCATCGTTCAATCGGCAAAGTTTGAACTGTCAGTGAACTCTTGAATTTCACCCGTCGGGTTCAATGGTTCAACCGATATGCATTGGTTCGTTGAAAGTTTGAACTTCGTCCATCGAGTTCAATGGTGCATTGAACTTCATCCATTGGGTTCAATGGTTCATTGAATTGTCCATTGGGTTCAATGGTTCATTGAACTGTTCATCGGGTTCAATGGTTCAACATCAGAACTCGGGTTCAATGGTTCATTGAACTGTTCATTGGTTCAATGGTTCGACGACTTTGGTTCAATAGTTCAGCATCAGTTCATTAGTTCAATGGTTCCTTGGTTCAACGGGATAGGTTCATCGGTTCAGTGGTTCAATGTGAATAGTCTTTGCTGGGACTGAACACCGACGGCAAATCTTTGTTAACTTTTACCGATGACTTCGTGTTATTCCGATAGGAATTGGTGATGGAGTTCGATCGGCCTAAGATAGGTCATCGGCATAATTAAAAGTGCTTGGACTGATAGTGGAGGTCTGTCTGATGAAGGATGAAGTGTAGTGGTCACCGCCGATGATATTACTGAGCATTCGGCAATATAAACCGGAATATTGTATTCGACCTTGTGCATGTGGGATTAAACATCTCGCTAGAATGTGAACTGTCAAATGGAAGTTATGCGATGGTTGGGACAGCGATGCTAAGTCAGTTGAAACGAGTAGTTAGGGCAGAAGTGAAAATGGTTTTTTGCTCTTGAAGGTTGTGGTTTATATACAGATTTGGTGTGCTCGTCATGATTGATGAAACGATTCGATTATACAATTTTGTATAATTGTAGAGAATCGATACCTGAGCAACATAGCTGGGATCTTTATTGTAACTATTATGTTTACTGTAATAAAGATAGTCTCTCTTGTGGTGGTGGGTTTTTTACCCGAAAGAGTTTTCCCACATAAATCTGGTGTCATTCTTTGTTGTCTGGAATGTTATTCTATTTTTTTGGTGTGTTTATCTGTGGTTTAATTTTTTGAATTGAAATTTACCTGTCTACGTTATCCTCTTTGAATTAACATTAGGGAAGCTGTATTCCGCACCTGTGCTTTCCTTACAAGTGGTATCAGAGTCAGGCCAGTTGTGTTATCCTTGTTGGTAGGTTGGGTTTTTTGTGTTAGTTCAGTGAGTGGGAGTTCTTTAGAGGTCTATTCTGTTAAATAAGATGGCAAGTACATCAGGAAAAATAGACATTGAAAAGTTCAATGGCACAAACTTTGAGTTGTGGAAGATTAAGGCTGAAGATTTGCTAGTTGACAGAGATCTTTGGATTACTGTGTCTGGGGTTAAACCTGCAAGCATGAAACAAGAAGATTGGGACCTAGCTGACAGAAAAGCCAGAGGATTGATAAGATTAAGTCTTGCAGATTCTGTTCTATTGAATGTCCATGAAGAGAAGTCGGCCAAAGATTTGTGGAAGAAGTTGGGAGATATTTACCAGGGCAAGTCCTTGGTGAATAAACTGTTCCTCAGAAAGAAATTGTATTCTCTTAAGATGGATGAAGGTGCATCTGTAGTAGACCATCTAAACACATTTAATCTGATTGTTGCACAGTTGACGTCTGTAGGTGTAAAAATAGAAGAGGAGGACCACTGTATGCTTCTATTGTGTTCCTTACCTGACTCATGGGATCATCTTGTGATGGCTATTGGAAGTACAACAACCACGTTTACAACTGAAGCGGTTGTTACCTCGTTGTTATCTGAAGAGATGCAGAGGAAATCTTCTGAGACAGCCAAAGAGGCCCTGTCTATTTGAGGTAGATCAAAGGAAAGAGGCAAGAAGAAGGACAAGAAGTCTAACTCCAAATCAGAGGGGAGATTGAAATCTCCTGGCACAAAGTCTAAGGTGAAGTGCTAGAATTGTGGGCAGAAAGGACACATCAGAAGAGACTACAAAGAGGAGAAAAAGAAGAAGAAGAAGAACTCTTTTGACAATGATTCTTCTCAGAGTGATGATGATGCATTCATTGCTGCCTTGGCAACGCTTGCATCTGAAGATGTGTGGCTGGTGGATTCAGGAGCATCTTTTCATATGACATCTCACAGAGAGTGGTTCACAAAGTATGAACCATATGCTGGTGGGAAGGTGTTCCTGGCAAGTGATTCAACACTGGAAATTGTTGGCCGAGGACGAGTCAGAATCCAGTTCCCAGATGGCAGGATAAAGGGAATGAATGGAGTACTACACATCCTAAGTCTGGCTCGAAATTTACTTTCTGTTAGTAAGGTTAATGATGTTGGTGTGCAAGTTACTTTTGTGAATGGTGGCTGTAACATGACTAGAGGTTCTATTGTACTGGCAAAGGGTGAACGCATTGGAACTCTGTATAGGTTAGATGCTAAACCAGTGTGCTGTAATAGTGTCTCTGCAAAATCTAAAAAAACTACTATTGTAACACATGATGCAAACTCTATGGAAATTAAACTTCCTACAGAGAAAATAATGCTCTGGCATCATAGACTTGGTCACATAGGTGAAAAAGGTTTAAAAACCTTGAAAAACAAAACCCTGGTAGATGGGTTGATTGATTGTAATCTAGAGTTTGATTTTTGTGAACATTGTATATATGGAAAACAAAACCGTGTTTCTTTTTACTCTAGTTCTCATAAATCCTCTAGTGTTCTGGACTATGTAAATTCTGATGTCTTTGGTCCATTTGATGTTCCTTCTTTAGCTAAATCAAGATACTACGTATCGTTTATTGATGATTATTCAAGGAGGGAATTTGTATATTTTTTCAAAAATAAATCAGAAGTGTTCAATCAGTTTAAAGAATTTAGAACTCTTGTGGAAAATCAGATTGGTAGAAAAATAAAATGCTTGAGAACAAATAATGGTGGTGAATATTGCAATGCGGATTTTGATAAATATTGCATAGATCATGGTATAAAAAGGCATAAGACTACACCTTATACTCCACAGCAAAATGGAGTTGCTGAAAGGTTGAATAGATCATTGATGGAGAAAGCAAGAAGTATGTTGAGTTATGCTAGTCTTGAACAAAGGTTTTGGGCTGAGGCAGTTACTATAGCTTGTTACTTGCTGAACTATTCTCCTACTTCAGCATTGGTTGATAAGATGCCTATGGAAGTGTGGTCTAGAAAGAAGCCCTCTTTGAGACATTTTCATGTCTTTGGTTGTGAGGCATATGCTCATATTCCTGAGGTAAAAAGGTCTAAGCTGGATTACAAGGCAGTCAAATGTATCTTTATTGGCTATGGAGTCGGTGTTAAAGGGTACAAGTTTTGGAATCTTGAAACTGAAAAAGTAATTTACAGCAGGAATGTAATTTTCAGAGAGTTGAAACCTTTGGTTATTGATCCTTAGTCGGAGAAGACAAAAAAGAAGAAAGAAAAGAGTGTCGTTAATATTCCTCTGACCCCTATAAAAGAGGAACAACAAACACCAAGTGTAGATGATTCAGATGTGAGTTCAAGTAGCTCCGAAGATTTAGATCTAGAGCAAGAGCCTGAACCTGCACCTGCACCTCAACCATTGAGGTGGTCTACATGTGAAAGAAGACAACCAGATAGGTATGGATTTTCAGTACTTGATTCAAGTTGTGCCTATGCTTTACTTACTGATACTGATGAACCTAGGACTGTGAAAGAAGCTATTAGTTTATCTGATTCAGATTCTTGGTTGGAAGCCATGGATAATGAAATGTCATCATTGGAGAAAAATGGAACTTGGGATCTGGTGCCCTTGCCTGAAGGTAGAAGACCTGTGGGCTGTAAGTGGGTATTTAAAAAGAAATATGGTCCATATGGTAGTATTGATAAGTACAAGGCAAGACTGGTTGCTAAGGGGTATTCCCAAAAGGAAGGTATAGATTATGGAGAAATATTTTCTCCTGTAGCTAAGCTGATGTCCATTAGATTTCTATTGTCACTTGCAGCAGCATATGATTTTGAAATTGAGCAGATGGATGTGACAACAACATTTCTTCATGGGGACCTTGAAGAAGAAATTTATATGTCCCAGCCAGAGCATTTTGTGGTAAAAGGTAAAGAACATCTAGTCTGTAAACTTAAGAAGTCTCTTTATGGTTTGAAGCAATCTCCTAGAATGTGGTATCAAAAATTTGATACGTATGTTCTATCTTTAGGATATGTGAGATCTAAATCTGATCACTGTGTTTATTATAAAACTGATGGTGATCGAATTCTTATAATTTCACTGTATGTGGATGACATGTTATTCATTGGTAATGGTAAGGGGATGATCTCAGATTTAAAAGCTCAGTTGTCCTTAAAATTTGAAATGAAGAATTTGGGGGCAACAAAGTACATTCTGGGAATGGAAATCAAAAGGGACAGATCTAAGAGAAAGCTTTGGCTCAGCCAGAGCAAATATATTATCAAGTTCTTGATAAATTTAATATGTCTGATTCCAAACAACTAGTTGTTCCAGTTTTGCAAGGAATGAAACTATCTGTTGAAGATTGTCTAGAATCTTCGAATGAAATTGACGACATGAAAAAAGTGCCTTATGCAAGTGTTGTTGGCAGTTTAATGTACGCAATGGTCTGTACCAGACCAGACATTGCCCAAGCAGTGGGAGTTTTGAGCCGATTTATGGCAAATCCAGGCAGATCACATTGGGATGCTGTGAAAAGAGTTATGAGGTATTTGAAGGGAACTTCTGATTATACTATTTGCTATCATGGAAACTTAGTTGGATCTCAGAGGTCTATAAGCATTCAGGGTTATGTTGATTCTGATTGGGCAGGGGACATTGATAGTAGAAGATCCACCAATGGATATGTATTCACGTTAAATGGTGGTGCTATCAGTTGGATGAGCAAGCGGCAGGCTGTAGTCGCTTTGTCCACAACAAAGGTAGAGTACATGGCAGCTACTCATGCATGCCAAGAAGCCGTTTGGTTGAAGAGGTTGTGTTCTAATGTTGGTTTTAATGCCGGGCAGATACAAATACACTGTGACAGTCAAAGTACTATATGTTTGGTGAAGAATCCTACATTTCATTCTAGGACAAAATATATTGATGTCTAATATCACTTTGTTCGTGATATGGTGGAAGATAGGAAGGTGAAGCTAGAAAAGATTGACACTTTGGAAAATGTCGATGATGCCTTAACTAAACCAGTTAGCACGGCCAAGTTCAAATGGTGTTCAGATGGAATGGGTCTTCGGGCCCATAATTCTCAGTAATTGTATGAGGATTAAGAGGTAGCAGTAATCTCTTCGACAAGTGGGAGATTGAAGAGACTTAATGTCTCAAGTTACTACTTGAAACCTCATTCCTTTGTGTTTTTTGTTCATCGTTCAATCGGTAAAGTTTGAACTGTCAGTGAACTCTTGAACTTCACCCATCGGGTTCAATGGTTCAACCGATATGCATTGGTTCGTTGAAAGTTTGAACTTCGTCCATCAGGTTCAATGGTGCATTAAACTTTGTCCATCAGGTTCAATGGTTCATTGAACCGTCCGTCAGGTTCAATGGTTCATTGAATTGTCCATCGGGTTCAATGGTTCATTGAATTGTTCATCGCGTTCAATGGTTCAACATCAGAACTCGGGTTTAATGGTTCATTGAACTGTTCATTGGTTCAATGGTTCGGCATCAGTTCATTGGTTCAATGGTTCTTCGGTTCAACAGGATAGGTTCATCGGTTCAGTGGTTCAATGTGAATAGTCTTTGCTGGGACTGAACACCAACGACAGATCTTTGTTAACTTTTACCGATGACTTCATGTTATTCTGATATGAATTGGCGATGGAGTTCGATCGGCCTAAGATAGATCATTGGCACAATGAAAAGTGCTTGGACCGATAGTGGAGGTTTGTCTGATGAAGGATGGAGGAAGTGTAGTGGTCACCGCCGATGATATTACTGAGCGTTCGGCAATATAAACCAGAATATTGTATTTGACCTTGTGCATGTGGGATTAAACATCTTATTGGAATGTGAACTGTCAGACGGTAGTCACGCAACGATTGGGACAGCAATGCTGAGTCAGTTGAAACGAGCAATTAGGGCAGAAGTGAAAATGGTTTTTTGCTCTTGAAGGTTGTGGTTTATATACAGATTTGGTGTGCTTGTCATGATTGATGAAATGATTCGATTATACAATTTTTTCTGTAGATGTACAGATGTTAAAAAATAGTTTTGTATAATTGTGGAGAATCGATACTTGAGTAATAGAGCTGGGATCTTTATTGTAACTATTCTGTTTATTGTAATAAAGATAGTCTCTCTTATGGTGGTGGGTTTTTTACCCGAAAGGGTTTTCCCATGTAAATTTGGTGTCATTTTTTGTTGTCTTTATTCTATTTTTCTGGTGTGTTTATCTATGGTTTAATTTTTTGAATTGAAATTTACCTGTCTACGTTATCCTCTTTGAATTAACATTAGGGAAGCTGTATTCCGCACCTGTGCTTTCCTTACAATCCATGGATTCTTACAATTTCCCTGAAAAATAGACCAGCAATATGAGACATGGACTAGCTAGGACTTGAACCTAGGACCTTCCATTCACTATTAGAGTGCTCTACCACTGAGCTACTGGCCCCTCTTGGACCAGTCCATCGTCGGTCCGGGTGTGGCTTATTTCCAACACCAACACCCCCCTGAAGCCACACCTCTAGTGTGCTTGGGGCTCCTAGCTTGGGCCTGGCTTTGATACCACTTGATGCAGAACAGGGGAACACTTATGAAGTCTCACAAACATGAGTCACTGATCTTGGAGGGAAGGACAACAAACTTGCACATCATGACACCTACAACCTCCATTCATGAGCCTAACTTGGTTTGGATGCATGAGATGATTGTCAACACTTGAGGAGGGCATGAGACATGTTATTTTGACCAATGGAATCTTACCAAACTCATAAGTTAGCCTAGCAAGTTGTCCTAACCAAGGTTCCTTCACAAATGGCCTATTTTCCTTGTAGCCCTACAAATGCGGTTTAGAGGGCTTAAATCCAAAACTTTCCAAACAACTCCCAAAACTCTTTATCTTTTTAGATACCCATTAAGGTCCTCTATAACATACTGTACATCCAAGGTACATTGTTTTAAAACACAAGCCTCTAAAAATGACTGTTCCTGTTGTTCCAAGGGGCAATTGGCCCTAGGTTTACAAAGGAAGTACCCTACCAGAGTGACCCAGAACTTTCTAACCACTTCCAAGAATTAGTATGGATTGAAAATTAATGGATTCAATAGGTTTTGGACCTCCATGGGCATTTGAAACTAGTTTTCCAACTAAATCTTCCTCTAGCTATCACCAATGGCTTAATACATAGAGATATCAAGCCAAATCTTCCTCAAATCTTGTCTTGGACTGCTCCCTGCACCTGTACACAAAACCCATTGTAGAATATACCTATACAGACCCAAAAAATCCATTTTGGGGCTCTAACTCAATGATTTGGGTCAGAACGCCATCAAACTCCAAAAACCGTACCAAACCCTCCTAGAAACAACAATTTTGGGACAACGTTTTGTTCTTCTTACTCTTGCAATTTCAAGACACCCAAATAGACTCAAATGAAAGTTAAAACATGCATTTACATCATCCAAAATGTGAGAGTCCTTTAAATGGCTGTACAGGTGAGTACTGGAGCAAAGAACAACGAATTTTCACAGTAAAAAGTAGCAAACAGTCTTCTTTTTTGTATTTTCTCTTTTCCAACTTCAATGATCTATTTTCCACGACCTCCAGGGGATAAATACAATCCAAAATCATCACTATATTTTGTGCAAGATTCTTCTCCTATCAAAAAGGTAAAAAAGCTCACTAATTTCACTAATTTTAGCCTCAAGACTATTTTTTCCAAACATAGCACATGCTATTTGGAGTTCCACTACTAGTTGACTTCTAGAATAGAGGGAGTGGTTTCTAAAATAGAGAGAGTGGTCTGACTCAGACCTTATTACAATAATAAACTAATACATGACTCCACCTAGGCTCATAATGAGCATAAAACCCAAAATTTAAGGCTCCTAGTGAGCATACAAGTCAAAATTAACTATGGTGGTCTCTGTACCAAAAAGTAAGAAGGTCACTACAAAAACTAATAAGAAAGAAATGCCTCCTTCCACTCGGACAAGAGCTTCAAAGAAGAGGGATCTTCCTCGTAGGCCAAGAGAAGGATCAAAAATGAAGAAAGCTAGAGTGAAATATACTAGCAAGACTGTAAAAGTTGTTGCTACCACTGTTGATAGTGTAAATTTGCTAACTTCTCCATCTCTTTCTGCCTCGGATGTGAACACTGATGTACTCTCTCCAACAGTTGCTACTGTTGCCTTTCCCTCTATTGTTTCCACTACTGCACCTATGACCTCGGTAACCATTATCCAGGAAGCTGTCTCTACTGCCACCTTACCTTCCATTGCTATTTCAACTGTCTCTTGTTCATTGACAATATCTTCTAGCACTCCTAGCAGTCCCATCTCCTCCATTGCTACCACCTCATGTTCTTCTATCACTACTACACCTTTACCTTCCACATCTTCCACCTCACTATCTACTTCCCTTGCATTACCTCCTATTTGTACAATTCTTTCACCTTCTCTTCCCTTGCCTTCTTTGTCCATTTCTTCACCCATTGTCATTTCTTCCCTCCTACCAACTTCTTCCATCCCACCAACTTTGGAGTCGGCTATGCTTACCAATTTGACGCAAGTGAACTTGTCTTCAGTTGTGATGCCTTTATTCTTTGTTTCTCCTATCTCCCAAATACCCATGGACCAAATTTCATCTTCCTTGGCTGTACCATTACTACCGGGTATTGAAAAGGAATGTGCCGAACTAGGTTTTCAAGAGCAAGAACCAGAGAAAGATGTGTTTGACAAGGTAGATAATGAGGCACCTGATGAGCCATTAGCTGAAGATACCAGTGCATAAATAATTGAAATATCAGATAGTCCTCCAGAGAAGGACCAAACAGAGGCAAGCTTCAAGGGAGCTCGAAAAGATGTATTGGTAAGTTGGAGAAACCTTGCAAATGAGGAAGAAGATTTAGACAAAGGGTCAGAATAGGAGCAAAGGCTGCTTGAGGGACCATCTGATGTAGGTAATAAAGACCTTAATGGGCCTAAAAAACTTTCTTCTTCTGCATCTGACTAGATGCAAAACAGAATAGCATATCCTGAGCCTCAGGTGGTGGTAATGAAATTAGACTTGAGCACAATTTTGTCATATGCCCCAAAGCCAAAGAAACAGAAGAAAGCAAAGGTGCAATCTAGGATTTACAAGGATGAAACTAGATCTCGAATAGCTGAGGTAGCTATCCCACCGCCTAATACAAATAGAGAGCAGGTCAGAGCAGAGGATTATGTCATAACAACTACACGAGCACAAAGGGTTGATGAGTTCAAAGGGTCTATTACTTCAATCCTAGAGCAGCTGAATAAGGATGAACTTTCAAAGAAAGAATTGAAGCAACAAAATGAGGAGCTCTGAGCATGCCTTCAATTTCTGATAAAACCAGTAGATTATGAAGGAGAGATAAGGACAATACCTACCTTTTTGTCAAGAGACAAAATGTCTAAGCTTGGTGAAGTTCAGACTCTGTCAAAAGGCACCCAGAAATGGATGATCAAAGTTTGCGAAAAGGGATGTGAGACAATTAATGCTACAGCCGAATCCCATAAGAGTTTGGTTCAACTTCGAGAACAATGGAAAGACTTGCATGAAGAAGGTGACTCTTTTGATGAATATTATTCACAGATGTTTCCTTGAGTGCAAGCAATCAGAAACTTGTCATCCCAGGTACTATTGGCTGAAAATATCTTGACAGAGGATAGGTTGTATAAAGCCAATGATTGGTATTAGTAGATAAAACTAAGGAAGGAAGTTTTTGACAGCATGAGGGAGGCTTGCAAAATAGTAGATGAGAACATTTTGGCTCTCATATATGATATAAATGATACTTTGAGGGATTGTTTGGTAATGGACTACAATGACTTGGCACCATATGATGTGAAGGGATGTAAAGATAAACTACACAAGATTGTTTTTGAAGATGCTAAGTTAGACGTGGAAGCCAGGATGGATAAAGTTAGTGACCTCAAAGCTGAGTTTAATGCATTTCATAAGGCAAAGACAAAGATAGAAAGAATATACAATTGGTACAGCCAAGAGTTGGAGATGTTCAGATATCGGGTTGATCATCCTAAGAACTTGGACCCCACAGATATCAATCCGACACTTTCAGCCTGGGTCAACTACCACAACAAGCTGGCAGAAGAAGACAAAGTAGACTTGGATGATGAATCTTAGTGTAATTTGAATATTTTGAAGTGAAATCTTGTCACTAATGTAAACAACTATATTTAGAGTGACATGTGACACTGTTTTGTCTTTATTATGCCTCAAAAATGACCTTTCCTATATATATATATATTTAGTTGGGTAGTCAAATTGTCTAGATTCAATGTATCTGGGGGCTATGTTTCATCTTTTTCATAAGAGACAAAATGTAATCTGGGATTGCTATGAGTTGTTATGAATGCATTTAATGATGTAAATCTGAACCATTGGTGTTGAGTTAATCTCCATCATCCATTCAAAAACCCGGTATGGCTCCTCTCCTATATAAAGGCGTTGCCATTTCCATTATTCGAGAGAGAATTCTTGATGCCAAATTGTTGACATTCTACCATTTGAAGTAATACAAAGCAAGTTTCTATAGTTACCTTGAGAATTTGTGTATTGTATTAGCTTATCTGGTTTCATGGTTCGCTTCTTGATCTCTAATAGTTAATTAATTGTGTTTTTACAATGTTCATGGTTTGCTAAAAGCATCTGATGAATGCTCTTAGTCCATACTTTTAGTTATTTGCTGATGGTACGTAACTGTGCAAAGTTAGTCTGGGCTTATCAGTTGTGCTCAAGTTCGATTGTATTTCATAAATTAAATTGTGCCATTTATTGGGTATTTGATGAATGAATGGGATCTGAAAATTTCTTGATTTCCATTGAAGATAGCATCATTTTCTATAGTGCTGTAACATTCATTTTCAGTTTGGTAACTCAGAAAACTGGTTAAGTTTTAGGGTGTTTGTCTACTTGCAGCAATCCACATATTGTGAATGTCACTTAGGATTTCCTTAAAACCCTACTGCCTTTTGTATTTTCTTTAAAACAGTTGTTAGTTTAGGAATTTCAGCAGCATTTCGTATTGTTTTACTAGCAGAGATCATAAAGGGTTTGCATGAATTGTTGTTCCAATCATTAAAATTTATAGATCGCATGTAAGACCCCTTGTCAGTACAGCTAGAACATTCCAACTGAGAGATTCCAAGCAAACTAAGATCTAGCTGTAGAAACATTGGAGTAGTCTTACCTAGGGTAGGATACTTTTCAAGAGAGGTGTGAAACTAACAATCACACCTGCGTTGTTGTGTGCTAAAACCACCATCAACATGGCCTTTAAGGCCCACCATCCTTTAGGTTGACGTGGCCCTTGGGTATTATATGCCCCCACCTAATTTAGTAGGTTCCCTCCATATATGATAATCCCCTAATCTTATATAATTGTGTTGTACATTTAGTGAGATTTCTAATAGCTCCAATAATTTTTGGTGCTCTTCTAAATTTAGTAAAGACTACTAACTTGGTTAGTAAAGGAGGATACTCTAATGGAGTTTTTGGTTTTGCATTTAGGCTTTGAGAGCTTCATTCTCAACCATATGGTGTTCAATTTTGGTGTAATATTTTTTGAAATAAGACATATTTTTGTAGGCTTCATGATGACATAAGTGGTTTTCAAATTTAACTTCCCATTTTTCTAGAAATTAAGTTTTATCAGACATTTTTCTCTCCAATCTTTCTTTCTAGAACTTTATTTGGTCATAATTTTTCACATGAGCTCTTTTTTGGTATCTAATTTTTTAATAGTGGATTTTCTAAGCACTACACGTTGGTGTAGCTTGTTAGTTTTGTAGTTTGATTATACTATCATTTTTGTCCATTTTGGGATTGTAAATTCTAGAAAACATTCTTCCATTGCAATCACATTGAGATAAAGTGTTATCATTGTAATAATGGTGGGGTAATTGGAACTAGTTATGTAGGGTTGTTCTTGTGTCCTCTTGATTCTAGTTCTTTTTGCCATGTGTTCTTGAAATGGATAAACCTGAAATCCCTCTCCTAACTCCACATAACTAGTCCTTATGGAAAACATCAGTATGAATTATCTAAGGTTTCTTCTCTATGTTAAGTATGTGTATGAAACAAAATATAAACCTACATGTGTTAAATAAGAGGAGAAATGGGAAGATAAACATGAGGAAGATCTTGGTTACATTTGCACAATTGTGTGTTTTGATCTTTAATTTCATCTTGACAATTGTTCAACACCTAAGGAGGCTTGGGACACTTGCAAAATTATATGGAAAAATTGATAATATTAGAGGTTATCAAATAGATAATGATTTAATAAGTCTTGATCCCAAAAGTTTTTGTGACATCTAGGACTACATCTCAAAAGTTAAAGAACTAAGAACATAGCTAAAGGATTGTAAAATTGATAAAGAGGATTTATAATTGATTTTGAATGTGCTATATAAATTTAGTCTCGAGTGTGTGTGGGTTATGGTCAAGTGGCTAGGCCACTTGGTTATCATGATGGAGACTATACGCTCAAAATCATCTCCGGTTGCCTGGGGCTGTTGGGTTGGATTTTGGCACACACACAGACCCTTTCCCTCCTTGTCACGGGGTGATCTACCATGTCACTCTGCTCATGTGGAATTATCCAGTTGAGAGGAGGCAAGACACGGCGGGGGTTTGGCTCGTTGGAGAGCTAGACTTTGTGGAGAGGGGTTGGCAAGTACTGCAACCTTTGTTGTTGTGTGCTTAGTTGTATGTTTCATTCAATTATTGTTGTAGTTGAGATAACCCTATGACCCGAAGGGTCACTAGTTTCTCTTCTTCTGTTTGGGTTTCTTAGATTCCACCTCTGTGTGGGTAAGTGATTATTCTCGTACATCAACATCAATGTCCTCTTGTCTTTGTAAGTGTTGTAAGAGTTCTTGTTGTATCTGGTGTTGTCTAGTTTCTTCTAACACCAAGAGGACAAATGGGTCTCCTTGTGGTAGAACAAATGTTTCTTTTTGTTGTCTTAGATGGATCTCTTGTATCTTGTCACGGATAGCCCTCACCCACTCTCCTCTCACTCCTAACACATTTGTGAATTACGATAGAGGTAGTTGTATGATTGCTAACCTTAACCAGATCTAGGGTTTTGACCTAGGGTTTAGGTGACCTAGGGTTTGACTTTGTTTTGACTTGTTTTTACCTCGTGATGGAATCGAGGGTTTGTAATTTTGCCTATTCTAATGTTTCTGCATGTATGTAAGCTAAATGATATGCAAAATGTCTTTTTGGTATTTTTTAGAGTATTTTAGAAATAAAAGTGCTTTTAATCTATGAAAGGGAAATATGTATGCAATTCTATATGACTTTTCCAATGCAATGTTAACCTATGTTTTTTGTGTTTTCGATGATTTTGAAGCGATCTAATCTAATAAAAAGGGAAAATGCTTTTTCTAACAATCTAGATCTAGAAATATGAAAGTAACTAATCTAACATGTAAGATCTAATAATCAAGGAAAAAGTAATGTTTACTATTCCCAAGAGTAAATTTGATTCTCTAGTTACTATTAATTGAATGAAAACAATGAAGGAACCTAAGAGAAACAAAGATTTGTTAACTCCACTACCTTCAGCAATCCTTGTAATAGGCAACCTTAAATCCTTTTATGGCAACAAGTGATCCTCTTGACAACAAAACGACACGAAGGAGCAAAAAGAAGGTTTGATGAAGCTTGTATGAGCTCAATGAGAGCTTAGATTGAGCATAATGGCATAGAATGAAGCAGTGTGATGCTACTTGGTTGAACAAATAAAGAAAAAGGCACCTTCATCATGTAAGAGCATTTGAATGCTAAGTTGGAGAGCAAAATTAGCAAGAGCTGTGTATACAATGGATTTGCCTCCCTTTGTGCTTGAGGGAGGGGTGTATTTATAGGTTTAGAAGAAGGAATTGATTAAAGAGTTAACTCATTTTTATTGATGAGTTAACAAAGATGATTGGGGAGTTAACAAGGCTGATTACCTAGTGAACTCAGCTGATTGGAGAGTTAAGAAGCAAAGATAGCTTATCATTGGAGAGAAAATGGAGGTGAGGGAATGCATGAGATTGATTGAAGAGTTAATTTGAGATCAAATAGATCTAATTATGCATGTGTGGGTGCATGAAATAGTTAACTTTGTATTAGGGATCAAAAACCATGCAAACTGGAAGAAAAACGGGTGAAAACAGAGCAAAAACGAGAGAGAAACTCAAGTTTTTCTGTGGCTGCAAAAACAACAGGGTTGCCCCTTTCACCAAACAGGGTCACCCCTGGGCGACCATGGGTTGCCCGGGGTAGATCCAGGCTGGACAGGGTCAGATGCAGAAAAATAGGTTGGGTGATGAAAGAAGGGAAGAAAAGGAGGGGTTCTGCATCAAGAAATAGGTTAGTCATGTGGAAGAATCCAAATCTCCACTTGCGTCATTAAGATCTCCTGAGGGAGATCTAAAAATAATAGGGGGAGATTTGGATTGGTTCAATGAAACTAAAAACTGAAAGTGGGAGATGGATAAGGAGACCTCTAGAAGGCTTCTAGGAGATGCACTAGATGAAAAACATAGGGGAGAGGTGAAAACTCACCTACAAGACACTCAGAGGACTTAGGAGCAAGGTCGAAAGCTTAGAAAACGCAAGTCGATAAGTGTCACAACAAGTGTCGAAAAGCGTCACAGACGGGGAGAGAGGAAAGTCGACAAGGAAGAAACAACACAAGACAAGAAAGAGGACACATCATCAAGAGGCTCGTTGCTCAAAGGACATTATTTCACATTTACATGTACATGACAAGGATTTGAATCATCATAGGGGTCCTCGTGGAGGCTTGCGTGATTTTTGTGCTTACATATTTTCCCCCTTGGGGACGGTAATCTACATGAAAGGTAGGGACCGTTCCCGAACTAGGCCTTACCTATTGTCAATTTTCCCATAATTTGCACCTGCAATAACTAGTATTAGTCCAGTATTTAAATATATCAAAGTAAATAATAAAAATTGAAATGACAAACTTACTATAAATTGCTTGAGTTCGACTAGTTGCTTGCCTTTTTCAGTTTGGACTTGTAGGGATGAGAGCACGCAAAATAATGCATGAAACGGATGCATAAAAGCAAAGAACTAATTTAAAAATGTATAATGAACTAAGCTAAGGGTAAACAAAGTAAGCCAAACTGTGAGACCAGAGTGAAACGGCGATGGAATCGTTCGTGTGAGCAGTCGTTAGAAAGATATCATCGAGGAGATAGCAAAGATGACCGCCTCTTCTTTAGCCACGAAGAATTAGGTATGCAATCAGTGAAAAACCCTTCTCCAAACCCTACCTTGCATTTTATGAAAAATATGTTAAAATTGTCTATTTTTAGTGATTTCTTTGTTGCATTGTGTTCGTCTCATCATTTAGAGAAAGATTGGTTTTTCGTTTTATGAAATCGGTCAAAAAATGAGGTTTTTAGAGCATTTTTTAGTTGAGGGATCCTCCTTTAGGGTCATCCCTTTTGCCAGGTAGGATCACCTAGGGGAAATCCTAAAAAGCAATAGGGTTACCCGAGGGAGATCCTAAAAAACAACAGGATCACCCAAGGGAGATCCTGAAAAATAGCAGGGTCGCCCGGGGGAGATCCGAAAAAACACCTGGGTCATCTGGGGATGACCTTGTTGGACTAATTTTTGACTGCATTTGATGTTGTTTAATGCTCGTTTCACTCTGATCTGACATGATTTGGTCATTGTATTTACCTGTTTATTGCAATTTTGAAGGTTTATATGCTTTTTTTGTGTAAGGTTTTCTGCAGTTTTATGATTTTTAGTGATTTTACGAGTTTACAAGATCTAATCTAAAGTTCTCTTCTAATTTTGCAGGACATGTGTATCCGATGGAATACCTACCGAGAGAAGGGGTGGCTCTCAGGGATGTTTGCTTCATTGAGTACTGAGGATCGTGCTATTCTGAAGAGGGCAGGCCTTGATAGAGTTTGTCATGTACCTATGATTCATCCTGTATCTCGCATATGTTGTGACATTTTGACTTACTGGGATGCAGATAGAAACACATTCAGGTTCCCATAGATTTCTGGAGAGTGGACTATCACTCTATATAATGTGTATCGCATCCCACTCTTGAGGAGGTTCTTGATTGGACTGATTTCTTTGAGGCTATTGGGAGACAAGGCCTCAGCTCATCTAAGATGGTGTTGGGCACCCATCATTCATGAGATTGAGGAGGGCACAATTTACGCTTGGGGTCCTAACATTTTGGCCATGGTTTATAGAGATTTCTATCAAATTTCATGGCAAGGGGCTCTAGCCTTTAGCCACTCTTCTTTGATTATGGCATGGATATTTGAGCACATGAGGCCCTACCAAAAGCTCATTCAATTTCCAAATAGGCGGCTACCGAGAGCGGTGAGGTGGATGCATGTCAGTCACTTTGATGCTACTTTGCCCATTGTTACTACTCTTACAGATGAGGACATGATCTTTGATCCTTATCATGATATGGAGGGAGCTTGGGCTCAAGATGGTGAGATCAAAGAGTATTGTCGCGAGGTATCCGAGATCACAGACTACAATGGTCTGGTTGAGGCTCATCGAGTTGATCATGTCTTACAGCAATTTGGCGAGGATGTCCCTGAGGACTTACCCCCAATGTCTACTTGTTACAGGACTCTTCAGGAGATGGGTGAGATTGGATAAAGAAATGTCATTTGGACTCCCTTAACTCCAGGCATCTTTATTACTAGGGTCTCTAGAGGAGGATGGAGGGGAGGGAGAGGGACTCCTTCCTGATCTCTAATTGTGACTGTTGATTCAGAGTCCACTGACGAGGACTATGTTCTAGATAGTAATGATTCATCAAATGAGGCCGCTCCTAAGGATGAGGATTTAGATGATGTTCCTGATATCCTTGAAGGTCCTCCTATTGTTCCTCGACCTCCTCATTCAGATGAGGTGATGCTTCAACTTGACCTTGATTGGCAACCTGGTGATCCACATAAGTTTTGCCTATTCTCTTTTTGTGCTCTTGTCCTTTCTCTTTTTTGTGTGGAACTGACTTGGTCTTGTTTCAATTTGCTATTTTAGGCAATGTCAGATAGTGGAGGGACTTTGTGCATGAGGTCAATGTTAGATTAGCTTCTCCCTTCACTAGGATGACTCGTGATCATCTTTTGGATGATCTTGGTGTGCCTCTAGCTGCAGGGCAACACACTGACATTTTTGCTCCTGTCTACCATGGGTGCCAGATAACTACAAAGTTGAAGACCCAGGTCAACATGCTTAAGGGTGAGAACCGAGTACTCCGAGAGATGGACCGCCTTAATTTTAGATGACATGATGCCAGCATGGCAGGGCCTTCATA
Source organism: Cunninghamia lanceolata (assembly GCA_027924645.1). Taxonomy (NCBI): domain Eukaryota; kingdom Viridiplantae; phylum Streptophyta; class Pinopsida; order Cupressales; family Cupressaceae; genus Cunninghamia; species Cunninghamia lanceolata. Next base: position 1,722,330 of record BSBN01000814.1, read on the forward strand.
GTCATGCTCACAGTAGAGTACCTCATTCTCATAGGTCTCATGGAGAGACAAGTGGTACTCATAGATGAAGGAGCCAAAGTTCTGAGGGTTCCATTGGAGGAAACCACTCTTGACTTCCTTTCTTGAACTTGTGCCCCCTTGCATGGGGAGCCTCTACATTTCTCAAGAGCATTTTGTCTTAGCTCTTTGATACTCTTATGTATGAACTTTGGATGTATCTTGTAAACGCTTATCCTTTTTTATGGTTTTCTCCATCAGATTAGTACTCATCTCTTGTGCATGTTTGGAGGTTTTTTTGGGAACTTTTTTATTATGTTTGACCTTTTCAACTCTTTACTAATGCAAATATGATAACAATGACATATTTTTGTAATTTTTTGGCATTTATATGAGATGCAGTTCACAATATGATAATCCAAGAACACAAGAAATGCTGAAATGAAACTTTTACTTCTACTGAATTTCATGAGATGCGACATTTGACTTTATTTCTTTGAGACTCCTTTTTTCTGATTTTGGCATGAATGCAATGTGGAACAAACAATGTGACTGCTCTTAGATATGATTTTGAATTCAGGGGATTGTGAGTTGTCCAAATATAAGAAATCTATCCAAAGTTGTGAGATAGGATTCAGGGAAACTCAAGTGGGGAGTGGAAATGAATATGGAGTGTTTCTGATCTCTAGACTTCACTGAAGGCTAAACACCGATCCTTATCTAGATAAGACAAGCTGACAAGCTTTCAACTTAGACAAGCAACAAATTTTATTGATGTTTGCTAGACTTAGATCATAGATGGAAAGAAAAGTAGACTTGGGTTAAAGGATAATAGGGAAAGAACAAAGGTCCCTAGATAGAAGATGATCCTAGAGACTACTAGACTCTTCAGTTTTGCTCAGCTAGTGTGTGTGTGTGCTTTGTACCTCTCTTTCTGTGTTAGAATGTCATCCTTGAGGCTTTGAGCTTAGACTGATCTCCACCCAAGAGTACGGACATTCAACAATCTTCTCTCTTTCACTCTTTTTTTGTATCTCTCTTTTTTTCTTTTCACTTTTTTTTTGTATTTTCCTCAGTTGATTTTTCTCATTTTTTTGGATTTTTGACTTTTCAAGAAATGAATGCTTTTGGAACTTTTGCTATACAATAATTTGATCTCTCAATTCTCACTTTTGACACTCTTATTTTGATCACTCATTTTTGTTTATTCACTTGAATCTTAGATTGCTTCCTTCAGAGTTTTGATCTTCCTGACGTTTTTGGCCAAGAAAGATAAGGGGTTGAGCACCACCTAAAGTTGTTGTAATCTGTTTGGACATCTCTTCTACTAGGGAAGAATTGGGAAGGTCTACTTGCAAGCTTCCTTTGAACACTGTAGGTTTGAATACTAACTTCGTTTAGACCTAACATATTGACTCATTAAGACTGGGATTAGTGTAAAGCTAAGAGCTAGGTTTTGATTAGAATCACTAGGAGTGAAGGGGGATAATGGTGATTTGTGAAAATGGGGAATCTCTAGGTCCTGAAAGGATAACGTATATCTAGACAACATTAGATTCCTTACTAAAAATAAAATAGCACAAGAGCAAGTCACTAACAGTAATGCAAGATGAACAGAATGATACAGAAATGCAAGAAACAAATTATTTTTGATATTTTTGATATTTTATTTTTTTTTTGTATTTTTATGTTTTATGATTTTTTTGGTTTTTTAGACATAATATTTCATGAGGTGAAAGGCATTGACTGTTTCACCAAAATTCTCTCCCTCCATTGTGCACAAGAGATAGACACCATTTTTGACGTCTTCTTTAACCATGTAAGGACCTATCCAATTAGGTCTAAATTTTTGTCCTTCACCAACTCTCTTATCGATTAAATTGTCTATCCTGAGCACTAGGTCTCCCACTTGAAAGGTTCTTGGGACGACCTTTTTGTTATATTGCTTTTTCATTCTTACTAGATAGGAATCATGTCTTTGAATGGCTCTCAATCATGTTTCATCCATCATTTCTAATTCGGCTAACCTTATTGCTCTATATTCTTCATTGTTCAATAATCCTTGTAATGACACTCTTAGGCTAGGTAGTTCTACTTCCAATGGTAATACCACCTTTGACCCAAAAGTGAGGGTGTAAGGGGTGGTTCCAATTGGAGTCCTAATGCTTGTTCTGTATGCCCACAGAGCCGGGTATAACTGTAAATTCCAATCTCTTTTACAATCTTTCACAATCTTGACCAATATTGACTTCAAAGTCTTGTTGGTAGCCTCTGCTTGTCTGTTTCCTTGAGGGTAATAGACTGAGGGAGAGTTGTGATTTATGTGAAATCTCTCGCATAGCTCCCTTACTTGTGGATTTTTGAAGGATGAGGCGTTATTTTTCACTATCACTTGGGGAATTCCGAACTAGCAAATGATTTGGTTCAATATAAATTTAGCAATTATAGCTCTTGACATTGTGGTGAGAGGCATGGCCTCCACCCAATTTGTGATATATTCTATTGTGGTAATGATGAACAGATGTCCATCCATTGATGGGGGAGATATTTTCCCCACCAGATCTAATCCCCATGTAGAAAAGGACCAAGGGGTAATGATTGGTTGTAAATCTCTTATTGGTGTATGGTGAATGTGAGCGTAAGCTTGACATTTCAAACACCTCTTTATGAACTTAATCGTATCCCCTTGTAAATAGGGCTAGAAGTATCCCATTTTGTGTATTTTTCTTGTTGTGGCATGGCCACCAAAATGTCCTCCACAGATTCCACTATGACACTCTTCTAGTATTGTGTGTGCTTCTTCCTTGTCAATTTATCAAAGCAACATTCCGTCTAGTGCCCTTCGATAGAGCACATCGTCTATTAAAACATATCTCACGGTGAGGACTCGTAATCATCTTTTTCCCAAAGGGGTCATGTTTTCTGGGTAAGTCTTGTTTGCGAGATAGTTCACAATATCTGTGTATCAATATGAGGTTGCATACTTCTCAAGATCGATCACACAAATCTCTTCATCAGGGAAATCTTCATTCATGGGTTCCTCTTGGGGGACCAGGTTATCTGCTAACCAATCCACTATTATTTGTCCTTTGACTACTTTTTGGTTGATGTAGGTTAGCTCAAATTCACTGAACAAGGTTATGAATTGGCCGACTCTTCTTGAGAGCATGGGCTGATTCAAAAAGGTTTTCAATTGCTCTGATCGTATCATGACTTTAGTTTCCTAATTCAACATTTAGTTTCATAGCCTTCAGGTTGCAAAGACTATGACAAGATATTCTTTCTTAGCTTGGGTATAGTTCTTCTCATATTCCAACAAGGTTCGACTTATGAAATAGATGTCTCTTTCTCTTCCACCCTCATCTTCTTGAGCTAGCATGCATGCTACGAAGATATCAATTGCTCTGAAGTATAAGATGAAGGGTTTATCATGTTTAGGTTTCATCAATGTGGGTGGAGTTAATAGGAATTTTTTTACTTGCTCAAATGCATTTTGACAGTCCACGGTCCATGTTATGCCAACTTGTTTTTCAACAGCTGATTGATTGGATGAATTTTGAAAGTCATGTCTGGTATGAATCATCTGATTGAGCCCATTTGTCCTAAAAAGGCTCTTACTGCCCTCTCACTTGTCGATGGGGTCGCATTCAAAACTTCTTTGACCTTAGTTGGGTCGCTATCTATGACTCTTCGTGAGACAATGAATCCCAACAACTTTCCTGTCGTGACTCTGAAAACACATTTTTTGGGGTTCAACCTTACTTTATACTCTCGAAGCCTATTGAAGATTTTGCAAAGGTCTTCCACATGTCTAAACCTTTGTTCTGATTTAGCCAGAAGGTCGTCAACATATGTTTCAACTATCTTGTGTATGTAATCATGAAAGATGTATGTCATTGCCGTTTGATAGGTATCTCATGTGTTCTTCAATCTGAATGGTATGACTACGTAGCAAAAAGTCCCCCAGGGGGTGGTGAATGTTGTTTTGTTTTGGTCAGTTTCTACAATTTTGATCTGGTTGTATCCTGAAAATCCATCCATGAGGGAAAGGGCCTCGTATCCCGTCGTTGAATCAACAATTTGATTGATGGATGGTAAAGGAAAATCAGCCTTGGGGCAAGCTTGATTGATATCTCTAAAATTGAGACATATCCAAGTTTTTCCATTTTTCTTGAGAGCTGGGACAATGTTTGACACCCAATTTGAATAATCCACTGGTTTGATGAAACTAACATTTAACAATTTTTTTAGTTGTTCCTTCACCATTTCAGCTACTTGTGGCTTTATGGGCCTTGGTTTTTGTTTCACGGGTTTTGCATCTAGTTTTGTTATTAAATTATGCACCACAACCTTGGGATCTAACCCTGGCATGTTAGAATATGCCCATGCGAATATGTTTGAATATTCAATGAGGAACTCTGTGTACTCTAATTCCTCGTCATTTAGTTCTCCTCCTAGTTTTAACATCCTAGGTTTTTTAGGTGTTCCAACATTGATGTTGATTGTATCTCCAGTTAGGGATGGATGTCCCTCCTCAAACTTTTGAGGGGCAGGCGGTAAATCTAAGTTCACTTCAATCTGAAGGATTTCTTTCTCATTCCCAAAATAGTCTTCTGGATGAGGGAGGAACATGTATCTTTTTTTGTGGTGCACTCTTGGGAGTCCATCATAAGCATGTAGATATTCCAAGATGGCTTCGTCGTTCTCAGTGTAATCTTGAGTTGGTCTTTCTCCTTGACCCATGGCATAATTTGAAGGATATTTGGTAATTCTTCACTTTCCAATAATGTTTCTCCATGCACTGAGACAATATATTTTGAATTTTGCAATTAAGCATGTGGCAAAAATAATGCGGTTGAAGTGGCCATCGAGTCTACCACCTGATTTCCTTCCCTAGGTATGGCTTTGATGGAGAAGAAATCAAAAAATTAAACCAACTTCCTGATGGTTTCTTTATAAGGTCATAATCATTCTGATTTTATTTCGTAATTTTTGGCAACTTGATTGATTATCAACTGAGAATCTCAAAAGGCAGAGATTTTCTTGACTCCCATCCTCATGGCTACAATGATTCCTAGGGACAGAGCTTCATACTCAGCAATGTTGTTGGTGCAAAAGAAGTCTAATCTGAAGGTGAAGGGGAGGACTTTTCCTTCGGGAGATGTTAAGATTATCCCCGTCCCTGCCCCTGTTTTGCAACTGGCTCCGTTAAAATGTAAGGTCCATAAGCTTTCATGGTTCTGTGAATGAGATGTTTCTCCAAACTCATAATTAGAAGTTTGTTTTTCTTCTTTCTCATCCCCTTCAATGATTTCAATTGTTCCAACCAAGAGGTTTTTGATATCCCATTCATTGACACACAGAATGGCTGCTAAGCCAAACAGGGCATGGGATTTAGTGGTGTGAGGATCAAAGGGGAATTCCCTAATATCATCCATTCTTTGATAGGATATGTTGTGAGCACTTGTACTTGTTGGAATATCCTGAGTTTCTTCTTTCTATTTTTCTTGTATTTTCAACTTTTTGTCAGTTTCTTCTAGCTCCTTTTTGTAGATACTGAAGGGATCAGGGTCTGCTTTGACAATGGTGACCTTTCCTAGATGATGGAAATGTATTTCTTGGAATAGAGTGGAGGTAATGGCCATCATGCATGAATCCAAGGCCTCCCAAGGATCATGTTGTAATTGGTTTCTCAGTTCATAACATAGAAATCCATAGGGATAGTTTTTCCCATCAAAGTGAGTGGTAAGCTGATTTTTCTGACTGTTTAGATGTCATGACTGTCATTAATCCTTAATGTGGCAGTTTGTTGCTTGATTCCTGTTTTGTTGTATCCCATCCTTCATAGAAAGGACATTGGTAAAAGATTGACTGCCGATCCTTCGTCCACCACTACTCTTTTTATAATGACCTCTTCGACTTGAATTTGTATGTATAGCGGTGAATCCTTTTTCTTACTTCCTTCGCTTTGAGGTAGTTTGGAAACATCAAATGTAAGAGGGGGTGATTACTCTTGGGTTGAACATCCTACTTCCAACACTTCCAAAAATGTCTTACGATGTGAGGGAGAGGCTCTCAACAAATTTATCACTTATGATAAGACATTCTCCATTTGATCTGTCTGTTCCTCTTCATGGATCATGAACAATTCTTGGTCTAGTTCTGTGTTATTGGAATGTTTTTGATTTGATTTTCCTTTCTCAATTTGAGGTTATTTCTCCTTTCTCTAGGATTGGAGAAGTTTAAGAAAGTTCTTTTGTTGGTCCAGAGTAAGTTTGGAAATAGCTTTATTGTATCCATAACAAGTCTTTGTTTCATGACCCTTTGTCCCATGGAACTAGCAATAAGTGTTAGGGTCGTATGAAGGTCAATTTGATCCTTGATTTCCTTTTTGTCACCATTTATTGTTACTAGGATTGCTTTTTATGATATTGATATCTTTCTCCTGAGGTACATTAGCTACAGTCTATTCGATTCCTTTGGATGTTCAAAGTTTTTCGTTGGTATCATAAGTCTTCCGACCGCTATCAATGGTGGCTTGGTCAATCCTTAAAGAACTTTCCAATGCCTCCTCATAGGGCTTATATGGTAATTTATGGACATTTTCCCTCATGCCTTTGTTAAGGGAATGCAAGAAGAGATTGCACAGTTCTCGATGATCCATGTTCGGAGCACTAGTTGAAGAATAGAGGACTTGTCTCCATTGAGTGATGAAGTGGGCCACAGATTCATTTGGTTCTTGCTTCATTGTGACGAACTCTCTGATTCCTATTTTAACAAGTTTGTTCATGTCGAATTCCATGACAAACTCTCTGATGAGTTATTTGAATGAATGGATTGAAGCTTCTGGGAGACGATAATACCAATCCAAAGCGATGCGTTCAAGCATTTTCGGGGAAATTTTTTCTACAACCCCATCCCAAGGGAGGAGTTCTCTAATGACTGTAGTGTAGGCTTTGATGTGGGAATTCAGATCTCCTTCTCCTTTGAACTTTGGGAGATTTGGCAATGGTCGAGTTAATTGCACACTTCTTATCTTTTGGTCCAAAGGTTCTTACAAATATTTGAGATACGTTCCTAAGAAGGCATTTTGAGATTGCGGTGTTGACAATAACAACCCTGTGGGTGGGTTTTGATAACCCATTGTTGGATTTGTTTGATTATTCTAAACATGAGGATTCCCATTCAGATATGTGTCGTTGCTAGCATTCCGCGAATAGTAATTGAGGTAGGGAGGATTTTGTGATGCCCCCTGGTCCTACTCATAGGACTTTTGTCTTCTTTCAAGAGCAGCTTGTTCTACTTCCAAGATTCTAATTCTTTGTACTAGTGTTGTGATCAAGTCTATAGGAGTAGCAGCTCTAGGTGTTTCTTCATTTCTAGGATGTTCTCTTTGAATATTTGCATGGTAATGTGCTTCCTCACGCGCAGTGTTTTCTTTTTGTTCTTCTTGTAAGGCAATCCTTAATGCCTCTTGAGCATCTTTGGTTTCTTGCAAACTTTTTTCTAATTGTTTAACCTCCTCATCGAGATGGGTATTTGATGTGCTTGTGGAAGGTTGTTCAGGTCGATGTATCTCTGACCTCACCCTTCTAGCTTTATGTGGCACATTTGGTATGGTTGGGTTGTTGTTCAAAGCTGGGTTGTTGAAAGATAGAGAGCGCCTAGATTCTCTTTGATCTTGCTCATAGTCAGAATCCTCGTAATCATAATAGTTAGTGATTGGCGCATTAGGACGTGGCGGCACATACCTATCAAATGAGGGAGTTTCTAGTTCTCTTGAGGGAATGTTCTCTTGGTTTAAGATAGGTTCCATCATATTTAGGGTGCCATAGACACTACAGAATAAATGGAATGGATGATGGCATAAGCGATAGAAGCGGAAGTGGTAAAAGTGGCTATGAAGAATGGTGTGAAAATGTTTTGAAGTTTCTATTAACTATTTTGAGATGTTTGAAATAGGAACGCAAAATTACTTGTCCTAGAAGGATTTGCAATTTCATGTCAGGTTCACCAAAATAAGTATGCTCAAAATCGTGACTCTAGTTGCCTGGGGTTGTTGGGTTGGATTTCGGCACGCACACGGACCCTTTCCCTCCTTTCCACGGGGTGATCCACCATGTCACTCTCGCTCATGTGGAATTATCCAATCGAGAGGAGGTGAGACACGGTGAGGGTTTGGATTGTTGGAGAGTTGGACTTCATGCAGAGGGGTCGGCAAGTACTGTGGCCTTTGTTATTGTGTTCTTAGTTGTATGTTTCATTCGATTGTTGTTGTAGTTGAGATAACCCTATGACCCGAAGGGTCACTAGTTTCTCTTCTTCTATTTGGGTTTCTTAGATTCCACCTCTGTGTGGGTAAGTGATTGTTCTTGTTGATGTCCTCTTGTCTTTGTAAGTGTTGCAAGAGTTCTTGTTGTATCTGGTGTTGTCTAGTTTCTTCTAACACCAAGAGGACAAATGGGTCTCCTTGTGGTAGAACAAATGTTTCTTGTTGTTGTCTTAGATGGATATCTTGGATCTCATCATGGATAGCCCTCACCCACTCTCCTCTCACTCCTAAACACATTCGTAAATCAGGATAGAGGTAGTTGTATGATTGCTAACCTTAACCAGATCTAGGGTTTTGACCTAGGGTTTTACTTTGTTTTGACTTGTTTTTACCTCATGATGGAATTGATGGTTTGCAATTTTTCCTATTCTATTGTTTCTACATGTATGCAGGCTAAATGATATGCAAAACGTCTTTTGGTATTTTTTAGAGTATTTTGGAAATAAAAGTGCTTTTAATCTATGAAAGGGAAATATGTATGCAATTCTATTTGACTTTTCCAATGCAATGTTAACCTATGTTTTTTGTGTTTTCGATGATTTTGAAGTGATCTAATCTAATAAAAAGGGAAAATGTTTTTTCTAGCAATCTAGATCTAGAAATATGAAAGCAACTAATCTAACATGCAAGATCTAATTATCAAGGAAAAAGTAATGTTTTACTGTTCCCAAGAGTAAATTTGATTCTCTAATTACTATTAATTGAATGAAAACAATGAAGGAACTTGAGAGAAATGAAGATTTGTTGATTCCACTACCCTCAACAATCCTTGTAATAGGCAACCTCGAATCCTTTTGTGGCAACAAGTGATCCTCTTGACAACAAAACGACACGAAGAAGCAAAAAGAAGGTTTGATGAAGCTTGTATGAGCTCAATAAGAGCTTGGATTGAGCACAATGGCATAGAAGGAAGTAGCGTGATGCTACTTGGTTGAACAAATAAAGCAAAAGGCACCTTCATCCTGTAAGAGCATTTGAATGTTAAGTTGGAGAGCAAAATTGGCAAGAGCTGTGTGCACAATGGATTTGCCTCCCTTTGTGCTTGAGGAAGGGGTGTATTTATAGGTTTAAAAGAAGGAATTGATTGAAGAGTTAAATCATTTTTATTGATGAGTTAACAAAGATGATTGGGGAGTTAACAAGGCTGATTACCCAGTGAACTCAGCTGATTGGAGAGTGATGAAGCAAAAATAGCTTATCACTGGAGAGAAAATGGAGGTGAGGGAATGCATGAGATTGATTGAAGAGTTAATTTGAGATCAAATAGAGCTAATTATGCATGTGTGGGTGCATGAAATAGTTAACTCTATAATAGGGATCAAAAACCATGCAAACTGGAAGAAAAACACGCAAAAATAGAGCAAAAACGAGAGAGAAACTCAAGTTTTTCCGCGGCTGCAAAAACGACAGGGTTGCCTCTTTCACCAGACAGGGTCAAATGTAGAAAAATAGGCTGGGAGATGAAAAAAAAGAAGAAAAGGAGGGGTTCTGCATCAAGAAATAGGTCAGTCATGTGGAAGAATCCAAATTTCCACTTGCGTCAGCAGGATCTCTCGGGGGAGATTTGGAAATAATAGGGGGAGATTTGGATTGGTTCGACAAAACAAAAAACTGAAAGTGAGAGATGGATAAGGAGACCTCTAGAAGGCTTCTAGAAGGTGCACTAGATGAAAAACATAGGGGAGAGGTGAAAAATCACCTACAAGACACTCAGAGGGCTTAGGAGCAAGGTCAAAAGCTCAGAAAACGCAAGTCGACAAGTGTCGAAAAGCGTCGCAGACGAGGAGAGAGGAAAGTCAACAAGGAAGAAACAACAGAAGACAAGAAAGAGGACATGTCATCAAGAGGCTCGCTACTTAAAGGACATTATTTCATGTTTACATGTACGTGATAAGGATTTGAATCATCATAGGGGTCCTCGTGGAGGCTGTGCGTGATTTTTTTGCTTACAGAGATTGAGGTTCAAATCCCCCCGAGGACATGTTAGCATTGAATGGTGTGTTGTATGTATAGTGTTGTTTCATGTACCCAATTTATAGTTCCAATCAAAAGCATTTACTGCAAAAAAAATTGGTCTCAAGTATTCAATGTTTGTTTTTTGCTTTCATACCCACTAAATTTTTATGGGAGCTACATATGGTGTTCCCACTTTTGATGCATTTTCTAACATTCTAATTCAAGAATAAATAATTTTTTTAAATGGTCATCATGAACTCTTCTAAGTCACATGCATTGGTGACTAGTTAGGCTAAGGGACAAAAAGAATCAAAGGATCTTGAAAAGAAATAAAAGAATAAACTAAAGAAAAAGCCACAAAATATAGAACACCATCATCACCATCTACTTCAAAATTAGATTTTGAGTCTTCTTTTAAAGGAGATTCATCTAAGAAGGAGAATCCTTTATATGCATATATTACAAAAAAAGTAGGCATGATGAATATCAATTTTATACAAAATAGATTGACGAATTGAAGCATCTTCTAAAGAAGAATAATATCAAATTTCCTTCAACTTTGTCACAAGATGCATCTTCATCATCATCATCGTCATCATATTCTTCTTCTTCTTATTATATAGAGAAGGATAAGGGGAAGACACTTGTTGCTGTTACAGATTCTTATTCATGGAAATGGATCATTGACTCCAAAGCTTCTCATCATATGGCTTCATCACATGATATGTTTTCTTCATTTAAGATTGTTCTATGCCTCGTATTCTAATACGTAATGCCACTTCTATGGGTGTATGCAGGAGAGAGTATATTGACATAGGTGAAGGATCATTCAATGATGTCCTTTGTATTCCTTTGTTGTCAACTAATCTTCTATCTATCTATTAGATTACACATAGTGGGTAGGTAAGAGTGTGGAGTTTACACATGATTCTATGGTTATTTGATCTTTGCAAACTAGTGATATTGTTTATTTGGGGAGGACGATGATTATTCTAGATTGTATACCTTCTCACATTTTGTCCTCGATGATCCTTCAGTTGAAATTCATACTCAAGTATCTAGTGTGGATAGTTTTCAGGATGTGTAGTACGATCATCTTAACCTTTAAGTCCTTTTATTGATTGAGGTTATAGAGACATGCGTTGATATTCCACCACCATCCCCTGCTACTTTTATAGAGTTCAATGTTACCTCTTTAAAGGAATCCAATTATTCTTCTGAGAAAGATCATAATCTTCTTCTTGATACACCCCATTGAGACATATATTTACTAGAAATTTCACATATGTTTGTGGAGTCCCACATTTTAGATCTCAAGGACACTTTTGAGAACTTAATCCTCCTCTTTGATGATAATGATTTTGGACTACATCATGATCTTCATCTTCTTTGGTACCTATTGTGTCTCCATTTTTTGAGTTGTCATCTTCTATAGTGGTTCATCTCAACAATGACAAATGCATAGATATATAGTTTCCTGAGATGTACATCTTGCATATTTTTCAATATTCAATTTAGGTGCAAGAGGCTACACTTTGGGGGGTTGCATGGCTCTTCACTCTCTTTTCTCTCTGTTTAGGGGATTTTTTCTCTCTGTTTGGGAGAGTTTTTCCCTCTCTTGAGGGATTTTTTTCGCTTCTTATAGGATTTCATTCTCTTCTTGGGGGTTTCTTCTCTATGGGAGGAATCACTTGAACATGGGTACCTCATAAATCTACACATTGTTGGGACCCATCTTTTTCACCCACATAAGTTGTGCTTAAAGGGGGTGTTCTTGTATGTTTTTATTTATTTTTATTAATCTATTAGGTGTTTTCCTATACCTAATTTAGATTCTTAGGTAGGTGTATTTAGGCTTAATAATCATAAGTGAGAGTGATAGGTGTCTCTCTCTTCTATAGGAGTTACACTTTCCTATTTAAAATTTTAAGTGCATTCATATCTTGAGAGTTAAACTTCTTAATGGTTAGTGATCCACCTTCTTCCTCTTTTGCATTTCTTATAAATGCACTCACCTAGCTTTATTTTTTCTCCCATTCTCTTGCATTGTATTTTGTTTCTCTTTTGATTAATGAGAAATAACATTGTTTAATCTAGTTTTTGGTCTTGAATAGTGTTGTGATTATCACTATGGTATTAGGTGTTGGTTATTTTTTCTTGTTGTAAAATCCAACACATAAAATTCAGGATCTTATAGATAACAATGTCATAGATGTTGATGGCCACAATAATAAAGTTACTGCTCCTCCTAACTAGAATCTAGAGATTTATACTATCATGTTCCATCAATATTCTAATCATATAGATCTTTTTCTAGAGAATACTTCATCTCCTATTCATATTAATGCTTTTACTACTTCTCCTACCCCTCCTCCTATTGAATTGCCCTTGTTTACATTTGATGCCTTTTTTGGTGCTCTTGATGCACACTCTTCTCCTCCTTTCATTAGTTTTTCCTCTAGTTTGAGATTCCTACTAATGGTTATCATGGATTCAAGGACTATCATTGGGTAAAAGAAAAAAGTTTTGCCACACTTTAGGACAAGTTGAGATATTGATTTGGTTGGAAGGAATAGTTTTAAGTGAAACTAATTTGGTTGGAATAGTTCTGGCTAAAATAGTTTTGGCTAGAACTAACCCAGATGAAACAATTTTGATCGAAACTATTAGTTGGAAGCATACGTGGTAGTTCTTTGGTGCCAAATTAAAACTTATTGAAATCATTTGAAAAACCTAATGTCCCACCACTTCTACTTGGACAAATAACATTTTTTGAAAAATATAAAAACTCTTTTATAGATCTAAAAGAAATTTTTTTAATGTGTGTGTGTATATTTCAATTAATGTTAATATTTTTTTCATTACAAGTAGATCATTTGTGCTCAAACATAAGGTTGGTTGTTTTATTAATTTAAAAAAGTAAAGTTTATTAAAAAAATGAGAAAAATGTGATGCCCTAGAGGAGAGAATTCTTGTTGAGACAATATAATTTATTTCTATTTTTGATAAATAGTCAAGAAAAGTTTGGAGTCCCATAAAAAGGTATTATTTTTCATCACACTTGAGTATAAACATATATTAACAATCTATGTTTATCAAAATTATATTTTAAAACTCATGCCCTAAAATTTCAAGTTCATAATATGGAAGAAAAGTTAATTTTAAAAAAACCCCAGGGGTAGACCAGTTGGTTGAGCCATTGAAAGATACGAGTGATCAACACAAGTTTGAAACTTGATTCACCTAGGTGTAGTAGGACTGGGGTTGTCCTAGGTATTGTGCCCATGAAGTAGTCAAGTCTCTTGCAAATTCCTTGTTTATGGGGAGCAGTCACTGGGCTTTGGATACCTTGAGTTATCAAAAAAAAGAAAGAGAGAAATTTACTATATAAAATGTGGAGAGCCATAAAGCTCATTTTCCAAACTTTTTAGCAATTATATTATCGTGTCAATTTTAGAAAAAAGACTACATCTAAATAATTTTTTATTAAAAAAATACACACATAAACAACACTAATTGTTTTATATTTTATTAGTTTACATCATTTTAAAATTCAAAACATATATGTCACTTTCAAGTGATTCAAGTTAAAAGGTTGGACTAGTGTTGTCCATTTCCTTTATAAGAGTGTGATATAGCTTTGTACTTTTACCCCAAATTGGCATCCTTGTTGACCCCAATTATGCCTTCAACATAGTAATAGAGGAATTCTATTTAACCATCACCTTCAGTAAGGATCCTATGTTACATCTAGGGTTTCCCTAAAATTATTTCAAGGTACAGTCATTGATACTTTGGGATGCTTCATTCTTCCTTTGCAATTGGTCCTAAAAAATTGCTCACACTATATCATATCATTCCTAGTTTTGATTGTTTTGGGATTCTTCTAGGATGCCCTTGAGTTGAAAAAGCCCAAGTTGTCCTTGATTTATCCACTAATGCATAAAATTTATTCATGACAATGAGGTAGTAACTCTCCTACATCATGAGTGCCAACCCTTGTCTAAGTTGGGAAACTTTACCATTAACACCTTCCTTTCAAAACCTACAGGCCCACTTTATGAACACCATAACATGCTTTTTATCTTATACGAGTGACTCAAAGAATAGTAGGATTGTATTCATGTAAATTATCCCAAACTTTTACTATTTATCTAGTTTATTAAATTGCATTCTATTGAAGTTACTTCTACCGAATCCCCTAGTGTTAGTGTTGTATAGTCTTTAGAAACATCTTGTTGTTGCACATCTCTACTTGTATTCATCATGTTTGAAAAATAAGTAAATACTCATACAAATGTCATTTTACCTAAGAAAAAATGTCTAAAAGGAATGTCTAGACATGTTTTATTCAACATCATTTAAGTGAACACAATTAGTAAGTATAAGAATACAACTCTAGGTAACACAATCAACAAGTAATTTATATAGGGGAACTACAAGTTTGGGTGGTAAATCAACAAATCTTTACTTTAACTAAATTAAGACAAATAGAAGGTACTCACTTCTCAACTGTAAATGACATTATTAAGCTCTCTTGGCTCTAGCCAACCCCTAATCCAAGAGACCACACTTAGAATAAGGATGTACATTTTTACAAAGAAATCTAAAATTTAATGTTAAGCAACATTAAGGACTTGAATATTAGAAACTTTAACATGAGTTTCCTACCCACTGTTGGTGCCCTCACCCTATCTATGGTTGATTTTATGCCACTCAAGGTATGAGTTGGTGTGTCTATGGGGGACACAACACCTTTTGTTGCCAATGGCTTGGCTCCTGCTAATATGGTCTTTGCTACAGTCTTAGGTTTCTGCAAGGATGCTTTTACATGCCCTGACTCTTCTCGTGCCTCCTCCCCTCACATCACTAGTATGGTGGTGGATGGTAGTGGGTTTGTTCAGGATGCCCCCAAGTCCTATGAGACAATGGCTAGGGTGGGGATTTCTACCGATGATCCTAGGTTGCACCCTCCGACAAGATTTTCTCACCCTCCTTTGCGTGGTAAAATTCACCCCCTCTTGTGTTCTCAATCCTCCCCTATCGTCATATATGGACAAGATGTGATTGATAATGAAGAATAATTTTTATGTCTAGGAATGATCTGTAGCTTCAATCAATTTTGACCTATCCTTCCTAATTTGAATAAATGGGTTTTAGAATCCTGGAGGCCTCTAACAAAGAGCAAGATTAAGCTTTCTCCCTACTCTTTTGATCAAAAGAAGATAGGAAGTTAGTGTTGGATGGTGGGGTTTGGAAGTGGGGAAAACATTCCCTCTCACTCAAACTGTGGTTTCCCTCCTTCGACCCTCCATCTGAATCTCCAAGTATTATTCCTATTTGGGTCAAATTACCCTATCTCCCTCTCCACTTCTAGGATGTTTCTTGTTTTGAATCTATTTTCAATGCTCTTGGTCATTTTCTACAAGAGGATTTAGC
Organism: Cunninghamia lanceolata; assembly: GCA_027924645.1. Lineage (NCBI taxonomy): Eukaryota > Viridiplantae > Streptophyta > Pinopsida > Cupressales > Cupressaceae > Cunninghamia > Cunninghamia lanceolata. Next base: position 1,738,054 of record BSBN01000814.1, read on the forward strand.
ATCCTCAAACTTCAGCGACACTACCTTCACACAAATTCTTGTAGATATTGACACCTCTAAGGATCTACCCGGGGAGATTGTCCTACTAGTGGGGATAGATCTTGGACTCAAATGCTCAAATATGAAGGTCTTCCCTTTCACTATAGGAGATGCTTTGCTATTGGACACCTTGTTTTTGATTTCCCTCTTTCTCGTTGCAGGAAGGGTTTTGTGACTTGGTGGAGGAATTCCCTCCATGATCACTTGACTATTGGTGATTTTTATGATTCTAGAGATGTGTTTGATGATGAGGCCTTGGAGGTCCCTATTCCTGAGCTCGTCCCCCTTGGGGATGTTGCAACCTCATAGTTTTCTCTTGATGGGTCTTCTTCTCAAGGCCCATTTTTGGTGGCTCCCCCTTTGGACCCCCCACCCCTCAAAGTCGTTGGTTGGTGGATCCATTGATCCTATTGAAGAGGCTTTGCTTTGCTTTGTTTCTCTTGTTTTAGTTCATACTTTTTCAAGACATTCTCATACTTTCCCATATATTATCTATGCTTATAATTATCTTTAAGACACACAAAGCATTAAGAATAGTACATGATATGTTGGTGAATAACTATGTGTAGATTAATAATTGTTTACAAGAAGTAATAGTAATTTCTATTAGTTATGGTAGTTTGTGATGTAAAAATATTATATGGTGAAACTAACCCCTATGCAGCAAGCATGCGGTTACCTATGATGGAGACCAAATGTCAACCTGCAGCAAAGGAGGTGTTTTATCTTTAATAGAGAATGTAGTTACCCGCAGCCAAAGAAGAAGTATCCAGAAGTGAGTGGGCATGAGTTAACCATAACTCCTCCCACTCCTTGATGGTTTCTCTTCAACAGTTGACACAATCATGATAATTAAGAGATCTCAGATCGTGGGTTATGTTATGTTTTCATTTATGACTATCTTCATGATGAATAAGAAGAGTCATAGTGGGACTGTGATGTCTGATTATCTTTGTAGTAGTTAGTTTCCTACTTCTAGTCTAATTAGAATAATAATAATGTCTTCTCCCTATGTTTATGGGAGAATGGATAAGTGTAGGATAATTTATTTGGAAGTTTAATTCATTTAGGGAACTCAGATCTTGTCTATATATGTTAGATTTTGTATACGACAAGGGGAGTTAAAAATATTATATTGTCAAGTTTTGTTATTGTATTACATCTTTGGATTTCACTAAGAAAATGTAGGGATTTAGTCAATGAGTAGTTGATATAGAAGTGATCTAATTTTGATTATGTTGAGATTACAGTCACTCTAGCAAGGGCCACTTGAGGTAACTGTAGTTCTCTTGTTAGTTCATGTTGATTAGTTCATGTTGTTAGTTTATGTTTATGTTGTTAGTTAATATTGTTAATCTGAATTGTTGGTTTATATCATTAGTTTAGTGAGTTATCATGGTTTATTGAATCAAGGAACATTTAAAGGTGATCACCGACTTAGTGTATAGACTGTTTATCTATTATGATTTATATAGAATGTTTTTTTCCAACTAAATGAAGCATTTATTATTCCTTAAACAACATTACCTACTTGTAGCAACTGTTATTCCTTGCAAAGTAGAATTTGTTTCTTTCTCCATACTTTGTTTCTATGCACATTCTAAATTAAAATTCAGGAATCCTTGATTGTACATACAGTATGAGCATCATCCAAGAAGAATATGATTCCTTGGTTTGACATATCTAAATGTAACACATTATAGCCATTAGATTGCTTGATATAGGATCTATTGGTCCATTGAATTGTGTGCATGCCCTTTCTACATTAATTTATTGGTTAATAGTGGAGTTAAACATTTTTGGTGTCATTGCTAGGGATGGTGCTAAGGTTTAGAGTTTTTGAGTTCTTTTGATTAATATTTGTCTTTGCTTTCATAAGGTATAGGATTTCTTTTCTATCAATTAGGATTACTTAGGTATTCAATCCATTTCTAAACTATCTACTAACATGGTGTAGGAACAGATCTTTTAGCTCAAGCATCATTGCATGTGGCAGATAGGAGACTAGTTAGGGAGATTTCTTCCATCCAGTTCGATAGAAGAAGGAGAAGACCATTTTGAACTACCCCTTAGACTAGAGGACATTGTAGACTTGGAAGATATTGTCACTTGGCATCAAGACACAATGGTAGATGAAGCAGTAGAAAATCTAGCTGAGCCAATCACCTTTGAATTTCCCATCATAGACCAAGCAAGAGCTGATACTCTGAAGAATATACCTCCTTCAACCCTGCCAAACTTTCATGGGTTAATCACTAAGGACCCAAATACATTCCTTTTTGAATTTGACGTACTCTATAGAAGCTATGACTACACTACAAATGCATACAAACTCAAACTCTTTCTAGCCACCCTCAAAGATGTAGCCTTACGATGGTTCATGGGGCTAGGCCAAAATTTAGTAACAAACTGGGGTACCATGAAGGAGAAATTCTTATAGAAGTACTGAGACTATTGTCAGGGAAGGGATATGAAAGGAGATGACATCTTCAGGATGTCACAAAAAGAAGATGACCCTCTTGAAGACTATGTTGAAAGATTTCAATTCTACCTCAAGAAGTCACAACAAAATTGACTCTCTCTAGAGTCACTCAAGTTGGTCTTCTTAAGAGGAGTGAGTGAAGAATGTATGGATGCACTAAATTTAATTAGATCAGGAGATATCTCTCAACTTGGGTTTGATGAAATTTGACAAATCTGTAGAAACTATTCACATTCCACCTTGAAGAAAAATGGAGGCTTGAGAGCTCTGTCTTCTACAAAAGCATCTACTAGAGTCTCCAAGGTAGAACTCATCAATCTCCTATCAAATATGAAAGAGGAAATCATAAGCCATATGGCAACTCAAATGGACACCCTACACATAAAAAAGAAGCAAGAGGCAACAAAGACAGATTTAGTCGAATATTGTCCACATTGTCGACAAAAGAAGACTAACTGTAAGTAGAAACATATTGCCAACATTTTTGAGGAAAGAAGTGAGAAGGCATATTTTTGAACCATGGAGGATGAAGAAGGCTAGGTGTTTTATATTACCCAATGTAAGCCTTGGCAGAAACAACAAGGTATGCCTCAAGAACCCTTGTCCAATAATGTTTCATTCCCAGCATCTTCTTCAAACATCCCTAATTGGCACAATGTACCTTGGTATAACATGCCACAACAATCTTGGGCAACTATACCACTTGGCTGGAACCAACCATAGCGGGTATGGCCACAATAGTCATTCCAAACCCCAAATTATAATCCACAGTGGTAGGCCAATCAAAACCCATGGTCACAATAGTGGCATGGAAATCAGCCTTGGGAAAACTCAAATGTGAATTACATATAGCCTCAACAAGTCCTACCTCAACAACATGCCATTATGACAAATGTGGCTTCACCTACTCCTGTTCCATCCAGAACCACTCAGTTGCCAGCCCAACCTACACCAAATCCTAACAAAAAGGATGTTCAATAGGCTTATACTAATGAAACCATCCAATACCCAACTTATATGGTTGAGCTTAGTGATGTTCACCTATGCTAGGGAAAAATGCTTGTTGGACCTCCATCTCCACTTATCATGGAACTTACTGATGAAGAACCAACCTCTGACACTAACATTCATCCAAATAACTAGCATAACCCTCCTGAGCAAACCTCACCATAGGAAGAAAATATCACTAGGGACCCTCCATTTCTAGAAAGATTAAACATGCAAAAATCATCACCTCAACCTGAGCCTGAATTTGATCTCCTTGGGCAATTAAAAATATCTGTGTAAAAATTCCCTTAATCCAAGCCATCAAGGATGTACCCATATATACCAAAACTATAAGGGAGCTATGCCTTAAGAAACTAGGAAGGAAAATGACCCCTAGACAGTACATGTTATAGGACAACTTGCTGATATTATGTTAGGCAACTTAGCTATCCTAAAATATGCATATCCAGGAAGCCCTGTAGTTGATGTGCACATTAATGGTACCCTTATCAAAAACACTTTGATTGACTTGGGTGCAACCATAAATGTGATGAAAAAAGAAATAATGAACAATCTTCAATTGATTAACTTAAGGCCTACTCCAACAATCTTACAATTAGTAGACATGTCAACTGTCAAACCTGAAGGAATCATTGAAGACCTAGTAATCACATTGGATTCATGAGAATACCCTGTAGCCCAAGGCCGGCTTAGGAGGATATCCACTAATTTTAGGAAGACCTTGGTTGGCAATAGAAAATGCCTTCATTAGATGTAGGTCTGACAATATGATAATTTCTAATGGAAATATAACTAAGAAACTAGACCTTTATCCCCTAACACAAGCTTTTGTTGATATAGAACAACCTATTTGGCTAAACCTAGAGGATACTGACCAATATTCTCTCCAGACATTAATGACAATTGAACAAATCCCATTGTTAAATATTTAGGATGAGGATGAATTGTTTTCCAATGTGATATAAAACACTTATGGAAGGGACCCATAGCAAGACCCATGTCTAGTATGGTTGACTTGTCCACTACATAATATCTTGCCTTCAACCAACACGCAAGCCTGTGCTTCCACTACCCGCATGTTCCATCATTTGCTACCACATAGTTGTAGACTCAATTTATTAGGACTAGATGTTGGTTCTGTTATGACATTTGCAACACCAGTTGACATTACACTAGGCAGGACACTTAATATCAACAATCAGTTGACAACTATGCAATAGTCTGAACTGATAAAAATGATGCAAACTCACAAAACAACATTTTCCTGGGACTATCATGACATGAAGGGAATATATCCTAACCTCTTCATGCATAGGATATACATCAATGAAGGATGTTGACCAGTTAGACAACCTCAATGGAGAATGAACCCTGTTGTAAGAGACATAGTGAGTAATGAATTGCAAAAAATACTGGATGTAGGATTCATATATCCTATATCAGATAGCTAATGGGTATCCCCACTAGTCATAGTACCCAAAAAAGGAGTTAAGTTGTGGGTTTGTGTGGACTATAGATAATTGAATACAACCACTAGGAAATATCACTTTCCTCTTCCTTTCATTGGTTAGGTCTTAGATTCTTTGGTTGGAAAAAAGTATTTCTCTTTCCTAGATAGATTCAGTGGCTATAATCATATCAAAATAGCCCCAGAGGACTAGAATAAAACTACATCCACATGCCCATGGGTAACCTATGCCTATTCAATCCTTTCATTTGGACTCATGGAGATTCTTATGAGGAAGCACCAACAAACCTTGAAAAAGTTCTTCAGAGATGTAAAGATCATAACTTGTCCCTTAGTCATGAAAAATATTTCATGATGATGGAAGGAGTAGTGCTTGGCTACTTTGTGTCCAAGAAAGGTATTCAAGTGGATCCAAATAAAATTGAAGTCATTTCAACATTACCTATTCCTCAAAAACAGAAGGATATCAAAAGATTTCTTGGCCATAGATATTATAGGAGATTCATAAAAGATTTCAATAAAATAGCAACACCTCTATTTATCGTACTCTCTAAGGATGTGGAATTTGATTGGAGAATTGACTGTTAGATAGCCTTTGAAAATCTTAAAGACTCCTTGACACAGATGTTGAAATGCATGGGACAACTAAGAGGGGGGGTGAATTAGTTGCCACAAAAACTTAACTTCATATGAATATCAAACCATCAACTACTTAATTATTGATAATCAGATTTAACCATGAAAGCATGAAATCATAGACTTAATCACAATTACACGTTCAACACAGTAGACACTGAATTTTTACATGGAAAACCCTAAAAGGGAAAAACCACGGTGGGTGTTAGCCCACAGAAATATATGAGTTATAACAAAACCAAAAAATAGAGGCTCACTGCCTACAGGGCTCACTACCCAAATTGCTCACTGCAAAGAATGACTTGTTGCCAAAGGGTGGCTCACTGTCAAAAGATGGTGAACTGATTTGGTAGCATCTATTCCATGCTTGGATTCAGTTCCATTGAAGCACAATATAACTTCTCTACTCTGCTCTTTACACTGTCGCACTTATCTCATCATCTTCACTCAACTACTACATTTTCACAACTCTATTACATGCTTTTATACAATTCATCAACCTTGGAATGTACATCAAGGTCGGCATTACATTCATCAACCATTGGAACATTCTCCAAGGTCGGCATTACAATAACACAAAGAAATAGGTCTAGACCTAAACAAGATTTTCTAAGGTAAAGATGTATGCGGATCATGTTATGCCTTAGCTAGGACTCAAATGCAATCTTTCACGCCACGACACGGTTCCACAATCTTCAATGCATTTCCGCAAGAAGTGAAAACAACCAAGTCAACCAAGGCTGGTGTTAATATAGAGTCTTCAAAGAACAGACTTTATCCACGATCCAAATTTCTCTTTGCTGACCAATCTAAAGGTAGGAACACGATCAGGAGACATCCACAAGCACATTGTAATCACCAAGAACAACCGCATGATCTCTAACCACTCTGTCAAGAAGATTCTTCAAACTGGAGCACAAGAACAACACTATTAGCCACTATCTTAAGGAAAGGATAGCTTCCAGACCACCAAATCATGAACCATTGTAGTTGAAAGAACTTATCATCATTCTAGACTTAACTCTAGAACCACAGACCAAAATACTTCAATGCGGAGGAATGCAGAGCATAATATTTTCTCCCTGTCACCACCAAACATACAGGAAAAGCAATTTTCACTTTGGTGAACATAACTCACTCAAATCTTCATACCAGAGACTCAAACTTGGAATATAACATCTTCAGACAGACTTCTAAATAACTTCCAATCTGTAGACAAAGATATTCATCCTATAGGAAATGCGGAGCAATCTTCTGGACTGTTCTTCTGTATGCATGGTGCAGGAGCACCTAATGGACTGTATGCCTCCATGAGGCCATTTTGTAAATATTTGATTTATGTTGTGTTTTGAGTCTTGTCATTTAATAAGGTCATAATAGACCATTTGTGATGTAATTGGAGTCATTTGAGTCATTAGGGATCAAACTTGTAAAAATTGTCAAATTGTCAAAAAGTTGTCATTATGAAAGTTGTCAAAAAGTGCATTAAAATTGCAACCTTGATTAGGAAGTTAGTTTTGGGTGGTTGGTAGTTGGAAAATGATTGGTAAAGCATAAATACATGTTGTAAACATGAATCCCAAGGGGGGAGAAGGTTGGATAAGGTTTTAGATTTTGGATATGAGATCTAGTCTGCAAGTTATCTCCATTTTATCAGTTTTGGAAGGCTACTAGGAGAATGGTGAAATTGTGAGAGAAACCCACCAAGATAGGGTTACAAAATTTGAAAGTTTGGTTTGTTTGAGTGAATTCCCCTTGTATTGCATCAATGCAATATATTGTTTCTACTGCAACTCACTGTTTCTACTGGAGGAGCTAATTTTCTCAATATCCTCAACATCAAGATCACTTACATAAGTAAATACAAAGCATCTCACTTATTACAAGAAAGCAACAAAATAAGAGCACAGTTGACATCAATGACAACATAGATATGTTGACATCAATGACAACACTGATTAGGCACATACTTGCAACAATCTCCCCCTTTGTCAGTGATGGAAACATATGACGTGAAAAATTGAAAAGGCCATCAAGACAAGATTATCCCCCTTTCTCTTTACACATCTGCATTCTTTATCCCCCTAAGTTTTTCACATGATTCTCTCCCCCTTTGATATCAATGGCAAAGGGCACATACTTGCATTCCACTGTTATGATCCAACTGAACTGTTACCAACACATCTAGCTACTCCCCCTGAGAGGTAGCTCTCAATACATCAATCCAGATCAAAGAATGAGACTTTGAACACCAGTGGGTTGATGCATTCTCATGCATCTTAGTTTAGGGTAGGAGGGGTAATGACCCCTAACTTTTCTCTTAGATACTCAAAAGTATCCTTAAGCAGAGGCTTGGTGAAGATATCTACAATTTGATCCTTTGTGGACACATATTCCAACTTTACTTCATTCTCTGTCACCTTTTTTCTCAGAAAGTGATACCTTATAAATATATGCTTTGTTCTTAAATGCATCACTAGATTCTTTGAAATATTTATAACACTTATATTGTCACAGAAGATTGCAACTAGATCTTCACACACAACTCTTATGCCCTTCAAAGTTTGCTTCATCCATAACACTTGAGTGCAACAACATGTTGCTGCAATATATTCTACTTCTGCAGTTGACAAAGAGATTGAATCTTGTTTCTTGCTTAGCCATGAAACCAATCTATTACCCAAAAAGAAAGTGCCTCCACTTGTACTCTTCTTATCATCAATATCTCTGGCCTAATCAACATCTGTATAAGCACTAAGAGTGAAATCATTATCCTTTGGATACCATAAGCCATGATCTAGTGTGCCTTTTAAGTATCTCAAGATTCTCTTTACTGCCATCACATGTGACTCTCTTGGATCTCCTTGAAATCTTGCAACAAGACAAACTGTATGCATAATATCAGGTCTAGTTTGAGTTAGATAAAGCAATCCTCTAATCATAGATCTGTACTTTTTCTTATCAGTCTTGGGTGATTCATCAGTTTTACTCAACTTGTATCCAGTCACCATGGGAGTACATACCGGTTTAGAGTCTTCCATCCCAAACTTCTTCAGCAACTCTTTCACATACTTTGATTGAGATATGAAGATTCCTTTATCTGATTGATTGATTTGTAGACCCAGAAATAAATTTATCTCAACAAACATGGACATTTCAAACTCTTTCTACATTTCACCAGTAAATTTCATACACATACCTTCATTGCCTCCAAAGATGATATCATCAACAATGACTTCAACAATCAAAATTTGATCACCATTAATCTTGAAATAGAGATTACTGTCAGCAGTACCTTTACTGAATCCTAATTGCAATAAGTACTTATTCATCCTTGCATACCAGGCTCTAGGAGCTTGCTTGTGTCCATACAATGCTTTCTTCAACCTGCATATCATATCACCTTGATCTGATAGTTGAAATCCTTCTGGTTGCTCAATGTAGACTTCCTCTTCCAACTCACCATTCAGAAATGCAAACTTCACATCCATCTGATACACTTTGAAATCTTTGTGAGCTGCAAATGCTAGAAACATTCTGATTGCTTCAATCTGAGCTACTAGATCAAAAGTCTCTTCAAAATCTATCCCTTCAATTTGAGAATATCCTTTGCACACAAGCCTTGCTTTATTCCTTAAAACTTATCCATTTTCATTCATCTTATTCCTGAAAACCCATTTGGTTCCAATAATATTTTGTTAGCAGGTCTAGGAACTAATTCTCAAGTTTCATTCTTCTCTATCTGCATTAGTTCTTCCTCCATTGCCTTTACCCAATTTTCATCATTGCAAGCTTCATTCATAGTTTTTGGTTCAACTGTAGAGAGAAAATAGTAATTCATTTGTTTTTCTGCAGCTCTTTTCCTTGTCAGTACTCTTTTTTCTTTGTCTCCAATAATTTGATCTTTAGAGTGATTGATTCTTACATACCTGTAGGTCTTAGTAGCAATTTCCAGAGCCTTTTCTTCTTCATCTTGACTGTCTTCTGTTGCAAATATGTGAATATGATGTGGTGTCATTGATGTTAACATATCTCCTTGTCAGAAACAATGAAGACAGTGCAGTCCAACAAAGTAGATTGCTCTGCATTTCCAGTAACACGAAGATTAGAGTCTACGGACCAAAGGGTTTTGTAGAGGATTGTTTGAAGTTGCTCTAGTTAAGATGTGAGAGGTCCACATGGAGGATTGGTGAAGTTATGGCCATCTGAGTAGAACCATGTTTTGTAGTCATTCAGAGGTAACAGAGTGACATGAATTTGGTCCGGATTGCTCCACATTGGAATATTATGGTCTACGGTTCTAGAGGTATGTTTGGGATGTTGGTGTGTATCCTTAACTCAACTGGTTCATGGTTTAGAGGTCTGCAAGTAATCTTTCTAGTGTGACAGTCATGACAATCAGTGTTCTTAAGTTCCCGTATGAAGGTGCAAGTGATTCTGGTGATTTGAGCTAGTGCAGTTGTTCTTGTTGATTTCATTGTGTTTGTGGTGGTCTTTGGATCATGTGCCTGTTGTGTTGGTGGTCCACATTGAGGATTGAGCTCGTAGTTGAAGATTTCTCCTTGGGTGTTGTTGTTCTTTCCAGTCTTGGCCGACTGGATGCTTTGTGAGTGTTGCGGATGATCTAAGAGAAGTTTTATGGAGCGTGGCATGTTGTTCAAGGAATATTTGAGTCCCATTTATGTTTGGCCAATAGTGTAGTGAATGTTTGTAATGCTGACCTTGATGTTCATTCCAAGGTTGATGTAGCATATAAATACTTGTAGTTGAGTCGTGGAAAGTTGTCCTTGAGCAAAAATGATAAGATTCTAAGAAAGGTCCAAAGGCAGAGTAGAAAAGAGGAAGAGCAGAAGAGGAAGAGCAGTAAAGATGCAAAGATAGCGAAGACGTGTTTGGGGGCAAAGCAGAGGTGTTGTGAGCTTCAATGGAACTAAACCTTGGCATGAAGAAGATGTTATTTCTCAGTTCAACCTTTCAGTGTTAATCTTGTGAATATTTTTGTAGGCAGTGAGCGGTCTTTGAGCAGTGAGCTCTGGGTAGTGCGCTCGAAGGCAAGTGCCTTCCCCTTTTTCTATTCTTTTAATAGAGAATAAATCTTATGGGTTAACCCCCACCATGGTTTTTCCCTTAACCAGGTTTCCACGTAAAAATCCTGGTGTTATGTGTGTTGATTATGTTTCTGCTCATGTGTTGTTGATTCATGCTTTCATGGTTATATCTTTAATTTGTTTATAAGTGGTAAAGAAGATTAAATGCAGCAAAAGATTAAGATTTGTGACAACTGATTCACCCCACCCCCCTCTCAATTCTCTGCCCTAATTTCAACAATTAGTATCAAAGTGAGGTTCCTTGAAAAAATATAACAGCTTGAGGAAGATCTAGGAAGGTGTTTCAATGGGTTCATTTAGGTATTCTGATGGCATCAATAAACAACTTCAAGTTGCTTTAGAAGATCTTGATCAGTCCAGAGCAGAAGTCAAAGGACTACAAGAGAACCTTAAAGATGCTGATGATTTCATTCTGACTTTAAAAGGGCAACTGAGCAAATCTATGGAAAAAAGGAAGGAGCTACTTCAACAGTTAGCAAATCAGAAGGAAGACAATGGCATGGATGAGGCTCTGAAGGAGAAGACAAAGGAATGTGAGAAGCTAGCAAAAGAAGTTGTTGTCCTAAAACATGAGATGGAATTCGGGGTGATGAGGCTAACCAAGGAAATTGAGGAAAGGAAGAAGACTGAAGAAAACCTAAATTAGTCTCTGAAAGAAAGAATAGAAGAGTGTTATAGATTAGATAAATTAATTGGCCATCTAGAGTCTAATCTACAAGAAACTAGGTATAATGAGGAACAACTTGAAAGGTAAACTGTCATTCTCAAACATGACCTAGAAACTACAAATGAATACAAAGAGAAGTTCAAGATGAGATCAACTAAACTTGAGGTGCTGCTTGATAGTCAGAAGAAGGCAGATGATAAGCATGATCTGGGATATGAGAAAGGTGAAAGCTCTGGATCTAGTCAAAGAAATCTTGAAGCAAGAAATCAAAGAAGGAATCCTAGAAGGCCTCCTATAAGACAACCGAATGCTCAAAGGTATCCATCTTTCAATGGTAATTGTTTCAAATGCAATGAGTATAGTCATAGAGCTAATCAATGTAGAAGTAAAGTGAATCAAAATGCATTATCTTTCTCTGGTAAATGCTTTAATTATAAAAAGATAGGTCATAAGGTTGAGGATTGCAGAAGTGGATCAAGGAATCCTCTTAAGAACAAACAAGTTTTCAATGGAAGATGTTTTACTTGCAACAAGTTTGGGCATATTGCAATGCAATGCAGATCTAAACCTACTCCAACATGTAATTGTCAGAGGAATAAGATTGTGTGTTTCAACTACAACAAATCTAGACATATTGCTAAATTTTGCAGAAGCAAAAAGGGAAAAGAGAACTCACAGGTAGGTAAAGGAAGAACAGAGCAGAAGATGGACAAAGACAAGAAAAAGGTAGATCCGGTAGAAACACAGAAGGAGATGAGTAAGATATGGATTAAAAAGGATGATTCTGAGTCAAAGGAAGGATCTGCACTAGCATCCGGTGCTGATACCTCCTCCAGAAACTGTTCTAGGAGCTTTAGCTCAAGGGAAGCTACATTGAAAATCTAATCCCCCTGCCAATAAGTGGGTACCTGAATCTAGCATGATGAGTGAAGATGAAAACATCACTTCCTCCATGCAGAAGGTGAATGAACTTGTGTGCAGTATCAAGTGTGCTGATGGAAAACTGGAAGAATTAGAGATTGTTGCCAAGGTGCTCAGATCCTTACCTGCTTGATAAAAGCTTAGAGTTGCTGCTATTGAGGAGATCAGGACTGTGACAGATGTTACAAGGGATCTGTTGGTCAGCAAGATTTTAGTATTTGAAATGAGTTTGGTGATTCTCTTCCTAAATTAGAATTTGCATTTAAAGCCAGTGTTTTCGGAAAGCAAAGATTTGATCCAGGTGAAAGCTCTTCAAGAAGACTAACCAGATATGAGATGGCAAGGAAGGAACTTGAAGAAGTTGAATCTGAGCTTGAAGAACTTGAAGCCCTTGTTGCCAAAAGATTACCAAGAGGATCCAGTAAGTATGAAGGAAAGTTGCCTTTCAAATGTTTTGCTTGCAATACGATTGGTCATTTTGCTTCAAGATGTCTGGAGATGGTTTCAAAGCCAAACCCTAATAGACCTAGAGTTTAGAAGAAGTGTTACTATGTCTAAGAAGTTGCTGATGAAGGAGTCACAGATGATGAATCTGATATGGGAAGTACCTCTGGAAATGAATGGGTGTTCATTGCTATCAAAGAAGATCTGGTGCCTACTGAATCTGCTAACTATGTGAATGTGGAAAGTGCTTTGGTTGCTTAGGTTGAAGAAAAGGATGAATGGGTGATTGACAGTGGATGTTCTCATCATATGACTAGTGATAAAAGTAAGTTTGTAAGTTTGGAAAGATATGAAAATGGAATTGTGAAGTTTGGGGACAATTCAGCTGGTAGAATTTGTGGTAGAGGATCCATCTCTGTTGATGGTAAGAATAACACTAATGATGTTTTTTATGTAGAAGGGTTGAAGCATAATCTTCTTAGTGTTGGACAGTTGGTTGAAAAAGGGTATGATCTCTGATTCAAGGATGGAAAATGTAATTTTTTGGGAAGCTCCAGAACTGAGATTGCATTTGGTACATAGACTAGAGGTAATATCTTTCATTTAAGTGGTATAGGTAAAAGTTGTTTGATTTCTCAGATTGATCAGAGTTGGTTATGGCATAGGAGAATGTGTCATGTAAACTTTGATAACATTGTCAAGATAAGTACTACTCAGGCTGTGAGAGATCTTCCAAAGCTTGTGAAACCTGCTAATAGCATGTGTAAGGAATGTTAGTTGGGTAAACAGAATAGAGCTACACTCAAAAGCAAAGAACAATTTTCAAATGGATTGTTGAAACTTGTGCACACTGATTTGTGTGGTCCTGCCAGAGTTAGGAGTTTGCAAGGAGACAGATACTTTATGTTGTTGATTGATGATTACTCCCGGATGATGTGGGTCACTTTCTTGAGAGAGAAATCAGAGGCTCTTGACAGATTTAAGGTGTTCAAGGCTATGGTGGAGAAAGAGATTGGTTTCTTGATTGAGCAAAAAGTAGGAGGCAATATCTCTGTCTACTACAGAGGCAGAGTATATAGCAGTAGCAAGTAATTGTACTCAAGTTTTGTGGATGAAGCAAATGTTGAAGGATATCAGAATTGTGTTTGAAGAGCTTGTTACAATCTTCTGTGATAATACAAGTGCAATAAACATCTCAAAGAATCTAGTGTTGCATTCAAAGACAAAGCACATATCCATCAAGTTTCACTTTTTTAGAGAGAAAGTAAATGAGAATGAAGTCAAATTGGAGTTTGTTTCATCAAAGGATCAGATTGTGAATATCTTCACTGAGCCTCTACCTAAGGACACTTTTGAGTATCTTAGAGTGAAGCTAGGGGTTACCACCCCTCCTGTTCAGAACTAAGGTGCACTAGTGTGCATCAGTCCGGTGGAACTCATAGTCATATCTTGTGATCTAAATTGGTGTTAAGGAGATGCTACTCAAGGGGAGTAGTCAATATGTTAAGTCTGGAGTTCAATTTGGTTTTATCTAAGAAACAAAAAGGGGAAGAGATGATTGCAAATATGTGCCCTTTGCCATTGATGTCAAAGGAGGAGAGAAGTCATGTGAAAAATTTGGAAGTAAGTAGTTGCTGGTGAAAGGGGGAGCAGTGAAGAAAGTGGTTGCAGGTGTGATAAGAGAAAGGGGGAGAAGTCCTTGTCTTGATGGTTGAATTAGTTTTTCACATCATATGTTGCCATCAATGAAAAATGGGAAGATTGTTGCAAATATGTGCATATGATGTGTTGTCATTGATGTCAACATATCTCTTTGTCAGAAATAGTGAAGACAGTGCAGTTTAGCAAAGTAGATTGCTCTGCATTTCTAGTAAGATGAAGATCAGAGTCTACGGACCAAAGGGTGTTGTAGAGGATTGTCTGAAGTTGCTCCAATTAAGATGTGAGAGGTCCACATGGAGGATTGGTGAAGTTATGTCCATCTGAGTAGAACTGAGTTTTGCAGTCGTTCAGAGGTAACAGAGTGACAGGAATTTGGTCCGGATTGCTTCGCATTAGAATATTATGGTATGCGGTTCTAGAGGTATGTTTGGGATGTTGGTGTGTATCCTCAACTCAAGTGGTTCATGGTTTAGAGGTCTGCAAGCAATCTTTCTAGGGTGACACAAATTTAGAGAGGGAACATTTGTTTGTTAATAGGGAACAATTGAATGTAGCCCAACTAAATGTTATGGAAACTGACACATAATTAGAGGAAGAAGACTTGTATACAACAAAGATATATGGAACCAAGACTTGTCAACTTCCTCTGATGACATTCAAATAGAAGAATTTTTGTTGGATTATGAGGAGAAAACAAAGGAAAAGAATGATGAACTGCATGTGGCCCTGCAGAAGATTGCAACATTGGAGAAACAGTTGCAAGAATATCAATAAATGGAAATTGGGTTAAATGATAGAGTTAAAAGATTGGAAGATCAGCTGCATGTTTACCAAAATCAGGGAATAGGATGACCAATTAGCTGAATTGGCTATCATAGAAATCAATCGAAGAAGTCTAGAGCCTGTGTAGCAGGAGGAACAATAGGAAGAGCCTGCACCATCAACTTTGTTAACTGTTACTTTGCAACTGTGGGGTAAGATAGATGAAATAGTAAAGGAACAACATGAAATGAAGGAAAAGCACAACAAGGAGATTGAGGACAAAAATAAATAAATAAGAAGATTGAAGTTCAAAATGGATAGGATGGCAAATATGACTATCTATCTTATGAGATGTTGATCTCCTGCAAGGGTTTATGCCCTTTATTTACAAGAAAAATATTTGAGTTTTCAGTCTAGTCAGTTGTATAGTGATGCCCCTATTTTTCTTTTCACACCTAATTTATTCTTGACATCTTACCAGAAAGCTACCCCTGAAATGCAGAACTAGTTATGTGAATTTTATCTGCATGAATTGGCTATTCATTATGATACCACTCAAAATCCCCTAATTGTTATTGGGGATGTGCAAATAAAATCCCTAGCATCATTCATACAGAATGAGCATAGGAGAGGGATCCTTCAGCAACAGTATAATGAGAGGGGGAAATCAATTCCTTTCAAGATCAAGGCAGAGGCCCAAGATCCCAACAAGACAGTGGTAGAATGGATTAATCTTATCAAACATCCTGAGGTAGAAACAAAACTCCTGGAATGGAGGGCTATGGACTATAAGAAATTCAAGGAATTAATTGATAGTATTGGTAAGGAAACATTGGGCTTCTCAAGAGGTAGATGGAATGAGTTGACACCAGCATTAAGAAAAAAAAGAGCCCCACTCGGTCTTCAATTTCTCAACAACAATTGCTAGAGCACAGAGGTATATCAGATCAACGAATGAGCATGGGATTACTTAGTTGCCTTTGGTGTTTCATCCTCCCCTACTCCTATATCCAATTCCACATTGGCAGGAACAGAAGACATCTCAAGTAGTAGAGCAAGCCAGGTGGAACTAGTTGGTAGAGTAGAAGGGTTTTTATCTCAAACAGGATCAACGGGTCATGGAACCCATAGACTACAAAAAAAATTGCTCTCCAATATAATCAGAGGCCTTGGTTTCTTAAGGACCAGCAACATATTTAGTTGGGGGTGTGATGAGGATTTACTTTGTTCTATTTCTCTTGCTTTAGTTCATACTTTTTAAATACATTCCCAGACTTTCCCATATATTATCTATGCTTATAATTATCTTTAAGACACTGAAAGCATTAAGAATAGTACATGATATGTTGGTGAATGACTATATGTGGATTAATGATCATTTATGAGAAGTAATAGTAATTTCAGTTAATTATGGTAGTTTGTGATGCATAAATATTATATGGTGAAACTAACCCCTATGTAGCAAGAACATGATTACATGTGATGGAGACCATCTGCCAACCCGCAACAAAAGAGGTGGTTTATCTTCAACAGAGAATACAGTTACTCACTGTTTAGTGGAAAATTAGATTTGTTAATGTTTTAGTGTTTTGATGTTTAAATCCTCCTCTCCACTTTACATTCAAGGATCTAGGGTCGAATGGCGAGCACTATCATACCCTAGATCGCTTGTGAGATGTAGGGAAACTTGGATTAGGGAATTTAATTATTAATTTTCCTTCTCTTATGCCCAATTAACCATTCAAACCCTAATTATGCAAATACGACAACAAATTGATGAATGATAGAAAAAGCTCTTGCAGACAGGAGTAAAATACCAAATTATAGAATACCTATTTTCGGGGTTCCAAAGCGGAATAGTCGGGGACACCGGAGTGGGCATCCAAGTCCAAGGTACTGGTTTCTTCGCAGAATCCAGACCTCCTTCTGACACTGATCAGCCCTGTAACTTTTGTTTCTTGAAACTTGAATGCGGAGGACACTAGAGTGAGTGCCCAAGTCCTGGAAGTGCTCCCATGCCCTTTTCTTCAGATCCTGAATCCTTGATGTCTGCCAATCCTTCCTGCAACTCCACTTTTCCCAAATGCAACACCTATAACCTGTAATCACAAGACTTGGTTTGGGGGTTGTGGTGTTTAGAGGCTTGCCTCAATTAAGTCCCAGAGGACACTTAAGTCTCTGAACACCGTTGTCAGATAAAGAGTGCGTGCCCTTGTGAGGCAGAGGCAAAAAACAAAGGAATCAATGATGAAAACACAATATTATGTCACCTTGTAGTGAAGCTCTCATGGGAGGAAGATGCTCTTCATGCCATGAGGAAATTGATGCTCAAATCTGTAAATATCAACACACAAAACACACAAGTCTGCTCTTACAACCCAATAGAAGCCTTGAATCACCTTGAGAATGCCTAAAATTCACAATGATCATCTAGTTGTCCTCTAGTTTACAAATGAATGCCTAAGCATGCTTATATATGCAACTACAAGCACTCCCACCAAGATTTTAAAAATCAAAACTTACCATGTTGGCGAAAGGACCTAATAACGGTCATAAACCGACACCCAAAAATTAGGGCTTCCCCAAAATAGGGCAAGACTAGGGCACGGACGCCCAAGTCCTCCCCCCTATTTTGGGTAGGGTACAGCTCAAGGGGTCCTCCTAGGTCCCATTTGTCATGTTACCTAGGGCTCATTCCATCGAGATGCCAAAATATGAACTAATATGTCCTAAATGCATACTAAAGACCCGGGAGCTAAACCTTATGAGGGAAAAGCCCCCAATGGGACATTTTCTGACGTTACATTTAGCCCCCACTTTAATGTATGTATAAACGTGAGGCCAATACATGCATTAAAGTAAGGTCACAAACACAGCAAACACATCAAGTACGAAGAAGACACGCCAATCACATAAGAGACAGTAACAGGTACGCAAAACACGGAGAAAATAATTACAGTCACGTAGAACATGGAGAAGACAGACAATGCATAGAAGACAGATTAATGCATGGAAGACATAAATGATATCTTTTCTTTTCTTTTTCTCATATATATGAAATGCAGATGCAAGTACTGGAAAGTAAACAAACCTCGCATAATACAGGATGCACTCATCGAGCACATCTTTAGACTGTATATATGGGGCAACACACATGCAAGACACGCAAAACCTCCCAAAATGTAGGATGCACTCATCGAGCAAGTCTTTAGACTGCATATGGGACAACAAATACACCACACAAAACACACACACTTGAAGACACGGAGAAAACATGGCAGACAAGCGATGGAGTGTACCTATTTCTAGGTCCAACACCATCTCAAGTACATTACAGGAACACACCGACGATTGGGTTTTGCCACAACAATCATCGAAAACACGCTTAAGGGTTGAGTTAGTCACATAACCGCTCCCCACCTCCACATAGGACTTTTCAAAATTACAGGATGATGCAATCTGCTCTAAGAAATACACCATCCCCACCTCCACAGAGGGCTTACATGATTGATTGATTGATTGCAAGCAAACTCAGGATGTAGGATGCACTCATCGAGCAAGTCTTTAGATTGCACCTAAGGACAAGCACATAGCTAACATCTACAATAGACAGCTTACCTTGTATAAGCCCCCACCTTAAGGTGGTTGTTATTAGTTATCGATATCAAGCACGATAAGGTAGGAAGAAAACACACAAGAGAACACCAACTTTCACAAATCCCATTCCCCCTGGAGGTGACATGTACTTTACAACCGCCAAATGTTCCCACAAACACATCCCTGCAAGAAACATGATAGTGTCTACAACATCATGATAAACAACAACATCAATGCATATGATTAACCACACAAAGAGCTAAGGTTATACAATGAATTCAGAGTTCGAGGATAACCGTGGGGCTATATCATGAAGCTCTATGAATCAAGTACCGCCAAGGCTAGATTCGAAGGCAAACAAAGGTGCACATATCAGCAGTATTGTTAAGTTTTGTAAATGTGATAGAAACATCATGAAATTCACTACACAGAAAGCACGAGTGCTTCCACTAGCCAAGCGTCAGACAAGATATACAACCCCATCATCATATTAGGAACTAAGTCCATTTTTTGATTTCTCTCAAAAGGGACACTAGGTCCTCATCAGTATAAATGTTTGTCATCATCTGCCCGCTAGATGGAAACACTAGAGGAAGGGAAACAATAAATAAGAGAGGAGAAACAAGTGTCTTAGGGACAGTCATGTAGGAGGGTGCCCCAGGTCACCAACCATGACGCTATGTCCGTAAGACACAACACTCAACAATGAAATCAGAGAGAGAGCAATATAGAAGAATGATGATACAAATAGAAGGTCACAACAGAGGCAGTCTCCTAGTATCCCAAACATTACGGGAGAATCCAAGGTCATTCCAGGAGGCCTAAAAAACATATAACACATCACGGGGAAGCACATCATGATAGAGATAAAGGGTTAGAGACACTTACCTGTAGGGCCCCTACCAGGCTAGAAGTTGTCTATAAGCAAATCATT
The DNA here is from genome assembly GCA_027924645.1 of Cunninghamia lanceolata. Taxonomy (NCBI): domain Eukaryota; kingdom Viridiplantae; phylum Streptophyta; class Pinopsida; order Cupressales; family Cupressaceae; genus Cunninghamia; species Cunninghamia lanceolata. The sequence goes on from BSBN01000814.1 coordinate 1,757,782, forward strand.
GTCATCATCTTCCCACTCCCTAATGTTGGAGGATAGTGGGACATACGGTACCATAGCCAAATTCATATCTTGCTCATCATGTTGTTCGTCGTTAGGATCATTATTGTTTGGTTGAATGTTGGGATCAATGTTTTCTTGTTGAGAGGTAAGGTTTATAGCATATTCTTGTCTTCTTTTTCTTCTTTCTCTTGCTTTTCAATTTCATCTTCTTTTACCACTTATCTCTTGTAAGATAGGGCTATCCTCTTTCATAGGCTTGTGCAAATGAGAAGATGAAGCACCGGGATCAAACCTCATTTGTCGCGGTGGAACACTTCGTTGTTGACAACGACCTCCCAATCCCTGTAAGGATTTTGGGGGAGGAACCTCAGCATAGAGACCTTGTCCTTTCGGTCTAAAGTTCTCTTCACATGTGGTTTGTTTATCTTTTGTCATTTCTTGTGTAGGAGGACTAGGTACTTCAGTTTTATCCCAAAAGTAATTCAACTTGTAATGTGTTTTCTGAACCAAAGGTTTATATTTGTTGCGAGGGACAGTGATTATACGGCCATCCAGACGGAATTTCAGACAATGGTGTATTGTTGAAGGGATAGCTTGCATTTCTTTTAGCCAAGGATGTCCCAATTTAATGCAAAAGAGGACAGAAATAGAGACAACATCAAACCATTGTTTGACATGTTTTCCGAATAATGTTACTAACAATGATATCTTACCCAAAGGCTTGATAAAGGTTCCCTTATGTGTCTTAATCATCATGCTCGTGAGGTCATAAGAACCTTGCATTAGTTGATGTGAAAAGAGGAATTCTTCAGTAGCAACATTAGTCATGCAATTAGGGTCAATAAGAGTTCCATTCACAGGATTTCCCATTATTTTCACAGTGATGTAAAGAGGTCCACCGAAGTCTCCAATTGTTCTATCATGAGGTGTAAAGATAATTTCAGGTTCAGGCGCTTTTATTTTCATGTAAGGTCTAGGAGGGAACCACTTGTTGCTGTTGTGATTAGAATCCATGATTAGAAGCCATGTTTTTATGCTCAAACCAATGCCAAATCAGATTTTGAAAGCTTTTCAAAATTGGTGCAAAAGACGAGCAAAAATAGCACAGAATGCTTGATTTTTTTAATACTTTTTCAATGCAAATGAATGAAACAAAGGATGTTGTAAGGATTTAAGTCAAGGGAAGCAAGTTATATGTCTGATATCAGTCCAAAGTAGCAATATAATCACTCTCAACACACTCTTGATGCAAATCCAAGATAATGCCAATTCAAAATATAGTGAAAATATGTCAAAATAGGCACTTTTTCACCAAAATTCAATGTAAAAGAGCATAACAAAGGGTGTTGTGAGGAATATGATGATGGAAAAAGAATAATATCAATAATAACAACCACTTGGTACCAAAATACCCAACACAACACACTTTTAGTGCCTCTTAAGGTAAAACCTTAGTGAAAATATAGCAAACATAAATGATTTTTCACGGTTTTTCAATTCCAAGACCTAGCAAAAGAGGTGTTGTAATGAATTTCAAGAGGTACAGAAAATAATATCAATAATATCAGTCACCTCAATCCATAAAATTGATCACAACACACTTGGAGTGCGAACTAGGTCAAACCCTAGGGCAAGAATAGCCCAAATGTGTAGTTTTTCACCAAATTTTCACTACAATAGCCCATTAAAAGGGTGTTGTGAAGATTTTTATGAGGGGAAGAAAATGATTACCCTGATAAAAGTCAAATAATACAAAAATACCTTTCACAACACACCTATGGTGCAAGTTTATAAAGTCGATAAGGCCAAATTTAGTGTGAAAATCATTGTTTTCGAAGCCCTAGGTTTGAGATCTTGGGACAAAATGCTATGCGAATGTTTTAGAGTCTGATTTATGATGAAATTGACTTACTCTCAAATCTCAAAATGATTTTCAATCTTGAACATGCAAAATGCCCATGCAAATTTAATGAAAATGCATCAAAATTGCTAGTTTTTGTTGAAATTTTCTATGCAAAATTGCAATTATTTTAAATCTAAATGTAAATTTATACTAAAATGCAAGACTATAGCCAAATGTTAATTTTAATGACCCTCTAAAATCAGTAGAAAAAACTAAGAAAAATATTTTGGCCTACTAACCCTAGATTTTGGAATTACTAGGTTATATAAAATTGTCAAAATTTCCACAAAACCCTAGCAATTAAATGATGAAAATGTAATGCAAATTTCTAAATTTTTGAATTTTTCTATAGTTTATATCAGATCTGATGCAAAAATCATGAATTAGGAAAATTTAGAAAGAATTGATGCAATTTAGTAGGCCAAACAATGCAATTTTTTTGTATTTTCCAAATTTTTCAATTTTTTTGAATTTTTCTCAATGCAATAAAATGAATGACTATATGAATGAATGAAATCGATCTAAATCTGAAGACACACACTTAGAAAGTTGCAATTTAAGTCCAAAACATGGGTTCACCAAAATGTTTAGGGGAAAATTAGATTTGTTAATGTTTTAGTGTTTTGATGTTTAAATCCTCCTCTCCACTTTACATTCAAGGATCTAGGGTCGAGTGGCGAGCACTATCATACCCTAGATCGCTTGTGAGATGTAGGGAAACTTGGATTAGGGAATTTAATTATTAATTTTCGTTCTCTTATGCCTGATTAACCATTAAAACCCTAATTATGCAAATACGACAACAAATTGACGAATGACGGAAAAAGCTCTTGCAGATAGGAGTAAAATACCAAATTACAGAATACATGTTTTTGGGGTTCTGAAATGAAATAGTCGGGGACACTAGAGCAGGTGCCCAAGTCTAAGGTACTAGTTTCGTCGCAGAATCTGGACATCCTTCTGACACTGATCAGCCCTGTAACTTCTGTTTCCTGAAATTCAGATGCAGAGGACACTAGAGCGAGCACCCAAGTCCTAGAAGTGCTCCCGTGTTCTTTTCTTCAGATCCTGAATCCTTGATGTCTGTCAATCCTTCCTGCAACTCCACTTTTCCCAAATGCGACACTCGTAACCTGCAATCACAAGACTTGGTTTGGTAGTTGTGGTGTTTAGAGGCTTGCCTCAGTCAAGCCCCAAAGGACACTTAAGTCTCTGAACACCATTGTCAGATAAAGAGTGCGTGCTCTTGTGAGGCAGAGGCAAAAACTAAATAAATCAATGATGAAAATGTAATGTCCCCTTCTAGTAAGCTGAAATTTTTCCTTACCTTGCACAATTTCAACTTAGTAAAAGAGAACATTAGTACTCGATTCATATTTTATTTCAATATAAATTCATTAAGACTATAACATATTAGATTATATTCACATTAAGTTCATATATTTGTTTCGTCATCATGCATTAAAACATTCTCAATTTATAAGCACATTCATATTATTCTTTGTTGTCATTGGTTTGTGATATGACTTGTGAGGGACTCATGGTAGACTCTTGTGTTAACTAGCTCTAGATCACCAAGTATGATTTCATTAAGAAATAGTTCCATCTCTTATGGAGGCCCAAAGGTTTCACTCACACACGGAGTCCCTCACCATTTGGCTCTTGGGATTTCACTCACACACGGAGTACCTCATCCAGACGAGAGTCACCATTCGTAGAGCAAAATTAACTTTTACAAATTCTTCTAGGCCCAAGGATTTCACCCACACACGGGGTTCCTCATCACTTGGTCAAGGGACTTACATCCAGTCGAGAGATACCTAGGCTAAAATAAACTATTTCAACTACGTCATACCTTAGAGGTGATAGAGGGGTTAAAGGGAGAGTCTGAGTCAGCTCCAAGCATACCACCAACTTATCTTTTTATTTGATTTCATAGATATCATAATTGTTCTTATTATCGTTTAACACACACGATGCCTTATATTAGACATCATGGCCTTATATCAAAATTGAACATATATCATTGACATTTATTATATTAGTCTATGATCATCTTTCTTATTTCATTTCATATATTTATTCTTTTATATATAGTAATCTTACCATTTATATTTACCAATTACAGATTGAACAAATTAAATAAAAATACTTACTTACCTGCTGGAGCTTTACCTGGGATTTCTTACCTATGCCGCCGTAATATAATTTTTATTGTATTGTTGTTGCCATTCACACTTTTACTGCTGGTGTATTTATCCGATACTCTTTTTATATTTTCTTCCGATGATCTTTTTTCTTCTATCTCACAACCTTTATTTATTTCTCTTTCAAGGGATATATTCGAAAAGGCGCGTCTCTTATTATGCTTGGTGGTAAAAGACATACTTACCCTCTTATAATTTTTATTACTTTATATTAATTCCCTTTTGTGGTAAAACTAGTTCTAACCATACGTAACTCCCTTATCATAAGAGGATAGGTTAAAAGATATTTATTTTATCTTATTATTTATTTATATTATTTGTATTTATATTATATCATTATAATAAATGATATATTATTTATTTTGTATTATTTATATTATATCATTTATATCATAATAAATGATATATGATTTATATTATCTTATTTATATTTATATTACAATATAAGATAATAATATTTGTATTTATATTATTAGATATATTTATAATATATTATTTATTAATATGATTGCTGATGCCAACCAACTAAATCGCTGCACTTATAAATATCCTCCTTTCTTACATATTAAGAAGTGATATTATTTTGAATAATATATATAGTATATTATTTATATAATATACTATATATTATATCATATAGTATATTATTTAAAGTATATTATAAATATATATTAAAGTATATTATTTATATAATATATATAGTATAAATAAATACATTTGTTATTAAGTACGGGGAGCTATTTTATCTTGTTTTACTCACAAGCATATATCGTGGGATAATATTTTTGTCTTGGTAGACTATTATCTTTATATGTTACTTTGCCTTATTCTAAATTATTTTACTTTCAAGCTTTAATGGATAAGACTCTTCATTAATATTTGTAATATTTATTTTTATATATAATAATATATCTTATTAATTATTCATATAAATATTATCTAGTTAATTTGTATATTTCATATATTTTATAATATTTAAGTATTTATATTCATAAGATATTTAATTATATCAAATTAATAATATTATTTAAATAATGCATATTAATAATATATTTTAAATAAATATATTATATATTCTATTTTAACTAATCAATTCAATTATAAATCATTATAAGGACATAACAACCCTCCCCACTCAAGATTACTTGTCCTCAAGCAACTATAATTAGGTATCCTAAAGTAATATTTAATAACATTATAATTTATTAGGTTTCCCAATAATATAAAATAACTGCTATAAAATATAAAAAATAATCTCTATAAAATGTAACCAATGAATGTAGCTAATAAATTATAGTGCCATAAATAATATAGTGCTCTAAAATAATAATTTATAAATTTGGGTTTTATCTTTTAAATTTTCGGCACTAAAGTTTATTAACAATTTATTTTATAACTATATTTTATTAAGGTTTATGTGCACCATAAATACTTTGGGTTAATTTGTTTTGTTTTATTATTATTATTTTTCACTCATTTCACCTTGGCCGTAGGTTACCCATAGATGAAAATAACTTTGTAAAATATATTACTTATAAGAACTAAATAGAGATGTTTAATATATATTTATTTATAAATTATATTTTAATTATTTTATTTTACTATTTCATTAAGTATAATTTTATTGTTATTCCGAGTTTTTTTTAATTTATTTATTTATTTATCTCATTTACTCTATTTATTACTATTAGGGTAAAATGTGGATTAATCAAATGAACAATGTAAAACCCAAACATCAACAGAATAGTGAAAACAAGAAAGATTCAATAAAATGAAGCAATGAACAATACAGTGCAAACCTTTCCCGTTTCGAAACTTCTGTTGTTCGCCTATTACAATCGTCCTTTTGCAGATGGAGTAGGCCCTCACAGAGTGCACTCTTTTAGCTATTTATAGGAAGTCGATGGTAAATGGCTGTTGTGATATGCAATGAAGATGAGCTTCAAAGCAAATATGTGATCTCAAGCTTGTGGATGGTAAAAGGGTGCCAAAGGCGCGCTGGTGATATTTCTGCAGAATAACAATATCAAAAGCCTGAATGAATAGAGTGGAGGGATGAAGCTTCATTTATAGACTTGGAAGAATGGGAATCAACGGTTGAGAGGAGATATGAAGATCAACGGCTGAGGATGGTTGAGGAATGTGCAACCAGTAGAAATGTGACAAGTGTCCCAGCTCCATCATGAAAGAGGGGATGTGACAAAATTGATTAGCGAGTTAACTCTATTGACTGAACAGTTAACAGACTTGATTGATCAATTAGAAGAGTGGATTATGGGATTGACTGAATTGATTGACTAGTGAACTGGGTTGATTGAGGGATTAACTCAATTGATAGGTTAGTTAACACTTTTGATTGATTAGTTAACTAACCTCTGATTTGAGAAGAAATAGGCCATGTGGGTAAGGGAAAATAAGGTAATTAAATATTAAATATATTTAATTACATGTGCAACCTGATGAGGTGGACAAGGTGAGGTGGAAAAGATGAGGTGGATTTTTGAATTTAGAACTTAGGATAGAGGAATTTGGATTAATTAAATAATTTATGATTATTTAATTGTGTAGGACATTTAGAAGAATTTTAATTAAATAAATTGAATTTATTTAATTATGGAATAGTGAATCGATTAAATAAATTTAGAATATTTATTTTATTGGTAGAAGAATAGAATAAATATTTAGAATATTTATTTAGGATGGTTTGTGTCATTTTTAGACGTATACATTTTGCCCCTCTTTGATGCAAGGTTGTTTACATCATTGCTTCAAAGAAGTCGATAATCTAACAGTGATACATGCCCCAGTTTGCCCCTGGTACAGGCTTACTGACGATAGGATGCCCCCTCAGGAGATTGGACAGGAAAAGGGCGAAAGAATCAGAGACGGACAATCTCACGAAGACGAAGGGGTTAGGATAGGTTGGAGGAAAAGGGACGCGTTTCAAGAAAACGGGAAGAAAATTGGAGGAAAAACGAGCACGGGAAGTAGTCACAGTCATCACCTAGCCAGAATTAGGGTTTGGAGGCTATAAATAGGAGCTGGGTCCACAAGAATAGTCATTTGTACACTTGTTTGATCTGGATTAGATAGAGAGAGCTTAGAGCAAACTTGGAGCAGCATGGCAGCCAGAGTAGCAGACATTCCACGCAAGGAGCATCGATTCGAGCGAGTCCGTCGATTCGGGCGGCCAGCAGAGGCAAGACCCTCGGTATGTGCTTCAAAAAATTTCTCCTAGGGTCGATTTAGGGTGTCATAAATGCATATAGAAAATAGGTCAAACATAAGCGCCGAAATACAGAATGGCGCATATGCTGCGCGAAGCGGCGCTTTTGTCATTTAGCGGCGCATATGCTGATTTCGGTGGCGCATACGTGAAAGTGGCACAAACGTGAAAGCGGCGCATACGTGCATTGTAGCTGCGCTTTTGTAGTTAGGCTGCGCATGTGTAATGAAGCAGTGCATATGTTTAATGTAGCGGCGCATACGTGAAAGCCGCACATATGCTGAGTTGAGCGGCGCTTCCATAATATGGTGGCGCATATGCCGAATCCTGTGGCGCATGTATTGAAAATGCGCATATGTGCACTGTAGCAGCGCTTTTGTAGTGAGGCGGCACATACGTTGATTCTAGCGGCGCATACACCAAGAAACCGCGCTTTTACCACCTGTAGTGGCGCATTTGCCTTGGATAGCTAATTTACTTAGCCAAATTGATTCGATTAGCGTCCTATTTGATGCGGGAATCGATGAGCTATCTCTGAGATTACAGGAATCTAGTCAAGAGATGTAGTGTGCTATTTTGATCAATTTGAGATGCTAAGTTGAGTTGATATAGTTCAGTAGGTATGTTGAGTATGGTATATGCCATTTGAGACTGACGCGTTGCCTTGCTTGCTTGTAGGAGGATATTCAAGACACACTGCAGTCGAGGGAGACATTTCCCATGCCCCTATTGCAGAGGTACATGCTGACAGAGATTGACAGAGTGGCACTTGGTGCCATGGGTTTGGACTATGTTTGCTTCATGCCCGAGGTGTGGGTGAACTGGGGATTACTGATAGCTGCTGTGGAGAGATTTCATAGTGAGGATGGGACCTTCCACTTTCCTACTGGAGAGATGACTGTGAGATTAGAGGATGTCTACCGGATACTGCACTTACCCGTGGTAGGTGAGTTAGTAGAGTACGATGCACAGCGGGATGTGGGACTCGCCGAGTGCGGCGAGTGTTTGACGATCCCGAGCTCGTTAGACAGGTCATCCTGTGGCACGATATATACAATTGCTATGACTACTTCCCGAAGATTGTGGCTGGATTGATCGGGGGTGTTGTGTGCCCTGACAGGAGATCGCATGGGTTCCGCATTGGATGGGGCAGGATCATGGAGCAGATGCTGACTGAGGGCACCCGATATGCATGGGGAGTTTGTGTACTGGCCCATTTGTACCATGACATGCATCAGGTGGTGTACCACCGCAGCACGAGTCTATCAGCTGGGGTATTACTGCTACAGTTCTAGTTGTGGGAGCACATAGTGGTGACTAGGCCGATATGTGTCTTCGCGAGGCAGCGAGGAGAGCCATACAGTTATGGCTATGCAGGAGTGATTTCCCAGCACAGGGGAAGTTAGAGTATTGGAGGCATACCTTGGATGGAGTAGATGTGGTCGTTTGGCGACCATATCTGGATTGCGAGCCTTGGGACGACGAGGGAGATGAGCTGCCGTATTGCTTTCAGACCAGGTGGCTAATAGGCTATACACAGCATATACTAGAGAGACAGATGGTGGGCTGAGTGTTGAGATAGTTCGGCAAGAGGCAGGGTATGCCACAGGGACAGGCACTTTTTGCACGGACACATGTAGAGAGGGTCCGATGGGGGCCGATGGCTTCGTATGAGGAGGCCCTAGCAGAGTTCCGTCAGACTCCCTATGTGGCGTGGTATATGCGAATAGAGATAGCAGATGCAGGGGTGACACAGGATTACGAGGATTGGATGACTGCACATCCTTTCCTGAGATATTCAGGACCTGGCATGCTGGTGCTCGTATTGATGAGGCAGACTCAGAGGAGGAGGGACAGGCTGGCCCAAGTCGGAGGGGAGTTAGAGGCGGATGAGGATGAGGAGGACGGGGTGGTAGAGCTAGAGAGAGGCCAAGACAGCAGAGGAGGTTAGATTAGGCTGAGCAAGTAGTGCCTGGATAGGAGGCACAGCAGCAGATACCTCAGCAGGCGCAGATGCCGCCACCCCAGCAGGTACCACAGCAGCAGGTGCCCCAGCCACAGGGGCCAGGACAGGCAGAGGCAGCACAGGGGCTAGTAGAGGCAGAGGTGCATGAGAGGGCCATAGTCAGCTTGAGGGGACAGGTGCGAGCACTACAGGCACAACTGAGGAGGGCCGATGGTAGGCGAGAGACGGATGCAGCAGTTATCACTGGGTTGATTCGCGAGAGATATCACAGATGCACGGGTACGTATTATCTGTGTAGAGCGGGACACTGCTATGGATGCCATGGGGACAGACGCAGTGAGTTCATTTTTGGTTGGGCAGGTGCAGCAGGCACAGGCACAGGTAGGCCAGTTGCAGATGCAGTTGGCACAGGTACAGACAGAGCTTGCCAGAGCATAGTCACAGGCTTAGTACTACTGAGGTTTATACCATGGTGCCGTGGCATCGAGTCAGAGGGCGGGGAGCTTCAGGAGTCAGTCTGGGGCTACTCATAGAGCAGGTCCATCACAGTTAGGAGCTTCTGTGATGGGTCCCCAGCAGTCAGGAGCTGGCAGTGGTGGCCCACAACAGCAGGGATAGACATAGACCAGATTTTGTACATTTTGGGATATGTATCACCGTCCAATTGGATGTATATTGTATATGACACTTTGATTCAAAGAGAGAGATGGTGATATTGTACATTTGGACCTCTTATATGATAGTATATATGATGATGCAACTTTGTATCTATTGCATATGTTATGCGATGATGATTTATGTCTATTGTATGGTGTGATGTATGTGTAGACTTAGATGGTCTATCCGATGCTATATGAGACGCTTATTTTTTTTGATATGATGCTATATGATGTCTATATGATTTAGTGTTTCGAATGTATGCATATGTAACAGGATTTTTATGTGATGATGCAGCTTTATGTATGATGTTATGGGATGTCTATATGATCTAATGTTTCCAATGAATACAAATGTAATATGATTTCTATGTGATGATGCAGCTTTGTATGCGATGCACTTAGCTATGTTGTTTTTTTAGATTTTCTGTGCTTTAAGATGTGATGTAATGCTGATGTATTGATGACCTAATGCATTGGGTGATGTATTCCACTGACTTAATCATGTTCATGACTAGCCCTACATATGATATGATATGCTCCTATATGCTTTGTTTTTATGATGTCCAAATGTACTCTATCGACACAAGAATGACATGATAGATAGAAGAATGGTTGTGATAGAATGACTTAGAAACTTTATTTGATATTGGTAATTTGCATAGTTTGGGTAATGAGGATTGTATGGGATATGGATGCATGGATGTGTATATGGATATAGGATGGATGTTTTGCTTTAAGAGTGCTTTATTTCATCATTGGGCATTTTGTTTTTGGTACATTTTCTGAGATGTTGTAAGTGAATACAAGCATCTAGGTATAATTGAACCGAGATGACCTGAGTACCGCTTACATGGATTGTGATTTAGTAAGTTAATACAAGCATCTAGTCAAAATTGAATCTAGATGACCTGAGTACTTCTTGTGTTTCAACAAACAAGGATTGCCCCCATTCATGTTATACCTCTGATGTCCTCGATGATCTTTTGCCGATCATGTCCTTAGAGAAGGCTTCACATTACTAAAGTTTAATCCACAAATAGCAAAGAAAGAAAATAATCATGCCCCCATCATAGCATCTCTAGCTTTTGGCATCCTTGAGTAGCATAGGAAGGTATGATAGCAAAAATCAGGACTCGAACTGTTAACCATGTTTCTGATCTACAAAGCATATTTGCATTGATATGTGTTTAGTTCTTGCCTTAATTTGCATAAAATCATTTAGAAGACCTTGGGTATTTGCTTTGCATTGGATAGGTTAAGATGCTCATAGTCAAGATTTTTGCTTGAGGCGCGGGTTCTGCTTACATTTGCTTTCTTGGTGAGAAGATTGCATAATCCTTATTAGGGAGACGGACCCTAAGGGACTGACCTAGTGCCTCGGGGGCTCATTGCTAAATGGCCTTGCCTACGTGACGACGCAGAGGCAACGTAGTTCGGGGTAAACCCTAATGGACCATGGATGAACTAGAAGAAAGACGACAAGAATGAAGACAAGAAAGGGGACAAATGGGACCGCGGGAGAAATGGAAGCCTTGAGGGTGCATTAAAATAATGGCCTTGCCTACGTGACGGCGCAGAGGCAACGTAGTTCACGGACTTGGACCATGGACACTGACAAGAGACCCTATGCTAGGCTCACATTGAGGAGACGGTATGGGACAAAACCTTGGTTGACAAGGCCACAAGGAGAGTATCAAGCCATGATAGGTAACTATCAAGTGTTTATTTGTGGGATAGATATGGGTCGAATGGGGCAAATGGAGAAAGAATGGACTCAAGGTGATTGGATTCCCAAAGATGGAGAAGGCGGTTTATCACAAGTAATGCCTATTTACCAGGTTTTCATCACTTGCTTTTATTTGCACGGGAAGCTAGAAAGTAAACATGACGCCTGTTTGCCAGGTTTTCATCATGATACCTATCCAAGGCACCTGTTTGCCAGGTTTTCACCAAAGGATGATTTTTTTTGTACGCTTTCTATTTTTTTTATTTTTTTATTTTTTTGTATTTTCTCTTTTCAACTTTTTTGATTTTTTGATTTTTGATTTTACTGTGCCTCCTTGCATTGCGGTTCTCCTAGGTATAGAACCGGCGAAGGTGCATGCTGTTGATTGGATCATCGAACAACTCACCCTCTAAAGTGGCCAACTGATATGCCCCTGATCCGTAAGCAGCTACAATCACATAGGGTCCAAGCCAGTTAGGCTCAAACTTACCTTTCTTTTCTCTATCTGGTTGATTGCGAGGGTTCTCTTTTAGAACTAGGTCCCCAACCTTAAAGCATCTTGGGCAAACCTTGTGATTATAGCTTCTTGACATCATCTGTTGATATGCTTTAAGATGATCAAAGGCTTTCTGGCGCCTTTCTTCTAGCAGTTCTAGTTCTTGTAACCTGGAGACTCTGTATTCTTCGTCGGATATGAGACCTTTCAACGACACCCTGAGGGATGGTAGTTCAACCTCAATGGGGAGGATGGCTTCTGAACCATAGACAAGGGCGTAGGGTGTAGCAACTGTGGGAGTGTGTATACTGGTTCTGTAGGCCCACAGAGCGGGATTGAGTTGGACATGCCAATCACGGCCAACCTCATTGATAGTCTTCTTTAGGATTTTTAGAATGGTTTTATTCAATGCCTCAGCTTGGCCGTTACCTTGGGGGTAGTATGGAGTGGAGAAATGATGTTGGATTTTGAAACGCTCACAGAGTTCCTGGACATCCTAATTTTTGAATGGCCTTCCATTATCCATTATGATGGATGAAGGGATGCCATATCTGCAGATAATGTAATTCAGAATGAAAGAGGAAATTTGTTTTCCTGTGACGGTGGTTAGGGGAATGGCTTCAATCCACTTTGTGAAATACTCAGTTGCGGTTATGATGAATTTGTGGCCATTAGAAGAGGGTGGGTGAATCTTTCCCACAAGGTCAAGTCCCCACTGGAAAAAGGGCCAGGGTGTCGTTAAAGGTCTTAACTCTTGAGCAGGTGCATGGATCAGGTTCCCGTGTATTTGGCACTGTTTGCACTTTTTGATGAACTGATATGAATCCATTTTCATATTTGGCCAGTAATAACCCAAACGCATGAGTTTCTTGGCTAAGGAAGGACCACTGGAGTGTGTTCCGCATATCCCTTCGTGTACGTCTCACAAGGCAGTTATGGATTCTTCTTATTCTAAACAACGGAACAAAGTACCATCCAGACCACGTCGATAAAGGGTATCAGCTATGATGGTGTAACGAGAGGCTTGTCAGATGAAAGTGCATTTTTGGTTGGAAGAGAGGTCCGGTGGGAGAATATTGTCCTTGAGGTAAGTGTAAGTCTTACCGTACCAAGGTGAATCAGATCTGACTAGGAGGCAAATGGAATGGGTTTCAAGGAGATCATAAGCCAGTTGCCAGATGGTTTCCACTAAGAACTCATAACGTGACTCATATTCAGGTATTTCTAGAAGAGAGGTTATGGTAGCCATTGCATCTGCTACTTTGTTCTCTATCCTGGGTATTTGCTCGAAGGAGATAGTCCCAAAGAGTTCTTTGAAGTTGTCGACCATCCGTTTGTATGGGATGAGCTTCTCATCTTTGGTTTGATACTCATCATTGACCTGATTTATGATAAGCTGAGAATCACCGTAGACATATAGTGTTTGGATTTTCCACTCAGTGGCCATCTTGAGACCAATTACCAAGGCTTCATATTCCGCTATGTTGTTTGTGCATGGAAATAACAACCAGTAGGACTTCGGAATTGTGTCGCCTTGGGGAGTGATAAACAGGATACCTGCCCCCGATCCATGGTTGGGGTAAGACCCGTCAAAGTAGAGTTTCCAAGGAGATGTTGATAGAGTGAATAAAGACTCATCGGGAAACTCAAACTACATTGGTGAGGTGTCTTGTAATGGTGCATCAGCCAGTTGGTCAGCTATGATTTGTCCCTTGATGGCTTTTCTGTCCACATATTCTATGTCATATTCACTGAGAAGCATTACCCACTTTGCTAGTCGACCTGTGAGAGCTACTTTGCTGAGGAGATACTTCAATGGGTCAATTTTTGCAATGAGTTTGGCAGGATGTGCCAACATGTAATGTCAGAGTTTTCATGAAGCAAAAACTACCGCAATGTATGATCTTTCTACTTGTGAGTATTGCAACTCGTAGCCCACTAAGGTTTGACTGATGTAGTATACAGCTCTCTCCTTGTTCTCATAGTCTTGCTGCGCTAGAAGAGCTCCAAGAGCAATGGGTGTAGCAGATATGTAGAGAATTAAAGGTTTTCCTTGGATTAGAGGCATGAGTATGGGAGGATTCATAAGGTATTCCTTTATCTTGTTGAATGCCTCTTCACACCGCTCATCCCATTTAAATGGAATGTTCTTATGTAGGAGGTGGCTGAAAGGTTGGCACTTGTCTGCCAGCTGTGAGATGAACCTGCGGATGGCCTGCAACTTGCCCTATAGGGATCTCAACTGACTTAGAGTCTTGGGCGGTGGCATGTCCATTATAGCTATGACCTTGGCCGGGTCTACCTCTATTCCATTTGCCGACACGATGAAGCCTAGCAGCTTGCCTGAAGTTACCCCAAACACACATTTCTTCGGGTTCAGTTAAACTTGGAATTGGTCCAACCGTTGAAAGACTTTTTCTAGGACATCCAGGTGTGAGTCCCTTGTGAGAGATTTTGCTAAGATATCGTCAACATAGTCCTCCATAGTTACATGCATCATGTCATGGAATATAGTTGTCATGGCCCGCTGATATGTAGCACCTGCGTTTTTCAGCCTAAAAGGCATGACATTCCAGCAAAAGGTACCCCATGGGCAAGTAAAAGTTGTTTTGTGTTGACCCTCTGGTGCTATTTTGATTTGATTATACCTTGAGAATCCGTCCATGAGTGATAGCATTGTATGTCCTACAGTAAGGTTGACTATGATATCGATGTTTGGCAATGGAAAGTCATCCTTGCGGCATGCTTTGTTTAAGTCTCAAAAATCATTGCATAGTCGAACCCAGCCATCCGGTTTAGACACTGGCACAATGTTGGATATCCATTCTGGGTAATCTATGGCTCTGATGAACCCCACATCTAACAATTTTTTGAGTTCTTCTTTGACCAAAAGTGCTATGTGAGGATGCATTTTTCTTAGCTTCTGCTTTACTGGTTTTACTCCTGGATCCAATGGCAAATGATGTAGAATTAGGTTTGGGTCCAAACCTGGCATGTCTGCATATGACCAAGCAAAGCTGCCTCTCTTCTTCTTAAAGAATGGTACAAACCTGGTTTTCTCTGGTGGTGTGAGAGATTTGGCAAAGTGGATAATCTTGGGCTGCTCTTCAGTTCCAATATTCACGGGCTCTGTCGGCTCCACCACAATTTGTGACCTTTCCTGGTACATATCACTAGGGAGAGTGTCAAGCATTCCATCGTCAGGTGCCACAGTTGGGTTTTCACCATCAGATGCGTCCTTTCTTTTTACTATTTTGTGATCTGACACTGCCGCAAGGTAGTTTTCACTATCAGATCCATTTTTGATCTTGATGTTTTTGCGACTGGAAGTCTTAGCACCCTCCCCGAAGTAAGCCACGGTATTCAATTCGATAGCAAAACTAGCTTTATGATCTCCCTTTGGCAAGTGGTCCCTAAGTTCCATATAATCAATGTAAGCATCATCGTTCTGCAACATATCTAATTGGGGGGTTCCTTGCAGATCCCAGTCAATAAGCTCAGGATGCAAGAGGGGAAGGGAGTCGGATGAGAGACTTGATTCATTGATGGTGTGCATGGAAATGTTAGGGGTATTGGCGGGGGTAGAGTTCAGGGTGGTACTTTCTTCCAAGTTGTTTATCGCAATGGAATCTAAACTTTCCTCGAAAGCCATAATCTCAGGGGTTGGCAAATCAGACTCCAGTGGTCTGTCCCGTTGCGTTTGTCCCTCATGGTAGGGGCTAAGAGTTTGGATGGTGTCAACCTCTTTGTCATCGTAGGAGTGCTCTGTTAGCTCATCCCACTCATACTCATTTGAATCATCTGAATCTGTGTCGCTGTCCACTTGGAGTGTTTGGATTGTCTCCACAAGGCAGGCATTTTCCTTGGCTTTACCCTTGCCTTTGTATCCTAGGCCACTTGTGTTTCTAGCCGAAGAGGATGAAGAAGGTTGTATAGGTTCAATGATTCCTTCTTTTCTAAGGCCTATGGGGCCTTGTCCTTTGTACCCCATCCTGTGCAAAATAGTCTCACCCCACCCATAGAGTTTTGTAGGGAGTCTAGGCGGTTCTTGGGGTGTGTTTTCTTCTTCAGCATAAAGCCATTGCAAGAGATCTCGCTCCTCTGTTTCATTAGATAAGGTCCCCCATTTTACAAAGGGATTTGCGGGAGCTACAGGAGGAGCAGATGGCTTTGGAAAATGTTTGGGTGGATGTTTGGGTTGGCCAAAGGAGCGAGGAGACAAAGGCATCGTGGCAAGGTTGAGGCTGTGCTCAATTGAGTATTCCCCCATGCCACTTTCTTTTATGGTAAGTTTCAGTGGTTTGGGTCTTGAGGTGGAAGCTTCAGTAGTATGGTCCTGTTGCGGGGTAGGGGAAATGTAGGCTCTGTTGTTGGGTATGACACACTTGGGTTTTGCACGGAAAGAATTGCAGTGTTGGTAGCGGTTAGGGTCTCCATGAATGGTGATTTGCTTGCCATTGTATGGGAATTTAATGCATTGATGGTAGGTTGAGGGGATAGCCTTCATGGCGTGGATCCATGGTCTCCCTAGTAGGATGTTATAAGCAAGCTCCCGATCAAGGACTTGGCACACCACATCTTTGATTACCGGTCCCACTTGAATGGGTAGGACAACCGTTCCCTTTGTGGTTCTTTCTTCCTCGTCATATGCCTTTATGGTAATTTCCCTCCTTGGATCGACCGCTTGTTCGGAGAACCCCAATGTAAGGACTAGCTTCAATGTGCAAATATTTAAACCGGCACCCCCATCAATGAGAACCCTCTTGATGCGGTGCTTATGTATGAATGCGACAATGTGCAGAGGGGTGTTGTGGGGTTGAGATACAAAAAGGTCATCTTGCTCAGTAAACGATATGGAATTGGAGGATGTCAGATTGCCTACCATGGTCTGGAACTTCTCTTGAGCCAAGTTAGTGGGGACAGTGGTTTCCACTAAGGCTTTCTCAAGAATCTCCTTATGAGAAGGAGATAGACGCAATAGCTCCAATATGGAAATGTGAGCCGGAGTTTTCTGTAACTGGTCGATGACATTGTACTGACGGAAGGTGGATGGAGATGGTGACGACCTCGGAGGAACAGTATTGAGCGTGACTTTACCACTACGGGTAATTATACTACAACCAGTTCGGTTAGGTCCTGGTTGTTGGTTGGGTGAGATGACATTGACCTGCGGAATATGTTCAGAAATGCAGTTTATGGTGTAGTCAAATGGAACACTTGCATAGTTAGCATTACTCGTCCCGCTGTTCTGATTTGGCCGGTTGTGATTATTGTTGTTGTCATTACTGTTGTTGTCATTACTGTTGTTGCCATTGTTGTTGTGGCCATGGTTGTTGTTGTGGTTGTTATATGGCCTGTTATGATTTAGAAGTGGATCCCTGTAGGCCACATGAGTTTCATTGGAGGTATGTTGTTGTGTCCCTCCCTGATTCTGATCCAGTATATCTTGTATGACATTTTTGAGGCGGATACAGTTATTAGTTGTATGCCCCCTTCCTCGATGATATTCACAATAGTCTGTGTCCTTCCAGTAGGGAGGTTTGACTATAGGCTCGTAATCACTTGTTGGCGGTAGAGAAATTTCGTTGTTAGCCAACAACTTCCTTAGTGGAGATTCTTGAGACTCACCCAATGGTGTGAATTTTCTCCTTGGATTTGAATTGAACCAAGGTCTAGGCTCCCGAGAGGGTGGTTTGTTGAGTGCACCATTGTCTGTGTCTCCCTTAAGAGTGAATATGGGTTGTTGTTTAGGAGCTGCTGTCTTGGCGTCAACTACCCCATCGTTGACCACATTCTTGTTCTTGGTCCAAAACTTTGATTTATCTGTTGTGTAATTGGAATTAGGCGTGTTCTTGTATAGCTTAATAGCTCCTTTAGTGATCATAGCTTTTTCGATGAATAAGCCCATTTTGATGACTTTTGAGAATGATGTAGGGCATTGTATCTGAATTTGATAGCTAAGATCAATATTCAAATTGTGGACAAACATTTCCAATAGTTGCTTCTCAGGTATATCATAAGAACACTTACTAGCTAGCTGTCTCCATCGTTGTAAGAAGGTGGCGAATGACTCATTACTCTTTTGTTTGGTGTTGCATAGATCTAGCATAGATACCTCATGTTCTATGTTGTAAGAGAAGTGCGTTATAAATTTATTGACAAGTTCATCAAAAGTTTTGATTCCTAGTGGGAGGCGCAAGAACCACTCCATAGCTTGACCACCTAAAGATCTTGGGAACAGTCTCATCAAGTAGGTCTCGTTGTGAGCTACTTCTAAACATGTGGCATTGAATTCCCGGATATGATCTCTAGGGTCCCCCTTTCCTTTGTATTTGTCAAACTTTGGGACTCCGAACTGATAAGGGAAGGGTTTCATGACCAAACTTTTGTCAAAAGGATATGGAGCTATATCTTCCAAAGAGTAGTGCTTGGAACTTGTACCGGTCTTAAGGTTGGATATTTCTTGCTTTAGACTTTCGATTTGTTGTCTCACGTCCTCCATAGGAGCATTTTGATCTATGGGATTTTTTCCTCGATCATTTGCATGCGAGACTGTGTCATTCGTGCCTCTCTCATGATCATTGTCTACATTTTCCATGATGGAGTTTATGTCAAAGTCTGCGGGGAGTTTGATTTCGAGACTAGCAAGATGATGGAAGTATTTTTGGGGGTCTTCAAGGAGTACCTTCTCTACCAGGCGTTGGAATTTTCTATCTTGGATGTGCGCTACTAATTCTTCATGAGAAATTTCTTCATCATCCTCATGTGGTGGGACGAGGTGATTGGATGAGTCGGCCATTTCTTTTTGCTTGTTGTACTGGGATCGAGTAAGAACCATGCAAGGTGACGCGGGATGGAGGGGACTGGGATTGGAAATTTGGGTCAGGTGTCGACTGAGACTGTTGTGAATGGGATATCTAGGACAAGACTTGGACAAAGGATTTTCTCGCTCAATGACTTCAAGTAAGATGGTTGACACAAGACGCTAGCCACTAGTAAGGGTAGTTGATACCAGTCTTACTATGTAGGGCTTAGTCTCTCAACAAGACTACTAGCAAAGGTACTATGACCTACTAGGCTTACATGAATTCACTAATGAAACGAAGAAGGACCTACGTCGAACCGGTATGGGATAGATTGACTTTGGGACAAGAGGTGCTTGGACAGAAAGTGAATGGGACGATGGACGAAAGAGAGACTTGGGTGAAATGGATGAAGACTGATTGCAAGGTTGAATTTGATCTCAGAAAGTGAAACTAGGCTGAAATGGGTGCTCCAATCAAGTGAAAATATTCTCTCAAAAATAGGGCAAGTGCTCACTGTCGTATATGCGCCGAAACAAATGCGCAGCAGGAATGAACAAATGCGCCATAAGTCAAAGTATATGCACAGCTCTGGTGAAATATAAATGCGTAGCAATAGTATGTATATGCGCAGCAACAGTGTATATGCGCAGCAAGTCGCTACAAAGGCGCAGCAAGTCGCTACAAATGCGCAGCAGAAAGAAGTATATGCACAGCTCTAATATTTTTGGCAAAATTTTTTATTTTTCTTCTGTTTTTTGGTATTTTTTGGCTGGAAAAGGTCTTCCTAATCTGATATTATGAATTAACAGCAAGAAAACACAGTAAGCACAAAGAATATTTTGTAGTTTTTCATTGTTTTTGTAGTTTTTTCGACTCTATTTTGGACTAAACTGAACAAAAGCCAACACAAAAATCCTAGGCGAGAAATGGATTATAAGAGATTTGGGCCACTAGAACAAAAGGTATTTAATGCGGGCAACCGTTCAAGTGGTTACACGTGCAGCAGCACTACTCTCCATTATGGAGTCTCCCAGCCTCAAAGGGTTGCACCTGAGAGGGTTTTGGCTGAGGTTGGCCATCAGTGTAACATAACAGCACTTGTTGCAAGAAGTTTTCACCTCAAGCACAATTTATTTTAAGTGGCTTGGTAGGGCTTGGCATTAGCCTGTTACCACTCAGGGTCGTTCCCACTTGGACAAGCGTGCATCCAAGGGCAGGCCCCTCCTAAAGGTTAAACAAATAGAATGACAAGTCTGGCACTCTGATCACCCAGAAGAGGGGAGAGCATAAACCTATTGTCATTCATCAAGCACAGAATACACTGATTAATCCAACCTAGTTAAAAGTGAAAAATTAAATGGGCTAATCTACTCAAACACAGAACTTTGAAGTGATTTTAGCAAGATAACATTGGTTGAGTTTTAACCCCAGAAAGCAATGGTGAGTTCAGTTTTAAACCGCGTAGCACGAGATAGTTAACTTTGAAGTTTTGGTCTCACGATATAGCAATAGTTCATTTTAACCTCAAGATCAATGGTGAGTTCAGTTTTAAACCACGTAGCACGAGATAGTTAACTTTGAAGTTTTGGTCTCACGACATAGCAATGGTTCATTTTAACCTCAAGATCAATGGTGAGTTCAGTTTTAAAATTAGATAGCAATAACTTGGAAGGTGTTGCAATGCAAGCAAGAAATAATCCAGTTACTTTCTCCCTAATTAGAGCTAGATGAGGATTTGAATGGACATCAATTTTACTATCTCTTAGAAAATAAAATGTGAACTATTTAGATGCAACTACATGGAACTAAACCTGAACCTATCCTGCAAAACAGCTCCAACAAACACCTGCGAAAAGGTTAGCATTAGAAAATTCCCCTAGACAAGTACTAAAACCTCAGTCTATTATAGAAGCGCAGCTTCAGTGATTAGATGCGCAGAAATAATCAACAGAAGCATAGCATCTATGAATGCGCCGTAATATTGCACGTATGCGCTGTGAAAAAGAATGAATGCGCAGTAATAATGAATGTGCAGTAACAGTCTTCAAAAGCGCAACACAAATGAATATATGCACAATAATGACAGAAGCGCCGTAACAGTGCGCAAAAGCGTAGTAAGAATACACAGAAGCGCAGAAAGAATAAAAGCGCTGCAGAAAAGGATATATGCGTCGTAGAAATGTTCAAATGCGTCGAAATAACCTTTGCGTGTCTGTGCGTGACCAGTACGGAACCTGCCTTCAAAAAAGCTCAGATTTTGATGAGATAAAGGGGCAAAGGCCCCACGGTGGGCACCAAAAAATGTTAGGGTAAAATGTGGATTAATCAAATGAACAATGTAAAACCCAAGCATCAACAGAATAGTGAAAACAAGAAAGATTCAATAAAATGAAGCAATGAACAATACAGTGCAAACCTTTCCCGTTTCGAAACTTCTATTGTTCACCTATTACAACCGTCCTTTTGCAGATGGAGTAGGCCCTCAGAGAGTGCACTCTTTTAGTTGTTTGTAAGAAGTCAATGGTAAATGGTTGTTGTGATATGCAATGAAGATGAGCTTCAAAGCAAATATGTGATCTCAAGCTTGTGGATGGTAAAAGGGTGCCAAAGGCGCCCTGGTGATATTTCTGCAGAGTAACAATATCAAAAGCCTGGATGAATAGAGTGGAGGGATGAAGCTTCATTTATAGACTTGGAAGAATGGGAATCAACGGTTGAGAGGAGATATGAAGATCAACGGCTGAGGATGGTTGAGGAATGTGCAACCAGTAGAAATGTGACAAGTGTCCCAGCGCCATCATGAAAGAGGGGATGTGACAAAATTGATTAGCGAGTTAACTCTATTGACTGAACAGTTAACAGACTTGATTGATCAGTTAGAAGAGTGGATTATGGGATTGACTGAATTGATTGACTAGTGAACTGGGTTGATTGAGGGATTAACTCAATTGACAGGTTAGTTAACACTTTTGATTGATTAGTTAACTAACCTCTGATTTGAGAAGAAATAGGCCATGTGGGTGAGGGAAAATAAGGTAATTAAATATTAAATATATTTAATTACATGTGCAACCTGATGAGGTGGATAAGGTGAGGTGGAAAAGGTGAGGTAGATTTTTGAATTTAGAACTTAGGATAGAGGAATTTGGATTAATTAAATAATTTATGATTATTTAATTGTGTAGGACACTTAGAAGAATTTTAATTAAATAAATTGAATTTATTTAATTATGGAATAGTGAATCGATTAAATAAATTTAGAATATTTATTTAATTGGTAGAAGAATAGAATAAATATTTAGAATATTTATTTAGGATGGTTTGTGTCATTTTTAGACGTATACAATTACATATTTGTAAGTAAATTTTAATTTTTTAATGTTGCATCATAAATATATATTTTAGCAATGTATTAAACAACATTATTCCAGCAATTTATGAAATTCATACCTACGATTTTCATTGATTTTTTTATTTTATTTTATTTTTTTAATTTTTTAATTTATTTTATTTTATTTTATTTTTTTTCATAGGATGGCAGGATCACTGATCTGATACCACTGTAATGTCCCCTTCTAGTAAGCTGAAATTTTTCCTTACCTTGCACAATTTCAACTTAGTAAAAGAGAACATTAGTACTCAATTCATCTTTTATTTCAATATAAATTCATTAAGACTATAACATATTAGATTATATTTACATTAAGTTCATATATTTGTTTCGTCATCATGCATTAAAACATTCTCAATTTATAAGCGCATTCATATTATTCTTTGTTGTCATTGGTTCGTGATATGACTTGTGAGGGACTCATGGTAGACTCTTGTGTTAACCAGCTCTAGATCACCAAGTATGATTTCATTAAGAAATAGTTCCATCTCTTACGGAGGCCCAAAGGTTTCACTCACACACGGAGTCCCTCACCATTTGGCTCGTGGGATTTCACTCACACACGGAGTACCTCATCCAGACGAGAGTCACCATTCGTAGAGCAAAATTAACTTTTACAAGTTCTTCTAGGCCCAAGGATTTCACCTACACACGGGGTTCCTCATCACTTGGTCGAGGGACTTACATCCAGTCGAGAGATACCTAGGCTAAAATAAACTATTTCAACTACATCATACCTTAGAGGTGATAGAGGGGTTAAAGGGAGAGTCTGAGTCAGCTCCAAGCATACCACCAACTTATCTTTTTATTTGATTTCATAGATATCATAATTGTTCTTATTATCATTTAACACACACGATGCCTTATATTAGACATCATGGCCTTATATCAAAATTGAACATATATCATTGACATTTATTATATTAGTCTATGATCATCTTTCTTATTTCATTTCATATATTTATTCTTTTATATATAATAATCTTACCATTTATATTTACCAATTACAGATTGAACAAATTAAATAAAAATACTTACTTACCTGCTGGAGCTTTACCTGGGATTTCTTACCTATGCCGCCGTAATATAATTTTTATTGTATTGTTGTTGCCATTCACACTTTTACTGCTGATGTATTTATCCGATACTCTTTTTATATTTTCTTCCGATGATCTTTTTCCTTCTATCTCACAACCTTTATTTATTTCTCTTTCAAGGGATATATTCGAAGAGGCGCGTCTCTTATTATGCTTGGTGGTAAAAGACATACTTACCCTCTTATAATTTTTATTACTTTATATTAATTCCCTTTTGTGGTAAAACTAGTTCTAACCATAAGTAACTCCCTTATCATGAGAGGATAGGTTAAAAGATATTTATTTTAACTTATTATTTATTTATATTATTTGTATTTATATTATATCATTATAATAAATGATATATTATTTATTTTGTATTATTTATATTATATCATTTATATCATAATAAATGATATATGATTTATATTATCTTATTTATATTTATATTACAATATAAGATAATAATATTTGTATTTATATTATTAGATATATTTATAATATATTATTTATTAATATGATTGCTGATGCCAACCAACTAAATCGCTGCACTTATAAATATCCTCCTTTCTTACATATTAAGGAGTGATATTATTTTAAATAATATATATATTATATTATATATATATAGTATATTATCTATATAATATACTATATATTATATTATATATATAGTATATTATTTATATAATATACTATATATTATAATATATAGTATATTATTTAAAGTATATTATAAATATATATTAAAGTATATTATTTATATAATATATATAGTATAAATAAATACATTTGTTATTAAGTACGGGGAGCTATTTTATCTTGTTTTAATCACAAGCATATATCGTGGGATAATATTTTTGTCTTAGTAGACTATTATCTTTATATGTTACTTTGCCTTATTCTAAATTATTTTACTTTCAAGCTTTAATGGATAAGACTCTTCATTAATATTTGTAATATTTATTTTTATATATAATAATATATCTTATTAATTATTCATATAAATATTATCTAGTTAATTTGTATATTTCATATATTTTATAATATTTAAATATTTATATTTATAAGATATTTAATTATATCAAATTAATAATATTATTTAAATAATACATATTAATAATATATTTTAAATAAATATATTATATATTCTATTTTAACTAATCAATTCAATTATAAATCATTATAGGGACATAACAGAAAACACAATATTATGTCACCTTGTAGTGAATCTCTCATGGGAGGAAGATGCTCTTCATGCCATGAGGAAATTGATGCTTAAATCTGCAAATATCAACACACAAAACACACAAGTATGCTTTTGCAACCCAATAGAAGCCTTGAATCACTTTGAGAATGCCTAAAGTTCACAATGATCATCTAGTTGTCCTCTAGTTTACAAATGAATGCCTAAGCATGCTTATATATGCAACTACAAGCACTCCCGCCAAGATTTTAAAAATCAAAACTTACCGTGTCAGTGAAAGGACCTAATAACAATCATAAACCGACACCCAGAAATTAGGGCTGCCCCAAAATAGGGCAGGACTAGGGCGACAGTGCCCTAGTCCTCCCCCCCATTTTGGGTAGGGTACAGTTCAAGGGGTCCTCCTAGGTCCCATTTGTCATGTTACCTAGGGCTCATTCCATTGGGATGCCAAAATATGAACTAAGATATCCTAAATGCATACTAAAGACCCAGGAGCTAAACCTTATGAGGGAAAAGCCCCAAGGGGACATTTTCTGACGTTACACTCACATCCAAAGAAGATGTATCCCAAAGTGAGTGGGCATGAGTTAACCATAACTCCTCCCACTCGATGGTTTCTCTGAAATAGTTGACACAGTCATGATAATTAAGAGAGCTTAGATCGTGGGTTTTGTTATGTTTTCATTTATGATTGTCTTCACGATGAATAAGAAGTGTCATAGTGGGACTATGATGTTTGATTATATTTACATAGTAGTTAGTTTCCTACTTCTAGTCTGATTAGAATAATAATAATGTCTTCTCCCTATGTTTATGGGAGAATGGACGAGTGTAGGATAATTTGTTTGGAAGTTTAATTCAATTAGGGAAGTTTAATTGAATTTTTTAGATTATGTATACGAAAGGGGGAGTTAGAAAGATTGTATTGTCAAGTTTTCTTACTGTATTAAATTTTTGAATTTCAATAAGAAAATGTAGATTGGATTCAGTCAATGAGTAGTTGATATAGAAGTGATCTAATTTAGATTC
This sequence comes from Cunninghamia lanceolata, assembly GCA_027924645.1. Lineage (NCBI taxonomy): Eukaryota > Viridiplantae > Streptophyta > Pinopsida > Cupressales > Cupressaceae > Cunninghamia > Cunninghamia lanceolata. Next base: position 1,783,477 of record BSBN01000814.1, read on the forward strand.
TATTGAGATTACAGTCACTCAAGCAAGGGCCACTTGAAGTAACTATAGTTCTCTTGTTAGTTCATGCTAATTAGTTCATGTTGTTAGTTTATGTTTATGTTGTTAGTTAATATTGTTAATCTGCATTGTTGGTTTATATCATTAGTTCATTGAGTTATCATGGTTTATTGAATCAAGGAATATTTAAAGGTGATCACCGACTTAGTGTATAGATTGTTTCTCTATTATGATTTATATAGACTATTTTTCTAACTGAATGAAGCATTTATTATTCCTTAAACAACATTACCTACCTGTAGCAATTGTTATTCATGCAAAGTAGAATTTATTTCTTTCTCCATAGTTTGTTTCTATGCACAACTTCTAGATTAAAAATTAGGAATCCTTGACTGTGCATACAGTACGAGCATCATCCAAGAAGAATATGATTCCCTGGTTTGACATATCTAAATGTAACACATTATAGCCATTAGATTGCTTGATATAGGATCTATTGGTCCATTGAGTTGTGTGCATGCCTTTTCTACATCAATTTCTTAGTTAATAGTGGAGTTAGACACCTGCTCTGCCAGAGGTTTTGATGCATATTTCAACTTCTTTGGATGGTCTTAAATTTCCATGTGTGAAGTCTTAGTTTGAGTCAGCGGTAGAGGCTAGTCCTCTCCCTTCTCCTCATTTTGAGGCTTTGGAGAATGATGTGTCATGGAAAATTTTTCAAAGGAAGAGAGGTCTTCCTAAACATGCATGTGTGTCCCACACTTGAGTTAAGGGTGCTAAGTATGCTAGATCATGGCCTGGGGTTGTGTAGTAGCCAGTCCATATTTGTGGTTGTAGCTTGGATGGTGTTCAGCTGTTGTTGTCTAATGCCCTATCGGGTTGCTATTGTGCATGGCAGCTGGGTTGAAATTGCGCTGAGGGGTGGCTGTTTGTTAGCCACCGCCTTGCTTTTGTAAAAGGTTTTTGGTTTAGTTGTGGGTCAAACATGTTCTTGCTAACTTTCTACCTATTGTAAAGGGTTTCCAAGGCCCCTTCAAAACCTAATTTTTACCCCTTTAATAAAAAACATTAAGGACTTGACTAGTTAGTCTAACAATGTTAGGGTTCATAGAAAAGAAGGTGCCAACCCTAAGAAAGCACATTCCTAAAGCAATATACAAATGCATCTCATACTAATATGGGTTTCATTCTTACAAGAAAAATAACACTTGACAAAAAGACATTTCACACAAACAAGCCACACGTTCTGTTACAACCACTTTTTCTCTTTCTCTACTTTTGGAAATAAAATTTTAAACACAAATTCAAAAGATGAGAAAGACTTACCTCAAAATAACTTTTGATGAAGGTAATCTTCCTTTTTCACAAAGAATTTTTGTAGGCATGTGTGCAATCTAGAGTTTCCCAACTTTCTCTTTCACCTTAGGTGCCTCCAAGAAAATAAAATGAAATAGTAAAAATTTAGATTGTTCTCCCATTTGTACCCAAACTTTTCTCAAGTATTCAACAACAAGATTTTTTTAATCCAAAGAATCCCCCAAAAAGGGTAAAAGGAGAGACTAAGGGATGTTATGTTACCAGGACAGATAACTCCCCTACAATCTCCTAGTCATGTAAATTTAACACTTGGCAAATGGTTGGTGAGTGAGGTAGGAGGAATGAGTTAACATTCCATCCTTTCCCTCCATCACTTTTCACATTTATTGTACCTCAACACGAGGCCCTAGAAGTATCCAACCCCTAGCTACTTAGCCTAGGGGGCTATCTTTGCCTTTATCCCCCAAAAGATACATTTAGACAAATTTAAAAATTCCTATTATGTAAAAATTCAAGTTTGTACATTATGAGGCATTTTATTAACAAAAATAATGTCATTACAATGTAATACATCATATAGATACTACTTGAGACAAGTACCTTAGGACATTAGGCAAGTTGGATCAACACTAGGGGGTCATAGTCCTTTCTCGAATTAGGACAATTAGCGAACCCAAAAACATAATTGGTCTCTTTTTTCCACAAGGTGAAGTGAGAAGGTGACTAAGGTGGCCATCTAGTTCTAGTGTAGTCTCTTGTCTTCCACCAACCAACTTGTAAGAAACACTTGCACTCAAGGCACATGTCAATACGTCAAAAACATAAAGCCAAAGCACAATGATAGAACATCATGTGACTCCATAGCTGTGTTTCCATAAACTGCTATTCATATAAAATCGACATAACATTATCATATCAAATTTATAATGAATGTTATTTTAATATCTAATACCTTATCTATGTCTCATCTAAAACTTATAAAAATTCACTTGAAATTACATTTAAATTTTTATGTTGGATGAAACCACAATATTAGAGTTGATTTCTCATTTACATATGGCTATTACAAGGGATTACTAATTAATTTCATGTACTATGAGTCTAATCACATAACTAAGACACATGTAATAAAAATATAATAATAAATCTACTCTATCCATTAGACACCACATATAGAAATATAGTAATCTATTAGCTCATGATCATGAACTCAAGATATCAAATAACAACTATCTCCAAAATGAAGTACAAAAATTTGGATGAGCTCATAAAAGAACACGAGCCTTACTACCAGAACCTCATACAACCAAGATAGAACACATATAGCACCTACTATACACCCTATATGACTACAATGTGGTAAATAAAAGCCTAAAAAAGTACTACCTATATTATGTATCTTTGATTACCAAAACAAGCTCATATATTTTATCTATTTAATCAAAGATCTACACCAATAATTTTAGAAAAAGAAAGGTCCCAAACAATAGAATTTTTATGTTTAAGATAAAGAATTTAAAAATTATAACTTAATGAAATCCAAAATATTTTCTTAGAACTTATTACCATACAACCACATTTAATAGAAAAATGCCTTAAAACAAAAATTCATTTTTATCTTTCCATGTTATAAATCCCAATTTTTGGGATTACCAACTTTATACCCTTTTAAATAATGGAGCTAACTAAAGCTAGGAGAATTTAATATTACACTCATAAAAATTATCTTTTGTATCATTTTTAAACATAAACAATAGGCTTAGGCCATGGTTTTATGGAGAGGATTTATTTTTTAAATTTTGTAGAGACACATATTATAATATAATAGGAAAAACATTATTATGAGATTAATTGGAATTTTATCCTAAAAATTTGAAATTCTTATTCATTTACCTCTACATTTATAGCAATTTCTTGTAGGGTGCGTCGATAGTTTCCCTCGTTTTTAAATCTTATAGAGACATGTATATTATGATACGAGGAAAAAATATTATGAGATTAACTGGAATTTCATCATAAAAATTTGTAACTCGCATTCTTTTGCCTTCATATTTATAACAATTTCTTGTAGGGTGTGTTGATAATTTTCTTCACCAATTTAGAGGTTTTTGGATTTACTTGGCATTGTTGCAAAGCGTTTGCATTTTTAAAATTATCACCAGTAAATTTTGAATAATTTTTGAAAGAATGCATAATATTACAATGGAAATCATTGATCTACCAAACTTTTAAGTTTTTCAACTAAATTTTATACCATTTAAGTTTTTCAACTAAATTCAGTTCGCGATGTCGTGGGATGATGATCGTAAAGTTCATGTTGGTGGGGTTCAGTTTGAAGTTTTGGAAGAAACTATTGTCAAAGCCATGGGTCCGTGTTGCGATGGTGAAAGGTTGAAGAAGCAAACAAAAGTGCAGGACCCTAAAGGGATGAAGAAGTTCTTTAGAGAAGGGGAGAAGCCTATTCGCTTGTAGGGAGGTTTTGAGAGAGAAAACCTTGCCAACCCTTAGGATAGAGTCTGCTACCTCATCATGAAGTACATCACCTTGGAGGGTTAGTTCAGGTGTTGTACTATCATTATCATTTTTCCCTTTTTAATCATTTCAGGCATAAGATTATGGTGAATTTTCCTTTCTATCTTTTATCTTCCTTAGAGTCATCTGTTAAAATGGCTAAAATGACCCATGAAGGTAACCTTGCTATGGTCATGGTCCCACTCCATCAAATCTTAATCCTTCATATGTTCCATTTCCACCTGGCCCTCTACCCTGTTAAGCCTATAAAAGCCTACCTTGTTGAGGAAAGCAATGACTCAGAGGATAATGTCCCTTTAAGTGTTAAGTATGGTAGTCCCAGTAAAAACAAAGTTTTCGGCCCCACTGGCAAAGATCTGGGCCATATGGGACCCTCCCTTAACCCTAAGATTCAGTTTGTTGATAACCTTGGTCCTCAGTCCCACAAGAGAAAGGGCACCAAGACCCCTCTGGTCTCTCAGAAAGTTAACCCTATCTTGCAAGGGCCAGCTAACTCAGCTACTCCTTCGAGGGGGGCAGTTGGGTCCCTAGGGAAATCCCAAAAGGCTGCAGTGAAGGGTCTGTGTGGCTTGAAGAACAACCCTTCACACTCAGGTGGTAAAAAATAGAAAGGAAGTCTTGAGGAACACCCTATTCGTGGGAAAGGCGGTAAAAAGAAAGGTAAGAATTTAGCAGGTGGTGTGAAAGTGGTTGATCTGGTGGTGGATAAGGGGAATGATGAGTCCCAAGAGGAGGGGGTTGATGTTGTTGAAGAGAATAAAGATGCTGCTAAGTTTAAAGGGAGCACTCTGAGAAGGCCTAGTATTCATAGGTCGAGTAGATTGGCTGGGGGTAAAATGTTTGTCCTAAAAATTGTTGATCATTCCTCAGCTTCGAACCCAGAGGATGAGGTTGAAATCAAGGAGGTTAAATCAACTCTTGAACAACTAGAGGAGCAAGAGGGGGCCAGCCACTTTGAGTCTTTAAATAACTCCTATTATGAGACTGATCAAGATGAAGTGGAGATCCTCGAAACTCTTGAGAAGGAAGCCAATAGTGCTAAGGATTGTGTCAATAGTAACCAGCTTAACAAAGTGATGGTTGATGTCAAGAGGAGACTTTTCTCTATGGAGAACAAGGTGAAGGTACTTTCTACCATGTGCTTGAAGGTGATCCACCGAGTGGCTACAATGCTATCTATTCTGCAGGATGCTCATAATAAACAGGTTGATAAGGAAGGAAAGACTGTGGGCAAGGAGGAACTTCTGGAGTTTCTCAAGGATGACTGGAATGATTTGCTTAAGTAGTTTCTAGTTTTGTTTTAGTTTTTGGTATTGGTACTCCTATTTTACTGTTATGTTAGTTAGCTATTAGTTTGTTGTTGTTTTGTTGTTCATGGCCGCTGGCCTGTTTTGCTACCCATGGGGCTTTTTTATAAGGATCTGCACCCTTGTTTGGAGCTTACCAATATCAAAAACATTTACTCCTACAAAACCTATAGAACCAACTGATAGATAAAAACTCTTTTTTTTTTAAATCCCCTATAAACTCATACCTTAATTATCCATTTAAAACTAATCTTATAAACAATTTTAACTTTAAAAACCTACAACAAAACTAAAGAATTCAATATTAAAACAAATGCCACATAGTGGAGAGTACCTACCTTTGAAGTATTGTAATAGTAGTATTTGAACATTTTGTAATTAAAAAATTAATGAAAATGCATTTGAAATAATATAATAATTAGGTTAAGTTACAATTTTAGATAAATAATTTGAGGAAACATGAATAAATGAGCTATGCCAATAGCAGGAACATTCCCAGTAGGGGATCAGTGAATGATAGACTTGATTAGTAGGTGGAAGAAGTGCTAGCTATTCATGAAAAGGGATTTGGTAGTAGAAAAAGTAAAGAGTTCCTTGTTGCATGGAAGGGCTAGCCCTTACTTGAGGCAAGTTGGGAGAAGTCATCTCTCTAGAAATATGATGACAAAGTGTTGGAATTCCTTGAAAAGAACTCCAACCCCTATATGTGATTAATCAAGGATCGATCCTCCCTGTGCAAACTTGGGGTCTTGTACCAGCACCAGGGGTGTCACCAATTTAGAGTGGGGGAGAGTAAAGGGGAAGAGGAGTATCTTGACCACTACAAGAGTGTTTTGACATTGTTACTCACTTCCTCCAAAGCAAAGTTGTCATGTTGGGGAGAACCCTAGGAGACACACAACTGTATCCACTAGAATAAACTTGTGAGTGTGTGCATTCAACCAGTGACTTAGCTTGTGCCTCAAGGGGGTGTAACGGGTCGCATGGAGTTGTCAAGGGGACGTTCTCTATAAGGGAACATCAAAGTGTTTCACAGGGCTGAGACCTAGGGTTTTGAAGTGGCCTGGAGAGATAATCTTGGGAGTGATCTGGGAACTTGGAGTGTCTTGGAATTAGCCTGAGATGAGACCATCTTGGTTGCATCTTAGAGAGCCAATGGAGACCTAGGGGTGGGTGTTTCTATAACAGGGACATGGGCATTCTCGACTTTATCTGACCCCATCACCTTGAGTAGTGAATCAAGTCTAGGATTGTGACCTTATCGTAAATCGGCCATTGGCCCTTGTTATCAATAAAGCTATCTATTGTCCCACTCTTGTCTCTCAAATTATGCTTGGCTCTATTATTGCAATCTCTCACATTGTATGTATATCTTGCATTGTCATTCTGTTGTGTAACTCAGGTGTGTGCAGGAATAGCTCGGCAAACTCAAGTGTAGCCCAGGCATACTTGAACAACTTAATCCTCATGGGCAAGTCTAGTGAAGGTGTCTAGTGCATGGAAGTATGACCTCATGACAACTAGTTTCAAATGAAGCATTGTAGACAAGTGTCAACCGAATAACACTTTCAAATCCAAGACATAAGCTTTGTATTGTTTATTTAAAAAAATTATCATTACAAAAATTATAGGATGGACATAAAATAATTTAAACACCCTTAATAAAAAATTTGCTATAAATTTTGATGCAAATTCATCATTACAATTTTATATAAATGGTATATTTGTCGTAAAAATATGAGAGTTGTCATTACTTAGGACTAGCTATTATAGCACAAACTTGGCCAAATTAACCATTGAATACTTTAGTTTGATTATTGCAACTAGATCTTCATTCACCTAACATGTCTTGATTGGTTGGTGGACAAAATAAGCCCAACAACCAATCTAAGCCCTACAACTATTGCATTCACCCTTGGATCTTGAAGGCCTTTGTGGTTACCATGGGATCAAGCCTTATTATGTGTGAATACATTAACCTTAACCATAATGAACACATTATATAGTGATATTGAGCTTTGACAAATAAATATAAATATAAGTTTATAGATAATATTTATGATGAATAATAAATTAAGATGAAAAAAATTATAATAATTATTAAAATTGAAGTAAGAAATAAATTATAATTAAATATTATTGATTATTTTATAATGATGAATTAAAATTTAATGTAAAAATAGTTGAAATAAAATTTTTAATTATTATTTTTATTATACATAAATTAAATAAATTGAAATGTTTAAAAAGAATTAATTATTTTTTTGAATTAATGTTTCTATTACATACCATAATTGATGGTATAGCAGAGATAAATTGATTGCTACAACAATCAGAAAATATTGTTTCTAATCCAAAAACTCTATCAAATAATTACAAAATCCTCCAATAAATAGATATTACTATCAGTTACACAAAACCGTTCCAAACAACTAACAAAACAAAAATAAAACTAGAAAACCAATAGAAATAATAGTTTCTTTCCTCCAACACTCCCCCCTAATTTCTACCACTAATTGTGTCAACATTTACAATGCCCAAATCTTGTCTTAAATATTCAAAAGTCTCCTTTTCTAAGGCCTTGGTAAATATATCTACTAATTGATCTTCAAATTTGCAAAACTCCAAATTAATTTCATCATTATTCATCAACTCTCTGATAAAATGATATCTTGTATCAATATGCTTGCTCCTCTTTTGAAAAACATGATTTTTTGACAATGTAATTGTTGATTTGTTGTCACAAAAGATTGATGTTGACTCCTCCTATGCTTGAAATAAATCTATCAATACTCTCCTCATCCAAATAGCTTGACATTGAACAACAACAACATACTCTACTTCAGTGGATGAAAGTATCACTATGGGTTGCTTCTTTGATGCCCATGAGACTAAACCTGTTCCACAATGAAAGACATATCTGGAAGTACTCTTCCTATCATCAATGCTTCCTACAAAGTTACTCTCAATATAGCCGATCAAACAAAAATCATTAGTTGTGGAATATAAAATTCCATATCCTATTGTTCTTGCCACATATCTCAATATCCTCTTTCCAACTTGCCAATGTGAGTCTTTTTGTGACTCCATGAATCTTGAGATTAGAGAAACTCCATACAATAAATATGGTCTTGTAGCTTTAAGATATATCAAACTTGCAACTAATCTTTTGAATATTATAGAGTCAACATTAGGTCCTTTGTCTTCTTTGCCAATTTTAGTTCCTGTAGCAACTGGTGTAGATACTGGATTACAATTCAACATCTTAAAATTCCTTAACACATCCTTTGCATATTTAGACTAACAAATGAAAATTCCCTTATCTGATTGAACCAATTCAATGCTCAAAAAATACTTCATCAATCCTAAATTTATCATCTCAAATTATTTCTTCATTACTGATTTAAATGTGTCTATAGACAAATTTCTAGTGAAAAGCAAATCATCAGCATATAAACATACTATCAAAACCTAACCTTCTTTGTTGATCTTTGTGTAAAATGTGGGCTCAATACTGATTATATTGAATCCATTTCTTCATCATGTATGAATCAATCCTACAATACCATGCGCTTGGTGCTTGTTTGAGACCATAGAGCGCCTTCTTCAATTTATAGACCTTGTCTTCGTGTCCATGCACTTCATAACCTAGTGGTTGTTTCACATATACTTCTTCTAGAAAACCCATTCAAGAAAGCTGATTTGACACCAATTTGAAAAACTTTTCATTTATTTTGTGTAGCTAATGCTAAAACCATTCTGATAGCATCAAGTCCAGCAACTAGAGCAAATGTTTCATTATAATCAATTCCTTCTTGTTGTGCAAAACATTTTACTACTAACCTTGCCTTATGCTTTTCAATTTTACCTTCTATATTAAATTTAGTTTTATAAACGTATTTAAATCCTATGCAATCCTTACCTTCAAGCAAATCAACTAGCTCCCATGTTTGATTTTTCTCAATAGACTCCATTTCTTCATTCATAGCTTTGATCATGATAGGACTCTGATAAATTTTCCTTGGCTCCTTACTTTTTCCTTATTTCATGCATCAATCTAAAAGTCGTTTTCTAAGGTTTAGTGTTGAAAGTATTGAGAAATCTTATCTTTATGTCTAAAACCCTAAACCCTAGGAGTTTATACAAGCATCGAAAATACCTTTGTTCTAATTTGTAAGTGACTGCTAGTTACCCATTGCTGGTTTTTAAGTTAAGACTTGGCATGTAGGGCATCACTCTTTTATTGGCCCCTTCCCTCTACATCACTGCTTATTGCCCATGCGCAAAAATTTATCCATTATTTGCCTAAGTCTTATTTCTGGCCCCCCTTTAGTGAAAATTTTGGACCCCTGTGACCTAGTAGAGCAATATTGTTTTTAAAAGGCGCATGTGCTTGAGGAATCATTCGACAGGTGGCATGTTTTAACTGGTTTCTGCCATTCCACAGTGATTATAATATTGAAAAAGAGAACAATGATAGAATGGGGGAAGGGTGACAAGTGGCGGGCTCTTTTGTTAGGCCTCGCTAGAAGATAAAGGGTGGGCCCCCAATGTGCTTACATGCCTGGTTCCTGTGTGTTATGCCATTCCATTGATCCTGAGTGGTGGGCCCGTAAGGTGCCCACGGAACCCCAGGACAGTGCCATATGTATTTTCTCAAGAAGATAGGGGGTGTGCATCGACTATCGTGATACGTGGCAAGTTTTTAATGGTGCACGGGGTGTTTTAAATGAAAGTTTATTTTATGACACACGGCACAATCTAGGGGTTTCCTCCATTTCGCAAATCTTCATCCGCGACCTAATCTCACAACTGTGGAAGTACATAAAACTGTCATATGGGCGTTATTGACTTTTCTTCTCAGCGGTATGGCTGAGGTGGCGATCCGAATGGCTTATTCTTATTGGTTCATGCTTTCTTTTCCATAGATGACCAAGATTTTCATCTCCTTGAACCTATCTATGTCGTTGATTCAGATGATTTATCTTTGCAATCAACGGCCCACTTTAAAAATAAGGAAACAGAGTGGTGACACATAGCAAACAATGAACTAGTACTATAATGGCTTTTTTTGAGAGTGTACTGAGCTTTCCTCACCACCATTGTACAAGGGGATAAGCTTGAATGGAGATTGACAAGATACAAGATTGGCTCTTTGGGATTTGTATGCAGGCCTGATGGGATTTTTGGCTTGATGTCATGACAGAATTTGTAGGGATATGTTGTTTTAAAATGGTTAGAATGTTGTGACCGAGGAACCTAATTTGATCTCCTCATTATGGAAATTGACATATGCATGTGCTCTGGGTTCTAGGGATCAACGTGACGATAGAGTGTCACCTCCTTTTCCTTTTCTAGCCGCGTTGGTGAATTATTGAAGGATTTTTATTTAAGACCAATGTGTCGTGGTACTAGTTGAACTGAATTGATAGATAAATTGGCAGTGTGACTATCTAAAGTATGAGAGCTTCTACAATTTTGTTATAAATAGGTGCCCCTGTTGTTACTACATGCATCATTCCTTTTGTGCATACAATATGGATTTTCCTCCTTTTAGTATGTTATATCTACCACCCTGTTCTTTAGGCATTTCTTCTCTATTTTCTTAGTTAATGCTATGTTCTTACAAGATTAAGGAATTAGAAATGTTTCCTAAGGTATGGGTGGTTCAGGCATAATTCAGAGGGCGAAGTGGAGAGCATTAAACTCTTGTCATACCTTGGTTTCCCCTTGTTTTCATCTTGGTGAGGGATTGGGTTCCCTGTTTGTCAACTCCAGTAACTTCCTGTTATTGTGAGTTTCCAGATTGGGATTTGAGGAAGAGAGGCGTCATTATTCCCTCTTCTCCTCCCTCAAGATGATGGGTCCTAACAGAGCAACAAATGCAATTGAAGGAGTGTTGTCTACCAGGATGGAACAACTGGAAATGGAGGGGAAAAATTAACTTGACAAGAGCAGGTAGTTCTTTGTCAAACTTAAACATACGACTGCTGCTGCTTCCTCTCTAGCTGGAATTTTGGCACCACCAGAGTCAACTATATGTGGCTCCCTCAGACTTCTGGGTAGTTGAGGTTGTTGGAAACCTCCACTCAAAAGATGAGGAGTCACATTCTTGTGCTAGGAGCGTGGTATAATGAGGGGGACTTTGGTCTTTGGGGATTCCTTGTTCATTTGTTCCTTGCATGTATTCTTACATCTTCATGCGTGGTTGGAGAGGCGAAGCAAATGATTCTTGTTTTATGAACAAGTATCTGGGTCTGAAGTGTGGCTGAGTGTTGGTTAACAGATTTGTCACTTTGGTTTTATACTCATTTTCCCACACCAATGACAATCTAACCAGAAGTTGAGTCACTTGTAATGTTATTTGCAAGTGCTCTCTGCTTATTTTACAAAGCGTAGCTACCTTCGAAAGATATGCAATGAATGAAAACATAGTATGCTTTTAAACTAAAAGCAAAAAAGGAAACACTAACACCTATCCATAGCCATGAAAATAGATGCGATTAAAGAATGAAGAGGATGCAGACAAATAATACCAAGCCCACCTATTCCACACCCACAAACAGAAATGAATTGATAAAAAGACAGTTATATTCCCAATGCCAAACGTAAGAAAGATATGAATCTGGAGTCCAGATATAGCCATACATAACAGGAGCATATTGATGACCGATTACAAATTAACAAAGGAAAACTTGCAATCAGAGAAGATATTTAAAGACACAAAGTTCTGAAAATAATTCTTCATTCCTCCAACAAAACAAAACTCTAAGTCTCTAAAATTTCCCCTGTACATAGACTGAGTCAAGAAAAATAATAATTGATTACAAATTAACAGAAAATAAAACTTTCCCCTTTCCCTCTGCTCACAGAGGGCAGAAAAAGAACCCCTAAAATGGAAAAAGATGAGTTTTTATATCTTCCTCCTTCGTAACCACTTCTTGAAACTGTGCAATTCCAATTCCAAAAACTTCACCTTCCTCTTCCGCATAACTGTTTCTTGATGGCTTTTCGTATCCACCTTTGAGAATATTTTGATTTCTTTATAGTGATCGTCCTTCTCCTTGTGGCTCTTTGAATTCTTTATTTGATTCATGACTTGCAAAGTGGTCCCCACTTTTCATTCAATCTATCATATATATCACTCCGTTTCGTATCCCGCTCGGACCTTTCATCTTTTGTCATTAGGAGTGATTGTTCATTTGTCTATGTCTTCTCACTTGTCTGAAAATTGCCAGCAGTCAAAGGTATGCATGCAATAGAAACCATCATTCGTACTCCTATATAATTAGGCAATGATACATGGCCTCAATTTCTTCCCCTTATCATCCAATTTCTTTTCAGCAAAGATCAATCTTCGTGCATCGCAATAGATCCATTCCTTATCATGAAATTTAGACTTCAAATTGGTGATTGGGTCAGAGTTGTCAACAAATATTTGCATTCTACCACAGAGACACTAAACCAAATGAATAGTAGAATCCTTCTTCTATTTGCCATTGTCTCCTTAGCTCCTTGATAGCCTTGGATGCGGCAGCTCCAACAGATGGATTGCTATCATGTGCTAGTCTCTGTAAGGCTCCCATTCCTGCATTGCCAAGAGTCCACATTGATGGAGCATCAGCTAATGCATTCGCTAGTGCAGGGGAGCTTGAACACTCTGCAAGAATGGAAGCACTACATTTTCCATCAATTGCATCCATATCTTGTAAAGTTGTCATTAGTAATTCCAACTCATCTGGATTGGTGTAGTCCATGCCATTGGCTCTTCCAATGCGGATGTCATGCTCCAATATACATCCTGTACAGTAGTTATTTGATCATCAGAGATTTTTCTCAGAAATATTTTGAATGTTTTTCCCTTCTTCTCAATAGTCAGCCCCTCCACCAAACTCTTTTCACTTCAAGACTGTGCATTGCTTGGTACTTGGTACATTGTTCTGACCATCATATCATGGAAATTCTTGACAAACCTCAACCTCCTCTACATTCCGATACTACCATGGGTTGATAGACCATTTGAGTGAACCATTTTGGAGTGAACTATTCAGATTTAGCCTCTCTGCATCTCTTTTCAGCCCGTTGCCTTTCCTCTAATTTGTGCTTTAATGGTTCTCCATAAAAGATTTTAATGCTTCCATTTTGGTCATAGGCAACGAAGGTGTTGGCAACAGTTGTGGGATTTGTTTTCAATGTTTGAAGATTGCATTTGCTAGAAACTTTCCACGACCTTTTCAACAAACCCATTCTGTATGTACCCTCGAACATATCCTGTAACTTTTGCATTAGTTGAAGTAAAATCTTGTCCATTTAAGATAGAATCAGATATAATATTTCCACCGGTAACAATACTCCCATTCACAGGAACAATATCTAGCACATGTGATGCAAGCATGGCTTGGACACTGGCAGACTGGTGCAAAACACCTTCTACTTTAACTCCATATTGCTCAATGAAGCATAAAGCCTCCTCCAGGAAGGAAAGACAACTAAAGGCTTCATAGGCCGCCTGTCCCTCCAATATTCTCTAGACCTTTCCATTACATCAATTGAGTCATTTCGAAACATACTATTCTGCCCCCATAACCAAAGCTGCATTGAGTGCCTAAGCCATAGCATGATCTAGTGTTGTCTTCCATTCAAACAAATCCTATAATATTCCTACTTTAAGTTGAAAGGCTCGCCCAACATGTCCATCTAGAAAAAGTACCATTAGTGACTTCTTATCTGTCTGAACAATCACACTTCCAGAGTTATTCACTTATCCGCCTTTCTGAGGAAGAGCACATAGTAGACTTCTAAAATAAATTCATTTTGTGTATATCATGGATTCGTCGCATTTCATGAGACCAGATTCCTTTGAAGCATTTTGTCAAATGATTCACAGCCTGCTCGAAAGCTCTCATTTTGGCATGGGCTTGGAGGATGCTGGCAACGGCAGTTGAGTCAGGTTTTACGCCAAAAAATGCAATTTAACAAATTCATTATGTGCATCTTCAATGTACACGGGTTGTGTTTTCCTTTTCGACATATGACTAAGCTTTCGCCACGCTCTAAGACAAAAAAAGCCCATCAATTTCATCTAAGCTACACCACTATTCACTTACTCTATCGGCAGCATGGTCTTGACTTTAAATGTAATTCTCAACATAAGTAAAGATCCGATCACAGTCATATCCTTGAGCACAAACAAGAATTTCTCACCATGCGGCGAATTTCTTTCAATTTGAGGACTACTGGAAACCATTCCATCATTGGATTTGAGAGGTAAATGATGTGAGCATGAATCGTCATCCACGGTCTACCAAAGAATTTCGAATCATAATATCCGACCAAAAATCTTCTTTGCTATGCTTAGATGGATACCCATAATCGATCCAACAGTCTCCATTTAGATATAAGGCTTAAAGATTTGGTTCTATATTTGTAGGTCGCAATCGTTCCAGAGTCTTTACCACACATATTTCATTTCCTGAGGCAGTAATGGCTATCGGGTTCTCAAACCCTAAAATTTTAGACAGGAAGAGCACACTTGGCAAGAAGAGTCAGGGATCGGCAATTTTTTAGGACCTTGAACTATAATATAAGGAGTTCAAACACTTGGAAATCCTCTGACAATGAAGAGAGTCGAGCATTCAACATTTTTTGGAACTTTGGAACCTTACAATAAAGGAGATTCAAAAACTTCATAAACTCCAGAAAAGAGAGTTAAGTACTTGTGAAATTCAAAATTTTCACATAAGGACCTTAGGGCTGCATAAATGTTTGACTTTAATAAAGCCACAACTAGAATTCAAAAAGTTAAATGCCTTTAATCAATTTTTTGACCTTTGAAAAAAATATTAAGCTCCCGACAAGGAGAAAAATCAAAACGTGGAGCTTCGAGACAAAAAACTTCATAACTTTCACATGCTTGTTCCATTTTTCATAAAATTTGGATAGTAAGATAGTCAGGCCTCTCACAGCAAAACTCAGAAAAATTTTCATCTCCAGCAACATTTGCAAATCACCGACGAGAAAATGTGAAGTTTAAAATCTTTCAAATGGCAAGGTGTTCGGGCATGAAAAGTGGGCACATTGGGTAAAATGAAGTTAGGATCAAGCCTATGAAAGGATTTCATATCATCTCTTAAAGGTTTTCAAATTTAATTATTTCCGTGATTTGGCAGTTTAAGGGGTTTGGGATGCTCTGAAAGTTTTGAAATTTTACAGGTTTAAAACTCAGGTAACACTGAGCTGAAAGAGCATCTAGCAAATTTCCATCCGTCAACATCATGGCTTGCCTCCACGCCGAGAGTGGGAAAGCATACAAGACCAAGACAGTTATTCTAGTTTGCTAAAAAAGATGATTTGTTGCAGTGGCGTGCCAAGTGGGTTAAGGATGGTTATTTTAGCATCTTCCTGATTGGTGTAAATTTGTCAAATGAAAACGTGACATCTGTCTTAAGGACTAAAGCTTGTTTTCTCCCTTGTTTATATAAAAGGGAATTCAGGGCATGTTAAAATTTATTGGTTCTAGTGCATACTTTCCAGACAAGGTCTGAAGTATGGGGACCAATCAAGAATCTTGGAGAATTTTTGTATCATAGTACACATAGTTATAGAGTAGGTTTTTCCTATTTTAGGTGTTATTTGAGAATAGACTTTGATGTACTTGCAAATTCTTATGACAATACTAGTTCATAAGTTTAAATATATTGTCAAAATTCAAGCTATATTGTCTCCTACAATTGTTTTCTTCATTTCATTTATGAATATAAACCGATCAAGGATCAATTTGTTCATCTTCACAGTCTTTCATGTGTAAGAATATCTTTCTTAATAGCTTTTACTCAAGGAGTAAATTTAATGCTTTAAAAGAATATTAAATGTTGTGAATGTCTACAGGGATTTCTAAGTAGAATTGGTTTTGAACTATTCAAAGTGTGATAGTGTAATACATTATTGCAGTTTTTACATGAACTAGAAATATATTGTTATATTTAGTTTCATTTATATTTGTTTTGACTCTGTAGCCCAGGATCTAGGTACCGATCTCTTAGAACTATTGTCTTGATACAACTCCTTGGTCATTCATACTGAAAATCAAAGTAAAGTTTTATTTTTGTATTATGTTTATGATGTTATTCCAATGTTCTCCTACAAGAGAGTTGTGTTAAAGCCTGAGAATCTAGCCCATTATTTTAGCATATCAGTAATTCTTTAGGCATTTTAAAGAGAACATATCTGTTAGAAAACATTATTTTGAGATAAATAGTATCAGATCTTAAATAAGTACTAGTTTATTTCAAAGGGTACACCCGCTCAGATCTTGCAGAGCCTTAAGTGCAGAGGAAAAAGGATTCAATCCACTTTTCCTATTCGTTGGCCAATCCCTCAAGGCAAATTAGTCATTAGAACCGGCTATTCTTTAGATTGCCCTTTTTGAGATCAGGTTAGGAATTTAAAACAACCAACAGATCCAATGGTCCTCCTTAACTGCTTCTTCAAAATATACATGATCATGAGTGAATAAAGCAAAATTTGAATGGAAATCTAAGTTACCTTCTCTTCCTTCTCCTTGCTCATAAATCTCCTTCAAGCTTCTTGTTTTCCTTACTCTTCTTGTACATTGATCTCTTAGTTGGGCCAAAGTAGGATCATAATCATCACTTTGTGTATTGGGGGAAGAGTTTTCACCTTGTTCAACATTCCTTGGAGTTCTTGTTGAAGTATTTGGTGGACTAGGATAATTACCTTGCAAACCATGATCTTCAAATTCTTCATCATCCAGGGGTATTAGTGCTCCAATTGTGATTGTTTTATCAATGCTTCCATCCCATGCTTCTTCTTCTTTAAATTCCACATCTTTGTTAACAATCAATTTATTTATAATGGGATTAAACAACTTATAAGCCTTTGATTCTTCACTATATCCAATAAAAATACATTTCTCACTTCTATCATCAAGTTTCCTTCTTATTTCTGATGGCACAAGAGAATATGCAAGACAACCAAAAATTCTAAAATGATGTACACTATGTTTCTTACCACTCCAAGATTCTAGTGGAATTTGATCCTCAACACTTTTTGTTGGACTTTTGTTTAAAATATACACTGCACATGCTACTGCTATTGCCCAATATTCATTTGAAAAATGTTTGGCCTTCAACATGCTTCTATCCATCTCCATGATTGTTTTGTTCTTCCTTTATGCTACACCATTTTGTTGTGGTGTGTATCTTGTAATAAACTGCCTTTTGATTCCACAAAATCTACAAAAATCCAAAAAATTATTAGACATGTATTCACCTCCTCTATCTAATCTCAATACCTTGATATAATGGCCACTTTGCTTTTCCACCATAGTTTTGAATTTTTTGAACTTTCCAAAGGATTCAACCTTCTATTTGAGAAATATATCCAAGTCTTCCTACTGAAATCATCAATGAAGGTTATAAAATAAATGCTTCCTCCAAGGGATGGAGTTTGCATTGGTCCACACAAATCACTATGGACTAACTCCAGTGATGGCCTTGCTCTATATGAGACTCCACTTGGGAAACTCTCTCTATGTTATGCTAGAATGCAACTCTCACATGAACTAATTGGTTGCTCTATTGGTGGCAAACCTTTCACCATATGCTTCTTTTGTAACAAACTCAAACCTCCAAAATATAAATTTCCATACCTCAAATGTCATAACCATGATTAGTATAGATGCACCATTTTGAAATCTACTTCCTCTTTTGCTTGGGTGCACTGAATTTAGAGGGGGAATGTCCAATTCCTTGTCATCTCCACACTTGCAATCAACCTGTCAGTTGGAAATCTATCCAATATAGTGCAAACATTGTCCTTAAAAGATGCCCTATAACCTTTTTGTGTTAACTGTGCAACACTCATAAGATTATGTTTTAAACCAGGCATGAAATAAACATTAGAAATGAATCTTTTCTCACCATTCTTTGTCAAAATATTTATTGTTTCTTTACCCTTTACAGGTACTTTATTATCATTTCCCAATTTCACTTCAGATTTAACAAAATCATCAAGACTAGCAAACAATTCCTTAGTCCTTGTCATATGGTTGCTACACCCACTATCTTGAGTAACATGGAAAGTGATAAATAAACTTCCAGAATTAGATTCATTTGTGTAATTAGCATTCTGTTTCCTCACCTCTCCTTGTTTTTCTACACTCATATGCATAATGCCCATATTTTTGCAATAAAAACACTGAATGTTAGATTTATCAAACCTCTGTGAATGTTGTTGAAAATGATTATTGCCATGTCCTCTATTATTATAGTACTTATTTGCTTATTTATTCCTTTCACCTTGATCTGAATTACTCATTCCACCTCTGCTACTGTCTCTTTCTCTTCCTCTGAAATTTGACCTTCCTCTTCCTCTACCATCTATGATACCTGAGACTTGAAAGCATTCTCAAAAGAAGTGTTGTTATTTCTATTCATTTTGGACTCATGTGATAACAAAGATCCCTTTAATTCATCTACTGATAATTGTGTCAAATCCTTAGATTCTTCAATTGCTACAACTATTGAATCAAATTTGCTAGGCAAACTCCTAAGGATTTTTTCTATAATCTTCTGATCTGACATTTCTTCTCCATTACATCTTATTTGATTCACAATATTCATAACTTGACTCATAAATTGGTCTACATACTCTAAATCATTCATTTGTAAATTTTAAAAATTTCTCCTAAGAGATTGTAGTTTAGCTACTTTCACCTTTATGGAACCTTGATAGGTTGTCTCCAAAATCTCACATGCCCTCTTAGACTTAGTTGCTGCTACAACCTTTGGAAAGATAGACTCGTCCACTAACTGCTGGATTAAGAATAGAGCTTTTGCATCCTTCTTGTTTTCTTTAAGCTCTTCCTTTTGTGCTTTGGTCAAAGCTTGATAAGTTGCTTGATCTTGTGGTTCTACAAAACTATTTTCTACCAAATCCCAAACATCTTATGAACAAAACAAAGTTCTCATATTAATAGCCCAATACTTATAATTCTTACCAGTGAAAATAGGAATTTGAGGCTGCACACAATTGCTACTTGACGCCATGATGTGATTTGATCTATTACATCCCTCCTGGGATGGCAACTTTCTTGATCTGAATACACCTCCCTTCTACAGTGGCTATATCTATTGCGACTGACTTCTGCAGTCTCTCAGTCTTCAAACTTCAAATTTTGCCCTTTGACTTCTTTATTCAACACATTGGTTTCCTTCAACAGTTGCGGCCTCTTCAATGATTGCAATGGCCTCTTTCTATAATTTCAGCAACGTCTGCCTACTTCGTCTTAAGAACTTATGGGATCCTTCTACGACTTCAATTTGTTGCTCCTCTTGTTTTCTTTAACCAGTAATACTTGTCTTCAGACAACGATTCTTGGTGACTATTATCTCTTCGTTTTTAAGTTCTACAAAAGGTTGTGGCCTCCTACAAATCGATTCCTTCCTTAATGATTCTCTCCAAATATCTGCTTGTATTGGATCCCTCAATCTACATCAAAGAATAGATCCACAACCTTGCAATGCCACAATTTTTTTTGAAACAAAAATCGGTCAACAACTTCTCACCCTGGATCTTTCTAGCTTTGATACCAGTTTGATGGTATAGCAGAGATAAATCGATTGCTACAGCAATCAAAAAAGACTTTCTATTCCAAAAACTCTATCAAACAATTACAAAATCCTCCAATAAATAGATATTACTATTGGCTACACAAAACCATTTCAAACAACTGACAAAACAGAAATAAAACTAGAAAACCAATAGAAATTATAGTTTCTTTCCTCCAACAATAATCCATAATCAAGATAAGAAAGGATTTTTGATGGATTATATAGTGTGATCATTGATTCAAAAAAAACTCACATTATTTTTCTAAATAGTAATGGGTTACACTTTCTGGGACATCTTGATTTTTGTTGAAATCACATATTTTTAGAAAATATAATGATTTAAACCTTGGAATGTTCCATTTAAACGATTTTAATTGAAGAGAGTTTGATCAAACCCCCTTGCATAGAACCCCGCTAGTTTTAAACCATACATATAATAGAGTCTCCTCTACACCTATCAAAATGTTGATAAAAAATCACTTTTGATTTACCTTTTGAGGGATCAAATGAGTTCATTTAAAATTTATGTTTTGTATGTAGTCCTTATTATAAGCTTCCCAAAAAGTATAATTTTAAATATATTTAATTTGATTATTATATTTTTTTTTATTTCTTGTGAATGTAAGTTTTTCAATGAACATCAAAGTCTTTGTTTCGCACATAAAAAAAAATAGGAAAATAGAGAAAAAAAATTCTAAAAAATACATGTCCTCTAAATATTGATGTCCTTATTCCAACAAAAAAAAAATTGAATTCTGATACATACTAAAAAAAATTACGCTCTTTATAGTACATCTATGTCTAAATTGTAATTGGTTTGACTTCAAAACTTAATTAAAAAAAAATTCAATAAAACATTATGAAACCAAAAACATCCTCTAAATATTGTAGTTACAAATCTAAATTTGAAAAAAATAAAATTATATCCTTCATTAAAAAAAAAGTTATGTGATTTATACTACACAAATATTAATTATTATTATTTTTAACAATATAAATATTAAAAAATATATTTAAAATTAAAAATAATAATAATATAATTAGTCATATTCAACCATTTCCATATTGATTGACTAGATCAATAATAAAAAGATTGTTAAAAATTATAGAAAATTCGATTTACTGGATATGTAAGATAATTTAATTTAACTAAATTTGGATTTATATGTAGCCTAATTTGTGGGTCATTGAATATCTCATTATCTTTGACATCACACAACAATGTTTGGAATTAATAAAATATAGTCGCATGCACAATGAAGGAGACAATAACTAGGCCATGTAATTATAAAATATTCATCCCTTAGTTGAATTAAGTGTCAAATGTCTTTTGGGGTGTACACCATAATGTAAGGACAACTGAATATAAAGATGATCCCAACAACCAAACAAAATCACCTAAACTTGCGCAAATTTCTACGAGGCAGTGTATAGGTGAGAGGACCTAGTAGTTGAGCACCCTAACTTTATGCCTCTCAAATCATACATGGCAATTTTGAATAACTCCAAAATTTGTACAACAGCTTACTTGGCAATGCCCCTACTTATAACTAAGATTGCAGGTCCACATCATCAAATATGATGCCACATCAACATGCTTTTTGTTGAGGTGTCCAAAAAGACCCAAAAAAAGGGTAGACCAATAGTTGTGCATTAAGTCATGTTTTGTTGGTGCATTGATGTGGCATATGATTTGTTGATTTTTAGATCTAAAGAACACATTTCATTCAATTATAAGTATATACAGTCAACAAAACCTTGAAGTCACAACTACAAGTGCTAAACTTTTCAAAATATTCGGCCTTAAATCCACAAACACTATCACAACTATTGGAACATGCTCAGCTATTGGGTCCTCTCCCCAATGCACTCCAAGCTCTATGGATTAGACTCCAAGGTGTTTGAATTGAATTTGTATCTAAGGGTTTGAAAAACAAACACAACATTGTGATCCTCGTGGCACGAAAACAAATCATATTGTTAATCAAGGTAATTGTATTTTAAGCATATAAGCATTGCTCAAGCATTACTTTTGTGACATCTATTTTTTTAATTTGTTATTTTTTTTTAGACTACCAATAATTTATTTTTTGAACATTATTTGTAAAAAAACTTGCATATAAACTTTGTAAAAGATTTCATTAAAAAAATCAGAATTGATGATTGGTTTATTTTATAAAGATTAAAAAGTCATCTTCTAAATAACTATACTCTATCTTAGAAAAGGGTCCCATGGAGCTCCTAGAGGATCTATTTTTGTGGAGAAGGGGTCCCATGAAACCAAAAAAAAATGCTACCACATAAATTAGAATATTTTCCTCCAAATAGGAGCCCAAGGGGTGCATTTGGGGTGGGGCTGAAGCTTTCTCCCACCAGTTTAGGATTTTTCTACTTGTTTTTAAATTCCCACCATTTAATTTAGGAAAAGTTTTGGAGGTAATTGTTTTAGTTTAATCATTTTTTATCTTTTTATTTGTAGATCCTTAAAAATCTCTCCTAAATCATTTAACATTAAACTAGTGTTTAAAAAAAATATTTATAGATCCTAAAAAATCTATCCTAAATCATTTTAACATTAAACTAGTGTTTAAAAAAACTATGAGACCACAGGCTTCTATAAAATTCAGAGCTTAAAGTTTTAAGCCTACTTGCAACTACCAAATTCATCTGCTTGTTTTAAAATGCTCCTAAAAAATTTCAGCAGCACCGCTGAGATAATTTAGGAAGCCCCCCCTCCATGGGACTGCAGCCTTAAAAAATGTTGTCATTGGACTGCTTAACTAATTTTTGTAGTTATTGCTTAAATTTTTTAAGAATCTTTTTTGAAGTTAATGTTCTCATAAATTTTTTATTTTTCTATTTACTTTAAATAATTGTCAAATTGTAATTTTTTTAAACTATATGATTTTTTTAAAGGCACACATAATATTCTTTTGTAATTAATTAAAATTTTAAGTAAAACCATCTCTACTATACAAAGTTACAAACTTACATGAAATCACTTTATTTATATATATATATATATATATATATAAACTATTTTTTACAACTAATGGATATATATTCCCAAAATTCTATGTAAATATTAAAAAATAAAAATAAAAATCATAAATACATTATGTCAACAAGGAAAACCAATAGTTTGCTAAACTACTAAATATTAGAAAGAAGATGATTGAAGTGAATTTGCATCCATGAATGGTGCAGCATATGAAGAGAGCCTAGCTGAAGCCAGGTGTTCTCAGAACTGAACGTTGTGGTGGGGAATTGTTACCTCAAAAGCAAAGAAGTTAATGGCAATCAAAATTTTCATGCAACTCAAGGCATACCTGAAAATAAAATTCAAAAAGTAGCAGCAGCTGAATGCACTGACAGAAATGATAAAGCTAAGGATGACCTACAAATTAAGCAGAAATTTCTGCTATGAAGCAGCAATTAACATGTAAATTTATATTTATATGTGTTAATATATATTGTTGGGAGAAATTTTGGAAGTAAAATTTAAGGAAAAATATTAAAAGAAAAAAAAAAACTAAAAACACAGTGATATGGTAATTTTTAATTCAACAGTAAGTGCATAATTTCAAACCCTGTTTTTTTTTTTTTTTTTTGAAATATAGAATCAAAGCAAGT
The DNA here is from genome assembly GCA_027924645.1 of Cunninghamia lanceolata. NCBI lineage: Eukaryota > Viridiplantae > Streptophyta > Pinopsida > Cupressales > Cupressaceae > Cunninghamia > Cunninghamia lanceolata. Next base: position 1,806,896 of record BSBN01000814.1, read on the forward strand.
AGATTACAAAGAATAAGCAACAGAAGGCTGCAATGAAAAGCACTGTCCAGAACAAAGAAACCTGCGATCTACATAGCAGGCAGTTTTAACAATACAAATAGATTTCTCTCCAAACAGAGCTGAACAAAACAGAAGCTGATTAAGGCCAATGATTTCAAACCCTATTTGCACCTTATCTATTATTCAATTTTGTAAATGAGTGTTTTAGGATTAAACTGTATGTTATTGATCACACTCAGTGATCCATCATCAGGAGAATAGAAAGCAAGAGAGGAGAAATAGAATGGATAATTTGCAGACCAAGCAGGTTAAATAGAATGGGAGGTGGGAGAGGGGGACCAAGAGAGATGGGAGTGTGATCCGAAAAGCTGAAGAAAAACTAACACACAGTTTGATCCTAAAGCACTCATTTACAACATTATGAACTGTGGAAATCTGATGTCTGTTATTATTCAATTTATCTTATATTGTAATTATACTTTTAAAAAAATCATAAATCATCTATTTCTTTAAAAAATATATTGCTGTTAATCCAAAAATAAACGTTAACAAATTCCAACTACATGTTTCTGAGAAAATCAAGAAATCTGTAAGAGTTTATCCTCAAGTTTTTTAAAAATTTAACACATTTTGACAGGCAAACACCAAGTTTAAGGCCTAAAATAGGTCTGACAACACCATGTTAATCTATAAAACCAAACAATGCACATAAATCAACCTTTAAATTGAACTCTGACTGAAACTATCTTCTGAACAAAGAGAGCATGTTGGACATAAAATTTAACACATTTTGACAGGCAAACCCAAGTTTAAGGCCTAAAATAGGTCTGACAACACCCTGTTAATCTATAAAACCAAACAATGCAGAGAAATTAACCCTAAAATTGAACTTTCATTGAAACAATCTTCTGAACAAAGAGACCATGTTGGACTAAAAACCGTCCCAAACCAACAGACCAAATAAAATAGAGCCAGAAGTTCACTCACAAAAACAAAACTTTCCTGAAACAGTAAAAATGAAGCCAAACATTTCAAAGCTCAAGAATTTATTCTTAAACTAAATTCGCATGGAAAGAATGTTTAATATCTTACAGACCATGTTGAGCCAAACAACATTGAAAGGCCATCTCCATTAGTAGAGAGCCGATTCCTGATGTGTGCGAATAACACAGTCAGAAGTGGGATACGCCACACAGGTCAAAACAAAACCAGCTCCTATCTGTCCATCATCAAGAAAGGACTGATCAGACTGATCTACATCCCCCTTTTCAATTTTCCCTGCACAAGTAGAGCAAGCCCCTGCGCGGCATGAAAAAGGAAGATCTATACCAGCAGCTTCTGCAGTATCCAAAATATAAGTATCGTCTGGTGCCTGAATTTCTTCTTCGCGACCATCTGGCAAAATCAGCTTCACCCTGTACTCTGCCTTTGCAGTCAAACGATCCACACTGCCCCTCTTCAAAACAATGGGCCTGGAAACATCCCCAAACAATGCATGGCTCTTCTGGGGTGGATTTATTTTCGTTTTGGGTGCACAAGAAAATTGGAAAAATGCTGTTCCGGTAAGTGCCATGGCTGCCATCTCTGTAAAACGAGGTTAAAACCCTAAGTTTTCAAGCCTTTCAAACCCTAGAACATAACTGAAGAAGAGGGCACAATAACTGCAAATATAAAGATGATCTTAAAAAACAAAAAACTGTTATCCATAGCGAATTCAGAAACAAGCGTTTTGAGCCACAGAAAAATTTGGATCCAGACAAAATATCACATACGCGCCAAATCTTCGAACTCGTACATCTACCTGTGGACATGCCACGTGGATTTCCAAATTTCTTGGAATAAATTCACACCGTCGATGAAATGCAATATTTTCGCTAGATTTTCTTTTCTTTTTATTTGTTTTTTAATATAAAAAAATTCCTTCCAATGATACAAACACTCTAGAAATTAATTAAGTGTTTATTTGTTTTCAGAATGGAATGCTGGTAGGTTCAAATTTGTTGGGAAACCATTTTAGACTCATGTTAGGGGTATCTATTTTTGTCAAATTTGTTTGGGTAGAAATCTAACTTCATTCTTTATAGTTTTAATTCTGCATTCAACAAGTCAATGGTAGGGGAGAGGACCTAGTAGTGGAGCACCCTAACTTCACGCCTCTCAAAATCATATGTGGCAATTTCGTAGCTTACTTGGCAAGACCCCTCCTTATACCTAAGGTTTCATGGCCATATCATCAAATATGATGCCACATCAACATGCTTTTTGTTGAGGTGTCAAATAGTTTCCCAAAAAAAAGGGTGGACCAATAGGTGTGCATTAAGTCATGTTTTGTTGGTGGGCTGATGTGGCATCACATGATTGGTTGCTTTTTAAATCTAAATGGCACATTTCATTCAATTATTAGTACTTATAGTCACACCAACAACCTTAAAGTCACAACTACTAGTACTAAAGTTTTAAAAATATTGGGCCTTAAATGCACATATACTATCTCAGCAATTGGAACTATCTCACCTATTGGGTCTTTTCCCCTAAATATTAAAGGGTATTTTTAGGTATTTATGAGTGAAGTTTTGTGTAGGGTAGAATCTCAATCTCATTCTTTATGGTGGCAGGCAGGACCTAAATTTGATGGCCGTATGGTTGTATTTAGGTATTTTTGTCATTAATTCAATCAAAATTTTAAAAAGATTGTATCATATGAAACGAAAGATTTTGGATAGATTGTCAAAATTTATATAGAATTGTATATTTGGCTTATGTATAATTTTACTTATACTAAGGTATGTTACAGTATTTTTAGGGCACCTTTGAATGGATAATCGTCATAAAAAAATTGCTTGACAGGTAGAGTTGACCGTCAAATTTAGGTGGGCATACACACTCAACAAGACTTGATTTGTGGTAGGTTCTTAATAAGTCATTCAACTTCACCAAAGACCAAGGGCCACTTAACTTTCTATATAGTTTTAACTTTAAGCATTTTGATTTTTGAGGTGATTTCCCCACCTTTTGAACTTAGTATTATCCCTTTTTCCTTTGCTCTTTTCTTTGTTTTTATATATTTTATTTTATTTTAAAGTTTTGTTTTAATATTTTATTTTAATTTGCTAGGTTACCTCTTCTTTTTGAATGTCTTCTCCCTCACTTTTTCTTTCACATTTTTCTTTGATTTTTGTGTCCCTTTGACATCACATATTGTTGATGGGTTAAATATTTGTTTAAGATAAATGTGTCACACATGACCACCATACATGGAAAACCTCACAAATGTGGGACATGTCTTGAGTCAATCTTTAGGATTACAAAGCCGGCTCCTTATCTATTCTACTTAAGCCTAATTATTGGGGGAAAAAAGAAGAAAGATGCTAGAAAGTAAACAACATAAATGAAAAAGCTCATGTCAATAGATTCTCCTTTATAATTAGATTAATGTTTCGCAACAATAGTCAATAGAGATAATAACAATAGAGCACATATGCATCAAATAAATTCATACACATAATCAAGAGTTAGAATTTCGAGAATAATAGTCTCTTAGATTAATGCTTTTGATAGTATTGAACAACCACATACAATATTATATCACTAACTTTGGACACATGCATAGATGTTCCCCTGTTCGATTACAAAAGAAGTAAAAAAAAATGTCTTATATAAAAGGCTCAATAGTTCATTATGTAAAGCATGTTCTAAATTGAAAATCGGTATGTAGGCTACTATATATAGCATAATACCCAAACCATAAAGAAGTTTTCACCCTAAAATATTTGACATTTAAAATTTGAGATAGGTGGAAGGAATAATCCCTTTGTAATTTTGGCACCTTGTATGCCCTTGTAAGTAGCTCGGGTACCTTGGAAGAAGTGAAAGGTACCTGACTCAATGAATTTTACCTCCTAGCTTTACATAGGCCATCCTTAGGTAGGTGAGTTGTCAAGTTCGGATGGTGTAGAGAGGTAGTTGGGCACAAATGTAGCATGTTACTTGTGAGCTAAATTTTGAAATGGGTGGACCAATAATCATGCTTGATGTGTACCCTACACATAGAATTGCTTGGAATGTTGAGAAGAGGCTATGGACACCAAAGTTGAGCTATCAAGCATTATCGCAACTAAGAAACATCAAGAAATAGCCTTGTGCACTATGGACCATCAGACGAAATCCATTATAGAAAGATTAGACAATTCACATTTCTATTGGTGAATGATTTTTACCTTTTCACATGAACTCCTAGGAGCACGCCACATAGCATGTATCAAGAGGCCACAGAAAAAACAAAAGATCATATTAGAGGTGGGCCTTGCTACTAATAAAAGTAGCACAAACTATTGTTAGTGTAGGTTTTTATTTTCCTAGTGGGTTATTTATTTTCCTATTTCCTAGGTTTTTCCTACACTTCTAAATAAGCTTGCTTAGGATTAATAATGTGAGTATTGGTGTGAGTGGGTGCAATGTGTCGTCATCTTCCTTAGGAGTTACACTTACCTATTTTAGGCTATTGTGGTGGACTCTTCCCATTGGTTGTATTTGCCACCTCTCCCCTCTACCATATTCTATATATACTCACCTCCTAGCTAGTCTTGTGTATTGTATTTACAACTATTTGCTTTTGCATTCCTCTAATGTTATTTTTCTCTTTGAGAATTTGCATTTCTCTCTTGGAGACTAACTCTGTTTTGTTATTTTTATCTTTGTATCATTTTCATTTACAATTTATTATCTATTCATTGCACTAAGTTTTCTGGGTTATTCATCTTTTCAAATTCTAACATGGTATCAAAGCATTTCTAGTGCAAAAATAGATTTTAGTTTCCTCATTTGAGAAATTAGGGGGGCTAATAAGCTTTGCTTGCAGGTTTCCTAAAAACCCAGAATGCTCTTCTCTTGCATCTTTGGATGATCTACAAAATAAAAAAGTTTGACAAAAATATTTTAACCTTTGGGGTTTTATACTTGTATTTTCTTAAATATGGGTGTTTGTAGAATTATGGTAATCCTAGTGGCATTTTTAGTTGTTCCATAGCATCCAAAAGGCTCGAAAAAGTCAGATCTGGTTTTTGTTTCACCAAAATCAGAGCTCATAAAATCAATTTGCAAATGAGGGTTTGAAGCTCAGATCTAGCGATCAGCTTTCATACGGGGCATTTTCGGACCAAAAGAACCTCACCATTGAGTCCAAAAGTCTTAAAACCCCCTATTTTCATATAAAACTTGCCTAGTTTTGGTGTCGAGTGTTATTGAGGCAAAAAAAATTGTCAAAGGGTTGTACGACCCCCAACACTCAATTTGAGGTGGTTAAATTTCAAAAATAAAATAAAATAATATATTTTAGCGCTAGCGCATGATATAAGCGCTTTAAGCGCTATCCATAAGCGCTTAAGCGCTTCACATATACTGAGGGGCCTCAACCCTATGAGGGCTTCGGCCCCAGTTTTAAGGGGCTCTTCCCCTTGTTTAATGCCCTAACAGGGTTTGAACCCCTAGTAGGTTCCTACAGACTGCTAGTGGTCTTTCAAAGCCATCACCCACCTTTGTCACCGTCACCTAGCAACTTGCAAACTATTCTCCACCCCTCAACAACACTGTACCACCGGTTCAGTACCCCTGCAATCACCTTCGCCGGTGGCCCCACCACAAGGCCACCCAAGGGCCACCAAGGCCTCATTTATAAGCCAAGGAGGGCATTTTTTTCCAAAATGGCATAACTTTTGCTCACAGAGGTGAAATTTTACAAATGAATAGGCAATGAAAAGTTGATGAAGCATACTTTTCATCGACAGAGGTTTTGATAAGAATTTTTTCCATTTTTCTCTAGTTATTGTAGGTTGAAGTTGGTAGTCGCTTTTTCTTCGACAGGTTATATCATGTGCCCCAGATCTCGATTTTTTGCAAATGAATAGGCGTTGGAAAGGTGTTGAAGAGAACTACACAGTCATATAGTCATTTTTTTCAAATTTTGTAACAGGTTCATTTTGGTTCAAAAGTATATTTTTGGCCATTTTTGGGCCCTATGACTATTGTAATTTGGGAAAAAGCATTGTAAATGCACTAAACTATAAATTGCCAACATTGTAATCTCTGGGGGGTAATTTCTGATACTAGTAAAAAGGGGGGTACATTTGTGTTCTCTTCTTTTCATCTCTTCATTTCTACATTTCTGCATCATGGATCAAACTACAATTCCAATCTTAACACCATACAACTATTTTGAGTAGAAATCTCGCATGGTAATCTACTTAAGAAAGAATGGTTTACACATAATCAAAATGGGACTAGAAAATGAACCTACACAAGATACAAAAAAAGAGTAAATGGTTTAATAAATGTGATGAAGCCTATGGAACATTGTGTTTGTTTGTTTCCCCTGATTTACTCTTTAATATTGATTCTTTGAATTCTCTTAATGAAATATGAGCTAAGCTAGAAATTCTATTTGGGACACAAGATTCTATGAGGGGTCATATGTTGGAAAATGAACTTATAAGTCTAAGTCTAGACAATTTTAACATTATCTAGGATTTCTTCACAAAATTAAAATCACTAAGGCTACAGTTAAAATTGTGAGGAATTGAAAAGAAAGATGAACGACTGATTCTTAGTATTCTCTCCAAGCTTAGTTATGAATATTCAGTGTTTGTTTCTACCTTTTATGCTACTAATTGTGCACTTGGGGCTCAGTTCACTATGTCATTTTTAGATGATTTAATTATCTCTCACATAGGAGAGGGATAAGCTAATCCAAATGGGCACTCTCAAATCCTCTAAGTCACATGCCCTGGCTACCAACCAAAGCACAAAAGAATAGAAAGTACAAAGTAGTAATAATAAGGATAAGAAATAGAAAAATAGCAAGGAGAAAAAGGATCAGAAACAAGCTGCCCTAAAAGCAGCTAATGAGACCTCATCTTCAAATGGAAAGATTCTTAAGAAAGAGATGGTCAAATGTGCCTATTGTAAAAGACTTGGTCATGATGAACACAAATATTTAAAGAAACAAATTGATCACTTAACACCCATTATTGAAAAGAATAATATTAGTGTTCCTGAATCAATAAAATAGAGTTCAAATGAGAGGTCTAACAAGGCAAAAGAAAACAAGAAGGGAAAGGGAAGGGCAAATCCCTTGTAGCAGTTGCTTCACAACCATCCACTTGGGTTCTTGATTCAGGTGCTTCTCACCACATGGCTTCATCTAAGGATGAACTTGTATCTTTGGAGCCTTGTACTATGCCTACTATTTTGATGGGTGATGACACTCCTATTGAGGTGTCTGGGAGAGGGTCTATTAATGTGGGGGATGGTACATTCCATGATGTTCTTTGTGTGACCTCATTATCAACTAATCTCCTATCAGTTTATTAGATCACTCACACAGGGTCAAGCAATTGAGTTGATTTCACTCTTGTTTCAATGTTGATTAGTGAAATACATGATGGTCCTATAGTTGCAGTTGGAAGAGAAGATCACCAGTCACGACTTTATCTATTTTCTCACTTTGTTCCTGATCCTCCATCTATTTTTCTCACTCATTCTAATGATATGAGTAAGTTATGGCATGAGAAATTTGGCCATCTTAACTTCCATTGCTTGCAATAGCTCAACTAGTAGAGCATGGTCATAGGGTTGCCTTCAATTCAATTTTTGAGTGGTGTTTGCTAGGATTGCATTCTTGGTAAGCATCCTAAAGAAAATTTTGACAAAGGTAAGGCATGGAGACCTTCACAGATACTGGAGTTAGTTCATAGTGATTTGGCTGGTCCATTTCCTCATCCATCCATCCTTCAGCAAGGCGAAATATGTCCTAGCATTCATTGATGACTTTTCTAGATATACTTGGGTATACTTTCTCAAATAGAAGTCTAAGGTATTTGATCATTTTTAGGACTTCAAAACTTTTGTAGAGAAGCAATCAGGGAAAGCCATCAAGGTTTTACATACTGACAATAATGGTGAGTATGGCAACAATCATTTTGAGTAGTTTTGTACTTCTGAGGGGATTGATCTACAACATTCAGTTTCATACACTCCTCAACAAAATAGTGTAGTAGAATGAAAGAATAGGTCCTTAAAGGAAATGGTTAACTGCATGATTCACTCCAGATCTCTTGCACCATAGTATTAGGCAGAGGCCATTAACTATGGTTGTTATATCTAAACCTAAGTTCATCACCGAGCCTTGAAGGGAGTCACTCTTTTTGAAGGTTGGAGCGATCAAAAACCTTCAGTTAAGCACTTTCAAGTTTTTGGTTCACCTGCATGAGCCCACATTCCTGCAAAGAAATGTAAGTCCATGGATCCACAAAACATGCCTGGCATATATGTAGGTTATCTTGATGGTGTGAAGGGTTATCGGTTGCTCCACCCTACTACACATGAATTGTTCATCGAGATGAGTGTTTGTTTTGAGGAGGGCTCTTCAATCTCCATGTCATGTCCCTATAATGATTTATAATTGAATTGTTTAGTTAAAATAGAATATATAATATATTTATTTAAAATGTATTATTAATATGTATTATTTAAATAATATTTATTTAAAACAATTAACAAGATATATATTATTATATTTATAAATAACACATGTAAACAATAATAATATATTATAAATATATCTAATAATATAAATACAAATATTCTTATATTTATCTTATATTATAATATAAATATAAATAATATAATGTAAATCATATATCATTTATTATGATATAATATAAATAATATAAAATAAATAATATATTATTTATAATATACATGATATAATATAAATACAAATAATATAAATAAACTATGTTAAGGGAGTTACGTATGGTTAGAACTAGTTTTACCATAGCTCATAGAAGGGAATAACATAAAGTAATAAAAATTAGAAAAGGGTAAGTATATCTTTTACCACCAGGCAAAATAAATATCCCTTGAAAGGGAAATAAATAAAGGCTGTGGGATAGAAAGTGTTAGCACTCATTTTGACCTGGGGTTGATTTTTCATGATCAGGGGGTTTCTTCATTTGAACCCTTTATCTTCTTGCCCATTTTTTCTAAGTGTTGGACCTCCTCAGCATTTTTCAGCTGCAGCATCATATTTTCCTAAGGAGGAGGTCATCATCATCATCTTGTCTTCGATGATGGTCTGCATCATCATGTTCTTCGTCGACTGGTTTTTCATCGTCATCATCATATTCAGTTATCGGGTGATGTTTGGTTTTTATCCTGATCATGCTGATGAGCTACAGTGCGCCCTGATCTGCTTGCGAGGGTGATTTTTCAAAGTATCCGGTGATCTCCCATTTATCACCTTGCGCAAACATGATGATGATGTTGCCCCGTTATTCTGAAGGGGTTATTCTCTAAGTTGTTCGACCTGACTTGTTTTTTCATAAGGGTCGTCGTCATCATCATCATATTTCCTTTTATCACCGTGTTGCTTGCGGGGGTCATCATATTATCTGCATCATGATATTTCGCCGGGGTGATATTTTTGTTATCGGGTGATCTTGGTTATGATCATCCTGATGATGTTGTTGAAGTGTTCTAAGTGCGACCCGATATTCACTGGGGTCATCATATTTTGAACGTCAGGATGATCTTAGTCAATATCATCCTGATGATGTTGTATCACTTGTTCGATTGTTTTGTCATCCTGATGATGCTGACGTCATCCTTATATCAGGGTGATATCTTTCTTTCTGCCTATCTGCATCATGATATTTTCGAAGGAGGGGGTGATTTTTTCATATCACTCGAGTGTGTTTGTTCCAGCATCATGATGATGCTGATATCAAGGAGATATCCGCCTGCCGGCTTCGTGCGCTATCTAGAGGGGGTGATCTTTTCGAGCATCATCATATTCATCTATCGCCCCGATCTTACAGAGGAGCTACAGTGCAACCTGATATTTGCACATCAGGATGATATTTCCAAATATCCGGTTGTCTTCCGAATATCATCCTGATGTTAATATGATGATGACGTCATCCGGATATGAGGAGGTGCGCAGTAGGCAGATATGATGATGACGTCAGCAGGATATGATGATGATGTCATCAGGATGTTCATCAGCCGGACTTTTGGTATAAGCTCAACAGGAGGATGTTCCTCCGATGGATCCGGTTGTGCGGGTGAAGGCGAATATCATGCAGTTGTATTGCAATATGATGATGACGTCAGGGTGATATTTCGGGCAACAGGATATCATGCTGCTGGAGGATGATGATGATGAAGTCTTATACTAGTGTCGTCAGGAGCAAAAGCACCGACATGATATATGCTCATGACCTAGTATATTAAGTGTTAAAGAGGTCATCGCGGGGTGCATGTGGGATAATGTTATCCTGCATATTTGAAATATCATGATGATGAATCTCGGCGGGAAGTGGTTGCGATGCAGAATTAATGTTCTTCCCGAGGCCACGGGTTGGTGCGCCATCAATGGCGATTGTTGCAGAGGTATGGGCGATGGCGTGGGCGGATCTGGTACCCGATTGAAGGTGTACATCAGCGGGCAGTAGCGCAGGGCTCGAGAAATCTTCCTGTCTCCTCCCCCACCTGCTGCATTCAAGTTTGGGCGCCAATCTGGTAATGTTTAAGCGCCATCCTTCTGATACTGTGTATCTGGCGGGATTTTGGGTCAACCATGTAATTAATTGCTGAGCACCTACCTGGCTGTTATAAGCAGGTTGTGTTGCTCATTTGTAGGTTGTTGAAAGTTGAAGAATTTTGGCTCTGTAATGCATAACAAGCTGATCTGGTTGCTCTGTACAGCTTACCTGTGAGTTTATGTATCTCTTGTTGTATGTTTTTGGCATGAACCCATTGATTTCATGATTAAACTTATATGAGAAATGCTATCTTAGCATGTGTTGTGTTAATTCTGTCTCCAATATTGCATGTATTCTTCTTCTGAATCTGGATATTTGAGTAATGTTTAGATTCTAGAGCATAGAATTCCTATGTTGAATGTCTGATCTTTTAACTTCTGCTCAAGGGGTAGATTAAACTATTTTCAGGTTGAACATTGGGAAGGGTATACTGCAGTAGGGATACCATAAGTAGAGATAACCTAACACTTTGTATTGGGAGATACCTGTAAGGCAGGTATCACATATATCCCCTTGAAATCCAGTTTTAGCTGTTTATGCTGATCATTCACAAGTGTATGTCTACTGACTCCAGGCCCTGGATAGGCACCAATCATGCTTTGTTCTTGTGTTATAACCATGTCCAGCTTTGCATCCACACTTAAACTCCAAATCAAAATCTAAAACAACCATTAGGACATTAGAGTTAGTTTTAGGATCCTCAGTCCTCTGTCTACAACTGCTAATAGGCCCAAAGCTAGCCCCTTTGCTCTTATCATTCAGTTTTGGTCTACTTACAAGAGGACTATCTGCTTTCTGTCAGCATCCCAGCCTTGCATGCATATCCTCATGGATGTTGAGTAGGGAATACCCCCCTAGGTTTTGCAGAGCCTGAAGAAGAAGAGGAGATAAAATATAGAGTCTATCTCCTACACTGTTGACCCCCTGGCCCAGAGATCCTGTTGATCACTGATGGCTACCTTGTAGGGAAATCTGGGAATAAGCATCCAGTCTGGGAAAAAGTCAACAGAAATTGGTGACTCTACTGGGGAACCTTGTGAAAGAACCCTGGTTTTCAGAAGAAAACAGTTCCTAGTAATAGGTGGCGACTCCGAAGTAATCTCCCAACCGGTCAAAGTAAAATTTATATGCAGGGGAGAAGATCCCAACAAAATCCTTTATTTGAAGAGTTACCATTAACAAAAAGAATGATGTACAGAAGAAAGGGAACTGTCTCAGTTAGTCATGAGGGTTCCCCCAGAAAAAGTGATGATACACAAGATAACCCTAGGCCATCAGGACAGCATGCGCCTTATTTTTCAAATGCAGAAGCTGATATTCAAGGTGCATATGAGAGGCAACAGGGTGGTAGCATGAGAATGAGGTCAGAGGTGTTCCAAGAATGCCCTTTTCTAGACCCAAGTGAAAGGTTTGAAGAGGCAGAGTCTCTGAGGGATGATGAGGATGATGACCAAAATGGTATGAGACCATCTACCTCCAGACCTAAGGATGAACAATTGGCTGAAGAAATCAAAAGTCTAAGAGCAGAACTAGAATACCTACAAGCCATGAAAATCAGAGATGATATAAGGCAGAAAGTGCAAGCCTTAAGAACTGCCCAAAATGATTCAGTTCCTACCTTAGAGAATGCAAATGTGCAAAGACATCAGCAAAGATATGAAATGCAACATCAGCATCATGATGAGAGGCAAAATGTGAATGATGCTAGGATACCACTGAACAATGCAGGAAACCAGAATGCAAACAGAAATGTTAATGTTAATCAGCCAAACAGACAGCCCATGCAGCTAGATAGATTCAGGCAGCTGGTGTTTGATGGTATTCCTGGGTATCCTAACCCCATTGACAAGCATCTGAGGCTGCAAGTGCCTAAATTTTCAGGAAATAACACAGTGTCAGGAGAAGATCATCTAAAGGCCTTTCAAAATGTCATGGATAATTTTGAGGTTGAGCATGAGGATGTTTTCATGAAGTCATTCATGCAATCCTTAATAGATGAGGCAAGAGAATGGTACAGGAATCTGCCTGACCAGAGTATTTCATCATGGGATGATTTTAAAAGGATATTCAAGGAGCAATATGGTGATAAAACTGACCCTAGCTTTTTTGTAAATGAGTTCACCAGTATCACCAAAGGGTCAAATGAGCAGGTTGCAGACTTTAATGCAAGATTTACTAAAGTGTTGAACAAATTGCCACATCACATGAGGCCAAATGAACCAATGTGCATAATTTTGTATATCAATGCCTTTGATGCAAAGACTGCATATGGACTGAGAGATAAAGGTCTTGCCACTCTCAGGGATGCTTTCAGAATTGCAGTAAATATTGAAAACAATAGGAAAGCATCAGGCAAAACAAATAGAAGGGATGATATAAAAATTCTGCACAACCCAAACAAGCCTCAGAACACTCAAGGTAGTACATCTACTCCTGAAGATAAGATAGACAAACTGGCAAATGTTGTTAAGGACCTAAGCTATAGATTAGCTAGAAGTGAAAAAGGGATGGGTCCTGATAGGCAAGTCTATCAAAGGCAGGAAAAGAGGCCATCATTACATGATATGCCTTATAACACCAATTGGCATGATGGTAAGCCTGTATTTCCACGTAACAACACAAATCAGAGGGCTCAACATGTCAAGGAAACTCCTAATCCCCTAAAGAAAACTATAAATATTGCTGATGATGCTCCGTGGTGTATAATCTGTCAGATGCCACATTCACAGTCACAGTGTATGATTGCTCAATCCTTGTATGATAATGCTACATCTTGTAATGAATGCAATGAGCCACATCATGTGCAGGATGATGATGTTAATATGATGTCCATAGGCAATGGATACACTCTTTATGATGCTGATGAGAAGACAGATCATCAAATTCACGCCTGCCAACAGTCCCCATATGATGAAGATAATGAAGATAACTATGTATATGCTCAGAACTCACACAATTTTCTGAGTAACCTACAGCGACCTTCTGATGAGGAGATTAGAGCCTTCACAGCTGCAGCAGTTGCTCAAGTCAAAAGCAACTACAATCTCAGAGGTAAAAATCAAGTAGGCAGCCCACATCAGCCAGAAGATATTTCTGCAGGTCAGCTGGTGCATGGTCATAAAGGAACTGAACCACAAAAAAGGCAGTGGGTAAATAATAAACAGAACTTTAGATACAGAACAGGTCATGAATCTCAAGGACCAGAAAACAAAACCCCTCAGGCTGAAGATCAAAGTAGAGGTTCCCAAGACAAGAATGATGATCAGGGAACTATGAAAATGAAAACTAAATCAGCTCAGGATAAAAGCAAGATTGTGGAGCAAGCTACAACTGTTGTACAAAACTATGCTCCATTTGATATAGCCCAGATCCTCTCTCAGGTAAAGGTCTCTGTTCCACTTATGGAACTCATGAAAGTGGAAGAGATCAAGAATAGGACAATATCCCTAATCTCAGGGGTACCTTTTCAAGCTAAACAAAATGATCAGACCCAGGGTGAGAAACATGTCATGTGTAATGAAGAAGATGAGACTCCTGAAGTCTACTTAGGAATGACCATGACAAAGTGTCCTTCACAGGTGGAACCATTTTATGTTTCCCTGGTTATAAATGGAAAAATAATTAGAAATTGTATGCTTGACTCTGGAGCATCTACAAATGTCATGCCTTTGGCTATCATGCAACAAACTGGATTAAAAATTGACAAGGCATGTGGAAAATGTTATGCTATGGATGCCAGAGAGGTACCAGTTATTGGAATCATGAAGGATGTAGATTTCAAACTGGCAGCATTTCCTGAAAAGAAATATAAAATGAATATAACAGTGGTTGACATCAAGCCACAGTATGGTATGTTGCTGTCAAGAAGATGGGCAGCACTAATTGGTGGAAGTATGCAGCTGGACCTGTCATATGCCATGATTCCAATGAATGGCAGGGATGTCAAGCTAATCAGAGAGCAAAGATCATCAGAGACAGTGGAAGACCAAGAAGCAAATGAACAAGTATGCTTTGTAGACACTGACTGTGATAACTTCAAGGTTGTCCCAGATGATACAGAAGATGAAAAGAAAAATGTCTGCATTGAAGAGCTGGATCAGCAAGGCTTATGGACCATGTTTTTTGATGGAGCTTGTGCAAAAGAAGGCTCTGGAGCTGGAGTTGTTTTCCTGTCTCCAACTGGTAAGCTCCTCAAATTCTCTTTCTTGCTGAGGTTTGATTGCACAAACAATATTGCAGAATATGAGGCTTTACTCTTAGGCCTAAATATTGCTCTCAAACATGGAATTAAGATGTTAAGAGTATTTGGGGATTCTGAGCTGATTGTATCCCAAATCAGAAATAAGTATGCTGCAAAAAATAAAAGATTGAAACAATACAAGCATGCTGTTTGGGATACCATTGAACTTTTTGATGCATTTTCAATTGGCTGGGTAGAAAGGTCAAAAAATGTTATGGCTGATTTCTTAGCCAATGTTGCAATAAGGCCAGATGACATCACTCTGTCAGGTGTTACAAATGTAGAAGTTAAAATTAGGCCTGCCATACCAGAAAACATATGCAGTTGGCAAGTGTTTAATGATGATAGGGATTTATTAAAATTTTTGCACTGCATAGATGAATATGAGAATCAACAAATTGATTTCCAAGCTTTTGTAGAGACTGTAGATGGAAAAGAAACTCTTGTGGGAAAAGAGATCATTCAATTGAGGACTAATAAAATCCCTAGAGGGTTGGTAGCTTTGGAAAGAGCCTTTGACAGTAGAGACAAAATGGTCACAAGGACATCCCCCACAAATAAGGAGGATTTAGAAGAAATAAATTTGGGGACATCTCAGGCCCCTCAGAAGGTATATATTGGTAAACAGCTCAAACCACACATTAGAAGTATGCTGATTGCATTACTGAGAAAGTATAAACATGTTTTTGCTTGGTCATATGAGGACCTAAAAGCTTATAGGGAAGACTTATTCCAGCATGAGATCCCATTGAAGCCTGAAGCTAAGCCATTTAGACAAAGGCAAAGACCTATTAATCCTACCTTAGCTCCCAAGATGCAGGAAGAACTCAAAAGGCTCAGGGAAGCTGGAATAATTGTGCCAATCAGACATTCAACTTGGGTGTCTAACCTTGTCCCAGTCAGAAAAAAGAATGGTGATATTAGGCTTTGTGTTGATTTCAGGAACTTGAATGTATCCTCTTTGAAGGATAACTATCCACTGCCTAATATGGAAGCTATGTTGCAGAGAGTGACTGGTTGTGAACTCCTATCCATGATGGATGGATTTTCAGGATATAATCAGGTAAAGGTAAAGGAATCAGAACAATATAAAACTGCCTTTACCACTCCATGGGGAACGTATGTGTATGTTAGAATGCCATTTGGACTAACAAATGCAGGTGCTACATTTCAAAGAGCAATGGATGTTGCTTTTGCAGGGCTGATTGATTCAATCCTGGCTGTATATCAGGATGACCTGACTGCTTACTCAAAGAAAGAAGAGCAGCATTGTTTGCATCTGGAGCAGATTTTCATAAGAGCACTTGAATATGGTATTTCTTTAAACCCAAAGAAGTGTGCCTTTGGAGTAGTTGAAGGAAAGCTTCTGGGACACATTATTTCCAAAGATGGAGTCAGGATAGATCCAGAGAGAGTGGCTGCTATTGACAGGATTCAAATGCCAAGAACTGTGAAAGGAGTTCAGTCCTTCTTTGGACAGATAAATTTTGTTAGAAGATTTGTTCCCAACTTTGCAGAAACCACAAGGAACATTTCCAAGATGATGAAGAAGGATGCAACTGTCAACTGGGAAAGGGAAGCAATAGAATCATTTCAGAATATCAAAGAGGCAATTAAGATGGCCCCTGTTCTTAAATCTCCTAATTTTTCTAGGCCATTCCAAGTGTTCTCATTTGCTTCCTTTCATACTGTTGCTGCATGTTTGTTGCAGAAAAATGAAGATGGTTTTGAACAGCCCATCGCTTTCTTCAGTATGTCCCTGCAGGCCTCTGAGTTGAAGTATGATATTATGGAAAAACAGGCATATGCACTGGTCAGAGCCATCAAAAGTTTCAGACCATACCTGGTAGGATCATATGTAATTGCATATGTACCTCATGCAGCAGTCAAAGACATATTCACTCAGCAGGAGGTGACTGGAAGAAGGTGCAGATGGATAAACAAACTGCAGGAATTCAACATAGACATACAAGTTACTAAGTTGATAAGGGGACAAGGATTAGCCAAGATGATGGCACAGTCAAACTTGGAAGCATGCCAAGTTAATGCAGTCCAAGATGAAAGTGTAAATGTATCAGGATCTGAATGGTACAAGGATATTATCTATTACTTGCAAAATCTGAATTGTCCTTCCCATTTCAGTGACAATCAAAAGAGGACTTTAAAGTTACATGCAATCAGGTATGTTATTGTTCAAGGTGAGCTGTACTGGAAGAACCCTGATGGTGTGCTGCTGAGATGTGTGGATAAGGATATGGCTAACAATGTTTTGATTGATATGCATAAAGGATTGTGTGGTGGACATTATACTGCCCAAACAACAGCTCATAAAATTCTCAGGGCAGGATATTGGTGGCCCACTCTCTTTTCAGATGCACAAAGGTTAGTGAGAAAGTGTGACCCTTGCCAAAGATTTTCAGGA
Organism: Cunninghamia lanceolata; assembly: GCA_027924645.1. Taxonomy (NCBI): domain Eukaryota; kingdom Viridiplantae; phylum Streptophyta; class Pinopsida; order Cupressales; family Cupressaceae; genus Cunninghamia; species Cunninghamia lanceolata. Next base: position 1,824,156 of record BSBN01000814.1, read on the forward strand.
AAGCTAAAATATGATGGTGCTTTACCCCTCAGAACTGTACCTGTGGATGCTCCATTCCAGCAATGGGGAATTGACTTCATAGGGGAAATTGCAGACAAATCAAGTGGGGGACACAGTTGGATTTTGGTGGCAACTGATTATTTTACCAAATGGATTGAGGCCATTCCAACTAAGAGAGCTACAAGTAAGGTGGTGACAGATTTCATACTAGAAAACATCATCATCAGGTTTGGAGTACCATTTAAGATAATCACTGATAATGCTATGTGCTTCAGATCAGGTGAATTTGTTGATTTTTGCAACAGGTATGGGATAAATCTGTCATATACATCACCATATCACCCACAAGGAAATGGTCAAGCTGAATCAAGCAATAAAAGCATCATGAAAATTGTCAAGAGGATACTGGACAAGAACAAGAGAGCTTGGGACTCAAAGTTGAACTTAGCAGTATGGGCTGACAGAGTGACAGTGAAAAGGGCTATTGGGAAGTCACCTTTTGAGCTTGTATATGGTGCATCAGCTAGACTGCCCATAAACAATCTCCTACCAGTTTACAGATTCATTCAGGAAAATGATGAGGAGATTGAAGATTCCATGACAGAAAGAGTGAATCAGCTGGTTGCATTGGATGAAGACAGAAGGAAAGCCCACCAGATCAATCTCAAAAGACAACAAGATATGAAATATCAGTTTGACAGGAGAACTACAAAAAGGAAGTTTCAAGTCAATGATCTGGTGCTCATGTGGAATGCTAAAGGTCAGGAAAAGGGTAAACATGGTAAATTTCAACCCTTATGGATGGGCCCATATCAGGTTTGCAATACTCATGGGGAGGATTCTTATTTCCTCCAGGCCCTAGATGGTGAAGTTCTGGAATTGCCTGTGCATGGCCAATTCCTTAAGTTCTATTTTGCATGAATAACTGGTTGCTGTGCACATTTGTAAAAATATGTATGTAGTGTAAATGCCTTGTATAGCTCGCGTTTTTTGGCTTTTTGTCTGGTCTGCCCGGAGATCTGGTTCTCGCTGCAGGCTTTCACCTGCACATCCCCATTCGGAGCCACTGTTAGCACTCATTTTGACCTGGGGTTGATTTTTCATGATCAGGGGGTTTCTTCATTTGAACCCTTTATCTTCTTGCCCATTTTTTCTAAGTGTTGGACCTCCTCAGCATTTTTCAGCTGCAGCATCATATTTTCCTAAGGAGGAGGTCATCATCATCATCTTGTCTTCGATGATGGTCTGCATCATCATGTTCTTCGTCAACTGGTTTTTCATCGTCATCATCATATTCAGTTATCGGGTGATGTTTGGTTTTTATCCTGATCCTGCTGATGAGCTACAGTGCGCCCTGATCTGCTTGCGAGGGTGATTTTTCAAAGTATCCGGTGATCTCCCATTTATCACCTTGCGCAAACATGATGATGATGTTGCCCCGTTATTCTGAAGGGGTTATTCTCTAAGTTGTTCGACCTGACTTGTTTTTTCATAAGGGTCGTCGTCATCATCATCATATTTCCTTTTATCACCGTGTTGCTTGCGGGGGTCATCATATTATCTGCATCATGATATTTCGCCGGGGTGATATTTTTGTTATCGGGTGATCTTGGTTATGATCATCCTGATGATGTTGTTGAAGTGTTCTAAGTGCGACCCGATATTCACTGGGGTCATCATATTTTGAACGTCAGGATGATCTTAGTCAATATCATCCTGATGATGTTGTATCACTTGTTCGATTGTTTTGTCATCCTGATGATGCTGACGTCATCCTTATATCAGGGTGATATCTTTCTTTCTGCCTATCTGCATCATGATATTTTCGAAGGAGGGGGTGATTTTTTCATATCACTCGAGTGTGTTTGTTCCAGCATCATGATGATGCTGATATCAAGGAGATATCCGCCTGCCGGCTTCGTGCGCTATCTAGAGGGGGTGATCTTTTCGAGCATCATCATATTCATCTATCGCCCCGATCTTACAGAGGAGCTACAGTGCAACCTAATATTTGCACATCAGGATGATATTTCCAAATATCCGGTTGTCTTCCGAATATCATCCTGATGTTAATATGATGATGACGTCATCCGGATATGAGGAGGTGCGCAGTAGGCAGATATGATGATGACGTCAGCAGGATATGATGATGATGTCATCAGGATGTTCATCGGCCGGACTTTTGGTATAAGCTCAGCAGGAGGATGTTCCTCCGATGGATCCGGTTGTGCGGGTGAAGGCGAATATCATGCAGTTGTATTGCAATATGATGATGACGTCAGGGTGATATTTCGGGCAACAGGATATCATGCAGCTGGAGGATGATGATGAAGTCTTATACTAGTGTCGTCAGGAGCAAAAGCACCGACATGATATATGCTCATGACCTAGTATATTAAGTGTTAAAGAGGTCATCGCGGGGTGCATGTGGGATAATGTTATCCTGCATATTCGAAATATCATGATGATGAATCTCGGCGGGAAGTGGTTGCGATGCAGAATTAATGTTCTTCCCGAGGCCGCGGGTTGGTGCGCCATCAATGGCGATTGTTGCAGAGGTATGGGCGATGGCGTGGGCGGATCTGGTACCCGATTGAAGGTGTACATCAGCGGGCAGTAGCGCAGGGCTCGAGAAATCTTCCTGTCTCCTCCCCCACCTGCTGCATTCAAGTTTGGGCGCCAATCTGGTAATGTTTAAGCGCCATCCTTCTGATACTGTGTATCTGGTGGGATTTTGGGTCAACCATGTAATTAATTGCTAAGCACCTACCTAGCTGTTATAAGCAGGTTGTGTTGCTCATTTGTAGGTTGTTGAAAGTTGAAGAATTTTGGCTCTGTAATGCATAACAAGCTGATCTGGTTGCTCTGTACAGCTTACCTGTGAGTTTATGTATCTCTTGTTGTATGTTTTTGGCATGAACCCATTGATTTCATGATTAAACTTATATGAGAAATGCTATCTTAGCATGTGTTGTGTTAATTCTGTCTCCAGTATTGCATGTATTCTTCTTCTGAATCTAGATATTTGAGTAATGTTTAGATTCTAGAGCATAGAATTCCTATGTTGAATGTCTGATCTTTTAACTTCTGCTCAAGGGGTAGATTAAACTGTTTTCAGGTTGAACATTGGGAAGGGTATACTGCAGTAGGGATACCATAAGTAGAGATAACCTAACACTTTGTATTGGGAGATACCTGTAAGGCAGGTATCACATATATCCCCTTGAAATCCAGTTTTAGCTGTTTATGCTGATCATTCACAGGTGTATGTCTACTGACTCCAGGCCCTGGATAGGCACCAATCATGCTTTGTTCTTGTGTTATAACCATGTCCAGCTTTGCATCCACACTTAAACTCCAAATCAAAATCTAAAACAACCATTAGGACATTAGAGTTAGTTTTAGGATCCTCAGTCCTCTGTCTACAACTGCTAATAGGCCCAAAGCTAGCCCCTTTGCTCTTATCATTCAGTTTTGGTCTACTTACAAGAGGACTATCTGCTTTCTGTCAGCATCCCAGCCTTGTATGCATATCCTCATGGATGTTGAGTAGGGAATACCCCCCTAGGTTTTGCAGAGCCTGAAGAAGAAGAGGAGATAAAATATAGAGTCTATCTCCTACACTGTTGACCCCCTGGCCCAGAGATCCTGTTGATCACTGATGGCTACCTTGTAGGGAAATCTGGGAATAAGCATCCAGTCTGGGAAAAAGTCAACAGAAAGAAAAGAAGATGGGCAATAAATAAATAATAGCCCATAAATAAATATATTTAGATCCGCATTATATTTATATATATTTCTGAGTCATAACTAGAAAAGATATCATAAATATATATAGGGAGGAATTATTCAAGTAAAAATAAATATAATAATAATAATATATAATAGTAAATATATATTTATTCATTGCATAATATAAGGGCATTCATATATGGAATCGAGCCTCTTGAGAAGATGTCGATCTCATAATAAGGAGTGCTTAACTAATACAAACAAATATCGAGTATCATCAAAGTTTAATAATATTAATTTATTAAAGGTGGTGAAGGGTGGTAAATTGCATCCCTTCAAACTTATAAATATTAACCGGCCCCTCTAACAAAAGGGAAAATGGATAGAAAAAGGAAGAGAATAAATATCTACCGCATCCAAAAAGGTACCTGCAGATCGTCTAAACAGCAGGTAAGTATTTTAATATATTTAATTATTAAAATGTAATATATCTATATATGTGGGTGTAAATATATATATACAATAATATTAATAACATATATAATAATACAATATAGAGATATTATTAATATTATAACAAATATTATAATATATAAATATTAAAGAATAGGCAAAAGAGAATAGAATCTAGTGAGCAGATTGAACAAGACAAGTAGCATAAAGAGGTACGTGCACTTTCCTTATTAATAGGTTAGGCAATATAAATGTTGTAGAAGAATAATATGAATATAAATGGACTGTCAAGTTAATTGATATAATTATGATGTTAATATAAATAAATGCACTTAACTTAGACAAAACTATGAATGTGCATAAACTAATATAATGAATAAATGTAATGATATATGATCAATATTAATATAAGGCATCTTGTGTTAAATGCCACTAAGAACAATTATGATATTTATTAAATCAAATAAAAAGATAAGTTGGTGGTATACTTGGAGCTGACTCAGACTCTCCCTTTAACCCCTCTATCACCTCTAAGGTATGACGTAGTTGAAATAGTTTATTTTAGCCTAGGTATCTCTCAACTGGATGTAAGTCCCTCAACCAAGTGATGAGGAACCCCGTGTGTGGGTGAAATCCTTAGGCCTAGGAGAACTCGTAAGAGTTGCTCTACGGATGGTGACTCTCGTCTAGATGAGGTACTCCGTGTGTGAGTGAAATCCCATGAGCCAAATGGTGAGGGACTCCGTGTGTGAGTGAAACCTTTGGGCCTCTGTAAGAGACGGAACTATTTCCTTAATGAAATCATACTTGGTGATCTAGAGCTGGTTAATGCAAGAGTCTACCATAAGTCCCTCACAAGTCATATCACGAACCAATGATAACAATGAATAATGTGAATGTGCTTATAAATTGAAAATGTTTTAATGCATGATGACGAAACAAATATATGAACTTAATGTGAATATAATCTAATATGTGATAGTCTTAATGAATTTATATTGAAATAAAAGATGAATCGAATACTAATGTTCTCTTTTACTAAGTCAAAATTGTGTAAGGTTGAGAAAAAATTTGGCTTACTAGAAGGGGACATTACACTCCACTCTTGTCACTTGTCCACCTCCTTCTACTTTGACATTGGAGTCACTTGAGCTACATGACAGATCTTCTGATGATTCATATTCATTTGAGAAAATTACTGATGTTGAGGAGTCTTCTTCCTCTACTTATGCTAATAGGAGTGATTATGAAAATTCACCTCCTTCTTCTCCTAGTCATCATTCAGAGGTTGATGATTCTCTAAATTCTCCAACTTCAGGTCCACTTTGGGCTTGTTAGACATTGCAATTTATAGATGATTGGGTTAGAGATCCATCAGACACTAGGTGAACTTGTTCACAATTCGAAGGTTCTCCACATGTCTTCATTGCTACTGCCTTTGATCCATAATCCTTTCGAGAGGCTTCTGGTATTCACGAGTGGGATACAACTATGCAGAAGGAGTATAGTTACTTGATGAGGAACCACACTTGGGATATTGTCCCTCTTCCTAAGGGAAGAAAACTTGTTTGATGCAAGTGGATCTATCAGGCAAAATTAGCTACAGATGGGTCGATTGATAAGCATACTTGGCTCACCTGGTTGCCAAAGGATTCTCCTAGGTTCCTGGGATTAACTACTTTGATACTTTTACGCTAGTTGCTAGAATAAATTCTATCTGACTTGTTCTTGCTAATACTGCAACCCATCATTGGGAAGTTCACTAGATGGATATGAAGAGTGATTTTCTTCATGATGACCTATAGGAGGAAATATACATGGAGCATCCACAAGGGTTCATACAAGATCCTTCACTTGTTTGTCATCTTTAAAAGTCTCTCTATAGACTCAAATAGGCCCCTTGGGCCTGGTATGCCAAGATGGACTCCTTCATTTTGTTAGTTGGGTTCACTCGGTGCCATTCTAATATGAATGTTTATATTCTACAGTAGGATGATACTCTAACCTTTCTTGTTCTTTATGTTGATGACTTGTTGCTGACATGGAGTTCCTCATCTACCATTACAACAGTGAAAATTGTCCTTCATGATAGTTTTTGATGATTGACTTGGGATTTTTGCATTACTTTCTCAGGATTGATATCTTCCATTCTAATTTCGAGATCACCATGACACAGTCCAAGTATTCTCTACCCTCAAGATCTCATATGGCTGACTATAAGCCTTCTCCAACCCCCTTTCTTTTTGGAGTCAAACTTGAGACTTAGTGTTCTTCACCTTTTTTTGATGGCAGTTTGTACTAATAGCTTGTTGGGAGTCTCATTTGTCTGACTCATATGAGATCTAAAATTTCATATGTTGTAGGCATGGTCTCTAGATTCATGCAGGAGCCCTATGAGATACATTGGAAAGCATCCAAGTAGATACTTCACTACATTTAGGGTACTCACAGCTTTGGGACTCACTACGCAGTAAGCATTGATATTGACTTGGTGAACTTCACATATTTAGATTGGGGAGGCGATTCTTAGTATTGCAAGTCTACTTTTGATTATAGCTTCTCACTTGGTTCCAGTCCTATTTGTTGGTTGAGAAAGAAGTAGTCTACTATTTTTCTAACTTATATTGAGGCTGAGTATCAAGGGTTGCAAATGCTGCCATTGAGGTCATTTGGCTTTAGAATCTTCTCACTGCATTTCGTATTTAGATCAAACGACCATATATCATATTTTATGACAACTAGAGTGTTATTCAAATCTCACAAAATCTAGTCTATCATCAATGGACCAAACATGTTAAGGTCCATATGCACTACATTCAAGAGCTCATTCATGGACATGTCATTAATCTTCGATATTGTCTGACTTCCGAGTAGGTTGCTGATATCTTCACCAAACCCTTCATAGATGGCAAGTATCTTCATCTACAATATTTTTTGAGGGTGCAAGAGGCTTCATCTTCAGGGGGCTACCTAGTCCTTCTATAGGAGGAAATATACATGGAGTAGCCACAGGGGTTTGTACAAGATCCTTCACTTGTTTTCCATCTTCAAAAGTCTCTCTATGGCCTCAAACAGACCCCTTGGGCCTGGTATTCCAAGATGGACTCCTTCCTTCTATTAGTTGGCTTCACTCTATGCCATATTGATCTGAATGTTTATATTCTACAGTAGGATGATACTCTCACCTTTCTTGTTCTCTATGTTGATGACTTGTTGTTGACAAGGAGTTCCTCATCCACCATTGCCGCACTGAAAACTACCCTTCATGACAGGTTTTTTATGACTGACTTGGGCTTGTTGCATTACTTTCTTGAGATTGAGATCTTCTAGTCTGCTTCTAGGATCATCATCACACAATCCAAGTATGCTTTAGATTTACTCTCAAGATTTCATATGACTGGCTGTAAGCCTGCTCTAACTCCCTTTATTTCTAGAGTCGAACTTGAGACTCAATGTTCTTCACCTTTTGTTGATGGCACTTTGTATGGACATCTTGTTGGGAGTCTCATTTATCTAACTCATACGAGACTTGACATTTCATATGATGTAGGCATGGTCTCTCGATTCATGCAAGAGCCCCATGAATACACTAGAAAGCAACCAAGTGGATACTTCACTACATTCAGGCTACTCACAACTTTGGCATTCACTATGTAGTAGACATTGATATTGACTTGGTAGGCTTCACATAATTAGATTGGGAAGATGATTCTCAAGATTGCAAGTCTACTTCTGATTGCAACTTCTCACTTGGTTCCGGTCATGTTTGTTGGTCGAGCAAGAAGTAGACTAATATTGTTCTATCTTCTACTGAGACCGAGTATCGGGGGCTGTGAATGCCACCACTATGGTCATTTGGCTTCATAATTTTCTCACTGAGTTCAGTATTCAAATTAGACAACCATTTGTTGTATTTTATGAAAACTAGAGTTCTATTCAAATCTCATAGAATCTAGTCCATCATCAACAAACCAAGCACATTGAGGTCCATAGGCACTATATTTAGGAGGTCATTCATGGACATGCCATTGATCTCCACTATTGTCCAACTTCTAAGTAGGTTGTCAATATCTTCACCAAACCCTTGATAGAAAGAAAGTATCTTCATCTACAAGATTTGCTGGGGGTGTGAGAGGCTTCATCTTCAGGGGGGTTGCCTAGTTCTTCTAATTGGATTCCCAACTCTCCCTACTTTGGGGGTCTTTTCTCTCTCTATTTTTTTTGAGGAGCGAGCTATTCTCTCTTTTCAGGGGAGGGCTTCTTCTCCTTTAGGTGGATTTTTATGTACATGGGTACCTCATTAGGTTTTATTTTTTGGGACCCATCTTTTCACCCACCTAAGCTATGCTTAAGGGGGGGTGTTAGTGTAGCCTTTTATTTTCCTAGTGGGTTATTTATTTTCCTATTTCCTAGGTTTTTTCTACACTTCTAATTAATCTTTCTTAGGATTAATAATGTGAGTATTAGTGTGAGTGCGTGCAATGTGTTAGCATCTTCCTTAAAAGTTACACTTGCCTATTTTAGGCTATTGTGGTGGGATCTTCCCATTGGTTGTATTTTCCACCTCTCCCCTCTCTCATATTCTATATATACTCATCTCCTAGCTAGTCTTGTGTATTGTATTTTGCAACTATTTGCTTTTGTATTCCTCTAATGTTATTTTTCTTTTTGATCATTTGCATTCCTCTCTTGGATACTAACTCTATTTTGTTATTTTGATCTTTGTATCATTTACATTTATACTTTATTTTCTATTTGTTTCACTAAGTTTTCTATGTTATTCATCTTTTTAGATTCTAACAAGAATGGGCTCATTGAAGGACAAGGACTAATGGTAGGGCTCAATACAAAAAATTGAATTACTACAAATAAACACCATGTACATCATTATATGAGGTTGATATGTAATGATTAGACAATGTGCACTCATCGAGACTTTAACATAATTTACTTAACAATCTTGCATGTACCACAAAATTGTAAACTCAAATAAAAAAACAAATTTGCAAAGCTGCAAGCTACTAATAGTAAAACTCAAACAAGGTAGAAAGAAGATTTGCTATCAGTAATAAAAAATTCAGTATAGTTTTGGTAACTTGTAGGGTTCTTTCACTAGAAAAGAATGATAAACCCAAAAATGCATCCATTGGATGTAGAATCCAATTCTAAATTCTAAAATTGCCAAAATTGATGAAGCTATCTACCACTTACAAATTCTTTAGAGAAGCAAAAATATTCTCGTAATCTTTATCTGAGGGCACATCCAACTTCCATAGGATCCTAAAGTGACACCCCAGCTCAATAGTTGGTTCATATTAAACCTCCTACAAATAAGCCATAGTTAATTGCGCAAGTGTTTCTAACTCTGCTAATGATGATTAATGTTTATACCTCCTCAATTGAAGGAATTGGGAACATCTTGTCCAACTCTCATTTATCTTGGCTCTTTTTCTTGACTACTCCATAAATTTATCACATGGGAGCATCTTTTGATTCTCATCAAGTGGTGAGGACAATATGTGTTGCACCAATTGATGCATGTGCGTCTGTGTACCCTCAACTATTTTTGCTACAACATCTAGTTACACCTTACATTCTTGGTTTTCTATGTCCTTGTTTAGTATGTCACTAATTTTTTGCACTATAGTTGTTATACTCATAATTCCCACTATAACTAACATGGTTGTAGTGGAATTGTAGAGCTTCTTGACATTGGATTGGGCATCATTGACTATAGGATAAAGTTCAACCTCTACTATATCAGTTTCTTTCTTCACCATGGTGTTTAAAGTCTAAGCCATCTCCATAAATTCTAAGGCTAGTACAAAGGATGATGCAATCTATTTAATTGTTCTCTAGGAAGATATGTGAAAGGCCTTGATGATCTCAAGGGATCCTACAAATAATTTCAGCTCTTCTACTTTGGCCTTTAGGGCTTTGACCTCTTTCTTTGATGTTTCAAGCCTACTTTCTTGGTCAACTTCTTTTTCTCTTAGCCCTTTGATTGTTTGGGCTTGGGTGTCTACTTGATTTTGTAGCTTCATTAGTTCATAGTCTTGATTGAATGGTTTTTTCTCCAATGAACTAATCTCCATCACATTGACACTTGCATTTGCCTTTTCAACTCTACCTTTAGGTCTTCCACTTGCTTAAGAAATGCATTTGTAGTAGCCTTTTTAGTTACCATTTCTCTTTAGAGTGGTCAACTTTGTTCTTGTTTTGGAACACTTAATTTTGTCTAAGCATCCTAAAGTTGTGATTTGTCTACCTTTGCTTGAGTGTCCCCAACTTCAATGACATGCTTCACAATTGTAGTCACATGGCCTTCTGATGCCTTGATTGCTAATTTGGCCTATTTATCTCCATTGATATTAATAAAGTGTTGACTACCATTGTGCCTTCCTAGAGGACTTATCTCTATCTTTAGCTCTTGCATCCTTTATGTTGATGCTCACTGCCTCTATTTGATAGTCACTAGCTAGCATTTTTCCTCTTTGTTGTTCACACAATATCTTGCTTCAATTGCATTTTTATTTTCTTTTGTTGTACCTCCATTTGTATTTGTTGCATTTTTTGTTGATAGAGCACAAGGTCCCTTATGATTGTTACATTGTATGGATATTGCATGGCCTCTAGGGAGAAAATGAGAATGGATGGGGCCATTTGTTGTGTAGTAGAAGGGGTAATAACTTGGGGGTTGGGAGTATACATAGACTTAGCTGGTGATGATGGTTTCTAGAAATCCAAGGCTTGGGGAGGTGATGGGAAAGAAAATTGGAATAATGGTAGATGATAGCCTCTAATTGGGGGAAATTTGGACATAGGCATTTGGTATTAATTGTCTAGAGGTGTAACAAACCACCCAATAAACAAAATAAATTAATGAATAATTACAAATTAAATAACTCACAAATGCTACAATTTTTTAATTTATTTTTTCAAAAACATATAGATTCCACATTTCAAATAAATATGCCAAAATTACATCATTACATAGATTTACATGATACAAGTTAAAAAATAAAAGAATAACAAGATACAAATCCATATTAGGACTACTATCCTTCCAATCCACCTAAGTACATCAATTATACATGTTTTGAATTTTCCTTACAAATTTTGTTGATCATCAATCATAATCGTCTCATCTAAGTGCAAGCAATATGGTGGTCCAACTGTAGGAGGGAGAGCATCATCTAAGTGCTTTACCTCCAACCATAGACCTAGCAATCCCCCACTCATCTCCCACTAGAAGAGGTAGGACCCTTCAACAAGGGTAATAGATAGGAATGTCTACAATAGAACCAAATCTAAGAACCAAGTGCAAATATGAATACCTGTCACATGTAGTTAATTAGGCAGTCCTTAGACACCATCTAGCTGCCATGATTTTTGAGTAACATGAAACCTACAGGTATAATGAACTATCATGCTTACAGCTATTAAATCACTTTGGCCAAATCGTTCAATTATTAGTCACATAAATGTGGGTCATTCATTCATGACATGACTATCTCTTGCTTGACTCTTCCTGATGACTATTAATTAGTAAGATTATAAATTATTCTTCAAACACTAATCTCCTAGTATACACTACCCTGAGATAGTCCTACTAGATTTATGTTATAATAGATAGTCTTCGATCAACATATAGCCATCAAGATTCAATCTCATAGTATTCCTTACCCTGAGATGGTCTCACCTCCTAAGGTAGATGATATGACCAATAATACAAATACCTATTGTTTACAAATCTCTTGGTATTCATTATCTTGGAGTTAGTTCTAATTATACAAAGTATGAGAATAACTATTGTTTCTAATATTCTAGCATGCCCTTACCCTTGAGATGGTTTAATGAAAAGAATAGATGAAAGCATAAGAGTGACTATGATTTCCATTCTCATGCTATGCCCTTACCCTTGAGATAGTTTAATGAATGCAAAAATGCAAAACATAAGAATAACTATGATTTCCATTCTCTTGGTATGCTCTGGCCCTAGAGATGGTTATAAGAATAACTATTGTTTATAACCATGGAAATACTCCCACATAATAATATTGACGCTAATGATAATACATCGTGTACCCATAATTAATGCTAATTTATACATATACAATCGTATGAAAATGCATACTAATATTGAGATTCTCTTGACCCTTAAAGATCAATGTAATGTTATCGACATGTATATAGTCACATGCAACTTACCTATAAACTCAGAGAAACATCCACTATACTATTTCATTCTACCATAGCAAGGTAGTATCATACAACTACTAAATGGATAATCCTTTTTATCACAAGGGTTGAATGATCACCATTAAGACTTTGGTAATAGAAGGAAAGAGCTATTAACAATCCTATTCAAAGACCACAAAAATGATACTAATCTTAGAAAAGTTTGATATATCCTATCAAGTCAGCTAGGGACTATCAACATGAAGACTCATACAACTATTAACTACCTAGATGGAATTTTATTATGACCGTGGTGGTAAAAGTAACATGCATTTGGTTATATATGAATGAGAAAAGTAATTCAACCTGGTTCTAGGTCTTTAAATTATTAACAATGATGGATACAATGGACATCGTACTGGGTTTATATCCAATTATTAATAGAGGATTTGACCCTAACTCTGGGTCTAGTTTCTCAATTATAGATAATAGTTAATATAACACAGATAAATCATGCAGCTGGTCATAATGACAACCAAACTATTGAAAGATCTTAAAATTAATAGTGATATCATATATGGTTAGGTAGATTGAATGATCTATGGTTGATAGTGGTAACACTGTGGCTAAGATGAGTCAAGGACTACATGGTCCTATCACGACCTCTATGCCACAACCAGAGCTATAACTTACTTATCTCATACGATAATGTCCTTTGAGCCTTGCACTTGAGGACAACATGAAATTTATGCTCAATCGACTTCATAAACACAACTGGGTTGTAAAATAATCAGATATAGTATCAAATCAATGATAATATCAAATCAATATAAACCAGAGATAGTATTGAATCAAGATGATATCAAATTGATATAGCCAACATTCAAATATGTATTCCCCTATATTATTGTTGTCTATTCACCACCCTAAATTAAATAATTGTATTACTACATAGACTTTTAGCAAGGATGCCCTTAGAGACATCAAATTTCCATAGTCCATAATAGTAAAATCTGATTGCTTCTGGATATTAATTGTGTAGTAATTTTTATATCAACGTTTCAGATCATACTCCATGATCCATCCTCAAGATGAAGAGAGTAAGAGAGGAGAATAAAAATAGTAAATTGCAAACCCAAAGCCAACTAAATAGAGGAGGTGGGATAGGGGCATGAAAGTTGAGGGACAAGAAGGAAAATGAGAGAAGAGACAACAAGAGAATAATGATGCCCTTACCTGTATGTTCTCCCTTTGAGGACAACCTCGCACCACCCTGATCTTCCGTTACAGGCTTATATGATGCTACCTCAATATCTATCCCTATTTTCTAAGACCAAAAGAATTATTCTAGTGTTGTACATATGTAAGAATGAGTCTCTATTCCAGTCTTAGCCACATCCAAAAGAAGGGGAGAATGGTTTGTTTCAAATGCCCATCTTCTCTCTCTTTTATTTCCCACTACCATCATCTATTTTTAGCCTCCACCATAGGAAATGTACCTTAATGGCTCCACATTCCCATTCCCAATAGTGGTTACAACACGCAAGGATAAAATAGGAAATATAAATATCATAAGCACACCATTGATAATAATGGATTTGCAATGAGGGTAGACCCTATGGTGAAATGGTGGGGCTTCTTGCCTGTAGTGCCAACAACCCAGGTTCAAACCTCGCAGGGTTTCCCTCTACCACGTCAAGAATTAAGGGCCCCCCCTAGATCTTGTATCTTGATTTACTCGCAGCATGTCGAGTGAGGCATTTACATGTCGTTGAGGGGTACATCCTTGGTCCTAATTTTAGGGGGAGACCCTATGGTGAAATGGTGGGGCTTCTTTCTTGTAGTGCTAACAACCCAGGTTCAAACCTCATGGGGTTGCCCTCTACTGCATCAAAAATTGAGGGGCCCCCAAGATCTTGTATCCTGATTTACCTGCGACATGTGGAGTGGGGCATTTGCATGTCGCTAAGGGGTACATCCCTGATCCTAAATTTGGGGGAGACCTTGTGGTGAAATAGTGGGGCTTCTTTCATGTAGTTCTAACAACCCAGGTTCAAACCTCGCAGGGTTTCCCTCTACCGCACCAACAATTGAGGGGCCCCTAAGATCTTATATCATGATTTACTCATGAAATGTGGAGTGGGGCATTTACATGTTGCCCAGGGGTACATCCCTGGTCCTAATTTTTGGGGCAGACCCTATGGTGAAATTGTGGGGCTTCTTGCCTGTAGTGCCAACAACCCAGTTTCATACCTCATGGGGTTGCCCTCTACCATCTCAACAATTGAGGGGCCCCCAAGATATTGTATCCTAATTTGCCTGCAACATGTGGAGTGGGACATTTACATGTCACCCAAGGGTACATCTATAGTCCTAATCTTTTAGGGGGAGACCCTATGGTGAAATGGTGGAGCTTCTTTCCTGTAGTGCCAACAACCCAATTTCAAACCTTGCAGGGCTGCTCTCTATCGTGTCAACAATTGAGGGGTCCCCAAGATCTTATATCCTGATTTACCCATGATATGTGGAGTGGGATATAATTTGTATGTCACCAAGGGGTACATCCTTGGTCCTAATTTTTTAGACCCCGGGGTGTAGATTGGTTGGTCGAGCCGTTGAAAGACATGGATGATTGACACAAGTTTGAGTCCTGATTTACCCAACCACACACAATGTGGGTCCACTGCAGGGCTTCACCCGACCCAGAGGATTAGATGGTCTCACCCTAAAGGATTACTGCCCGTAGGTGCTAATATCTAGATACCTTTGAGGTACCAAATAAAATAAAAAAATAATGGATACAATAAGATCATGTTATAAAATAATATTAAATAATTGGATCGACTAATACAAGACTAAGCTTACAACCAACTATATAATATTATCATGCTAATTATAATAAAAATTAACTCTTAAAATATTAAATTGAATAATAAAATAAATGATTACAATTGCCTTTCGATAATGTCTAATATGCTCCTATGTAGCTATCATGCATTAACATATAGTCATATTACCGACTCATGTAGGTGTGTGAGGTTCTCGATTAAATTTGGTTCAACTATCAACTTATCACCATCTATCATCCTCTCCTAGATGAAACTTATCACCATTTCAACTATCAACTTATCACCATCTATCATGCACTTGGGTGCAAGAAATAGTGTCCAATGCAGTCTCGTGGTCGAAAGCCACTTCTGTGTCATGGAAACTTGTTATTGGAGAACTTGAAAATTTTGATAGAAAAGGAAGAGTTGTATTAGGATCATATGAAAGAATTATAAAATTAGGTGTTGATCTGACTGGAGTAGCAGAAGCATGAGATTGAGATAATTTGATCTAGCAACGTTATGTGAATAAAGGAATTGGATTGTGAAGCTAATAAAATAAATAAGACTTCACAACACACAATCTAGAATGATGAGAGGAGTGATAGAGTTCTTTTAAATGCATAAATCTTAAAGAGCAGTGGGTTCACCAAAATGTAGTGTATGAAATTTGTTTCAATTAAAAAAAGGGTTCACCAAAATGTAGTGTATGAAATTTGATTCAATTAAAAAAACATACTTCTCTCTACCAAATGATCTTAATGACACTACAATAAGAATAATTATCTCATTTAATGATGAATCTAATTTGTTACTATCCTAATAGAAGAAAAGATTAAACTAGTTGTACCTAATGTGTTTCATCCTTGAGAAAAATTATGTTTCTAGCAAGTTAAAACACTATGCAAACTAAAATTTACTGAATTTATAGAATTACCAGCTACAGATTTAATAAACTAGAAGAAAAACTATAAATACAGGGTTAAGAGGAACTTGTCACAGAAATTTGAGGCTAACTATCTGATGCCAACACATCATCCTATAGTTTGTACAACATGAAAAAGTAACACTTCAATCTTTCTCCTCAGGAAATGTGTCTATCCTATGCAGAAATAATAAACAAAGCACTGAGAAGATATCCAGGTAATAACAAAAACTAAAATGAAGATATTATATCCATTTATCTAAAATAAATAATGAAATAGTGAGATAGAAAAGAAATCTCAACAAAACCCTCATGCGGTTGGATGTCTTCTCCATGAAAAACCTGTGAGATGTAAGAAACAAAAAGTCGTTGGGGTTGTTTGGGAGCTTGCCTTCAGGTCAAGCCCCTATGTTGGTCTTTTGACCTCCACAAACAATTGATATAATAAAAATGGTGAGAAACCAGTGTGTTCCTTCAATCTTATGTGCACCTAAGAAAAAGAACAACAATCACAATAGTAATGGTATGAATGATTGTTATGATCTATACCAGCCAAGAAAACTAGTGTGTGTGATAGAGATGAAAGGAAATGAGAAACCCACAAAGTGCCTTCAATGCAAAAGGGGTTTTTTATACACTAAGTGAAAAAAATAAGAGAGAGGGAAAAGAAATCAATCACCTCCAAGAAGAGAGATGAATGCTACAAAACCAAGAACAAGACCCAAGCGAAGGCCCATTCAGAGATAGTTGTCCCAAAACCCCACAAATATATCAAATGCTTAAAGTATATCCACAGGAAACTTAAAGAAACACAACAATACCATTGTTTACAGAAGATTTCCCAAAGAAAGATGTATCAAGAGTGTTGTAGATTGCTAAGAGTGTGATACAACCAATGAAGAATGCAAGAAGTTCCTTAGATTTTTCTAAAAGATCTAAAACACAAGGGTCAGAGGGAAGAAGAGGAAAGCCAAATCAAAGGAGTCATTCAGGCATGGTAGAAGCATTACCAAAATTTGAGCATATAAAGGTGTTAGTGAACATATTTTGTCACCATTTGATTAATAATGACTCACCCAATTTAGCAGTAACAAAACTTACAAAGAGTTGGGCAATTTCATAACTTGCCCTCTGAATGTTTTAGAAGGTACAACTCCCTTCATATGATAAATTTAACAGTTTTCTGATGCGCTTTTGACCTAAAAGCGGGAAAGGCAATTTTCCACATAAATGAAATTTAATCAAAACCACAATACAAACTGCATTGTGGGCCAGAATCTTATTCACAAAAATAGCAAATTATGATCTTCCTCCAAACACGTGAATGGAAGAAAATTAACAAGTGGATCACAATGACAGAACCACCACCTTCGCATCAGTATCTAACATAAGAAAGAAGACACTCCAATGGCAATATACTCACAAAGGAAGCAAGTTATCAATATTTCATACAGAGGAATGTAGATATCATAATTCAATAAACCACACATCCAACATATGAAGAATAAATGTCTAATACACAGAGAAATAATAGACCCACTGCCAACCTTCCTCTTGTATTTATAGAATCAATAACATCACATACTCTATATCAAATATCCCCCTTACTCCTCAAATCAAAATGCTCAATGATCTAGTCATGAAAAGAAATTTTCACCAAAAGACCCACCTTCTCTTTTACCCATACATTATATAGTAAAAGAGAGGAACCAACTTTCTTGTGTAACTATCTTATACAACTAACCAAATATGATAAATTAAAGTTCATGAAATATTAAATGAGGCATAATCTCAAATAATAAAAAGAGTTTTGACAATAACAAACTATGAAAATCCAAAGAATGGTTACAAAGACAACTCTTTATCTTCCTCATCCATTTTATCAAATTCCACTTGCTCATCCATGTCATTCTTTCTTGTTTTAGCCCCTACTTTCTAGGCTGCATCCAGCTTGGCTTGGAGGACCTTGAACTTGCTTAAGATTGAGATGACACTTTTAGAATTAGGAATGTTGGTGATCGCCAACCTTGTCCTCCACATCTGCAATGTACCACTGGCCTCTTCATATTTTCTCTTCATTTCTACCACATATTTCTTGAAATTGAACAAATAAGAGGATACATTACTCAGCCATTCTATGGAATTTCCTGTTGCATTCTCTTTCACCTTCAATTCTTCAGTCAACAAATCCTTAAAAGCGTGTTTAATGGCAGCCACTTCTAAAATATTGGATTCAATTTCATCATAAAGATCAACACCCAAGGAGATACAAGCACTCCTGAGATAAAGTAAATAGGATCTGTTGTTCTTAGCCAGGTTCTTCAAATCACTAAAGCACTATTTTTCCATGCTCAACTTCCAATCCATGGCAGCTAACCATTTTACAGATTCATTCTCTTTAGGCTTGTCAATAACCTTCTCTGCAACTAAGATGCTAGAATCCAACTTAATCATGGTAGTAAGCCCATTCTTAGCTACATTCAACATGGCTTCATCTTTCTTAATTATCTTCAAGTCATTCAAAATTTCCATTTGCTTATTAGAAATCTTGATATACATAAGAAAAACATCATGAATGAAGAGAAGCCCATCAACTGTCAGTTTTTCCACTCATTCTTCCACTACATTTCCCAGACATTTGTATTTATTTATCTGATCAAAAACATTAGTGCTCACACCTTTCGGAATGCTAGTAGTAGCATCCAATGGTTGGGAAGTGGTATCAACAATAGATTTGATATATGAAGTTAAGATATTTACCTGATCTTCCAAAACTTCATTCTCTTTTTCTTTCTCCTCTAACCGGGTGGCTAAAATATCTACAGATAGCTTGGCATTATGAATATCCCCTTATACACAAGGTGGCCCCAGATCTATTGTACTAACATGAAAATCATCTACAGATACATCTTTCATTTCCTTGTCCACCATAGGCTCAACAATTTCTACATATTGGTGTTTAGAAACTGGATCCACCACGAGCCTAGACATTCTTTTGGCCTTTTTGGGATTAGACTCCAATTTTAATAACCTAGCCACTACATCAATTATGTATTGATTATCTAAGAATATCTCCTCGTATTCCCAACTTTTGTCTTTAACCAAGCAGGGGTGGAAGCTACTGCACAATCACCTGTGGCACTATGAGAAACTTTATCTATTTTAGGAGCATTATCTACTCCAAGCTGCTATTGAGAACATATAGGGGTTAGAAGTACTCCATCCTAAGACATGGGAGGAGGAGTTGCACTTTGTTTGGCAGGAGATGTTGCTTCCTCATTTTCCTCATCCTGCAGTCCCTATTGTTGCTCTGTTGTTTTATTTTCCTATGGATTCAAGTACTTTTTGGTTCTTTGCTTCTTCTTAGGAGTCTATGTATCTTCTCTAGTAGCATCTTTTGAATGTATTTCCTTTTGAGGCCCATCTACCTCACCTTGCCCTGCAACTGGAGATTGTAAATTGGTATCTTGGACAGTGGCACAAGTGCTAGGCTAGAAGTACCTATAGATACATGTTGTTGTTCCATAATTTGCCCCTTGTGAGAAGGAGAACTTTCACCACCACTACCCACCTTAGAACTCAACCATAGTTGGCTTCTATGTAATACAAAATATGACCTAGTCTTACAATCTATGATTTCATCAACACCCTAATCAACATCAGGTAGATGTTTAACATTTTTAGCAGCAAAAGCAGGGTCAAGTAGATCAGTGTAATCATCCACTACATTAGGGAGTTTCCAACCAAGCTAGTAAATCCTCATTTGATCCAAGGTCAATCTTGACCAATATCTTCTTCTCACCTCAAACTCGTCCATACAATTAACCCAAAAATCTTCTAAATGAGGCGTGTATTCTCTCAGCATAGGAAAGTAGAGATTTTTCTTCACAAAATATTTTCTATCAAAGAAACTCCTAGAGTTGAAAGATGAAAAATGAAATTAGGCCAAAATTCTATCCACATTTTCAGCATTTTCTAGTTTTGTACAAGTATAATGAGTCAACTTTAGTGGAAATGGATATCCCTTCTTCTTGGAATCATAATATCTCTTTCCTGCCAAGTATGCCTATCTACATACCTCCAAGAATATCAAATAGTTAGAAGCATATCTTGATAACTTCAAAGGAGGGAACTCAAAACCACCTATCCTAATGTAGGTGAATTTATTAAATTGAATGAAATAACTACCAAAACCCATTATCCAATTAGCCTCTTTAGTTGAGATCCTGACTTTAGGATTTTTTGAAATTCTCCTTACCATCAACATTAGGAAAGCATCATTTAAACTCCTGTACACTTTATTGTCATTCTCCTCTTGTAGCTGAGCAAAATAATCATATACTTGTGTGTCTTGAGTCATAGGGCCAACTACTTCCAAATCTGGCCAATTTTGTTGTGTAGTAGCCAACAAATAAATCAAATAAGAACACATATGAAACTTCTTATTCTTATAGAAATTGACCAATTGGTCATGCAAGTGATCATTTATTATATGAGACCAGTCAATGTACTGCTTCCTAGCGCAAATAACAAGAATAAAATGACACATCCAATTTACAAACTCATCACATTCTTCATTGTCCATCACTCTATGCAGCAAGGTAATCATATCTGAAATATCATCTTTGAAATGGCCTCTAACTAGGTTTTTGGGCAACTAGGAGCCACCCTTCTTTTCCTTCTTCAGCCATGTGGTAGCTATAGAATCTTTTCACATCTTCTTCCCATCTATGTAAAAGTTCCAGCCAATCTCTTGTGTTAAATTGGCATTCTCTTCATGTATAGGCAAGCCTAGCCTATCTCTAATGGAATTGGCATTTATCTGCAACACTACCTTACCACTAACTATTTTGATTTCCCTTGCTTCGACATGGTAATTTTGAATGCAGGCCATAACCAAATCAGTGCATTTTATCGCCGGAGGAAAACCACCAACGTGCGCTAGTCCGCTACTTAGGGTCTTCTGGGAAATTGGCATTCTAGGGTTGGCATTTATTCTGGCCCAAAATTCACTGAGGTTGATATGCCCCAAGTCGGTGTCTTTCATCCCCGCCAATTCATTCCCAATGATGAAGAAAATGTCTAACCCTTGGTATTTGTATTTCATTTTGATTGCCCCAAGTAACCAATATGTAAGGCTTTTGACTAGGGTTATGCCTGAGAAACTTAGATCAAGCAAAGGGGAGCTATGGTTGACAATGGAGAAGAATGAGGTTTCACAAGTCATGAACAACAGGGAACACCACAAAACAAACCCCCCACATAGCTAGCTAACAATGATTTTTTAATTTGAAAAGATAAATGGGCCAGAGACTTACCTTGAGTGTGATGCCTTATGGGAAGAAAATGGCTAGACTGACTATGGTTAGCTCCCAGAAATGATTTCTTGATAGAAATCATGAATAATGCTTAAAGAGAAGCTTTACTTTATAAGGTAGCAAGGTGGGGTTATGGTTGGGACAATAAATGCCACAGACTTGATGTACCAAACACTTTACCAAGAATCTCTTTTCCCCTTTATCGACAATTTTAGCCGTCGTAAAACTCAGTTATCAGTGAACTTTTTTATTTGGTGAACCAAGCTCCTGACCGTTGCCTTCATTCAATTGGAAAAATGTAGTGTTCACAAACCTTATGTGTTCCCGATCATATGTATCTGTCGCCTTGTCTGTAATTTGATCAATTCGCAAACCAAGTAATTATCTGGCAAAACTCCACAAAGTTCAAAAATTATAACTGTGGTCGATGAAATGTACTCTCCACAAACTTATTGAGAAAAGATATGACCCAAAGACACTTCTTTTATCGACGAGAGACGCTTGAGAAAAACCAAAGAGTGTCGACTTATTAGCTTATCGAGAAATTGGGGAAAAACAAAACTCAAGAACCAAAACTTAGTTCACAAAAGATAAAGAAAGCCGATAAGGACTCGACAAGACTAAGGACTACAATCGGGTTATCGGGGAATCAACTAATTAGGAAAATATACAACTCATGAACTAAAATTAAAAGTTCATAAAAATGAAAGATAGCCGACAAAAAGAAAAGTGGCAAACTTTCTAATGAACAATTGTCAGGAAAGTTGTGAGTTCACAAACTTAGAGTTTTGCCGATATGGTTCACAAGATTCATATTTCACCGATAGAGAAATTTACCGACAACACAAAGGATAAGCCAAGTTTAGAAAATCTTAAAATTGTCGACAAGAGATTTTAAGAGACAAAGACTCAAACTTTAAGTTCGAGAAAGGAAGAATTTTTTGATAGAAGAAGAAAATGAGACTAAGACTTTGGAACATGACACAAGGACAAGGAGAAAAATTAAAATGGACCAAAATTTCAAATTTGGGGAAACAAAAGGAAAGGTAGTGAGAAACATTTAGAAAAAAGTCACTAGGTGACAAATGATCGTGAGATGCTAATGTGTCGCACAATATCTATGCATTATGCTTGCATCCAGGTGACTTCAATTCCTAAAGCTTTAAAACACCTTAAGACATCCATAAAAATAAAACACCTATTTACAAAATTACATGAAAATAAATACAAAGGATAAAACATAAACATAAACTTGACAATGTGGATGGAAAAATGCTAGGAAAAGGGCTAAAAATGAGCCTAAAACATGCTAAGGGAATGGACACCAAAGTGAGTGAAAAACATAGTTTGAAATTGCAAGGGTGTGTAATTTTTGACATTACAATATGATGCGCTCAATGATGGCGATTCTTTACAGTACTTGTGATTGATCGTGGTTTGTGAGAATTAGGTATTTTAACTTATAGCCTTTCGGTCTGTGAAACATAGAAAATGATTTATGCCTTCTGATCTCTCATTATGAAACAATCAATAGGACTTTTAATGTGACTGATAAATAAATATAATTCTAATCATATTGTGAGTTTAAGCTTTCAATTTTATGAGGACTGTGATCTTTGTATAATTTTATGATGACTATGTTCATGATGTGGATATTTCATTATAATAATGTCAATTGGCCTACACCAATTTTATTTAAGTGAGATGGTCTTTGTCTATGCAAATTCCTTTAAACCATATCAGTGAGATTTCTTCAGTTTAGTTATTTTCTCTTAGGAGTCTTTAGTCTTATTGAGAAAAATATTATATACTAAATGGTTGTGACCTCTATATGAAGTGTATGTTAGAATATGGTTTGAAAATTAGTATCATTAGCTTACATTAAAAATTTAAACTTGAATGATTTTTGTAAAATTTATGGTTTCCATGGAGTATGGTCATCAAATTAAGTCTATCTACAATCTAAATAGAATCTAAAATGCTTGCCTTGTCATAATAACCATTAACATATTAAGGTTAAGCAAGAATAACTGAATTGTATAAGAGTTATGTTGAAGCAGAAATACAAAAATTTGCTATGGTAGCTTATATCTAAGTCCATTAAGCTATCAAAAGTTATCTGATAAAAATTGGGTAAGAAATCTTTTTTTTTCACATTGATTATACCCTTCCTTGTATACAAGTGATCATTCAATTTAAATATTCTTTTTAATTGTTTTTTAGGTTTTATTTTCTATTTTTTAATATTTTAAAACATTAAATTCTATTAATAAATGAAGTAATTATTATTATTTTCATAATTCGATCTCAAATTGTTATAAAGAAGAATACTAGTTAAATAAATAATTTAATAAAAATAGATAGAGTTATTGGTGGTTAGTAATAATAAGAGTTATTAGTTATTCGTGGTTAGTTATTATGATGTATTAGTGGAGATTCTATTGGGTATGTTTTGTTAACTCAATGATTAATGATTATAAAGCAATGAGACAACCACCTATAGGACCATTAAGCCCATATTAGTTTTCAACTAGTAGTCGTACCTTAGTGTGCAATGGGTACACCAAAATTGAAAGAGTATTGGAATAGTTGACCGTAACCTTAGTTTTGTAATCCCATGATGGGTAATGATTTTGTTTTTTAGGAAATGTCTCTTCAATTGTGATGGGTGGTAAAGGTAAAATTTGGAAATAATTATTCATAGGAAGGTTATGCTACCTCTCTTTTTCTCTCTCTTTCTCTCATCCTCTATTCTCTCTCTCTATCTCTCTACCTCTCTTTTGCTCTCTCTCTTTCTCTCTCTTTTGATCTATCTCTCCCTTTATCCCTCCCCTATCTCTCTCTTTGTTTCTCTATCTCTATCTCTCTCCCCATGTATATTCCTCTCTCTCTCCACATAATATTTTAAGGGTAAATTGATTAAGGTGGAAGATGTGTAGAATTTGAGAAAAGAAATACTTGATGTAATGATTAATTCAATTGAAGGTTTTGATATGATAATAGGTGGAATCCCCTATAATAATTTAATAGGAAACAATAGTATCTGTCTACATATGTTTCTCTCCCTCTTCACTCTTTGTCTCTGTCTATGTCTCTCTACCTCTCTCTTTTTCTATTTCTCTTTATCTCTCTTCATCTCTATCTCTATCTCCGTCTCCCTCCCCCCTTCTCTCTCACACACACTTCCTCTCTATGAGATCTCTCTCTCCATATGTTTTTCTCATGTTTCTCTCTTCCTATGTTTTGAAAATGACACATCATAACTGTTGCATGGAGTTATGATGTCCGTATTATTTTCTTCATCACTTACAGGCAAATAAAAATATTTTTTTTCAAATAAAAGAAAGTAAACCAAACCATTAGTTATATAATTTTATTAATAATGTATATAAATAATAACAAATGACAACACCTAGTAACAAGAAATTTCATCCAATCAACCTATACAATGATAATATTCTACTCCTATTATTCTTTTAGGTGCATTTACATGAGTGATGTGTTGGTTCTTTTCCCTTAGCCTATTTGTTGATTTCTGATGTATTAGAAATCCTAGTTAATTCATTGGTAGTCGCACTTCTTTGTATCCCTAGATATTAAGAATCACCTTTTTCTTGTGGGTTGGGATATTTCCTATTTTTCCCTAAAGACTATTGTTAGTGGTGAATAATTGCTTTAATTTAGTTTCTTTTAGGAAGACAAAGAGTGGAATAGAAGATAATGTAATCTACAAATGATAACCTACGTATCTAGTTCCTCCATTTAAAGCTGGTTGGCCATAGATTTTCCTTTCTTTTTAGTGGAAAGCTATATTTCTTAGAAGTGTTTTTTCCATGATAATAAGTAGTTAGGAACTGAGGGGATCTACTTTCCTTAAGCTTCTACAACTATTTATCCTTTTGGATATTTATTGTGATGGAGAATGAGGTGGTGCAAATACAACATTGTATCCAATCAATCATCTATTTGTTGAATCTAAACTTTCATAGAGTCTTTAGGAGGAAGTTTGAATCACACTTGTAAAATGCTTTAGATATTTCAAGCATTATAACAATCCCTAACCAATGTTAGTTTGGTTGAGTGAAGTTGTTGGATAAGATCGTGTCCTTCATATTGCATGTACTAGTTGTTCATCCACTTACAATAACTCTATAAATAATTAGCGAATGTTCTAGCTCTTCCTATCTCCATTTTTTTTAGATACAACATAATTGAGTGGTATACCCAGATAATTCAAAGTAACTTATGCACCCCTATTTCTAGAGAACAAACAAAGTATATTGATCCCCTTTAGATAAATAGGCTTCAAAACAAAAAGATGGTATACTATAATGAACAATTTTACATCTATGGAAGCCAATTTTTAAATATTTGGGTACAAAGTCTCCTTCATGAATTGGATGTCCATGGTCCTAGCCCTTGATCAAGTTAAATCGAGATTGTTGTCCTCTGTCACGTGTTTTCCTTGTTTATATATAAGAATAAATATATATATATGGAAAACAATATAGAATATATTAGATTTTAATACTTTTACTATAATATTTATTCTAAAATTGAGTATTTAAATTATATTTATATATCTATATATTTTGGAATTATGCATGACAAATAAATTAAGAGTAAACATATTTCTAATATAATATATAATATACTAAATTTATTCTAAAATTGTGTATTTAAATTATATTTATATATCTATATATATTTTGGAATTATGCATGACACATAAATTAAGAGTAAACATATTTCTAATATAGTATATAATATATTAACTTTACTCTCTCTCTCTCTCTCTCTCTCTCTCTCTCTCTCTCTCTCTCTCTCTCTCTCTCTCTCTCTCTCTCTCTCTCTCTCTCTCTCTCTCTCTCTCTCTATTCAGTCCTTGTAAAATGAAATCAAGGTTAGAATGAATATATGTCCATATATCTATCTCTCTATCTCTCTCTTCAATTCCTTATTTCTTCCCCTATGTTTCCTCTTTCTCTCTCGTTCTCTCTTAATTCTTGATTAATTTGTATCAATCTCCCTCTCTATTATTATCTCTTCCTCTCTCTCTAGATAGTGAATCTAGATCTATGTCCTTCATATTGCATGTATTGGTTGTTTATCCAGTTACAATAAATTTATAAATCAATGAATGTACCAGTTGTTATGGGACTTTTTCCCCAAAATAGAAAAGAAATCTATTTTGTGAATAACCCTTTAAAATTATATGAGGATAAATTTTATTTAACTTTTATAATTAAAAAGGAGATGGAAAATAAAGGATATTATGATCCTTTGGTTAAAATGGAGATAAATAAAGAGTAATTATGAAAACCCCTTTTAAAAGGGAGGAATTATTATGTTTATTAAGTCATTATTAATGGCAAGCTTTGTGAAAGGGTGTGATGGTTTAGAAACTACCCTTTAAAAGGTTATATAAGTCATTTGTGTGAGACTTGGAAAGGGCATGGAGAACACTCAAGGAAGAAGAAGGTGGTTTTGGTGGGCTATGGGCATTAGGAGAAGGGGCACATAGTGTGTGTCCAACTTGGGGTACAATGTACACTCGGGATTATCCTGGCCAGGGTTTGTGTGTTGTAAAGCATGGGTGGTTCTAAATAAGAACTAGTTTATGTGTTGTAAAGCATGGTTGGTTCTGAATAAGAACTGGGTTCCTCCCAGAGTGGGCCATAGCTAGGGCCAAGACCACTGAAATCTTCCTAGGGTGAGAGTGGCCAATCCAAGTGCTCAAGGATTCAGATAAGTACTGAACTTATTTTTAATAAAAGATATTGGGATTATTATGTATGTAGTTTTTTATGTTAATATGATTGTGTGATTATTTTATCCAATTTTTTTGTTAATGATTTACTTTAGAGATCTTATAAAATTATCACATGTTGTAATTTACTTTTTTTATTTACACATTATTTAATATTTTATATTATCTTAACTCTAAATATTAACCATAATAAATCCGTTGCAAATAATTAAATAACTCTGGGGAAAAGTCGCATTATATTTTGGTATCAGAGCCAAGTTCAAGGAACTTTAGGAATTAACATTAAGTTCCTCATTCATTTGAAGTTGGTGATTGTGTTTGGCCTCATGTGGATAAAGAGAGATTCCATAACCTTTAACATCACAAGCCGAATCCAATACACCTTTTGGCTTGATCTTATAGCTCAACTTGGAATTCTTGATGTCATTAATACGAATAAGCTCAAGTTGTATAGCAATCTTACTTGGAGGGGGAGATTTCTATCACTTATCTTGAGGCTACCATTCCCAAGAACCATTGGCCAAAGGTAATTTGCTTAATGTTTAGACCTACACCAATCACAAGGGAAAATCCACTACATACATTATTAGTTAGAAAGGAACTATGTGAATTTTGTCTAAATAGTCATTTGAAATACCTTCTTAAATAAATTCTCATATCTCATGTAGACATTGAGAATAGTTTTCTAAGCAAGGATCAAATACTAAGAACATTCCAATTAGAAAGTTAACTCTAGTCCACATTCAAATATACTAATAGAAATAAAGTAAATGTAAGACGAATGTATGTATAGCTAGAAAAAATAATTAAAAAAAAGGTAGGTAGATAACCATATGCTTAAATGGTATTGTACGACTTCTATACAAGTATTTATTACATAATAAAAGTCCTACATACACCCTCACTTCCCACTGTCTCGTGGATTTATAACCATACAAAATTCAATGACATCTTTGACATGACTTGCAATAGATTAAAGAAAAACTAGGTCAATCATTCTCAAATTAATTATGCCTCCTTCTCTAAACTCATTTCACCTCACACTTATGTATGTGGAGTTCTTTTCGAGAGTAAACTACTCCTTGCGGTGTAACACATTAATTGAATTTTATAATTATATTTTAAAGAAAACATTATTTTATTCTTTATCGATTCATGCCTACATCATATATGATTACCTATCTATTTGACCAAGTATCCATTCGACCAAACTTTATTTTGAAAGGTTGCATCATATTTTAACTTAGTCAATTTAGTAAAGTTGTTAGAAACATTAAACAGATAGACGTATCCTTCCTAAAGGAAATACATGCCCTTTCGAAGGACGACCATCTGACATATAAGAAATTGTAGTTTATTTTAAAAGGGAGTCGATCATTTAAAGTAAAGTGAATAAAGGAAGCCCTTATTTTTAAAAGAGAGTCATTATTTTTTAGTGTGTCAACATTTTTATGAGTAGCGCATCCCTTATAGAAGGAAAGGGTAGAGGCCTATCCTTTCGTATAGGTCTAGTGAAAAATTAAAGTTTTCACTTTCATTTTTATGAGTAGAAAATTAATGTTTTTGATTAAGATAAGCTACTTACCCAAGAGCAAAACCTGATAACAAGCCCAAGAGGCAACAACAAAGGCACAGGGCTAGCAACAGTCAACTAATAGTTCAACCAAAAACTAAAAACAAAACATATAACGAGTCTTTTTAAACAAGTCTAAAAGTAGCATAAAACATAAACAAGAAACCATCTAACTAAATAAGGTCTTCCAGTCATCAATAAGCAAATTAACAAGATGTTTCTGGTCCTTCATCAGCACTTCCATGTTATTGGTCTTGTCCACCTACAAAGCATTAAAGGCATCAGCAGCATTCAAAGAGGTTTTCAGCATCAACTGGACCATCTTCTTCACCATGTTTTCCATGACAGTCAATCTAGACTTAACATCAACCACTTTTGCTTCTAGCTTCCTGCCATCCATGTCCCTCCTGGCACTCATGACTTCTTTGTCTGGAGTCTCTTGCACTTCAGTGTCTTCTTTGTTAGTGTCATAGACAGAAATATTCATAGATGTGAAATGACTCGCACCCTCCTGCTCTTTCTCAGGAGTGGCCTTCTTCTCTTTCATTTCCCCCTCCTGCCTTATTTCTTCCCCTTCAGACGCTGTAGAGTATTCCACTAACTTGATTCCCTGATGAGGATCAGTAGCCAAATGCGAAGACCTCCGCAATGAAGGCATTTTGGGCCAACCATCTTTGCCCAAAACCACCTCTTTGACAATAACATCCTCATCCACCCTGGGGGTCCCCTGATTTTTACCCAGCTCCTCAACATCTTTCTTATCAATTTCCACACTATGTTTCTTTTTAGCAGTAGAGGTTTTAGTAGGGTTGCCACCTTTGCACTTTTTACTTTCCTGTGCCAAAAACTTGCCTTTCAAACTGCAAAGGCCTTCGATAGCACTAGCTTGAGACTCATCATGGGGGGTTTCAAGGGGTTGGGTACGACTGCGACCCCCAACATGGCTAAGGAAGTGGTTTTAGAGATAGGTGGGCTGGACAGAGGTCCTGAGGGTCCACTTAGGGGTTGGTTGGATAGGGAAGCGGACTGGGAAACCTTCGGGGAAGCCTTTCTAACCAATCTAGTGCTCAAGGGAACTTTGTCCACAGAATCCTCATTCAAACTTTCCTCCACATGTTTGGAAGCAGGGGTTTTAGGCGGGTTTAGAGCAAGGTGATACTGGTATAGGCTAAAGATAAGGCCTTGATGCAGGGGAAGGGCTATGGGGTCATCCACATGGACTTTCTTGTAATGCAGAATAGAGTTTTTAATGATCGACAATAGGAAAGAAGGGAAATTCACCAGGGTTTTGTGATGAAAGTGATTTAAAAAAGAAAAGTGGTAATGATAAAACACCCTATATCTCCCTTCAAGGGTGAAGTACTTCATAATAAGAAAACATACCCGGTTCCATGGTGCCACCAAACTCTCTCTCTCGAAACCACCTTGCAGCTTGATTTGTTTCTCCCCCTCCTTATAGAACAACTTTAGCCCTTCCAAATCTGGGACGCGGGTTTGTTTTTTGATCCTATTACCCGAACATGGCAACCCTGTAGCAGTCGCAATTGAGGCCTTTGACACAACAAAACTAATACCACCAATTTCCACCTTGCGCTTTCCATCCTAAGACTCAGCAAACTAGGTCAACAAGTTCTCATCGTAACCATTCAGCGACTCCATGAAAGCCGTGATACCTCCTTCATAAGCAATGCTCCACACTTGTTGATCTTCCCTGAATTCATTGCAATTCATGGGTTTCATCCTCACCTTGTCACCCCCCATAATTTTCACTCTCACGGCCACCAAGCACTAAAGCTCACCACTGACAAGCACAATACACTTTCTGTGCAAAGAGTTGTAGAGAATATGGTGGAAGCTCAAGAACAATCTAGAAGTATTGAAATAAAGAAACTTTAGTTTCTTTAACCACAAAAGCACATCTTTCCAAATTTTGATGGCGTTCAAATCATAAATGCAGCCAGCACTTCGTTCGTGTAAGATGCTCCCCTTCTGTCCTTTACGGGTAGGATGACAAGACATAATTGTTCGCCACCTCTAATTCATAATGATTGTTTCAATGATCACCAAAACCTCATTATGCCACATCATATTTGAAGAGTGTGTTGGCTCTCCACCTCTAACCTTCATGCCACATCTCCCCAAAATGAAGGGGGGCCCACCACAACACTGCCTCCGTCACCCAGAATCATCATTTTGTCTATCATGAGAAATGGGGGTCTCTCTTTGAATATAGTCAATAATGTTGTTCGACAAATTACTTAATCTCCTCCAGCACCTTAAGGGGTGTAAATTGATCCCTAAGTTAGCCATAAGATCCGCAACTTTATTACCTTTCCTGTAGGTGTGCCTTAGGACTTTGTTTTCAAACTTAAGAAGGTTCTTTATGTCCTTAATGACATCCTCTAACTGCCAACCAACATTTCCTTTCCCTTTGACAGCATCCAAAACCACCATAGAGTCACCCTCCACAATTAAATTTTTAATACATATAGCTAGGGCAATCTTTAACCCCCTAAGGAGGGCCATAGCTTTAGCAGTATTATTAGTGTTTTCTCCAATGCTCCCAGTGAAAGCAGCAATCAAAGAAGCTTTCTCTGATCCTATAACCCCACCACTACTAGCCAACCCTGGGTTGCCTTTGGCAGCACCATCAAAGTTGAGTTTTGACCAGTCACTAGGAGGGGGAGTCCAAGAGGTGTTGGCTCTGGCCTTTCTCTTTTTGTCGTCCACTCTAAAAATACTTGCAGGTATGTTCCATCTTTTGATAAAGTTGATTTATCTAGCATTGGGGGGGTTTTCAACAGCTTTTAAAGAGTTGTTACTTACATTGTCTTGCAGCAGTCTAACAGCCGATTTGAACACTTCTTTAGGACTTCTAAATTTTTCTCTGAATAGTCTATTATTTCTTTCCTTCCATATGCACCAGGATAAAATTGGGGGGTCTACTTCCACACTTCACGGCACACTAGATTAGCAAATGGGGGGATCCATCCTCTAACCAGGTCTTCCAGGTTCCCATTACTACACCAAGGGATCTCAAGGAGATTTAGAGACATACTCCATACCTCCCAAGAAAATTTACAATGTAAGAAAAGATGAGAAGAAGACTCCTCCTCTTTCATGCATAGAATACATCTATTAGGGATTTGGAATCCCCTAACTTGGATGTTGTCAATGGTGAGGGTTCTGTTTTGGACAGCCACCCACCAAAAGTGATTTGTTTTAGGAACAAGGTTATGGTTCCAGACATTTTTCCATATGTTATCACTGTCATGAGGGATGGTCAAATTATAAGCAGATTTCATTGTGAACCTTCCTGTCTTGTCTTCTTGCCAAACCAGTCTATCTTTTTGCAGAAAGAGGGGAATTCTGTAGCTTTTTAGGAGCAGTTGAATCTCTTCAGAAGCATTACACAGTTCAGCTTTACTTTGGAAGCACTCAGACAGCCTACCCCAAACATAGCCCAGCTGGAAGTAATCCTTCACTTTGGAACCAAAGTGGCTAACATCTAGATTCATCAATTCCTTAATGTTTTGATGTTTGTTTAGGGGTCCACCCTCGATCCAACTATCCTCCCAGAATCTTATAGATTCCCCATCTCCCAATTTCCATCTGTTGCCTTTCAGGAGCAAGTTCTTCCATTTCATAACATTATTCCAGATGACAGGGCCTCTTGGGAAATCAAGAGAAAGGAGGAAGTCTTCCGGGGTAGAATTCCCCATATACTTAGCTTTCATTTTTCTGCCCCAGTCCTTTCCCCCAACAATAAGATTCCAGCCAACTTTAGTTATGAGCGCATTATTGAGCAGATTTAACTTTCTTAGGCCTAAACCTCCTTGCATTTTAGGTTTACAAACTTTATCCCAAGCTATCAAGGCAAGTCTCTTTTTGTCCTCCATTCCAGTCCAAAGAAAAGTTCTTTGTACAATATATTTTCGAGCCTCTCAGTTAAATATTTAGGCAATTTGAATAGAGTTAGAAATTACACAAGAATTCCTTGTAAAGAGGCTTTGAGAAGTTGATACTTACCAACTTGACTCAGCAGCTTGCCCTTCCATCCTGTGAGTTTTCTCTGAGTCCTTTCTATAATGGAGTTCCAGTACTCCTGGGAGGCATCTCTGACAGTGAAAGGCAGACCAAGATAAATTCCAGGGAAGGAACCTGTCTCACAACCCAAGATACTTATGATTTTTTGCTGTAAATCCATCAGGGTATTGAAGAAGTAGATCTGGCTCTTGTCAAAGTTGATGCATTGGCCAACTGAAATGGTGTACTCTTGCAGAACTTTCTTCCAATTCCTGGCTTCCACCACCGACTCTGCATCGAAGAGGATAGTGTCATCCACAAATTGTTGGATGACCTCTAGATCAGTTGTTGAAGCAAGTTTAAACCCTTTGATGACTTTGGAGTGAAGCAGAGAAGTAAACCCTCTACACAAAGTCTCAGCCACAAGAATGAAGAGGTATGGGGATAGGGGGTCACCCTGTCTAAGACCTCTACCATCATTGAAAAAGCCTCTCGGTATGCCATTAACAAGAACAGAGTAACTAACAGAAGTAACACAGGTTCTGATCAATTGCAGAACTTTGTCTTGGAATCTCAGCTTCCTCAAAATAGTGAAGAGGAACTCCTAGCTCATTCTATCGTAGGCTTTGGATATATCAAGTTTGAAAGCCATGCCCAGGGTTTTGCATTTTTCCATGGAATCTATAATCTCATGAGTAGTGATAGCAGCATTAGTGATCTGTCTACCAAGAACAAAGCCTTTTTGACAGCTACTGATCAGCTTCTCAAAAATAGGTTGGAGTCTCAAGACCATGATTTTGGAGAAGATCTTGTAAACCGTGCTATAGAGACATATGGGTCTAAAATCTCCCATACACAAAACCTCCTGCTTTTTGGGGATAAGAGCAATGAAGGTGTGATTTAGTTGTTTGAGCATCTTACTCGATTTAAGGAAGTCTCTAGCAGCTTCAGTTACATCTTTCCCAACAATTTCCCAAAATTCCTAAAAGAAAGCAAGAGGGAAGCCATCAGGTCTTGGTGCTTTGAAAGCACCCATAGAAAAGAGGCTAGCCCAAACCTCATCCTTAGTTATACCTTTTCTCAGCTGAGCATTGTCATCCTCATTCATGAGGGTAGGAATGATATCAACAAGTTGCTGATTAATACTGTTATTTTGTGCTTCAAGGAAATTTTGGAAATAGGTCACAGCCACTTCCCCAATCTGCAAATCATTTTCAACCACCACTTCTCTACCATCCAACAGCTTAGTAATATTGTTCCTTTTCCTGTGCCTCATCGTGGACTGATGGAAAAACAAAGTATTCCTGTCTCCCTCTTTCAGCCATTGTATCCTCAACTTTTGCTTCTAGAATATTTCCTCTTTTCCTAGCAGATCTTTCCATTCCTTCCTCGCCATCTCTTCTTCCCTAGCTGTAGCTTTAGTAGTATCTCCCTCTTCCAACCTATTTTGCAACTCTTTTAGCCTCAGAATTATCCTTCTCTTTTCCTCAAATATGTTTCCGAAGTTGAATTTATTCCAGCCTCTGACCTTCTTCTTAACCATAATTAGCTTCTGAGCCAAGCGGAACATAGGCGTACCTTGAATATTAGTATTCCACCATTTTATCAGCAAATCTTTGAATTCTGGATGTTTAGTCCACATTAATTCAAACCTAAAAGGGAAGGGGCCCCTATTATTCCCATCATTCTAGGATAAAAGTAGTAGATTATGATCAAAGGTCGTTTGGGTAGAACATCAAGGGTATATGAGCTCAAAAATTTCCATCTAGTTGAAATCCCAACCCTGTCCAGTCTGACTTGAATCAGGTTCTTGCCTTTTCTTTGATTCGACCATGTAAACATGCTGCCTTGTGGTTCCAAATCCATAAGACCTTCTTTGTT
The DNA here is from genome assembly GCA_027924645.1 of Cunninghamia lanceolata. Classification (NCBI taxonomy): domain Eukaryota; kingdom Viridiplantae; phylum Streptophyta; class Pinopsida; order Cupressales; family Cupressaceae; genus Cunninghamia; species Cunninghamia lanceolata. Next base: position 1,858,843 of record BSBN01000814.1, read on the forward strand.
TAAGAAATCATTCAAGTCCAGCATGTTGTCAATAAAGTCCATTGTCCCTCCCCTCTTTTCTGAAGGGAAGAGAGGGGTATTAAAGTCTCCCTTCAGCATCCAGCAACTATCTGGTTCTCTGGATATGAGTGTAGATAAGGTATCCCATAGCTCACGTCTTTGGCTTCTCTGATTCAGAGCATAGATGTTAATCAGGTTCCAAGAAAAGTTCTCAGTCTCCATTCTGGTAGCCAAATTTTTTTTCTTTTTCTCAATCATTCTACCTTTGACATTACTACTATTCCACATGGTGATAATACCTCCTGACGCCCCACAAGCATCACTACCTAAATGTTCAGCATTCCTCCAAAGGCTTCTAGCGATCGACTAGAATCCTTCATTTTTTATTTTGACTTCTTGGAGCAGCAAAATGTCGGTTCTATTTTCAAAAATACAGTTCTTAACCAAAAACTACTTATGAGGGTTATTCAGGCCCCTAATGTTCCATGACAAGATTTTTATTTAATCAGGTTTTTCTTGGAGCCTAACTCCAATGTCTTATGTCTACCCATAGCAATGTCCTTATTAATCACCTTTTGTCTTGTTTCTCTAAAAGATGGGCGACCTTGTTTAGTGTCAACACCCACATCCATCCCTTTCTTTCCTAGGCCTCTACCCTTCTTTTTGATCGTGCTCCACCCCTCCGAGCCAACAGCGCTAGATTCAGCCCCAGGGGTAAGTGTCACTATTTTATTGGAGGGGGAACCCTTTCTAGTCTCTGCAACCAAGTGCGTGTCTGACCTAGTCAGCTCAGGGGGAGGGGCCTCCGAGGGAAGCATGACCCTGGAGGCAACTTGTTTCTCAAGGGGGTCATTTAGAAGGATTTCCCCATCTTTAAGACTTAAAGGTAAGAAGGCCAATTTAGTGACGATCCCTGAAATAGGGGAGGATCCCAGAGTATCCTCAAGGGATGGCCCAATAGGCTCCACATTGTGAGACTGAGTCTTATCGTCAATAACTATAGCAGATTTATCTTTGGCAGGAGATTTGATCATATTCAGTAGGTCTTCCTTAAAAGGGTAGTCCTCCACATCCTCCATAGCCTAGGCTTCTTTCGAGTGGGAGGGTTTAACTTTACATTGTGGAGCTAAGTGACCACTTTTGTTGTAGTTTTGACAATAGATCATGGAATTTTCATATAAAATAGGTTGGGTCCATTGACCATACTTGGACTTAAGCATGATGTTATTAGGGAGAATTTTGTTCACATCAATGCTAACATAAATTCTGGAAAATACTAACCTCGATTTGTTTCTGGTTGTACCATCCAGGGTGATGAAGTGGTCAAGTGAGTTAGCAATCCACGTGAAGATTTCATTGTCCCAGAACTCCAGTGGAAGGCTCGGGAGTCTAATCCATACTAGAGTAGCTTTATTCAAATCAGCAGCACTATCAAATCCAGGTTTCCACTTACATAGAGACAAGCTATGTTTTATGAGCATCCAGGGTCCTCCTGCCAGGAAAGATGTAAGATATTCTCTAGCCATGAATTTAAACAAAAACATTCCACTGTTCATAGCTTAAACAGTCACACATCCTTTAACCCTCCACTTGGTGTTCACTCATTTTCTTACTGCGTCAATATTAGGTCTGAAGGAAAAAAAATTTCTAACCAAAGCATTTTCCATCGAGGAGACAACCCTATCCATAACTATACTTGGAAGCTCTAGCTCAGGACCACCGTCTACCTCACTCAAGATTGGGGGAACCCCACAATCTACCTCTTCCTCCCTGGCCAGGGCCTTTTTCAAGGCGTTGGCACCCAACACCCCTTTACGAAGTGTGTGAACAAAGGAATCTTCATCCTCCTCACAGAACACGTGACCCACAAGGTCCTCAGATCCGTCTGAACCATAGGGGATAGACCCACACCCCAAAGCACCCCCCAAGGGAGCCCGCACTAGCCAGTCCGAAGGCTCGCTCGAGTCACTGTCCGCCATCAAATTCAAATTCAAAAGCAAGCGAGAAAACACAGCAAGTGGGAGGTTGCAGAGCAGAAACTTTTTATTAACAACGATAAGTACATAAAAGAAATAAATGAGTAGCAAATTGATGTTAAACATATAGTTGTGTAAAGTTGTGGAGGAATTGTTGTTGTATAGTTCAATGAAGATTCAAAATGGTGGGAGGTGAAGAATAATAAAAAGTAGATTTTTATAAAGTGTTCACAAGATTATAAGGTATAAATTCATTTCATAGTTCTTGGAATCCTAGTTTTTGGAGTGGATGCATATTTTTTATTAGTGAATATTTGAGTATCTTTAGGGAATTCCAATGCTATTCATTTTAATACATGTTAATTTTGAGGGTCGATTAGAGTTTAAGAAGAACAAGGTGGATCATCCTTTCTTTACTAGTTTGTTGTAAAATATTGGTAAAACCAAGTTAGTGTTGACCTACTCATTATCAAATTAGGTATACACATTGTAGAGTTTTTGACACAAGAACTATAGAGTGTCAAAAACTCTACATTTTGTTTCAGTTGCAGCTTAGCCCGCGGGTTTCAAATGTTGCAGCTTAGTCTGTGGGTCTTTTTTTGTTTCTGTGCGAGTTTCAAATGTTGTTGCACGGGTTTCAAAAGTTTTGTGCGAAATCCGCCAAGTGTCAAAGCCACAACAATGTTTCGAATATTAAGTTTTGTGCGGAGCGCACCACGTAGTAGATAGTTTCAATAGTTTTATTTGTTTCAACAATGCTGCGGGTGTCACCATGTGTCACTTGCAGAGGTAGTCTCAAAAGTTTCTACCTTTTGTGCGGAGGGCGTTGTGTGTCTTTTAAGTTTGTTGCGAATGATGCCGCGTGTTTCTTTCTGTATCACGTTGATGCTAGTATAAAAAAATGGTGGGCCACGGTAGTGTTTCAAGTTTCAATCTTGCGAAGGATGCCATGTGGTGGTCCCAGAGAAGGAGTTGCTTTGTTTATGACTCTCTCAACGAGAAACTTTTTGCTTCTACAGTTTTATGTGAGTTGCACCAAGTGTCAGCTTCTACGGGGACCTTTCAAAAGTTTTAATTATTTTAGCAGTGTTGCAGGAGTTGCCACATGTTAGCTAGCGTGCGCGCGGAGGCTGCCATCTGTCCCAGTTTTCTCCTTTGTGGGTAGTGAGCGTTAAGGTTGTGGGTCCCATCATTTATTATGTCTTAGTTTTATGAGTAATGTAGGTTGCGACAGATGTCATAAAAGGTCACCCAAGCATAAAGACATAGGTTTTAAAAGGGCTTGCGAGAGAAGACACATATCATGTTTTGAAGGCTGCGGAATGTGACAAGTGTCATTTTCCTATTAATTTCTATAAAGACAAGGGAGTTTCTAGGTTTGCCACGGATGCTGCCATCTGTTACATTTATATTCAGTTACAAGCACGCGAGTCTCGCCATGTGTCTGTGTCTCAAATGAAGGAGGTGTGCCACATATATTTTGCCCCAACAATGAGCATGAAGGAGGGATGGCCGTTGCAGATTCGGAGGATCATAACCACCAAGAACTTCCAGTAATCTTCAGTTCCATTGGGCTGTTGAGGATTCGGTTGTTACAGACGATCTTGAGTCAGATCTATGATTATAAATATGCAGTATTTGTAATAGATCAAAAAAAAGACATAGATATACTTTTTGATAAGTTTAATCAGAAATCTAAGAGAGAAGTCAGAGACTTTGTTGTGACTAGTTTATGTCATTTTGCCTTTATTTTGTTGTTCTTGATAAGAAAGTTAATGTATCTGTGCATGTATCTATGTCTTTTATGTTGCTAGAAGATTAATAAGAACTCTGTTCTGTGCCTTGGTTGATATTATCTATGTCATTGCAAAAGTGTCTGGTTGTGAGCCTTTGATAATATTCATTCTATCTGTGTATGCTAATCATGTAGTATCTGCTCTTGAATATAACTGTATCTTTGAGAATAGTTTCACTGTGCTTAAATTGAAGGGATACTTTTATTCAGGCACATCGCCATAGTTAGATTTGCTTAATTGTATCTGTAATCCTGTTAATTTCTTACCCTTTTCTCAAAACCCAATTGAAATAGAGAAGAGCCAGCTTCTTTAAAATTTGGAGGTCGTTTCAAGTAGCAAGTTCCACATTCTTGAAACTTCCGATGTTGGTGTTAGAACCTGCGTAATTTTATACATCAACAGTTTTTGGCACACCCGGTAGATTGCACAAATGCTTGGTGCTTTCCTTGCAACAATGCCCATATGCCCAGAGACTGTCCCAGAGGTAATTTGCAACAAAAGATAGCAGAATAGAGAGGGTTAGAAGGATAACACTCCACCATATTAGTCCCCTGGTGTTCAAAATGCAGTAATGGTGGCCCAAATGCAAGGGATGTCCATACAATAAGAAGAGGAAATAGCCCCTGAACATGCCTTATTTTCATGGATTGAAGAAGAAGATTCAGTGTTCTTAAATGAGGCATCCACTTCAAAGAAACCATTGGTGTAGTCAGACTATTATACCAGATCAAAGAGGAGAATGATGGAGTAGCCTGAAGTCACTAATAATGAAATCATGGGAACTCCTCCATTTCAAAATCATCACAATCTAGTCCCTAGGCAAGATATGCCTCAACCTGTGCATAATCAAGTAGCCTCGGGACAGGTTCTAGAAAAGACAAGGTACCCTTATTATTCAAAGACCCAAGCATTAGGACCTGTGAATTTGGTGGATCAGCTGAAAAGAACTCCAGCACATGTATCAATCTAGGATATGTTAGCTATTCCCGAGCAGAAGACATTGTTATAGGAAGCTCTACAAGGTCAAGAAGCCTCTAAACACACTGGTGGTAAGGGAGGGGCTATTGATAAAGGGAAACTTCAGCCCAAAGATATTGTACCTCTACAGACAACAGCTCTGTTGAACAATGCACCGTAGGTAGGCAAATCTAAACCAGATCCCTTTTATTTGACTCTAATAGTTGGGAAAAAACTGCTACATAATGCAATGATAGATTATGGGGCCAGTACTACAGTAATGCCAAAGCAAATAGCAGATGCTTTAAAGATAAAATATGAACCACTTACAAGAGGGGTCATGCAGTTGGATGGGAAATCTATTCAAACAATAGGGAAATCAAACAACTTCCATTACAACTATATACTTGCCCCAATATAATTGTCAATCAAGATGTGGTAGTCATAGATATTCCCCCTATATTTGGTTTATGCTTGTCCAGAGATTTCACAGCCAAAATAGGCGGTTACATGTCACTAGATTGGTAACACCTCATCCTAAGAACCAAATATGGGACAAAGATGAAAATATTGTCTGAGCCATTATCCAAAGACCATATCACAAATGAACCAACCTCAAAATTAGACGCATCCCATGCCATGCTGAATAAAGAGGAGAGAATCTTTGTTGAAGAGTTAGATGACTAGACTGAACATGACCAACAAAAAGAAGAGAATAATTAGTTATTGACTATGATACAGAGTGATCCCTATGGAAACTATGACTCTTCTGGTCTAGGCACTTATGTCATTTTTGAAGAAGACCAAGAAATCCCTAATATTATAAGGAAAGAAATATCAGAAAGTGGAGAGGCTAAAAGAAACTTAGAAATCTGGACCCTGAATTTTGATGGGGCTAGGAGTAAAAATGGTGCTGGAGCAGGAATTTGCCTTACTGCCCTAAATGGCGAGAAAATTCTAAGAGCCATTCGCTTTCAATTTGCCTATACCAATAATGATGCTGAATATGAATCTTTGGTGCATGGACTCATGTTGGCAAGGAAAAAGGAAATAAAGAATCTGATAGTAAGAGGAGATTCAGAACTGGTGGTAAAACAAATTAGAAAGAAAACAATAGCCAAAAATGTAAGAATGAGATCCTATCGGCACAGGATTTGGGACCTGATAGATGGTTTTGAGGCTTTCAATATTGAAGCAGTTCCCAAAGCCCAAAATTTTGAAGCAGATAGAATGGCACAAATTGGTTCACAGTTTGACCCAGCAAGTGATCTATTAGTTAACAATGAGTCAGTCAAGGTTATACTAAGACCAACAATTCCAGACAATGATCGAAACTGGCAAGTTTTTGACAATGACCTCCTAGTACTTGCATTCTTACAACAATCAGGTGAATTTGCTGATCAATTACATCCCAAAATTGAGGAAGCATATGGTGACCAAATTATCCAGCTAAAATCAAATAAACTCCCTAAAGGGATGATTATTCTAGAAAAATTGTTTGATCTAGAAGATGCAAGCCTAGAGAAGAGGAGGTTTCAGGGAAATAAGGAAGATTATTCTGAGATTCAAGTCAGTGAAGGAAGAAAGTTGAAAATTGGTAATTCTACAACCCAAGAGGAAAAGAAAAGGCTGATTGCTTTATGTGATAAATATGATAGGGTGATTGCTTGGACCTATGAGGACCTCCATGGTTATAATAGAGATATCATCCAACACACCATAGAGCTTACTAAAGGATCTAAACCAATCCGACAGAAGCAAAGGCCAGTGAATCCTAGAATTGAACCTTTAATGGTGGATGAACTGCAAAAGCTCTTGGAATCAAAGATTATTTTTCCAATTGAGCATTCAACCTGGGTTTCAAACCTAGTGCCTATAAGAAAGAAGAATGGTGACATAAGACTTTGTGTAGATTTCAGGGATTTGAATAGAGCATCTTTGAAAGATCATTATCCCCTGCCTTCTATGGAATAGATTTTACAGAATGTGGCTGGGTCAGAAAGGTTTTCCTTGCTGGATAGTTTCTCAAGATACAATCAGATTTGGTTAGCAGATGAAGATCGGCATAAGACTGCATTCACTACAAAGTGGGGAACATTTGCATATGCTAAAATGCCTTTTGGCATTTCAAATGTTGGGGCTACTTTTCAGCGTGCAATGGATGTAGCATTTGGGAAACTTATAAATAAGATTATTCTGATCTATCTAGATGACCTCACTATTTTTTCTAAGAATGCCAGAGATCACTTTGACCATTTAGAAGCTGTTTTTAAGAAATGCCAAGAGTTTAGAATATCTCTGAATCCCAATAAATGTATTTTTGTTGTACCTCAGGGTAAACTTCTAGGGCATATAGTGTCAAAGGAAGGGGTCTCTATTGATCCAGAAAGGGTCATAGCCATACAGAACCTATCTCTACCAGTCAACAAGAAAGTAGTTCAATCCTTTCTGGGGAAAATCAACTTTGTTAGCTGAATCATATCTAATTTTGCAGGTCTAATTAGACCAATGACACTGTTGCTTAAAAAAGATTTGGTTTTCAAATGGACAACAGAAGGAAGACAGGATTTTGAAGAAGTCAAGAGAGCCATTTCAATAACCCTAGTACTCAAAAACCCAGATTTTTCTAAAGCTTTTATAATGTATGTGTATGGGGGAGAATTCAGTGTAGCTGCTATTCTAGCTCAGAAAGATGATCAATAGGAAGGTGATCACCTAATAGCCTTTTTCTCCAGAACTCGTAGGGAATATGAGTCTAGATATAATTTTGTGGAGAAGTAAGCATATGCCATGGTAAAAGCCCTTAAAAAATTTAGACATTTGGTAACAGGAAATAAGATTCTGATATTAATGGCTCACCCCAGTGCAAGAGAATATATTATGGAGGGTGAAATCACTGAGAAAAGAGCCAATTGGATTAGAAATATTCTAGAATATGATGTAGAAGTAAGACCCACCAAGTTAGTCAGAGGCAAAGGATTGTGCCAATACATGACCCTAGACATGGAAAGAACAGTGACTGAAGAAACAGAAAGTGAAAATGTGTTGAAACTCTAAGAGGTTGACCAAGACTCTTGGGTCAAGAACAGGGTACAATTTATGAAGTATGGGATTTTCCCAAATGAGCTCTCCCATGATAAGAGAAGGTACTATAGGCAGCAAGGGGCCCATTTTGTACTAATTGATCATATTCTATTTAGAAGGAATGTTGATGATATACTCTTAAGATGTATAGAGAAGGATGAAGCTCAAAGAATACTACACGAATTACACTATGGAGTTTCAGGTGGACATTTTTCAGCAAGGACCACTGCAATCAAAGTAACACAAGCAAGATATTTCTTGCCCACTCTGTTTGTAGATTGTCATCAGCTCGTTAAGGAATGCCAGGCTTGTTAGTTTTATACAAGCAAAAGGAGAAATGCAGCAATGCCTCTAAGTCCCATAGTTGTGGATGAACCCTTTGCTCAATGGGGTCTGGATTTTATTGGTATGATCAATCTAGTGTCAAATATCAGACACAAATAGATTCTCACAGCAACAGATTACTTTACCAGGTGGAGCGAAGCAGTCCCACTCAAAGAGGCAACAAAAAAGGTCATATTAGAATTTCTAGAAGGCATAACTGTCTGGTTTGGTCCTCCTTGTACCATCATATCAGATAATGCTAAAGCATTTTTGGGAGCCAAATTATCTGAGTTTGCATTAAGGAATGGGATTTATTTGAAGACTTCTTCAAATTATTACCCTCAAGGTAATGGTCTAGCAGAATCCACTAACAAAAACCTTATCAGACTCATAAAAAGGATAGGCACCAATTATCATAGAGTGGCATAAAATACTTAATACAGCATTGTGGGCTGACAGGATCACGCCAAAGCAAGTGACTAAAATGTCTCCCTATGAATTGGTTTATGGTAAACCTACGGTAAGGCCACTAAGCTTAGAAATCCCTGCTTTGCAATTGTTAAAACAGATAGAAATTGAAGAGAATGGCCCCATGCAAGTCAGACTTGCTGAACTGTTGGAAGTTCAAGAGAAAAGGGAAAAGGCACATGAGTCACTAATGAAACATCAGAAAATGGTTAAGGACTAGTTTGATAAGAAGACTTCAAATCCCATTTTTGAGGTTGGCTCTCTGGTATTGAAATGGGATGAAAGAGCTGCTAAGCTAGGTCAACACAGCAAATTTGAATCATTATGGACGGGTCCTTATAAAATTTGTTCCTATAAGCAACAAAATTCATTTGACCTGGAGACCATGGATGGAGAACTTGAAGAGATTCTGGTAAATGGGATCTTTCTGAAACACTTAAATTAAGGAGGGGCTCATCATGTATCATAGTTAGTTAGTTTTGTTCCTTTTCTCGCTTTTATATTTTCCTGCTTTCCCTTTCAAATAAGTGTTCGGTCAACACATGTCAGCTGCACAAAGCCCCTTCTCTTTTGCTCTAGCATTTATTAAGGTTGTTCAGCAATCCCTAAAATTCCTTGAAAGTACATGCTTTTTCAAAAAGATAGCCACTCCCATAAAATATCTGACACTCCGTTCCATGCAGATTTCAAAAAGATACACTAGTTGTTTCTTGGCATTAATGCCATTAATAAGATGGGATGTGTCATTTATTATCTCCATAAATCCCAATGAGCTTGGTGTTAACTCCTAAGTGTAACCTGTTGATTTTGGTAGCTAGGTCGGATCCCTTCTAGAGACCGACCTAGTCATAAAATGCTGAATGGCCTATCGGCCTTAGCATTTCGAGAACTCAATTGTATTATCCGATTAAGGCGGGCCCCAATTGGGTGAACTCATTATTCTATGTACCTTGAAATTACAAATAGGTCGGGGCCTATTTCAAATGTAATGTATATGTAAATTGGTGCCAAATTGTTTGTCCGATCTCATATAAATGTAAAGTGACTGGTAGTAACAATATACAGCAATCACTCATCGAATTCTACTCTGTGAAATCTAATCCATCAACGATCTACTTCAAGAATAGTTCAAAGGAGTTCCGCCATTGGTTGAAGCATTCAACAGGTTCATTGGTTCAACATTTCGACGGTTCAGCAATTCAACCGTTCCACAGGTTCAAAGGTTCGACAGTGCAAGAATTTTGCTGAGAGTTGAACTGGTTCAACTAGTTCAACAGTTTGACGGTTCAATGGTTCAACCGTTCCATAGGTTCAAAGGTTCGACAATGCAAGAGTTCCACCGAGAGTTGAACTGGTTCAACGGTTCAATGGTTCGACAGTTTGACGGTTCAACTGGTTCACTAGTTCAAAGGGTTTGATGATTCAAGAAGTTCAATGGTTCGATAATTGATTTGATCATCCTACTTTCTTCTGCAATCATCAGTGAACCTATTACTTGGTGTAGTGGATCTATTTTAGCATGAGCAAGCTTAACCCTAGATCTGCTAAAGATTCAGATAAGTTGTATTTTGATATCTATATTTCATGCCCTAGCTGGGCGAAGTTGTAATCTATTTCTGGTCTTAATATAAATTGGATCTGAGATTTTCTTGCTCGGTTTTTCACCTCCAAGAGGGAGGTTTTCCCAGGGTATATGCGTGTTATGTGAGCATTTGTGTTTTATTGTTTCTTATTGATAATCTGATTATTAAAAGTTAACATGGTATCAGAGCTTGGTTTAGATCTGATCAGATTTGTCTAAGAAATTCTAGCAGATTCAAATGCAGACCTTAAGACGAACTTCATCTTATTAGATGCGAACAGTATTCAGAAGGCTTCTGAGGTTGTCAATCCTTGACATGTTAGAAGGCTACAGGTGTCATGGCCTGAGTTCTTATGATGGTGTATCTTTGTGTTTATCATTCCTTTGGCGAACCATTATGAATGCTTTGAGAGCGGCTAATTTAAAGACTATTGGGAGTTGAAGGATAATATAGTAATCACTTCAAATATTGGTAATCACTTGGATTAAATGTTGGAGGTCGCATAAGGTCTCCACTTCAAATCAAGTTAGATGGGAGGCAGGAAAGGTCTAATCATCATATAAGGTGGAATTTGAGGAATCACAGCTTCATAAAAATCATATCGACTTCTATCCAAGCTTAAATATGGAGAGTCATGAGACATTGTGATTGGAATTATATTAGTCCAGACCTTTAGTGCTAATTAGAAGTGGTGTCTCTGAGTAAAGTGAGGCACTAGTAATAATCCTGGGGTTGAAAAGACCTTTTGTTGAAGCTGCGTGTGAAGTTATGTGCTCAAGTAATAAATTACTATTGTGGTGTGAGGTTGATATGGCCTAGTATCCTTTTGCAAGATATTCATGTGTATACATTCTCCAAGCGTGCCTACTACTAATCTTCAAGATGTTATCCAAACTTGGGGCCGAGTCTTCACTATCAGCTGATATGAAATCAGGCTGAGGATAAAATTGATGGCAACATTGAGTGAAGGTGGTAGAGATGAGACTCAGCTACAAATCTAGCTCAATAGCGTATTGACAACAGAAGAGATTGTGCCTCCTCTTGAATAGTGATCTCTGGGATGAGATCCTTTAGAGTCACCAGTCATTCATTGTGAGATGTTCATGCTAGTTGTGAAAAAAAAAAAAATCTAAGTGTGAATCAGAGATGATAAGAGAAATTGTAATTTCGTTGTGATTGGATGGTCACATCGATACCATTCTCTATGTGCATGTGATGGTGCCTTGAGGGACCTAGTTCTATGTTAAATATGCTGGCTACATAATGTGTCTGAGAAATCTGAGTTGAGCAGATTGTCTCTTGTGTTGAGATTAGCTCTTTCAAGAGGAGTAAAAGATGGAAGAAAGATATATCAGAATCAATAAAGATAAGTTCTATTACTTCTTTATTTTTGATCTTTTGATATTTTCTATAGTTTGATTATTATATATACACTATTATTATTATTATTATTAATCCTTTAAAATTGCAGGTTGCATTGAGAAGCAAATGAATGATGAATTAATTATCAATGATTATTTAAGGAGATTCTGATGAGAATAGTTGAGTTCTATGAACTATTAGTAATCTCTCCTAAATGTCTTCTTGGTGAACCAAGAAGCGTAAGAGATTGCTTTCAAGAGAAGAAGAGCTTGATTTTGTAGGCTGAAGCATGGAGACACAGATTGCAGCCATGGGACTAAGTTAGTGGCTGAAGACATCTCTCGAAAAGGAAGAACCTATTTAGGTTATCATTATGAGTAGTCTTTTTGAAGAGGAGAAATTAACCTTCAGAGGGAGTTTTGTGACTCATGGAGAAGAAGTGAAGGTTGCAGTGTTGTAAGGCTAGATGCTAAATCCTTTAAGAACCTCTTCAGCAATTGAGATCAGAATTGCTCAAGATAGTCAACCTAGATTTAACATTGGTAGCTCCCCAAACCTTTTCAGAATAAAAGTGATATGGGATGAGGTTGAAGAGGATAGCCCTGAATCTCTACAGAGGTGTGCACTGGAAACCATTTCTCTAAGGCAAGCGTTGCAAGTAATCTTGGACAATGAGGTCAGAAGGTTGATGCAAGTACCTGAGATTCAGAGAGAGTCTACAGAACCTAAAATTTATAATGATCCAAGTGAACCTTTGGATCCTATCGATGGGCCTAGGGACATTACCATGAATAAGAAGAGACCTCTCTAGATTCAAGAGGCAGAAAAGTTTGCAGCTCCAAGTGGCACATTGAAATTCTCCAACTATGTTGCATTAATGTGCAATCTCATTGAGACTGAACCTTCTAGCGTTGAAGAGGCCATGAAACAACAAGCATTGAAGAATGCTATGGATGAAGAATATCAGTCTATCATCAAGAATGATGTTTGGATATTGTGCCCAGACCCAAAGGTAAGTCTATAGTATCTTCCAAATGTTTGTTCAAAATTAAACATGCTGCTGATGGAAGTATTGAGAAATACAAAGCTAGATTTTTGTGGCTCGTGGCTTCTCTCAGAAAGAAGGCATAGATTATGAGGAAACCTTTGCCCCTGTTGCTCGATATACTTCCATCAAGACTATCATTGCTATTGTTGTAGCTAAGGGATGGAAGTTGCATCAGATGGATGTAAAGACAACCTTCCTCAATGATGTTATTGAAGAAGAAGTCTACATTGAGCAGCCTAAAGGCTTTGTGATCCATAAGAAGTTGAGTGAATCTACAACTAGGTCTGATCTTGTGAATCCCACTGAATACAGGTAGCTGATTGGATCCTTGATGTATCTAGTTAACACCAGCCCTAACATTTGCTATGCAGTGAGTGCCCTTAGCCAGTTCATGTGCAAAATAAGGTAGATTCATCTTGTTGCAGCCAAGCATATCTTGAGATATTTGCGTGGTATATTTGGATATAGATTGAAGTACTCTTCCAATACAGTCATTACCTTGGAAGGCTATTCTAATTCTGATTGGGCAGGAAGTGTCAATGATAGAAAGAGCACTTCTAGAGTTTACTTCAGCTTGGGATCCGCCATGATATCCTGGTGTAGCAGGAAACAGTCTTCAGTAGCATTGAGTACTGCTGAAGCAGAATATATTGCAGCCTATGTAGCATCTCGAGAAGTAGTGTGGCTTTGAAAACTCCTTGCAGGTTTGTTTGGACAACCTTGGGAGCCTATAGTTATTCACAGTGATAACCAGAGCTGTGTGAAGCTCTCTGCCAATCTTGTGTTTCATGATAGATCAAAGCATGTGGAAACTCAATACCACTATATCCAGGATATGGTGCAAGGGAATGCTATTTAGCTGAAGTACATCAGCACTGATGAGCAAACAGCAAATGTTCTCACCAAGCCCCTTGCTCGAGTGAATCTTGCATATTTTCGAGACAAGCTTAGAGTTGTGGAGAATGAAGCTCTAGCTGAGAGGGAGTCTCAGCATCAGTGATACATTATCTTCCACCCTCTGCGAGTAGGCATGGTGGATCCACCCTCTGTGAGTAGGCATGGTGGTAATGCACTCTTCTCTGGGAGAATTTTGAGGTGAAATCCCTCTTCCACCCTCTGCGAGTAGGGATGGTGGAGCCACCCTCTGCAAGTAGGTATGGTGGATATCATGGGAGAAATTCCATGATGTGCTTGTTCACCCTCTGGGAGTATCTATGGTAAACGTCATGTGAAGATGACAATAAGCACTTATGTTTTCATCTATGGGAGTAGCCATGGTGGTAGTCACTATGTGACTTGATCCTTATGAAGGAATCCTCCCTAGCTAAGAGGGAGTGTTGATTTTGGTAGCTAGGTCGGATCCCTTCTAGAGACCGACCTAGTCATAAAATGTTGAATGGCCTATCGGCCTTAGCATTTCGAGAACTTAGTTGTATTATCTGATTAAGGCAGGCCCCAATTGGGTGAACTCATTATTCTATGTACCTTGAAATTACAAATAGGTCAGGGCCTATTTCAAATGTAACGTATATGTAAATTGGCGCCAAATTGTTTGTGTGATCTCATATAAATGTAAAGTGACTAGTACTCACAATATACAGCAATCACTCATCAAATTCTGCTCTACGAAATCTAATCCATCAGTGATCTACTTCAAGAATAGTTCAAAGGAGTTCCGTCGTTGGTTGAACCATTCGACAGGTTCATTGGTTCAACAGTTCGATGGTTCAGCGGTTCAACCGTTCCACAGGTTCAAAGGTTTGACAGTGCAAGAATTCCACCAAGAGTTGAACTGGTTCAACTGGTTCAATGGTTCAACCATTCCACAGGTTCAAAGGTTCAAAAGTGCAAGAGTTCCGCTGAGAGTTGAACTGGTTCAACAGTTCGACAATTCGACGATTCAACTGGTTCACTAGTTTGACGGTTCAACTGGTTCACTGGTTCAAAGGGTTTGATGATTCAAGAAGTTGAATGGTTCGATAATTGATTTGATCATCCTACTTTCTTTTACAATCATCAGCGAACCTATTACTTGGTGTAGTGGATCTATTTTAGCATGACCAAGCTTAACCCTAGATCTGCTAAAGATTCAGATAAGTTATATTTTGATATCTATATTTCGTGCCCTAGCTGGGTGAAGTTTTAATCTGTTTCTGCTCTTAATATAAATTGGATCTGAGATTTTCTTGTTGGGTTTTTCACCTCCAAGAGGGAGGTTTTCCCAGGGTATATGTGTGTTATGTGAGCATTTGTGTTTTATTGTTTCTTATTGACAATTTGATTATTAAAAGTTAACATAACCATCATTTGCTTCTCTCCTTCTGCTCTTAATAACTGTTGCATCTAAACTCTGTCCCTAGCAAGTGTCTTTCAGCTAAGTATCACTCTGATAAAATAGTTTCATTCTTTTCTATGTCAAATTTTCCCAAGTTCTCCTCACAAAGATACAGGTATGTCTGAGACACAATCACCACAAGAGGGATTTGGAATTTATGATTCAATAGACAAACTGTTGAACAGAAAATCATATGCTTCGGCACCTGTGCAACCAAGGAAAACGTATCCAAGAACAAGGGTTCCTGAAGTAGGGTTTTCTGTTGACCTGAAACAGGTGAAGGATTATGCAGATGGAATATACAACACGATCCTTCAAAAGAACACCAAGAGTCTCTGGGAGGGGGCACATCAAAGGTGCATTATCTGAGCAAATAGTGGGCAGTCTGAGACTTTTGGTATGAGGATATGGATCTCACAATTGGCACAATTCCTGATCCCAAATGTTCACCCTTGTCTCAAGCTAATCAAGTTATGTGTAGAACTGTTTCATGCACCATCAAATACTATCCAACAGGGCCCTTTCATAGTGCATATTATACCCAAGGCCATAAGGGACATGATGGCCCTGCAGTATGATAGAACAACCACATTTCCAACTATTGCCAAAATGCAAAACACATGGGCAAATATAAATAACAAATTGAAATTCCTGAATTCAGAGATGCAATTGGGAGAGGATAATACTCTGATACCCACACTACCCACTAGGTGGGCACAATTTAGTCAAAATGTTCAGGAGGCACTTTCAATGATAGCTTTCATTTTTGGAATGAGGGAGGATAACATAGTCCATGATTGGCAGTTGGCAATCATTTTTAGATTAAAAACTGTGGATAAATCACAGGAGTACCGGCTAGATTTTTCTGAACAAATTGCTGTCGCCATGATTGATCAGCTCACAAATTTTAAGACAAAGTGAGTATTCAGGTATTCTACTTTCCTGTTCATCTTATGTTGTATCAGAACTATGGTCTTTTTGCACAACATATGCATTTAAATATGTATGATCCAGATTTTGGTCATAATAAAACCATCCCTGTGTCCGCATGGACACATGTGTTATTTGAAATCTCTAACCCTTATGAGTTTTGGGAACATTTTGTCACCCCTGCTTTTTGCCAGTTAATCCCTGAGCCTATAAAACATTTGATGACACAGACTATAAGGGGTTATAAAACCAATTGCCTAATTCCCTATGACTACTTCTTTGGGGCACATAATACAATAATCAGAGTCCAAGGTTTCAGTGGGGAACCCATGCTATTACCTAAAGTATTGACCCCTAGGGTTGTATTCTTAGAGGTGACCCAACAAGTATCTATGGTTGATAATGACTTTGGCCATAAGAAGAGAAAGAAGAAGATGTATGATGTCCCATGGGCTAGGAAAAACATGACACTTGAAGTTAGAGGTGCAAAGAACCTCCTGTTAAGAAAGTTAGCTGCCCTGGGTTTCATCATCATAGAAGATAAATGGAAATATGACCTAGATAGTTTTCTAGCCTCCTGGATTATAAATAATAAGGTTTGTGCCAAGATGGTACATGAGGGTCGTCCATTCTGGGAGGACAGGACGAATCTAAAAGAGGATAACCCAGATCTGTATGTGGAATTAACTGATTTGCCCTATGAGGGGCCTAGGCCATGGGAGACCTTCTATGTAAAAGAGAAGGAATATGACCCTAAGATGAAAATGATGGTTGGTCTGAGGAAAGCATTAAAAGCCCAAGAATGGAGAGAAGAAAATATTGAAGCCTATTGGAAATATAGGCAAGAAATTTCATAGTTTACGCATTCATTTGGGAATGTTGAAAGTGATGAAAGATGTGAATCAATCTGGGATGAGTGGCATCCCTCCCCAATCTCAAGTCCAGACACAAGCAAAATTTAGAGGAAGGGTGAGGAGACAGAAGAAGAAACAGAGTCGACCCAAGTTATGCAAGAAACAGGACAGTCATCATCTGTTGCTCCTGCATCTTCATGACCCCAATCCCTCAGCACCTTAGAGAAGCAAAAAGGTGTGGTGTCATGACCAATTCTAGGGACTCAAATAGCTTCAGCATCTGGAGGTTCTAGAATTGTTCCTTTACAACCACCAGTGGTGGTAAATATCGAAGGGGAAGAAACAGAGGAAATAAGAGAGAGGCCTAGGAAACATAGGAGATTGTACCTATAAGAGGAAGGGGAAGAAGAAATAGAACCACAGCAGCAACAACTGCCAATCACCTCTTCTGTCACTCAAGTAAGTGCTTCTTCTCCCTTCTCTCCTATTTCTCTTTCTTCTGCTATAGGAGTGGCAATCCCAAGTAGCCAGGTATTCATAACCCCAGCCACTTCTGTTATGCTTACATCAACCCCTGCCACAACTACCAGTACCCAGGCCATGTCCTCATAGGCCATTACATTGCCATTATTTTCTCCATCTATACCTAAAAGGACCCCTCCTCGAGTTTCTCCTAGCCAGCAATTATTGGCTATTCCCTATGGCCTGCCTCAAGGTCACCCCTTTGCTAGAGGTTACATTGCATCCCCTCCTACATTCCAAGCTCAAGAAGATACAACAAAATAGGCTAGAGAGGCTAGGATGGACAAAAAGAGGAAAAAGGAAAACAAGAGCCCTGTTGTGGCACACATGAGGTCACTTTATGACCCCATCCAACAATCATTAACAGTTACACATTTGTCCCCAAATGTGGTGAAACCAAAAGGAGAAATTCAGCCCCAAGATTATGCTATGAATGTTGTAGCCATGGATATGTCTCTCTTCAGGCCACAGGACAGGGTTAAGCTGCTAAATGAAACTGCAACTGCTATAGCAACAGACTATTTGAAACTGTCCAAGAAGTTGCAGAAAGAAGAAAATGATTTGGCTCAAGAGAAATTGAATAGTAGCAATCTTGCTCGAGATATTCAATCTAAGAAAAATGAGATTGATAATCTAAACAAAAAGTTGCAGAATACTGTTTCTTTGCAGATACATTAGGCAGTACAAGCCCAGATTGCTTCTCTTAAGTCTAAGCTGGCACAAGAAAAAGCTACAATAACTATTTTGAGACAAGGGAAAGCTACTTCAAAGAAAAAATATCAGGATAAGTTACAAGAGGCCACACACTTGCAACAAAAGTTATTGAATGAGCAAAATGCCAATAGTGTAGTTCAGGCACAACTCATGGTTGAGCAACAAAAAACAAAGCAGCTGACAATTGAGCTGGCTAATAGGCCACAAAATGCTGGAGTTCTTAATTTGGTAAAAGAGCTATATGTTTTAGTATGGAAGAGAATCTTTGAGGAGATTATCCAGCTAAAGCCATCTTTAACTTTTCTATTAAATGCTTAGCAGCTGAGTGAGAAAGTAGAAACTTCGGTGCAGGCTACCTTGTCCACTGTTTCATTGAGGGTTTCTGACTCTCAACTTTTATTGAAGAAGTTGTATGACACAACAGATGAGACATTATCAGCAGTAGGTATCAATGATAGAATGGTTGCTGCTAAGAAGGTCAATGAGGTTTTGAGTTGTAACTCTGCGGCCATAAATTGTCAGGAGCTCCTGGATACAGTGAAAGAAGGAGTGAAAAATATGAAGAAACATATAGAGGATTTGGTGCAACTAGGGCTTCCTTCACCTTTCCCAGATAGTAACATAGTGTTGATGATTGATGACATCAAGGCCCTTCTTTTGACTAAGCAAAATGATCAGACAATTTTTTGGGGTTTAAGTGATTCATCATCAGTAAGGGAAGTTGAAACTGTGTTGATACCTATGGCCCAACTAGAATTTCAATTAAAGGCTATGGTACAAATTTTGCAAACTTTTTCTCATAAAGATATAATTAATCTTGATTTATCTTTTCAAGATTTACAGAGTAGACAGGGGCTCTCCGATTCAAAATGGTCTGTATATAAGACAGCATTGCAAAATTTATGATTCAAAGTTGTATTTTTGATACATATATTTTTGCCAATTTTGGGTTCTTTCAGAGCAGGTTCAGAAGTCCTAATGGTCCCCAAGAACTGTAGAGTGTCAAAAACTCTACATTTTGTTTTAGTTGCGGCTTAGTCCGTGGGTCTTTTTTTGTTTCTGTGCAAGTTTCAAATGTTGTTGCACAGGTTTCAAAAGTTTTGTGCAGAATCTGCCAAGTGTCAAAGCCACAGCAATGTTTTGAATATTAAGTTTTGTGCGGAGCGCGCCATGTAGCAGATAGTTTCAACAGTTTTATTTGTTTCAGCAATGCTATGGGTGTTACCATGTGTCACTTGCGGAGGTAGTCTCAAAAGTTTCTACCTTTGTGTGGAGGGCGTTGTGTATCTTTCAAGTTTGCTGCAGATGATGTCGCGTGTTTCTTTCTGTAGCACGTTGATGCTAGTATAAAAGAATGGTGGGCCACGGTAGTGTTTCAAGTTTCAAGCTTGCAGAGGATGCCACGTGGTGGTCGCGGAGAAGGAGTTGCTTTGTTTATGACTCTCTCAGCGAGAAACTTTTTGCTTCTATTTTATGCGGGTTGCACCAAGTGTCAGCTTCCACGAGGACCTTTCAAAAGTTTTAATTGTTTTAGCAGTGTTGCAGGAGTTGCCACATGTTAGCTAGCGTGCGCACGGAGGCTGCCATATGTCCCAATTTTCTCCTTTGTGGGTAGTGAGTGTCAAGATTGTGGGTCCCATCATTTATTATGTCTCAGTTTTATGAGTAATGCAGGTTGCGACAGATGTCATAAAAGAAGGTTACCTGAGCATAAAGACACAGGTTTTAAAAGGGCCTATGGGAGAAGACATGTATCATGTTTTGACAGTTGCAGAACGTGACAAGTGTCATTTTCCTGTTAATTTCTATAAAGACAAGGGAGTTTCTAGGTTTGATGCGGATGCTGCCATCTATTACATTTCTTTTCAGTTACAAGCACGCAGGTCTCGCCATGTGTCTATGTCTCAAATGAAGGAGGTGTGCCACATATATTTTGCCCCAACCAATGAGCATGAAGGAGGGATGGCCGTTGCAGATTCAGAGGATCATAACCACCAGGAACTTCCAGTAATCTGCAATTCCATTAGGCCGTTGAGGATTTGGTTGTTACAGACAATCTTGAGTTAGATCTATGATTATAAATATGCAGTATTTGTAATAGATAAAAAAAAAACATAGATATAGTTTTCGATAAGTTTAGTCAGAAATCTAAGAGAGAAGTCAGAGACTTTTTTGTGACCAGTTTATGTCATTTTGCCTTCATTTTTTTGTTCTTGATAAGAAAGTTAATGTATCTGTGCCTTTTATGTTGCTAGAAGATTAATAAGAACTTTGTTTTATGCCTTGGTTGATATTATCTGTGTCATTGCAAAAGTGTCTGGTTGTGAGCCTTTGATACTATTCATTCTATATGTTTATGTTAATCATGCAATATCTTCTCTTTAATATAACTATATCTTTGAGAATAGTTTCATTGTGTTTAAATTGAAGGGATACTTTTATTCAAGAGCATCGCCATAGTTAGATTTGCTTAATTGTATCTGTAATCCTGTTAATTTCTTACCCTTTGCTCAAAACCCAATTGAAATAGAGAAGAGCCAGCTTCTTTAAAATCTGGAGGTCGTTTCAAGTAGCAAGTTCCACATTCTTGAAACTTCCCATGTTGGTGTTAGAACCTGCACAATTTTATACATCAACACACATGTTGGCTCTAAGTGTTAGATGTGGCTTATGGGGGATTTGTCCAATTCTAGTTGTTCTTAGCAACCTACATGCAGCTCAATAATTAATTGTGTCAATTCTTTTATGAGAAAGTTTAGTGGTTAAGGTTAAGGGCTAGTCTTCCTGGAGATTCATGATGTTAAGTGTATTGCTCCTTTGTGCATGGTTTAGTTGTAATGTAATGTGTAGATCTGAGTTACATCCATACAGGATGTAAGTACATACCATAATATTGTCTCATTATAACTATTATTTCTTTATAATCATGTTATAGTTAATATCTTGGTATAACAACTAACTCAAGATAACATTTTTAAAGGTCATCGGGTTGGTACTTCTTTAGATGAAGGGATTATCTTATGTAACCTATTTCCATCCACCTTTATACCAAGATATAGTGGGATTTTTGAATGGGGGTCAAATAATCATGTAGGTATGAAGTGTCATTCATTTATAGTAGCAATTTACGGTAGTGTATTAACTGCATAATCTAAAGAAAGAATTACCTTACTCAAAGTTATAAGGTGAAAAAGTATTTTATAAATAGAGGAGGTATTTTATACATATGGAGCATTGTATAATAATTGCTATATGGTAAAGAAATACATTCAGGATGTATTATGGTGAACCATGATTAAAGGTTGGACAAATATTTCTTTTATATTCTTGATCACTAGTGGCAGGTGTTTAGAATCATAACTTTGCTAATTCACTTAGGTAAGTATAGTTTTGGCTCTTGATAGAATGAATCCAATGTTACTTAATGCCCATATGGACTTGGAAGAGTGAGAAGTATTGTTGTATTTGGAAAATCCATGACACAGTTATTACTAAAGATCAAACTTTAGGAAAATGTGTTCATGTATTGAAATTAAATTTACACCCACTCTCAAAAAGGTGAACTAGAAATATTGACCAGTGGAATGATCAATGTCTTGTGATGTTTGTTGTCATAGGTTCAATTTCCAGAGTATGTTATTTATAATATTATTTATGATAGCATGATATCAATGCTAGTGAATAATTCTAGTATGAGTTGAAGTGTGTTTGAAGGTTCCTAAATGATACCTTGGAGTTGGTAACTGATTGGTGTTTTTTTTTTCTTAAAAAACTTCCATGATTGAGCATGCATGTCTATTCCCTTGATTGAAGTTAAAAACAAATGTTGATTCATAATTCAAATGCATATATTCTATTTTATCAAATCTAAGTATAACTTTGCTATGAGTAGTATGAATTATCTGTTATTGAATGGTTATGTCTTTGGGTTAAAAGTTGAGTTATAGAACCTATAAATGTATGTATTGTCCTTCCTTTTTTTCTCCTAGAACTCTTGTTAATAATTATGAACATCTTTAGAGATGACATGAGTGCACATATGCTCATGAACAAGTAAATTGAGCATAACATGGAACGAAGTGATGTTTTGTGGCCTCATTAGATCCATTGGTGGTGGTGCTATCAATTTTAGAAATCAAAGTACTAGATCTACATCCATTTGAGGTGTAGTGCATATTGTTTGAGGTGCAAGGATGATTGAAATACTAGTTATGCAGACACTCATCAATTATTTTTTCTCTTATAAATAATTTTGTAGTTTGTCTATTAATATATCTTAGTTTTGAACACTTTTCTATAACAAAAGGCATCATACCCCAAACCCAAAGATTCACATGAAGATAATGTGAAAGCTCATGTGAAATGATAATCCTATACTATTAACAACAAAGAACAAACTTAAAATTTTTAGTTGAATCTAACCTTGTGAGATGTTTGCATAATTGATCAAGGAGGTTGTAAAAGTAAACTCAAGTGCAAAATATTGTTGTAAGAAGATATTGATATTGATCCTCTTTTTCCTTTTAGGATTGATAAATGATAGTTGATCATTTTTACCCTTGATTCCTTTAGGTGATAAACCTAATAATGTGAGTTTTTTAAAAACCTATATTAATAGAAAGATATTTAAGCTTATGATTGATCTTGTTTATTTACCTAATAGAAATGTTTTATTTCTACCCGAATGGTTAGGATCAATAATTAAAGAAACTCAAGTTGTTAAGTAGGTGGTAGGTGATGAAAACACCCTCGAATTTAACCCTCCAATTATGATTCACTTTATATCAATTTATACATCATGATATCTCAAATATAGGATAATCACTTTAGTATTTAATTCAACTTTTTTTTTTGACTAGTACCCTCTTATACAAGGAAGTTGTCCTCGACATAAACTTACTGAATTAGTATTTGTGATGGTAAAATTTGTATCTCCATGCCAATTTCCATTTGTGTTTATGTATATTTTGTGCAAGTGGTTTTTACTATGCTTGATATGTCTTTTAGAAAAAAGAAAAAACTGACACCATGATTTATTACATTAATCTAGATTTTAAGTTACATTGTGGGTCCATAACCTGCAGGTCCTCATATCACTTTTTTCACCTCTTATATTTAAAACATAATGATACTAATGTTGGGATGAGTTCGTTCATTGAAAATAATAATTTTCTAGGATGGGAAATTAAATAATTTCTCTTAGAACCAAACATGAGGACATGTTGGATTTTACAAGGGGAGATCCAATCCCAAACTCAAGCCATTCTTAGATTAAATAAAACCTTTTCTAATATATAAGTTCCTCAAAAAAAAAGTTGTATTTCCAAACTTGCTAGTTCAAAAGTTAATTTTAGTCTTAAAGAAACCCAATCAATTCCAAATAGTTGGAAATGGTTGTTTCTCATTTATTTAAAAAAAGTGTATTTTGGTTGTTGTGAATTAACAACTAGAGACAAAGCATTTTGGGCTCTTTAGCATGACATGGTTTGATTATGCACTTGTATGCATTAATTTAATATATTCTTTAATCCTTGATTATGGCTAACACTATTTGAGGGCTCTAAGGGAGTAGAAAATTGTCAACCCAAAAGACCATAAATTAAGGTGTAATTCATTTTTTCTAAAAGAAATAGTCATAATTAAGTGTGAAAAAACATCATGATGGAAAAGAGGAGAATTACAATGAAGGAGATTCAATTAATTCAATTACTTAAATAAGGAAAGCTTAGATCTAACATAGTTCTATGAAGTGCTTTGTAGGTGGTAATAGTTTGTTATTTGTATATTATTGTACTTTGTTATTGGACCCGATCAACCCAATAACTTTGTATATGTATTTTATGGAGCATTATTTGTGAGTCTTTGACAAGGTGAAGTATGTTGGGGTTCTCAGTGTGACAAATTTTAGTATAATCACCCTATTGATAGCAATAATATGATTTTTATTTAAATCTTTGTTAGATTTAGACTTGTTCCAAAACTTTATTTGCGTGATTGAGAAACGATATAAACTTTGATGTGTTTCAATTATATTTGGTATATGAAAATAGGATATTCATGTAGTCCGAAATGCATGACTATCATCTTGGAATATATTTTGAGTATATATGATGAGTGACTAAATAGTATGGGATAAGCATGCCATTGACTAGGTAAGTATTGTGTGATTAGGTGAAAATACTTTTGAAGTGACACCTAAAAGATTAAATATTTGTATTAAATATAAGGTTACACATGAATGACCAAATTAAAAAAGTTATTTGATAAGAGATTTAGTGTATACACTTGTATTATCTCCTCGAGTCTAAATTTATGATCTATTTCATGTGACAATATACTTATAGTTCTAATCATGTTATTGTTTTTTTAATATATCTCTATGGAATCTAATTGAGGTTATAAAAAAGATCTACAATTTGAGAAATCCAATTATAGATGAAATTATAGTGAATCAGATTCACTATGTTATTGATAGTACTACATTTACACTTACTTGACTAATTATTTTTGGTGAATTATGTTGTAGATTCAGCTTGAGCTACTGAGGACAACAACTGAATTACAAGGGGGGAGATGTTATGGGACTTTTTCCCCAAAATAGAAAAGAAAGCTATAACCCTTTAAAATTATAAGAGGATAAAGTTTATTTAACCTTTATAATTAAAAGGGAGATGGAAAAATAAAGAATATTATGATCCTTTGGTTAAAATGGAGATAAATAAAGAGTAATTATGAAAACCCCTTTTAAAAGGAAGAATTATTATGTTTATTAAATCATTATTAATGACAACCTTTGTGAAAGGGTGTGATGGTTTAGAAACCACCCCTTAAAAGGTTATATAAGGCACTTGTGTGAGACTTGGAAAGGGCATGGAGAACATTCAAGGAAGAATAAGTTGGTTTTCGTGGGCTATGGGCATTATGAGAAGGGGCACACAATGTGTGTCCAACTCGGGGTACAGTGTATACCTGGGATTGTCCTAGACAGGGATTGTGTGCTATAAAGAATGGGTGATTTTTAATAAGAAATGGTTTGTGTGTTGTAAAGCATGGTTGGTTCTGAATAAGAACTAGGTTCCTCCTAGAGTGGGCTATATCTAGGGCCAAGACCACTAAAATCTTCCTAGGGTGAGAGTGGTCAATCCAAGTGCTAAGGATTCAAATAAGTATTGAACTTATTGTTAATAAAGATATTGGGATTATTATGTATATAGTTTTTTATGTTAATCTGATTATGTGATTATGTTATCCAATTTATTTTGTTAATGATTTACTTCAGATATCTTATTAAATTATCACATGTTGTAATTTACTTTTGTTATTTACACATTATTTAATATTCTATTTATCTTAACTCTAAATATTAACCATAATAAATTTGTTGCTAATAATTAAATAACTCTGGGGAAAAGTAGCATTACACTAGCTTTTCATATCTCCATTTTTAGTTACGATATAATTGAGTGGTATACCCAAATGATGTAAAGTAACTTCTGCACCCCCATTTCTAGAGAACAAGAAAAGGATATTGATCCCCTTTAGATCAATAGGCTTCAAAATAAAAAGATGGCTCTATCTCTTTATTTATCTTTACTCTCTTTATATGTATCTCCCTTCCCCCCGCTCTCTCTATCTCTCTATATATCTCTCTTTCTATCTTTTTTGTCACTCTCTATCTCCCTGTTTTGATTGAGTGGACTTGATGAATCTAGATCATGTCCTTCATATTGCATGTATTGGTTGTTCATCCACTTACTATAACTTTATAAATTAGTGAATGTTCTAGTTGTTCCTATCTACATTTTTGTAGATACAACATAATAATTGAGTGGTATACCCAAATGATGCAAAGTAACTTTTGCACCCTCAGATTAAGAGAATAAAGAAAGAATATTGATCCCCTTTAGATAAACATGGTTCAAAAAAAAAATATGGTATCCTATGATGAAAAATTTTACATCTATGGAAGCCAAGTTTTAAATGTTTGGTTACAAAGTCTCCTTCATGAATCTTTAAAGAATACAAATTTCTTTTTTTAAAAATAACTTATTTACAAGACATTTAGTTTGATATAATGCAATAATTTTTTCTCATAAACTTGTAGTAATGTTTTGAACTAAAACATTATTTAATCCTGAATTAGAAAGATAACCTAATAGTAGATCTATCTCTTCTATCCAACTTGTCCCATTCATCTTGATTCATTGTTCATGTCTCTCTCCATATGTTTCTGTCTCTGTATGTTTCTATCTCTTCTCTGTGTGTATGTTTCTTTCTCTTCTCTCTTCGTATGTTTTTCTATATACCTCTAGCTCTATCTATCTCTCCTTCTCTTTCTCTCTTCCTTTCTTTGTCTCCCTCTCTATTTGTCCATTTCTCTTTATCTCTCTCGGTCTCTATCTCCCTCTCTCTTTATCCCTCTGTCTCTATCGCCCCTTATTTCTTCCTCTCTCTCTCTCTCAAATATTTGTTAACAATGGAAAGTATATATTTAAATTGGTCCTCAAATATATTTAGGATAGTTGGGAGAATATCGATTCGAAATAGATTCTTTACCCCAACCACACACAAGAGAGGCGCCACTTCAAATATCTCAACTACTATTTCCAAGTGTCCCTTGTGCCCTTGCTCCAAGCCTTACAGTTTTAGCTTCCCCTCTTATGTTTTCCCTAAAAAATTTACTAGTGTGCCAATATCTTCCATCCTGGACATTATGATGGATGCTAACTGATTCCATGTGAAGCATGACTCACAATTTATAGCCTTATCTACAAATAGATCTAACAGGTCTAACCCCTGGAAAGGCTAGAATGTCAAAATCGTGGAAACACGTTGTCTTGGAGTTCAACACGGAGTCCACATCATTGACTCTATTGTCCATGTCATTGGATATGACGTGTGTAGTCTCTTGTTTTGATCCCTTTCTAAATTAAGAGTCTCCATGTGCTATGGAATATTGATGCATGTCAGCAGGTTCTAGATGAGAATTGACATATTCCAAAAAACTGTAGAATGAACAACATAGATTATTTCGATCGTCTTGCTCCTCTATTAAGTCATATATGTTGTTGATCCTAAAAAATAGGGTGAATTAAATGAAAATGAAAATGTTTGCAGGCATTTGATAAAGGTACATTGACATAGATGAATGAGCAAGATGATTTCAATTGTCTTGCACCATTCTCTAAAGCCCTGCACCATTGACTTTCCATGCTAGCTCGTCGGGTTCATTGAGGGAAGGAAAAATAAGGAATTTCTAAAGTATTTAAGTGCAGACAAGTACAAAATAAAGGATTCATTACCAAAATACCATATGGGTCTACAATTGGAAACATCCATACCTATAATTAGTCCCATGTTTATTGTGCATTCAAATTTGCTACATAGAATAAAATAATAATAATGTCCATAATTTTCAATACTTGTTTTTGGTAGCCTCTTTAATTTGTGTGAGAACTTGGCTATTAGAAAAAAGAAATTTATAATCTATTGAAGTCCATATTAGTACAAAATAAAGGTTTCATTATTCTTTCAAGTTACACTTGAATGTATTGCATGCCTTACATAATTCACAATCTATGGAAATTCATAGAAATAGAGGAATACTTCCCCTCAAGCCCATCCCTTGTGTTCTCGTTGTTGCCTATCAAATTCTACACATCTTCCACCTTAATCAATTTACCCTTTTGATGTGTTTTTTCCACCCAACTTTTGAGGATAAGCTTGTTTTCTTTACAATTTTTTGCAGATACAACATAATTGAGTGGTATACCCAACCAATGTAGAGAAACTTTTGCACCCCTAGTTTTAGAGAACAAAGAAATGATATTGATCTACTTTAGATAAATAGGCTTTAAAATAGAAATATGGTATCCTATAATGAACAAATCAAAGCGATACATTTTTTCTCTTCCATTTTTACATCTATGGAAGCTAGTTGACTCACTACTACATGAAAATCATTTGAATTTTTGGTTACAAAGTATCCTTCATGCATCTTTAAAGAATACAAATTTCTTTTCAAAATATTTATAAGACACTTGGTTTGATATAATGCAATAATATTATCTCATAAACTCTTAGCAATGTTTTGAACTAAAACATTCATGAAGAGTGAATTAGGAAGAAACAAACTAATAGTAGATCTATCTCTTCTATCCAACTTGTCCCATTCATCTTGATCCATTGCTAATGGTAGAAAATTGAGTGCAACAATTATTATGATCCATTAATCTCTCCACTAAAAGATCTTCAACCTTTAATTTCCACAAATCAAAGTTTTACCTACTAAACTCTCTCTATCTCTCTCTTTTGTTCTATCTTTTTCTCTCTTCCTCTCTTTCTCCCTCTTTATCTCTCTAAGTCTCTACCACTCCATATATAATATTACACTAATTAAACAAAAATGAAATTCTGAGAAAACCAAACAATGGGAAGTCTTTTATATATCAAAACAAAAAAAAGTACCACTCTAGTCCACTCCCCACAATTATGCTTCAAACCACATAAATAAATAGTTGTTGGAATCACTCAAGACTTTATGTAAATAAAAATACTAAAGAATGCACAGGGGTGCATGAAATGCATAAAGAAGTTACACTCAATCGACAATATCTTATTTTCTAAATGCTTTTTCTGAGACCAAGGCCAAACATATATTATCTCTATCTCTATCTCCCACCCCCTTCTCTTTCACACACTTCCTCTCTCCAAGATATCTATCTCCCTATGTTTCTCTCTCTTTCTCTCTCTCTATATCTCTACCTCTCTTTTTTGCTCTCTCTTTTGTTCTCTCTTTCTCTCTTCCTCTCTCTATTTCTCTCTCTATTCTCTCTCTCTACCTCTCTTTTGCTCTATCTCTTTCTCTCTACCTCTCTTCTATTCTCTCTCTGTCTCTCTCCTAGAATACCTCCCTTTCTCTTTATATCTCTAATGGCACATGCACATGCGGAGAAAGATGAAGAGAGAGAAGAAGACAAAGGTAGAGAGGGACAAGGATAGAGAGAGGAAGAGAGGGAAGGATAGAGAGAGGGGGGCAAAGATAGATAGATAGAGATAAAGAGAAATAGAAATATAGAGGAGACAAAGAGATTTGGAGAGAGAGATGAATAGAAAAAGAGAGATAGAGTAGGAGATGTATAGAGATAAGAGTTATAAATGGAGAGAGATAAAGAAAAGAGAGGCTGACTTTTGGTCAACTATTTCATGCCAACAATCCATAGATGGCACATTTCCACGGGGAGAGAGGAAGATTGAGAATATTTCAAATTTATGGCTAACTTTGAATATAAATCATTGACATCATCTTATAATGATGCAAGGTAATATAAATGATGGGTGCCACTAGATCCATTCCTTTCTTGTGTTTATCTACCAAAACCCTAAAATATGAAAGAAAGAGAGAGGGGGGAATAGAGAAAGAGAGATCTAGAGAAAGAGAAAATTAGAGATATAGAAATTATTTTGATGTTTTAGAAATATCACATTTTAGGGTTTCTAGGGTTTCTAAATATACAAAGTTACAATAATACAATAACTAAATACTATCTACAATATCCAATATAGTTATTTTCATCAAACCTTTTTTAATTAAAAGGTGTTGAAATTAAAAAAACAAAACAAAAAATCCACACATTAAAAAAATACCATTTAAATAAGATAGTGCTTGCATCTCTAAAGATCCTTATAAGCAATATGAATTCTTTGGGGTAAGAAAAGTAGAGCATACATTTTTCAATGCAACTTAAGAGTTCAAGAAAATACCATTACAAGTACTACTCATATTGCAGTTTTATATCTACAAGTATAAACTTAGTTTGATAATACATCCCATGTCAGGGCTTGACCCATGGCTAAATGTCAAAATCTCTATATAGAAACAATTCACCAATCATATCCTTCTATCACAATTTTGAAAAGTATTATTATTTTTAAGAAACATATTTATAAAGGTGATTTCGAATGAATGATCACCATGAAAAATTTGCTTGATTGAAAAGATGGACAATCAAATTTAAACCCTAATCTAAATAATTGATAATCACACATTTTAAATTAATATTATTTTAAAAGTTTTTTAAGATTTATTTAAAATTTCTAAAATGTAAAACTATTAACAAATTTTTTAGATGTTTAGAGTAATGTAGAGTTTATACAATAATTTTAAAATATAATAATTTTGTTATATGTGACACTAATTTGAATATACCATTTAAAAATAGAAAACAATATTATTCTCACCTAAATCTAATATATTAATAAATATTACACCATTGAAAATACCATCAAAATATATGTTCTTATAAGATAGTGAGTATCATGTCATGGTGTATTTTATATATGATAATTGACAAAGATATTAATTCGTCCAAGGGGTTGAGCTTAATTGGTTAAAATGTTGGGTTCTCATTGTGGAGACCCAAGTTCGAATCCCCATAGAGACATCTAATGTGGAATTCTAAGTTGTGACTCTTGGTCTTTCATAGTTGGTTTCTAATGTGGATGTGGTTTCTTAATAAAAAGTAGATTTCTAAGTAGTGACTCTTCGTCTTCCATAGGTAATTTCTAATGTGGTTTCTCGTAAGGATCTTATACTAGGTGATTTCTAATGTTGATGCTCGTATGAGAAAAATATTTGTAAACGATATGTAATAAAAAAAAAAGATATTAATTCCACGAAAGCTTTATGGAATGTAAGGATTATGTGCAATGAATGTTTTTAAACATACATCATTATTGGGAGATGAGAGAGATTCCAAAGAGATATGGTCACACCTAATAATTTCACGCAAGAAATATTTAGAACTTGTCTCTTGTCATTCCTTGTGATGACCATGCGAGAACTATTATTCAATGTTTTGTACCAAGTCATGCACTCCTTTGAATTTATCATTTCCTACTTTCAAGTTTTTTATCCTATTCTTATATGCCTCTTTCCATTTTTGTGCAAGTGAGGCTCCATAAAATCAAAAATTCCTTCTACAACAAGGACCTGGAAGTCTAACTTGGCCATTTCTACAACGTATGGATAATTTTATTCCAAAACTTCCAATTTTGCATAGAATTTCTCTTCTATATTTCTAATAGAATTAAGTTCATCTTGGATTTTATGAAAGAAATAGAATATGCCCCCAGTGAGTTTGAATCCAAGTGAAAATAATTCATTAATACATGCCTTTATTGATCTAACAGTATTATCCAGCTCATTATTGAAGGTGCATCTTTAACTACAACTTTGATAAATGGACTATGTGTGTCAATAGAAAATCCAATTGGCCCCACCAAATATTAGATATAATTGGTTAAATATGTAACTTTAAAGATCAGATCCTCTTTTGTTTCTTTATCTTTATCCATTTTCTATATCAAGAGGTCAACAAAGGACTTGGCTATTTCTTGCATGCTCTCCCTTATATGCTTTCCCAAGGATATCGTTGCCACCTAATAATTAGAGATTTGCATCTCTTCCTCTGTTTTTATCACATGTCAGGGTTAAAATATCTACATGCTTAACTCCTTGAACATCTATTGTGATTTTAATTATCATTAATTTTTTAAATAGTTAATTTTAATTAAAAAATTAAATAAAAAATATTTTTAAAATTGTGTAATTTTAAAGATGTTATTCTAGGTTGTCGAACCATTCGATAAACTTTGTCACCTTGGTTCTAGGATAATGTTGGTATCATTGGCCTCCTTGGTGAACTTTATGGATAACTCTCTCTCTAGACACCATTATTGTAAATGTGTGTGCTAATGATAGGAATTGAATGTTGTCTTTTGATTTATCTTTGGTGGGAGAACACTAACTCTTGTAACACCAATTGTATTCTTCACACTCTAATAATGTTACTAATTCTAATGATTATGCATTAGATCTTAAGTCTCTAACTTTAGCTCATAGATTTTATACTATTTGTCTTACTCTATCAGATTTCAAAATGGTCGTTACCTAACTTAGCTAAGGATTGGATTTGTGATTGAATTTAATTTCAAGTGACATCTCTTCAATGAGTAAGCTTAATTCAAACATGAAGTAAGAGATGATGTTGTACTAATATTTAGTCTAAGGATTGCTAATGTATTTGTGTTCCTTGATGAGGAGATGACCCATGAATGTGACTAGGACCATTGGATTGTCGAAGTGATTTCAAGTGACAACAATGCTAACCATGCTAAAGGTGGAACTAATGTAAGTGAATGTGATAAGATATATATGTTTAGTATCTTGTCAGTAGTTACTCTTATAATATCCAATTGTTTGAGAAACAATTGAATGTAATAATGAGATATTAAATGTAACTCCAATAATTATATTATTCTTGAAACGATAATTCAATTGTTATGGTGAATTAAGTAGGACATCATCTATATGAATTAACATTATTTGAATGTGAATTTGGTGCTATCAAAAATAGTGAGTGAGTATTGTATACACTAGAAAATGCACATAAGAAACAAGCTAAAACCATAACCTATTTTATGCAAGTCCTAATATACCTTAGATTGAGCAAAAGGAATGCAAACATCTGAAGTTAAACAAATAAACTACATGCAAACCTTGACTTTGTATTGTGCTCCTTTGATGTTGGATGTGTGATGGCTCCTCAAATGGACAACATAACCTTGCTTCTCATGGAGTCTTAGAAGAAAAGAGGTAGCATTTAGTTGCATGAAGAAGTTGTGTGATTTGTAAGGGGGTGAGCTCCAATTTATAGAATTTTGGAGACTCAATTGGATGGTTAGGATTTGATTGAAAGATCAATGGTGGATAATTCTTGAGAGCTCTCAAGCAAGGAAATCTTTCCAAGTGTCATGATGAGATTGGATGAGAAGGGATGTCCTTGGATCAAGGAGGAATGAAGGGTTGAGATTTAACCTTGGGAAGATGGATGGATGAGATTGACTTGATAAATGGGACGTATGGGTTAGATTTGATTTGAATTTTAAATTGGGGAGCATGGGTACATGCCCAATTTAAAATTGGAGGAAAAAGGATGAGTTGGATTACATTTGAATTTTAAATTGGAAGCATGGGTACATGGCCAATTTAAAATTGGAGGAATAGGGGATGGAGGACAAAAGGACTCTTGTACATGGGTCCTTGACCATGATTTTTGTAAGAAGGCCATGTGGACATGTACAAGAGGCCATGCCTTTGTACATTTGGGAGAATGGAGAGGATTTGACCAAGATTAGATTAGGTTTTAGGTTGTGCAAGTGGGGGATTAGGTTAGTTAATTAAGTTTAGGAAAACCTAATCAAAGGTGTAGAAAATAGGAATTAAATAAATACAAATATTTATTTAATTCATAGGATGGGGTAAGAGGGATAATAGATAAATTAAAATTATCTAATGGTTGGACTATAGAGAAAGGGGGATAAATGATTAATAAATCATCTTGGCTATGGATAAGTACCGATGCAAGTACCGATATGGGTACAGATGAATAGTGAATAGTACATGAATAGTGATTTTGATAATAAAATATTGTAAAATCACGAATTGAAGGGAATTTGATCAATTAACTATATAAACATGTGTTTACTTAGTTAATTGTGGAGAAAATGCAGTTTAGGGGTGTTTAGAGATGGTTTGGAGATGTTTAGGAATGGATGGGGATGTTTAGGACTGGATAGGGATGAATTGGGGATGTTTAGGGATGGTTTAAGGATGTTTAGGGATGAATAAGGATGAATTAGGGGTGTTTAGGGATGACATGAAGAGTGGACAAGTTTACGTGTCTACATTTTGCTCCTCTTTGAGATGGTGTTATGAAGCAACATCATTTCAAATAAAGATAAAACATAGTGTTGGGTAGGATAGAGGAAGATGATAGGATAAGGATACCCTAGCCACTCTAAGTGAGAGTGACAAGGAGGGATGATGGTAAGGATGATGGTAGGGATGATGTCCCCTCAAGAGGGTAGGCAGGTTTAGAGAACACAAGTAAGCTCTTGAAAGATTGAAGATGGTTGGATTAGAAAGAAGAGAGTGGAATTTAGAAGACCACATGGATGGGGGATAAGATAGGGTGGAAGTAAGATATTGGAGGAAGGGGACGATGGGGGATAAATGATAGGATAAATGATGAAGTAGAAGGATGGGATGAAAGGATGGAAGGGAGGAAAAATGGATGGATTCAAGCTAGAGATGTGGCGAAGAGGTTCAACCCAAACCTTCTAGAAAATATGTTGGATAGGAATGCCAACAAGGAATGTAGGGTGTCAACCCAAACCTTCTTGGAAATAGCTTGTACAAAAACTTTCTAGAGAGGCTCAAGACTGATGAAGCAGAAATGGATGAAAGGGATGGATGCAAGATGATTTCTCAACTCCATGAATGATGTGTTATGTTGCACTAATATATAAGAGCCATATTTATTTGATATGGCATGAGACATTATGCACCAAGGTATAAGGAACCAGGGTGACAATGTGTCCCATGCATAAAAGCCAACCGATAAGGTTACAAGCAACCCTATGTCGTATAGCATCATGATATGGAAGACCATGATACCGTTGTGATAGGTAGGTTATAGGGATTGTTGATGATGCAAGATAAAATATAATGCACACACACAAGCAAGCACGCATGCACAAAAAAGATTCAAAGGCAAACATGATGTTGCCCCTGGTCAAGCGGAAAAGCCCAAGATTAATGGATTGATGATGATTGATTGTGTTGTTGATGATAAGAAAAACATGAGGATTGGGAACAATATATCCCGATGATGATGATGGATGTTGTTGGATCAAAGGCTTGAAGCAAGGCTGGGAACAAGACCATGGATGGGATTGGATTATTTTAATTATGATGTTAGATTCTGAGGAACATTGATAAGGATTAATCTTACAATTTTGGATTTTTGGGAGATTTGGATATTTGGGGATTTAGATTGCTAGGAGCAGATTGCATTGGGTTATGTGTAGGTAGCCTTAAGATAGTACCAATGACAAGGGAAAGCCAAGTCTGTCGATGAGGCATGATGGGATGATGAGGATGAAATGATAAGGGGATAATGGACAATGGATAAGAATGGTTAATGAGGGGATAATGGATAGGGGGTAAAAGGAAAGGATGTAGGGATGAAAGAATAATGGATAGTGTGGACAGGGTAATGAAGTGATGAGGTGATAGATGGGAATAGAGTACTTAGACTGGATTCAAGGTATCAAAATCATGGTCAAGGGGAGGATAGGATGGGGATATGGGGATATGGGGATGACGGATTAGGATGGATGGATGTAATAGAGTATGTAATAGAGGATAGGTAGGTGATAGAGTATGATGGATGTAGGATGGATAGATGTAATAGAGTGACCATCTGGGTAAATTTTTAGCGGTGTAAAGACGTGATGTTATCAAACCACCAAAGGGACTGGGGGATGAGAGATGGGAGGAGGAGTAGGATGGTGGATAGACAATAGAGAATAGGTGGATACATGAAGTGTGAAGGTGATCTCCAAGGACTACGTCGCATAGAAAGAGGATGCCCCACTTGAGATGTGTTGTGCATGACCATGTGTTATGAAGGTGGGGGAATGGATGGACATTATAGGATATGCTTGGAAGGAAGGTATGTCAAGGTGTGTCCAAGGCATGTCTTACATTTTTTGCCCCTGCCCTTAGTAGGATCACGAGCAAGGAAGGAAGATGAAAGGATGATAG
Source organism: Cunninghamia lanceolata (assembly GCA_027924645.1). Taxonomy (NCBI): domain Eukaryota; kingdom Viridiplantae; phylum Streptophyta; class Pinopsida; order Cupressales; family Cupressaceae; genus Cunninghamia; species Cunninghamia lanceolata. The sequence goes on from BSBN01000814.1 coordinate 1,894,467, forward strand.
TATGGATAAGAAGATGTGGTGGATAGGAAATAATAGGATAAGTGGATAGGGATAGTGGAGAGGATTAATGGATAAGTAGATGGGAATGGATAGGACGATAGGATGGGAAAATGATAGGCTAGATGAGGTTTTCCCCCAACTGTAGGGTGCAAATGGAGGAGGGATTACACATGATGCCCAAAAGGGGTTTTCATCATGGTACTTGCCCAAGGCGCCATGAGGAGTGGTTTTCACCATTGGACAAATGTATTTCTCTTTACTTTTTGATTTTTTTTTTTAATTTTTTTTACTTTTTTCTATTTTTCTATTTGTTTTGGATTTTTGGAATGTTTGGATAGGATAGATGGATTTGGATAGATGAAGAGGATGATATGTAGGATGAGGGGGACTCAAGTGTCCATTTCCATGGTAACATGAAAGTGTCCCATGTTGGATGGAGGTCATGCGTGGACCATGTCAAGTGTAATGGTACACATGTATGTTGGTAAATGGTTGCATGACATGGCAATTGAATGGGTCGCGATAGTGGACGGATGGATTATGATGTGGATTATGGATGGTATGGATGGACGATGGTGAAATGGAGAATTATGCAAAAGCATGGACCATAGGGATGTGATTGGAGAGATATGTGAGATAAGGGATTTATGATGGGGGTGAATGTATGTGGGAATGTCGTGATGGGAATCAAGACCAACGATTGCACATATCAAAATGGGTTTTGAAGCTTTTGGTTTGGAGGGGGAGTGGGGAGTAATGGAGATTTGGGATTCACGATGGATTTTTAGGAGTGGGATGGGGGATTATGAGATTGCTAATTTGGGAATTTAGGGACCCAAATAGACATAAGATTTTTAGGATTTTTTGATGGGGAATGAGATTTTTTGGATTTGGGGATGGAATGGGATGGAGATGGTCCACTTGGATTTGTTGTTGTTTTCTTGGGGATACACAACATTTTTGTTTTTTCTTTTGGAGGTGTGGGCTTATGTAGCCTTTTAGATGGATTTTTCTTGGATGTTGTGTATCGATGCCCTACGACATGATACTCTTTAGGCTTTTGTAGATTTTGGGCTTTATGTAGGGAGGCATTCAAATTATTAGTTTTGAATCCCATGGATTTGGTGGAAGCTTCATGCTTAGATGATATGTGCTTTGGTTGATCTTGATTAGGAATGTTGGGGTTCAGGATTTATGAACAGGGATATTAAGGATGACAGGATTGGGGGATTTGAGGACAGGGATATTAGGAGTTGGGAGTAGTTGAGGAAGTGTGGACTTAGGGAGGTGTATGGTCACATGATTTTTGTATTGATGGATGAAATAAGATAGAGGGATGGCGACATATGTTTTGGGGGTGCAATGAGATGCAATGGGTTTGGGTTTGGAAGAAGTGGATTTGGGAGGTGCAGGGGTGGTACCAACATGTTTGGATTATTTTCCTTGGGATATATAGCCAAGGCCATGTGAGTGTGGATGGATTTTGACATGGATGGGCTCCAAAATGTCATTTTCATGAAGGCCTAGGCCTTTAACATGATAGTTCATGTTTTGGAGCATGTGTTGTGGGCTAGGAGGGGCATTGTTTTGGAAACAAGACGCGAGTCCATTATTAGATGGAGGGGGATGAGTTGTGGAAGAAAGTTGTTCCTCTCCTATGAGAGAACTACCATGGATGAAGATAGTGGGACCAAGAGGATAATATGATGGATTTGGGATGGGATTGATAGGTGATGGTAAAGGATTAATGGGGATGATGGGGGATTAATAATAGATGGTAGGGGATTGGGAATAGGAATAGATGGGATGCTTGGATCATGAGTAGGAAGGGGGTGGATGTTTCGACATGCTTTGGACAAGGCTCTTGACATAGCTAGGTTTGCATGGATGGTGTGATAGGGGAGGAGTATGTAGTTTGACTAGGCTCCTTGGATGGGATAGATGGAGGAGAGGGCGATACTTTGGATAGGATTTTGGATAAATTAGAGGAGGATGGTGATGTGGTTTTGATAGTCGTAAGGTGGATGATGGGGATATCAATGACACATATGGGTGATTGGGGAGGAGTGGGGTGGCATGACGCCACAAGTTTATTTTCATGATTCTTAGCAAGGAGTCCTTGGAGAAAGAATGGTTTAGATTTAGTAGGGGAATTGGATAGTGGGGTAGACAGTGCATTGGATGATGAAATAGATGGCAGAGTTGGTGGGTAAGGAGATGGTGGATACGTATATGACGGATTTCGATAAGGAGAGGGTGGATTTGGGTAAGGGTAATAAGGATAAGAAGGATGTGGATAAGAGGTTGAGGTGATAGGGATTTCATATGAGGATAGATGTTGGGATGTGGATGGGGGATAGAATGGATTTACCTTGTTAAGGGTACCATAAGGATGACCATAGGATATGCAATGAGGTGTGGGGGCATATCTTGTGCTAGAAAATGCATGGTCATAAGGTGCTTTCATGTTTATGGACGGGCGAGAGTGATTTATGACAAGCTTACTTGAAATGATTTCATCAAGGATTTTGAGTTTAACTTGGTCAACAACATCATCGTATGAAGTCATGATTGGATTTGGATTTAGGATGATGTGATGTAGGATGAATTGATGAAATTGATTTTGATTTTGGATTAGAGGTGGATTTATTTGGATTAAATGGGATTGATGATTTTGGATTGATTCAGGATTTGGATTGATCAAGGTCAATGATATATGACACTTGATGCTAGGATGGATTTGAATTGATTTGATTAGTCAAGGTCAATGATATATGACACTTGACCAGATTTGGATTGATCAGGGTTATTTTTGGATTAGGCCAAGGGCCCTTTTATGATTGGATTGGATTAGATTTGATTAAGGATTGGGCCAAGGGCCCTTTGTATAGTGATTTGGATGATGATTTGGAGGAAAATGATTAGGATTTGGATGAAATTGGATGGGTTATAATTAGGATTTGGAGAGGGTTGAAGGGGGTTAATTCCTTAACCAAATTTTGATTTGAAAATGATGGTTTTTGGATTAAGGATTGGAATTGGATTTTGATTAGGGATGGATAGAGGAATGATGGATGATTGATTTAGGATGAGGGATGGTTAGATGAGATTGGGATTTGGATGAAAGTGGATTAAGCTCAATAATAGGATTAGGATTAGGGGATTGATGGATGAGGTGATTAAGGACAATTGATGGGAATTGATTAGGATGATGGTGATGATTGGGAAATGGATGAGGTGGATAGAGGGATAGATTATTAGGATAAGATGGTTAGGATAATGGATTGGATTTGATGTGGAATAGAGTTGGGATTATGTGGATAAGGGATCTAGATTAGGAGGCTGAGGAAGTGATTAGGATTGAATTAGGATGGAGATGGAGAATTGGATTAGGAAATGGATGATATGATTAGGATAATGGAAAGTGGATTAGGACATAGATTAGGAAGATAATGGATATTGGATTAGAAAGTGATTAGAATGATAAGATGGGATTAATCTCAAAGATGGGATATGATTAAAGGGGGGATTTTTAACGGTGTTTCGAGGAGACCCAACCCAACATTTTTTGAAAAATGAGCTTGTAAAATTGATGCTTTTGATGGGGGATTTGATTAAAATGGATGATTAAGAGGTGATTAGGGATGGATTGATGGATGCTTGAAATTTAGGCAACTTGAAAGCAATAAATCATACAATACATGCACAAGATGCAAAGGATTTAGATTTGATTTGGATTAAGGGGATTCACAGGTTTTGATGATGACACGCCAAACATACCAACACCCTAGATTAGTAAAATAGGTGTGACATATCTTGTTGATCTCATGAAATGGATGTGAGTCAATCCCAACTCAAAATAGAGAAGCGTTTCCCACCCCCATTAATATTACAATGCTATAGCTTGGATATATAGGGAATATATGGTCATGTGCCACCATATACCCCTTACCTTGGAGACTTTTTTATTGCTCAAAGTAGCCCCTATCTTAAGTATAAAGCTACATGTGAGCATCTTCCCCTCCTTTTGTAGTGGTGCACCACAAGATATGACGACAGGAGGGTCTTAAGCTAGGATGTAGGGCTTCTAGGGGATATCCTCGATATACACAAGGTATGTGAGGCCTATGTCTGTGAGATGAGGGGTATGTCTAATGGTGTGGTGAGAGAGGGTAACCTACTCTCCTCCTTCACTTTCCAAGGTATAAAGTTCTTGCAAGCTTCACCCAAAACAACAAATGTCTCCCAATGGAAGAGTCTTTCGATTCTCTTCCAAATTTGTATACCCCGCTAGAACACGAGGGTTAAGGTCATCCCCTTAGTGATGAAATCCAAGGCATGCCCCCTAGTGGAAAGAAGCCAAGGTTTTTTTGATCTCCAAGATTGCCAAATGGCATGAAGAGAGAGCATACACACCAAGGACTTTGGGATGAACAAATATAACAAAGATTGGATCAAATCTAGGTTTTTGATCTCTAAGATAACCAAATGGTATGATGAGAGAGAATACACCTTGAAATGACCCCAAACAAAGCAAACACGTGATTTTAAGCCCAAAAAGAAATTTTCCTAAGTTTAGTGGAAAAAAGATGATTCCTTTGGCAAGAAGGGTGTAAAACCACAAGATTAGATATTTTGGAAGTGTCTTGGATGGTCAAAAGATGCTGCAATCATAAATATTAGTCCAAGAAAAGATGTTAGGTGAAAAATTAGGCTTGAAACAAACACAAGCGCTAATAGAGGCTACAAGGGCACTGACAGATATGCAGGATGTAGGAAAGATAGACACATGCACCAAGAGTAGTGACTTGGGAGCTGATACAAACAAGGGCACTAATCCCTAGGAAAAGGGTGCTAATCCCAAGGTCATAGGTACTAATCCAATGACAAGGACACTAAAGCATGAAATAGACCCTGAAAGTGATGAAATGTAGACCTAGGCGCTAAGATCTAGGACATGGGTGCTAAAACATGACACGTGCACTAATGCAGTCTGGGAGTCCTAAAAATTAAGGCACATGCACTAAAAGCTCTGGCATAGATGCTAATGCAAATGCATGCACTATTTTGGATGTAGGATGCAGGCAAGGACACACAGACGCTAACAGATGGGTCACAAGCACTGAACTAGATGTAGAGGCATTGAACTCGACTGCACAAGCACTGATATGAAACAAGGAGGATGGAGGACCTATAAATTGATGAAAAACCTTCAAAACAGAAGGTTAGATCTACAAAACAAGTTGTTAGGGAGTGTTAGGGAGGTATCCAAACCAATCACGGGTGTTATATGTGAAGATTCAAGACACAAAATCATGAAATGATATGTAAAAACATAGTCACTAATCCCTAAGACATAGGTGCTAATCCATGAAAATCCTACAAAAATAGAGAGTTAGCAGACACAGGCACCACAGGATGATGTACAGGCATTGACAAAAGGCTCGTGGGTGTTGATCCGCAGTTATAGGCACAACTGTAACTTGTACAACACCACTTGACAAGAAACTTGCAAGAATGTTAGATTAGAAAGGTGGGGGTCCCACTGGGCATGCCAGAATGTATACACTAAAAAATGCACATAAGAAACAAGCTAAAACCATAACCTATTTCATGCAAGTACTAATATACCTCGAATTGAGTAGAAGGAATGCAAACATATGAAGTTAAACAAACAAACTACATGCAAACCTTGACTTTGTGATGTGATCCTTTGATGTTGGATGTGTGATGGCTCCTCAAATGGACAACATAACCTTGCTTCTCATGGAGTCTTGGAAGAAGAGAGACAACATTTAGTTGCATGAAGAAGTTGTGTGATTTGTGAAGGGGTGAGCTCCAATTTATAGAATTTTGGAGACTCAATTGGATAGTTAGGATTTTATTTAAAGATCAATGGTGGAGGATTCTTGAGATCTCTCAAGCAAGGATATCTTGCCAAGTGTCATGATGAGATTGGATGAGAAGGGATGTCCTTGGATCAAGGAGGAATTAAGGGTTGAGATTTGACCTTGAGAAGATGGATGGATGAGATTGACTTGATAAATGGGAGGTATGGGTTAGATTTGATTTGAATTTCAAATTGGAGAGTATGGGTACATGCCCAATTTAAAATTAGAGGAAAAAGGATGAGTTGGATTAGATTTGAATTTTAAATTGGAAGAATAGGTACATGCCCAATTTAAATTGGAGGAATAGGAGATGGAGGACAAAAGGACCCTTCTACATGGGTCCTTGACCATGCTTTTTGTAAGAAGGCCATGTGGACATGTACAAGAGGCCATGCCTTTGTACATTTGTGGGAATGGAGATGATTTGACCAAGATTAGATTAGGGTTTAGGTTGTTCAAGTAGGGGATTAGGTTAGTTAATTAGGTTTAGGAAAACCTAATCAAAAGTGTAGGAAATAGGAATTAAATAAATACAAAAATATTTATTTAATTCATAGGATGGGGTAAGGGGATAATAGATAAATTAAATTTATCTAATGTTTGGACTATAGACAAAGGGGGATAAATGATTAATAAATCATTTTGGATAGGGATAAGTACCGATGTAGGTACCAATACGGGTACAGATGAATAGTGAATAGTACATGAATAGTGATTTCAACAATAAAATATTGTAAAATCACTGATTGAAGGGAATTTTATCATTTAATCATCTAAACATGTGTTTATTCAGTTAATTGTGGAGAAGATGTAGTTTAGGGGTGTCTAGAGATGGTTTGGAGATGTTTAGGTATGGATGGGGATGTTTAGGAACATATAGGGATGAGTTAGGGATGTTTAGAGATGTTTAGGGATGAATAGGGATGAATTAGGGATGTTTAGGGATGACATGAAGAGTGGACAATTTTAGGTGTCTACAATTATGATTACTTATGATTGTCGTTAGGGCAAAATCTAGGGTAGAAATCAAAACTATAAATATTCAAACCCTAACTAGCACCATGAAGTACAAACTAGTATAAAAATGAAAACAATGAACTCAATTGCAAATTGAATCCACACTAGACTTGACTTATCTCCATGGCTCTTCTCGATCTTGTATGAGAATGCATGATTTCGAAGGGTTGTTTGTTGGTTGCTCACTATTTCAACTGTATAACATTGGGATGGGATGATTCTAGAGGAAATTCGACAGCATAACAATACTTGAAAACTTGATGTTCAAATGGCTTGGTTGATGGTTGATTTATAGGAAAAGGCTGATTTGAATGAAGGGTTGTGATTGAAAGTTGATTTGTTCTATGTGGACGGCTCGGATTGATTACGTTTTCCCACTCCATGAGGAGTTGTAGTCATGTGACAAGTGTGCGATGGAGAATAAAGGAGACCTAATTTAAATAAAAGATTATTTAAATTAGTTGTGCATGTGAAGTGTTGTAGTCATGTGACAAGTGTTTGAATGTGATGAAAGGTGAGGGAATAATTCAAATATTTTATTTGAATTAGTTTGACATGTGAATGGGAATTAATTAAATAAATGGGATTTATTTAATTAATTAAATAGGTGATTAGGATGGGATTAGGAGTGGGATTAGGACAAAATGTCTTATGATATTTTAGTAATGTGTCGACTAGGTAATGGTCAAGACATGGACAAATTATGTGTCTACAATGATTAAGGTGCTTTGACTATGCATAAATTGGATATATTGATGTTGTGATGACTGTGCAGGAATAAATGCCAATGGGAGAATAGGAGAATTGTCAGAATCCTAAATTGAACTGTTTCACTTAATGAAGTTTTATGTTGTGACCTTGTTCTCTAGTGAATTAATGTTGTGACTTAATGTGAATAAGTTTCTCCTTGTGATAAGTTGTAATTTTAAATTGATTATTTTGTTTGGGAAACATGTGTTTAAGGTGTTTTAGGTATGTATTAAGGTATGGAATATTATACTTAATAATTGGTAACTAGTTCTTAACAAACTAGACAAATCTAATGAGTGCAATTATAGTGCATTATCTTATGTTATAAATTATATTGTATTCTAATTCTAGCTAATAGTTTTTTTAGTCTGTTGAACTATTTTCCTTGGTTTACATCACCTAGGGATGCCTTGACCCCTTGTTTTAGGATTCGATCTTAACCAAGCATTGTTGACATTTATCTTTTGTGTGCATTGACTTATCCCTTGTTTTGTTGGATGTGATGACTGATGTGCACTTGTCACATGTCAGTAGCATAGTAAGTTATTTTAAAAAGGGGATTCAATTTTAATCAAGTTTTTTTTGGTCTTGTTTTGGGCATGATGATTACCATAAGATAATAATGGTATTATGATTCTTCTTTTGAGTGTTAAAATATCATCTAATTAAATTTTGGGTTGATTTATTGTATGGATTTGTATGATTATTGTTGTGGGTGGCAATTGTTAGTTTATTTTCTAGGAATGCATTTATCTTAGACAGGGTTTTATACTTGCAAAATTGGCCCTTTATATCCTAATGTGATGAATATTGAACACATCAATAAATTTAAAATTAATAATGAATACACGAATATCAGCTAATACACTAATACACTAAATCTGATTAATATACTAATATGAAAAACTACCACACAACTAACTTGTTGGAAAAGATCAGCTACAACAACACTAAAAATATTATCAAAATATGTATCATACATTGACAAAACTATTTTGACAATATGAGCCATCGAAAAATAAATACAACTCCATTTATTTTTCTGATATCTTGGAAGACTAAACCACATTGAAATATGTTTTAATAATAGAAAATACAACAAAAATAATAGTAGCTACAACAATATGAAATAATACCACAATAATCACTAAAAACCCCAAACTTCTTCACTCCAAATTTGACAATTTTTGAATCTGAATGTAGAATAATTTTTCCATCTGATCTAGATGGATAAAATGAACAAAAAACTATGATATACATCCCACAAAAAAGCAGCAACAACAATAACACAAACTAAAACTATCTCTGCAAACAATCACACAAAACCTGTAGACACACACAATTGAAACTAGCTGAAATATGCAACTCTAAAAGCACATAATTCACAACCTCTGAATGTGATTGTCCTACTAAACCAAAGGGGTTTATTCCTTCAATCCAAGAAGCTATGCAAAATGAGATAAATTTATTTAATATTTGACTCACATAAAATATTTTTACAAAATACCTAGATTTTCTGCACAATTTTCAACAAACTATGCAATCCACACTTTGACAATTTTCTCTTAAACACTTGAAGACTTCTTTCTTGAAATAAATATAATTAATACATTGATATGAAAACAATACCACAAAACTAAATTTCTATAAAAAATCAGCTACAACACTAAAAATATTATCAAAATATCTTATACATTGACAACATTGTTTTAACAATATGAGCCATAGAGAAATAGATACTCCATTTATTTTTATGATCTCTTGGAAGAATAAAACACATTTAAATATGTTGTAATAACAACAAATACAAGAACAATAATAGCAGCTACAACAATATAAAACAATACAACAATAATCAAAAGAAACCCCAAACTCCACTCCAAATTTGACAATTTTTGCACCTGATTGTAGAATGATTTTCCCAACTGATCTAGGATGGATAAAATGAAAAAAAACTGATATACATCCCACACAACAAAAGAAACAACAATAACACAAATTGAAACTATCGAGCTGCAAACAACCGCACAAAACTTGCAAACACATACAACTAAAACTAGTTGAAATTTGCAACTCTAGAAGCACATTCATAACCTCTAAATGAGATTGTCCTACTGAACCAAAGAGGTTTCATCCACTGATCAAAGAAACCAATAGGTTTTCATCCACTAATCTCAATCTCCAATGGATTTGCATCCATAGAAGATGCTTGAATGAACAGAAGTTCAAACAATTTCATCAAAGAGATAAATTGGTAAAAGATGTCATCCATAGAAGTTGTTTGTCTTATATAAAAGTTGGGGCAAAAATTCCAACATCCCAATAGGACAAAATAAATATTAATTAAAAATATTTTCAAATATTCCCTCTCAAAATAGGCCCCATAAAGAGTTGTCATAACCTCCTCTGATTCTCATCTATTTTAAGGCAATAAAGATTCTTCTTTTACACCAACTTACAACCTATCATGTTCCCTTTTTAATTAAATTAATTTTATGGAGGAAATACCCATTCCAATATTTCCAATGGGTTAAGGTAAGAAGTTAGGAAATAATTATTTAATATTTAATTATGGACCTGAAAGAATTAATATTTTTTAGATATTATGGTCAATTAAATATTTAATATTTAATATTTTATTTCTCCAATTTGGAGATGGGATTCCATAAGAGGCCTTTTATAACTCCCAAGGCTAAAATTAGCATATTATATGATAGGTGAGAATTATGGTATGACAAGTTGTAAGTGGGTGTAAGAGAAACATCTTTATTGCCTTAAAATAGATGAGAATCAGAGAAGGTTATGAAAACTTTTTATGGGCCATATTTTGAGAGGGAAAAAAATTAATTTATATTTATTTTGGCCTATTGGGACATTGGGATTTGTGCCCCAACTTTTATATAAGATAGACAACTTCTACAGATGACATTTTTTTCCAATTTATCTCTCTTTCATGAAATTGTTTGAACTTCTATTCATTCAAACATCTTCTTTGGACGAAAACCCATTGGAGACTGAGATCAATGGACAAAAACCCATTGGTTTCCTAGATCAAAGGACAAAACCCCTTTGGTTTAGTAGGAAAATTGCATTCAGAAGTTGTGAATGTGCTTCTAGAGTTATAGATTTTAGCTAGTTTCAGTTGTGTGTGTTTGCAAGTTTTGTGTGATTGTTTGCAGAGATAATTTCAGTTCATGTTACTATTGTTGCTGCTATTGTGTGGGATGTATATCAAAAAAAATTGTTCATTTTATCCATCCAAATCAGTTGGAAAAATTATTCTACATGCAAAAATTGTCAAATTTGGAGTGAAGGAGTTTGGGGTTTCTAGTGATTATTGTGGTATTATTTCATAGTGTTATAGCTACTATTATTGCTATTGTATTTGTTGTTATTACAACATATTTGATGAAGTTAAGGAGGAACGAATATTACTTGTTGAAAGAATAGTTGAAAAAGATGTTCTTTTTCAAGAAGCATCAATCAATCTTCAAAAGATTGAGTTAGAAACATATGAGATTGATCCTCTAAATAACTATGCTAATGAGCGTGCTTTAGGAAGGAGTACCCTATTTGATTTTATTACTAGAATTTTGAGGCATAAGAATGACTTAGACGATGCCAAGGTTTTTAAATTAGTAGAGGGAGGTAGAAAGTCAAGACACATGAAGAGCAATGTAGAAGCATCACCTGGCATAAGTTTTTTAGTTCTCTATTGTATTAGAGTAGTGCATCAGAAGCATGGTGGTGAATGCATTTTCTATTTAAGGAAACAACTAGCAAAGTCAAGCAAGATGAGCACACCTAGTAAATTTCCAAGGATGGTATGGGATCATGGTATCACAGAGATTGTCAATTGGGACGAAACAAAGTGTTGGATCAACATTGCTTGAGGATAAGCAATCTTGGGAAGGGAAGACTATCATGTCCCTTTTTAATTAAATTAATTTTACAGAGAAAATGTCCATTCTAATATTTTCAATGGGCTAATATAAGAAGTTAGGAAATAATTTATTTAATATTTAATTGTGGACCTGAAAGAATTAATGTTTTTCATATATTATGGTCAATTAAATATTAGCTATTTAATATTTTCTTTCTCCGATTTAGGGATAGAATTCTATAAGAGGCCTTTTTTAACTATCAAGGCTAAAATTAGCATATTCTATGATAGGAGAGAATTATGGTATGACAATTTATGACAGTTTGTAAGTGGGTGTAAGAGAAACATCATTATTTCCTTAAAATAGATAAGAATTAGAGGAGGTTATGACAACTCTTTATGGGGCCTATTTTGAGAGAGAATAGTTGAAAATATTTTTAATTAATATATATTTGGGTCTATTGGGACATTGGGATTTGGGTTCATGTTCGTGGTGTTCAAGCAGGTGGGAAGGCAGACAATGTCTCCACTGCCATCACGCCACAACTTTAATATCATAAGTTTTGCCCCTCGTCGCAGTTTACTTCAATTCCCAAAAGGAAATAACAACCCAAAGATGTTGATCATATTATTCTCTCCCTTTAATTCCCTACCACATATATTTAAATTTTCCATAGGTATTGCAGCTTTACTCCCTTGTTTCTATCATGTACAATTAACTACTATTTACGAAAATGCAAAACATTTATTGTTTTGTTATATAGAATGACAGAGATCTTCACCTTTAATTTTGCACATTTTCAACAAGATAAAGCTAAGACATTAGAAATATTTTAATAGCCATTCTTAAATATCATCCATTTCAACAGTCAAAGGTCAATTTTGACCAACAAAAATAGGACAAATATTTACCATTTTTTTGTGAATGAGGTGTAAAATAGCTATTGACTATTTGACTATTGAAATGGATGATATTTAAGTAGATACTTGAATTTTCACCTCAATTACATGGAAGCCCTTCGTTTTTATTGGGAAACTTCGATATTATATTTTTTATTTTATAACATTTTTATTAGAGACTATTCTGATATATCTTTAATGGTGAAATTTGTCCATGTTAATTCCTATTTAGTTTTGTGTCTATTTTGGAAAAAAAATATCTTAATTCAATTTTATGGTGATATGTGGCACATTTTTGTGTTTAGTTTGGCTCCTTTACCAATCCTTATTCATCTAAATTTACCTTTGCTTACACACATTTTTATACATTTGTCCTTATCATTGACTTATCTGCACTTATTCCCACATATTTGTCTCATTTATTAACCCCATACTTTCATATGTCCTAGTCTGCAATGTGCAAGAGCAATACAATATGGCAAAGATCTGAACTAGAATTTAAATTTTTAAATTCAAAATTTGTTGACTCCTATCCTTTTCCACTAGCCATTGGAAGTTGCCTTCGTACAATTTATGCATCAATTTATTATGTCTTAGTATCTAAAGACATTTATTTGAACATTAATTCATATCCAAAAATCATTAAAAAATCTTATCCATTGAAGAGAGGAATCATTGTGTGATATGTTCATGGATAGAGAGTCTAATAAAAGATAGTCTATTCATGTAGCCCAAACATAGAAATAATAAACTCAACAAAAAGAGTACACATTAGAAGCTTCGGTTCTTATAAATAGTATTGATCTAGGAGGACATACCAATAGTGATACATGTGTTAATACCCAAGTCATTCTCATGGCTTGCAGTAACTGACATTCCCTTCTACAGTATATTCAAGCACCTCCCAAATGCTTGCACAAACAAAAACACCATCCAACACTCTTTAGCAAGTGTCACACACACTTCAATAGTGGTGCAAAGAACTCTATAAGAGGTCAAATATGCCTACGATAACCATACTTTATCCAAACCCTCTATAATTTCTACCATGGCTTCAAAAGAGTCCACTACACCTCTAGGCCAAACCTCAAAACCTAGTTCACAAAAAAATTTACCACATCATTTTGACCATCACATTGAGGTCATCAAATGATGCAATTACTATAGTGACCTAGGTGGCACTCCAAAGGGTTACAATGATCTAGGTGGAATGCATGAGGTTCGCACCATGCCAAGTCATCTGCTAGCACATCACACAAACATCAAATAGTTCAACATTACATCACTCACCCATTGGGTGGTGAAAAGTCATACATGGAATGGTCCAACTTCCATATCCATTTCAACTTCCATAAATATCTCTCAACCTTCATGACATGAAACTATGTAAATTATATATGTACATATCTATAGCTTAGCAAATAGATACAAAGAAAATAACAACCAAACTAAAATATAGTAGTCATACACCTTTCTGAAAGGCATGCCATGTATAGAATGAACAACTAAATAAAATACACTCACTATTTTAGTTTTATGTATCTCTTGATTTTGAAAAACATTTCCTACACCTAAAAGCAATTTTTCGTAATCTACTAGTTGCCACCAACATCTGTTACCCACTTTCAAAGAAATCTCAATAGGAAGACCCTTGGATAGATCTATTTCAACACCTAGTCATGAAAAAGTGGAATTTTTATGATTAATTGTTTTTGTTGAAATGCAGAGGAACTTACCTAAGCCATTGCCAATGGCCTGCAGACTCTCTAGTTCCCAGAATTGCAGGGGAAGATAAGGTAAATGCACCCAGAGGTAAGCTGAAGAGAGTCTCAATTTAAGGATAAATCCCCATGAAAAAACCAAAGACCGTATTCTAACACCTTCTCCTTGTCCTCAAGAGAGTGAAATTCAAGGATAAAAAACCCTAGCACGGAGATAAATGTAGATTTGCCCTCCATACATTCTTGAACCATTTTTCCATGATCCAAGAGTGAAGATCACAGAGCTTCAGCCATAATTTTGTAAATCTACATATGAGGGCATGATTCTGTAAGTAATCTTCCTTAACAAAGATGAAGTCATCCAAACTAATCTCCAGAACACAAGCAAAGAGCCAGAAAGGGAGGGGGCTTCCCTGATTGACAGTCACCACCTTAGGGAATAGGGGAATGGAAGGATCCATCGAAAAGGATTCAGTCATCTATTTCTGCTTATCCCCACCACCATAAACTTGAGCTCCTTGGCTCAGTGCCTCTTTAAAACCATGCATACATCCCACTGATCATTGATCCTGACTAGAAAGGTATTTTGAACTAGGGCATGGAGCACACGCGGGAGTCATTTCAGAACAGATAATCAATATTAATATTAATACATTTAATATTAATATTAATATTAATACATTCAATATTAATAATTTTTTTTATAAATGCTATCAAGGGGATAGCACCCATTTACATAGTTTTCAGATTTGCAGAAAAAAGACCATCAACAATCAACAATAGATGCCAAAGGACCCCTAAAGGTACCCATGGGGCAGTTACAAGAGGATGTAATGATACACAACAGCCAAGTTTCTACCAAGATCTTCCAGTCTTATCAGGCTTGCAGTAGATAGCCAATTACGGTCCAAACACATGTATCAGGAGAAGGGAGAAAGATTATTGTTCATTACTCCCTCTCAGAACACCTCCCATGCTTCGTTCATGAAACTCTTCCTTGATTCCCTTCATAGTTGCTTGGTAGAGTCTGTCGATGCAAGGGGACTACCATGTGATTGTAGTACCTGCATATCAGTCTGTGGCCAAGCAACAATAATCATGGGATTACCCATTCATCTTTATCCTATCTTGCTCAAGGATTACCTTCAGGTCCTGCCAGGGAGCTATGTTGGATTCCACGATGACCGTCTCCACTTGAAGTACACCCCTATTTGCCAGACAGTCAGCAACTTTATTGGCTTCCATGTACACATGTGCTAATGAGTAATTGTCCAGTTTGCTTAGGAGATCTTTAATCAGACCGATCCTATTGTCGAGCATCCAACTAAGCGACTTCCCCGATGTTATAGCCTGAATACATATCTTCAAATCTCCTTCGATTTCCACCGAGCCAATACCTTTGTTGATGCATAATTGTAGGCCCATCTCCAATGCTTCCATCTTAGCAATATTGTTGGTGCATTCACCGAGCCTCTTAGATGCAACCCACATGCATTGACCCATGTGGTCCCTAATTAAACACCTCGCACCAGCCTGGCCTGGGTTGCCCTTGGCAACCCCATCGAAGTTCAACTTCCATTCAAACCTTCTTGGACTTAGCCAACACACCTCACTCCTATTGTCCTTTATTTCGTACGTGACTTTTACCAATGGATATTTCAGCCCTTTCCACACTTTTTGAATCTCTTCATCCCACCATGTGAATTTTGACTTCGTGCCAATTTTTGTCCTGTTATTTGCCACCTCAATGATTGCCCCTTGTATTTGCTCGATGAGTCTGCCACTGCAGAGAGATTCCCCTTTGAAGATTTGCCTATTCTTCTCTTTCCAAATATGCCACACAACCAAGGATGGTGTTGAGACCCACAACCCATGCCAATAGCCATTCCTATTCGCTATTGGCTAACCATCAAGAATTCCCATAATTTGTCATTTCTTGGGCCTTGGAATTGGAAAGAGTTTTGAAGCCAATCCCAACACGCACCAAGAAAGACAGGAACAAGTGATCCACACCTTCCTCTGCTTGTTCGCATAGCATGCACCGCGAGGGCCTGTAGATTCCAAGCCTCTTCAATCTATCCGCAGTAAGGCAACACTGATGGATAGCCACCCACAAGAAGGCATCCACTTTTGGTAGCATGGCATGGTTCCAGTAAAGAGTTACCATCCAATCCTTCCTCTCCCCAAGCTCAACTTGAATTTGGTAACCCAGCTTTGTTGAGTATTCACCCAATTTGGCCCCACACCAAATGATGGTGTCCTCGTTCTTGTTTATGCTTATCACCCTCCTATTTAGCTCCCACGTTATTTCTTTGATTATGACCTATGGAAAAGGAAGGTGGCCCAAGTTAATCCAATTGGTGTGGCTCCCCAACCCATCCTCCACTAGCTGATATAGTTGGCGACCTTGGAGCCAAATTCAGTTTGAAGCCTTTCAATGTGTTGTTCCAAGTCAAATAACACCACTAGACTTCTAGGCACGTTCCAGGAGTCAGTCCAAAAGTCAGCCCGCTGCCCATTACCAATTCTCCAAGAGAGGTGGCTTGTGATTAATGGCCTGTAATTCTTTATAAATTTCCATGTGGCCGAGCCACCCTAGAGGTTATCTATAGTTAGAATTCTGGAAGGTGAGTTACAATCTAGATATTTGTTCTGGAGGATTCGACACCAAAGTTTGTCTGGGTACTTATACATTTTCCACACCAACTTTGCCCCTAAAGTCATGTTTTGTAATCTGATTTTCCTCAGTCCAGCACCACTGTCAACCTTAGGCCTGCACGTAATTTCCCAACTGATTAATGGAATCTTCTTCTCATTCTTGGAGCTATCCCATAAGAATTTCTTGAGAACACCCTCGATACCATTCTCCACCTTCACAAGGGTGTTGTAGCAAGACATTGTGTAAATTGGAATCACTGATAACACGACCTTGATCATAGTGATTCTCCCAGCCAGTGTTAACCAGATGCTTTTCCAAGACATTTGCTTACTTCTGCACTTACCAACAACCTCCTCCTAGTGCCTAGATCTACATACACCTTCAAAAATTTGCACCCCAAGAAACTTGGTCGGGAGTTTCTCAATTTGGAACTCCAATAAGGAGGCAATGGCATTCTGGACCAAAACTTTTGTGTTGAAGAAGTAGATTCTTGACTTGAAATTGTTCATCTTTTGGCCAGACTGTAATTCATATTTGGCTAAAGTCTCCTTGATGCACCTTGCCTCTTGGCTATTTGCCTCACCGAACAAGGTAGTGTCATTCGTGAATTGCAAGTGAGTTATGTGTTCAACATTCGGATCCACCATCACACCTTTCCATTCTAATCTCTGTCTTTGGAGCTTGATGGAACAGCTTAACGCTTCCACCATAATCATGAACAAGGAAGGGGAGATGGGATCCCCCTACCTGAGACCATTGGTGGCATTGAAGAAACCATGTAGTGACCCATTCACCAAAACAGAGAACCTGACCAAAGAAATACAATGCTTAATAAAGGCACACAAATGATTATTGAAGCCCATACATCCCATTACCTTTAGAAGAAAATCCCACACCACCTTGTCATAGGCCTTGTACACATCCAGCTTGATGATCATACTCGCCATATGGTTCACTTTTAACGTATGTGCCACTTCGCTGGTGAGCATTATGTAGTCTATGATTTCCCTGCCTAGGATAAAACTGTTTTGTTCTGTGGATATGATTTTCCCCAGTACCTTTTTGAGTCTATTGGTGAGGACTTTTGCAATCACTTTGTAGATCGTATTGCATAAAGATATGGGCTTGTAGTCTCCGAATGAGTGGCACTTAGATTTTTTAGGGACTAGAGCAATCACTGAGTTGTTCAAATCTTTAACAAACCTTTTTGTCCTTCGAAAGTCCTCCACCAACAACCAAAGATCCTTGACCATAAAGCTCCAGCAGTTTTGGATAAAACCATCCAATCCAAGTGCCTTGTCAGGGTGTAACTGAAAAAGGGTAGATTTGACTTCTTCCATCATTACTATTTCACAAAGCATCATGTTGTCCTCATCACTTACTCTCTTGCTTATTGCGTCCAAGATGCCGCCCACTCCACACTCCCCACTCTACTCGCCAAGGAGGTTCTTGAAGAATGCCACCACAGCCTTTCCTACTTCAAAGCTACCCCGAACAATGAGTCCATCCTTGGTACGAATCTCTTCAATTTTGTTCACTGCCCTTCATGCCAGTACCAAGGCATGGAAGAATTTTGAATTTAAATCACCCTCATGAAGCTAGACTTCCCTTGACTTATCCAGCCCAAAAATCTCCTCTCTTTTTCAGGAGTTCAAAGAGTTTTGTTTTCAGTTCTTTTTTTTAAGGAACTCCTCATTCCTCATGCCTTCCCTTATCACCTTTTCGTTTAGAGATTTCATCTCTTCCTCAACCCTAGCTTTTTTAGTAAAAATGTTCATGAATCTCTCCTTATTTCATTCCTTTAGCTTCTGCTTTAGATATTGAAGTTTCTTTACAAATTTGAAACTAATTGAGCCTCCTACCCTATGCTCCTTCCACCAGCCTTCCAGCAGTCCAATGAGACTTTCATCCCTCCACCACATGTTCATAAATCTAAAGCTAGACTTCTGTGAATCTGAGCCCCCGCATAGGTCCAATTCAATAGGATAGTGATCCGAAATAGAAATAGGCAATATGTGTGTAGACACTTGAATGTTGCCATTGTGCCACTCAGGGGAAATTAGAAATTGATCCAACCTTTCTGAGATGGCAGTGAAGTGTTTTCGGCGATTAGTCCAAGTGAACACACCATTTGAGGTAGGGCAGTCTTCCAATCCAGTGCTAGCAACGAAGTTCTGGAAGTCTAAAGTAGCCTGTGAGATGGTCCTTGTACCGCCACTCTTCTCCGACGATTCCAAGAATGCGTTGAAATCACCACCAATGACAAAACTAATCCCAGATTGAACCCGAAATGAAACTCAACACCGAACCCCAAAGGGCAGCTTTATCTTCTATTTTTATCGGACCATAGATGTTGACAATCATGAATTTGTAGTTAAGACCCATGTCATAAACTTTTGCTGCCATCCAATTTGGGGAAGAATACATTACTTACACTGAGACCATAGACTCCTTCCACATAATCCCAATTCCCCCAGTCGCACCACCGAGTCCTAAAAATGCCCTTTCCAATTCTGACAGTACTTCAAAAATGCTTTCCCTTCATCACCCGATAGCTTGGTTTCCTGAAGTAAGACTATATTACTTGTGTAAAGTTGTAGTTGACGCCTGACCAGGCATCGCTTGTCAGGGGCCTTTAGGCCCCTGACATTCCATGTAATCAGCTTCATTGCTTCCCAAGGGAGGGGCTTCCTCCCTTGGTACTTAGAAATTTCTTGATGCTGGTGAACTTCTTCGCAGCCGCCTCCTCTTCCTTTAGCTGCTTGAAGGACTTCCTGCCACAGGAATTCCCATGTTTTCTGATTTTACCCATACCCAATTGCTTTACCGTAGTTTGTGAAATGTATCTATCTTCGACTATATCCAGCTCATCCTCTAGCTCCAAATCTGAGACCATATTATCAATGGCATGGGGGGACTCATCCACCCCCGTAACTTTGAAAGTACCCAGGCCATCAACCTACTGGGTATTCAGTGCAAAGAGAGATTACACCTTGTGGTTCGAGGTACCCACACCAACCACATCCTTAATCACCAAGGACCCATCCAGATCTGCCTATGCTTCAACTTTTTCTGAATCCTTGGTCGCTAGAGGCACCTCTGACGCCACCAATAGTGCAAAAGGAATTACCTAAGAGTCGGGGATCAACTTATTTTTCCTTGTTTTCTTCTTCCACATCTTCTTCTTTTCCTTTCCTCACTCTGATTCATTGTGGCTTTGGGCACCACATTTAAGGCAATACTTCCTATCCTACTCAACTTCAATCTTCTGGATCCACCTTTCCCCATCCACTATTAGGCTTATTTCCTAAGGGATATTGTCAATTGTAGCAATATTCATATTGGCATATTTGTACATATCACCATCCAAGATTCCTGTGTCAACTTCAATTAGGGTTCCCAGCAACCGACCAATTTTTTTCTAAACATTCGCCAGTCCAGTATTCAACTAGAAGATTGTATAGTCTGATCCATATTGGCTGATTGTAGGGTTGCATCTTGACAGGATCGAAGTTTTGGTTCCAAGGTTGCATGTACAGCGAGAGTTTATCCAAATACCATAGACCACCCTCTATTATTCTTCTTTTCGCCTCCTCATCCGTAAAAACCACCGAGAAGAAGTTCTTTAGCAAAAATCTTATTAATACTTTGGTCTTCCAATGCTCCAGAATCCACTTCTTAATCGATACCCTATCAGGGGAGCCTCCAATGAATCGACATATGAATGTGAAATCCCATAGGATGTCCACATTAGCCTTGATTTCCTATGTTACATCTATCTCCAAAATTCCTTCCGACTTCTTTGGTCTAGGGTTTTGCCCAACATCTTTTGACTGCCCTCGGTCAATCTTCAGGAATTCCACTTGCTATTGGAATTCTGAAATCTGCTTAATTTTTTGTGATCTAGATGTGTCGCCATTCCATTTCTCCAATGGTTTGGCCTGAGCCACGGTGGTGATGCTCGAGGCTTTCGAGATTGGCAAGACCATCCTGGGGGCTCTTCTGATTACTTCCAATACCAGGGGTGGCATCGATCCACCCACTCACCCTTCGTGAATACCCACTAAGGTATGTGCTCCTACACTTCAAGCCTATCCATATCAACTGGGTTCCTTTGGACGGCTTCATCCCCCCAATTCCTACCTTGGAGGTCTCCTGTGCGTCTCTACCCTTCCTCGCACTTCTTTACTTCCTCGTCATTCTACCCTTCCTCGCACTTCTTCGCTTCCTTGCCGTTCTACGCCATTCCTCCATTAATTAATATTAATATTAATATAATTAGTATAATTACTAGCAACTTAATTACTATCAATATAATTAATCGAAGAGGGTTGAATTTTATCCATTTAGGTCAAGCTTGTTGCAAGTATGTGCCTAATCGGTGTTGTCATTGATGTCAACATATCCTTGTTGTCATTAGTGTCAATTGTATCTTATTCTATTACTTATTTAGAAGACTTGTTTGTTGAGGATATTGAGAAAATTAGCCTCTCCGGAAGGAACAAGTGAGTTACAGAGAAGTGTAGTATAGACAGTGAGTTGTATGCTGAAGAACAATCCGGTAAATTGCTTCGCATTTATTTCTCCTTGAAGATCATGGTCTGTGGATTGAAAGTAAGTTAAGGGTATGACTAAGGATGCTACATTCTAGGTTTAAGCCCTCCGCATGAAGATCTGAGTGAGTTGTGTTCACCAGAGTGAAACCTGCTTTTTCTGTAAGTTCGGTTGAGATAGGAAGAAATTATTCTGCTCCGCATTCCTTCGCAATAAAGTATTTTGCTCTACAGTTCTAGAAGGAATTCTAGGATGATGATAAGTGCCTACAGTTGTAATGGTTCGTGGTTTGGTGGTCTGCAAGCTATCTTTCTTTTATGACAGTTGAAGACAGTGAAGTTCATGTGTTCTAGTGAGAAGATTCCTATGGATAATGTGGTTAAGGTTCGTGCGGTTGCTCCTGATGATTATAACATGCTTGTGGATGTCTCCTAATCATGTTCCTATCTAGACTTTGGTTTCCATTAAGAAATTGATATTGTGTTTGAAGATTGTTCCCAGATAATGTAGCGTGTAACCAGTCTTGGCCGACCTGGTTAATCCCTGTGATTGCAGAGATCTTTGGACGGTTGTGGAAGCATGTTGTGGCATGGAAGATTGTGTTTGAGTTCTAGCTAAGGCATGGTGTGATCCGCATTTCATTTCCTTTGCATAATATTGTAATAGGTCAGGACCTATTTTATAAATGTTTGTAATACCGACCTTGGAGATTGTTCCAATGGTTGATGATTGTGATGCCAACCTTAATGATCATTCCAAGGTTAATGAAGTGTATAAATACTTGTAATTGAGTCATGGAAAAGGTGTCCTTGAGCAAAAAATGGAAAGATATTAAGAAATGTCCAAAAGGCATAGCAGAGAAGAGGAAGAGGAAAGAAGAGGAAGAGGAAAATAGAGGCAGAGCAAAGCATAGGAATTATTGTACTTCAATCATAGACGTAAGAAGGTGTTGATCATGGCAGAGAGCCTGGCAGTGAGCCACCAGTAGGATTTAACAGCCCTTATTATAATCTTGCTAGGTTTAGGGTTAAGGCAATGAGTCTGCTAGACCTAGTTGTTCTTCATGGCAGTAAGCCAGTATGTTTAGGCCCGTGGAGTGACCAAGCCTGAATATCATTATTTTAAGATTGCAATATATATTGAGAGTTAATCCTCTCCGTGGTTTTTTCGCACCTTGGGGTTTTCCACGTAAAAATTTGGTGTCTCTTGTGTTTGATGTTGTATCTATGGTTAAGTTTCTGATATCATGTACTCCTTGTTATATCATAATAATTGTGGATAAATAATGAATCTTTAATTACAAAAAGTGTTTAAGTTTTTGGGACAACTAATTCACCCCCCTCTTAGTTGTTCGGTGCATATCAACAAAGCTTATTTCCTCAAGTCCATTTTTTTAAAAAAATGTACCGAATTTAATTACTATCAATAGAATTGTTATAATTGTTATCATTAACATTAACATTTTAATAATATTTATATATTTCTATATAATATTTATATTTTTCTAGTATTCACAATAAATCCTCCAGATAATAGCCTTTTTTTTCCAAGATTACTAAATTCTTATATATTTTATTTCATTATAATTTTTTTTTTTTTTTTTACACTTTCTTATCTTGTAATAATTTCAATGCTTAAGAAATAATCAAATTAGTAACTCTTAAATAATTTATTTTATGTGTAATATTTTTTATGGTCAATTTAAAAGGGTTATATTTTTCTTTTATTATAATTTAATTGTCATAAGTTCCATTTTCTCTTCATTAGGTTTTTTTTTTAGTTTTTTTTAAATGTTTTTGGTTATCTTGTCAAGGTTCTTGGTTTATATTCTTTGTTGATGCAATTGTTAGTCACAACAACAAGAAATAAAAGTTTACACTCAAACCTTTATTTCTCTTGAAAGATATGATGAATTCTAGGAGAATTCATAATCCCAAGTCTTCGTTGGTTAGGTCTTGACCATCGACGTTACTCATAGTTTAATGTGCAATGTTGTTTTCCAATTCAAGGCCTTAGACACTGATTATGTTGTTCAGTCCTTTAGTACTCTTTCAATTATCCATGTCATCTATGCCTTCTTTGCACAAAACTTCAACAATTCTATCAAATCTTACTGTATTTAACTAGGATTTGCACAAATGACCGTGAATTTACCCTGATTTTACTGTAATTCACTAGAATTTATCCTTGACTTGTACTATTTATCAAGATATTGCTAGATTTCATTAGTTCTCCTAGTATTGCCTCTATATAAACTAATATTCACTACTGTACTTCAAATTTGTTCAAATAATATACCCTGCAGTAGTTATTTCACTGATATTTATGGTAATTTGCATGAAATACATCAGTATTTACTTATAACTCAACGTATATGCTTTGAGCTGCTGGTAGTAGGGGAGTGATTAGAGATGATCGTGGTAGGTTTTTAGTGGCTATGGCACTCCCTCTGGGTACCCAGAGTAACCACTTTGCTGAAGCTGCAGTGGCCTATCACGCGATTGCTCTTGCTCATGCTAAGGGGTATAAAAAAGTTTGGATGGAAGGGGATTCAAATAACATCATCAACTACCTAAAGAATTCCCTAAAACCTAGTTGGTCTATAACAACCTTTGTTGAAGATGTTATTAATATTTTAGGGACCTTTGAAGAGATTTTTATTTCTCATATTTTTCGTGAAGGAAATAAGGTGGCAGATATCTTTGCCAACCTAGGAGTCACTAGCCAATCGAAAACCATTTGGGGTGACGTGGAATTAACCCCGAGCAAGGTGAAGGAGTTGATTATTAATGATTGCAAACATGGAACGAGGCTTGAGGAGTAATGAATAGATCATTATGATCTCGAAGGGTCTGAAGGGTTACTCTTTTACAAAGAGGTAGACCACATGGATTATGGGTAGGATTATTGGGCCAAGTTTTCATTACAGGCTTCTTCTTGTTCTCTTTCTGCTCTGTGGTGGTTGCGAAGGAAATAGGGGTTTGAATTGTATCATGGGTGGTGAGAGGAATAGAGTTGAGCCCTCTTCCTGTGAAGGGGTCCGTCAGAAGTAGAAGGTGTGGAAAATCATGGAGGATGGTGGTTTAACTCCCTATATGGAAAAATTACACAGGGCCGACCCTAATGTCACTGAGTTGTTTGTGAAGAATTATAAGAATAGGAAGGTCATGGCCTATGGCTGGGAGATAACCATTATGGAAGACTTCATTTCTTCGGTCATTGGGTTGTCTACCAACAGGAAAAAATTCTTCTGTGAATGCAAATACAGTGAGGATGCCCTAAATAATTTTTTCAAGGGCAATGAGCGTGACAAGCTGGTTAAGCTGCAATCTAGAGGGTATAATCGCCTTTCAATTAAGCCAATATGGGTCAAGGTGGTGGAGGTGATTATGCGGTATATCACCTTGGATGGGAGGTACATTGCAGTCTACAGCTATCACTTTAATCTGATCAACCATTTCTGTCATGGTATGTATGTCTCCATCTTGTTTTATTTTCTTTCTTCCCTGGAGTATGGCCTAAAGGAAAACTGTAGAAATCCTAAATTGCCCATATTGCATGAAGGCCTTATTCTTTTTATTATGGAATATATGAAAAACAATACTCCTAGAAAAGGGCTTAAGGATAAGCACAATGCCAAGAAAAAGGTGTGTATGGTGTCTAGTGATGAGGAAACTCAATCTGATGACGAGGAGTGGATTATGGAAGAAGAGGAGGAAAGTGAAGTTGGGTCTAGCAAAAAGAGAAGAAGAACTAAAAAGAGGGAAGTGAATATCTCCTGGTTGGATGGGTCAAAGATGGGGGATGAGTCTGACTCCTCTCTCAAGGTGAGTAAAGGTAAGAAAAGTATGCCTGTGAAAAGGAAAACCCCAGTTTCGGTAAAGAAAGGTAAACAGTTTCTTGATAAAGGGAATGAGGAAATGGGGTTTGATCCGGGCGGTGATAAAAACTCTCAGAAACAAGGGAACTATGATGATAAGATTGATAAGGGTTTGGAAAGTGGTTTCAAAGCTAATGAAACTCATGGTAAAACTTTGTATACTTTTCATCCCAACATTGGACTATGTTTTCCCAAGATTCCTGACCCATCTAGCAATCTCCCTGAGGACTTTGATGTTCTTTTATCCAAAGCTAAAACAAGAGATGAAGTGGAAGAGGTGTTTGGTCTGGTGAAGAATGTTGCTAACTCACAACACAAGATGACTAAATGGTTCTTTGTCAAAATCAACATAAAATTGTAGCTCATGCAAGAAAGCCTGGGGAAAGGAGGTAATACCTCACTTGATCAAGATAAAGTAATTTTCTAGAATTGGGAAGCCATACCAAAAATGGAAGAAATTGAGCGCAAAATGGTAAGGATGAGGGAAGAGTATGGCACGTGAGTCCAGTACCTGGAGGAAAAATTAGTGGAAGTCAATAACAATCTAGAAAAGATGATGCATATAACTAAGTTAACCATTTAGAATAGTTTAAAGGTAATGAAGGTCTTGAAAGAGAAACTCAAAGAGCTTAGAAAAGATTAGTTCAAAGACTTTGGAGCTGATGAAATTCTGAATGTGGAAGACCTGGGCATACAGGACAAAGAGGAAGGCACTAAAGAAAAAGGTAAATAGGCGGCTATGGAGGATACATGTGGCCCTTCAACACGCACAAGGGGAAGCAGAAAAAAGTAGTTTGAGGAGGAGAAAAAGAGTTGATTAACTTCACCAAGTTGCATGAGGAATTCTACAAGCAGGAAATTGAGGTAGCAAAGACCCTTAAGAAAATGAATTAATCTGGGTTGTTCTTTTTTGCTGTGTTTCTTTGCTTTTGTTGTTTATGTAGCTTTTGGTTGATGTCTGGTTGACTTACTGTTCTCAGTCTGCATCTTTTTGTAAAGGGTTTTGGGGCCCCTTCAAAACCATCTTTACCAATATAATCAAAAATGTATATGCTTTGAATTTGTCACTATTTAGCACATGTTCACAGTATCTGCTTGTAATAGATCATTATTTGTAGTTATTTAAGATTTTATGAAATGAAATATTAAAAGGAAAAGATTAGAGAATGAGAATCTTGAAATTTCTAAGTTTTGATCAATGGTCCACATACATACTTTGATACTTTCATGAAAAGGAGAGGAACCAAACCATGTTTTGCCAGGAATTTCCACAACTACATGGTTAATACAAATCTTTAGAGGAAAAGATGATGACAATATGCAATTAAAGCGAATGCACTTCAGTTTTAACACAGTAATCCACCATTACACATTAGAAATCAACCAAAGACTACACAAGATTTACGATTAGGAAGTAATCTATTGCTCCATTTCATTCAGTATGCCTTAGAATATGTACATATACATGTGATCCTGAGAAAGAATCTTAGGAAGTCACAAGTTGTAAAAATAAAAACTTAGCGCTTACAATCTCAACAATTCAATCCCCCCTTTACAAAATGAGGGTCAACATCCTTTTATAGAACAAGGATGAGATTTAGTTACAATGATCCAATGGATAGGATCTATCCAAGAATAAACAATAGCTCAAATTCTTCTAACTAAGTCAAAAACCAATAAGAGTGGCACGCATTGCCAGCTAGCAACTAGTAATAAGGAACAACTGGCAGGGAATATTCTATTCTGACTCATTTGATCCTTCCGTGATGATCACCCATGTATCCAGCTTCTTGTAGAAATCATATGCAAGCACAGTTGTGTCCATCTATGACTTATCCCATACTTGGGCCTTTACCTTTGCATATTCTTGCATCCGTAATTGTTCACTAAGGGACATCATCTTAGTTATCCTATCATCCAGCTTTTTATTATATGCTTTTATCTTGTCATTCAGTTACATTACCTCATCTATGGTGTCTTCTATAAAATGGTTCACAGGATCATCTATTGTCGACCTGAACATGTCCTTAAATGTCTGGATAGACTCTCCTTCATCATAGGTCTCAATCTCCGCCACTAGACTTCCAAGCATCTCTTCCAAAATTGCCATCTCATCAAATAATAGGTCATCAGCTTTGGCCTCTATGTCCCCTACTTTAGTTCTACACCTCTTCAATACATCCACCTCAAACTTTAAATCTTGGATCCAAGTATCTAACTTTTGAAGCTTTTGACTTGTCAAAATTTTATGCTTCAGGAGAGTTTGGTCATCCGTCTTCTTTACCTCCCTCAATCTATCCAAAGCATAATCACTTTGGTTGAGCCTCTGTCTGGATGCTTTCTTTAATGACTCTACCTTTGTATTTAACTGAGTCAAGGTGCTCCAATTGGACAAGGATGTCCTTATTACCCTTTCACCATTAACCATGAATTGTGTGAACCATTTGCCCACAACCTGAGCTTGATGCTTTTGTGCATCTAGACCTGTTATTTCATCTTGGCTAACCAAAGCTAAAGCCACAGGTGCCTTAGTTACCTGTAGGGTGGGTGTGACTAGTCCTTTAATGAATATCTGAAGCAGGGCATTTTGTCCCTTTAGGTCCTTATTCTTGGCCTTTAACTTGGTTATTCTAGCCGCTACGACATCAGTGCTTTCCCTAATCTCTTCAATATCTTGTTGTGCCCTTGAATGTCCTAGGTCAATTGTGGTAACCTAAAATTCTTCTACGCTTATCTCTCCTTTACTCTTGTCTACAAGGGGGACAACCAATTGGGTTGTTCTCCTCCCTGTCGCAGAATCTCTCTTTATTGCAGAAGTTGCCCTAGCCTTGCACTTGGGCTTAGAATAATCTAATGAAAATAGTGACTTAAAATCAAAATTGGTAGAATCCTAGACAGGAGGCTCATTTACCTTAGATGTTAACCATGCTAGCACATCGGACTCTGACCCTATATGAATAGATTGCTCAATGCGAGCATCATGCATCTCTGTATCCCTCCTTTCATCTTGTTCCAGTGGAATCTCTTTCGATACTTCTTACTGGTGTGCCATCACATCACCTCCACCATCATCTCTCTAAACTTCTTCCTCATTTTCCTTCTCCTTGTGCATCTCTTCATGCACACGTACCCATTGTTCATCATGAGCTCCAACCTCCATATGAGTCATGTCCACATCTTGTGCAGAGTCCTATTTTGGTTCCTCTTCATGGGATACCACATTCTCTTTATGCTCATCTTCAGGAACATCCTCTTGAGATCTTATGTTATCATCTTGTGCACCTTGTGCATCTTGGTGAGCATCTCACCTGGTATCAGCCTGCGCCACTATCTCTTTTGCTGCCTTATGCACTTGAGCCTATTGCTCAGATATAGATGCTTGCATTTCATCCCTTTGGATATCTAGATCCTCTTCAGTGTGTCTGGGATCCACTATCACATGTTCTTTATCCTTCCCCTCTGCCTCAGGCTAATCTGATAAGTCTATCACTGCAGGGCTTGTGATTGTTTCTATTAGAACATTGAGAGGATCAGATTCAATGACTACCTCAAGAGATTCTGGCCCTTGTGCCTCCACAGCATCATGCCCCCATGGTGTATATTCAAGTACGGATGTAGTATGCCTCAGCAAGTCCTCTATTGGATGCGCAGTCACATCCCTTGTAACATCATCATCAGTCAGGTCAATTATCTGACTGAGGGACAACGGTTGATCAACCATCCTTCCTTGTTTAGTTTCCCTTGTTGCATCGGTCAACTCCTTCTTAACTTCAATTATTTATGGGATGGGCACATTATGTTGCAAATCCCTTGCCTCCACCACAAGATCTGGATGTGCCTCCTCTTACTCAGCTACCTCTTCTTGTAATGTACCAGTTAAAGCAAGTGATCCCCTGGATGTGTGCCCTTGAGCAAACATTTTCTCCATCTTGGTAAATTGTTGTTGCTCTTTAGTTTGAACATCCACCAGCCTAGATGTTGAGCCCCTCATCAATAGTGCTTGGGCCCTCTTAGGCCTAGGGATGTTCACACCCTGTAGTACATCCTAATGTTCCTTCTCTACAACTATGTCTAGATGTAGTTGTTATCACCCAGTTTTACACCCTTGCATACAGTTGTGAAACCTCTGCAAACTGGAGTAACATGGGACTGATCTCTAAGTGTGGGACTTTGCTAAGTGAGATTAGACCTCCGGAGAAGGCCAGCTTCCTTGTCTAGTTATCACCTAAAACTACTAAATTTTGAGGGGAAAAGGGAGAGAGAAGCTTGTAATGGAAATGAAATAAAATCTTGAAAACAAGGGTGATACACCAGACAGGGAAGCCGGCCTTCTCCGGAGGTTTGATCTCACTTAGCAAAGTCCCACACTTAGAGATCAGTCCCATGTTACTCCAGTTTGCAGAGGTTTCACAACTATGTGCAAGGGTGCAAAACTGGGTGATAACAACTTTGGCACGCCCGGTGGGACCCGAAGTCAGAAGAAAACAATCAAATTAACAGCCATTGTTGTTAGTTTTGATGTGCACCAGTAATTGCAAACCTTTAAGAGGTTAAAATTTATACATCTGGCGACTCAGACTGAGGAAAGACAAACAGACCAGTTTTGCTAATACATGTTTTATGAGAAAGATAGCAACTAGGAGTTCAAGTTCAGGCTCATTCAAATATTTACAGCTCTCTCCACCCAGAAGACTGAGCAGAGCTGCAGCAAGGACTCTAGTTTCCAAAAGAGTACAGCCAACTCCACCAGGTTTTAGACCAGTTGCTTCTGTAGTTCCCACAGTAACTCAAGAAAATCTACCTACAGCTCTTCAGATGGCAAGAAATCAGCCATTTGTGACTTTTGATGGGGGGAGTCCTTTGAATTTAATGGTGCATGATGTGATACCAATGGCAGCTTTGAAGAATCTACCCTATTTCACAGGGGAAAATCAGACTACTCTGATCGAGCACATTAGAGACATAGCATCTCTGTGTGGGGTTCATCATGTCACTCAGGAGAATGTAGCCATCAGGTTGCTGGCTGCCTCTTTCAAGGGAAAGGCATTGTAGTGGTTCAGGAGTCTACCAGTGCAAACTATAGGAACCTGGGATGAACTAAGTGAGAAATTAAACAAACAATTTGAAGAAAAATTAGATAATCTATCATTGGTTGAACAGATGACCACCATGAAGAGAGCTCTGTAGGAGCAAATGATGGATTTTAACTTTAGATTTCAAAAGACATGGGACAGAATCCCTACCATGGTAAGACCTCTAGCTGAATATGCATTTCTATATTTTTTGAAAGCCCTAAATAGTGATATTTCAGTAATGATTCAATCACTAGGAGGTAATAGTTTACCAGATGCGTATGAATTAGCAATTAGGGCAGAGAATAATCTCATTCAGGCTAGAAAAATAGCACCCAGACCACCAGTGCCCATCTTTCCTGAGATTCAGGCTTCTATGCCTTTGCCAATTCCATGTTTTACCCTTGTGCCTACTATCGCAGCATTACCTAATACTGTCAATTCTGAACCTTCTGCCCCTAGTTCATCTCAAGAGTTAAAAGAGATTAAAAATAGTAAACAAAAGATTGAGGGCATCCTCCAAACTTTTGGGAATGAGCTGGTGAACATAAAGAAACAGCAGTCCCAGAGGCCCTTTCAGCCTTATTAGCAATCTAGCTAGGGGCAGAATCAACCATTTCAAGGCTAAAATCAGTCGTATCAAGCTAATAAGCTGCCTTATCAAAGCAACTATCAAGGTGCCAGATAGAATGTAAATCAAAGGCCTTTTCTGCCTTATAATCCAGCACCTATTAACACTGTAAGGGACCTTGTCCCTGCTCAGAACAACCTAGTTGTTGAATATGAGTGGTGCTACCCATGCAATCAGCTACACAGTCAAGCAGCCTGCTCAAATGGAGTCATAAATCAGGCTTTAATGGTGCAAATTGTGTCAGCCTCACAGCCAAGTACACCAAATGATGGGGTTGTGCAACAATAGGAACAACCTCAGAGTGATTCCGCTTTCATGAACTAGCAGGAAGGTGAATTTTGTGGCATAAACAGCGATAACACCTCAGTTGTAACAAATACAAGAGCAAAGAAAAGGGGTTATGAGGTAGAACAAGTAGCAAATAAAGGAAATGCGTCTGTTGATTTTCCTACACCCCAAATTTCCCATATTCTACAAAGAAATGACCCAGCAAAAGCAAGGGAGATGCCTCATTTGCAACCAGACGTCATTGCTACAAAATCAAGTCAGAAGGTGAGTGCCATTCCACCTTTCAATATTATTGAAAATATGAAAAAGATGAATGTGACAATGTCTATGTGGGATTCTTTAGCCATCCTGGGCCAAAAAGACCTATTGCAATCTACCTCATCCAATTTGAAGGTGTCCAAAGATACAACTGTTGACCCAAATAGGGTTGTCCTTACTAATTCCTCTGAGAATAATAGCAAACAGCCTAACAAAAGTACTAAACCACTCCCATTCTATGTATCATTAATAATTGGAGATAAATTAGTTCATAATTGCATGGTTGATAGTGGAGCAAGCAGTTCTGTGATGCCTAAACAAATTGCAGACCAATTAGGGCTCAAGTACCAACCTCTTGAGAAGGGTGTACTCCAATTAGACAGCACAGCTGTTAGTATTGTGGGTGTAATAAAAGACCCAGGTCTTACTCTACATACATGTCCCAATGTTTCTATCTTCCAAGAGGTCTTCATTATTGATTTGCCTCCCTATTTTGCCATGTGCCTATCAAGAGAATTCACAACCAAAATAGGAGGATACCTATCCTCTGACTAGTCTCATATGTTTTTTAGGAGCAGATATGGCACTAAGGTGACCCTAAGATCTGAATTGCTTTCAAATCATCACATAGAGCCCTATACACGAAGTGTGGTTAGTGCAAATCACATTATTTCTGATGATCCTGAACTTGTGGTAGCTCAAGAGTTACAAGCTGAGAGTATACCAGAATTGTTATTAAGGGAATGGTCCTCAAAAGATGTTGTAGATGATCCTGAAGCACATATTCAAGAAAATGGTATGGGGGTCTATATACTTCATGATCCTGAGGCAGCAAGGAGAAGTATGGAAAATGTACTTTGATGGCTCAAGGAGCAGAAATGGATCCGGTGGTGGTGCAATGTTGGTGTCACCACAGGGTGAAAAATATTATACTACTTTCTGTTTTGCCTTCTCATGCACCAATAACACTGCTGAATATGAGGGGCTAATCCAGGGATTGCAATGGGCAAGAAAGAAGAAAATTGGTTGTTTGCAAGTATTTGGGGACAGTGAACTAATCGTAAATTAGGTAAGAGGACTGCATCTTACCAAAAATGATACCTTGAAGTGCTATAAGCATAGGGTATGGAACATGATTGAGGAGTTTGATGCTTTTAATCTGATTTCCATTCCAAGAAATCAAAACTCCCATGCTGATAGATTGGCTGCAATTGAGGCACAGTTTGACATCCCTACTGACATTCAAAAGAAGAAAATGCAGCCTCATGTAAAAATAGTTGACAAACCCTCTATCCCTGACAATAATGTTCATTGGCAGGTCTTTGAAAGTGATGAACAGATTCTGAGATTCCTATTAAGGAAGATGAGTTTTCCATGATGAATCAGGATAAACTCAAAAAATAGTATGGCAATGACCAGATTGTTCAGCTAAAGACAAACAAGCTGCCCAAGGGATTGGTGACTTCGGAGTCTATTTTTGGCACCGATGATCAGATGAAGAAGACTAAGACCGATATGCAAATAAAAGAGGAACATTATGAGGAGTTAGAAATTTTTAAGGGAAAACTCCTCAAAATAGGTAAAATCTATTCAGCTGAGGACAGGAGATCTTTTATTGCTCTTTGTCAAGAATTTAAGGAGGTATTTGCTTGGGATTATTTAGACCTAAAGGGATTTGATCCTCATATTTCCCAGCACACCATAGAATTGGAACCAGGTGCAAAGCTTGTAAGGCAAAGGCAGAGGCCCCTAAATCTAAAGATAGAGCCCCTGATGATTAAAGAATTAACTAAGCTAATTGAGGGAAAGATCATTTTTCCCATCAAGCATACTTCTTGGGTCTCAAATCTTGTCCCTGTGAGGAAGAAGAACGGATAAATTACGTTGTGCATTGATTTCAGGGACCTAAATAGAGCCTCCCTAAACGACCACTACCCACTTCCATCAATGGAGCAGATTTTACAAGTAGTGGTTGGCTTGGAGAGATTTTCTTTGCTTGACGGATTTTCTGGTTATAATCAGGTGTTAGTCAAGGAGGAGGATCAGTTCAAAACTACTTTCACTACCAAGTGGGGCACCATGGCCTATAGGAGGATGCCTTTTGGTCTCTCTAACGCTGGCTCAACCTTTCAAAGAGCCATGGATATGGCGTTCAAGGGTTTGCTATACAAACTGGTGCTGGTGTACTTAGATGATATAACAATTTTTTCCAAGAATGCATCTGAGCATTTATCCCACTTAAGGCAAGTTTTTGATAGATGCCGAGAGTTTGGGATATCCCTTAATCCAAACAAATGCATTTTTGTTGTCTATGAAGGCAAGCTGTTAGGGCATGTTGTCTCAAAAGAGGGCATTACTATTGATGCTAAAAGAGTAAGGGCCATTTTGGAGCTGCCTTTACCAAGTCATAAGAAGGGATTACAAAGTTTTATTGGTAGAATTAATTTTCTGCGAAGGTTCATCCCTGATATTGCAAATCTTTTGAAACCTTTGACATCCATGTTGAAAATGAATATAGTCTTTAAGTGGACAAACGAGGCCAGACTCAGTTTTGAGTCTATAAAAGAAGCATTGTCAGTTGTGCCAACTTTGGTACATCCTGACTTTTCCAAAGATTTTATTCTGTATGCTTATGGCAGCCTAGATACAATCTCTGCGATTTTAGTGTAGAAGCAGAGTAGCGGCTTTGAGTAGCTATTTGCTTTTTTTAGTCAGGGGCTGGAAGAATATGAACAGAAGTATAGCTTTGTTGAGAAGCATGTCCTTGTGGTGATAAGAAGCCTCAAGAAATTTTGGCATCTTGTTTCTAATAACAAGATACATTTGATGGTGGCTCATCCCAGTGTGAAGGAGTTCCTGTTGAGCAAAGATATAAATGAGAAAAGAGCTGGTTGGATCACCAAGGTCATGGAATATGACATGGATATCCAAGTAACCAAGCTTGTCAGAGGTAGAGGACTCAGCGAGCAGCTCGCTACCAGTTCTAACAAGTAGGATGAGATGCTTTTGACCATTGAGGATGCACCTCAAGATAATGCAGTAGTAGCGAACATAGGCCGGGTTACTGATATGAGTAAATTTTTGCAAACTAGCAAATGTCCAGTAGGTCTAGATAGATCTAAAAGAAGATATTATAGACTGCAATCGGTTCCCTATGTTTTAATAAATGACATCCTTTTCAAAAAGGACTTTAATGGTGTATTGTTAAGGTGCATTGATAAAGATCAGAATGACAAGGTACTACATGAATTTCATGATGGAGCAGCGGGGGGCCATTTTGCCCCGAAGACTACTACCTGGAAGATAATGAGAGCTGGATATTACTGGCCCAGCCTATTTAAGGATGCCCATGCATGGACAAGGAAATGTGTAAAGTGTACCGTTTTTGCAGGAAAGGAAAGGCTGCCAGCCTTACCTCTATGGCCAATTCAAATAGAGCAACCCTTCATGAGATGGGGTGTTGACTTCGTAGGACCCATCAATCCACCATCAAGTGCAAGCCATAAGTGGATTCTTATAGCTACAGATTTTTTCACAAGATGGATTGAAGCAGTAGCTCTAAAGGAATCAAATGAAAATGTTGTTTTAAATTTTTATCATGACTTGATTTCCAGATTTGGAGTGCCTAAGTCAATAATTTCTGACAATGCTTTAGCCTTTGTTTGCCTAAAGATAACTGATTGGGCTGTCAAAAATGGGATCTATCTGAATACTTCTTCTAATTATTACCCACAGGGTAATGGTTTGGCTGAGTCTACCAACAAAAATCTCATAACAATTATTAAAAGATCAATGGAGGACAACCAAAGGACCTGGCACACTAATTTGAAATATGCCTTATGGGCAGACAGAAAATCTCCTAAGAGGTCCATTGGAAACTCTCCATATATGTTAGTATATGGGAGGGAAGCAAGATTGCCTATCTCTGTAGAACTGCCAGCACTAAACATCATGAATCAGCTAGAAATGTTTGAAGAGGAAGATCCCATGGCTGTCAGATATGCTTAGCTTATGGAGCTTGAAGAAATCAAAGACAAGGCTATGAAGACTATGGAATATCATCAACTTCAAACAAAAAGAAATTTTGATCAGAAGGCCACCCCCAGAAGCTTTAGAATGGGTGACATGGTGCTTAAATGGGATGAATTAAAAAGCAGACCAGGAAAGCACTCTAAATTTGACATGTGGAGTGGTCCATTTCTCATTACTGAATGCAAAGAGCACAATGCATTTCAGTTATCAAATATGGATGGACAAAATCTACCTATCCCAGTCAATGGGATACACCTAAAGAGGTATTTTGAGGTATGAGTACCTTGTAAATCAGTAAATTAGGTCTCTATGCTTTCAATAAGTGCTGCTGCACATTAGTTTAGATCTGCTTTTGCTTTCCCTAAATAATGTCTAGCATAGTTGAAAGAGTTTGCTTTCAACATTTTATCTTGGTTTGGCCTTCCAAGTGTTCTTCATTGCTTCTATCTTGTTTTGCTAAGGTCAGAAATATCTATATTTCAGTCTCTGTGTGACTCTATGCCCAATAGATGTATAGGCCACTGATCTAACTGTTTAGCAAGCAAACATCCCATAGAGGTCGCCAAATTGTTGACCCTTTTTTCCTCTGACC
Source organism: Cunninghamia lanceolata (assembly GCA_027924645.1). Classification (NCBI taxonomy): domain Eukaryota; kingdom Viridiplantae; phylum Streptophyta; class Pinopsida; order Cupressales; family Cupressaceae; genus Cunninghamia; species Cunninghamia lanceolata. Next base: position 1,930,595 of record BSBN01000814.1, read on the forward strand.
AGAGCCAAACAGTCAACCTGGTATTTTTCTTTGAAAATCCTTTGGAAAATGTTTCCTAAAAATGAAAAGTGCCAAATTGCCTAAAAAACATTACCATTGGAAAGAGCCTAAAAAAATAGGCAGGTTTAATTTTTACAGTACCCTAAAATTCGGCCAAATGGAGAAGTTACAAACGGTCAAAGTTCTGGTCAACATATAGTTCAAATATGCATTTGGCGGGCTTGAAAATCTCCATCAACCTTAGGAAATAATGAAAAAATTGAGTTATATACATTTTTTGAATGTATATCAGGCCAGGGAAATGCATATACATTTTGGGAATCTTTCGCAGATTCCCAGGAATATTCCAGGTTTGTATATCGGCGATATGCAAATGGAGATGCAAGTGAAACATACAAGGTATAAGATACATTCAGGGAATATTCCTCAAAGATTTCATCTTTGCATGCGACGGCTTGTATGTTTGCCTTGTATGTTCGTACATTCAAGCAAATATACATTTGCTAAATGTACAAGGCAAATATACATCGAAGATTCCCCAGAATATTCCGCAGTTGTATGTTCGCAATATGCAAAAGAAAATATACAATGAAAAGATACATTGCGGGAATATTCCCCAAAGATACCCTACTTGTATGGGAAAAGGGGTTTGTATGTTGCATTTGTATATCCGCATATACAAACAAATGTGCATTTGCTATAGTGCCACAGAGGGAGATACAAATGGTGGGCCCCGTGAAGATACAAGAGGTTTGTATATCATATACATACAAAGGATACATATACAAGCCGATATACAAGGAAACATATATAATCCGGACCCGAATAGGATTTTTAATCTATTCTATGTTGTTCTCGGTGTTAGTAATAATTTATGTTTGGGGTTTCAAGTCAGGTCTCTTCCCTAAAAATCTAAAAAGTTCTAATATTTTAGCCCCTGCAATTATCAAAAATGCATGTCGCTTTGTATGTTCAGGGTCAAAATTTGCAGTGGCAGGTTAGAAGTCTCCATCGGCCCCTGAAAATTGATAAAAAATGGGTCAAATGCATAAAAAAATGCATATCAGGTCACTGCTTCAGGCTACAGTTACTGTGTCTGAATGTTTCTAAGTGTGGCTAGAAGGGTCAAATTGTGCCACAGCCACGGGACCGCCATGTGTTAAGCCTTAGTTTATTGCCGCACCTTCGCTTTTGATTGCTTCCCTCGGAGCGTGCCACGTGTCACTTGCGGAAGCACAGTTTCTAAAATTTTCAAGAGTGTCGCAGAATGCACCACGTGGAGGCACCCGGGGGACACAAAGAAAGCAGCTCAAGGCCCCGCGGACGGTGCCAAGTGTCGGCCTCCGCCGGTAATTCCAAGGGACCCTTTATGTTTCTCAAAGACTACGTGGAAAGTGCCATGTGTCGCTCTCCGTGAAATTTCTAAAAAGTTTCTAAGCAGGGGCAGAAGGTGCCACATGACCCTTGTTGTTGCTACAGAAGCTGACAAGTGTCAGCTTCCGCGTTAGTTTCTACATGTTTCAATATTCAGCGAAAGTGAAGGTGGGTCCCAGTGAAGAGTCCTTGCTGCAGTGGATGATGCCAAGTGGCTGCCTCAGCAGGAGTTTCAAAGAAGTTTCTCAGTTTCTTTGGTGGCCGCGGATCCTGCCAAGTGTCAGTCTCCACGGGAGTCCCAAATGTTTCCTTTGTGTTTCAAGCCGCTCGCTGCGGATGGCACCACATGCCACTCTCCGTCGAGTTTCCTAAAAGTTTCCAAGCAGGGGTGGAGTGTGCCACATGTCCTTTATGGTTGTTGCGGAGGCCGACACGTGTCGGACTCCGCATTGTTTCTTTTTGCTTCAAGGATGAGCAGGAGGTTGTGGGCCTCGTTTCTTTATGTATCTCAAGTTTCAGTGCCGCAGGTTGTGACATGTGTCACGAGCGGAGGCCACTTCAGCCTATAGACATAGTTTAGTAAAATATCGCAGGTCTCGACACGTGGTGGCTTCCGTCGAAGTTTCTATAAAGTTTCTTTGAGTTTCAAGAGGCCACGAAAGGCGCCACGTGGCTGCTTCCGCGGGAGTTTCAGGGATGTTTCTTTGTGTGTTTCAAAGAGAGCGTGGGACCTGACAAGTGTCAGCTTCTGCATAGGTCTCAAGAGGGGTCTCTAATGTTTCAAGCATATCGCAGATGCTGCCAAGTGTCACATTCCGCATGAGGTTCTGACAAAGTCTCTCGGCGGGGAAAATTAAGTAAAACGAATCAGTGATAGAAACTTGAAGTGCCTACGTGGCACAATCTGGTTGGTGGGTGGCTTTTCAGCAGTTTTTGGTGTCGTTCGATCTCCACGACTAGGTTTTTGATCGACAACCAGGTTTTAAAGTTACAGCGAGGGTTTTTCCCGAGACTCTACGACTATTTTTGGCGAGAGAAACTTCTTGGGCACGCAACAGCTGCATCCCAATGTTGTGAGCTGGTTTGCCATTAATGGCGAGGTTGCACAGAGGTATGGGTCGAAAGGACACGCCAGCTACTTGATTTAGACAGAAAATCATGACAGGGCATTGCAGGTCAAGATCTCACCTACCCCTTCCTTCCTATCTGTGCGGCTGCATTGAATGTTTCTGACGCCCCCTGGCAATGCATTGTATCTGCTCATATCTTTGGGGGGTTGCCCTGCAATTAATGTAAGGAGGGTGCATCTTCCTGCTATTTAAAGAGAACTGTGTGACCCATTTAGAGGTTGTTGAAAACTGGACATTTTGGCTCTGTAATAAGATACAACTGGTTTTGGTTGCTCTGTACAGGAGGTCTTGTGAGTTCATGTATCTCTTGTTGTATGTCTCATGCATGAATCTACTGATTTCATGATTGGTTTTATATGAGTAATGCTATATTTGCATGTGATTTGTTAATTTTGTCTCTAGTATTGCATGTGTTCTTCTTCTGAATCTAGATATCTAAGGGGTGTCTGGTATTCTAGAATATAGAATTCCTATATTGAATGCTTGATCTTTCAACTTCTGCTCAAAGGGTAGATTAAAGTGTTTTTAGATTGAGTATTGGGAAGGGTATACTGCAATAGGGATGCCATAAGTAGAGATAACTTAACACTCTGTATTGGGAGGTATCTGTAAGGCAGGTATCACACAAATCCCCTTGAAATCCAGTTTCATTGCGTTCATACTGATCATTCACAGGTGTATGTCTACCGACTCCAAGCCCTGGATAGGCACCAATCTAGCTCTATGTTGAGGTTATACACCAGGTCCAGGTTTGCATCCAAACATCAAATCAAATCATTTCATAACTTCAACCTGTTAGTTGTAGGAATAGAATTAGGAACCCCCTGCATACTCTCATACCCACCAAACACATATGTCTAAGAATGTTGCCCACCTTGCGATCTATCATGAAGATCTTGGTCCATACATGAGAGTATTCTGCCTATTATTGTCAAGTTAGATCTTTCTATCTTTGAGCTAGTTAAGGTTACATCTTGAGTTATAAGGATACCCCCCTTGGTGCGGCAGAACCAGAAGTGAAGGGGAGGCAGCTCACGCAACCTCCCGTAATCTGTTGGCCAAATCCGCCTATGCATTAGAGCTGGCAAACCCTCTGCAGATTTGGTAACCAACAGATTTTGGTGACTCTATTGGGGAACGTCACAGTAAAAGAGTCAAGTGACCTGAAGGCTGGAAAATCTAGTTTCCAGTGAAGTTGTTGCAGCATAACCAAAGAAGGAACCATGTGGTGCTCTGCTGGTGGATGACCCAGAAAGAAAGAAATCAATTTTCAACTTCAGCCTGTTTGAATCTCATTCCTCTGCCAAGGAGGTGGTGACTCTGTTGAATGAACCTACCAGCAGCTGCAACATATCCAGGTAGTTTTTGAAAAGTTCCCTATTTGGTGAAATAGCACTGGTTAAAAGGGAAAAATTGGTGAAAGCAGAGCTTGCATACTTTTGTTAGAACCTACTCTGTATTTCAAAAGGGCACGCAATGTTGTTCAAAAGACTCATATAGAGGACTTTAGGCAGGTTGAAATAGCAGTTTTATATTTTAAGGGCCTAAGGTCATATTGTGATTAAAAATCTGAGTAGAGAAGAGGGTTGCAAAAGCATAAAAGGATGTATTGTCAGCCCATGCACCCTTGTGAGGTGTCAAATGCAATAATGTATAGTAGTCAGTCCCAACCATGTAATAAAAGAGGCTTCAACATAGATAGATATAAGCCCATAAATTTTAGTGGCATTTGTGGCTACCCAAATGCTCTTCCATCAAAAATCAGAAAATATTTGCCCAAATTCAGTGGTATAAAGGATGAATCAGCTGAGAGACACTTGCAGCAGTTCATAAATGTTATTGATGATTTTGAGATTGACCATGAAGATGTAGTTATGAGATTATTTGTTCAATCTCTAGATGAATATGCAAGGGATTGGTTCTCCTACCTTCCAGCTAACTCTGTCAGCTCTTGGCAAGATTTAAATCTGCATTTCTAGAGCAATATGGTGAAAAAATTTCTGAATATGCAGTCATTAGTGATTTTATGTACATCCATATTGAAGAGGATAAGTTGATCCCAGCTTTTAACCTCAGATTTATGAGGGCATTGAATAGAATACCAGAATGCATGAGACCTAATGATGCATTGTGCTTAGTTGTCTATTTGGGAGCATTTGATAAAAAAATGAGTTATAGATTGAGAGATAAGGAGCCCACCACATTGCATCAGGCACATCAGTTTGCAATTGATATTGAAAACAATTGGAGATATGGAATTCAAAGGGGTTATTTTTCTGAAATTTTTTGTTGTCCTGCAGCCCCCGATGTTGATGAAAGGTTTAATTCAGGAGTTGACAATGAATGTCAAAGCACTCACACCCCTGCTATCCCAGTTTTTGCATCATTCCAAGTGGATGATGTTTCTATTATAGAGGAGGATGTCCCATTTTGCCTAGCAAATGAAGTTGAAAACAATGGTTTTTCAAGTGATATTTACAATCAATATGGATCAACAATCAATATCAGTTTCATCAGGAAGCATTAGAGGGCTGGAAAATGATGTAGATAGTTCAACTTCAGAGTGCATTGAAGTAGCAGAAATCTTGTATGTGGGGCAATCAGATGATAAAAATGGTATCCATGACCAGTACATGGATCAGGTTTGTTCTTCTTATGACTATGGATCTGATAGTAATGAAGAAGAATTGGATTGTCATGAAGAAGAAGTAGAGACCTTTGTAATGAGCATGAATCCCCTTTATGATGAGCCTGTGGATGCATGTGTTGTTGTGAGTCATGACCCACATTGGTACAAGGCTAACCCTCTGTTTGATGATGATTATACTGATTTGCAAACTGTGGAAAATGAATGTTCATCATCACCTAATTCAGACATGTGCAACATTGGGTGTATGGATCAAGATTTATTTTCAATATCAATAGATATTGAGGGTCTCACTTTTTCTGAGTGTTTTCAATTTTTGGATCAGCTGGATGAGTGTCTAATGGTGTACAGCAGCCAGATAAATGATGAAGAATGCCAAGAGCAGTATGATGTATTGTCTGAGGAATATAACATGCATATGTTGCTTAATGCTGAAGGATTTTATAGTATGCATGGCTGCATGTTTGATTTTGAAATGCAGAGTGACAGAGGTTACAGTGACATTGGCAAATTCATAAAAATGGTAAAGCATGTAATTGATCAGATCAGCATATGGGTAGATTGTTTTAATGTTTTCAGTTGTGGTTGGGGTTATTCAGTTTGGAATCAGGCATTTGACAGGATAAAGTTATGGTTCTTCCTTTTTGGCTGCCTGGGGCCACCAAAATAATATTTGAAAATAATGTGCTTTTGATGCAGGCTGGTGTAGTGTTCAACTCTGTGCCCAATGGATAAGGACTGGTCTGCATCCCAGAGATCTGAGGTTCTCACTGCAGTCTTGTGCCTGCACGTCTCCAATCGGAGCCTATGTTAGTAATAATTTATGTTTGGGGTTTCAAGTCAGATCTCTTCCCTAAAAATCCAAAAAGTTCTAATATTTTGGCCCTTGCAATTATCAAAAATGCATGTCGCTTTGTATGTTCAAGGTCAAAATTTGCAGTGGCGGGTCAGAAGTCTCCATCAGCCCCTGAAAATTGATAAAAAAATGGGTCAAATACATTAAAAAATGCATATCGAGTCACTGCTTTGAGCTACAATTACTATGTCTGAATGTTTCTAAGTGTGGCTAGAAGGGTCAAATTGTGCCACAGCCGCGGGACCACCATGTGTTGAGCCTCAATTTATTGCCGCGCCTTCGCTTTTGATTGCTTCCCGCAGAGCGTGCCATGTGTCACTTGCGGAAGCACAGTTTCTAAAAGTTTCAAGAGTGCCGCGGAATGCACCACGTGGAGGCACCCGGGGGACACAAAGAAAGCAGCTCAAGGCCCTGCAGACGGTACCAAGTGTTGGCCTCCGCCGGTGTTTCCAAGGGACCCTTTATGTTTCTCAAAGACTGCATGGAAAGCGCCACGTGTCGCTCTCCGTGAAGTTTCTAAAAAGTTTCTAAGCAGGGGCAGAAGGTGCCACATGTCCCTTGTTGTTTCTATAGAAGCTAACAAGTGTCAGCTTCTGCGTTAGTTTCTACATGTTTCAATATTCAACGAAAGTGAAGATGGGTCCTAGTGAAGAGTCCTTGCTGCAGCGGATGATGCCAAGTGGCTGCCTCAGCAGGAGTTTCAAAGAAGTTTCTCAGTTTCTTTGGTGGCCGCGGATCCTGCCAAGTGTCAGTCTCCGCGGGAGTCCCAAATGTTTCCTTTGTGTTTCAAGCCGCTTGCTGCGGATGGCGCCACGTGTCACTCTCTGTCGAGGTTCCTAAAAGTTTCCAAGCAGGGGAAAAGTGTGCCACGTGTCCTTTATGGTTGCTGCGGAGGCTGACACGTGTCAGACTCTACATTGTTTCTTTTTGCTTCAAGGATCAGTAGGAGGTTGTGGGCCCCGTTTCTTTATGTAGCTCAAGTTTTAGTGCTGTGGGTTGTGACATGTGTCACGAGCGAAGGCCACTTCAGCCTATAGACACTGTTTAGTAAAATATCGCAGATCTCGACACGTGGTGGCTTCCACCGAAGTTTCTATAAAGTTTCTTTGAGTTTCAAGAGGCTGCGGAAGGTGCCACGTGGCTACTTCCGCAGGAGTTCAAGGGATGTTTCTTTGTGTGTTTCAAAGAGAGCGCGGGACCCGACAAGTGTCAGCTTCCGCATAGGTCTCAAGAGGGGTCTCTAATGTTTCAAGGATATTGTGGATGCTGCCAAGTGTCGTATTCCGCATGAGGTTCTGACAAAGGCTCTCGGCGGGGAAAATTAAGTAAAATGAATCAGTGATAGAAAATTGAAGTGCCTACGTGGCACAATCTGGTTGGTGGGTGGCTTTTCAACAGTTTCTGGTGCTGTTTGATCTCCATGACTAGGTTTTTGATCGACGGCTAGGTTTTAAAGTTACAGCAAGGGTTTTTCCTGAGACTCTCCGATCATTTTTGGTGGGAGAAACTTCTTGGGCATGCAACTGCTTCATCCCAATGCTGTGAGTTGGTTTACCATTAATGGCGAGGTTGCACAGAGGTATGGGTCGAAAGGACACGCCAGCTACTCGATTTAGACAGAAAATCATGACAGGGCATTGTAGGTCAAGATCTCACCTGCCCCTTCCTTCCTTTCTGTGCGACTGCATTGAATGTTTTCAGTGCCCCCTGGCAATGCATTGTATCCAGTCATATCTTTGGGGGCTTGCCTTGCAATTAATGTAAGGAGGGTGCATCTTCCTACTATTTAAGGACGACTGTGTGACCCATTTAGAGGTTGTTGAAAACTAGACATTTTGGCTCTGTAATAAGATACAACTAGTTTTGGTTGCTCTGTATAGGAGGTCTTGTGAGTTCATGTATCTCTTGTTGTATGTCTCATGCATGAATCTACTGATTTCATGATTGGTTTTATATGAGTAATGCTATATTTGCATGTGTTTTGTTAATTCTATCTCCAGTATTGCATGTGTTCTTCTTCTGAATCTAGATATCTAAGGGGTGTCTGGTATTCTAGAATATAGAATTCCTATATTGAATGCTTGATCTTTCAACTTCTACTCAAAGGGTAGATTAAAGTGTTTTTAGATTGAGTATTGGGAAGGGTATACTGCAATAGGGATGCCATAAGTAGAGATAACTTAACACTCTGTATTGGGAGGTATCTGTAAGGCAGGTATCACACAAATCCCCTTGAAATCCAGTTTCATTGTGTTCATGCTGATCATTCATAGGTGTATGTCTACCAACTCCAAGCCCTAGATAGGCACCAATCTAGCTCTGTATTGAGGTTATACACCAGGTCCAGGTTTGCATCCAAACATCAAATTAAATCATTTCATAACTTCAACCTGTTAGTTGTAGGAATAGAATTAGGAACCCCTTGCATACTCTCATAACCACCAGACACATATGTCCAAGAATGTTGCCCACCTTGTGATCTATCATGAAGATCTTGGTCCATACATGAGAGTATTCTGCCTGTAATTGTCAAGTTAGATCTTTCTATCTTTGAGCTAGTCAAGGTTACATCTTGAGTTATAGGGATACCCCCCTTGGTGCGGCAGAACCAGAAGTGAAGGGGAGGCAGCTCACGCAACCTCCCGTAATCTGTTGGCCAAATCTGCCTGTGCATTGGAGTTGGCAAACCCTCTACAGATTTGGTAACCAACACTTGGGTCCGCCTTGCATAAAAGGTGTTTGTATGTCTTGACATACAAAGGAACATGTACAAGCCGGATTTCAAGATAGGTACATTCTGGCACATTCAGGCTTCAGGACGCGGCTTGTATCTTTGCATATTCAGAAGACTAAGGATGCAAAGGATCGATGCAAAGAAACATACAAAGGAGTTTGTATATCTCCAAGATGCAAATGGTGGGACCCGCAGGTTTACAAAGGAGATTGTATGCGCTTGCATACAAGGGAATTTTGCATATCGGATATACATTTCAGGAATATTCTATAAATATTCCCACTTGTATATTTATCCTTTGTATATTGGCTTGTATATGCACATATACAAGCCAAAATACAAAGGCTAAACATACAAATGCAGCGCTACAGTGGAATGTATTTTTTGCTTTGTATGTTCGCACATACAAGCGGCTAGATACAATCAAACTTATGCATTACGGGAATATTCCACAAAGATTCCCTATTTGTATAAAAGGGGTTTGTATGTTGTGTTGGTATGTTCGCACATACAGGCTAAGATACAAGGAGCATATACAAGACGGATTTTAGTCGGGGATTTGGTTCAGCACATAATGGTTTCAGGTCCACCTTGTATGCATAGACGTTTGTATATTTGCATATACAAAGAAATGTACAAGGAGAAGATATACAAGCCGGACCTGACAGGGAAACCAAATGCAGTTAATGGCCGTTTTGGGATCCGTAGCTTGTATATTATCATATGCAGAAGGCACATACAAGTGGTCGGGCTTGTATATACAAGGAGGGAATTGTATGTATATACAATTTCACAATACAAAGGCACAAACAGGGCCCGATGTACAAGGCACCCTACACATACAAGGTGTTCCAGATGAGTTTTTTGAATGCTGATTCAGGCGCCAGGATGCATGTGATATACACATAGATGTAAATGCAGTATATACAGGTAGTTGACCAAATCTTTGACTGCCTATATCTTCCCCATTTCAGTGAATTTTGACATACTGTAAGAGGCAAAAGTGCATGTTTTTGCCTCCTCTTTCATTTGAGCAAGTTTTTGGGGGAATTTTCCAATGTTCAATTTTTAGATCTGAGGATGCATATTTGTGAGCGATGAACATTTCAGAGATGACTTTTGGCAGATGAAGATATTTTTTGGGCATTCATTGCAGCAGGTAGAGTAAGCAGCTCGCATTAACAACAAAGAATATCTTTCCACCTCTTCATCTCCAGATTGACGATGAGTAAGCAGCTGCAATAAACACTCTAAATATCTCCTCATCTACCCAGTTCCAGATTTCAACGCCATAACTAACGCAGCTGGACAGTCATCGATTGAGATATTTTTCTATGATAGCTCTTTGAGCAAATTTTTGTAACCGACTTAGGATAGTTTTGGAATGCTATAAGTATGCATTCGAATGTTGTAAATAAGGTTGGAAATTTTTTTGGCATTAAGGCTTTTCTGTTTCCAAACAGAGTTTTCATGTACTATAATCATGCCTTTCCATTGAATATATGCAAGTTAATTTTAGCTCTTTAACAGATTTTTCTAGTTCTGTGTGAATCTGTGTACGATTGTTTGTGAATGTTTCATTCCTCTCAATCATATTGCTTCTCACCTCTGCTAGAGTCATCTAATCTGTGTATACCTACTTGCTGTATTTGATTACATTGTCCATCTTCTCAGTGTTGTGGAAGTTTCTTGAAATCTGTCTGGTGTATCACCCTTGTTTTCAATCTTTTATTTCATTTCCATTACAAGCTTTCTCTCTCCCTTTTCCCCTCAAAATTTAATAGTTTTATGTGATAACTAGACAAGGAAGCCAGCCTTCTCTGGAGGTCTAATCTCACTTAGCAAAGTCCCACACTTAGAGATCAGTCCCATGTTACTCCAGTTTGCAGAGGTTTCACAACTGTATGCAAGGGTGCAAAGCTGGGTGATAACAGTACTTCTCCTTGTGCTCCTGTTGCAGTTATGGGAATGGCATGTACAAGCACATCCCTAGGAGGAGAGGGAATAGTAGCAATAGTAATCCCCTCTGCTGAAAATGCTTCATCACCTCTAGAAGGCCCAGGCTTTGCTAGTTTAGCCTCCATAACTTGGCGTTTGTGGATAAGAAAGTCATCAAACTCACTATCCTCTCTTTCTTTCCGCTTTCTTTTCTTATTCAAGGTTATAGCTACCCCCTTGGCCTTTATTTTTGCCACCCTTTTATACACCCAAGTCTTGGTGAAGCTCATCACCTTGGCAGTTATGACTTACAAAGACGTATCCTCTGGCTTAGACTAATCTGGGAGAGGTAGCATCTCCCTATATATCTATTTTTTCTCATATTCATCGTTCAGCAGCTTCCCATCATCAGACTTTAGCTGGGGAGGCACATCAAAACATCCCAAAGTCCTAATTTGGTTCAGAGTAAGGCATTGGTAGTTTCTTTTTCTCACCTCCTCCTCATCCACACAATCAGCCCAATAATCCTCTATGTGGACTTCATGTTGCAATTTCTTGTTGACATAACGTTCCATCCTATGGTAGGGGTCATAATACCTTACTAAGGGGAACGGCTATAGATGTAACATATGCAACTCTGCCTCAAACTTCTTGGCTCCATCAATTGAGCCACAGGCATACCAGTTGATACTTATTAGGAACCTAACATTTCTCCTTTTATTCTTCTTTACATAGTCTTCATATGACAGTATGATATGCCTAGTGACTGTTGGGAATTAAGGTGTCTCAACCTTGGTAATTCCTTACATTATTAATGTTTGTATTTATTATTTAATTGCCTATGTTGTAAATATTTGTAAATTCCATATTGTCATATTGTGGGATGTGGCACAGTGATGTGTCAATCCTACATGGAATATGACAACTTGTAATTTTGTCCTCACATGAGGAGATAGGCTTCCCACTTTATGGTAGGAGTATTTTGCCATGTGTCGACATCTTCCATGTTGTGTAAGGGAATATTGACCGAAACAGTTATGACGGATTCCTATGACAGAATCTATGACATGTAAGAGTCAGAAATAGAAGTTTGTTAGACAGGTGAGGACATGTGTCATGAAGCATCTTTGAAAAAGGCATATTTGGGCACCCCAAGGTGGACTATGAGATGTTCTAAGAGAATATGCTATTTATAGCATGTGTATGATAGATTCTCTTACAGCTGTAAGTTGTAACTGCTATGACAGATTCTATGATGGTCGTAAGTGTCGTAAAAGCATCTGTCATAGTCCATTTTGGAATTAGGCAACCTCTTTGGGATGGGAGTTGTGGACAAGTGTCAAGAACATTCTACAATGTTGACCAAGTCCATGAGGCCAAGTTGGATGTCCATCCCAAGATAGGTCCAATATTGCCTTGTATTTTCTATATAAATAGGTGCTTGGAGATGGAGTTTGTATCACAGGTTTACAGGTACTGTTATGCTGCCGGATTGACTCCAGATACAAGTGTCGAAGACCATTGAAGCTTGCATTGCAAGTGTATTGTAAACAACTTTTATATTTGTTAATACATTGTGTAGGTTTCTGAGTGTGGGTTTTTTCACTCGATAAGGGTTTTCCCCACCGTAAATCTTTGTCTCTCTTCTTCTGTCTTCTTTTTGGTTCATGTGTATTGCTGCAATATCTCGTTTACATGTTCTATGTTGCTGTAGTTGTAAGGAATAAATTGAATTTGCATAGCCCTCTCCTCATTAGATTAGTGTAGGAAGTGTTTTCCGCACACCTAGCTTCCTTTCAGTGACCTCCAGCAACACTACCTTATCAGTGGGGTACCTGGGCAGCATAAAAGGTTTACCTTCAAACCCTTCCATATGAATGTATGAGAAAGTGGGGAATTGGATGAACCAGGATACATTCATCTAGATCATTTCCTTGGCTTCTTTTGAAAGTCTTTTTGCCCAATCACCCCCATTAACCTCACCAAATGCATAATGCAATAGTCATTCACCCTCCTGTAATGTTGGATGGACATCCTCTACTCTAGTTGTGGGTAATGTTCCTACAAAGTTTGTTCCTCTGGGAGGCGTCTGATTCTCCCTACTGTCTGCAAACCTTTAAATGTAGCCCTATATGCACATGCATACACTACATATGATGACATATAGAATAACTTGTGCCTTTGGTTCCATTAGATCATCCCTTCATGCAGGTTGTCACTAATGAGCCTTGCCCATTGGACTATCCGGTCTGTGTCCTTAACCATGCGAATGAGCCTATACATCCATGGTTCAAAAGTACCAGAATCGCTCTTTCCCGCCATTCTGCTCAGCAAGACTATCATATATTGTATTTCAAGGGGGAAATCATATTTGAATAGGTGTTGGGGCATCTTAGCCATTGTCTTCACCTTACTATCTGTAGCTCTCCAAGTGAACATGATCTTCTAGCAATCTGAGGTTTTATTCTCATACTCTTTTGTCAATTGTTCCACGTTTATCTTGTACATTTCTCTGTACGTGGGTAATTTGAAAGTGTCAGTGATGCCCTGCACCAAGAAATTTGAATATACTCTCCCCTATTTCTCCACCCTTCTGGTGGCTTGATTATAATTTTTCGCACACGCTATCACGAGCTCCAATGCCTCTGCTGCATATGGAAACCCTGCTGCATTGAACATCCCCAATTTGTAAACACTCTGCAAGAAGGGATTACCATCACCAATACCTAGAACCCAATTCCTCCATGGATTCAAATCACTGTTTCCTGAATGGATGTCCTCGGCCAATCCATATTTCTTGCACATGGTGCCTAGTACTGGGAACATATCCAACTTGAACTCGACATCTCATTTATCCTTTCAACTTTGCATTGTGTCTTAGACATCATGGATAGCCATAGTTTACCATAGGGTTTGGGATTTAATCACATGATTACATTATATAATCTGAAATAGGTCATGCCCATAAGGTGATTTGTATTTATCCAAAGGAATTTATCCTATTTTATCATAATTACCTTATGCAACCGTCACTGTAACAGTAAAAACAACAACAGGATAGAGAGATTTTGTCTTACATACTTGTTGGCGGTAACCTTAAACCTGAAAGATAATCAAATGTGATTCCATTTGACGGTTGTCTACCTCTTTGCTTTCTGTTCGCCACTCACCATTCAGCTACTTACCATTGCGTTTGTTAGTGAATTTATGTTAGTTGTCTGCAAATTGATGCTAATCACCCTAGTTCTTTGTTAAGCTCTATGATTTTATCATCTAATGCTTTAAGTGATTAACAAAACTATGTAATTTGCCTTATATCCTTCAAATTTAGCATCTTAGGGTGTATTAATGGCTAAGCATGTGATTAGGTAGGCTTTTACAGTGGGCAAGTTTACACGTGTACTTAGCACACTTTTCAAATTCAAAATATACCAAATCTTATATACCTTAATAAATGCCTAAAAATCTAGATATGAACATTCAGTATTATGATCTGGTCGATATATCTATATGACATCATTAGGCAGCTCGGTTCAAACATCATTGAACAAAGAAATAGGTATCAAGATTTAATTTGGCTTTGAAAACCTAGATATACGAAATATCCTCGTAAAAATATCCACATGCACAAACTTTATTGAAAAGTCAACATCGAGACATGTGGAGATATATCATTGGTTGTAGTGTTGATATGGATATTAGAGAGGGTATGGATATTAGCAAATGCAAAATATCAATACCGTAAATATCCAGATGACATCATCAAGTGGTAAAATGTTCATTGGGATGAAAACGGCTGTTGTCATTTGGATAGGGATATTTGGCCTATGGATATTCATAAATCCAAAAATATCCATACAGAAATATCTGGATATGATACATCCAATTGAAAAGTCAAAATCCGGGCACAAAACTTGGGCCTCACATTGGGTACAAGGATATGGACATTCCGACATGGCTATTTGAAACCCAAATATCCATGCGAAAATGTTTGGATCTACAAAACATATTGAAAAATCAACATCAAGCTGTTGATTTAGAAATGGATATTTCACAATGCAAAATGTCATGTATAAAATATCCTCACATTCCTTAGTCTCATGAGTTTTCATGATAATCTTAACAACTGACAAGGATACGGATAAAGATTCTTTCATGACTTAGCGCCATTCTTAGGTATGTATGGACATTCATTTACCACTAGGTATGGATATTAACGTTAGGCTATGGATATTCTTGCGATGTAAAATATCCCCTCCAAATGTCCATACAAAAATGTCTGGATATCCAGAACACAACTTTGACCCTATATAACTTTGTCAATTTTTTGAATTTCAACATGATTCAAAAGGAAAAGTTGCTCAAAATTTTATCCCCTATCCAGTGGTAAGCTTTGTTGAATGATTCTATAGACTTGACTTTTGACCTAGATCAAGACCTCTCATTTTACCATACTACCCAAAGCAACAAAACACACAAGCAAAAGTGAAAAAAGTTGGGTCCTTGCTTTGAAAAGGCAAAATGGGGTATGTTGTGAAACCTCACAACAACTTGCCAACAAAGAAAACAACCAACTTCAAATTAACTTAAGAAAGAAAGGCAAATCAAGACATAAAATTCCAACCTTCACTATTCACAAATATCTGGATTAGTTCAAAAGAGATCATTTTCATCAATGAAACTAGATTATGAGAAGGAATGCAAGTGTGTGCTTTGATTCATTTCCTTCCATTGGATAGGTTGAAAAGGGGAGTAATCTGCATTAAGCTACATAGTTGGATTTAAACCTCTAAGTCAAACCTAGATAGAGCCTTGTTGCCAGTCAAGCATCCATAGCCCCGACAAGGTTATCATCTGTAATTCCCCTAGATAGACTCCCACTACCAGTCAAGCATCCATAACTCTGGTAGGGTTACCTAGATGACCTTAGTAGAATAAATTCTCTTTTTCCTTTTTTGTTTCTGAATTGTCATAAGATATGTCATTTCAGCTCATTATTTGCATAGTAATGGGATCTGCTGCCAAAATGGGAATTACAGTGGTAGCAAAGGCAAACCTTTAGATTTTTACTTAATGCATACACTGATATTTTAAACTAGTCCTAGGAAATTTAAGATGTGTTAATTTGATGATTCCTCAGATTGACCTTTTCTTTGATTGATGAATATGATTTCTCAGATTAATCAGCATAACCAAAATTTCAAGGGTTACAACCTATGCATAGATTTGGGGTTCTTTCCTAAATTTTAGAAATTTCTAAGGCTTTCTAAAGTGAAAGGTGCCCAACATCATGCCTAACCAAAATAAGGACTTGACAAACAAGCAAACAACACAAAACAAGCAAACCACACCAAGCCAACAGAACAGTGTACAAGCAACTATACATATACACAAGCATAGGACATCCCTAGATCAGGCCTGAAATTAATGTTTTAGGACATGTCCATTGACGGGCAATGGAACATCCTCACCAGTTAAAGTTTTCAGCCTATAGGTACTATCTCCTAATATTTCTTCTATCTGAAAGGGACCAGTCCATAGTTTATCAAATTTCCCATGGTTTCCTTTCTTTTCATGGGCTTTATCCCAAGATAACACCAAATCAGAGATCCGGAATGCTTTAACTTTCTCTCTCTTGTCAAACCAATGTTTGACAATGGCCTGATGTTTGGAAAAGTGATCAATGGCTCGATCTCTCTTCTCCTCTAAATGTAACAGTTGTAATAACCTGACTTCCATCTTATCCTCCAAACCTAAATATTCTTGGGTGAATTATAAGGTGGGGATCTTCAAATTGATGGGAAAGATAGGATCCACCCCATAGACTAACTAGTATACAGAGTATCCTAGGGATGCCTTAACTTTGGTTCTATCTACCCACAGGGCATACTTTAATAAGGTGTTCCATTCCCTAGGATTATTCTCTACCAGTTTCTTAATGATGTTCAATAAATTTTTATTGGTAGACTCTGCTAGACCATTCCCCTGAGGGTAATAATTTGATGAGAACTTCTGTATTATGCCATGATCAAAAGCCCAACTAGAAAATTTTAACAACGCGAATGCAGGACCATTATCACATACTAAGGCATATGGAATTCCAAACCTAGTGATAATGTTATCTTCAAGGAACTTAATCACATCATCGGATGTACATGTCTTCTTGCTTACTATCTTCATCCACCTGGTGTAATAGTAAGTAGTAGATAAAACAAATCTATGTCTGACAGAAGATGAAGGATTAATAGCCCCAATGAAATACATGCCCCATTGTGCAAATGGGTGCATCTCCATTACCTGTTGCAGGGGTTGAGCTGCATATCTCTCTTTGTTTGTAGCTATCTGGCACGTATGGTGAAAATTGATATGCTCAGCTGTGTCTTTAAAAATTGTAGGCCAATAATATCTAGCTCTAAGGATAGCATGTGTTGTAGCCATATGGGACCCATGAGTGGTACCAAACTTGTCATGTAATTCATGCAGGACCTTAGTTGCTTCTTGCTTATCTAAACACATGAGGTATATCCCCCCATGATTCTTTTTGAATAAAGTTCCCCCTTTTATCATATAATTCTGAGCTTTGATCTTCAAAGCTCTTCTTTGAGATGGTTGCAGGTTGGATGGACATCTTCCTGTGATCAGGATGTGTCTTATGCTTGAGTACCAATCCTCTTGTGTATCAAAGTCAACTGTATATTGTTGACTGATCAAGTTGGGATCAGTTACAGTAATCATCTAGCTTAGAGCCTATCCTCTAACTAATTTCATGGGAGTAATAGCCATATAATATTCTTGTAAAATTGTGATCAAATTGGCTCTTTTCTCCGCAGGTTCACTTTGCATCAACAGCATCTTAATTGTTGAGTCTGGCACTATAGCAATCACTTTACTTCTTAGGATGTAATGCCTGAATTTCTTCATTGCCCTTACTAAAGCTAATGCTTGCCTTTCTACATCAAGGTACCTCAACTTAGCATCCCTAAATGGGGTACTCATGAATGTTATTGGTTTTTCTTCCTTAATCTCACTTCTTTGAGTCAGTACAGCAACGCATGTGTGATCAGATGCAAAAGAATATATATAGAAATCCTTAATATAATCTAGACTGACTAACACAGGGGCATCGGCTATTTATTTTTTAATATCCTCGAAGGATACCTTAGCTTCTAGTGTCCATTCAATTTTGGCATCCTTCTTCAGCATAGTGTTCAAAGGTCTTACTATCTTAGCAAACCCTGTGATAAATTTTCTGACAAAATTTATCTTTCCAAAGTAGGATTTCAATTCCTTCTTTCTTGCAGGTAATTGTGACTTCATAATGGAATCCACCCTATCAGGATCTATAGTTATTCCATTTTCTGATAATATATGTCCCAGTAATTTTCCTGTGGTAACTCTAAAGATGCATTTCTTTGGATTCAATGATATGCCATATTGTTCACATTTTTTCAGTACCCTTCTTAGATCCTCAACATGATCTCCTCTTTGCTTTTAAAATACTGTTAGATCATCCATGTAAATGATAATACATTGACCTACCAAACCCCTAAAAGCAATGTCCATGGCTCGCTGGAAGGTGGCGCTGACATTAATAAGACCAAAAGGCATGCGCCTGTAAGCAAATATTCCCCACTTGGTGGTGAAGGCATTTTTTAGTCTGTCAATCCTATCAACCATAACTTGGTTATACCCTAAGAATCCATCTAGAAAAGACATAATCTGAGCCCCATTCACCATCTGGAGGACTTCATCCAGGGAAGGCAAAGAATAATTATCCTTCTCAGATGCTCTGTTTAGGTTCCTAAAGTCTACGCATAAGCGTATGTCTCCATTTTTCTTGTGCACTGGGACCAAATCTTCTACCCAGGTGGAGTGTCTGACTGGAAAAATGATTCAGGCAGCCAGTAATTTCTTGACTTATTCAAATATGAGGGATTCTAGTAATGCATTTACTAGCCTCTGCTTCTGTCTAAACGGCTTGGCATCAGGCTTCAATGGAATCGTATGAGTTATGATAGAAGTGTCATGTTTTCAATTCATCATATGTCCATGCAATTATATGAATGTAATCTGTCAGGGCCTGGACTATGCCTGCCTTCTCATCTGGAGTGCATACTTTACAGATCAGGACATTTTTTAATTCTTCACCCTATCCTATATTTATGGGCTCATACTCACCTCCATCTGCCTTAGGCAAATCCTTCTGCTTGATCATATTATCTAAATCAAATGCTCTTTCAAGATCTATCATTCCTTTTGGAATCTTATTACTTCGTAAATCAATGATTTCCTCTTCATTCAAGACCTAGTCCTCAAGACTGATTTCATCTACTATCTGGGCCTCAAATACATCCCTATTGGCAATAAAATCTAGAATGTGTTGATCATCATCAAACACTTGGAAGTTTGTGACATTGTTTGGGATTGATGGTATGGATACCAATTCAACATAGAATCTCTTCATCCCTGATATGGATAAAGGTTCCAATGTACTAGAAACTTGTTGTAGAGCATCTGCCCAGTGATTGAACTCCCTCAAAACGTGAGTGATATTGAATGCGTTAAAGCTCTCAATTAAATCCCAGACCCTATGTCTGTAACTGGACAATCTCTTGTACTTACAAGAGTATATGCTTCTTACCTGCTTAACCACTAACTCAGAGTCTCCAAAGACATGAAGGATCTTCACCTTCTTCTTCAATGCAAATAGCAATCCATGGATTAAAGCCTCATACTTTGCTACGTTATTCATGCATGGAAATTATAGCATGTATGCAGCTAGGAGTGATTTTCCCTGTGGGTTGATGAGATCAACTCCAACTCTAGCTCCTTGCTTGGATTTGGATCCATCAAATCTTAGTATCCAAGGTTTATCCTCAAGTGAATTTTTATATGGACCTTTTTTTTTCTTAGCCCTGGCAACACTTCCCTCGGCAATCCATTTCAGTTTAGAAGGTACCCTAGAACTAGATATCTTTTGTTTCATAGAGATGTGAATATCAGGGCACTCAAGTGTCTGAATGTCTGATGGACAAGTGCCTAGGCGTCTGACATATTTGGTAGCATTAATGTCTGGATCCACATCTTGTTTCACCAATACACCTGTTGAGTCTAGATTAACCATTTTTGACTCGACCTCCTTTGTCTC
The DNA here is from genome assembly GCA_027924645.1 of Cunninghamia lanceolata. Lineage (NCBI taxonomy): Eukaryota > Viridiplantae > Streptophyta > Pinopsida > Cupressales > Cupressaceae > Cunninghamia > Cunninghamia lanceolata. The sequence continues at coordinate 1,950,422 of BSBN01000814.1, forward strand.
ATGGAAATGGTCTGTCACCGTGGGACCCGCTTCTACAACTTGAGAATATATTTCTTGAAGAGTTTTTACTTGGCTTACCTTGTCTGTTCCCTAAGTACAAATGTTCTTTTCTTTCCATCATCTCTAAGCACCATAAACATGTGGTCTCTAAATGTGGTGCTCTATGCAATCTGCATCATCCCTCTAACAGTATTTGTCTGGGTGACATCCCCTGCAACATATACCTCTAGATCTCCCTAGACAAATATTATTTCTCAAATCTAGTCAACTTGCTTCCTATGTCCTCATCTGACAGCTCATAATCAGACTTCATCAAGCAATCTATCCTAGGAGTGATTTGACCTAGCTCATCATTCTTTTTCACAAAATTACACGTCATCACCTCTTGTACAATGACCTCTGGTAGCTCAACTTGGTATACTCCTTGTTCAACATTAGTATATAGAACCTCATTATTTTGATGATATTTTATGATCATGTGTTTCATCTATGGCTCAGTGTCAATCCAGATCTAATTAGGTATCCCTCTCCAGGGCAACCACATATGTGAAAAATCCATAGCCATATATCCATTCAAGGTTTTGGACCAATCCCAGCTTAATAACATACCGTAGGTATCTGGAATGTCAACTACTTGGATATCAATGAAGTGTTGCACCCTAGGATTCGAGGCTAACTACATATGAATGTGGGTTAACTGCCTACCACATTGACTTCTGACTTATCCGGCTAGGTGACTTTCTTTAGGGACTTGGCAGGTGATAAACCTAAGAGCCTGCATACTGATAAAGGCATAACATTTGTAGATGCTCCTGAATCTACCAAGTAATTGTGTAAATTCTTCCCAAATATCCTTAGAGTAAGGAGAAAGGGAGGAGACTTAGTTTTCCCCTTGTATAATGACACTTGTGAGGTATCAGCGGCATGGACCTGGCCTTTGTCTTTAGACTTAACAAGGATATCCTTATGTACGGGATCCTTGGCTGGGACATTACTAGGGATATTTGAGTTTACTACAGGCTCATCCAAGGATTTAAGAAAGGCCTTTTTATCACAGGAGTCTTTAACAATTCAGACAATGACAAATTAATCTTCATTTTCTTAATTTCATCTACCAAATAAGTGACTAACTTGTCAGAATCAGAAAGTTCACTTATACATTTTGTCAGCAGGGATGATGATGCAAAGTGTTGCTGATTCACTCTTGGTGGTCCAGGATTATTACTAGTATGCACATTCAGAGGTGTATTGAAATTGTTTGGCGGGATTGAACTTGTCAATGGGCCAAGAGGCCTATTACTGTTATTTATGAGGTTATAATTATGTCCCTTTTGATATTGCTGAAAGGCATGCACCTCATCTGGTTCTTGTTCAGGTTCATTATCTTGCTCATAAGGAAATGTGTAGTCTTTCAAGACTAAGGTTGTTTCTTCACATCCCAGAGTTTAGTTTTCATGCATCACATCCGCTTGTCCTTGGTGATCCAAAGAACTCTCTGTAACCATTGTTGATTCATATCCTAAGGGCACTATTTCATTGCCTTCAGGAAAAGTAACCTCTCCTGTAGTATTTTGCACTTCCACTTGAAAAATACTAGAAGCAATTTTAAATTGAGGACAATCTAGTTCTGCATGTGCATTGGTGTTGTGAATTTTGCACCAATTAATCAATGTAGCTTCGGCTAAATTAACTCTAGTAGTTTGTTTAGGCTCAGGAGGTCCTTTATTGTCCAAGGGTGATGGCAATGTCCCATTATTTGGTTGGGTATTCTAGACTCTCAGAGGCCTAGCAGCATTATTATTTTTGAAACCCCTATCATTATTGTATCCTCTATCATTATTATATCCTCTATTATGTTGGTTCTAAGCATTATCCTAAGAATAGAAATTATGATTCCTTAGGTGTGTTACCTTGGTAGTTAGCTTCCTCAACTGAGCAGTTATTTCTTTGATGTCTTTTTTTTCTTCTTGCACCTTTGCCACTACATTGTCTTGACTAGGGGAAAAGAATGAAGCACCATTTCCATTTGGTCTGGTTTCGGCAAGAGCATATCCTAGATATGGAACTATATGGCCATTTCCCTAGGGAGGAATTATATTGATTGGTGGAATCTGCAAAGGATTCGCTATTGGCGCAGGATTTGACAAGGCTCCATTAAGGTGTTGCATTTGGTTAGGGAAAGCAGGAGGTTCTATACTAGGTAGAGGACATTGTCCAACTTGTTTCATCCATGTATTGACCTTTATGGCTTCTGCATAAGCACCAACTAAATCTATCACAACGGGATTTTATCTTCTTATAAACATGGTTGTCAAAGTATCTAAAGTTGAGAAGTAGACCAATAATGCCGCATCTTCAGCAATGACATATGGAGCTATTAGCCTGGAATATGCTTTCTGGAAACAGTTGTTGAAGTTGGCAATGAACTCGCCTTCTCCTAGCCTAATCTCAGCAATATGGTGATAAATTGTAGCAGTGTCAATTGGGATCCTATATCTAGCTTTAAACGCATTCTCCAACAGTGACCAAGAGTTAATGGAATTCTTAGGCAAATTCACATACCACTGGTATGCCTCTTCCCCTAATGAGTATAAGAACAGTCTCCAGACTACATCCTCATGTTTAATTCTTGCTCTAAAGCAAGCTTCCTTGAAGGTTCTTAAGTGATCCTGTACATCCTGATATGGGTGATATCTAGGACACAACTTGTCTAGATTCTTTGGCAAATCATTATAAGTTGCAAAGTGTACAAAGGCAAGTCATCATTAAAGAATGCCATGGGAATCTACAGGGGGACTACTGGTGGTACAGGAATAGCAAGTCTAGGTTGAACACTAGTTGAACATGATCTCGATCTCACAGCAAGTAATTCTTGCAACAATCCACTAGATCTTGACCTAGTAGTAGGTTAGCGAGCCAGCTCAAGAAATTCAGAGTGAACTTTGAAGGTTTAGACTGGATCTTTGCAAGGATACAGTCAAATTCTCTGTAGGAATGGATATCCGGCGTCAGTTATCTTAGATGATGAGATATTTATGGAATCTTTGCAAGAATACACATGTTTTAGTTAAATCTTGGGATTCAAATAGCTCTTTGCAAATATATGGTCAATTATCCTTAAGGAGTGGATATTTGCAATCAGATTGCTAGAATTGCAAAGTATTGATAGGATCCTAGTGGAAACATTAAAGCCTTAGGTCTAGATTTCAAAGAATTTGGAACGACTCTTCTCAGAGACATAGTTAGATTATTTTGAATAGAAGATTCCTTTGCAGAAGTTTTGAAGTGACAACTTCAACTATTTCAACCCTCCTTCTAGCGCCAAAAACATGTTGATGTGGTTGTTAGTTACAACAACAAGAAATAAAAGTTTACACTCAAACCTTTATTTATCTTGAAAGATATGATGAATTCTAGGAGAATTCATAATCCCAAGTCTATATGATGAATTCTAGGAGAATTCATAATCCCAAGTCTTCATTAGTTAGGTCTTGACTATCTGACGTTACTTAGAGTTTGATGTGCAATGTTGTTTTCCAATTCGGGGCCTTACACACTGATTATGTTGTTCAGTCCTTCAATACTCTTTCAATTGTCCATGTTATCTATGCCTGCTTTGCACAAAACTTGAACAATTCTATCAAATCTTACTATATTTAACTAGGATTTGCATAAATGACTATGAATTTATCCTGATTTTTCTGTAATTCACTGGAATTTATCCTTGACTTGTACTATTTATCAGGATATTGCTAGATTTGATTAGTTCTCCTAGTATTGCCTCTATATGAACTAATATTCACTATTGTACTTCAAATTTGTTCAAATAATATACCCTGCAGTAGTTATTTCACTAATATTTATGGTAATTTGCATGAAATACATCAGTATTTACTTATAACTCAACGTATATGCTTTGAATTTGTCACTATTTAGCACATGTTTATTGTATCTGCTTGTAACAGATCATTATTTGTAGTTATTTAAGATTTTATGAAATGAAATATTAAAAGGAAAAGATTAGAGAATTAGAATCCTAAAATTTCTAAGTTTCAATCAATGGTCCACATACATACTCTGATGCTTTCATGAAAAGGAGAGGAACCAAACCACATTTTGTCAAGAATTTCCACAACTACACATGATTAGTACAAATCTTCAGAGGAAAAGATGATGACAATATGCAATTAAAGTGAATGCACATCAGTTTGAACACAGCAATCCACCATTACACATTAGAAATCAATCAAAGACTACACAAGATTTATGATTAGAAATTAATCTATTGCTCCATTTCATTTAGTATGCCTTAGAATATGTACATATACATGTGATCCTAAGAAAGGAACTTGGGAAGTCACAAGTTGCAAAAATACAAACTTAGCGCTTACAAGCTCAGCAATACAATCCCTCCTTTCCAAAATGAGGGTCAACATCCTTTTATAGAACAAGGATGAGATTCGGTTACAACGATCCAATGGTTAGGATACATCCAAGAATAAATAGCTGTTCAAATTCCTCTGACTAAGTCAACAACCAATAAGAGTGACACACGTTGCCAGCTGGCAACTAGTAATAAGGAACAGCTGGCAGGGAATATTCTATTCTAACTCATCTAATCCTTCTATGATGATCGCCCCTGTATCTAGAATCTTGTAGAAATCATATGCAAGCACAGTTGTGTCCATCTGCGACTTATCCCATACTTGGGCCTTTACCTTTGCATATTCCTGCATCCATAATTGTTCACTAAGGGACATCATCTTAGTTGTCCTATCATCCATCTTTTTATTATATGCTTTTATCTTGGCATTCAGTTCCATTACCTCATCTATGGTGGCTTCTGTAAAATGGTTCGCATGATCATCTATTGTCGGGCTGAACCTGTCGTTAAATGTCTAGATCGACTCTCCTTCATCATAGGTCTCAGTCTTTGCCACTATAATGCCAAGCAGCTCTTCCAAAATTTCCATCTCATCAGACAATAGGTCATGAGATTTGACCTCTATGTCCCCTACTTTAGTTTTGCACCCCTTCAATACATGCACCTCAAAATTTAAATCTTGGATCCAGGTATCTAGCTTTTGTAGCGTTTGACTTGTCAAAATTTTATGCTTCAGGAGATTTCAGTCATCCATCTTCTTTACCTCCCTCTATCTATCCAAAGCATAATCACTTTAACTGAACCTTTGTCTGGATGCTTTCTTTAATGACTCTACCTTTGTCTTTAACTAAGTTAAGGTGCTCCAATTGGACAAGGATGTCCTTATTACCCTTTCACCATTAACCATGAATTGTGTGAACTATTTTCCCACAACCTGAGCCTGATGCTTTTGTGCATCCAGACCTGTTGTTTCATCTTGGCTAACCAAAGCTAAAGCCACAGGTGCCTCAGTTACCTATAAGGTGGGTGTGACTAGTCCTTTAATGAATGTCTAAAGTTGGGTATGTTGTCCCTTTAGCTCCTTATTCTTGGCCTTTAACATGGTTATCCTAGCGGCTACGGCATTAGTGCTTTCCCTAAGCTCTTCAATATCTTGTTGTGCCCTTGAATGTCCTAGGTCAATTGTGGTAACCTAGAATTCTTCTATGCTTATCTCTCCTTTACTCTTATCTACAAGGGGGACATCCAATTGGGTTGTTCTCCTCCCTATTATAGAATCTCTCTTTATTGCAAAAGTTTTCCTAGCCTTACGCTTGGGCTTAGAATGATCTAATGAAAATAGCGACTTAAAATCAAAATTGGTAGAATCCTGGGAAGGAGGCTCATTTACCTCAAATGTTAACCATGTTGCAACATCAGACTCTAACCCTATATGAATAGATCGCTCAATGCGAGCATCACGCATCTCTGTATCCCTCATTTTATCCTGTTCTAGCGGGATCTCTTTCGATACTTCTTGCTAGTGTGCCATCCCCTCGCCTCCACCATCATCTCTCTAAACTTCTTCCTCATGTTCCTTCTCCTTGTGCATCTCTTCATGCACATGTACCCATTGTTCATCATGAGATCTAGCCTTCACATGAGTCATGTCCACATCCTGTGCAGACTCCTATTCTGGTTCCTCTTCATGGGATGCCACATTCTCTTTATGCTCATCTTCAGGAACATCCTCTTGAGATCTTATGTTATCATCTTGTGCACCTTATGCATCTTGGTGAGCATCTCTCCTAGTATCAGCCTACACCACTATCTCTTCCACTGCCTTTTGCACTTGATCTTGTTTCTCAGATAGAGATGCCTACATTTCATCCCTTTGGATATCTAGATCCTCTTCAGTGTGTCTGGGATCCACTATCACATGTTCTTTATCCTTCCCCTCTGCCTCAGGCTAATGTGATAAGTCTATCACCACAAGGCTTGTGATTGTTTCTATTAGAACATTGAGGGGATCAGATTCAATGACTACCTCAGGAGATTCTATCCCTTGTGCCTCCACAGCATCATGCTACTGTCATGTATCTTTAGGTGCAGCTGTAGTATGCCTCAGCAATTCCTCTACTAGATGCGCAGTCACATCCCTTCTAACATCATCATCAGTCAGGTCAATTATCTAACTGAGGGACAATGGTTGATCAACCATCCTTCCTTGTTCAACTACCCTTGCTTCATCAGCCAACTCCTTCTTGACTTCAATTATTTATGGGATGGGCACATTATGTTGCAAATCCCTTGCCTCCACCCCAAGATCCGGATGTGCCTCCTCCTACTCAACTACCCCTTCTTGCAATGTAGCAGTTGAAGCAAGTGATCCCCTGGATGTGTGCCCTTGAGAAAACATTTGATCCATCTTGGTAAATTGTTGCTTCTCTTTAGTTTGAACATCCACCAGCCTGGATGTTAAGCCCCTCATCAATAGTGCTTGGGCCCTCTTCTGCCTAGGGATGTTCACACCCTGCAGTACATCCTGATGTTCCTTCTCTACAGCTATGTCTGGATGTACTTCTCCTTGCACTCCTACTACAGTTATGGGAATGGCCTATACAAGCACATCCCTAGGAGGAGAGGGAACAGTAGCGATAGTAATCCCCTCTACTAAAAATGCTTCATCACCTCTAGAAGGCCCAGGCTTTGCTAGTTTGGCCTCCATAACCTAGCGTTTGTGGATCAGAAAGTCATCAAACTAAATATCCTCTCTTTTCACTTTCTTTTCTTATCCAAGGTTATAGCTACCCCTTAGCCTTTATTTCTACCACCCTTTTATCCACCCAAGCCTTGGTGAAGCTCATCACCTTGGCAGTTATGACTTCCAGAAATGTATCCTCTGGCTTAGACAAATATGGGAGAGGTAGCATCTCCCTATATATCCATTTTTGCTCATATTATTTGCTCATCAACTTCCCATCATCAGACTTTAGCTGGGGAGGCACATCAAAACATGCCAAAGTCCTGATTTGGTTCAGAGTAAGGTGTTGGTAGTTTCTTTTGCTCACCTCCTCCTCATCCACACAATCAGCATAATAGTCCTCTATGTGGACTTCATGTTGCAATTTCTTGTTGACATAACATTCCATCATATGGTAGGGGTCATAATACCTTACTAGCGGGAACGGCTATAGATGTAACATATGCAACTCTACCTCAGACTTCTTGGCTCCATCAATTGAGCCACAGGCATACTAGTCGATACTTATTGGGAACATGAAATTTCCCCTTTTATTCTTCTTTACATAGGCTTCATACGACAGTATGATCTGTCTAGTGACCTCCAACAATACTACCTTATCAGTGGTGTACCTGGGTAGCATAAAAGAATTACCCTCAAACCCTTCCATACTAATGTATGAGAAAGTGGGGAATTGATGAACCAAGATCCTGGACCGTTTCCTGGGCTTGTTTTGAAAGTCTTTTTGCCCGGTCACCCTCCATTAACCTCACCAAATGCATAATGCAACAGTCATTCACCCTCCTGTAATGTTGGATGGACATCCTCCGCTCCAAGTGTGAGTAATTTTCCCACACAGTTTGTTCCTCTAGGAGGCGTCTGATTCTCCCCACTATCTACAAACCTAAAAATGTAGCCTTGTATGCACATGCATACACTACATATGATGACATATAGAACAACTTCTGCGCCTTTGGTTCCATTGGATCATCCCTTCATGTAGGCTGTCACTAATGAGCCTTGCTCATTGGACTATCTGGTGTGTGTCCTTAACCATACGGATGAGCCCATACATCCATTGTTCAAAAGTACCAGAATCGCTCTTTCCCACCATTCTGCTCAGCAAGACTATCATATACTGTATTTTAGGGGAAAATTTGTATTTAAAGAGGTGTTGGGGCATCTTAGCCACCACCTTCACCTTACTGTTTGTAGCCCTCCAAGTGGAGAACATGATCATCTGACAATCCAAGGTCTTATTCTCATACTATTTTGTCAATTATTCCACGTTTATCTTGTACATGTCTCTGTGCGTGGGTAGTTTGAAAGTGTCACTGATGCCCTACACTGAGAAATCTTCATATACTCTCCCCTGTTTCTCCACCCTTCTGGTGGCTTGATTATAATTTTCTGCACTCTATCACGAGCTCCAGTGCCTCTACTACATATGGGAAGCCTATTGTATTGAACATCCCTGAGTTGTGAACACTCTGCAAGATAGGATTACCATCACCAATACCTAGAAGTTGGTTCCTCCAGTGATTCAAATCAATGTTTCCTAAATGGGTGTCCTCAGCCAATCCATATTTCTTGCACATGGCACCTGGTATTGGGAACATATTAGCCTTGAACTCGGCATCTCGTTTATCCTTTCAGCTTTGCATTGTGTCCTATACATCATGAATAGCCATAGTTTACCGTAGGGTTTGCGATTTAATCACATGATTACATTATATAATCTGAAATAGGTCATGCCCATAAGGCGATTTGTATTTATCCAAAGGAATTTACCCTATTTTATCACAATTACCTTATGCAACCGTCACTGTAATAGTAAAAACAATAGGACAAAGAGATTTTGTCTTACATACCTGTTGGCGGGAACCTTAAACCTAAAAGATAATCAAATGTGATGTCATTCAACGGTTGTCTGCCTCTCTGCTTTCCATTCACCACTCACCATTTAGCTGCTTACCATTGTGTTTGTTACCAAATTTTTATTAGTTGTTTGCAAATTACTGCTAATGACCCTAGTTTTATGTTAAGCTCTATGATTTTATCGTCGAATGCTTTAAGTGATTAACAAAACTATGTAATTTGTGTTATATCCTTCAAATTTAGCATCTTAGGGCATATTAATGGCTGAGCATGCGATTAGGTAGGGTTTTATAGTGGGCAGGCAGGGGAAATTTACACGTGTACTTAGCACACTTTTCAAATTCAAAATATACCAACTCTTATATACCTTAATAAATGCCAAAAACTCTAGATATGAACATTTAGTATTAACATCTGGTCGATATATCCATTTCACGTCATCCAGTGACTCGGGTCAAACATCATTGACCAAAGAAATGGGTATCAGAATTTAATTTGGCTTTGAAAACCTAGATATACGAAATATCCACATGCACAAACTTTGTTGAAAAGTCAATGTTGCGATGCGTGGAAATATATCATTGGTTGTAGTGTTGATATGGATATTGGAGAGGGTATGGATATTAGCGAATGCAAAATATCCATACCGCAAATATCTGGATGACATCATCAGGCGGTAAAATGTTCATTGGGATGAAAATGGCTGATGTCATCGGGATAGCGATATTTTGGCCTATGGATATGTGGAAATCCAAAAAATATCCATTCAGAAATATCCAAATATGATACATCCCATTGAAAAGTCAAAATCAGGGCACGAAACTTGGGCCTCACATTGGGTACAAGGATATGGACATTCCGACATGGATATTTGAAACCAAAATATCCATGCAAAAATGTCTGGATCTACAAAACATACTCATTGAAAAGTCAACATCAGGCTCCTGATTTAGATATGGATATTACACCAGGATATAGAAATTTTGCAATGTAAAATGTCCTGTACAAAATATCCTCACATTCCTTAGTCTCATGAGTTTTCATGATAATCTTAACAACTGACAAGGATATGGATAAAGATGCTTTCATGACTTAGGGCCATTCTTAGGTATGTATGGACATTCATATACCACTGGGTATGGATATTAACGTTGGGATATGGATATTTTGGCGATGTAAAATATCCCCTCCGAATGTCCATACGAAAATGTTTGGATATCCAACTTTGACCCTACATAGCTTTGTCATTTTTTTTGAATTTCAACATGATTCAAAAGGCAAAGTTGCTCAAAATTTTATCCCCTATCCAATGGTAAGCTTTGTTGAACGATTTGCTAGACTTGACTTTTGACCTAGATCAAGACCTCTCATTTTACCATACTACCCAAAGCAACAAAACACACAAGCAAAACAAACAAGCACACAAGTAAAAGTGAAAAAAGTTGGGTCCCTACTTTGCTAAGGCAAAATGGCGCGTGTTGTGAAACCTCACAACATTCTTCTCTTGCCTCTCTTTTTAAGAAACTAGTTTTGCAATATGATGAATCCTAGAGTGTAATCTAAAACTTTTTTTTTCAAAAGCATTTCAATACATTTGTAAATAGTTGTTCTTTTTATTTGTAAAATTACCTTTAACTCTTCAATCATTTGGAATTTAGGAATAGTTGGAAATCGCATCTTCTTATTTACTTACTATGATTCTATTTTGTAACTTTGATAATTTAAAATTTGGAGATAAAAATCTTAATGCTCTTCTAAATTTTGGTTCTACATATTTATTTTTGGAGTGCTCAATTTGAATGAAAAAGGCATTAACAATGTAAATCTAGGGAATGCCCTTAACACATTGATATGTGAAGCAAAGCTCAAACTTCTAGATCATCTAGAATTTAACTTAATAAAAAATATATAGGTAAAGATGGTTTTTTGAAAGGGCCCAAACCCTTTTACAAAATGAGAAAGATAAGATGATGAAGCCCAATGATACAACAAAGGGCAACAACATGGAATTGGTAGCATGAAAGCTGCATTACATCAAAAAATAAAAAGTGAAGGTGTTGAAAGCATGACCAAATGGGCAAACAACCCAAGAACCAAAGGAGAACAACCAAATCAGGGTGGTTTAAAGCCAAAATGTTCTAAGGACCATTGGACAAACTCAACCATTTTATCCTTGGTGCAGAAATCGTTTTGAGTTGAATTCCCTTTTTTGCACTTGAACTAGGACCAATAAGGCCACATGAAGTCCTTTCCCTCAACATGCACAACTTAGTCAAAGGGAATAAATCTTGGGAATTCTTTAATTCCCTACAAACCTCAGATTCCTCCCTCCTACAATCCTCATTTAGTACTTCCTCAAAAAGGTTCTTGCATGCATCATTAGCTCCATCTGACAAGTAGCCTTCACCATTGAGAGGTTGAGAAGACAAAGCTTGTTCCTTTTTTCCTCCAAAAAGATTTCTTTCTCTTGTTTCTCAAGCAATCCACCTCCAAATGACCCACTTTGAGGCAACAATGGCAAAGAAGACAATTTGTAGTACCCATTTACCCAATTTAGTTGACAAGGTAATCCTAGAGGGGAGTAACTTATCAACATCTACATAGTCACATAATCTTGCAAACAATAATTGTTTCTTGCATTTAATTACCGAATCCGACATGATGAATTGTTTGAAAGAGTTGGCTATGCCCCTCAAGACCCCGTACTCCAAAGGTAGCCCAAGAAGCCTAATCCAAATCAATATCTTATTGATGCATTCTTTCTCAAAGTCAAAGCCCAGTGACCCTTTTTCAAGGAATAAATCATTCTTACCAAGAAACCACAGACCATCCAAGAGGGTTCACTTGCAATCTTCATAGTTCATAAGGAGATCAAAAAGAAACCCTTTAACAAATCTATTTTAAATAATATCTATTTATAAATTTTGCAACATACCTTTATATGTAATAGTTACTTACAGTTAACCTTATCTTACAAATACCTATCAACATACTTATTACAACTTAATATACAATTTTTAATTTAAACAACTTATTATTTCATAATAAAAAAGACCTTATACAAAATCATTTACTAAATGCTTTTATTTTAGTTTCTCTCAATATACATCATAAGCTCCATTACATGCACCTTTTTAGTTTTTATTTTCTCATTCATATGGACTCATTTTTTTTAAACTACTCTAAAGAATCTTAAGGTGCCCTATTCTCTAAACTCTTGGATTGTTTTTTTAATTATTTTCAATCTAAGTCCTTAGAATCTACTATTAAATATTTTAGCACTTATTAAGTTTGTTACTTTCTCAACAATCATGCCAAGTAATCAATGTTTTATCTATTTTTATAAACATTTTTTTGAATCTACATAAATCCTTGTAACTCGAGTTCTTAATATCAATAAAATGTTAAAATGATTTAAGATGTGTATCCTCTTAAATGCATTTATCTAAAAGATGCAGAGAGATATCTATCTCTATAGGTACCTATATTGAATTTGTTATTTAAGATGGACAAGCACCTTTTAGATAGATGTATTTAAGAAAAAGATAGAACTATTTTTTATATTGAAATTTTGGGTAACAATTTAAAAATTAACACCAAAATAAAATAAAATTAATGGTTTATAAAGATCGGTGATCTCCATGTGACAAAGCTAATGATTAATAACATCTTTAATAAACTAAAACTTTTATTGTTATAGTTATAAAGTACTATCTATTCTATTGTAGACACAATCAATATTAAGTTTGAATCCATTCTATAAGAAGATTTTTTTAACACCTAAAAATCCAATTGAAATACAAAATTTTAGCTTACAAAGTATAATTATATTTGCAAATTAACATGTAAATTCCCCATACAAAATTATATTAGCTCTCAATTTAATTTTTAAACCATTAAAAATGGCAATTTCAATGTCAACATGGCCCTTCTTAGTGGTCTTCATAATGCAACTTAAGCTAGAAACAATTGTTTCTTCAAGATTTTGCAAGGCTCCTCTTAATGTTGTGCAAATTAACCTTCCCTAAGAACATAACCTTTCTAGATAAATTGAAACTACATGATTTCCTAGGTCCTATGACTCATCTCTTTGACGTTTTCCCCCTTAGAAGCACAAGTAATGTATTAATGTGCACAAGCAAGTGCCAATTTATCAATTACCCAATAACGAAACCTTGATTTTTTATATTAAAAAATTTAGCACTTTTTAAAAAACTTTGTTAAGGTTATAATTTTTTTTAATTTATCAGTACATATTTGAACTTGACACAAATGGTACTTTATAATTATAACAACAAACCTTTCAACCTAATTTATAAATTCTTTATCATGCACAATATTTGAAACTATAAGATACATCTAAAATTTTATGTTCTTCTCTAAATAAATCTCCTTCATGGAAGAAATAAAAAAGTTAAAAGCACTTTTAAAGGAAACAATAATGTAATGTATATAAAGATGTATCAAAATAATTGAATACTCTAATAAATAAAATATTTCCTATTAATAAGTTTTACTTCAACATATCCTCTCATACAATAATGGGTTTTCAATTTTTCAATGGAATTTGTAATACCATATAAATTCCCATTTAGTTTTGGATTCATTTTTATGGAATGACTTAATATAATTATATGTCAACAAATGAATTTCATATAAAGTTCAGCTCAATCTTTGATTCTTCACCCATTTCCACTTACACATTTTTTACATATGTGAAGCCCACCCTTCTTAGATATCTTGATTTGCCTGATAGACTTGTTAACTCTTGATTTTATTTGAATGTTGGATATTATTATGGACTCCTAATCCTATTCATTAGACATTTGATAGACATTTATGATATGATTAGAGTAGTGATTTATTTTCATTATGATGATGATGATCTAGTTAGATTTGCTTATGTTATATTCTAAATTATTTATGATGAATGAATGTCTTACCTTTACGTATTTCAATTATGATTGAAAATAGACTTTAGTGATCTAAGTGAATTGAAATATTTTATCTATGATTATATTGTTAGGATTATGATGTTTAAAGAGAATTGAGTTAGGAACTAGATTGAATTATATCTTGACATGTGAAATTGGTTATCTTTGTAATGTGAACACTCGTATGATTGTGTGACTCCGTGTGTGATTTAATTTAAGTTGCTTTAGCTATTTATATATATTAAATATATTGATGTGTGCATTGGAGTGTGCGGGTATTTTTATGGCCAATGGAAATTTGGAGATCTCTCAAGTAACCCCTGTGAATAAACCTCGTAACACTTAGCCTGGTCCCTAAGGTGGACTAAAGCCTTGTTTGATTTTTGAATGATATTAAGTGTTGAGGTTTTTGTGAATTTAATCATTTAAGTGTCCTGAGGTTATTTTGGGATGAGTAGGAGGATGTGTTGTCATCCATGTGTTCAATTTCAAACTTGAGTTTTTAGGGCTTTTTAAATGGTATTATTTGATCATTTTCTTGATTATTTTATGGATTTTAGGGCCGTAGGTCAAGTACCTATGGTATAGGTACCTTTTGGCCCACAAATCTTTGGTTTTGACTAAGATTTGACCCCTCCAAATGATCTTGAGAAAAGAATGTTGAATCAAGGTTTTGGGAAGAGGGATGGGTGACTTGTCACATCCCATTCTTTCTCCTAGGTTCATGAATGGGCTTGGGTGGATCCCAAAGTCTCACATGTGTGAACACACAATGTAAGAGCTTCATGGGAAGAGAATCCAAGTAATTTCCACTCCTCAATGTCTCACACATGTGTGAGCAATTGTGAGGAGATGTGCTCTTGAGGGTGAATGGGAAGGTGACAAGTGTCACCTCCCATTCAAGGGAATTAATTTTGTAACTCTATATATCTCCCTCTTTGGGGAGAGAAAAAAAAAATCATTTTTGATTTGGAGTGTTATTGCATTTGGAGAGGAGAATTTTTGTGCAAGTGTTGGAAGAAGATCTTGGTGTTGGACTCTTGGAAGGGCTTCCACAATCTTCTTCAACCTTTGGAAAGATTGAGAGGTAGGCTCTCAAGATTTTAAGGCTTAATATGTGTAGTTTTACTCTTCTATTCTTTTAAATGCTTGAGGATGAATATTGTCTTTTTGTTGTTGTTTCTTTTATGCAAGGGTAAGATTGTATTGGGCATGATCTCTCCATGTGTGGAAGCATGTCTTGCGTGGGGTCTTGAGAGAGGTGTGAACGTCCTTAGGGGAAGACCACTCCTTGAGAGGAGTTGGTAGGCAATATGCCTTATTCTTAATTATTTCGATATCATGTTTTGGTAAGCAAGAGTGCCTTGGTTCATTGGGAGCTCTAAGTTTGTGTAGTAATAGCAAGAGGCTATGGTTTGCCATTGTGTTGTGAAAAAGGTTGTCACAAGTTTCATATGTATATCTTCCCCCTTGTAAGACTGATGTCCACTCTCTCCCCCTATTAAATCCATGCAATGGATTTGGTGTATGTAAGTCTCCTTGGGTGGGAGTGTTTGGTGTGTTTTGTGTGTGGAATGGATCCCCTTGTGTGAGTGTGTGATCTCAAGTTACTTGAAGGCTTCCTAGCTTAGGGGTGGCTTGCAAGAAAGTTTATGGTTGGGTGGTGAGCCCTCCATTGGCCTAGTTAGTGTTGTTGTGTATTTTGCAAGAATCTTGTCTAAGAGGAAAGAAAAGGAGAAAAGTCTCCTTGTGAAGTCTAGTTCTTGTTTGTAAAAGCATTTTAATATTGTTGTAAAGACTATGTAAAAGTCTAAGCTTTTTGAGCTTTGTAAATGGGAAGCGGGGTGTAGGAGAGTTGGTTAAACCTCTCTTGTTCAAGTTATATGTATCTTGTTGTTTGTAAAGCTAAATATTTCTAGGAAATAAAAGAATGGAAAGTTTACCTTATTTATCATTGTTATTTATTAGAGTTGCAATATTGTAAAGAAAAGAATATTTATTGTTTTAAAACTCATTTGAAATAAATAATTATTGTTGTCTTTCCCATCTCTCTTCCCTCTAGTTGAGATAAAGATCTAAGTAAGAAAAAAAATAAGCCTTGGTGCATTAAGGAAATATTTCTCTTTATAAGCTTCAAAACAAAAATGTGTATATGTTTGTACTCAATATATATAGATAGATTCATATAAGCAATATTGGAAAGCTTACCACAGCAAGAATCTTTTGGCCAAATAAATTACTGGCAAAGAAAGCCCATGCAAGAGTAGGTCTATAAATTGAAACGTGCCCCATGCATACAAACACCTCTTTAATAACAAGACTGCACTGTCGTTTGTTATTGTAATTTATCCATGCTGTAAACATAAAGCTTCAATTCTCTCTCGCATTGAATAGCCACCATATTCATCCACTTTTAACTAATTCTCTAAGGTATGTTCAATTTCCCCTCTGCTACAATCATCTAAATCAATTGTTAATTGCCATAACCTAGATGAGTTACATTATATATAGCTTTAAAATGATTTTTTTAGTTTATTTGAAAATATTCCTCTTTATCAATTCCTAGCTTATAGAAAATTAGATTGTTTATATTATTAATGCTTATATATAATATATATACCCTCTGTTTTTACAATAGAGAATTAGAAAAAAATCAAAAACTTAAGAACACACCATTCTTCATTTAAAAGTATATATAAGCATGCTGGTTAGTAGTAAAACCTTTAAATGTTTTATAAAAAAATAGGGTTTGAAATATTTTTGAAGTGTCTTATTTAAAAAAAATAAAAAGATTAGAAGTGAGTGGGGTGGGGAAGCGCCAAAGCCCTACGTACTTGTGTCTTGTCACTTATGGTTTCTGCCTAGATTTATTTGATGCCTATTCTATTATATTTAATATATGTTTTTTTGTGTATATACATCTATGTTATTTTTAAGAGAAAAATACAGAGTTCTGTATTAACAGAACCTTATATTATTTTATATATATATATATATGAAAAAACTATTTAACTATTCTATCATTTTCAAAACAATAACTTGGAGGGAAAACTTCAAACATAAATAATAAACTTTTAGAAAATAATTATAGAAAAATCATGGAAAATAGACGTTAGAAAATAAATCTTAGAAAAACAATCCTATTGCAACAACATTTGAGAAATTTTTCTAAACCTATGGGAAATAATCTTTCCTTGGGAAAGAGATTTCCCTCCTTGCCTTCTTCCTTCCAAACTTGAAAACAATAATGAACTCTTAGAGATTTAAACCCACTTTTATAACCTCTTCTTAAAGCTTTTTGACTTGCCTAATGATTTAGGGGTCAAAACATTAATTAATCCCACTAAGAGATTATTAATCTCTTTTGCAAGATTCTATAGTTTATAATTATATTTTAATTGGAAATTAATTGTGCTAGACCCTAGAAGGGTGTTTTAAATGTTTAGATCATTTTATTTTCGATTAAGGTTATATTTAATTATTGGATATAAATTTAAATTATTTTTGTGTCCCATAATACATATTTCACATGCAAACAATTTTTAAACTGTTACAATCACTGTAATGTCCCCTTTTTGTTCTCCTTAGAAGTTAAGTTGAGTCGTAGCTAAAGCAACTTGGAATTTGGAAAGTTGGTAAAGTGACTTGAAATTTGGAAAGTTAGCAAAACAACTTAAAGCTTGGAGAATGGAAAGTCACTTTACAAAAGGAAAAATAGAAAAAATAAAATAAAATGACAAATAAAAATAATATTTTAATGCCAAGGGTGGTGTCCCACTTGGAGAAGGAAAATAAAATAAAAATAATATTATTTTTATCAAATTGATCGCCCAACTTGAGGAGAGAAAATAAATAATAAAATATTAATATTTTAATCCTCCATTGTGGCCGCCCAACTTGAAGGAGGAAAAATAATAAAAATATTAATATTTTAATCCAAAGTGTGGTGCTCCATTGTGGAATTGAAATATTTATAAATTATGGCAAAATTGGGCGCTCAACTTGTGGGTTATAAAAGAAGGCAATTGGAAGTCATTTTTCATCATTGTGTATTTGTCATTTGATATTGGAGATTTTCTCTTTGAACTGCAACATAGGTTCAACTATTTTCTGAGGATGAAAACCCTTAGAAAATTAGTGGTTTGGATGAAAACCCACTCCATTTTGAGAGGTGAATCCATATGAGGTTTACTATTAGACATATTTGTAGGTTTTGCATGATATTGGAGCTATAAGGACATCATTTTCTGCAGGTTTATGACAGCTATGGTTTAAAGGTCAAATTGACATGATTTGTGCTAAATTGTCAATTTGATATATGAAGATTGAAGGATAATAGATTGCAGGTCATTTGTGATTGAATTGGCATTGATATCACATGGTTTTATGATGGAATCGATATGTTTTTAAAGGCATATCTGAGTTTCATTAATGTTGGTCGCTAGGGTTCAACATCATTTATCATCATATAGGGCGAATTGAAAATCTGGGTGTTCATATTGGTAGGTCGTGGAGTTCTAAGAGGAAAAAACATCATTATTTCTTATCACCTTAGGTTAGGCTTGTTGGAAAAGTTGGTGCCACCATTAGAGGGCTTGCAAGTGTTGATTTCCATCAATTTTACATTCAGAATTCCTTTCAGATCTCTGCAGAGATATCATCTTGGAGTATTAGGTATTTTGATAGCATATTCTTCATCTTTTGACATTTATCACTATCCAAGTGTTGGCGGCCTCATTTGGAGTTAAGCGATTCATCATAAGAGAGGATTCATGGCATGTGAATGAAGATTTCAATCATTACTACATCAAAAAATTCATATCAGATATTTTAGACTAGGCAAATTAGGGTTTTTGGTGGCATTTCATCTTCCACTCACATCTAGGGTTTGAGCGCTCCATCACAAAACTAATCGCTACCCTTTGGAGAGGTACACGGTCATAAGGAAAGTTGTATAAAGTTGTTTGCATCAGGCATTTCATCACAGCAATCATATCTTGTTCATTTCAGACGTCTCTACCTTCCACAACTTCATATCATGGGTGCATTCTCAATCAGGTATGTTGTAATCAATCTAGAATTCAAATCTTTAATTTGGGTCCTCTTTGTAACCGCTATCATATGATGTTATCAATCTGATATAGACTCGATTTTATTGTAATCAGTCCTCTTACTTTGAGAAATAAAGTTATCTTTGGAGTTGGATAATGTTGTTATACATTTGGGTATATTTGTTTTATGTTTGTTGTCAAAATTGCATTGAAAAACATTGAAACAAACACACAACATCAGTATATCAGATTCATATCAGAATTCAGAAGGTTTCAAATGAAAACATTATTTTATAGAGCTAAACATCCTGTCATCTTGGAGGGTTTAACTTGATCATATGCAGCCGGGAGAAGGTTCAAACAGGTACTACTTTAGAAGAAGAGCAGGTCAACAACAAGAGATCCAAGAAGAGGACAATCCTTTTACAGGTACACAGCAAGTGGATATGGAAAGTGGTGCAGGAGCACCCCTTCGAAATAAAGAATAAGTCTAATTATAGTATGTTTTACATTATGATGTAATAAGGTCCATGTGACCAATTCTTATGTTTAAGTCAAATCTAGGTTTATGTGCAAGTCAGTTAGAAGTTTGTTATGCTAGTTGTCCTTTCCCAGCCGCTTGGAAGTCTTCCAGCTACTGGGAATTGACTTTGTACTACTTGTAAGGAGTAGATATATATGACCTAGCTCAGTTTGTTTTAGATATATAGTTGCATAGGAAAAATAGAGACATTGTGTTTTGGAGATCAGACTGAGCATTGTGATACAGTGGGGCTGTGATATTTGTATGCATTTCTGTTATTGAAATAAAGATGATCTCGTTATTTCATTTGTCTGATCTTCGATCTATCTGTGTAGTCGATTTTGATTTTGCAGGCGAAATAGATTCATTCATCCATTCCACCAGTTGATTCTCTAAATCGGTGGAATGGACATGTACAGTAGTTTAGTTTGCAGTTTCATTTTTCTGTTTTTGCATTTCATGTTTTTGGGATTGATTTATAGCATGCTATGATCTATCCTAGCATCCTCATGTGCTAGGGTTTAAAGGATAAAATCTAAGTTAAGATTGCCCAGGAAACAGATCGGCTTGACCTCAGCGTTTTCTGTGTGAAATTTGTGAAGTTTCACGGGTTTTTGTTGAAATGTACATTTGACGTATATACAGTGTTTGTATGCGACATACAATCTGTGTGTATATCGCATTTGTATCTGTGCGTATATCGCTAACCGGTTTGGGTGTTAGAACTTGTTAAAAATGCATGTTTTGATGATACAAAGATGAAATAGTTCGGATATACATTTCTTGTGTATATTGCTTTTGTATCCAAGGATCATTTTGTGTGTATCTGTCATTTGCATATCGCTGTTGTATGTTGGAACATACAAGCGGGTCAACGGCGAGTCAAAGATACATTCGCCAAGGATAGATGGGAGATGTATCTTTTGTTTGCATATCGGGGTTGTACATTCTAAATGTACATTGAAAATATACATTCAAGATATACAAAGTTTGTGAATATCGCTGAGGGGCATCGGGTCATACAAGTTCTATGTATACATCTTTTGGTATACATTTTGTGAGTATATTGCAGTTGCATGTCTTTGCGTATACATCAAATGCACTTTATGGTTTGCATATGGTGAATGTATATTGCAAATATACATTCGAATGGTACAGGAGAAAGTCAAAGGTCAATGGATCGTGGAAGGGATATTCTGAGGAATATTCATTGAATGCATATTTTGGCATTGTATATTTGGTTGTATGTCCGAATATACATTCTACCGATACAAAGGATTTTATACAAAGGTAGTCAGCGGGTCAAACATACATTGAGGGCATATCCGGAGGAATATTCGGTGAATGTATGTTTTGTTTGTATCTAGCGCTTGTATATTGGAAATATACATTGTGCTTATACATTATCGAAAGATACATCGGACGACCAGTAGCGAAGGTAACAAGAACTGGCAATAAGAGGTTGAGAATTGTATGTATGTTTGGTGGAGTGAACAGTGCTCGTAGATATATCGCGAATGTATGTTGGAAGATACATTACGCTAGATGCAAGAAGTGACCGACAGGAATGGTAGTGGAAACCGGCAGTCACAGGTCAGGCGTTGTATGTCTGAGTATTCAGTGCGAAGCAAATGCAAGGGTCACAGGCACAATAGGTGAGAGTTTGCATGTACAAGGGGAAATGTACCTTGCGATAGGAAAATAAAGAGAAGGGTTATTGAAATAGAGTTTATATGCATATTTAATAATGTATGGACATACAATTGAGAATGTATGTTAGGGTTTTTGGTGGATGCTCTGCGTCATAGTGGTATCAAAGCAAAGGTTGGATCTTCTGGGAAGATAAGAAGACGGTAAGATGTCAGATGAAGAAGGAACATCAGAGATTCTGGCAAGGATGACCAACGCTGAATTGGCAGTTCTGATAAAGAAGCAGATTGTAGAGAGCATTGCTGTAAAGGCTCAAAATCAGGCATTGAAAAATGAGTTGGAGCAGTTGAGGGACAGTGTAGGTTCTGGTAAAGAAGAAGATAGGGAAGAAGAGATCCCTAGGTGGAACGAGGAAGAGGTTCCTGCAGACCAGAGACCCTTGATTAATGCCCTCAAATCCATGGAGAGGAGAACCATGGACGTGAAACTGGATTTGCCAGTGTTTACAGGAAAGATGGATCCTGATTCGGTGATGGAGTGGATAGACTCCTTAAATAATTTCTTTGAGACAGAGGAGATACTAGAACACCAGAGGGTAAAGATAGCCCAATCAAAAATGAAAGAGGTTGCATTAACTTGGTGGAATTTCATCCAAGATGACAGAGTACAAGAAGGAAAGTGCAGAGTTGCTACGTGGAAGAAGATGATGGCTTTAGTAAAAGAAGCCTATGTTCCATTGGATTACAGCATCCAATTACATAAGAGGAAATAAAATTTGAAGCAGAAGGAGCTAGATGTCAACTCATATACAGAAGAGTTCATGAATCTTTGTGTCAAGACAAAAGCAAAAGAGAGTGAGGAAGAAAGGGTAGCCAGATACCTTAATGGATTGAGGTTCAACATTCAGGAAGATTTAAATCTGCATAACCCAGATACAGTTCAGAAATGTTTTCAGTTGGCATTGAAAGTGGAAGAGAAGTTGAAGAGAAGACAAGAATAGAACAATAGAGGAAGAGGAAAACAGAAAAGAGGTAGAAGAGGTCCTTTCAGAGGCAGAGGATACAGATTTGGATATCAGGGAGAATCCAGTCATGACAATAGCAAGGGAGATAACAGTCAAAACTAAAGAGGAAGTTACAATCAGCAAGGAAAATTCAGAGGCATAAGACCATCATTCAGGGGAAGATCTTAGGGCAGAGGATCTATCAGATGTTATAACTGTAATAAAGAAGGCCATGTAGCCAGCAGATGTCCAGAAAAGGCAACCAGTTCAATAGGAGAAAGGAGAACGAATCTGATCCAAGAACCTGATAGCCAAAGTGCAACAAGCTCAAACGCTTTTCAAAGTGTGAATGCTCCTGACAATTATGGATATCCAGAGAGTGGAGAATCTTTGGTGATGAGGAGAACAATGACTACCATGAAGGTACCTAACAGAGAACCCCCACAAAGGAAGTCTCTTTTCAGAACTACATGCAAGGCAGGAGGTAAGGCATGCAAAGTTTTAATTGATTCTGGTTCTACTAAAAATTTTGTATCTGATGAAATGGTAACAAAACTTAAGCTTAGAAGATTGCCTCACCCATCCCCATATAAGGTCTCATGGCTTACCCAAGGTCAGCAAACAGTTGTAGAAGAGCAGGCTTGGTTAGAATTTCAGATTGGAGCATATAAGGACAAGTTGTTGTTTGATATCACTAAGATGGATGCTTGCCATCTTTTATTTGGAAGACCATGGCAGTATGATTTGAAGGCACGCCATGATGGTGTTAGGAACACCTATACAATCACCAAAGATGGTATGGTGATAGAGTTGATCCCACGGACAGAGAAGGAGGAGAAATCAAAAGGAAAAGAGGTGAAGGTAATGCTGATGGAAGGAAAACAATTCATGAAAGAAGTAGCAGCAGAAGGTGCAGTTGCATATGCCCTAATTCCATGTCTGACAGTGAATAGAGAACAGCAGCAAGAAGTCAAGAAAGAGAAGAAGCAGATGTTCATAGACCCAGCTGTCCAAGAGTTATTGGATAAGTATAAAGGCATCATCTCTAATGGAATGCCAAGATCCCTACCACCTGTAAGGGATATCAGCCATTGCATAGATCTAATCCCAAGATCTACACTTCCAAACAAAGAAGCATATAAGCTAACTCCAGAACAGAATGCAGAAGTAGCAAGACAAATTGAGGAATTGTTAGACACAGGTCTGATTGGTAAAAGTTTAAGCCCATGTGCAGTACCAGCTGTCCTAGCACCAAAGAAAGAAGGCACTTGGAGGCTTTGCACATATTCAAGGGCTATTAATAAGATCACAATCAGGTATAGGTTTCCAATACCTAGGATAGAGGATTTACTTGACTATTTGGGAGGTGCTAAGTATTTTACAAAAATTGATCTGAAGAGTGGTTATCATCAGATCAGAATTAGGCCAGGAGATGAATGGAAAATAGCATTCAAAACAAATGAAGGGTTGTATGAGTGGAAAGTTATGCCTTTTGGTTTGTCTAATGCACCTAGTACTTTTATGAGATTGATGAATGAGGTTTTGAGAGAATTCATGGGAAAGTTTGTCATAGTATATCTAGATGTCATTCTGATTTTCAGTAACACAAAGGAAGAACATCTCAGACATATAGATTTGGTTCTCAAGAGGTTACATGAAGAGCGGCTGATGATAAATTTGGACAAGTGTTTGTTCATGCAGGAGGAGATCACATATTTGGGTTTTGTCATTTCACAAGGAAAGCTGCAAATGGATAAGGAGAAGGTGAATGCCATATTGTCTTGGCCAACTCCAAGGACTATGAATGATGTCAGAAGTTTCCATGGGTTAGCAACCTTCTACAGAAATTTTATAAGAGGGTTTAGTCATATTTGTGCACCCATGCTGGATACTATAAAAGGAGGACAGAAGTGCAGATTTGCTTGGACTAAGGAAGTAGATGATTCCTTTGAAACATTGAAGAAGAAGGTGGCACAACAGCCAGTCCTTGCACTTCCAGATTTTAACAAAAAATTTTAGGTAGAATGTGATGCAAGTCGCATGGCAATTGGAGCAGTACTCAGCCAGGAAGGTAGACCAATTGCATTTTTCAGTGAGAAGCTCAATGATGCTAAAAAGAGGTATTCATCATATGATTTGGAAATGTATGCTCTAGTCCAGTCACTCAAGAAATGGAGGCATTACTTGATGTCGAAAGAATTCATAGTATTCACAGATAATCAGGCTCTAAGTTTCATAAACAGCCAGGAAAAACTGAATCATAGGCATATGAAATGGGTAGAAACTTTGCAAGCTTTTACTTTCACATTCAAGCATAAGAAAGGAGTCAAAAATAAGGTAGTTGATGCCTTGAGCAAGGGAGCTCTAACAGTCAACCAGATCCAGTTGGAAAGTGTTGGCATTGATTCATTGAAGACCATGTATGATGATGATGAAGATTTTGGAGAGATATATCAAGTATGTACTTCTTTTGGAGATAAATATCATGCTGAGTTCTTTGAATTTCTGATCCAAGATGGATTGTTGTTCAAAGGTGGACAGTTGTGTATTCCAAGGTGTTCTATGAGGTTGAACATCATAAAAGAGAAACATTGTGGAGCTATGGCAGGACATTTTGGTTTGGATAAGACTCTTGATCTTGTTCTAAGACATTATTATTGGCCTAAGTTACAATCAGACGTCAGAACATTTGTAGAGACATGTGTGATATGTCAGAAAGCAAAAGGAAGATCAACTAATGCAGGTTTATATCAGCCTTTACCCATTCCTTCCAGACCATGGGAAAGCATAAGTATGGATTTTGTGTTGGGTTTACCCAGAACCAACAAAGGATATGATAGTGTTTTTGTTGTAGTGGACAGATTTAGCAAAATGGCACATTTCTTACCATGCAAAACCACTGCTGATGCTTCATATATTGCAGATTTGTTTTTCAAAGAAATAGTAAGAATACATGGATTGCCATTGAGCATAGTGTCAGATAGGGATGTGAAGTTTATTGGTCATTTTTGGAGAACTCTGTGGAAGAAGCTTGGAACAAATTTTTCTTTCTCATCCGCATATCATCCTCAAATGGATGGACAAACTAAAGTGGTAAATCATTCCTTAGGGAATTTACTCTGATGTTTGACAAGACAGCATGGAGACAAGTGGGATAATATCCTACCACAGGTAGAATTTTCCTATAATGATACTGTCAATAGAAGCACAGGGAAATCACCTTTTCAGATAGTCTATGGTATACATCCATGAGGTATTTTGGAGCTGAAAGATCTACCTACAAGAGATTCTGTTAGTGCAGATGGTGAAGCTTTTGTAGAAGCCATAAAAGAGGTTCATGATCAAGTAAAGATCGAGCTACAGCACAATACCTTGAAGTATAAAGAATATGCTGATAAAAAGAAGAAAGATGTACAATTTGATGTTGGAGATTTGGTATGGATTCATTTGAAAAAGGAACGACTTCCTAAAGGTAAATATACCAAACTCATGCAGAGGAAGATTGGACCATGTCAGATTTTGAGCAAACATGGACAAAATGCTTATGAGATACAACTTCCTTCTGATCTTGGTTTATCACCTATATTCAATGTATGTGATTTAACTCCATACAAGCATAATCTAGATGAAGAATAGGAACTACTACAGGATACAGCAGCTGATGACATTCCAAAACATGATCCACCACAATTGCAAAAGATTTTAGACACTAGAATGATCAAGAAGACCTAGAACAAACAATATTTGGAATATTTGGTGGCTTGGCAGGGAAAACCTGATTCAGAAGCAGTGTGGATGACAGCCGAACAAATCAACCAACATGGTTCTGACCTACATACTCTCATCTCAAGTGGACTTGAGATTTCTTCTTCTGGGGAGTATGGTGTAGGAGCACCCCTTCGAAATAAAGAATAAGTCTAATTATAGTATGTTTTACATTATGATGTAATAAGGTCCATGTGACCAATTCTTATGTTTAAGTCAAATCTAGGTTTATGTGCAAGTCAGTTAGAAGTTTGTTATGCTAGCTGTCCTCTCCCAGCCGCTTGGAAGTCTCCCAGCCGCTGGGAATCGACTATGTACTACTCGTAAGGAGTAGACATATATGACCTAGCTCAGTTTGTTTTAGATATATAGTTGCATAGGAGAAACAGAGACATTGTGTTTTGGAGATCAGACTGAGCATTGTGATACATTGGGGCTGTGATATTTGTATGCATTTCTGTTATTGAAATAAAGAAGATCCCGTTGTTTCATTTGTCTGATCTTCGATCTATTTGTGTAGTCAATTTTGATTTTGCAGGCGAAATGGATTCATTCATCCATTCCACCGGTTGATTCTCTGAATCGGTGGAATGGACATGTACAGTAGTTTAGTTTGTAGTTTCATTTTTCTGTTTTTGCATTTCATGTTTTTGGGATCGATTTATAGCATGCTATGATCTATCCTAGCATCCTCATGTGCTAGGGTTGGAAGGATAAAATCTAAGTTAAGATTGCCCAAGAAACAGATCAGCTCGACCTCAGCGTTTTCTGTGCGAAATTTGTGAAGTTTCCCAGGTTTTGGTTGAAATGTACATTTGACATATATACAATGTTTGTATGCGACATACAATCTGTGTGTATATCGCATTTGTATCTGTGTGTATATCGCATTTGTATCTGTGCGTATATCGCTAACCGGTTTGGGTGTTAGAACTTGTTAAAAATGCATGTTTTGATATACAAAGATGAAGTAGTTCGGATATACATTTCTTGTGTATATCACTTTTGTATCCGAGGATCATTTTGTGTGTATCTATCATTTGCATATCGCTGTTGTATGTTGGAACATACAAGCGGGTCAACGGCGAGTCAAAGATACATTCACCAAGGATAGATGGGAGATGTATCTTTTGTTTGCATATCGGGGTTGTACATTCTAAATGTACATTGAAAAATACATTCAAGATATACAAAGTTTGTGTATATTGCTGAGGGGCATCAGGTCATACAAGTTTTGTGTATACATCTTTTGGTATACATTTTGTGAGTATACTGCAGTTGCATGTCTCTGCGTATACATCAAATGCACTTTATGGTTTGCATATGGTGAATGTATATTGCAAATATACATTCGGATGGTACAGGAGAAAGTCAAAGGTCAATGGATCGTGGAAGGAATATTCTGAGGAATATTCGTTGAATGCATATTTTGGCATTGTATATTTGGTTGTATGTCTGAATATACATTCCGCCGATACAAAGGATTTTATACAAAGGTAGTCAGCGGGTCAAACATACATTGAGGGCATATCCGGAGGAATATTCGATGAATGTATGTTTTGTTTGTATCTAACGCTTGTATATTGGAAATACACATCGCGCTTATTCGAAAGATACATCGGGCGACCAGTAGCGAAGGTAACAGGAACCGGCGATAAGAGGTTGAGAATTGTATGTATGTTCGGTGGAGTGAACGGTGCTCGTAGATATATCACGAATGTATGTTGGAAGATACATTGCGCTAGATGCAAGAAGTGACTGACAGGAATGGTAGTGGAAACCGGCGGTCACAGGTTAGGCGTTGTATGTCTGAGTATTCAGTGCGAAGCAAATGCAAGGGTCACAGGCACAGTAGGTGAGAGTTTGCATGTATAAGGGGAAATATACCTTGCGATAGGAAAATAAAGAGAAGGGTTATTGAAATAGAGTTTATATGCATATTTAATAATGTATGGACATACGATTGAGAATGTATGTTAAGGTTTTTGGTGGATGCTCTGTGTTAGAAAGAGATAGAGGTGCTAATGGAAATGAAAGTCCTAGGAGACAAGACCAGCCAAACATGGAAAATATATTGAATACCATTGCCCAACAATAGCAACAAATGATGCAAAATTTCATGCAATCACAACAACTACTTGCAACCATTGGTCAAATGTCACAAATGAAGGTAAATCAGCCCACTCTAGGAGAGGACAGCAATACAGGGAATGGTAATGCAGGTAGAGCCGCGACTAGTGTTTTAGATAGGCCTCTTCATCCTACATTTGTACAAAGGGGAGAAGAAGAGACATTTGAAGAAGAAGATACAAACATAACCGATGATGTGATGGTCGCCTATGATGAGTACCATACACTACCAACAGAGGTTAGGAGTGAGATCACTTTGAATCAATATATGAATCAAAAAAAAGATAAGAGGAAAGTCAAATAGGAAAGAAGACCAAAGAAGCAACACAAGGAGTACAAGCAAGCTTTGAACAAAATCCCTCTTCCTAATTTTGATGGTAGTGGTAAGAGTACAACTCATGATTGGATACACAAATTGGATACATTCTTGACACTTGGAAAACTAATGACTTCTACTCAAACCAATGCCAGAAAAGGATGCAATTCAATTTGCAACCATGCATCTAGAGGGAGTAGCATATGATTGGTGGCATCATGGACTTGTCACACAAAACCATGCAATGATTCATTCTTATGAGGAGTTTACAAATAAACTCATTGCTAGGTTTGACAGGAAAGATGTAGAAGTCTATTATAAGGATTTGGCACAAATGAGACAAATTGGGCATGTGGATTCCTACATCAATGGGTTCCCAAAGGTTGTTGTTATGGTTCCTGATATGACATAAAAAAGAGTGAGAATGTTGTTTGTAGAAGGTTTGAATGATAAGTTGAAGGGTTTGGTTAAGGCTCATAAGCCTAATACTCTACAGGATGCAATTCGGCTAGCACTTGATCTTCAGACAACAACTCCTTCATTTCAGCCCCAAAAGAAGAGCTTCAAGCATGAAAAATCAGATCAACAATTACTTGACCAGGCCAAGCCTACAAAGTTTTAAGCACCGCCAAAGATGGATCTTGAGACAAAGAATGATCTTCACAAAAAAAAGTTATGTTTCTCTTGCAAAGAACCATGGGAACCCGGTCATAGGTGTCTTGGAAAAGGTAAAGTGCACTACATAGAGGTTATTGATGATGAGGATGATGACACTAGTTCAAAAAGTGAACATGGACAACCAACACCAAATATTGAGAGTGATCATAACAAAGGGATTAGGATCACTTATCTTTTAGGAGCTCCAAGGTATAATCCATTCCTATTTGAAGGCATCTTATTTGGGTGTAAGGTCATGGCACTTATTGATAGTGGAACTAGTGATAACTACATTGATGAGAGTTCGGTGGTTAAGAGGAGATCGCATGGTGATGATTTTGAGGGGTTTGATGTGACTATAGCAGGCAGTTTAACTATACCATGCAAGAAGAAAGTCAGCAAGCTTAGCATTCTATTTGGTGAGTATACATTTTGTGATGACTTCTATATTCTTGATTTGAAAGATAATGATATTGTTCTTGGGATGCAATGGCTACATTCACTTCATAGAGTCATTCAAGACTTGCAAACCATGGACTTGAGTTTCCAACATGAAGGGAAACAAGTCACAATGAAAGCACTCAAGTACTCGTTGCCACACCAAATTACAACTAAGAGTATGAGAGTTATGGAAAAAGAAACACTTCGTGAGGACATCTATGAAGGTTTTTTAGTATATATCAGCATGAGACAACAAAAGCATGATGGAGGATTACACACATTTGGGAAATTGGTTGGATATTTGAGGATTGCGGCACTTTTAGCAAGAAGGTTGCATAAACTCTCTTTTTCAAACCTTGAACAGCATGGTATAGCACATGAGGAACCACACCAAGGGCCTAGATTAATTTGGGATCCGAGAATTCACTGGTATGTTTGAGTCTAATGCAAATTTGATACATGTGATTTCTCGAGGACAAGCAATCTCGGGGTGGGAGGACTTGTAATGTTCCCTTTTTGTTCTCCTTAGAAGTTAAGTTGAGTCATTGTAGCTAAAGCAACTTAGAATTTGGAAAGTTGATAAAGTGACTCGAAATTTGGAAAGTTGATAAAGTGACTCGATATTTGGAAAGTTAGCAAAACAACTTAAAGTTTGGAGAATGGAAAGTCACTTTACAAAAGGAAAAAGAGAAAAAATAAAATAAAATGACAAATAAAAATAATATTTTAATGCCAAGGGTGGCGTCCCACATGGAGAAGGAAAATAAAATAAAAATAATATTATTTTTGTCAAATTGGCCGCCCAACTTGAGGAGAGAAAATAAATAATAAAATATTAATATTTTAATCCTCCATTGTGGCCGCCAAACTTGAAGGAAGAAAAATAATAAAATATTAATATTTTAATACAAAGTGTAGTGCTCCATTGTGGAATTGAAATATTTATAAATTATGGCAAAATTGGGCGCTCAACTTGTGAGTTATTAAAGAAGGCAATTGAAAGTCATTTTTCATCATTGTGTATTTGTCATTTGATATTGGAGATTTTTTCTTTGAGTTGCAATATTGGTTCAACTATTTTCTGAGAACGAAAACCCTTAGAAAATTAGTGGTTTGGACGAAAACCCACTCCACTTTGAGAGGTGAATCCATATGAGGTTTACTATTGGACATATTTGTAGGTTTTGCATGATATTGGAGCTACAAGGACATATCATTTTCTACAGGTTTATGACAGCTAGGGTTTAAAGGTCAAATTGACATTATTTGTGCCAAATTGTCAATTTGATATGTGAAGATTGAAGGATAATAGATAACAGATCATTTGTGATTGAATTGGCATTGATATCACATGGTTTTATGATGGAATCGATATGTTTTTGAAGGCAGATTTGAGTTTCATTAATGTTGGTCACTAGGGTTTGAACATCATTTGTCATCATATAGGGCGAATTGCAAATCTGGGTGTTCATATTGGCAAGTCGTGGAGTTCTAAGAGGAGAAAACATCATTATTTCTTATCACCTAGGGTTAGGCTTGTTGCAGAAGTTGTCGCTGCCATTGGAGGGCTTGCGAGTATTGACTGCCATTAATTTTGCATTCAGAATTCCTTTCAGATCTCTGCAGAGATATCATCTTGGAGTATTAGGCGTTTTGATAGCATATTCTTCATCTTTTGACATTTATCACTATCCAAGTGTTGGCGGCCTCATTTGGAGTTAAGTGATTCATCATAAGAGAGGATTCATGGCATGTGAATGAAGATTTCAGTCATTACTACATCAAAAAATTCATATCAAATATTTTAGACTAGGCAGATTAGTAAACCTCATATGGATTCATATCAAAACTAATCGCTACCCTTTGGAGAGGTACACGGTCATAAGGAAAGTTGTATAAAGTTCTTTGCATCAAGCATTTCATCATAGCAGTCATATCTTCTTCATTTCAGGCTTCTCTACCTTCTACAACTTCATACCATTGGTGCATTCTCAATCGGGTATGTTGTAATCAGTCTAGAATTCAAATCTTTAATTTGAGTCCTCTTTGTAATCGTTATCATATGATGTTATCAGTCTGATCTAAGTTATATCAGACCTGATTTTATTGTAATCAGTCCTCTTACTTTGAGAAATAAAGTTATCTTTAGAGTGGGATATTGTTGGTATACATTTGGGTACGTTTGTTTTATGTTTGTTTATCAAAATTGCATTGAAAAAACATTGAAACAAACACACATCAGTATATTAGATTCAAATCAGAATTCAGAAGGTTTTGAAAACATTATTTTCTAGTCTTCAAGGAATCAAAATTGAAATTTGGGATAGAACTACTAAGGGTTCTTACAGTGGTATCAGAGCTAAACATCCTGCCAACTTGGAGGGTTTAACTTGATCATATGTAGCCGGGAGATGGTTCAAACAGGTACTACTTTAGAAGAAGAGCATGTCAACAACAAGAGATCCAAGAAGAGGACGGTCCTTTTACAGTTACACAGCAAGTGGATATGGAAAGAGATAGAGGTGCTAATGGAAATGAAAGTCCTAGGAGACATGACCAGCCAAACATGGAAAATATATTGAATACCATTGCCCAACAATAGCAGCAAATGATGCAAAATTTCATCCAATCACAACAACTACTACTTGCAACCATTGGTCAAATGTCACAAATGAAGGTAAATCAGCCCACTCCAGGAGAGGATAGCAATACAGGGAATGGTAATGCAGGTAGAGCCGCGACTAGTGTTTTAGATAGGCCTCTTCATCCTACATTTGTACAAAGGGGAGAAGAAGAGATATCCAAAGAAGAAGATACACACATAATCGATGATGTGATGGTCACCTATGATGAGTACCATACACTTCTAGCAGAGGTTAGGAATGAGATCACTTTGAATCAATATATGAATCAAAAAAAAGATAAGAGGAAAGTCAAAAAGGAAAGAAGACCAAAGAAACAACACAAGGAGTACAAGCAAGCTTTGAACAAAATCCCTCTTCCTAATTTTGATGGTAGTGGTAAGAGTACAACTCGTGATTGGATACACAAATTGGATACATTCTTGACACTTGGAAAACTAATGACTTCTACTTAAACCAATGCCAGAAAAGGATGCAATTCAATTTGCAACCATGCATCTAGAGGGAGTAGCATATGATTGGTGGCATCATGGACTTGTCACACAAAACCATGCAATGATTCATTCTTATGAGGAGTTTACAAATAAACTCATTGCTAGGTTTGACAAGAAAGATGTAGAAGTCTATTATAGGGATTTGGCACAAATGAGACAAATTGGGCATGTGGATTCCTACATCAATGAGTTTCAAAAGGTTGTTGTTATGGTTCCTGATATGACAAAAAAAGTGACAATGTTGTTTGTAGAAGGTTTGAATGATAAGTTGAAGGGTTTGGTAAAGGCTCATAAGCCTAATACTCTACAGGATGCAATCGGCTAGCACTTGATCTTTAGACAACACCTCCTTCATTTCAGCCCCAAAAGAAGAGCTTCATGCATTGTGACATAGTGATGATTTTGAGGGGTTTGATGTGACTATAGCAGGCGGTTTAACTATATCATGCAAGAAGAAAGTCGGCAATCTTAGTATTCTATTTGGTGAGTATACACTTTGTGATGACTTTTATATTCTTGATTTGAAAGATAATGACATTGTTCTTGGGATGCAATGGCTACATTCACTTCATAGAGTCATTCAAGACTTGCAAACCATGGACTTGAGTTTCCAACATGAAGGGAAACAAGTCACAATGAAAGCACTCAAGTACTTGTTGCCACACCAAATTATAGCTAAGAGTATGAGAGTTATGGACAAAGAAACACTTCATGAGGACATATATGAGGATTTTTTAGTATATATCAGCATGAGACAACAAAAGCATGATGGAGGATTACACACATTTGGGAAATTGGCTGGATATTTGAGGATTGTGGCACTTTTAGCAAGAGGGTTGCATAAACTCTCTTTTCCAAACCTTGAATAGCATGGTATAGCACATGAGGAACCACACCAAGGGCCTAGATTAATTTGGGATCCGAGAATTGGTTGGTATGTTTGAGTCTAATGCAGATTTGATACATGTGATTTCTTGAGGACAAGCAATCTCGGGGTGGGAGGACTTGTAATGTCCCCTTTTTGTTCTCCTTAGAAGTTAAGTTGAGTCATTGTAGCTAAAGCAACTTGGAATTTGGAAAGTTGGTAAAGTGACTCGAAATTTGGAAAGTTAGCAAAACAACTTAAAATTTGGAGAATGGAAAGTCACTTTACAAAAGGAAAAAGAGAAAAAATAAAATAAAATGACAAATAAAAATAATATTTTAATGCCAAGGGTGGCATCCCACTTGGAGAAGAAAAATAAAATAAAAATAATATTATTTTTGTCAAATTGGCAGCCCAAGTTGAGGAGAGAAAATAAATAATAAAATATTAATATTTTAATCCTCCATTGTGACCGCCCAACTTGAAGGAGGAAAAATAATAAAATATTAATATTTTAATCCAAAGTGTGGTGCTCCATTGTGGAATTGAAATATTTATAAGTTATGTCAAAATTGGGCGCTCAACTTGTGAGTTATAAAAGAAGGCAATTTTAAGTCATTTTTCATCATTGTGTATTTGTCATTTGATAGTGGAGATTTTCTCTTTGAGCTGCAATATTGGTTCAACTATTTTCTGAGAACGAAAACCCTTAGAAAATTAGTGGTTTGGATGAAAACCCACTCCACTTTGGGAGGTGAATCCATACGGGGTTTACTATTGGACATATTTGTAGGTTTTGCATGATATTGGAGCTACAAGGACATATCATTTTCTGCAGGTTTATGATAGCTAGGGTTTGAAGGTCAAATTGACATGATTTGTGCCAAATTTTCAATTTGATATGTGAAGATTGAAGGATAATAGATTGCAGGTCATTTGTGATTGAATTGGCATTGATATCACATGGTTTTATGATGGAATCAATATGTTTTTAAAGGTAGATCTGAGTTTCATTAATGTTGGCCGCTAGGGTTTGAACATCATTTGTCATCATATAGGGCGAATTGCAAATCTGGGTGTTCATATTGGTAGGTCATGGAGTTCTACGAGGAGAAAACATCATTATTTCTTATCACCTAGGGTTAGGCTTGTTGGAGAAGTTGGTGCCACCATTGGAGGGCTTGTGAGTGTTGATTGCCATTAATTTTGCATTCAGAATTCCTTTCAGATCTCTGTAGAGATATCAGCTTGGAGTATTAGGTGTTTTGATAGCATATTCTTCATCTTTTGATATTTATCACTATCCAAGTGTTGGCAGCCTCATTTGGAGTTAAGCGATTCATCATAAGAGAGGATTCATGGCATGTGAATGAAGATTTCAATCATTACTACATCAAAAAATTCATATCAGATATTTCAGACTAGGCAAATTAGGGTTTTTGGTGGCATTTTCATCTTCCACTCACATCTAGGGTTTGAGCGCTCCATCACAAAACTAATCGCTACCCTTTGGAGAGGTACACGGTCATAAGGAATGTTGTATAAAGTTGTTTGCATAAGGCATTTCATCACAACAGTCATATCTTCTTCATTTCAGACTTCTCTACCTTCTACAACTTCATATCATTGGTGCATTCTCAATCGGGTCTGTTGTAATCAGTCTAGAATTCAAATCTTTAATTTGAGTCCTCTTTGTAATCGTTATCATATGATGTTATTAGTCCGATCTAAGTTATATCAGACCTGATTTTATTGTAATCAGTCCTCTTTCTTTGAGAAATAAAGTTATCTTTGGAGTGGGATATTGTTGTTATACATTTGGGTACATTTGTTATATGTTTGTTTGTCAAAATTGCATTGAAAAACATTGAACCAAATACACAACATCAGTATATCAGATTCAGATCAGAATTCAAAAGGTTTTGAAAACATTATTTTCTAGTCTTAAAGGAATCAAAACTAAAATTTGAGACAGAACTACTAAGGGTTCTTACAATCACAAAGCATTTATCAATCAAAAATATCTATTTTCTAATACTGAAACAACTAAATTTTAAATCTTTATCTTGATCATTATTCTACAAACTACATATACTATCCTGACATTTAATTTTCTAAATTAACATTTACAATTCTAATTTATCCAACCAACTCTAAATTAGTTTATATTTATGAAACAAATTTAATTCATTAACTAACACGATTAAGAAAGAGAAATTTCTTATATTCTACCTCAAACAGTCGGAGATACATACAAGACATAGAAACAAAGTCAGCAGAGCCTGAAGCTGGTCCCCAATAAGTCCCTCCAAATAGAAACAAAATCAGCATGTGATAATAATTTCACATCTTCTAAATAGTTGATTTCTTCGTAAGTAATAAAAATACTCTCAACGCTTTTTAACTGAATACAAAGCCTTAATGGCTGTTGCAAATGGCCTGTTTTGTAAGGTTGTTCATGAAGGCAACCTATATTTCAACGATTTTCATTAATTCATGCCCATTGAGCTAATGTTCATAACCCTTTACAAATCATCTAATTTCATTTTTTATTTTTTTTTTACTTTCGTATATTAGTAGAAATGATAACAATAAATGCTTGTTTACTAAGATACAGAACTCTTTTCGGTAACACAAATTACAAGCCTTCAAATGTAAGATTTATAGCACTTTCACATGGAAATAGCTCTTTTTATAAATTTATGAGACCAACAATTACATCGCCTAATCTTTGCTTAACAAATGCTTGTTTACTAAAATACAGAACTCTTTTGAGTAACACAAATTACAAGCCTTCAAATGTAAGATTTATAGCACTTTCACATGGAAATGGCTCTTTTTATAACTGAAATACATTTATGAGACCAACAATTACATCGCCTAATCTTTGCTTAATAAATGCTTGTTTACTAAGATACAGAACTCTTCTGAGTAACACAAATTACAAGCCTTTGAATGTAAGATTTATAGCACTTTCACATGGAAATAGCTCTTTTTATAACCAAAGTACATTTATGAGCCCAACAATTACATTGCCTAATCTTTGCTTAATAAATGCTTGTTTACTAAGATACAGAACTCTTTTGAGTAACGCAAATTACAAGCCTTCGAATGTAAGATTTATAGCACTTTGACATAGAAATAGCTTTTTTATAACTGAAGTACAATTATGAGCCCAACAATTACATTGCCTAATCTTTGCTTAATAAATGCTTGTTTACTAAGATACAGAACTCTTTTGAGTAACACAAATTACATGCCTTCAAATGTAAGATTTATAACACTTTCACATGAAAATAGCTCTTTTTATAACCAAAGCACATTTATGAGACCAACAATTACATCGCCTAACCTTTACTTCAAAGATGTAAGACCCTATATTAACCTATGATACGTGGGGGCACATCCCTTGCCTTTTTGTAGGCGCATCCATTCTGGGGATGTTCCAAAGAGTCAAGGGCACCTCGGGAACATCCCCGCACAGTCCCCTAAACCTCATATCTGCTTAGAAACGTCTTGGAAACTCTACAAAAATCGGTCAAGGGGCATCATTGACATCTGATGTCCGGACCATCTTGGGGACGGCATTTAAAATCAGTCAGAAAATTAAAAAATAGAAATGCTCTTCAGCAAATGTTGTGTTGGTTTTTATGTTCATACAACAAGATTGACTATTTTTCACATTGTTTTGTCCATAGTTCCACCATTGTACAAACAGCTACTATGATTGTTAAACAACTAGGGCATACATGTGCATACAGAGGCTGCAAATTTAAAAGATAAAAATTGGCAAAGGTACAGACTACTTCATGATAACCAAGGGGAACAAAATGCTGTTTTGTCCATAGTTCCATCATTGTACAAACAGCTACTATGATTGTTAAAACAACTAGGCATACATGTGCATACAGAGGCTGCAAATTTAAAAGATAAAAATTGGCAAAGGTACAGACTACTTCATGATAACCAAGGGGAACAAAATGCAGGCTAAATTAGGAGCGAATGATGTAGTCTATTTTAGATAGCAGAACAGCAAACTACCCAGTCTTGCTAGATATCCTGGTTAGGCAAGCAAAACCACAAGAATCAGGCTTTACTAGGTCTTTGTGTGGCCTGTTTGAAAGTTGACATCCAATCATATCTTGGGTAGTAAAAACAGTGCACACTGTCTAGGATCCCAGGCAATCTAACAAGGTAAAATAATCTTGAAATATGATGTCATGAAGTACACCAACAGACATGCCTATGCATGCTCAATATTTCTAAATTCAAATCTCATTTACTGACCTTAAAACTTCCACGGGTTACCCAGAAGAGCTTTGGCAATGATATAAAAACGTTTACAAGTATGTTTACACATTTGTGTGTGTGTCTGAGCATGCAAAAACGGAATTACTTAACATGGACAGTACAGAAGAAATTTTGTGGCCAAAAACCCTCAAAACATAAGCTCAAAGAAGTTCCATATGTGTGAGATAAGGCAATTGACTCTCCTCTATACTAGGTGGAAGTGACTTTTTTGCCTCTGTTTTTTAATTGTTTTTCAGTATGTTTGTGGGATATGATTCGAACTCCTTAACAGCCATATCCAGTGTCTTTGAACCTCGCATCAACTCTCAATTCAACTCTAATGTTACGTATAAAGGATCTATAATGTATATGATAAATGTCTTACAAATGTTATCATATGAATATTTAAAATTTCCCTATTTTTTTAATAGCCATCCAAAATGGCCTCCAAAAAATCCATCCCCAAAATGTGTCCCCCATCCCCTGCCATCCCCATCCCCGAAACTTGGTGTAGCATAGGTATTAACAAATTATTAAAAATTATGAATATAAGAAATTGTCCCCATTACACTGAATTAGCTTGATGTAAGGCCAGAAACTAGCTATAAAAGATTACGTAGTGAACATCAAAAGACTTTCAATGTTCAGCAACACATTTTACTTTATGAGAAATGGTTAGTAGGTGATATTTGTAAAATGATGGTCCCTAGGTTAACATCCACAGTACACAAGAGAATACAGGTAAAAAAATTCCAATTTGAAATTGAACCACTTATTGAAATAAGTTTACTTGTTTTTCTTCTGAAAATTCTTATAATTTAATATTAAAATATAATCAAACTGGATATACAAGGAAATAAAACCAATAGAAAATTTCTAGAAAAGAAAGTCTGCAAAGGACATTTTCAGATGTCTGTTGTGCTTTTGATGGTGCCTTATTTTTGAGTAATTACAATACCATATCAAGCACAAATTTACTCTCCATTACCCTAGAAAGGCTCAAGACTTGAGCACCGCAAATATTAGGTAGCCTTTAGAACAGGATTGCAAATAAATGAAATTTTTTTATGGTGGAACTCAATAAACATTTCTCTTTTAAAAGAAGCTCCTCAGTCTTAGATCTGTTATGCCTGTTGTAACATCGACAAGAGCCAACAATATGTTAGTATTTGATATATCAGCATTCACTTGTGAAATAATTCAACAAACACATTACCTGAAGTTGACCAGCATACCTGTAACAGTTACGCCAATTGAGGACCTGATGAAGAACCAGGTGTGGCATACTGCAATCCCCGTGCCTGTCCTGCTTCCAAAAGAAGTGCAACTTCAGCAGCTGCCATAGCCGCCTCCTGCAGTAAAAAAATGGCTATTATGGAGTGACTTGCCAAAGAGTTATAAAGTAATATGTTTATAATTTATCTAATATGAATGTAAAATGTCGACCCTATTTGATTTGCTTAAATCTGATGGATACTTAAAAACAAAGTGCTTCCATATTCCTAAATAAAACAATGAAATTCAGAATAGTAATTGAAGTTGATTTTTCCCATCAGATGAGCTAACAAAAACATTTAATGTGCACATAACCCTGGTTTAGTAAATAAGGAAGGAAAGATACCTGTCTCTGCCTCCGGCGCTGTAAAATACTTATGGCCCATGCCATAATGTAGCATGGCAAAAGAAATCCAGCAGCTCGCAGAAGAAAAACCTGTTTAAACATATGATTCTATATTGAATATGCAGCTTATGCAAAAAAGGTAAAGGAATTTAAGGTAACCATAAATGATATACCTAGAGATTTTTTATCAATTCGCAATTGCTTATGCCTTGTTAAACTTTTCTTCAATGATAAATAGTGTGGCATAACTTTTCATAGATACACAACGAAAATAGTGCCATCGACAAAACAAACTCACAGAAAAAAATGTGGAAGAGTCCTCCTCTCCTTCAGCATTGGTCATATTGAGTGCATGTCGGAGAAGCAGAAGTGCCATGAGCTGCAAGTATCATAAATGGAAGGATTACAGAAATGGCCAATTGGGAATATAAATATGCAATCAGAATAGCACTCCATGAACCACTCTGTTTTAGGTTTAAGTAAAAAACAATACTAACCACTTGGTAAAGCTCACAGAGCAATTAAAGTACATGCCAAAATGCTTTAAGCGCCTAAAAATAGTGCATATGAAGAGACAAGTATTCGTGAGCATATTGCAACAAGAACTCAATATGAGTAAACTTACAATCAAAGCAGCTGAACGGCAGAAAGCTGCACCACTTGCATTGGCTGCTGCATATTCATCATACTCTG
The DNA here is from genome assembly GCA_027924645.1 of Cunninghamia lanceolata. Taxonomy (NCBI): domain Eukaryota; kingdom Viridiplantae; phylum Streptophyta; class Pinopsida; order Cupressales; family Cupressaceae; genus Cunninghamia; species Cunninghamia lanceolata. Next base: position 1,990,481 of record BSBN01000814.1, read on the forward strand.
CTTCCAAAAAATGACGCTCTGCTGCAGCCATTGCTAGCAAACGAGGGTCTAGATGTACTCCTGCCACACCCCAGTTTCCACTGCATTGAAAGTGCAGCCACTCTTAAAAGAAAATACACATCCATATTCCATAATTTTATCAAATTCAATTATGAAAGTACATATTTTCTATATACTAAAATTACAAACCATGTACAGACTGCAATTAGCCAATAAAGACAGAAAGCATCGTAACATATAACATAATAAAAAAGACATTGGAAGCAAGTTTTGTTGTGACAAATGACATTATTATCAATACATCCAATAGCCTATTGTATATAACTCTAAATATGGTGAATTCTAACATCAGAGTGAAGTATTTAGTAGCTGCTGATGACTACTAGCTGTATTTTTACTTTGTCCATTTCCTTCCAAAATAGCTACCTGATATCATCAATAGGACTGTCATCTGAATGAAGCGGTTGAGGAGGTGCTGTGTAACCAGGAGTGTATGGCTGAAATGACATCACAAATATGCATCAAAGCCAGTTTCAATTAATTAAGCTTCTGTAAATAAATTGTCCAAAAAACACCAAAAAAAATGTTTGCAACCCCATTGCAGAATAAGGTCCCCACAGAAAACATTTTAAGCTACATGATTTTATGCTTGTAAAGTATCTTAGCAATATAAGGTGAGCTGCCATATCTTTGTCCTCCTCAAAACCAATGTTCTTAATGATTCATTATTAGGATATATATTATCCAAAACTCTCTAGAAAATCTTAGTTAATACTTAGTTAATACTGTCAATAAAGCAGCTCTAACTATCCAGCTATCAGAAATCGATTTTTAGATTTTTCTTCTACATATGCAAATTCTGACTAAACTATACATATCAGCAAGTAGAATGTAAACACTTAGAATGCCACTAAATAATAAATTAGCTCAAATAAGATAAACAATATCACCTCATGGCATATCTCACAAATTGTGCTGCATTTCTCATTGCACCATCTCTGTACACATTTCCGATGTGCAAACTGTATGGTGAAAAAGGCAGGTTATCAGTATTACCGAGGTAATTAATCAATATACAAATTTAACAGAACACAGAACCTCCTATTTTCAAGCATCTTGTGCATGTCAAAAAACTACTCAAAATAAATACATGAAACAGAACTAAACAATCTAGTTTAAAACTACTCAACAAACCTACAAAAACAGAATCACAAAAAATTTTAAGCTTCCCAATGCAGATGACCCAGAGATCAAGTTATAAAATTCTATATGCATCCACCAGCTGCATCTGGGGCCTTCTCTTTTATATCTCGAAGTGAAGTTTCTACAAACATTAATAACCATTAGATGACAATTGCTATCTAACATTTATTTGAGCATATGGACATCATTAAGCCATTTAGAACCCTGGACAGCAAAAAGTAAGAATTTGGTGTATAGGAAAGATGAAAATATTTTGTTTCATTCACGACCACCATCCTCCATTTGGCAGACTATCTGATCAAAAGCTCAAACATTGTGTTGGAAAGGGAAACCCTGAAAAACTAGATCACTAGGACAAGAAGTATTGTGCTTGGTACTCTTGTTTGGACCTCAAAAGTATAATACTATCCCAGCCATCAGATAACCAAACTACCTTTCTTTCCATTTAAATTAACAAGCTATAACTCCTGGGCAGGTACAAGATGATATGCACTTCACTTAGAGCATTGTGGAAGGATTCTGAAATTGGCACCATTATACCCCATGCCTTTTGCTTTTGGAAAAAGCATGCATCTTATATTATATTTGTGAACAATACAGAGTCCATATAGCTTCCTTACAAAACAATGGCAAGTTAAACCAACACATCAATCTTAGCACCAATTAAAGGGAGTACACCATCCTAGAATATGTTGTTATAGAATAATCTGAGCAGCTAGATCAACTTTAAAAGCTGTCCACTGCCCAAGGTTGATCTGAATTGTCAAGATCAGACTCTTTTTTGATCTGTGCCTCAGATTAAGATGTTGGAGCCTACAAATGTTGTGTTCTGAATTCAAGATATGCCTACAAAGGTTGCCTGGTGGGGCCCAGTAATTTCAGAAGGCAGGGATAATACTACCTGATTTCTTGCTCTCTTGATTTAAATTCAAAACTGATGGCTTAAGAGGTTTGCTAGATTATTGCTGATTAGAGTCCCTTTTTGGAATGTGTAATGTCCCTTTTTGGGATGTACCTGAGTACCTCTTGATGTATTGGCTGATTATTCCAATGGCTGCAATAAATAATTTTCTGCTGCATATATTCTATTTCTGCCGTAGGTCTTTTATATGTCTTTATTTATTTCTGCTATTTCTGCTTGATCGATGGATGTATTTCTCTTCCTGATTGATGCCTTCAAATGATTTTGGATTCTTTGTTTTATATCCCCCTTGGGAGGGAGACGCACCTCTTCATACCTGGCCGCTGCTTTTAAGGGACACATCTCTTAATGCCAACCGCTGCTTAAAACTAAATTTAATTGCTAATCACTAGTTAAGACTTGTGCTCGTCTCTTAGGGTATTCCCCTTATAAATTCAAAAGGTCGGCTTTCTTTGATTTCTTGTTATTCCTTCTGAAATCGGCGGGGGCATGACATCATGTGAAAAATTATTATGTCATATTATATTTGAGGCACCATGAACCCATCTTATTTATGAGCAGATCACAGGATCCATTCCAAGGCCAGACAGAGTTGAGGCATAGTGCACGATTCCATGTGAGGGTAATTGAGTTGACCCAATAATGAGATGGCTCCAACAACAAAGGAACCATGGGACATATATGAATAATATAATTCGGTGACTGAAATCTTCCCCTGAAGCCTCTCAATAATCTGGCTTTTAAGTTTAGTACTTCTTATGATTGTTGATGGCAGTCCATAGTTTGAAAACTCGGACTTGGCAAAAACTCAGCAGACCCAATTTTGACTCAGACTCGGCAACTCAGCAAAACTCGGCAACTTAAAAAAAACTCAGCAAATTTGGGCCTTGTACAGTTATTTGAGCCTCTTTGGGGAGTTTTTTGGAGTATTACCTATTGCATTTTATCTTATAAACCAATAGTTATTGGCTTCATGTTATTAACAAAGTATTCTTTACTTTTTACCGTTTTTTAAGTGTCCAACAGATTAGTAGTGGGTTTTATTTCTAATTTCTATGCTCTTCGTGGGATCCACAGAAAAGGAGTTAGGCTTTTAATATTAGCTACATATGAATTTATAAAAAAATTATGCTTGTTTTGTTTATTAGATATATGTTATTGGTTATCCCTATTTTAGGTTAAATATTTATATATTTATAATTTTTATATGTTTTTTATACGAATGAACCCAAATAAAACCCAACCCCAAAAAAAAAAATTTGCGTAATCTATGTACCGAAACCATTAACCCAAACCGGCTACTTACATTAAAATAACTACTTCAAAAATTTGAAAGTAAAGGATTCAATTTGAAATTTAAATTCAAGTTTGAAGTTACCTTGATGATCTTTGTAGCTCTCTTCACAAAGACATCATCAAAAATTTCTTTGCAACCTCTCCATCAGCCTTCTTTGAATACAATGAATCTAGCCATGCTTGACTCACAAGCATTTGTTTTAAAGGTGTCAACAAACTACAAATACTTTTCAAAATAAGGAAGTTAGTTGAAAACCTTATCGCACCCACTCACACAAGCTCTTTCCCCTTGGTGTGATTTCTCATCAAGCCAAGAACCCAAGGGTGATTATAAATGTATTTTGTGACATTCCTGGCTTCTTCCACAACCAATCTCACCCAATCAATTTTGCCTATGTCATCCAAATGAAAGTCAAGACAAAGAACAACACAAGGGATCCAAAAAAGTGATAGATGCCTCTCCTGAAACAATCTCGATGTCACCACATATGCTGCTACATTATTGATTACAACTTGCACCACATTTCAATGTGCATCTCTAACAAAATCTCCTCTAGCATCAAACTCATTTTTTGCATTATGTACTTTAAAAACACCATCTCACTATTCGAAGCCACTAGAAAGTTAATGAGGGTGTAGTTCCTTCCATCTATTCAACCATCTTAAAGTATAATGCATCCAAACTTATGCCACCACTTCCTCTATTCTTCCAAAATTGATTTTGAATTTGTGATAGCATTCTGAAGCAACCGCCCACTTAAGTCATGTGAAGAGGGCGCCTTGTACCCTTTCCCTACAACTGTCAACGTCATGACCAAATACTCATAGTATGGGCTCTTCGCCACATTGAAAGAAATCTTATTGTAATACTAGAAATTAGCACAAGCTCTATCTGCTTTATCGTGCATCTCCTTGTTCCACTTTGTACTTCTTTGAAGAAAAGGTTATGCTCTAGTTGTGTTTCAAGGTACCAAACAACCTTATTACTAAACTCTACTTGAGCTAGATGATGTGGATGTGCCATGAATGCATGAACCATGACTAGAGACCACAATCTCTATCATATCCACCTTTGTTTCCACTAGCAAGTTGAGATTCATGACTACCGCTATGGTTGTGTTTGCCCTCACCCTCTCTAATTTCTTTTGATCCAACAATGCAAAGATTGCCTAGATCTCTCATTGTGCTTCCTCCGTGGCGTTGGGGCATGTTGATGGTTGTTTTTCAACAAGTCAACAATAGGGTGAAATACTAGGTATCTGACCCTCTCTTGAGCAAAGCCTCTCGGATGCTGAACTAAGTGATCAAACGAGATAACTCCAAGGTTCCTTCTAATAATGTTTTAATTTCAGTAAGAGACAGCTCAATGATTTAAGTATGATTCTGCTGTTAATCAACAAAGGGACTTACACAATTGTTCATGTAACTTGTTGTTTCAAAGACTCTGGAAGTGAACACTAGAGAATCTAAGTACTGCAACTGACGCGTATGATTTAGCAATGGACGTTCTGATCCTAAATCTAACTGATTGGTAAAAAAAAAGGCAAAAGATATAGGGTTGAGAAATACTAATCTAATCCTAAATGGAAGGACGTTTACTGCTTAGAGTGAAGTTGAACCAAATCTTGTTTCGCCAAGATAAAACAACTACACAAGAGAGGTGCTATCTTCAAAGGTATGCAAGATGTTTAAATCAATTATGCTCATGAAAATTTCAACAGGCATAAAGATCAAATTGACGCTCAATTGTAAAGACTTCACTACAAGGCAATAAAACAACCTTTCACTAACTAACTTATACTTAAAAAGAAAACTTGTAACTTAACTTAATGTTCGTGTGAAAATTGAAACCATGCAAACACTCAGAAATATAAATAGAATCACCAAATCAATGAGTCCTTTATTATCTCAGAGAGCTTTTACAACAATTTCAAAATTTCCAACCGTTACAAATGAGAGCAATGAGAGCTCTTTTATAGTCCTCAAAGGAGAGAAGGGTCAAGATCGATCGGCGAAATCAGCGGATCAGATCAAGCCACATCACAAGTAGTTATAACAAACTATCCTTTATTAAATGAATGAGGTTAACTTTATTAAATATAGGAGGTTACTCATATTAAATGAAAGAAGTCATGAAAGAGAGAACAAAGCACGCTTTCCAAGAAGATAAGGAAGCCACATCATCAAGGTGAGTACTATGTAGTAGTACTATGAGATACAACGAATCTGGACACAATTGGAACAATGTCTTCCATTGGTACACTTGTCGCTGCCTTAATGGATCCTTCTGCCACTGCTACATCTGCCTCATAGACGCCAAGTGTCTTCTCCCAGTCGTTTATCCAAGACTTATTTTCCCCAAGACGATATGCAAGTGTGAATATACTATCTAGTTGACCTTCATCAAGTCCATCATATTGAAAGTAGAATGCCTTAACTTGTTGCTTCATGTTCTCAATAGTAACATTTCCATAAGGATTACAAATTGTTGTCAAAGCAGTGTACATATGATTTTCTGTTCTTAGAAGAACACTTCTTATCCTGGACATATCTACTTCAATCTTATCAACTAGTTGCCCCTTGTTGTGAAAAGAGAAATACCAAGTGACGAAGTCATGTGGAGTATCTCTATCAATCACCTTATTATGAATTAAATCTTCTACTGGAGCTTCCATTAAACTTTTGAGTTGTGGCATATATTGCTCTTTGATTGGTTTGAACTCAGCACAACTTCCCAATAAAGCTTGGACTCGACCTTGGAGCTTAATGACTCTGTCATACACTTGCACAATTTCTTCAAGGTAAATATAGGCCTTGTCTTCTGTCTTTTCTATCCATCCCTTCATCATCTGAGATGAAGTTCTCATGTCCTCAACTTGGGATACTGTTTCCTGTGGAAGAATGGACGGAGGAATTGCAGTAGCTTCCTTCTGTTGAATAGGCTGCATGACTTGTTGGATGTAATGTTTCAATGTACTAAAATCTTGTTCAACTTTCATCCTTGCTTCTCTTTCTTGTTTCAACATGCTTCTCACATTATTCACTGCATCTTGTAGTTCCTCCTCGACCTGTTCCCTTGTGATTGGACCCATGCCAATGGTAGTCATATTGTAATCCTCAGGTGCCATGTTTTCTAACTCCTTGTCATTTCTAGGAACAGCTATGTGTATCTCTCTGTTTCCAGCAGAATCTTGAGTGATTTTAGAAAGGATTGTTGCTTTCTTCTTCTGATTACTCTTTTGTACATTTACAAGCAATTCCTCAACTGCAGTAGGCTGATAAGTCTCTACAATTGTACTTTCTTCAATCCTTTGTCTCAACCAAGGTGGGAAAGTAGAAAGATCTCGTTGTCCATGAGCTTGATTGTGTTGAACACGAGCTACTTCCTCATCAGATTCAGCTTGTCCTACTTCATCCTGACCAAGATCATCATTCTCTTCTATTATGACAGTGGGGCTTGATTGAATCTCTTCTGATGGAATCAAGGCAACTTCTTCTATTACTTCTATCTCTTGTATTGGATTCTGAATAACTGAAGCAGCTTCCTGTGGATTAGATGAAGTAGAGGGATTACTCTTCTTCTGAGGTCTTCGGCTTGATTCCCCTTGATCTTGACTAGGTCTTTTCCTCTTTCTAGCTGAATTATTGCTTTGATCATTCCCACTATGTTGTGGTTGGCTATGTGTACTATGCTGCTTTGGTTCTTCCTCATTCATCTTATTGTAGGTGAGAACTTGACTTTCATCACTCATCTCTTGCAATAGTTGATTGATACACACTTGTGTCATGGCTAAGACCGGCTTTATCAAATCTTCTTCGGATGCATCTCTCTTTGACCAATCAATTGTATAAGGCAAATCCTTTATCTTGTCAAATTCATCTATTAGCAAAGTATCATCTTCGGTGAATTGGTCTGGAATCCTGAATACTTTGGTGGCTCTGACTAAATCCCAGTCGAGTCTCGAACTTTGAAGAGTTCGGAGATCATCTTCATCTTGAGCACTGGCCCAGTGGTCTTCCAACTGCTTGATATGTTTGAATTCTCTGTTGTATTTCCAGCAAACTTGGAAAGGGTCAAAGTTAGGCCTCTTGGTGCCATGAGTTTGCAAATGGTAGGCCTATAGCTCTATTTCAGAATATTCAGCTGCTGACAAAGATGGACATTCCAGATTTTGTCCAAGACGCAGTGGAAATTGGATTCCTCCTTTCTTCTTCAACTTCTGCAACCTGATGAGCTCTAGGAGTTGTCTTGTAACTTCTAACATCACCATCCTGTTGGTTGGATACCTCGGCAATCTGTATGGATATGATGTGAATCCTTGGATCCTTAAGTAAGTGTACCTTTCATGCTGAGTATACCAGTGTCCATATGCTGAAATGAATTCTCTCGCTGCATTAGACAATCTTTTATGAAATTCTCCCCTCAGTTTCTTCATTATGAACATAGCAAATGCATCATTGAACCTTGTATAATGATTGATACTCTTGAGGTGCAACTGAGGATAACATTGATGTGACAAGTATTTGCTAGGTCCAATGCCGACTTCTCCTTTTTTAGTTAAACCTGAGTAGACTTCATTTCTGGCAAGAAGGTACACTATATAGGAACTCATATAACAAGTCTTAGTCTTAGCAAAATTGAGGAACTGCTCATGTATACTCTGACTGATAAGTCCAGCCCAATCAATCATTTTCCCTTTGAGAACTGACTTGATGAAAGAGTACATCCAAGGCTGAAAGGTAGCAGATTGAGGCATTCCTGTCATTCTGTTTAGAAACATGATCAAGTATCCAATTTCAGGATGAAAATCTGACTTATGGAACTGTGGAGGATTATTCATATTGAACTTCATGGCTGGATTGGCCATCCACTCCCTTCTTATCTCTTGTAACTTTATCTTGGCGTCAATATCATATTCCTGCTGACCTTGTTGTATTGAGATGCTGATCATCCTCTCCTTAGTTGGAATGTTGAAAGTTTCTTCAACTGCTTCCTTTTGCAAATAAGCTAGTATCGTTCCATCCTTGGCTATAATTTGCCTTGTATTTACATCATACTTTTTGACACATTCAATGATCATCTCCGGACACGGCAAAGCTGGCGGAAAACAAGCAGCTTCAATGGCTCCACTCCTCATGATGGCTCGAGCGAGGCTTCCTCCGTTGGGTTCTTCAAGGACTGACTTGATATCTTCCAAGTTGTTGCTTCCCATATTCGTGTCGCTTACATTTGTCCACCTTGAGACGAGCTTTGATTCAGGAATCTTCCCTTTGGCATCCATCCGGATCTTGGCTTGTCGCTCCTTGGAAGTCATTGCCATTATTCTGCAGACTAGACGCGAATAAGTGATTGCAAACAAAATCTAGATTTTACTTCAGCAACGTTAGTGGATTAAATTATGAAATTTTCCAAATCATAAAAAATCCACTTATCCTTCTAGAATTTTATCAATATTTGAGCAATTTCAAGGCATCTAATGAAGGAAAAATAAGAAAATCAGATCAGAAAACTCAGATCAGACTTACTTGATGAGCTGTTTTGTATTGGATACCTTGCAATTTGATCCGCCACTTGGCAAAATTTGATAAAATCAAATTTATACTTCTAAAAAAAAACTTCTTGTTGCTGCTCCTTGAAGAAAAATCTGCTGTTGGAGAACAAATCTGCTCTTGACAATAATAAAAATGAGAAGAAAATGAGGCATATATATATAATTTACTTTAAAAACTTTTCCTTCTCTCTAGGCCGACCTCATTTATTATTGTGCACAAACATTTAATTTAGTTTTGATCTTTATTTAATAAATGCATTTTCACGTTTTCCGAAGGCAAGAATTATTAAATGTTTGTAACTTCCTTGTTGATGGCGCACTAGATAAGGCCTTGGTGATCTTCTTGTTGTTAGTTGACGGTTTCTTCTCTCCCCTTCAAGCGCATGAGGTGAAGGCTTGGCATCTTCTTTATCTTCTTTGGATTCGTGTTTAAAACATCATGATCTCCCTTAAGCGCATTAGATCAGCATAGTGTGGTCTTCTTGGCATTTCGCACTAGATCAAGTTTTTAATTCCTCTTCACATTTCGCCTTGGATTTGGTCTTGATAATCCTCAAGTCTTGTTGCACCGGATGAAACTCTAAGACTCCCTTTCAACATTTCGCACTAGCTGAAGAATCGAAATCCTCTTCAAGGCATTTCGCACTAGATGAAGAATCGAAATCCTCTTCAAGGCATTTGATCGCGTAGAACTTTAGGGTCCTTCAACGTCAAACCTAAGTCTCCCTTTTAACATGGCGCATTGGATGGAGGATTAGAATCCTCTGACTTTTGACGCATTAGACCACTAGTTTGAAATCTTCAAAATGAAACTTCATTCTTTCTTTAACATAGCGCATTAAATGATGTTTTTGGATTCCTTAAAGGAATAGCGCATTAGATAGAGGATTAGAATCCTCATGATTTTGGCGCATCACTTAGATAATTCGAGTTCTCCTTACATGGCGCACTGGATCACTAGTTGGAGATCTTCAAAATCAAACCTTATTCTCCTCTCACACATGGCGCATTAGATGACAATTCCGATTTCTTCTTGTTTGGCGCTTGGATAAGAATCTTGGAAGGTGGCGCATTGGATGCCATTTTTGAAGTCTTCAAACTTGGACGAATTTAAATGACCTTTGTCTTTGTGTGATGTTTAGCGCAATGGTTGCCCCTGTAGAATCCTTTGAAAACGAATCTCATTTTTCTTTATATTGCGCATGGGATGACCTTGGAATGGGCGCATTAGTTGGGTTTATAGGATCCTGTGGAGTTCTCTCTTTACTTGCATATTGGGTGATCTTGCCATAGGCGCATTAGTTCAACTTTTGGGATCCTGTGGATGGCGCTTTGGATTTGGATCCTTAAAACTTCATCTTTGAAATTGCTTGGGCGCACTGGATCATGTTTTAGATTCCTCTGGAGTTATCTCTCAAGAAGTCGCATTAGATCATGCTTTAGAAATCCTCACGAGTTTACCTTGGATAGTCGACACATGGTAAGCGCATCACTTCATGAACTCAAATCCTCTGGACTCTAGCGCATGGTATGGGCTTTTTGAACCCTCTAGACTTCATACTGGTGAAGGGACTAACACTTGTGTCGAATGTTTAAATGAAAGCGCATTAGGAAAAGATCCTTAGGTTTTGGCGCATCACTTCGCATTTTGAAATCCTCTTAAAACTCTAGACATTTCTCAAGTCAAAACTTCAAACCTACCTCTCCCTTCTTGGTGGCGCATCACTTGAAAGTTTAAAATCCTCTGACTTTGATCATCGAAATTCTCTCCAAGATTTGCTCTGAGACTTACTTTTTCACTTTCGTACTAGTTGAAGGCATTGAAATCCTCATTTTTGTTTTCGAAATGACCTTTTGGTTTGAGCGCAATAGATAGAAGATCGAAATCCTCTGATATTTTCGCATTGGACCAAGGTGTATAAGGGCGCATTGGATCGAGTTTTCAAATCCTCTGGCTCAAGTGTCTTCTCCTTCGTGATTTTGCGCCCAGATTTGCGCCATCTAAGTGTCCAGTCGCATTAGATCAGGATTTTGAATCCTCTGAAATCGTTAAGTATTTTCAGGATCGCGTGAGTAAAGGTATATTGAAAAATATATTTAAGTATAAGTTCAATCTCTAAACTTATACTTTAAATATTTTTCAATATACCTTTCAGGATGTTTGAGATAGGTCCCGAATCCACCGGATTTAAGATGCAAAATATAGAATTTGGAGGATTCACCAGATTTCAGACTTAGCCATTTTTCAGGATTTTCAGGATTTCAGGCTTAGTCTTTTCAGGGTCTCAAACATTCTGAATGATTAACCTCAAAACTCAATATCTAGATAGGATTTGATCACAATACTTCATTATTACAAGTTCATCTATCCTTAATCGTGAACCAAAGATCATAGGCAAGGAAATTATTACCGTATCTACAAAGGAAAATGGGTCAGGGCATTATTAAAATCTCGTTGAAAACTCATTGAAAACTCACTGAAAGCTCATTGCAGGCTCAGAGCTCCAAAAAAAAGGGGGGTCCCTATTCCTAATGGGGTGATGTGTGATTTGGTCACAACAGGGCACAATATGGCGTCATGGCAAGGAATATGTGCAAAATGGTACTTGAGGCAATTGATGCCTCCAGAAACCTTCTTCCCACAAGTTGCAAATAACAGTCTCCAAATATAGTCCTAGTGTGCCATGTTTCCAAGTGGCATCCCTATGACCTTCAACAATGGGTTGGCTTCCACATCCGGATATTGATGCCATTGTATGCTAACTTAACATTCATAAAATAAAGAATTAAATGCAACACGTTTAAGCACAAAAAAACAACATTTTAAATTAAAAATAGATATTTGAACTTGAAAGAGCCAAAACATAAAATAAAATTAATATAAAATGTTTTTTGAACATAATTGAATAGCAATAGCATCAAATAATTTAAGCAAAATAACAATTTTCATATCCTAAACCCTACCTAGAAAAAAAAAATCAGCATTTTTTCTTCATAAACAATAGCTTAAATTGGCATTAGAATTTATGCAAACTAAATTTAATGCTTTCAAAACATGTTTAAAAAACTCAATCTAACATTTTGGAAAAATATTACATTCTTGCAATGCTCGGAAGAAAAAAGAAAACAATTCTAACCTGAAATACCAAAACTGCACAAATTTGCTCTTGAAATCTGCCTTAAACTTTCTCCAATTCACTCAAGCAAACTTGCAAATGCTATGTGAGGAAATGGCATGGGTGGATATGCTTTAAAAGACAAAAAACCATAGATTTTCAATGCATTTTCCACATATTTTTGGCTGGATATACCTGCAAACTGTGTCCTGCAAGTCTACACCATAGACTCACCAAAACACCTTTTCTGAAGACACAAGTTCGAGCACAAATAAATTGTTATTCAAATTGCTCACAACTACTCACCAAGTATGCAAGCAGTCAACAAGTTTTAAAACTATGAATGGCACCATTGAATGCCTAGACCATCTCCAGTGTCATTGGTCACTTGGCATTAAGACCCTTGCCAATTCAATGTATGTTCTTAGCAATTAATAGTCGAGATGATTGAACTTATTCCAAAGGATAATTGGATGTATCAATTTTTTCTCATTAAGAAGTGGAGATTAAGCAGCACTTTAATATTTATTTTTCCAATTCAGTGTATGGTCTTAGCAATTAAAAGTTGAGATGATTATACTTAATTCCAAAAGGTAATTGGATCTGTCAACTTTTTTTCTCGTTAGGAAGTGGAGATTAAGGAGAACTTTAATATTTATTTTTGAAATCTTCTATGTTATCAAATCCAAACAAAATATCACTATTTGTAAAGAGACTTGGGAGGGTCCCTCGCAACCTTCTCCCATTACCTAGAGTAGAAAGATTTGTCCCTTACTTCCAAGAAGAACCTACCCTGTTGAGCAACATAGGAGACCTTCATGGCCATCAAATTGATTACTTCAATGTATTTCAATCATACTAGGAGTATCAAGTGTGTGTTGGTTGTTGTAATCATTAAAACAATAGGTACTAGGTCCATGAGATGTTTCTCCCCTTGGATTTCTATTTCTCACGCCCAAGATAGAGGTTCCAACTATCCTTCCATGTTTACAATCCAACCAAGGGAAAAAAGACAAAATACCAATTTCCTCTATTTTTTAAAGATTGTGAGCCTTGGATGTTAGGAGAGCCAACACAAGAACACCCAACTTTATCCCAAAATTGTTTAATCAAGAGTTTGTTGTACTAATGATATCATTAAATTAAGCATTGGCTCTTTCATGGTGGTCAACAAGTTGGCTCTCCTACTACTCCTTACACTAACACAAACCATAACATTATTCCCCCACTGACTCTTTCATCTTGGTTTTATTGGTGAGTTTTTTCTTGATAGAGGACCTTATACAAAGCAAACCTTTGAATGCACTAACTTGTCCAGGGTTTGCCCATTCAATGAAACCCACATTTTGTTTTAAGTTTCTTAATTTTTTTGCGGTCCCATTTAAATTTTGTAGTGTAGTCTCCTTGACTTGTTTTTCATTCATAGACATTTGTATAATTTCTTTCTTTCCTTGTATTATGCAACTAAACCAAAGGTGACTCAAATAAATAGCCAAGGTAGTCTGCTACAATTACAAATTTAGGAGCCAAGGGATAACCTTATTAGATTGTCATATTTACTAAGAAACTCTTGTATACGAACAAGGACCATGTCCCTGTCCCAATACCCACAATTTTTGGGGACTACGTTTATATATAATATAGATGTACCCTTATTCATTTATTCCCATATCCTAATTTAATTGGCATCACTATCCCTATCCCCGTACCAATATCCATACCCCCACATCTCCAACTAAATATGGATTAAATTTAAAGGGCAATGGATTTAGCAAAATCACGAGTGTAAATTACTAGATTCCCAGTTGAGGTATAATAATTTTTGAGCATGTGTCATTTCCAACACTTTGGCAAATGCATTGGATAATATGGCGCCTAGTGCACTAATTTAATAAAAAAAAATCCAATCAATGTCATCGTATGCAAATTGAAATTCCACTTAATCTTGTCATATGCTTTATCCAAGGCAATCTTAAGAGTGCTTTCTACACATTCAATATTCTTCCATTACATAATAAGGTCACTTGGAATGGATCTTCCTTAACCAAACCTAGTTTGCTTTAGGCAAATAATCCTCAATGTTACAACCTTGATCATGTTAGTAATTTCACCAAGACCTTGTAAAACTCAATTAGGCACATTAAGCCTTCACCACAGTGCCAAGTCCCTTTAAAGTTAGATCCTTTTGGGACAAGTTTGTTAAGCATTGGATTTACTTGCTCACCCATGTTTTATGCCTCTTAAGATTTCCTAACACCACCTTCAAAATAACTTGAACAATTACTAACCAAAGATATTTGTTGATCTTCAAAAGCAATCCATCCTTCCCAAGAGACATTCCATTGAACATGTCTTTGATCACTTTGAGTGGCTCATTAGTATCTACGGGCTCTAAGAGAAGATCTCATTCAAGCAAGGAAACTTTAGTAGGGATTATTTGTCTCAATTCTTTGTTAACTTCTCTACTAGCTTGTAGAAGCAAAATCCTTTAGAAGTGAAATGTTGTTGCAAGCTATTTATGCAAGTTTCACCCTTTGGAAAAATCCCCTATTGGTACTTAAAATCAAAATTTCTTGTTGAATACACTTTTGCTACAAATATGAGAAATATTGGTAGAATCTTCATTGACTGGCATAATAGTTTTGGCTTTATAGTATTTAAGAACTCTAAATTCTTGCTCCAATTCTTCTAACTTTTGTTGCTTCACTATGTTAAATAGGTTTACTTCCAACTCCTATCTAGATTGTACAAGCCTTCCAGCTCCTATCTAGATTGTACAAACAATCCCAAACAATCCCTAAGCTTATGTTCATTTATGAATTATACTTACAGTTACTACTCTCACCCATCATCATAAAAATTGGGTTGTTCTTTGAGTGCTAAACCCACCTTCTAGATCCAAAATGGAGACATTAAAGGTAATAGGGGAGCTTGGATGAAAAACATGAATTTGTCTCACGCTCATACAAGTAGAGATAGGTTGGTCATCAAAATATATTACCAAGGTCTCACCTTCAACAAACTAGGGCTAATCTATTAGTAAAAGTAGCCCCATTTAAAGATAGCCATATAACGATGAACCCTTCGATTATACCTTAGATTTTAATATTCTTTAGATTATGTTGTGATCCTTCACGAATTAGATTGCATACTCCAAATATCTGCATCTAGATGCTTCTATATTGATTTAATATCTAAAATTACAATGTGAACTTGAATTGATCCCAAGTAAATTATCCGTGGAGACTAGAGTGGTAAACATCCCCTCAACCCTAACTTCCATCCAATACAACATTTTCAAGTCTCCCACAATGGTCTACTCAAAAATTGGTAAGAGCAATCCACAATGTAATTTAAGGACTAGATCACTGGAGTATAAACTAAAAGATGTTGATAATTGCGCATTTTGTACCTACAAAGAATAACAAAACTGAATAATACTTTGCAGTAGAGTCCAATTTGTTAATAGTAAGTAAAGCAATTGTTCCCTTGCCAACACCCACTCATCTTAAAGTCAAACACCAATTATTTTTATCTCCTACAAGAAAATAGTATTGAAATATATCTTTGAATGGCAACTATGATAAGGTACCTTCCTCCTCTAAAGCACCCCTCACATTCCAAGACATAACATCAATCTCCATATGCAATATTCATCAAGTCTATGCACAAGCAATAAGCATGTATTATACAACTCACACCCAATTCAACTAATGTTGAAAGAATCCTAGAGATCAAATTCCTTGCCACCATTATCTCCTTTAAAAACAAGAGGGATAATAACATGGTTTGCCTTTTTAGTTCATGCCACACTACTTATTTGTCTTACACACAAACAATCAAGCATCTCTTATTGTTGTTTCTTTAAAGCGTTGGGATGGAAATCCAAACTTTTCCAATTATAGTTGTGTCAAAGATAGGCCCATTACAGTTTCCTCTTTGTTGTCATGGATTGCTCTTTTTCCCTATTTTACTCACCTTTCCTTCTGCTTTAAACATCACCTTAATTTGGTTTTGACCCCTTCCTCCTCCTCAAGGTTAGCTGCCTTGTTTATAAGGTTATTCTTACTCGTTTCTTTAGGGGTAATATATAGTAGGATGATAGGAAGGCAAAGAAAAAGTATTTGAGTGTTTGATTAACCTTGCACGTGAATGTATCAGTGACTTTTCCGATTATAGTTTCTTCTTGTTGTCACAAATTGCTCTTTTTCCCTTTTTCCCTATTCTAGTGACCTTTGCTTCTGCTTTAAACATCAGCTTAGTTTCATTTTGACCGCTTCTCCTCAAGGTCTACTGCCCTATTTGTAAGGTTATTCTTACTCCCTTCTTTAGGGGTAACATATAGTAAGATGGTAGGAAGGCAAGGAAAAAATATTTGAGTGTTTGATTAACCTTGCACATGAATGTATCAGGGCAAATGAAGAAAGAGTTGAATGAGAAGCATCCTTGTCCATATATGTTTCCATCCCATACCTGAGCATTTGATTTAATGGGCACTCTATTTGTTTCCACCAACAGGTTCCCAAATACATTTTACTATTTCTTCAATCCAAGCTCTACTTCCTTGAGATGCCAAAGGATCAACCCGCATAGGGTATGAATTTTGTATGACATATTCCAGGTTGCAGTATGTTGGTAAAAGTACAATGTATGTTGGTAAAAGTACGATTAAAACTAATAAGGGCATTTTCATATTTAAACAGTGTTCCACGGGGACCCGTCCCCCCCTAAAACCTGTCGTCCCCCCGTCCCGGACGTTTCTGAGACTTGGGGACTCCTGCGAGACGTCCCCCCACCGCCGCCGGTACGCCGGAAACTCTAGAGAAACGGCGGGTACTTCTGGCCGCCCCCAAGACGTCTCGGGGACTTCTGGACGTCCCTCGAGAGTCTCGGGGACTTCTGGGCGTCCCCCGCACTGGGCAGCGAAAAAGTGTCTTTTTTTTGTTTTTTTTTGTTTTTCCTTGGACTTAGAGCCCAGGTCCGAACCCTAAGGAGGTGTTTGACCATTTTCAAAGCTAAAAACTCTCATTAGACTCTCATTCTTCATTTTATTTGCTCAATATGCCATTTCATGTTTCGAGTGATGAGGAGTTTGGGGACGATTAGAGGCCTCCCTTCACTACATTTTGATTTTTGCATTTTGTAGTTTGTACTTATTTTGATATCATCATATGCTACTCATTGTAACCATCTTTTAAGACTTTATGATACATTGATATGATATTATGATGTGACATGTTATATTTTCCGTTTTCGATATAATAGAAACTAAGAAATCTCAAATTCGACAATTTCATTTGTCAAATTCGGCAATTTCATTTGTCTTTTACTATTTAGTAATAGACTAAATAGTATTCAAGTAGTTAAAATGTTAGTAATTTGCCAGTTTACTAATTTGCCATTTGAAATGTTATTCTTAAACATCTTTTTATAACTAGTTATTCAAGTACCATATGTATATCAGCGTCGCCGCCCCGCCGCCCCCGTCCCCCCGCCGTCCCCAAACTTAGACCCTTTGTCCCCCCATCCTCGAGACCCGTCCCCGACAAGGGACCCGTCCCCGTCAGGAAACTCCGTGGAACACTGTATTTAAAACAAGACAATTTTAGAAACATTCTGTTGTAAAGGCTTATGGCCTTTGTACCATAGATAGTCTGTGTTGCAATGATACAAGAACAAATAAATTCATTGTCTTTCTTCAATTTTTAAGTTTCCATGAATCTTGTACATTTTGAACTTTCCAACAAAGTCATCTCTCTAGGAATGTGCATGAGAAGTGGCTCCACATATCATTCAAGTTTTGCTTGGATGAACACACTGAACAAATACTTTAGACCCAAACAATGACATTAGCATATTCTTTGCCCAAACTCCATGATGACTCAACCTTCTAGCTCTTAGTTCTTCATCAATAGCAGTGTAATTTTTTCTCTAACTAATGATATCTTCCTAAGAAAGGAAATGATTCGTAATTTCCCCTTAAACTAGGTCAGAAACTAGGGAATCAAATATTTATGCTACTGATCTACTTGGAATCCAAATGATAGTGGGAAATGGAGATGTTAAAGTGCTGTCCTACGCAGAGATGAAAAAATGAAGTGTAAAGAGCAATATAACACAAAGATTAAAGCTGGCAAAACCAATATAAGGGGTGAAAAACCCAGTGAAATGGAGATGTTAAAGTGCTGTCCTACGCAGAGATGAAAAAATGAAGTGTAAAGAGCAATATAACACAAAGATTAAAGCTGGCAAAACCAATATAAGGGGTGAAAAACCCAGTTGGTAGGGGCAAATGCTCTCTATCAGTGTATATTACTCATAATAAACCAGCACAAGAGATTACAATCCTCCTATCCAGCTTACAGCTACTTCAGCTTCTACTTCTGGAAGGTACGGCCTCCAATTGTCTTCCTTCTCTGCTTAATTCAGGCTCCATTGTTCCTTATATAATGCTGGAAGACTCCCCTTATGTTTGTCAAGACTTCCACTCAGGAACTGAAGATACAGGGACACCCATTCGTTCCATATTATGCTTATTTTTCTAGTTCAGACAATACCACCACTTTCAACAAGAGGCAATTACAAAACTACCCCGTCAATTACACTTTTGCCAGCGTCAATAAGGAAACTGCCCATTTCATTATGAAACCACCACTATTTACAATTCTAGGTCTTGCTTCTTTCAGGGGCCATACCTTTTGCATATGGACTCGAAACGAGACACCCTTTTTTGTAAATTGCATAGAAATTCGAGAGGAACGTGAATGTGTAATCATACTCAACCTTTGATGCCATATGAATGGGTTTTTGGCCCTGCAACATGCTGAAGAGTCTTTCCCTATACGACAAGTTGGGTCCTCCATCCAATATGGATAAAGAAAGGAATATCTCCCTTTTCAACCATGTCTATGATGGTTTTGAATAGTGCTTTACAATTTTCAAATTTACCCAAACAGGTACTGTCCCCATTCTGGAGTAATGTTTGATGTTCATGTACTTAATAATTACCACATCTCACCCCTCCTCCATCACCATGGAACTTGTTTCTTTCAGTAGGAGATGCATTTTATGAATGTGAAGCTTTTTACAGACACATCATGTGTCTCCCTGGCCAAATCAATATAGGGTCCATCTATATCACCAGTCATTTCTCAAGTAGATAAGATGACTCTTAACATTGTTTGGGCCAAACTGGTCCATAGGACCTATCAAGTATGTCTACTTGAATAAAAATTGTTACTATGAGAATCCATTGTTGAAATGACTTTTCTAAGTTTTGTTTGATTGTATTGATTTAAGATTTTTGGTGCTACGTTATGGTTGCAAATCTGCGTAACTGTTCCTAATATCACTATATAACGAGCAATTGAAATGAAAATCTATTTCATCCTCTACTTCATTTAACTTACATTCCTTACATATTCTACCAGCTTTTCTGTGAAGCCAAAAAAAAAAAGTAAATAAGCCTCAAGAGGAAGACCCTTTAAAACATAGGCATTCCTGCACTACAAAGCCTAAATATTCAATCCAAAACAATTCTACACAACTTATGAGCCTCAAAACCATTGGATTAAGAACCAGTTCACACAACCTTCCCTTCAACACCCAATCCAGCATTGACCAACTCACAATTCTGTCCCAACCAGGTTCCAAACACTAAAATAGGAAATACACTACAACTGCGCACAATTAATTTCTTTGTATAAGGGAATCTAATATAGCCAAATACAAAGACCCAACAAAACAAATGCAGATAAACCAAGATATGGAGACCCCCCCAAAAAAACGTAAATAGACCTAAATATGAAAACCCCTCAAAAATCCAAACAGACCTACATTTAGAGGGTAAAGGTAAAGGTGGTTTTATAGGTACAGCCAAACCAAAAGCCAATTTCCTATATGAGATTCACTTGTGGAAGCTCACGGGGATTGCTTTCCACACGAACCATTCAGTTTCAACCTCGTGACCAAAGCTCTAAAGTAAACTGAACGATACCAATTTACCTGTACCAGGTACACTATCCATAAACAGCCAGTATGTTGACCACAACACACCCACTGTATTAAGCTTTTCCTAACAGGAGTTCTAATAAAAGAGGAAATAGGTTCAAATTCTATCATCAACCCTATGGAAGGTGATAGAATAAAACCATTGGAATAAGAAACAGTTCGCACAACCAGCATTGACCAACTTACAACTCTGTCGCAGCCATGTACCAGATGGTATAATAGGAAATAATAGTAATTCATAGTTGCCAGGAAACTCCATCATAGGAGCATGGACCAATTAACTGTCCCCGTACCCACAATTTTTGGTGACTACATTTATATATAATACAGCCGTCTCCTTATTCATTTGCTCACACACCATAATTTGATGGACCTCCCCATCCCCATGCCAGTACCCCTGCATCTCCTGGTAATTATGGGACTCCAAAATATACTACAACTATGCATGCCTAGCTTCTTTGAATTAAGGAATCTAATATACCCAAATACAAAGACCCAACAAAAACAAATGCAAAATAGACCTAATATAAAGACCCCACAAAAAATATCAATAGACCAAAATACGGAAAGCCCTTAAAAATCCACGCACACACATTTAGATCACAGACAACCCAGATGCCAATTTTTCATATGAGAACCCCTTGTGGAAGCTCATGGGATTTCATTCCACTCATCTTATATAATTCAAATTATGTACTCTCATGTTTCAACCTCGTGACCAAGCTCAAAAAGTAAACCAATCCTTGTCGATCCACTTATACCATGCCATGGAAGGACTCAGGTTCAAATCCTATTCTTGAACCTATGGAAGGTGAAAGAATAAAACTTTTTGAAGGGGTTGTAGTGCAATAGTGATGGGAGCACTCATATGAGCAAGACCTGGGTTCAAATCCCCTTCATAAAATGAACTGTGAATCTGGCCAATATTCGACCAAGATGTGGAATAACTACTACAGTATGCATCTCAGCATTGTCTGTGTTTAAAATCTTGTAGAAGTGACCCAATCTTGCCCCAGGGCTCACGACATGTTAAAAGGTAAGCATATAACCTCACCTAATATCTAACAAGGGAAAAACAAAAAATACAAAACCACCCAAAAAAACCAAAATACCTCAAAACTGCCAGTGCAAATAGAGCTAAACATGAAGACCCCTTAAAAACCCAAATACACCCAACATTCAAGGGGTTGTGATGTAATAGTAATAAAGCTCTTATAAAAGTGTCAACAAGGTTCAAATCCCCTCATCACAATGAAGGCATCCCACCTATCTAGCAGACAGTGGCAAGATTGTCATATGAGATATATTCAAACATGACCCCTGATTAATGTGGTTGTGTTGTAAATCAAGGGGTTGTGTTGTAATAGTGATCAGGTTAATCGAAATGAGACTATCAACAGCGAGCGCCAAATTTAGAATATGGGATACATTCGAATGTGAAACGTTTTCAATGTTATCCCAACTTACTGATAAAAAAACAAGTGTAACCATGTACAAATCATTACAGAGTGGTCCTAGATCTCAGATAACCTCTTTGTAGGAAAAGGGGGAAAAAAACACCCAAAAAAAAATGACAAAATAGCTTACCTTCAAACTGCCACTGCAGGCACAAGGGGCCTCCATGTTCTTCTCCTCATCTTCTTCTTGACAAATTCTGCACTCACCATTAAGCTTAACCCCAACAACCCCTCCTTCAGATATACCACCAAATGTCTCGTATTCTGTGTGTGAAGAAGGCCCACCTGGAATCAGCGGAGCCCCTTCATCATTCTCCTCTTGCAAGCTCATAACCCCATCGTTCACAGAGCCCGGTGGGGATGATGGAAAAACATTTTCATGAGGAATTTCAAAAGTGGAAGGCGTTATCAGACGATCCACATACAACACCAGATGATCTCCCATTCCGATTGCTTTTTTCTCCCACTCTTCAACAGCACTTCCTATTGGATTCCTTCTCTCTCTTTATTACCCTGTTGGATCAATATCTATTGAATTTCCTTATTCCTATGTTGGATCAAATATCAATTGATTCTGTTTGTCCTTTTCCAAAAAATTTCCCTTGCCCAAAATCTTTGAAGCCCACGAATCTCTCCAACGTATCTAAACCGTTTCAAATTCTCTGAAGTCTATGAATCAGAGAACACATTTCTGCAGCTAGAATGCCCCAATTTCTGAATCTGAAAACACCCAATGAGTTTAGAGCAATTAAATTAAACTGGGTTATATCCCATAAGGTCATTGATGATCACAAAGGAGCTTTGAAATATCCAAAGATGTGACATGATGAGAATTTTTCAAAGCAATAGAGAAGTTGTGCCACATTGAAATTTCCTAGAGGGCAAAAGGTCACGGGTTCGGAACCAAGATTGGCTGGTATGGAAGTAATTGAGCCGCGTAGGGGGTAAAAGTGGGACCCATTTACATCTCCTTCGACATTGTCGGGAAATTGAATTTGCTTCGATGGACTTGCTAAATTTCAACTCTGTCGATGAGAGCTAAGCTAAGTTTGAACTAAGGGCTTCTCCAACGATGAGGTAATGTCACAATAAATGTAGTTTTTTAATTGGGTCTGGATGATTTTGTTTCTTTGTTTTTATTTCTTGCTTAATGCGACTCAAGAGAATTTTTAATTAAAAAATTAAATTAAATGTTATTTCTTTTAAATATACATAAAAATATGTTGACCTACCAATATATTTATATAAATGGTCTGTACTATTGTAATAATAATATTTGTTTGTAACTGAAAAATATTAAAATTTTGAAGTAATATTAATTATATGATAATAAATATTTTTAATTTTCATTGTTATAATTTATTATGTCAATTAATGTATTAATTAAACTAGTATAAATGTCAATGGACCCTTGGTCTAGTGGTGAAGTTGAATGGTTCTTAATGAGCTCACCAAGGATAAAGTCTTGTGGTGTTAAGATGAATTTGGGGGAATGGATATCTCTCACGTCTTTGTTTGATATCAAACCCTCCAATGAAAAAAGGAATTAAAAAAAACTAGTATAGATAAATCTAATAATAAAAATATGTTATTTTATTTGCTACAAATAGTTGTATTTTATTTTAATTTAGAGCTATTTTAAATTTTTATTTATTTTTATTTACTTAAGTCTTACTTTATTTACTTAAGAGTTATTTTATAAATAACTATTAAGTAAATAAAAATTAACTCTTCAATAAACAATGTAAATAAATTAAATAATTCTTAAATAGTTCCAAATAAACTAAAATAACTTGAAGTAAATAAAACACTATATGTTCATTTTTTTTATATATTATTATACTGATTAATTAAAATATTTATTTCAATTCTATTAGTACAAGCATAAATTCAAATAACTCAAAGACAAATTTGATGAAAATGATCAAGAGAACAAGCTAGTAGAACTTCTTACCCGGGTTTTGTTCTTGATAATTAGAGCGTGGGTAAATTTACATACAAATGATTGCTACCCATCAATGAGTGACTTTAGACCAACTTTTTTAAAACACTATTGAAGTTAATCTATGTAATCATGGATTAGTAGCGAGATAATTTTATAAAGAAAATTTGAGTCCATTGAGTGCCTCGACTAAAAGCATTTAATTTTTTCTACTAGTAAACCTATACTGAATAACTAAGATATGTTTATTCTTGGTTATGCTAACATTTTTTCTTCATATTAGAAACAACTTTGAGTTGAATCAAGTTAATGTTTATGTTTATGTAATCATGTTAATAATGTGGATCATAGTACATGTCTATGTACAATCTTGCACCACCATATAGGTAGAAACATAATTTGAACATTATTGGACAATAGATTAAATTGTGTCAACTTGTGATGTCTTTGCTTAAAGAGTCACACTAATATCTAGATGTTGATCACAACAAGGTCTATATGAAATCATAGCACCATATTGGCAGAAAGTGCACATTAATAAAAGCATATACTCTTAACGTATCCTAAAAATTGAAATTGTACAATTTACACAGAGCAAGATAGAAAATATATTATTGTCAAACTATGTCAAATACAATATTAATACTTGACATAGATATTTCCAACTATTTCAAAATAAGATATGAAATGTTCAAAATAAGTCTATAATAAGTCGTTTGAAGAGAATAGCCAAAAATTAAGTTTGTATCAATGTTTAAAATTGATATATTGGAATGTTTAAATTAAGCATTTGCATTTTTGTATTATTTAGCAGGAAGAAGATAACAATGTCGATACAACACATTGCAAGTTGACGGGACAAGAGCTAGGCGTTTCAAAAAAGGCATTGTTGGATGACTAAAAAATTGCACTTGAGTAATATGCAAGAAAGTTGTAAAGTTATATTAAATTTAAATAATGTTGTTTCAAAAAATTTGAATGTAAAATGGAAATTAGGTGAAAATTTATATACCGAAGAAGAGGATATCTTTTCAGTGTTGATTTTCTTGAAAGTCAAGTATGATATTATTTTGATCTAGTGTGAAGTTTCCTTTTACTTGGAAGTCACGGAGAATGAAAATCATTGTTGATTAATCTTGGAGGTAGTCTTAGATAAGTGATTTGTTGGAGTTGTGGAAGTAAGCGGTTGAACATGTCCTTTTGAAGAAAGTAATGGGCAATCTAGTCTTCTTATCAGTTGTTATTATGCATTTCAAATTGTGGGTATAAGTGTAGACAATATCTTCATTGCATTTGTCGCAATGAGTAATATCATTTTTAAGTGTCCCAAAGTTAAAGAATGTGTAACTACATATTGGACAAGTGGCCTGGAATGGAATAGAGAAAGGATTGACAACTTTTAATTTCCCATATACCTGGTAGATCAATGTAAAGTAGTTAGAGATCAATGTGAAATAATTAACTTATGTGCAATTAGAAAAGAAATGTGAAAATAATTTTTTTTTTAATTGTGATATCCAAGAAGGAAAGACATTATTATAAACCAAATATATACTTTTCAAAAACAATAATAAATTCAAACTCATGATGTAAACACTAAAGGGATTGAAGCAATAAAATATTATTCAAGTCCACTGTGCAAAAACTTTGGCAAAAAAATTTCTTGTATGAGAATGACCTCACTTAAAAGTTGAAATGATTTCTTTATTTTATAACGTAAGTGCCATTAGAAAATTAACTTCCATGTGCTAAAGGGATTGAAGCGATAAAATATTGTTCAGGTCCATCATGCAAACGTTTTGCCAAACAAAATTTCTTGTATGAGAATGACCTCACTTAAAAGTTGAAATGCTTTCTTGATTCTTTAGGGTAAGTGACATTAGAAATTTAACTTCCATATGCAAAAGGTTTTGACCACATCATTAATTCAGAGGTTGCTTTAAATGCAAAGCTACAAATTATTTAAGGCTATAAGGTGAGTACTAAGGTTCAAGTTTGTGTCAGTGTTATTAGAATGCATAGGAAAACTAAGAGGGGGGTGAATCAGTTGTCTATTAAACCTTAAACCCTCAAAGCAATTTCAATCATAAACCTCTTAACATGCATTAGTAGAATGTAAACATATGAAGCATCAATGCAAATACATCTAAACACATAAGAACATCATATTTACGTGGAAAACTCAATAAGGGAAAACTACAGTGAGGATTAGCTCACATATATATGAATAACAACACTGAAATTCAATAGGCTCGCTGCCCAGAAGAGAAGAAAGAAGAAGACTGTTACAGAGAGATTCACTATCTCAAAGCAACAGGAGAGATCCACCAAAGCAACTCCTTTCCATCCGTAACCTTTGGCTCACTACCTCCAGCAACATCTAGCACACTAAAATGTAGACACCTTCTACTCACTGCATTTTGAGGTCTTAAGCATTTAAGCTCGCACATAACTCACTGCCCCTGATTCGCATTCACATTCTCTTCTTTACATAGCTCCACTCAACTTCATCTTGCATTTATACCATCTACAACCAAGACCTATCCCAATTAGGTCAATCCTAATAAGGCGTGTGCACCTCAAACGTGCAACACCAATTAGGTCGGCACTAAACACTTCTGTGGTGAAAAGAAGTGTGAGTGGACCATGACAAGGGTTAACTAGGACTCAAATCTATATCACCAAGTTGCTCATCACATGCACAATCCACGAGGTACCTCTGCAAATGGCACTAGTAAGCCAGGTTAGCCAAACCTGAGCTAATGACCATATCCACGCTTCTCCAAGTCCAAGAACATTATATGGACTAGAGAGAGACACTCCAAAGCATTCATACACCTTCTTGAGATACTCACCATCATCATAAACTCCTACAACATTTCTGCAACCATCTGAATCAAAGAATGTCTTCATTATGCACGTTAAGATACACTGTAACTAATCATTAACACAAGAACTGAACTTGCAGAGTATCCCAACACTAGAAACTTCAAAGGAAGGTAGATATAGACAATATAAGCACTCTCGTAGATCCACAAGATAGGAAAGCTCAATGTGGAGAAATGCGAAGCATTCTCATTTCTCCCAGACAACCTCCTTCACAGTAAAATATTCTGTCAAACACATCTTCGACTTCCACATGATCCAGAACCTGAAACTCTAGATATAATATCTCTGAACACCTCTGACAACACTTCCAAACCGCACAAGCATATCTTCAATTAAGAAGAAATGTGGAGCATAACACTGAGAGTACCTCTGTCACACTGCACACCTTTTTATCAAATTTTCTCAAAAGCACTTGGAAACCAAGTGAACCATCTGCTGGGAGTTGACATAAATGACAACACCAGCAAGTTTCCAACAATCTCCTCCTTTGTCATTGATGGCAACACCAACTCTTTGAAAAATCATCAAGACCTAAAGCAATCAATCAGCAGTTCTGCAACTAGTAATACTCCCCCTGACAAAAACAACTCTTACTCTTCACACACCTCTCTGTACAATGGTTTTTCAAATACTTCAACTCTCTCCCCCTTTGACATCAATGGCAAAGGGAAACAACTCCAACACCAACAAGTATCTGATATATCTCCATTGCTCTCACTTTTTCTACACTCTCCTCTTTAGGGTCATAGGATATGCTCCATCTGACTACACCAACCAATAGTATCACTACCTACTCCCCCTGAGAGGTAGCCTTCAACACCAGTCCAGGACCAAAAATGTATCTTGAAATGCTTTCTGAATAGATGCACACACTTATGCATCTAGTTAAGAGAAGGAGGGACAATAACCCCTAACTTCTGTCAAAGATACTCAAAAGTATCCTTAGGGAGAGCCTTTGTAAAGATGTCTGCAACTTGATCCTTGGTAGGCACATACTCTAACTTCACCTCATTCTCTGCAACCTTTTCTCTTAGGAAGTGATACCGGATTGAAATATGCTTTGTCCTTGAATGCATTCCCAGATTCTTTGAAATGTTTATAGCACTTGTATTGTCACATAGGATAGGAATATTCGTCATATGACACTTTGATATCGTTCAATGTCTGCTTCATCCATAACGCATGTGTGTAGCAAGATGCTGCTACAATATATTCTACTTCTGCAGTAGATAATGACATTGAGTCGTGCTTCTTACTTAACCACGAGACAAGTCTACTTCCCAGAAAGAAAGTACCACCACTTGTACTTCTATCATCTGTACATCTTGCCCAATCTACATCTGTATATGCACTCAAGGAGAAATTAGTATCCTTTGGATACCATAGGATAAACTCTAGAGTGCCTTTCATGTATTTGAATATCCTCTTTATTGCTAAAGCATGTGACTCTCTGGGATCATCTTGGAATCTAGTCACAAGACAAACTACATGCATGATATCCAGTCTAGTAGCAGTCAGGTATCATAGTCCACCAATCATTGATCTGTAGTTGCTCTGATCAGCCTTAAGAGATTCATCATCTTTTCTTAACTTACAACCAGTAGTCATGGGAGTACATCCTAGTTTGGAGTCTTCCATTCCAAACTTCTTCAACATTTCCTTAGCATGCTTTGACTATGAAATGAAAATGCCCTTTTCTGATTGACCGATTTATAACCCAAGGAAGAAGTTCATTTCCCCACACATTGACATTTCAAATTCTTTTTGCATCTCTTCTACAAATTTCTTGCACATACCTTCATTTCCTCCAAAGATTATATCATCAACATACACTTCCACAATCAAGATTTGATCTTCTTCAAGTACAGATTGCTATCTACAGTGCCCCTTTTTAGGAATGTAGATTTCACATCCATCTGATAAACTTTGAAGTCCTTACGAGCTGCAAAGGCCAAGAACAATCTGATGGCCTCCAATCTTGCCACTAGAGCAATTGTTTCCTCATAATATATTCCTTCCACTTGTGATTAGCCTTTACACACAAGCCTAGCCTTATTTCTGACTACTTCCCCATTCTCATTCAATTTGTTCCAGAAGACCCATTTAGTTCCTATCACATTTTTTACTGTTGGTCTTGGAACAACTTCCCAAGTTTGATTTTTCTTAATTTGCATCAATTTTTCTTCCATAGCCTTGATCCATTGTTCATCTTTGCATGCTTGAGTTACTTTTTTGGGTTCTATTTGAGATAATGAGCATAAATTCACCTGTTCATCTGTCATAGCAATAATTCTGCTTGTTAAAACTCCTTTGTTTTTATCTCCAATGATCTGGTCTTCAGAATGATTCTTTTGCACATACTTGGGGGTTTTAGAAATCTTATCTGGAGCATATTCTTCATCAACTTGCATTTCTTTTTCTTTTTCTTCTTCTCTTTCTTCTTCTCTGCAAGGGTTCTCATCTGATTCATATCCTTCTCATAGCAATGAGCTTTGATGTGGCTCTTCATCCACTTTGACATTTGCACTTTCCACTAGTTTCTTCAACCTCTTGTTGTAGCATCTGTAAGTCTTGCTCTTTATAGAATATCCAAGAAATATTCATTCATCCGATCTTGTATCAAACTTTACCAAGTTCTCTTCATCTCTTCTAATGTAGCATTTACTTCCAAACACTCGACAATATTTTACAGTAGGAGTTCTTCCATACCATAGTTCATATGGAGTTTTTGAGCTATTGACCCTTGCTTGCACTCTATTTTGTATGTAGACAACAGTATGAATAGATTCTCTCCAATAGATATCCAGTGGGTTTGCCTCTTTCATCATTGTCTTTGTTGCTTCCTAAATAGTCCTATTCTTCCTTTCCAGAACTCCATTCTGTTGAGTCCTAGGGGCTGACAAATGCCTTTTTATTCCATGATCTTCACAAAAGCTGTTAAACTCATTAACAGTGAACTCACCACCTCTGTCAAACCTTAGACACTTGACTTTAAGATCAATTTCATTTTCAACCATAGCCTTAAATGCTTTGAACTTATCTAGAGCTTTTGATTTTTCTTTGAGAAAAGTTACCCAAGTCATTCTAGAGAAATCATCAATCAACAACATGAAATACCTGTCACCTTGATTGCTTCCTACTCTTGTAGGTCCACATAGATCTGTATGCACCAACTCCAGAGGTCCAATGGTAGAATACTCTTTGATCTTGAAATTCTTCCTTGTTTGCTTCCCCATATGACATTCCTTGCAGGTTGCATTGGTAGGCTTTGTAATCTTTGGAAGATCCCTCACATCTTAAGTAGAGTCGATCTTCACTAGGCTATCAAAATTGATACGACACATTCTTCTATGCCATAGCCAACTTTCATTAACTCGAGCCATGAAACTCATACCATTAGCACCTTTGAGCTGATATATATTTCCTTTTGTCCTTGTTCTTGTGGCAATCAAAGTTCTGGAGTTTTCTTTTCTGATTTCACAACCACCATCCTAAAACACAAGGTTATATCCTCTGCTACACATTTGTCCTACACTTAGAAGATTATGTTGGAAACCCTTGACATAAGGACATCATCTGTATTGTGCTTGCCATCAAAACTGATTGAACCTTTTCCACAGATCTTAGCAGATGCATCATCTCCAAACTTAACAAAACTTCCATCAAACTTCTCAAGCTTCACAAACTTATTTGTATCGCTTGTCATATGATTTGAACACCCACTATCAATTAACCAGAGATTCTCCTCCTCTCTTGCATGAAAAGTAGTAACCAAAGCTCCTTCAATGTGGTGCCCTGTTTCTAGAGCAACATCCTTCACACATCTTCTAGGATTAGTAGAATTAGTTCCAACATTCAAAGACATGAACAAACATTTATTACCATCATCATCAGATATGTTGTCATCTTCTTTAACATAATAAGTTTTCTTGAATGATTTACCTATGTTCTCCTTATATTTGTCATTAGAAATTTTGATTGGACATTTAGAAGCATAATGACCTATCTTTCCACCATTAAAACATTTGAAGGGTAACTTACCTCTGTATTTTCTAAAACCTTTTTTCAACCTGCTTACAAAATTTGCTTCCACTTCATCAAAGTCATCTAAATCTGATTCAACATTCTTTTATGTCTTGCTAGCCTTAAAAGCAGTTCATTTTCTTACATCATCTTGACCAAATTCTCTTATCTCAAAAGTAGTTAAATTACCAAACATTTGATCCCTAGTATATTGATCTAGATTTTGAGTCTCTTCAATAGCAGAAACTTTAGCACTATAAGATTTTGGAAGAGTTCTTAGTACCTTTTTTACCACTTCACTTTCCTACAACTTTCCTCCAAGACCATTGATGGAGTTGACAACTTCATCCACTCTCTATATGTAGCTTGCAATATTTTCATCTTCTGACATCTTTAGGGTTTCAAATTTGGTGTTTAAAATCTACATCTTTACTTGCTTGACCTTGTCATCTCCTTCATAGGTACTTTCTAGTTTCTTCTAGATCTCATGAGTAGTTTTGTAGCTCATTACCTTCACTAATTCAAAATCAAAAAGACTGTTCAGAATAGCACTCCTTGCCTTGACATTGTTCTCATGTTCTTTAATCTCATTTTCATCCTTTGGACCATTAGTAGGTATAGTATACTTTTTGTCAACTATCTTCCATACGCCATATCCTAGTGAGATAAGAAAGCTTTCCGTCCTGGTTTTCCAAAATGCATAATTTGTTCCATCAAACACTGGGACCTCCATACCTTTCTTATGTGCCATCCAAATCTACCCCAAGTGGTTAAGCTTCTTTAGCGAACTTGGCTATGATACCAATTGTTAGAATGCACAGGACAACTGAGAGGGGGGGTGAATCAGTTGTATATTAAACCTTAAACCCTCAAAGTAATTTCAATCATAAACCTCTTAACATGCATTAGCAGAATGTAAACATATGAAGCATCAATGCAGACACATCCAAACACATAACAAGACTAGATTTACGTAGAAAACCCAATAAGGGAAAAAACACGATGAGGATTAGCTCACATATATATGAATAACAACACCAAAGAAAGGATCACTACCAAAGAAAGGCTCACTGCCCATAAGAGAGATGAAAGAAGAAGATTGTTACTGGGAGATTCACCATCTCAAAGCAATAGGGGAGATCCACCACTGTAACTCCTTGCCATCCACAACCTTTGGCTCACTGCCTCCAGCGACTTCTGGCACACTGAAATGTAGACACCTTATGCTCACTGCATTCTAGGGTTATAAGCATTTAAGCTCACACACAACTCATTGTCCTTGATTCACATTCACATTCTCTTCTCTACATAGCTCCACTCAACTTCATATTGCATTTATACCATCTACAACCAAGACCTATCTCAATTAGGTCGGTTCTAATGAGGCATGTACACTTCAAACATGCAACACCAATTAGGTCGGCACTAAACACTTCCACGGTGGAAAGAAGTGTAAGTGGACCATGGCAAGGGTTAACTAGACTTAAATTTGTATCACCAAGCTACTCATCACATCCACAATCCATGACATACCTCCACAAATGGTGCTAGTAAGCCAAGTTGGCCAAACCTGAGCTAATGACCATATCCATGCTTCTCCAAGTCCAAGAACATCATGCAGACTAGAGAGAGACACTCCAAAGCATTCACACACCTTCCTAGAATACTCACCATCATCATAAACTCCTACAACACTGCCACAATCATCTGAATCAAATAATGCCTTCACTATGCACATCAGGGTACACTGCAACTGATCATTAACACAAGAACTGAACTTGCAGAGTATCCCAAAACCAGAAACTTTAAAGGAAGGTAGATGCAGATAATATAAGCACTCTCCCAGATCCGCAAGACAAGAAAGCTCAATGCGAAGAAATGCAAAGAAATGCGGAGCATTCTCATTTCTCCATGACAACCTCCTTCACAATCAAATATTCTGTCAAACACATCTTTTACTTCCGCACGATCTAGAACCTGAAACTCTGGATATAATACCTCTGAACACCTCTAATCAACACTTCCAAACCGCATAAGCATATCTTCAATTAAGAAGAAATGTGGAGCATAACACTAAGAGTACCTCTATCACACTACACACCCTTTTATCAAATTTTCTCAAAAGCGCTTGGAAACCAAGTGAACCATCTGCTGGGAGTTGACATCAATGACAACACCAGCAAGTTTCCAACAAGTGTAGGCTTTTTTTCCTAGTGGGTTATTTATTTTCCTATTTCTTAGGTTTTTCCTACACTTTTATTAAGCTTGCTTAGGTTAATAAAGTGAGTTTAATTAGGTGAGCGGGTCATTTGAGGTGTCACCATCCTATGAGGGAGTTACATTTACTATGTTTAGACCATTTGGTGGTCTCTCCTTATTGGTCAATTTTGCCACCTCCACCCCTCTCCCTGGTCTACACTTGTATTTTGTATGTTAGATGACAATATTTTGCCAATCTTTTATAGCTTCTCTTTTGAGCTTGTAATGCAATTCTATCATCCTGACATTTGCATATCTCTCAGAATCGTTGGTCTATTTTTATTTATGCATTTACAACTTTTGTATCTTAGAATCTCTCTTAAAAAGTTCTTGGGTTATTCATCTGTTTTAGATTTATAACATAGTATTAGAGCTTTTGTTTTGAGAGTTTTGAGTTCTTAGATTCTGAATTGAGAGATTAAGTTCTTTGTGAGATCTTCTAGATCTTGTATGCTCTTGTCTTACATTTTACAATGATCTAGAGAATCAGAAATGATTTATTAAGACCCATTAACTCCTTTATTAAGCATATGTGTTTTGTGAGGTATGGGTGATTGCAGCTATTGTAGTTATATTGGCAGTGTTTTTTATTGTTCCAACACATCCAACAGGCTCAAGAAAGTCAAGTTTGGCTTTTGTTTCATCTGATCTAGAGATCATTTGACACAATTGCAAATGGGGGTTTGAAGCTCAGATCTGGCAATCAGCTTTCATGCAAAGCATTTCTGCCCAAAAAGGACCCTGCCATTGAGTCTAGAAGGCCAAACAAACAAATTTTGATATAAAATTTGCCCAATTTCAGTGTTGGAAGCATTTGAGGCAAAAAATTGTTGGACGTCCATCCTCCCCCCAAGCACGTTTTTCAAGACATTTTTTGTAAAAAAAATTGTTACAAATTTTTTTAAAATGTATAAAACAAGTGCTTTGAACAACACTTCAAGCGTTGTCATAAAAAGGGGCTTCGACTCCCTTTATAGACCAAGCTCCCTTCATAAGAGCTCGTGGCCCTTTCAAGGGTCCATAAACCCTTAAGGGGTGAGTCCAGGAGAGGCTTCGGTCCCTGATCCTAATTTAGCCTTTGGCCTCTTTTGTCATTCAGCCCTTTGTGGCCTGCAAAACTTGTAGATCAGCCTTTTAGGCCCTTAAACAAGCCTCCACATTTAGTGGTTTGGCCAAAATTGGCCCTTTTTGGTGAAACTTTAAGCAGGAGGTTAAATTTGGCAGAGGTCTATACTTGACTGGAGGTCCTCTACATATGGCACAGTTCTAGATTTACCTAGATCTCTAAACTTGGCGACACCCCTATTTTGGCAGTAGTTCTGCCAAATTTGGTCGAGGAAGACTTTTGCAACTTAGACCCTTCTCTGTTGGAGTTTCTAATTTTGAAGGCAAAATTTTGAGGGTCTGTTCTAGGCCATATTGGCTCTATTTTCTAAGTAATTTTTTTTATTTGGGCTAATTTTTTGTGCTCTACGTGTTAGTGTAGAATTTTTTTTATTTTCATGCATAGATTTTCTAGAAATTATAGATTCTCACAAGTGACACTACACAATTCTCATTTTGAGAACTTTAAAGACTCGTAACTTTCACATATGATATCCGATCGAAGTGATTCATTTTTTAAAGTGTATGATTTTTTGAGTACTTCGCAATGGTGTTATTTGTTTCACTTGATTTTAATCCAGTGTTATACTTACATCATATACTCATTTGTTTAAAATTTGTAATAGCATTGGGATCAAGTCCACTCGGTGTTTCTTGTTGTGGCAAGCATAATCGCACTAAATATAAAGTACCAAAACATATTTGCTTGGGGGGTTCTTTGATTGAGTGCAAAGGGGAGGTGTCCTGTGTGTTCTCTTTGAGTTTTTGCATTCTCTTTTTCTGCACGAACAACAAACTCAATCTTCTTTTATGCATAAAATGAATCAAACAATAGTTCCTATCTTAACTTCATATAACTATTTTGATTGGAATTCAAAATGACAATCTATCTAAAGAAACAAGGATTGCATATGGTTACAATGGGGCTAGAAATTGAACCAACACAAGATGTAGAAAAGCCAACGTAGTTTAATAAGTTCGATGAATATTTTGGAACCTTGTGTATGTCTATATCTCTAGATTTTCTTTTTCAAATTGAATTTGTTTATACACCAAATTATGTATGGACCACTTTGGAAAATCTCTTTGGTACACAAGATGAAATAAGAGGACATCTACTAGAGAATGAGCTCATAGGGTTATGTCCTTCCAGTTTTGAAACCATTTAGGACTTCTTCACTAAACTAAAGGCCATAAGGTTGCAATTGAAACAATGTGGAATCAAGAAGAAAGATTCTCAACTGATCTTAAGTATTCTTTCCAAGCTTGGTCCAAATTATTTTGTGTTTGTTTCTACATTTCATGCCACTAAAAGTGCCTTAGGAACCACTTATAAAATGCCTTCTCTTGATGATTTTTCAAATGAACTTAGAAAGGAGCAAAATAAATTGGTTAAAATTAGCACTATAAAACCTTCTAAGTCTCATGCCTTGGCTGCAAATCAGGACACTAAAGATCAAAAAGGAACTAGTAATTAAAAATAAGAAACAACAAAATCAAGGAGAGAAGAAACAAGATATAAAAGGAACTAGTAACCAAAATAAGAAACAACAAAATCAAGGAGAGAAGAAACAAGATCAAAAATTGGCTACCTCTAAAGCAGCTAATGAGGCCTCTTCATCCAAAGGCAACAAGCCTAAGAAGGAGAAGGCAAAGTGTGCCTATTATAAGGAACTTGGTCATCATGAACACAAGTGTTTAAAGAAACAGATTGATCACCTTACACATCTTCTTGAAAAGAAACACATTAAGGTACCTGATTCTATCAAACAAAGTTCATCTCATGAATTTTCAAAGGACACAAACAAAAGTAAGGGGAAAGGAAAGGGCAAGGCCCTAGTTGTTGTTGCTTCACAACCCGAAACCTAGATCATTGACTTAGGTTCTTCGCACCACATGGCTTCATCACAAGATTATTTTACCTCTTTAGAGCCATGTTCTATGCCATCTATACTAATGGGTGATGACACTCTTGTTGAGGTGCATGGGAGAAGGTCTGTTGACGTGGGCGAAGGAACATTTCATGATGTTCTCTATGTTCCACCTTTGTCAAGTAATATCTTATCTATCTATCAAATCACTCACACTGGCTTTGGCAAGCAGGTTGAGTTCACTCCAGACATAGTGGTAATCAGTGAGATACATAGTGGGTCTATAATTGTCATGGGGAAAGTTGATCATCAGTCTAGACTGTATCACTTTTCTCACTTTTCTCCTGATTCTCCTTCACTTTCCTTTCTCACTCACTCAAATGAGGTGAGTTGTTTGTGGCATCAGTGGTTTGGAAACTTGAACTACCATTACTTGCAGCAGCTTAGTCAATAGGACATGATTTCAGGGTTTCCTTCTATTCAAATTTCTAATGGAGTTTGCCTAGGGTGCATTCTTGGTAAGCATCATGAGGATAAATATGATAAAGGCAAAGCATAGATGGCCACACAACTTTTAGAGTTGGTACATAGTGACTTGGAAGGTCCATTTCCACATCCTTCTTTCAATAGGGCTAGATATGTTATAACTTTCATTGATGATATTTCCAAATACACATGGACCATATATTTTCTCAAATAGAAGTCTGAGTCTTTAAGTCTTTTAAGAACTTTAAATCATTTGCAGAGAAACAATCAGGGAAGGCCATCAAGATTCTATGTATAGATAATGGGGGGAATATGTCAACTAGAGGTTTGAATATTTTTATGCTTTAGAGGGCATTGATATTTAGCACACAGTTCTATATAGTCCACAACAAAATGGTGTTGTAGAAAGAAAGAACACGTCCTTGAAAGAGATGGCCAACTGTATGATTCACTCTAGGTCAATGGCACCTCAATATTGAGTGGAGGCCATCAACTATGCATGTTACATTCAAAACCAAGTTCCTCACTGAGCTATGAAGGGGGTCACTCCTTTTCAAGCTTGGACTAGTCAAAATCCCATAGTAAAGCACTTTCAAGTGTTTGGTTCTCTTGCATGGGCCCACATTCCAGTAGAGAAATGCAAGGCTATGGATCCGTAGAGCAAGCCTTGCATATTTGTTAGGTACCTAGACGGTGTCAAAGGCTACAAGCTTCTTTAGCCCACCACTCATGAGTTGTTCATCGAGGGGAGTGTTCGTTTTGAGGAGGATATTTCCAATTCTTATCCTACCACTTCTCCATCTACCATCACTTTGGAGACACTACGACGTGATGATAATTCTTTTGAGGATCTTAATCCTCCCGATCTTAATGAGAAGTCTTCTTCCTCCACTTCAGACGGTGAAATTGATGATGAGGATTCATGTTCCTCTCCTACGCATCATTTAGAGGGTGATGATTCTCCTCCAAATTCTCTTGATTCTTTAGCTATTGGGCCTCTTTGGGATTATTGGACATTAGAGTCAACAGGTGGTTAGGTTAGTGATACTTCAGATGGTCGAGGAACAAGGTTACAATTTCAATAGGCTCCACATCTCTTCATTGCTTCAGCTTTCGATCCACAGTCTTTTCGCGAAGCTTCTGGTGTCCCTGAGTGGGATGCTACTATATAGGAAGAGTTCAATTCCTTGGAGAGGAACCATACTTGGGATTTAGCCCCCCTTCCTAAGGGAAGGAAACTTTTTTGATGCAAGTGGATCTATTCGATAAAATTTGTTGCAGATGGGTCAATTGGTAAGTATAAGGATTGCCTGGTCACCAAAAGATTCTCCCAAGTTTATGGGATTGACTACTCTAAGACTTGCACCATTTACCAGAATGAATTCCATCTGACTTGTCCTTGCTATTATTGTAGCTCATCATTGAGAAGTTCATCAAATGGATGTGAAGAGTGTTTTTTTCACAGTGACCTTCAAGAAGAGATATATGGAGCAGCCACAGGGGTTCATACATGATCCTTCACTTTTTTATCATCTTTGAAAGTCTCTCTATGGCCTCAAATAGGCCCCTTGAGCCTGGTATGCCAAGACGAACTCCTTACTTCTGACAGTTGGATTCACTAGGTGCCATTTTGATCTGAATGTTTATATTCTACAACATGATGATACTCTCACCTTCCTTGTTCTCTATTTTGATGACTTGTTATTGACAAGGAGTCAATCATCCACCATCAAGGCAATGAAAATTGCCCTTCATGATCATTTCTTAGTGTCATACTTGGGCCTTTTGTACTTCTTCTTAGGCACTGAGATCACTCAATCTTCATCTGATATATTCATCGCACAACCCAAGTACACTCTTGATATGCTCTCTAGATTTCACATGGTTGACTATAAGCCTACATTGACTCCATTCTTGTCAGGGGTCAAACTTGAGGCATTGTTCTTCACCTTAGGTCGACAATTCCTTGTATTGCCAATTAATTGGCAGTCTCATATACTTGACTCACACGAGGCATGATCTTTCATATGCCATATGCTTGGTCTCTAGGTTCATACTGGAGCCACATGAGTTGGACTGGAAAGCAGCTAAGTGGATTCTTCACTATGTACAAGGCACTCACAGTTATGGGATTCACTATGCAATAAGCATGGATATTGATTTGGTGGGACATACAGATTTATATTAGATAGATGATTCTCAAGATCATAGGTCTACTTTAGGGTATTGCTTCTCCCTTGGTTTCGGTCCAGTTTGTTGGTTGAGCAAGAAGTAGTTTGCAATTGCTCTTTCATCTATAGAGGTTGAGTTGTGAGAAGCAGTTAATGTTGCTACTAAGGCCATTTGGCTTTAGAACATTCTCACTAAGTTTTGTATTCCCTTTCAGAAGCCTATAGTAATCATTTGTGACAACTAGAGTGCGATACATATCTCTCGCAATCCGGTCCATCACTAGTAGATCAAACACATTGAGATCCACATGCAAGTTACATTTGGGAGCTAATTCATGAGCATTTCATTGATCTCAAGTACAGTCCAACATCAGAGTAGATCGCAGACATCTTCACCAAAGCCTTCACTAGGAGCAAGTTCCTTCATTTATGAGTTTTGTTGGGGGTGCGACAAATGTCCACTTTGGGGGGGCTTCTTAGTCCTCTTTTCTCTCTATTTTGGGGGGTGTTCTCTCTCTCTATTTGTGGGGGGCTTCTATTCTTTTATTTGGGGGAGCTTCTTCTCTTTGGGGGCAATTCTTTGTACATGGGTACCTCATCTAGCTTCATTTGTTGGGACCCATCTTTTCACCTACCTAAGCTACACTCAAGGGGGGTGTTACTGTTGGTTTTTATTTCCCTAGTGGGTTATTTATTTTCCTATTTCGTAGGTTTTTCCAACACTTTTATTAAGCTTGCTTAGGTTAACAAAGTGAGTTTAATTAGGTGAGTGGGTCATTTGAGGTGTCACCGTCATATGAGGGAGTTACATGTACTATGTTTAGACTGTTTGGTGGTCTCTCCTTATTAATTAGTTTTGTTAGGAAAAGGTGTGTTGTACACCTTGCATAATATTGATATATTTTATTTATGTAAAATAAATATTTATTTTGTGATGCATCTTAATTGATGTTTTAGCCACATTAGATATTTATTTGGTGCCACTTGTAAGAGTTGTATGTAATATTGGGTTAGTTATTTTATGTGTGGGAGATAGAATAATTAATTGGGAAATTATTTAATATTGGGCATAAAGTGAAAACTTAGTTGCAAATATTAAATGAGGGGTTAATGGTTTTGTGTATCCATGGTTTTCCCTATACTACATCTTGTATTTGTGTGAGCTTGATTCTATAAAAGTAAGCACATGGTTAGTAGTTGGGGTTGGTTGGTTCAGTGGGTTGTCATTGTATTGGTTTTCTCTTGTGAATGCATTTTGTGAAGCATGGCATGGGATGTGTGGTTATGTGCTTGGACACATGGAGGATGCATTGGAGGAGCTTAATATTTCAGGAATGTCCATGAGACTTTGTAAGTGTATTGTAATGTTTCATTGTTGAATAATACATTGAATGTGGATGCTTTTGAAGGCTGCATTTTCCCTCTCGAGGGTTTTCCTAGGATATATCTTGTGTTATCTTGTGCTTGTCTATTTGATCTTTGCATTATGGTAAATATGTAAGCTTGTATGCATCATATTCTCTTATAGGGTTGTGTAGTAATTAGTTTGATCAACCTGTAAATTCCTAATAAGTGGTATCAAATCTATATTAAGGGTTGTGGGGAGGTGTGAGCTCCCTGGTTTTGTATAACCCTTGTTTGAGTTGTTTTGGTGCAAGGTTGATTCCATGGCAATGCAGAAAAGATTTGGGACATTACAAGAGTTTGTGCAGGTTGTTGTT
The DNA here is from genome assembly GCA_027924645.1 of Cunninghamia lanceolata. Lineage (NCBI taxonomy): Eukaryota > Viridiplantae > Streptophyta > Pinopsida > Cupressales > Cupressaceae > Cunninghamia > Cunninghamia lanceolata. Next base: position 2,030,503 of record BSBN01000814.1, read on the forward strand.
TTGCAGATTTGGGGTTTGTAGATTTCTTGGGTTTATTGCAGATCTGGGTGTTGAAAAATGTTTGCAAAAGAGGGATTCTTAGATGTGGTTCAATGAGGGTTTTGAGGAGGAAATTTCAAAGATGACCTTATGGGACAAAACATACCTCGCCATTGAGTCTAGGAGGCCTAAGAGGCGAAAAAAATATATAATTTAAGCTATTTTGGCCACCAGGGCCTAAAGAAAAAAATTTCCCCCTCTACTCTATTCGGTTGTACGACCGTACGGATCTACAGGTACGCATAAATTTTGAAATAAAAAATAAAATAAAAATTGGCCTATGCAAGTCTATAGTTTTGAAAATTATTTGAATTTATTTATTTAAAACTATAGAAAATACTTTTTTAAGTATTAAATTAAAAAAATTAAAAGGGGGGGTTGGATCCCTTGTACCCTCTACGCATCATACCAGGTGTCGACAAACACAACAAAGCACATAGAGTACACATGTCAGGCCGGCGCTAGGCTTCGGTCAGCAGTTTTGGGTCAGCGAGCCCTTAGCCCCCAATCCTAACTGCCCGAACCAGCTAAGGCCTAGTTGGTAATGCCAAAATCTGGATAGTGAGCCCACTCAAACCTGTAGGCGGCAGATTTAAAACTCTTAAAAACCATAGTCAAAACTTGTTCAGGTCTGGCGCTCCAAGTTTGAAATTCAAACAATTTGAAAATTTTTCAAATCCGCTAGCTAGAGTACATGCGCCAACGCCAGTCGTACAACACCACGTCAATACTATGGACCCTACCATGCCATGTCACTTGATGATTTCATTGCCTAGTCATTTGCATGTGTTAGCAGTACAAGTGTTGATGTCATCGTATAGACAGGGTCCCCTAGGGCCCTTATTTAGCCCTCAGAGGGCATTTTCTTCCAAGGGGCATAACTTTCGTCCACGGTATCAGATTTTTGACTTCTTATAGGCTTCAGAAATATCTCTTTGATAAAAACACAGTGGTATAGGCTTGGTCACCAAATTTTACTATTTGTTTCAGAATTTGGTACTTGAAGCTAGGCATTGATTTGGGACAGTTTTATGCTCATAACTTTTGCATACAAGATCAGATTTTTTATTTCAAATAGGCGTTGGAGAACTCTTGCCATGTACTATAGTTTGGATCATGTAGATCTTTAGTTTGGTGTGCAGAGAGATATTTTTACTTGTTTGAGCAATTGTGGGAGCCTGAGATTCATGGTGTTATTGTGAGAGCATTCAGATGAATGTTTGGGCACAAACCTGTGGGAGTACATGTTATGAGACCATCATCATGGTATAACAGGTTTTCATATTTGGTACTTCCAGTTGTAGGTTTACAAGTGTTTTCAAAGTTTGGACTTTGATAGAGACAGGTACACAAGTTGTCTTCTGGTTTGAGGACATTATTGATACACGTGTGAGACTAGGAGTCTCATTTTAGTGGGAGTTGAGTATAGGTACAACGATGATGAATTATGGTGTCATGGATATGCAGGTGCATTTGAGCATTGACATGACATGATCATGTATGCGATTGACAGGTATGGGTTATGATGTATGATTCATGTTTATAGGTGGTGGTGTGGTGTATTTTTAGGAGGTTGTTCTTATCTCATGGATGCATGTTTAGTTCCTTGACTATGGTTACTCATTTGTGGACTTGTTTGGCAAATTGAATATGGTGTTGATTTGGTGTTTGAGTCTTGAAGTCTACAGGTTATCTTCTTTGATATCTCAACTTTCAAATTACTAATGTGATGATGAGTTTGTATTTTGCATTTGTTTTGGATCTTTGAGCTATGCAGTTTTATGGGTAGGCCACCCATTTGGTTATAGTGGGATGACTTGGATGTGGAATGTCTATATGCACGAGATTGATTCAATGTTGATGCAGACTTTGTTAGTTGGCCTTGTTTGTGGTCATTTGTACATTGGTATGTTGCATTGGGATGAGGGGATGGATGATTTGTTGATAACTGAGAGGGGGGGGTGAATCAGTTATCCTAATTATTTCCCTTATTAAACTTTCCTTTTAATTGAAGCAGCATAAAATCAAACACAAAACATAAACCATGAAATAAGAAACACATGACACAGTATTTTTGACGTGGAAACCCTGTTAAGGGAGAAAACCACGGGGTGATTAACCCAAGAATTATTCTCTGTTAGAAGAATAGGAAATTACAAAAATGGCACTTGCCAATTAGGGCTCACTGCCCGAGCACACTGCTCACAAGAGGCTCACTGCCTACAAGAAGACATACTGTCTTACAAAGTGATTAGAATCACAGTCTTGAACTGATTGGAAGCATCTGCATATGCTGGAGTTCAGTTCCGGTTAGGTTCAGTATACTGATCTGCTGCACTTCATCTTTCCTCTGTTCTTTAGTCTGCTGTCCTTTCACATACCGGATCTTTCTTGTTACTTCTGCTCTACTCTGGACTTGTTCGCATATCCTCACATACATTCACACCATTTACCACTAAATCCATCCTCTATATATATCCGCACAAGTACTTTCATCATCTTTTTAGTCGGCATCCGGAACAGTCTAGTTTCTTACAAACTTAGTTCTGTCGGCTGAATCCTTGCTCACCAAGCAATGCGGATCAAGCATATACTTGTAGATATCATCAATTATGTCGGCCAAACATGATTCATGCCACCGCAACCTTTATCATCATCTGTAATACATCCGGAAAGTAGTTTGATACTCGATCAGTCAGTTCTTCCTCTGTTTTCACTGTCTCTCAGGAATCCGGTACTCAACTATTCATATCTTTTTCCTTGTCCATCTCCGGAGGCTAAATCCTTGGAATATACTACTCAAGATAGTCCTCTTGACTTCCCCAGATCCGCACTGCACCAAGACACTTCCTCTGAGAGATCCGGACCAATCTGTCGGACCTTGCCACATGCTCTGTTCTTGTTCACCGGACCACCACAATCTTCAATCTGACTTCCGGTAGAGACATATCATGACTTGCGGATATGTGGAATGACCTTTGTTGCCATCAATGACAACAACCATGAATCCATATAGTGTCTCTTGCCAACAATCTCCCCCTTTGGCATTGATGGCAACACTTAGTGAAAAATGACTAAGTGTTTACACTATGCTCCCCCTTTGCTGATGCTCTGTCTTTATATACAATTTCCGGAACTCCCCCTGAGTTGGATTCCTCATTTTTCACTGCTCCTCACTCCCCCTTTGACATCAATGGCAAAGGGTAGGGTCCGCACACCAAAATTTTCAAAAATTCTCTATATATAGCCACATATTTACATACTCACATATACTGCAGAATGTCTGCAAAGGATGTCTGCAGTTGAACCATTTCAGTAGCCCAACTTAGCTTCATTCTGTCCAAGATTGAAATGTGACCACTCAACAAAAATGCAAAAGCTTCTGCCCGCCTGAGATCTGTCGGATCTTTTGTATGGGCGGTGGTCTGGGCATCACTGATGGCCTCATGCATAGTTTCCAACTTAGGGACTATAATCCTTCTAAGTTCTCCCATCCGGTTGGTAATGTTCTTCCTCTCCTTCTCAAGATTCTTTATTTCATTCAAGACTGCAATAGTCTGACATTCTTGATTTATTATAGAGGAAGAGAGAGGATCAAAACTTTGAGATAAGCTTTGAAGCTTGTCCTGTTCCTCTTTTATTTTCTTGTCAATTGCTGCTGTTGCCTTTGACCAAGATATACAAAATTTGTAGATGTCACCGCCATCCTTAAGAGCATTTTCTAAGCTCTTTATTCCAATGCTTACAATCTTCCTATCCTTAGAGATTAAATCTAATATTTCAGAAAATCTCTTATCCAAAAATTCCTTCCGGACCTTGTCTTCAGCTGATTTTTCTAGAGAATTAAAATGTGTATCAATACTGCTGACTAAGGTTTTTAGATTACCGGAAGTGGAGGCTGTCGGATCTATTTAGATTGATGGCATGATCTTTACAAGTACTCCGGAAGCAGCCTCTATCAACTCACAGTCCTCCATATGAGACTTTAGGAGCTTTTCATTTGCCTTGGCATTTGCAAATGAAGCTATCTTCATTGTTTGTACCGGAGAGAGAGAGTCAAAATCAAATGGACCTTTTAGAAGCTCCGGTTCATCAATCTCTAGAGTTTCTTTGCTCAAAAATTGTTGAACAGTTTGTGCAGTGTCTCTTGCCGGAGACAGATGTTTCTTTTCTTCTGCAGTCTTAGAACTGTCAACCTCTTTGTCTGTCACCACTGCTTCCTTCTCCTGCAATTGCTCTTCTTCTTTGGATCCGGAGACTGTAGGGGAAACCGGAGGAGAGATGCTTGCTTGTTCATGGGTCACTTCTTCTGGAGCAGAGGGTCCCAAGTCCTCACTTGTCTGTTCAGGGCTCACTTCTTCCGGAACAGAAGATTCCAAGTCAGCAGCTGTTTCTGCACCTAAGTCCTCTACAACAGGAAGATTGAACCTTTTGAAGGCCTTCCGGAGGATCTCTTCTGTCTCTTGTGCCACTTTGTCAGTCTCACCAAGCATGAGCTGATTCATCCTGGCTTTACTTCTGAACTCATCTCTGCAGTCCTTGAAGATCATGTTCATTGTCTTGGGATCAATTTGAGGATATAGCTGAATAGCTATCTGCTCCCGGATCTCAAGATCTTTGGCATGCGCATTATTCTTTCTTACTTCCATTTCCTTCTCTAGGCTTTTAGGAATGAGAGATATGATCTCAATGAAAGCCTTATTGTATGTGTTCAGATATTTAACTGTGGCTTCCTGCAGAGTCTTTTGGTCTGCCTCACTGAAGTCATCATAGGATTCAGTCATTGGTTGAAGGTTTCCATCCACCGTGACCGACTTGATTATGCTCTCTAGTGACAGAGTGGGCTTTTCAACAGTTACCTCTGCCATTTCCTCCTTGTCTTGGCCTGTGGAGGGCTTACCGGATCCTTTCTTTTTCTGTTTCTTTACTTCTCTTACTCCTTCATCTGATTCTGTCTCCTCTTCATCCTTTTGGCTTTCATAAGCCCTTGATGCTTTTGTCTTGGATCTTTTACCGGATGCCTGGACTTCCGGTTTTGAGCTTTTGGTTGTGGAGGGTGCAGATCTCTTTGATGATCTGGTCCGGGTGGGGGTTTCAACCGGAGCACTTTCTTTGCTTTTCTCTTCTTCCTCAGCCTTTCTCCTCTTTTCCCGGCTGGCATCAAGTGCCTCTTTTGAGATGCCTAGGCCTTGAGCAATGTGCTCTACTTCTTTTCTCACTTTTCTTTTAATCTCAGGTTCCCTGAGTTCTACATGTAATTTCACGCTCAGCTCCTCAAAGGTTCCAAACCTTTCTGCCTTAGGATCTTTGGGCTGACTTAGCATGTGTTGAACATGCAGCTCTACTATCTGTTCATCAACTTCATACCCCATGGGCATGATCCAGACAGTCCTTGGCTCCACTGCCTCCATTAGGCACTGATCAGTGTCAACCATAAAACATACTGAGTCCTTGTATTTCTCAATGAGAGACTGGGGAATTCTCTCTCTTGCTTGCATCATGCTCTGAAAGTTTTTGAAGTATCCCCATAGAGCTGTATTTCTCGCTTTTGCATCCCCAAGTCCATGCAAATAGTCTCTTATCTGGACTGCAACAGGTTTGTCATTCTGCCATACCCATCCACTTGTTCCGGGTAGCTCATTCATGAAGTAAAAGAAGAGACATACAATGAGAGTACCATACTTAAAGGAGTTCTTCTTGTCTTTCTTGATTTTCTGTACATTTTCCATCAATTGGCTTAGTAGTAGTTCACAAAGATCATAATCTGCATTCTTTCTTAGCATTTCATATGCTGTGTATATTGCAGTTCCGGATACAGAATTCTCCCTGCTGGAGTGATAGATCTTGTATCCTATGATCATTGATGCATATTTGATATCCGGATCCGAAATATCTTCAATGGTCATTGCTCTCTTATCATATTTTGATCCGGTGGCCTCAGTTACAACGTTGTTCTTGACAGATTTGAGGATAGGTACCCCCCCGGAAGAGTATAGACCAGTTACTGCTCTAATTGCTTCTTTTGTGATCTTGCAGGGTCTATCTAGCCAAAGGAAGTTGTCATGCATCCTGCTCAGTACATACCGGACCCATTCATCTTCTTCAAAGCTAGGGAAATGAATGAATTGCTCAAATTGTTTCTTCTGGATACCCTTATACTCTGGTTTGAGCTCAAAAGCATTGTCTATCAGTTGCTTGTGATAGAGGTCTCTTAATTTGAATTCCCCAAATTCCTCAATGTTTGCGTGTATGTAAACCCTAATATCTTCAGTATGTAAGACTCCGTGGGGAACACTAGAGAAGGCTCCTAGTGGATCTACCTCCAACGATTTGTAGGGATGTTTCTTGAATGAGGGGCGAGGTCTATCAGAGATCTTAACTATGTTTGGAGTAGCCATTCTTCAAAGATTTGCAGTGAGGCAATGAAAAACGAAGAATACCTTATGCGCCTTCGGTTTGCACGGAGTGGTTGGATTGATTTCTTTATGCAATAGCTTCGGCAGGAGATCCTTGGTGTGCTTGATGATCCTTGTTGCAGAGCTCCACTATTCGCTTCTTCTCAAGTGTAGAATGAGCAGATAACTTTTGAGAAATCCCTTATATTGCTCCGCAAACCCTAATATCTGTCTGCAATAAATGCTTCACCTGCATTATTCCGGTTTACCATGTCTGGACAGCTTGGAGTATCCCGGATTAGTCCTGATCACTGAATATCATCCGGATCTTTAAATCATGAATAAATCTAGGTAACATATTACAAGAACGTCCCAAACACTTTGTTCAATCCGCAAGACAAGATCGTGCACTTCCGGATCTCTCCGGACCTTTTTGTAATCCTTTATCATACCGGAGCACCTCCCTGAACAGGTCTAACTTAATCGAACACAGCTTCTTCATAACTCCATGCGGACCTCTGAAAACTTGACTGAAGCATCTCAGGACTTATATCTATAAACCCTTTAATCCGCATCTTGTGCCACATCCGGCACAACTTGTTTGGCTGGGGGAACAGAATCTTCTTTGAGTCTCCCCCTGAGCCTGAGCTCACTTTTTAATTTCCGGAAGAAATATCAGCACCAGAATCTGGTGCGGATCCAACCTCTACATTCTCTGAGCTTTTCTTCACCCAAATCTTGCTCATCTGATTCCTAACTTCATCCGTATTCATTTTTTGTTTACCCTTGTCTTGATTCTGATTATACACCGGACCTCTTTTGTCCTGATTCTTGTTTCTGCAGACTTTAGCATTATGACCGGACCTATTGCAGATTTGACAAATAACATTTCTTTGCATATTTAACTGATATCCCCTTGATCTGCATTGATTAGCCATATGACCTACTCTTTTGCATGTAAAGCATCTACCTTTGAATGATTTGTTTACTTGCATAATTCTGCATTCATGGGATTTGTGTCCATACCTTTTGCAGTTGAAGCACTGTCCGGAGAAGGATGAATTAATCTGATTCATTCTCATTCTGCATTGATTAGCTTTGTGACCAAAATGGTTGCAGCTGTGGCAGTATCCATTGAAGGATGGATATTTTTGAGCATTTGGCTGTCTTACCGGAGGTCTTCTAGGCCTGCTCCTTGGATTTTCTGATCCAAGATTCTTCTGACCGGATCCGGAGCTTTCTCCTTTCTCATATCCCAAGCCATACTTGTCATCTGTCCTCTTTTGACTTCCAAGAAGAACTTCAAGTTGAGCAGAACTTATCTTGAATTTCTCTTTATATTCATTTGCTGTTTGAAGGTCTCTTTTGAGAGAGGCAATTTGATCCTCAAGTTTTCCTTCATTATCTTTGGAATCTTCAAGATCAGATTCAAGGTGTCTGATAATCCTGTCCATCTGGTGGCATTCTTCTGATTTTTCCTTAAGAGATTGTTTTAGATTGTCTTCAGCCTTTCTTTTTTCTTCAATCTCTTGAGTGAACTTTATAGTTCCTGATTCCATTTCATGTCTTAACATGATGACTTCTTTTGATAACTTTTCACATAACTTGGTTTGCTCAGTCAATTCTTCATTTGTATTGCTTTCTTCACTTTGTCTTGCCAACTGTTGGAGCAGCTCCTTTCTCTTTTTCATAGAGAGACTTAATTTGTCTTTTAATTCCCTCATGAATTCATCAGCCTGTTTGAGTCTTTCTCTTAATTCACTGACTTCAGAATTTGACTGTTCAAGATCCTCAAGGGCAGTCTTGAGTTGCTCCTTTAAACCATATGCATCCATTTGAAATCCCAGATCTTCCTCAAGCTGTTAGGCTCTATTAGGAGGAACTTGGCTCTGATACCAATTGTTGATAACTGAGAGGGGGGGGTGAATCAGTTATCCTAATTATTTCCCTTATTAAACTTTCCTTTTAATTGAAGCAGCATAAAATCAAACACAAAACATAAACCATGAAATAAGAAACACATGACACAGTATTTTTGACGTGGAAACCCTGTTAAGGGAGAAAACCACGGGGTGATTAACCCAAGAATTATTCTCTGTTAGAAGAATAGGAAATTACAAAAATGGCACTTGCCAATTAGGGCTCACTGCCCGAGCACACTGCTCACAAGAGGCTCACTGCCTACAAGAAGACATACTGTCTTACAAAGTGATTAGAATCACAGTCTTGAACTGATTGGAAGCATCTGCATATGCTGGAGTTCAGTTCCGGTTAGGTTCAGTATACTGATCTGCTGCACTTCATCTTTCCTCTGTTCTTTAGTCTGCTGTCCTTTCACATACCGGATCTTTCTTGTTACTTCTGCTCTACTCTGGACTTGTTCGCATATCCTCACATACATTCACACCATTTACCACTAAATCCATCCTCTATATATATCCGCACAAGTACTTTCATCATCTTTTTAGTCGGCATCCGGAACAGTCTAGTTTCTTACAAACTTAGTTCTGTCGGCTGAATCCTTGCTCACCAAGCAATGCGGATCAAGCATATACTTGTAGATATCATCAATTATGTCGGCCAAACATGATTCATGCCACCGCAACCTTTATCATCATCTGTAATACATCCGGAAAGTAGTTTGATACTCGATCAGTCAGTTCTTCCTCTGTTTTCACTGTCTCTCAGGAATCCGGTACTCAACTATTCATATCTTTTTCCTTGTCCATCTCCGGAGGCTAAATCCTTGGAATATACTACTCAAGATAGTCCTCTTGACTTCCCCAGATCCGCACTGCACCAAGACACTTCCTCTGAGAGATCCGGACCAATCTGTCGGACCTTGCCACATGCTCTGTTCTTGTTCACCGGACCACCACAATCTTCAATCTGACTTCCGGTAGAGACATATCATGACTTGCGGATATGTGGAATGACCTTTGTTGCCATCAATGACAACAACCATGAATCCATATAGTGTCTCTTGCCAACATGATTAGAGTGCATGAATAGTCAGTTATTGGGACTTGTATCATGTTTATCATGATGTCATGGATAACTTGGATATAGGGTTTTGTGTGAGATTTTGACAGTGATGGTTTTATCTTCTTGGCTTGGAGATCTCAGTTCCACTTTATTTTCATTAGTATTATAGTTGTGTGTGTAGACCATGGATGATCTTCATTTAGGAGATGGTTATCACAATGCCACGTGTTTCTTGTATCACAGCTCAGTGGGAGCTTTGGTAGTGATGTGGATTCGTCACCTAGTGATGGATGATCTTCTACAGTGGTTAGATGTCACAGACAAACTCTTGGTTTATGATTCTTATGTTGTATGAGTGCTTTGACATCTTGGATACTATTATTAAGAGATGCTTATCTTCATGCTATTGTAGATGTTTATCCTTGGTTTAGAGATGTTGATATTGTGTCTTTATGGACTCTCGATACTAGTTTGAGTGTTGACATGATACAAGTTCTTTTGAGACCAAGATGTGTGCATTGGTGCATGTGATCTCCTAGGAGGAGATGTTAGATGTTAGATCATGATGTCATGATGGGTACCTTGATTGTGTAGACATGTAGTGGGAGCATTGACAATGATCTTGTTGGTTCTCTTGGTATTGAGTACATTGGTATTTGCTTGAGAGATTCATGATAGTGCGATGTTACATTTGGTGTTAGCATGGATTGATCAATTTGAGATGCTCATGTATACTTGGAGACTTGGGTGAGGCTAGAGTTCTCTTGGGATTAGAGAAATTTGTTGAGACGATTTCTCATTGGAGATTTCAGTAGGAAAACTAAGGACCTTTCACTTGGATACGAACGTGAGTTCATGGACCTTAGAGGAGATTGTTCTTGGAGAGAGTCATTATGACTTGGTGTATCCTAGAGGAGCATTCTCATTCCCCACTCTTGGCCTACTTGACAGATTCTCATCTATGAGGTATTTCCCATCGTTTAGATGTATTTTATCTTAAGCTTTATCCTCTCATGCTTATGGATCTTGAGCTATGGTTATTGGTTCTGGAGGGTTCATTTGAGGGATATTGGAATGGTTATCTCCTTGTTCATATGGGTTTGATTTATGATGTTGTTTATGAGGAGTTTAAGGGATGTTGATTGGGCTTATTCCTAGTTTATGCAAATAGATATTTGGTTTGATCTTCCTTGGTTAGAGAGGCTTACATCCATGTTGTTATTACATGATACATATGTTTCATTTGATCTATGGGATTGAGTGGTTGGGTGTTGTTGAGGCTTTTCATTTGGGGTTGTAAAGGAGATCATACTTGACACAACTTAGCACTTTAAGGTGTTGGTAGAAGGACATGTTATGATATGATTTAAAGGTTTTCTCTCTTTGTCTTATGGATTCTTCCTGGAGGTTCAGTTTCATATGATTTGGGAGAGTTATGGTGACATGTTGTGAGAGAGTATGTAGTTGTTTGTGTTGCATGTGTGGATCATTGTGATTGTTCTTGGTACTACATAGTTCTGATCATTTGCCACACCTTGGTTTGAGTGTTTGATTGGTAGTCTTGATATGCTTTGAGTTATATTTCAGATTTGACATTTTATGTATGTTCTTCATTGACAAGTTTTATACAAGGATCTCGTGATTGTGGTTTATGAGTTGGATATATATGTTGTTGGCATGAGTTTACTGATGTTATTTGATACCTAGGAGGTATGGATGGTTGGATGTATTAGCATATGTTGTGGGTGTTATTTCCAGTCATGTGGGTTTTTTTAACTTCTGGCAATAACTTGGAGCCTTTGTTATCACATTGGATTTGATGCTTGTGTTTGTTGGATTAGTCCATCTTCACCTTGGCATGTTCCTTTTCTTCCATAGGTGGCATGTTGGAGGATGAGAGGAGTCCTTGCTTTGAGATGGTGGTCACCTTGGTTTTATTGCAGGTATCTTGATGGAGAATGATAGCATGTTGGAGATTCATGTGGTTTCATGTATGGCTATGATGATATATTTCATTGATTGACCCTTATGCAATGTATACAACAAGTGGGAGAATGTTAGGAAAAGGTGTGTTGTACACCTTGCATAATATTGATATATTTTATTTATGTAAAATATATATTTATTTGTGGTGCATCTTAATTGATGGGTTTATCCACATTAGATATTTATTTGGTGCCACTTGTAAGAGTTGTATGTAACATTGGGTTAGTTATTTTATGTGTGGGAGACAGAGAATAATTAATTGGGAAATTATTTAATATTTGGTATTGTATGCAGGAAAATTTACATCATTTGTAAATTCAAACAGTGAAACCTACAAACCTTCAAGAAATCTAATCTAAGTGATAAAAAAGACATGCAAATTAAACACAAACCACCCAGATGATGTGATTCCTTGGTTTTCATTGTGAATTGTTGAAGTCGATTTGATTGTTGATTGCTCACATTTTACAACTATAATGATGATAGGAGATTTGATGGATGAGGGTGGATAGATGGAGACTAGATAGATGAAAGATTGGATGGATGATAGGACTAGAAGAAATTTGGCAGAGTAACAGTACTTTTAGAGTTCATCCATGCCAAATGGCTTGAAAATGGGTCAATTTATAGATTTTTTGGGAAAATGGAAGGATAAACCTTCTAATTTGCAAGTGACAGTGAAATGGAAAGTTGCTTTGTGCAACTTGGAAAAGGAAATGGAAAGTGGGTGAGTTCACTCAAGAGATAATTTAGAAGGTGAGTGAAATGAGTGGAGTGATGAGTGTAGAAGAAATTGGAAGGTGGAAGAGTGATTAGAGAGATGAAATTTGAAGGTAGGTGAGTCATCTCAATAGACAAAGATGGAAGGTGGACTTAATAATTTAATATTATTTAAATGATGAGGAAATGTGGGGAGTGATAAATAAAATAAAATAAAATATTCATTTTATTTAACTTAAGAAGAAAGTGGATTAAATAAATAAATAAAATTTATTTATTTAATAATGGTGAAGGATAGGATAAATTAAACAAATGTTAAATTTATTTAATTTAATAGAGGAAATGCTAGTTAGGATGGCAAAGGGGTAGTTTAGGGCAAAAATGCTATCAGATGCCTAGATGATGTGACGTTGCGACAAGTGGACATTTTTGGGTGTCTACATTTTGCTCCTCTTTGAGATGATGTTCGAGATGATGAGATTTGTGTCAAGTAACATCATTTCAAAGAAGCTAAGGTATGGATGGAGGAAAAAGATGACGAAGGAAAGATAGGATGAAGATGGAATGATAGGATGATGATGCCCCCTCGAGAGGATAGGCGGGTTGGACAAACACGGGTAGGCTCTCGAAATGAAATGGATTGACCAAGGAAGAAAGATAAGGAAATGGAGGAAAGAGATAAAGAATACGTTATGCTGTAATGAAAGTGAGCAACCATATGTTTGATATAGCACGAGACATTATGCACCAGGGTATAAGGACCAAGGTGACGATGTGTCTCATGCCCCAGCGTAATACAACCTTGTTTGGATACAAGATATGAATATTAGCTGGATTGATACTGATGCAAATGCAAGATAAAAATGATAACAAACACACAATCAAGCAAGCAAGCATGCACAAATGACACAAAAACAAACAAGGTATTTCCCCTGTCAAGCTGTAAACCAATGATTAATTGCTGATTGATGATGATAGAGAGTGTTGTCATGGCAAGGAACGATATATCCCTAGAGCAACACAAGGATGATTGATCATTGATTGATGATTGACTGGGTTTACAACAAGGCTAGGATCAAGACCAAGGATGTGATTGGATAATTTGGCATGATTGATTGACTTGTTTGGTATGGTTTTTTTGCACTTGAGTTTATTGCTTGGATGATTGGAAGAAGAAGTGATTGATTGGAAGAATTGTTTTGAAAGATTGATGAATTGATGCAGATAGATGATAGAAGAAGATAATGAGAGAAGAAAGAGGAATATCATCTGTGCCTGAATCTAAGCACTTCCTTCATACACCAGACTACCTACATACCTTGTATCCATAGGATCAAGGCACATAACGATAGAGATGAGATGTAGTTCTGACTTTGTGTTATTGATGATGATGAAAGATGAAAGGATTGATCGAGTTATGGATTGATTGAGATTGATTGATTTTCTTTGATTTTATTTGTTTCGATGTGATTTTGATCGATTAATAGGATTGATTTGATGTGATTGATTGATATATGATGTTGATGTGATTTTGATTTAATTTTGATTTGATATGTTTGATGGATTCTTTTGATTTGATGTGATTTTGATTGATTTTGCTAGATTGGCTTGATATATTTGATGATTGATTTGATTTGATTTGATTTTGATGATTGACCTTGATGATTGTTTGGAGTTTTTGTTGGATTTTTGTATTTTTGGGGGAATATTTGATTTTTTTGTATTTTTTCAGGACATTTTATGAATTTTTGGATTTTTTCCAGGACATTATATGATTTTTTGGGTATTTTTTCATGACAGTTTATGATTTTTTGGATTTTTGATATGTTTTAATTTTTTTGGGTTTCTTCAGGACATTTTATGATTTTTTTTTGGATTTTTATATGTTTTGGGATGTCAAATGGATTTACAATTTTGATAGCCTTTGTGCTGGATACCAGTGACGAGGGAGGACCAAGTCTAGGTGCGCGAAGGTAGGTAGGTAGGATTGGATTAGGATGAATGGATAAAAGGATGGGAAATAAGGGATGGGAAGGAAGACTCATGATAAATGATTGGACAAAAAGATAGGTGGCATCAGATGTATGCATAAGAGAGCTAGGATTTGATCCCAAAGACTATGTTGCATAGGAATAACATGTCCCATTCTAGATAGTATGCTTGGGATTTTTCATGACAAGGCTCAGGATGATAGGATAGTGATAGGATTAAGCTTATGACAATGGGATGATGACAGGATAGATCAGAATGGATGAGGTATACCAAGAGTTTTTTTTTTCAAGCATATTTCAACATTTTGCCCCCAATCTTTATCAAGATCAAGAGGAGGAAAGGAGGATGGATGGATGCAATGGGATAGGTATATGTATGTGGATGGATAAGGATGGTAAGATAGGAAATGATAGGATATGATAGGATGGGAAATGATAGGTAGGATGAGACAACATGCGCCCAAGTGTAGGTGACATAGAAAATCAAACTTACGCATGATGCGTGTTTGCCAGGTTTTCATCATGGTACTTATCCAGGGTGCCTGTTTGCTAGGTTTTCACCATTGGCCAAAGGGATTTCTCTTTACTTTTTTCTCTCTCTCTTTTTTTTTGATTTTTTTTTGACTTTTTGAATAGGATAGGGGATATGGATGAAAAGGGACTCAAGTGTCTGGTTCCATGGTAGTCCTGCTAAATGGATGTTGTCGCAATGGACCATGTCAAAGTATGATCATTGGATGTTGGTAAGGGATTGCATGAAAGATGGATTAGGTAGATAGTGGATTATGAAGCGGTGCGATAGTGGATTATGATGTGGATTATGAATGACTTATGGATGGAGGAATAGTGGATTATGATGGATGAAAGGTTTATGCAAAAGCATGGACCATAGGGATTTGATAAGGGGGATATGTAGGATAATGGATGAAGGATGGGGTGATGGAGGTATGTGGAATTGTGGGATGGAAGGGAACCATGACCAACGGTTGCACACACTGTGATAAACATTGAAGCTTTTGATGGGATGGTGGTGTAGGAAGCAATGGAGATGTTTGTTTAGGAGATGGGTGACGTAAGCATTTAGGGACCCACATGGACTCAATATTTTTATGATTTTTGCTTTTCATGTGGGATGGAGGATTTTGCTGCTTTTGGATGGAATGGATGGAAGGAGATGGTTGGGATTCATGAGAGGTGGATGCCTCATTTGACTTGATGGATTTTTGCTTGGGTACCCATACCATTTTAGTTTTTGACTTTGCTTGTGGAGGTATGGATTCGGATATATGTAGCTTTTGTGCAGCTTTTAAGGTAATTGCTTGTTGCTTGGGGACCCACACCTTTTTCATTTTTGCTTTGAGGTGTGTGGGTGTATGCAGCTATTGGGATGGATGTTTCTTTGATTCTTTGCTTTTGGATTGATATCCTAAGGCATTAGGATTTGTAGGATTTTTTGCTTTGTGGGTATAGGCATCCAAATTTTTATTTTTGAATCCCATGGGGTGAGTGGAAGGAGAGGAAGCTTCATGTTTAGACAATATGTGCATTTGTTGGTCATGATTGGGATTTTTAGAGGGCTTATGAATGGATGGATAAGGTGTGGGAAGTAATGGAGGTAGATTCAATGGAGGGATGTTAGGAGTTGGAAGAAGTAGAGGCAAAGTGGATGGTGGAAGGTGTATGGTCACATGCTTTTGACATTTATAGGATGATGGAGGTGGAATGGTGACATATGATTTAGGTGTATGATAGGGTTTGTGATGGAAAGTGGTGGATTTAGGATGGATGGAGGAATTACCAACGTCGTTAGATTGTTGACCTTGAGGTGTGTATCCAAGGCCAAATGAGCGCGGAGGGACCTTGACATTGATGGGCTCCAAAATGCCTTGTTCAAGAAGGCCTAGACCCTTACCTTGATAGTTCATGTTTTGGAGGATGCAGTTGACAATGGGACTAGGTGTAGGTGGAACACTAGACACGAGTTCCTTATTGGATGGAGAAGGTGAAATAGAGGATAATGGTTGGTGGTGTTCTAAGGAGGAACACTCATGGATAAAGATGGATAGACTAATAGGACATGATGGTGAAGTTGCGATAGGGTCGATAGTGGATGATGGAAGATCATTAGGATCTTGCTTTTGTGCATTATGATCCAAGGTGACAGTTTGATCTTCTATGCTTATGTGGTCTTGGGAGGCGCATGTCTCATTATGAGAAGCAGACGTTGTCTCATGAGGGCTAGATGGAGGATGGGTAGGAACAATTTGGATATTTTGCTTAGGGATGGATATGGGATTGCGGATAAGATCAAGGTGCTCATGGATAGCTTCTTCATAGATAATTTCATCTTGATCATGGAAGAGGTAGATGTTATGGATGGGTAGCATAGATAGAATATAAGGGATTTGATCTTGACTCGGATTAGGGACTAATGTTTCCACATACTTAGGATCATGTTCTTGATATACCTCTTGGGTTGCTTGGATGGAAGGAGATGACTCTTGGATAGGCTTGATAGGCTTTTGAATAGACTCAACATGTTCTTGAGAGTCATCGACATAAAGGCATGAGGGTTCGTGACTTGGACTCATAGTGTTAGGCTCTTGATTAGGATTGATGGCTTATAGATCACATGATGGGCTTATAGGGCTAGACATGTCATTAGAAGGCTCATTGACAGGCTCGTGAATGAGTTTTTGACATGGGGATGGTCTATTCCGTGCTAACAGCTAATGGATCACATCCTTTGCTAGGGTATGGGTAAATGGACAATATAAGGGATGAATGATAATGGTGGCTGGACTGGTAGGTATAGGCTTAGAAGTAGGATTAGGTAGAAGGCTAATTAGGTTAGGGCTTGTGAGATGGATAGTGGGATTAGATGGACTAGGACTTGGGCTAGATGGAAGGATACGGGGATTAGATGGATTGGTTTTATCTAACCCAATCTTACCATAATCTTTGAGGTTCTTGATCAATCTTTTGAATTGTTTACAAGTGGATATGAGATGGCCCTTATACCTATGGTATGCACAATATTCATCATCTTTATGCCAATGGGGTTTAAAGTAGATTTCTTCAAAAGGTATTATTGGTGGCAGCTCAATCAAATTTTCTTGGACCAATTGTTGCACGGTCATCTCTAAGGGATCCTTTAGTTGAGGGCTTGATGGATTAAAAGGTTGACATGAAGGTGTTGGGAGAGGACTA
The DNA here is from genome assembly GCA_027924645.1 of Cunninghamia lanceolata. Lineage (NCBI taxonomy): Eukaryota > Viridiplantae > Streptophyta > Pinopsida > Cupressales > Cupressaceae > Cunninghamia > Cunninghamia lanceolata. The sequence goes on from BSBN01000814.1 coordinate 2,047,829, forward strand.
GTTGACTCATGTGTTGGCATGTGCTCGAATGGTGATAGAGGATGCTCATAAGATGCTTGCTCTAGGTTGTTGTCTCCCTTGCAAAGGCTATTAAGTCTTGTTGCAAAGGCGAGCTTAGGGATACCTGATTTATGTATAAAGGGTCACTTAGACTTGAGTCAAAGGTTATTGGGTCTTGTTGAATAGGTGGACTTAGGTCTATTAGGTCATGTTGCAAAAGTGGACTTGGGTTGACTTGTCTTATGTACAAAGAGCCACTCAGATTTGCATGTTCATGTTGTGGGGGCCATTGATAGTCTTGTGAATGGGTTTGATGAAGAGATGGAATGGTATTGTTGGTACTCATTTTGACCTGGAGGTTGATTTTTCATGTTTAGAGGGTTTCTTCATTTGAACCCTATATCTTCTTGCCCATCGGCATGACCTCACAGGCTTCTTGGCGATCTAATTGGTGGTAGTGATGTGCCATCGGCGTAATGTTCATCATCGATGTGTGTTTGGCCAATGGTGTTGGTCTGGCCGATGAAGGGAATATTCCCGCTTTGTATATCGGGTCATATACAAAGGAAAATATACATTGGCTGATATACAATTGGTGGGGCCTGCCGCAGTCTTATGCAAACGGGTTTGTACATGTTCAATATACAGGGGAGGAATGTATCTAGAATATTCTCATTAGATTCCCTGCTTGTATGTTTGTGTTTGTATATTTAGCATACAAACAAAATATACATTCAGATATGCAATGAAAGTATATGCAAGCCGGACCCGAACTGAAATTCTGTTCGATCTATAACATTTGACGTCTGCCCTGTATGTTGTATATGCATTTGGATTTGCATATACAAAAGCAATAAAGGAAAATGAAAGGAGAAAAGGGTCATCGATAGAGGGTCAAGGTGCCTATTGGTAATAATTTATGTTCAAGGTTTTTGGCATGGTCCCCTCTCTAAAATCCAAAATTTCCTAAGTTTTGGACCTCCTCAGCATTTTTCAGCTGCAGCATCATATTTTCTTAAGGAGAGGAGGGCATCATCATCATGATATTCTAGGGGTGGGTTGTCATCATCATCATATTTCTGAATATCATCCTGATGCCGATTTGTGGTGACGTCATTAAGGTCCGAGGGGGGTCATATTTCTAACACTAGTCACCTTGTAGAGATCCCCCGATGTTGCGAATATGACGGTGACGTCATCCAGATATGAGGAGGTGTGCAGTAGGCAGATATGCTAATGACGTCAGCAGGACATGACGGTGACGTCATCAGGATGTTCATCGGCCAGACATTTGGTATCGGCTAAGCAGGAGGATCTTCCTCCGATGCATCAGGTTGTGCCGATGAGGGTGGTCGTGCAGATGATGATGCTGACGTCAGGATGATTTTTGAACATCCGGAGGATGTTTGCATATGCAGGCATCAGCGTAGCGCTCTTCGTCGGCTGGGGAGATTTTGGTTGTTCCGACGATGTATGTCACACCGACAGAGGTGGCGAGCTGATGTGTTATTGGCAAGAGTTGTTCTATTGGCAGAGGGGTTTCTTGCTAGGCTGATGGTCTGTCTCTGGCCGATGGAGTGGAGTGTAGTGTGGCTGTCGGTGAGACAAATGAGGTCGGCGGGAGAATTGTGGGGTGTGCCGATGGCTTGGGTCTTAGCGAAAGGCTTTGTGCGAAGGATCGTGGGTCGAGCGTGGCAAAAGCGCTCGACGCTTATTATGCATGTGGCCGCGTGTATAAGGTGGTAGGGGGCCCTCCGCACCGTGCATGTGGGATTAATCTCCCTGTATTATTTTGAAACTGCGGTGAAGTGCATTTTGGCGGGAAACGGTTGCGATACACTGTTTGATGTTTTCCTGATGGCTGCGAGGTGGATGGACATTAATGGCAGTTGTTGCTGAAGTATGGGCGATGGTGTGGACGGATTTGGTACCCGACCGAAGTTGTACATCCACGGCTGGCGGCTCATGGCTCGAGATCCCTTCTTGTCTCCTCCCCTACCTGCTGTATTCAGTGCGTTGAGCGCCATTTTTCTGATACTGTGTATCTAGCGGGATTTTTGGTCAACCATGTAATTAATGCTGAGTATGCTTCCCTCTGGCTGGTTTTTAAGCTGGAAGTGTTACTCATTTGGAGTTGTTGAAAGCTGAACATTTTTGGCTCTGTAATGTAATACAGCTGATTTGGTTGCTTTGTGCAGTAAAACTTGTGAGTTTATGTATCTCCTGTGGTATGTTTTTGCATGAATCCACTGATTTCATGGTTTATCCTATATGAGTAATGCTATGTTTGCATGTATTGTGCTAATTCTGTCTCCAGTGTTGCATGTATCTTTCTTCTGAGTCCAGATATTTAAGGAATGTCTAAGATTCTAGAACATAGAATTCCTGTGTTAAATGTTTAATCTTTTAACTTCTGCTCAAGGGGTAGATTAAATTGTTTTCAGATTGAATATTGGGAAGGATATACTGCAATAGGGATGCCATAAGTATGGATAGCTTAACACTTTGTATTGGGAGATATCTGTAAAGCAGGTATCATATGTATCCCCCTGAAATCTAGTTTTAGTTGTTCATGCATATCATTCACAGGTGTATGTCTACTGACTCCAGGCCCTGGATAGGCACCAATCTTGCATTGTGTTTGTATTATAACCATGTCCAGCTTTGCATCCAAACATAAAATCAAAATCAAACTCTAAAACAACCATTAGGACATTAGAATTAGTTTTAGGATCCAAGTCCTCTGTCTACAGCTGAAAATAGGCCCAAAGCCAGCCCCTTTGCTCTTATCTTGCAGTTTTGGTTTACTTACAGGAGGACTTATCTGCTTTCTGTCAGCATCCCAGCCTTTGTATGCATATCCCCCTGGATGTTGAGTAGGGAATACCCCCCTAGGTTTTGCAGAGCCTGAAGAAGAAGAGGAGATAAAATATAGAGTCTATCTCCTATACTGTTGGCCCCTGGCCCAGAGATCCTATTGATCATTGATGGCTACCTTGTAGGGAAATCTTGGAATAAGCATCCAATCTGGGAAAAAACCAACAGGTAGGATGTGTACGTTGAATGTGTTGGAAGTTGTGATGATGTTGCGGTGTAGGGATCACATAAGATAATGGTTGTTGAGGGGTGGAGTAATATGGGTAAGGGTTGATATTAGAAGAAATGGGATAGGTTGGTGTGGGGGTAACATGATAGATGGATGGATAGGGTTGATGTGATGATTGGATTTGGGATTGTTGGAATTGGCTTATGGCTTGATGTTGTGGGAATTGTTGGTGTTGTGGCGGCGTAGGGATTGGTTCCTTTCTATATAGCCACTCGAGGGTATCAAGCATTCTTAAGGTGCCATAAGGATCATTCTCATAGGTCTTGATTGGGAATGTCATCTCCATGTCTAGAAGTGGTAGATTACGATATGAGAATGTGGGATGAATAATATGTGATTTGGATAAGAAATGGATGAAGTTGATTGAGTGATGACTAGGATGAAGTGATTAGGCTGAAATTAGAATGATGACTTGGCTAGGATGATTAGGATTATAGGACGTGGATGATGTGGCTTAGAATATGTGTTAGGATGAAATTGTATGAGATTGTTTTGTGATAAGGATTTTGGTTTTGACAGCTTTTTTTGACAATTTTATGGCAAGCAAACAAGATGGAAGACAGTCATACACAAGCCATGCTCAACCATTACATCCTAAGGCTAGGCAAAGGCTATATTTGTGGGATCCCCTAGCTGTGCTTATTCAAAGCGGGTAGCTCCAGGATCTTGGTAGCACTGGCTCCCCTCCACAACACTCACTTCTCACACATACCAAGATCTGGGTTTCCCAAGGCTCATCCCCCCACCAAACCTTAAGATTGTCCCTGCTACCTCAACTAAGAACCACATGAATTGGGGTAGTTTCGAAGGTCCCACCTTCTATGCCAACAAATATGGGTTTTTTGGCCACTAAAACATGGTGTTTAGTTAGGGTTTCCATTCGGGTGGCTATACGTGCAGCAGCGCTACTCTCCGTTATGAAGTCTCCCAACCCAAATAGGTTACGCTCTATGGGGTTTTGGGGGAGGTTGGCTATCGGTATAGCAGAACAACACCTGTCGTTTGTGACTTTCGTCACAAATGCATTATTTTTCAAGTGGATTGGAATGGTCTGGCTTTGACCAGTTTCTGCCTGGGTCGTCCCCTTCTCACAATGGGAAGGTAGGCCTGCCTAAAAGTTAGCAACACGTTCTCTTACACCCCAGATCATTGGTTAGGTAGGGGGAGAGGATACTTGTATTGCTACCTTGGGTGACAATCAGACTCAACAAGCAAGCAAAGAAAAGAAAAGCAGACACAAAGTAGACAGTGTTAATTTTAGAGCACCAAATTGAAGTGTGCCTACTTTAGTGATAAATGATTTTTCTTTGACCACTCAAACCTGCATAAGATAGATTAGTAGTTTGTTTGCTCCGTTCTTTGACACTTTTTTTTGACAAGCTGCATCGATAAATCATTAGTTTCCAGAAAAAACAATATGTTAAAAAGATGGAATAAATGATCTAATATTAAAAAATAGAGTGCATGAATAGAAAATTCAGCCGATTGCATGCAATTTAAAAAAAATCATTAAATTTCGATGTGTTTTGCTTAAGTTATGTGCATTTTAATTTTGAAAGAAGGATAAAATTAGATAGAGAAATTACCTACTGAAATCATAGAATTACCTAAAGATATTGATGCCACTGCGGAGTTTGCAAAGTTAGCTTTCCAACACCTATAAAAATGCAAAAATCTGATATGATATACAAACATTATGCCAGTTTTAAAAAAGAAAACTATTTTAAGCTTTAAAAACACTATTCACGGCCTGAAAAATTGTTCATGACCGGAAGCACTGTTCACGCGTGGAAACACTATTCACTACCGGAAGTACTGTTCACCGCTGGAAACACTATTCATCACAGGAAGTATTGTTCACTACCAAAAGTATTATTCATCGCTGGAAAGAACTGTTCACCACCGGAAACACCGTTCATCACCGGAAAGCACTGTTCACCGCTGGAAACACTGTTCATACCCTTAGAAACATTTGTTTAAATTTGAGCTGCAGCAAAAATGATCAAATTATATGTTTTTCTTCACCTCTTGGCCCTTCCGGATGCAATCTTGATGTCTGTTTTAGGCCTGGACATCACCTATAATAGATCCTTGCAAAAACTCACAAACAAAGGTTAGATGAAAACATAAAATTTTAAAACAAAAACTTGTAAAAACTAATGATTTAGTCCCATCGGGGGTGCCATTTTATGTATGCAGGAAAATTTACATCATTTGCAAATTCAAACAATGAAACCTACAAACCTTCAAGAAATCTAATCTAAGTGATCAAAAAGACATGCAAATTAAACACAAACCACCCAGATGATGTGATTCCTTGGTTTTCATTGTGAATTGTTAAAGCCAATTTGATTGTTGATTGCTCACATTTTGCAACTATAATGATGATAGGAGATTTGATGGATGAGGGTAGATAGATGAAAGATTGGATGGATGATAGGACTAGAAGAAATTCGGCAGAGTAACGGTACTTTTAGAGTTCATCCATGCCAAATGGCTTGAAAATGGGTCAATTTATAGATTTTTTGGGAAACTAGAAGTATAAACTTTCCGATTTGCAAGTGATAGTGAAATGGAAAGTTGCTTTGAGCAACTTGGAAAAGGAAATGGAAAGTGGGTGAGTTCACTCAAGAGATAATTTAGAAGGTGAGTGAAATGAGTGGAGAAGAAATTAGAAGGTAGAAGAGTGATTAGAGAGATGAAATTGGAAGGTAGGCGAGTCATCTCAAGAGACAAAGATGGAAGGTGGACTTAATAATTTAAATAATTTAATATTATTTAAATTATGATGAAATGTGGGGAGCGATAAATAAAATAAAATAAAATATTCATTTTATTTAACTTAAGAAGAAAGTGGATTAAATAAATAAATAAAATTTATTTATTTAATAATGGTGAAGGATAGGATAAATTAAATAAATGTTAAATTTATTTAATTTAATAGAGGAAATGCTAGTTAGGATGGCGAAGGGGTAGTTTAGGGCAAAAATGCTATCAGATGCCTAGATGATGTGACGTTACGACAAGTAGACATTTTTGGGTGTCTACAGGTATAAAGTGAAAACTTAGTTGCAAATATTAAATGAGGGGTCAATGGTTTTGTGTATACATGGTTTTGGAACACATGGTTTTCCCTATACTACATCTTGTATTTGTGTGAGCTTGATTCTATAAAAGCAAGCACATGGTTAGTAGTTGGGATTGGCCGGTTGAGTGGGTTGTCGTTGTATTGGGTTTCTCTTGTGAATACATTTTGTGCAACATGGCATGGGATGTGTGGTTATGTGCTTAGACACATGGAGGATGCATTGGAGGAGCTTGATGTTTCAGGAGTGTCCGTGAGACTTTGTAAGTATATTGTAATGTTTCATTGCTAAATAATACATTGAGTGTGGATGCTTTTGAAGGCTGAGTTTTTCCCTCTTGAGGGTTTTCCTAGGATATATCTTGTGTTATCTTGTGCTTGTATATTTGATCTTTGCATTATAGTAAATTTCTAAGCTTGTATTCATCATATTCTCTCGTAGGGTTATGTAGGAATTGGTTTGATCAACTTGTAAGTTCCTAACAAGTTTTGCCACCTCCACCCCTCTCCCTAGTATATATAAACTCATAACCTAGCTTGTATTCTGCATCTTAGATGGCAATCTTCAATCTTTTTTAGCTTCTCCTTTGAGCTCGTAATGCAATTTTGTCATCTTGACATTTGCATATCTCTTGGAATCACTGGTCTATTTTTATTTATACATTTACAACTTTTCTAGCTTAGAATCTCTTATAAAGTTCTTGGGTTATTCATCTATTTCATATTTCTAACATTTTGTGTTCCTTAATGCACTTTATTATAGCTCCATAATAGAAATTCCTAAAGTTGTGTAAGTTTTCAAACGTGAAATGTTCAAATTCAATTAAAGAGCTTGGAGTGCAATCCATAGAGCTCATATTTACGACAGAAAATTTGTGTAAGTGTTATTGGTTTCTGTAATGTATAAAATTTCATACTCAGAGGATAATAGCACACACTTTCTTTCCAATATTTTCCATATTGGTTGTTTGTGGAGGTATAAATACCAAAGCAAGGGTTTGACCTAAAGGAAAACCCCCGAACAACCCCAGCCTTTCTCTTATTTCTTGTAGGTTGTGGATTTAAAAGAGGAGATTCAGTTGCACATTGGTCTTGTAGATTTCCCCTTTGTCATTTCAATTATTTTATTTATCTCTTTCAAGCTTAATAGTGATTTCTCTTTGATTTTTAGTCTATTTTTGTCACCTATAAATTCTTGTTATTTGTTGTTATTCTATATCATGCAGGTTGGATAGGATAATTTGAAACAAAGTAGAATTTTTATTTTTTTCTCACTTTCTGGATTACAACATGATGCATAGACATCCGCGTGACATGTTGGTGTCATGGGCAGTGGCTTCCCCCATTTGACATCAGGTTCTTTTCATTTTTCTATTTCCAGTCATATGATTAAAATTTATAGATTACTTACTAGTTTTTAGTATAAATAATATTAGTTCTTTCTTCAATATCATATGCAAACTAAAATTGTTCATTACCTTTATTTGTAGCACTCTAAGGATTGTACCATTATTTTGTTGAATAGTAGGAAACTAAAACAATCCTAACGTGGATGTAGTGAAATTTCTTTGGCGAATACCTCTTAGCTAAATTATAATTTTTCCTCCTCTACATTTTGATGAACCCAATGCTTTTTCACACTTAACAATTTCTTTGTTGTTGTGGTTCACTCTACATTTTCATTAACCTACCATTCTTTAACATTTAAAACAAAAAAAAAAATCACAATCCTCTAATCATATTTGGTTGTGTTGTGAAGCTGAACTTTGTTTATGAGATTCACCACACAATATTCACATTCTGATCATGTTGTTTAGTGAAGTTTGAGAAATGCTATTGTGGCACAATCTCATGCCACTAATACACCTATTAAATATCAACACCTGATTTCTTGAACTTCTCTTATGACACCACAACAACAACACTACCTATCATATCATCTTTCTCAACTCCCACGGTAACAAGTTTTCATGATGCGGAGACCACTTTTGACCATAAGGCCACTCTAGACACTATCTCTCAAAACCAAGTATGTGATCTTGATCAACACTTGGTAGATTATCAAGCACTTATAGCAAAAGAGAACATGCCTAATGAAGTTGTGGCCATTGTTGATGCCCTTCATGCCATGCTCTAAACCATCCTAATGGTATTGATTTCCTTCATGGTATAGCTCACATCATTCACAATGATGCTGCACCTTTGGCAGCTTATTGTGAAGGAACATATGATTCTCACTCAAACATTATTGGTCAACAATTTTTTATTCTGATGCCTACTTCTTACACTCAAACATACACATCTTCTCACATGGTTACTAATGCTCCACAACACAATCCTAGGTAGACCTTAATGTTTCAGGAATGGTGTAGAATCCCATAAATCAATAAGGGTTTCCCCCCCTTCTTTTCCCTTACAGTTTAATTTTCTTGGTGGACACCTTGGCACCTCCCAACACATGACACTCCCTATCATTTCCACTGGTACTTCTACACTTATGCATATAACTAATCTAGTCATAAAACTGTTATCACCTAAATATGCACCCAGACTAATTTGCAGAAATTAGTTTATTTGATGAAACATGGGAAGACCTCTAAAGTTGTGGGTTACTCTATGAGCAGAGGTCAACCTCCGGAGAAGGCCAGCTTCCTATGGATATCACCTAAACTACTACCTTGATGAGGAAAAAGGGTAAGAATATGCTTATCTTAAACAAAAAAGTGGTGAAAATGAAGTGAAAATGGGTGATATACCAAACTAATAAGAGATATGAGATACTAAGACTGACATACACTTGGTTATTTCTGATAAACACTGAAAATACACAACATGCTAATGTAGGCTTCTATGAAAGTGTTTCATAAACAGGTCTGTCCTACATAGACTTTCAAGAAGGAAAGACAAAAACTTCTAGAAACTAGAGGTTTCTATGCAATACTAAGACACAATTTAAAACCTGCAAATTCGTACTTTTACAAAAAAGGCATAAAATAAGACGAAACTAAAGGAGAAAATAGTAATCTCACAAATAGCTCAGTCAATCACCTGATAATGCACAATTCTTGGAAGAACAAGAAGGTAACAAGATTTTTCAATAATCTCCAAGGTAAAATCTGTATTCCATACTCCAAAAATGTTAAGTTACAAAAGATGCTCAATACTGTAACAAAGGACTGTATTAGTCACAATCTCTAGAAAATATTTTGCATAATCATAACTGAGTACAATCGAGTCACAAAAGTGACTATAACCATCCAAGTGGTTCTACAAAAGAAGGAAAACCAAACTAATTTGGGTCAGATGCCTAGAAAAAGACTAAAATCTAGCCACTAGATTTCATCCAAAAGAGTCCAAAATGCAAGGAAAAGTCCATCAAGACTTAATCAAACATGAAGAGTCATGCAAACTACTCCTAAAGGACTCCAAAGACAATAAAAATTCCCTAGATTCTCTCCAACACATTCAACTCAATCACTAACTGTCTCCAAGAATTAGTCAAACCTTTCCTCCTCCTTTGCAAAACATAGTGCTATGTCCTTGGCATGTGCATGCCACATTTTCAACATTCCAACTATATCTCCTCAAAAGAAATAAAACTTCATTCCTCACTCCCCTTTATCCTCCTTTGCATTAAAATAACAATAAATCTCAAATGATTTATATGATCATCACTTAAAGATTATTGTTTTACATCTCACTTGGTATGCAAAGAAAAATAAATCCAAAGAAAGAAGATTTTGCATCGAAATGCCTACCTTTTAAAGCGGGAATAAAGACCATGGCTCAAAATGGAAAAAGGAAAAAAACTTTAAAAAAGAAACAAAAGAACCCTCAGGTTCTTAGGGTTTTGAAACCCTAAGCCAAAAAAGTACTTTTTGCCTTCATTTTGTTGGCATATTGCAATGTTGAAAACTTGCTCTCTGCCCATTTTGTGCCGACATGAGGGTTTCATGCCATGCTTCTATGGATGATTTCTCTGTAATTTTCACTGGCAACTTCGACATTTTCTGCTTCAAAACTAAAGGTAAGCATGATGAAGTCTTCCTTTTGAAACAACACTATAGAATTCATAATTTCCTGTAGCTTTTTCATTATATATGCTATAGATCCCTTGGTATTTTTCATGACTATGATGAAGAACTGTTCTAGTTTATCTCTGTATTTCTCCATGGTTGAGATAGAGGATTTCATTTTATGTGTAAAGATTGTTTTTTTTTTTCCAGATATGATATTATAGAAAGTAACATTCTCTTGTCTGTGATTCCCTCCTGAATATGGCTTGCTTATGTCAAAGAAATAATGAAAATGAAGGTCATTTTATTAGGTTTTCTGGATACCCTTGGTCACTTTTAAATATCCATGGAATATAACATCAGTTGAGGCTGTATATGGTCATGAAAGTTCACGGATGACCTATATATAGTTTTGCTCTTAACTGAATCTCTATATTCCTGTTCATTTTGAACACTTTTGTTGTAGCATTCTAAACACTATCATCTTTCTGGCTATCTGGCTTTTGACTAAAAAAGAAATGAGGGTTTAATTTTGCTATTTCATGGAGTTTTCCCATGAAACAAAGAGACATATCATCTAAGTTTTGCTATTCTTCCTTTTCCTATTGTGACTGATTTGAGAACTTATGGCTGTCATACTGTAGATATACTTCTGCCTTAGTGTTTACATGCAGGTTAAAAAATTTCTCCCTACTGTAACCTATAAATCAAACCCCTAAGTGCCTTATGCCTTTTGCACTCCTTGTCATTTCTTAACAAGGTCTTTTCCTTGCCTTCACTGTCTTCTATAGGCCATTTTATACTGTCACTGTGCAGATTTCTTATCACCCAATAGTGAGTCTCTCTCTCTCTTGGATAGCACATTAGTAAGTTGCATAACTCGTTGTTCTTTATTCCTTTGGATTGGTTGTTCTTGGATGTGAAAACCCAGTATATAAGGTAGTGCTCTTTGGTGGGTTTGATAGATGGACACTTGACCATCAAATCATGAGAAGCATTCTTCAATCCTTCCTCCCTTCCTATACACCTCAAATATCTCTAAAATGTACACACATCTTCATGCATGACTGTTCCAACACTATTTCTTATGACTGTGTCATTGAGACCTCTGCTAAACATGTGACATATCTCTCTTCTATGGCTGGATTTTTCATATTTATATTGTCTCCTCATGTGACTCAAAGTATGTGGCCCTAACTACTTTAAGCATGATATTAGACTTGCAAACTACATGCTCTATATCTCTGTGTCACTATGAACATAATGCTTGGATGCTCCTGAACTACTATGATGACTCTGACTGTCATCTAATGACTGTCCTTATCAGCTGCTTCATTCATGAGTTTTTCTTAGGTTGTCTCTACAGATCTGGAACAGTCATTTTATATTGTTCTTTAGTATTGTTCCAAGAAGGCCTCAATCTTAAGATAAGAATGTACACAATGGGTTGTCCCCTTCTTTTAGGTGTCTTGTGTATGAGATCTATGGTGCCAGTAATTAGGACTGTATCAACAGTCATAGCATGACCATTTCATTGTCACTTTAAAACTTACTCCCTTCAACTCTTGACAGCAAATATAACAATAAGGCTTTAGGGGTTTCAAGCTTCTGAAGAGGGTTTAATGAAGGCTTATTGGATTTGGATACTCCTACATACTCTTCATGACCCTTAGGTTGACTGTCTTATGAGACTTCTTCATCATTCATTTTGGAAATAGACTTCAACGCATAAACACTTGCAAGGTGCATAGATCTATGGGCTTCATGCTAACTAAGGTTTTCCATTTAACTATCTTTTGAATGACTTTCTTTAATGTTCCACACTTGTGGACAAACCTCTATCAGACCTCCTACAAACTTTTACCACTGTCTTCCTTGAAACTTTGAAAGTTATTTCTTGTTGCCTTCACAGGATCACTGTACCATCAGACTAACATATGTGTTCTTTTACTAGTGTTCACTACTTTCTTGTTTGGATTGAGTGTACATGTATATCTGTATGCTACTCCAAACACTTTATGACTGTCTATTGCTCTTTATTCTGACTCTGTCTTGCTCTATAAACAATCAACTGCTTCATAACTGCTATCTTCAATCTTTATACTGCTATGGCTGTCCTTTGCAGACTGTTTAAGTATGTTGCTCTTTAGAAGTTTGCGACTGTTTTCTCTCTACAAGGTATGAGAACCTAGTGATGTTGTCTCTTATCCATATCAAACTCATATCGTATCCTTATAGTGATGGGCTTCTATCCCTTGTATTGATGACTATCCTTATGTTGCAGTGAATATTAGCTGGGCTTATGACCATTTGACAAAGCTCTTAGATTTCTAGACAAAGCTTTATTTGAGCCCTAATAATCTGCATGGATGTTTAAGACAAGACCAAATCTAACAATAATCATTCATTGAATACCATATTGCTAAACTATTCTCATATTCTCAGTCCACTGTCAAGGCATTCAGAGTATTCCTAGACTGTCCATCCATATATAACAAGGATTGAAATATTTAAAGCCCAAAACAGTCTTAAATATCCTAGCAGTCTCAAAGATTACTAATAATTTTAAACATAGTCATGAAGACATCATAAATGAGCAAAAGTTCCTAAAGAACAATGACAAACCCTAAATGGCATCCTCTGGTCTCAAATACCTTCTTGGAATTACTGCATTCTGATAATGTCTATGTCTAAACATCTTTGTGTCATCTTCTTGACTGTTCTATTTGGCATCTAGACTGTTACTACTCTTTTCATGCTTGTCTTCCATCAACTCTCATCTCACAGTCAAACTCTTGCCTTCGTGACTACTATCAAATTGTTATCTGATGACTTGATATCTCTTATTTTGACTACTACCATTGCATGACCTTGATGACTGGTACCTTCTCTATCAAACTATTACCCTGACACTATGTTGTTCTTCATGATCCAAGGCTCCATTCCTTACTATCCATGGTCACATATTGATTGTCCTTTGTAGTCTCATGATTTCAGTTCCATCTTTTATAACAGCTATTAGAGGACTACTTTTAAATTGCCTCTTGTGACTATGTTCATTCATTAAATGACTACTCCTGAAGATGCTTATGAAAGATGTTGCTCCTTTCTCATGTGACAGTCATTAATGACTGTCTTTTAGGCCATGAGCTAACTGTCCCTAATATTTTAGTATGCTTTGATTGATGATGCCTGCACACTATCTGTCAACTGACCTTTCTACTTATGAAATGACTGTACTCTACATCTGATTAGTACATATGAAATGCTTCTATAACACTTATGAGCTGGGCTCAACCCTTGTGGGAGCCACATTTTCCCCACTCATAATATAAACTAATGAATCACTCAGAAACACAATTTCACCTATATCTGCACATGAAGCAAACTTGTTAGAAAATAAATGCATACTTTGGATGTGTTTGATGACTTGCTTGTTCTCTAGGACATCCAAAGTATACGTCTCTTATTTAATGCATTTGAGGAGCAGTTTAAGCATGCATAAGTACTTATTCATGTCAGGTCAGGGACCATTCATTGCTTAGAGTAATACTCTAACATCACTCTTTTGCCAGATGCAGGAAATGGAGATGACATGGACTTGGACAGACAAAGACAACTCTAGGCAACAGGACTACACACCAGAACCAAAACCAGTCATTCTCAAGCAATGACTGGCCTCTACCCTTACATGCACTTTTACTTTCATTTACTTATTCATTTATAAATTGTTTCTTCAATTTCATTGAATAAGAAAGTTAATCTCACGGCTTGTGTGAGATAATGTACATTCAATAAAGTTTATTTATTTTTCAGAAAGGATTTGTATAAATCTTTCTTACGTTACATGCACTTGGATAAATGCAGTAATTTGATAATCATAATCTTTTAAATTATTTCATTTATGCACTTGAATGTAATGTAATAAAGATCAGATGAAATGTACCTTTTAAGTTTTGAATCAAAGCTCTACCTGAATGAGCTGCAGCAAAATTTAAGTAACAAAAACAACTGTTGTAGAATGTTGGTACCCTTCAACAGTAACTCACCACCCTTTCTACATCCTCTACACAACCTCTCATTCCATCATACTATTGATGCACTCCCTTATCACTTACCATCGTGGATGCTCCATTTCCCCAAGTTTCAAGGCACCCGATTTAAAAAGTACTTTGGTAAGAGAGATCCCCAAACTCATGTGTTTTCCTTTATCACCTTGTGTAGTGACTGCATATTTCAGGATCATCTATTAGAAAAACTCTTCCTATGGTCATTGAAATACACCGCACTTTCCTAGTTTTGCTTGTTACCTAATCATTCTATATATTCATTTTAACAACTAGTAAATCAGTTCCTCCAGCACTTTTAAGCTAACATTGGACTCCAAGTCACCTTTACTGACCTGGTCCACTATCGCCATGGTGCTCAAGAGAAGATAATTGATTTTATATTTAGATATCAATCTTTATTCTCATAGATTCCTTATGCTCTGTCTTACTCAGAAGTGTAGTGGGTACTTATTAGAAACCTATAGCCACTGATCTGAGATAAGATTTTATTGATTAAGTATCCTTCTTTTTCTCATTTATGCACAACTCTTCGTGACTATCGACAGTTTGTTAGCTAGTTTGAGGTTCCAACCTCACAGGATCTTGTTGGACAATCCAAAGCTTCATCTTCTTTCAATAAATATAAGAAAAAAAAAATATTTAAAAACAATACTTCCACAGTTTATCAACAATGCAATGGCCACTGCACCTTCACAAGATGCTTTTGCCCTCTCTTCATCAAAACAACAAAGAATGCAGTAATTCATGTCTTTATCTAAGTCTATTTATTCTATACTACAACTCCTAAACAATAACCTAGTGTATTTGCTGCATGTTCATCCATTGGACATAAATAAACCCTTGTTGCCTTTCTATGGCTCAAAGGCCTTTTGTCAATTCCATAGAATCCCTAGCCACGACTCAGAGAGATGTTTGTGTCTTAAGCACATTGTTCAAGACCTCATCAATTTGAATGTCATCTAGATCTCTAAATTGAATGACAAAGGAAACAAGTCACTTGCTCCTCCCAATTAGAACTTACAAATCTATACCAATGTACTTTTGCATCATTCCTCCAACTTCATCGACTTTGCTTCCAACTCCTAGATGCTAGAAACCAATATTGATGAGTCTCCTCCATTTTCTGAAATGATAGGAATGGTCGACATTTACCCATGTACTTCTCGAGAGTGATTTGTTCCTAACCCTATCATTTCCTTTACCCCCATCAATGCACCCATGTATATATATGGTAGACCTCTTTACACCACTACCCAAGTCAACAAAAATCAGTTAGAGGTGATCTTATTGACCCGATTTGCATGGTAAATGTAATCACAGAGGAATTTCTATATATTCATGAATTGTATAAAGATAAGTACAAGCAATCAAAACTCTATATATGGTCACACTGTAGGAGTAAGGACAACACTGAGAGGGGGGGTGAATCAGTGTTGTATGAATTTTCAAATCTTTTGCAAACTTTAACTTTCAAAACACACAAGGAGAGAAAGATATCATTGATTTGTCAAACACATATGCACATGATCGAAAATGAAGAAAGAGAACAAAACCTCATGAGTAAATCATACACACACACACAAAAGATCAATATACATTATGACACAAGATCTGAATGAGTGGAAAACCCTCCAGGGGTAGAAAAACCACTCCAAAACTGCTTCACTGGCTTTATAAAAAATATCACTGATTACAATGTTTAGAAGCACCAACTTCAAGGAGCACCAACCCCTAATTCATTTAGAAGCACCAACTTCAAGGAGTGCCAACCCCTAATACAGAACAAACTGCAAAGTGTGCAAGAAGTGATTGCCACTCAATCTGATTTGCACCATTATATAACTTTTCTTCTCTTTTGCAAATCTCTATTCAATTACAGTCTGAATATCAATCTCATTATCAATTCACCTCAATCAACTGTATATTGTCTTCTGAAGTTTGTTGCACAATGAGGTCATCCTTTCTGCTCTTTATTCTTACACAAAAATCTTTGCACAAATTCAATGATGTCTCTGCAAGTTTATTTGGCTTCTTTGTACAAAGATGTGTCTGCAAATATTAACCCAAATCTTCAAAACAATTTAAATCATCTTTGCATATACACATAAATCCTCTCATCTTTTCTTTGAAAATAAAACCTATGCAAAATGTTTCATCTCACACTATATATATACACAACCTCTATGTTCTTCATCTTCTGTATGTTTCATCTCTGTCTATTTATGAAGTTGCATCAATGCCCCTGAAAAACCATTGAAATTACAGATGCCCATTCACCTTCTCATATTTAACTTTCTCAATCTGAGCACTTATGTCTTTTAAGTATCCCTGCATAAAAAAAAATTATATCTCCATAAAAAAATAGTTCCAAAAAAAAACTCTTCATATTCCTCTGACCCTTTTCAAAACACTTGCAAATTCTTTTTCAAGACTTTACACAAACAATAATATCAAATTTCCATTTTGTTCTCAATAAAAAAACCTTTTATATTGCATTGACTCTGTAAATAAGATAATATCCTCTGTCTCTTCAAAGTCTTGGGATCTGTAAAAAAAAACTTTTCAAATCCTTCATCTCAAACATCATCTTTTCAAAACTCTTGATCTTCTCTGCAAAAACACATTTCCAAACTCTTGATCTTCTCTACAAAGACACATTCCCAAACTCTTGATCTTCTCTACAAAAACACATTCCATGATTGCAAAACAAAATCAACAAATATTCTTCAAATTCTTTTATTTCATCTTGAATTCTCTTTGTCTTCTCCAATAAAAAATTAATCTTCAATAATATCTTTATCAAACCTTTCATCTCCTTCACAATCTCTTTACAAAAATTTGTACATCTTCTGTGCAAAATGATCCTTCAAAAAATAAATCAATCTTCTCACAGAAAATCTTCACTAAATTCTTCAATGGCATGGGATAGAATTTAGAAATAGTTTTCCAAAAATATTGCTTTTAAAAATACCAACCATCTCCTGTAAAGGCTCCTTGAAAAACTCATATACATTCTATAATGAATTCATGCCTTTTAAATAAAATAGAAATTTAATAGATTTCCAAAAAAAACTTTTATTTTGATGTCATAAAAATATGACATAGGGGCCAATAAAGATGAGGTTAAATATTTAGAAAAAGCCATAAAAAGCTTAATGGAAATCTTCAAAGCCGATAACAATATGAGCATGGAATTTAAAACTGAGGTCGATAAAGTTTTAAAACCAAGACTTTACACATTGGCGCTCGCAAACATTATATGGAGACCACTTATATGATGACCGTTGCATAAGGTGAGTTAAAGAAAACGGCTGGTCAATAGATGCTCAAAAACCCCTTTAGCAGGTATGAGTAAGTGAATCTACCTGCTATTATAAGTCAACAACAATTTATGACATAAAGTGTATGATATAGATTATGGGCATAGAAGACTTTAGACTTTGGCTTTAGAATATACTTTATCCAACTCATGACCCTTGATAAAACCCTAAGAGGACATTTTGGTTCAAAGACATTTCACTAACAAAGACATTACATATGGCAACTAGAGTATCAAACCTCATCAAAAGGCTCTTGAATTCTAAACCATCACCAAGATCTTGAACAAGCTAGGAAACCAAATCACCTCAAATGTGATACAATGAAGAGCTAACTGTCACTAAATGTGTCAAATGCCAGTAATTATCATATGCCACTATAAGAAGAGTCTTGTCAACTGAAACAGTCAAGAAACAGAGATGAACATCATATGAAAACTTTGCAAGAGACCATGATATCCAACATCACAACTGCCACAACTGAAACCAAGATCAAATGAAGACCATGCCACTGTATGTGTCACAACTGCCATGATACAAGAATATATTATAGAGATAAGAAACAACTGTCAACTGTAAGAACAATGACATCCCAAAGAAGATCTTTTGATTTGTAACAACAATCTTGCATCATCATCACTTGATCAAGAATATACATCAAACATATGAATCATGTGAACTTTTGTATGAACAATATCAACACACTTATACAACTCCTGATTGATGTTCAACTATGAAAGACATGATCCAAAACAACCTATGTCAAAAGTGAAGATGCATTCTTGTGAAGATGATATCTTGTGAAGATGCACACTTACACAACTCTCTCAATACCTTTTGACATCAATGACAAACTATCACCATCACGTACAATTACCTATCTAGACCAACCTTGGTTCGCCGACCCTCTCTGTTTAGATGGGACCAAAAACCCTTGTTCCTTTCTCTATGATCCCTACCTCAAATCACTTTCAAGTGAAGCTAGGTCATACATTCCTCTTTATAGTCCACAAGTGTCTAAAATTCCCACATGATGGAATAGTGCAGATAATCCATCATAGTGGATTTCATCCTCTCTCAATGCATGGAAATTTCTCCTTGGATTACTTTTGGTCGGCCCTGACTGAGCCTCTTTGACCTTGCAATGATTTCTTATTCATGTCTTATTAGAAGTTCAAAGTTTGTCAAAGCATGCTCCTCTCTGGTGGACCTTCTTCATCCTCTCTTGCGGCTACTACCCCTTTGGTTTCTTAGCCCCTGGTGGTTGCTCTTGTTCCTTCTACTTCCCCACTAGTAGTTAAAGGAAAGTAACTTGCACTAAGTGACCCTCTCTGTCCTCATGTTGCTGGACAATATTCGATAGTTCTACCTCTAGCTTCTTACTCGATGGCTAGAGGTAGTCATTATTGTGTAAACCACCTCTTATCCCTATAGTTTCTCAACCTCCAGTGGTTGCTCATGTTCCTCTCACCTCTTCAATAGCACAGGGAAAGTAACCTGCATTGTGAAACCCTCCCCCTCCTCCTATGGTTTCCTAACCCATAGTGGTTCCTTCTATTACTCCTCCTACCTCTCAAATAGGGGAAGAAAATAAGCCTATGTTGGCAAACTCCCCTACTCCTTTAGTAGAGGCCCTAGCTCATACTCAATGAAACCAACTTACAAGAGATCACAAGTGTCATCGTCGTGCTATAGCTCGAGAACATGTTGCTGAAGTTGAGTTGGTTCTGAAGAATCCTCCTACTATGCGTCTACCCCCAAATCTTGCTCCTCCTTCTAAGACTGAACATCCTCCTTCCCAACCTAAATATCCCCCATCCCTGACCCCTACTTCTCCTCAATTGGACCTAGATAAACGTAACCCCAAAAGGGTTCAAGTCCATATTACTCTCCTTTCTCAGAGCCCCTTGATCTCCCCAATGCTAGTGTCCTTTCTAGTACCACCCTCTCAGCACTTATTCCATTCCAGCACACTCATGACCAAATTTTTCTAAATGTTCTCTGCCTCACAACCATTGACATTGATATTCCACACCAACCACCTAAATGCAAACCAAAGCATTATCCTACACCACCCTTTCATAAATCCAACCATGTGCCACAATGTCCACCCCCTTTAAGCCCTTCTTTATCAATTCTTCCTATTGTGGAGGATTCTCCTCCACCCATGACTCTTAGTGCTTGCATTTATGTCGATAGCGCTCAGGAGTGATGTCTTGTACAATATTTTAATAGTGATTCAAATGATTCCTCCTTAGCGGAATACATATTTGAATCCTTCATAGATATTCCCTCGTTGTCTTCAATTTTTACACAATCATCAATAATAGCCTCTATGATGCACAAGAGAATGTTACCCTGGAGTTGATCTATCCATTTTGTTGCAAGGGACTCACGTAGTACAACTCTTAATGTGGTCCCTCTATAGTCCCTTCCTCTGCCCCCCTATGATGAACAAGATTAGGACTTGGATGATCTGATGGTGCTCAACCCATGAGGGTAGTTCCTTCGTTTCATGTGTATGTGTGTGTGTGTTTGTTTGTTTGTTATGTTTTCCCTGTGGATGCTTGATATGTGTTTTTTAGTTCTACTTGGAGGACCCACAATGCCCTTGTAGGCACATGGATATAGGAAAAATGAAAATGTTGTCTTATTCTTCTATATGTTTCTACATTCTTCTATACGTTGTCTCCTTGAAATTATAAACATTTTGGAGACAATGCAAAGTATTGGAAGATTTAGCTTCCTTCCATGTTGAACCAAACTTTTATTTTATTTTGTTTTCATGTGATATTCTTCCTTTGTGCTCATAGTTCTATGTGCTTGGGTGTGATGATGATTCCATCCTTAGCCCTTAATGATCTTTGATTTCTTTATATTTATACTAACCCCAAGCATGTCAGTCCCTTTGTGTTTTTGGTGATGTTATTCAATTTTATGTGACATGCTTTGGTGTTGCTCGGTGTCATTCCATGATCACACAAGTTTTTGTGTATCATGCTTACAACATCACTTTAGGTTCCTCTCCTTGGGGGAACCTCTTCTTGAGGTGGCTTTGAGAACATATCTCCCTACATATGTTTCCTAAAGTTCTTTCACATCTTTCCACTTATTCTACCTTAAAAGTAATTGCATATTATGCAATTAATTTAAGTTGGGGGCATATTTTACGCTTTTCACATTTACACACACCACATTGATGGTACGCTCCCTGAAGCATTCACTCTCTACAATGTTAGTAGCTTGCAGTCCCAAGTAGATGCACTTGCTTAGATTGACCACCCTTATCAAGATTACCTAGCCATGCTAGTCTATGTAATCCCTGATACAATATTGATATGTGAACCACCTAGTGAGACAATGCTAGTCAGTTGTGCTCCATTTTTATTACTTTGTTGGCATTTCTTGTGAGTCACCTAGCAAGGCAATTTTCTAGCTCTTATGATTCAAAGAGGTTTTATCCTAGACCTTGCAATGTGCTATCCCTATAACCATACTGGGCATCCTTCTAGAAGCACAACACTAGAAATGCCTTCTTTATTGTCTCTTTCTCTTTTCTTGTATGGTTTCCTTGATATAGTATTGATATGTAAACCACCTAGTGAGACAATGAGTAGTTAGTTGTGCTCCATTTTTATTCCTTTGTTGGAACTTCTTGTGAGTCATCTAACAAGGTAATTTTCTAGTTCTTATGATTCAAAGAGGTTTTGTGTGTTTACTAGCCCTCGTAGTGTGCTATCCCTATAACCATACCGGGCATCCTCCTAGCAGCACAATGCTAGAAATGCCTTCTTTATCGTCTCTTTCTCTTTTCTTGTATGGTTTGTGTATGATTGTTTATGTTTGTATTTAACGTGGATTAGATTATATGATCTGATAACATCAGTGAACTTTAGTAAATCATATTGGATTTGATCCTCCTTCGTGCAAGTTTTATATATACATGTGATTTTGAAATTGCCTTTTGTGTAGGTTTTTGTTGCTTAATACTGTGGTTTTGCAAGTTTTCAGTCTAGGGACTTGATTCCTTCGCTTGAAGAATTCCTTGTGGCCTCTACAGTATCCTTTTTAGATAATTTTCATTGTGTTATTTCCTTTATGTACTTTAGTGTAGCATATCACCTAGGGTCATATGCCCACTAAAATGGGGGCTACATATAACGTAGAAAACTACATACCCTTGCAATTTCACACTATGTTTTTTCATTCATTTTAATGCCCACTCCCCTAGCATGTTTTAGGTTCATTTTCAACTTGCCTTAGCCTTTTTCCAACCCACAAATGCTATGTTTGTGTTATGTTTATCCTTTATGTTCATTTTTGTAAAGTTTCATTAAAGTGTTTTAATTATTTGCCTATCCTAAGGTGTTATGGGACTTCAATAGGTGATGGACCACTTGGACACTAGTGCTTAGCATAGATGTCTATGTGATGCACTAGCATCCTAAGCTTATGTGGCATCTAGTGACCATTTATGAGAGTTACCACCTTACATGACATGCAAGTTCTTGTGTAACACCTCTATGACCCTTAATTGGCTTCTTTTGATCTATCTTTCCTTTTCTCCCTCCAATTTACCTCTTTTGAATTCATTCTTAATAATCTTGAATAGAACTCTTGTTACACTTGAAGCTTTCCTCTTATAACTCCATTGTTGATTCTAACACTCTCTTGTGATTTTGAGAATTTTATAGCATTCTTGGCAATCTCCATTGGTTCTCTATACCATACAACGAATTTATATTGAGTTATTCAAGCTTATGTGATCTTCTTTCAGATTTCAACATCTCCGTAGGGTTTTGTGGAACCACTACTTGTTGTTGGGTTCTTCCTTTGAGCTTGCTCTTGGTTGCTAGCCTTCATCCTTGTTTGAGAGGTGATTGTGTTTCATCTTTCCCTCTTTGTTTCATTCATATTATTTGTGTAATCCATTAGTGTCTATATAGCATTTTTTTGGGTTATCTCATTTCCATTCCTTCATTCCATAGCATATTAGCTTACTCTAGTTTATGTAGAATAGTATTTATATTTTCATTTACATCATTGTCACTGCTGTTATTTTCTAGAGACACTTAGAGGATAATAGCACACACTTTCTTTCCAATATTTTCCATATTGGTTGTCTGTGGAGGTAGAAATACCAAAGCAGGTGTTTGACCTGAAGGCAAACCCCCAAACAACCCCAACCTTTCTCTTATTTCTCATAGGTTGTGGATTTAAAAGAGGATATTTCAATCGCACACTAGTCTTGTAGATTTCTCCTTTGTTATTTTAGTTATTTCATTTATCTCTTTCAAGCATAATAGTGATTTCTCTTTGATTTTTATTCTATTCATGTCACGTGGAAATTCCTAGTATTTGTTGTTATTCTCTATCGTGTAGGTTGGATAGGATAATCTAGAACAAAGTGGAAGTTTTAATTTTTCTCACTTTTCGGACTACATTGCAACATGTAGACATCCACGCAACGTGTTGGCATCCTAGGCAGTGGCTTCCCCCATTTGACATCATGTTCTTTTCATTTTTCTATTTCTAGTCATGTGATTGAAATTTATAGATTACTTTCCAATTTTCAATAATTAATCTTTTATCAATTCTTTCTTCATTATCATAGCAAACTAAAACTATTCATTACCTTTATTCTAGCACTCTAAGGATTGTAACATTATTCTGTTGAACAATAGAAAACTAAAACAATCTTAATGTGGATGTAGCGAAAAATCATTTGGATAATACCTCTTACCTAAATTGTATTCTTTCCTCCTCTACAGTTTCATTCCATGGTGATAATGTGAAGATATTGGTGAAAAGGACAAATAAGAAATAATGCATTAAATATAAGGCGTATATTGTACAACAATAAAGACAAAACATATCTATGAAGTAATATGTGATAGAAATGCACATTGACAGATGACAAGGATAGATATACACATTGACATATGACAAGTATATAACATTGCAAGTAGTTGGTCAAGGAACTCCTAAAAATCCTAGGATCAAATGAGATGTATGTAGATTGTTGTAGAAGCATATATTATTGGCAATAGAAAGACATGAAAGCATAGTGAAGCATTTCATAAGTGAACATTGACATGATGTCATATAGTTTTTAAGTAGTGAATACAAAGGTATCCAATGTGGATTTTGTAGTAGTAATGTGTCTTTGAAGATAAGATTGTACATGCTACATTCATCAACAATTGTTATTATTGATGATTACAAAAATGAGCACAAAAAATACATATTTTTGTTTTGCTATGCTCACTGTTGTTATTAAATTCAACAATATTTAAAGATTATAATCTTGTAAGAACCAAGATAATCTTCTAGTTTTAAGCTTTTCTAAAACAATTTACAACATATATTTGTCATAGTTGTAAACAAAGAACCAAGATAATCTCCTATCCTCCCATTTTAATAACTAGAAGATTGAAAGTGCAATAAAACATAAATTTAAATTTTAGTTCAATATTGCATCATACAAAAAAACATTAATCAAAGAGAAAAGTTGACTTTTAATTGTAGTGACAAGGGAAGATCAATAATATTAAAAGTTACAAGTGCAGATCACCACATCTATGTGAGTTTGAGAACTTTTTTAATTCAAAAAAATTGGATAGTTTCTCTTAACCTATTATATTAGACTTTGGCTTCAATCTCATTATTCTTTATTCTTTATAAAAATTAATTTAATTTCAATTTCAATAACTTGTCATTCACATTATATTTTTATTACACACAGTACTTAAACTTTCATCATTATTTTCACATACCATATACCAAACATGGAAAGCACGAACATATTTATCTAATAAAGTGAACTAAATACTTCTAAAATAAGCAACCTTAAAGACTTCATGCTACTTCTTTAAATACTATAATTATATTTTTTATTATTGGGTAAAGGTGGATTTTTGAAAGGGCCCAAACCTTTTTACAAGGACTAGATCAGATAAGACATTAAAGCCCCACAAACTACTAAGAAATAGTAATAATTAACAACTCTCATTATTACAATATATATTTTTATAAACACGGTGGCATATTAGATAATCAAGCAGTTTTTGCACATTGAAGCTCTTTCCCATTTGTTTTTTGGATCTAGAAGAAGTTGGTGGCAATGATATTATAAGCTCAAGTAGCAAGATGATGGCCATCCCAAAACACATATCTAGACACATCAGAACACGACTAGCTTTCTTTGTAACAAAACATTGATAACAAAAACCTCCCTTTACCACAACAACCCCTTCTAGTTTCTTCAAAACCTGCCATACAACTAACAATTAGTTTAGTTATTAAAAATTCATTTAGTTTTGTAGTTAATGAAAGACCCAAAAAATAGGAAGATCTTTAAAATGGGTATCTTGTGATAACTAGATCAATTATTTTTATGGAATATGGATCTCTCCATATACAATTGATAAATTGATTGTAACAACATAACTATTTACTACTTCATCATAAATAATAATATACCAACACTGTAAACCCTTTCATTTACTACTAAACTAAAGATGTGAAAAAAAATTAAATTATTATCATATTTGCTTAGGTTTTTTACAATGTCATTTACCTTCCCATATAGATCACAATAGTCAATCCAAAGGCCTTTAAGACTACAATTCATCATTTGTATGAGATTCATGATCTTCTCATTGACATAAGTTACAGCTTTATTTAGCTTCTCATAGCATGTGTTTTTTAATAGATTGCAAAAAGTAATTTGTGTAGTCAAACAGATGAAAGGAGGCATCGCAATGATAGCAAGTCTAGTAGCACCCTCCTTAGTATATTATGCACAATTCTCATTTCAATCGCAATTAAAAAAAATTAGGCATGGGTTCAAATAGTCTTCTATTATGTATGATTTACTTGCTACAACAACCTAAATGCTTTACCTATACAAATATTTCAAGAAGTTGTATAAGAGGATCTTGCCACTGAGTATTGTCGTATTATTTTCTCATCAAAGGATTCAAACAATAATTAATGAGAAGTTATTTATTCCCATGTTTATCACATACAAGGCTTTTGATGTTATCTTATAGGCATTTGCCTAACCAGTCATATTTGCTAGCTGCTCTTTGTAATTCCTAAAGTTCTCCACTTGCCTCGCCAAGGTTATAACATTCTGACAATATAAATGAAATGTATTATTCGTAGGAATATGGGAACAAAATATGAATATATAGAACTATGAATTCAAAATGAGAAGATCTACAAACCAAGGTAGTTCTTAATAAACCATGGATTCAAAGGGTTGGTTTTACTCATTATTTGGATTTTATCTAAGCCAATACATTTTTTGCCTACAAACTATTTAAGTTCAATGAATTTAAAATCCAACAAAAGTGAAGGTATTTAATGAAGAAGAAGGTATAAATTTTCAAAGATATAAATACAGAGAATACTAGATCCAATTTTTAGGTTACTTTAACTAAATAGATCCCTAATGAATATTGCAAATGTTAATTTTCTTATTGATTACAATTAATGCAAGCATTATTATTATAGTATTTTTAGGTGTATATTATTTTCTGTCTTTGCCAGTTGTTATATAACAAGCAAGAATGCATTTATTGAAGATTCTAAAATTAACTATTCCTTCAATGATTTTCTTCAACCAATCTAAAAGTTTATCATAATAGCAGAAAGGAAAAACACTTACATGATTTAACACTCAAAGAAATAATAGTTGTTGGTTGCAAACCGCATAGTGTTTTTAATTCTCTATTTTTTGTGATGTCGTTGTTATATAGAGTACTAGAATTTTAGAAAAGAATTCTTTAAAACTGCTAAAAAACACCCAAAAAATAGAAACATAAATCAATGCTTGATTTCTCCTAAAAATAGGACAAACTACAAAATCTAGAATAACAACACAAACCATTCAATGAATAGTATGCAAGATATATAGTACTTTTATCACTTTAAATGATATTTTGACAATAACATGCATCTTTTATTTCTTAACATTAAGAAAAATAAAATAAATAAAAAATATATTTTTTCTATTGGTGTAATATAACCAAAAATAAATTGCATATCAAATAAACAGTTCTCATTACAATAGTATTTTAGTAAAGGCATGTAGTAATAATGAAGGAACTATATTATTATAATGGTAAAATGTATATACTTATTTATTTTCCATTTAATTTTATGCATATTTTGAGGTGATGTCTCAATACAAGTATATAGTGACAAATGTCATGATATTATGTAAAGTTGTGCTCATTATTCTAATCTCTTTATTCACTTACATATACACATATTAGTATACATTTAGTCCTATCTTATCCATTTACACACACTCATCTGCATTCATCTCATTCCCTGTTTATCATGCATATAAAGTATAAATCCATTTTGTACATATCCTACAATCATGGCATTCCATTAGAATATATTTCTTGAAACTTTTTGTCAAACAATTCATGTGTCATGTCTATGCTTCCAAATTTTGCATACATGTCTACCAAGGCAATTGCATCTACAAAATATAACAAAATTCCTTTATCCCTTATGCTTTGATGGATGCTCATACCTTGTTGATGCAAGCACATTCATGGGCATCCTAAAAATGTGGTATCATGTCTACAGAAGTGAAATTGTGGTCTAATTTGATAGTTTGTGTGTGTGTAAGTTCATGGTTATCAATCTGTGGTGATAAAAGTTAGCGCATTTTACCACATTGTGAAATTAGCTTCTATAGTTGTGGTGGTAGTCCTACGTGTGGTTTGTTTATCTTCAGTTGAAATTTAAGGTTTGTTGGATAAGTGGATATTGGTAATTTGGTTTGTAAAGTGCCTACAGGTTAATAGTGTGTTCAATTGGAATTGTTTCTATTTGCAAAAGGTTTATTTTAGATTGATGCCAAAGGTGAATATTTGAGAAGTGTTTAATAATTGTTACGAAGATATGTAGTGTACCATGTGGAGATTCTCCACTGTTTGATTGTTGTAGTTTGTAAGTCTGTTATATTTACTCGGCGACATGTTTCATGTAGTTTTGGGCTTTAAGCCATCTTGAGACTGACGTGGATCATGTAAGGAGCTTGAGGATGATGTAAATAAGAGGTTTTGAATTGCTTGGAAGCAAGTGAAGAAGACCAAGATTGAGTAGAGGCATAGAAGGCAAGTTTAGCAACAAGGGAGTGAGATATGAGAGATAAAGTATGGTTACTAGTAGTATGATGTAGGATACAATATGAAAGTATCCAATGTGGCATGTTGTTTATTGGTGAGAATTAAATGTACTCATGTTTGGGTCAATGTGTAGCCCATGTGACATGTCTATGGTAAAAATTTGAAGTTATATTGTACTAGAAATTATCGTGCACAGTCACTTGTAACAAGTCTGGAAGTGGTGTTTCCATAGAGGTATGTGAGTGTAGAAGTTGTGGTGGTAACTATCTATTTATGTAATCTTTTTATAATCAAACGGTTGCAGCCTGGCATGTATGAGGGCCCATTACAACAAAACTTGAGGTTGTGATTCTATGATAATTCTAATGAATAATATGTGGTGTTTCATATAAATTTATATGTTTTATGCTAGTTTATGGTTGAGTTAATATTGATAGGTTGCATGGTTGGAAAATCCTTCTTGGACCTTCCTACCATGACTACATCATTTGGTATCAAAACAAGGTCAAATTAAGGGAGTATGATTGGTGCAGATGTGCACGCATCTAGTCACATTTTGAGCATGTGAGTTTGATAAAACATAAGTTGTGGTTGTGATGTCTTGTAGGCATAAGAAGTTGTGGTGATAGGTAAAGGAAGGTCATACTTTGTAGGAATTAAATAAAGTTTAGATTTGTGGCAACCCATGAGGTTTGTGGATAGAGCATCTACTGTGAGGCAATTTACAAGGGGGTAATTGTGGACATATTGTTGAAAAGATACCACCAAGGAGGAGGAAAGATATGATCAATGTTGTAGGTAGGATGGAAGAGATGCATGAGATGTTAAAGGCTATGCAAAATTAGATGGATGCATTAGAGTATGACCATCAAAGGAACCCCAACCCTAGGGGCGAGGAAAGTGATGAAGAGTAGGAGGTAGATCCTATGGAATCAAGTGGAAGCAAAAAGGACAAGGAAGAAAGGATACTGAGGACATAACCAACATTGGTAAGAGGACTAGAGTGGACATCCTAAACTATTTTGGGAACTTGGCTCTCGAGGAGCTAGTTGATTGGATTACTGATTTGGAGGAGCATTTTGAATATGGGGACATTATAGACCTGAATAGGATGAAATTTTCCAAGACCAAGCTAAAAGGTCAAGTGATGATATGGAGGAAGGAGGTCCAAATAGAGTGGAATAGAAAGGGGAATCCTTGCATTGCAAATGGGACCAAATGGTGGAAAAGTTGAAATTCAAGTTAATTCTAGTAAATTACCAATTGGAATTGTTGAAGGAGCTGCACAATTTGCGGTAGGGAGATATGACTGTGAAGGAGTACATCGAAGAATACTATAGACTAACAATTAGGTGAGGACATCATAAGGAAGTTGTTGAGTAATTGGCCAAATATGTCAATGGATTAAGAGAATCCATCCAAGGGCAGTTGGATATGTGAAATATCTAAATGGTTGAGGAGGCCTACCAGTTGGCTCTAACCATAGAGAAGAAACTGAACTAAAAATAAGAGGAAAAGTGGAACCACCAAAGAGGAAGAGAAGAGAAGAACCAAGGCAACAAGATGAGATGCAGTGACCAGGGCCAACCCTAAGAGGTCTTGGGAGAGGTATATAGTACAGTGGAAAAAGAGAAGGTTGAAGCTCCCACTGTGATGAGAAAGAAAGTGATAGGAAGTGTCATGACAATAGGGAAGATGACTGTAGAAACTACCACAAAGGTAGAGAGGATGATGGAAGCTAACACAAAGATGAAAGAGTAGAAGATACTTATTGCAAAAAGGTACTAGGGGGGTGTGTAGGGTAGAGGAGGAGATGAGAGGAAAGGGCAAAAATCCTTCAGGGAAACCTATTTCAATTGTGGTGAAGAAGGAAATAGAGCATTCGAGTGTCGAGGAAAGAGGGTAGAGGATAGAACAAGAGATGCATTTGGTGATGAGAGGTCACCCACTTCAAAGAGGGATCTTGAGTGCGAGGATCATTAATTTCATGAAGAGCTTTGAGGTGTGACTAGAGGGATGAGTCAACACAAAGAAAGAATATTCAAAACCATATGTAAGGAAGGTAATAAATACTATGAGGTGGTGGTGGATATTGGTAGCATGGACAACTTAGTATATATCGAAATGGTTGACAAGTTGGGGCCGTGATAAGGAAAATATGACTCAAACACAACGCGGGTGAGTTAGACTCCAAGTAACACATTCACTGCACCCTTGCTAAAGGCGTTAGTCAAATCACTCTCACCTTTCCAAGGAAATCCACCTAAGCAGGGGTGATTGGGATGCTTACTCTCTTTGTGTGGAAGAAGAACATCATGAGTATGCGTGGAGTTGTTTGTGTTGTATGTTTGAATGTTAAATTGTTGAAAATGTTGTTGGATTTCTATGCCCCATGACGAAATTGAGGGCTTCTTCGATGTTTGTTTTTGAATGAAAGTTGAATGTTTATGCCTTGTGGCGATATTGAGGGATTGAATGTTATGAGTTTATGATTGTTTGAAATAAATTTCTAATGCAATTAATCCTAAATGAATGCAATCTTTTATTTTCCCAATTTTATGATGATCTAATTACTATAAAGGGAAATATGTATTTAGTTCTATATGACTTTCCTTGATGCAATGTAACTATGTGTTGGTTGTTTCTGAGTTTTGAATTTCTAATCTAAATTTGCAACTACTCTAAGTGAAACAGGAAATTCATTCTAGAAAGGTAAATAACTCTTCTCTAACTTTATCTTATCAAGAGAAAGACAAAGCAACATTTTACTTTCTCAAGAGCAAAATGTGAGGTAATTACTAATAAATTAATAAATGACATATAATAATGGGTGCTAGTGCCAGGCTATGTCCTTAGAGGTCCTTGTGGAAATTGTCTCCTCCTTTGCAACAGTGGGGTCCTCCTCTTGGCAATACGGATAAAAATAGGGATGCGAGGAAATGAAAAAGTAGCTTAGAAGAAATGAAAAATTTAAAGAAAGAAGGTGTGATCCTTGTGCAAGCATAAAATCTAGAGGGGATGCTATATATAATTTTGGGTAAGAAAAGAATACATGAAAACAACCTCCTAAGGGAAAGCTTAGAAGCTTTAAAAAATTAAAAATAAAACTAAACTAAGAAGCTCGAAGGCCTGTGAAGAAGCTTAAAGAAGCTTTTGTGCTTTTGAAATGAGAAGAATATGAGAAGAAGATTTCCATGAGATATCTAAACTAAAACTTGAAAGAAAAGGGCTCAAGGCCTATAAAGAAGCTTCAAGAAAAAGAAGCTAAGAAGCTTGTGAGAATGAGAAGAGAATTAGATGATGATAAATAATGAAGAGGTGAGGGCTATTTATAGGTAAAAATGGGAGGGAATGGAAAAAGCAAAATGATCTAAAGAAAGAGTTAACTCGAGAAGAAATGAAACAATTCCATGAATAGATGAAGAGATAAGAAGAAAACTAAAAGAAGACTTGAGAAAACAAAAAGAAAACTAAAGTGAACTCAAAGAGAAATTAGAAACAAATTTAAAAGGTATAAGATATGGTAATGAGTTCATAATATAAAGAAATCAAGAAAAAGCATGAGTTGGCACGAGAAAACGGGAGTTAAAGCATGTCAAAAACAAAGGAGAAAAGCTAAAATAATGAGTTGTTTTGCGCATAAAAAAGAACACAAGGTCACCCCTTTTGTCATTTAGGGTTACCTGGGAGACCCATAAACACTAGGGGAAACCCTAAAACTCAAAAGGGGTGACCCTACTATGCAAAAGGGGCAACCCTAAATAGGCAAAATGAAAGGGTGAATAAGCAAAACACAAGGCAGGGAAAATCAATTTGGGGGTTGAAAAAGATGGTCAAGGGGGAGAAAAACACAAGGGACATGTCACCAAGAGTGAAACTATTGAGAGGAGTGTAATTCATGCCCATGTGGTTATGACTAGGATCTCTTTATCATCATTAGACTACCATGTAGGCCTGATGCATTTTTAGTACTTACATATTTGCCCCCTTAAAGACGATAGTCTACATGAAAGGTAGGTACCATTCCTAGATAATGGACTTACCTTTGTCATTGTCTCATAGTTGGACTTGTAATAAGAATCAACGTACCATAGATGTAGAGTTTACCTTTGTCACCTTGTCTTGTCATGACAACCTGCAATGATGATAAAGAAATGCAACACCAGGACAAAAGCCTATACTAAGGAGACAAAATATGACAAACACATGCTAAGATAAAGAGGAGAAGAACAAAATTTCCTTTTTATCAAGCAAATTTTGAAGAACGTATTTGGTTTTTAGGGATTTTTGAATTTTTACAATTTTTAGGTTTTTTATTTTTATGGTTTTTCTGAAGATTCTGTGAAGGTCTGATTTTGACGTCCCTGAGGTCTTTAAGAGACCTATATTTATTGAAGAGATTTACTTGCATGGGGATACTTGCATGCTTGAGTGCACATTTTTGCTCTTTTAACTCTATTGGAGGAGTGACTTGTACTTAGACATTTGTTATTCACCTATTGTTGCGAGATCCGATTGGTTGAGATATATATGTAATTTTAGTTGACATCTTGTACTTCACTTTCCCTCTTGTATATATGGTTGGATAGAGTTTTTATTAATGTTATTAATATGCATACATATGATGATTGCATATGATGATGGTGATGTTTTTATTATATTTTCTATTTATAATGTATGCAATGGATGTATAGACAATATTCACATATATGAAAATGTAAAGTACTATGCTCTAAATGTTGTGAATGGCATGATGGAATGACATATTTTATTGTTTTGTATGTATGCAAATGGGACAAACAGTGTGGTTGCTCTTAAGTAGGATTTTTTAATTAGGGGATTGCAAGTTGACCTAGCATGGGATGACCAACTAAACTATTTAAGATATGATAAAGAAATCAAGTGGGAGTGGGAAGGAGATGAAACAACCTTAGAACTTGATTTTACAAAAGGATAAATAGGTATCCTTATCTAGACAAAACACTTTGACTCATTTTCAACTTAGACAAGCAACAAATTTTATTAGCACCTTTTAGACTTAGATCAGAGATGGCCAACAAGTTAGATCCGAGTAAAGAAAAGTTTCCAAAGCAAAAGATGGCCCCAAAAGACAACTAGACTCTTGGCTTTGCCCAACTGGTGCATGTGTGTGATTTGTACCTCTTTTTTATTTTCTTTGATAAATGCCACCCTCGTAGCTTCAAGCTTAGATTTATCTCCACCTGAGAGTACGAACATTAGCAATCCTCTGTTTTCATTTTTTCTTTTCTTTTCTCTCTTTTTTTTATTTTTTTTGTAATTCTTTATTTTTTTCTTTCTTATTTTTTAAATTGTTTTGTAGTAATTTTTCTGACTCTCTTTTTTTCTGTTATTTTCTAATTTTGAATTTTTTATTCTTTTGTGTATTTTTTATTGCTTTGTGGAGTTCTAATCCCCCTAACATTTTTGGCTAGGATGGATAAGGGACTGGATGCCACCAAGAGCTTTTGCTACCTTGTAGGACTTCCCCTTCACTAAGGAAGATTAGGGAAGGTCTACTTGCAAGCTTCTATTAGGTACTACAGGCTTATGTACTTGCTAGGCTTAGACTTCATAGCATGATTCATTAAGACTAGATTAGCATAAAGCTAAAAGTTCAATTTTGTTTGATTTTGTTGGGAATGTGTAAAGAGAAAAATGGATAATGATGATTTTCAAGGAATCTCTAAGGCTTGGGAGGTACAACCTATATTAGATAGCCTTAAGACTCCTTGTTAAGAGAGAAATATAACAAGAGCATGTCATAAACAAAGTGCATGATGAACATAATGAAAATGCATTTTTTTTTTATTTTCATATTTTGCAATTTTTATGAATTTTTGAATTTTTTAGATTTTTATGCATTTTATGATGATTTTATAATTTTTATGATTTTTTGAGATAGTAAAATTTTCACCTTCCATAGTGCTCAAGAGGTAAGTGTTGTTTCTGACATATTCCTTTACTACATATGGACCTTTCCAGTTTGGTCTAAATTTTTAGCTTTCGTTGGCTCTTTTGTTGATTAGATTGTAGATTATGAGTATAAGGTCTCTAACTTTGAATGGTTTTGGGATGATCTTCTTATTGCATTTTTTTATATTTCTATTCACCTGGTTGTTTGATATCCATCATTCTAAAGTCTTTGCAAGGTCATTCTTAGGCTTGGTGTAAAAATGTCTTTAAATTCGGTGAGAATTTTTGTACACTCACATATTTCGTCATTTGATGATTTGCCCCCTAGAATTGTCATTTTTGTTCTTATAGAGTTTCATCAATTGTAAATGGGTTGCCTTCTTTAAAATTATGAGGGGCAATTTATGTTAGTGTTTGAACAATTTTTAGTGACTCTCCTAGTTCCTTTGTTAGTTTTTGTTCTCCTTTTTGTTTATTGGTGGTCTCGACTGTGTTGATATGAAGGTCCCTATGGACAATCTCATCTTTGCTACATGGAATGGTTGCTAAATTGAAGGGAGTGTAAGGATTTATTGAATGAGGGTCAAAGAGGAATTATCTTGTTGCTTCTTCCCCCCTAGCTATGTTTGCAATTTATTTTGATGTCTCTCCTTTTAAAAAAAAAATTCTTGGGTCATTGGTGGTTTCCATGGATTTTCTCTTCCTTTTATCTTGTTCAATTATATAAATGTTGAAAGGGGTAGGGTCCCCTTTAAAGATATGGGTTTGACCCATGTGCAAGAAGTGGATTACCTGAAATAGACTAGAAGGAACAACCCTCATCCTATGGATCCAAGGTTTTCCTAGGATCATGTTGTAGGTGGTTTCTTCGTTAATGACATGAAATTTAGTTGGGAGAGTTTTGGGACCCAATGTGATTTGAAGATTGACCTTACCCATGGCTTGGATGTTTAGGTTATCATGAATACTAAGGTTGGAAGTTTCTCATGTGATTTTATTGAAATATGGTTAGTATATAAATTACTAAAAACATCAATCCATATTTGCACAACAGAATCTAAAACATAAATGATATATATTGTATTCATTGGGATAATGTACATAGATGTTTTTACACTATATTTTATTGCCTTATAAATCCATACATTCCCATGAATTCCTGTGAATAAACTACCCCAACTTATTACGGGAATAACTCCCCAAAACCTAACTTTTAATTAATTTATTACTAACCTATTGACCAAATGTAAACTTTACTAAATGCAAACCTTATTTATTCTAACACCCCCTTAAGGTTTACATGTAATAAAATCAACATTCCCCCCTTATTACATTAATCCAAATAAGAGATGGAACACTACAAGAATTGATTACAACAACCCTTCTAGAGACTTTGATGAAGCACCTTCACCAATCCTCCCCACTCACTAAAGAAACACCAAACTAACTCCACCAGCAGATCTCCTAACTGTAGAACCTACAAACCTCTATACAATATGAGAGAACATAAAGTGTCCCCAACCTCCTTGCACAATGAGACAACAACTTTCCTCCAAAATTCCACATCTCCTCTGAGTGTATCAAAATGCCTCCTCTAGTGCTACATAGAGAACAACTCTCCTCCAAGTGTGTCAATATCCCTCCTCCAGTGCTGTAGAAACAATCCCTCCTTTGCTATACAAAACAACCTCAACCAAAATGAATACACCAACTGCACCCACAACAAATGTCAACAAAAGCCAAGACCTCCCTTTCTCCTTGAAGGGACACAAATAGATAAGGCGCTTCTCATGCAATGAATCACCCTTGAGCAAGAAGCTACCTTAGGATGACAAAAGACCTCCTACCTCCATTGCCTCCAACCTCTAATTTGACGTGCTTAGTCTTTACATTTTTCTCTTTTTAACTTCTTCATTATCTTCTTTGTCTGCCTCGTAACCTTTTTTAAGTTTTCTCTTTTCATGTCGCATCTGACATTTGGCATCAAATATAATATAATCTAACATACCATGCTCTACCAGGTAATCAAAGTTCGAAGGCCCGGTTTCTTTGAGAAGTTTGTGTAATGCAAAATAGAAACCGTATGAAGACATTTGGTGTCAGTTTCAATTGATAATGCACCTTTACAATGAATCTCTCCAAAAACTTCACAACTATAAAACCTTATAACTCCTTAAACATATATTCAAAATGAACACAAAATTATTATTATGAGGCAAAATCAAGTTTTGAACTCATAACCTCCTTCTCTTAAACTACCACAAACTTCACCAACTCACTTATGCATCATAGTTGCTTCAATATTTGACCCAAAACCAAATTAACACAACCAATTCAAAATATCTCCAAACAACACCCTTTCGATACTTATTTCTCCTAATTCATTATATAAAGAAAGGTAAATAAGATAAAATTCCCCAAATGTAGTTAATACTTTTACCTTTCTATAACATATTAACCTCTCCCTTAACACCATATGTCTCCAAATTTGTTTAAAGCAAAAGATATATATTATTTTTACAAAACATATTAAAAAGATAATGTATATGGAAGCCAACTCACAACTTTATCTCCTCCAACGCCTTATAATGGATTTGCATGGCAATTTGATTTTTGCATGAAATGATTTCTTCTTGCGGTCTGCTCCTTCAAACTATTCACATGCCACATGTCAGATTGCCAAATGCCTTCTTCATATTTCTTCACTCGCACAACAACTAATTTGGAACGTTGCCTTTAAAAATGATTTTCAATGCCTTATTTCAGTTGC
Source organism: Cunninghamia lanceolata (assembly GCA_027924645.1). Classification (NCBI taxonomy): domain Eukaryota; kingdom Viridiplantae; phylum Streptophyta; class Pinopsida; order Cupressales; family Cupressaceae; genus Cunninghamia; species Cunninghamia lanceolata. The sequence continues at coordinate 2,084,281 of BSBN01000814.1, forward strand.
TTTATTCTTGCACGGATTTCTCTTCTACGCTCCTTCCATGCAGGTATACTTCTTCACCAAAATTTATGTTAAAACTTCTTAAAAAAATGTTCACGCCACTATTTTATTGCTTATTTTCCACAACAAACTGCTCATCCCATACTCACAATATCGTCAAAATATTTCTGGTTTTTATCCTCCTATTCATTAGATTTCCAAAACATCTTAAAATTATAAATTTTGTTATCATATGAGAAAGATATTGCAATTTTACTGAGACTGTGTTAGACTGTTAAAAACAAGAAAAAAATCATTTTTACCGGCAAATAGAATGACGTCTCTTTCCAACAGCTTCACAGAGGAGCAAATAAAAATACCTTTGTCCACTACTCATCCACCCTTCATCATTTCACAGCCCATTTTCATTATCACTCTGATACCATATTGAAATATGGTTAGTATATAAATTACTGAAAAGATCAATCCATATTTGCACAACAGAATACAAAACATAAATGAAACATATATATATATATTATATTGCATCGGGATAATGTACATAGATGTTTTTACATTGTATTATATTGGCTTATAAAGCCATACATTCCCATGAATTCTCGTGAATAAACTACCCCAACTTGTTATGGGAATAACTTTCCAAAACCTAACTTTTAATTAATTTATTACTAACTTATTTACCAAATGTAAACTTTACTAAATGTAAACCTTATTTATTCTAACATTTGAGTTTCATTATAACCATTCTTTGAAGAAGAAAGAAAGAGACTATGTTGATTGTAGACTTGTCATCAATCATGACATGTTTAATGGAATAGTCTTGAAATTGGACTATTAGGTAGAGCGGGAGATCACCCTATTTAGCTATGTCATCATCCAAGGGTAATTTTTTGAAATCAAATGTCGTAGAAGAATTATTTTAATTTAGAGTGTTTTAGACTAGATGGCTTGAATCTAAGGCATTGAGAAAAGCATTCTTGTGCATAAAAGAAATTTTGATAAGTTCTAGCATGTGAGAAAAATTTACATCACCAAGAGTAACATTTGGTTGTTCTAGTCCTTAAGTAGTATAAACATCTAGATCTTTGTCTAATTCCATAAGGCCTAAGGTGTTTTGATAGATTTTGGGACTATTTCCTTCATCCTGTGGGAATGTGTCCATGAATTGTTGATCTTTTAGGAGGTTTGAGATGAAGTGATGGTGCTCCCAACATGATTCAATATCATGCCCACTTCTCTTGTGAAATGAGCAGTATTTGTTATGATTATATTTTTGAGGTTTGTGATAATTGTTGTATGATTTCTCATTGGTTCTCAGGGGATAGCTGTTGACATTTTGGTTCTTAAAATTTGTATAACTGTTGTAATCACAGTTGTTCTTGAATGGTGAAATGTCTATTAAAACCCATTTATGTTTTGATCTTTTTCTTGGATTTTAAATGTTGAGGGATCATTGTTTCTATCATGGTTTACTAACCTTCCATTGACATCATACTCATTTCTTCCTTTATTGATAAAATCTTGGTCAATTCTAAGGGCACTCTCGAGTGCCTCTTCATATGATTTATAAGGGAGTTTCTATACTTGTTCTCGTATGTCCCTATTGAGAGCATGTAATAAGAGATCACAGTTCCATATGGAATATTCCGAGCCAAATTTTTTGTTTTTTCAAATTACAAATTACAAACCAATGCACCCGTTAAGGTTAGCAGCTAAACCCAAACGTTGCTGAAGCAACTCTAACCAGAATGTACACAAGGATCCCGATGTGGGCAAGGTGTGAGCATTGGTCAAAGGATCTTAATCAAAATGCTTATGCAATAACTCTAACCAAGAATGGCACCAATGATGGCGAGCATATGGTCAGAGGGTCTTCTACACTAAGTACTGAAAGAGAACTCAACACCAAGTATGTGCTACCCAATCCAATATGGAGTTGAGGCGACCATATGGTGGAGTATTACAAATTACAATGCTTGAAAGAAATAACTGTAATGCTGAAAGTACTCAACACCCAGAATGTGCTTTCTATCCCGGAATGGGAAAGTAGCTACCATAGGGCGGAGGTAAAGTAAATACAAAAGCAAATACTGGAAGTAGAGTTGAGCATTACAAATCAGAATTGAACAAGATTGAGAATTACTGCCAGTACTACTGTCAGTTTACAAAATGAATCTCATTCACCTTTAAATTAAAACCAGCAACCTATGAATTTACTCATATGCTCATATCTCCCTCATAACTCATCCAACTGACTTGAAACAAAATGCAATATTCCCTAAGAATGACGATGCTTAGGATAGAACACTGAAAACAGATCAAAATGCCATGTATTATTTATGCACAAATTCCAATGCACCAGCAGATGGTACGGCCTTCAAGAAAGGGTGATCTGCCTTTAAAAAATCACAGCTATCTCAAAAAAAATCTGCAAACTGGAGGAAAGTGACGCCTTGACCAGACAATGAGAATAAGAGAATACCCAGAACAATATTTTTGTTATTTTTTGACTTATGAATAAAACATAAATCTGCTGTAGCTAAAAATGCAATGCTAGAAAAAACTCTAATATGCAAAACTGAACTAAAGCCAAAAGCTGATTATAATGCACAAATCCCAATGTAAACTCACAAACTAGACTATTTCACCACTAGTCGCTATCTTTCAAGCGAGAAGCAATGCCAAGCTAGGAGGCATACATTCCTCGAAGCAATCCCAAGGCCAATCCGACAGCATAACATTATCAAGATTTCGAATGCCGAAATGAGAGCACTCTTCCTCCTTTTATACTTTTCCAACTGGGAGTCTCTAAAATCCTCTTGCATATGGGATAAAACATGAGAGGGAAAATAATATAATCCTCTTTTTCAACCTCACCCTTAAAGTCCCCTCTTTTAAAACAACATTAATATTAAATAATAATGTTTAATTTACAGACTTTAAAACGGAGGCCAAGATGAAGTTGGAATTCAATGATCTATAGCTCGTTGGAAAGGTCTTGACAAGACGAATCCAACCCCACTCTCAAAATCCTGTTCTGGTGCCAATCCTAAACTTACTAAAAATAGCCGTAACCAACAAGGACTAAGGAGAACAAACCCGGAAAGAAACCGCCAACCAAACCACAATCCATGAACAAAAGCAACCACCAAAACATTAAACCCCAATTTCAACCTCTGAGTAGCCTACAGGTCTCCGAAATAGGCCAACGGTCAACTGTAAAAGATCAAGCTAGAAAACGGAACATTACAGTCCGCCCTTCCCAAGATTGCTTGTCCTCAAGCAATTGCAAGCCTAGATGCTGCAGAATCTCATCATTCTCCCAAGTAGCATCCTCCATAGGCAAGTTCTTCCACTTCACCAAATACTCTCTGATAGTTCTTTTCCTCAAGGAACGCTCCCTGGAATCAAGAATCTCTTCTAGAATCAAAACTAACTGTCCTTCTTCATCCAAAGGTGGCAACTATGATGAAGCAACAACATTGTGTCCAAGTGCCTTCTTGAGGCGAGACACGTGGAATACATTGTGCACTCTGCTATCCAAAGGTAGCTCCAACTCATAAGCTACTGCCCCCACCTTCCTAGTGACCTTGAACGGCCCATAGAAACATGGTTTGAGCTTCTCAGCTCCACTTTTCTTGAGAGTGGACTGTCTATAAGGTTGTAGTCGAAGATAAACCATATCTCCAACTTCAAAAGAGCGCTCAACACACCACTGATCAGCGTACATCTTCTGCTGATTCTGTGCAATCTGAAGATTGTTCTTCAATGAGTTCAAGATATCTTGACTCTGCTGCAACAAATCTTTGGCCTGAGGGGCTTTGCTATCACCAAACACCAAATCAGCAAAGCTAGGAGCCTCATAACCGTAAAGAGCCATGAAAGGTGACATCCTTATTGACATGTGAAAAGTAGAATTATAACAATACTCGCCCATGTGAAGCCACTTCACCCAAGCTCTTTGCTGCTCCGAAACATAGTTTCTCAGGTAACCTTCCAACCACTTGTTCACTATCTCCGTCTGTCCATCGGTTTGAGGGTGATAACTAGTGCTTGGAGTAAGCACTGTACCACTCATTCTAAAAACCTCTTGCCAAAAAGTGCTTAGGAACTTGCTGTCCCTATCACTCACAATGTTTTTAGGCAACCCATGTAATCTAAACACCTCATGAAAAAACAGATCTGCAACTTGGGCTGCTGAAAAAGAGCTGGCAATGGCGAAGAAGTGAGCAAATTTTGTTAATCTGTCCACTACAACATAGATACAGTCTTTACCTTGAACCTTGGGCAACCCTATGATGAAGTCCATTAATATGCTTTCCCATTTTTGATTGGGAATGGGAAGAGGTTGCAGAAGACCAGCTGGTAAAGTATGCTCATTTTTGTTCATCTGACAAGTGGGACACTCCTGAATGTATCGTTGAACCTCCCCTTTCAGCCCTTTCCAAGAAAATCTTTCCCTGATCTGCCTATATGTCTTGAAAAACCCTTGATGACCAGCAAGTGGAATGTCATGAAAGGTCAACAAAATCTTCTTTTTGAGCTTAGAATCAGCCACCACAAAGATTCTACCTTTGTAGTGTATCAGCCCTTCGACCGCTTTGTACCTTTCGTCAAGAAAAGTACCCACAAAGATGCTGGTTGTAAACTGATTTTTGGCATAATCAGCAAGCAACATGTCCCTCCAATTAGCTGTAAGCTCACACAATGAGCTCAAATGAGGTCTCCTAGATAGAGCATCAGCCACAATATTGTTTTTCCCTTCGACATATTCGATGTCAAAATCGTAAGCTTGAAGCTTACTCACCCACTTTTGTTGCCTCTCGTTCAAATCTTTTTGATGCATGAAGTGCTTGAGGCTATTTTGATCAGTCTTGACCACAAACTTGCTTCCCACCAAGTACTGTCTGAACTTAGCTAATGCATGCATAATGGCAAGCATCTCCTTGTCGTAGATGGAGTAGGTCATTTCAACACCTCTTAATTTTATGCTTTCAAACACAATGGGATGTTTGTCTTGCATCAAAATAGCCCCAACTCCTTCACCGGATGCATCACACTGTAGCTCAAACGGCTTGGAGAAGTCTGGGATAGTTAACACCAGACAAGAGCTCATGATCCCTTTAAATTTATCAAAAGTAGTTTGAGCCTTTTCTGACCAACAAAAGGCACCCCTTTTCGTGAGGTCAGTAAGAGGAGCAGCATTCTGAGAGTAGCCCTTCACAAATCTTCTGTAGAATCCACAAAGACCCAAAAATCCTTTCAGATGAGTCAAATTCTCAGGAGGTGGCCAATCAACAATTGCCTTGATCTTTTCAGGATCAACCTTCACTCCTTCGGCACTGATTATATGGCCAAGGTAAAGTAACTCCTTCATTCCAAATTCACATTTGGATTCTTTGGCAAACAAACTCTCTGATTCCAAGATGCTAAGCACTTCTTCCAAGTGCTTGAGATGTTCTTCCCATGTCTTGTTGTAGATTAGGATGTCATCAAAAAATATCAATACAAACTTCCTCAACTGCTTCTGAAAGATTTTGTTCATACATGACTGGAAGGTAGCAGGAGCATTAGTCAACCCAAATGGCATGACTAGAAACTTGAAGTGGCCATAGTGACATCTAAATGCTGTCTTCTCAACATCGGATCCTCTCATCCGAATCTGGTAATAACCTGATCTCAAATCGATCTTTGAAAAGAACTTGGCTCCATGTAGCTCATCAATGAGCTCATCTATCCTCGGGATGGGATATCAATTTTTGATGGTGCTTTGATTCAAAGCACGATAGTCCACACACATGCGGATGGTACCGTCCTTCTTCTTTACCAGGACAACTACCGAAGCAAAGGGGCTCTTGCTTGGACGAATGAAGCCCATCTCCAAGAGTTCTCGAATGTTTTTCTCAATCTCGTCCTTTTGCTTCTTAGGATACCGATAAGGAGTTGTAATAACTGGTTTAGCTCCTTCCTTGAGCTCTATGACATGCTCCGAACCTCGATCAGGAGGTGGTCCAGGAGGTAAATCAGCAAACACCTTGCTCTTCTTTGTGAGTAAAGACTGAATATCAGGAGGGTAGTCTCTCTTTGTTTCAACCGGACTAGCAGGAAGAATCATACACTCTGCAGCCCACTCAACTTGATCATGACGAATCAGCCTCGCCATCCTCTTGAATGACACAATCCGAGGACCACCATTGGACATTCCTCTTATCACTACATTCTTCCCTTCGGATTGAAACTTGAGCTCCATGGTTTGTAGATTTAGAGTGATCTCCCCGAGTGAACGCAGCCATTGAATGCCTAGGACGGCATCCGTATCTCCAATTTTGACTACATAGAAGTCATCCTTGACTTCATAGTTTCCCACTTGCATGGTCATGTTTGAGATCTTCTTGGTGCAGGTGATGTGAAAACCATCAGCAACCATAACCTTGAAGCCTTCAAACTCTTCTGTTTGCAGCCCCTTCTTTGCCACTACAGCTTCGTCAATGAAGTTATGCGTTGCTCCAGTGTCAATCAAAGCAACTATGTGTTGCCCCTTAATCATCCCTCGAACTTTGAAGGATTCATTCCTTTGAAATCTCGAAAGTTGAGCCAAAGTGCCTCCACTTCCCTTTTCATCTTCGGATTCCTCTGGGACCTTTTCCACTTCACTGTCTTCAGAATCAAACTGCTGGTCTGACAAATCAGAATTACTTTCTTCAGCTGAATAGTATTCAATTTGATGAAATTTGCCTCCTTTTGGGCAAACATGATCTTGGGACCATTTTTCTCTACACCGGAAACATAACCCTTTTCTTCTGAGTTCATTAAGTGTCTCGGGATCCAACCTTGTGACATGAGGTTGATGCTGTTTGAACTCCTTATGCTGAGGTCTTTTTCCTTTATCTCTTTTGTGAAATGATGGCTTGGGTTGAAACTTTGCTTTAGGAGCAGTCCACTCCATGTTTCTTGCCTTCTTCATTGCCTCTTGTAGAGAAGGTGGATCAAAAGCTTTAATCCAACCCTTGAGTGGCTCCGTCAATCCTTCACTGAATAGGATCACCAAGCGCCTCTCAGTGACTCCTGTGACCATGACTGAAAGCCTTTGAAACTCAGCTATGTAGGCATCAACTATACCATATTGCTTAAGTTGTGCCAATTCTCTGAAATGCACTTCTGGATCTTTTTTCTCAAATCTCTCTATGAGCTTATTGGTAAACTCATCATAGGTAGTGATAGACCGATGACCCAAGGTGACTAGACCATGGTACCACCACTCGTGCGCCACCCCATCCAAGTGTAGCGTAGCGAACTTAATCGCCTCCTCCTCCATGGGTCTAAGAGCTAGATAGTTGTCTAACTTTTGTATCCAAGCTCTGGCTGAACTATTGTCACTCCCATCAAAATGTGGAAGCATAACCTTGTTGATAGCTTGATGCAAATCCCCATGAACTATTGTCCTCCTTTGTTCATAATGTCTTCCTTGTCCTCTATCCTTCCTTTTATGATCCATAAAATCATTATAAGACATATCTGCCTTAACTTCATCAGGTAGAGAATCATACTCAGCGCGGCCGAGTCTCAACTGTTCAACAAATGACACATTTTCTTCTGGATCAAGATGAGGTTTTACTAGTGCCAAGAAAGTGGGTTTGAATGGCCTGGAAGAAATGTTTGTGTTATTTGAAGCAGGCTGAGCAACATGTCCGTTATGCTGGTTGTTGGCACTATGTTCTCCACCATGTCCTGAATTGTTCAGTAGAGGTTGGTTCTGACCCATTCTCCCCATCATGAGAGATATCATATCCATTAAAGTATCCATCTTCCTCTCAAACCTCTTTGCCAGACTTAATGATCTTTCTCTTCCTTTCCCATTATTATCTTTGTTACCTCCCGACGTCCCCTCATTATCCCCCATTTCTCCTTCAAGAGAAGACTCCCAATTGGCTCTTAATACCTCTGAAGCTGTCTGACCTTCTGGGGCCTGATGCCAATGAAATTGACTGGTAGCCTTCTTGTATTCTCTTGCTAAGTACCTCTGTTCTCTGTCACTCATAGAAGGTTGTTTTCACAGGATGGTAGGATGCGTGGCTCTGATACCACTGGAATATTCTGAGCCAAATTTTTTATTTTTTCAAATTACAAATTACAAACCAATGCACCCATTAAGGTTAGCAGCTAAACCAAAACGTTGCTGAAGCAACTCTAACCAGAATGTACACCAGGATCCCGATGTGGGCAAGGTGTGAGCATTGGTCAAAGGATCTTAATCAAAATGCTTATGCAATAACTCTAACCAAGAATGGCGCCAATGATGGCGAGCATATGGTCAGAGGGTCTTCTACACTAAGTACTGAAAGAGAACTCGACACCAAGTATGTGCTACCCAATCCAATATGGAGTTGAGGCGACCATATGGTGGAGTATTACAAATTACAATGCTTGAAAGAAATAACTGTAATGCTGAAAGTACTCAACACCTAGAATGTGCTTTCTATCCCGGAATGGGAAAGTAGCTACCATAGGGCGGAGGTAAAGTAAATACAAAAGCAAATACTGGAAGTAGAGTTGAGCATTACAAATCAGAATTGAACAAGATTGAGAATTACTGTCAGTACTACTGTCAGTTTACAAAATGAATCTCATTCGCCTTTAAATTAAAACCAGCAACCTATGAATTTACTCATATGCTCATATCTCCCTCATAACTCATCCAACTGACTTGAAACAAAATGCAATATTCCCTAAGAATGACGATGCTTAGGATAGAACACTGAAAACAGATCAAAATGCCATGTATTATTTATGCATAGATTCCAATGCACCAGCAGATGGTACGACCTTCAAGAAAGGGTGATCTGCCTTTAAAAAATCACAGCTATCTCAAAAAAAATCTGCAAACTGGAGGAAAGTGACGCCTTGACCAGACAATGAGAATAAGAGAATACCCAGAACAATATTTTTGTTATTTTTTGACTTATGAATAAAACACAAATCTGCTGTAGCTAAAAATGCAATGCTGGAAAAAACTCTAATATGCAAAACTGAACTAAAGCCAAACGCTGATTACAATGCACAAATCCCAATGTAAACTCACAAACTAGACTATTTCACCACTAGTCGCTATCTTTCAAGCGAGAAGCAATGCCAAGCTAGGAGGCATACATTCCTCGAAGCAATCCCAAGGCCAATCCGGAAGCATAACATTATCAAGATTTCGAATGCCGAAATGAGAGCACTCTTCCTCCTTTTATACTTTTCCAACTGGGAGTCTCTAAAATCCTCTTGCATATGGGATAAAACATGAGAGGGAAAATAATATAATCCTCTTTTTCAACCTCACCCTTACAGTCCCCTCTTTTAAAACAACATTAATATTAAATAATAATGTTTAATTTACGGACTTTAAAACGGAGGCCAAGATGAAGTCGGAATTCAATGATCTATAGCTCGTTGGAAAGGTCTTGACAAGACGAATCCAACCCCACTCTCAAAATCCTGTTCTGGTGCCAATCCTGAACTTACTAAAAATAGCCGTAACCAACAAGGACTAAGGAGAACAAACCCAGAAAGAAACCGCCAACCAAACCACAATCCACAAACAAAAGCAACCACCAAAACATTAAACCCCAATTTCAACCTCCGAGTAGCCTACGGGTCTCCGAAATAGGCCAACAGTCAACTGTAAAAGATCAAGCTAGAAAACGGAACATTACACCATATGATCCATGTTTGGTGCACCAGTTGAGGAATAGAGGACTTGCCTCCATCGTGTGATAAAATGTGTGACCGACTCGTTGGTTTCTTGTTTAGTCGTTAAAAATCTCATATTCCTATTTTGACTAGTTTGTTTATGTCAAAGGCAGTCACAAATTGATTGATGAGTCACCTAAAGGAGTGGATTGATGCTTTTGGAAGTTGAAAGTACCAATTTAAAGTGATACCCTCCAAAGTCTTTGGGAAAATATTTGCTACCACCTCATCGCAAGGAAGGAGTTCCCACACTACTATGACATAGGCCTTGATATGTGAGTTTGAGTCAACCTCTCCTTTAAATTTTGGAAGTTCGGAGAGAGGATGTAGTAGCACGACATTATGAATGCTGTAGTCAAGAGGCTCCTTCAAATACTCGAGGTATGTTCAAGTAAAAGGGAGTTATGTGTAGAGGGTTTTGTTCCTCCAAATATTAGCTTTATAGGTGGAGCTTCTTGCATTTGTTGCACTTGAAAGGGTATGCTAGATTGTTGATATCTAGAGAAAGTTGGATAACTAGATGGTGTCATGTTTATGTTTTGAAAATTGGGTGGCACTATTTATGGTTGATTTTGCATCATAGGAATCCCACCTATTTGATTAAAATTTACCATATTGAATGATGAGGGAAATAGAGGCATCAATGCCTCATTACTCATGTTGTAGGAGTGGAAATTTAGGTAGGGGAGTTTTGGGTTGCCCCCTGGTTTGATATTTTTATGACACTTGACGTGCCATGAATATTTCAGTTTGATAAGCTATGTGGAGGGATTCTCCTGCCTTTTGAGCTTCTTGTAAGTTTTTCTCTAGATGACTCACCTCGTTGTCCATTTGGGTGGCCATTTTCTTATAGTTTGATGTGGGTCAGTCTTATTGATGGATCTCAGACTGAACATCACTTGGCATGTTTTGATTTGGTCAGGTTGAATGACTTTGTCTTCATTTATTGAATTGTTAAAATTTGAGAAGTTGCAGGGCTCTTGTTGGATGCTATTTGAATTTGAGTCTTCAAAGTCTAATTGATTTGAGATTAGAGCTATTGGATCTAAAGATGTGCTAGTTTCATTGGAGGGGAAGTTTCCCTAGACTCTATGTGATTTTGTCCTAGTTTGGGGGTTTAGGAAACATCACAAAATGAATGAGATGAACATGGAAGCAAAAGATGAAAGTGAAATGGAATAAATGTGTGCAAAGATGAAAGAGCCCATCAGAATGTTTTGTTATTCATGTCAGGTTTACCAAAATATGGTGAAGCTGGTGTCAAAAGCAAGATAAAGATGGAAATGGGATCAAAGAAATGAAAATGTAAAAATCTTGACAAGAAGGTTTTGTACTTCACATTGGGTTCACCAAAATATGTGATAACTAGAATGTGACTTAAACACAACGTGGGTGAGTCAAACTCCAAGTAACACATTCATTGCACCCTTGCTAAAGGCATAAGCCAAATCACTCCCATTTTTCTAAGAAAAGCTAGCTAGGTGGGGTGATTGGGATGATTACTCTCCTTCCATAGAAGAAGAATGTCACAAGTACAAGTAGATTTTTTTGTGTTGTATATTTAAATGTTGAATTGTTGAAAATGTTGTTGGATTTCTATGCCTCATGATGAAACTAGGGGCTTCTTTGATGTTTGTTTTTAAATAAAAGTTGAACGTCTATGCCTCGTGATGATATTGAGGGCTTAAATGTTATGAGTTTATGGATATTTAAAATAAATTTCTAATGCAGTTAATCCTAAATGAATGCAAGCTTCTCTTTTCCCAAGTTTATGATGATCTAATTACTATAAAGGGAAATATGTTTGTAGTTCTATATGACTTTCCCTAATGCAACATAACTATGTGTTGGTGTTTTCTAAGTTTTGAAGTTCTAATCTAAATTTACAACTACTCTAAGCAAAACAAGAAATTTATTCTAGAAAAGTAAATAACTCTACTCTAACTTTATCCTATCAAGAGAAAGACAAAACACCATTTTACTTCCTTAAGAGCAAAATGTGAGCTAATTACTAATAAAGCAATAAAGAACTTGTAATGATGGGTGGCAATGCCAGGATATGTCCTCAGAGGTCCTTGCAACAACCATATCCTCCTTTGTAGTAGTGGGGTCCTCTTGGCGTTAGGGATAAAAATAGGGATGTGAGGAAATAAAAAAGTAGCTTAGAAACAATGATAAATTTGAAGAAAGAAGGTGCGATCCTTGTACGAAAATAAAAGCTAGAGGGGATGCTATGTATAATATTGGATAAGGCAAGAATACATAAAAACAAACTCATAAGGGAAAGCTTAGAAGCTTTGCAAAATTAAAACTAAAACTAAACTAAGAGGCTTGAAGGCTTGTGAAGAAGCTTGTGAAGAAGCTTGTAAAGAAACTTGTGTGTTCTCAAAATGAGAAGAAGAATCTTATGAGATATTTAAACTATGAAGATATCTAAACTAAAACTTGAAAGCAAAAGGCTCAAGGCCTGTAAAGAATCTTGCAAGAAGCTTGAAGAAAAAGAATCCAAGAAGCTTGTGAGAATGAGAAGAGCATTTAATGATGACAAATAATAAAGAGGTGAGGGGTATTTATAGGTAAAAATGGGAGGGAATGGAAGAATAGATAAGATTGAAAGAAAGAGTTAACTCGAGAAGAAATGGAAACAATTCCATGAATAGACAAAGAGATAAGAGGAAAACTAGAAGACTCGAGAAAACAAAAAGAAAACTAAAGTGAACTCAAAGAGAAATTAGAAACAAATTTAAAAGGGATAAGATTTTATCATGTGTTAATAATAGAAATAAAGTAAGAAAAAACATGAGTTGGCATGAAAAAATGGGAGTTAAAACAGGTTAAAAACGAAGGAGAAAAGCTAAAAATATGAGTTTTTTTGCACATAAAAAAAAGGGAGTTACTCTAGTTAGGGTCATCTAGGAAACCTAAAAACACTAGGGGTGACCATAAGATGGGTGACACTAAATAGGCAAAATGAAAGGGTGACTAGGTAAAACACAAGGCATGGAAAATCAATTTAGGGGTTGAAAAGATGGTCAAGGGGGAGAAAAACACAAGGGACATGTCACCAAGAGTGAAACTACTGAGAGAAGTGTAATTCATGCTTATGTAGCCATCATTAGGATCTCTTTATCGTCATCAAATTGCTATGTAGGTGTGACACAATTTTAGTACTTACAGGGGTTGATAGGGATGAATATTCATGCCCATACCATATAGGTTGGTTACAACAGGAAGATTGGATTTTGGTGGAGTAACAATGGTATGTGATGTTCAACATAGGAATGTACCATGATGAGGTGTTGTGTGACATTGTGTTGATGGATGTGTTTCATCTTATATTGGGAAGACCATGGTGATTTGACAGGGAAGCAATGCATGATGGGAGAGCTAACACATATGAGATTTAGAGGGATGGACAAAAACATAAGATGATGCCACTGAGGTAAGCAAAGGATAGTTTTATAACAACATTGGTGTGTGTGTTGGGGAGGAATGATATGCGTTGATTTGAAAGATGTGTGGCATTGTTAGAATGAGCAGTAGCACCACAAATGCGAAAAAATTGATGTAGAGGGGTTGTGAGAGAGAGTATCACAAAAAGAAATTGTCCATGGGATAAGATAGATGAATAAAAGGATGGGGAGCTATACTAAGGAAAATGTAGCAAAGGAAAGCATAACAGAAGGGTATGTGGTGGCTAGGAAAGGGGTTGACAAATGTGAGGGACTGGTTGTTGACAAAGGCAAGTGGATTATGACTGAATATAGGCCAAGGACAAATAGTGTGGACGATGATTAGTGGAACAAATTGAAAAAAATGTGGGAAAAAGTAGTACTCAGGGTGGATCGGTTGAGGTATACTTGAGGAGGTGGAAGGAGTGGGTTGAAGAAGCAAAAAAGTGGAATCTCCAAGCAAGAAAAATGGATTGTCCTAGAAAATGAGGGACTTCTTTCTTATTTACCTCAAGATTTTGATGTGGACACATCCCTAGGCATATTAAAAATGTGGTATCATGTCGAAGGAAGTGGAAATTGTGGTCTAATTTGATAGTTTGTGTGTGTAAGTTTGTGGTTAATAGTCTGTGGTGATAAAAGTTAGCGCATTTAATTGCATTGTAAAATTTGCTTATGCAATTATGGTGGTAGTCATGTGTGTGGTTTTTTTATCCTCAATTGAAATTTAAGGTTAATTGATTAAGTGGAAGTTGGTAATTTGGTTCGTAAAGTGTCTGTAGGTTGAATGTGTGTTTAGTTGGAACTGTTTCTATTTGCAAAAGGTTTATTTTGGGTTGGTGTCAAAGGTGAATATTTGAGAGGTGTTTAATAACCGTTGTGAAGGCATATGGTGTATCACATGGAGATTCTCCACCATTTGATCATTGTAATTTGTAAGTTTGTTATATTTAGTTAGTGACACATTTCATTTGGTTTTAGACTTTGTGTCATCTTGAGGTCAACATGGATCATGTAAGGAGCTTGAGGATGATATAAAGAAGAGGTTTTGAATTGGTTGGAAGCAAACAAAGAAGACTAGGATGGAGTAGAGGCGTAGAAGGTAAATTTAACAACGAGGGAGTGAGATATGAGAGACAAAGTGTGGTTACTAGTAGTATGATGCAGGATACAATTTGAAAGTATCTAATGTGGCATGTTGTTTATTGTTAAGAATTAAATGTACTCATGTCTAGGTAAATGTGTAGCCCACATGTCATGTCTATGGTAAAATTCTAAAGTTATATTGTACTAGAAATCAGTGTGTGGTTGCTTGTAGCAAGTCCAAAAGTGGTGTTTCCATAGTTAGAGGTTTGTAAGTGTAGAAGGACATGGTGGAAACTATCTATTTGTGTAATCTTGTGATAATCAAATGGTTGTAACCTGACATGTATGAGGGCCCATTGTGACAAAACTTGAGGTTGTAATTCTATGATAATTCTAATGAATAATATGTGGTGTTTCATATAATTTTTTGTGTTTTACAATGGTTTGTGGTTAAGTTATTATAGATAGGCTGCACAGTTGGACAATCCTTCTTGGACCCTCCTATTGTGGTTGCATCATGTGTTCTCAATACCCATTTTTGCATAGATTGAAAAAATCCCTGGTAAAAGTTGTGAATACCAACTTTACGCTTGTTTATTACATTTGTTTACACACACACAGATACATACACACATATATATGTATATGTATATATAGATACAGAGATACATATACGTATACATATACATATATATGTATATGTACATGCATATATAGATACATAGATATATATATATATACGTATATGTATATGTATATATGTCTATGTATATATGAAATATATATGTATGTATGTATGTATGTATGTATCAAACCATTTAGAGATGTAAAGATGCATTTACAGAAAAAATAAATCACAAAATAATATCAACCATTGACATGATTTTGATGGTCTCCTGCCATGAATAACAATAAGAAATTATTCTGCAAACATTTTAAAAACAACTTATCTTTTCTAATTATTCTCTACTTCCAATTCAACTTTTTCAAATTCATTTTCCTCCTTTTTTATTTGATTTGATTTGATTTATTTTATTTTTTATTTTATGTATTTATATGTTCCACTTGCATTATGTTCTAATTTTATATGTCAACTATAGTTTATTATTGTTACTTATATAATTCATTTAATTTAGTTCTATTTGTATATTTTTTTATGTTGACTATAATTTATTATTGTTAGTTTTTCAGTTCTATTTGTATTACTTTTTTTTATTGTGT
The DNA here is from genome assembly GCA_027924645.1 of Cunninghamia lanceolata. NCBI lineage: Eukaryota > Viridiplantae > Streptophyta > Pinopsida > Cupressales > Cupressaceae > Cunninghamia > Cunninghamia lanceolata. Next base: position 2,099,772 of record BSBN01000814.1, read on the forward strand.
GAGCTATAGTTTGTTATTGTTAATTATATAATTTATTTAATTTAATTCTATTAGTATTTTTTTATGTTGACTATAGTTTACATGTAGAGATGGTTAAAATGTTATATTTGGGTTAAAGTATTATTACAAGAAGTTTACTGTAATATTACTCATTTGATATTTATTTTTAGTTATATATATCTAGTCTATATAACTTTTAAATATATTTAAAGAAGTTTAGATGTGTACAAAACTAAGATGGTTAAAATATGATAGAAATCGCAACCAATATGATAGGGTTATAACTTTTAATAAATATATTTAAATATTTTTATATGTAGAAATGGTTAAAAGATATATTTGGGTTAAAGTAATATTAGAAGTTTACAGTACCCTGTTAATGGGTTTGGAGGAGATCAATCCTAGAGGAGGAGAGAGGAGGTGAAATGGGAGCCTCCAAAAGAAGGCTGGTACAAGATGAATTTTGATGGTGCCTCTAGGGGCAATTTGGGAGAGTTGAGTGCAGGGTGTATACTTAGAGATTGGAATGGTAAGGTGATGGGTAAGGCAGCTGAAACTTGCCAAGGGATCAAATAATGAAGCGGAAATACAAGCATTGGTTTTGGGAATTCAAATGTGTCAGGCTCTTAATCTAAAGAGAGTAAAAGTGGAAGGGGACTCACAGGTTATAATGAATTCGGTTAGGAAAAAGATGTGCATAATTGGAAGCTTAAGTCACTTCTTGAGGAAGCCTTGATATCCTTAGACAAGTTTGAAGGTAATATGATCAATCATATTTATTGAGAGGCTAATGGTGAAGCAGATACATTGGTTAATTTGACCATTGATTCATCAGCTTATTTATTTTGGGAGACGTCGGTGAAATGATGAGTTTGAACTGACAAGTTGTCACTTCATCCTAGTATTGTGAGGTGGTAGAGCGTGTGAATGTTAATGATAGGTGATAACAATTCATTAAAGTCGTCGTTTGAGAAGGCATTTGATATTTCGATTCAACTTTGTCAGAGACTTGGAAAATGGACACACCAATTTACCTTACCTTTGCAAAGTGACAAATGGCATTTATAGGGGCAATAATAGAGAAGAGATTGCAACAGGTGTTTAAATCCCAAATCGGGTTGGTGTTGTTTGCAATTGAATGGGTATTAGGTGAATATTTCATGGGTTGTGCAAACAAATATAGAGTGAACTCAGACATTCAGTCCATGTTTCTAGCTTCTCTTTTAGATTTGGGAGAAAACAAGAACATGGTGAAACAAATAATGGAGGCGATGGTGGTGGAAGAGTTTGTAGGCGATTGGGAAGAGGTGCTCGGGGCGGTGAGAATTGGTATAGAAATTCCTTTACCAAATGAATTTCACATAATCAATGTGGCAAGGGATTTGGTTGAGTGGCATCCCTTCATCACAGAAGCTCCGATGGAAAAGACTGCGACTCATAGAAGGAAGGCAGCAATGGGGGAGGGTTTCCTGAAGAAAATTCTGGGTATGGAGCGAGAATTCGAGTGGATGCACGACTTTATAAACTTCCACTATGAGGTCGATATGAATGCATAATATGTTCAAAATCATTTTTTAGTTTTACTGCTTAATGTAAATTTAGGGATTTTGTGTATACCCTACTAGCTATGTAGTTATAGAATGTAATTAAGGGATTTTGGTTATACCCTGCTATCGATGTAGCTCAAGCATATAGGCTAAGCAGATACTGTTAAAAACTTTGTTTAAATTTGGTTCTATAAAATAGAATGGGAGCAGTCCCCTCGACTATAGTTTGCTGATAAAAAAAAATATTAGAAGTTTACTATAATATTACATGATTACTATTTTGAATTCTTTATTTAGTTTTATTTATATACATCTAACCTATAAAATAGTAAGTCCTACGAAAAATTAATAACAATAAAAAAACAATGCATACATATAGGTTAAAAGGAAAGGTTGAAGTTCGCTTTATTTTTTTTATTAAAAAAAGTTGAGAGTAATATTACATGGATAATATTTTGAATTTTTTTCCTTTATTTTTTTAAATCGCTTTGGGAAGGATATATCTCAGCATCTTTTACATAGATTTTTCCAAAGATAGGTATGCTAGTTAATATTAATATGGATTGTTATTGAATTATAAATTTATTTTATATATAAAATTTATTTAATAGTTATCACAAGATTACACAAATGAATAGTTTCCACCATGGGCTTATACACTTACAAACCTCTAACTATGGAACACCACTTTGGACTTGCTACAAGCAACCGCACAATGATTTCCAGTGCACTATAACTTTAGAATTTTACCACAAACATGACATGTGGGCTACACATTTACCCAGACATGAGTACATTTAATTCTTACCAATAAACAACATGCCACATTAGATACTTTCAAATTGTATCCCACATCATACTACTAGTAACCACACTTTATCTCTCATATCTCACTCCCTTGCTACTAAACTTACCTTCTACGCCTCTACTCCATCCTGGTCTTCTTTGTTTGCTTCCAACCAATTCAAAACCTCTTCTTTATATCATCCTCAAGCTCCTTTCACGATCTATGTTGGCCTCAAGATGACACAAAGTTCAAAACCACACAAAATGTGTCACCAACTAAATATAACAAATTTAAAAATTACAATGATCAAATGGTGGAGAATCTCCATGTGATACACCACAGACCTTCATAACGACCTTATTAAACACCTCCCAAATATTCACCTTTGGCACCAATCAAAAATAAACCTTTTGCAAATAGAAATAGTTCCAACTAAACACACTATCAACCTACAGACACTTTACGAACCAAATTACCAACTTCCACTTAATCAATTAACCTTAAATTTCAACTGAAGATAAACAAACCACACACAAGACTGCCACCATAATTGCATAAGCAAATTTCACAATGAAATTAAATGCACTAACTTTTATCACCACAAGCTGTTAACCACAAACTTACACACACAAACTATCAAATTAGACCACAATCTCCACTTCCTTAGACATGATACCATATTTTAAAGATGCTTAGGGATGTGCCCACATCAAAATCTTGAGGTGAATAAGAAAGGAGTCCCTCATTTTCTAGGACAATCCATCGCTCCTACCTGGAGATTCCACTTTGTTGCTTCTTCAACCCAATATTTAGTCATAATCCACTTGCCTTTGTCAACAACCAGTCCCTCACATTTGTCAACCCCTTTCATGGCCACCACATACCCTTCTATTATGCTTTCCTTTACTACATTGATCCAAATTAAACTAATGTTAATTAATTAATTACTTTGCTTCAAAGGTTGTGACGACCTTTGAACATAACCTTTGGATACAAATAAATATTACTTCCTTCACAATGAAGAAGACAGGCAGAATCAGACATACATCTTTCAACGAGATTACTAGAATACTCCAACCAGTTGTTGTTCATTCCTACAACACTGTAGGTGACTTGCTCACTAGGTGTTGTCCTTTGGATCTCCAACCATATTCAGATCAGTGGTATCAGAGCATTGTCACCAGGGAAACCATTTCTGCAATCTTTCAGTTTAGTTGCATCATCTTTGATAAATCATGCTTCCTCTGCAAGAAATCTATCACATTTTCAAAGAAATCAAGAGGCGCTCTCTGCTGTAGAAGTTTCTTCATTTTAAATAAATCATTTATTACCTACATAATTGTATTTTTGTGGTTCACTTCTAAGAAATGCATACATGTTTTAGGACCATTTTTATTTCAAAATTAGAAGAGTCATCAGTAAGAAACATTACATCAAGTGGTTATTTCTAAGGTTCACTTTATTGAGAGAGATTGCAAACCCTTGGTTTTCAATTGCCTTTGTATCATTAAGATTATTGCTTTCACACTTAGTTATATTTGTGAATGCACGCAATGGGGTATGCACATGAAAAACATCAACTCTTTTTGGATGTGAAAACTACAATTGTCACTATGGGTTTCTTTGCCTTATGATAATTATCATGTTCTCCTTTTGAACCAACATATCCATATCCTATTGTTGATTATTGTAGCCACTTTACGTGATTGAAGTGTGATGTTTTGTGTTGGAGTGTCGAAAGTGTTCTTATTGATCTCCTAATAATGTGAAGAAGCTTTGGAAAGAAGTTAGTTTCTAATTAAAACCTAGTATCCAAAGGTTGTTTGCCCCTGTATGTCACATCGCACAAGGTTAGGCTATCAAAGATTGGGATTAGAAACACGAAATCCTTCAAACTATCTTCCTTCAAGAGGCACACAACCAAAAATGGTGGAAGAACATGGAGATTCATCCAATACCTTAAAAGTGATGGTTGAAGACGCTTTAAGAAAACAACATGAGGAGATGATGAGTGAATTCTCTCAGTTTCTCCAGCAGAATAGAGAAAATCAACAACCAAACAAAATAGAAACTCCATTTGGTGGTCACACTCCTTTCAAAGTACAAGTGAATTTTGATATCCCAAACTTTGAAGGAAAAATCGATGTAGATGTTGTAGATTATTGGTTATCAAAATTAGAAAAATATTTTTCTGTGAACCACTTCTTTGATACTAAGAAGGTTACCTTCACCTTCCTCAAAGATGAATGCCATGTGAAACAATCATGGGAGACTAAGTGGGCATCCAAGGAACTCCTTGATTTGGATTATAACCCCACATGGGGAGATTTTGTGGAATACATCAAGGAAGAATATTTTCCTGAAGAAGCATATGAAGAAACATATATGCGGTGGCAGTTGATTCGATAGAAAAAGGATCAATTTGTTCAAGACTACACCAACACATTCCATGCTTTATCAACAAAGCTTGGCATACAATATATGAAGAAACATCTGGTTTTGAAGTATCGTAGTGGATTGCATCGATATATTCAAACTGAGATGGCCTTCTTGAATGTTGAGACACTAGGAACCACTTTCAAATATGTAGCAAAAATTAAAGAGAAATTCAAACAAAGGGGAAAAAAGGATTATCTAGCAAACAAAAAATCAAAAGGGGAAGGCGGTAGTCAGTTTGCAGGGAGACAGACTACCAAGGGATTCTCTTCACAATCACCAACATCAGATAGGGGTGCTAAAAAGATACAAAAAGACACAAGCATGTGGTGTGAAATTCATAAAAGTCTTTCATGTCACACTAAAGATTGTCGAGTTGCTAATACATTAATAGCGGAAACACATGAAGTAGAGAAAGAAGCTAATTCATTGCCTACAAACCCTTTTGAACAGAAGGATGATGAGAAGATCATTGAGGTAGACCCTTATGCCATGGCAGCCACTAGCAAACTCTTGCCTTGTGAAGATGAGGAACGTTTGTTCCATTCACATATGTGGGTAAATGGGAAAGCCTTACATTTCATTGTTGGTAGTGGGAGTGAAAAGAATTTGATCTCTACTGAGACTATCAAGAGGTTGAACTTACCAACAACACCCCATCGAAAACCATACTCTATGGGCTGGGTGAGCCAAGGGAGAGATATTTAGGTAAGCAAGCAATGTTGTTTATCCTATTACATCAAACCATTCAAATATGATGTAATTTGTGATGTGGTACCTTTGAACGTATGCAATGTACTGTTGGGACAACCATATATGTACAAGTGTCATGGAATCTATGAGTCTAGACCTCACAGTGTTATTGTTAAGTTAGGCGAACGAAAGTATCAGATACCTGAGGTGAGTCCTATAAAACCTACATCTCTATTTAGTACAAAACAGTGTATGCGTTTGATTGCTCGAACTAGAGCTCTTGTATCAATGCTAACAATTCAACCTGAGGAGACAAGGTTAGTCATAGCTAACACTCCTACCAAACCAGTCACCACCACCATTTAGTAGAAGTCGATGGATTAGATGTTGGAAAACTATCAAAATGTATTCACCTCACCAACAGAGGTTCCATTACACTATCAAATCAAACATTCAATTGATATAATCTCAGAAACACCATTCCTAAATGGACTGCTGTGTAGAAAATTAGTTTTAGAGAATGACAAGATTAAGCAACCAACTTAAGCATTAATTCAAAAGCAACATGACCAGTATTGTATGTCTCATCACTTTTTGGTTGATGAAAAAGTTTGGCTTTATATCTAGGAGTACTTTTTAGGACTTAATAGGAAACTTCGTCCTCTTTGATATGGGCCACACAACCCCCTCAAACATATTCAGACTTCTGACTTGAATCCTAAGACTACTGATCCATTTACTGATGACCATATTATCGATGTTTTTGAGAAAACACTTTAAAAAGTAGTCAATACCTCTCTATCATGTGGTTCAAGTTGACTAGTTAAATCGTTAGGACAAGTGGTTTACCAAGGAGCACATTGCACAACACTTTCCTCATTTATTACCAAACATCGATGTAATGGAGCCCATTACCTCTCAAGGGGGAATGAAAGATCCAAATTCAACTAATATTAATTAATTAATTACTATGCTTCAAAGGTTGTGATGACCTTTGAACATAACCTTTGGACACAAAAATATATTAATTCCTTCACAATGAAGAAGACATGCAGAATGAGCAATACATCTTTCAACGACATTGCCAGAATACTCCAACCAGTTGTTGTTCATTCCTATAACACTGTAGGTGACCTGCTCACCAGGTGTTGTCCTCTAGATCTTCAACCAGATTCAGATCATACATTTTCCTTAGTATAGCTCCCCATCCTCTTATTCATCTATCTTATCCCCTAGATGGTTTCTTTTTGGTGATCCTCATTCTCACAACCCCTCTACGCCGCTTTTTTTGCATTTGCGATGCTACCACTCGTTCTAACAATGCCACACATCTTTCAAATCAACACATATCGTTCCTCTCCAACACACACACACACCAATGTTGTTGGAAAACTATCATTTGCTTACCTCAGTGGAATCATCTTATGTTTTTATCCATCCCTCCAAATCTCATATGTGTTAGCTCTCCCATCATGCATTGCTTCACTGTCAAATCACCATGGTCTTCCCAATAGAAGATGACACACATCCATCGGCACAATGTCACACAACACCTCATCATTGTTCCTCCACCAAAATCCAATCTTCTTGTTGTAACCAACCTATTTGGTATGGGCATGAATATTTCATCCTTCTCAACCCCTGTAAGTACTAAAATCGTTTCATGCCTACATGGCAATCTAATGATGATAAAGATATCCTAATAATGGCTACATAAGCATGAATTACACTCCTTTCAGTAGTTTCACTCTTGGTGACATATCCCTTGTGTTTTTCTCCCCCTTGACCATCTTTTCCAGCACCCAAATTGATTTTCCCTGCCTTGTGTTTTACTTAGTCACCCTATCGTTTTGCCTATTTAGTGTCATCATTTTTGTATATATATATATATATATATATATATATATATATATATATATATATATATATATATATCAACCATTGACATAATTTTGATAGTCTCCTACCATGAATAACAATAAGAAATTATTCTACAAACATTTTAAAAATCGCTTATCTTTTCTAATTATTTTCTACTTCCAATTCAACTTTTTTTGAATTTGTTTTCCTCCTTTTTTATTTGATTTGGTTTGATTTATTTTGTTTTTGATTTTATGTATTTATATGTTCTACTTGCATTATGTTCTAATTTTATATGTCAACTATAGTTTATTATTGTTACTTATATAATTCATTTAATTTAGTTGTATTTGCATTATTTATTTTATTATGTCGACTATAGTTTATTATTGTTACTGATATAATTTATTTAATTTAGTTCTATTTGTATATTTTTTATGTCAGTTATAGTTTATTATTGTTAGTTTTTCAGTTCTATTTGTATTACTTTTTTTATTATGTCAACTATAGTTTATTATTGTTAGTTATATAATTCATTTAATTTAATTCTATTAGTATTTTTTTTTTTTATGTTGACTATAGTTTATTATTGTTTGTTATTTAGTTGTATTTGTTTTTTTTAATTATGCGGACTGTAGTTTATTATTTATTTATTTTTTTTAAATTCGTAAACTATTTTATTTGTATTGATATTGTAAGGAGATATACACGCAGGTGCCTATTAGCCGTTTACCTGCGAAATTCAAAACACAAACTATTCAAGCCGATCCAAAAAGGACACGTATAAACTGAAACCACAACCATTACGGCTAACAGAACACAGGGACACAACAGAGAGCTATCATCCGACAAAGACTAACAATACTAACTATAAACTAACTATGTGTTTTAAAGGTCGAGCTCTTAGAGTAGGTCGAGCTCCCTAGCCATTGTCTGAATTTTAGCTACCCAATCCTTCTCCCCAAAATCCCCATCCACAGACAACAAATCATTAAGGAAACTGTAAACTTGAAGAACTCAATCTTGGTGCTCGATCAGTGCCATTCCCTTTAGGTCAAGCATGAGGGGAAATACCTTCAAAACCGCCAGAGGGTCCTATGGAGCTGAGATGTCTTTTGGCCGCTGGATTCCGGCTCCAGGAATGATAGCATTGAGAGAATTGTCTAAGCCACCAAGAAACTCTGGCTTGAAGAGTTTCAACATCAGTCCTTTCGCAGCCTCCTTCGTCACTCCAGTGTCCAATATGGAGGCTAAGAACCAGGATGTGACATGAGTGTCGACCCTGTAAAATTTGTTGGTCTCCAGGAAATCCTTCCCCAGAATCATCTTCACCGCCGGAAGCAGCAATCCCTCATGCCTCTGCATCATACGTTTGAGCCTTTGATCGGAGATGGCGCCTTTAAAGGCCATTTGGCGAACAGAGCTCTCCAACTAGATGGGAGTAGCTAAGCCCAAGTTAAGCTCACCATAGCTCGAAATCTTTGCTATGAATCCAGAACCTCCGTCCATTTTCCTGAACAAACCTCTCCACATTCACTTAGCCTAAACAAGCTATCTTAAAAGAAAGAAAGAAGACCATCTGGAAGCTTCAATACTGATGTCTTCAATCATTTCAAAGCAAGGAAAAAAATGCTGACAGAATTGGCTCGTGAGACCTGTCCTTCAAGCCAAATGCAGACTCCCTCGAATTAATATGCCATCATAATGGCATATGTGATCGACCCATCTACGAGAACGTGGATTGGGTGCCCACCCAACCACCCAAACTGTAGTTTATTATTGTTAGTTATATAGTTCTATATGTATTATTATTTTATTATTGTCAACAGTGTATTTTTTAAAATAAGACTTAAACACACTCAAGACATGAGGCACTTAAATATGTCATTGTATAACACCTCCTGGTGTAATAAAACAAACTACAAATAAATATAATTAATAGATATTTTTGTATGTATTGGATACTTGTTCACATCGTTATGACGAGATAGGTTGTTATATTGTTCTCATCTACTACATAAAAGGATACGTTTTGGATTTTATTGTCAACAAAATGGAAAGGTCAAGTATCAAAACAACTTACTAGTGAATTGCTTCACCGCTATCTATGCCTTGCCCAAAAGGAACACATGAGCTATAGGAATCTCATCCGAAAGGGTGAGGGGAACATTTCTTCTTTCATCAGTAATGACAAAATGAATGTGATTGGAAAGGCTCCATAAAAAATTGTGCAGCTGGCACATTTTGTTAATGTAGTCAACAATTTACTGTGCTTACTACCTTTAATACTTACCAAAATTGATGACTCACAATGGAGAAAGAAACTGGTGGCACTAAATTGAGCCCCATATCTATCTTATTCTGACCAAATATTTCAAACTCCATCGAATGTATTTGCACTTGGAATGATCTGCACGTTACACATTTGTAGTTTGAAATCATATCAGATTATCATCTCTATCAAATTGGATTATGATCAAATTCTATAAATGAGAGAGTTGGTGTTTTTTAGCAATATGGTGAGGGAAGCTAAATCATTTTTCATGTTTAGTATTAGATGAATTATTGTTTATCTTGAGAGGATGCCTGCAATTTGAACTTGTTTGTCTCCACTTCTAGCTAGTGATCCTAGTCAATACATTGTTATGTAATTTCACAAAATACTTCAAATCTGGAAGTTTGATCTAATAAAATTTTCATTTATGGGTCTTGATACAATCTTCTCATTTAGTGACACTTTTGTGAGAGGACTAATTTATCTGGAGTTTTTGTTGTCCTTTTCTTAGGCCTCAATACTCCTTCCAGTAACTTATGAATGAGAGATGCAACCTTTGTAGTTCAAACATTGGGCTAACCTAGGGAAACATCATAGAATTTTGTATTTAATAAGTGATGTTTGATGATTTAGTGTTCCTTATAAATTGATTGAGCACATAGATAGATAGATAGTAGATTTTAAGAAAATAACTTAGCTCTTTCTTTTACAAAGATTCTATTGCATGCATATAGATTATTAGTAATCCAACCTTTCAAAATGTGTTTAGAAAATAATCCCCAAAAATTCATTGTTTCCCTTTAGCTCAATGTTTGTATCTCCTAAAATTTAGCTCCTTCAAGACCATTTGAAATCAATCATTCTAGGTGTTGTAGGCTTCAATGCTTCAATCTAAGGCATTATAATCTCCCAAGAACTAGATCATTGAATGAAGGCTAGGAAAAGTGAAGTCATTAGAAACATCAAATTCAATGTTTTTTCCCTAAGAAATGAATTTTGATGGACAACCTTTAACCTGTAGAAGAAAATAGAATCAGTTTGTCTTGAGAACATAATCAAGAACTTAATGGAATATGCTTACATCTGATTAAGTTCATCAATAGCTATAAACTAAAGTGAACTCAAAGAGAAATTAGAAACAAATTTAAAAGAGATAAGATTTGATCATGAGTTCATAAGAGAAAGAAAGCAAGAAAAAGCATGAGTTGGCATGAAAAAATGGGAGTTAAAATAGGTTAAAAACGGAGGAGAAAAGCAAAAAATATGAGTTGTTTTGCACATAAAAAAAGAACACAGGGTTACCCCTTTTTCTAGTTAGGGTTACCCAGGCAACCCAGAAACACTAGAGGCGACCCTAAGATGCAAAAAGGGTGACACTAAATAGGCAAAACGAAAGGGTGACCAAGTAAAATACAAGGTATGGAAAATCAATTTGGGGGTTGAAAAAGATGGTCAAGCGGGAGAAAAACACAAGGGACATGTCACCAAGAGTGAAAATACTAAGAGGAATGTAATTCATGCTCATGTAGCCATTATTAGGACCTCTTTATCATCATCAAATTGCCATGTAGGCGTGACACGATTTTAGTACTGACAGGGGTTGAAAAGGATGAAATATTCGTGCTCATACTAGATAGATTGGTTAAAATAGGGAGATTGGATTTTGGTGTAAGAACAATACTATGTGACGTTTAACATAGGAATGTACCATGATGAGATGTTTTGTGACATTGTGCCGATGGATGTGTGTCATCTTCTATTGGGAAGGCCATGGCAATTTGACAGGGAAGCAATGCATGATGGGAGAGCTAACACATACGAGATTTGGAGGTATGGACAAAAACATAAGATGATGCCACTGAGGTAAGCAAAGGATAGTTTTACAACAACATTGGTGTGTGTGTTGGGGAGGAACAGTATGCATTGATTTGAAAGATGTGTGGCATTGTTAAAACGAGTGGTAGCACTGCAAATGCAAAAAAAATAGCATAGAGGGGATGTTAGAATGAGGTTAACCAAAAAGAAACCATCTAGGGGATAAGATAGACGAATAAGAGGATGGGGAGCTATACTAAGGAAAATGTAGAAAAGGAAAGCATAACAGAAGGGTATGTGGTGGCTAGGAAAGGGGTTAATAGATGTGAGGGACATCTTGTTGACAAAGGCAAGTGGATTATGACTGAATATAGGCCAAGGACAAATAGTGTGGAAGATGATTGGCGGAACAAATTGACAAATAACGTGGGAAAAAGTAGTACTCAGGGTGGATTGGTTGAGGTATACTCGAGTAGGTGGAAGAAATGGGTTGAAGAAGCAATAAAGTGGAATCTCCAGGCAAGAGTGATGGATTGTCCTGGAAAATGAGGGACTCCTTTCTTATTTATCTCAAGATTTTGATGTGGGCACATCCCTAGGCATCTTTAAAATGTGGTATCATGTCTAAGGAAGTGGAAATTGTGGTCTAATTTGATAGTTTGTTTGTGTGTAAATTTGTAGTTAGTTCAGTTTGTGCTGATAAAAGTTAATGCATTTAATTGCATTGTGATATTCTCTTATGCAATTATGGTGGTAGTCTTGTGTGTGGTTTGGTTATCTTTAGTTGAAATTTAAGGTTGATTGAATAAGTGGAAGTTGGTAATTTGGTTTATAAAGTGTCTACAGGTTGATAGTGTGTTTGGTTGGAATTGTTTATGTTTGTGAAAGGTTTATTTTGGGTTGGTGCCAAAGTTGAATATTTGAGAGGTGTTAATAACCATTGTGAAGGTCTGTGGTGTATCGCATGGAGATTCTCCACCATTTGATCATTGTAATTTGTATGTTTGTTATATTTAGTCGATGACACATTTCATGTGGTTTTGGACTTTGCGTCATCTTGAGGCCAACATAGATCACGTAAAGAGCTTGAGGATGATATAAAGAAGAGGTTTTGAATTGGTTGGAAGCAAACAAAGAAGACTAGGATGGATTAGAGGCATAGAAGGTAAGTTTAGCAGCGAGGGAGTGAGATATGAGAGACAAAGTGTGGTTACTAGTAGTATGATGTGGGATACGATTTGAAAGTATCTAATGTGGCATGTTGTTTATCGGTAAGAATTAAATGTACTCATGTCTAGGTAAATGTGTATCCCGCACGTCATGTATGTGGTAAAACTTTGAAGTTATATTATAATGGAAATTATTGTGTTGTTGCTTGTAACAAGTCCAAAAGTGGTGTTTCCATAGTTAGAGGTTTGTAAGTGTAGAAGCCCATGGTGGTAACTATCCATTTGTGTAATCTTGTGATAATTAAATGGTTGCAGCTTGACATGTATGAGGGCCCATTGCGGTAGAACTTGAGGCTGTAATTCTAATGAATAATATGTGGTGTTGCATATAAAATTTTGTGTTTTACAATGGTTTGTGGTTAAGTTATTATTGATAGGTTGCATGGTTGGATAGTCCTTGGACCCTCCTACTATGCTTGCATCACCTGTTCTTAATGCCCATTTTGGCATAGATTGAAAAAATCCTTACCAAAAGTTGTGAATACTAACTTTACACTTGTCTATTGTATTTCTTTGAAGAAAACACACACACACACACACACACACACACACACACACACACACACACACACACACACACACACATATATATATATATATATATATATATATATATATATATATATATATATATATATATATATATATATATATATATATATATGTCTATGTATATGTATATGTGTGTATATATGCATCACCTGTTCTTAATGCCCATTTTGGCATAGATTGAAAAAATCCTTACCAAAAGTTGTGAATACTAACTTTACACTTGTCTATTGTATTTCTTTGAAGAAAACACACACACACACACACACACACACACACACACACACACACACACACACACACACACACACACACACACACACACACACACACACATATATATATATATATATGTCTATGTATATGTATATGTGTGTATATATGCATCACCTGTTCTTAATGCCCATTTTGGCATAGATTGAAAAAATCCTTACCAAAAGTTGTGAATACTAACTTTACACTTGTCTATTGTATTTCTTTGAAGAAAACACACACACACACACACATATATATATATATATATATATATATATATATATATATATATATATATATATATATATATATATATGTCTATGTATATGTATATGTGTGTATATATATACACACATATACATATACATATATGTCTATGTATATGTGTGTATATATATACACACATATACATAGACATATATGTCTATGTATATGTGTGTATATATATACACACATATACATAGACATATATGTATATGTATATGTGTGTATATATATATACACACACATATACATATACATAGACATATATATATGTTTATGTATATGTATATGTGTGTGTATATATATACACACACATACACACAGATACATATATATGTATATTTATGTGTATCTATGTATATATGTATACGTATATGTATATATATATGTATACATATACATAGATACATATGCATATATATGTATATGTGTGTGTATATATATATATATATATACACACATACACACAGATACATATATATGTATATGTATCTATGTATATGTGTACATATATACATATGTAAATATATATGTACATGTATATATCAACCATTGACATGATTTTGATGGTCTCCTACCATGAATAACAATAAGAAATTATTCTACAATCATTTAGAAAATTGCTTATCTTTTCTAATTATTTTCTGCTTTAAATTCAACTTTTTCGAATTAATTTTCCTCCTTTTTTATTTGATTTGATTTGGTTTATTTTGTTTTTGGTTTTATGTATTTATATGTTCTACTTGCATTATGTTCTAATTTTATATGTCAGCTATAGTTTTTTTTTTTTATAAGTAGATAGCTGCTAAGGGGTAGCACCCATTATATTAATGATGAGAAATTTACATCGATCATATGAGTGTTTTTGGTGGTTGGAACCAGGCCTGCATATCCCAAACCCCATCCCCAAAATACTAAAACATCTAACATCTAGTGACTATCACTACCCATAAACCAGGACATAACCGATCATTCCAAAAAACTACCCGGTTTAGGTATGCACCAATGTATAGAAAAAGCATTCCCAAAACAAAATTTATAGAATTTATTTGCCTCCTACCCTATTCCCTGTCATTCCCACCATCGGCCTCATCTTCATCATCTACATCATCATCACCTTCTTCTTCCCACATTTGACGTGCAACAATCGCTCTGGCAATAGCAAGCCCTTCCATACCGTAGTCAATATGGGTCTGGCTAGAAGCAATTTCCTTCACATCCCTATCATCCTCTATTGTCCATTCTTCCCCATTCCCCAAGCCCCATTCCATCTCCTCGTTAGGTACATTATCATTTCCTTCCTTGCCCTCATCATCTTCCGCCTCTCGTATCCCTTCGTCAACCATGTATTTCCTAACCCATCCTTTCGTAGGCTCCGATACAATGTTTGCCAGCCGCAACAGAAAGTTAATGCTCCATTCATTTTCTTCCCAACAAAAAATATAGCCTTGATGAATATCTCTTCAATGGGCATATTTGGCATGCCTAAACTCCCAAGATGCCTAACCCAATCATCTGATGAACTCCACGTTTCATGCTGTCATGTTATGATAGCAAAATATATATGAAATAGTATGATGAAAGACTCCACTCAGTAAATGCTTGAAAGCCACACACTCAATCCGTCACATCCATCCTTTTGTTCATTCCTATTGGATCTGTCACTTTAAATGCTTACTCTTTCCACCACCTCTTTTGCCAACCTGTCTGCCCGCTCATTTCCCCCCTGTATATATGACTAATTTTAAATTCCTTAAAGCATTCCAACAGGTCTCTTATTGGTCGAAGCCATTGACAAAGTATCCAATTTGGGGTGTGGTTTTTTTTTACATTGACAGTGATGAGGGAATCTCCCTCAAGATGAATGTGCTTGGCTCCCACCTCCACTCCTAATTGTAGGCCCATCATGACCGCTCGAAACTCCGCTATGTTGTTTGTTGCCTATCCCAGTGATATGAATTTCTTAGCCACAATTCGCCCATACTCATCACTAGCCACGCATCCCACATCGCTTGGGCCAGGATTTCCCAAGGATGCACCATCAAAGTTTACTTTGATCTACCCAGGATCAGGGGCGGACCAATTTACATCCCTCCAATTTCTTCCTGACTAATTGTGATCACTGGCTCTGAATATGGATGGGATCTTCAACACTGTGAATAATTGAGTCATTTTATCATCCCAATTTGTGAATATGTTTTTCTTAAGTGTCTTGGTTCTGGAAGCTTCATTGACCAGTTATATGATATGTCCCTCAATCTTTTGGCAGAGTCTTTCTGGCTCCATCTCCTTGTCTTGAAAGATTCTTCTATTCCACTCCTTCCAACTTTCACATATGATTGTGGAAGGGAGTATACACCACAAACTACCAAACACTGATTTACTTCCCTTTTGGGGCCACATGTTAAACCAAGCCTCGATGCCCTAAGGAAATGGGCATTGCCAATTTATTTTAGCCATGAAGAACCTCCAACATGTATCCACAAAAGGACATCCCAAAAGAATGTGATATGTTGATTCCAGGTTATCTTTGCATAGCACACATCTTCCTAGTACCTCTATGCCAAGTCTGGCTAGCCTATCTCTGGTGAGAATCTTTTTCTGTATCACCAACCATGCAAAAACTCTAGCTTTTGGCAAGCAATCTCTATTCCGTAGAAGCTTGGTTGGCCAGTCTTGCTTTGCTATAGCAGCCTTCTTGATCTTATATCCAAATTTCACTTTGTATGCGTCTGTCTTTGAGCCACACCATCTAATGATGTCCTCTTGATCAGATGGGATTATATTTCTATTCCTTAGTATTATAGCAAGTTCCTCCTTCTGGTCCTGTGGGGCTTTGACATTCTGGAGGGAACGCCATTCCCATATGGCCACACCGTTCTACATGATTTTAGAGCCATAATTGCATAATTTCCTTCCCCATAAGTGAATGGTCTCCTCCTTGATTGCCTCTAGGTTAGGGTGACTGTCAATAGACTCAATATTCCACAAGAATCACTCCAGAATGATGCTTTCTACCCATTTCTAACTTCCCAAGTAACATGCTTTGATATGATATCCCTACATTCCAAATTATAATTCCAAATTGTTGAGCCTCTCGGGGGGTCCAAGGTTGTTAGTATTTAGGTGGGGTCATTAGAATCTAGATATTTTCTTCTGAGGACTCTGACCCACCTTTGATCCCCATCAGTGTATAGTTTTCATACTAGTTTGGCTCCCATGGCCAAATTCATGACAACTAATTATCTGATTCCTATCCTGCTAGCCTCCTTGGGGAGACAAATCTTGTTCCATGCAACCAAAGGAAGCTTTTGTTGTTCTCCCATGCCACTCCAAAAGAATTTCCTCAGGATCTGGATAATGGCATCCTCTAGTACCTTAGGCAGTTTGAGACAAACCATTGAGTAGATTGGGATAGCTGAGAGCACTGCCTTGATCATAAGTAGCCTTCCAGTGGAGGATAACCACTTTCCTTTCCATACCTCCATTTTATTTTTGCAGCTATTAATTAGGCTTTCCTAGTAACTTAACTTATTCATTCCTGTTGCAAACAAAGGCATTCCCAAAAATCAGCCCAGGAAATTAGCAGCCCTCAAATTCAGATTCCTTGATAGGTCTCTTTGCAGGCTGGCCTGTGTGTTGAGAAAGAATACTTTAGATTTTCTCCAGTTTATGCTCTGCCTTGATGCCAGACAATAATCATCTAAAAATATCTTTATGGTCCTGGCTTCCCTCCTACATGATTCTCCAAATAGGATAGTATCATCTGCAAATTGTAGATGGGTGACATTCTCAATCCCATTTGCAACAGTAACTCCTTGCCACTTGCCATCCCTTCTTAGGGTATTTATACTTATGCCTAAAGACTCTGCCACGATGATGAATAGAAAGGGAGAGAGAAGATCTCCCTGTCTAATGTCCCTAGTCGAGGAGAAGAAACCATGAGCCGCACCATTCACCAGAATTGAGAACTTGGGGGTAGAAATACAACTTCTGATCCAATTGATCTAGTTCTCACTGAAGCCAAACCTCTCCAATACTACAATTAGGAATTGTCTGTCAACCAGGTCATATGCTTTAAGGATATCCATCTTGAGGATCATACATGCTTCTTTGGCCTTTTTTGTCGAATGAATTGTTTCATGAGCAGTTATTATTTCCTCCACTATCGACCTCTCTGGCGCAAAACCACTATGTTCATCTAATATGATGACATTGAGAACCTTTTTTAGCTTGATTGCAATGATTTTGGTGACAAGTTTACATACCATGTTGCATAGGGCAATTGGCCTAAAATCATTCATCACTTGTGGGGACTTCTTCTTGGGGATGAGAGCCAAGAATGTGTGATTTAAAGATCCCAACATAGTCATCCTTCTCCTAGATTCTTCCACAGCCAAAGTCAACTCATCCCCAACCGTATCCCAAATTTTTTGGAAGAAACTAGCCAGGAATCCATCTGGACCCAGGGCTTTGTCTAGATTTAATTAAAAGGTGGCCACCTTGACTTCTTCCTTTTCAATTTTTTTATAGAGAGACTTGTGGGGATTGAATTTATAATTCTTTCTTTTTTTCCCTTTTCTCCTGCACTTCCTTGTTCATAATAGATTCAAAGAATGTGATAGCTTCTGAATTCACCTCTTCTAGAGTTTGTGTCATCTCTCCATCTGCTTTTC
The DNA here is from genome assembly GCA_027924645.1 of Cunninghamia lanceolata. Taxonomy (NCBI): domain Eukaryota; kingdom Viridiplantae; phylum Streptophyta; class Pinopsida; order Cupressales; family Cupressaceae; genus Cunninghamia; species Cunninghamia lanceolata. The sequence continues at coordinate 2,118,158 of BSBN01000814.1, forward strand.
TAATCTCTGCAATTTTGTTTCTGTTTCTATTGGCCACCACTGTCATGTGGAAGAATTTAGTGTTCCTATCCCCCTCCCTCAACCATGTCTCATTGGATTTTTGTCTCCAAAAGCATTCCTCCTTTTTCAATAGTTCAACAAGTTCCTCCTTTAAAGCTTTCTCAGCTTCATATTCTTCTAACCTCATCCCATCCTTGATGATTTTCTCATTTAGGGCCACCAAGTCCTATTCAACTCTTTCTTTTTTAGTGAAAATGTTTTTTGAAATGGGTCTTATTCCACTCTTTCATCCTTGATCTGATGTAGCTCAACTTCTTGCTAATCTTGAAAAGGTTGGAGTGATTTCAAAATTTGATTTCATTCCACCATCCAGCCACCAAATCTACTATCTTGTCATCTCTTAGCCACATTTTCTCAAATTTGAATGGGTTCCCTTTTGGAGGGTCATCTGGTTTGATAATGAGCTATACAGGCTAATGGTCAGAGCCCATGAGAGGCAATATTAAGGCTTCATGTATGATTGCTTGTTCCTCCCAATCCCCAAACAACAAATACCTATCAAGTCTTTATGCAATGCTTGTGAAACCACATCTTCTATTCGACCAAGTGAACATCCCATTTCTAGTTATTAGATCCTTCAGCTGATTAATATTAACAAAGTTCTAGAAGTCTCATTGCACAATTGTGGTTCTTTGCAGGCCCCCTATTTTTCATGATTATTTAGTGTTGCATTGAAATCTCCTACAATTATTCCTCTATCTCCTCTTAGATTTCCAAGTATTGTAGAAATTTGTTGCCATAATTCCCTTTTGTCACTTGTGGAGATTGATCCATATATGTTTATTAAGAAGAAATGCTCATTTTTTTGCAGCATTCTAAATCTCAAGGTGGTCCAATTTCTCCATCATCCATCACTTCACCCTTTACTGTCAACGAATTCCACTGAACACCAAGTCCACCAAAGGCACCTTCCGCTTCTACAAAATGCCCCTTCCACTGCCTCCAAGAGTTCAATCTCCTATCACTTTCCTCCCTACTCCATTTTGTTTCTTGGATTAACCAGATGTCAGTCTTTATTTGATCCATTTGGCGTCTAATCAGATGCCATTTGTTAGGGGCATTTAAGCCCCTAACATTCCACATTATGGCCTTCATTGCCCCTGGGAAAGGATAACATCCTTCCCAGATCTGAGTTTCATTTGTCCAGCTACATTTGTGGCCATCACCAGATTTGCCTTATTGGTTTTTGGTCCTCTTTTTCCTTTCGTTTTGATGTTGGCTTTTTATTTTTGAGTGAGTTTGCTCAAACCCCTGTTCTTCGACTAGTTCACCTTCCTCTTCTTCTCCCAATTCTTCCTCCTCCAAGTCTGCCTCAATATCACTTTCCAAACCCCTTGTTGAGTCATCTTCCTTTGTCTGTCTTTTAAATACATCTTTCCCTTCCTCCTTTGCCACATCCTCCGTTGGGTCATTGTATATGGTTTCTTTTGTTAGGAATTGCATGTAGAAGATATCAATTAAATGCAAATAAAGATTAAATAGAGGAATGAAAAACACACAGAAATAATAACAGCGAGAGACAATTTTAACGTGGTTCACCCAAACTTAGGCTACATCCACCAACAGAGAGTCCAATATTATTATCCAGCAAATCAAACCGATTACAACTAGCAATCCTTGCAACTCAATACCGCTGCAAATGCTATAGTACAATATCAATGGAAACCCTAACCCTTAGACGTTTTATCAAGACTTATGTCGATTACAAAGATAGGTTTTTTTTTTTATGTTGGCTAATAGAAAAATAACTCCTGACACCTTTATAAAATAATAAAAGTCGTTTGAGGTTTTGGGGGCGCTGCCCCTCGAATCGACCCTGTATTGCGACAAGAAGCATGCCAGGGGTGCTGCCCCTGGACCTCGCAAGGGGCGCTGCCCCTTGATCTCGTCTTGGGGGCGTTGCCCCCAAACCCCCATTAAATAATTTGAGGGGAAACCACACCGATAAATGTGGGGAAAATTTAACCTCCAAGTCTGATTAGGCTCCATATAACATCTTTTTCCACTTCGGACAAACCCTGAATTTCTACATGCTCCTGATGCTGAGTTTGGTCATTATCCCCCTCATAATTGGAAAAGTTATGTGTTATATGATCTTGCTCCATGTTCCAACCACATAACTCCAATACTGTCAAATTCTGTTGGAATTCCACCCTCTCTCCTATTGGATTTTCCTCTATCCAAGTTTGGAAATCTATCCCTATAACTTCTACCTCTGGCTCCATACGTCTCTATTCCCCTAGTGCCTCTTTTATCCCCTAATTGGTACTTGTGTTCTCTCTACTCCCCTCACCATAATTTGTTCATATTGGTTGGCTCTATTTGCACTGATATGGGATTCACATTCTATCCAACCATGTTCTTTAGATTTGCATTTGCCACACAATTTTAATTGATCCTCTATTTCTATTTTTTGTACCTAAATCCCTCTGTCCGAGTGGATCTCAATCTCCCGTGGTAGGGTTTGTAGTAGAGTGGTTCCTACACATATCCTGAAGTATGCCCCCAAACATCTATCCTCGAGATTTCCATTTACTGAGATGTATTTACCCAGGCTCCCTCCAATTTTAGCTAGTGTTTTTTTATCCCAAAATTCTGCAAGAAGACTGTAAAGCCTGATCCACATCGGTCCTTATGGGATTTTATGCTTCCATGGATCAAACCTTGGATACTAATTAAACATGTGCATCCCAATATTGTCCATATAATGGGGGCCACTCTTTAGGGCTTTCCATTTATCTGAATTAGATTGAAATTCAATCAGAAAAATACTCATTTGCCAATGCCCTATTCTGGATCTGATATCCCCACTTTTCTCGACACCAATTTTTGATAGTTTCTGTCTTCCTCCAACCACCTCCCCATTTGATCAGAGCCCCTATGTCCTCTATTCTATCTATTGAACTTCTACTGTGACTTAAATCAATTAGAATAGAGAGATTTGTGAAGTTAGGGTTGGGTTCCTTACTGTTTAGGTCTCTATATCCATGCAATAGCCCTTCATTGCTCCTCATTATCTCCTTTCCTTTCAATGGCTTATCCGTGTGGCTTTTCCTCCCTGGCTTTATGTTTGGCTGCTTTTTACTTTGCCAATCCTCTGTTATGTTCTCTCTCTAAAAATTTTCTTGCCTGAATCTCCCATACCCCCATTGGTTACCTCCGTTGTTGCTTGCCATATTTTTGCCCTGACCAAATTTCCTTTGCTTTTGTCTCTCCCATTTCTGAACCTAGACGAATTCCATATTTTTGGCCCTCTCTTCGACCTATCGTAGCCATGGTAGCTCAACCCTCCTTCCCCAATTGTTCCTGAGTCCCTGCCGCCAACCCCATGGTCTTGGTCTTTGACCAACATCCTTTGTTAATCGGTAACCAACCAATGTTGTTTTGGAGCGCATTTGTCCACCCATTGTCTGCCTTCAAAGACCCACTGTGGGGTGTGCTCCTTTTGTCACGGTTGCTTGAGTCTTTCCATGTCTGCCTTTGCCCAAACTCACAGGTTTTCCATGGGGATTTCCTGTTTGCTTTATCTCCCAAACTGCTACTTGGAGCTAATCTCTCATGATTTTTTCCACCTTGCCATTTGCCTTGGTTGACCTCATTGCCTCGCCTCTACTCTTCACCGTGAATCTGCTCCATTTCATAAATTAAATTTTTACGGTATAGGAGAATGTTGCTTAAACTAGCTATAGTTTATTATTATTACTTATATAATTCATTTAATTTAGTTGTATTTGTATTATTTATTTTATTATTGTTACTAAATTTTGTTCACACTAAGTTTAGTTAGACCTATTTGCAGTTGTTTCAGAAGAAGTAAAAGAAAACTTTTAAAGTTTTGCATTCAATGAATATTTGATGTCTTGACAAAACAAAAATAATGATCAGTTGTCATGATAACCCAACAGTCCAATCAGGACTGTCAAATCATCATGACAAGTGAGTTAGATTATCAGTAAATCAAATAGTCAAGGAAGGCAGTTGATCTAAGCTATTTTTATCTTTCAAGAGTTATAAGATAATTTGATTATTTAGATGATTATAATTGAAAGCAAGAAAGAAAGATATTCATTTAAACAATCATTTGATATCATTTTTGGAATATACATTCAAGTTTCAATTATTCTATCCTATGCATTGATTGAAAAGAAACATACGTAAAATCAAGTGCATAAGATAAATTAACTAATCATGTTTAAAAGAAGTGTTTAAATGTGTCCCACACAAGCCATGGGATTGACTAAACTGAGCAATGCAGACATATGCAAGCTATAGATCTGATGATAAAAGAAATGAGAAAGAATGCATGATAATATTAAATATCCATCGTTGCCTGAAAGCAAGGTTGATGTCCTTTGTTGGTTGATGCACTTGTTGATGGTTGATCTTCATATCTTCATCTTCAGCTCCAGTTGTATCAAGTGAACCTGCAAAAAATTGGGGAAAGTCATGTAAGAGCTCTGAATATTTAAGATTTTCATATGCTTTTATCAAACAAACATATCAACTTGCCACATCATGCATTTCATATGAAAGAGTCAAATCAAACATGTGCCATAAATCAGAGTGTCATGAGGAAGATCAATCAACTCCATAAGGTATGTTTTTATGCTAACTTGTTTGTTCACTGTGTAGGTATAGGAAAAGTAATGTTGCTGATTTGAAGATATTAAAACATGTGGAGAAAATGTGGCTCCCACAAGGGTTGAGCCCAACATGTTCCCTTCTTATTCATTTGAAAGAATATCAGATTACAAAAAACATAATGCACTTTTAAAAGAGTTACTATGCATTAGAGCAGTTAACTTGCAAAGGAGGTACAGTCATGGAAAGGTATTCTTCTTAATTTCTATCATAATTGAAGTATCTTTCTATTGTCCACATGTATATCATAAGTATGACAATCATCTAGATAGAGGAATAGCCATCATAGAATAGCAATAGCAGCCTTCATGAAGACTTCATAGTCTTTTCTTCGTTCTTCATCAAAAACATCAATGTTATAGTTTAGGCATATAGGTGGCTTATCCAATAAGAGAAGTGTATCCAAAGAAATAAATGGAGCAGCAGTCCCTATATGAATACAGTCACAAGGGAAACCATATTCAGCTCACTGTATAGTAGCCATTAAGAAACTCTCAGGATAGTCATATCACTCATGACAGTGATAATATCAAGTATAGTTAATCTTGCAAAGGACAGAGCACAACTAAGGCCAATGAGTAAATGTAGAGGTGCCTTGTTAAAGGCAGCAATCATATCAATGGTAAAAGGACATGAGTAACAGTCATATGGAAGTCATCTAACAGAAGAAGAAAAACCAAGCATACAGTGAATGCTTGTGGAGTTGGTGCCAAAGAAGAAGGATTTGAATGAGTTAAGTTTAAACTCAATACATGGTATCACTCCATCGTGCTCATATATGGTTGTGATCCTGAGAGATAAGTTCTAAAAAAGGTTTTGTCTCTCAAATCAGAGAGCTATGCTTTCATAATGGTGGTATTACAAAAGGATAAGGGACAACAAATGACAACATGTAGAGATAAAGAATTCATAACAGCTATCTATAGGAATGTAATAGTGAGCCAGAAAAGTCATACTTTACCTTCTAAGAACTAGCAAATTGATTTTAAGGAGCAACATTAAACAAGAAAAGTTGAAAAGGGATCAAGAGCAGTCAAGAGGTGGCAAATAGCAGTCATAGGAGTGTGAAATGAAAGAGAACGATAATGACAATATGGAGCAGTTACCATAAAATTTAAAGGTCCAAAGACTAGATAGTGTCATCATGATGCCTGCGACAGTCACCAACAAGACAAAAAGAGACCTAGAATAAGTTTGAGACAATCATTGGTGTTTATCAAGGCTTAAGTTAAGACAGTGAAGGATATCCAGAGATATCTAAAATAGGTGCCAGCATATAAGTGGTTGTGAAAACTTCATGAAGAGATCTAAAAGCAACACAGGGACCAAACATGTACTGTAGGCATCATGATGAATCAAGGTATAGACATCACAGTGAAGTGAGCAAGTTGCACAAAGATGCACCCAAAAGGGGGGTATGACTGTCATGAAATAGTGATTAGAGCAGTCGCCAAACTTAAATATCATCTAGTCCAACGTTTAGAGTAAGTAACAGTGATTTTGGTAATGAAAGAAAATAGAAGATGCATGATAGCCATAGGAGGATAATATCAAGGCATTGAAGAGAGGGTTGCATCATAAAGCCCTATATCATTATGGGTCTTCAAGAATGGTCTATGTCAAAATTAACATATATTTCCATGTTATCTCTTTGGGGAAGTCATAGCTACAACCCATCAAGATGAGCATCTTTAGGAGCAACAGAGTCTTAAGGGACAATGGTTTAGCATAAATAGGTTGCAGCCTATAAGAAACAAAGCACAGGTGTCTCACCTTTATAAGCATCAAAGTGGTTTTGCTCACAGTTTGGCATGATCATGATATGAGACAAAGGCCTAGAGTGAGACCATGATAAGTAAAGAAAAGAATAAAGCCTACATATTGCCTTAGAGAGGTCTAAATATTGTCATACAAAGATCACTAGACAACCATTAAGATATGAAAGACAGTCAAGACTGCCTAATATAAAGAGCTATACAAAAGCATAGAGAGCATAGCTGTGGCCAGTAAGATCTCTATGCAAAAGAAAAGATAAAACCTTTGTTTCATATTTTAGAAACCCTTTTTCTATTTTGCACTTACAGTCAAGAAGAAGTAATATAATGCATCTACAGGAGATAGCCGTGTCAGAGGAGGTCAATTTTGTGCAAAAAAGGAAGAAGCCCATCTTAGAATCTACAAACCCTCAAGGTTTCTTGTCTACATAGTGTGAAGAATTAAATAAAATAACATATACAGTCACGACTACAACAGTTATGTCATTTTCTATAAAGAAACATGATACCCATTTCATTGTTTTTTGCAAAAAAACCCTTGTCTTTTTTAGGATGCAATGTCAAAGAATATACATCAAAGAGAGAACAAAGAGACTCACCTTTTTCACTTACAGGAAAGAAGAAGCATGGCCGCCGCCTCTTTTGAGGGTTTATCAATTTTTATCATAGTTGTAGGAAAAAAGCACAGACAGATCAAAAGAAAAAATGTCAAAAGATTGCAGAGGAAGAAGAATTCACCATGGCCACAGCCATTTGAAACAAGAAGCTACAGAAAGTAATGCAAATGCCAGTCAAAACTTCAAACACCGTACTGACCATGTTCCAGGATTCCTTCTTACACAAAAAATGCAAGGTTTCAACCACCGAAGAGCGAAGGAAATGGAGAAAAAGAATAGAGAGTATCAAACCCTAGCGGCGACATGGAGGAGTTGCAGAGCCAAAACAAAGAGAACAAATGAGAAATGAAGTGAATCTTTAGGGTTGTCTTTTGTTTTGTTCAATGACTCGTGCTACTCTTTTTCATTTTTGACTTTGTAAATACAAAAAATCATTACCTTATCCAAATATGTGTTGTGGTCAAGACTTGAGAGGTAAGATCCCTAGTGATCATTGTTTAGAGAGGCCGACAGGTGCCCTTTTTGCATATTATTTCCTAAGTCAAACAATGGTCGGTATCATTAGAGGGTAAGGCTTATGCCTTAGATGCACTTTAAACTTTCTTTTTCTCCTTATGGTCAACTATCATGTGGTCAAGATCCTCAAGGCCTTGCATGGTCGAATTTATGCCTTGACATCTTGCAAATATTCAAAGATCAAAAGATTCCCTTTCATAATACAAACTCATACAGGATAACCGAATATGGTCAAAGGGAGTTTTTGTGCCTTGTGATCTTACCATCCAAAGTCAAAGGTAAGAATTCATATGAAGACAAAATAAGAGCAAGGTGGCCGGTGATTATGATTAGGGTTTGATTTTTGCATGAGGGAGATTATATGGCAGTGAGGTGGTATTTTTGACATTGTAAATGGAGTAATAAGGTAGAGTGTATCATTATTTTTTCCTCAGTGCATATGGAGTGATAAGAGTGAAATTTTGCCTTAGTATATGTATCATGCAAACTAGGTGTTGTTCTCACGTGGAGATATAAGGGGATTTTGTTTTCTTCTAAGTCCTATTTTTTGCTCAAATCATGCAAATTAGGCAAATGTAAATTGGAGAAATAAGGTTTTTATTTTTCTCTTTCATCATGCATGTTTTTACAACTAAAAATGATGTAAGTGAATAATAAAGTAGTATTTTACAAATTACTTTATTATTTTTCACAAGTTGTAAAATCATAAAATAATGCAAATTGTAACTAATAGTAAAATAATTATCCTAATTACTTTATTATCCGCTCACATCATTTTTGCAAATGCAAAATCATGCAAATTGATGAGTTGAGTTAACTGAGGCCATTGAGGGACTTTTTGCATGATTTGGGGAGCAACCTGAGGAATCTTGGTCAACTTCTTGGTCAAACATATGGAGGGGATCAACTTGGAGCTATTTTTGCTCAATTTGTGACAATTTGGACCCTTATTTTTAGGGATTTCTTGGTTTGCTCGTGGATTACTTTTGAGAGATTATTTTTAGAGAGGCAGTTAGTTGCAATTCTATTTTTTATGCCTCTTAGAGAGAGCAAGCTATATATTGTAAAGCAAAACTTAGGTTTTGCTACTTCTTGCCTTTTGCTCTTTACACTTTGAGAGAGAAGGAGGTTTTGTAACTCATTGATTACAGATTTTATAGAGATTACAGTAGGTTATAGGTTCAATTTCTTTGTTCTTCATGCAATATTTTCCTTTATTTTTCATTGAAATCAAGTGTTTGCCTTTCTATTGATGCTACTTGTATGGATGATTTGATGAAATTTTAATGTGTTTTAATATCAAAACCTTTAAAATTATTGTCTCATTCTTATTTGTAAGTGTTAAGCATATTGATATCACAAGTCTTAGGTTGTGTTACTGAAATCCTTCCTTTCATGTTGTGAAGAATCTTTTCCTTCATTAAGAATAGTTCTTCCAACCTTCCTTAGAAACATTTATGTGATTATTGTGTCAAAAGTGGATTGTGTGGGTAAGATTTCTAAAGTCTTGTGAATCAGATTTGTAATTTTTCTATCATTACTAGGTGCATCACCAACTTTTATAGTTTTTTCTTACCTTAGAGATCCTTCTTACCCTTTTCCAAATCAAAAAATCTTAGTTTCAAATTGAACATTTTAAGGGAACTAACCCATAATCTAGAGGTTCAAACTCATTATAGGACACCCATAGCCTGAGTTTGTCCCCATGTTTTGAAGGATTGTAGAGTTTCACAGCTTTGCATAAGGGTGCAATCCTCATCGACAATAATTATGTCGACTATAGTTTATGATTGTTACTTATATAATTCATTTAATTTAGTTCTATTTGTATATTTTTTTAATGTCGACTATAGTTTGTTATTGTCAGTTTTTCAATTCTATTTGTATTACTTTTTTTTATTATGTCAGTTATAGTTTATTATTGTTAGTTATATAACTCATTTAATTTAATTCTATTAGTATTTTTTAATGTTGACTATAGTTTATTATTGTTAGTTATTTAGTTCTATTTGTATTATTATTTTATTATGTCAGCCATGTATTTTTAAAAAATGAGATTTAAACACATTCACGACATGAGGCACTTTTATGTCGTTGTATAACTCCTCTTGGTGTAATAAAACAAACAACTACAAATAAATATAATCAATATATATTTTTCTATGTATTGAATACTTGTTCACATCGTTATGATGAGATAGGCCATTAGATTATTCTCATCTACTACGTAAAAGGATAAGTTTTGGATTTTATTGTCAACAAAATGGAAAGGTCAAGTATTGAAACAACTTACTAGTGAATTGCTTCACCCCTATCTACGCCTAGCCCAAAAGGAACACATGAGCTATAGGAATCTCATGCGAAGGGGTGAGGGGAGCATTTCTTCTTTCATCAGTAATGACAAAATGAATGGGATTGGAAGTGCTCCATCAAAAATTGCACAGCTGGCACATTTTGTTAATGTAGTCAACAATTTATTGTGCTTACTACCTTTAATACTTGCCAAAATTGATGACTCACAATGGAGAAAGAAATTGATGGTGGTAAATTGAGCCCCATATCTATCTTATTCTGACCAATTACTTCAAAATCCCTCGAATGTATCTGTACTTGGAATAATATGCACCTTACACATTTGTAGTTTGAAATCAAATCAAATTGTCATATCAAATTGGATTATGATCAAATTATATAAATGAAAGAGCTTGTGTTCTTTAGCAATATGGTGAGGGAAGCTAAATCATTTTGCATTTTTAGTAGTAGATGAATAATTATTTATTCTAGGAGGATGCCCCCAATTTGAACTTGGTTGTCTCCACTTCTATCTAGTGATCCTAGTCAATACATTGCTATGTAATTTCACAAAATACTTCAAATCTGGAAGTTTGAGATTCTAATACAATTTTCATTTATAGGTCTTAATATGATCTTCTCATTCAGTGACACTTTTTTGAGAGGACTAATTTATCTAGAGTTTTTGTTGTCCTTTCTCTTAGGCCTCAATACTCCTTCCAATAACTTATGGATGATGGATGCAACCTTTCTAGTTCAGACACTGGGCTAACCTAGGGAAGCATCATATAATGTTGTATTTAATAAGTGATGTTTGATGATTCAGTGTTCCTCATAAATCGATCGAGCACATAGATAGATAGATAGATAGTAGTAGATTTTAAGAAAATAACTTAGCTCTTTCTTTTACAAAGATTATGTTGCATGCATATATAGATTAATAGTAATCTAGCCTTTCAAAATGTGTTTACAAAATAATCCCCAAAAATTCATTATTGCCCTTCAGCTCAGTGTTTGTATCTCCTAAGTCAACTCCTCCTTAAGGCCATTTGAAATCAATCATTGTAGGTGCTCTAGGCTTCAATGCTTCAATCTAAGGCATTATGATCTCCCAAGAACTAGATCATTGAATGAAGGCTGGGAAATGTGAAGTCATTGGAAACATCGAATTCTTCCCTTAGAAATGAATTTTGATGGACAAACTTTAACCTATAGAAGAAAATAGAGTCAGTTTGTCTTGAGAACATAATCAAGAACTTAATGGAATATGCTTACATTTGATTAAGTTCATCAATAGCTATAAGAAAATACTTTCTCTTTAATTGGATTTCAAACCTTTATTTCTCATCATTATATTTTATAACAATATATAGTTTGTTGGTCAACTTTTTGCAAGACTAGAAATACTGGCCTTCCCATGCAATTAGTTTGCTGGAGAGGAACCAGGCAACAATGAGCAAATCGTGGAAGTGGCATGTACTCATTTAAAGTAGAATTTATAATATTTGAGGAGGTTAGCATATCACTCTTATTTTGTTGTTTTCTTGGTTATTTTGTTTTGCCATTTATGTGAATTCATCTATCATAAGAGAAACAATCTTGTAATTAACTAGCTTATCTAGTATGCTAATTGGATTTTTTGGTATCTATATTGCAGTTTTGTGATGTAGGTTAAGGTTAATGGCAATAATGCAACTCCTATCTATCAGTTCTTGAAATCAAGGAAAGGTGGCCTTTTGGGTGCCAATATTAAGTGGAGCTTCACCAAGTTTCTAGTGGACAAAGATGAAAATGTTATTGATTGATATGCTCCAATCACTTCTCCATTGAATATTGAAGTACTTGACAATCTCTCTTTTGTAGTTTCATGCCTTCTATATATATATTTTATGGTAATTTAGTGTTTGGTCTTTTTGTTTAATGTAAATCAATAACACCAAGAGCTTATTTTTGGATAACAAATGTTTGATCTGGTAATAACTCGAGATAGCTGGCTATTTCTTTGATGGAGATTTATTGAATCTCATTTCCAAATTCCATTTTGGCACAAGTAGAGTCGATGCTAGCAAAGGTTGTGGAATTTCACTTTCTACTTGCTAATTACATTTGCTCAAAAGTTTCTTGATATTGTTTGCTCAGGACAATGGTATTAACATGCCTTGTCTATGCTTGCACATTTTTTATGCATGTCTACGAGGGCAGTTGCAATTTTAACATTTATCAAAAAAACCCTCCCTTTGTGCTTTAATGTATGTGCATACCTTGTTCCAAAGGGCATTATAGCACATACAGAGAGGATGTTTCCAAAGGTTGTGGAATTTGGATTTACATGTGCCAATTGCATTTTCTTGAAATTTTCTAAAGCCTTTTCAACAAATCCATTTTGTGCATATCTTGCAAACATAATAGTTGATGAGAACATATCACCGAGGCATTAGGTCCAATTGGTCACGTGCCTTGTCTTTGCTACTACTATTCTTTCCTTGCAAGAAGGCACTCTTTAGAATACATATCTGCAATAATTTTTTCAAGAATACTTGGACTTTAAGGTTTCAAATTCTAGAGTTTGAGAAATCCAGACCAATGTACTCTTGGGTTATTTGATCTTGGGTATTGGAGCAGTGTTTTTTTAGACTATAATTTTTGGATAATTTATAGAATTTTACGAACTTAGTTTTAAACATAGATAAATCTTTAAAACAAATTCAAACAATAGAATCATTTTTAATGAAAATAAAAAAAAATTATATTAAGATTAAGATAAATAAAGATATTATAATATGTTATGTTTCTATTAAATTAAAAGAGTGAACAAATTAATTGAAATATATTTAAAGGCTTCTAAGTTGATTATTTTTATTATAAACAAACTAAACTAAGTTAAAATCAAGATAATATATTGAATTAACAATTTTTATTATATAAATTTTGTGTTAAAAAATTATCACTAAAAGTTTAGTTGATCACATCTCTTATAAATGAACTAATATTTAATAAAATTATATATATATAATGTGTCAAAAATTTGAGAGAGAAAGGTCAAATGTTTGGATATGCAATCGATGAAACCCTTACGCTCATGTCACATACCTATTAAATTAGAGAGATAGTCCAAACAATAGCAATTGGCAATGCCGAAGGCTACATCTGTTGCCAACAAGGAAGAAAAGAAAGAGGCAACATGATATAATTTAGTTCTAATAAATTTTAGATGAGATAGAGTTTTAGCTATGAGACATGATTTTTAGTTCTAATTATTTTAATTTGATCGCATTTAACACTACGAATGCTTCAACTTCATTGTGTTGTGTTGCAACCAAGAAAGAATGTGGCCTCTTTGACAAACTACCATCTTCCATTTTAAAAGCGATCCTGGCACCCATGGGGCTTGGATTGCCTTGGGCAAATCATCAAAATTCATCTTAACATTCTTAGATCTTGGAGGAATCTAATGAATCTTTTTTGGATTAAGTTTTATCTTGATCACCTCATTGATGGTGGATGCACGCAATGTGTGTTTCTATGTCACTTTACTGGAAAAATCATTGTAATAGTCAAACTCTACAATAGATGCAACATTATGTAATTATTAAGAAGAATATCCTCAATTCAGAGCACACACTCTAAGGAATCTTCAAATCCTTGATTTAAGAGCACCAACTCTATGGAGACTACAATCCCCTGATCTGAGTACCAACTCAGTCCACTAGAGGCACCAACCTCTAAAACTTTACAAATTTAAATATGTAGACATTTGGTTCTTTTACTAACCTCAGATGCACCTCTTCAATTCATACATAGACTTCTCTTATGCAACACACCCTAGACTCTCTGTGTTCTCATTAACAATACCACATTTCATATGTACAAAGAAATTCACATTTGTCCATTCTACAAAGTAGCACAACATGCTCTATTTAATATCTGCGTGAGAAGAAACTACTTAACAAATTCTTAACTTCTTTTATCTGCAAAAAATTGAATGTATGGAAATCCAACACGGGTCCCATATAGTTTGAACTGAAACACCAACAGAAGATTGTCTGAATCAAAGCAGTTGCATAACTGTAACATGTTGGGGAAAATTGAAATTCATCAAGATCATGACAACAACTATCCAACAAAACCTTCAATTGATCTAGCCGTTTGCTCAATTGATCAACTCGATCTTCAAACATTGAATCCTAAAAATCTGCACTCTATAGCTTCTTCTGTTACAAAAATTGAATCGACGGAGTTTCAGAGATCGGGCTTTCGAGCTACCGCCTTCCTTCATGGAAGCGCAATAAGCTTACCTCCGATCTTGTTATATTCTTCCTTTGTAACTCTATCAGGTGTTGAGCTTCTTGTTTTTCCTCTTCTTTATTGGGTGTCAAACTTTTGGTCTTTCTCCTTCATGGAATATCCACGTGGCACCCTTTCTGCAGTTTTGTGGGAGGGTTTGCCCCTTTCAAAATGTGTTTCGTGGAATGGCAGAAAACACCAGAACAGGCCACGTAAGCTCGGCGGGACCCATACATCGCATACCTAGGCACATAGTAGTCCACGTGTCACCTTTCTGTGGTCCCAAGGGTATGCTTTACTCCTTTGTAATTTGCTTCGCGAAATGGATGAATGTGTTCATTAGGCTGTCAAATGTATTTCCTTAGCTTTTTCAGACTTCGCTCGTCGGGCATTCTGTCTTCCAGCTTCCTCTTTGAGAATGGAACAAAGAATAGATTCAAACTTTGATATCCAATTGTCTTAGACAAAATCAGAGCTTTGTGACAGGGCCTTCCTTCTTTCCTTAACAAGGAGAGGGAGTAAGGCTGAAACTTCAAACTCTGATTTCCTTACACTTTTTCTAAGCTTTGCGGTCAGGCCTTCCTTTTTAGGCCTTTCTTATCTCTTCGACACAGAGAATGAGTAGGACTGAAACCTCAAACTTCGACAAACTCAAAAAGGAGTAAGGCCAAAACTCTGAACTTTGAAAAACTGCAAAAAACAAGTAAGTCAACTATGTCACTTAGTCTGATTAACTTTTTGGCCTTAGACTCATCAATGACAACACTTGAACACTTTCCTTTGACATCAATGACAATAATTCAATAATCTCCCCCTTTATCATTGATGGCAACCAATGAATAATCTATCTTTTATCGCTGCCCTATCTCTTCTGCATTTTCTCTCCCTTGTTCAATCTCTTTTGCATTTGCTCCCTTGTTTAATCTCTTCTGCTCTTGCTCCCTTGTTCAATCTCTTCTGCACTTGCTCCCCCTTACTCTGATTCTCCCCCTTTGACATCAATGGAAAAGGGAGGTAATCAACCTCTTTTTTGATAGCAACTAGCTATTGTAAAGCTTCTCAAATTCTGATTATTTAGTCTGTTGTCAACTTACCTACTCCCCCTGAGAGGTAGCCATTGTCCAAACAAGGATGAGTGATATGCTTTGAGCTATTCTCCCTGGACAGATGTTACAACTACACTTCTACTTGTGAGAAGAAGGAGCAATAACTCCTAGCTTCTACTTGAGATATTCAAAAGTATCCTTGGGAAGCGGTTTTGTGAAAATGTCAGCAATCTAATCTTGTGTGGTGACGTACTCCAACTTTACTTCCTGATTTGCAACCTTTTCCCTCGAGAAATGGTATTTAATGGAGATGTGCTTTGTTCTTAAATGCATCACAAGATTCTTTGAGATATTGATTGCACTTGTATTATCACAGAGAATGGTAATAGGATCATTATTCTCTATCCTTGTATCTTTAAGAGTTTACTTCATCCATAAGACTTGTGTACAACATGAAACAACAACAACATATTCTACCTCAACAGTGGACAATGTGATTGAATCTTACTTTTTGTTGAGCCATGATACTAACCTATCACCAGAAAGAAAGCTCCACCACTGGTGCTTCTCTTGTCATCTATACTTCCTACCCAATCAACATCTGTATATGTTGTCAAAGTGAAATCAATATATTTCTAGGTTACCACAATCCACACTCCATAGTACCTTTCATATATCTAAAGATTCTCATCACTGCTTGAACATGAGATTCCTTAGGAGCAGCTTGGAATCTAGCCACCATGTATACTGCTTGCATGATATCTGGTCTGGATGCAGTTAGGTACAACAAGCTACCTATCATAGATCTATACATAGTTTGATCTGTATTAGGTGATACATCATTCTTGCTCAACTTGCATCCTGTCATCATGGGAGTACTCACAGGCTTACAGTCTTCCATATTGAACTTCTTGAACATTTCCATTGCATACTTGGTTTGGGATATAAATATACCTTGGTCTAATTGTGATATTTGTAAACCAAGAAAGAAAGAAAGTTCTCCAAGCATGGACATTTCAAACTCTTTTTGCATTTGATCAGCAAATTGCTTGCTCATCTTGTCATCACTACCACCAAAAATGATATCATCAACATACACAACAACAATCAACATGTGCTTACCTTCTAATTTGAAGTACAAGTTGTTGTCTATACATCCTTTTCTGAATCCTTGTTGCTAGAGATAATTATCTAGCTTAGAGTACCAAGCCCTAAGGGCCTGTTTCAGACCATACAAAGCCTTTTTCAGTCTACAAACATAATCTTCTTTCTTTGACAACTGAAATCCCTTAGGTTGCTCAATGTAAACCTCTTCATTGAGGTTTCCATTCAGAAATGTAGATTTGACATCGATTTGGTAAACTTTGAAATTCTTATAAATAGAGAATGCCAGAAACATCCTAATGGCTTCCAATATTGCTACAGGTGCAAAGTTTCTTCAAAATCTATGCCTTCAACCTGTGCATATCCTTTACAAACCAATTGTGCCTTGTTCCTCACAACTTCTCCATCCTCATTCAACTTGTTTTTAAACACCCATTTTGTGCCTATCACGTTCTTATCTGTAGGTCTTGGAACCAATTCCCAAGTCTAATTTTTCTCTATCTGATTGAGCTCCTCGTCCATTGCATTGATCCATCTTTCATCCTCATTAGCATCAGTAAATGTTTTCGGTTCAATCTTAGTAATGAGAAATTTACCTCTTCATTTGTCCTTGCTAGTTTTCTTCTAGTTTGCACTCCGACATTCTTGTCTCCTATTATTTGTTGTTCAATATGACCTTTTTGCACATATTTAGTAGGTGCCTTATCAGACATCCTTTCAGGTTCTTCTTCAACATTAGCATCTTCTTCTTCTTCTTCTTCTGTTATCACCGATCCTTCTGAGCAACTATCCTTGATATGTGTTAGATGTGGTTGGTCCTCGTCTACCCTAACATTAGCACTTTCTACAATTCTATGCAATCTCTTATTGTAACACTTATAAGCTTTGGATCTGCTAGAATATCATAGAAATATGCCTTCATTACACCTTGAATCAAAACTTCATATGCCATATTCATCTCTCCTTATGTAGCATCTGCTCCCAAACACCTTGAAATATTTGACTGATGCAGATCTGCCATACCATAATTCATACAGTGTTGTATCAATGTTTATCCTTAATTGCACTTTGTTCAAGATATATACAGTTGTGTGTACTGCATCTCTCCAGTAGACATCAGGGAATTTTTCCTCATTTAGCATAGTTCTTGCCATCTCTTTTACTATCCCATTTTTCCTTTCCACAACTCCATTCTGTTGTGGAGTTCTAGGTGCATAATATTGTCTTTTTATGCCATGTCGTTCACAGTATTCCACAAATTCATTTGAGATGAATTCTCCTACTCTGTCTGATCTTAAGCATTTAATTGTTAGACCACTCTCCTTCTCAACCATAGACCTAAACATCTTAAAAATCTCAAAAGCTTCTGATTTATCCTTAAGAAAGGTTACCCATGTCGTTCTTGAGAAATCATCAACTAACAACATGAAGTATCTCTCACCTTGTACTCCTTGTGTCCTGGTTGGACCACTTAGATCTATATGTACTAACTCCAAAGGTTTTGAAGTAGAATATTCTTTTGTTTTGAAGCTAAATATTGTCTATTTCCCATGCTGACATTCCTTACATATAGTATTTTCTGGCTTGATGATTTTAGGAATGTGCCTAACTGCCCCTTTTGAACTTACCTTGACAAGGTTGTCAAAATTGATGTGTCCCAATCTTCTGTGCCACAACCAACTTTCATCAGTCTGTCCCATCAAACAACTTTTACCATGCATCTCCTTGAGATGATAAAGATTATTCTCTGTTCTGCTTGCTTCAACCACTAACATCCTAGAACCTACTTTCCTGATTTCACAACCTTTTGCATTAAAGGTTAGATTGTATCCATTGTCACACATCTAGATCCCACTCAACAAATTGTGTTTTTATCCTTCCACATAGTAGACATTTTGTGTCTTTGGTTTTCCATCAATACAAAGAGTTCCTTTACCAACTATCTTGGCAGATGTATTGTCACCAAACTTGACTGAACCTCCATTCCAATCTTGCAGGCATAGAAACTTACTTTTATCTCCTGTCATGTGATTGGAACAACCACTGTCTATCACCCACAGATTCTGTCTCTTGGCATGAAATGTAGTCTGAACTATTAGAGACTCTTCTTTCTTTCTTCTTCCAGACTTTCTTAATTGTCATCTCCTTATTGACAAGAGAGTATGATGCATTATCCTACTTAGGAGGAACATTCTCCTTTCTTTCTAGTTTGTTAGATTTTACAAAATGTGTTCTACATTATTTTGCAATGTGACCATAGTTATGGCATTTGTAACAAATTACTCTAAAATCTCCTAGAGGTGCAAAAAAATTTTTGCTAGTGAAATCAGTTCTTCTCCTCGGAATAATTATACAACTAACAACCCTACGACCATATTGATTACATGAATAACAATAGCCATAAAAGGATTGGGGAAACCTGATTATAGTAGAGTATTTTGTAGGAGGAGGTCCTTTGAATCTTTTCTCCTTCAGATCTCTGACTTTTGTGAAGCCATCATCTTCCTTCTTCTGCTTCTCCTCTTCAGTCTTTTTAGGAGGATTACTGGACTTTGAATGCTAACCTTCTTCAAATTCTAGACTAACCATGCTCTTTGGAAATCTTTGGTTGTTGATCATCTCATCAAGCATGCTACTGCTCTTATCAAATTTTAGACTTAGGCCAATCTTATCCTTAGCCTTTTCTAATTCTTTTCTCAGAGATATCACTTCATATTCCAACTTTAAACACTCTTCTAATTTAGCTTTCCATTAAGATTTTGTAACCTCTTCGATTCTTTTGGCTTCTTCCACTTGTGTCTTCAAATCAACAATCAAATTTTTTTAATTCTACAAGTTTCTCAGACACCATGTCTTCTTGGATTTACAGTTTCAGTTCTGATTTTTTCTTCCTAAGTTTCTCAATTTTTTGTAAAGCACATACTAGCTCTCCTTCCAAGTCTACTTCACCTTCTTCTTCATTCTAAAGGTCTCCCAGACATTAATGTTTTGATCTTTAATAGTAGACTCTACTATCATAAATAAGAATTCATTTTCTTCAGCCTCAGAACAACCTTCGTTGTTGTCTTTTGAACTGAGACTTTCTTTAGAGGAATCATACTCACCTTTTATGTAAAGGCTCTTTTTGTTCTTTTGAAAATTCTTCTTCTTTGGATAGAACTGTGTGTTACTATTTTTGCTATCATGTTTATCACTTTTATCTTTTCCTATAGACGGACATTTAGCAGCAAAGTGACCAACCTTTCCACAGTTAAAGCATTTGAAAGGTAACTTACTTCTATACTTTCCAGATCCTCTCCTCAGTCTTCTTACGAAGTTGGCCTCTTCCACATCTGTCTTAGATTCAGGCTCTTTATTGTTTTCTTTCTTTGATGCCTTAAATGCAGCTTCTCTCTTGGAGCTCTCAGTACCGCCTGTCCTCATTTCATAGGCAGTAAAAATACCATGCAACTCATCAACAATTATCTTATCGAGTTCTTTTACTTCTTTTATAGTAGAGACTTTAGCATCATACCTGGAAGGTAGAGATCTAAGTACCTTCTTAACAATCACTTGTTCTTTTACTTCTTCATCCAGTCCTATCATAGCATTCACAACTTCAACTCTGAGAAGGTAGTCAACAATCTTTTCTTCCTCTCTCATTTTTAGGCTTTCAAATCTTCCTTTAAAGGTCTGCAGCTTGGCTTGTTTCACCTTTGTATCTCCTTCATATATACTCTAAAGGTTCACCTAGATTTCTTTGGCAGAATTGCATTGCATTACTTTCACAAATTCAGAGTTAGCTAAACCACACAGAATTGCATTCTTGGCCTTAGCATTATTCTCACATTCCTTCTTGCCTGCCGAATCTGTTAGAGGAGTTTGAGGAGTGGTATAGCCATCCATAACAGATTGCCATACATCATATTGAAATAAGATAGGTCTCCATCCTTATGCTCTAGAACACATAATTCGTTCCATCAAACAATGGTGCTTTGTTTGAGTGAGATCCATCTTTACTACCTATGTGTTTGATCTCCCAGATCAACGTTTAGCTGTTAAGCCACTTTAAGGAACTTGGCTCTGATACCAATTATTAGAACACATGCAATCTACTGAGAGGGGGGGGTGAATCAGTAGGTCAATAAAACATAAAACTTCAACCCTCTATTATTCAAATCAAATTAACTTTCAATGCAGTAATATCAATAATAAGAAAGCATGCACACATGAACACTAGATATACATGGAAAACCCAGTGTGGGAAAACCATGGTGAGAAAATGCTACTAGGATCTACCATCCTAATCCAGCCTCATAAATGAAACCATTGATTACAATATTTAAGAGCACCAACTCTAAGGAATCTTCAAATCCTTGATTTAAGAGCATCGACTCTAAAAAGACTACAATCTCGTGATTTGAGCACCAACTCAATCCACCAGAGGCACCAACCTTTGAAACTTTACAAATTCAAATATGCAGACATTTGGTTCTTTTACTAACCTTAGATGCACCTCTTCAATTCATACATAGACTTCTCTTCTTACACAACACACCCTAGACTCTCTATGTTCTCATTAACAATATCGCATTTCATATGCATAGAGAACTTCATATTCGTCCATTCTACAGAACAACATAGCACACTCTATTTAACATCTGTGTGAGAAGAAATTGCTTAACAAATTCTTAACAACACCTCTTCAATTCATACATAGACTTCTCTTCTTACGCAACACACCCCAGACTCTCTGTGTTCTCATTAACAATATCACATTTCATATGCACAGAGAACTTCACATTCGTCCATTCTACAAAGCAGCATATCACACTCTATTTAACATCCGCATGAGAAGAAATTGCTTAACAAATTCTTAACAACTTTTATCTGCAAAAAACTGAATGTATGGAAATCCAACACATGTCCCATACATTTTGAACTGAAACACTAATAGAAGATCATTTGAATCAAAGCATTTGCATAACTGTAACATGTTGGGGAAAATTGAAATTCGTCAAGATCACGACAACAACTATCCAACAAAACCTTCAACTGATCTAGCCGTTCGCTTAACTGATCAACTTGATCTTCGAGCATTGAATCCTAAAAATACGCACTTTGTAGCTTATTCTGTTACAAAAATTGTATCTGCAGAGTTTCGGAGATTGGGCTTCCGAGCTACCTCCTTCCTTCATGTAAGTGCAATAAGCTTACCTTTGATCTTGTTATATTCTTCCTCTGTAACTCTATCGGTCGTCAGGTTTCTTATTTTTCCTCTTCTTTATCAGGTGTCAGACTTTTGGTCTTTCTCCTTCGTGGAATATCCACGTGGCACCCTTTCCGCAGTTTCGTGGGAGGGTTTGCCCCTTTCAAAATGTGTTCTGCGGAATGGCAGAAAACACTAGAACAGGCCACGTAAGCTTGACGGGACCCATACATTGCATACTTAGGCACACAGTAGTCCACGTGTCACCTTTCCGCGGTTCCGCGAGTATGCTTTACTCCTTTGCAGTTTACTTTGTGGAATGGCAGAATACATTCATTAGGCTGTCAAATGTATTTCCTTAGCTTTTTCAGACTTCACTTGTCAGGCATTATGTCTTCTAGCTTCCTCTTTGAGAATGGAACAAAGAACAGATCCGAACTCCAATCTTCGATTGTCTTAGACAAAATCAGAGCTTTGCGATCAAGCCCCTTTCAAAATGTGTTCTACGGAATGGCAGAAAACATACTTAGGCACATAGTAGTCCATGTGTCACCTTTCTGTAGTTCCGCGGGTATGCTTTACTCCTTTGTAGTTTGCTTCGTGGAATGGCATAATATGTTCATTAGGCCGTCAAATTTATTTCCTTAGCTTTTTTGGACTTCGCTCATTGGGCATTATGTCTTCCAGCTTCCTCTTTGAGAATGGAACAAAGAATATATTCGAACTCCAGTCTCTGATTGTCTTAGACAAAATTAGAGCTTTGCGATCTGGCCTTCCTTCTTTACTTGACAAAGAGAGGGAGTAAGGCCGAAACTTTGAACTTCGATTTCCTTACACTTTTTCAGAGCTTTGTGATTGGGCCTTCCTTTTTAGGCCTTTCTTATCTCTTCGACATAGAGAACGAGTAGAACCGAAACCCCGAACTCTGACGAACTCCAAAAGGAGTAAGGCTGAAACTTTGAACTCTGAAAAACTATAGAAAACAAGTAAGTCGACTCTGTCATGTAGTCTGATTAACTTTTGGCCTTAGACTATCAATGACAACACTTGAACACTTTCCTTTGACATTAATGACAATAATTCAAGACAACGCATATAATGGCTTTAAAAAATAAAATCATGTAATACTTGGCCAAATAAGCTATAAATATCTTATCTCTTCAACTCTTAGCACTTCCTTAAGGGGGCTTCAAGGCTTGTGGAAAGAAGACAACATGCCTCAAAGTTCTAACCACCTTGGTGTAGTTTGTACAATTATTTTCTCAAATTCTAGATTAAACTCCTATGATAAAACCCTAAATAAAGATTTCCTCATATCCAAAACCCTCTATTTACAATTGTTTTATGGATATTAGAACATTTTAAGGCTAATCTTTTATGTACAAATATTGATAACTTTATCCACTAAATATTATACACCATAACTTTGAAAAAATGAAAAATAAAAATAATTAAATATTGGGGAGTAAATATTTGTGTCTATGAACGATTACTAATTTATAACATATTACAACCATACAGATCAGCCCTTATCCATCACTAAATAATTAAATTTGCATCTATAATAAAAACAACCTATGTGACACTTGCTCCTTGCAGCAACCGTACTTAAAAGAGAACATGCACCTAATTCGTTCGATTAAAGGACGTAATTTATTATTCACTATTCAAATGTGAAGAATTATAGCGGCCAAAAAAATCACATGGTAGGTAATGCTAGAGCTCACAACGCCAAATCCTTCCGAGGCAAGGTTTTCATGGGCGTTTAGTCAAATCAAAAATGCCTTTGACTGGGGGCAAAAATATCACAAGTTCACAGTTAATTAATTTTGGATCCATGTGCACTTGGGTCTCAGATTGATGTAGCCAATTTCTCTGCCTTACTGAAAAAATGACATCCTCATGCTTAGGTGCTCACAGAGTGGCACTTTGGCACTTGGGTCATCAGCCAATGCACATAAATAGGCAGCATTCTGGAGTTGGATTGTTGGGTGGCAATGGGGTAGCCTTTCCTTGTTCAAAGTCAATAAGTTGCAGGTCCTATGGAGCTGACAGGCAAGGAACTAGGAGTCGAGCGTTCTCTGTTCAGGCTGCTGTTGTTGAAAAACAAGAATCCCCGTCAAAGGTTAGATTCAAGATTTTCTTCTCTTTTTCAATGTGAAAAATTTTGTGGGCTTGTGTTGTATCCAAAGAAAACATGTAAGGAATTGTATAATTGGTGGGGGCGAGGCGGGGAGAGATAATAGCACATGAAATCTGTAAATAGGATGAATGGGTGATAGGTTAGCTGTGGATGGGGGGAAGTCTTCATTCCTTTGGTGTCCTCGGCAGTGTCTGTGTACCAGTTTTACTATGTAGTTCCCATAAGTCAAACTGTGAATGAGGTGAATGGGCAATAGGTTACGTTCCTCTGACTTGATAGAGGGTGTCTCTAGATAACAACCCTTTGGAAACTAATGATGCTTAATTAGCTATATAACTTCATAAATCAGAACTATCTCAGGGATGAGCTACATTGTAATATGATGACACTTACAATAACAGAAGGAAAGGCATTAGTATAATTTACAAAGCATCACAGTCCTCTCTGTGAGAGTCCGCAAAACAATATGTGCAAAATCCCTTTGATGTCATGGATTGAATGCTAGGACTCCAAACAAGTTTGGAAATCTTAAAAACGTTGTTAGATATACTATAGTTATGACAGAAAATTGATAGGAAATATATCATCTTGGTTATACCATTTCCTACTTGAGGTTAAATGGCTCATGCAACCAAGTTAGGAGCATTTTGATTTGCCTTGAGATATTTGTAAGGAAAAATACCCAGTATGCACCTTCCAGTATCCTATGATTTTCTTAATCAGATACATACAACTATGCCCTTAAAGCGGAAACATACATAGTTAATTTCCCACCATTAATCCTTAAAGGAAAAATAATGCAACTTTTAGATCTAAGTAAATTTTGGCAGCATAATGACATGTAAATTAATACTTCAAGAACATGAAAGAAGAAGAAAATAGATAGAAGAGAAGAGACACCAATAAACGTGGGGAAAACCCTTTCGGGTAAAAAACCCCACACTCCAAAGCATCGAACCAGTGTATTAATATGCAACAACAAACATGTTACAATACACTTGTAGGCTCAAAGCCTTAACGAGGAGAGGAAAACTGACAGCATAACCTTGCATAAAAATCCTCTCCCACAAATGACTCCTCAAGCATTCAATTTATAGGAATCTCAATACAAGAAGCCGCCAAAATGAAACCCAAAACCATGAGCTAATACCACCCTCAAATGGGGAGCCCAAACTGGGTAGGAAATATCCAATGCCTAATCATGGAGAATCAAATCCACCGTAAAATAGAAAGTTACTTACACCTGTCATAGATCACATACACTTGTTAATCATAACTAACTCTCCAAATATGGCACTCCATTTTTAGCTTCAAATCATGCTTATGACATGTGTCATAGTGCTGGTCAAGTTTCCAAGGTAACTCCCTCTTACAAGCTCTTTCCATTCTAGCAACTTTTACACACCTTACAAGTTGTCATAATTGCATTTAGCAACTTCCATGACACTAATTGATAAATACAAATTGCCAAAATACAAACTACAAGTGACACATAGTGCCACCCCAAGTGGGACGCCCAAATATGTGTGTGCATAAAAATACAAATAAATAAATATTTCAAATATTAGGACTTGCAAGGTGTATGACACACCTAATCCCAACAATATTGGCCTTAACAAATTGGGCAAACCCAACGTATTGCCCTAACTTGCTCCATGTATAGGAAAAGTCAAGTTCAATATATGGTGTAAACTAAATGTGCACTTGTAGCAACTTTTGGTGATCAACAAGATTTGCTTGCATGGGCGCATTGGTAAAGGCATTAGTGTGTGCAGTGGAGGTCACGAGATCAATGCCTACACCTAATTATTTGTACAAGGTGATACCCAATTGGGTAAAGCAAACCCTTTTGCTAGGTAAGCATAGGTAAGACTATTGGACTTTACTTTCACATGGGTGATGTGATTCCTCCTGGCATTAGGTGTCATACCCAGGCCACTAGAATTGTGTGGCCTTCATCAATCGATGCATATCTATTGCTGGAGAATTTTTCTGCAATTGAGCTTTGGACTTGGGCATCATAACAAGTATGGGTTAACATTTGAGAACTGAGGTTCACAATCTCAAAAGTAAATTGGGGCTAAAAATTTATAATATAGATTGCTCTCCTGTTTCTATGTATGCATGCATGTTTCCATGACAAGCAAGCCGGATAAACTTCCCTCACTATTCTATGAGGAGAGTAGTGGAGTGAAGAACATTATATAGTTTTTAAACAAGAAACAATAAGAATACACACAATAGATGACACATTGTATACCTCGGGAAAACCCTTTCGAAAAAAACCTAGCCTCCAAATCTCAAACCAATATATTATTAGTAAACTCGGTTATAATACAATTAGGCTGAAGCCTTCATAGGAGATCACACCAACATACAATTCTGGAGATATTTTAGTAGCATAATAGTATCTGCAATTATATATCACAATACTTCTATCCCAAGCACGAAATATATAGTTAAGATCAAAACCACAAACCATAAGTGGTTTTTAGAACCATGTGTTGGAAACCATGGGCTAAATTAGGCACCCAAATATATGCACAAAAATCCAACGCCCAAAAACATGCTAAGTTAACTGATGATAAAATAGAAACTGTTATTGCCAACTTGGGCGCTCCATTTGGTCTTATCCTATGTTTTGGAAAGATGCTCCATGAATTTCTCCTAGTTCATAGCTAACTACTATAATGGTAAAAAACTGAATGAATTCTATTAACAATAGAGGCAAGCTCTATATAAAGATAACAAACAGATGTTTCTAAAATAATAATATAGCTAACAAAGCAATAGAAATAGAAACAATCTAATCTAATAATATTACAATATTGACCATTAATATAAACTATCTAAATTTATTTTAATACCCTCCCTTAATGGTCGATCTATCAACTACACTAAGGTGCCCCCCTAAATTTGACAAACTTATCCGGGCTCAGAGACTTGGTGAGAATATCTACAGTCTGGTCCTCAGTTGGAACATATTGCAACACCACTAACTTCGACAAGCTGGCGGATGAAATGACAATGAAGTTCAACATGCTTGGTCCTTTCATGGAAGATAGGATTTTTGGCAAGTTTCAACACCCCTTGATTATCACAGTACAAGGGTGAAGGCTCTGCTTGAGACATTTGCATGTTAGAAAGCATCTTTCGAAGCCAAACTGCCTCACAAGCTGCTTTAATAGCTCCCCGATATTTAGCTTCAGTTGAGGAAAGAGCCACTACTTGCTGCTTCTTGTTGGTCCATGTAACTGCACCTGTGCCCAAACTGAAAACATACCCAGAAATAGACTTCCTGTCATCAACAAAACCTGCCCAATCTGAGTCTGTAAAGACAATCAGCTTAGCATCTTTGCATCTGCCATACAGAATGCCAAAGTCGGAAGTGCCTTTCACATATCTCAGCACACGCTTCACTGCAACCCAATGTTCAACTTTAGGGGTTGTCATGAAGCGAGAGATGTAGGTCACTGCAAAACTAAGGTCAGGTCTAGTAGCAGTGAGATAGATGAGGCTGCCCACTACTTGCCTGAACGCTGATTTATTCTCCACAGGCGAATCTGAATTGGCTGATAGTTTCAACCCTTTCTCCATAGGTGTAGATGCAGGTTTGCAGTCATTCATCCAGAACTTATCAAGCAGACTTCGAGCATACTTGGACTGAGAGATAAAGATGCTATCAGTTGTCTGCCAAACCTCAACACCTAGGCAATAATGCAGAAGTCCCAAATTTGTCATGTCAAAGGATTGATTGAGATTATGTTTGATCTCCTCAATCAAATGTCCCAAGCTGCCAGTAATGATCAGGTCATCAACATAGACAATGAGCAAAAGAATATCATCACCACATTGTTTGACATACAAATTGGAATCAGAAGGACTCCTTTGAAAACCATGATCAACTAGGTACTTATCAATTTTCATGTACCATGCCCGTGGAGCCTGTTTAAGGCCATAGAGTGCTTTCACCAGTTTGCATTCCTGGTGTTCTTTACCAGCAACCTTGAAACTAGGAGGTTGCGTCATATAGACTTCTTCCTGTAAATCCCCATTGAGGAATGCACTCTTGACGTCCATTTGATGGACTTTCCATCCAAACTGGGCTGCAATAGCGAGGACAAGCCGAATGGTACTCATTTTCGCTGTGGGAGCAAAAGTCTCCTCATAGTCAATGCCCTCTGTCTATGAGAACCCTTTGGCTACTAACTGAGCCTTATACTTATCAAGAGTTCCATTAGCCTTATACTTAACTTTATACACCCATTTGCAGCCAATGGGCTTCTTCCCAGGTGGAAGATCAGAGAGGACCCAAGTGTTGTTCTTTAGAAGACTATGATGTTCAGCTTCCATAGCCTGTTCCCACTCAGGTATGCCTTTTGCCTCTGAATATGTCTGAGGCTCAGAGATGTTGTGAAGGTTGGCCATAAGAGCAAAATTAATTGTATTCTGTTGCTTGCTCTTTTTCCGAACTGATCTACTCTTAATCAATTCATCATCATGAAGATCACCTATGGTCTTAGCCCACCATTTAGGTCGGAGAGTAGAAGTACCAACATCTGAAACAGGAGGAACAACATTTGTTAGGGTGGCTGGAACAAAATCAGCTGGATGAGGATCCAGATTGTCCTGAGGAGGGGCGGGTGGTGGAACATGAGGCAAAGGTGCCTCCACAACTGCAGAATCCCTCCCATTAGGTGGAGCTAGGGGAAGGCGAACACCCAAATCAGAAGCCTTCAAAGGTTGATCCTCAGGGCTCACAGAAGGAGAAGACAGATAAAATGGTCCAGTAGCTTCATCAACCACAACATCACGATTGAATATGAGACGATCTGTGTCTACATCAATCAGTCTGTATGCCTTATGATTCTCACTGTAACCAGTGAACATGAATTTTTGGCTCTTGGAATCCAACTTGGTGCGCTTGGCATTTGGAATCCACACATGAGCAGTAGAGCCAAAGACTTTCAGGTGGTTGACTCTAGGCTTGCGTCCAGACCAGGCTTCTTCAGGAGTCATCTTCTTAGCGACAAAAGTAGGAGACCAGTTCAGAAGATAAACTGTAGTGTAGATTGCTTCAACCTAGAACTTCTTAGGGACATTTCTATGCTCCAGCATAGACTGAGCCATTTCAGTAATGGTGCGATTTTGATGCTCAACGACACCATTCTGCTGAGGGGTGTAGGGTGTGGTAAGTTGGCGCTTAATACCATGTGCAACACAAAAACTGGAGAAGTTAGAAGAACAAAACTCCCCCCCATTATTAGACCTAAGAGTGACTATCTGTGAGCCTGACTCTTTTTCAACTAAGGCCTTAAATTGCTGAAATATATTGCACACCTCTGATTTATTTTTAAGAAAATACACCCACATTTTTTTGCTGAATCTTAGGTAGACCACCAACCAGATCATCTCTAGATAACTGAGAGAGATAATGCATATTCAGGTGCCTATAACGTCGATGCCAGAGTTTGCTGATGGAAGTACTCCTGGCTGCCATAGCATGCTCTTGAGAATCACCTGAATCAACAGGTCTATACAGACCATGATCTTCAAGGCCCTGAATGACTGTAGTGCGAGTCTCTGTATCAACAATGCTGCAAGTGTGCATGCTGAAAACAATATCTAGTTGAGGAGAGTGCTGCATAGTCTGACTAACTGAAAGAAGATTCAGCTCCATGTCGGGTACAAAGTATACATTGAGAAATATTAAATTTCTCCCTCCAGATTGAATCTGCACGTTGCCCTTTCCGACAACAGTATACTCTTCGCCTCCTCCAAAGATAACAGAATCTCTGAATGGTGTGTACTTCGTGAACCTATCCCGACGATGAGTGAAATGCCGAGATGCACCTGAATCAATATACTAGGTAGAGGATTTAGCATGATTTGTTGGTCTCTTGGCCATAAAGGCATAGAACGCAGACTCCTTCTGCTCAGTGTGCTCTGCAATATGGGCTTTAGGTTTAGACTCTCCTTGCTTGGATTGTTCAGAAGCCAAGCGTTTCCAACAATCTTTCTTCATATGGCCATACTTGTGGCAATAGTTGCACTGGATGTTCTTCTTGTTGGAAGAATCCTGGGATTGACTTTGGCTGGTCTGCTGAGAGGGCTGATTCTTGCCCTTATTCTTCTGAAATGTCTTGGCAGTAAATGCCTATTATGTGGAGGATAAGCTAGCAGTGCTTCCAAACTGTTGTTTCCAACGATCCTGCTGTAGGAGTTTGTTGCACAGTTTAGGAAACTTCAGGTCAATATTTGTGGATGTAATGTTGAGCGTCTCGATAAAGTGTTCATATGATTTGGGCAGACTCTTTAGAGTTATGGCCACCTTATCTTCCTCCTCCATCTTCTGACCAATCGCCTCCAATTGATCACGGATGTCCTTGATTTTTGTCAAGTGCTCCTACAGAGTTGTCTTCTCATCCATCATGATGGAGCACAACATGTTCTTCAGAAAGAACGCTCGACTCTTGTTGGATGTTTCATGTAGGTCCTTCAGATGATCCCAAATTTCTTTAGCTGTCTTGCCAAACGACACTTGGTCATTGGTGACTGGCAATTTAAAAAGCATCACGACTTCCTGATTTTGCTCATGCAAGTGTGAGTCAATTGAATCCACTGGGGTTTGCACCCAAGTTCAACTAATTTTGACCCCAATTAACAAGGGCCACTTGAGTGCAGGAAGGCTCAAATCTTGACCATCTTTGTGACATTGCTTTGTCTTTGCCACTCCAAGCTTGCCAGATTCACTTTCAAGGCATATTTGCCAGGATTACAGTGAATGTATATTTGCAAAAAGTCATCAAGGACACTTGAAGCATAAATATCTTTCTATACAAAACGTCTAAAGGATGATAAGAATGCAGGTTTTTAATTTTTTTTTTATTGTTTTATTTGATTTTGATGATTCCATTTGTGTTTTGGGAAATACAACTTTCAACTGTAATGAGGATTTACTAGAATTTGCCGAGTAGTTAGGTTTAGTCTAGGGTCTAAACTTATAGTTACTTACATTCTTCAAATTAATTGAACTTTACCATTTCATAGACAATAAGTGGACTTAGCACCAATAAACCTTCTAATGCTTCTAAAGATTGTCTTTGGATTTTTTTTTTTGCCTTTGTCCAACTGGTCTTAGTTCTACTACAAGGTGACATATTGCAGGTTGGGCTTAATTCAAAGAGCAAGTATCATTTGCACTGACAAATTGCTCATATTGGAGCTACCTTTGTCATTTAATGTTGTGGTTTTTTTGTGTCATTGCTATGATCCACTGCTTTCTAGTTGTTGCCGCTTGGTTGTTTTGTCAAAGTTGTCCATTGCTATAACATGTCAATGCTATAGAATACAAATAGTGATATTATTCACAAGCATAAACTTATTGCAAATTACTTTTTTAATATCTTGAAATTCATATTATTGGAATTATTGAAATCAATACCAGCTGGATATTATATCCAATAATAATATCTAGGAAAGAGAAGCAAACAATCATCTACCCTTCATTTTTATAGAGTTCATCTTTGAATTTCTGCATATATTTTTAAAGATGTCTGATGCAGGTTAACTTATTATGGGCATATTCACCTTTTTGAATTAACTTATAATTATTATGTACATAATGCTTTTGCGATTCATCTTTTTGATGCATCTATTAGTTGATCTCTGGCCCAAATAAGACATTTGAAGAAAAACTCCTTTGTTTCCTTTCATAATTACTTTTTAACTTGTAATTAAAATGCATTCATACCTTGTAAGGAAATTTACAATGCTGGATTAGTTTATCAGTTAACGCTTATTTTTTTTATGGTGTGATAGTGCTTTGAAGATAGATGTTCAATTAAAATATTAAGAATTCATATAGGTCATAGAATTTGTAGGTTTTATATAGTTCAAAATTTAAAGATGTTTGATTTGGTTGGTGAAATTCTATGTATTTGCTCAATCGGCTTATTTATGTGTAATTTTTGCAGTTTCAGACTGATACATGGACATGGAGTTTTGAAAATAAGCCTCTGAAAATATATTTTGAGGAACATAAAGGAAATGGTTCTGGCCCTTTTAAGGATATCATTATGCTTCCAACCATCTCTGACGTGAGCACCACAGATGAATGGAAAGCAGTAGCAAAAGATCTCTCAATGCAAGAACTGGCTGAAAATTGGCGGACTGTAATTGTTGATTGGCCTGGATTTGGTCTTTCTGACAGGCCTTCCATTCAGTATACTGCAGATTTGATGGAAAATTTTTTAGTGGACTTTCTATGTGCAGCAGATAGCTTGTTTAAGTCCTCAGGTGCAGGAATCTCTCATTTACATTATATTGGATATGTTTGATGAACATTACTTCATTGGCATCTAGTGAGTGTCATAGCTTGTTATAGATAAGTTTTTCAGTTTTCCTTTGCTAGCTGGCCTTCATTCTAACATAGTGTGTAAAGCAAATCCAGCTCTATACCTTAATATATTTTAGCACGATCATGAATAAATAAATAAACAGTAAGTAAAGAAGTAAAATTATCATAACAAGAATAATGATAACTGTAGCAGAAACTTATGCAATTACTAACTAGCAAGAAAGAATGCTGCCAAATAATTTTTGTTGAGACTTGAAAGAGAAGGCCACATGCAACTATGCATTGTCAGGAAAGGCGGCCACGATTGGTAATCTTTTACAATCCATTTATGAGGATATTGCATCCACATGCATTTACACTTGCAACATTTTTCTTCCAAAAGGTACCTGATTACGTGATAAGAAAGAGTTACAGATTGGATGCTATACACCATATGATAGAAGAAAGCCAATTAAGACATCCTTTTTGATCTGATTAACTGAACCATATTTTGTTTGATCTTCAAACAATTTTTTGCCAAAGATAACCAGGGTTAGGGACCATAGACCTGCACAAACATTGACTGAAATGCTAGCCCCAACCGATATTATATTCATCATGTTGGGGCCCCAATAATTGTGAACAAAGGATTGTCAATTCCTTCTCCAACATCAAGAGGCTCATCTCACCTCAAAAGTTATGGTTCTTCACTAATCTGAGATTCCGAACTGCAACAACCCAAATTACCCTCCCTCTAATTGTACTTCAGATGCAATACAGCTTTATATGAAGACACCAAGTGGGTCAATGCCCACAAAGATTCTGTCCTGAAATTAATGTTTTGTATACTGAAGCAGGGCATAAACTCCTCTCTTCATTGCTTATCTCCAACTTTGGGAGTGGAAAATGACTTCGTCAAAGGAATAACAGGAATAATGGGGTTTCTCAAAAATACTGAAAATTATATTTCACCACATGAACATGTGGGATCACAAGCAATATCAAACTGCATTAATATTAGCTTGCCTGTCTCACCTTTCTCAAAGACAGAGAGTGTCTGAGATCAATACTATTACACTCACTCTTCTCTTTAAACAAACATGGCCTTGCATTGATTCCTGATCCCCCCTTGGAATAATATTTACACCGTTTTTATCCCAAAGTTACAGTAGCAAAAACAGGGAGAATCAATTACTTGCAAAGTATTGAAAGAGAGAACAGTCTGCCCCTTCTAAAAATAATTCTACCTCTTGTAGGAAATCACAATCCTAACTCCATAAATGCTTCACAACTATCAATGCAAAATGAGCTTGTCACCCAGAAGGCAGGGAGAAGAAGAGCAGATTAGACCGACTAAATCATCATCATAGCCATCCTTTTCTATCTTTTCCAACGTTCTCTCTCTCAAGTCCCCCAAGGATTAAGAGCTATTTCTTAGAAAATACATATTTTTTCCTTATTCTCTTTGCCTCTCAACAGATAATTTTCTATTCATACAGAAGACAACAGAAAAATCCTGCGGATGGAGACACAAAAAACTCTCAACATTCTATCTATGAATTTGGATATCTCTTATGTTCTCTTACTGTCCAAAATCATCCCATGTTATGCATAAGAAAAAAGCAGGAATAGGGGAATTTGCTTTTACTCAAAGAAAAATGCTTCTATAAAGTCTTCTACCTCCTCTTGCTTCTAGATTTTATTCCATCACAAACCATCTTCACATTCAGCTATAACCACATATGATTTGCACCAAAGTGCATAAATGACATGCTTTTTACATCCAATTCTCGCATCGAGTCATGCATCCTAAACTCAAGAAGCTTCCAATTTCTTCACTGTTTACAAAGTCAAAATGAATATTGACCTAGATTTTTGATAATATAAAGTAAGGACATGCATGCTTAATTGCAATGAAAGATCAGTGAGATTAGACAGATCATGTCTTTTCCATTGATGCTGTCTAAGGAAACCATAGATAGTTTAGGGTTTTTTATATCTGGGTCTAACGTATATGAAACCTTTGTTTTCCAGGGTTAGCAAATTACATAGACTATATCTGGTAGGCAAGATTATGATTATACAATTTGAAATTTAAGTCTTTGTCATATCAAAAAGAGACAAAAACCAGGTGACCACAGTTCTAGTCATTTTGTCAATGATCTCTAGTTGCTTACATTCCTCTATTGAAGATTGAACCCAACAAACTAGGATGGGTGTGGCAGCCTCTTGATCAGCTTCATGCACAATCTGGTTGCAATTTCCTTAAATGACTGAGTAAAATCCATCTATAATCAGATGGAAGGATAGCTTTTTTCATCTTCTATACACTGCATAGCTGTTTCGGTGGTTGCATGTTACTTATGAAGGAGATAGCAGCCTACCACATCGGAGAGCATATTTGCACAACTCAAGCTTTGGTCCATATCAAACATATTCCTCCTCCCAATTAACTGCCTTGGGTCAAGCATCATCTCTTTCATCAGCTTTTCTACATCGATTTCCATACCATCCATTTCTTTAGCTACCTTCCACATTCTCTCTTTGTAGAGCCTCATATGGGGATTTCTAATCTCCTGATTCAACATAATTGGAGAAAGAAGCCTGAACATACCTGCATTGAGTTTACCTTTTCTAGTCTGTCTGCCTTTAGTCTGAGAGGCCCTAGCCAAGGAAAATCTGTCCATCTTATCAAATCCTTGTTTTCCTATAGAGGATGCTATTCTAACCATAAAACACCCAAGTGAAAATAGTAGAAAGCTACCTTTTGCAGTTAAAGAGTTGGTTAGATCTAGTGCAAGACGGTGCAGACTATATATCAAATGAATTTAAATATTGAAGAGGGATTGTTGAAGAGATAGAGGAACAAAAACCCAAGCAATATCATCAAACATTTGTAGAAACATGGTTTGAATACTTGGGACTTAGAAAATAAAAGAAGTTACATAAATACACAAAATAAACTTAAATAATGCATGAGACCCATAAAGAATGAGTTTAGAGAACACATAATTTATTTTGACCATAGTAACATTACTCGGAATTGGGATTGACTTGGCAAACCAAAAGTATAAATGGAATTTAATTATTTGGGATATAGTCGGGAAACTAAGAACTGCAGAAAAATTCATAAAAATAGGGGAAATTTTTTTTTGCTTTTTTAGCTATTTCAAGCCAAATAAAGGGAAGAAACTCTGCTTTTCCATCTGGCATAGCTCAAAAAATATATATTTTTTAATGCTTTTTAAATCAGAGCAGGTGTTTGGGGGTGGCAGCCCTAGCAGGTCAAGGACTAGTGCCCCTCACAAGGTCTGGGGGCAGCGCTCCTCACACATTCCTTGGCTAAGACCCTAATTGTTGAAGACAAAAATGACAAAAAAAAGGTTTTAACAAGGGTTTCTGCTTTTTTCTTATTAGCCATGTTTGTAGGAAAAACTCACCAAGCCCAAGTAAGTTGTGATGTCCCCTTCCTGAATGTGCCCTAGAATTATGATTGCGACAACTTAGGGTTAGGGTTACCACCTTTTAATATAAATATCTTTTTGAATAATGTAATTCCGAATTGGAATCCTGCAATCAAAACAATAACAACATATACAAATACATATATTCATTTATAATCATTAGGGTTAGTTGCATCATAATCATAAACAAGAATAATGAACAAGTACATATATTCAAATGTATTTCTACATACTTTAACATGTCTTATGCCTCACGATATACTGTGGAAATGGCGAACGTTGAGCCCGGTCCTTAATCTAGCCTAATCATTTACCCTAGCGGAGGAGGGGAAAACATTACGTTAAGGCGCTGGATAACTATTCTCCACTGCCGTAGGCCCAAGGGTTTCATGAACACTCGTCAATACCACCACTTGGCCCAAAGGTGTCATGAACACCTGTCAATACCACCATTTGGGAGTCACCTATCGTGTGAGACATTAATAACAAAATTGGTAACTAATCTCCACTGCCATAGGCCCAAGGGTTTAATGAACGCCTGTCAATACCACCACTTGGCCCAAAGGTGTCACGAACGCCCGTCAATACCACCATTTGGGAGTCACCTACCATGTGAGACATTAATAACAAATTGCCCTTCCCTAACAACCCAAACGTCCTCATAGGGGCAATAGTGAAAGATTAAAGACTCGGCAAGACATGCTCATCCCTCGTATATCATGAGTTAGACCAAGTATAAAATATAGATAGATATATAAGTTAGAAATATCATACCGATATGTAAATTCTCTCTCCTTAGAGATGCACAAGTGATCCTATGGATCACTGTAATGTCCCCATTTGGGACTTCCCTAAACCTTGCCCTAAAATCACTAGTTAAGGTTACAACTTACCAATCAAATGTTGTAAGCAAGATAAATCCTAGTTTATGTAATGTCCTTAATAAGAATTACACTAATTTTATCCCATAGTATCAACCTTCTAAGCAAACAATGGGTTTAGAGAATACCTTGTCCTGGCTTAATCCCTGCAACAGGTTAGACATTGTAAACATCTATAACGAGAAACCAATATCATGTCATAAATATATTGAAATCTTTTAGGTTTCTAATTCATTCTTCCTAGAGCAAAATGGTTTGATAGGGTGCCCAAGAAACCCTCTACCCTAGGCCCAAGAGTGGGTACCTTACCCCTCTTGGCCCCATGTGGCCTCTTGCCATCCATATGGGGTGGCATGCCTAGTGAGGTGTCCTATCACCGTTCCCCTTATCAGAACCATTCTGTTTCCTCTTATGATTCAATTAATCACCATGATGGGAGGTTGGGGTGCAACTAGAGCAGGTTGTCCCGGAAATCACTCCACCTAAGCCCAAGAGCGGCTTCCTATGCCCCCTTGGCCCACATGTGGCAGGCCTCAGCCATCCACCATGGGATGGCGTACTTAGAGGATGATCCCAACGCCGTTTCCCCTCCTCGTAGGCCTTTAATTCCCTCATCATAACATTCATACAAGAATCCACACTAATGCATAATAAACTAATCAACTCATAGTTGCAAACAATCATATCAACAATGCATAATGAATTATGATAATGTGCATGAACTATTGATGTTCTTATAGCAAGTTTCACCATGCTTATATATATACATGTCTAATGATGATCTTTCAATTATATGCATCTATCATTACTTACCACATGGCATTCATCATAATAGACATAGGGTTAC
Organism: Cunninghamia lanceolata; assembly: GCA_027924645.1. Classification (NCBI taxonomy): domain Eukaryota; kingdom Viridiplantae; phylum Streptophyta; class Pinopsida; order Cupressales; family Cupressaceae; genus Cunninghamia; species Cunninghamia lanceolata. Next base: position 2,155,354 of record BSBN01000814.1, read on the forward strand.
ATACATCATACCAGGAGAATAATTATTGCCTTTGTATTCTTTAGAACTCTTATGGATTGTCTTTCTTGCTGCCCAATAAACCGCTGTATTTGCTTCCAAGTATACCTTTCCAACTTAGAAATATATACTTTTATATATCTATATATTAATCAGAAGTCTTCTATTCTTCTTGCTGTTATCTATATATCAGTGATATATATATTATTAACTCCATCCATATATTCCTTATTGCTGTTATACTTAGTCCAATATATCAGAAGTATGAATTTCTCTTTAGAGTTCATATATATATTCTTAAATTCTGCAATAATATCTTTGTTTTGTATAAAACTATTCACAAATCATTATTCCTTGCTCTTTATAATCATTGGATTGTTTATACTTTCATTCAAATCTCTTCTGCTGTTATTCTTCACAAGTCTGCTGATGTATGACTGATTTGTCACAGAATATATTGTATATCTTTTCCCTCTGAATTGTGTTATTATAGATTTCTATATTTTTCTTCAATCCTCCTATCTATTCTTATACTTACCTTTCCTTAATAATACCATTTACTTCCTTTTAAATTAAATGCAAGCTTTATAGTGATCGCTGCCCATAATTGCTGACTGTTTTATCCTTGCTGACTCATCGCTGTTCTTTTATATTTTCTGACTTTCATATTTGATGACTTCTGTTCGCTGACTTTAGGCTTCCTTATTTTCTTTTTCTTATTCGCTGGTCTGTACTTATTATTGCAGGCCTTTACTGCAGGATTTCTGATCTGATTTCCTCTATTCGATGCCTTCCCTTATGCTCACCGAGCTTCCTTTAATATCTTTGTAGTGTCTTTTGAAAGGGCTGTGATTACTCCATGGATCGCACCCTTTGACTAGTCACTGTCTGTAAGGGATCACTGATCCCTTTGTCAGCGCTTCTTTAGATTAGTATATATAATGTCATTTATTAAATGTTTACAATAGCATTTATTTAAATATTTACATTTATATTGATATTCATAATTTAGTACTTATATTTATATTAATATTAAATTACTTACTTCCTTTGAATATTGATTAATGATATCACCATTATTGATGATAATTATAATTATAATAAAATTGTAGTTATTTCTATTTGACCTTTTGATATTATTGTATTTCAATACTTCATAATTTGTATTATAACTATGGGACAAGACATAATAATATTGTTTAATATTATTTCTTGATTATTCAATTTGACTTTCATTATTTCATCATGATGTTTAAATCTTTATTTTAAATAATGCCTTAATATCGGGACATCACAATCACCAAGAAAACGATTCCTTTATGCAAGGCTATTCCTTCAATAGGAACTAGATTGATTGATAATATTCCACCACTATTGGATGGATATGAGTATGGCAGAATGCTGCCTCTATTATATCTGAATTTACTTGATATATATGTATATTTTCCTTGCTGAAATCACTGATGCTGATTGATATTCAATACTTGTTTGATGATGCAGATGAATGATATTCAATGCTGATTGAATGCAGAATGAATCCTTTTGATGATGGAATGAATAATGATTCAATGAGTTGCTTGCTTGCTGATGAATGATGTTCGAATGCTGTCCACTGATCCTCTTTAAATATCTTTGATTGGCTGCCTTTCACCCAATGGTCGCCTCTCTTCATGCAGATCGCTGCCCTCCAAGGAGACGTCACCTTTTGTTATTCAAACCTCCTCAAAATATAATTGCTGCTGTTTACTAATCGCTGTCATAGGAAATATATTAATCGCTTGTTATTGGATCGCTCCTTTATTAAGTCTTTTGTCTTATATGTTCCTGTTGCTATATTTCTATATGGTCGGTCGTATTAAGTCTGCCTCTATTTTTATGCTTTTGAGGAGTCGGCCAATATCTACTATTTATTCACTGACTTTATTTTTGTTTATATATTTATGATCATGATATTTAAGATTGATAATATTTATATTATTAATACTTATATTAATAATTATAGTTATAATAATTATAATTTATATTATTTTATCGTAATAATAATATTTAATATTTATATTTATATTAATAATATATCTTGTTAATTATCTAGATGATATATTCAATTTATAATATTTAATATGGATTTTAATGTCATTCATATCTTTAATCTGAATGAATAATACATAATCAATTCAATTATAAATTATCAATATAGGGACATGACATAAGTTAAGGTGGAAACTCGCCGAGTTGCTAGAAACTCGCGAGTCTTTTTTTCAGACTTGTCTTGTGAGTTGCAGGCGAGTTACTTTGTCTTCCAAAATAAACTCACTGGTCTGGTGAGAAATAAAACTATGCATAGAAGACTTCATTTCTTTACCATTAGATCAATTAAGCACAATGAGGATAGTACCATGCAACATAGCTCCAGACCATACAAAGAGAGACAAATAGAAATGCTTATAAATTACAGGGCAGTTGCAAAAGCCACGACACTATCCCAAGCTCCACACCTTGCGTTTGGTATTCCACAATGTTCACCGCCTTCAAGCATCCCATCTTTCCTTGTAGACATACCAAACAAAGGAGAAGGGCTTACACCGGTAATCCATCACATCACTCCTATTGACTGATCACATTAAGGAGCCACCTCTCCTATCCATAATGAATTTAATTGTAGCTAGTTTGCATGTAACAACATTTTCATGGTCCTAAAACTCACAGTTACAGATTACCATAAAAGCATGAGTTGAAGAATTCATGAGACTTAAGGATTAAATCCAAAATCAAGGAGGAGGAGGGGGGATGGTGGGGATGGGGTGAAGAGGAGATAAGGGAAAAGGAACATCTAAGATTAAGGACTAGGTTAGGGGAAATAATGTAGGGGCTCTATTACTTAAGGAGGCAGGGAAGGAGTAGGGGACTAGGGAGGGAGTCTGTAGTGTTTTGGCCCTATGAGATAACAGATGCTTTCTCAACAATGATGCATTGGAATTCCCTAGGAAGGAGAGGTAGCCATAAAATATTAGGAGCCCTGGTTGAAGTCGGTAGGCCCACCCCTTTATTAGTACTAAGGTTTTCTACTTGATTTCCATTTCTTTTGATGTGAACAAAGCTCATAGATTCCAACTTGATGGTAAGCCATAATGCCTTGTCAATTCTAGGATTTAGTCGCCATGCCTTAATTTTCCCAAAATTCATAGCATTGGTGAGAATCTAAGAGTTGTCCTCCACAATTAACTTTTTCCCTCTTTTTCATTAACTTTGCTTGATTATTTGAGTTATTCGCAATGTTGATGGCATAACTTAGTAGAGGTTGACAAGATGAATCTTTGAAGACTACTCCTCCATCAGCCGGTCCTGATTGCCTTTGGCAGCACCATCAAAGTTCAATTTTATGTTATCCAACATAGGGGATGACCATGGTATTTTTTGATGCTTCATAGAGTTGAGACAAATCCCTTCTTTGTTGGGGAGGTGCGAAGCTAGGATACATGCTTCCAAAAGATGCAGAACCGGTTTTCATCCACCTCAATCATGTGGTCCTACTTTGTTCTAAACTTCTAATACCTACGAGTTTTGAGAGAATGGCCTCAACTTTGTTCCAAACTATTTCTTCTGGATGTTTCTTATTGTCGAAGATTTTTTTGTTCCTTTCCAGCCATAATTTCAATATGATTAGTGAAGAAGGTGATTTGTAAAGGGTTTCCAAAGTCTTAGTTTTGAATGGGAGTTTCCAGATTTGGGTATTAGCAATCATTTTGGAGTGCTCAATTTATACTCAATTTATCAAAAAGTAGTCCCCAAATTTTCTTAATACTTTTTTAGTTTTCATTGACTTTTTAGTTTTTTTCTCTCTTCTTTAATGTAGGATGAAAATACCTTGTTTAGATCTGCATTGTAGCTTTGCCGTATGCTTTCTAACATAGGTCAAAAACTCAGACTTGGCTTGAACTCAGCAGCCCGGTAATTCGACTCGGACTTGGACTTGGCAAAAAAAAAATACAAAAATACACAAAATAAATCTAAGTAATGCATAAGAAGCATAAAGAATGAATTTACAAAACACATAAGTCTATTTTGATCATAGTAGCATTACTCGGAATCAGTCTTCACTCGGCTAATCAAAAGTACAAATAGAATTTAATTGCTTATAATTTTTATTGGGAAACTAAAAACTGCTGAAATATTCATAAAAACAGGACAAAAACATCGATTTTGTTATTTCAAGCCAAATAAAGGAAAGAAATGCTGCTTTCCTTCTGGTGCAGCTCAAAACAATTTTTAGTTTTTGCTTTTTAACGAACTGTCAATAAATCCTTCCAATCACTTGACAGTCAGTTCATGCCATTGAGATCAAAATTGCCGAAGACAAAAATGACAAAAAATAAGGATTTTATGCAGTGGCTGAGTTCTTCTGTTGGTGCCAAGTAAGTCGCAAAATACTCACAAGTTTCTTCACAGAACTGTCTCGCAAGTCATTGGTGAGTTACTTGTCTGCTGCAGAAACTCATGAGTCCTGTGAGCACTCACTGAGCTTAAAAAATCTGTTTTCGAGTACTCCATTCCCATTGCCTGCCACCAAGAACCTAAAAGTTGGTGTCCAAGTACGGGATTGAAATGCACTTGTAATATGATGGGAAAAATTGAAGTCATTTGATGCAGGGGCATTTCTCCCCGTTCTTATTTCAATTCTAGTCTAGTTGTTTAATGGTTTCTGTTCTTGCTGATGAATAATTAGTTTGTTTTTAGCGGAGACATTAGTTTGGAATAATGTTTGGAATAAGTGCCTTAGTTTGTATTTTGTATTAAGTGGAACTGTTTGGTTCGAATTCCCTTTTTGGTTTGAATTCGGTTGGGAAGTTTGAAAAGTCCGTTGGGAAGTTTAAAAAGAAACTTCCTGTCACCTTTATGAAAGAAAAACGGTGGCTTCTAACAGGGGAGGAGAGGGGAACGACAGAAAAGAAAGGAAAACGAGAGGGATCGGGGGCAGAGAGACATGAATGGTTGGGAAGAAGAAGATTCGGCCTGTTACAGATTCCTTTGGCAGCGTGATTGTAAGTCTAGCATGTCAGTATAAGAATATCATTGATTCAGTCTCCCGAATCTGTGTGGACTTTGTGAATGTTGTAAAAGAATAGATTTGAAATGCAAGTTTGAATCGAATTCATTTAATTGTTGGTAGTTAGTTTTATTTCTGTCACATTTATTGAATGAATGAAACTATTGAAATTTCCTGTCGCCTGGACAAAAGGACCATTTAATTGACTGTATAATTCTATTACGGAAACCGGAATGGTAAAATGATTGAATAATATATTAAAGAGAGCAAAGCTCTATATATATAGATTTACAAGATGTTTCTAAAAATAGACTAAAAGCTAACTAAAAGCATTATATTACATCATTGACCATTAAATAGAAATTATCTAATTTTAGTTTAGTACCCTCCCTTAATGGTCAATCTGTCAACTACACCAAGATGCCCCCTAAAGTTGACAAACTTATCCAGGCTCAGAGACTTGGTGAGGATATCTGCAGTCTGGTCCTCAGTTGGAACACACTGCAACACAATTGATCCATCTTCGACAAGCTGGCGGATGAAATGACAATGAAGATCAACATGCTTTGTCCTTTCATGGAAGATTGGATTTTTGGCAAGTTTTAGCACCCCTTGCTTATCACAATACAAGGGTGAAGGTCCTGCTCGAGACATTTGCATGTCCGAAAGCATCCGACTAAGCCAAACTGCCTCACACGCTGCTTTAACAGCTCCCTGATATTCAGCTTCAGTCGAGGAGTGAGCCACTGCTTGCTGCTTCTTGCTGATCCATGTGACTGCACCTGTGCCCAAACTGAAAACATACCCAAAAGTAGATTTCTTGTCATCCACAGAGCCTGCCCAATCTGAGTCTGTAAAACTGATTAGCTTAGGATCTTTGCACCTTCCATATAGAATGCCAAATTCGGAAGTGCCTTTCACATATCGTAGCACACGCTTCTCTACAACCCAATGATGTAGGGGCTTGCATGAAGCGAGAGATGTAGCTCACTACAATACTAAGATCAGGTCTAGTGGCAGTGAGATAGATGAGGTTGCCCACTAGTTGCTTGAATGCGGATTCATTCTCTACAGGGGAGTCTGACTTGGTTGAAAGTTTCAACCTTTTCTCCATAGGTGTGGATGCAAGTTTGCAATCTGTCATCCGGAACTTGTCCAGCAGACTTCTAGCATACTTGGACTGAGAGATGAAAATGTTGTCAGCTGTTTGCCAAACCTCAACACCTAGGCAATAATGTAGAAGTCCTAAATCTGTCATGTCAAATGTTTGACTCAGATTATGTTTGATGTCCTCAATGACCTGCTCCGAGCTGCTAGTAATGATTAGATCATCAACATAGACAACAATGTAAAGACTGTCATCAGCATATTGTTTGACATACAGATTGGAATCATAAGGATTCCGCTGAAAACCATGATCCACGAGGTACTTATCAATCTTGATGTACCATGCCCTTGGAGCCTGTTTTAGGCCATAGAGAGCTTTCACCAGTTTGCACACTTGGTGTTCTTTACCGGCAACCTTGAAGCCAGGGGTTTGCGTCATGTAAACTTCTTCCTACAAATCTCCATTGAGGAAGGCACTTTTGACGTCCATTTGATGGACTTTTCATCCAAACTGGGCTGCCATAGCGAGGATAAGCCGAATGGTACTCATCTTGGCTGTGGGAGCAAAAGTCTCCTCATAGTCAATGCCCTCTTTCTGTGAGAACCCTTTGGCTACCAACCGAGCCTTATACTTATCGAGGGTTCCGTCAGCCTTGTACTTAACTTTGTACACCCATTTGCAGCCAATGGGCTTCTTCTCAGGTGGAAGATCAGAGAGGACCCAAGTGTTCTTTAGAAGGCTATGATGCTCAGCTTTCATAGCATGTTCGCACTCAGGTATGCCTTTAGCCTTTGAATATGTTCGAGGCTCCGAGATGCTGTGAAGATTGGCCATAAGACCAAAAATTAACAGTATTCTGTTGCTTGCTCTTCTTCCGAGCAGATCTACACTCTATGAGTTCACTATCATGAAGATCACCAATTGTTTTGGCCCACCATTTAGGCCGGAGAGTAGATGTACCAACATCTAAAATAGGTGCAACAACATCACCTGGTGTGGCTAGAACAAGATCAAGAGGATCCAGAATATCTTGAGGCAGGGCGGGTGGTGGAACAACAGGTTGAGTTGGTGGCACAACTGCAGAATCCCTCCCATCAGGTGGAGCTAGGGGAAGGCGGACACCCACATTTGAAGCCCGCAAAGGCTGGTCCTTAGGGATAACAGAAGGAGTAGACAGAAGAAAGGGCCCAGTAGTCTCATCAACCACTACATCACGACTAAATATGAGACGATCAGTGTCTACATCAATCAGTCTGTAGGCTTTATGATTTTCACTGTAACTAGTGAACATGAGTTTTTGACTTTTGGAGTCCAGCTTGGTGCGCTTGGCATTTGGAATCCAAACATGAGTAGTAGAGCCAAAAACTTTCAGATGGTTGACTCGAGGCTTACGTCCAGACCAGGCTTCTTCAGGAGTCATCTTCTTGACAGCATAGGTAGGAGACCGATTGAGAAGATAGACAGCAGTGTAGACCGCTTCAGCCCAGAATTTCTTAGGAACACTTCTATGCTCCAACATAGAACGTGCCATCTCAGTAATGGTGCGATTGCGACGCTCAACAACACCATTTTGTTGAGGGGTGTAAGGTGTGGTAAGCTGGCGTTTGATGCCATGATCAGCACAGAAACGAGAGAAGGCAAAAGAGCAGAACTCCCTCCCATTATCAGACCTAAGAGTGACTATTGGACAGCCTGACTGTTTTTCAACCAAGACCTTGAACTGCTAAAATGTACCAAATACATCTGATTTGTTTTTCAAAAAATACACCCACATCTTTCTGTTGAAGTCATCAACAAATAGAAGGAAATATTTGCACCCAGTAATTGAAGGAGTGTTCATTGGTCCACATACATTAGTGTGAACCAACTGCAAAACCTTGGATGCTCTCCATTTATCACCATCTGGAAATGGAGTCCGATGCTGCTTGCCAGTCTGACATGCATCACATATGCCAGGAATTTGAGTCTGAATCTCCGGAAGACCACCAACCAAACCCTCCCGAGCTAACTGAGAGAGAGTGCATGTTTAGGTGCCCATAACGCTGATGCCAGAGTTTGCTGATGGATGTACTCCTGGTTGCCATGGCGTGTTCTTGAGAATCACCACAATTAATGAGTCTATATAGACCATGATCCTCAAGTCCTTGGGCAACGGTGGTGTGTGTCTCACGATCCACCATGCTGTGTGTGTTCATGCTGAAAACATCCAGATGAGGAGAGTGCCGCATAATTTGACTGACTGAGAGAAGGTTCAGCTCCATGCCAGGTAGAAAGTATACATCGGGAAATATTAAATATCTCCCACCAGACTGAAACTGCACGTTGCCCTTTCCGACAACAATATACTCTTCGCCTCCTCCAAAGATGACAGATTCTTTGAATGGCGTGTATTATGTGAACCAATCTCGTCGATGTGTAAAATGTCGAGAAGCACCTGAATCAATACACCAGGCATAAGATTTGATAGGATCTGCTAGTCGCTTGTGTAGACAGTAAAATAGTTTAAGTAAACAAATGATGTAATTAGTTGTCGGTACCAACCGACGGGTCAAGTAGTTTGGAGTCGGTACCAACGGTTGGCATCACAACCAACCTTGGCCATGAGTATTTAAGTAGTCAATGCATTGTAGTCAGAGACCGGTGATTTGACAATAGTTGATATGCAGACATTAGAGTCATAATGAAAGATGTATATTGCTGTCATGAACATTGTAATGTGTTTCCTGTGAATCAATGATGAATACAATGGTCCGTTCTGAGTAATTTTGTTATGTTCGTATGATGCACTATACTACTAATTTTTGTTTACTTCATATTCTGTGAAACACACCATATTGCGGTAAACATTTGGCGCCGTTGCCAGTTTGAAAACGGGTCGAGGGTGACAAGTCGATGACAAGTTGAGTCGTCCGAGGCCATCGGATGACAAGTTGAGTCGTCCGAGGCCATCGGATGACAAGTTGACTGTCAATGACAAGTTAAGTTGTCGGAAACCATTGGGTGTAACCAGGGTTGAGAAAAACACGATGGAGATGGTAGCATAATGGGGCAACCGATTGACACCGACGAGGAAGTACAAAATAGAAGGCACGTAGAAGAAATAGTACAAGAAATTCAAGAAGAACGTGAGGGAAGCGACAGAGAAGAGAATGAACCCAGAAGCCGAGAAGATGAAGTGACGCAGGAATTGGTAAAACTGTGGTTGTTATCAGTCAGACAATACGTGAGACGAATCCATCCGTAGAGAGGTTCCAAAGGAGGTTATTTTAGAAAACCTGCATGTTAATAGCGAAGTGGACAACCTTTTGAACTGCATTCCTCGACTTCTGGCAAGGAACTTGATAACCTTACAAGACCTTCGAGAAGAAAGAGAGGGAATTGCGACGGCAACAAATACTCAGGAGGTATGAGGAACGTCTGAAACAAGAGAAGGAACGCGATGCCAATCGCCGTCGCACGCCGTACAACTAATAAGGGTAAGCATAATTAATGCCCATACAGCTTAATAAGGACAAGGATAAAATACCAGTTGGGCAAGAAACACCAAAAGAAATAGTGAGAAGATCATTAAGACTAAAGGAACAAGAAGAATGCAGAAAAAGATTAAAACAAATTATTGAAAAGAAAATGAACGACATGAAGAAGTAAACCAAGGGGTTGATGAACATAATTTTAGAACACCAATAACAAATAGAGAAAAAGAAAATGGGAAGAAACTGACAGAAGAACTAGAGGATAGTATATGTTGTATTGTGGCATTGTCCATTTCAGACGAAAGGCCGAGGAACAGAGGACCCGAGCCCAAGACCCCTGCGCAAAGGGAGAACCAGAGAGAACCAGAGGTGACTCGAAGTGTAGAGGACGCTGAGAACGGATGTGGGAAGGAACCGTACGTGGTCGATAGTGTCGGGAGGACACCGGAACGACACGGTAGAACCAGTCCAATCGGGTCAAAGACACAGAGAGGGCAGCCCGGGAAAAAGATGGTGACTCCACCGGCGAGTGAAAGGCAGAAGCTACCGAAATTCATGGGGAATGGGTTAGAGGATCTTGTCCGGCACTGCAAAACTTGTGAAACCATATGGGTGGCAAATGGACAAGAAGACGAAGACTACTGGGTAAAAGTGTTCCCAGCAACGCTAAGAGGAATCGCTATTGACTGGTATACAGACTTAGAGGCAGCATAGAAAACCTCATGGGACGAATTGAGGAAAGCCTTCGAGAATGAGTTTAACCTTCTAAGAGATGATAATGAGATTGTAGCAGAAATCTACAACACCAGACAAGGGAAGAATGAAAATGTAAGGGCATATAATAGGAGGCTCAAAGAACTACTCGGAAAACTGGAAACTCAGCCAGCCGATGGACTAAACAAGAGATGGTTCATCGAAGGGTTAGTCTTGTCGTTGAGGAAAAAGATGAAAGTTGTACCCCCATCATCGTACGCTGAAGCGTACAATTGGGCGATGCATATAGAAAGTGAGAACAAAACATCCTCCCGGAGTAAGAGAAGAATTGAAGACGATGAAAGTACGGGGGATGGCAGCAGTGAAGGCGAGTCAAAAACCATTTAGGCACTGAGAAGAGATATGATCCGCATGATGAAAGAATTGAAAACTGATAAAGAGACAACTAAAGAAGGCCAAGAATTATGGTGCACTGAGTGCAACGAGGAAGGTCACGTAAAAGCAAACTGCCCAAGAAAGTTATTTTGTGATATCTGCCAGGTAATGGGGCATTCAATCAAGGAATGCCCATTTAACCTAAAAGCAAGAAGTACCCAGGTGTTGTTTACACAAGGAGAATCATCAACTCCGCCGACGACACCTCCGAAGCCTCAGAAAAGGCCGAATGCATCCCTGGAGGGTACTGGAATAATAGAAGGATTAATAATAACAGCCCCAGAAACAGATTGCAGTACGACAGCAAGGGGCGACCTATGATACAGTGCTGGCAATGCAACGGGTGGGGACACTTTGCAAGAGAATGCCCGAATAACAATCAGAACACAATAAATGCATTATGCAAGTGGTGTGGGCCTGGAGATCACGAAGAAAAAGATTGCCCGAAGCAAAAAGGGGTGAACCTAATCAGTTTCAAGGAAAATGATGAAGAGATCTTGGCGATCACCCGAGCACAAGGAAAAAAAGCGATGTATCCAGATCACTGAATTGAGAAGGAGAGACTTCGAGAGGCTAGGAAAGAAGTAGAGATGACAATGGAAATGGAAGGAAAGAACAGAAGAACAACTACCGTACGACCAGAGTTGGACAAAAATATCGTGAATCAGGTGTTACAAACCACTGTATCGATCAAGATAGCAGATCCTCTACAGAGCATGCTGCAACTGAGGATGGTGATTTCGAAGGCGATGGAAGGGAACTCAAACGGACAAATAAAGGATGAAGATGTCATAGTGGAGCCACTGCTGCAAGGAGAACAAGTCATCGACCTGAGACTGTTGGCCATTAACAATGGCAAGAATCCGGCCGTCGTACACATGGAAATCGGTGAATGTCACCTGACGAACACGATAATCGATGGTGGATCGGGAGTGAATGTGCTAACAGAAGATACGTGGAAGTGCTTGGGGAAACCTACACTGTGGCCACAAAATTTCTAGTTATTGGGAGCAGACCAGCACGGAATTAAAGCGCTTGGAGTGCCAATGGCTTAGAAAGTAAGGATTGGCACCCAACTCTTTCGATTAAACTTCGTAGTCATAACAACACAAAATGCGTCTTACGATGCATTACTCTGTCGAGGGTGGCTAATAGCCGCCAAGGCCAACCATAACTGGAAAAAGAACACATTGTCAATAGAGAATAAAGGCAAGAAGATTGTCATAGACCTGAGAACACAGGTTGTAAGTGAGGAACTAGCATTAGATTCCGACTCAGACGGAGGGGAGTCAGTTGGCAGAGGGCCAATGGAACTTGACGAGGAAGGAGTATTAAAATTACAAGAATGTTTTGAGGATGAAACTGATTCAATGAGTGGGCTTTTCCATTGGCAGATGGAGGACTATGAGTTCTTCAAGCCGGAATGTAACATGATCTCCATCAAGGAAATCGACGAGACCTCTCGAGGGAATGGAGACACAGAACATGACAAATGGGAAGGAAACGACGACCAGCACCTTCTCGACTGCCTTCGGGGAATACATAGAAGGGATCACCGAGATAGATAGTACACCCACTCATGACTTTGGAGCCGAGGGAAAGATCAAATACGAGGAACCATCCATGGAGAAGCTAAATCTGGGTGAAGAAAGTAACCCTCGAGTAATACTGGCAGGGGATGATTGGAATCCCATCCTCAGAGCAGCGGCATTCAGGATCTTTATGGAGTATAAGGAGGTGTTTGCATGGATGTACAAGGACTTGAAAGGACCTCCCCCGGAACTATGCGTTCACAGGATTCCCTGGTACCTGGAGCACGTCCTGTGAGGAAACGACCATACATAATGAATAAGAATTATGCGGCCAAAGTTGAGGAGATAGAGAAGATGTTGGAGGCCGGAATCATATTCAAAGTAGAAACTAGCGAATGGGTCTCTCCCATCGTCATATCACTCAAAAAAGAGGGTGGGCAGATCAGAATATGTGTGGATTTCAAATGCTTGAATGCAGTTACCATCAAGGATCCATTTCCCATCCCGTTTACAGACTCAATCTTGGAGGAAGTAGCTGGCCACGAAATATATTCATTCATGGATGGATTCTTAGGGTACAACCAAATTAGTATTGCGGAAGAGGATAAACTGAAGACAACATTTGTGGTCGAGGGTGGCGTCTATGCATACAACCGGATGCCGTTCAGTCTCTGTAATGCACCGGCAACCTTTTAAAGAATCATCTTGCACATTTTTGATAAAATGTCAGTAGGAAATTTCAAGGCATTTTTGGATGATTGGTCGATCTATAGCGATCAGTGAACACATTTGAAGGCACTTGCTGAATGCATGGAGCATTGCAGAGCCGCACGGTTGGCATTGAATCCGAAAAAGTGTCGATTCATGGTGCCCCAAGGGAAGTTATTGGGTCACATTGTATGCAAAGCGGGACTAAAAGTAGACTTGGATAAGATACGGGTGATTGTGGAGATGGAAGCCCCGAGTGACATCACAGGAGTAAAATCATTCCTTGGTCACGTCAGATATTACAGACGGTTCATAAAGAATTTTGCCAAGATCTCTTGCCCACTCGACATGCTAACAAGGGAGTCCAATTCGTATGGTCTGATGAACACCAGAAGGCATTCGAGGAGCTGAAGAACAGATTGATAAGTGCACCCATACTGGCATACCCGAACTGGGATAAAGAGTTCCATGTACACGTCGATGCCTCAAATTTTGCAATCGGGGCCACATTAGCATAAGTGGGAACCCATGGTCTGGACCACCCGGTGTATTTCGCCAGCAGGTTACTTTCGAAGGCAGAAAAAAATTATAGCACAACCGAGAGGGAGGCTCTCGGAATGGTGTATTTAGTACAAAAATTTTGGCACTATCTGCTGCAACACCATTCACATTCTACGTCGACCATCAAGCACTCATGTACTTGGTGAATAAACCGATCATCTAGGGGAGAATCAATCGATGGCTACTCCTTTTGCAGGAATTCACTTTCACGATCATAGTGCGAACTGGGAAGTCATGTTGATGATTGTTTTTCGACAAGTCAACAATAGAGTAAAACACTAGAGTATCCCACTCTCTCTTGAATAAAGCTCTTCAAAGGCTGGACTATGTGATCCAATGAAGTAACTCCAAGGTTCCTTTTATGATTCATGATGGGTTAACTCAGTGATTACATGTGATCTTGCTGATAATCACAAAGGGACTTACATTAGATGCTTCTTCTTTCATTTAGCTTATCTCTCCTTCAGTGTGGATGACATATATACAAGGTTTCAATAATAAAGAAAAGTAAAAAGATAAGGGTTCAAAAAGTTAATCTAAGGTCAATGAAGCAATGATGATGTGTGAATAGACAAACTCCTTGATAAACCTAACTCCACTTCGCCAAGGATTTCTACAACTACATGGAGTTGGTGCAATCTCCTAAGGTTACGCGAATGGTTTTCAAATCATGAAGGCTTATATGAACACCCATTAAACGACGCAGCTCAAACAAACATCCATAATCAAACTTAAGCAAATGAAACTCAGACTAGCTTTACACAACACTTCACCGGCGATGAATGTTAAAAGCATGAGCTAGGAGTTGATCAAATATTCAATACAACATACATTACATCAAAGAACTGCTAATCTATTTCTAATCTACTTTGAAACATTTCTCCATTTCAATTCAAAATACAAGAAACCATGTCATTTCACAAGATAACACTTAAACACCAAGCGAACTCCAATGTCCTTTGCATTAATCTTGAAAAATATGTACAACTTCAAGTTCTCTCAGAGAATTTTGAGTCTCTCCTATTCTACTCCTACAAAACTATATACTGAACTACTCTCTAATAATAATACAAATTAGGCAACAAGGCCTTTATATAGAGGTCCAAAATACACTGAATGGCTTAGATCATTTCATGTAGCCAAGGGCTCAGATCATGCCACCTCAGTAGGTAGTTACAACAACTTGCTATTTTTAGTACAAAAGAGAGACAATGAAGGCACGTTTTCCAATGTGATAAGGATAAGATGGAATCATTTAAAGCATCTTTCACATAGGCGTCCCTTTGGCTTCTTTTATTAAATGATACATTGAATGCGGTTGAAATGATGTGGCTGATTATGATTGAATGATGAGGTGTACTCGCCACCTAGGTGCCACTTCAGCATGCTCCCAAATTATATCCTCTTGTGATGTCTTCGATATGATTGCTCTTGATGATGAACACTTGAGGTGCATCTTGTTGATCTTGCCTTGTTGACTGGATAAGTATGATACATGTTGCTTCATTTGATCAACTTATGATACTTCTTCTCCTCTTGCAGTGTACTTGCTGATCTTCTTTGACGTTTCTTCATATAGAGTAGTAGGAGATAATGATGTTCCTTAATAATATAGAATAGGTAATGAAGCTTCATTGATGACATGGAGTAGAAGACTCTTCTCAAGGACTTTGAAGAATGAATGCCTTGAAGTATGCTTCATGGAGTAAGAGACTCTTTTAATACTTGGAGATTTGAAGGAACTTGAAGTTGATGGTATTAATGTCTTCGATGTAGAAGTTGATGAAGTGATCTTGCACGATGATCATTGAAGTGGCCCTTTGGAGTGTAGATGATAACACCTTCTTTGGATGTGGAGTAGATGACCTCTCAAGGAGACTTTGAAACTTAATGAACCTTTGAAGATTGGAAGAACTTGACTTGAAGCTTGGATGGATGAATGTCTTCGAACATGACGACATTGATAAAGTATACTTGAACTTGATGTGATCTAACATGATGTCATTGATGTTTCCTCTACAATGTGAAGGTCACTCAGGTGCTTGTCCTTCAGATGATTCCTTGGCTTCACCAACACTCCTTTCAATGATGCAACTTGATGATGATCTTGAAGTGATCTCCAAAGGTGGCTAACATGATGCTTCTTCTTGCAATGACAATTTCTTGACTTCACTCCTTGGATGAAGGTGACTATAGACGCTTCATTCCTAGCTCCATCGCTTCTCCTGGATCAACGTTCTTGCAACATAAAGGAACAACATATCAAATAATTGATAACCTTGCATAATATAGCATATAAGAAACATGTTTTAAGCATTCAACACCCTAGGTGCAAATCTAGATGTAATGAGGAGCAAAGTGCGCCTAGGGCAAGATAACTTCACAATTGGCATTTTAGATGATTTCAAACAATTAAAATAACTTAGAATGATTTCTCCTTCCAAGGCGCCTACTTCAAAATGTAAATTGATGTGATTCTTCCTAGGGCGCCAATTTAGTTGGTATGTAGGTGCAAGGGCGCCCAAGGTCCCCTGAAAGCTTTACTTGCCATTTTTTTGTGCTTTAAACAATGGTGAATGTTTTAGAAGGACTTCCCTCACCTAGGCGCCCATAAGGTTTCAAATTCGTGGAGACTTCTCCATAATAAGCACTTATTATGATGTCTTTAAACTCAATGATGGCTAGGCGGCTTTAAAAAATAAAACAAATCTATATTAGCGCCTTGAATTAGAGGTGATGAGAGCTAAACGCATATCTAGGGTGAAACAGTTTGAAAAGTGCGCTTGAGTTCATGAAATTTGTGACTGGTTTCATTCTCCTTACGCTCAAACACATCTCTCCGACCACCTCACAGGCAAGGCGCACTCTAAGTTCTCGAGACTTTGTGCTTCACATATACTTATCTAGGCGTCAAAAAGGTAAGATTATATCTGCATTTTGAAGCTAAATGTTAAGGCGCCAAAGTGAAGATAGACAGAGACAAATTCGTGCCTTGATATAAGTATGGTTCTTGAAAATCGCCAAGTTTGAAGACTTTAAAACCAGCACCTAAAGGCAAATTGATGACTGTTAATGATAATCTGTAAGGTTTTATTCCCAGGCACTGATAGGGATGAGTATGCACCTTAAATCTGTCATAAGTTCAAGCTTAATTGATTAATGGATTTGTTTCGAGATATAATCAAACTTACTAGTTTCGTGCCTTTTTGGCAAGGCGCACTCTAAGTTCTCAAGGTGCAGATCAACGCCTAGGCAACTTAGACTTATTTTCATACTTTCAAACACTTGCTCAAACTTCTCACGAGACCACCTCATCTTTTAAACACCAGATTACATGATTTCAAGTTCTCTATCTTCAAGGCGCCAAAAATGCTTTGTGAAGGCAAAAGATGCACCCAAACATAGCTTAGATTGTTTTCTTGATCTCAAACTCGTACTGCAGATTACAATGTTCATCTTTAACAAAGTGAGGCCTTTCACCCTTGGGAACTTACTCAATGATGTAGATTTGTGATACTTCCCCTAGGGCGCCAATCAAAGTCTACATGAGGTGAAAGAGCGCCCAACATCATGAGGCTTTATACTTAGCGTTTTTTATATGCTCTAAACAATTATGAAGGTTGTGGAAGGACTTCCTTTCTCTAGGTGCCCACTCAAAGATGTCCTTGAATGTAATTTCAATCTAGGCGCTCAAACTCATATACCCAAGCATTATACTTCCTAGGCAGAATTTGATGATCAAAACTACTAGAAGTGGCGCCTATAATACATGAGGGGTTGATAATGCTCTAAGTATGAAATGTCGCCTATCCTCTCTTAGTGATATTGGTCTCCTTAAAGGGCGCACTTGATGGTGATTTAGGTGTAATAGGGCGCCATAGCTCAAGATAAGCAATTCAGCATGTTAACCATCCTTATGAACTTCATGGAAGGCTAAGTTTCATAAGGCGCTACCTTGTATAAGTTTAGACACTCTCTTCATACTTAGGCGCCATAATAGGTTTACAGAGGAGTGAAAGGGCGCCTAAACTATACAACTTCAACCTAAGGCGCAATTTTGATGATCACTTGAACATGAAAAGGCGCCTAAGCTCACAATGTGTTTTCCTTGTCAAATTTTCACTTCTTGAGGTCTCTTGACAACTTTTCAATCAAGGCGCCTATTTTGAGGTTGGTTGGAAGTATGTTCTCTTCTAGGCACAAAAATGATGTTTGCAGAGGTGAGAAAACGTGCTCAACTTCCTGGAGTAAATTTCACGCCTAGAAGTGGAAGTCTCAGAGCGTAAGGTATATTGAAAAATATATTTAAGTATAAGAAATTCTAAATTTCTTATACTTCAAATATTTTTCAATATACCTTTTAGGATGTTTGAGATAGGTCTCGAATCCACCGGATTTAACATGTAGATTATAGAATTTGGAGGATCCACCAGATTTCAGACTTAGTCAATTTTTCAGTGTTTCAGGATTTCAGGCTACCAGACTTAGTCATTTTCAAGATCTCAAACATCAGGATTAGGTCATCAAGGGACTACAGGACTCAAACACCACTGACTTCATCATGAAATAGCTCTAAGACATCATCAAAACTTCATGCAAAGCATCAAAACTCAAAAAAAAGGGGGGTCCCCATTTGCAATGGGGCGATGTGTGATTAGGTCACAACATCTAGCGTCAACCCGAATAAATGTTCCTGAACATTTCAAAGACAAAGACTCAATCTAGACTCAGAAAACTTCAGACACTCCTCTTCTACTCATCAACTAGCTAGACGATGAAATCGAAAAGGAAAAGAAGCATAGATTGGATTAAGACACGACACCTTCTGATGTGTGATTAAAGATTGATTTCAATTAAAACAGTTTCTTAAATGTTCCAAAGATAAACAAAAATCAAGTTTCAACATTTCCATGTACCCCACACACTAGATCAAATAAACACGACTACTCGATCAAAGAATCAAAACCAATTGCTAGCGCGACTATCCATATTTGAGGATTAAAGTGCAAGCACTTGTGTTAATTTCCATCCTTCAGAAACTAGGATCATCTAAGTTAACCTGTCTCAAGCTAGGTAAATTCATGAAAAACGGATGAATGAAAATATATATACATAGGATGGTATGCAATGATACTGAACGGAGTAATGACAGGATAGGGTGAATGACCGGAAATGAAATGACACGAAAGGAGTGAAATGCAATGAGACATTGTGTCTTTACCATGACGCCTGTTTGCCAGGTTTTCATCACGGTACTTATCCAAGGCGCCACCAGAAGTGGTTTTCACCAGTGGACGATTTTTTTTTTCTCTTTTTCATTTTTTTTTTTAAAAATTCCAATGAATGATGACCATTACACACGGCGCTTGTTTGCCAGGTTTTCACCGTGGTAATGAACAGGAAGAACTCAAAGTTTGATTCTGCAGATGACACAGTGGTCCAAACAAAACCATGTCAAGTTATGATACACACTGATGTTGGTAGGAAATAACAAAATGATAGGGTGGATGGAAACAATGGATTATGATGTGGATTATACAAAATAGGTAGATGAAAAGTGTATCCAAACATAAACCAGGTGAGTGGTGTGATATATTGGATGATGGGAAAGATAGTGGATGGTAAACAATTGGACGACATGGAATGGAATCATGATCAATGTTTGTTTATATCAACCTAAACTTCGAAGCTTGCAAGTGGAATGGGAAATGAAATAAAGGGACGGGAACGACGATGAGTGAAGCAATAACTTCATAACCCACACAAACTTAGAATTTCTTTTTCAATTTTGGTTCGTGGGATGAAGTAATATGAAATCTCGGATGAAACGAAAATGAAAGGGGTGAGATGAATGAGAATGGATTCTTCGGATGCAGGAAGCCTCTTTGGATTCGGCTTTAAGTACCCAGAGCTTCCTTCTTTTTAACTTTTCTCAATTGAAGGTATGGAATGAAATAGTTTTTTGAATATATCTTGCTTTGATATGTGTTTGAAGGCATAAGGACGCTTTAAGATTTTCAGGAATTTCTTTGCTTTCTCATGGGTAAAGGCATCCGAATATTTATTTCGTGAAACAATGGAGTGAAGGAATGGACGGAGGATTGCAAGCTTCTAATTCAGACGACACTCACATTCGCTGACCATGATAAGGAAATGGGTGAAAGGGATAAAGGATACGACGATGGCATTTGGGATAAGCGGAAGGAAGATGGATGGTGGAATGTATGGATAGCTACATGCTTTGATACTTTACATGATAACGAAAGCAAAGTGAACATATATAATAGGTGGATAATGGAAAACGATGGATTTTAGACAGAGTGGATAGGAACACCAACATCTTGACCTTACTTACCTTGTAATGACCAAGGCTATGTGAATTGATATTAACATGGATAAACTCCAAATGCTTTATTCATGGGGACTTCAATTTATCCTTTTGGAGCATGTAACGAACAACAGGACTATTCCAATAATTTAGATATCAGACTCAAATTCATTATTCGATGGAAGCGGAAAAGAGGATGAAATTTTATTGCTTTCAAATGAAATGGATGGAGGCTTTATTGTGATTATGAATGTGGTAATCGGAATGAATGAGGTGGAAGTATGCAAAAATGCTTATTATGGAATGGAGGCGAAAACATGAATTACCCTGAGATTTAACTTGATTCAGACTCACAAAGACTTTCCTAGGAACTTCGGGATCATTAAGATGTGTAAGATATAAAACCTCAAAATATTTCAGTCAATACCGAACAAATGATTCATCTCCCAAGAGCAAGCAATCATGCTATCTGACACCAATGATGGAATCCACACGAAATCCATCAATCATGACCCAAGTTTCTCAAAGGAACACCTAAGAATTCATAAAATTTAGAGTTGGCATTTTTAAAACATTATGATCAGAAGATAACAGTGTCAAGACACAATATATGATTAATTTCCAAGTCAAGTCCAAAGTCTAACTAGATGATAAATTGAAAGAAAAACGTCTTCAGACCCTAAGATTTTCATGAATGGATGTCTAAGAAATGAACTAACATGTTATCATGAACTGAAACCAGTGTGTGTTTAAGATAACATCACCTTCTTACAAATAGGAAACCTGACACAACAAACGGACAACAAAACATAAAAACAAACTAATCTACGAAAGCAAATGACAACAAACCACTAAGCTAAGGAAAAGACAACAACAAACAAGTGACTCGAAAACAAAACTAAGCTAAGGACAAACCAAGACTTGAGTCAAATGACATCAAGGAGCAAATTTATTCTAAGATGCGACATGAAGTGAAAAAACCCTAACTCTAACCTAGCTATGTACAAGCAACAGAGATGCAACCCAAGACACAGAGTATATACATGCTCTAACATGATTATTTAGTATGTACAGAAGTAGCAATGCAACAGTGACAGTTCTCAACCCGGCAAATTCATCTTTGAACTCAGACCATTAACTCTTCAAGCGACAAACCTCAAATATAGGAAAAATTTCTGGAGGTATTATGATCAATTGAGGATTCTCATCGGGACCATGATCTATCCAAATGCAGGTTGTTCTACCTAATTCGCTGTAATCAAATTCATATTCAACATGTTCAATATGCTCAAGATTATTATCAATGCTATTACTATTAGTGCTATCAATTAGAAGTTCAGGGTGTTCAAATTCAAAATTCTTCCAATCAATAGAAGGGAAAGATACAACCTGATGCTCGCTGTTTTCAATGAGACATGGCTTACCAAGCATTTGATCATACTCTATACATCCGTCGGGAGGTCGCCATTGATGGTGGATGAGGTTCTCATCTTCTTCATACTACATGGTCTCATCATCGAGCTCCTTCGTGATCTCTAGCAATGGTGTCAATATCTTCTTAATCTCAGCATCCATAACAGCAACATGTTCTTCAATTGTCATTCTTTTCGGCTTGATATCTTCATGTATAATGATGGCAGCATCGAGCGTCGACCCGAATTGCTCGTCTACTCATAGGCTCTTCATCAACATACTCTTGAGTGATGACTTCTAAATTTCTTTGCAAAGCTTCCAACTCATGATCTTCTAACAATGTTCTCTGTACTTCTTGTAGCTCGTTCTCAAGGATCTCTTGATGTAGTATAGATGCATACTCTTCAAGAAACTTATCTTCGTCAAATTCAGGTTCCTGCCACAAGCTCGAACTTCTTTCTTCCTCAATTACTGCTTCTAGTGCTCTAACATTTTTCAAACCTTGTGTACAATCCTCTAATGCTTTTGATAACGTTTGTCCAAATGCTTCTATCTCTTCAGGATTGATAAACTTGTATTCACATTCTTTCTCACTGGTACATTGCTTATCAAAGTTCTCTGTAAAAACTTCTTCCTCAATAGGTAAACCAACTTCTACTTCTTGCATGGCTTGATGAATTGCTTCCCAACATTTCTGACTAGTGTATTCCAAATGATCTGTATCATGCACCCTACACCAATTTCTAGAAAGCAATATGTTCTTCAACACCTAAATCCTTGGCATTCTTCAATTCCTTCTTGATTTTCTCTTTCAGCTTCTTGAATGCTTCACCACTGACAGGAGTATTAGGATCTATCTTTGAAAATGTTACCGGCTCATGTACTTGTAAAAATGAAATTTTCTTTTGCACTGCTAAGTCCATCCTTGATAAGAATGTTACACAATTTACTTCTCTATGCTCATTTGCATTATGAATACGACATCCATATTTGCACTCGAAGTCTTTCAAACTCTTGCCACCAAGACGTTCATTCAATGACCACCATAGCTGGAGAACAATTGGAGTTGAATTTACAGGATCATACCCAACAACTTGCCGCATATTCAAACTAGAATCCATGGTTAAGAACTCCATCTTTTGATTTTTTGTTTTTTTTTTGAAAATTTCTACTTTTTTTTGTATTTTTCTTGAAAAATCAATCCACCACTTCGAAGTGTCTAGTTGCTCTACTTGAAATGAAGAATATTTGTGTTTTCGTACATGCCCTCCTTCTAGCGCCTTCAACAAGTCATATAATAGCAAATCAGTTATTACGCATCAGGTCAGGGGAACCGGCGGAAGGAGTAAATGAAGACTTCCCCGACACTCATCTCTTCTAGATTGTAGCACTGCCGTCATGGTACAAGAAGATCGGTGAATACTTGTTGACGTCAACATTCCCTCAGGGAATGCCTTCAAATGAGAGAAGGATTGCACTAAAAAGCAAGACATTCTAGCTCATAAATGGGTTGCTGTATAAGATGGGACTAGATCATATCTTGAGGAGATGTGTCATGGAAGAAGTAAGGGGTGTACTAGAAGAAGCACATGAAGGATTGGCAGGAGGGCACATGGGTTCGGATGCCACAACTAGAAAAATTTTGCTAGCCGGACTATGGTGGCCAACATTGTATGCAGATGCCAAAGAATGGGTATTGGAGTGCGACACATGCCAGAGAGTAGGGAAACCATTGAGGAGGGACTATATGCCCCTGTGGCCAACCCAACCTCAAGAACTTTTCGAGAGGTGGGGACTATATTTTGTGGGACCATTGAAGGTCAGCCAACTGCATCGGTGTCGATACATAGTGGTAGCCACCGAGTATTTGACGAAATGGGCAGAGGCAAGAGCACTGGAGGACAATACTGCATTAAGCACTGCAAGATTCATCTATGAACAGATAGTAACAAGGTACGACATACCCATACAGTTGACGAGTGATCGTGGGGGACACTTTGTCAACCGTGTGATCAGACTGATGACAACGGAGTTTAAGATCTTTCATACACTGTCGAGTTTGTACTACCCAAGAGCGAATGGGCAAGCAGAATCAACAAATAAAGTGCTAATCTCAGTGATCTACAAGACCTGTGGGATAGAAGGGGTAGACTGGGAAGAAAGACTACCAGTGGTACTATGGGCTAATTAGACGACGTACAAGGTAACCACGAGACACACACCATTCCAACTCATGTATGGCCGAGAAGCAGTGGTACCAACAGAATACCTAGTCCCAAGCCTAAGAATAGCAGTAGAAAACAGATTGGGGGACACAAAGAGTTTGCAAGAATGATTATTCCAATTGAACAAACTTGATGAAAAATGGATTATGGCTCAGTGGTCCACATAAGTGATGCAGAAGAGGAGGAAATTCTGGCACGACAAGCACATCCAGCGAATGAACTTCCAATTGGGGCAATTGGTCCTCAAATATAACGGTCGTAACGAGATCAAACCTGGTAAGTTCAAAGTTCGTTGGTTGGGACCGTTCAGGGTACGGGAAGTACTGGACAATGGGGCTATAAGACTGGATAACCTTGACGGAACCCAAATCAATGACACAGTGAACGGATCAAAACTGAAGAAATATAAGTAGAAAAGGGAGGAGACAATAGAAATCAACATGTTGGGATATGCATTGCTGGAAGACACAACAAAGGGGACTGATGGAGTATGTTTCCGAAGTGCACCATAGACCCTGTAACCGGGTTTTTTGGACCTAGAACAATGCAAACCGACATTCGAGAAGGGATGGTTGATAGTGACATTATTGAAAATGGCGATGATGACACTCAAAATGAGGAGGAACAAGGGTGGAACCGATGGATAGCGGAATGCAACAAGTTAAGAGATAAATTTGAATTCTTATTACCAAGAGAAATAAAAACTCTGGTGAGAAGGTATGTAGCGGAGAACATGTTCATAATTGAAAGGTCACCCTATGAGAATTAGATTCTACAACTAAGGATGAAGAACCAGGGAACCCCATATGTCTAGATTCCAAGAAGTCAAATTTGGAAAGCGAAGTTCAGGACCAAGAGTATGAGGATGAATAGTGATGGAAGAACATTCCAGTGGACCCAGGAACCGATGGGATGGAACTTGAGGATGATGCAAGATGAAAATACAGTAGTGGATCAGATATGGTAACTGGAAGAAGTCGATCAATGCTGCTCCAACGATTGCCTCCGACAGAAAGGGTATATACAATGTATATTCTGTCACATGACAGAAATCGAGGTCGTGGAAGACAAAATCGAGGAGGCGATTGGGATGACGCAGCAGCGAAGAGGCAAGGAAAAAATAGAGTAAAAAAAAAAAAAAATTTAAGGCAGGCCGTACGACGTATGACTTGGGCCGTATGGCGTATGGTCAGAGAGAGAGAGAGAGAGAGAGAGAGAGAGGTCGTATGGCATATGCCCAGCCCGCTTTTAAATCCCCCACCGTGCAAGTTCATTTCAAACAACGAAAGCCAACAGATAGGGAGATAAAGGAACTTGCCAGAAAGAAGTTTTTGCTGAGGCCGTACACCGAGGCCATACGAATTCATGCTAGGAGACATGAAGGGTGGACACTGCACATTACCATTGGTTGCAGCACACTGCTGTAAAAGCCCTCCAAGAAGATTACACACAATGGACAAGGGAAAGAAGATTGCATCCTACAGGCCGAAGATTGCATCGGAGAAGAAAAAACCAAGTGCTGATACGGGAGCGAAGGCCATCACCTGGGAAGGCCTTACAGGAAATGAGTGCAAACAATGGTGGAAAAATACACCCGACAACAATGTGCTGAAGATAGCATTGAAACATGCCCAGGTCGACAAGGCCATACTGATGCCCTACTTCAATGCCAGGGAGTTTGAACCGTATTTAAAAGCCATGGTCAACAACTTCTGCCAGCACTCCAACAAGTCCATTGTTGAGTATCGAGGCCATACAGTCACAATATCATTTTGGCCATAAGATTTCGCTAGAGTGATGGGTTCCAGCCGTCGGCTCGAGTGTAGTGAAACCGGGCTGAATGACATAGCAGCACAAGGAGACCCTAATTTAGAGGGTATGCCGAAGTGACCTCACAGACAAAGAAAAAGATACTATCTGGAATTCAGGTAATCGGGGTTTGAGGAAAAATTTATTTGCAAATGAAGAATGGAAATGTATCATGGATGTCATGAAATGCAGACTGACAGGTTCTAGTAGGGCATTGGACATCACCCTGTGGATGGTCGATTATATGATTGGACTGAGTGTTGGCAAGGTCTACAACTGGGCGAGGTATTTGATGGAGAGGATCAGGGATTTTTTATCTCAGCGGCACAAGGTATTTTACATGACGCAACACGCCATTGCCCTCTTTCTTGATGCTGTCCATACCTAGGTTCCAGCGGACAAATGGGGTGGGCTGCAACCGACATCATAGATCAAGCCGGCATGGCCTACAACCTTCTACTGGAAGGGCCTCGATACAGCTCATGGGGAAGAGCCATCACGACGGCCAAAGAGGAAAAGGAAGCAAAGGGAAACATCCATCGAAAGTGAAGAAGAAGAAGAGGAAGAGGAGGAAGAAAGGGAAGACAGGGGGCAGTCACCAATAGTAGAAAGTGATTCATCTATAGATGAAATACTTGCACAAAGAATGACACGGAGTGTGGTGAGAGAGGCCACCATGAGGGATACTGAGGAGAATACAGCAGCAACAAAAGTAGGACAGCCCATAGAGATAAAGAAAACAACAGAAAAAGGGGGGCAGCCTAAAGGAGTTTTGGTACTTCCAAAACTCAAATCAGCATCATTCACATTATCGGCACCCTCACAGAGTACAGAGGCACAGGGCACAACCACACTGCCAGTCAGGATAAGATTGTCAGCAGGAGTCACACCATCACTAGCCACACCTTTGGTGACAATCAGCATAGTCAGCCCGACCTCACCAGTGGAGCCCTCCACAGTAGGGGGGTTGATCACATCTCAGGAAGAGTTACCATCAACATCGGCAGGAGGTCAGGACAAAATAGATAGTTGGTTAAGCGACATTGGCCTAACGGTAGACATGCCTGAAGTACCCTTGCTGAGCCCACTACACATGGTGACAGAAGGTCAGGAGTAGGGCAACACACCAGGGGAACAGAGAGCGTAGAGCAGCTTAGCGTTACTGGCCAGATCACTCAGCAGTGCATTCTACCACAGCCAGTACCAGCTACATAGGAGGTAGGGAGACCTTCCATGGAAATTATGAGCTCCCCAGCGACCACTCCAGTGGCCACTTCACCAGAGGAGGAGGGATTTCCAGAGGGATTGACCCTCACACTTTCCAGACCCGACCCCTCAGACCCAATAGGTACCATTCAGAGGTACATGGAGGACTTGGAGAACTAGGCAGATTACATGGGGGAGATAGCTGAGATCTCCAAATAGTTGAGATTGGGACGATCACAGGTAGTGGCCCAAGAGGCAAGGAGAATCAGGAACTTTGTACAGCAGGGCTGTGAGGAGGAGTTTGCTTGACAATTCACAGCGAGGGGATGGCCAGAGATTGACACTCGAGTTATGCATGACCAATGGAGAGGGTCACGACTAGTGGTAGGGGGAAGAGACGTAGAGGTCATTTCACCATAGAGAAGGCATATAAGCAAATATTCTATGAGATGAAGAAAAAAGAGGTGATGTTGGAGAAAAAAGAGGAGAGTGAGGCAGCCCTACAGACGAAAAAGAAAGAATTGGCTTACCATATTCAAAGATCTCACAAACAGTTAGCACAACAGACAGAGGCCACTGAAACAGAAAAGGCCAGGGCATCAGGCTTAGAGGCCAAGTTGATGGAGATGGAGGCTAAGATGAAGGACATGGGAGTACAGCTTGAGGCAAAGGAGGCAGAAATGATGAAGGCTAAAGCACAAGTCATGGAAGCCGATCACATGGTGAAGGCAGCAAGAGAGCGGGAGCTAGTAGCCCAACACCAGCTGCGACAAAGGACCGAGGAAGCGAGGAAGCTGCAAGCACAACAGCGATCAACCACCCCAACCTCGTCAGTACACCCGGGGATGTCTTCCCAACCTCCCCACTCTCAGTAGGATGTGTATGAGTTTTGTCATAATTTTGTTATTTTGATGTGAATGTCATCTGGAAGACTACCAAATTTTGAGGGGGGGATAGATGTAGACAGCAAAATAGTTTAAGTAAACAAATGATGTAATTAGTTGTCGGTACCAACCGACGGGTCGGGTAGTTTGGAGTTGGTACCAACAGTTGGCATCACAACCGACCTTGGCCATGAGTATTTAAGTAGTCAATGCATTGTAGTCAGGAACCGGTGATTTGACAATAGTTGATATGCAGACATTAGAGTCATAATGAAAGATGTATATTGCTGTCATGAACATTGTAATGTGTTCCCTGTGAATCAATGATGAATACAATGGTCTGTTCTGAGTAATTCTGTTATGTTCGTATGATGCACTATACTACTACTTATTTCTGTTTACTTCATATTCTGTGAAACACACCATATTGTGGTAAACAGCTTGGTCATAAAGGCATAGACCACAGACTCCTTTTGCTCAGTGTGCTCAGCAAAAGACGCCATCTTCACGCTTTTCGAGGCACGAAAAACGAGATATCGAAGGATGGAGAAAAAATATAAGGCAAAAATCTCGGGACAGAAGAACTGGCTCAAAAATCCGAACATGAATTTAAAGACAAAAAAGAAAAAAATTCCTGCAAAGTTTTGATATGGTCTGCAGAAATCCCGAGGTGAGCAGAGACTTCGAGTTATAAGGCACAAATTCTGAAAGCACGGAATAAATACAGGATCAAAAATCCGAACACATATTTTAAGGCAGAGATCTTGAGATAGAAAGTATAGGTTCAATAATCCGAACACGGATTTCAAAATTACGGAAAATATGTCTACATGTTTGCTAGGCGCTAGTACCGAGACAAAGAACCACAAGTGTGATTTGAGCGCTAGGCGCTTTGACCAAGAGGTCACGTGTTGCTAGGTGGTTGAAGCCGTTAAAGAGTTTGCAGGTGCTTCAAAACCATAAAAAATAATGACCAAAATGAAGTCGTCTCACCTTTACACAACAACCATGATTAGGATTGTGAGGCACAAAGTCCGAGGTAAAAAAAAACCCACAAAAATTTCTGCAAACCCTAGGTCAGAGAAGACAAAATCCAGTATCCAAACTGGCGTGATTTGCTTTCAAAACTTCAAAAAAAGTGCCAATGTTGACTGCAGAGGATGGGCGTTTTAGGCGCTATAAGCGCAGATGGCAAATGTAAACCTCCCCCCAAAAAAAAAACAGTGATCAAACAGGCAACCCAATGGTCACAGTTTTGAAGGAGCTGCAGATATCACCAAAAAAACCTTAGTCGCGAGAAGAGAACCCACTCATGGAAAACAGATAGAGATTGCGGAAGGAGAAATCGCCACCCTCAAGGTTGCTTAAAAACGCCAAATAGAATCTTTTAACAGCAGCAAAACACAATAAATTGCGACTTATGAAGAGACGAACAACGCTGATGAGAAAGCCTTCAAATCGCGACTAGAAGGAACCGATAAATCGTGCCCAGTAAAAATCGCGAGGACATGGCTAAGAAAATCATGATCTTCATAACAAACCTGCTGATGCTCTCATTCGCGATTGTAGAAACAAATTGCATCCAGGAGAAAATGTGATTTTAGACCCACGATTTCTTCAGAAGATGAAACCTGATTCGCCAAAACAGAAGCCACAAAAAAAAAGTCGATTCAAAACAAATCGCCTCAAAAACCCTAAACGGTGAATACCATAGAGAATTAGGAACAGAATGGTGCTCGTAAGGAATCGTATGGACAACAGGCGCCAAAAAAATTTAAAAAAATTTGATTCCCTGCTCTGATACCATATTACGGAAACCGGAATGGTAAAATGATTGAATAATATATTAAAGAGAGCAAAGCTCTATATATACGGATTTACAAGAAGATGTTTCTAAAAATAGACTAAAAGCTAACTAAAAGCATTATATTACATCATTGACCATTAAATAGAAATTATCTAATTTTAGTTTAATAAATTCTCTGTAATTGAGGTTGCTGTTTATATTGTCCTCTGTTTTTAAGAAAGTGTTGCAGGTTGTGTGGAACCAGTTCGTGGTTTCATCATTATTTATGGTGATGTTATGCTCGGAATGCATAGCCTATTTTAAAATATTTTCTGCTAAATGTCAAAGTTATGTCCTAAGTGGATTTTCTATGTATCACTACAATTCAGTTGTTGTCTCACTTTGTATATTACACAGTAATTTTAGGAATTGAAATGCATCTGGGTTTTCCTTCGACTTGGCGATTTATTTATGATAGATATTTATTCTTTATGCCTCTTGCATATGTAGCAACTCCTAATCTCTTTTCATATTGCCTCATTGCAGATACTGAAAGAGTGATTGTTGGAGGTGGGCATGCAGCAACCATAGCTGTACGTGCAGCCACTAAAGGTTTAGTCAATGCGTCAGCTATTATTGCTGTTGCTCCTACTTGGGCAGGGCCGTTACCAATTGTGTTTGGTCGAGGGTCTGATATGGAGACCAGGTAAACTGTAGAGTTTTATTGCATTGAAACTTTCAAGTTTTGCTACCTTTAAATCAGATTAATATTTGACAAAGAAATTTGAATTTAATGATCTTCTTTTTTGTCCTTCATATGACATTCCTGAACAGTAAATGGGGTTAACGAACAAAAATCAGCTTACATGGCCCTTGCATAAAGATGTGACTATAGAAAGGCATTGCCAATATATCCAAATATTGTCATTGGGTGAGTTAATCTCCAATGTAGCTTTTTCCAGTCCATAAAATTGTTGCCACCCACAAGATTCTCAATGCCTATGAAACTTTGTCATCTGTGGTGCTAGAGATTACCATATCATGGAGCCACTAGGGAAGATTCTTTATTTGGTGCTTTTTAGTGCATTTCTCCTCTTGAGTTTTACCATTATTCTTGATTCAATTTATTTCAGAAGACTTTCTCAGGTGGATAATAATACTCATCAGTAATATGGCTTAATAGATAAACTACAAGGACTGGTACGAAATATGACCAGTGCCAAAGCTTTCCATAGACAGCTATCTCTTGACATTCATCCCTACAATTGAGTTTGCTTGCGTTGTTCAGTTAAATGCAGAGGCTGAATAAAACAAGTACACATAAGGATTAAACGACACCAAACATTATAAGCTAAACACAGCCGTTGCATTCAAAGCTACAAGAGACCGACCTAACACCTACTGCAATACAAAGCTTTTAGTAATTGTTAAGTGATATTTAACTCAAAGGTTCACTAGCACATAAGATAAAACACTTGAATAGTAATTTAGAAGCAAAGTAGGTGTACTAAATCTCATTTTTTATTGAATTCTGAATTGACAATAACACTGAATAGCAATTTTAGCAATATGCAGGTGTGGGAATTAATTACCATTGATTAAAACTAAGTGCAAAAAGACACTTATTTATACTGTTTACAAATAATTGCATGAAAATAAATGAATTAAATTAATTGCACTTCTACCCTAACTATGGCTGCTTGCATGATGTGCAAACTTTATTATAAATGATCTTGTCTATTAGTTCTAATATTACAATATGCGACTGTTTGTCAAACTGACAATTAAAATTATTATAATTACATAATAATTAAGTCCTCTTGGCCTACTTTTGGTGCCAACATTCTCCTAGCACAAATAGTGTATTCCATCCTTAGAATACTGGGAAAATAAACTGTGGATGTATAACTCTACAATGCTTGACAACAATAGCGAGCGCGCCTCCAAATCCACCTAGACTGCATCTCTCATGTGGGGTGCTTCCATGCTCGGCCAAACCAACAAAAGAAAGTAGATCAGCAAAGCATCACAAAAAATCAAACCAAATTCCCAACTCTATAAAAGCATGAACTCTAGCTATGAACGTTGTGGTGAAAATCTTGATATTCTGTGTTGCCAATCAGGATCAAAACCCACAACTCATAGGGCGAGCACATCTAGGACCCTCATGCATGACACCTCCACTCATTGCATGTCCTGCTCAAGCCTCCATCACAACAGTAACTGGTAAACTCATCACACTCCAACAGGTCCACTAAATCAAATGAATCATGAAAAGCCAACACCCAAGCTATTGTGCGCTGATTGCAATCAAACCTATTGTAGCAATATAAATACAATGAGAAAATTCTGAAAACTTCCATACATTGTGCCAAACAGATAGCAGATTTGGAAAAAGTCATTTATCATAAACAAATAAAAGGCAATTTTGAGTTTTGAAATGCATCCAAGTGAGTAACATGACCAATTGAATTCATTTGTAAACTTCTCAAATTGCGTACACAAATTTTATCTGCAGCTCTTCATTTTGATAACCATATCCATATCTATAATGTATTATTATATGAACTAGCAAGAACAAAAACACAAACCACAAACACATCCCCACACAATCACCAAACACAAATCTGGGAACCCTTGCACTCAAAGAGCATACTCTGCACATGTAACTAATCCACGGTGGTAGTCAACAAAAGAACAAATAGGCAAGAAAACATGTCTTCTATTGAAATTTTTGAAGGGGGTGCAAATGGAGATCAGTTAAGCCCAGCAGCAGCTTTGGCAGAATAACGTACCATTATATAGCTTCCACGCCCATGCAAATGAAGGATGGCACACTCACTTTACCATTAAGGAATGGCACATATATCTCACTGTGATCATTGTGTTGTTATGTGATACATGGCCTTACAATCATATAAAATCTCTAGTCCCTATCAAGCCTGCACATGTTTAGAATATCCTTATAGTGTATGACCAAAAGCAGAAAGAAGAATCTGGTGTGCCCAACATGCAATTCTTGCACTAGCTGAAAAATACTTGCCTTGCCACGCTATCACTCCTCTAAGGTGCGTGCATAGAACATATATCTATATTCACTTGCACCAATACCATATAATGGGCTGCGCATGCAAACCTTGCACTGCGCTTATACTTTTAATATTTTTAGCTTGTGTGCTTATGTCATGTTCCCAATTGGGTTTCATGGAATATGCAGTTTTGTATTTACTGAAATTCTGGAAGTCTGTAATGTCCCCATTTTTGTGAGCATCAGAATTTAAGGGATTAGCCTATCATCTGACCCTCGTAGGCTAATGGAGTTGTTTAGAGGGTCCCGTTTGGCAGTTATCAAGGTGTTTTCTTCTCCGGAGCTCAGTTTGGTTTAGGTTGGGCCTTCGTTTGGTGTTCCAGGACTCAGTTATACACACTTACCATTTATAGTAAGTCAGTGGTTGTTAGAGAGGGACCCTTACTATTTTTAGTAAAGCAATTGGATGCACAGTGGATACAATGGTTAACTCCCAGGTTGAGACGGAATTGAGAAATAATGATTATTAATGGAGTTATGACATTTAATTATTATTAAAGTGTTCCTTTAATAATAATTAATTGTTTTAAAGGAATATTATATTGACTTCATGTGACTTTATAATTGAGAGGTATTTAATGTCAAAGTCAAAATATAAAGTGTGAACATTAAATAACTTTATTTGACTTTATGATAAAAGGGTCATTTAATGATTATAAAGTCAAGTTATTTAAAAGTGCATTTAAGTTATTTTGGGGGCCCACTTTAAGAGATGATATAAAGTTATATTAAATGCTTTTAAAGTATACTTTATTATAAGTGATAAAATGTTTTTAAAAGGAGATGAAATTAAAGTGAAATTAAAGGAGATGAAGCCAAATACCAATTGAATATTATATAAAGGCTTTTTGAAAAGGATTTCATTATCTTTTGATCATTCAACTCTTGTCGTTTATGAGCATTTTGGTTTTTGTGGAGAGAGACCTAGGGTTTCTGCAATTCTTGGGCATTGGAGAACGTGCTTTCTTCTTTGTTTCAACATTCCAAGGTTGTGCAACACCAGCTGAAGATTGCTTATTAGATTGGCTTCATACAGAGGCCAACATTGTGCAAAATTGTGAAGATTCAATTAAGGGTTTGAAGATTTGTCATTGCAGATCAGAAGTATACATTTGAAACTATTTGCTGATATTTTTATATGCTGTTTGCATTCATTTCTGCTGGCCATACCACTCCATAATGGAGCTGTACCGATCTCCAGGCTGTTGGGAGTTCGTGTGAGGTGCTGGTCTGTTTTCCTTGCCTCTTCTTGGGTCGTTTTGCATGTTCAGAAACAACAAGGTTCAATAGGGGTGTAAGGGATCAGTTTGTATGTGTTTTGGGCCTGATTTGCTGCAGAAAGAAGGCTGTATTAACCCAGCCAGGTGTGGGTACTAGAGACACAATAGAAAGTCTCTTTGCTGATCCATTTCTTGTCTTTGTAGGGCAACATTTGTCTATGCTTGTATAACTTGTCATGCATTGTATCTGATATGAGATGAGTCTCTCTTTGGTGAGCATTAAGCATCTACAATCTGCTGTACATCAAATCCCAGCACTGTAATACAAGGACAGCGAGATGGGTATGTAAAAATCTTCATACTTTGTCAATATGATTTTCTGGGTATTGATTGCTTAGATAATAGGGGATATTATCTCAACTGGGTCTTTAATAATTTGGCCAAATAATGAATATTTTGGGAGATATTGAAATCTGGAATTTTTAGCCATTAACTCCCTATGTGATGTTCAATTTTTAAGTAAAATATTATTATTACAATATCTTCTTTTGCATTATATTGTGCACGTGTCAGAGAAAACCCAAAGACAAACCAAATAGATAGGCAAGAATCCTGAGAATCAAATAACCTATCAGGGGGGTTATTACAGTGGTATTAGAGCGGTCTCCTGCCATCCTGTTGGGTTAAAACAAATATTCAGTGAATCAACATCTTGCATCATTTGAGTGACCAACACTCATCAGTTTCCAATCAGTTCTAGTTATGGGTTACTTCAGTATTGAAGGAAAATCCAGGGAAGATATTGAACGGGAAGCCATCAAGCTTAGGGAAGGTTATGAACGGGAAGCCCCACGACTCCTTGAGGACTATCAGAGCATGCCAGATGATTTTAAAGCACAATACTCTCTTAATAATTATTTGGACTTTGTTGTCACCTTGAGTCTTGGAAAGATTGGGTTGCTAAAGTATATTAGGAGGATGTATAAGAAAAAAATTTCATCGAAAGGTGCAAAATTTAGTCATGGGAAAGATGTTGCAATGAGCAACAGGTTTAGTCCACGGTATAATACACCCCATGGTTCAGTGCCTATTGATGGGCACAGTGTGAGCAAGTATGATGGAACCTTCAATTCATATAATGATGATGGTTCTACATCTAAACTCAATGAACAGGTTATAGGACCTCCTAAAATGAGCAGGAACCAAATGACAAGACAAAATCTATGCTTCTCATGCAAAGGATTTTTGGAGCCTAACCACCAATGCACGAATTCAAGGGTGAAAAAACTTGAAGTAGAAAAGTCAATCACAAAAGAAGAGCCAAAGGAACAATCAACAGATTTGAAGTTCATTGAATTAGCAAGGATCCAAAGAATGATTTTTATGATGTTAAGGAAAAAGAACCACTAGATGCTACTACAAGTGAAGTGAACACGAAATTCTACATTGGTGATGTAGAGATTGTGCGTAATCAGCCACATGAAGGTTTGGATTCACTTGATGATCCATTATTTGAACATAGCATTACCTCATTAGCTCAACATCGTAATTGCAAGGAATCAGATTGTGAGATGGGTGTCTTTGAAGATGTTATTCTCATGGCACATGAAGAAACCACAAAAGGGTCTGACAACGATTCTGATTTTTGTAACAACAGTCATATTCCTTTGCATCATCATGAGATAGCAGCCATTCCATGTGAGGATGATGGATGTGTGGAGTTCCCTAACAATGACACTGAAGATCTGGGTGTTAAAGATGAATTATGTGATGCATATTCAAGCCACAACATTCTGATTTTGCGAATCAGACCTTAGAAGATGTGGACAAGACACAAGTTTTGTGTGATGGGTGGTTACAAAGAGCTGAGAAGGCAAAGTTATTGGCTGCCCAAGCAAAATAGCGTTTGCAAGAGGTCAAGGAACGTTGCAACCAGCTAGATCAAGTAAAGAAGCAAAGTGTGTCATGCCTTAGATCTCTAATTCTTCCTAGAGAAGAGTGTGTAGAAGTTGAGCATGCAAAGGAGGAGTGTCTTGAGGTAAGTAAACAAGAAGAATATGCGGTTATGTGTGAACAAGAGAAGAGGTATGATCCAGAAAATTTTATTGGTACACGTAGCTTGCATCTTGAGTCTCATGAGATACCTCTAGTTGAGAGCCCATTTAAGGCTCAAGTCCTAGAGTTGGGTGAACAGGTGGATTATACATTTAGTGGATCAGCCACTAATTTCATTACTACACATGTGGATGGAAACATGGGTGTGTCAGATTTGTATTGGTCTATAAGCATCTATGACATACTTAGTGAAACACAATCCGTACATGTTGATGGCTCTATGGCAGAGTGTGTAGCTACTCTACTTCAGAGATTTGTGTTGCATGCCATGGTGATTCTTGTGCACAATTTATATGGGGATGATTGCCAGTGTTGGGATCCGGGTGGTTACAGGCTTGGCACAACAGTGTGGTTGGATCTCGGTGAATTACTTCACCACTCTCAGCATGGTGAAGGTTATGTCAGAGTTGCGCTAGGGAAGTCAACGGGTAAGGAGTATGGCAGGATTCCATTCTGGCTATGGGATCCAGGAATCGATTTGGCTGGTGGATTGCTTCTTTCTTTTGTCGGGGTTGACCTAGTTACAAAGTACAGTGGTATCACGTTGACGCCATAGGATTTGGATGGGGCATTCTACAGGATGATCTGGGATCCCGACATTCAGTTGAGCGTTGTTCGCAGAGTTTGGGATCCTTCTAGTGCATCAGGATTCTAGACAGAGCTTTCTGGTGATTTACACAGCATGTACAATGTGCAGAGAGTGTACAGTTTCATCTTTGATTTACTTGTACATGTTTGGATTACGATGCACAATTTTGGTGCACATGTATTGGACAGACAATATGATGGATATCCTTGCGCAGTTGTGTTTATGCTGGTGCTACAGGAGTTAGTTAGAGATGTGTGGGACATGTCGCGGTTCTTCCTTTTGACCTTCGGTGGAGTGGTGTTTCTTTGCAGTAGAGATTGCTTGGGGACAAGCAATTTCAGGGAGGGCGGACTGTAATGTCCCCATTTTCGTGAGCATTAGAATTTGAGGGATTAGCGTATTATCTGACCCTCGTAGGCTAATGGAGTTGTTTAGAGGGTCCCGTTTGGTAGTTACGAGGGTGTTTCCTTCTCCGGAGCTCAGTTTGGTTCAGGTTGGGCCTTCGTTTGGTGTTCTAGGTCTCAGTTATACACACTTATCATTTATAGTAAGTCAGTGGTTGTTAGAGAGGGACCCTTACTATTTTTAGTAAGGCAGTTGGATGCACAGTGGATACAATGGTTAACTCCCAGGTTCAGACGGAATTGAGAAATAATGATTATTAATGGAGTTATGACATTTAATTATTATTAAAGTGTGTTCGTAAACAGATTTGTTGCTCTTAAATAATCTTCTTGAATAGCTCTGTTTCACCCTTGGATCAGCAACAACCTGCTTACAACAGTTGAAGAATCGTAGGACTATGTCGATTCCTCTCTGTGTTTGAGAGGGGCGGCTCCCTCGTATGATGGGGGTATATGTATTTTCTAGGGTTATAAGAATAAAACAAATTGAATAACGAAAACTAATGAAGAAATGAGAAATGATCTTATAGATTCAAGTTCCACACATTCAAGTTGAGATACCAAAACTTAACATGATAATCTTTTCCACATGCAACGTTTAAAGGAAAGCAAATGGTTATCATTGATGAAACATACGAATATCAACAACAACACATGAGATTGAATTGAACACACATCCAAAACATTTTTCTATTGCTTTCTTGCTTGAATAGTACTATTCAAGTCCTTCATACAATGCCTTGCGAAAAAGTGGAATCCTCCCTTTTGATTGAATTACAAAGAAGTGTATATAGGTGAGGCTAGTAACCACTTAAGGTAACTACCTTAACCACTTTTTGTAACTACTTGGTATAACTACCTTTATAAGTGCACTAACTTCGAATAACTAACTTTCTTTTGTAAAGATGGTCACTTAGAGTAACTACCTGATTTAGGCACTTAAAATAACTACTTTGTAAGAAAGAGTTAGGATGAACCTAACTTTACAATTAAAGATAGAAAACTAGACTCGAATAGGAGAAACTCAATCATGAAAATTATTTACAAAACAAGCCAAAATCATGACTTGAGTCACACACAAACACATAAAAAATGAAAACTATACAATATGCAACATTGCATTTATTCTATGCTTGTTGAAGGTGCCATTGATGGAGCTGCTGATTCTGTTGACCGGATTCTTTTTCTTTGAACATTCTGAAAAGTTTGATGACTGGAGTAACAGATTTCCCTTTAGGAATTAGGATGTTAGCTATCCTCATCTTCCAGGTCTTTAGGTTCCTGTAGATGTTGCTCAACTCTGACACCATACTCGGTATTTGGGAACTAGAAATCTTCAAGGAAGTATAGGTATTAATCAATTTGTCCATTGCATTTTCATTGAAGACTTCTCTATTGAAGAGTTCGATTGGGGCATTGAGTTGCTTTCTTTATGAGGCAAGAGATATCAAATATTGCCACTATCCCATCATGTATGACTTTTGTAGCTGATTACCTCCCAAAATGTAGTCAACCTATCTGCTTGCAATAGTTCTTATTCTGATAAGAATTGCTGCAATATTCTCGCACCAAACCACCTACTTAGAAATGCTCAAGCATTTTGCATAGGTGAAAAGGAAGATAGTGGCTTTGACCAAGTAACCTACAACCTAACAAATAGCATTCCTTGTATGTTAGAGATCATCACCTATCTCATTCTCTTTCTACAAGATATACCAAAAATTCTAACTTTGTAAGGTGGTAACAACCAATAACACATTCAGGAGGATTTTATAGCCCTCAATACGTTTATTCTCATATGACCACACAACAAAAGGGGGAATTGATTCTCTAATTAATGTTATCCCCACATTAATTCCACTCAAAATTCCAACCCAAAGATTAGTAGTTTTGCTATCATTAAAGCAATTCTCCCTTGCTATATCTCGACAAGAAATGTTTAAGATCATCTTGATTTCCTCTCTTGTGTTACTGTGAATAAGAAGTTCCAAAAATTTTAACTCATGAGAAAAATATAGATCATTTTGTTTGATCCTTGTGAAAGACTGAAGAGTTATCCCTCTCGTTTATGGGGTTCTAAACTATATTCTAATGAAGCATTAATACTATTATTAGAAGAATGATTCTTTGTGACACTGAAACCCAAATTCGAAGGATCTAACAATAAAATATCCATAACTAATGTTTGTAATGCCTTCCACATCTTTGATGTTCACTTTTGCAAAACTATTTCTTCCAGACTGCCATCAAATCCTTAACAGTTACATTCAATTTACATTTTCTTTTGTTCAGGTAAGACAACTTTATCATCTAATCCATGAAATAATATTATGGGATATGAAGATCCTATCAATTCTTTAAATTCTAGGACCACCTTACTCATCGTGGGCCTCTACACTGAGTAGTGTAAGCAACATGAAAATGCACCTTAAAAGGTATCAAGCAGGCCTCACAATATGAGAAAAGATCAATATTCCGCACCACAACCACCCCACAGCCGATTCCATTTTCTATACCTGCTTCTGGAAATAAAGCTCCCCCAACTATTTGACAATAACCTCGATTGCCATCCCTAAAAGCCTTGGCAACACGCAGGGAAGTCTTCTTGAGCCCATCTCTGTTCACATCTTCACCCAATCCTTGCAATAACACCTTCACTGCCGCAATGATGGTACAAAGCGAATTTGACTCATTTCCATTGCAATCATCCTCGCATTACTCCACACACACATCCTCCTCCGCATCTACATCCACGTGCCCACATGTTGCGGTTTCGAATCCTGGGTTCTCCAGGCCACCCATTGGTATGCACACGGGCACCTTCATCCCACAACCGTCCTACTTATGGGCAAGTGCTATATAAGATGTTGGAGTGAATGTTAAGGGATTATATAGTGAAGTCAGAGCAAGATGACCACCGTTAATGTAGTGATAATTATCAACTCAGGAACAAAATTATGCATTGTTTAATACTACTTTTCTTTGTCTGTTTGAATAATTGGCTTGGATCTTTTATTACCTAGAAAATCATAATTGCATTGGGGCACCCAAATTGGATTTGGGAATTTGGGAACCTTCAACCTACTTTGGACCACTCAAGGTTAAGAGAAGTTTGTGGATTTGGTTAAGGTGTCTGGACCACCCATTGAGAAGGATTTCAGAATTTTCTTGACGGGAAATAAAGGCAATGTTATTGGTGGTGGTGGTTGTTGAGCCGCCAAGAACACATGGTCCTGCCTGTGCTTTCACGTTTCGCATACATATCTACCAGAGCATTTGCAACTAATACCAGCTGACAGAAACCCACTTTCGATTATGCTTTGCTAAACGTCCATACGTTTTCAATGCTCTCAATTTGGCGCAGATAGGGAGGTCTGCAAGGTTCGTGGAATTTGGATTTACACCTGCCGCTTGCTTTTGCTTGAAGGTTTCGAAGGCCTTTTCGATATACATATTTTGTGTGTATCATGCAATCATTGCGTTCCATGAGCCTTCATTTCTTCAAAGCATTCTGTCGAACAGTTCATGGACTTTGTCTATGCTCCCAAATTTTGCATACGTTTCTATCAGAGCATTTCAAACATATAATATCTGACAAAAATCCTCCATCCTTCATGCTTTGATGGATGTTCACACTTCATTTCAAATCTTTTGCTTTGAGAGGATGGTGGCAAAGGTTGACGGTATTGGCTTTACAACTGACAGTTACATTCGATTTAAAGCTTTTGTGACCTTTCAACAAATGCATCGTGTGCGCTTTTTGCAGTCATGGCGGTCCATGAGACCATTTCTTTGAGGCATTTTGTTTCATAGATTCAATCTTGGCGTGCTCCAATTTATTTCTTGTTAGGACATCTCGAATTTGGCATGTAGCTTGCAATTTGTGATTCATAAGACCAAACTTCACTAAGGCATTTTTTTCAACATGTAGCGTGCCTTGAATAGGCTTCCATATTATTTCATGTGTAGGTTTACCGGAGCATTTCCAATTTTAACATTTGGTAAAGATCTACGGATTGCACTTGATTCAAGGTTTCCAAAGCATGTTTAAGACATCCAATGCTGTGTTCAAGCTTCTAAATCTCGCATCCTTGCCTACAAGTTTCTAAATCCTTTACAACAGATTCATTTTGTGTGTATCATACGCACAGTGCATTCCAACAAATGACATTTGTGGAGGCGGCCAAAGAAGAAGCGCAATGTTTTCAAACAAGACAATCATTTCAAGATGATGCGCAATCCATTATATCTATTGTGCAAGCCTTCAAAAAGGTGCAAAATAGAATGAAGACTCTGTAAGATCAATACAAACTTGTGAAATCCAGTTCTTAGCTCCTTAAAAAAAATTGCTGTGTAGCCTCTGATATAATGCGCTAGGATAATGAAGCATCTTCAATTAATGATGCGTGAGGGTGTATATGTTTAGTTTCTTTGAGTAGTTACAAATTTACAATAACTACTTGGTTTTGTCATCGGCACTTTTAAAATCATTTCACAACGTGCATCGGTAAATTAGACTAGTTTGCAAATCTTTTAAAACATCCGACAACAAATATGAAAACCTTATAAATTGTCTGCAACTTTTTACTATTTTCCTCACTTTTGGTAGCAAATGCCCTTTTATCGGTGATGTAGAAGACTTTCAAAAGCTTCATCGGATGTAAGTGATAGATGCCAAACTAATTGAATCCCCCAATAATAAAGATATGAATTTCTTTTATTGGCATTGGAGGCATTACTTACAACTAATAACCTTTAATAATCTTGATGGTTCATGACGACTCTTTCCAAATAGTGGAAGATGCTTGATTGAGACATGTGGATGACGAGGTTATCCTTTATCAATAGAAATTTATAAGTGCCCTTGAGTTTGCTATCTCGCCATTGCCAAAATATATTCGACGCATAATGTCAATATGCACATTAGTCACGAACTTCACCAAAGCGTTCCCATATGGAAAAAAACTTTACAAACTCTTTCAATGAACACATTTTGGGAGATAGCTCCGTGAGTTCTTCATCCCCTTATATCATTGATTTCGGATGTGGACCTTGTAACTTCACATTCTTAATCTCCAACATATTAAATTGCGAGATTTTTCAATATATCTCCTTCATCAACACTTTGTGTGTTTTTGAAACTTTTGTTGGAAATGAATTAGGGCTTCACGATAAAGAGCTTCTTTTATCCAAGTTTGGGACACAACGAAGCTGGATTTATTTACAACCTCTTCTTATGATCTCCATGCTTGTATTTACTGATATAACCCTAACTTACAAACCTTCTTTTCTTTGACAATTCGGGGGATCTTTTGGACCTGTGAAGATTTGTAACTCAACTTTTGCCATTAGATCTCTTAAGTGCAGTTCACCTACAAAGGAGAGGTATATGTCAAATTATTTCGCTCTTATCTGCATAAAGCTTTTGATTTGATCATTCGACAAGTTGTTCGATGGAGAATTGAAATTTGAGACCTCGAATTATGAGGCATGTTGACATTGAAACTCGTAGGACAAGGTCGCAGTTGGGTGCAACATTTTGACACTGAGTTATCACTTGGAATAGTGAAGGAAGTATGTATAGAATTGGTGCCTTGTAAAGAATCACGACTTGACTAAGGCCATTCGATGCATGATAGGACTTGTTAATTCATCAGAAAAGTTCAAATTTTGGATTGTCAAAAAGGGGATAACAAAGTGTTACTTGAATAATAATTAATTATTTTAAAGGAATATCATATTGACTTCATGTGACTTTATAATTATTACACAGGTAATTGGTAAATTGTTGGATGATATTAACAATGAGCGAATGCTCAATAAATAGGTTACAGAATGTACAAGAATAGGTACGTTTCTATATTTAGAAACTGCCAAGGATCGACACACGATCCAAGAAATCATTACATAACCGTTACACTTACACGGTACTGACCATTAACTAAAAATAGATGATTCTAGAAGAATATCTTAATACCCTCCCTTAATGGTCAATCTATTTACAACACCAAGAGACCCCCTGAATTTTACAAACTTGTCAGGACTCAAGGACTTGGTGAGAATATCTGCTGTCTGATCCGCAGTTGGAACATACAGCAACTGAACTGTGTGGTCTTCAACTAGCGAGCGGATGAAGTGACAATGTGTCTCGATGTGCTTGGTTCTCTCATGGAAGACCGGAGTCTTGGCAAGTTTGAGAACTCCTGATTGTCGCAGAACAGGGGAGTCGGTCCTGCTTGAGATAGTTGCATATCTGCAAGCATCCGGCGAAGCCAAACTGCCTCACATGCTACCTTCACTGCACCTCGATATTCAACTTCTGTTGAGGAGAGTGCCACAGCCTGCTGTTTCTTACTAGTCCATGTGACGGCACTGGATCCCAAACTAAACACATACCCAGAAGTGGATTTTCTGTCATCAACTGACCCTGCCCAATCTGAATCTGTGAAGCCTCGAAGGCTGGGATCAGAATTCCTTGTGTAAAGGATACCAAAGTCAGATGTACCCTTGACATACCGTAGCACATGCTTAGCCGCTACCCAATGATCATCCTTGGGGGCTGTCAAGAATCTGGAGATGTAGCTGACTGCAAAACTGATGTCTGGTCGAGTAGCAGTTAAGTAGATAAGACTGCCTACGAGTTGTTGGAACAGAGACTCATCAACCACTGGGGAGTCAGACTTAGTTGACAGCTTAAGTCCCTTTTCCATAGGGGTGGAGGCAGGTTTGCAGTCCTGCATTCAGAACTTATCCAGAAGACTGCGAGCATACTTCGACTGAGAGATGAAAATGCTATTCTGAGTTTGCCAAACCTCAACACCTAAACAATAGTGGGAAAGTCCCAAATCTGTCATATCAAAGGTGGTGCACAGGTGCTGTTTGATCTTATCGATCAGGTGTGGCGAGCTGCCAGTAATAAGCAAGTCATCCACATAGACAACAACTAACAGGATATCACTGCCAGTGTGTTTGATAGACAGATTTGAGTCAGATGGACTCCGCTTAAAGCCATGTTCTGTGAGGTACTTGTCAATTTTGATGTACCATGCTCTGGGAGCTTGTTTCAGGCCATAAAGTGCTTTGACCAGCCTACAGACTTTATGTTCTTAACCGGCAACCTTGAAACCAGGAGGCTGCGTCATGTAGACTTCTTCCTGCAACTCACCGTTGAGGAATGCACTCTTCACATCCATCTGATGGACTTTCCAACCAAACTGGGCTGCTAAGGCAAGGACAAGCCGTATGGTGCTCATCTTGGCTGTAGGAGCAAAGGTCTCCTCGTAGTCGATGCCTTCTTTCTGTGAGAAACCCCGAGCAACAAGCCTTGCTTTGTACTTGTCCAGGGTTCCGTCAGCGTTGTACTTAACTTTATACACCCATTTGCAACTAATGGGTTTCTTCCCTGGAGGAAGATCAGAGAGGACCCAAGTGTGATTCTTCTGAAGACTTTGGTATTCTGATTCCATTGCCGTATCCCACTCAGGAATGCCTTTAGCCTTTGAATAAGTCTGAGGTTCAAAGACACTGTGCAAGTTGGCCATGAGAGCAAAATTGACTGTAGGCTGCTTTTTGCTCTTATTCTGAGAAGATCTACCCTCAACAAGTTCATCATCATGAAGATCGGCAATCGTCTTTGACCACCATTTTGGTCGACGGGTAGAGGGGCCAACATCAGGGTCACCATCAGGTTCAACAGGAGGTTCTGGGTCTGGAACATGTGCATCAGGAGGAGGTTCTGCATTATCCTCAGGAATTTCAGGCTGAGACTCATCGGAATTTGAGTCTGAGGAATAATCAGCATCCCTCCCATCAGGTGGACCTAATGGAAGACGAACACCCAGGTCAGAAGCCTTCAAAGGCTGATCCGCGGACTGC
Organism: Cunninghamia lanceolata; assembly: GCA_027924645.1. Lineage (NCBI taxonomy): Eukaryota > Viridiplantae > Streptophyta > Pinopsida > Cupressales > Cupressaceae > Cunninghamia > Cunninghamia lanceolata. Next base: position 2,199,868 of record BSBN01000814.1, read on the forward strand.
TGCACAGAAGAGGGAGAGAAGAAAGGGCCTCGCTCTTCATCAAAAACCACATCACGACTGAAGATGAGACGATCTGTCTCAATGTTAATTAGCTTGTAGGCTTTGTGGTTATTGCTGTATCCTGTGAACATGAGTTTCTGACTCTTGGAATCCAGTTTGGAGTGCTTGGCATCTGGAATCCAAACATAAGCAAGAGAGCCAAAAACTTTCAAATGATTGACCCTTGGTTTGCGGCTAGTCCATACTTCTTCTGGGGTTTTGTCCTTAACTGCATAGGTCGGAGACCGGTTAAGAAGATAAACTGCAGTGAAGACTGCTTCTGCCCAAAATTTCTTAGGAACACATCTATGCTCAAGCATGGATCGTGCTAACTCAGTTATAGTGCGGTTGCGCCGCTCTACAACACTGTTCTGTTGAGAAGTGTAGGGTGTGGTCAATTGGCGTTTGATGCCATGTGTATCACAGAAGTTGGAGAACTCAGTGGAACAAAATTCCCCCCCATTATCGGACCTAAGAGTTACAACGGAACAACCAGACTCTTTTTCTACTAAGGCCTTAAACTTCTGAAAAACTGAAAACACATCTGATTTCTGTCTAAGAAAGTAAACCCAGATTTTCCTACTGAAATCATCAACAAACAGTAAAAAATATTTGCATCCAATAACAGAGGGAGTATTCATAGGTCCACAAATATCAGCATGGACAAGTTGAAGTACCTTGGATGCACGCCAGGAGTCACCAGTCGGAAAAGGAGTGCGGTGTTGTTTGCCAGCTTGATAGGTTCCGCAGACACCGAAGTTCTGAGACTGAATCTCAGGAAGCCCATCTACAAGGTGCTGCCGGGAGAGCTGGGACAGGTAGTGCACGTTTAGGTGCCCATATTGCTGATGCCAGAGACTGATGATGGAGGAGTTCCGAGCTGCTAGGGCTGATTCTGGAGGACCACCCAAATCCACAAGTCTGTACAGACCATGATCCTCAATGCCAACAGCTATAGTGCATTTGGACAGTCGGTCAATGATAGAGCACTTATGAGTGCTGAAGACCACATCAAGATGCGGAGAGCGTCGCATGATCTAGCTGACTGAGAGTAGATTAAGTTCCATGCCAGGAACATAATATACATTGAGGAATATGAGATTCCGCCCACCAGACTGGATCTGAACAGTGCCCTTGCCGGCAACTATGTACTGTTCACCGCCACCGAAAATGACGGAATCATGGAAAGGAGAGAGGTCGGTAAACCAATCACGTCTGTGAGTGAAATGTCGCGAGGCACCAGAATCTATGTACCAAGCCGAGGATTTGACATGGTCTACTGGTCTTTTAGCCATGAAGGCGTAAAAGGCAGACTCTCTGCTCAGTGTGCTCCGCTGTGTTGGCCTTCTGCTGAGACCCTTCCTGTTTCTTCTGTTCAGAAGCGATATGAGCGCGACAATCTTTTTTGAGGTGTCCAAACTTGTGGCAATAGTTGCACTGCGCATTTTTCTTCTTGCCATTATCAGAGGATGGTGCTGCACCCTTTTGCTGATTCTGCTGAGAAGGCTGACTTTTGCCTTTATTCGGAGCCTGAAACTGGGCTGCAAAAGCCTGCTCTGAAGAGGATGAAGAAGTACTACTACCAAACTGTTGTTTCCAGCGATCCTGCTGCAAGAGGATAGTACAGAGTTCTGGAAACTTCAGATCAACATTAGCTGATGTAATGTTGAGAGTCTCGATGAAATGTTCATAGGACTTAGGTAGACTTTTCAAAGTGATCACAACCAGGTCTTCTTCCTCCATTTTCCAACCAATAGCCTCCAGCTGATCTCGGATCTCTTGGATTTTGTTCAGGTGCGTCTATAAAGAGGTCTTCTCATCCATCATGATAGAAAACAGTATATTTTTCAGGAAGAACGCATAGCTCTTGTCGGAGGTTTCATGCAAACCCTTTAGATGGTCCCAAATCTCTTTGGCTATTTTTCCAGCCGGAATCTGGGGTAGCTGATCATCGGTGACTGAAAGCTTAATCAGCATGATAGCTTCACGGTTCTGCTCATCAAACTTGTTCTGGTCTTTTCCGGCTGTTGTGGGACGAGTAGCAGTACCCAAAATCATCTGATCGAGGCAGCAATATTCAAAGATTGTCATCATTTGCTGCTTCCAGGTATTATAATTTTTGCCATTAAAGTGCTGATTGCCTTCCAACATGATGTTGTTCAAACTCGCCATCTTGCACGCTTTTCGAGGCACGAAAAATGAGGTACTGAGAAGAGGCGGAATACACTGAACCTGAAGCACAAAGTCCAATGCACAAAGGCAGGTACAGGCACAAACTTCAAGACAAATTCGTCGGTACAAATTTCAATGCACGGATTTCGAGGCACCCAGAAAAATCTGACAGGTACCCAGAAAATGTCTCGAAAAACCCACCAAGAATCTGTAAGCGAAAAAAATTTCAGACTGAGATCAGAGGGTCAAAACCCTAACCGAAAAAAACAAAACCCTAGGTGGCCATGGCAGCCATGAAAAACACCAGAAATCCTCGGCCTTTTAAGAGCTCACCATAGATTCGGTGAGAGTCAAATATCTTCAAGTTATTAACAGCACATAGAGATCACCTATCGCACGGGCGTGAGCCTGGAGTAGGAGTGGACTGTAGAATCCGCGAGTTTGAGCGTGTGTGCAGAAAGAGGAGATGGCGTGGGCTGCAGAACACTGGCGCCCAACAGAGATGAAATCCCGCGGGCACAAACAACGAAACAACGCGACCTCCACTGGCTTGAAATCGCGGGCAGGAAAAACGTCAGTCGTGCGAACTTAGTGGAATGAAATCGCGGATAAAGTCGCAGAGAATTTGCGCCCAACGGAGATGCATAAAATCGCGAGTTTTCAACAAACCACGACCTCAGAGAGCTTAAGATCGCGTCCATAGGATTCGGAAAGTCGCTCTTCAGACAAGTGCCGAAGGAGACTTTGATGGAGAAAGAAAACACGTCTGAAACACAACCATACTGCAAAACGCGACCAAAAACACCAGAAACGCGAGTCTCAGAAACCGCGACTTAGCCAAGGTATGGAATTAAAAAAAAACACCAGAAGTTTAGACTCCGATCAGGAATAGCCACCAACAAAAACGCGATTTTCCAGAAACAAAGAAGCCTTCAAGAAACAAACGGCGACCCAGGACTGCACAAATGCAGAAGCCGTAAAGGCAATAAGAAAAAAAAAAAAAAATGCGAATCACAGGAAGGCGAATAAATTAACTTGGCTCTAATACCATATTACACAGGTAATTGGTAAATTGTTGGATGATATTAACAATGAGCGAATGCTCGATAAATAGGTTACAAAATGTACAAGAATAGGCACGTTTCTATATTTAGAAACTGCCAAGGATCGACACACGATCCAAGAAATCATTACATGACCGTTACACTTACACGGTACTGACCATTAACTAAAAATAGATGATTCTAGAAGAATATCTTAATAATAATTGAAGGGTATTTAATATCATAAAGTCAAAATATAAAGTGTGAACATTAAATGACTTTATTTGACTTTATGATAAAAGGGTCATTTAATGATTATAAAGTCAAGTTATTTAAAAGTGCATTTAAGTTATATTGGGGGCCCACTTTAAGAGATGATATAAAGTTATATTAAATGCTTTTAAAGTATACTTTATTATAAGTGATAAAGTGTTTTTAAAAGGAGATGAAGCCAAATACCAATTGAATATTATATAAAAGATTTTTGAAAAGGATTTCATTATCTTTTGATCATTCAACTCGTCGTTTATGAGCATTTTGGTTTTTGTGGAGAGAGACCTAGGGTTTTTGCAATTTTTGGGCATTGGAGAATGTGCTTTCTTCTTTGTTTCAGCATTCTGAGGTTGTGCAACACTAGCTGAAGATTGCTTATCAGATTGGCTTCATATAGAGGCCAACATTGTGTAAAATTGTGAAGATTCAATTAAGGGTTGAAGATTTATCATTGCAGATCAGAAGTATACATCTGAAACTATTTGCTGATATATTTATATGCTGTTTGCATTCATTTCTGTTGGCCATACCACTCCATAATGGAGCCGTACCGATCTGCAGGCTGTTGGGAGTTCGTGTGAGGTGCTGGTCTGTTTTCCTTGCCTCTTTTTGGGTCATTTTGCATGTTCAGAAACAACAAGGTTCAATAGGGGTGTAAGGGATCAGTTTGTATGTGATTTGGGCCTAATTTGCTGCAAAAAGAAGGCCGTACTAACCCAGCCAGGTGTGGGTACTAGAGACACAACAGAAAGTCTCTTTGCTGATCCATTTCTTTGTCATGTCCCCTCTTTAGCACTGTCTAGCAGAGACATGAGAGTTGACCTATCATCCGGGTTCCCGTAGGTCAGCGGAGTGGTTAGGGGACCTATCCTGAGGCGGTATAGCTTGGTAGGGAGCTTTACAGGCCTTTCCAGACAGTTTGTGACAGTTTCCTATTTTTTAGGAAGGGTTCCTATTTTTTAGGGTTTGACCGAGAGTTGACCAGGAGGCATCAGGGGACCTCCAGGAGCGTTTTTGGAGTTTTGGTTAAATTCCCTATTTTTTAGGAGGTATCCCTACATTTTAGGGAGGCACTGTCAGTTAGCATGACACGTGGCGACATCACCAGTGGCGTGGGCTACAGCAGTTCTCAGTTCAGGATGGTCAAGTGATGGAATTAGAATAATTATTGAATATTAAAGTATGGCTTTAATATTTAATAAAAATGAAATAAAATAAAGTGAATAACATGTCACTTTATATTAATAAGTTATTAAAAGGACCCCCACCTAGTTGACACAATGTTGTGTTAAAAAGGTGGTCTTTTAATAATGAAGTTGGTCCCTCAACTTGGGCGCCCAACTTGTGAGACTTCATTAATAAAAGAATCTTTCAAAGATTCTTAATTTTGATCCCCTTTTGGAACCCTAAAGTGGACGCCCACTTTGGGAAATGAATAAAGTGACTTTGAAGTGCTATTTGGGATTATCTTTTGCATATATTTTGAAGCTTCATGGCAGCTCTGAACTCTGTGGAAGGGGGCAGCAGCATTCAGACTCTTGGGAACGAAAACTCTCAAGGATTTTGGTGAATTGGACGACAACTCAGTTCTTGTTTGTGGGAGGCCTACTCTGGGTCTTCATTTGTGCATCATTGGATAGATTCCAGGGCATGCTATTGCAGATCTAAGCTTGCAGCAGTGCCAAATCAGCCTTATTCTTCAGATCCTTCATTCTCAGTTGCATGTATAGTCTCTTCTGGGCCAATACTGTCTTTGTATGCAAGTAGGGTTGCAAACCAGGCTTTCATTGAATATAAAATACAGATCTGATGGGTATGTGCCTCAATTTCTTAGTTAGTATCTTTCTATCAGTTAATATTTATTTTTAGTCCATTTCTATTTGAGATTGCAGCTGTATGTATTTCTATTTGCCATCTTGGCAAATACACATCTCAAGAAAACTGAAACCCCTTCTGCATCTCCTCTCTAGTCTGAAAGAAAACAAAAAAAAAAATTAATAAAAATCATAAAACAAATAAAATCACAAAAACAACACTTCATTTCAGCAAAGGGATCCATCAGGGATCTTTCATTCTTGTCTTCGTAGGGCAACATTTGTCTATGCTTGTATAACTTGTCATGCATTGTATCTGATATGAGTTGAGTCTCTCTTTGGTGAGCACTAAGCATCTACAATCTGCTGTACATCAAATCCCAGCACTGTAATACAAGGACAGCGAGATGGGTATGAAAAAATCTTCATACTTTGTCAATATGATTTTCTGGGTATGGATTGCTTCGATAATAGGGGATGTTATCTCAACTGGGTCTTTAATAATTTGGCCAAATAATGAATATTTTGGGAGATATTGAAATCTGGAATCTTCAGCCATTAACTCCCTATGTGATGTTCAATTTTTAAATAAAATATTATTATTACAATATCTTCTTTTGCATTATATTGTGCACGTGTCAGAGAAAACCCAAAGACAAACCAAACAGACAGGCAAGAATCCCGAGAATCAAATAACCTATTGGGTGGGGGGTTATTACAAAATCCTCATATGCTCTTGAAATAAATACAGAATACTAGATTACTAATAGCTTAAAAACAAAATTAGGATCCTTACACTCCAATGATGAATATCGATTAAATGCTGGTATGGAATTGCATAAATGCTGATGTAACAACCTCACTCCCAATTTCGTCAAATAGCATTAGTGATAACCAGTAAATACTGCCTTCAAGCCTTAGGCAAAATACTAAATATCAATGAATACTATGCAGTAATTTTTCTAGTTTGATGCTATACGAATACAAAAGATATTACGACAAACATCTAAACACTAATATTTGACCATCTCTATATATATATATATAACCAGCAGACAGAGACAAATCTGACAATAAGGGGCCCCACCTTTCACTCAGAATGATTCAACTTATCACAATTCCACATATTCCCCACCAATCATAGTCTTCTTTAATATGCGATTCTTGTGCGATTAGCTATTGGTGTGCTTGGGCCCACCAACGATTACTCAACAAGGAGGCCGCTTGAGGATTCTTACGATTCCTTAATAATCTCTATTGCAACATCCTCCGTAGGTGCATATATTCCACTACCAAAATCGTGGCAAGGTTGAACTCACGCTTCAATTCGATTGGCTGACAAAATACATGGTAATTAACAAGACCTGCAAATGCGATTTCAACAGTCAAAATATTAATGTGGACTTGGACTTAACGGCAGATTCGGATATATCAAACACCAAAGTGGATCCTTGTGAACATGGAATGATCAATACATACTCCGTGAGTCTATGCAATTGATGTTTGTGAATTACTAAATTACCATCATGCATTGAAGTGTTCCACGGTTCTCAATAATTGAAAGTCTTGAAAAATGCAAACAGAATAATCATCATACAATACCAACAATGCTCAGGCTGCGATACATTTAAGCTATGCCAATGATTCAACTCAACTACAGATTGCTAGCATTGCCATACACAGAACGAAATCCGTACTACTCTAAAGTTAAATATAAAATGGAACAATATATTGAATATGCAACAATGCTGAGACTGGAGAATAGAACAGATATCTTATTAAATTTTTCAACCATCCAAGTAAAAAAATGAAACTCTGAGACTCAACCAAACTGTAAACTGAAATCTGCATCCTTCGTCAAGATCGCTGATATGAAAATTTGCTTGCAAATCCAAATCGTTACAGCACTAGCGTGATCCCTGGGTGGAACCACCTCCGAAGAGCGAGAGAGTTTTCATCCTCAAGCTTGTGATGGAAAATCAAAGGGTTTTCATCCTTGATTGCTAGAAACTCCAAAATGGAAGGAATAATCGAAATGATAAATTGGATTATCTGATTGATGCCTTTGTCCTTTTATAGTTTCTTTTTTTGGGGCCTGTATTTATTTTGTTTCAATTTTATTTTCCTGCCAAGTATTAAAATGCTTCTTGAATTACATCCATAGGTCCCCTTTTACAATTACATTTGTATAAAGTGTTAAAAACACTTTTTATTACATAGGACCTATAATAACATAAAGTGATTGGGCCCAATTTTATTAATTTTTAATTCTAAAAAAGGGGACATGACGGTCCGCCCTTCCCAAAATTTGCTTGGCCTCAAGCAAATGCAGGCCCCAATGCTCAAGTATCACCGTGCCAATGTGATGAGTCATGCTGTAATGTCCATAGAGCCTTGATCCTGCACCTGTTAGATGACGCATCTCTTGCCAAAGAGCACTATGCAAACCCAAATGCTCGAGTGTCACTGTGCCAATGTCATGAATCAAACTGAAATGTCCATGTAATTTGGGTCCTGTAGCTTTCATCTTCGACTTGGACCAAGCAGTGAAGACAACCAACTCTCCATATGCTCGTGATGATGATGGAAAATATCCACAAACTCCCAGAAGACCAAAGGCTGCCCTATGAATTTGCCACCACATTTTTGCTGCACCACTCTGATCTCACAATGAGCATGATGATGACTCCCTCGAGTTCCAATGGATCCCACCACTGTATTGTAGGCTGGAACCCTTATGAGTTTGGACCAATCAGCTTGTATACAAGCTGGAATGAAGTTGCAACAACCAAACTTCACTCCAAACCTCATCCAAAACAACAGTGCAGTAGTTGGAGCAATTGTTTTCTGCAGTTCCAATGGCTGAAACCCTTCACAAATATCATGATGCATAAATTTTTTTCCAACAGCTGCAATACTGAAAATTCCTTGCAAAAGTCAGTGACATAGAAGCTGAAAACATCCATATGATGACTGGAAACACTCCAATAACAGCAACAAACTGAAACTCACTCAATCCTATGACTGAATACATCTGTATGGTTGCAAATGGTGGAGTATAGTGGCTGGAAATGGTGATGTTAGCAAACCTAGAGTTGGGCATGATGTGGACAGCAGTCTTATCATGTTTCTTGTGCAACATAGCTGAAAAATGTGAGCATCACTTCTTCCTCTTATACCAGATTTGTATTCTTGTGAAAACGAATTTGAATTTGAGCTTCTTCCATCAAACTCACTGACATCTTTAAAGTGCCTTTGTATTGTGTCAACAACTTTCTCTATATGAAGGATGCCTTGAAATATTACCTCCTCTTCCTTGGGCTGTGACCACGGAATGCTCAAATTTGACTCCTCTCTCTTAGATTGTTGTCATGATAATTACCTTGTGTTCCAAGGACTCTTACCATGCCACCCCAAACTTGGAAGATGGCTCCGATCAGATTGTACATGGGCTGGAAGGTGGCTGTAACAGTCATATTTGGCTTGAAATTTCCTTTCAAATAACGATATATCAGCTGAAATATCAGCACTTAGAATCCCCAAAAGATGAGATTTCTTACACACAAGATGAGGCAAAAAGATCTTCCCAATACCATGGCTGTAACATTGCATTCCTTTGCTAAAAATCAGAAATATAATGGTTAGAAACCACCTTGTACTAGCTGCAAACACCTCAACAATGATAATGGCCCGGAAACTCCACCATGTGACTGGAAGTTCTTCTTTGGCTGCAAGGAAAGTGTGGGAAGTGCTGGAAATGTTGAGGGCAGCAGATCTAAAATTTGGAACCATACTCAAAATGGCCCTTGGCTCATGTCTGTTACAACCAATACTCATCCCAGCTATGTCAAATTGATGTTCCTCAACAAAAAAGTTCCATTTAACAATTATCCCATTTGGTGGCCACCTTAGAATTGTAATATTGAGTATAACCAGAATAGACCAAATATCATTATGATCAAGCATCTCACCTTTGGAAAAAATTGTGATTGTCACCAAATGATCTTTCATTCACATAGCCATGGCATCTCTAGGATCTCCTTCTTCAATGCCTTGAAGTTCTATCTCTTCTTTCTTGGATTCCAACTCCATAGTGAACTCTCCCATAAAATGCACCCATTGCAAGCTCCATGTTTTGTTATCCCTCCAAGATCCATGATATAGAAGTCTTTGCATATCTCTTGTTCACCCAAGAGGATGACCAATTACCTTGCTTTCGTGATGCTATGAATTTGCAGTGTCTCATCCTTCATGGATCCTCCTACTCGCTTGTAGCTTGATACCCAAAGCACCATACCATACTCAATCATAAAAGCTTGAACACCAAAATGACACCTATTTTACTTACCATCATCTAGCATCAAACACCCTGAGGTGACTATCTCCATTTGGCCATCACCCACGACCTTGTCTTCAATTGTGGTACTTGGCTTCCACGAGTATCTATAAATCGTGAACATTGATCCTTCACAATGTGTTTAGCATGCAGAACAAACCCTATGTGATTCCTCATAAACTTCCTTTCATTCCAAATGCAAGAGGTGGAGAACTCAATAGTAACATCAATGCCTCTATCTGCTTTGACCCTCAAGAGATTACTCGGATCCCATATGCAAAAAAAAATTGGAACTTGAAACAAAGAGTCCACATGCCCTATACTGCAAGTTGTATCTCTTACTCTATCACCCTTTTTTGCATGTTTTCCATGATGACAAGAATTTTGTAATGACATAGGAAGCAACAATTCTGAAATATTTTCATACCTTAGGCTGTGAACAAAATGCCCAACCTCTTTCACTGAAAGAGAATTTGTTGAGATATCCTTAACACCTCCATTTTTGTGACTCAAAACTCCCAACTTTGGGCTAACCAAAATATTCTCCTCAAATGCATATCCATCCACAATGCTACTCCGCAAATCAATCAATGGCTCATCGTTTGGAAGTTAGAAAGATAGTGCATGATTTGGTGCATCTTCCTTCAACTTGAACTCTTCGCGTCCAACAAGTGGAACCCTTTTTGCCTTCCTTTCATCAATCTTTTTGTTGACACATGCAATCAACAAAAAAAGCTAGAAATGAACTTCAAAGGAAGAAGCTATGTTTTTTGTTGGAATTATTACATCTTTAGTATGTAATAATAAATAAATAAATAAATCAAATGTTAGTTTATAGTTTAAATAAATAAATCAGTTGGGAGTTATTCCTGTAGGATAGGTAGTTCGGGGAAGTTACTAGTAAATAAAGCTTTATAAAGCCACATTGTAATGCTATAAAAAGCTAAATTTTATGTGCTGAAATCCCAAATCAATTATTATTATATATTTGTTTTTGATTACGATAAGCGGCAAAACTAGGGTGTCAATCCCATTACAAAACAACTTAGCCGGCGCACAACATAGACAAAAGAGTCCAAAATAGACACACTAAACCAGCAGAAACAGAAGACAACCAGAAACAATAGACTGACAGCCAACGGATAGCGGACCGACCACCAAAAAACAACAGAGAGCAAAACACCCAGGACTAGTTGAATAACTGACCCCAGTCTTCCGTCAGGAAGTGGTATAGCTCTTCATAGTCCTTCATCTTCTTGTTCCCTATACCATGCTTTTTTAATTCAAGGTCTTGCAGGACAGCCAACGTGGTTGCTGATCTGTGCATAACTTTAGACTCGAACCTGACAAGGATTTGTAGCTTTTCTCCAGTTCCGTGATTCTGGCGTTCATGGCTTCAATCACAGGCACCTCCTTGGAACTAGTTTCTCCTTCTTTGATGGCCTAGTTGTCCTCCTGTTTAATAGAATTTTCAGCCTTAGAACCCGGAAGATTCAGCTCCGGGAAAAGGCTAGGGCCTTCATCCTCCATCACTCCACCCATTTCCGAACCCGAAATCTCATCCACCTTCTTAGCATTTTCCTGACTGTCTATGTTTTCTTTCTTCTTCTCCGAATCACTAGAAATCACTTGTTCCTTAAGTGAGGGGGTAGGTTTCGCTGCAAGTCTACTGGACCTCCTAGTTGTTGGCATTCTGACTTTACCTTGGAGCGTAAGCATCCCCTCGTCCTATGTCTCCTCACTATCTTCCTCCTCCCCACTCGAAATCTCAACCGTCTTACCTTTTTCCATCTTGTGCCTCTCCTTGAGAAGCTCATCAACATTAACAAATTTACAAGCGTCCTCTTTCCCAGCCTTGGCTTTCTTTTGAGAATTATCACCCTTGTTATCACTGACGACCATCTTCCTTTTGGTGGATTTCAAACTCGACTTAGGATTGCCAATTTTAGGAGCAATGCTGGTCTCAGCCTGGCCGGGGGAGTGACAAGCCACATTGGGGGTTTTCACCGGGCTAGTTTTGGGGTTGGGTTTTTTTCCTTGGGCTTAGAAACCCTGGTGTCTATAGGAGTCTCCAGCAGTTTCTCAGGGGTGAGTTCACTAATAACCACACCATGACTCTGGTCTTTGGCTTGTTTAGAGGCACTAGGGGAACTATCAACCTGGGTAGCTGTAATATGTTTAGGCGGGCATAATGCCAGATGAAACTTGTACAGTCGGTAGAAGAGGCCTTGGTGCAAGGGTATCAAAGGCTTCTCGGGGTTTAGGGCATGTAATTCCGTCACCTCCAAGACCAAGGCCTTCAAGGACGAGAGAAGGTAGAAGGAGAAACTAATTAATTGATTTCTCATAAAGTGATTCAACAACACAAAATGGTAATGGTAAAAGCGATGGAACCTACCTTCCAAGGTGAAGTATTTCATCAGCATGTAGCAAACATTGTCCCATGGCTTGGCAGTCTTTCACGGTCGAAACTGCCCTGAAGGTTGTAGAGTTTCTCCCCTTTCTTCAAAAAGAGCCATGCCTTCTAGGTCTGAAACTTTGCTCTGGCGTTTCTGCTTCACACCCTCAATGGTCATGCCCATAGCGAGGCCAATGACTTCCTCTGTTAACTCAAACCTGACACCCCCAATCTGTTATATTTGTTATTGTTGCAGTCATGATTTAGATTTTATAGAAATCTATTTGCTCACCATTTCAATATGGTATCTAAGCAATCAATTGATCTTGTCCTTGTGCAATCTGTGTGAAGTCTGTTTAACATTCATGGCAAAGAGCAACGTAGAGGTTGAAAATTATGTGAGAAGGTGTGTGTTAAGGCACTATTTAGAAGGAGAAGCCATATTCACTAGGCACTGGAGGATGAAATAAAGGTGCAATATATACTGTGCAGGCCATATGTTGATTGCTCATGCCATATAAGCTCCTTGCAGACTTGAAAAGCTCCAATCCCATGTGAAGCATTGAAGATTGGTTGAAGGAAGTGTCCCCAGGCAGCCAAGTCTCCACGATTTTCACAAGTGCACAAGAGCATCTAAAAGAGTCATAGAGGGTACTGATTTATTGGAATGAGTTGTTGATGCAGAAGGAAGATGTCCAGCATGTTGAATAAGGCTATCAATGTGAATGTTGCATAGAAGAAGAATCCCATTGCCAGTTTTGGATAAGTTTTTATTTTTTTTATTTTTTTTATTTGTATAATGTGGAAGAAGTTTGCAAAACTGATCTTTGTCTGAATGCATCAGAGATTCACCCGAGGTTCACCATTTGGTTGCATATTCAAACTGTTCACAATGCTTGGCAGTAGCAGAAATTTTCAATAAAATATGTTGCAATTGTGGATGCTGTTTGCAGCATGTTTTTGAGCACAATGAGTAAAGTTTGGTCAAAGGGAGGCATGAAACTATTAATTACTGGAGAGTCTCACAAACAAGATTTTAAAGTGACATTTGCTTCCTTCACAATCACACTAGTAGGTGACCCGATTGATAAGGGTGTTTTGATGTAACCGTATAGGTACAAGTCCATTTAAAAAATTTACACATTCTAAAGACATATTGTAAGTGATACATGATACATCATATGTGTAGTTGAAGTTAGTAGTGTGTTTGGTAGTTGAACGTTTGGTAATCAATTTCAAGTTAGAGGTTATGGTTTCAAATCTCTACAATTACTTTTTGATTATCACAAATATTTTAAATGGGGTTATAAGTTTTTTGTATGGGTGCAATATTGGTGGAATCCGACACCTTGAAATTTTTACTTTTGATCATGGCCATGTCATATACATGTATTATATAATGCTTGTATTCTCGTGACTATTCATGCTACACATGATGGGGTTTTCAAAGGATCACATGTGGCATCAAGTGAAAAAAGTGTAACAGTCAAATTGGAGGCTGGAGGCACCGAAGGTTGGAGGAGATCTCGAGCTAGCTTCTCGCTCAGAGATGATACTTTGCATGAAAAGCACTAGTTTCATTTTGAGTCCCTTCATGGAGCTAGGGGGCATTGCAGTTGTTTTTGGTTTGTGGACAGTTGAGTATGTCTCGATCCATAGACTTGGTGAGTGGTACCTATGGATAGTTGAGTGTGTCTCGATCCATAGATTTGTAGGGTTGTATTTGTGGATAATTGAGTAAGTCTCGATCCACAAAAGGAGTGTTATCGTGGATAGTTGATTAAGTCTCAATTCACAGTTGGTTGGTGTTTTTTTTGTGGATAATTGAGTTTGGCTCGATTCACAAGAGTGGTGTACTTGTGAATAATTGAGTATGTCTCGATTCAGAGGTATTTTGAGCATTTGCAGGTTTGATAGTTAGGACATCCGTTGATTGGTTCAGTTTGGTGTGTCTTGGGTGAGCGAGGAGATTTGGTTGAGATGCTTCGTTAAGTTTCCAAATGGGCTACTGTCTTCAGTGCATACAGTGTTCCATCCTTTGTTCGGATTGGTGTAATAAGGGGGGAATGTTGGAATTATTACATCTTTAGTATATAATAATAAATAAATAAATAAATAAAATGTTAGTTTATAGTTTAAATAAATAAATCAGTTGAGAGTTATTCTTGTAGGATAGGTAGTTTGGGGAAGTTACTTGTAAATAAGGCTTTATAAAGCCACATCGTAATGCTATAAAAAACTAGATTGTATGTAATGAAATCTCGAATCAATTATTATTATATATTTGTTATGGTTGTAGTCATGGTTTAGATTCTATAGAAATCTATTTGCTCACCATTTCAATATTTTTTCTGTAAGGAGCCTTGGGAACCAGGTCATAGGTGCTTGGGAAGAGGACAATTTCACTACATCAAGGTTGTTTTGGATGAAGAATCTGCAAAAGAAGAACCTGAACTAGAAAGTGAGAAAGAAGAGGTTAAATCATAACCTAAAAGGCAAGAGGAGGAGGTTGTTGAGGGTACCTTTGCCACTTTGTTTGGTACTTCGAAGTACAACCCTTTCAGAGTTTGAGGAGTCCCTTGTGGACAAAGCTTTGCAATGCTGATTGATAGTGGACCAAGAGAGGTCTTGAGGTTGAAGATTTTGAAGGATTCAATGTGATGGTAGCTAATGGTTTTACCATGCCTTGCACGAAGAGGATTTCCTAGTTGAGCATCACCTTGGGAAACCACAAGGTGATCGATGACTTCTATGTTGTTGGTATAGGAGACATTAATATGGTGTTGGGAGTTCAGTGGCTGCATTCTCTTGTCAAATATTCTCAAAATTTTCAGACCATGGAGCTGAAATTTCGTGCAGATGGAAAGAAGGTTGTCCTCCGTGGGATGTCTAGTGGAGCACCAATAATTGTTTCAGCCAAAAGAATGGAGAGGACTTTTTGTCATGGTGAGGTTGCTTAGGCAGCCCAATGTTTCATTTCTACAAACATTTCTTTAGAGGCAAAGAGATCATACCATGTTGGCATCCAATTTCTTCTAGATAAGCACAATAAGGTATTTGATGATATACCTTTAGGGAGGCCTCTTGATAGAGGTTTTGAGCATGTGATAGAGTCAGAAGAAGGAGAAAAATGCGTTATTACTACTCCTTATCGCAATCCTAGAAGACATAAGGAAGAGATTGAGAAGGCTATCAAGGAGCTTTTGGACATGGGACACATCAGACCCAATTCAAGCCCTTTTGCTTCATTTGTAGTCTTGCTTAAGAAAAAAGATGGAACTATGAGGATGCACATAGACTATAGAGCTCTGAACAAAAGGACAATCAAGAATAGTTATCCTATACCTAGGATCGATGAGCTAATTGATGAACTTCATAGAGCTGTCTATTTCTCAAAAATAGACCTTAGATCAGGGTATCATCATATCAGAGTTCGTGAAGAGGACATCCACAAAACAACTTTTAGTTGCCATTATGGACACTATGAGTTCTTGGTCATGCCATTTGGGTTGACCAACACACCTGCTACCTTCTAGTCTTGCATGAACCAAGCGTTCAACAAATAGTTGAGAAAATTTGTGTTGGTTTTCTTCGTTGACATTCTCATTTACAGCAAAACGCGGGAAGAGCATTTGCAACATAGATGAAGTTTTAGGCATTCTTGAGGCTCAAACATTGTTTGCTAAGGAATGTAAGTGCGAGTTTCGAATGATAGAGATCTTGTATCTTTGACATGTCAATAGTGCTCAAGGAGTAAGTTGATCAAGAAAAGATTCGTGCTATGTTGGATTCGCCACCTCCAAAAACCTTGACTTAGTTGAGAGGTTTCTTTGGCCTCTGTAGTTACTATAGGAGGTTTGTCAAAGGATTTTCATAGTTGGCTGCCCCATTGACCAATTTGACTAAGAAAGGAGCATTTTCATAGACTAGTGCAATGGAAGAAACTTTTGATAAGTTGAAGGGAGTGATGAGTTTTTGCCCTATTTTAGTTGTTCCCAACTTCTATTTTACTTTTGTGCTTGAATGTGATGCTTCTGGTGAGGGAATTGGAGCAATGTTGATGCAAAACAAGCATCCGATTGCCTTTGAGAGCTGCTAACTTAAAGATTTAGAAAGGGGGTTTTCAATTTATGACAGAGATGTTGGCCATTATGCATGCATTGACCAAATTCAGGTAGTATTTGGTGGGTGGTAGATTTGTGGTTAAAATAGACCGCAACAATTTGAAATATTTTCTTAACAGAAGGATCTCAATGAAAGGCAAAAAAAGTGGGTTAATGACTTTGACATTGAATATGTCAAGGGGAAGACATAGTTGTTGATGCTTTGTCACGAGAACCCACATTGTGTTCTATGGCTGAAATTTCTGTTGATTGGAAAGTTCACATTTTATGTGAATATTCTAAGAATGTTTTTGCTGCTAATATCATGGAGGGGAAACTGCAAGATGACAAATATCAAGTGGCAAATGACCTCATACTCTACAAGAATAGAGTATACCTTGTTCCCAAATCAAAGTTGAAAGAATTTTTTTTAGAGTAGTTCATGATACCCTTTTGGTTGGTCATTCGGGGTATTACAAGACTTACAAGCAGATCAGAGAGAGGTTTACTTGGAAAGGACTTAAAATGATGTCCTTGAGTATGTTAGAGAGTGTCAAGTTTGCCAACAGAATAAATTAGAGCAAACTTTTCCAGCAGGCCTATTGCAGCCTTTACCAATACCAGGGTAGAAATGGGAGAGCATCTCCATGGATTTTATCATTGGACTTCCACGAGATTAGGGTAAGGATTGCATATATGTTATAGTTAATAGACTCACAAAGTATGCACATTTCTTTGCAATTTCTTCAAAGTTTAAAGCTTCTCAAGTTGCTGGTTTATTTTTTAAGGGTATGTTTAGACTTCATGGATTGCCAAAGAATATTGTGAGTGATAGGGACAATAGGTTCCTTAGTATGTTTTGGCAAGAGCTCTTCCAGTTGATTGGTACAAAATTAACTCTTAGCACAAGTTATCACCCACAATCATAAATTGTCAACAAGTGGGTTGAAGGTTATTTGAGAAATTGTGGCGGAACAACAGAAAGCATGGATTGAATGACTATCTGGGAGAGCATTGTTACAATACCACATACCACATGTCCATTGGTATGACTCCTTTCAAAGTAGTGTATAGTTATGATGTCTTTTCTTTTGTGGATTTGATTATTTCTGATAGTAGAGTGCTAGAAGCAAAGGACGTGGTTCAACAGAGTTGAGATTTTGAAGGCACTGAAGGAAAATTTACAACAAGCTCAAAATCAACAAAAGATTTATGTTGATAGGCATCGATTGGAGAAAAAAAATTATGTGGGAGATATGGTTTATTTGAGCTTGTAGCCCTATAGGCAATCTTCCTTCAAGAAGAGTAGAGTTGAAAAGCTCAAACCATGTTTCTATGGTCATACAAGGTTTTGAGGAGGATTGGAGAAGTAGATTATCAATTAGAGCTACCAAAGCAAAGTAAGATTCACAATGTCTTTCACCTTTAGTGCCTCAAAAAGACATTTGGACATGTTACACTTTCTATTGAATTACCTCCACTTGATGATTAAGGCAAGTTGGTCTTCGGTCTCGAATCTGTTTTAGATGTGAGGGAAAGGAAATTGAGAAACAAGAGTATTTTTAAATAATTGATCAATTGGAAGGATCTTCCATAAGAGGATGCTACTTGGGAAGGAGAGCAAATCCTCGAGCATCCGAATTTGCAATTGCTTGAGGGAAAGCAATTTCGGGAAAGGACTGTCATGTCCCCTTCTTAGGAGTTAGTCTGGCGAAGAGCCTTAGCCTGTCGTTTAATTTTCCCATAGGTTAATGGGGTGGAAAAAGGGAAATATTTTAATAATTAAACTTAAGTTGTCCAAAAAGTAATTTTAAGTTATACTTTTAAAATACAACTTTTGTTTTATTATTAAAAAAGGTTGTTTTAAAAGTGAGTTTTAAAAAGTGTAGTTAGGAATGGGGTCAAAAAAGGTGGTGGAACTTTTTAAACACTTAAGTCGGAGGGGAAAAGGGGAAATAAAAGAATTAAAAATAAATTATATTCCTTCAAAAGGGTTTATATAAGGAGAGCTTGTGCACATAAGATCTTCTTGCCTTTACTCATTTCTTTGCTCTGGAGAATGAAAGTGAGTTCTTGTTTTTCTTTAGGACGAAAACCCTTTGGCAAGATAGTTTCGGAGATGAAAACCCCCTAGCTATCTAAGTAATTCCACTTTGGGATTACCTTGGTGTTGAATTGTCTTGAAATTTTTAGTTTGTCTATGTGGTGTGGAGTTTTTCCAGTTTTTTACAATGTTGATGTGCATTTTCAGATTGATAATTGAGATTAATCTTTACTTGCCTCTAGTAAATCCCAACGTTGATTTCTGTGGATAGCCGTACTTTTTATGATAGCAGTAGCACATATCTTTAGCAGAGATGTCGTACGAATTGCAAGTCGTACAAGGTTGAAGAGGGGCGTGTGAAGTCTGTAGTTGAAGTGCTGCAATTTTTGATCTTTTTCCTTGCCAACTTTTGCAGCCATACATATATGCTGGCCGTACAGTCTTGGGTTGAGTCATAGCTATTTTAGGGTGTTTGGATAGTAGGCCATACCGTCTCTTGAGGGGCGTACAGTTCTATTATTGCAGTTTGTGGAGAAGTTTAGTGCTAATTCAGCTTGGGACAACACCTAATCTCCAGTTTCAGCTGGTTTTTCAATGATTTTTAATGAAAATCAGTCAAGCATAATGTGGCCGTACAATATGGGATGAATGTTATCTATTTGTTATTTATTTCTAGACTAATCTCTTGCTGCAGTAATGATGTTTTGTTAGAAATTAATTTTAGTATTGTTAATTGTTGGTGTTTTCATAATTAAATTTGCCAGTAGTTTCAATTTCATGCTTATTGTAAATTTGGATGGTTTTCCACTAGACAGTAGTTTTGCATATTGAACAAATTATAAAAATTGGATGGTATACTGACAGTAGTTTGAAATTCATTGTAAGGTCTTGGTCGGTTTACTGCTAGACCCATTGCATTTGCATATTTTCCCAGCTCGTTTTGGCATTGATTAGGCCTATATTGCTATCAACCAATTTGTCTATTAGACCTATTGTAATTTGCCAATGGCTTTCTGAGTGATCAGAAAGTGTAAGGACTTGTATTTGTATCTTTATTTACTGGAAAATTTAAAAAAAAAATAGTTGGGTTATTACAAGATGTAATGAGTGTTTAAAACAATGCTAATGATTAAAAGCCATGGCACCTTGTCATGTCCCCTTCTTAAGCGTTAGTCTAACGAAGACCCTTAGCCTATTTTAAAAATTTTTTCTAGGCTAATAGGATGGGAAAAAGAGAAATGTTTTAATAATTTAATTTAAGTTGCCCAAAAAGTAATTTTATGTTATATTTTTAAAAACAACTTCTGTTTTATTATTAAAAAAGTTGTTTTTAAGAAGTGGGTCTAAAAAGTGTTGTTAGGAATGGGGTCCAAAAGGTGGTGTGGCTTTTTAGACACTTAAGTTGGAGGGAAAAGAGAAAATAATTAAAAATCAAATCATATTCCCTCAAAAAGGTCTATATAAGGAGACTTTGTGTACAAAAGATCTTCTTGTTTATTACTCTTTTTTATGCTTTGGAGAATGAACGTGATTTCTTGTTTTGCTTGAAGATGAAAACCCTTTGGCAAGATGGTTTCAAGGATGAAAACCCTCCTAGCCATCTAATTAATTCCACTCTAGGATTACCTAGGTGCTGAGTGATCATGAAGATTTTACAGATTGGTTTTGATTGATTGAAGCATCAGTATTTATGGAGATTTTGATGTGATTTTTGTTGTTTGAATTTTATCTTTATTTTCTGCTGATACAATCTAGTCGCAACATTTTATGGTGTTTGATGGGTCATACTATTCCAAAAATCCTGGTTGTACCTTTGCAACACGCTTTATTGTTAATTGTTGCTTAAATCTTAATCCTTGCAGGTTGTACAACAATTTGTTGAGGGTGTGTGAAGATCAGAGGGAGTCGTAGCTTCTTTTGGCACCCAAAATTAGTCTTTAGAGAGGTCGTACTGTTAACTGGGTTGTTGTAGTAGTTTCCATAGGAGTCATATCCTTTTTGGGAGTTGTTTGCAGCAGTTTTAGGGTGTTTTGGGCACACCGTACAAAGTTCAATGAGGCCGTACAATGCAGTATAGAGTGTTAATGCTGAGTTTAGTGGGCCATACAATCTTGGGAGCAATTCTTCTAGTTGCAGCTCTATTGCAGATTTCTATGAAGAGTTTCTTCCTATTTGACATGTTTGAATCATCTAGGTTTCATATTGCTTATATTATGATCATTTTGGACTAATATTTGTTGCAGTAGATGTTATTTGCTGCTTTAGAATTAATTTTTGTTTGTTGCTGATTGAGTTTTCAGAGCTTCATATTCAATAGTTTTAGTTGCATGATCAATTGTAAATCTGGATGGTTTTCCGCTAGATAGTAATTTGCATCTTGAATAGATTTTAAATTTGGATAGTTCAACCGCCAATTAGTCAATGCATTTGCATTTTTTTTTCTAGCATGTTTGGCATTGATCAGGTTTGCATTGTCATCAACCAATTTGGCTTGATTGGACTTGCTTTGTAATCTGCCAGTGGCTTGAGCATACATGCATACTTGTCCGCTGAAGAGGTGTTGATTTGGGTCGGCTATGCCACCTATTTACTTCTTTAGCATTGTAGTTATTTAGTTAGTTTTTCTAAACATTGTATGCTCCCTTGTTCCACGGGGATGCGTCCCCCCCCCCCCCAAAAAAAAAAAAATCCCGACGTTTCCGGGACGGTGATGTCCCCCAGACGCACCTCCACCGCCGCCCCGAACCTCCGCTGTCCCAAGGACGTTTCCCTTTGAATGGGGACGTCTCCGGGGTGTCCCTTTAAAAAGGGGACGTCTAGGGAACTCTGGGACGTCCCTGGGATGTCCAGGGGATGCCTAGACGTCTCTCGACCCCCCAGGAAACAATTAAAAACTCTAGTCTTACTTGTAGATTTTGTGTCTTTCATCGCTCCTCTCTTTACATCTTTGATAGATTCCTCAATTCAGGTTCCAAAGTATGTGTTCTCCGGCTATGTAGAATTATGTGTCCTATTGTCACTCATCTCCAATCATCTCATTCCTCTACTAAATGGTGCTACATCCCCAACCCATCAAGAAAGGCACAATACCTTTCTCAATGGCTAACATCTTTGATTAAATGAGAGAATATTTGCAAATATCTTCCTATTGGCATGTACTTGATAAAACACAATGAACAAAAAATAAAATTGAGAGCATTCTCCATTACTTAAGTCTTAAATCATAAATAACACTACAATCACCTTTACAGACATCATTCTACATTGTTCTCTTCTAACCGACTCATCTAACACCTATAAGACTTGTAATCTATGTTTCTCTTCCATATATTTAAGAACTATGTTTTTTTCTACTTCCTCTTCCTACTTGTCATCCAACTAACTTTTACCTTTAGGTCGACATGTTACATTTTCATAAAGCCAACACATACAAAGAAGTAGAATGTACTGTTTATTAAAGAGTGCAAAATATCTTGTAACAAAAAAAGTGGACCACAAGCCTAGGATCCATTGCCACATGCTTAGGGGTACATTGTAGTAAACTTGTCAGACTTGTTCAATGTTCAATGTTCATTGGTTCAATGGTTCAAACTTGAAACTTCATTGTTAAAAACTTAAATGTTAAATTGTTGATGTTCAATGCAATATATTTATTCCTTATACATCTTTTTATAACTAAATTTTCAAGTACTATATGTATTTGCATTGCTCCCCCGCCGCCCCCCCCCCCCCGCTGTCCCCAAACTTAGGCCCCCGTCTCCGAAACCCGTCCCTGTGTCCCCCCGTTAGGAAACTCCATGGAACTATGGTATGCTCTCACCTTGTCCACATCGGAATTTGGATGATTAGAAAGTGCGAGGGCTTGCATTTCTATCATTCATATATTGTGTAAATTTAAAAAAAAATTAGTTGGGTTATTACACACCCAATCATCATATCTAAATATCTAGTTGTGTTGTTATTGTTGCTATGTTCTCTTGTTCTTATATCCCTAAGGATCAATAATAGTTTAGGGACCTCTATCATATTAGTTTTGGTAGGCTTAAGACCTTCTGAATAGAGTAATAAAATTTTGGTTATTACATGAAATGTTTGTTATAACAATGTCCTCTGAATGTTTAACTATGATTATTTCAATAGCAATTACAACAATGTCCTCTGAAGGTTTAACTATGATTATTTCAATAACAATTATAACTGTTACTACTTAATGATATACTAGTACAGCAGGGCCGGGGTATGATATCCTATTTACTGTGTCATACTTGTCCAACACATAACAGTCAAGGATTCCTTAAAAACCGATGCAGAAATTTACCAAGACAACAAAGTGCAGACACCTGAAGATGAATATGTGCAGGATGTTTAAGACAGTGCTAATGATTAAAAGCCATGACACCCAATCATCATATCTAAATATCTAGTTGTATCGTTACTGTTGCTATGTTCTCTTGTTTTTATATCCCTAGAGATCAATAACAGTTTAGGGACTTTTATCATATTAGATTTGGCAGGCACAAGACCTTTTGAATAGAGTAACAAAAAATTATGCTAAGACCCCAAAAATTGAAGTTAGTTTGATCAATATTTTACAAGTTCTATAAAAATCATATTAAATCTATGTTGACCTTTTGTAAGTATATATCTTTACGAGCTCCAAAAATTTAAAATCAATAAATACAACGCTAACTCCATTTAGTGTCTTGTAAAAAAACATTTTGTTATTACAATGTTTTAGTTTTAAATTTGATAAGAAGAAATGAATCCTATACCCTTTTCTAAATTAAGTTATTTTTTTGAGCCTAAAAGCTCACAAGTAAAAACCTATTACCTAATTAAATTACAATAACATATATTTTATTCAAACAAAAAACTTATTTACCTTAAGTAAAACAATTATTTAATTTATGAAATTCAAATAAAATCACTTGATTTCACTTAATAAAAAAATAAGCCCCATCTTAATTTTTCCAACAACATGTGAAGGTCAAGACTTTGGAAGAAATTACATTGATCAACAAAACTCAATCCTTGTCAAAAAATGCACAAATCCTTGTCAACAAAAGATCCTGCTCAAATTCTAGTCAATTGACAAGAATTACTAATACACAACATCAATGTAGTTACGAAACATAAGGAAATAAAATATTTTGCAGTAAATAAATTATTCAGATTAATTCAAAAGTGCACTCCTTGACAGAACCTATTCTCGTACCTGTTGTGATGTAATCACACATCGCCCCATTGCAAATGGGGACCCCCTCTTTTTTCTTGCTTTTTGTCCTTGTTTTGCTTTAGGTTTAGTTTTCCTTTGAGCTTGTAGGATTTTGATAGTGTTGTGTATCCAAGTCTTAACAGTTTCTTGCCAAGAGGTCTATATGCCTACATCCTGATGCATGTCACTGAGAACCTGAAAATGACTAAGTCTGATATCTTGAAAATCTTGAAAAAATGACTAAGTCTGAAATCTGGTGGATCTTCAAAAATCTAGAATCTGCATGCTAAATCCTATGGATCTAGGACCTATCTCAAACATCATGGAAGTATATTGATAAATATTTATACTTAAACATATTTTCAATATACTTCCATTCAGGAAATCCAAAATTCGACTAAGGCAAGAAAATTCCATGCCTCACCTCCAAACCCACCCAGACTGGGCGGCCTCACAAGGTAGTCATGGACAAGGTCTTCACCAGGACAAACTCTCCACACAGAACCTCCAAACCCGCCCAGGGAAAGTTGGGATATTTTCGTGAGCTTTTGTCAATTGAAGAGAGTTAGGAAGTGATGGAGTCGAAAACTAAGATTTTGATGAAAATTCCATGCCTCACCTCCAAACCCGCCCAGACTGGGCGGCCTTGGCATAAGGTCATGGACTTGGTCTCATGCACGTGCACTTGTCCAGACATAACCCTCAAATCCGCCCAAGGAAAAAGTTGTCAAATTTACAAGGTTTTGAGCACTAAAGACATGGAAATGATGAAATTCCAAGGAAACTCTTGAGTTTGAGGCATCACAAGCTAGATTCCAAGCATCACTTCCCAACCTGCCCAGCCTGGGAGCCTCACAAGGCAGTGATGGACAATATCATCATCAGGAGACTTTATCCAGACACTCCCTCTAAATCCGCCCAAGGAGGAAAGTGGTCAAGTTTACAAGATGTTCTAAGCACAAAGACAAGGATATGATGAAATTCTAAGCAAAGTTTAAAAGTTTAAAGCAATCAAATGCATTTCATAGAAGAATCCAAGGGTCACCTCCAAACCCGCCCAGGTAGAGGTGCTCATGGACTCTGTCATGTCCCACATCAAACTCTCCATACACAGTCTCTAAGATCGCTCAAGGATGTAGATGGCACAATTTGTAGGTTTACTTGATCAAGGATGAAGAAGGTGACACTCAGAAGGTGAGATGATCAAGTTGAGATGAATGAAATGTTTTTAAGTATGAAATCCAAGGGTGCTATCCAAACCCGCCCAGCCTGGGCGGTCTCAAGGTGCATTCATGGACTTTGTCTTGTTCTAGGTGACATTGTCTAGACAACACTTACAATCCCGCCCAAGGAGAAAATGATCAAGTTTTTGAAGTATTTCAAACACGAAGTATTAAAAGATCATGAAGTTTTGATGGAAACTTGAAGGTTTAGAAGGATTAAATGAGTTTTAAGTTGAAATCCAAGGGTCACCTCTAAAGCTGCCCTACCTGGGCGGCCTCAAGAGGTCCTTGTGGATTGTATCATCTGCCACATGAAGCACTTCAAACACTCTCTCCAAAGCCGCTCAGGGTGAAGAATATCATAAATTGCAAAGTTTGTTTGATTTCAATGATCAAGATGGCACCAAAGAGATGAGATAGTCAAGTTGATAAGGGTGAGAAGTTTCTAAGTGACAAAAGTCCAAGACCTACTCTCAAACTATAACATACACCCCACTGTATATGTTTTGCAGATGACTGATTTTTTTGTACTTTTTGGTTTTCTGCTGTTTAGGGTTTATGGGTTGTTTTGCATGTTGGATTTTTGCAAGAAATGCATAGAAATGAACCATATATTGAAAACCCAGAAAAACTAATACACAAATCAACAAACTAATGAAGACCCAGATTGAAGGAAGCCAAAATATGAGGATCTATTACATACCCATGTCAAGTTGTACAACTTAATGTCGAGGTCATTGCCAGACCAACAACAAAGCATATAGAAAGAAGCTCCAAACTTCAATACAATGTCTGTTAATGAAATACAATCATAGATAATGGATTTCCAGCACCTAGACGCCCATATTGCACTTGTGTGTCAACTACAAAAAAGAAAAATAGCTTTCAGCAAATACCCACAACTCCACTAGCTGTACGGCCAAGCTGGGACCATAGAACAACAAATAAAATACTGAAAACTTTGTCTCTTTCCATCTGTTTTGGACTGGGAACTATCTCTGCCCTTGGTCGACCCTATCTGGACTGGTAATAACTGAAAAATGTGGCAAAACTGCAGATTGGGAGTTGTACGACCGCCCTAGATGGTACGGCCTCTCAACAGCAATCCACAACAGCCAATGCACTCTCAAACCCAAGGCAAAATCTGATTTATTTCTTCAGTTCAGGTCTGAAACATAAATCTCCATAGTTATATGCTCATTTCTAGCTCAATATTTCATCAATATGTCTCCGGTGAAGCGCAAATGAATCCTCTGAATGAAGACTCCAATAACCCCCTTCCTGATGCACTCTCTCATACACGAGGAAAGGCAATCTACAAAGGTTCTCATCTCTGCAAATCGATAGTCGAACACAAGAGCCAAGCTCAAACCCTAAGCACGGACAAACTCAATATCAGAGTGAAAATGTCATAAAGCAAACATGTCCAAATGAGGCTCATTTTGGTCTTTTTATTTCCCTCAACTCCAACGCCCAAGATGAGGGGGATTCTAATTAATTTTTAATTTAAAACATCCCCTTATTCCTCCATGAGGGTGGGCACCCTTCCCTAGGCACACAACTTGCACTTTAAGTTATAACTTAATATTATAAAGTTAAGTTATAATATAACTTAACGTCACCTCTTAAAGTACAATAAGTTAAATTTTTAATTTAACTTCTATTTAATCGACATATCTCCAAATGATTCGACTCCCGAATCTCATGCCCAGGCTCCCGTACTACCTTGCTAAAAATAGAAACTAGGTCTGTCACGACTTACTATAAATAGTAAGTCCTCAAATGACTCCCTAAACCCCATCGTTAGCCTACGGGAATCCTGTGATAGGCTAACCCTGATCTCCCGGAGTGATGAGCTAAGTGGGGGACATTACAGTCCGCCGTTCCCAAGATTGCTTGTCCTCAAGCAACCTCAACTCTGGATCCTGCAAAATCTGCTCACCCTCCCATGTTGCATCTTCAACTGGCAGATTCTTCCACTTGACCAAGTACTCTCTAATAACCCGTTTCCTCAAATGTCTCTCCCGGGTATCAATGATAGCTTCTGGTACTAAGATCAGCTTACCCTCCTCATCCAATGGTGGAAGCTCTGCAGATGGAACTATATTATGACCAAGAGCTTTCTTCAGCTTGGAAACATGAAACACATTATGTACCCTGCTATCTGATGGAAGCTCAAGCTCATAAGCCACCTCACCCACTTGTCTGATAATCCTGAAAGGACCATAAAATCTGGGCTTTAATTTCTCTGCTCCACTCTTCTTGAGATTGGACTGCCTATAGGGTTGGAGCCTCAAATACACCATGTCTCCAACCTCAAAATGCCTCTCCACTCGGTGCTGATCAGCATACAACTTCTGCTGATTTTGGGCCTGCTGTATATTCTCCTTAAGCTCTCTGAGAATGTCCTGGCTATCCTGCAAAAGATCCTTAGCCTTAGGCACTCGACTGTCACCAAGCAAGAGGTCCGTGAAGCAAGGGGCATCATAACCATATAGTGCCCTGAAAGGAGTTATCTGAATAGACATGTGATGTGTAGTATTGTAGCAGTACTCCCCTAGGTGCAACCATCTAATCCAGGCCTTCTACTACCCCGAAACATAATTACGCAGGTACCCCTCTAACCATTTATTCACCACCTCTGTTTGTCCATCAGTTTGCAGGTGGTAGCTAGTGCTAGGAGTCAACTCTGTACCACACAATCTGAACAACTCCTGCCAAAAAATACTCAGGAACTTGCTGTCCCTGTCATTGACTATGCCCCTGGGTACCCCATATAACTTGAATATCTCCTTGAAAAATAGATCAGCCACTTGAGCAGCTGTGTAGGTTGCTGAAATAACAAAGAAATGTGCAAGTTTGGTGAGTCTATCAACCACCACATAGAGGTAGTCCTTACCCTGTACCTTCGGCAACCTTGTAATGAAATCCATGGAGATACATTCCCATTTCTGATCGGGAATGGGTAATGGCTGTAGTAGTTCCGCTGGAAAGGTATACTCATGCTTATTCTGTTGGCAAATGGGACACTCACGAACATACTTCTGCACTTCATCCTTTAGTCCTTTCCATGTAAACCTCTCCTGAATCTGTCTATATGTCTTAAAGAATCCAGGATGGCCAGCCATTGGTGTGTCATGGAAAGTTTTGATAATCTTCTGCTTAAACTGTGAGTTGGGCATCAAGTATATCCTGTCTTTGTACATAATCAAATCACTCACCACAGAATATCTCTCGTCTCTGATTGTGCCCTCAATGACTCCCCTAGCCCAAGAGTCCTTAACATGTTCTGCCATGATCTCTTCTTTCCAATCAGCAGAGATCTCCCCTACCAAACACAAGTGAGGTAGTCTGGACAAAGCATCTGCCACTACATTTTTCTTTCCCTTGACATACTCTATGTCAAAATCATAAGCCTGCAGCCTGCTGACCCACTTTTGTTGTCTGTCATTCAAGTCTTTCTGGTTCATGAAGTATTTGATGCTATTATGATCTGTCCTAATTATAAATCTACCCCCAACCAAGTATTGCCTAAATTTGGCCAATACATGCATAATGGCCAACATCTCTCAGTCATATACCGAGTAGCTCCTCTCCACACCCCGAAGTTTTCTACTCTCAAAAGCTATCGGGTGCTTCTCCTGCATTAGCACAGACCCAATCCCCTCTCCAGAAGCATCACACTCTAACTCAAATGGTTTAGCAAAGTCTGGGATTGCTAACATCGGGCATGTAGACATCAGGGGCTTGAACTTGTTGAAGCACTGTTGGGCTGTGTTACTCCATTCAAAGGCCCCCTTCTTCGTTAGATCAGTCAATGGTGCTGCTATCTGTGAGAACCCCTTAACAAATCGTCTGTAAAACCCACAAAGCCCAAAAAACCCCTTAAGCTGTGTAAGGTTTGTGGGTGGAGGCCAATCAATTATTGCCTTTATTTTCTCTGGATCCACTTTGACTCCATTTGCACTGATAATGTGGCCAAGGTAAAGTAATTCTGTCATCCCAAAATCACATTTAACTTCCTTGGCATAGAGTGAATTACTCTCTAGGATGCTTAGAACCTCCTCTAGATGTCTCAAGTGGCCCTCCCAAGTCCTGCTGAATATCAAAATATCATCAAAGAAGATCAAAACAAATTTCCTAAGTTGCTGCCTGAAAATTTGATTCATACAACTCTGGAAAGTAGCAGGTGCATTAGTCAAACCGAAAGGCATGACTAGGAACTCGAAGTGACCATAGTGGCATCTAAAAGCAGTCTTCTCAATGTCTTCTGCCCGCATCCTGATCTGATGGTATCCAGATCTCAAATCAATCTTAGAAAAGTAACAAGCACCATGTAGTTCGTCAATCAATTCATCTATCCTGGGAATTGGATACCTGTTTTTTATAGTTTTCTTGTTTAGGGCCCTGTAATCAATACACATTCTGATTGTCCCATCCTTCTTCTTGATCAATACAATTGCAAAAGCAAATGGGCTTTTGCTAGGCCTGATATGTCGTCCCATCTCTAGAAGCTCCTTAATGGTTTTCTCAATCTCATCCTTAAGCCTTTTTGGATGGCGGTATGGTGTGATCATGATGGGCTTAGTCCCATCCTCCAGCTCGATGACGTGCTTTATGCCTCTATCAGGAGGCACTCCAGGTGGTATATCCCCAAACACCTTATTGTGCTTGGTTAGCAACTTTTGAATATCAAGATGATAGCTATCCTTCTGTCGTGGTGGGGACTCTGGCATAATAAGGCACTCTGCTGCCCACTCAACCTGATCATGTCTCAATAGCCTCTCCATTCTCTTCAGTGACACAACTCGAGGTCCACCATTTGAAATTCCCCTAAGGCATATTTTCCTTACATTATACTCAAATCTCATCTCCATTTTCTTAAGATTTATGGTGTGCATGCCAAGTACTACATCTGTTTCCCCTATACCAACCACATAGAAGTCATCAACTAGCTCATAGTCACCCATGATGATTTCTAGTCCTGATATCTTCCTAGTGCAATGCATTTTGAATCCATCAGCCACCATCACCTTAAAGCCTTTGAATTCTTCTGTTTTCAGCCCCCTGCGAGCATCTAAACCCTCATCAATAAAATTATGAGTGGCTCCCGTATCAATAAGGGTGATAATACGCTGTCCACCTAGTACACCCCGTACCCGGAAAGAGCCAACTTTCTGAAAGTTCGACAACTGGGCAATAACACCACCACTATCAATATTGTGATGTGAAGCTCTCTCATCGCCACTGTCACTGTGCTTTGTATGCTGATCTGATTCTGTATCTGATCCCCCAGAATGTGACTCCTCAGCTGAATAGTACTCAATCAGTTTGGCCTTCGCCTTATGTGAGCACCTATGCGAAGGGTCCCATGGTTCTTTGCAATGAAAACACAACTTCTTCCTTCTGTACTCGTTCAACTGTTCATCTGTTAACTTGTTGGATCTATCTTTGTGCTGATCAACATCTCTGTGAAATGGTTTCCTTTCCTTCTCCCTGTCCCTCCTGTGAGTAAATCCCTTAGATTGGAATTTACTCCTCCACACTGATGACTCCATATCTCGGGCCTTTTTCATGGCCCCCTGGAGTGTAGTAGGGTCAAAACCCTTAACCCAACCACGAAGTGGGTTTGACAATCCATCAATGAAGAGAATCACTAGTCTGCGCTCAGACAAATCTGGGACCATAACTGATAGGTCTTGAAACTCAGAGATGTAGGAGTCTAACGATCCACTCTGCTTAAGCTGTGCTAACTCCTTAAACTGAAGTTCCGGATCCTTCTTGTCGAACCTATCGATCAGACGGGTTGTAAACTCCACATATGAGGTGATCTGATTGTGCCCCAAAGTAACCTTCCCATTACTCCACCACTTGTGTGCCACTCCCTCCAGATGTAATGCAACATAAGTGATGGCATCCTCCTCAGGCATAGGACTGATCTGCAGGTAACTATCTAATTTCTGCACCCAAACCCTAGTAGTGGTCTTTCCCGATCCGTCAAAGTAGGGAAGTGTCATCTTGCTCACTTTTTTCTGTAACTCCTGGTTCTAAGGTCTACCTCCTCTGCGAGGTCTATTCTTCATCCTAATATCAGAGTACTCTGTAAAAGTCATCTCTGCTCTGAACTCTGCACTAGATGCTCTGCAATCCCTCAAAATCTCCTCCTGAAACTCTGC
Organism: Cunninghamia lanceolata; assembly: GCA_027924645.1. Classification (NCBI taxonomy): domain Eukaryota; kingdom Viridiplantae; phylum Streptophyta; class Pinopsida; order Cupressales; family Cupressaceae; genus Cunninghamia; species Cunninghamia lanceolata. Next base: position 2,230,704 of record BSBN01000814.1, read on the forward strand.
CTGTGTGGGATCCTCTTCAGGAACTTGGTTCCTGGGAGCAAATGTAGGGATGCCAGGTCTGTCACCTGCTGTAAACTGTGAATCCCTCCTATGAGTCACTGAGGCCTCATCCTCATCATCTCTGAACCTATGTCTATCACCATTATGGTTTCTATCTCCATTATTCTTGTCCCCTTGGTTCTTGTCACCGTCATGTCTATCACCCACATTATCCCTGTTCCTGTCTCCGTCATTGTTCCGGTTCCTGTCACCATTATTGTTTCTCTGTCTATCACCGTCATTGTTTCTATTCTTGTCACCATTGTACTTGTCCTTGTCACGGTGATTTTCTCTTTTATTCAACCCATAAAGCAACTGTGCAAGGGAATGTCCTATCTCAGCCCGTGTCTCCATCATCTCCCGCCGAGAATCCCTCAACTCTCTCTATTGCCACTGAGCTCCTGGTGAGCATATTCAGGATCTCTGGTAAACTAGGCTCCTTGACCTCTCGGTCACCCATTTCTTCTGTGTGTTTTGTAACTAGTGGTAACTCTCTTGAAAATGGATTTGTGCGCGAAACTAAGGAATCTTCGTCAGTAGTTACAACTACTATCTCTTCCTCAAATGGATCAACTATAGCTACTGGTCGCTTAGGTTCTACTAACTGTGGTATTTCTCTTTCCTGTGTTCCTTGCCTTGCCTTGGTATTTCTAAAAGGATATCTATCTGTCGGTCGCATGTCTCATTTTCAACTGCATGTCATATTGACCCCACAGGATGGCAAGATTTTCTGCTCTGATACCACTGTAACGTACACCCCACTGTATATGTTTTGCAAATGACTGATTTTTTTGTACTTTTTGGTTTTCTGCTGTTTAGGGTCTATGGGTTGTTTTGCATGTTGGATTTTTGCAAGAAATGCATAGAAAATTAACCATATATTGAAAACCCAAAAAAACTAATACACAAATCAACAAACTAATGAAGACCTAGATTGAAGGAAGCCAAAATATGAGGATCTATTACATACCCATGTCAAGTTGTACAACTTCACGTCGAGGTCACTGCCGGACCAGCAACAAAGCATATAGAAGAAGCTCCAAACTTCAATACAATGTCTGATAATGAAATACAATCATAGATAATGGATTTCCAGCTCCTAGATGCCCATATTGCACTTGTGTGTTAGCTACAAAAAAGAAAAATAGCTTTCAGCAAGTACCCACAACTCCACTAGCTGTACGGCCAAGTTGGGACCATAGAACAACAAATAGAATACTGAAAACTGTCTTTTTCCTTCTGTTTTGGACTGGGAACTATCTCTGCCCTTGGTCGACCCTATCTGGACTGGTAATAATTGAAAAATGTGGCAAAACTGCATACTGGGAGTTGTATGACCTCCCTAGATGGTATGGCCTCTCAGCAGCAATCCACAACAGTCAATGCACTCTCAAACCCAAGGCAAAATCTGATTTATTTCTTCAATTCAGGTCTGCAACATAAATCTCCGTAGTTATATGCTCATTTCCAGCGCAATATTTCATCAATATGTCTTTGGTGAAGCGCAAATGAATCCTCTGAATGAAGACTCCACTAACCCCCTACCTGATGCACTCTCTCATACATGAGGAAAGGCAATCTGCAAAGGTTCTTGTCTCTGCAAATCGATATTCGAACACAAGAGCCACGCTCAAACCCTAAGCACGGGCAAACTCAATATCAGAGTGAAAATGTCATAAAGCAAGCATGTCCAAATGAGACTCATTTTGGTCTTTTTATTTCCCTCAACTCCAACACCCAATATGAGGGGGATTCTAATTAATTTTTAATTTAAAAACATCCCCTTATTCCTCCATGAGGGTGGGTGCCCTTCCCTAGGCACACAACTTGCACTTTAAGTTATAACTTAATATTATAAAGTTAAGTTATAATATAACTTAAAGTCACCTCTTAAAGTACAATAAGTTAAATCTTTAATTTAACTTATATTTAATCGCCATATCTCTAGAAGATTCGACTCCCGAATCTCATGCCCAGGCTCCCGCATTGCCCTGCTAAAAATAGAAACTGGCTCTGTCACAACTTACTATAAATAGTAAGTCCTCAAATGACTCCCTAAACCCCGTCGTTAGCCTATGGGAATTTTGTGATATTCTAACTCTGATCTCCCAGAGTGATGAGCTAAGTGGGGGACATTACACAAATCTGCCTTACCTAGGCGGCCTAGAGAGGTGAGCTTGGAGTTTTGGTGTCTAAGCATTGCAACTACTCTATCTTGACTCTCTAACTCATCATGATGCTTCACATCCTTGAGAGGATCATTCAAAGAGAGGCAAGTTTAAAAAATTGGCTAAGTCTTAAGGAAGTTGGAGAGAAAGGTCTTCATAAGAAGAGGAATGAGCAATAAGTAGAGGTTGAGTGAAGGAATCCATGCACCACCATTCAACCCACCCATGCTAGGCGGCCTTGAGCACTACACTTGGACTACTCCACCTCCTCCACATCACATTCTCCATACACCCTCTCTAAATCCGCCCATGCTTCTATAGCATTCAAAGGAAGTTAAATTATCATTGAAGTGAGTGAAGATGTCTTTGATCATCAAAACCAAGCTAAAATGCCTAAGTCTTGCAAAAATCCATACACCTCCCTCAAATCCGCCCAAGCTAGGCTGCCTTGGACCATTCACTCGAATAACGTCATGTCATTCACATGACATCCTCCACCTATCACCTCCAAACCTGCCTTGTCAAGTGACTTCCACCATCGTGCATGTTCTCCACATCATTCACTCCATGCACTCTATTCAAGTCCACCCTTCTTCCCAAGGTTGTCCATCTCATGCAGGGAGGTTAAATTATCAAGGAAGCAAGTGAAGGAGCTCTTAAATTATCAAAACCAAGCCAAAATTTGTCTAAGTCATGAAAAATCCTCACACCTCCCTCAATCCCGCCCATGCTAGGCGGCCTTGAGCCCTTCATCTGGACAAGGTCTTGTCCACAACACACTCTTCGCCTATCACCTCTAAACCTGCCTAGGCACTTAGGCATGGATTTCACGTGAAGGGGTATGTTTTGAAATGCCATTTTTTGATCCCACATACATAAGATAAATGTAATTTGTTATTGAAAATCCTTTATATCAAGTCTTAATTTGATATGTTTCTTTTTGTAGGTGATGGAGGGTCCAAGAAGGTGAATGGCGAAAGCTCATACATGAGAAGTTTGGAAGGTGGAGGAAAGTTGCTCAAGTTTGTCATCATCACCACATGGAGGAGAGCTCCAACATCAAGTTTATCTTACTTTGAAGACTTCGTATGTCTGGATGAAGAAGACATCAACACCATGCGGAGGGGAGCTAGTCTAAGATGATCAAGGTTACAAGTGTAGTTCATCATCAAGAGCATCATCCGTACAAGGCGAGGATCAGTGGAAGGTTGTCACTTCACCATGCACATCTTGAAGGAGGTCATCATCTAGAAGCTCACATATCATGTGCCAGACAAGAAGAACTCTTGTCAGGGACTAGGCTACTCCATGAGTCCATGCAACTATCCAGAGGCATAATCTTGCACAAGCACAACAACATCGCAAGATGAGAGATGAGCATGATCATCAAAGCGATCCATGAGTTACATCAAGACAACAAGAAGAAAATATTCTAAGTGAACATGAGGTGAACCACACTAGTTCGTTTGAAGATGCTGAGGTGGCATGTACACATCATCAGGCCAATCGCATTTCGCCATGTCATTCATTAAAGAGGGCCCACCATAAAGATGCTCCAAAGATGCTTATCACATTGGGAAACGTGCATTGCCTCTTTCATGTTCTAAAAATAGCAAATTTTGTAACAAACTACCCTGTTGTCTCAATCTCAGCCGTTGATTGCTAAATTAATAGACCCTTCATGTAATTCTTGAGCTCTATATAAGGCTTACTTCTCTCATTTGTAAGGATCATTACAGGAGAATCATTAGAGGAAGATAGAGTAGGAGTAGATACTGTGGCAATAGGAGTAGAGTAGAAAGAACTCTTCAAAATCATTGAAGAGATATATGAGATTGTTGTAAACAAAACACTTCCTAAATCAATACAAGCTCATTGTTGTTCGCATGGTGATCTTGTATGATCAAGGAATGTTCTCATGGTTTCTTATTCTCCAAGATGGTTGAAATGTGGTTCCAAGTAGCTTAGTTGATAGATTAGAAGTTCATTGATATAATGCATGTATGTATTGAATATATGATCAACTCTTAGCTCATGCTTTTGACATCCATCGTTGGTGGAATGTTGTGTAAAGCTAGTCTGAGCTTCATCATAATTTGCTTAAGTTCGGTTGTGGATGCTTGTTTGAGCTACGCCGTCCAATGGGTGCTTATATGAGTTTTCATGATTTGAAAACTATTTGCTAACCTTAGGAGATTGCACCTACTCCATATAGTTGTAGGCATTCTTGGCGACGTGGAGTTAGGTTTATTGAGGAGTTTGTCTATTCATGCAGCATCATTGCCTCATCGACCTTAGATTAGTTTCTCTAAACTCTTATCTTTTGCCTTTTCTTTTTGTAGTTGATCAGAAGAAGTTCCATTTCACAAGGAAAGAGTACATATTTGAATGGAGTGATGAATAAATTCTACGTAAGTCCCTTTGTGTAAACAACATTATCACATCATACCACTGAGGCTATCTGTTGCAAATCACGTACAAGGAACCTTGGAGCGTTCTTGTTTGATCACGTAGTTTAGCATTCGAGACGCTTTGTTCAAGAGAGGATAGAGCACTTGGTGTTTTATTCTAATGTTGTTGTTGTCAAGAAAACATCATCAACAGTACCCATTGCACATTAAGTAATTATATGCATATTTCCATTAAAATTTTAGATTTTTAAATTAATTTTAATGTAATGCTATATATGTTCAAGAATGAAAACAATTATTTCTTATTGAAAAAGATTGCCTTTTATAAAGGAATGTGAAAGAGGAGAATTATGATTCTTTTTCGAGGCCTAATTTGCATTGACATAAAAAGTATTTCTTGGTTTTGCTTTATATCTCAAGGGAACAGCTTCAAACATAGTGCCTATGGATCATTTGTCCATGAAAATGTTTTGCCTAAAACTACATGGTGTTGCTTGTCACTGGCAAGCATAAGGAGGTCTGTATGGGTGCAAGCTATGAAAGAGAATATACTGTCATGGCTTGCTGGGAGTCCTAAGACTAATCCTATAGGATTTGGTGATAATTGTAGAATGACCAGACTTTTCAAACAGCATTTAGAATAGGTGTATCCCAACCATGAAACTCTGGGTGTAATTGCAACTTTAAGTGTATATTAATGCAAAAAGATAAAATAGTGTGAGTTTTGTGAATTTAATTTTTGTGGATCTGACCCACATCATTTTCCTGTATTGAAGTTCACACTTTTACATAATGCAATACTAATATTATCTTTCCTCATACAAAAACTGGGAATAATTCCCAAAGATTGAGAGAATTCAGAAGATTCTCCTCAAGTATTCTCTGGTAATACTCCTCAATATTCTCAGAGCCACCGCTATATCCATCTCCTCCACTACCACTGTCGCCGCTAGTAGAACTCCCTTTGAAAGTAGAATTTCCATGCACACTGCCCGTATCTATTAAAGGCTCCATGACACTAATCCCAAGCCCCCTAGCCATGAATACTGGCTGTGTTGACACCAGGTTGAGTTCGTCTCCAGATATGGCAAGACTAGAAGCATAAATTGAGTTTGAATTGCGATTTTTGGAAAAAATCGCAAATCGGGTTTAAACCCGATATTTACCCTGCAAAAAATTGTGAAATCGTTGACCCATTTTTAGGCAATTTTCAATGATTTTTAAACATTTAAATCGCGAAAAAAAAACATGACTTCATTTGCCTTCGGCCTGCGTGCTAGTTTGCCCACGCATTTTACCCATGCGATTTTGCCTTTCTACCTATTTTAACCATTTTAGATGCATCTCTGCAACTCACGCATTGTGCTTTTCGCATTTGGAAGTCGTGTTTGGCCATTGTGGACATTTCTGGAATGCGTTTGGCTGCATTTGGAAGTCGCATTTGGCCACTGCAACTCACGATTTCTGGAATGCGTGACATTTTCATAATTGCGTTTGGCCACTGCAACTCGTAATTTCTGCTTGCGCTTGGAACCAGGTATTTTTCTATACTTGCGATTTCTGCCTGCGCCTGGAACAACTAGGTATTTAGTAAATGGAATGAAAGCCTTGCTTGAACTCCATTCAATAGCCTTCTGTTTGTCCCAGGGTATTTAGTATTTCTATTTGTCCCTTCTTGAATGGAGTAAATGAAAAAGCATGTCCAAAAGTACTTTATTACTTAGATGAACTATCAAGTAAAGCTGATTATTAAAATTAATTGAATTATGATTTTTTTAGGATTCAATTCAGTGCTGTCCTTTTTTGCTTATTTAGGAAGAGACTCTTTGTGTAACCCTGTTGTTATCCTGTCGTAACCTTTTGTTCTTTGAAGTAGTATATAATATGCATTTCTCAAAGACTAAATATCACAATAACATTAAAAATAACGCCTTTCCATCCATACAGATGGTGATTATCCCAACACCCTCCGTAATGAATCATCATAAATAAGTGCCAATACTTGCTTTGTCATTACTACCACTACTGAAGTTGCAGTGCCACCAGCTATATCTATGTCTGGTCCCAAAGGAACCCTTTCATAGCTCACAAGTCCATACTTGGATTGCTGTCCTAATGTAACCATGGAGTGCTACATTGTCAACTTTTTGTACATTACCTTAAGTAGATTTGTGCTGACTATTATGAGACTCCAAATCTTGCTTTTGTCTAAAACAATCCCTTTTCCCATGGCTACAATTATAACAGCTTGTTTCTTTTCCAACCTTCTGCTTACCTTTTCCTTGTCACAATGTTTATGCTTTATATTCTTCATCTTGCTCATCAATGTGCTCTTCTTGTAGTAGCATATGTTTCAAAGTTCATGTCTTTAAAACTTTAACCATCACATTTATATCGACTGTCATCCTGAATGCTTGAAAATTTTAAATGACTTTGGAAGACTATTGAATGTAACCGTTGCCCTCTTTATCAGCAACCTTTTCACCAATTGTTATGAGCTAATCCCATATCTCCTTCAACTTTGTTATATGACTGGAGACTGACTCTCCATCCATCTTCAAATTGATTAGCTAAGTCTCCAGGTGCATTGCTCTTGCTGATTTTGTTCTCTTGTATAATATCTTTAACTTCTCCTGTACCTTTATGACATCAGAATGGTGGCACCACAAAGTGATAAACTCATAATAATCATTGCTTCCAAAATTTTCCTCAAATCTTCCATATATATTCTGTTATTGTTGTCTTTATCTTGTGGCTATGCAGTTACAAATGCCATGGCTTCTATATGTTCAAATTATTCTCATCTTGTACTCTCAGACTTCATATCTTCTACTATGTTTATGGAAATCTGGCATGAAGAAATTCTTAATCCTCTCCATGCCTGTGATTTATATACAAAGACACTTTGACAATATTACAAGACTGATACAACAAATACAACTGTCATACACTACTAGAATATTATAGAGCCATAATATTAAAGGTGAAAAATTTAGGTGCCGCCACTCAAGCTAGGACCATGAATTTATAAAAAAAATTGTCCATCATCTTAAAATGTTGGGTTTAGCCACATAACTTGAGACCAATTAGATCATCTTTTCATCTTTTACTTTATTTTATTTTGAACAGTTCAGATTAGGCTGAAAGGTTCAATTTTAAAAATAGTGTCCTCTAAATAAATATTAAAAATAGTGTCACTTCACTAAATAAATTTGTGGACAAATTTGCATGCCTTTCTTTCAACTATTGTTGCTCTACTTTTTAAGTTAGTTATTCTTAAGAACTAGAGAAGTGGTCCTATAAAATTATTAACAAAGTTTGAGCACAAGAGAAATCTAGAGTTAGCACATCATTTTCCTTGAGAAAATTATTTTTTGCAAATATGGTATCATGAAAGATTGAATTCAAATGCTTTTACAGATTTGATCATAATGCCACGTCCAAGAGACTTTGTGTGAACACATTGCACATCAGTCTCGAGTACAACCAGGGTCAAATGCAACTGGTGTAAAAATGAAATCCTTTGTGGCATTTATTATTTCAAATGGCATTTAGCAAAGGACACAGGACATGAGACTAATGCTTGCAAACTTTGCCCTGCAGATGTCACATATCAGGCAAAACTAGCTCTTGAGGCGATTTCTGATAATAAGGCAAATAGGGCAAGAATTGGGACATAAATGACATTTAATTCTATAGATGCTAGGAGCAATCCTTTGGATGAGGCAACTGATGCACAAGAGTATTTCAAGGAGTCTGGGTCAACACCTTCTACAGCACGTGGCCCAAACATAGGCAGAGGAAACATTAATTCTTTCTTTGCACCTCGTACTACACCAGGATCACAGACCACTTTGGAGAGTACAGGATGGAGGAAGAATGTCCATGAACAGGTGAAGAAGACAATTGCAATTTTTTGGTACTACTCTAGCTTGCCATTCCATGTTGTTGGATCTCCATATTGACAAGGTATGGTGGATGCGATTGCAGTTGCAGGTCCTGGGTTCAAAGCCCCATCTTATGAGACATTGAGGGTTGGTATCCTCACTGATGCAGTACAGGATGTTAATAATGTTGTTAATGAGCATCGAGTAGAGTGGACAAATAATGGTTGCACCATAATGTTAGATGGATGGACAGATAGAAGGAATCAAACCCTCATCAACTTCCTTGTTTTTTGTGATATTGGCACAATTTTTATGAGATCTGTGGATGCATCAAATAGGATCAAATCTGCAGCCACATTGTTCGAGTTGTTTGACGAGGTGGTCACGGAGGTAGGGCCACCAAATGTGGTACAGTTTATTACAGACAATGTTGCTGCTTGTGTCGCTGCTAGGAGACTCTTGACGGACAAGTATCCCTCTATGTTTTTTACCTTGTGCGTGGCACACTGCCTTAATTTAACCCTAGAGGACATTGGAAAACTTGAATGGGTTAGGGAGGTATTACAAAAGGCTCGCACAGTTACCAAGTTCATCTACAATCACCCGAAGGTGTTGTGTCTTATGCGCTCCTTCATAGAGGGCAAGGAGCTAATTCGGCAAGGGGTGACACGATTTGTTGCACACTTCCTTGCATTGTAGACTCTTTGCCAACAAAAAATGAATTTGAAGCGAATGTTTGTTTCAAATGAGTGGATGGAGTCTGGCTTCGCAAGGAAAACATATGGCATAATGGTGGTAGAGTACATTTATTCTACAAGTTTGTGGGATGCAATTGAACAAGTTGTAGAATTTTCAGAGCCTCAGCCAAAGTTTTGAGGCTAGTGGATGGGGAGAAATCCTCCATGGGCTATTTGTATGAGGCCATGGATAGGGCCAAGGAGGTGATGAGGGGTAGGATGGAAAATGATAGGGATAGGTACATGCCATTGTGGGACATAATTGATAGGAGATGGGATCAGCAGATGCACTCCCCTCTCCATGTTGCTGGTTACTATCTAAATCCAACCTTGTTCTATAGCTCCTCATTCAGAGATGATTTTGAAGTCACATAGGGCCTATTCATATGCATGGAGAAAATGTTCCCTACCTTAGAAAAGTTGTAGGTAGTTATGGCAGAGTTGCTAATGTACAAGCAGGCGAGGGTTTTTTTCTCAAGTATGGCTCTTGTGCAAGGTAGGAAAACCTTCCAACCAGGTAGACTCTATAAGCTTTTGACAATTTCTCTATATTGTGGACATGTAGATTGAAGGTGTTAAGCTTTTAATATATCTTACATGAAATCATCTCAAAATAATTTGTGTTTTACAGCACAATGATGGGATTTTTTTGGCCATGATACCAAAATTTTTAGATGGATGGCAAGACACATATTGAGCCAACCACGCAGTTCATCTGCTTGTGAGCATACTTGGGGTGCTTTTGAACAAAAACATTCCAAGAAACGCTACCGTCTAACACAACAATGGATGAATGATTTGGTGTTCATTCACCACAACCTCCGCCTAAAGCTAAAGAAAGCTCAAGGTTAGACTTTTAATATACTTGCAATCATAGTTATAATTGTATTCTTTATGTTTTTCACTTTCAATTGCCGCCTAAAGCTAAAGAAAGCTCAAGGTTAGACTTTTAATATACTTGCAATCATAGTTATAATTGTATTCTTTATGTTTTTCACTTTCAATTGCCAAGACTAATTTGTATATGGACAAAATTAGGTACTACTGAGGATGATGAGCCAATTGACCTTGACGAAATTGATCCAGAGTTTGAGTGGATTGCAGGTGATGATGATGAATTTCTTGAACTTGAGGATCTTGATATCCTAACAGAGGCCAACGCGGGTAGTGATTTGCTTGAATGACTTAGGATAGGCTCTGACCCAAGAGCTTCATCAGCAAGACTCATTGGCTACGTCTAATTTTTTGGAATTTTGTACTCGGTTTATAGGTTGACATTATATAAACTGGATTGTAATGGGAAATTTGTAAATTTTCAGAATCTAATTATTTATGCACTATGAAGTATGCTTTGTGCAATGCAATGTAATTAGTGATTCGACTATATGAATATAAACAACAAAAATATATATTTTACAATTCATGGGCAAAACTCTCAATTTTCATTGCTCTCTATATCTCTATGCTATGGAAATGACTTTAAATTTAAAAAACAAGTTTTGGTCCCTTTGTAAGATACCCAACTAGTTCTACGAAAATTTTTCCTTAAACAATTTTACTTGCTATCAATTCATCAACTACTTCAACAACACAAAGTTATACATCAAAGATAACTGCTTGAATGAGAGTTGGGTACTTGTCTAGTTACTTGATTCAATCAACTTGCAATGTCTTACTACATGGATAATGCTTTCAATAGCATGAAGTACAACTTATTCAATGGAATTACAAAAGAAAGGCCTTGAAGCCTTGATGTTTACAATGGCGACTACACTTGATCAACTCAATCAAACTCAATGATGTCAATTGAATGTCAACACCTCACAGTATCACAAGGGAGCATCACCTTGTTTGTTGAGGGAGCATCACCCCAACACTTGAAACTCGCAGGCTTCAAGATTACAAGCTCAATAGCTTTGCAGAGAGAATTTTGTCAAAATGAACAGATATCAAATGAATGAGAAGGCTCCTCCTTTTATAGGCCTTCCAAAGGCAATGAAGGCACGTTTTTCAATGCACAAAGGGGAACCAAGGCACGTTTCCCAAGAAGCATATCCAAGGGAATATGCCATCTGATGACTCATTCTGAGTTGGCGAGATTATCCAGAGACCTTGACACGGATCCCAAAGACATTCTATCGACCAATGAGAGCTCAAGTTGTGTAACTACCTGAACCACCTCAGCTTAGGCGCAGTTTCAAGTGTTCTTCTGACTGGGCGCCTAGTTGAAGTATCTCGAGTGTCAAAGTGCGCCCATCATGAGTTTGCGCCTATCTGGAAAGAACTTCTAAAGGTTGTTGGCGAGATCCAGAAGAGAATCATGATACTACACTCACCCAATCTGCCCAAGGCGCTCACTGAAAACTGATCAAAGTGCTACTTGATGTTGGGCACCAGAATGATGTTTCATGGGCACAGAAGTTCACCTTGCATGAAGATTGACTTTCTTTGGTGTTTCTTCAAGTCTTGATGTTTAGGGAGGTGGAATGCTTCATCTGGAAGTGACCAAGTACCAACTTGAGATGATATTGCGCCTTGCTAGGGTTAGGCGCCAAATTGAGGATTGCAAAGAGTCTAGGCGCCAATCTGAGTCATGAAGATGCATCTAATGAAGTCTTTAACACTTATCCATTATTCACTGAAGACTTTTGGACCTTGATTCCAGTTTAGGCGCCCAAATGATCCCTTTGGAGTCTAGGCGCTCATTTCATACATTATGAGTTCTAGGCGCTAATTGAAGGTTCATTGATAGTTCTCTGATAGCATGAAACTGCGCCTTACCATTGGTGGGTACCAATTGAAGGTTGAAGAGTCTCGGATGTGCACCTTGGCATCTTCCACTTCTTTTAGTGCACTTTATAGCTGGGCGCTAGAACAGGGGTCTTTAGTTAGAGTATGCGTCTAGAGTCTTCTAGGCCAAATTCATCCTAGATTGGCAAGGTAGGAAGCTTCTTGAAGTTAAAAATATCTTCACCAATCAATGCGCCATTCATTCATCCTATAGAATCTCCTATTCTTGCTTGGGCGCTCATTTGATCTGGACATTATGGAGTTGGCGCCTGGGTGTGGAATCATCAAATCTTCATCATCAAACTAGGCGCCCTTATTGAAAGAGTTTAGTCATGTGGAGCGCCAGAAGTCAACCTGAAAGCTAGGCGCTCATTGTAGCTTGTTTGATCAGGAAGTGGCGCCTTGATCATTTAGGTGATCTTATGAACTCCAATCTTGATTTGGATACTGAATTTCATCTTCACAAGTTAGGCGCTCCCTTGAGGTTGTTTAGAGGCCTAAGAGCGCCTAAGACATTTACTCCACTGTGCTTAATCAAAACTCATTTTTGAAATCAATCAACCCTTTTCCCACCAAGGCGCCCTATGTGGAATGATAAAAGCGCCTTAAAACACCATGTTTCTATCCTAGTCGCCAATTGAGGCAAGAGGAAAGACAAAGTGCGCCTAACCTTACTTAGGCAACTTCTAAACTTCAAAACCTTGATTCAATGTGTTGAAAGGCTTTAAGGATGATAGAATTATTATTTCGCACATCCAAACCCTTACAGAAGACTCCAAATCCTTAGGCGCTCATGTAGGCAATCTGATGTAAAATTTGCGCCTAAACTCCAAGAGTCAATTTCCTGCTTACTAGGTTTCTAGACTTAGCCAATATTTCAAGTTTCTAACTTGTCCCTGCAAAACAGTAAAGTTAAGTTAGTCGAAAACCAATTCATTCCCTCATCATTCTGAATTAGCCTCTGGGAATGATCAATAGGCTAATCCAATCTTAATCTGATGATCAAGCCGGAAACGGGGACATGACACCCTTTTTCTACATTTTTAATGGTTTTTTTGAAATCCGATTTTTCCAGATTTTTTCTTGTTCAAATCTTGATTTTTCAAAAAATCTTATACTTTTGGTTTGCTGATTTTTCCCCAAGAGATTTTTTCCAATTTTTTCCTGACTTTTTGAAAAGATCTTATACTTTTGGTTTGTCGATTTTTTCCCCAAACGATTTTTGCTGCTATGTGAATTAGAATCACATTGATTTTCCCCAGGTCCTTATGTACAAAGCTATATTCATGCATATTTGATTCCATTGTAAATATCAGCACAAATTTCCAATCCTTAATCTTTATCCTGTTCTTCCTCTTCATTGCAATACATGTGAAATGATGGAACAAATGTTAGAGAAGGTAATTTCTTCTAGGCAGATCACCTCCTAGACCATGGCTTGCTCAATGAAGGGAGATTATATCATCAAAAGAATCACTCTGCAAAAATGATTCAGCAGCAACCTTTGCTTGAATAGGGGAGCCTCTACTAAGCACGCTCTCCAGGTTACCTTCCGAATGGACTCGTTTGAAGGTTGATGAGGAATTCACCCATTTTCATCATTCACATAGCATGTACCTGAGCTCATGTGCAAGTGCATGTGAGAACTTGTATTGTGGAAACAAATCCAGTTTGCATTTTCAGAAAAGGGACACTTACAACACACTGCTATTAGGCCGTCTATACAATCACCGCCATGGGCAGACAAACTCATAAATTTTACAATTAATTCTTAGGCCTTAGTCAATAGCAAAGTAGGCTTTCTGTCCACGCATACTATTGCAAATGTTGTCATTGATGTCAAGAAGGAATTCGTTGTCCAAGATTGATAGCAAGCATATTATCATTGATGTCAAAGGCGTATGGGAGATTGTTGAACGAAAGTCACATTGTTATCATTGATGTCAAAAAGGAAATCGCATGAGGATGCAATTGTCATTGATGTCAAAGGTGTGAAGGATAAAAGGCCAAAGGTCACTAATCGATGGCCAGAGACCAGGCAAAATTAGTCAAGAGCAAATCGTATTACAAGTGTAAATTAATGATGATCAATAGGCAAGTTTATGATCATAGATGGACGGCTTCATCATATGCAAGACAGTTTTTACACTAATCTCTATGCTGGCCGACCTCCTTGTGTTAGCACCAAAATGAAGTATTTTATTTATCTATGCTGGCCGACCATGTTTAAAATATGATTTAAATTACTATTATGTTTGGCCGACCATCTTTGCCAAACAAGTCAAGACAAAGACATATATAAATCTGTTTTAATTGCCCAAGTTAAATGAGAAATGTGTAATGAAAGATGAAGTGATTCTCATAAGGAGTGATTTATATGTTATAAGGGGAGCGGCCACAGATAATCTTGAGCGATGCAGATTGAATGGAATGACTGAATATGATGAAAGACTGTAATGTCCCCTTGTCACAAGTCAAAATTTCTCAACCTTCACAAATTTCAGCTCGCAAAAAGAGAACATTAGTACACTAAACCCTCTTGATTTCATTTATAGCAATAGATATATGATATATTCAAATCACATAAGAACATTGCCCTTATAATTTATCATTTCATATCTCCTATGCATAATCTTATGATCCCTATCAATACACATTTTCTATCACTAATCATATAATCATTATCATTATATATATTTCACATGTTCCTCTTAAGTTCACCATCAATGTATCTTTCATATTCTCTATCATTAAATGTCATGATCCATATGCATTTCCATTTTCTATCACTTTCCCATTTATTAATCATTAGCTTCATATTAGAGAGGTGAGATGATGCTCGCCACTATCCATCATAGGTCCTCTATCTCTATCCTTAGACTTGAGGAGTACCTTTTGTGCCCTTGGAGTCAAGGCCTCTATGAGATTCCTTGGTACTAGGGATGCCTTTTGCACCCTTTGCAGCCAAGGCCACTATATCAATATCCTTTGCACTATGGGTACCTTTTGTACTAGCATGTGACAAAGGCCTCTATGATAAATATCCTTTGCACTATGGCTACCTTTTGTACCAGCATGTGACAAAGGCCTCTATATACCCATGATTGGCCTCTTAGGCATCTCATGCTCACTTTCCCATATGAGACTAATGTATTACTTTCATGGCACATGATATTATATCACTGTTATGGTTTATTTCATATGATTTGCAGCACTTGTTGTAAGACATTCACTCATCTATGATCACATATCATTGAATTAGACTTTAAGTAATTTACAAAGCAATATAGAAATAATGGATGTAAGACATACCTTGTGATCCTCATAGATCATATGACTTATTGCACTATCTCATGATTGCATTATGTATATGTCTTGGCACTGATCGATTTGCAACAGAGCATGATCTTCCTTTGCATTTAAATATTTCTTTTTGGCGTTGCTGCTATCTACAAAATCCCACGATAAGTGTCTGATTTCCCACTGTATGTTCCTTACAGATTTAACTCTGTTAAGTTATTTATGTCATTTGCTGATATATTCCTTCAATGATGCTTCGATGATATCAGTTTCTTCTTTTTTTGTTGCCGGGATAAATGTGATAGAGTGTTCAAGGAGATGTATCCTTCAATGCTTTTTCCCTGGATGATTGTTCGATTGACTGTAGATCACCATTCTCCCCCCCTCTTCCTCTCCGTTGATAATCTTTATGCCATTTATATCGTTCAAGACATCTTAATGGTCACGGCCTTTCCAAACGGTTTGTTGTTTGTTAACAGCGATTATCCTTAGTCAAAGTTTATGGACCGTCGGTCTTCTTAGTCTTTGATCTCTCCTTTAGTTCCTTCAAATGGGAATCGGCCTTTTCTATGGCTTAGATTCATTTTTCTATATTAATATTATCTTTATTAATTATAATGTCTATAATATTTGACATTTCATATTTTATAATATTTATTATTATAATATAATTTATGTTTATATTTATATGTTATATATATTATATATTTAATAATATATTATATTATTATTATAATCATAATATTAAATTGATAATACTTATATTTGTATTTATTTTATTATTTATAAATATCATAAATATATATTATTTTGTATAAAATAATATTATTTAATATGATTATCATCCTAATTGATGATGACATCATATTTAAACAATGCCTTAATATGGGGACATGACAAAGACACAAACGCATATATGAAGAGTGATGTTATTAGTGGAATAAGTTAAGTCGATGTTCAGGCGAATTTACTTCTTGGTCGAAATTGTCAAAGAGAACTTTGTGAGAAATATTCATTACATTTTAAGTTGCAAATGCTGGCCGACTCCCTTCCATCTTGGCGCAAGTTAGTGTGAAGTGAAGTATTTATTAAGGCAGCGATTAAGAAGAATAAAATGCAGCGGTTAAGAAGTGACAAGGCAGCGATTAAGGAGGAATTAAAGGCAGTGATCAAGGTTAACAAAAAGGCATGTCTATTATGTGAAGGGTGATGTCTTTTAGAAAAGCCGCCCTCCTTGAAAGGTACAAAAGAAGTTTATGATTGGTGGTGAAGATAGTGTGGTGTGGAGCAAAAAATGACATTAGAAATACACCAAGCAAATCTGCATATGAGGATATATTAGGTGGTCATATTAAAAGCAGATTTATGGCAGATTGGTAAGGAGGAATATTTGCAGATTTAAAAGAGGAATTTATGGCAGGCTTATGAAGAGGAATGCATGCAGATTTGAGGAGATTGATTGTGTCAATTTGTGACAAGAAGAGTTTGTGAAAGGAAATTGGATGTCCATTATCCGTTGAAGAAGCAACATCCTGAAGGTGGAACTTTGTCGTGGAAGTTGGTGCTTAGCAGTGGGGGTTGGTGCCTACAAATTGTGGGGATTGGTGTCTCCAGTGGGTTGGTGCTCACAAAGTCTACAAGCGAGGATTGGTGTCTCCAGTGGGTTGGTGCCTACAAATTGTACAAGAGGGGATTGGTGTCTCCTATAGGTGGTGCCTACAAAGCTTGTAAGAGAATCATATATGTAAGCAATATTTTGCCGTGGTTTTCTCCTGTAAGGGTTTCCACGTAATTCTTGTGTGATTGATATTGTTATGGTTGTTAAGTTTTGAAAAAGTAAAAAAATTGTATTATACTGATTCCGCCCCCCTTCTCAGTATAATCGTGTGCTCATCACATACAACTGCTTCCCACTTCACAATAAATGAAGTTATTGCATGTTACATCAGACAAACCAACGACCAAGATTAAATCTATGGTCTTGCATTGCTATTATGATTTCTCAACCGTCGATTTGAGAATTCCACCCCACTTTTCTCATCAAGGGAATGCCTTGGCATAAATATAATTATACCCTAGAAAATATGAAATCACTTCTGTAGGAGTTAGGGCAAGCCCCTTCTTCTCAAGAGATTAGGATTAGAGTTTATACTGAGTAGTAGATTATCTCACTGAATCCTGCAAACCATTTTTGAAAGGTGGGAAACCTTCTTCTGGGATTCTGGAATGTTTTCCCATTCTAGAAATTTCTGGAAACTCCAACCTGAGGCCAGAAAATTCTTGGAAGCATCTCTAGATACAGAACTGTTTCCAGCAGCTTCTGGCCTCTTTCTAGGAGTTATGAAATTTTTTTAGCACTGGAACTCAGTATTAACTCTTTTTAAAATTGTCCTTTTTCATAAACACTAAACTCAACTCTAAACCTAATATTGTTTTGTACTGTTGCTGGGAGCTTACAGAAGTTCCAACCATTTCTAGCACCATTTTTCTCTTGATTCTCTTTTACCAGATTTTTCCTTAAGAAGTATACTCCTGTGTTTCAGCTGTTTCCTGCTCTAGCTGTCCCTGCGTCTGACTCTTATGTTTAAGAAGATTTGAAATACACTGTTTTGATTCTTAGTGCTATATGATGGCTTGTACATATTTGTGACAAGATTCAACTGTTTACAACTTAACTCTATTGTTTGTTATTGTAGACTTGGGTTCTTCTGAAGCATTTGAGCTCTCTATTTCTCAGAAAATGACATTTTGGCCTTGATTAATATCTCTAATAATTTATTGGTTGTTTTACAGATACGGACTGTTGAGGACTAGTCTACGGGCTCCTGCCCTTGGTTGGATGATGTATAATGTTCTTGTTAGTAACCAGAAAAGCATTGAATCACAATATAAGTCCCATGTGTATGCTGATTCCAAGAACGTGACTCCAACCTTAGTTGAAAGCAGGTATGCTTTGACAAAAAGGGAAGGTGCCCGCTATGCACCGGCAGCTTTCTTGACCGGCCTGCTAGATCCGGTTAAGTCAAGAGAGGAATTTTTGGCACTCTTTGCTGACCTAGAAGGCAAGGTTCCTACCTTAGTTATATCAACAATGGATTCGCCAAAGCGATCTAAAGCTGAGATGGAGGCTCTTAAAGGTGCCAAGGGCGTTTCTAAATTTGTAGAAGTACCAGGTGCTCTTCTTCCACAAGAGGAATACCCATCCTCAGTTTCAGTTGAACTACTTAAATTTATAAATGAATTATAAGTAAAAGATTTGTTGTTTTAGTTTGTGATTTGTCACAAGCTTGCAGACAAATTTTCTTATCTCATATATTTTACACTTGAAATAAAGGAACATATGTACATTGAGAACAGGTCAAAACAGCACAAGAGTCATGCAGATCTTGCATTTCAAATTGTGTGTGATATTGTTGGATACAACATTAAATTATCAGGTTGACGGGTTTCTTTTCTAACCTTCTAAGCAGGTTTGACAGAACTTATGCTCTGCACTTGTATGCAAAGAAATATATTTTATGCTTTAATTCATACCAAGATGTTTCAGTTTTTTCAACAGTAATATAGGTTTTGAATTGCCACATTATATTTTCTTTGGTTTGAATTAATTAGTTCTAATGTCAGTATAAATCACTGATTATGTTATGCAAAATAAAGAAATCCTATAAGATATATCTCAATCTCATTGATCGGTTATATCAAATATGATATCACAAATTCTTTTAAATTGAATTAAGGCTTTAATTTTTAGCAGTGGACACAATTGCATTGTCTATAGAACTTTATTCAGAAAATCCCACTGAAATTTAAAGCAATATGTTTTTCTTTCCAAGCAATATTCGGGACACAGATTGGGACCTCAAATTCCCGTGTGGATGGTGCATTAACATGGTCAACAGTGCTTCAGAATCTAGGAGCCTTTGGTGGAATGGGGGATTTGAACTTAAACCTCCTGCATATGAGTGCCATTGCACCACAACCTTTTGGAGAGAGTGCAATTTTTTTAATCAGCAAAAGGAAATAATATTATGTCAGTTGTGAAAAATTACAAGAATTGTTGACATCGATTCAGTTTGATAGCATTTCCAATACCAACTAAAATCCTACACTGATAACATTTCCAACACCAACTAAAATCCTATACTGATAGCCATGATATCCTTAATTCATTGCACGAGAGGATGACGAAACAGACATAAGAGTATGTCTATAGCAACATGTAAACAACTTCATATGTGATGGATATAATATAAGCATGTTGCTGAACAGCACATATCTGTAGATAACTTATAATGATGACAGCTGCTTGAAAAAGAAGCATATAGTAAGAAAATTAGGTGTTCAATTATTTGGTTGCTGGAAAAGAAGTGCATCTTTATTTTCAACTGTATGGAAAAGAATTTAGGAAATTAAGCATCACATGCTGTACCAAACTTCAATTAGAACGGTTGATATCCAATTATGCTGCAAGAAATCCAGGTGTTACAATTGAAGTTGCAAAATGCAGTTATATTCTATGTAACTCGGGGATGCATCTGCACCCCTCCACCCTGTGTCCCTGTCCCACACAACTGCTTAAGCAAAGGAATTAGAAGGAATAAAAGATGAGTGTGCTCCATACCTTTAATATTGTGTCTGAGTGTCTCACTAAAACAGACAACCATTTCTGTCTTGCGCCTTACGTTGTTTCTCATTTATGTAAGAAAAGGTTCCATCTTAGATAAACAAACTACACTTATGAGATTCTCTGAGTCAATCATAAATTGCCCAAGTTCAAGTGACTAGTGACCCAAAATTAGCTAGATTGGATCGACTAACAGACTTTAGGAAGACTCTCCAAGTCTGAGCATGAGACTTGGACACATGAAAGAAAATATACCCACATTCGCAGGCCCAATGCCTCATTTGTAGTGTCAAAGTATTTTTCCAGATTCCCTTGAATTTCTTTTGCAGAGTCTGAATTGGTTTGGTGTATCAATCTTTTTGAGTTCATCTTGATGAGGTGACACATAGGGTGGCCCAAAATGGAGATCCAAAATCCTCTCTATGCAGTTTTTCCAGGAACATTTCTCTGAACGTTATGGACTGCAGATGCTTGAAATTTCAAATATGTCTCTTATTTTGTAAGGGAGACTCAGTCATTTATAATCACAATCTAGTTTATGGAGGCATCGAGATTTCCAACAACTAATGCTGTATATATTTTATGATATGAAATGTGAGAGTAGATAAAGGGTAGACATGTTGTTTATAAGAATCTGTCATGCTTATTTCCAATGGTGCAAAGTTTGCTATGCAGTATCACAACATTAGGCTTCACATAATTTAATTACATCAAAGGGCTTTCTATTTTATGATCCCATGTTATATTTAGGGTAAAAAGTGAAATTACTGTATATCTAAACTAAAAGAATATTCAAAAACAAAATATGCAAGTTATAAAAGGGACATTTATGTGGGACATGGCTTAAAAGGAATGATACAAAGCATTACAAACAATAGTGAAATTTCAGTTTTAAAATTGTGAATTTAATGATAAAGAAGTTTAGTTATTTGGTCAGTTATTCCTGTGCTATGCTACCTTGATGTCCAAAAAGATTAGTTATGTTATCATAACTCCAAATTCAGTTCAAAAGAAAGAGAGAAATAAAATCCAGCAGATTAGATATGTTATCATAAACTCCAAATTCAGTTCAAAAGAAAGAAATAAAATCAGCCTTCCTTTTCAGGCATTTCAGGTTTTATTTGTTTTCTGAATCTGTTTTTAACTTTTATTTAGTTCTGATTCCAGCAGTCATAGAATCCAGTAGAGCAGAATATTACCTGTTAGTAGCAGATTTCAGCATTCAAAATCAGATTTTTTAATGCGGAATTCAAAATGTCAGATTTTCCGTGCAGAAATTTTCCACCTACAATAGCATGTTTTTTCAAGAAACAGAATCATGATATCAAAGCACTTTCTTGGGCAGAAACTGGTATTATGAAGAGGAATTTCATAAAATATTCGAAAGATTCCATCAAAACTTCCTTCAATAGAAATGTAAATCAAATATAAGGATTTTTGCATAGATATGCTGTGGGAATAAAATATGGAGGCCAAAACCTCGTTGTCTATAGAAGAGGAATCCCATAAATGGTGTGAGAGTACCAAGGATAGTCTCAAGTAAGGATCAATGCATGGAGGCCAAAGCATCTATAGGAGATCCAAGATCTATGACTCAGCTTTCTGATGCAGGTCTTAGAGATATTAACACGTGAAATTTTAAATTAACAGAAGATTCAAAAAGCAAGTCTTAATAAGGAGTCAGTGTGGTGTCTGAATAGAGGCAATGAAAAAGGCATGGATGATGGATTAGCTGAACTTTACTAGCAATGTGGTGGGCAACACTATTAATTACTGTAATTTAGTTGTGTTATAAGAAAAAGCAAATTTCAATGCAGGAAGTAGAAAACGAAATAACATGCATCCAACTAACACAAGAACAATATAGAACTGAATATGAATTTTATTAATCAGATAGTTCTGTACATAGCATCTTGAGAGAGAGATAAATGACCGTCCAAACAACAGTGCAAGTTTCCAGTTACTTTGTTTATATAAAACAGTAGGAGCTTTCTCCTCCTATATGAAAAATTTACCCAATAAATTCAACATTCAGCTGTGTTATGAACTATAATTGCAGTCATATAAGGTAAATCATGGTAAGAGGTATGCTAAACCATAGTTGTATTACACTCGACAAACCTGTGATTAGCCCAAGTAATCATGGCTCACCACATTTGCTGTTCCGTTTTCCAAATTTTTTCCAAGTTTTTCAATAAGTGCGTTTGATTTTTTTTTATATATATCTCTTTTGTCTCATTTTTACATAGACAAAAGTACAGAGCAAAGGCAGATTTAGTATTTTTGTTATAGGGCTAGGGTATTTTAAATTTCCTTTAAGTTACATTTTGAATAGATCTCTCTTAACCTGTGTTACACGGGGACGCGTCCCTAGTCCTCAAAGACATGTGGCCATCCCCTTAGACATTTTGAGGATGGGGGGGGGACAGCAGGGGACGCCCCCTGGCCGTCCCCCAAAAAAATAAAAAATTGGAAACGTCCCCGAACACATCCCCTTTTTCGGAAACGCTAGAAAACATGTAGGGGATGCCTGGCCGTCCCCGAGACGATTTGGGGATGTCTCAGGTGTCCCTCAACCGTCTTGGGGATGCCTGGGATGTCTCTCAACCATCCCGAGGATGGCCAGGCCTCCCTACATCAAACATAAAATCTAACACATGTAATTTGAATTTTTTGATGTGTGCTACAACTCTTAGTATGTTTCTACATCTTCAATTACAATCGTAATGTGTACATTCACACTATCATGCCCACGCTATTGTAACTAAGATTTCACACCCTTACATGCTACTACATGGAAATGGATTTGTCTCCTTATGTCAACCGAACATTATGATTACAAGCCAACTTTGCTCTCATGGAGCCTCTAAGAACACTTTGCAATCGATACATCCATTTACCATGCTATCCTAAACTTGTCCTGTTGTAAATCTTAGTCAGCTAACTTCCTACTCATTCTAAACTTGCCCTGCTATAAAACTCAGTCAGCTCATTCTCACTCAACTGGAATGCATACAACATTTCCAGAATTCCCTTCTTTTCTACTGCCTTTGCAAGAGCTTAGCAATCATATTCATGCCTAGTTTATAATGTTTAAAAAAAAAAAGCAACAGGTGGCGGATAAATAAGTCTTTTGATATTGATAGCCTAGATGAGGCATAGACTGTTGTATTTTGAAGTTTGAGACTTTGAGTTTAACTTTAATTTTAAACTTTAAACTTTAGAATTTGAACAATGAAATACTTTAATACTGTTGTTATACTGCTGCTATACCGTTGTCATGACTAATTTTATTGCTGTTATACCGCTGCTAATAACAAATATTTATTGCTCATAATAAACATTTATTGTTGTTATATTGTTGTCTATTAAGTTGTAGAAATTTGAGTCTCTCTCTCTCTCTCTCTATATATATATATATATAATATATTTTGAAAAATTCATTTATATATATATATATATATATATTGGCGTCCCCCGGCTGTCCCTAAAAAGTGGCCCTCGGATTGCCATCTCCGAAATGCGTCCCTTGCCGTACTCCCGTCCCTGTCCCCGAAACGCCATGGAACATAGCTCTTAACAGTTAAATTTTAAACCACAATGAGGATTTTTTCTTTTAATTTATACCTAATGAGGGTTTAGGTAAAAAAGACGGTTGCTGTAACACCCTGCCACGAAACCCTAAGACATACAAATTAAACACAACAATTATTTACACTATTTACAATTGATGTAGATCTCATTAATAATCTAGACAATTTTGTAAATACTATTAAATATAACTGTATAAGCAAGATTAAAAGCCTATAATATTAGAATGTTATAAATCTCTTACATTAGTTAGAATCACAAGATACAAAACCCAAAGCTACAATGAAATAACCTTGTTCTAAGGTTAGCTTGAGAGGAAAGGAATACAAAACAACAAAACATTCCTATAGATCTAACATCTTCATCAGATCTACCACACTTTTAACCACATGCATATGATAGGATCATAACGTATTTAAATGATGGTTCAAACTAAGTAAAAGTATCATGGCTAAAACAACTCAAGAGTAAACACTAATAGGGCACAAGTAAAAGACCAATCTTTTTCTAGGTTTTACCAAATTCCGTTCAATACACAAATAGGAAGAGAGAAGCTCAGGTTGCTATGGGAAAGCTTAAGTGTCAACTTAATCAATCTTCTATAAACCACTACTACATTGGTCCTATGAATACCAAAATGAACATACCTAATACATAGTTCTTCTAGAGGTGTCTACACCTCATAATGATTACCAAGCTTGTTAAAATCCCTTACCCAACACTAGTATTAAAGGAATAAACCAATACAAAGCATTCTAACCTGCTAACATACCAAGTCTAGGAATAGGAAAGGGTTGATTGAGTTCAAGACATAAATATGATACAAACAATTTCTCAACAAGGTTAATAAGAATGTGACATTTCTTAAGCACATGTAATAAACATGCTCTATACAACCAATGAACCACCACGTCTGTAAAGGACTTTATTATCACATCAAAATTCACTTACAACATCGCATACACAATAAATCAGGACATACGAATTTATGCTTCAGGAAAACTAAACCTCGACAACATGACCCTATTACGACTATTGATACAATTTACACAAGTTTCATTTACCTTATACAATTCCACTCGTAATCAACTAATTTCTAAAACAAACTTATAAATCAAATCTTAAATATATTGTTTACAAACCTAAATTCCAAACCTACTTTATCATATTTCGACTAATAAATCATAATAAAATCAATATCAATTTAAATTAAATTTATCAACATTAATATATAATCACTCTATCCAAATTGAATTCTTCTACTTCTATTCTAGATAGATTTAATAGCTTTCTTATAACCTAACAAACAACCAAAATAAGTAGAGTTATTGGTGACGCAATTAACTGTTTTAACAGAGACGAAACGGGCGAGAGGTAGACAGTCAAACAAATATTTATATCTCCACAATGACAAACTGGGTAAGGCTGATTTTCGGATATGATTTAGATAACTAGCTCGTGCACCATATGTAAAAAATTTAAAAGAACCCAGTTCGTAAAAATAAAGTTATGGCTACCACACCAGACTGAAAAAAATAGAGATGAAATGGGTGAGAGATAGACAGTCACAAAATATTCATATCTCCAAAATGACAAACTGGGTAAGGCTGATTTTTCGATATGATTTGGATAACTAGGACATGCACTATATATAAAAAAATTAGAGGAACCCAGTTCGTAAAAATAAAGTTATGGCTACTGCAACAGACTGAAAAAATAGAGACGAAATGGGTGAGAGATAGACAGTCACTTCAATCAATGATTCCCAGAAATGCAATGATACAGACATGCACAATTGGATATGATCACAAGGCTTCTAACCTCTCAAGCAAATTACAATCGATAGGAAAAATCATAAATCAAACATTTGCTTCAACAAAAAACTGAGACAGAAATTAGAACCAAAGGAACCTTATTTCGCTTGCTTGACTGGGTTGAAGATTCGATGTCGGGTTCAACTGCTGCAGCTACAAACCAGTGACTCTCATCTCCTCTCCCCCCCCAAAGTTTCCATTTGCTGAAGATTACTATGAGAGAGAAATCCCCTCAATATCTTCCAGAAGATTCCCCCCATTAAAGGCAATAAATTCTGTAATGCCCCATCATGCAACCCTAGAGAGAGTAAGACTAACAAGAGCAAAATTCTAAAAATAAATTTTTTTTTGAAGCAAGTAAATGCAATAACAGTAACCAAGATATCATAATACACAACATAAAGAAAAGTGCACTTCCAACTCCTCTAGGGAAACATAACTGCATCAGTGAATAGAATATTAAAACCACACAAGAGATACACATTATATTGCTACTACAGATAAGATCAACTTTAACATTAGCAAGACAGTTAATTTACAAAGTTACAATACAAGATTACAAGACCGATTACGTTGGTTTACAAATGAATACAAAAGAAAGTATAGGACAACTCTGATGGTGGGAAGCAATCTGGAATTGGAACACCTCTACACAGGACTCAAACCGGATCTCCAAGAAGGCCAATGGATAGCTCTGCCACCCAACCATGTGGAACCCTAAGGTCCACCCCTCCGAGCTAGGAGATAACAAGGATTCCACCAAGCCAAAGAACAACATCTAAAATAACCAAACAGCAACAGACTTGACACAACTGACCATATCAACAAAATTGCACAAGACAAGACATCACTCCAGAGGCACAACCAAAAGAAACAACTGAATTGCGTAAGGAGAGTGTCATCGCATGGTCCTAGCATGGATTACCTAGGCTATCTATCACCAGAAGCCGGCCCCCATCTATGGTTACCCTGACAGCCTCTCTCTAGGCACCGGCCCCATAGGGTGACACATGCGGGGCCGACAGGTCCTCTCATGGAGACAAGGAGGTCGGCCTTGCCAACCAGGCCTTCTCATCCCATCCTTAGCCTGTGAGAGCACTCAAGGCATGGGTGAGGCCTCTTACTTATCTTGTTAAGTGTTTTAATACCCAACCCTCTTGATTAAGTTATTAAGTTTCCACTTACTACAACTTCCATGGGGTTACCCAGGCGGCCTCTCACTATGCACCGGCCCCACCATGAAAGCCACTCCCTTAGTGTTCTCTGAACCATCATACATACCACAACATACAGGGATAAAAGTCACAAATCAGAACCGACCCATAACTCACGCCATTCACTAGGCCACAACAGTGAGTCCTTTGATTCCCTTCAAATTTGAGCAATACAGTCTAAAAACCAAGTACTAAATCCAAGTGACCATTTCCTCTTCAATACAAGAAACAACCAAACATCCCAATACATTGACATGCCACTATCTGAGCCAAAGAACAAGACACCACACCTCTGGAGTTAGGTACAAACCAAAGATAGAGAAACCATTATATGGCAAGAACAATGCTTCCGTTTATTTTTACACCAATAGGTCATAACATCACACAAGGACCATACTTCATAGTTAACCAAAACATGACATAAACTCCACCCCAAGGTAAGCACAAAGATCCAATACAAGCAAATAGATACGACCAGAAGGATAATCGGACAAAATATACTCAATGAACTTCTAATTCATTCAAGAGGACATCTTATGAGATTTAACATCAATCTATGAGAAAATTCCAGTTCACGACATTAACAACAATAGATGGTTTAAACCGACAATCAACTCAAAGTCTCTAAATGAGGTAAAATGGGTAAGTGCAAAAAGATGGGGGGCCAAAAAGTGGCCAAATGGTTTAAAAAAAAAAAACACGCGCTCGCGTTATGGTTTGGTAATGATGAGCCTAAGGCTCGTCAAAACCAAACCATAATGCGAGCACGTTATGAAGTACTATAAATAAAAAAAAAGGTTTGCATCTCATTTTATTTCTTTTTCTCCACAATTCCCGCAGTTTGCAAACCCTAGAAAGCGCGCTTACATTTTGGATTCCTCAATTCAACACAAAAATCTTATTGATTCGTCGCCAAAATGCCGCCACGACGTCGAGCACGTCAAAGGAGTGAGTTTATTTGTTTGAATTTGTTTCTAAATAGGTAGGTTTGAGTTGATTTTTGATGTATATTTCATTAATTGTCAGGAAATGTTAATGCACCTCCTCCTCAAAATCCACAAAATCTTGAGGAAATACCTGTGGAACAACAACCTCCTCCATCCATTCCTCAACATGCCCCTGGAACACAAGAAAATATAATGGGGCAAATTGAAAACAACAAAAAAGAAATTGAAGATATAATTGCAAGGTTGAAAGATCCTTCTACTTCAACCTTGCATAGGTCCACGCTTGCCGAATCTTTTGAGTCTATGTTATCAAATGTAGATTCAATTAGCAAGCAAATAACTAGTTGGACGGATAAGAAGAGAGTTTAGAGATTACTATGCAGACAAGTTGTCATACCAAGATGTGAAAAAATTACAAATTATAAAATTAGACTTGTGTTCGATTTTCACAAACCCACAAACAAATCAACCTCCACCC
This sequence comes from Cunninghamia lanceolata, assembly GCA_027924645.1. Classification (NCBI taxonomy): domain Eukaryota; kingdom Viridiplantae; phylum Streptophyta; class Pinopsida; order Cupressales; family Cupressaceae; genus Cunninghamia; species Cunninghamia lanceolata. The sequence continues at coordinate 2,258,704 of BSBN01000814.1, forward strand.
ATTACATGCAAGAGGTTCCCTATCCATTGGTGCAACAACCAAGTGATAAGGGACAATTTTGGGCAGAGGTGGTGGATGGTTTTTGACCATCCTCCATGCAATAATAATGAGGTCCCGCAATACTTTTTGAGGAAACTCTACTGCAAGTTTGTCCTTAATAAAGTGCCAAACTATTTTAATATGTGGGACTTCTAGGGTAGAGGTGGGGGGTCAGCACAAGATAGACCAGGGGCACGTCTTGACCCATAGCAGATAGTGAGATGAGTAATTAACAGACTAGCCCATGAGCATGTTTCTATCCATTCCATTGTGAAGGAGAGTGTTGAGGTCGATACACTACAGTCCATTAGTGCCTTGACCTAGAGCATCATAGAGCATGCCGGTCCTGCAGCACAAAGTGGGTTGGGAGATAGTGCAAGGAGTAGGGTCCCACCCCACTCTTGTCAGGCTTGCGGCTCAGCCTGTGGTTATGACCCCATGGATAGTCAAGACGCAGGTGCACATGCTACATCTGCAGCTGAGTAGATGGTGATGACAGATACCCTCCTAACTCAGACTTTCAGCCTTGATACTCAGGTAAATATTAGAAAGTTTATTGAATTTAATTTATTAAATTTTATTTTTGAAATGTAAGATTAACTAATTTAGTTTGATGATTTTAATGAAATTTTAGGGTCATAGCGTCGATGCAGTTTTCAGTGGTTCTCCACTTGCATTTTACACTAGATCATCTACTGTCGAGGTATGTAACTAGTAAACAATTATAAATATTACATGTGAATAGCATCGTTATATGAATGGTATTCTAATATCTGATTGTGGATGTTGAATAGGTTAATATTGGAGATTTCACGGCAACACTTGCTAGCAGTGGTGGACTTTAAAGTTTTACGGAGGTAATAAAATAAATAGTTTAATGAATGAATTGTACTTACTAGATTTTTGTATGTGACTTGTGTGCTTTATTGTGTGTACTTCCATGTTTAGATGAACGTGTGTGTATGTTAGGAGCCATGATTTGCATCACTATTATAGTTTTTGTAATTGAATAATGTTGTTTTATTTCCAGATGATGCAGGCTACAGAGACACCTCCCGATGTTCATAGGGCAATGGAGCACAGTGTGGCCTCTGCGATTCATAGCTCCATGGCATTGACAAGGGTATGAGGTAGATTAGTAAATTTTAATTTACATTCATTGCTATAGTTGTCTATTTTTGAAAAATCAAAAGATTATTGATTTGAAGTTTAATTTCTATCTGGATGGTTTTTATAGGACATGACATCACCACAGCCTATTCCTGCTACTAAGGCAAGTGAGGAGACAGATTATATGGTAGCAGTAAGTGATTATTTTGTTAAATGTTTCATTTTTTATAACATGTAATTTCTATATATTAATGTCTATACTTTTTATTGTAACAGGTAAAGATGCAGGAAGAACTAAATAGGAGGAGTAGCCCTCAGGTTCGTAGTAGACAACCCACATGCGCATCTCCATCCCCTAGAAGATCAAAGGCTGCCCGTGATCTATTCTCTTCACCAGCCAGAGGGGAATGACTTTTTATTGTGTTCCTTTGTTGTATGCCTATATGGCATTTGTGGACATATATTTTGTATTGTATATAGTTGACATTGTATGCCTATATGGCATTCTTGTAAGCCTATATGGCTATTTTGTTTATATGTTATACTTATATTGACAGATATTGATGTATGCCTATATAGATATTTGGTTAATACAAATATTTTTTATTGATGGCGTCCATACTTGCATTATAAATCCACGTTTGAATGGATATTTGTAGATGGCTACTTCAAATATTTAATGTCCAATTGTATTACATAGGATGTTTGTTGATCCAATAAGCTAGCTATTGTTATTCAAGTATCACCTAAACCTCATTTTGGAACTAAAAGATAAAAGTTAAAAAAAAAAAATGAATCATCATGTTGAACAGAAAATATTAATATTCTTTATGAGTAGCATACAATGTCAACTATATGCAATAAAAAAATGAATCATCATGTTATTCGTTATGTTTGAGATCCTGAAAATGACTAAGTCTAGAAGCCTGATATCCTGAAACACTAGGATGAATATCCAAGTCATTAGGATGATTGCGCCTTGAGAAAAAGTCATTAAGATGAGCGCCTAAATGAGACTTTCTTAAACATTCAAACATTGAGCAACAAGCATGAAGGGTTAAGACACAATTTGTAACTCATAAAGCCTCAAAAGGGCGCCCAACTTGGAGAGAGCATTCATTTAAGACAAGGCGCCCATTGACACCTGTTCCACCATAAAAGTGCGCCTAAGGTGGAAGGAGAGCAAGCCTCTAGTAAGTGAAGTGCACCTATTGTCTAAACCACTTCATTATGGTGCCCTAGCATGAGGAGTATATAAGTCAATAGGAAATGGCCCCTGTAATGCAAATGAAGGACTAAGTGGCATTTTCAATAAGCATCAATTCACTTTGAGATTTCAATAAATACATCAATTTGAGCCCCATAAGCCTAGGCGCCCTTTGCCTTCAAAAGAACCTTGTATCGACGTCAAGAGTTGGTCGCATCGGCGTATCGGTAGACCTTGCTTAGGCTTTGCCGATAGTGGTCTGTCTTGCTGACGAATGTGGTTCGAAGTCGCAGACATTGGTGTATCAGAAGATAATCCCATCGGCGCATCGGAAGAGCAGTTGAGAGCTTCACCGATGAAAGGGGTCACACCGACAGTCAAAATCCATTGGTGTATTGGCCCAACGAGATTAGAGTTCACCGATGTTTGGAGTCTCACTAACGGGTGTGGTTCGAAGGTTGTCATTGGTGAGATCGGTGTGTCGGCAGAAGAGTTTTTGAGTGTGCCGATGGTATTAAGTCCTACCGATAGGTGAGGGACTTAGAGTCTTGTATCGGAGTGACAAAGACATCGGTGTGAAAGGATATAAAGTCACCGATAGCAGTCTGTTTGACTGATAAGAGTCAATGATGGGATGTTTGTCAGAAGTGAAATCAAACAGAGTCATGGTGGCATCGGCCTATCGGCTGATGAAATTTTAAGCTCACCGATGGTATGTTGTCTCGCCAATAGTGAGTTCAAAGGTTCAAAAGTTGATAATTCTATGCTTCCACTGTGTGCTCTGCATCAGACACTCATCCCTACTACAGTCTAGGATTCTCTAGTTGTGTTCTCCCCTTTGTTTTTGTGAACGCCTTTGGAAGTAATGTTGAGTTACTTGTGATGTCCTTATTGACTGGTGTTGTTTTGGATTCATGTGTAGTCCTTGTTCCTTATAGTCTATTGTCTACCTGACTGTTTGTTGTAACTTATTGAACCACTATGATTTTGAATATTTAGATTTAGAGGGCATTAGACACCAAAACTTCTTGACCTTTAACAACCCAACCTAGAATCAATAGATTTTTGTCCATCCCAACTATTCTAGTCAAGACAAAGCATGTTGATTCTCATTCAATCCAAAGTTCATTAACAGGATTATCTTATCATAATATTTAGGGAAATGACCACCTAGATGGACAATGATGTGAGCTATCTATAAAGAAACTTGCAAGAAGTATAGGAGGCATGAGAATCCCTCCATGTTGTTTATCAAGTTGAATGATCTATGACACATCATGTATCATTAGAAAATATTCTCGAAGAGAAAGCAAGTGAAAATTATCAAAACAACCCATAACAAGGTGGAGAAGTTTAAAGGATGGAGGTTGCAACACTTTCCAACCTCATAGCCACACTAGTCTAATGGATTAGGATAATACTATGAAGCATCCACATAATAGTAGATAATCTTATCAAAAGCCACAGAGAAATTTCTAAGGACCATAGTGTTATCCCTATGACTTGACACATACTGCTTGTTTCATAAAGCAAAGGGACATGATATAAATATTGTTGTTATATGGAGCCTAATCAGACTCGGAGGTTAAATTTACCCAACTTTTATCAGCGTGGTTTCCCCCCAAATATTTTCCTACTAGTTTTGGCACCTTGAAGTCGAAGTGCATGAAAATCATTCTGAGTTGGCAACCTAATCCAATGACTTGACACAGATCCCAAAACCACCTATTGGACCAATAGGATCCTAGGCGCTCACTTCATGCATTATGATTTCTAGATGCCAGTTTGATGCTCCATCACAAGGAAAGTGTGCCCACACTTGCAAGTGTTTTTCTTCAGAATCTAGGCGCCAGTTGAAGGTTGTAGTTGCCAAGAAGAGCGCCTAGCAAGAGGAAGTCTTTTGGAGTCTCCAAAACACATCAAACACTTGACTAACAACAAGATAACTTTTTCCCAAGTTAGGCACTTCAAGAGGGAAGTTAAAACATGAATAAGCGCCAACTTGTCTAGGCGCAAACTCAAGCTTGTTGAGGATACACATGGCGCCCAACATTCCTTGGTGATTTCACAAACTTCAAACGCTCAGAACTGTTCAAGGAATGCCCAATGCCCCTTCTTGATGATAGGCACCAAAGTGAGGGTGGAATTGCGCCTTGATGGCATTAGGCGCTATCTAGAGTATGCTACTCCATGGAAATGCGCCTTCTTGCTTAGAGTAATTCAAACACTCCAAGGTCTTCAGTGATCAATTCCCCAACTTATGAAATGTCCTCCTTCATTTTAAAACACATTGTAATGCTCCAGAGAGATGACTATACCTAGGCATCAATCTGGGTTAGAAATGCCTCCAAAGTGCACCTTCTCTTTCAGAATGCAAAACAAGGTCCAAAGGTGCTAATAAACTGAAGCACTTCTTTGGAAAAGTCCTGGAGGTTAAGATGTGCCTTGTCTTAATGAGGTGCAACTCTTGGGTAAGAAAGCTTGTAAAGTGCGCCTAACTTAGTGAAGAGGTTGATAACTTCTAAACCCTTCCTGGAACTTAGATTGCTTCAACTGAAGATCATCTTGCACCAATACATCACCAAACTTTCAATCACAAGATCAATTCAAACTTAGGCGCTCATTAAGAGTCTTTCCAATGTTGGCGCATCTGAGAGGTTAAACTGGCAAGAGATGGCGCCTAGCTTCCTAGACCTTGTTTCAATATGTTTAAGTTCCAAAGTTGACTCAATGGTATCAAGATGGCGCCATAGAGTCTTTGGACTAGTTCCTTAGAGTTTCAAAAACATTCTGGCTCCTTAAAAATTCCTCCTACATGCTTGGGCACCATTTCAAGGTCCTCAAACCATGATGTAGCACCTTATTGCTCTAGGCGCCCATTCATGATTGTGCAACTTGAGATTGGCGCCTAGAGTGAATAGGCTTTCATCCTGACTTAATACATTGCCTCATTCTGACAATTTTTGGGGCAGCATAAAACCTTTCACCGCGGGTAAATGTCTCAGAGATATAAAAAACTGAGAGGTTATTATAGAGGCACTCTATGTGATCGCGTTGCCTTAGATGGAATGTTTCTAAGTGACACAGTTTTTGAGTAACATCTCGTCAAAGATTGCTGCCTTTTTGCACTTTGGACTCTTCAGGGATATCGTCGGTACAATATAGCTCAGACTGTTTCGACATGTTTGGGTGAAAAAAAAGACCATGCCTAGTGTAAATGTACCCATCCGGACACGTTGGAATAGTCAGTTTGGTCACATCAGGAGTAGGACGAAAGTTACACCCCTTCGCAACTTTACACTGCCTCCTGACGATTTTTGGGGTAGCAGAAAACCTTTCACCATGGGTAAATGCCTTAGAGATATAAAAAACTGAGAGAGGTTATTGTAGAAGCACTCTACATGATCGCGTTGCCTCAGACAGAATGTTTCTAAGTGACACGGTTTTTGAGTAACATCTCGTCAAAGATTGCTGCCTTTTTGCACTTCGGACTCTTTAGGGATATCGTCGGTACAATGTAGCTCGGACTGTTTCGACATGTTTGGGTGAAAAACAAGACCATGCCTAGCGTAAATGTACCCATCTGGATGCATTGGAATAGTCAGTTTGGTCACATCAGGAGTAGGACGAAAGTTACACCCCTTTACAACTTTACACTGCCTCCATCTGACGATTTTTGGGGCAGCATAAAACCTTTCACCACGGGCAAATGCCTCAGATATATAAAAGACTGAGAGAGTTTATTGTAGAAGCACTCTACTTGATCGCGTTGCCTTAGACGGGATGTTTCTAAGTGACACAGTTTTCGAGTAACATCTCGTCAAAGATTGCTGCCTTTTTACACTTTGAACTCTTCAAGGATATCATCGGTACAATGTAGCTCAGACTGTTTTGACATGTTTGGGTGAAAAACAGGACTATGCCTAGTGTAAATGTACCCATCCGGATGCGTTGGAACAGTCAGTTTGGTCACATCAGGAGCAGGATGAAAGTTCAACCCTTTGTAACTTTACATTGCCTTCTTCTGACGATTTTTGGGGCAGCAAAAAACCTCACCACGGGCAAATGCCTCAGAGATATAAAAAATTGAGAGAGGTTATTGTAGAAGAACTCTACGTGATTACATTGCCTTAGACGGAATGTTTCTAAGTGACACATTTTTTGAGTAACATCTCGTCAAAGATTGTTGCCTTTTTGCACTTTGAACTCTTTAGGGATATCGTCGGTACAATGTAGCTCGGACTGTTTCGACATGTTTGGGTGAAAAACAGGACCATGCCTAGCGTAAATGTATCTATCCCGATGCGTTGGAATAGTTAGTTTGGTCGCATCAGGAGCATGACACCAAAAATGCATAACATGATGATGTAAAAATGTGTATATGTGTAAAAATGCAGGGGGAAATTAAAAAAAGACAAACCTTACAAATTAATGTGCATACTTACAACTCAATGTAACATGACTTTACAAAATCAATGTGAATACTTACAAATTAATCCAATGAACCATCCAGGTTTGCTCTACTCTTTATTGTGTCAAGTATTGCTTCATGGTCAGACTCACGCACCTTCCACAAGATTTTGTTCAAAGGTCTACCCCGATACTTTATCAAATGAACATTGGATGCCATGACAAGGTTCGAGTAATGAAGAATCTTCTGATGTGTATCAAAGTCCTGAAATAGCCAAATATTAACTCTTATGTGGGTACCTTCTAAGCCATGTTCCAGTAATAACCACTGAGCCTGTAGGGTATTCGATGTTTTCTCCATCTGTAACAGGGGCCTCCAATTTCTTTTTGGCCTCAACACAATGACATAAGTAATAATCTGTTCCCTTTTCATTATCTTCATTTGCAATAATTGCATATACATGCCTTACATTGATATGTGTAGCAAATTAGATGAAATTAGTCAACATTACAAAAACACTACAAAGTAAGATGACATTACCTGGTTGAACTAGATGAAATTAGATGCATATACGTGCCCTATATTATCTGTTGAACTAAATATGATATGTGGTCAAAGTCAACTAATGATTCCATCTGTGTTAGTTTCAGTGCCGTCAGGGCTCGATACGTGTCAAGTGGGCTAAGATAACTTAACTCCCATTCGTCAACCCACTCCTTTGACTCACACTCATCCTAGACTTGAATTGTACAGGAAGAACAAAAGCATGACATCTTTCATGTATGGATACTCCATGAACTTGCAATTGAGCTTCTGAAAGAGTGCATCTCAATTGATCCTATCAGTGTACAACAGTCCTCATATGGTGCAATATTAGTATCATCTATCAACCAAAAAAATCTACAAACTTAAGACTTACCTTCATTACTCATGGAAGCATTACACCACTCGACAATCGATTTTGCATCTGTCAACTTTGCATTGTCTTTATACTTTAACTCTTTTCGTGCTATGGCTCTTTTGATACATGCTCTTGCACCATCATGCTCCCCCTTTCCATGCCCGGCCTCACAAAAATTTCACATATGCTGAATACCTGTAAAATTATGCCTCCTACTCAGCCAATATAAATTTTGCGAGTTCTTGAATTGTGACGTACAGTTATCCGACTATATGATATGCTAACTGAACAATATGCCCCTTTTAGCCAAATCATTGTAGAACACTTGAAAGCAACCTTGCATGAACTCCATAGAATGCGTGCGATCATCACTAATATAGAAATTATACTCCCTTATGATCTTTCTGTCATCCTCTGTACTATCATTCGCATGAATGAATGTGATGTGCACAAATATAGAAACCTGTGTGGAGTTGTAATGTGATTGTACCTCACGCTGTGGCTGTAGACTACAGTTCTCTGCAAAGTCGACGACTGAAAGAATGCTACCAACTGGAAATGTGTCCTTGCATAACTTGAATTGCAAGTCCAACCATCGAGCTCTATGGGCATGTCTTGCATACTCATACACTATGTTGTCACAAAATATAGGCATAAATTGATACACTGGTATCTTTTCAATAACCAATTCACACCTCTTTGCTTCTTTACCATCTTTTGTATTGTATGCCACTGTTTTATACTTGCCAAACTCTACTAGTTCGTTTCCAACCACATGTGTTCATTCCATATGTTCACATATTGGCAAATGTTGCAAGCCACTGCAACGATGACATGTGCCATCTAAGCATAATTTCTTGTAGAATATTTGGCCTTCCTCTCTTTCACATAAAATTCTTGATATGAAGTCTCTTGTAGATGTTGGTGGGGCACATATGGCACAACCCTGTAAATCATTGTTAGTATGCATATCTAAACATATAGACCTATAAGCATCAAAATGGTTAGAAAATTCAATATGTAATCTACAATAACAAGTAGTGCGTGTGTGATTTATCTTGACATAGAAAGGTTTTAGCATTTCAAAATATCTTTCACAAATTTTAATTTGAGGATATTTCTTTAGAAATTTACCATAAAACTGTGTTTGAGTCTAATCCAAAAAATGCTTTGGATGTGGCTCGTGGTTTTGACTACCGATTCTCCTTCTTACCACATCCCTTTGATTTAGAGATACCCTTGTCTAATTCTTCCAAAAGTCTTCAATTAGTGATCTCAATGCTTCAACAATTGGTTTATCTTTTCGTGGTAGTCTCCCCGAGAACGCCCATAATTCATTGGCATTAGTGTCCTCAATTCTTTGGCGTCTTCCAACGGCTCTTGATAAAGTTTTCCTATTAATTCTCAATTATTGACTCATCTTTCTAATGAGACGAGCTTTCCTCATTTGACTACTTACTATAGTCGATGTAATCACACGCTGTGTTGCATTACTATCTTTTGTGCGTGAGGTGTTACCCACACTCTCATATGCACTCATTAGATTCTTGACAATAGATTTCTCACTTGAAGCCTCTGATGTTCTCAACCCAAGAATCTTCATGATAGACCTATACTTTATACTTTGCATCATTTCAACGAATAGTTGACATCTTGCAGTCTCATTTAACTTTTCAAAGAACAATCTCCAAATCGTATTAGCATGTCTTCTACAAGTGCATTTTGGAATCTTACCTTCCATTGGCTGCAAAATATTCTCATCAATATCAATCAAATACTTTGGCTTTCTATGCAAAATTATAGGTGGTGTTAAGTTAGGTAAATTCATCTCAACATTAAGAATTTCATCAATATTTACATGAGATGGGTTAGATGGCATACCTTCGATCGAAGATGGAATAGATGACATACCTTGAGTTTGAGGTGGGAACGATGGCATACCTCCTTCATCACATGTGAGTGATGATGTACTCTCAACTTGAGATGTGGTAGATGGTGTCCCTACATGTTGACTTGCGGTAGAGGATGTGTCTCCAACTATGGTATTCAAATCTCTCGTACCACGAAGTTTTTGCATTCGTTCTCTTTGTGCCGCCAATACCATATCTCTTTGTGATGGTTGTGGTTCCTCTTCAATTGGTATGTCTTCATTTATCGTGTCCAATTTCCTCTTCTCACGAAGTTCCCTCATAGCCACTGCTTTCTTTGCATTCTTAGCTTCTATCTCTTCCTATGTTGGTTTAATTCTTGATCGTTTCCTCGGCATGACAGAGAATTTGTCTGTAGCATGATAAAGAGACCAATATTAGTTCTTAAGAAATGAATACAAGATAATAGTGGGATTGTATTTTTATTATGTTGTAAGGATTTATTCTTGTATAGTTTGACATCATGGTATGTTAAGGTCTGTTTATTACACATAATTATTAAAGAGCCCAAGTGTAGAAAATATACATGGCATCATGTGAGATTGTAGGCTACTTTCTTAATTGGGAATGTGTCTATTTTAAACATGTATGATAAAGCATGATAAAGTAATTCAATCCGAAATAAGGAAAATGTAAAGAACATGCATGTAAAGATTTGACATACCTAAAAAATGAAGATTCGAATGGAGAGAGTACCCAATTATGTAGTGTTTTTTTCTTCTTGCATCAAACTCCTCAACAATTTGATTTTTTCACCACTTGCTTCCTTTTCAATGTTAAATTGAATAACACTCCAATATAATTACTAACAACAATACTATTAACCAATCTATGATGTTAAATTCCTAAAATTGAATCACAATTAACATTGCAACACTACAAAAATTGAAACTTGAATAGATATATATCAAACTTGGTGTGAAAACTATGTTATTTCCTCCTTCTCAAGTTGGCAAAGCAGAAAAGGTGGTGGAAAGATCATGCAAAGGTGGTACAATGTGTCAAATGTGCATGTGAACTTCCCAACAACATGAAAGCACTTCTTTTTTGTCGGAGCACACGCAAAATCAGTATGAAAATAGAGCATGTGGGATTGGATCACGAGGGTCAACACTTTTTTACCGTTTCTATAGCAAGACAAAACGCAAGCGCGTTATAACGCGCTCGTGTTTTGTCCTACTATAGATTGATCACATCCTTTGCATTGATCACATCTCTTTCCAAACCTTCCCCTTCAGACTTGAATGACCACAAGGTTTTTGAGGGAGAACTTTTCCTGTTTCCTACAAGAGCTTGCCAGATGCTCCGCCATATGATAGGCATAACAATGAAGGGGCAAGCCCTCATAATCAAGTTCTTGATAGAAAATGCCCATCAAAGAAGAAAGACAGATCTTCTTTGGAAGCAAAAGTTCTATTTTGTGACAAATCCTTATCCAAGCATAAATAGTAGGGGTTCTGTCAAGCGATTTCCAATCCACTTCCACAAAGTCTGCTGAAGACTTCCTGATTGATTCTAAAACATCCACACCCCAAAACTGGAGAGGTAATCAATATAATCAAACCCATAAATCTACATTTGACAATAGAAACCCTCAACACTATACCTTAAAACCTAATCCCTCAACCCTCAACCCTAAACCTTATCCCTAATCCCTTATCCCTAAACCCTCCAACCCTATCCCTAATCCTTATACTGTCCACACTATACTTTAACCCTAATCCCTTAACCCTCAACCCTATCCCTAAACCCTTGACCCTTAAACCTCAACCCTCAACCCTCAACATCAAACCCTAATCTCTAAACCCTTAACTCTGATCCCTCGACCCTCAACCCTATCCCTAAACCCTAAACCCTAAACCCTCAACCCTCAACGTCAAATCCTAATCCCTCAACCCTTCACTCTAATCCCTCAACCCTAAACCCTATCCCTAAACCCTCAACACTATACCTTAAATCCTAATCCCTCAGCCCTCAACCCTAAACCTTATCCCTAAATCCTAATCCCTCAACCCTCAACCCTAATCCATCATCCCTCAACTCTAATCCCTCATCCCTAAACCCTAAATGCTATCCCTATTCCTAAACTCTCAATAGACTCGATACTATACCTTAAACCCTAATCCCTTATCCCTAAACCCTCCAACCCTATCCCTAATCCTTACACCCTCCACACTCTACTTTAACCCTAATCCCTCGACCCTCAACCCTATCCCTAAACCCTTGACCCTCGAACCTCAACCCTCAACATCAAACCCTAATCCCTCAAACCTTAACTCTGATCTCTCGACCCTCAACCCTATCCCTAAACCCTAAACCCTCAACCCTCAATGTCAAATCCTAATCCCTCAACCCTTCAGTCTAATCCCTCAACCCTAAACCCTTGACCCTCTAACCTCAACCCTCAACCCTCAACGTCAGACCCTAATCCCTCAACCCTTAACTCTGATCCCTCGACCCTCAACCCTATCCCTAAACCCTAAACCCTAAAGCCTCAACCCTCAATCCTCAACGTCAAATCCTAATCCCTCAACCCTTCAGTCTAATCCCTGAACCCTAATCCCTCAACACTATACCTTAAACCTTAATCCCTCAGCCCTCAGCCCTAAACCTTATCCTTAAACCCTAATCCCTCAACCCTTAACCCTAATCGTCATTCCTCAACTCTAATCCCTCATCCCTAAACCCTAAATGCTATCCCTATTCCTAAACCCTTAACAGACTCGATACTATACCTTAAACCCTAATCCCTTATCCCTAAACCCTCCAACCTTATCCCTAATCCTTACACCCTCCACACTCTACTTTAACCCTAATCCCTCGACCCTCAACCCTATCCCTAAACCCTTGACCCTCGAACCTCAACCCTTAACCCTGAACGTCAAACCCTAATCCCTCAACCCTTAACTCTGATCCCTCAACCCTCAACCCTATCCCTAAACCCTAAACCCTCAACCCTCAACCCTCAATGTCAAATCCTAATCCCTCAACCCTTCACTCTAATCCCTCAACCCTAACCCTAAACCTTATCCCTAAACCCTAATCCCTCAACCCTCAACCCTAATCCGTCATTTGTCATCCCTTAACTCTAATCCCTCATCCCTAAACCCTAAATGCTATCCCTATTCCTAGACCCTCAACGGGCTCGATACTATACCTTAAACCCTAATCCCTCTACCCTCGACACTCTTATTTAACCCTAATCCCTTGACCATTAACCCTATCCCTCAACCTCAACCCTCAACCCTCAACTCTCAACTCTCAACATTAAACCCTAATTCATCAACCCTAAACCCTAATCCCTCAAACCTAAACCCTATCCCTAAACCATTAACCCTCAACACTATACCTTAAACCCTAATCCCTATCCCTCAACCCTTAACCCTTAAAACTTAAACCCTATCCCTACACCCTCAACACTTGACACTATATCTTAAGCCTTAAACCCTCATCCCTAAAGCCTCAACCCTCAATCCTTAAACCTTCAACCCTAAACCCTATCCCTAATCCCTCTACCCTCGACACTCTAACCCTAACCTTGACATTAAATGCTAATCCGTCAACCCTAAACCCTAATTTGTCAACCCTAAACCCTATCCCTAAACCCTCAACCCTCAACACTATACCTTAAACCCTAATCTGTCAACCCTCAACCCTAAACCTTATCCCTAAACCCTAACCCCTCAACCCTCAACCCTAATCCGTCATCCCTTAACTCTAATCCCTCATCCCTAAACCCTAAATGTTATCGCTATTCCTAAACCCTCAACAGACTCGATACTATACCTTAAACCCTAATCCCTTATCCCTAAACCCTCCAACCCTATCCCTAATCCTTACACCCTCCACACTCTACTTTAACCCTAATTGCTCGACCCTCAACCCTATCCCTAAACCCTTGACCCTTGAACCTCAACCCTCAATGTCAAACCCTAATCCCTCAACCCTTAACTTTGATCACTCAACCCTCAACCCTATCCCTAAACCCTAAACCCTCAACGTCAAATCCTAATCCCTCAACCCTTCACTCTAATCCCTTAACCCTAAACCCTATCCCTAAACCCTCAACACTATACCTTAAACCCTAATCCCTCAACCCTAACCCTAAACCTTATCCCTAAACCCTAATCCCTTAACCCTCAACCCTAATCTGTCATCCATCATCCCTCAACTCTAATCCCTCATCCCTAAACCCTAAATGCTATCCCTATTCCTAGACCCTCAATAGGCTCGATACTATACCTTAAACCCTAATCCCTCTACCCTCGACACTCTTATTTAACCCTAATCCCTTGACCATTAACCCTATCCCTCAACCTCAACCCTCAACCCTCAACCCTCAACCCTCAACCCTCAACCCTCAACATTAAACCCTAATTCATCAACCCTAAACCCTAATCCCTCAAACCTAAACCCTATCCCTAAACCATCAACCCTCAACACTATACCTTAAACCCTAATCCCTATCCCTCAACCCTTAACCCTTAAAACTTAAACCCTATCCCTACACCCTCAACACTTGACACTATATCTTAAGCCTTAAACCCTCATCCCTAAAGCCTCAACCCTCAATCCTTAAACCTTCAACCCTAAACCCTATCCCTAATCCCTCTACCCTCGACACTCTAACCCTAACCTTGACATTAAATGCTAATCCGTCAACCCTAAACCCTAATTCCTCAAACCCTAATCCGTCAACCCTAAACCCTATCCCTAAACCCTCAACACTATACCTTAAACCCTAATCCCTCAACCCTCAACCCTAAACCTTATCTGTAATCCGTAATCCCTCAACCCTAATCCATCATCCCTCAACTCTAATCCCTCATCCCTAAACCCTAAATGCTATCCCTATTCCTAAACCCTCAACATACTCGATACTATACCTTAAACCCTAATCCCTTATCCCTAAACCCTCCAACCCTATCCCTAATCCTTACACCCTTCACACTCTACTTTAACCCTAATCCCTCAACCCTATCCCTAAACCCTTGACCCTTGAACCTCAACCCTCAACCTCAACGTCAAACCCTAATCCCTCAACCCTTAACTCTGATCCCTCGACCCTCAACCCTATTCCTAAACCCTCAACGTCAAATCCTAATCCCTCAACCCTCAACGTCAAATCCTAATCCCTCAACCCTTCACTCTAATCCCTCAACCCTAAACCCTATCCCTAAACCCTCAACACTATACCTTAAACCGTAATCCCTCAACCCTAACCCTAAACCTTATCCCTAAACCCTAATCCCTCAACCCTAATCTGTCATCCATCATCCCTCAACTCTAATCCCTCATCCCTAAACCCTAAACGCTATCCCTATTCCTAGACCCTCAACGGGCTTGATACTATACCTTAAACCCTAATCCCTTATCCCTAAACCCTCCAACCCTATCCCTTATCCCTTAATCCTCATGATTAATAGCCTTGAACATAAAAAATTTAAGGGGAACATAATGCGAGCGCGTTATGTCAAACATGACAAACAACAGACTTGCGGAAAAGGAAAAATGCAAAGCAAAACATAACACGAGCGTGTTATAACGTGCTCGTGTTATGTCTTTCTTTGGGAATCCCAAGCCTTGGGCTTGGGATTTGCTTTGGATTTCAAACCCAAAGGCTTGGAGTGCCTTATGAACAGTCACATACGTGTTTTTCCATATTCTTCAAGATTTCACATAATTTCGTTCGTACTAACCATCAGATTTGCATGTGTTTCAAGGTCGACCAAATCGTACACCTGGGTAATGTTAGGCTTTCTCTTAGCTATTTAACGATGTGATTTTTTTCACATGTTAACAATGTTAAGCCTTTCATCTTTAATTTCTTTTATTTGTGTGTCCGTTTTTGGATAAAAACCACTGTTTGGTCTTTCTTTCATTGTAAATTAACTATTCATTGAAATTTCAAAAAAATTACATATTTAGAAACTAGACTCCATTCTACAAATATTAAAAAAAGAAAAAAAAAATTTCAATTAGTTTTCAAAATTTATAGGGGTAGCACGGCCAAAATTCTATTTTTTAGGATGTGTCCACTTTGAAAATTAGTAAAAAATTAAATATTCATCAAAAAATTATCAGAAAAATTAGGCATAAACTACATACTATTAGCTAATTTCTCACTAAAGCGATTTTAAAAATACCAAAAAAAAGTTGACCTTTTGAGGGAGCCACAAAACATGCTATGTTATGTTTTTTGACAGAAACAACACCAATTTCTGTGGCTCCCTCTTTTGAACCCCTTAATCTATGCCATTTTTTTTAAAAAATAGTAGTTTAGAAAGTAGACTCAGAGCACTATGAACATTGTTTTGGTTGCATCTCCAAATTTTGAGTGTAACTATGCTCAATTTCTCTTCCAAGGCCAGTATTTCTTGATTTTAGAAAAAAAGTGGCCACTTAAGACCCCTTTTTGGCCCCCCATCTTCTTGCACTTACCCAAATAACATATACAATAATAGCCACCATTGACACAGCACGAAGTGGAATATACAAGCATCACTAACAATTAAAATTCAACAAGGAAATCAATACACTATTATTACCCCATGAACAAGAAATAATAATTCAAATCCCTCTACAATTTCCATCACAATAACTACTACGATAATATATCATGGAAATCTCTACCCAAAGACATCATTACTCCCAACAATGAATTTTCCAACAACCATATTTGAAAATGACTTGGCATAACCCTTAAAGGGTGGTATAAACTGACTATCATAACAAGGCTTTTACTTCAATGTAATGAAATGATTTAACATATACTCTATTATTGACGTGGCTTCACATTAGAATTCTAGTTTCCTAGGCTAGTATGAACAAACTACATTTAATGATTATACTAACTAATTCATATAACAACATTATGCATCTATAATTTCCTTTAAGTGTAACTTCCAAATACCATTAACCAATCACAATTTCAAACAAAACACTAATACATGAACTTTTTCCCGATTTAAATTTATATATACAAAATTTCAAAAACTTAATTTCTATTCTACAAATTCCAATCGAACTTGAAACCCCACATATTTTACCTATAAGAAGGATTTTCAACAAGCATATTACCAAATATAATTCCTATACAAACATTATGATCATACATAATTTCTAACTTAGTATCGCTTTCTATATTCAACATAATGCGGGTTTCCTAACTAACATACTACCATATAGAACTACTAACCAACATATTAAAAAGAAAGTGTATGCATTTATTCCAAAACATAACTAGAAACTTTATTTTTTTAACAAGGCAATTACTATTAGATTCACGTACTTCTATTACCCTTATGAAAACTTAGCATTCCCTCAAAACCTCAATACATTTCTATCCTATATGATTCTAAAGAAATTTTATTTCAAATCTATTCCATCAAAAGAATTGTTAACTGAGTTTCTACAAAAGAATAAAACTATAACAAAAAAAAAAAGGATTAGTCTACACTTTCCTTTAATGCCCTCCTACAAATAATCTTACTCTAAGGAAGCTAAACTTAAACTTAATTTCAGAAAGGTAAAGCTTAATAATTCTAATAGTCTCCGACAACCAAAATAGTATTTTTTTTATATAGAGACCACCTTCTAAAGAAAAAGAACTACACATTCACATCATTCCAGAGTCACTGTGAGAAACAAATCTAAACAAGCACTATCTCAAACATTTCTATTTCCTCCCTAGAAATCGATACCTACTAAACATACTTGAACATTAAAGAATCTCATAAAGGAGCTTGACTTTAGCCACGAAGTTTATTTGGAGAACTGTTATGAGAAGCAAGAAGGTTAAAACTGATAGGAGGCACTCTACAGAAATGCCACAGCTAGGAGTTTATGGTGGTCGTATGGTGGTGCCAGGCTAAGGATATTGTCGAAGATTAAATATCTCTACACAAGGAAGAGGGTAACAAGGCTAGATACACACTACACTGGCGTCGCAGCTCATCCTACCATGCTTCCCATCTGGCAGGAGAATTTTTGGAGCTAGAGGAAGATCAAGACTGAAAGGTCACGCCAGATCCGAGTAGGGAAGAGCGACACAGTGTGCCTAGGTGGAAAGTGAATTAAAAAAATCATAAACAAAATAAATATCGCTCAGATTCGAATGCACTAACAAATAGAAAGGGATTATGTGAAGTCTTAAGATTTCTTGCATGTGATTGAAATATAGGCAGCAATCATATTTTTGAAAGAGGCAAGGGCAGGAAACATTTATCTCCGCCGGGTCTGGTCGCCTTGAATTTTATAATGGCAACGATGATCGTGGTGGCCTCAGGCATGCTTACTAACTGGAGTGAGAGTTTGCCACAAGCAGAAATTACAGAAGAGCTTTAGCTGATTGTTGAGGGACAAATTTAGTGGTTGCCAAACACAAGTGGAAACGGGTAATAAGGTTTAAACTTAAATAAAGGACAGATTGAAGGAATGTATTGAAAGATCTCAATCAACAACACACTCCTCACGAAGACTATTGATGAGATTGTCCCCAGTAGATAGGAAGGTTCGATCACAAAACCGCAGTCATGGTTTACTTAAACTACAACATTATTGAACTACATAGGTAATCAGAATTTTTTTTAAAGACCTCAGAACTAAATTCGATTTATGACAGCAAAATAGGATTAACTTAGAGTTCGGTCAAGCAATGCAAAGCGATGATCCAAGAGGTTAATTTAATCACGGAAACTTGTTATCTTTACAAGAAAAACATTCACATGGGAGGGGTTAGACTGATAAGCATATTGTGTTTGATATGATTGCCATGACAGGGGACAAATTATAGATAGCCAAGCAGTAGAGTCTTAAAACAAAAGAGTGCATTCACAGAAAAGAGAATAATTGTTACAGAAGTCAAATTGAAGGGGTTTCACGAACATTAAAGATACAGGATATAACTGGTGAACAGGGTATACATTAGGCAACCATGCAAGCACAAATTCAAAGAAAGAAAATTACTAACACAACATACATACCCAGAAAATCACTTTGCTATCCCACTGTTGATTCCTTCTTTACTTCTCAGCCTCCTTCCTTTGTCAACCCCCCCCCCTTTTTCTAAAATTCCCCTCATAAATTAATGCAGACATGCCTCCGTTCCAACAACCCACTCCTTAGGAAATTTAAAATTTTACTAATAATAGAGATTCCACAAATTAGAGAATCATATTTGACAACTCAAGGCATTAATTTCACATAACAAAATTTATTCTGTACCAATTATAAATTAATAACACATATCTCCAAATTTACGACATCATGTTGGCAAGAGACACTATATGGATTCATGGTTGTTGTCATTGATGGCAACAAAGGTCATCCCACATATCCGCAAGTCATGATGTGTCTCTACCGGAAGTCAGAATAAAGAATGTTGTGGTCCGGTGAACAAGAACAGAGCATGTGGCAAGGTCTGACAGATTGATCCGGATCTCTCAGAGGAAGTGTCTTGGTGCAGTGCAGATTTGGGGAAGTCAAGAGGACTACCTTGAGTGGTATATTCCAAGGATTTAGCCTCCGGTGATGGACAAGGAGAAAGATATGAATAGTTAAGTACCGGATTCCTGAGAGACAGTGAAAACAGAGGAAGAACTGACTGACAGAGTATCAGACTACTTTCCGGATGTGTTACTATTGATGATAGAGGTTGTGAAGGCATGAATCATGTTTGGCCGACATGATTAATGATATCTACAAGTATATGCTTGATCCGCATTGCTTGGTGAGGAAGGATTCAGCCGACAGAACAAGAGTTTGTAAGAAACTAGACTGTTCCGGATGCCGACTAGAAAGGTGATGAAATTACTTGTGCGGATATATATAGAGGATGAATTTAGTTGTGAAGTGTGTGATGGTGTGAAGATATATGCGAAGAAGTACAGAACAGAGCAGAAGTAGCAAGAAAGATCCGATATGTGAAAGGATAGCAGAATAAAGAACAGAGGAAAGATGAAGTGCAGCAGATCAGTGTACTGAGCCTAACCGGAACTGAACTCCAGCATATGCAGATGCTTCCAATCAGTTCAAGACTGTGATTCTTATCACTTTGTAGACAGTGTGTCTTCTTGTAGGCAGTGGGCCTCTTGTGAGCAGTGTGCTCGGGCAGTGAGCCCTAATTAGCAAGTGCCATTTTGTAATTCTTCTAACAGAGAATAATTTTGGGTTAATCACCCCGTGGTTTTCTCCCTTAACAGGGTTTCCACTTCAAAAATACTGTGTTATGTGTTTCTTATTTCATGGTAATGTTTTGTGTTTGATTCAATGCTGCATCAATTAATAAGAAACTCCAATAAGGGAAATAATTAGGATAACTGATTCACCCCCCCCCCTCTCAGTTATCAACAATTGGTATCAGAGCTAAGTTCCTCCTAATAGAGCCTAACAGCTTGAGGAAGATCTGGGAGTTCAAATGGATGCATATGGTTTAAGGGAGCAACTCAAGACTGCTCTTGAGGATCTTGAACAGTCAAATTCTGAAGTCAATGAATTAAAGGAAAGACTCAAACAGGCTGATGAATTCATGAGAGAATTAAAAGACAAATTAAGTCTCTCTATGAAAAAGAGAAAGGAGCTGCTCCAACAGTTGGCAAGACAAAGTGAAGAAAGCAATACAAATGAAGAATTGACTGAGCAAACCAAGTTATGTGAAAAGTTATCAAAAGAAGTCATTATGTTAAGACATGAAATGGAATTAGGAACTATAAAGTTTACTCAAGAGATTGAAGAAAAAAGAAAGGCTGAAGACAATCTAAGACAATCTCTTAAAGAAAAATCAGAAGAATGCCACCAGATGGACAGGATTATCAGACATCTTGAATCTGATCTTGAAGATGCCAAAGATAATGAAGAAAAACTTGAGGATCAAATTGCCTCTCTCAAAAGAGACCTTCAAACAGCAAATGAATATAAAGAGAAATTCAAGATAAGTTCTGCTCAACTTGAAGTTCTTCTTGGAAGTCAAAAGAGGACAGATGACAAGTATGGTTTGGGATATGAGAAAGGAGAAAGCTCCGGATCCGGTCAGAAGAATCTTGGATCAGAAAATCCAAGGAGCAGGCCTAGAAGACCTCCGGTAAGACAGCCAAATGCTCAAAGATATCCATCCTTCAATGGATACTGCCACAGCTGCAACCACTTTGGTCACAAAGCTAATCAGTGCAGAATGAGAATGAATCAGATTAATTCATCCTTCTCCGGACAGTGCTTCAACTGCAAAAGGTATGGACACAAATCCCATGAATGCAGAATTATGCAAGTAAACAAATCATTCAAAGGTAGATGCTTTACATGCAATAGAGTAGGTCATATGGCTAATCAATGCAGATCAAGAGGATATCAGTCAAATATGCAAAGAAATGTTATTTGTCAAATCTGCAATAGGTCCGGTCATAATGCTAAAGTCTGCAGAAACAAGAATCAGGACAAAAGAGGTCCAGTGTATAATCAGAATCAAGACAAGGGTAAACAAAAGATGAATGCGGATGAAGTTAGGAATCAGATGAGCAAGATTTGGGTGAAGAAAAGTTCAGAGAATGTAGAGGTTGGATCCGCACCAGACTCTGGTGCTGATATTTCTTTCGGAAATTAAAAAGTGAGCTCAGGCTCAGGGGGAGACTCAAAGAAAATCCTGTTCCCCCAGCCAAACAAGTGGTGCCGGATGTGGTACAAGATGCGGATTAAAGGGTTTGCAGATATGAGTCTTGAGATGCTTTAGTCAAGTTTTCAGAGGTCCGCATGGAGTTATGAAGAAGCTGTGATCGATCAAATAAGACCTGATCAGGGAGATGCTCCGGTATGACAAAGGATTACAAAAAGGTCCGGAGAGATCCGGAAGTGCACTATCTTGTTCTGCGGATTGGACAGAGTGTTTGGGATGTTCTTGTAATATGTTACCTCGATTTATTCATGATTGAAAGATCCGGATGATATTCGCAGATCAGGACTAATCCGGGATACTCCAAGCTATCCAGACAAGGCAAACCGGAATAATGTAGGTGAAGCATTTATTGCAGACAGATATTAGGGTTCGCGGAGCAATATAAGGGATTTCTCAAAAGTCATTTGCTCATTCTGCACTCAAGAAGAAGCAAATAGTGGAGCTCTGCAACAAGATTCATCAAGCACACCAAGGATCTCCTGCCGAAGTCATTGCATAAAGAAATCAATCCAATCACTCCGTGCAAATCGAAGGCGCATAAGGTATTCTCTGTTTTTCATTACCTCACTGCAAATCTTTGAAGAATGGCTACTCCAAATATAGTTAAGATCTCTGATAGACCTCGCCCCTCATTCAAGAAACATCCTTACAAATCATTGGAGGTAGATCCACTAGGAGCCTTCTCTAGTGTTCCTCATGGTGTATTGCATACAGAAGATATTAGGGTTTACATCCATGCGAATCTTGAAGACTTTGGAGAATCAAAACTGATGGATATCTATCACAAACAATTGATAGATGACTCCTTTGAGATCAAACCTCAGTATAAAGCCATCCAGGACAAACACTTTGCACAGTGCATTCATTTCCCCTGTTTTGAAGAAGATGAATGGGTCCGGTATGTACTAAGTAGAGTACATGACAACTTCCTATGGTTGAACCAGCCCTTCAAGATCACCAAAGATGCAATTAGGGCTGTAACCGGTCTGCACTCATCCGGTGGTTTACCTGTTCTCAAGTCTGTCAAAAATCAGACAGTTAGTGATGCAACCGGATCCAAGTTTGACAAGAGAGCTATGACAGTTGATGACATCACTGAACCGGATGTCAAATTTGCAGCTATGATAATTGGTTACAAAATCTATCATTCCAGTAGGGAAAATTCAGTACCGGGAACTGCAATCTACACAGCTTATCAAATGTTAAAGGAGAATGCAGACTATGACTTGTGTGAGCTTCTTGTGAACCAACTCTTTGAAAATCTGCAGAAGATCAAGAAGGACAAGAAAAACTCCTTCAAGTATGGCAATCTGATCCTTTGTCTCTTCTTTTACTACATGAATGAGCTTCCCGGATCCAGTGGATGGGTATGGCAAAATGACAGACCGGTTGCCATCCAAATCAGAGACTATTTGCATGAACTTGGGGATGCCAAAGCAAGAAATATAGCTCTATGGGGATACTTCAAGAACTTCCAAAGCATGATGCATGCAAGAGAAAGAATACCCCAATCCCTTGTAGAAAAGTACAAAGACACAGTATGCTTCATGGTTGAAACAGATCAGTGTCTAATGGAGGCAGTAGAGCCAAGGACTGTTTGGATCATGCCCATGGGGTATGAAGTGGATGAACAGATAGTAGAGCTGCATGTTCAACACATGCTAAGCCAGCCCAAAGATCCTAAGGCAGAAAGGTTCGGAACCTTTGAGGAACTGAGTGTAAAAATACATGTAGAACTCAGGGAACCGGAGATAAAGAGGAAGGTAAGAAAAGAAGTTGAGCATATTGCTCAAGGCCTAGGAATCTCAAAAGAGGCACTTGATGCCAGCCGGGAAAAGAGAAGGAAGGCTGAGGAAGAAGAGAAAAGTAAAGAAAGTGTTCCGGTTGAAACTCCCACCCGGACCAGATCATCAAAAAGATCTGCACCTCCCACAACCAAAAGTTCAAAACCAGAAGTCCAGGCATCCGGTAAAAGATCCAAGACAAAAGCCACAAGGGCTTATGAAAGCCAAAAGGATGAAGAGGAAACAGAGTCAGATGAGGGAGTAAAAGAAATAAAGAAGCAGAAGAAGAAAGGATCCGGTAAACCCTCCACAGGCCAAGACAAGGATGAAATGGCGGAGGTATCTGTTGAAAAGCCCACTCTGTCTCTAGAGAGCGTAATCAAGTCGGTCACGGTGGATGGAAACCTTCAACCAATGACTGAATTTTATGATGACTTCAGTGAGGCTGACCAAAAGACTCTGCAGGAAGCCACAGTCAAATATCTGAACATATACAATAAGGCTTTCATTGAGATCATATCTCTTATTCCTAAAAGCCTAGAAAAGGAATTAGAAATAAGAAAGAACAATGCTCATGCAAAAGATCTTGAGATCCGGGAGCAGATAGCTATTCAGCTATATCCTCAAATTGATCCCAAGACAATGAACATAATCTTCAAGGACTGCAAAGATGAGTTCAGAAGTAAAGCCAGGATGAATCAACTCATGCTTGGTGAGACTGACAAAGTGGCCCAAGAGACAGAAGAGATCCTCCGGAAGGCCTTCAAAAGGTTCAATCTTCCTGTTGTAGAGGACTTAGGTACAGAAACAGCTGAGGACTTGGAACCCTCTGCTCCAGAAGAAGTGGCCTATGAACAAGCTAGCATCTCTCCTCCGGTTTCCCCTACAGTCTCCGGATCCAAAGAAGAAGAGAAATTACAGGAGAAGGAAGCAGTGGTGAAAGACAAAGAGGTTGACAGTTCCAAGACTGCAGAAGAAAAGAAACATCTGTCTCCGGCAAGAGACACTGCACAAACTGTTCAACAATTTTTGAGCAAAGAAACTTTAGAGATTGATGAACCGGAGCTTCGAAAAGGCCCATTCGACTTTGACTCTCTCTCTCCGGTACAAACAATGAAGATAGCTTCATCTGCAAATGCCAAGGCAAATGAAAAACTCCTGAAGTCTCATATGGAAGACTGTGAGTTGATAGAGGCTGCTTCCGGAGTACTTGTAAAGATTATGCCATCAATCCAGATAGATCCGACAGCCTCCTCTTCCGGTAATCTAAAAACCTTAGTCAGCAGTGTTGATACACATTTTGATTCTCTAGAAAAATTAGCTGAAGAAAAGGTCCGGAAGGAATTTTTGGATAAAATATTTTTAGAAGTATTAGAATTAATCTCTAAAGATAGGAAGATTGTGAGCATTGGAATAAAGAGCTTAGAGAATGCTCTTAAGGATGGCGGTGACATCTACAAATTTTGTATATCCTGGTCAAAGGCAACAGTAGCAATTGATAAGAAAATAAAAGAGGAACAGGACAAGCTACAAAGCTTATCTCAAAGTTTTGATCCTCTCTCTTCCTCCATAATAAATCAAGAATGTCAGACTATTGCAGTCTTGAATGAAATAAAGAATCTTGAGAAGGAAAGGAAGAACATCACTAACCGGATGGGAGAACTTAGACGGATTATAATCCCTAAGTTGGAAACTATGCATGAGGCCATCAGTGATGCTCAGACCACCGCCCAAACAAATGATCCGACAGATCTCAAGAGGGCAGAAGCTTTTGCATTTTTGTTGAGTGGTCACATTTCAATTTTGGATAGAATGAAGCAAAGTTGGGCTACAGAAATGATCCAATTGCAGACATCCTTTGCAGACATTCTTCAGTATATGTGAGTATGTAAATATGCGGCTATGTATAGAAAATTTTTGAAAATTTTGATATGCGGACCCTACCCTTTACCATTGATGTCAAAGGGGGAGTGAGGAGCAGTGAAAAATGAGGAATCTAATTAAGGGGGAGTTCCAGAAATTATATATAAAGACAGAGCATCAGCAAAGGGGGAGCATAGTGTAAACACTTAGTCATTTTTCACTAAGTGTTGCCATCAATGCCAAAGGGGGAGATTGTTGGCAAGAGACACTATATGGATTCATGGTTGTTGTCATTGATGGCAACAAAGGTCATCCCACATATCCGCAAGTCATGATGTGTCTCTACCAAAAGTCAGAATAAAGAATGTTGTGGTCCGGTGAACAAGAACAGAGCATGTGGCAAGGTCCGACAGATTGATCCGGATCTCTCAGAGGAAGTGTCTTGGTGCAGTGCAGATTTGGGGAAGTCAAGAGGACTACCTTGAGTGGTATATTCCAAGGATTTAGCCTCCGGTGATGGACAAGGAGAAAGATATGAATAGTTGAGTACCGGATTCCCGAGAGACAGTGAAAACAGAGGAAGAACTGACTGATAGAGTATCAGACTACTTTCTGGATGTGTTACTATTGATGATAGAGGTTGTGAAGGCATGAATCATGTTTGGCCGACATGATTAATGATATCTACAAGTATATGCTTGATCCGCATTGCTTGGTGAGGAAGGATTCAGCCGACAGAACAAGAGTTTGTAAGAAACTAGACTGTTCCGGATGCCGACTAGAAAGGTGATGAAATTACTTGTGCGGATATATATAGAGGATGGTTTTAGTTGTGAAGTGTGTGATGGTGTGAAGATATATGCGAAGAAGTACAGAACATAGCAGAAGTAGCAAGAAAGATCCGATATGTGAAAGGATAGCAGAATAAAGAACAGAAGAAAGATGAAGTGCAGCAGATCAGTGTACTGAGCCTAACCGGAACTGAACTCCAGCATATGCAGATGCTTCCAATCAGTTCAAGACTATGATTCTTATCACTTTGTAGATAGTGTGTCTTCTTGTAGGCAGTGGGCCTCTTGTGAGCAGTGTGCTCGGGCAGTGAGCCCTAATTGGCAAGTGCCATTTTGTAATTCTTCTAACAGAGAATAATTTTGGGTTAATCACCCCGTGGTTTTCTCCCTTAACAGGGTTTCCACGTCAAAAATACTGTGTTATGTGTTTCTTATTTCATGGTAATGTTTTGTGTTTGATTCAATGCTGCATCAATTAATAAGAAACTCCAATAAGGGAAATAATTAGGATAACTGATTCACCCCCCCTCTCAGTTATCAACACATCAATGCTCTTCTACGACAGAAAATTAACTCTAGTCTATTGTAAAATATAACCAAGGTATCAATCCAAGTCCTAAGCCAAACAAATATTATCCAATAAACA
Source organism: Cunninghamia lanceolata (assembly GCA_027924645.1). Classification (NCBI taxonomy): domain Eukaryota; kingdom Viridiplantae; phylum Streptophyta; class Pinopsida; order Cupressales; family Cupressaceae; genus Cunninghamia; species Cunninghamia lanceolata. Next base: position 2,285,049 of record BSBN01000814.1, read on the forward strand.
TAATAGGAGCATTATTAGTTAATGACCCATTAAAGTATTATCCAACTGCATAGGAACATTCTTCACACAACTCGACTATACATCACAACGCAAGATTGCCAAACCTAATAGGCAAGGACCAAGCATCACAACACGACTCGAGACCACAACAGAAGACAAGGACCGACCTAGTGGAATAGACCTCATGTTATCTCCCATCACTGATACCCATTGGTGCAAGAACCTGCTCAAACCTGCTATATCAGGTGGAGTCGAGGTTCGGTACCTACAGCCTGCATCTGAACAATTGGTTGTATATGACCAAGTACATATATGCCAACACACACAAAGAGTCAAAGAGTCACGACGTAGTAGGGTGCTTGAAGCGAGTAGTACTATGCCGTATCTGCTCTTGAAATAATATCATAACAACTTTTATTTGGATTCGAATACAATCAAATCAAATGACACATGATAATATTAATTCGTATCATAACTAGGATAGTAGTAATGCCATCATAACTCATAACACGTCTAATTCAAGATCAAAATAAATATAAATCATAACCTACTAAACAACTGTCTCAGAACTGTATCAATATAATGAACAACTAAAAACTGTCTCCGACTAACAGAGGACAATGCAGAACTACCACTATTACAAGTCAACAATGAGGGGGCACTACAAATTCTGCCTAAATCCCTTTCTTACAATTTGCTATTTTTTTCTATTTACAACTAGACCAAACAATATATATCTTTTATCTTATTTATTTCCTTTACAACTAGACAAGAATCATTTTTATTCTTATTTATTTAGTATTTACTATATATGAGTTTTATGGCAAGTCATAAATATTATCTATTTTTATTGCCACATAACACAACATTTAATTATATTAATTAATTTATTTATTTTTAGCTAGCATTTACATTTATTATTATTATTTTTTAATTATTTATTTCCATAAACTTAAATTCTCATAAAGACATTTTTATTTATTTAACAAAAATGCTTTCATAACTAATAATATTATTTTAATGCAACAATTAACCAAAGCAGCAATCAAACAATGCCAAACTAAATAACCCAAATGCCGAACAATACTTGACACAATGCACGATCGAAAGCATGCTCATAATGGTAGTGACTGACTATTACGCCTATACAGACAATACTGACTGGGTGCAAAACTAGATACTCATCCTTTTCAAGGATGATGGCTAACTAGGGGACCATTGTTATCTCCGTTCAACAGTTTCCATTGGGTTTAAGGCACGCTCAGACCTGCCAATTCAGGTGGAGTCGATGCCTGATACCTGTAACTTGCAGCAACAAAAAAAAATGGTCGATCATATAGATGTAAATATAATCATACAATTAAACACACCGTGAAAGGAAATCGCAGCGTAGCATGAGTAATGCGACATTGTTCTTCTTACAAACACACATCAAACAAGTAACCACATTACACATGATAATCAGTAGTTGATCAATCAGATAAGAAACATCATCAGATAATCATGTGATGAACATAATAAGATTGATCCACATAATCAATTAAGCCCATAAAGTTGTCATAATATATGCATAACTCAAGTAAACATCAGTGTCATAACAAAGATTATCGATAAAACATACTCACTGTCATATGAAACCACATGAGGATAATCAGGAATGTCACCAACATGAATGTAGTATCTACCGACATCATATAACTTACAACATCAACTGTCTAATATATCCTAAATATTTCTATTATTTTACCTTCACCTTCATGCTCCTTAGCCAGGCCACCTGCACATCCAAGGTGAGAATGGAGGGGCTGCCCCTAAAATAGTAGGTCATGCTTCATAACAGAATGACCTACTGTTTGAGGGCCAGCTGTATGCTTTTTATATAAACCATCTTAGGTGAAAGTAAAATAGATTTAAAAAAAAGGCTTATGCAATTTTTTTATAATGCATAACACCCATTTTTATCTATACCAACTATATTTGACATGAAATAACAAAATTAGTGTTTTTTTTCCCAATTTTTACAATCAATACATTGTTATTTAGTTCCCAAATTTTTGCTCAGTTTTTTGTGTTTTAAAGCTAGGTCATTTGAATTCCATTTATACTTTTCGATGCTGTGTCATTTTCATGTACATGGAATTCTACTATGTGCTAAACTATCAGTATATATTATATAGTTGAAAATTGGTAATGTCACCTGCATTAATTGATGTAAATAGGGGTTTCTGTCAAGGACGTCTTTAATCATCTTTCAAGACTGGGAATTTTAAATTTTCTAAGGACCTGCACAAACCTCTGAGACTGATACCAAGAGTCTGACTGCATATTTGGTTATTGGCCATGCATATAAGAAATAAGGCTCAACATGTGTTCCTATGGTCTTGCTTATGGATCTCGATGGTAGTAGAGTAATAAGAAAGTCAAACTCTACTATCTGAGTGTTTCATGTTAAGCACAAGCTGCACTTGATTTGACAAAGCATTTCTGCCAATAGGAGCTCTCTTAATAAATCACCTGATAACAATTATTACAACAGGGTAAAAACTCATTGCCAAGGTTACCATTCTAAAAATTGTATTCTCTAATCCTTGAAGTAAACAAAGGCATGTCATGATGGACTTTCATGCTGCTTTGTGTTTATAATCTTACAAACTGCACTCTAAAGATACATTAAAAATTTGTAAATTATTCTAGAAAGGGAGACAAGGAAATTAAATCATCTCTGTAATTAAGTCAAAATAACATGAAACCAAGTTGCAGTCAAACAAAATACACAACAATGTAATTCTTTCAACACATATATTTCTATTTTTATTGTTACTAGATTCATGGCTCGTTTATGAGAAAAAAGGAAAAATTTCCAAATTCCCATCTTCTCCAGATTCCTGAATAGTTGGAGGTTCCAACGATAAGATAATTAGTGATGCACATTATATAAAAGATAAAAACAAACGTTTTATTTTTAATATAATGATTTAAACCACACTTGATTGAGTTCACTATTCAATGATAATGAAAATCAATACGAACTCCGCCAAACTTACCTCGAAAGAGTGGACAAAAATCTTCATTTGAAGATGCCAATTGGTATCTAGAACTTGATTTTATTTTTATTGCATGCTTTGTGCTTGAAATCACATTTAGTTTTCCTTGACATATGAAAGGATGCAGATTTAACCAAATTTGAAATTTCCCGCTAGAAAAAGGAATGCCGAATCAAATTGCAACGACAAATGCAAGTTTTTAGAAATCTATATATGTTCTTGACAAAGGTGTAAGCTACCTACACTAAGCAATGCCAGAGGCTTCCAAATATCCTATAGGTTGAGTAATCGTGCATCACCCAAAAAGATTTATTTTTCCTTTGTTATGCTTTAGTTGTCTGCTAGTGGGTCAGCTGCTGTGTTGGTATTTGTGAAGTGTGCGTTATTGTTTTGGTTTGTGATTTTTTGTGTGTTTTGAAGCCTAAGGAATCTACTGCAATAGTGCAAAGATAGTGGTGGAGGAAATGGTGCTGCATGTGTGCACAGGTTGAAGCAAAGTCTTGTCTTTCGAAGTTAAAGAGTATGAACTCTGTGGAACTGCACAAATAGAGCATGTTATTTGGATGCCGCATGTTGCTGCACAAGCTTAGTGATGCCATGTAGGATCTAGTCATGACTTGGAGGGTGGATATGTGAAGAAGCCATTCAGAGGTTAACAAATGGAAGACGACAAACACCTTGGTCAGTTATGTCAGACTGCAAATGCCAATTTTGTGAGAGGGGCATACAAAGGCATTCTAGAAATGGCTTGGAAAATCAATAGATGTGCAAATGGAAGCTGAAGCATAATGAGATCTTGGAGCTTTAGTTATAGACAAGTAGTGCGTAAGGGACTTTCAATTCCTACACTTGGAGAAGATCAAATGACTGCATCAACATAAAAAATGGACATTTTCCTTTTGTAGATGTTGCTGAAGTGCTACGAAAATTTGAGTTGAAGTCAAGGGTAAATATGGCTAGTCATTGACATAGATGGGATTAAGTAAGAGGTTAGATTGTAACAGTCTTTGCAAATAGGCTAAACATTTGATGTTTGGGTAGAATGGGTTGGTTGGGTTCCATACATAGGAGGTGTAATTCTTCTGCATATGAATTAAGATTGTGTGTTTTCCAAACTCTCATTGTTCTTCCTTATTCTGGTGCTTTTGTTGTGTAATTTTGGGCAACTATGAGTCAATTGTTCATTTGACCCACCTACTCTTTGCATCATTTGGTATTAGAGTAGGAGCCGAAAACTGTGAGTGAGAGCTATGTGAATGAAGTGCATTTTGTGTGTGTTGCATTAGAGGTGGACCAAAGGAGCTATGACCCATAGAGGAAGAAGAGCAATAGGAAACAATTGAACGACTAGAGGACCATGCTTGGTAGACCTTGCTGATATGTTGTGAGCTTTTTAGGTTAGTCTTGATGTCATGAAGACCATGTAGAGAAGAGGAACAATTGTAAGGATGAGGACATTAGTGAGGATGAGGGGGAAGATTCTGCTACACAAAGTTGTAGATATTGACTTTGAGGAGAAAGTCATTCCAAAAGATAGGTTTGTGAGAGCCATGACGAGAGTTGGAAACAAATTGAGGTTTGATCTACCAACCTACTCAAGAAGCTTGAATCCAGAAGAGTTGGTAGATTGTATAATAAAGATGGAGAAATATTTCAAGTTTGAATCAATTGAGGACTCCCAAAGAGTCAAGTACATGAACACACAGTTGAAGGGTCATGTCACCTTGTGGTGGGATTTTTTCCAAAGACATTGTGTTAGGACCTGGATAATGTAATATTCCCAATTATATTTTTTTTGTGTTTTCTAATTTTTTTTTGTTTTCTACTTTGTTTATGGTCAAACAAATACTAAAATTAACTGAAACAATATATGACTACTGTCTTGAAACTATTGGTAACAATAAGTCTGAAAAAGGAATGTATTGCATTGTGTCCAATACAAACTCAGATTTGACAAGTTATAGTATTCTGTGCAAACAACTTGATATCTCTTTCATACAATATTAGTCACAACCTATTGTGCCAAGGGCACCATTTTCTAATAGCATAAATTGATCGACTGAAATGTCATTCACACCTGGTCCATATTGGAGATATGATTATGGCGCCTTCCTTAAATTGTTTGGAACACTTGTTGGATATATGATTATGGTGCCTTCCTTAACTTTTTGGAACACTTGTCGCTTGCATACAATTTCTCAATCCCTCCCTTGTCACCCTGGCAAGGTATGATAATTGTGATTGAGTGTAAGGAGCGGTAGATTTGAAGTGTTACCAGATTGATATCGATAGGTGTGTTGGCTTTAAATAACACCAACCCGAAACTGCTGATAGGGCAATAAGATTGGCTTGCAAATGTGTTAATGGATTGAATGCACCTCAAGGTGTAAGATTTTCCCCTATGGTGATAGATAGAATAACTTGATATGGGTTGAGTCATTGACTTGAATGTAGGATTTGTATGGCGCTCAACCCTCTAGTTACTGCACCTCCAAACTGCTAACAACCTGGTTGTTTGTGGTATCTCTTAGATGCAAATTCGCTAGGTCTCCCTCCCAACTGGTGGCAGAATGTAACTCTCTACATTGATGTCAAATTCACTCTCTAGTAGTGGCGCCTTACTGTGATAAATAATCCTTCTATGGTCCTATGACCTGTAGCACCAATTTGCCTTCAATGATTCAACAAGCGACCTGACAATGATAATTTGATGAATTTGCTTGTAAATCTTAGTCCTTCAACCTAAAATATTTTGGACAAAAAACTCTTATCAGTGCATTGCAATTCCTGAGTGGAAATTGCCAAGAGGGTAGGGTTTCCATCCTAACCTTTGAAAATGTTGTAAGGGGTTTCGTCCTTGCCAGTGTGAAAGATTGAACTCAAACGTCAAATATACCTTCCTCGATTAGGACTCATGGGCCCTATTTTGGCACCAAAATTTGAAATAGCTTTTATTTCACACACACACACACACACACACATATTGCTTGTAAATATACCTTCCTCGATTAGGACTCAAAATTTGAAATTCCTTATATATATATAATTTATTTTAACTAGTGTTGGAAAACACTTTTTATTTTAATAATTATAATAATATTAATTGATGTTTGGAAAAAGGGACATGACAATCCTTCCTTCCCCAAATTGCTTGACCTCAAGCAATTTTTGATTTGGGTGATAATAAATCTCCACTTTTCTCATGTAGCATCCTCAAGTGGAAGATTCTTCCAACACACCAAGTACTCCATTATGACCTTATTTATTAGCCTTCTCTCCCTCATGTCAATGATAGCTTCGGGCTCCAAGATTAATTTACCCTCATCATCAAGTGGTGGTAGCTCCAAAGGAGGAGTAACATGCTATCAAAGTGCCCTTTTGATGCATGATACATGAAATACATTGTAAATTTTGTTGTTCTTTGGTAGTTCTAACTCATATACAACCTCTCCATCCTCTGCAAGATCTTGTAAGGCCCATAAAATCATGGCTTCTCAGCTCCACTTCCCTTGACAGAAGATTGCCTATAGGTATACAATATCAAAAATACCATATCTCCCACCTCGAAATTCCTCTTCAAATGGTGGAGATCAACATACATCTTTTGTTGATTTTGGGTTTGCTATAAGTTCTCCTTGAGTGCATTCAAAATGTCTAGACTTTGCTAAACCAAATCCCTAGTTCTTGGAACTCAGTTGTTTGAAATGATCAAATCCACAAAAGATAATGCATCATATCCATACAATTCTTTGAAAGGAATCATACCCATAGACATATGATGTGTGGAGTTGTAGCAATACTCTCCAAGATAAAGCCACTTAATCTATGTTGTTTGCTGCCCTGTAACATAGTTCCTCAAATATCCCTCAATCTATTTGTTCACAATCTCTGTTTGTCCATTTGTTTGAGGGTGATAGCTAGTATTTGGAGTCAACTCTTTGCTTGTTAATCAAAAAAATTCTTGCCAAAACAAACTAATGAACCTATTGTCCCTATCACTCACAATGTTTCTAGACAACCCATGTAGTCTAAACACCTCTCTAAAAAACAAATCAACCACCTGTGGAGCCTTATACTCTGAGGATATAGCATAAAAAATGAACATACTTAGTGAGTTTGTCCACTACCACAAAAATACAATCCTTACCCTATACTCATGGAAGACTTGTGATAAAATCTATGGAAATGCTCACCCATTTCTGATTTGGAATGGGCAAGTGTTGCAATAATCAATCTATAAATTACTATTCTACCTTGTTTTGTTGACAAGTCAAACACTCCCTAACATGCTTCAAAACAACTCCCTTAAGTCCCTTCCATGAAAAACACTCCCTCACATGCCTGTATGTCTTGTAATATCTTAGGTGACTAGCTAATGGTGTGTCATGACATGCTCTTGAAACCTCCTTCATCTTTGATTTTAGAACAAGATACATCCAGTCCTTATAGAGGATGAGCTCATCAGCCACCTTATAATTATCACCTTGTAGCTTACCATACAAAATATCCGTAGCAAATGTGTTCTTGGCATATCCATCTATTATAGAAACCCTCCAATTAGTAGATATATCAATCATGAAACACAAATATGGCTTTTTAGATAACACATCAACCATAATGTTATTCTTCCTCTTAAAATACTCGATATCAAAATCATAGGCCTATAAATTACTTACCCACTTCTACTATCTATCATTCAAATCCTTTTGATTGAGGAATAACTTCAAGTTATTGTGATCTGTCTTCACCACAAATCTCCCACAAACCAAATACTATCTGAACTTGGCTAATGCATGCATGATGGCTAGCATCTCCTTGTCATAAATAGAGAATCTCCTCTCTGACTCCTTAAGATTCCTACTCTCAAATTCTATGAGGTGTTTATTTTGTATCAAAACCATTCTAATCCCCTCTCCTAAAGCATCACACTCCAAAATGAAAGGAAGTGAAAAATCTAGAATGGACAAAATGGGACATGAACTCATTACCTCTTTGAGCTTATAAAAAGCTTTATATGTTGATCACTCCAAGAGAAAGCTCCCTTCTTCATCAAATTAGTCAATGGGGCAGCCAACTATGGAAAAGCTTTGACAAACCTTCTGTAATAGCTGCAAAGACCAAAAAACCCTCTCAAGTGTGATATATTCTTAGGTGGAGGCCAATCCATGATTACCTTAATCTTCTCATCATCCACTCTAACCCCTTGGGCACTAATCTTATGCCCTGGATATAATATCTTAGTCAGTCTAAACTCACATTTTGATGCCTTGGAAAAAAATGACTATTGCTCTAAAAAACCAAGCACCTCATATATGTGTCTCAAATGATCCTTCCAAGTCTTGCTACATATCAATATATCGTTAAAGAAAACCAATACAAACCTTCTCAACTACTTAATGAATACCTAATTCATGCAAGACTAGAATATGACCAACACATTAGTCAACCCATATGGTATGACCAAAAACTTGTAATGCCCATAGTGACACCTGAAAGTTGTCTTATGTGCATCCCCATCTCTCAACCTTATCTAATAATACCTTGACCACAAATCAATCGTGGAGAAGTACACCACACCATGAAGCTCATCTGTAAACTCATTGATCTTGGAAATAGCATAGCGATTCTTGATTGTCTTCTTGTTGAGTGCTCTATAATCAATGCACATTCTCATGGTTCCATCCTTTTTTTTAACCAACACCATGGAAAAAGAAAATGGGCTAGAGCTCAGTGTTATATGTCCCATATCCAACTCCTTAAATTACTTTCTCAATATCTTCCTTATGACTCATAGGATGACATAAGGTGTGGTGATGACTGGCTTTGACCTTCAACTCAATGACATGCTGAAACCCTCTATCTGGTGGCAATCCTGGAGAAATATTGTTGAACACCATGCTATGCTTATTCAAGATGGATTGAATATCAACATGAAAAGATTTTTCGCTCATAGATGAAACTGTATCCATTAGTAAACACTGTGCTACACAAGCTACTTGGCCTCTACAAAAAGCTCTCTCCATCCTCTTGGCTAAAACAACCCTAGGAGCTTCATTAGATAAGCCTTGAAGAACCACCTCCTTTCCTTCAAATTTGAACTTTAGCTCCATAGTTTGATAGTTTTGGGTAAACTTGCCAAGTGAATGCAACCACTGCACACCCAAAACCACATGTCTCACCTATGCCAACCACATAAAAATCATCACATACTCTATGCCTCCCCAAGGTGATATCAAGATGCTAAATCCTCCTAGTGCAAGGGATAATGAATCCATCGACTACAACAAAATTAAATCCCTCAAAATAATCTGTCTTCAATCCCATCCTCACTAATCCTAATCAATAGGTGGCCCTACTATCAATCAATAATGTCACTCTATGACCTTGCAAGACTCCTCAAAACCTAAAAGGATGATACTTGGGTGCTCCTAAAAGAGTAGCAAGTGTGCCTCCCAAGGACTCTCTTTCTTCTCTGCCCTCTTGCTCTATCTCATCAACTACAATCTCAAGCTTGGGTTCTTCTACCTCTGAATCCTCATAAAAAATAACCTCTATGTAGTGTACCTCCACTTTCCCCAAGTATCGATGTCCTGGCTCCCATGGCTCTCTACAAGAAAAGGATAATTTCTTCCTTTGAAGTTCATTCTTGGATTCTTTTACCTTCCTTGGTTTTGGAGGTAGTGCCTTAGGTTGAGGGAAACCCCCTTGAAAAGGTTTCTTATGTTGCCCTGATGATGAAATCTTGGAATGGAACTTGTTCTTGGTCACCGAATCATCTAAATTCAAAGCTCTCTGGATGGCATCATGTAGAGATACTGGATCAAAAGCCTTAACCAAACCCCTAAGTGTTTTGGTTAGTCCCTCTACAAATAACACTATTAGTCTTTTCTTTGTCACATGACTGATACTCACTAAAATTCTACTACACAATCATCCACTATACCACACTGTCTCAACTAAGCCAACTCTCTAAAGTGGATCTCAAGGTCCTTCCCATCAAACCTATCTATGAGTTTCTATGTAAAATCAACATAGGTAACAATATGGTTTTGCTTTTGTGTAATTAACCTATGATGCCACCACTTGTGGGCTATGTCCCAAATGAAGGATTGTAAATTTGATGGCTTCTTCTTCCAACATAGGACTAAGTTGAAGGCATGTGTCTAATTTTTGGACCCAAGAACATGCAATACTTTTCCCCGAACCATCAAAAGAAGGGAGAGTCAACTTACTCAACCTCTGTTGCAAATCTCTATGGGGCTATTGTGTAGGTCTTCTTTCTATTCTTGGCCTGTTCCTTGATCAGAAATTGCAATAGATTGTGAGTGTAATTTGATTTATGATAATAGGAGCAAGACCCATGTACTCATGCATGAAAGGATTGATGCCATATGTTGCTAGATTTTTCTCCTCTTCTTTAGGTGGTGCCTCTAATCTAGGCAAGAAGGTAGCTTGAAATGGCCTAGCTGTTGATCCAACTAAAACTATGTTATTATTTGTGTGATTGGATGGCCATTCTGATTTGAATTGATCTCTTCACCTGTCAAATTATGCATTGGCCTGGAGGAATTCAAAGTGGGTAAAAGTAAAAACGTGTGTCACACTTTAGGCTAACAAAAAATTCAAAGCGAGTTGTTTTTGCCTAAGTCGGACTCAGACAATTTCTTTTCACTCGAAACCACGTGGTGCTTATGTGCTGCATACGTGTACTTTTCAGGCAAGTCAAGTTCGCCTGAAACAAAGCAATTAAAAATAAAAAAAGGAATGTTGACATATTTCACAGCAGACGTTTCTGGTAGACAACGACATGAGGAACAGTTCTAGGGTTTCATTCAGGTGAAAACATTGTTGCCAACCTTCTCCACCACCTTCATCAACAGCTGCAAACCAGGTAACACTTTACCCATTCTAAGTTTGTTAAGTTTTCTGCAACATAAAGTCACTTAATTTTTTTTGTCAAACATATTGTATGGGACGATGTACATGCACTCCAAGTTCTCTGAAATGAACCTGCACCGTACACGTTTCGAAACTTTTAAGAAAATGCAATTAATGCCCGTTTTAATCTAGACTCCTCAACCTTTGGTTGCATCTTCTATTGGCAACAATTTGTTGTTTGAACTTTGACCTCCGTGACAAGTCATGATGCTTAAATTCCTCGTCAGGTATATCTAGAACAATTTCTAAGCCTTTCAATTTACATTATAATAGTTTCTATATGTGTAAATTATAAAGGGATCATTGTCATAATATGAATGAATCAAACCACAAGAATAATTCTCATAAGAAATTGTATCACTAACTATATAACATATTGTATATGTATGATGCATGAGGATCTGTCACTAAATAGTAAACCTTATAGACCATCAACACTACTTGTTTCATGTTTGATTGTTTACTCTTTTTTAACCAAATATAGCATTATCATTTTGGGGGATCTTCTTCTAAATTTGTTTTAGTCTTTCTTCTCATGTAGGAATCTATTTTGCGCATTAGTTTTGTGTAATTATAATCTTAGGGTCCTTAACCATCTAACATTGACTAAATAGATGATCATCTATGATAATCATATATATGATTGTTATGTTCAAACCTTACAAATCTTTGAACCATAGAAGGAGCACTTCTCATAGCATGTATCCACATGGATAACCCAATAACATATTATACATTGTTCTCTTACACATCACATGGAATGGTGAATCAATAATAAGTGTCTATTATGGAATAGGAAGCATAATAACACACATAGACTATCTACTAATATTGTCAAATCCTCTAATAGTAACATCTAATGTGCCCAATTTTGACATATCCACTTGCAATTTTTTCAAACAATCCTCACTACATTTATTCAAGCTAGATCCATTACCAACCAAGGCATTTTTTACATTTAAATAATGATATTTCATCACACTATGTAGAGAATAATGATATTTACTAATCATCTACTAACTTCTAGGTGCAAAGTGCCATTTGTTTTTATTTTCAATTCTTAGCTTAATTTGTTTTGCAAGGCATAAGAATATAATTTACAAATAGATTAAAATAGATTCAAATCTTGTCTTGATGGGTGACACTTGTCATCATAGCACATATTAGATTAGCTAGAATAGATTTATTTGTGCAATTAAATAGACTAGACTAAATTTAGATTAAACTCAACTTCAATTCTATATTTAAAAAGTAGAAATCCCTTGGTAACAACATGAGACATTTGAGCACTTTCAACATATCAAACTAAAACTATAAGTCCAAATAAATTAGTCCGAAGTACATTTAAATCGTATAGATTATTTAAAATTACAAATAGCTAATTAGATCGCAATTAATTTTGGGAAAAAAAAAATAGAATAGTGTTTCTTTTCATGCATTTAGATTAAATCATTTAGATCTCTCTTTTTCATTTAGTAGCGGACATGATAAAATGAAATCCCTTGATGTTCAGTCATGTGTTTCTAGATTTAACTATGTATAATTAGTTACCATCATGAGATACTCAACAATCAAGCGGTCAAATTCAAACAAAGAAAGCATGGAAACAACATAGTAATAATAAAAAAATTAACAAGCAAAGTAATCAATGAACACAACAAAGACAAACATAACTAAAATAGGCATGGAACATACCTCTATCACTCTCTCTAACACTTATAGGTCCATGTGTCCCAGGATTAGAGAAAAATGGGTGAAATCCATCACAAATGAAATTGTACAACTAAATCAATAAGTATTTGACATTGAACAAGTCTAGGAATAGGCTTCTATCGTGTGCCAAATCGAGAGAGAAAATAATAGGAAGCATGAAAGAGAACTAGGCCATGCAAGAGATTTAGATATCTTAGATGAACTAATTGAATTAGAGACCCATAGGCTCAATACCTTTCATGCCTTTGCTCCGCATGAGTTAAAATATTTGAGCAAATGACCCACCTAGCCAAATAAGAATAATTTCAACTACATCTCTACAAATGTTCACTAGGTAACACCTAAACATCCTATCTCACTCCATGCTTAAACACCATTGTCTACCATCAATAATTATTCCTTCCTCATGAATCAAGTGAGCAAGTTGGTGTGACTCCCACCTAACTCATTAATATTGTTGCCACCAACCTATGAAACCCTCCTTCCTCATAAAGAAATTAGTCTATCAGACTCTACCCCACTCTATTTTCTTTCTCCATGTGAGCATGAGTGATCTAATTCATTCTAGTAGCAAGGGTGTAATGCATGTGTTATCCTAAGTCCAACTCATACACATTTGTGGTGAGCATATTTAGAGTATCATAGTCACAAATCAATAACAAGTTACAAACTCAATAAATCATAGTGGGAAACTAAATAAACTAATCAATACTTTCATCCTAGCAATTTACACTTTGATTACACCATTCAAATTTATATACATTATTTCAAATCAATCAAAATCATCAAAAGCATAGTCTACAAATCATATCAATCTTGCACATGAAATTTTGGACTAAAAAACACAAAGGACACTAAATAAGCCCTAAAATTACAAGACTTTTGAAGGATACGTTATGCAAGCCACTATTCATAGCCCCCTCTTAGAAAATTTTATAGAAGAATACAAAATTTAGAAGGTTTGACAAGGGTTTCTATGTCTTATGGGTGATGAAAACAAGAGGAATAGGGTGTATAAATAGAGATGGGGAAGGAAAACTATAAGGAAACACTCTCAAGGACTTAAGGGAGACTTTATAGCTTCAAATCTATAATGGTAGCTCTTTTTCGTTCTTGTCTTGACAATTTGCCTACAATTTGCCTTTAGATTGGAGAGAAACTATCTTTGTTTTTCAAGAATGTCTAATTATCTAATGACTAAAAAGTGGAAAAAAGTGGGCTTATATACCAAACCTAAAATAAGTTTTTAGGGTTTGTGCACAAAAAAATGTAGTTAGGGTTAGGGCATGAATGAGTGGTAAAAGTTTGGTAAAAGAATTCCACAAGATCATCCACATTAGGGGGTGTAGTCGGTGTACTAGAGGGGTGCAAATTTCCTTACAGGATATGAATTTCTACTTTTGGAGGTGGTCCAGGGTGGTCTAGGAAGGTCTAGGGAGCCTATAAGGTCAAATTGTGATCACTACGAAGCCAAAAATAGGTGTAGAATGGACCTAAAAAACATGCTATGGAGAAGAAACTAAAATGAAGACAAAAATGTAATGAGGAAGTTGTAGGGTATTCAATTTTTTATATTAATTTTTTTCCCCTAGACTTTTGTGGGCTGGTGACACTAAGTGGAAGAAGCATGCTAAAATAGAATTATATCAAATATATCATTATACTAATGCAAGGATACACAAAAAAAGATAAAATCTTCATATGCCTCTTAATAATGTTCTTTAATGTCCATGTACATGTTCTTACAATGTACCACATCAAGGCAATGTAGTCACCATAGGATAGAAGAGCTTATGCCTTAAAACATATATAGAGATGGAAACATTAGGATAAGCAAATTTAAACATGAAAATAAACATATATATAAGGACAAGCATTAAGAATATGAAAATCATGCATGTGAACATATTACACATTCATAAACATGACCAATAAAGGAAACCCATGCTAGCCATGATATACTAAACAAGACAATGGATATAGGATGGAAACAAGATGATAAATACACAATTCCCAATTTTGTATGGATAATGTGGCAACAATAAATAATAGGAAAGAGGAAGAAGGATCCAAGAGGATCATGCAATGAAAGATAGATGGATGGATGTGGTAGGTCTACATAGTAAATGATACCTTTGTAAAGTTTGATACTTGATAAGATAAGATAGGATATGATAGGATAATGCTCATGATGATAATGGCTTTTAGGTTGCCACCCACATGATAATGACAAGCCAAGACAAAAGCAAAATGGTTAATGATGATGATTATGGTTATGTGGTTATTGATTGGCTATATGTGATTACCATCCAACTAGCTAAAAGACAAATGGTGATAACAACTTTGAGGTTGCCACTAAAATAAAGCTAGGCCAAGTCAAAGGTAAAAGCTAGTAAATCAAGGTAATTCTACCCCAAAAATGAAATCATCATGATGTAATTAATGTAGAGGATAATGCCCCCCTTGAATTTATTGGTGAAAGAGTAGAGCTAGTCGATTTAAGGTAGATGATAAGGGGGAGAAAGATAATATGACAAGGTATATGTGATGATAGGATAATAGAAGAAAGAGAAGAACATGTAGGTGATTCTCCTAATGATGGAAAAAATAAGATTCCCCCAAGTGGACACACACACACACACATATGATAGATGAGTGTTATGTGGTACAAGGGATAACTAAGTTATGAGAAAATATAGTGATCTAAGGAGAAGGGAACATGTAATTGAGGTAATGTGGGATAATGAAGAGATACCCCTAGTGAGAAGCTAATGATGTGAACATAAGAGAAGAGAAAAAGTTGTAATCAATGAAGAGGTAAAGGCATGTAGATGTTGAATTTGCTCATAGTACATGATATAGATATATATAGAGAGAGGGTACAATAGATGATACCTCCAAGGGAATAATAGATAATTTCCCCCCAAGGGGAAGAGGATATATGAAATAGTAATTAAAGGATCAACAATAAGGAAAAAATGATGTGATATGATGTGGACGATAGTAGAAAAACAACAATAGTGAAAATAAGATCAAATGAGTATTTATTACTTAGATTAAAGAGAGTTGACCATGACATAGCAAGAGTTAGTGCTACATGTAGACTTCCAACTTGTGTGGCTTGTGTAAGACTCAATTACTTATAACATAGTTTTTAAAATTGGACATGGGTTAGACTCTTATTAGAATGTATATTAATATTTACAAACTTATGTGCTCAATAGGTAATCAATGAGGAAATTATATTGTGTTATATATAAATTAGAAGTTAGTTTAAATTGTTTATTTATGTCATAATGTATATGATGGGTTATGTGTTGTATTGTCAAATTAAGAAAGGTGATAGAAGTCGGTTCTTGGTGAATTGTCTCCCCTATATTTAATTTATGCATTGATCATAATTATTTGGTCTGTTAAAAATTATGATGTTATGTTGTCTTCATTCCAATTTACTTTTTTGCTAAACATGTTCCTCGTCCTCAAGTTTGGAGTAGATATATTTTAGTTTACACATTGTCTATGATTTAGAAGTGTTTTACTTCATTTAAATTTAAGTTAATTTTTACTTCTTCCATTTATATTTATATTTGTTAAATTGGGTTTGGTTTCAAACTTTGAAATTAAATTTATTTTAGTTTCAAACTTTGAAATTAAATTTATTTTAGTTTCAAACTTTGAAATTAAATTTATTTTAGTTTCAATTTAATTAATTGTTAAAATTTTCAAATTAAATTACATTTTAATTATCATGTTGTAGATATTTTGACACATGGATGATCAAACTTCACATCAGTCTGATCATCCTGACACTAGTGATAGTTCTACTTTATATGCTAAGACTATTGAGAGGTTTGAAAATGCTTTGAGTGAACTTGACCGAACAATACATAACACACCAAACCTGTCAAATAGAGACAAGTTGACCACGATCCAAAAGGAGATCACACACGTGATCGACGTTGTTCGATCATACAACCCTTACGATTACATTAGTGTTGACATGTTCTACGCGTCCACTTTCTCAAAGTGTTGGTGGCCATGAGAGATGGTCATCTGTTTCTAGGTTGGTTTCAGTAGATAATGTTCTTAGCATGTTCCCATCATATAGGGGATGAGAGAGAGTGAGAGGCTATTCCCCCACCAAGATTATGGATCCAACTATGGGTCCTCTTTTCTATCCTAGATGTTTGGCAGCACATCACAAATGGCATAACAATGATGAGTTGCCATTGTATTTTTACAAACAATTATATGCAGAGTTCCATTTACATTTATCTGTCGATTATACATCTTTCCTTAAACATGTTGGACATGGAAGAGGGATGTTTGCAGACAAAGTTGAGTATAGACTTGCAGAGTTGCCACCTCCTGTGAACAAGAGGTCCTTAGTTGTTCTACTCCTTTTGGTTCTTCCAAAATGTGTGGAACTAGTAGAATCCACACAACTAGCACTGACCCCCTTGAGATGCAAGATTTTTGAGAGCCTCACGACTATTACCAATGAGGTTGATCAGTTGTCATATGATTGTGTTGGCAGATATTTGTTATGTCCATGGAATCACATTCCTCCCACTAAGGCCACGTCGACCAGCTCTGATCATTACATTCATGCTAATATACCATCACCACATGATGTGGCACAGATTAGTGGAGAGACTACTTTGTGTAATATGACTAGGTGCCTCAACAGTGATTTATTAGATGCATATCAGTTCATCAATGATGAGTATGGGATCCCACTTTATGGTATATCCACACATGTCAAGCAATATTTTGGTAGACAGAGGAGCCGTGGTGAGGTAGCTTCAAAAGGTTTGGGGGGACATTAGGATGTTCTAGTTGGTCCTATAGGACCCACCCCTCAGTATGTTCTAGATCAGGTTGAGGTTACTTTACCTGATATTGTAGGAGGTGAGTGTAGTAGGCTTATTTTTGGCACTGAGGTTGCACCATCTACACATCTCTTGTTCTCCCTCCATTCTCTTGAGCTCAGTGGGATTGGGAGGGTCCTCAAAGTTGTAGTTGAGGTAATTTATTTAAAAAAAATTATAATCTAAATTCATATATATATTATAAGTTTAATTTTAAATTAAATCATGCATATGTTCAAGCTCTGACTCTTGATTGAAATCATGTGTACATGTATGAATTGAATGTGTATTAGACACATGTTGATGTCTTAGCACCTGGATATGGAGATTTGCAGTATGTTGGCAATCCTAGACATCATCATGAGGTATTTAAAAACCACCTATATCACATACATACTTGATTTTTAAGTACACATATATCTTTAACTTTTTACATACACACATTAAGTACAAGTTTTCTAACTAAATACACATGCATATATACATGTACATGTCATATAGGTTCTAGGATCAATTCATGCTTCTATTTAGACTCTTGTGCATGCTCATCCTCTACATGATCCAAACCATGGATGTCAGGTAATTTAGAGATCTGTTAAGTATTAATTATATATATATGGTGTTTCATGTGCAGGGCTTGGGTCAGGGATCAAGCGAAGGCTCAGGTCAGGGATCAGGACTTGGCTCGAGACATAGCGAGGCTCAATCCATTTGTCAAGATCTATCTAGACATTTATGAGTTGTTATTATGAGTCACATGTTTTATATTTGTACATTTGGACGTTATGAGTATATTTTAGAGATGTTCTTATGAGTCGTGCATTTTTTATATTTACATTTGAACATTATATATATATACACACACTTATGTTTTATATCTAGAGATGTTCTTAAATTATGAGTTGCATGTATGTTTTATATTTTAGTTTTATATCTTGGACATTTGGACATTATTGATTTATGATAAAATTTACATTGATTTTTCTTAGAAAGATACCTGTATGCTAGTAGCATTTGCAGTTGCAATATAATAACATTATAATAAATTATTTAATCATTACTTATTTAAATTACTTCATAAATTCAAAGGTATGTTGGAAGCCATCATCACGAATATTATTTAAGAATTGAGATATTACATTATAATTTTATAACTTTATACTGACATGTGGATGTGCCTGATAGGTCTCTCTGGATAACTATCTTCTTAGAAGTAACTTTATAACTGTCAACTCTGATCAACAATCATGGCCATTTATTGTTTCTGAAGAAATTGACGAAGTAATACTGATAAACTTTATGGTTGTAAAGCAAATGCTAAGAAGATTTGAACAATTCAAAGATATACATTGGAAGCCACCATCAAGATTATTATTTAAGAATTGAGATATAATGTTATAATTTCATAACTTTGTACTGAAATGTGGATGTGCCTGATAGGTCTCTTTGGATAACTATCTTCTTGGAAGTATCTTTATAACTGTCAACTCTGATCAACAATCATGGCCATTTATTGTTTCTAAAGAAATGGATGAAGAAGTAAATATAAACTTTATGGTTGTAAATAAAATGCTAAGATATCTTCCTGCATTTGCTTTACAACCATAAAGTTTATCTATACTACTTCGTCCATTTCTTTAGAAAAAATAAATGGCCATGATTGTTGATTAGAGTTGAAAGGTATAAAGTTACTTCCAAGAAGATAGTTATCTAGAGAAACCTATTAGGCACATCCACATGTCAGTAAAAAGTTATGAAATTATAACACTATATCTCAATTCTTAAATAATATTCTTGATGGTGGCTTCCAATGTATACCTTTGAATTGTTCAAATCTTCTTAGCATTTTCTTTACAACCATAAAGTTTATCTGTACTACTTCATCCATTTCTTCAAAAATAATAAATGGCCATGATTGTTGATTAGAGTTGACAGTTATAAAGTTACTTCCAAGAAGATAGTCATCCAGAGAGACCTATCAGGCACAACCACATGTCAGTATAAAGTTACAAAATTATACATTATATCTCAATTCTTAAATAATATTCTTGACGGTGGATTCCAATGTATACCTTTGAATTGTTCAAATCTAATGAATATGTAAATATCAAAATTTAAGCAAGTTGTAGTCACCACAATTAAATGAACACGTACAAATTATGAACATATTAAATGAACATGTAAATTATGAACATGAACATGTAAATTATGAACTTATTAAATGAACTATGTAAATTATGAACTAGATAGATATCTAATATAGGCTTGTTAAGTTTGAGGCCCCTAAATGATAGTGATACAAAAAAGTTAAAAAATAACTCAATTGATGAATTTACTTATAATGATCTACCAAACTCACATGATGAAATAATATAACTTAAAAATGTCGAGGCCTAAGTAGCTCATTTGAACATGTAAATTATGAATTAGATAGATATCTTATGTAGGCTTGTTAAGTTTGAGGCCCCTAAATGATAGTGATACAAAAAAGTAAAAATGAACTCAATTGATAAATTTACATATAATGATCTACCAAACTCACATGATGAAATAACATAGCTTAAAAAGGCTGTGGCCTATGTAGCTCATTTGAACATGTAAATTATGAACTAGATAGATATCTAATGTAGGCTTGTTAAGTTTGAGGCCTCTAAATGATAATGATACAAAAAAGTTAAAAAAGAACTTAATTGATAAATTTACATATAATGATTTACCGAACTCACATGATGAAATAACATTTAACTTTAAAAGGTCGTGGCCTAAGTAACTCATTTGACCATGTAAATTATGAACATATTAAATGAACATGTAAATTATGAACTAGATAGATATCTAATGTAGGCTTTTTAAGTTTGAGCCCCTAAATGATAATGATACAAAAAAGTTAAAAAAGAACTCAATTGATAAATTTTTATATAATGATCTACCAAATTCACATGATGAAATAACATTTAACTAAATAAAAGGTCGTGGCCTAAATAGCTCATTTGAACATGTAAATTATGAACTATATAGATATCTACTATAGGCTTGTTAAGTTTCAGGCCCCTAAATGATAATGATACAAAAAAGTTAAAAAAGAACTCAATTGATAAATTTACATATAACAATCTATCAAAACCACATGATGAAATAACATAACTTTAAAAGGTCATGGCATAAATAGCTCATTTGAACATGTAAATTATGAACTCTAGATAGATACAAAAAAGAACTTCCATTAGCTTTGAGAAATATTTAAATTCTGTACTGACAAGGCCAACCACGTGAAGGTGGAATCTCATGTGGCCTCACCTAATACCTAAGACACCTAAGACATATAGACACCTTTAAATACCTAAGACATCTAAGACACTTAAGACATCTAAGACCTAAGACATCTAAGACATAGACACCTTTAAAGACCTAAGACACCTAAGATGTGCCTAGACACCTAAGACCTAAAACACCTGAGACACCTAATCTACCTAAGACAGGTCTAGACCTAAGTCCTAAGACCTAAGACACCTAAGACCTAAGACACCTTTAAGACATATCTACGACACCTAAGACACCTAAGATGTGCCTTGACACCTAAGACCTAAGACACCTTTAAGACATATCTATGACACCTAAGACATCTAAGACCTAAGATACCAAAAACCTAAAACCCTAAACCCTAAACGTAAGACCTAAAGACACCTAAGACATATCTAAGACATCTAAGACCTAAGACACCTAAAATACATCATTCTAATCTACCTAAATTAAATACTATATATAGTTTAGAGATCATACATACACAACATGAAGTTCAATAACTTGAAATCCTTTTGAACAACTACATGATTGCAAAAACAAAAATCTATGTAAATAAAAATAGAGTTTGTAGCTCTCAATCATGTTTGATTCTAAAATTCATTAAGAACCATTGAAATTAAAATTTGAAAGGAAAGAACTATCAAGAATCATAAATTTTAAAATAAAATTAATTTATTTAAATATCTATCTAGTGTTCATACCTTCATACCATGTATCGATTGGTTCAACTTGCTCTTTAATAATGTAACTTATAACATCCACATAACTTAAAGCTCTTGGTACACATAATCTGAATCTTCTCTATCTTTTATTATCTCTAAAATATTTTCATGATCTTCAATAGACAACCTCTGTAACGCCCCCGCCAAGGAACCCCAGAGGACAACACTAAACTAGGCTAAATTAATGGAATAATAATTTTTTAAAAAAGCAATTAACAATATAATGCATAACATAACATAATAATCTAAACCTAGGTCCTCTAAGGTTCCTCAATTGCGTTACTCACAAATCAAGATTACAAGAAATAAAGGTTATCAATAACATAAAAGAGAAATATATATTAGCCTAAGGCCCTAAGGGGCTGACCTAATGTCTCAGGGGATCATCCATGATGACCTTGCCTATGTACGCGCAATGTAGAGACTTCGTAGTTCAAGTACACCTCTTGACAAGCATTAAGTTTAAACCAAACCAAATCCTCATTCACACTTTTGAGCATAATATTATTTCACTATCCATACATAATAGAGTTAAGAGACTATAATTTCAAATAAGAGGAAAAACATACTAAATCCTTGATTATCAACCCAAAGGTACCCAGAAACAATATTATCATATTCTCATTTTACACAAGAGTAGAAAAGAGGGAAACTTTGATTCCCTAAAATCAACTACTATATTGGCTCTATTTGACGATTCCAATTAACTACTTAGTTCTCTAAGAGAGTCTTTTTCTCATAAAGACTGGTTGAAACACTAATCCTACATGCGTAACTCAAAACAATCATAACATACATATTAAATATACCAAAATATTTCCAAGACAAATTCTCAATCCCAAATACAAAGTTATATAGTTCAAAAGAAACATTATATCAATTTGTTTAGCTTCACCATAAGTTTAGTCCTATCCATTCCAACTTAAAATGAAGTATCATAGTTTCTCTACATTAGGTTATATATAATAATGATACTATATCTACATAATGTAGACAATACAAACCCATAAATGACAATTTAACTCCTCATGAAATAACAAGAAATGATGACAACCTATTCACTTAAAACAAGTTTTCTACCTACTCAAGGAGAATAAAATCCTTAATATTAAAAGGAGGTAAACTATTCAATACTGCATAATACTACTCCAAAGTTGTAACTCTTGATGAAGCATATTCACCCTAAGGAAAGAGTTATATAATGGAAGTATAAATTAAAGAAGACCCAACCTTATTAGTATTGTGAATATAAAAGTAACATAAAGATTAAGTTAGAGAGAATTGAAAGGATCATCTTCCATTATCAACATGCAAGATATGACATTATCAAACTTCATAAAGCTAATGGATTATATTTTCCTTATCAACACTATCATGGAGTCTGAACTTCAGAGATAATCACAAAATCCAATACTAATAGTCACTACACAAATGTATTGATTGTCATAACTAATAGTTAGGTGACTATAGACCAATTGTTTAACATTGTTATCATAGCAACTTTCAGTACTAAACTACAAAACATATATTAATAACCAATAATTATACTTACCAAAAATATATTTAAGATACTAACTAAATTGTTTATTCACTAAAGTAGTAAGAGTTTCATTATAGAATACTATAAATCTTTTAGAAAAAGAAAGCTTCATAATAAAAGATTGCACATCATGAATATATGAAAATAGGAGGTGCAGATAAGCTTTATTTCAAGTCTATACTCAGCACCTACCGAAAAGGCTCCTCCTAATAAGGATTAAGAGATTTTATTAACCGAAACCAAACTTAGCCATATAAGAAAAATATTGGTCCGATGATTAGGATGCTAGATTTATGCCTTGATTAAAGCAATCATAACATAAAAAGGAACTATTTTATTAATTTACTTCTATATTAGAAGATAGAGACACTTACGTTTTCTCTACGCAGTTGAGTTGTGAGAAGGATACAGATAGATACCTAAGCAGTTGTTCTTTAAAATAAGAAATAAGTGAGCGCATCTACTCTATAGCAATGCTTATACGTTAATATGCTAGTGTAAAAATAGTAAAAGGAATTTTTAAGAAGCAGGCTCTTTCTTGTAGTGAAGTGTGTGTCAAATTAGAGGAAGCCATTGTAGAAGTTGTTAAGGCCAAGATCTCTAAGAAATCTACTAAGATGGACGGCTGGTCTAAATGGGATGATGAGGTGACAAGGAATTGGAGCTCCCTCAAATTGATCAGAGATAGAGTTAAAGGCTTCAAAAAGGATAGACCTCCAGACAGAAACTTCATCAAATGGATCCCCCCTACCCACCACTCCTTTAAGGTAAATTTTGATGGGGCAAGTAGAGGCAACCCAGGCCCCTCTAGGACAGGCTGTGTCATCAGGCGGGAGGATGGCTCCCTCGTGGCAGCGAAGGCATCAAAAATTAACAAAGGACAAACAATGAAGCCGAAGTCTGGGCTCTTGTACATGGTATTCACCTGGCCATTGCTCTAGATATTAAAGACGTCTGGATCGAGGGGGACTCGCTTATAATTATCAATGCTTTGAAGTCCAAGGGTTCTGATAATTGGAAAGTCAATTACATCCTGCATCAGGTTGTCTCTTCCTTAGCAACTTTTGATAACTACCTTATTTCACATACTTACAGAGAGGGAAATCGGGTGGCAGACACCTTAGCAAATTTGGCTATTGATCAAGTATCGGACACGGAGGTCTTCTTTCCAGGTCAACGAGATTTGCCTTATTAGCTAGTGAACACTCTGAAATATGATATGGAAGGCTTGAGGGCAAAGAGGGGGGATTTATCTCCCCTGAAAAATGATAGCTTCTCCTCTGACTGTTAAGGGCAAAGTGCCCTATCATGCCCCAACATGAGCTAAGAATGTGGGGATGGAATATGGGGGCGATGATCCAGGGTGGTATTGGTACCTTTGTTTGTGGATCTAAGTTTTCTCTACAACTTTTTGGGGTGTTTGAGGTGGGGCAGGAGCACCTTGAGACCTGAGAATTAGGAGGGTTCCATGCATATCCTGTTGTGTCCATAGTGTCATCGGTGTGAAACAGCCCTCGGGGAAGCTTTGTGAAGCTACACCGATCAATGGTGTCAAACCGACAGAAGGCACATCGGTGGAGAATGGTTTAAGTCTCGTCGAAGTCACTTAGCACATCGGTATATCGGTGAATGGTTTTAAGGCCTTGCCGACATTGAAGTTACACCGACGATTTTGTCATCGACATATCGGAAGGATATACAAAGAGGTCACCGAAGGGAGTGGTCACACCAAAATCAAGTGTATCGGCACATCGGCTTGAGTTGATGAGTGCGGTCCGAAGGTGCCATCTGTATATCGTCCAAGGTTCTTAAGTGTTTGCGGACAACCGAAGTCTTTCCGATAGGCACGGAACGTAGAGTCCTTCATTGGGGAGACTCATGAGATTGGGGAGTTAAATATCAAAGTGGCCGACGGGGTATGTCTGACCGATAGGAGTCAACATCGAGGGAAGGTCTGTTAGAAACAAGAAGTCGGAGTCATGGTGGCATCGTACTATCGGCCGACGGATCATTAAACTCGCCGATAGTGTAGAAGAATGCTCTTGGCTCTGTATTGGTTCCATTTTGCTGTTATCTTTTCTAGCTGCTTTTTGGGATGGCTTCAGGGGTAGGATTTGGTGTAGCTCTTATGTCCGTCGGCAGATCTTTATGAGGACATGACTGGTGTCAGCGGCTTTTTTGCACTGGGATGACTTGTATGTTTTTTGGGGTTGAGGCTTTTTGCCTCCCTTTCTCATGTAACTGTTTATTTCTCTAATATAATTTCTGGTATGAGTGATTTACCACCTTTTTTTAAAAAAAAAAAAAATTAGTAAAAGGAACAAAAGATAGTCTTAGTTTAACTTAACTATCTTCACATGGGAACAGGAGTTAGCAAGCGTCTTGACGATATATAATTTACCTTTTTAGGTCTGTGCTTTTCTTTTCATCAAGACACTGTTGCATGCACAGCAAATACCAATTTGAATAACGAGGTGCTATACTTGGCGTGGCGAAACACCAGTTTGATTAATAACGAAGTACCATATTTTAGCTTAGGGATGTGTTGAGCTTATGAAGGTGGCGTTGGTTTTCTGTAGTGTCCAAGGTATCAACATTGACTCGAACTGGGAAGAGTGACTAAGGTGTTGGAGATACCATTATCGAAACACTATCATCAGTTCCGTTCCAGATCTTGCATTCGTTATACATATTATCGAGGAGGTCATTTCTGCCTTAAGTCACACTTATAAATCTTCCACAGTTTCCATTGTGTTTATCCCTAGTCAGGATTTGGAATAGTACTGATTATGGTCTAGGCCACATAAATATAATTGTCTTCAATTACAAAGCTAATCGCACCTCATAATCTAACCTTGAATAAGACAATTTATCTTATTATATGGAGCACTGCCATATAGGGGGGATCGGCCCCATAAACAAATATTTATTTGTATTAAAACTAAGCCAAAATGTGGTGCTAACTATTGGATTGTCCCTTGTTTGAAAGCAGTTCAAGTTTTGTATTTAAAACAACTTACTTGGGCGCTGATTTAGGAGAGTCAGCCTATATAACATCAATTGAGATTTATTATAATCCTCCATAATGTAAGGCTTAAAGTCAAGGGAGTCAGCCACATTAGCTATATGTAGATTTATCTTTCATTGCTGTCTTGTTTACTTTTATGACTACCTTCTAACTTTTATAGCTGCTCCTCCTAATTTGTATTACACACTTATGTTGTGTTTAAAATAAGACCATTTTGTCTTATATATATGGGCGTTGTCTTATAGAGTGGATCATTCACTTAACCAAAATTTGTTTATTAAATTTAAACTCAGTGCTAATATAGGAAGTCAGCCCTACTAATAATACTTTTGTTTGAAACTTAAACAAAATTAAATTTGTTTATCCTTCACTGCATTTTGAAGTTCAGTTGTATCAATAGCTATCTGCTACATGTATTTTATGCTTGAGATGAGACATGTTTTTTGCATTTTTTTTTTACTTATAAGTAAATTTGGACACTGAATATTATGCAATCTTCTTAACTTTAATCATATATCTAATGTGTGCAAAGGTTGCCTTGACTATACTATTTTCCTCTATACTCTGATTTCCATCAGGACAAAAACCATCTAGAAAGCCTTCACAAAAAGACTATTTCATATATATCTTCTACCTCGTACTCTAGTTAGAAGATTAAAAAGAGAAAGATAGTGGTTGTTAAAGGCAAAGAACTTACCCGTTTCTTTGTACGTTATGATCTTTGTACTTGCATACAAACATGGAAACTGTAGGCATTTATCTAAATCTTGAGCATCCAATGCAAATCTAATGGATCCCTGCTAATTGATCACCATAACATCCATAGGCAACGATTCTGTCTCGTAAGAAATAAATATAGAGGCAACAATTTTGGTGTGACAAGCTGGTTAGACGAAAGGAACTTGGATTGACAACCTGCTTAGAGGCAACAACCTTCAGTGATAACACCAAATCAATATTACCGATGTAGCGAATAAGCTTGGGAATGCAACCTGCACATCCACGGTGAGAATGGAGGGGCACTACAACCTCCACTTTTGTTGGCCACGTCATCTTTTTTGTAAAGTTTCTAAATTTAATCGTGTTTCTATAACTAAGTGACTATAATGTAGAACCTTTTGTCCTAGCATATAATCAATAAATATAATACCATTTTTATCTATCTTTATTTGTTGATAATATATGCCTTCAACAATGACTGATCTAATGGGATAAGATTGTCTATCACCATTTATCATTGATTCTAACAATTTAGATTTTGGTTGTGTGCGTCTTAGTAGATAGTAATCTACACCTTCCGTATTATTAGGTTTTGCAACCACAACAAAAATATCTCCTGTACACACCACAAGTAAATATGTCTGTACATTATCTAGTTTCAATGTAAATCATTCAAATATTTATAATCACTCTTGACTTAGATAGAATATAAATCAAAATTTTGTAAGTTAATATTTAATTTAAATTTACATTTAAAATTTACTTGTAACAACTAAATCCGATACACATTCGTAATCAGTTGATATAGAGGATCATAGACATCTACAATGTTACTATCTTCAAAAGGAGGCATTCATACTATTTGTTTCATTTCCCATTGTGAAACATATCCATCTCTAATATTCTCACATTGTAGAATATTTGCATTGTTCTCAATGTAGTCAACACAAAAACATGATTTTTCTCTCACTTGAATAGCAAGAGGCGTGTTATGTCCTATAGTCATGACTTGATGCAAACTTCTAATACCATTAATTATTTGACAATTATAAGGATTTGATTGATCAATATCTGTGTATGAACAAATTCAAGCTCATCCAATTAAGACTAAACTTCTAAATTTACTTCTTTAATATTTATTTAATTCAAGCATCCAATTAAGACTTGTGTAAACAAATATCTACAGTATTAACAAATTCAATTAATTCATGTACTCAAATTTAAATAAAGTTTTCAAATAACATATTCAATTTACATGTACTTTTAACTTCCCAAAAGTAGTGTTTGTTGTGTATAGAGTCACGGGCACCAAAATGACTTTTGCACCATTCAACAATTTCATTTGCATTCCCTATGGTGTTACTTGCAAGTTCATGTCAAGGTGAAGTATTCAACAATTTTAAATTTACATAAATTCTGTATGGTACCAAAAACTTTCTTTTATGTCTAACATGTTGTTGCATTAACCAATTAAATGCCTTTATAGACTTAAATTGTCTTGTATTTAGTTATATAAACAACCATTTGAAAACCAAAAATTAGTTAAAAACTATATGTATATAAGTAATTGATTCAAGTCTTGAAGTTATAAATTTAAATTTAAAATTTAAAATTAAAAATAAAAGTAAAATCAACACTTACCAACACATCCATCAAACTAAATCCAGTGTTGTAATGCACATATGCCACATCGTCTCAAATCTTCAAAAAACATTCCAAAATAATGTGCTACATAGCTTCTATCATGACCCATATCATCACTGATATAAAAGTGAACCTCCTTGATGATAATTCGTTCATCTTCGCTACTTTTTTCACCATCTACAAGTAACTCAGTATGTCTATAGCAAACTTGTACAAATATTGTGACTTGCTCTGAATGATAATATTGACTTTGAATTTTAGTTTGAGGATTAAATATATAGTTCTCAGAAAAATCTACAATAGAAAGAATACAACCTGGTGGAAAACAATTCTTTGAGTCACAAAATTGCTTAGCGTGCTATCTTGCGCCGTGACAATGTTGGATATATGGATATATGATGTTACCAAATTTAGAGTCCATAAACTCATTGTAGGGCAATTCACTATCTCAAAACATTTTTTTGGACTCGGCTCTTGACTTCATTTAGTATTTCTCATATTCAAATCTCTTCCAAACAACTGGCATTGAATGATCAATATTCTCGAATGATATTAAAAGTTTCCTCAAGTTTCCACAATCTATACATTTATTTTTTATACACTGTACATTGAATTCATCTAAATATTTTGATTTTTCACATAAGATAGACTTCACAAATTGTGTTGTACTTCCAGGGATGACTACATTTGGATTAACTATTGCCATAACTTTTTTATGACTGTAGGTTTAGATGAAATTCAACATGATTTCGATAGCAACAAGTTTTGTGCACTTTATTTATACATATGAAACATGGTCGTAAACTCTCAAACATCTTTTGACAAATCTTCACTTGTGGAAATTCTTGCTTGAATGTTTCAAAAATTTCACTTTGTGTTGTATTTATAAAATATTTTGGATGAGAAAGTTTTGTACCATCTTCTCATTTTATTTGTATAGTGTCCCTTCTATTGGAAGAAACATGGGAGCAGTTGGTCCAATATCCACTTACTTTTTGTTTTACATCTTCTAAAATTCTATCTTTCTGAGAGAGTCGACAAATATTTACCCAATTATTTTCAATGTTTTTATCTAATATGTTTCTCTTCTTGATATATCTTTGAACAGTTCTCCTAGATACATTTACTAATTTGGAAATTGCTTGAATTTGTCTTCTATGTGATAATATTTTACTAGAAATTACATTCATCAATGCTCTACGTGAAACACTTAAATCAGTAGCTTGACTCTTGGTTTTAAAACAATCCAATGCTTCTTGCAAGTTTTCAATTACTATCTGATTTAATAAATCTGGAGATTTTTTCTTATTATCAACCCCTAACAATTCCAAAACAGAGGTCATTTCTTTTTGCCTAAATAACTTTGCACATAATTGTGCTCTTCCAATTAGAGATTTATCTTCAAAAAATTCATCCCAAATTCTTTTAGAGTGAAATTTTATTGTACTTTCAGGTAACACATGTTGAAGTGAAATCTTCTTGAAAAGAGAATCCTCATCCATCTCCGTAAGATTTTCCATTCCATATAAAAAATTCTATCACTATTACCCATTTCTTCTTTTACTTGTTCATTAATATGCTCTTCAACTTGTTCATCAATAATTTCAATGGGTTGTTCTTGACTAGACAATCCTAAAGTCAAATTCTCCCTATTTAGTTTGTTTTCATCTCTTTTTTGATTATACAACCTTGATCTATTTCTTTTATTTTCTATCACAAATTGCTTGTTTAAATTCACCTACACACATACACATGCATGTACATCCCAATAATTAAGTCATGGAGTTCAATTTCTACATGGTTTTAATCTATCATTCAAGACCAATATATATGAACAATAAATACACTCAAACTTTTAAAATTAATCAATGACAAGTTGAGAATCATTGTACCTAAAAATTTGTAGCCTCTCTTGCAAAAAAAATCATTTGCCAAAAAAACTCCTTTTGTGTGCCTTCTCCAAATGCTTGAATTGAAAAAAATTAAAAAAATAATTTGTAGCCTCTTGCAAAAAAAACTGTTTCTTGTATTTTCTCCTAATGCTTGAATTGAAAAAAATAAGCAAAAATGAACCTATATTTATATGAAATTGTTCAAATTTTTAAAAAATAGCCAACCAAATTGGCGTGCTAATAGTGGAATAGTATAGTTTTGGGTGAATTGAACTCATTCGAGTTTAACTCGAGCAAATATAACTCGCCCAAGTTTGATTCGCTCAGAACTATCTATATGGCATCCTACTTGGTAGCCACCTCCTCCTTTTTCAAAATTTTCTGAAACTCTCAACTTGGACTGGATATTTCATCAATCAGAATGGATTATTTCAAAAAACTAAAAATACCCTTTTGTAGAGCTCCAAGTCTACAATCCAAGTATATATTTTTTGATATTTTGATAAGTTTTAATATGTTTTTGTTTTAAATTATTGCGAGTAGGTTGTTATAATCAAAGATGACACTGATTAGAAAAAAATATAAAACCACATCAATTTTTTTTGAAAATTATATGGTGCATTGGAGGAAAGAGTCCTCTCCAAAAGGATATAATTGGTTTTTTAAAAATAATAAAAAACTTATACAAAAATTGACGTAGAACGAAAACTATTAAATTCTGGTAAGTTTAACTTTAAAATGTTGTTACGAGGAAAATATGCATTGAAAACTTTTTTTCCCATGCACTAGATACTGAACTAATCTATTTGGGAAAAAAAATAGAGAAAAATAAGATTGTTTGCTTTTTGTTTGTGATGTGGACTCAACGTCACTTTTTCTTGAAATTTTCAGCAATTCAAAATCTACTCTTAAATTTATAAAAAAATATCAAAATTTTTTAATTTTTTTTTTGAAAAATTACAATCATAAATTTCATCATGAGTTCTACATTTCATTAGTTTACATAATTTTGAAATTCAAAACATAAATGCCACTTTTATGAGATCAAAGTTAAAATTTTTTGTTTGTGTTGGTTGATTCCTTTATAAAAGTGTGCCATAGGTTTGTGTTTTTACCCAAGTGACGTTCACGTTTTACATTTGTTGCATCGTCTAGATTAACAACTAGTTTGTTTGTTCTTTCTTCTAGATAAAAACATCAAACTTATCCCCTTGATCTTTCATGTGTCTCCTACCTCTACCTCCTATTCCAACACTAGTTTCTTGTTGTGATGATTCTAATTTCCTTCTTTCTCTGTTGAAGCTCTCAAATCTCTTTGACTTAGTTGCATACAGTCATTAGATGAACCCATAGGCTAGAAGGATTATGTGCTTTGATACCACTGTAATATCCCCAATTATATTTTTTTGTGTTCTAATTTTTTTTTGTTTTCTACTTTGTTTATGGTTAAACAAATACTGAAATTAATTGAAACAATATATGACTGCTATCTTGAAACTAATGGTAAAAATAGTATTGAAGAAGGAATGTATTGCAATGTGTCCAATACAAACTTAGATCTCACAAGTTACAATATGTTGTGCAAACATCTTGAGATCTCTTTCATACAATATTAGTCAACCTTTTGTGCCAAGGGCACCATTTTCTAATAGAAGAAACTGATTGACTGAAATGTCATTCACACCTGGTACATATTGGGGATATGATTATAGCGCCTTCCTTAACTGACTAGAACACTTGTTGCTTGCATACAATCACTCAATATTTCCTTTGTCACCCTAGCAAGGGATGATAATTGTGACTGAGTGTAAGGAGTGGTAGATATTAAGTGTTAACAAATTGATATTGGTAGGCGTGTTGGCTTTGGATAACACCAACCTGAAACTACTGATAGGGCAATAAGATTTTCTCGCAAATGTGTTGGGTATGTGCAGGATCATCGCGGGCCAAACAGTGGCAATAGGAAAAAAATCACGTTTTTACTTAGCCAAATTTGTGACTTGGCAAAGTTTGACTTTGAAACGGATATCTGTTTTGGTTTGTTTTTGGTTTGGTACCAAACCAAAACGGATATCCGTTTTGAGAACGGATATCCGTTTTGAGAACGGATATCCGTTTTGAGAACGGATATCCGTTCTCAAAACGGATATCTATTTTCTTTTCTCTATTGTTTTCATTGTTTTTTATTTTATTATTTTAGCATTTTACTATTTAGACATTTTAGCTATAAAATACAATCTAAATTTTAGAAAGACTATATCATATGAAAGGGGCAACCTTGTCATCTTTTGGAATGCATGATTTCTTTTAGTTCCATCCATTTTGGCATCATTTATTCTTGTGATTGAGAGTTCTCTCCACCCCTGATTGAACCATTACTTCCCCTAACTAATTCTCATATCCTCTTGACTCTTAATCAATTCTTTAGTCCACTCTTAATAAGTCTTCTATAATCTCTCAATCAATTATTTAGTCCACTCCCAATTAGTCTTCTATAATCTCTCAATCAATTCTTTAGTCCACTCCCAACCAACCCCACCATTCATGTTGCTTCTTCTACTATTAATACATCTCTCGCCATCATTTTTAGGGGAGACTATCCATTTCTTCCATTTATGTCAAATTCTTGTTAATATCTCTTATTCCATTTTCCATTGATCCCAACACATCATGGATAGTGAGTCACCTCAAAAGAGTTAAGCCATATTTTCATTACAACCCCCACAATAATTATTATACTTTTACATTCCTAACTTTGTGAGCCTTTTCCATTTCAACTTTAAGGATTTGAAGGTTCTTACACTCTCCATAAAATCTCCAAGTTCTCAAGGCATCCTTATTCTTCCCATTGTCATCAAGAGGATGTTCTAATTTCTACAAAGGAGGATACCAAAATGTTGGATCCTTGAGGACAAAAGCTAGCACAGGTGCCATAAAAAGATTCCTTGAAGCTTTGCATGTTCTTTACATTATTTTAAAAAGATTTCAGTAGTAATTAGAAAACTTAAATTTGCCTAAGAAAAGTAACAATTTGTTTCCTCTTGTTGCCTCTTCTTGGTTATTTTAAAAAGCAACAAGGTGAAGTGACACATCCTTATGACCAGCATCAAGAAGAACAACAGGAAGTGTATTTGGATCTTGGAAAAGATCAGGAAACAGAGGAACATCCAGTTGATGAGAATAAAGAGCAAGATAAAGAACAACCGGATGACTGAGATAAAGAGCTCGATGTGGAACATTATATGACATAGAACCAACAAGATGAACATCAAGTTGAACAATGAAAAAGTGGTATTAGTTGCACCTATATAGAGAAGTGGTTTAGAGGTTGGTTAGGGGAATTATTTAGGGTTTAGAGGTTTAGGGTTGCTCGCGTTTAGGGGTTTAGGGTTTACAGTTTAAAGAGAGATAGAGAGAGGGGACTAAAAGAGTTTGGGAGAGATAGAGGAGACAGAGGGGAGAGATAGGGAGATAGAGAGTGAGAGGCATGTCCAAAGACATAGAGAGAGAGAGAGATTGAGAGGTAGAGGGATATTAGAGATAGGGAGATAGAGGTTTAGGGTTGCTTGGGTTTAGGGGCATTATTTAGGGTTTATGGTTTAGGGTCTTGGGGTTAGGGGTTAAGGTTTAGAGGTCTAGGGTTTAGGGTTTAGAGAGAGATAAAGGACCAATAGGGAGATATAGAGGAGTCTGAGGGGAGAGATAGGGAGATAAAGAGTGAGGGACATGGCAAGAGACAGTGAGAGAGATTGAGAGGTAGAGGGACAAAGGTGATAGGGAGATAGGGGAGAGATAGGGAGATAGTGGTTTATGGTTACTTGGGTTTAGGGTTTAGGGGTTAGGGTTTAGGGGCATTATAATTTAGGGTTTATGATTTATTGTTTAGGGGTTAGGGGTTAGGTTTAGAGGTTTTAGGTTTTGGATTTAGGGTTTATAGAGAGAGAGGAATGATAGGGAGATATAGAGGAGTCTGAGGGGAGAGATAGGGAGAAAAAGAGTGAGGGACATGGCCAGAGACATAGGGAGAGAGTTTGAGAGGTAGAGGGACAAAGGTGGTAGGGAAATAGGGGAGAGATAGGGAGATAGTGGTTTAGGGTTACTTGGGTTTAGGGTTTTGGGGTTTAGGGTTTCTTAGGTTTAGGGGTTAGGGGTTAGGGGCATTATTTAGGGTTTAGGATTTAAATTGTTTAGGGGTTAGGGGTTACGTTTAGAGGTTTAGGGCTTTGGATTTAGGGTTTATAGAGAGAGAGGAATGATAGGGAGATAGAGAGAGGAGATCGAGGAGAGAGATAAGGAGATAGAGAGTGAGGCACATGGCCAGGGACATAGGGAGAGAGATCAAGAGAGGTAGAGGGATGATAGAGATAGGGAGATATAGGTTTAGAGTTGATTGGATTTAGGGTGTACCTGGGTTTAGGGTTTCTTAGTTTTGTAGATAGCGAGATAGAAAGAGAGAGGAGACAGATAGGGAGAGATGGAGGTGACAAAGGGGAGAGATAAGGAGATAGAGAGTGAGCGAGATGTCCAGAGAAATAGGGAGAAGGATTGAGAGGTAGAGCTCGATGATAGAGATAGGGAGATAAGGGAGAGATAGGAGATAGGGTTTAGGGTTGCTCGCGTTTAGGGTTTAGGGTTTAGGGGCATTATTTAGGGTTTAGGGTTTATGGTTTAGGGGTTAAGGTTAAGAGGTTTAGGGTTTAGTGTTTAGAGAGAGAAGACAATTAGGGAGATATAGAGTGAGGGACATGGCCAAAGCATAGGGAGAGAGATTGAGACCTGGTAGAGGAATGATAGTGATGGGGAGATAGTGAGATAGGGAGATAGAGAGATAGAGGTTTAGGGTTTCTTGGGTTTAGTGTTTAGGATTTAGGGGTTTATGGTTTCTCAAGTTTAGGGTTTAGGGGTTAGGAAATAAGGGTTAGGGGTTAGGGGTTAGGTTTAATCATGTGTTAATATAGGTTGTGGAGTGAGAAATGGGTGGTATGGGAGATCGGAAGACTAGTTTAAAGCTGGGCCGATGGATATATGTCACAATGAAAGGTTCAAAGGCTCGTCAAAAGTGGAGTGATCGGAGCATCGGTATAAGAATTTTTGAGTTGGTCAATAGTGTTTATCTTGCCGATAGGAAGAATGTATATGATTTGATGTTATTTGGGACTTTGAGAAGGTTTCTTAAAGCTGATTAAGCTTTAATCTATTTGAACTATGGGTTTTGATGGGTATTTCACTGTGTTTTGAGAGCTTCCACTGTGTGCTCTGCATCAGACCAATAGGGAGATATAGAGGAGTCCGAGGGGAGAGATAGGGAGATAAAGAGTGAGGGACATGGCAAGAGACATAGAGAGAGAGATTGAGAGGTAGAGGGACAAAGGTGATAGGGAGATAGGGGAGAGATAGGGAGATAGTGGTTTATGGTTACTTGGGTTTAGGGTTTAGGGGTTTGGGGTTTACGGTTTAGGGGATTAGGGTTTCTCAGGTTTAGGGGTTAGGGGTTAGGGTTTAGGGGCATTATTTAGGGTTTAGGATTTAAATTGTTTAGGGGTTAGGTTTAGAGGTTTAGTGTTTTGGATTTAGGGTTTATAGAGTGAGAGGAATGATAGGGAGATAGAGAGAGGAGACCGAGGAGAGAGATAAGGAGATAGAGAGTGAGGCACATGGCCAGGGACATAGGGAGAGAGATCAAGAGAGGTAGAGGGATGATAGAGATAGGGAGATAGGGGAGAGATAGGGAGATATATGTTTAGAGTTGATTGGATTTAGGGTGTACCTGGGTTTAGGGTTGCTCAGTTTTGGAGATAGCTAGATAGAAAGACAGAGGAGACAGATAGGGAGAGATAGAGGTGACAAAGGGGAGAGATAAGGAGATAGAGAGTGAGCGAGAGAGATTGAGAGGTAGAGGGACAAAGGTGATAGGGAGATAGGGGAGAGATAGGGAGATAGTGGTTTATGGTTACTTGGGTTTAGGGTTTAGGGGTTTGGGGTTTAGGGTGTCTTAGGTTTAGGGGTTAGGGGTTAGGGTTTAGGGGCATTATAATTTAGGGTTTAGGATTTATTGTTTAGGGGTTAGGGGTTAGGTTTAGAGGTTTAGGGTTTTGGATTTAGGGTTTATAGAGAGAGGAATGATAGGGAGATATAGAGGAGTTTGAGGGGAGGGATAGGGAGATAGAGAGTGAGGGACATGGCTAGAGACATAGGGAGAGAGATTGAGAGGTAGAGGGACACAGGTGGTAGGGAGATATGGGAGAGATAGGCAGATAGTGGTTTAGGGTTACTTGGGTTTAGGGTTTAGGGGTTTGGGGTTTAAGGTTTAGGGGTTTAGGGTTTCTCAGGTTTAGGGGTCAGGGGTTAGGGTTTAGGGGCATTATTTAGGGTTTAGGATTTAAATTGTTTAGGGGTTAGGTTTAGAGGTTTAGGGTTTATAGAGAGAGGAATTATAGGGAGATAGAGAGAGGAGATGGAGGAGAGAGATAAGGAGATAGAGAGTGAGGCACATGGCCAGGGACATAGGGAGAGAGATCAAGAGAGGTAGAGGGATGATAGAGATAGGGAGATAGGGGAGAGATAGGGAGATATAGGTTTAGAGTTGAATGGATTTAGGGTGTACCTGGGTTTAGGGTTTCTCAGTTTCAGAGATAGCTAGATAGAAAGAGAGAGGAGACAGATAGGGAGAGATAGAGGTGACAAAGGGGAGAGATAAGGAGATAGAGAGTGAGTGAGAGAGATTGAGAGGTAGAGGGACAAAGGTGATAGGGAGATAGGGGAGAGATAGGGAGATAGTGGTTTATGGTTACTTGGGTTTAGGGTTTAGGGGTTTGGGGTTTAGGGTTTCTCAGGTTTAGGGGTTAGGGGCATTATAATTTAGGGTTTAGGATTTATTGTTTAGGGGTTAGGGGTTAGGTTTAGAGGTTTAGGGTTTTGGATTTAGGGTTTAGATAGAAAGAGAGAGGAGACAGATAGGGAGAGATAGAGGTGACAAAGGGGAGAGATAGGGAGATAGAGAGTGAGCAATATGTCTAGAGAAATAGGGAGAAGGATTGAGAGGTAGAAGGATGATAGAGATAGGGAGATAAGGGAGAGATAGGAGATAGAGTTTAGGGTTGCTCATGTTTAGGGTTTAGGGGTTAAGGTTTAGAGGTTTAGGGTTTAGTGTTTAGAGAGAGAGGACCAATAGGGAGATATAGAGTGAGGGACATGGCTAAAGCATAGGGAGAGAGATTAAGAGGTAGAGGAATGATAGTGATGGGGAGATAGTGAGATAGGGAGATAGAGCTCGATAGAGGTTTAGGGTTTCTTGGGTTTAGTGTTTAGGATTTAGGGGTTTAGGGTTTAGGAGTTAGGAAATAGGGGTTAGGGGTTAGGGGTTAGGTTTAATCATGCATCCCAATCATTCCCCTATCATTCCTATATATCCTATCTCTCCCCTCTATCTTTTCCTCTCCCTTATCGACGAAGCAAATGGAAACAAGAAAACTAGGACTCCCTTTCTCAGGTTTAGGGTTTAGGGCTTAGGGGAATTATTTAGGGTTTATGGTTTAGGGGTTAGGGTTTAGTATTTGGAAGAATTATTTAGGGTTACTTGGGTTTAGGGTTTAGGGGTATTATTTAGGGTTTACGGTTGCATGTCAAAAGTAGTCTCTCTCTCTCTCTCTAAATCTGTAAACCCTAAATAATGGCCCTAATCCCTAACCCCTAACCCGCATCTACCTCTCTACTGTATCTATTCAAAAGTGCCTTTAAAATACTATGAGATACCTTAGTATAAGTAAATCATATAAAAATCAAATATATATATCATCATAATCCTATATAAATTTTGATAGTATTTTATAGCTAAAATGCCTAAATACTTAAAATGTATGCAATGGTAAAATAATAAAATAAAAAAATGAAATACAATAAGGAAAAGGAAAACGGATATCCGTTTTGGAGATCATAAAAAGCAAAAAAGACTGCATTTTTGCAAACCCGCGGCTTGCAAAAACACAGTGTCATCTTCAAAAAAATGGATATCAGCGCTGAGGAACGGATATCCAATCCAAAGAGGTAAGATTTCATGCATTTTTTTGGTTTGTTTTGTATTTTCAAGCAATTTTTTTGGTTTTTATGCTAAGTGGGTATGTTTTATAATTTAATTAGGTAAAATGGATGCACAAAATGAAAACCCAAACCCTCCAACAGTAGAAGAGAATATTCAAAGAAATATTGATCATATAAGCAGGATCATAGAAATGTATCGCCGCCACCCTCGACTGTCTATAATGACATCAAATTTAGAGGGAATCATTAATCATATTCAAACCTTATCCACCCAACACGAACCATTTTGGCAATGGCGAGAAGCCAAGAAGGCCGAATATGCTGACGGTTTGTCATATGAGGAAGTCAAAGATTTAGAGATTACAAAAACTATGTTGGCCCAACACTTTGTCAATCCTAAAACCGGATTGCATGTTGATGTCCGTAAACCCAAATTTTTAATCAAATGGTGTATTCATGAGGGCATTAGTCAAAACTTTTTGGATCGTTGGTGGATGGTTTTTGATAAACCACCCAACAACAATTTAGATGTGCCTTTGTATTTCCTCCGTAAACTCTATGCAGAGTTTGTCATGGGTCAACATGTTAATTATTTTGATTTTAGAGAGTTTCAAGGAGTGGGCAGAGGAATGCCTCAAGATAGACCTGGGGCAATTAGAAAAGTACAAGGTCCCTATATTCCCCCTCCTGCTATCCCTTCTCCACCCCCAATGCAGCACCCAGACGTTGTTGCAAGTGCAACACAATAGGGCCTTAGTGCCATACACTCTTTGACCGAGCATTTGATCATACAGACATCTCAGTTTGCACAAGCACATGATGAAGGTGATGATATTGGATCACCTGGTACCACTAGACCGTCATCGTCCAGACATATATGTGTGCCCCATCATGGCATTTCTTGCAATCATTTATGCTTGGGTCCTATTATGGAGAGTAGTGAGCCACCGTTGAACACATCAGAGTATGATCTCCATTCATGAGATGAGGCAATGGGGTCCAGAACTCAAGCTGAGGGGTCAGGGACAAGAGTAGAAGCTATTGGATCAGTAAACATTAGAGAAGGAGAAATGCATGAGCAATCTTTTGTGCAGGTAAAATTTAAAGTTAAATTTTATGGTCTATTCCATTTGAATATATAAATAACTTTATTAGTACTAATGTATCTAAGTGGGATAATAGTTGATGACAGAGGAGGAGTTGACAGAAGTTCATCATGCAACTTTGTCTGCCATCCAATTTGGCTTGGACTTGCCAGTATAAATTGTTGTACACATTAACTTTTTTTTTATGCATTTATTTCTTTGTGAGTAATTATATATTAATTTATATCTTGATGTTAATTTTATTTTATAGCCAATCGAAAATGTGAATGATGTGGCATCTTTGCCAATAGTCTTTTCTCGAACCCCTAATCGACCCAAGGGACTATCATTTGCAGAATGGCTTTCTCAACGCCAACAAAGGGTGGAGGTAATTTGATTGAATTGTACTTTAATTGATAATTTAGAAAACTTAAATATTTGATTATAGTCATTTAGAGTCTTACATTCTTGTCCTTTTTAATTGATGCAGGAGGCCTCGATGGTGGTATGTGCTTGTTTTCTAGTAGATAAGTTTTTGTGTAGTGCATTTCCTATTTTAAATGTATGCATTTCCTATTTTGTTTAATAATTATATATTAATTTATTTCAATGTTACTTTGCTTTTATGTAGTCTGTTGAGAATGTGAGTGATGTGCCACCTTTGCCATCATGCTTCACTAGGACACCTGATCGTCTTAAGAGAAAATCATTTGCAGAACGATTGTCCGAACAACAACATAGAGTTGAGGTAATTGAATTGAATTTTTCTAAATAATTGATAGTTTTTCTAAATAAATGAAAGTTCTTATTTGTAGTAGATAAGAATCTATTTACTAACTTTAACTTGTGTTTTGACTTGTTAATGCAGGAAACTTCACCTCCATCAATTACTAGACATTTTGGTACAAAGAGGACACTTTTTCAGGATCCATCACAGATTGTGGATACATCACAGATTGTGGATCCATCACAGATTGAGGGTCAAGTGGACTTGTAGTATTTGATGTAGCTATTTGGCATGTAGATTGTATATAGATTTTGAGACATGGCATATGCCACATTTTGTAAAAAATATTTTGAGTTGGCATATTTGCCAAATTTTTGTATATGTCTACCATTATGGACTAGATTTTAATGTATATACACCTTGATATACAATATAATTTAAATTCCTTATGTGCAAGTCATGATACTTCCCATGATGCCATACATTATGATGATAGTTCTTTAGTCCATTGATGATATGTTTAGCATTGAGAATGGTTTTAGATCAATAGAATCAATATGAAAAATTTCCTTATATATGCCCTAATCAAATAAGGTCATGATAAACCATTTCATCATGTATTTAGTCTTCATCTTGTCAAATTTTGTAAATATGTCAAAGTTGTCATATGAAAAATGTAAAAAAAATGCAAAAGTATGGAAGATGAATAGTCAAGTACTCAAGAGTCAGTTGGAGACTATTGGTTTCCCTCAAATCATGTATAAATATGCATAAACTTGATGGAGTCAGCTTGTCATTGAGTCAAAAAGGTATTGATGGTTTGGAGTTACTTTAGTGTGTTCATATTGATAATATGTTCTCAAGAGAGTTTCGAGAATGTTTCAGGGATGCAGAGTGTTTCAGGATATCTTTAGGATGAATATTTGATATCAATATGGTTTTGAGTTTGAATTGGTGCCTTCATACATTAGGAATTGTCAGTTGATCATATGGACAGAATAAGTGTTGTCAGTTGAGTTGGCTTGTTTAGTTGAGTTGAAGAGGGATGTATGGATGGTCTCTATGAAGGCCAAATTGAAGAGTGAGAAGAATTATACACCCATTTTTAATCCTTCCAACTATTGCTCTTTCTAGTGTTTCTATGATCGTAATAAGGATGAGTGTGCT
Organism: Cunninghamia lanceolata; assembly: GCA_027924645.1. Taxonomy (NCBI): domain Eukaryota; kingdom Viridiplantae; phylum Streptophyta; class Pinopsida; order Cupressales; family Cupressaceae; genus Cunninghamia; species Cunninghamia lanceolata. The sequence goes on from BSBN01000814.1 coordinate 2,326,480, forward strand.
AATCAAAATACATCTTCATAGCCTAAGGGTGAGTGTTTCTTGTAATTCCCTAATTAGGCCCCAACTACTTCTTGGATGTCTAGAAGAAGTGCTTATTTGAGTATGGTGTAAAATGTTAGAACAATGATGAAAAGAAGAAGGGAAAGTCTAATAAGAGGTGAGACAAGTACTCAATCTCTCACTGCTCTCATTTTATTGATTCTAGCCAAGCTTATTTAGATTCATCAAAGATGAACCTTTTTAGTGGAGTGGTAGGCTGATCATAGATATCAATGTGGATGATAATCTAAGTTATGAGTGTCTCGTTTCTACTCACTTTTTTGAGCTTGGTTTCACCTAGGAGGATCGTGTATGGAAGGTGTGTCATCTTTTGTTTACTTTTTGAACCCAACATCAAGAGCCTCCCTTAAGATTTAATCCATCAAAGATGGCTCAGCACTAAATATCATGTCCATGTAGGTGTTTGACTAGCTTTAGATAAGTCATAGAAAGTTTTAAGACACACCATAATTGTGTTGGTTTCAAAATCATAGTTTTTCTTGTGGGAAACATAAATCTTTGCGTCCTAAAATAATTCATGTTAAGTTTTGCATTCTAAGTCTTGACTTATCACATAATATGATTTTGGGATGTCTTTGGACTATTGCTATGCAGGTTTTCCTTCTACCACTCAAGGTGGTTCAATTTCTCCATGAGGGAAAACTTCATTTTAAGGAGGTTGATGGTAATCCTTAGGAAAGGATTCATGATAAAACCCACTCATGAGTGGATTCCTTGGCAAAGTCAACCCCTGATACTCATTGTATATCCTACCTAGTAAACAATGACCAATTCAATCCAACATACTAAAGGAAGTATTTTAATTCTTTTGTGACACCTATTTACCTCAAGGAGAATCATGCACTCTCTTTCTCGTGCTCCTCCATAGTCTCTTTTTAGGGTATATGTTTAATAATGTCCCCCTTAAATTGGAGAACTCAGTCCTCTTTCATGTTCTTAAGATTTCCACCCCTATATGAGCAAGGCATATGCCTTCTCTAAGTACATTTTCTCCCTCTAGATTGATAATGAATGTTATCACATTATCATCAAGGTTCACTCCTTTGAATAATGTTGTTGCTATAAGAACCTCATGAAATCTTCCTACAAGGATTTGCTCCTTTTCATCTCTCCTACCATATTAGATATCTTTTGATGCCTTCTTGAGTGATTACTACGCTAGCCCTTTTGAGATTGGCATAGCCATTAGAGGATGAGAATTTGGATCAAAACATTTTACCCATGCTTGGTTTCTTTGAGGAAGGAAATACCATGGCCAAGGAAGATGTTTTTGAGGAGAACTTGGGCCCCACATCTAAATTAAAGATTACATATATTGGCAATGCAATTTTCCACATCTTGTTTGGATTACCACTGTCCTACACAAATTACTAATTATATTTTCCTAAGAGTATTCTAACATTCCCTCTTCTATCATTCCCTTATCCATCTTCATAGAAATTTCTTAGTAAACATATCCTTATGCATACAATTTTCTCCTTTAAAGGTGCATAAGACTATACATGCCACACACTATATTGTTTCACAGTTGAGGATGTTTTGAGCTATTGTCAGATCTCTGTTCTCCTACCTTGATTGTCACTGGTTACTCACTCTTCAAGTTTTGGTTAAAGAAAGGTTGTTTAATTTCTAAGATTTAAGGTCATTTCACTTATGTTGACCGGCCAAAGGGTTATTATACATTGTGACCACTGGCCCCATCTTTCTTCATCGGGTGGCAAAGTCTAAATCAAGGCAAACGGTCAAGTTCGGTGGTTTTTGTTTTTAAAAAAACTTTATCACCTTTTAAAGAAAAGGCTTGAGCGGGAAAATTTTTTAAAAATTGGAGCATGGAGCCCGCGATGAAAAATATTTTGCAGATCCCTGAGACCAAAAAACTGCCAAACTTTGACCGGGCAGTTCTCAGAATTCGTGAAAGTAATTTATGCTCTGTTTGGACCTACAGGTGCATGTGGCATCCTTCCACAATAACCTCTCTCATTTTTGGTCAACTCCATTCCGTTTGACCGTGTTGAAATCAAACGCATTGGCGCAAAATGCTTCAATTTGATGCAGTGGAAAGGTGCTAGGTGCGACATTTTTCATTCCATAGCTCATGGGGTCGAACGGACTATGCCAACGCGTCGGGGTGGGGGGGTAAATGCTAGGAGAGGTCTCGTTTCGTGCGCCAAGCGTCCCAGTCATTCCGGGCAAGAGGCTACCGGCAAAGTCCCTTAAGATCCCTGAGACCAAAAAATTGCCAAACTTTGACGGGGCAGTTCTCAGAATTCATGAAAGTTGGAAATGTTCTGTTTGGACCTACAGGTGCACATGACATCCTTCCACAATAACCTCTCTCATTTTTGGTCAGCTCCATTCCGTTTGACCGTGTTGAAATCAAACGCATTGGCGCAAAATACTTCAATTTGATGCAGTGGAAAGGTGCTAGGTGCGACATTTTTCATTCCATAGCTCGTGCGGTCGAACGGACTGCGCCAACGCGTCGGGGTGGGCGGCTAAATGCTAGTGGAGGTCTCGTTTCATGCGCCAAGCATCCCAGTCATTCCGGGCAAGAGGCTACCGGCAAAGTCCCTTAAGATCCCTGAGACCAAAAAACTGCCAAACTTTGACGGGGCAGTTCTCAGAATTCGTGAAAGTTGGGAATGTTCTGTTTGGACCTACAGGTGCACGTGACATCCTTCCACAATAACCTCTCTCATTTTTGGTCAACTCCATTCTGTTTGACCGTGTTGAAATCAATCGCATTGGCGCAAAATGCTTCAATTTGATGCAGTGGAAAGGTGCTAGGTGCGACATTTTTCATTCCATAGCTCGTGGGGTCGAACGGATTGTGCCAACGCATCGGGGTGGGGGGGTAAATGCTAGGGGAGGTCTTCTTTCGTGCGCCAAGCATCCCAGTCATTCCGGGCAAGAGGCTACCGGCAAAGTCCCTTAAGATCCCTGAGACCAAAAAACTGCCAAACTTTGACCGGGTAGTTCTCAGAATTCGTGATAGTTGGGAATGCTTTGTTTGGACCTACAGGTGTACGTGGCATCCTTCCACAATAACCTCTCTCGTTTTTGGTCAACTCCATTCCGTTTGACCGTGTTGAAATCAAACGCATTGGCGCAAAATGCTTCAATTTGATGTAGTGAAAAGGTGCTAGGTGCGATATTTTTCATTCCATAGCTCATGGGCTTGAACGGACTATGCCAACGCGTCAGGGTGGGCGGGTAAATGCTAGTGGAGGTCTTGTTTCGTGCGCCAAGTGTCCCAGTCGTTCCGAGCTGTAAGCTACCGGCAAAGTCAAAAGTTGCTAGGATTGAAATTTTGCATTCCACAGGTCCTGGGGCCGAACAGTTTGCGCCAACGCATCGGGGTGGGCGGGTAAATGCTAGTGGAGGTCTTGTTTCGTGCGCCAAGCGTCCCAGTCGTTCCGAGCTGTAAGCTACCGGCAAAGTCAAAAGTTGCTAGGATTGAAATTTTGCATTCCACAGGTCCTGGGGCCGAACGGTTTGCGCCAAATGCTAGGGGAGGTCTCGTTTTGTGTGCAAAGCATCCCAATCCTTCCGAGCTGTAAGCTATCGGCAACTTTGCCGATAGCTTACAGCTCGGAAGGATTGGGATGCTTTGCACACAAAACGAGACCTCCCCTAGCATTTGGCGCAAACCGTTCGGCCCCAGGACCTGTGGAATGCAAAATTTCAATCCTAGCAACTTTTGACTTTGTCGGTAGCTTACAGCTCGGAACGACTGGGACGCTTGGCGCACGAAACAAGACCTCCACTAGCATTTACCCGCCCACCCCGATGCGTTGGCGCAAACTGTTCGGCCCCAGGACCTGTGGAATGCAAAATTTCAATCCTAGCAACTTTTGACTTTGCCGGTAGCTTACAGCTCGGAACGACTGGGATGCTTTGCACACAAAATGAGACCTCCCCTAGCATTTAGTTGCCCACCCCGACGTGTTGGCGCAAACCGTTCGGCCCCAGGACCTGTGGAATGCAAAATTTTAATCCTAGCAACTTTTGACTTTGCCAGTAGGTTACAACTCGGAACGACTGGGACGCTTGGTGCACGAAACGAGACCTCCCCTAGCATTTACCTCCCACCCCGATGCGTTGGCATAGTCCGTTCGACCCCACGAGCTATGGAATGAAAAATGTCACACCTAGCACCTTTCCACTACATCAAATTGAAGCATTTTGCGCCAATGCGTTTGATTTCAACACAGTCAAACGGAATGGAGTTGACCAAAAATGAGAGAGGTTATTGTGGAAGGATGTCACATGCACCTGTAGGTCCAAACAGAACATTCCCAACTTTCACAAATTCTGAGAACTGCCCCGTCAAAGTTTGGCAGTTTTTTGGTCTCAGGTATCTTAAGGGACTTTGCCGATAGCCTCTTGCCCGGAATGACTGGGACGCTTGGCACACGAAAAGAGACCTCCACTAGCATTTACCCGCCCACCCCGACGTGTTGGCATAGTCCGTTCGACCGCACGAGTTATAGAATGAAAAATGTCGCACCTAGCACCTTTCCACTGCATCAAATTGAAGCATTTTGCGCCAATGCGTTTGATTTCAACACGGTCAAACGGAATGGAGCTGACCAAAAATGAGAGAGGTTATTGTGGAAGGATGTCACGTGCACCTATAGGTCCAAACAGAACATTCCCAACTTTCACGAATTCTGAGAACTGCCCCGTCAAAGTTTGGCAGTTTTTTGGTCTCAGGGATCTTAAAGGACTTTGTCGGTAGCCTCTTGCCCGGAATGACTGGGACACTTGGCGCACGAAACGAGATCTCCCCTAGCATTTACCCCCCACCCCGACGTGTTGGCGCAGTCCGTTCGACCCCACGAGCTATGGAATGAAAAATGTCGCACCTAGCACCTTTCCACTGCATCAAATTGAAGCATTTTGCACCAATGCGTTTGATTTCAACATGGTCAAACGGAATGGAGTTGACCAAAAACGAGAGAGGTTATTGTGGAAGGATGTCACGTGCACCTATAGGTCCAAATAGAACATTCCCAACTGTTGACTTTTTCCCAGACTGGATGCTTATTCCCAGATATCCCTACAAGGTAGCCATCAGTGATCAACAGGAGCTCTGGGCCAGGGGGTCAACAGTATAGGAGATAGACTCTATATTTTATCTCCTCTTCTTCTTCAGGCTCTGCAAGACCTAGGGGGGTATTCCCTACTCAACATCCATGAGGATATGCATACAAGGCTGGGATGCTGACAGAAAGCAGATAGTCCTCTTGTAAGTAGACCAAAACTGAAAGATAAGGGCAAAGGGGCTAGCTTTGGGCCTATTTGCAGTTGTAGACAGAGGACTGAGGATCCTAAACTAACTCTAATGTCCTAATGTTTGTTTTAGATTTTGCTTTGGAGTTTAAGTGTGGATGCAAAGCTGGATATGGTTATAACACAAAACAAAGCATGATTGGTGCCTATCCAGGGCCTGGAGTCAATAGACATACACCTGTGAATGATCAGCATAAACAACTAAAACTGGATTTCAAGGGGATCTATGTGATACCTGCCTTACAGGCATCTCCCAATACAAAGTGTTAGGTTATCTCTACTTATGGTATCCCTACTGCAGTATATCCCTCCCAATGTTCAACCTGAAAACAGTTTAATCTACCCCTTGAGTAGAAGTTAGAAGATCAGACAGTCAACATAGGAATTCTATGCTCTAGAATCTAAACATTACCAAACATCCAGATTCAGAAGAAGAATACATGCAGTACTGGAGACAGAATTAACACAACACATGCCAAACAGCATTTCTCATATAAGTTTAATCATGAAATCAGTGGGTTCATGCCAAAAACAAACAACAAGAGATACATAAACTCACAGGTAAGCTGTATAGAGCAACCAGATCAGCTTGTCATGCATTACAGAGCCAAAATCATCAACTTTCAACAACCACAAATGAACAACACAACCTGCTTATAACAGCCAGGTAGGTGCTCAGCAATTAATTACAATGTTGACCAAAATTTCGCCAGATACACAGTATCATGAAAATGGCGCTCAAACACAACCGGATTGGCGCCCAAACTTGAATGCAGCAGGTAGGGGAGGAGACAGGAAGATTTCTCGAGCCCTGCGCGCCTGCCCGCTGATTGACACCTCCAGTCGGGTACAAGATCGACCCACGCCATCGCCCATACCTCTGCAACAATCGCCATTAATGGCGCACCAACCCGCGGCCTTGGGAAAATCATCATACAGACCATCGCAAGCTTTTCCCGCCGAGACTCATCATCATGATATTCGAATATGCAGGATAACAATATCCCACATGCACCCCGCGATGACCTCATTAACACCTTATATACTAGGTCATGAGCATATATCATGTCGGTACTTTTGCTCCTGACGACACTAGTATAGACTTCATCATCATCATCTTCCAGCAGCATGATATCCTGTTGTTCGAAATATCACCCTGACGTCATCATGATATTTGAAATATACCCTTCATGATAATCGGCACAACCTGATCCTTCGGAGGAACATCCTCCTGCTGAGCTTATAACAAAAGTCTGGCCGATGAACATCCTGATGACGTCATCATCATATCCGCCTACTGCGCACCTCCTCACATCCGGACGACGTCATCATCATGTTTGCAAATATCAGGAGGTCTCTTCAAGATGATCAGTTGTTAGAAATATGACCCCCGTGGACCTTGATGACGTCATCATCATATTTACATCATCATGATATTCGGAAGACAACCGGATATTTGGAAATATCCTCCTGACGTTCAAATATCAGGTTGCACTGTAGCTCCTCTATAAGATCGGGGCGAAAACTGAATATGATGATGCTGCTTGAAAAGATCACCCTCAATAGATAACACGCGAAACCAGCAGGCGGATATCTCCTTGATATCAACATCATCATGATGTTCGAACAAACATGTATCCGGGTGATATGAAAATATCACCCCCTCCTTCGCGAATATCATGATGCAGATAGGCAGAAAGAAAAATATCACCCTGATATACGGATGACGTCAGCATCATCAGGATGAGAAACAAAGAACAAGAAGTGATACAACATCATCAGGATGATATTGACTAAGATCATCCTGATGTTCCAAAATATGATGACCCTAGTGAATATCGGGTCGCAATTACAACTCTTCAACAACATCATCAGGATGATGTTAACCAAGATCACCCGATGATAAAAATATCACCCCGGCGAAATATCATGAAGGCAGAAAATATGATGACCTCCGCAAGCAGCAGGATGATAACTGGAAATATGATGATGATGAACACGACCCTTAGGAAAAAACAAGTTAGGTCGAGCAATTCAAAGAATAAGCAACATCATCATCATGCTCACGCAAGGTGATAAATGGAAGATCACCGGAGACTTTGAAACATCACCCTCGCAAGCAGATGCGGGTGCACTGTAGCTCGGCAGCATCATCATGATAAAAACCAAACATCACCCGATGACTGAATATGATGATGACGATGAAAAACCTAGTCGACGAAGAACATGATGATGCAGACCAACGAAGACAAGATGATGATGATGACCTCCTCCTCAGGAAAACATGATGCTGCAGTTGAAAAATGCTGAGGAGGTCCAACACTTAGAAAAAATGGGCAAGAAGGTAAAGGCTTCAAATGAAGAAACCTCCTGATCATGATAAATCAACCCCTGGTCAAAATGAGTGTCAACACCAACTTTCACGAATTCTGAGAACTGCACCGTCAAATTTTGGCAGGTTTTTTGGTCTCAGGGATCTTAAGGGACTTTGCCGGTAGCCTCTTGCCCGGAATGACTGGGACGCTTGGCGCACGAAACGAGACTTCCACTAGAATTTACCCGCCCACCCCGACGCGTTGGCGCAGTCCGTTTGACCGCACGAGCTATGGAATGAAAAATGTCGCACCTAGCACCTTTCCACTGCATCAAATTGAAGCATTTTGCGCTAATGCGTTTGATTTCAACACGGTCAAACGGAATGGAGTTGACCAAAAATGAGAGAGGTTATTGTGGAAGGATGTCACGTGCACCTGTAGGTCCAAACAGAACATTCCCAACTTTCACAAATTTCAAGAACTGCCCCGTCAAAGTTTGGCAATTTTTTGGTCTCTGGGATCTTAAGGGACTTTGCCGGTAGCCTCTTGCCCGGAATGACTGGGACGCTTGGTGCACGAAACGAGACCTCCCCTAGCATTTACCCCCCCACCCCGATGCGTTGGCGCAGTCCGTTCGACCCCATGAGCTATGGAATGAAAAATGTCGCACCTAGCACCTTTCCACTGCATCAAATTGAAGCATTTTGCGCCAATGCGTTTGATTTCAACACGGTCAAACGGAATGGAGTTGACCAAAAACGAGAGAGGTTATTGTGGAAGGATGCCACGTGCACCTGTAGGTCCAAACAGAACATTCCCAACTTTCACAAATTCTGAGAACTGCCCCGTCAAAGTTTGGCAGTTTTTTGGTCTCAGGGATCTTAAAGGACTTTGCCGGTAGCCCCTTGCCCGGAATGACTGGGACGCTTGGCGCACAAAATGAGACCTCCACTAGCATTTACCCGCCCACCCCGACGCGTTGGCGTAGTCCGTTCGATCGCACGAGCTATGGAATGAAAAATGTCGCACCTAGCACCTTTCCACTGCATCAAATTGAAGCATTTTGCACCAATGCGTTTGATTTCAACACGGTCAAACGGAATGGAGTTGACCAAAAACAAGAGAGGTTATTGTGGAAGGATGTCACGTGCACCTGTAGGTCCAAACAGAGCATTCCCAACTATCACAAATTTTGAGAACTACCCGGTCAAAGTTTGGCAGTTTTTTGGTCTCAGGGATCTTAAAGGACTTTGCCGGTAGCCTCTTGCCCGGAATGACTAGGACACTTGGCACATGAAACAAGACCTCCACTAGCATTTACCCGCCCACCCCGATGCGTTGGCGCAGTCCGTTCGACCCCACGATGAGTAGAACAAAAAATATTGTTCCAGTTGACACATTCTCAATCATTGACATGGATGATATCTCAGTACTATTCCTTTAGGCACAATATGAGCTTCCAATGGAAGGCGCAATTGTAAGGTTAAGATGATGAAAAGTGTGTCTCATTCACAGTCATGTTTTACTTGTCTTCAATGATGATTCCTTGATTCAACTTAATCCTTTGATAATACATTTTAACCTCCTTGTGAAAGCGCACTTTCAAGGTTGCTTGAGCAAGAGCTAGCACCTCAACATCAAGGCGCACTTTTGGTGTTCTAGAAACATGAACTAGCACCTAAAAATAGTAAGGCACTCATTCTAGGTTGTTTATTCAATAATTGGCACTAGTCACATATGGTGTAGAGAGGTAGATGTGCGCCCAAGTCATCATTTGATGCCTTCAATAACTATAAACTCCTTTGATGATGCATTTTATCCTTCCTATTCACTATCTAGCCTTAGGCGCACATTTTAGGTTGATTAATCATAATCTAGTGCCCTAAGTACCAAGGCGCACTTTTAGATTAGTTTGATAAAGGATTAGCGCCTTCATTTCTAAGCGGAAGTTTGGAGTTGAAATACATCAAAATAACAAGTTTCTTCATCACTTCAAACATATTTAACACTTTGAAGATCTCCAATGCATGATTGAATATCAAGAAACCAATGTATCATTTCATGAAGGTCTTAAGTGTTGTAAATATGCATCTTCTTATTTAATCATGTGTTGTAAATAAAGGAATGCAATGATTGCAATATTTGCACAAAATGGAATTTTTGATAAAGATTGAAAGGAAATGTTAAGAAAATGCAATTGGCGGGTGTAAATCCAAAGTGTGGAAGCATAGACAAGGCATGTGAATAGTTTGGCATGACACCTCAAAGAGATGCTATCTCATGGAATGCAATGATTGCAAGATATGCACAAAATGGATTTTTTGAAAAGGCTTTAGAAACTTTGAAGCAAATACAATTGGAACGTTTAAAACCAAATTCCATAACCTGTGCAAGCATTCTCCCTACTTGTGCCAAATTAGGATCTTATATATACATATATGCACATAATGTCATGAAAATAATGTATAGTGTATATATCAAGCCATATAGGCATGTACAAATAAAACCATATGGGTATATACAATGATATACATCGATAACATACAAAAGTATGTTTACAAAGCCAAATACACATATGTAACAAAATGTCCCAAAATCAAATCTCCTATGGATTGCTATCAAATAATCTATGGCTCTTGCTAGGCCATGAAGATGGTGAACCAGTCAATGACTCATCTTCCATCGCTCATCGACTAGACCTCCTCAATAGAGATTTTTGAATTTCCACCTATTAATACAATCAAACAATGTGCACATTAATATAGAATTTAATATTCAAAATATATAACATGACATAAGTAATCAATCACTTACCACCAATTGGTGATCCCTTTTGATCATTTGTTGTCTCTCTTCTTCTATAGAGCTGGATGGGTAGGGGAGGTGACGTCCTGTGAGAAGCATGAACAAGCAGATTTAAAAGTAAACATGAATATGATAAATATGTACATTAAATGCTGCGCTTATTATACGATTGTTCTAGTACTATTTTAGGATTGTTGTAGGACTGTTGTAGTTAAAACTATCCTAGTAGACATGTATAGGACTGTTATAGGACTGTCATCTCATGGAATACAATGATGGCAAGATCAAGGCTAGATTAATTATGACTGTTATAGGACTTTTATAAGAATGCAAAGTAAGGAAGCATAGGCAAGGCACATGAACTGTTTGGTGGAATACCTCAAAGAAATGAGAATTTTGTCAGATGTTGTAGTTGCAATTGCCATGTGACACATGTATGTAATATGTGAAAGCATAGACAAGGCACATGAACTATTTGGCAAAAGACATCAAATACATGTCACCTCATGGAATGCCTTATGTAGAAAAAGGTACAAATGTGCAGTATTAAGAAATACAAATGAGAACTAAAAATCATACATCGAGTATAGTCAAAATAACCTACGTTGCCATACAAAATAATTTACGATGCCATGCAAAATAATCTACGATGCCATCTAAAATAACTTTATTCACTGTCCTGTATAGTCAAAAGCATGCATTATAGTTATTAAAGTAACAAGATTTTTAATAAAACAATTCTAAAAAATAGAAAAAACAAGAACAAGTTAAGATAAAAAATGTCATACCTGTCCATCTGGAAGTTTAAATGCTAGTCAAGCGTACCTGAGGGGTGATCTCTTACCTTCAAACTATCCAATATTGCTTCATGATCAGCATTACTAATTGTCCATAGTTCTTTTGATTTTGGTCTTCCACGATGCTTTAGTAACTTGACATTTGTTGCTACAACTAGGTGAGAATACATCAATATGGTTTTATGCTTCTCAAAGTCTTCAAAGGCCGGGATGCCATTCTTTTTAACCATATATGTTCGTAACCAAGTCCCAGCAATAACAACTGATCCTGTAGGATATGTGAACCCATCATCATCTATCATAGGTTGTGTTAGCTTTTGTTTTCCCTGTACACATCGTGCCAACCAATAGTCTGACCTCTCTTCATTTCCATGTGGTGCAACAACTGCATAAACATGACCTGGCTATACAAGGTCTGAAAGATGTTCATAGTCAAATGAGCTCTCCATGTCATTGACGGAAGATGATTGACCTTCATATAAAGGGACTAAATATTGTGGAATCCATGCATCTACCCACTCACTTGACTCACAATTGTTCCAATTACATTTAATACTACTCTGATAAAAACAAGCTAATTCTTGTGTCCAAATAGTCCATGTACTTGCATTTGAGCTTTGAAATGAATGCATCTTTGATGATTCACTGATTCTCTGACATTCTAATTTCTCTATCGCTATCCCATCATCAACCAACCAAAAGAACCTGCGCACTTCAGAATCAAGAGCCACTCCTCATGACAATGCATAGTTACACCACTTAACAATGGAATCTGCATCACTGAATGTAGCACCACCTCTAATCTTTAGTTGTTCTTTAAAAAGAGCTCTCTTCACGCATGCACCTCCTCCATCATGTTCACCTTTTCCGTGCCCGGCTTCAAAAAAATTCCAAATATGAGGTATACCCTTCTCTACATGCATTTTGCTCAACCAATAGAAATTACGAGCATTCTTGAATTGACCAGTGCAATTATCTGACCAAATGAGATGTTGATCTATTCTAATATCTTTTTCTTGCAAGAACCCATAAAATTGTTGAAAACAATATTGCACAAATTCTACTGAATGAGATCGATCATCACTCATGTAAAAATGGTATTCTCTAACAATCTTCCTGTTCTCTTCTGTACTCTCGGGGGCATGTCTGTATGTGATGTGAACAAAAATAGCAATCTGAATAGAATTGTAGTACTGGGATTGAACTTCATTTTGGGGTTGCAATGTATAGTTTTCTGCAAAATCAACTACAGAGACAATAGTTCCAATCGGGAAAGAGTCTTTACACATCCTGAACTGTTGATCTAACCATTGAGACCTGTGGCTATGTCTGACATACTTGTAGAAAGATTTTTCTTAAAATCATCAATAAAATCAGCAATACTTACCTCTCTTACAATCAACTCACATCTAGAACCTTCACCTCCACTTTTCAAATTGTATTTCACTGTCTCATATCTCTTTTTCTCAACCATTCTCTTTCCAAAATCATGCTCGTTGCCCTCATGAAAACATGATACAAACTTTGATAACCCACCACATTGTAAACACTTTTCATTTAAACAATCATTCTTGTAGAACATGCAACCATCATCTCTAATACATAGAAATAAATCCAATAAGTCCCTAGATGACTTTGGTAGTTGAATTGCACCACACTCCTGTAACATTTCGTTAGTGTGCAAAGTAGAACGAATATTGCATAATAATTCATGGTACATAGAAAATTCTACATGGTATTTGCAACAACATGTATTACGAACTTTAAGAGGAACACAATAAAATGGCTTAAGAGATTCAAATGCTCTTTGTGAGATTGTCATACCTGGGTGAGTTTCACAATATTGTTTGTACAATGTTGTTTGGCTACATTCCAAGTAATGTTTAGGATGTGGTGTGCGGTCTTTATCACCAATTCTTAACTTTACAACATCTTTTGCATTCGGTGATATCCTAGAGTTAGTGTGCCAAAATCGTTCAATTTCTTCCTTTGTGCTATCAATTAGCTTCTTGTCAACTCGTGGAAGCCTACCACTGAAAGCCCAAGTATCATTGGCAACAGGACTATCTAGCCTTGATCTTAATGCTAGTGCTTTTGACAATGTTTTACGATTCAATCTTAAGTCAACACAAGTTTGCCTCATTAATCGAGCATTTCTTAATTGTTTGCTTACTATTGAGGTTGTTATTACTCTACGGGCAGCTCTTTTATCTTTCTCCTTGCTAGTCTTACAATAATTTTATTCCGATCAGACACTTTGTTTAACCGAATCTTTAATTTCTTTAGTAAAGGTCTCATTTTGTACATCTTTAATAATTACACAAAAAGTTGGCATTGTTCGGTTAATGTTTTCTTCTCAAAGTATTCATTGAAGAGTTTTGTAGCCCACAACTGAACCATTCGTGATGACCTCTTGCCTTCAAGTTTTTCCATTATGTTCTCATCAATTTCAAGTAACCATTTTGGGGTTTTTGGGTGTTTTCCAATTTCATCACGGTTATTCTCTTCTTGACAAATGTCCTCTCTTCTTATGAAATTTGGAGATACATTGATTGTTCTTGTTTCATCCATGTTTTCAACCTCATCAATTTTATCAACAAATGGATTATGGAGTGCAATTTCAATATCATGATGTTCATATCCACTTTCTTCAAGTGCACGTCTTCATTTTTCTTCTTCTTCTTTGTCCATGGTATTGCTATTATGAATAGGTGTTTCATGACATTTTTCAATATTTTCATTTGCAATATCATGGTGAATTTCATTCTTATCTAACATTTCATTATAATCAAAATTAACATCTTCAAATTGCATGTCATTAGATGGTAAAGAAGAAGATTCACCTTGATGAGCATTCGCCAAACCCACCCTTCCAATCCTCTTCCTTTCCCTATCTTTTTTCCTAATTGCTTCAATTTCCTCCAATGTAACATTCCTCCTCCTTTTTGCTTTACAACGACTGTTGCTCCCCTTAGGGGAACAAAAATATCACCCTTATGATTGTAACAAGAAAATTGTGTCTCCAAAAGTGCATAAAAATATTCCTTTCACTGTCATAGCCAGAAATCACGAGTATTTCGACAGCAGAGGATCTCTGGTTGCGGAAGTCGGGCCCAGAAATATTCCTTTTGTCTTTTTTTTGCTTTTCCAAAATGGATATCGGAAACGGATATCCATTTCGGAAACGGATATCCGTTTCGGAAACGGATATCCGTTTCGGAAAACCCAATTCTTTGCAATGGACACTTGCAACGTCCATATGCCTACTACAAAATAGATATCCAGTTTATTATGTACATTTGGATTCTATACTAGGGATTCATTGTATTATTCAATAAACTTGTGAATTACCATCTAATTTCAATGTTTACACACTAATCCACCTAGGTATCAACTTAATAAAGCTCTGGATATAAGCCATTATTTGATTTTAGGCTATCATCAAATGAGGAGCTTCTAAAGGCAAAAATGTTGTCCCAAAAGAAGACTCAATGTTATTCGTAAAGACATTAGATTGTTAAAATACAAATTCGAGGTTAGATATTCCTTGGGCTATTTTAGTATAGAGAAGCAAAATTGCAATATATGACTATCCTAGGAATTAGAATGGTTGATCATAGGATATTCATGGCATTTTGATATTAATGGATGGATTGATGGATGTTTAGGGAGTTTAAGTTTAAATGTAATGTATGAGAATTCTTATTTATGAAGGATCTAATATGTCTTATGTCTTATTTGCAGGCCATTCAAGAAAGAAATGAAAAGATACCAAGGACTATCATAACACCTATTATAATTAGGTGCATCAAAGGATTGTCATCCAGGACCTTACCAATATGGGAAGTTATCAAAACCATGTCATGTTTAAAATTAAAGGCTTTATCACCTCTTTGTCCCTATAGGCCTATTAGAACAATAGGTCACATTTTATTCATATACCGGGGTTGAGAATAAACACTAAGCATTTGTAGTTATGGCAAGTGTAAATGGAAATAGATCACAACTTTAGACAATCCATCCTCTCCTAGATTGCACTGACTGAGTGGAAATTACAAATTCCCTATTAATGTCCTTTATATACTGAAGGTATGGGTGAGAAAGGTAAACTTTGTATGTTGTAGACAAGTGATGCAGAGCAACACATCAAAAGCTTACAAACAAGGTGTAAAATACCCATTAACCCACCAATTGCTCAAATAGCTTTTAAAATATCCTTCCCAAGGTCCAAACGAGACCGAAATACACTCTTTCTTTACTATCGGCAAGACATTTATGTTTCCGCGGCGTGCTCCCTATCAAATTGGTAACAGATAGGGGTTTTTTCGGGGGAACGTCGAAAGGGTTTGGCCGATACAGGCCGACAGCGCCATTTAGGGTGAACTGTGGAATTTCCTCCGCATCAACCACTCTATTGGTATGTTTCTTGTACCAAACACTGGTCCAGAAGCACACATTTTCTGAATTGGTAGAAGTCTAGTTGGAGAAATGTGGTCTCCTCAACTACTATTATTGTAGGATATGCATAAACGGGTTTCTTGAAAAGGCTTTAGAAATTTTCAAGCAAATGCAATTAGCAAGTGTAAAGCTAGATTCTGCAACCTTTGTCAGCATCCTCTCTACCTCTACCAAAATAGGAGCTTTGGAATAGGGTATGGACATTCATCAAAGCATAATGGAAGTGGGATTTTTGTAGATATTCTAGTTGGAAATGCTCTGGTAGACATGTACGGAAAGTGTGGAAGCATAGACAAGACACATGAACTGTTTGAAAAAATGCCTCAAAGAAATGTGGTCTCATGGAATAAGATGATTGTAGGATATATACACACTTACTCCGATGTGAGATTCACCACCCTTGTCTATCGGTAAGACCAATACCCTCGGTGAGACTTTTTACTTGCATTCTGATGTTATAACTCTCCCTGATGTGTTTACCATCCATTAGTCATCGGTAAGACTTCTACATCGGTCAGACATTCTCTTCAATTTCTGATGTCGTATCTCACACCGAAAGAATAAACACCGAACTACACCATCGGCCAGACCGCCTCTATCAGTGACACTTTTCTTCTCGCCTTTGAGAGTCCATCTCTTTCCAATGTTCCTTTTGTCGGTGTGACTCCGTCTCATCGGTGTAGTTCTCAACTGTTCTTCCGATGTGCCGATAAATAACCCATCGGTGACACTTAATGATTGTCACCCTGATATGACTTGATCTGTGAGATCAATGTTGTCGGCTCAATGGAACTTTGTCTCTCTGATAACTATTGTCAGTCCGATGTCTTCGATTTAGCCTATACATAACATGACTTGTTATCACCGGTCAACTAACGTATCTTTTCCCAATTTTCCCGATATGGCCGGTCAACCTTTGTATCCTTTGACATGTACATTCACCATTTACAATCACAATAAACGATAGCAGGATATACACGAAATGTCCACGCATACATAAATGATATACCCATGGATTGTATCTTCGGTGAAATAATACCAACGGTACAAAATATGTTGCTTCTCTTCATCCAAAACCAATGGCAAAATTTTTTTGTTAAATCAACAAAACGGATATCCGTTTTCAGAACGGATATCCGTTTTCAGAACGGATATCCGTTTTCAGAACGGATATCCGTTTCTAGTTGCTTTTACCAAAGCAAAACGGATATCCATCTTGCTTTGGTACAAAGCAAGATGAATATCCATTTTGATTGTTGACTTTTTATGGATTGTAATGTGTTTTAATGTTTCAGTCTCTTCTTCGAACTTCACCCTTCGTGCTGACGACTTTTTTTTAATGCAAAATTGATAAAATGAAAAGGGTTTATAGAAAAAATTGTTAGCTTTCTAAAAATATAAGATTTATTTGGTTATCGTTTTATTAAATAATTATTAATAATTTTCAATATACCGTGTCTCTGAAATCCTGATGGACACACTGATTGAAAAACATCCATTACTTTCAA
Source organism: Cunninghamia lanceolata (assembly GCA_027924645.1). Classification (NCBI taxonomy): domain Eukaryota; kingdom Viridiplantae; phylum Streptophyta; class Pinopsida; order Cupressales; family Cupressaceae; genus Cunninghamia; species Cunninghamia lanceolata. The sequence continues at coordinate 2,343,718 of BSBN01000814.1, forward strand.
ACCATTTCACCTTTTTGAGATCTGAAACCTGCGTCACACTATGCTTTTCTGGCTATAGGTTAAAAAAAAATGAATTTTGATTTTTTTTTATCGAGTTAGGTTGGCTGGAAAATTACTTTTTATTTTTTTTAAAAAGTCACAGTAAAAAAATCATAACTAATTATTTTATTAGAAAAAAATTTCAAATAAATATGCATCACATCCGGACATGAGTCCTCTACTTATTTTGAAAGTTTCAAAAAAATATATATATTTTTACTCATAGTTAGGTTGGCTGGACACACGCCCACTTTTTATTTTTTTCTGAAAAATTTAATAGCTGTTCATTGAAATATTCAATTTTCACTAAGTAAATTTAGTTTTTGTTTAAAAAAAATAATAGCCTATAAACTAGATTCAATTCTCTACAAATCTCGTTCTTACATCTTTTTCAAATTGTATAGATAATCCATTCAAAATTTCACATGAACTTGATAAACTTTGATTTTTTGTATTTTCATTGCCACTTAGAGGTATAGTTTGGCCCATCATGATCCTGCACATACCCTGTTAGTAAATTGAATGCGCCTCAAGGAGTAAGATTTTCCCCTAGGGTGATAGATAAAATAAATCTATCTAGGATAAGTCATTGAATTGAATGTAGGATTTGTATGGCGTTTGACCCTCCAATTACTGCGCCTCCACATTGCTAATGACTTGGTTGTCTGTGGTATCTCTTAGATGTAAATTTTCTAGGTCTCCCTCCTAGCTAGTGGCAAAATGTAATTACCCCTGCGTTGATGACAAATTTGCTCTCTAGTGGTGGCACCTTATTGTGATAAATAATTCTTCTATAGTCCTTTGACTTGTAGTGCCAATTTGCCTTCAATGATTCAACAAGCGACTTGACAATGATAATTTGATGAATTTGCTTGAAAATCTTAATCCTTCAACATGAAATATTTTGGACAAATAACTCTTATCAATGCACTAAAGTTCTTGAGTGGAAATTTCCAAGAAGAGGGTAGGGTTTTGTCATAACCTCTGAAAATAGCATCAAGGGGTTTCTTCTTTGTTGGCGTGAAAGCTTGAACTCAAACGTCAAATATAAATATGGAAAATTGGATAATCAAAATGAACAATTGAAGCTTACAAAAATTTGAAATTACTTTTATTTTAAATTTTTTTATGTATATATATTATTTTAAGCTAGTGTTGAAAAAAACTTTTTTATTTTAATAATTTAATAATATTAATTGATGTTGGGAAAAAGGGACATGACAGATAAGTAGATCTCAAGTTGGGATAAGTAGATGGTGACTAAGCTCAAGGTAACGTTCATGTTGTGGAACTACACTCTAGACTTGACCTCTCCTCATAACCACCATGACAACATTGACTAGAGGGGGTGGTCTTGTCAAGGGAGATGGTGGGACCTTGAAACTTGTAAGTAATTCTCTTGATAGAGGTTCCAAGATTTTTAGATATGTACACATGCCAGGGAATAGTTAAGCACATGTGATTTGATGCTAACTCACAAGGTCCTAAAACCTATGAATGAAACAAATAATGTAACTTGAGATGATGGAATGATTTCACCTAGTAAATGAAAATGGTGGGGGCCCTTAAACTAATAGGGAGTGTTTGTAACAACATGTATGTTGGTAAGATAAAGGGGAACCATAGACCAAAGTTCTGAGCCTTGGTGTCCTACTTGTTGTATTTATTATACCCTAGGTATGATAGTGAAAGATCATAACATTTGTAGTAAGAAATATCATAATGCAGAGACTTAATGTAATAGCCAATTCATTATACAGATTTTAAACATTCAATTGAGTCATCCAAACCTTATATCTTCTTATATAATGTAATCTTATGTATATAATAACAATGGGCCATTCCACAATAATGGGTTACACTTTTTGGCCAAACTTGACATTGAAATCAACATTTTGAACTAAATCTTCACTTAATGACACCTATGGCCGCTAAACCATTAGGAATTTGAAGAAGATGTGAACTAGTGATTTGTGAGATTTTGTTTGTAGATTCTAAATATATTTAAAAAAAAAACTTGGAGTTAAATTGTAAAAAAAATTGCGTCTCCTTTGATAACTAGTTTTTAATAGTAAACAACATTTTTTTAAAGTAATGTGTATTCTGTAGCACATAACTTTTTTTTCTACAATGGATAAAATTTTGATTCTTTTAAATTTAGATTGGTAACACCGATATATAGGGCATGCATTTGGTTTCATAATGTTTTGTTGAATATTTTTTTTAATTAAGTTTTGAAGTCAAACCAATTATAATTTAGACATAGGCGTATTCCGTAAAACATAACTTTTTCTGTATGTATCGAAATTCATTTTTTTTTTGTTGAAACAAGGATATCAATACCTAGGGCATATATATTTTTTAGAATATTTTTCACTAATTTACTAATTTTCCATGTGCATAGAATAGAGAACTTAATGTTCGGTGAAAAACCTACATTCACAAGAAATAAAAAATAAATATAATAATCAAATTAAATATATTTAAAATTATACTTTTTGGGAAGCTTATAATAAGGACTACATACTTGCAAAAAAAAAAATTTAAATGAATTCATTTGATCCCCCAAAAGGTAAATCAAAAGTGGTTTTTTATCAGCATTTTGATAGGTGTAGAGGGGACTCTATTATAGGTATGGTTCAAAACTAGCGGGGTTCTATCCAAGGGGGTTTGAATCTAAGGGGGTTTGATCAAACCCTCTTCAATTAAAATCCTTTAAATGAAACCTTTTAAGGCTTAAATCATTATATTTTCTAAAAATATGTGATTTTAGCAAAAAATAGGATGTCCCAGAAAGTGTAACCCATTATTGTGGCATCACTCCAATATATATAATCATCATGTATTACAATAACAAATATATAAACTCTAGTCTGCTCTTCTATTCTACTCTGTATATCTTGTTCTTCCTTCTATTCTATTGTTATTATATACATAAGATTACATTGGGGATGTGTCCCTTACAAAACATTACTATTCCTACTAGGCCTAGTTAGCCTTATGCTCTGCATTCCATTTACAACTAGTTGCAGTGACTTCTGGTCTCTACACTAGCTACTACCAACATCATCCCTCTTTGGAACAATGTCTTGTCTTCGAGACATGTAAAATTCTTAGTTTGAGGGTAGGATGTTCTTGTATATTGTCTTCAACTATGTAAATGTTGCATCCCATTAAGTCTTTGCATGTTGTAGTATTTGGATTTGACCATGGGTGTGAGGCCTACATTTTTCATTCTATTCATGTGACTATTTACTTTACTGTTGCTGATACTTTTATATTTGTGGGACTGTTGATCCTGGATTCCCAAACTTTTAGACCTTATTATGTTAAAGGAAAACTAATTGGGTGATGAAAGATAGATGCTTGTATTAAGAGAAAACAAATTGGGTGATGTTAGATAGATGTTTATTTTATAGGAAAACTAATTGGGTGATGTTAGATAGATGTTTATATTATCGGAAAACTAATTGGGTGATGTTAGATAGATGTTTACATTACAGGAAAACTAATTGGGTGATGTTAGAGATTAAATTGTAATGTGATTTCATTTATGCTTATGAGAACTGTGGTATGTTATGGTAATGCATGTTTTAAATTGTTTTGGCTATGATATTTATATGTGAAATTAACTTTGCAATTGAGTGCACAGGTTTTGCTAACAAACCACAGATACTTAGAGATCACCCCACACCTTATGTTGTAATCCCTTGTGAAGCCGATCTGGTTCCATGAGGAACCGAGATCAATTTTGTGTATGATGTAATGTTGTAATGTTAATTTGCATGAGGTTGAATGGGTTAGGTCTACCATCTTTTAAATTGAATTGTGATTTGTGTTGTAAGAATTGTTTTTAAATTTTATTTTTTAAATTTTAAAATTTTGAGACTCATTTTTTGCGTTTTAACTGGACCCTAGGTGTCCTAACTAGGTTAAATTTGACCCTGGGTTATACCCCATGGGTCTAGGGTCCCTTTTGACTTGGGTAACCCTTGGGTAACCTTCGTATGGTCATCTTAACTTCACACTGAAGTTAAATGACCAATTTGAAGGCATGGGAGGGATAGGATGAGTGGTACCAACACTCAAGCCCATCCCTTTTCAATTCCCAAGGCTAGAGATGACTCCAAAATCCACCAATTGTGGAGGACTTGACTTCAAGTCTCCCTCACAATTTGTGAGAGTCCCCATGGAGTTGTGTGGTCCTTCATGAGAGGTAAGGAAGGGGAGACATGTGTCACCCTTTCCCTCTTTAACTCCCCTTTTCTCTCCCATGTGTTGGAGAGAGGACATGTGGCAAGGGGTAAGGAAGACTTTGGGGATGGGTGAGTGACATGTGTCAACACCCATCCCTTGGGACACAATAGTAGTTGGAAGGAAGAGTGAGGAGATGACAAGTGTCACCTCCCCATTCCTCTAAACTCATGGATTGGGTTATTTTAATCCCACTTGGGATAGGGAGAAAGGTTGTTGAATTTTTGAGAATTTTGTTTATTGGAAATTATTTTTTTGGAGAAAAAGGATAGAGGGAGTTTGGTGGCTTAGGTGGGAGGAGACTTTAGAGGAGCTCTACATCAACTACTTCCATTATTAGGGCTTTAAAGGTTGGTTTTCAAGGCTAAGGCCTTCCCCTTGTAATTTTAATTTTTGCTTGCATGATGGATGTGTGAGAAGTATTTTTGCTTGTGTGTATTTTGTTATTGTGGGAATTTTTATTAGGGTGTTGAAAGAGCTTCTCCCACTTGGGAGAAATGCTCATCAAGTATGAGGTAGGGGAGGAGCGATCCTCCTCGAGGTTATTGCCTTATTTTGGGATGTTGGAAGCCTTGAGGGTAGTTGTGTAATTTTGAGTAAACTTGAGAGCCAAAATATGAACTCCTTTGGAAATTTTGGTTATCAAGTTGGCTTGAGGCCATGATAAAATTTGTGTTGAAATAATTGAAGGGTGGTAATCTAGAGTTGAGTGTGTCCACTCTCCTACCCCTTTTTAAACTCACTTTGGTTGAGTTTGTGTTTGTGTAAATATCCATGGGTGTATTTTGTATTTTGGAATATTGTTTTGCATTGTTGTGAAGTGGATTTGGAATACCCTAGGTGTGTGGATGATCTCCCTAGCACGAGGGTGACCCTCTTGCAGGTCTATGGTAGGGAGGAGAGCAGAATGTGTGGTGTTTTCTTCCCTTGTGTGTCATGCAGGTTTCTTGGAGCAAAATGTGAAGTTGAAGAAGTTTTCTTGTTTGGGGAAAATATTTTATTTTCCTTTACTCTTAAGGCTCTATAGAAGAGCTTGGACTTATTAATGACTACATCTTTGTTGATTTTAAGAGGAGAACTTCTCTCTCTTGTTGTAATATTTGGTCTTCTTGAGTTGTGAGAAATTCTCTATCATTGTATTGATAGTTTTAGTTGTTAAAGTAAATTTTACCATTTATGAAATGAAGGTTAGAAATTTTAGTTCACTTGTGTTTTATTCAATAAGTATGAAATGAAGAAAGTTTGCTATAATCTATTTGCATTGTATGTCTTTTTAAATTGAAAATTTGGTTAGTTATGAAGTTGTGATCTTTATTTTGTGTGAAAAGTGAAAATTGCATACCATATTTGTAGTAAAAGTGAAAATTAGTAAATGTAATAGGTTTGGGTTATCTAAATTATTTTGTATTAATCTTTCCTTAAAATATATATATATATATATATATATATATATATATATATATATATATATATATATATATATATATATATATATATATATATATATATATATATATATATATATATATATATATATATATATGATGCCTATTTTTACAAATTTGTTTAATTAGAAAATCTATGAATAATTAGAAGGAAGGATAAAGTTTTAAAAAAAAAATGCATATTATTACATTTAAGTGTATTTTTTTTTTTATGAATATATATTTACAAAGATTAAAGTAGAGAAATTATTTTTTTGTATTTTGTTTATAATACTTGTGAAGTCATTTTATATATATATATATATATAAGTAGTTAAACTTCCTTTTATATTATGCAAACTATGTATATTTAATAATTAATATACTGTGAAAATTAAAATTTTGTCTATGGGTATTCAATAGGTAATAAATCATGAAATTAGAAATTATATATATATATATAATTGAAATTTACATTAAATAAAAATACTAATAAAAATAAATGTTGTGTATGTTATATATAAAACGATTATTTTTTTTTGTTATAGAGATTAAAGGAAATTAAAAAAATATAGAGGTGGGGGGGTTCGAACCCTCCCCACCGTTTGTTTTACAAGGGTGTGGGGAGGGGGGGCAGAGCCCCCACCCACACCCCACTGAGTGGAGTGTGGGTGGGGGCTCTGCCCCTCTCCCCACACTCCGCACCATTCATAGCCCACACCCTCGTTAGCTTGAAGCCCGCGCGGCCTCCGCGATCCCTCCACCCGCAACACCTTCCTTCGCTGCTGTCTCTGCGGCCTCCCTCCACCGAACCTCCCTCCGCTCGTGGCCCTTTGCGGCCTCCCTCACACCGCCGTCCTTCCTCCGCTCTCCCCCCTTCTCTGCTCCCACAGTCTGCGGCCCCTCCACTCAAATTTGTGTCTCCTCCATGCCGCCGCCACTGCCCTTGCCTCCATTGTCCCTGCTCAAACCCAACAAAAAAATATGTTAGGGTTCTTTTTTTTTAAGTTTAAATTAATGTATGAAATGAAACAAATAGCTTAGGTTTTCTAAAAGAAAACCTAATACTTTAATATGATAAAATATTAAAATATATATATATATATATATATTAATTATTTGTTATAAATTTAAAAGGGAGGCCATGCTTTTTTTAAAAGAAAGAAAGAAAAATATAACAAGGGATTATTATCGACAAAAGAAAAATATATAAAAATAAAAATAAAAAGAATATTATATATATATATATATATTAATTTTATTTAAAAGAAAATGTATTTCAGAAGTTTAAACAATTATCACAATTAAAATACCAAGAATATGAAAAGAAAAATATACCTATATTTATAAATGCAAATAAGCATATATATATATATATATATATATATATATATATGCTTATTTGCATTTACATAGATATGCGTATCTTTATAAATGCAATTAAGCCTTCATATGCATTTCATATGTGGTCATGGTAAACCCAAATTGTAGATTGAGAAAATGTCCAATTGAGAAAAATGAGAGACAAAGAGAAAGAAAGATAAAAGTGAAAACAAAGAGGAGAAAATGCAAGGCATTTTTGAAATAGGCTAAGAGAACTAAGTAAGATTTAACTCTCCGTTAATCCTGATTAGGGACAAATTAATTTTCAAAATTAATTCAAACGTTGAAATTAAACCAGAGCAGAAACCTAGGGGACTTCATCAAGTGAAGTTAGTAAACCCTGTTTAAGTGATCTGATCTACCAAGAAATTAGGAATAATGTAAAGGATGTAGTGATAACTCTAATTGATAGAAAATGTGAAGAAAAGCAGGATAAACATAAAGAAATACAATCAAAATTAAATTTTAGAGAAACGGAAAGGAGAATAAATGAACAGACTTTGTTGAAAATGCTAAGATCAGAAGGAGGAGAAATTAATATTAAATTTCAGAAAATGTGAAAGAGAATAGATGATCGGGCTTTGTTGAAAAATGTTCCATTAAAGAGATCAACTGTAATTCATTTTAATTAGAGAGTTGTAGGAAATTTGTTAACCTAAGTAAGGAAACTGTGTGATCAAGATTAGTGTTAGTGTAATAAATCCCACTCATGCCCGTGAGGTGTTATGCTGCCAAATTTTTCCAGAATTTAGGGTTTAGGAGCTTAGTAAGTTTAACCCTTGTAGCGACGTCATCCACGTCGTGATGACCCCCTTTGTTGGCCTTTTTGCGTTTGGGAGTGCGCATGTGTGTGTAATACCCCACTGACAACTGTATTACTCACGCCTTAAGCGTACACCACCGAGCATGCTTACGCGTGCGAGGGGGTTTCTAGGGAAACGTGGGAAATTTTTTGATATTTCATGTCATGACCACATGACACATGTGGACATGACACGTGTGCTGCATGTTGTGACCGCATGGGAAATGTGGGCATGACAATGGGTTTGAATCAATTTTTTATCCACTTGTATAATGTTGGTTGGGATTTGGATTTGTTGGGTGTTCTTCTTTGCATCTTCTAATATACCAATCATGTGTGCCAATCTTAGGCTTACCACTTCCCATAGTTGTTTTATTTGGGCTTTAATATGCTCTCTTTGATCTTGCGCCTGTTGGAATTGAGTATGGATTGTTTCAATTTGTGCCCTAATTGTTCCATCAACATATCGCATTGGGTCATAAGTGCTAGCCACCTGAAGGATATGTGCCTCTAGTTGGTCTATCTAGTTCTTTAGACCTTTGGTTAATGGAGGCCACTAGAGAAAAAACTGATATAGTGTAGTGATGTTAGTTGTTTGTTGTAGGATGCTACTCTGTGTTTCTAATTGTGTGTGCATTGTGGCTCATTTCTTTCTTGCCTCATCCATTTTATTTTTATTTCTTTGCTATGACTTGATGTTTGATGTTGGTGGCCTAGTTATTCATCTCTATGTTAACCCATCCAATGGTTGTTTTAGCTGTTGTGGTAGTAGTAATGATGTGTCCTTTTGTAGTTGTTTCATTCTGCTCTAAATTACAAGTATAGCATCCTCCAATTGTTCTATAATCTCCACATGTTCTTTCAGAATTTCCTCTCTAGCCATGCTATGGAAGATATCCCCTAATTGAAAATTTTGGATTGGAGAGATACTAGTTAAGTCTACCTGTGACCTTGTTAATGGTAATTGTAACAACTGCAGTGTAGGTATTGGTTGTATTTGTTTCTGTTGTGCCAAAAAGTCTTTAATGGACTACGTTGAGGAGGTTGTGGTGTATGAAGAGGGCCTTTGTGAGGATAGGGGTGGTTGATGCTATGGTCCTTTCCCCTCTATTTGATCAATATCATGTGAAGTCCTTCCAAATGGTATACTTTGTTCCTGTTGGCTCTTGTTTTCTTCTTCCATTTGTACCACATAGGATTTATTTGTTACTACAACCATTTCTTGTTGAATCTTTTCTTTTACCTCTTCTATTAAAGCCATTAAGGTGTCAACCCTATATTTTCACCTTAGTTCTTTGGCCTGTAGTTGTGCTAGTTTATCATTTTGTTCGATGGAAAGATTAGGGTCCACTTCCTCTAGGACTTGTCTCCTTATTTCTTCCTCCAACTGTACAACTTTTTTCCCTTTTCTTTTGGATGATAGAGGCCAGATTGCTTGGAAAGTTTTTGATAATATTATCTAAGGTGTCTTCAAACACTCTTAGATGTTAGATAATTGCTTCTTCAATAACTTTATTTTCTACTCCAACTTTATTGTACATCTTTGTGATTTTCTTAAGCATGCTCTTGTTGTTTATGGCACTAATTAAGAAGTCCACACTCATTACATCCTCCTATTTTTCCTCTTGTACATTTGCTTCCACCATTTCCTATTTACTCCTTGTTGTTTTTTTTCTTTGGTGGTGGTTGTATTTCTTCTACTTCCTCCTCTATCTCTTCGCTTGGTGTTTGTATATTTTTTCTCTTAATCCCTTGTTTTTGTTTAGATTTCTTCTTCTTTTCTGTGCTCATTTGCAGTAGTATTTTTGATACCTCTTCTATAGAGGGGTTTGTTTGCAGAGGTTGCATAGTAGTTACAGATGCTTGTTGTGAAGATATTCCTTGCTTTGTTTCAGCTTGTGACCATGGGGTCCCTAGATTCAACCTTTTTGATCTCCACACTTGCAGTGTAGATGTGCTTGTTTGCAGTGGTTCATGGTGTGGGATTCCCCATTTTTCATGAATCTTTTCTTTGTGTTTCTCAATGTGCTCATCCATATTCTTTGTGGATTGCTCACCAATGAATTCTTTGTAGGTGTTGAACCTCTCTGCATTTGTATCTTTGGCTTTTTTTAGTAGGTTCTGTGCATATGACTCTATTAAGTCATTTATTACTTCATATGATAACTTAGGGATCCAAGAAACCCTAGGTTCTATCACTTCCATGAGGGTATAGTCTTTATCTACCAAGAAGACTATGTCATTGGTGTCTTTTCTGACCATATCATATGATACTCTCTCTGTTTTGCATTTGTTGTTGGAGGGATTTGAAGAACCCCCAATATGTGGTAGTATAGGATGTAGTGTCCTTAAACTGTTAGACATGGTAATTTATTTGCAAGCTGATATTGATGTATTTGTTTGCTAAGCTTTTCCATAAAAAGAGGGTAATGTATTCATAAAATAAAAAGTCAAGCAGATGATGAGGTTTCCATACTAGAATTGGTAGTGTGCATTTTTTGTCTTTTGCAAGTTCTCTAGTAGCTGCTTGCGGAGGACCTCACACAAGTCAAATTCTCTCCCCTCCACCACCATTTGATATGTGGCATGGATTGCGGTGCCTGTTATAGAATCTTCTCTATTTGCATAATATATCTTATAGGCGATGCCCATAGTGGCATATTGTATCGTTGGATTTGTTATTTTTGTAATGTTGAGGTTACTTTTGTCATACATTACTCTGATTAGCTCTACAACCTTTTCATTTTTAATATCTTTCTTTGATGGCAACTCTCTTGTGGCACACAGACCTGTTACTTCTTGAATTTCTTGCTTTGTTATACAGTAGGATTTATCCAACTAAATGAACTCATCATGGATCTGGCTTAAGATAATTCTACTCCATTCATGCTCCATGGAGAAATCAGGGAAGTCCTTCCACATGTATAGATTCTTTTTCTTGATCTTCTAATATTGTGGTATGTACTACCTCTGGTCTAGTTGTAATAGTGTTTTCCAGAGCTCTTCAGACTTTGTGTGATCTATTTCTGGTATGGGTGCATGGATGTATTTACTCACATCCATAGTGTATATTATGTCATTTGGGACAACAGAGAATGCCCCATCTGGATCAACCTCCATCACCTTATATGGGAACTTCTTATATTTTGGACGTGGTTTGTCAGAGACATCAACTAGTGTAGGAGTCAACATTTTTCTGTGTATTTTTCTTAGAACCAGTTTTCTTTCAGAGAGTATGCTTGAGCTTGCGATTATACTTAGAATGCAAATGGTGTTGAATGGTGGTTTATCTCCATGTTCTATAATTGTAACGGTGTTATTTTCATTAAACATTTTTGTTTGTTCATAGTTTCGTGAGGTTTTCTAGCTATTACCTTCTTGCGACTTTTTCTTCATAAGGGTTTTCAATTTATGGTTCATATAGTACATATCATACATATAATACAAAATATGATTTTCCTGGTTTGCACCTTATTCTTTAGCTTGATTATAGTGTTTTAATCTTGTGCCATTTACATATCTTGTTAGTGATTTTCTGTCAAGTGTTTTTAACCTAACTGCTCTGTATTCAATTATTTCTACAACATAATATGACCCTAGTAATCTAACCTTCAACTTCCCTTGTTTCTTAAAATTACTATCATATAATATTACTATATCATTTTTTCAGAATGTGTTATATCTCAAGTTTCTATTGTGCTAGGATTTTTGTCTTTTGCGCTCTAAATTCTAGTGATATACTACAAGTGATCTATTTCTAGTTTTTCAAGGTCTTCCAGTCTTTGTTTTATTGAGTCTTCTTCATTCAACCACAAGGTAAGTGTGGTGTGGTAGTTTGGAATAATGAAATTCATAGGTAGTGTGCATCCATCCCAGATACTAATTTGAAGGGGGTAAACGTAGACAATCTTTTGTAAGTTATGCTATAGGCCCATAATACAACTAGAACCTTGACATCCCAATCTATTTTGTTTGCATTGCACATCTTAGTCAACATGTTGTTCCTATAATCTTATTCAATGCCTCACTTGCTCCATTAGCTTGTGGATGATAACAAGAACTTCTATCGTGTGTGATCATGAAACTACTCAAGAGCTCCACAATTATCTTATTGACAAAATGTTTGTCTTGATTGCCTGTGATACTTAAATGGCAGCCAAGCCTTGTTATTATGTTCTCATATATAAATTTTGTGATAGTTTTAGTTGCACAACATTTGGTTAGTTTTTCTTCTACTCACTTTGTAATATATTCTACCACAATGATTATAAACCTGGATCTTGTGAGCTTAGTTGGTGGATCAATGGGTCCAAGAAAGTTTATGGTCTATTTCTCAAATGGTATTTGGGCTAGTACTGGCCACAATGGCATCTCATCCCTTGTGGTAGGCCTACCTATCCTCTGACATATATATCGCATTTCTTAGCATATAGGTTGGCATCCTTAAATAGTTTTGGCCACCATAGACCAAAAATCATAACCTTCTTTACGGTGGTGTCTCCCTAGTTGTGTCCTCCAAAAATGCCCTCATGTGCTTCCCTAAGGATTTCTCTTCTCTCATGTTCAAATACCACTCTTCATATGATGTCATCTCTCCCTTTTACATGTAATTCACCTTCAATTAGTGTATATGGTAAGGATTTCTTTAGAAGTAATTGTTTATCACTTTGTGAAATATTCTTTAGAAAATTTCCTATTGATAGCAAACTTGCCACATCATGTAAGTCATCTAGTATCGCAGTGACCCTAAATAGGTTGGTGCTAGGTATATCTTCTTCTAGGTTATCCAAATCTTCTCCTATTTTTATCCTAGATAGATAGCCAGGACGTTGATTGGTCTTTTTGAGTTTCACCATAATGTTGAAATGAAATTCTTAAAATAGTAATATCCAGTTGCATATTCTTCTTGCGTTACCAGTCTATTTAGTAGATACTTTAATGGTTCATGGTTTGTATAAAATATCAATGGTGTAGAGAATAGGTGATGTTTGAATTTTTGCAGCGCATACACCATTGCTAGGGCCTCTCGTTCAGTAGTGGTGTAATTTTTTTTGCTTGGGATAGTTTGTGGCTTGCAAAGGATATAGGATGGTCCTTATTCCCCCTAGGCTAAGCTAGTATTGCTATACCAAAACCATCCACATGCACATGAAATGGTATTTTCCAATCCAGGAAGATTAATATGGGAGCCTTCGCTATCTTTTGTTTAAAGTGTCAAATGATTGTTGACATTGGTTGTCCCATTCAATTATTTTATTTGAATTTTTATTTAAGAGTTCCTCAATTGGCACTTCTATAATGGCATATCCTCTTATGAATTTACGGTGGTATTTTGTATAGCCCAAGAAAGATTTTAGCTCAGATGTTGTTTTTAGTGGCGGTAAGTTCATGATTAGTGCAACTTTTATTGGATCTACCATGAGTCCTTTGCAAATTATGTGTCATAGGAGTGTACCAAATGGTACTACAAAAATGCATTTCTTCAAGTTCAATGCAATTTGTAATCTTTTGCACCTTTCCAACATTGTGTAGAGCACCTGTACGTGATCTTTCAACAGTCTATAGACTATCCAGTCATCTAAGTAGACTTTTTAGAAAATCACGGGTAAAATCCTTGAATGCACCAACCATGATTCAACTAAAGACTGTTGGTGCATTCTTTAGTCTGAAAGGCATAATTATGTACATAAAGGACCCCCAATCAATTGTAAATCCAAAATTTTAACCTGATGATAGCCAAAAAATCCATCAGTAAATGAATAGGTTTCCCTACTAACAACTGACTCCAATATCTCCTTAAATGGTGTGGGGAATGGATCATGGAGGCAAGCTTTGTTTAGTTCTCTAAAGTCTACACATATTCTTATGTCTCTATTTTTCTTATTCCGTACCACCATGGGGCTAATCAACGCATCGTCAACTAGTTTTATGATTCCTGCTATCAACATTTTGTCAAGTTCTATTTTGACTTTCTTCTTCATGTTATGGTTTAGCTTGTATGACCTTTTCTTTAGTGGTTTTGTTCCTTCTTTCAATTGAATCTTCATAATTCCTACTTCTTTGTTAATTCCTTTGAGGTTTGTGAAGGTTCTAGGGAATAGCTTGTCATATTTTGTTAAGATCTTTGCAATTTGCATTACTTCTTTCTCCTCCCAATAATCTCCTATTTTAGAAAACTTGGGGTTTCCTTCCTTTGCTATATTCTCCTCTCTTAACTTAAGTGGTTGGTTATAATACTTCTCCGTTGGTTTAGTATTGGATGTTATGTCCCTTTCTTCTTATTGAATTTTTATGTCTAGTTTTGATTTTCCTTCATTTTCATTTTGTTGTGTAATGTAGCATCTTTTCTTAGAGTGTTGTCCTTGTTTATCCATCTACTCTATCAACTTCCAAATACCTTCATGTTTTTTCGGTGCCAGTGTATTTTGTTTTGTGTACTTCTTGTTTTCCTTCCTCTATGGGGATAAATATTATTTCTTTCATCGTTTGGAGTGCAATGTGAATATTCTTGTTAGGTGTTGTGTAGTCTCACAACACGCCCCATCTTGTCATGGCAAAATGAGGACCCCCCTTTTTTGCTTTCCTGGTCTTTTGTTGTCCACTTAGGTAGTACAGGTAAAATATCAAGTCATTGAAGGCAAATTCCAAGTCATGAAGTGCCCCTTGAAATGGTCATGGATGTATAGAGGATGGAATTTTACCCAAGGTTGCCTTTTGCATTTTTTGAAAATTCACTCAAATGAGCAAGTTATGCCTACCAAACATTTTGGTCAACTAGATATTTTTGGTCAACTGAACATGGATCTTCATGAGATGCTCATGTCATGTCCAGTGTTTATATTGGGTTATAAATGCTTTATAAAAATGTCTGGATCTGGAGCTGAATTCAATACGATCAATAAATTCCTCAATCTGATCAGGATATTAGCGCTCTAAGTAAATCCATGTCCATATCTTGTTGAGACCATCAAATTTATTCTGATAGCCTTGGACGCAAAGCATAAGAAAAGATGTTTGATCCTACCAGATAAGATATTTCAACTAGAAACGACCAAACATTTGTCATGTCCGATCCTACTTAAAGATCCTGTCCAAGATTTACAAGTGACCTCTTTCGTTCTGATTTACTATTGCCTTTTCAACTAGACATTTCAACTCAACATTCTCATATCTAGACCTCATGAATAAGATGCGAAGATCCACTCACCTGAACATCTGGTCAACACAAGTTTGACCATGACCATGATGACATCATCTATACAGGTCATCTTGATATCTCTTACCCAACACTAGCTGAAGTTGAACTGGACAGTCCCACTAGACATTTTCCACAGGACATTTTGATCGGATATCCTAATGTCCATCTAGTCCAGTCTATATTTAACTACTATAAAAATGGATTGCTTTTCCCATTGGAATTTAAATTTAAAGCAAAAAACCAATCCAATCGTCATGTTTCCCTGTTCCTAAAGAGTGATTGCTCACCTACTATATCATAGTATTGAATGCATCAACACATAGTGAATTTCACAAAGGATAAAAGCATAATTTGATCAATTTGGTAATCACAAAGCATTTAAGATCCTAAGTGAAATTGCAAAGAGTTTAAGAGTAATTTGTAGAGATCTTAAAGCAAATGGAAGTGGAAATTACAAAGCGAGCTAGTAAAGCGGAACGCGCCAAAGGTAAACAAACATCTGTTAAAGAAATCTTTACAAAGGTAAGCTTCCACTCACACATGTACGTATAAGAGAAAATCTTAATTTGACAATTACATCAAGGTAATTTCTCATACCTAGGGTAAATAAATTAGTTCCTCACTATAGTAAAATCTAGTTATTATCTGTATTCTTTAACCTGTAACCCTAGTCCCCACATAGGCAAGTAACTTTTGTGTGTATGCATCATGCAAGATGTGATGATGAAAAGGTAGAAGCAAAGAGATGATGAGTTCAAGGACCTAATGGGTTAGACTCATGAAGGTGTTTGGTGCAAATTTGGTCACGCCTTAGATACTCATTATGGTAAGGTGGCTCAGAGGCATTCAGGGCAAAGATCCATGCCCATATACAAGTGAGGTATTGAATAATATCATCACCAGTGGCATGTATAATGCGGTAGGATTCCCATTTGTCATGGATGCTTTGGAACTAGTTATCCAGTGTGCACAGAAATACAACCCAGTTAAGAAGCATGTAGAGCACCAGGGTTGAACTTATGGTGACTTCTCACCTAAGGGCATAGTAGAAAAATTTAATCTCCCAAGGAGCAAGGATGTGTTTGAGATCAACCTAAATGAGTTAATGAGGTAGAATAACTCCAATGTTGTTAGGTGCATGAAGCTGATGCATAACTCATGGCTAGATCTAGCAACCAAGCCAAAAGCAGTGTCTAAAATGGCACAGACATTATACAGGTTCAACTTTAAAGACAAAGTCTAGTATATGATCACCTTACTCAATAGGATGGTTAGGAATGAAGATGTCAGGTCCCTTGAACTTTGCATGTTTGGATTGATCAGGGCAGTGAAGGATAATGGAGGAGTTGTGCACTAGGCACAATTGATCAATGGTATAGTACACAATGGTCTAGTCAGCTAGAAGAAGAAGAAGAAGAGGAGGAGGTTCTTCATGACATCATACATCATTTACTCCTACATTTTCAAATCACAATTTGATAGCCTGTATACAGTTGGCAAGCTAGGAAATAAGGATAGAGAACAACTAGTATGGAAAAATTACCCTCAATTAGAGAGGAATCAATCCATCACCCATTTTAAGAGAGTTAATGACTATTTCATGATGTGGTTGGTCTTGTTAATGGAGGGTGATAGGGCAAAGAGAATATCTTGAGAGGCACAGATCGCCATCACAACCCATGGATCCTAGTTCATACAGTTTCCAACTTTCACATACATCCAGATGGAGGGGTTCAACGGTCACCCATACATGATGCCAATGTATCCTCTAGACAAGGTACTACTTCTAGAGATAACTAGGAAAATTATCCCCTCCTTCAAGGCATATGTTAGGAAATAGGGCCAAGGAACGATGAAGTTCCCTTTGGATATCTGGTGGTTTAGGTGTGCAAATTTCAAGGACTCCAAGTTGTCTAAAGTTGAATTGGAAATTCTAAACCTACAACCATTCCCACTCCAAAGGATGTTCAATCCATACCATAGGATGGAGGACTATGTGAGTAAGAAGCTGCAACACATGCCCCATTTGGAGGACTTATGGGTAGATTGCAACGATGAAGAGAATGTATGGAAAAGAGGATATGAACATTTAACCTTGACCAAATTAGAACTCTAGAATCCTAGAGTTGACCCCTTAGATCAAGTTCGATGATGGTCTGACTCTAGACCTAGACTATGATAATAAATAGATATACAGGGAGACACTACCTCTCCTAGACTGGACAAATGTTGATGAGACATCAATTGATATCATGCCTAAGAACGTCCCGACCGCTACTCAGAAGTGAGTAGATAAATAGGTGAATGAGCTAAAGTCCAAAGAAGTGGACATCACATATGGGAAGAAGAGGAAGAGGAAGGATCAAACATATGTAGACTATGGTGACTTGCTCGTAGTTAATAGGAGAGTCATGGAGGCAATGTTGGCCAAAGATAACACATCTAGTTCTAGAATGCCCTTGACTTCAACCGGTGTGAGTGTGGCTACAGTGCCTTCACCAGACAGGGAACAACCTATAGGCGCCATTCTATTGTCTATGCAGCCCCACCAGAGCACCCAATAGTGGATATCCTAGAGGGATTGGAAATCCATATGCAAAAAAGGAAGATTCCCCAACCAATTTCACCTATGAGGGGGGCCCTCCTAAAAGACAAAGATGGAGAAGCAACAACATCTAAATCTGCCACTGCTATGGAGATGTTATTTGCATCTACTTCTCAGCCCAAGCTCCAATTTCCCCTAGCCATAACACCTCAAGCTCAAAAGATCCAAGAGATCATTTAGGTGAAGAGGGAAATGGCTGAATAAATGAAGAATGATCAAGAGATCCAACAACAAATAAGGGTAGAGGGCATGAAATTTCTCTTGGATCAGGTCATAGACTTGACTGTTGATGAAGTCACTTATGATGTGATAAATAATTTGGTCTCCTCTATATTTATGCCTTAAGCATCACAACCAGATGAATCATGACCAACACATGCTGAGGTAGAGCAGGTAATAGGTCCAGAAGTAGAGATGATATCAGACATAGAGATGTTGGGACGTCAAAATGTTCCAGAAGAACAACTTAGACAAGTCAAATATGTGGGCACAATGACACAAGAGGAGGTAGGTCCACTACAACAAATAGAGATAGAATAGGTTAATGTGCACCTCACCCCTCCTAAGGATAAAGAAGAGATTCCTGAGGACATCCTAAAATAAGATGATGTACATCAGGGTGAAGAGCATCTAGCAAGGGCTCAAGACAAAGATATGCAACAAAAGATGGTATCTAATTAAGGTCAAAAGGACTAGGGTATTGAAGAGGCACCTCTAGAAGAGGAGAATCCAGAGCCTCAACCCATGAATGTAGATCAATCGATTGTTAAGAAAGACAAAGGCACTGAGGCCTTTAATGATAGACAAGATCCTGATGTGGATAAAGGTGAACAACGCCAAGAAGAGGAACAAGATCAAGAAGAAGTTCCTCATCATGAATAACAATGCAAAGAGGATGAATTGTGAATAGAAGATGCTCACATTAAACAATCTAGTCAAGAAGGACCTGCACCAAAAATTCCAGGATGGTTGGCATTAGAGGCACAAGACCCTCCTATTCATTTGATTCTATTCAATTTTAAAACATTGTTTTCAGCTAAGGAAACAAAGCCCAAGAGAAAAAGCAAGGGCAATATGCTCCATTCAGAGAGATGCCATAGGACAACCCAATTGGTTGTAACTATAGTCAACAAGGATAAAGGAGAAATAAGTGTGGGTGAGCACCATATAACCACCCTAGATTTGGGGCATGCCACTGTAGAGTAGGAGATAGATGAGCTCAAAGGTAGTGCATAGGCTATAGTAGCCAGAATAAGGAAAAATAAGCTTAAGAAGTAGGAGCTAAAGGGGCGCATTACCCAACGAGAATCATTTATTAAGGGGTTATTCACCCTTGGAACATCAATAAAAGAGGTCCCGACCAATTTGACATTGGTGACCCAAAAGAAAATCACAGAGTTGGATGAAAAGGAGCATCAAGCTCAGGTCATGGAGGGGTGGTACCAGAAGTTCCTAGAAGAAGGGGAGGATGTCATTTGAACTGCTCTATCAAACTAGGACACCTTGACCTTCATAAAAATAATGTCGATGTCCTGAAGGGAGAATGTACTATAGCACTAGATCAGGATGAACAAGACATCACTAAGCTGAAGGCCATCTAGACATTGTCTAATAAGGTACTGATATGCCACGATATTATGACAATCCAGACCATGTCACACATGTCAGCATGGATGAAGGATTTGAGGTTTGAAGGGGAAATATTGAAAACATGTTGGCGTAAGGCCATAGAGATTAGCAGTAAGGCTCACAAACTCCTCACTGATGAAGTAGAGATTTTGGAGGAGATAACTGGTCAGCTAATGGATGAGAAGGAAGTATATGAGAAACAAGCCTCAACTGCAAACTTCAAGGCCAAGTATGGCCTGGTTTTGGAGGATCCAGTGGGCCATTTTTAGAGAAGGTCATAGATGAAGCAATGGATTTATATACAAGATAAAAGGGTGTTAGGGAAAACTAGATGCTTGAACAAATAAGTGGATAAGCTTGATTGACCAACTACAAATACATGAATATGCCAAGATTAAAGCTCAAGCTTTTGATAGGGACAACATAACAAAGACGATTACATGTTATGATGCATACAAGGCTATGGATTCTAGACAGATGTTGGTTGAAGATGACAAAAGTTTTGATATAGAGTGATGAATCTCTCGATGATGTTAAGTATTTTGGCATAACTGGGTATATAGAAGGATAGTGTGACAATGCAAAGGTAAATGGATATCCAATTAGAATATTCCTTTTGATAAAGTATAGTGCAATGGATATCCAGATGACAATTACAGAAGGGCTACCAGACAAGGGAAAATAATTGAAGGTAATGTGGTTGAGGGGGATATTTTGGAATATTCCTAGATCTTGATGCATCAGAGAGAATATTCTTTGGAGCCAGCTGTCATCCACAATTGAGTGCCAACTGGCAATCATGTGCCTCATTTCCTGACCATTTATTTTTGAAAAGTGATATCCTGATCGTTGGATGTTGTAACTGATTCTAGATCCTTGTCTTATAAAAGTCATCCAAATCATTGTAGATAGGGGGATGAAATTGATAAAATTCGCTAAGCATTAAGTTAGATGTAGACACCTAAAAATGTCTTAACCCTTCAACCACCCTTAGACTATCATCTGTATCACTAATTTCACGTACAATTAATTAAATAAATTTTTATTTAATTAATTATCCTAACTTACCCCTGAGTCATCCATCTATTCTTCATCAATTTACCCTAAAAATTGAATTAATTAAATTAATTCAGCATCATACCATACTAACATCATCCAAATTAATTAAATAAATATGATAAATATTTATTTGATTAATTTGTTTGCTTTCCTAAACCTAATCAATTAGGTAAATCACACTTATCTAATTAATCTACCCTACTAATCAGCCTACACCTAGACTAGTTGATTAAATAGCCATTATTTAATTATCTACCCTAGCCTACCTAGCCCCTAGACCTGGATTGATTAAATAAATCATTATTTAATTAATCTTAAACCATGTTTAATCCATTCACTATTTTTTTCCAGCCATATTAATTAAGTTAATCACCTTGATTAACTTGGTCAAAGCATTATTAACTCATTCTCCCACAACCCACAAATGAAAATTTCCAAAATAATCCCATGGGTCACATGACCCTTCCACCTCACCTTTCTATTTCCATGCTAAACTCTTCTCCATGCCATAAGCTCACACATGTGAGCTCAAAAAATGCTTAAGTGTCACATGACCTTCACCATTCCACATAAAATGGAATTTTTAATTCCATCTCATCCCAAGGAAATTAATATTTAATTTCCTCACAAGTCCTAATCACATTTAATGCAAAGCCTTCCCTAAAAATGAATTTTAAATTCATTTCTATTCTTATCCCTCCATTTTTGTTGATGAGATCTGGGCCTTTGATCTCATCTTTCATCCTCCACCATTGATCTCAATTTTTAATCTCCACCGTTGGATCAATCTCCCCCCAAATTTTCCTATAAATACAAGCCTCCACAAGCTATTTACACATCCAATTTTAGAGAAAGATCATAATGCCAAAATCCCTCTAAATTCCCTATCCTTTTACATAGGTTATGCTAGATTTTGTGTTGCATTTGAGAGCATTTCACATTGAATAGTCTAGTTGGATAAAGCTAAGGAGAATTAGGGTGCTTCTCCTTCCACCTTATCAAGGAGTGAGGAAGCTTCAAGCTTTGGAAGGTATAATCTTGGTATTTTACTTTCATTTCCATTCATTCTATGCTTGCAAATTTCTTTCATCTTCATTTGGCATGCCTGGTGAGACCCCATCATCCCAAACTAACTTATTTTTTAGGTGTTTTGTGAAGGTTTTTGGTGTACCCATCTTTTAGTGCCATATGTCCTCGGTTCAACGCCATAGTCTTATGGTTTAGAACCATAATAGTCTATTGTAGCACCATAACATACTATTTTAGTGCCATATTTAGGGAGACATTCACTAACATTTTTTGGCTAGAGAAAAGTTTTATTACAGATTCTTACCTTTTATCACTAGTTGCATCTTTTATCTCTCTATTTTTTGACAGGGTACAACAAGAACAAGAGGTATTAATGCCAAAATTTGCATAGGGATGTGTTAGGGTGGAAGCTTAAGATAGTATTGTCTATTCCTTATGAACTAAATTGTTTTCTAGTTGCAATCTCACATATTCTGGTCTTAAACAGGTTTCTAAGACTCCCTAACACATTTTGACATCTTTTATGCAAGTTTTTGAGTTGTTTTGTGTAGGTACAATTTTTTCCCTATAGATTAGTGCCATATCTACCCATGACAGTGCCATAAAACTAGCAGACAAACAGGTAAAGGGTAAGACTTAGTTTAGTGCCATCTTTCATTGTATTAGCGCCATGTTAGATTGTAGCACCATATCCTTGCTAATCAATGCCATTTTCATCATTCTATATGTTGTGTGTATGATTTTAGATATTTAAAATATTTAAACTGACTGTTTTAGTGCCATACTATACTATTTTAACATCATATCATTATTTCTTAGCGCTATGTAGGACTATTTTAGCACCATTTTTGATTGTTGTAGCACCATATTGCTCTGTTTCGATACCATATTTATGACAATTTTTTTAGATTTGTGCAAGGTCCTAACATCTTCTTGTAGGTATAAAAAATGCATGTCAAAGCATTAATCATCAACTACTAACATCTTGTGTGCAAATTCGCAGCCAAAGACCTTTTTCTTTATCACTAGTTTTAGGCACACTAAGTTTAAAGTAGGGGAATAAACATTTGTTTGCTTTGTCTTGTTCACTTATAGATGTATGCTCTCCCCTCGCACATTAGGGGGATCTTGGGGATCGAAAGTCTATTTGTGAACTTTTTATTATTTTTAAGTGTTATCCTAAAGGGGTCATCTTTTGTGTATGCTCTCCCCTTGTGCCTTATGCGATCTTGGGTGATCAAAAGTAAGGGTGGTTTCTTCTTAGGAAGCTTTCTTGGGTATTTCATCACCCCAAGGGTTGACCTCAACCACTTGTTCATGCGCAATATAGTAATATTGCAATTCAAAAGATAGCTTTAAAGGAAGGACCCTCTTACCTCCAAGCAAAATACCTCTAGGATACTTGGTCTGCCAAGGCTTGTGTGTTTGAGTGGCAGTTGATTGGGACACCCCTGTTCATGGACTTGGGCCTCAAGTACCTTACGTATGCTAGAGGACTCCCCTATAAGCTTGTACTATCCTAGCCTAAGACCTTTCGGTCGTCATACCTTGTAGTGCACCGTTGCAGAGGAGGGGTTCAGATGCTCACTGTATCACTATACTTGAGATAGGCATTACCTTGGGCAAGATGAATGTCTCCTTGGTAAGAGGGGTAAGATGGTCCATGACCTTGCTTTCCCTATCTATCCAAGCTATAGTACCAAAGGTATTAGTGGGGGTGGGAATCCTGGTTCACTTTGACTTGGGATTGACCCATTGCCACTTCGTGAGATCTACAAGGTATGATACTCCCACTTGATTAATGTTAGGATTGTTTGTGTGCTTGGTGTGTCTTCTTGTTGAAACTTGTACGAGCCAATTTATACAAATTCTACCTTAAGTCAAAATCCATTGTGTTCTCTTGTTTGATTTGTATGTACTTGCCAAGAAACCTTATCAATTTTGTCCAAAAATCATTTGATCTTTTTGAAATAAAAAACTTGAACCATTTGAAATCTAAAATTTGACCTTTTGAAATTCAAATTTTGAGATAAAATCCAAAATTGGTCAAAAAACTAGCCAATTTCCAAACATTGCCCACCATTTAGCACCATAAACTCTCTGTTTAGCACCTTAAACCTGTCACTTAGCACCATAGTCACCTTTTTTCGTGCCATTTCCTACTGTTATAGTACCATAATTATCTGGAGTAGAACCATTTGTAGGCCATATCCAACATGTGTTCTTTGATCTATTCCATAATCTTTGAGCTTTGACCTACCTTAGTATCGGGTCACCTTGTCAAAATCATCAAAAATTAAAATCCTTCATTTTGGACCCAACCTTTAGCCATATTTTCCATCCACAACCTTTGTCCAAGTCCATCCACATCATTTCATTTAGACCTTAGAGAAAAATTATTTTTGATTATTGGACCCTTGACCATAGCCCATTCATTCTAAATCCAAAATCAATTATTGAGTCCAACCTTTGTCCATATTTCTATCTCCAAACTTAGTCCAACCCTTGTCCAACTTCATTTACCACACCCCATTTGACCTTATGCAAACATCATTTTGATAGTTGATCCTTTGGTCATACTTCATTCATCACTCAAATATTGTCCCCAACCCTTCCCCTCATTTCCTTTCTAATCCGAGAATCCCTTCATCCAAAACCCTAATCCAAATTCATTATCCTCCATTATCCATTTGACCTTAGAAGTTAATTTTCATTTTTGGACCTTTGCATATCCATTTTCACCAAAATACAAAAATTCACCCAAATACAAAATCATCCCAACCTTAGCCCAAGTCCAATCAACTTCAACTAACATTATCCTTGCCAATCAAATCCATATTATCCAAATCCTATCCAAATTATCCAAATCCCACATCAACATCCAAAAAGCAAAATTATCAAAAATTCAAAAATCAAACCCACAACCAAAACCATACCTCAAATTAAATTTGTGCAAGAATTATGTCTAGATCTCATAACCCTCTAATTTATAGGGTACTTAAGACTTTGTCTACCTTAAGTTCCTTTATAAAGTAGCCTTTATTAACCCTTTGAATAATTGATTTAGGAGCCTAGACAACTCCTAAGTTGATATATTCTAAGGTATCCCATTTTGCTTAGTGGTCATTAGTCTCTCAAGTAAAATAATCCTTCCCTTTTTGCTTAAGGTCATTAGTCTACCTTGGGTAAGAAGGGACATCCTTTTACAATCCAAAGATCTAGATTTATTCAAGCTCTCTTTTGATTTGAATATCCTTTTCCAAACATCATCAAGTTTAACCAACACCCTTAATCATCCAACCCCATCTATCCAAATCATCTAAGGTTTCCTTGGTTGATTATCATACAAATTATCCTAAGTATACCTTATTCACCATTTCCAAATCATCATCCATTTCAAATTCATCCTAAAGTCATCCTCAAATCATCATTCACTCTCATATCCATTTTTACCTTGGTCCAAGAAATCCTTTTTGAGATTTAATCTCTAAGGTTACCATACACCTTTGATTCCAAAATCATTCCCAAATTTCTAAATTCATCATCCACTCCATCCATCCCTCATTTATTATCCCACATTTTCAATTTATCTTTTCACTTATTCATCTTTTGGGTCCAATATTTTGAAAACCAATCTCTAAGGTCTAATCTTCATCCACTTCTCCATCACCAAAACCAAACCTATCCATCCATCATCCTTAAAGGTCTCTACCTTTGTCCACCTTTCAACACTTAATCAATCCATCCCAATCCATTGCATGCCCTTGATAAGGTCCCAAGCTAGGAAAAACAAGGAAATAGAATCCTCTAGAGTTATCTTTGGGATGCCTAACACCGATCAAAATAATGTCCCTACCATCCAACAACAATCATCCCTTGATGCAAATTCCATGATAAATCCTTTCATAACCCAACAAATTCCACCACCATCAAACATAAATAATGTGGATCACGATGTCTTAGACTTCATGCAAGATGCTGATGCCATGGACATATTAGATAGAGTCCTAAAGTCAGATCCCACAAAGTATCTTGAATTCCTCATTCAAAATGGTGCCGCCATACCCACCTTGTCACAACCATCCTCATCCAACAATGTCCCCAACATGTCCCAAACCTCAAATGTCACCACATCAACAAATCCCACCAACACGTCAACCACGTCAAATCCCACGTCTATATCAACATCTACCATCACTGCATCTACACCTCAAATCATACTTAATATTCCCAACAACACCATGTACCCTAGTTCTTCAACAAGTGTACCCCAATTTGATGCTAATACCATAGCTTTCATGATGCAATTATTCACCCAACCAACTTACAATACGTCCACCATCCCTAATAATAATCTATGCAACAACCCTTCATCCAACTTCACATATACACAACCTACAATTTCACAACCACCCATTACATCTTCCATCCAAACCTTACAACAAAATCCAAATCAAAACAAACAAATTCTGCCACACATCCTCCAACAAATCATTTCTTTCCAACAAATTCCACAAAATCAAATCATCCAAAATCAAACACCACCCCAACATCAACAAATTCCCAACTTTCTCCAACACCTCATCCAAGCTAACATACCCCAACCACCACCTACTCAAGATTTATCTAGCATTGTTTAAAACTTGACTCAAAAGGTTGATGACATGCAACATGGACACAAAAGAAAGAAATATTCCTTTGAGGATATTTCCTCATACCCATTTGATAGAACTATTCCCATGCCACACTTCCCTAAAAATTTTGAAACACCAAAATTTGATAAATACAAGGGGAAAAGGTACCCTAGGGAACACCTTACAGAGTTTTACATTGCTTTCCTAGAGGTATCATATGATGACACATACTTGATGAGACTATTTCCTAGAATCCTAGGTGGTCAAGCCACTGAATGGTTTTCTCATCTTCCCCCTGTTATCAAAACATTCCATGAGCTTGCAGAGAAATTTGTAAATCATTTCTCCTATAACTTTGAACATGAAATATCCATGACATACCTTTGCAACACCAAACAAAAGAATGGGGAATCCTTCGCTGCCTTTTTACAAAGGTGGAGAAGCTTAGCAAGCAAACTCCCTTGGCCAATTCCCAAAAAACAATCAGTCACCATGTTTGTGACTAACCTTAACCAAGAAATGGGCTTCCATTTACAAATCCAATGTGTGTCAACCTTTGAGGAGGTTATAGACAAAGGGACAACTATTTAAAGATCCCTTATTGCTAAGGGGTCTATCAAAATTTACAATAATGACAATAACAACAATAACAAAATCAACAACACCACCAACACTTCCAACAGGAACAGTAACGCCCAATCCAATGACAAACCCTTCTTTTGGGGTAAAAACAAAAACACCCTCAATGATGGTGTCACTAATGTGAAGGCCATCCAAAAATGTATGAAATCCAACTCCACCAAGTACATCCACAAACAACAATAATGTAAATGTTCCTAGGGGACCACCAAGACAAAACAATAACCCGAAGAGGAGATTCACACCTTTAGAAGAACCCATCAAAAATGTCTTGAACAATCTTGTAAAGGAGGATTTGATAACATTATCCCCTATTCATCCTTATGATGAAAATCAATTTAAACCCTCTTGGTTTGATGAAAATGCCTATTGTTAATATCATCATGTGAAATAGCATAAAACATCTAACTGTATGAGGTTGAAATGTTGCATCCAAGATCTTATAGATAGAAGTGATATAACCATTGATGAACCTCCAAAGAAATCACCTAATTCCAATTTAGGAGCATACAAGGATCCACTTCCAGATCATAACAAAGGAAAATCCCCACCATCCAATCAAACCTATAACGTTATGCCACCTCATTCTTCTTTTGACTCCATAGTAGGTTGAATAGAACATTCTTCCAATCATATCAATACGTTCACCATTAGAGCCAAGACACCCAATTTCGTTGTTACCACTCGTCGTGGCCACATCTCCATCTATGGAGCCCCCACCAATGATCAACCTTCTACATCCACACCTACTAATCCTCCATCCATCCACAAGTATAACCTCCTAGATCACCTTGGAAAGACTCCCGTGCAAATTTGCATCCTCAAATTGCTTCGTACATCTCCCACCCACAAGGATGTCCTCAACAAGGCCTTGATGGAAACCAAGTCCCTACCAACTTGAATGTTGATCAATTCCAAGCCATGGTAGGCCACATCACCTCACCTCATCATCTCACCTTCTCAAAAAAGGACCTACCCGCATCTAATGCCTCACATAATGAAGCCCTCCACATTGAAGTCCTAATCCATAAACATACCATCAAACGAGTCTTAATAGATGGTGGCTCTGACCTAAATATTTGAACTCTAAAACTATTAAACACTTGGGATACTCTGATGTGGTTGTGGACTCTAGTGAGTGTATAATCATCAAAGGATATGATGATATTGAAAGATTGTTCAAGGGCACCATTAAACTTCCCATTCAAGAGGGACAAAAGATTTTAGAAACCAAATGTCAAGTTCTTGATCTTGACCTCCCATACAACATTCTCCTTGGCTGACCATGGATTCATGCCATGCAAGCCATTCCATCCACTTTTCATCAATGCCTCAAATTCCCACACAATGACACATAAGTCACTATCTAGGCCGACCCCATCCTTTCCAATACTGTAACTTCTTGGAAAGACATGATAGAACTTTTTGTCCTTACAATAATGCCACCAAAACATCCACCACCAACACCACATCACAAACATCACATCCACATCACAAACATCCACTCCTTCCGAGGTCAAGATCAAGATAAGTGACATGGGATGTGGTGAGTATGACCTACATGGCACATTTTGTGTGGGCCTATTACCACAATCCCCTAAGACATTTGGTGCTCCTAAAGAAGATGAAGTCTCTACAGTATCATCAAATGCAAGCCAACACCAACCTTCAAGTAAAAAACACCTTCTTGAACAAGATGTCCTCAAAGATATATCCTCTTGGTTATACAAAGATGAAGATAAACAAAAAAGAAGTTCCTATCCTCCCCATCGAGATCTATGGAAAGGGTCTCGAAATTTTCAAATACATGGGTTACAAAGGACAAGGTAGCATAGGCCTTCATGAACAAGGAATTATTGAACCCATCCAAGAAACAAGGAATTCTTATCTCTATGGGTTAGGGTATAGAAAACAAGAGTCTAAGCTTGAGTGTGTCTTAAGTGAGGATGATAAGTCTTTTCCTATGATTGACAATGTCAATGAAGAGGACCATCAAGACTCTTTCATTGATTTCACTAAGCTTTTTGAATCATCCATATGCACCATCTACACCCTAAAAACCATTCCATCAACATCCAATGGCCTACCTCTTGTGTATCCCCAACGCATAGATTAGGACCAATAAGGACCTCCTATCCTTGATGTTGCACAAAATGATGAAGCTATAGCTAAAATGATGGGGGTTAGAGACCTCTTTCCCCTTGGAGATCACAAGGCTGGCTATATCATGGAACTAAACATTTCTGCATACTTTAGGGAGACAATCCAATCTCTTAGTCACAAAAGTATGAAAATAAAAATAACATCCCCTAGTGAAAACCACTTTGTGGCACTTTTGGATGATGAAAAATCAAAATAAAGGACGTATCTCCTAGTGAAAACCTCCCTGAGGCACTAGGAGATGAGAGAATGGATCTCCCTGAGGTACCTGAGCTCTATCAAGAAAGGTCACCAAACCTTGTAGAAGCATCCCAGGAAATGAACCTTGGAATAGAAGAAGCACCCAAGATCACGTTTCAAGTAGAATCCCTCACAACAATGGAACAAGAAGCCTTCTTAGATTTCTTCATACAAGGGAGTCAACTTTGCATGGACATATGCTGATATGCTAGGACTGGATCTCGCTCTAGTTTTCTATCATCTTGTCATACATCCCAATGCAAAACTAGTAAAACAAAAGCTAAGAAAGATGAATCCACAAGTGGCACTCCTCGTCAAGGTAGAACTCAAAAAACTTCTAGATTTGGGGTTCATTCATCCTATAGATTATCCTAAGTGGACATCAAACATTGTACTGGTAGAAAAAGTCACTGGGGCATCCACTATTATACAGACTTCCAGGATCTTAATAAGGCATGCCCTAAAGATGACTTTCCGCTACCCAACATAGATATCATCGTGGATCTCACCGCAGGACATGAAATGTTGTCCTTAATGGATAGATTTTCCAGTTATAACCAAATCAAGATAGTAGAGGAAGACCAACACAAGACCTCTTTCATATGTCCGTGGGGAACCTACTGCTGGGTTGTGATGCCCTTTGGGTTGAAAAACATAGGAGCCACATATCAGAGAGCCATGACAATTATCTTCCATGATCTTTTCCATAGCATAATGGAAGATTATGTAGATGATTTGCTGGGAAAATCAAAGACTAGAGAAGACCATTTGAATGTGTTGGCAAAATCTTTGACAAATTAGAACAATACAAGGTGCGACTAAATCCTAAGAAATGTGTCTTTGGGGTCACCTGTGGAAAACTCCTAGGGTACATTGTTTCAAGAAGAGGGATATAAGTCAACTTGACCAAGGTTAAGGCTATAGTGGACTTGCCTCCACCTAAAACACTCAAGCAACTTTGCAGTCTTCAAGGGAAGCTTCAATCTATTCGTCGCTTCATAGTACAACTTGAATATAAGTGTAAACTATTCCAACATCTTCTCTGGAAAAACACAGCATTTGTATGGGATGACAAGTGTTAGAAGGCCTTTGAATAGTTAGAGGAATATCTTGCTACACCGCCTGTCCTTATTCCACCAAATCAAGGACAACCCCTCCTCCTAGACATCTCAACAACAGAAACAATAATAGGGGATTTGCTAGCACAACATGATGAACAAGGAAAAAAGAGAGCCATATATTATATCAGCCGCACTTTGGTGACCTATGAGCTAAAATATACTCCTATTGAATGAGCATGCCTTGATGTAGTCTTTACATGATAGAAGTTAAGACACTATATGCTCAATCACAAGACAAAAGTCATTGCTAAAATTGATCCACTAAAATACTTATTGACTAGAGAAGCTCTCACAATACAAATGGCTAAGTGGGTCATGATCTTAAGTGAGTTCAACATTGAGTACACTGAGAGAAAGGCTATAAAAGGACAAGTGATTGTTGATCAATTGACTGATGCACATATCCCGACATAACAACCATTGCTTTCAGAATTTCTAGATGAGTCAACACTAATAGTAGCACCAACAACAGATACATGGAAAATGTATTTTGACAGATCCTACACACATCATGGCTCGGCGACATGCATTTTGTTTGTCACCCCTCAAGGAGACACTATTCCACAGTCCTACAAAATAAAATTTCCATGCACAAACAATGTAGCAGAATATGAGGCCCTTATCACAGTACTTCGCATGGCCATCCAGTGGAAGATTGAAAGGCTTATAATTTATGGTGACTCCCAGCTAGTTATCAGACAAGTCAACAATGAATACAAGATAAAGGATGACAAACTCCTACTATACAAAAGAATGGTTGATGATTTCAAGGACTACTTTCATGACACCCATTTTGAACAAATACGGAGGTTGAAAAATAAAGCAGCAGATGCCATGGCTACTATCTAGGATCTTTGGTTGACATGAAAAAGGATAGCAAAAAATGTGAGTTCCTAATTGAAAAGCTTCCAATGTCGGCCTATGACGTCCCACAATCTGAGCTAGTGGGTGACATTGTTGGTCCACTATCTCCATGGTACCAAGAAACCTAAATATACCTCCATGATAACATCATCTCACCCAACTTAACATCCACCCAATGGAAAAACTTCATCCGTCGAGCCTCTACCAAAGAAGTCTTGATGGTACTCTTTTACGATGCCTTGATTCTAGGGAAGCCGAAGTGGCCTTACAAGAGGTACATGAAGGTATTTGTGGGGCATACTCTAGTGGACCTACTCTACCAAAGAAGATTCTAAGGATAGGATACTACTAGCCCACTATGGAATAAGATGCTCATTAGTTTGTAAAGAAATATCTACCATGCTAGCAACATGGTGATCTTATCCATGCACCATCACAAGAATTGCAGTCAATCACAACTCCCTGGCCCTTTTCACAATGGGGGCTCGATCTCGTAGGAAAAATTCACCCACCATCATCCAATGGCCACAAATTTATTATTACCGCTATTGAATATTTCACCAAGTGGGTAGAAGCCATTCCACTCACTTACACCACTGGTAGCCAAATCACAAAATTTATCCTCCACTACATAATATGTTGTTATGGCATCCCCCTCTCCATCATCACTAACAATGGGAAACTATTCAAGAACCAAAAAGTTTGCACCCTTTGCAAAAAGTTCCAAATCCAACACCATTTTTCTACACCATATTAAACCCTCAAGGTAATGGTCAGGCCAAAGCTTCCAACAAAACCATCTTATGAATCCTAAAAAAAGATGATTAATGAAGTTGGTCATGACTAGCACCTTCAACTTAATCCTACCTTATGGGCTTATCACACAAGCATTCATACCCCCACAATAGCCACTCCATACTCTTTAGTATTTGGTTCCAAATCCATTTTGCCTATAGAGCTCGAGCTCCCTTTTCTCAGAATTTTATTACAGAATATCATTGCTAAGGAGGAGTATCGAGTTGCACACCTAAATGAGCTAGAATTGCTGGATGAAAAGCATCTGAATACTCTAAACCATCTCTAGGCCTATCAAAATCACCTACATAGAAGCTACAACAAAAAGATTAAGAACCACAAGTTTGAGATAGGCGACCTTGTCCTTATAGAAAATCAGAGAAACCTACAAGAGAGCCACAAGAAAGGAAAGTTTGAGCCTAATTGGTTAGGACCCTATGTCATCACAACCAGCTATGGATCAGGAGCTTATCATCTTGCAACACCTCAGAGGCAACCTCTAGAGGAGCCGATGAATATTATGCACCTGAAAAGGTTCTATGCCTAGACCATCGAGTATCCCAAGTCAAAAAACACAATTTTAAAAAAAAAAATAAAAAAATCCAAAAAAAAAATCAAGAAAAATCTAAGCACAATAAAGTCATCCAATGGTGAAAATCACTTTAGTGGCACCTTGGATAAGTACCATGGTGAAAACCTGTCTCAGGTGCCATAGGTAGTGGCTGGTCCTACCATCTAATAAATCCTCATATCCATCACATCATTCCATATCACCTCCATCCCATGGCTTGGAATTCTAAAACATCCAACCCCATACCATCCCCCACCCTTCATCACCCCACCTGAGGTAGATCCCTAAAAAAAGGATCCTTGTATGCCCTCCCTGAACAACTTAAAATTTGAAAAATCCAAAAACATCACAAAAACAACAAACTCCAAAAAAAAAATTAGAAAACCAACATAATCCAAAAACCACCAAAAAATAAAAAATTACAAAAACCCAAAAAAAACCCCAATCATCACAATTATCCAAATCATCCAACACATTGTCATCTCATCATCATCTCATCCACCCCAAACTATCCATACATCATCAATACAAACCAAAACTACATATTCATCATCACTAGCATCTTAAAGTGCCTTGATCCCATGGATACTGAGTATGTAGGTAGTCTGGAATACAAAGGAAGTATCCAGTATGTAGGTAAAAAAGATGCACCCATCCAACCCACTTGGATGGTCCCTATTTCCTGAGCTTACTAAACCTAAGAACAATACACTGGCTAAGCATACTCTTAAACACAACATATCTCATGCAAAAATAATTAATCAACAAACTAACTACAATCATGACATATGGCTTACTATATTTTTTCCCATCCTTTGAATTTTATCCAACATCATCCAACTGATTCTTGCCTTAATGGATATATCATTCCTACAATAGGTAGAATCCATCATCCTATCAACACTTATCTTGGCAAGAGATACAATGGATGTTTGTATGGTTCGTTTGTCTTTTTGATTATTGACTTTTATCTTTGGTCTCATTTTGGGGATCATTCCAAAGCTACCTTGATCTCACTATATCATGGTACATGTCAAGAAACATCTAGAATGGGACATGGTCATTGTTTTGTATGTTGTGCTTGTGGGTTGGTCTCATTACTCCAAGTATGGTATTCATATCTTGAATATGTAGGGTCAATTCTAGCATATTGTTCCCCTTTTACATCTAAGGTTAATCATACCTTTTATGTACTAAGGACTTATGCTGAGTCCCCTTCCCTCATCTAGGCAGGATTATACTACCTTGGGCATGCATGGGATTATTCTATTGTTTGCAGGTCTAGTCCATGTAAACATGGATATATATATATCATCACCTTGGTCCTTCATACCTTGGTGAAAATATCCCCTTTTGCTATAACAAATATAGGAATGCTCTCAAAATGTCAACACAAATGCTTATCTACCCACACACCCCTCATCCCACATCCATCAAATCAATATCTAGGCTTTACATTTAACCAACCCAATCTCATCAACCACCCTAGCAAGCTTCTATCCTTCATCCCACTTCGTCCCACAACAATACCCCTCTAACAACATGGCATCTAGTGACTTATCCTAACCATTCTAAACCTATCCCAACCAAACCTATCCTAACCTATCCCAACCATCCCTAAACCTATCCTATCCATCCCTAAAACTATCCTAACCTATTCCAACCATCCCTAAACATATCCTAGCAATCCCTAAACCCATTCTAACCTATTCCAACCATCCCTAAACATATCCCAACCAACCTTAAACTGATCCTAACCATCCCTAAACCTATTCTAACCTATCCATCCCTGAACCTATCCCAACCCTTCCCCAAACCCTCAAACCGCATCTCCCATGGCTCTAAACACCACAATGTATTATGACAAATATCCATAACATCACATCATACTACCATATCACCATTACTTATCATTTACCATTGTATATCATTTACCATTGCATATCATTTACCATTACTTATCATTTACCATTGCATATCATTTACCATTTACCATTACTTATCATTTACTATTGCATACATATTTATTCCATTTCATTATCCATTGCATAATATATGTTTATTAATATGAGCATATATTTTCCATTTCATTATCCATTGCATAATATATGTTTATTAATCTGAGCATATATTTTCCATTCCATTTTCCATTGCATAATGTATATTTATTAATATGAGCATATATTTTCCATTTCATTATCCATTGCATAATACATGTTTATTAATCTAGGCATATATTTACATTGTGTTAACCTAAACATATGTCCATCCATATCATACAACATCATAATCCATGTGCATAACATACACCAACATCATAATACATATATCCATCCATACTCATACATCAGTGCATAAATCCATAAACTCATACATAAGAATAAAACCAATAAACATTCATAAAGATCCATAATCACCACAACAAAATAATCATATATATTGCTGCCAAAAAAATGTTCATGTATCACTCAAAATACACATCAGATAAATGTCATAATACAACAATGCCCTAAAGGCTGAAATATATCAAAATACAAAGCCTGAAGGCATATACATAGAGTCAAGAACCATGGCCTGATGACCCCCTAGCAGAGTTAGTAGGAGAACCAGGTGGACACTATGGTGGTGGCCCCATCGACTGCTGCTGCTAAGGTGGTGGCTATTGTACAAATTAATGAGACCATCTAGATCTCTGCAAGGCTAACATCCCTGATCTGCTTCGTTAGTTGTAACTAGGGACTCTCTGCCCCTTAGGAACTACAGTACAGTATGTTCCATAATAATACTCTACCCTAGCTTGTTGATTTGATAACTGCTGATGCAACTCCTATATATGTTACTGAAAGGTTGAGTAATCCTCGACATCTAAGCCATGTTGGTGCCAACAATGACACCATGCATAGTGTAATCTCAGCCTGCAGCTAGGTAACCTCTGCCTCAGCCTATTGTGCCTAGATCTCAGCTCTTTGCAGCTTCACCTTTGCCACCTATCATAGTACAGTCTCTGTATCCCTCTCATTAGTAACCTGTGCTAGTTGCACCTGCATCTATCCCTAGAGGTGGCATATCTAGGCTTGCAGGATCTGTACCTATGGATCTCCATCTCCACCACCCAGTCCATGTAACAGGGCTTGAACCCCCTATAACCTTTGCAGCTGCCCTAGAGTGCTATCTCACTCTACTATAGTCTGTGCCAAGTCCTGCCGTTGTCGAGCCACTTGATCCTCCAAGCTGGCCACATGTGCCCATAAGGTCTCCATCTCCTCCTCTCCTTCCCCTCGAGGCTAAGATTGCCACTGACTTATATGCACAGTGGGGTCAGGTCCTGTCCCTGATAGCCCTGTACTAGATGTCCCCACACTTGATGGCCCTACACATGAAGTACCCACCTGTACCGATACCTATTGTGGTGGTACATGTTGTGGTGGTGCCTGTTGTTGTGGCACCTACTGCTGTGGCACCTGTCCTTGTACCTACTATGGTGGTACATGTTGTGGTGGTGCCTGCTATTGTGGCACCTGCTATTGTGGTGTCTGTCCCTGTACCTGCTGAGGTGCCTGTCTCTATACTAGTGCTTGTGCCTACTACTGTGGAACCTACCCTACCTATCTTGGCACTTGAACCTGAGGGCCCTTCCCTCCTTTTGTTACCTGCCTTGTAGCTACCACAACCAATACATCGATACCATCCCCCTCTTCGATCAGTACCTCCTCCATAACATACTCCATTTTAACCTCATCCCCCTCCTCTTTCTCCTCATCCTCTACCTCTATCATTAGATCAGGCTCTTTCGCCGAATTGATCAAATGAACAGACCTCGTTTGTTGCCACCATCAGTTGTAGTCCGGGGTCATCCTCGCATTAACTATGTCACTATCCCAGTCTCACTGTACTAGTTGTAGTCCTACCCAATCTAACAAGGCCACCTGTGGCTGAATTTGTGTAGGCCATCCTGGTATGTCCTGAGGCGTCTGAGTAAAAATAGCCATCACCTAGGGCAAATCCTGAACCTGTCCAAACCATTACATCACTCATGATAAAATATACCTATCTATCATGTGGTCTCCTTGCCCCATCAGATATTAAGGCTAGAATGTGAAAGGCATATGGATATGGTCATCAACTCATGCCTCCACATCTATATATGGCTGCCAGATAATCATATCTAGGTCATCAAGCTATCGCCACCATTATCGTAACTATCCTATGTGTGTATGCACCATAGGTGGCCTATATAGAAACATAAATGCCTCAAATTGCCCCCTGTGATAAGATGAATTAGGCCTCGTAATCCTGATATGCTCTCATGCCCATACATGGAGAAGTGTCACTCCTGCGCCCAAAGCCCTATCCAAATGATATACTACCAGATGCATCTCATGATACAACTGGACTAATAAGCATGGGACCCATGCAAACACCACATCCCGAGTGATCATAGCCTCGATCACTCTCCCCCAACCAATCAAAAACCATGCAATTGCTGATCTGGAATCAATATCCCTCCAACCAATGCATACATATAGTGTAAACTGATCTATCCCAGCTAATAGATTCTATCTATATTGCATTTGTCATTGGTCCTAGACATATATGGGATGAATAGGTGCAAATACCCTATCCAAAGCCACCACTCTTGATTGCACAACATATGCCATTCACTCTTTGTGTATAGGGATCCTAAGGATCCTCCATACATCCTTTAGGGTGATTGTGATCTCACCTGTAGGAAGTAAAAAGGAGCATGTCTCGCTCCTCCACCTCTCAACTAGGGTTGACATCATTGCCCTATGAGCCCGTATTTGGGGCATCTCAAAGATCGTCTGAAGCCCTATCCTCCCTAGTCGGGCTAGATCTCCCTGATCAAACTGTGATCTCGATGCCATCACTGATGGAACTAGGTGCTCCCATGACTGCAAGATCTTGCCTAGAATCAACATCCAAAAATACCAAAAATCAACTCTTTTTTCTCAAAATAGTGCTATGGCACTAATTCATAACCTTATGGTGCCAATTCAAAACATGGCACTAATCCATGGCCATATAGTTCTACTATAACAAATAGCGCTAATTCCCAGACCTTTTGCGCTAAATGAGAGCTTAGCATTGAATCATGATAATATGGCGCTAAACTACCATTCAACCTAAATTTTCCAAAACCCCCTACGCTAATCCAAAGCTTAGCGCTAAACCACACCCTTATGGTGCTAAATGAGAGCTTAGTGCTAAAGTGCCAATAAATGGCACTAAACTAGAAAACCTTAAATTTCAAGCGCTAAACTAGAGCTTGGCGCTAAAACCTACCTAGATGGCCCTAACCAGCTGAAATTCCCCTTTACACATGGCATTGATCCAGAGGATCGCACTAATTCATGTCCTAATGGTGCCACGTGGTTGCATGATGGTTCCATTCTACCTAACGACCCATTTCCCAGGCCTATAAACTATCTGAAACCTAAAATCATGAAGCTAGGGTTGACTGATATACTTGTGGGTCTACCTCTGTCGATCTGTCGTAGTCACACACACTCTCAGATCAATGTCAGAATTGTGTAAATGTCAGATGCGCCATGTCTCCTTCTCCTTTATCTCATCCAATAAGCTTAGAGTGTGCAAATATGGCACTTTGGGCCCACACTTTCTATATATACCCACCATGTCATACCCCCATACACCTTTTTCTCTCCCCAGGTGACAAAATATAACCTTTTTCATCTATTTTTCTTCCTATCCACCTAATTTTCTGTCCTCTATCCATTTTCACCACCATTTCCTCCTTTTGAGAGTTCATATGAAAAAAAAAATTACCTGACCTCTCGAGGGGGAATCCCTCACCCGTTTCACTCCTTCTCGACAGCTAGGGAAAAATTCTTTGACTTGACGCCAATCTTCCTACTAGGTCACGACGCCATGTCAAAGAGGGGAAAATGTACACACATAAAAATGTCTTAACCCTTCAACCACCCTTAGACTATCATCCACATCACTAATTTCCCATCCAATTAATTAATTATTATTATTATTTAATTAATTAGCCTAACTTACCCCTGAGTCATCCATCTATTCTTCATCAATTTACCCTGAAAATTGAATTAATTAAATTAATTCAACACCATACCATACTAACATCATCCCAATTAATTAAATAAATATGATAAATATTTTTTTGATTAATTTGTCCACTTTCCTAAACCTAATTAATTAGGTAAATCACATTTATCTAATTAATCTACCCTACTAATCAACCTAAACCTAGCATAGTTGATTAAATAGCCAATATTTAATTAGCTACCCTAGCCTACCTAGCCCCTAGACCTGGATTAATTAAATAAATCATTATTTAATTAATCTTAAACCATGTTTAGTCCATTCACTAATTTTTTCCAGCCATATCAATTAAGTTAATCACCTTGATTAACTTGGTCAAAGCATTATTAAGTCATTCTCCCACAACCCACAAATTAATAATTCCAAAATATTCCCATGGGTCACATGACTCTTCCACCTCACCTTTCTATTTCCATGCTAAACTCGTCTCCATGACATGAGCTCATAAGCTTGATTGACCAACTACAAATACAGGAATATGCCAAGATTAAAGCTCAAGCTTTTGATAGGGATGACATAACAAAGACAATTGCATGTTATGATGCATACAAGGCTATGGATTCTAGACAAATGTTGGTTGAAGATGACACACGTTCTGATATAGAGTGATGAATCTCTCGATGATGTTAATTATTTTGGCATAACTGGGTATACATAAGGATAGTGCAACAATGCAAAGGTAAATGGATATCCAATTAGAATATTCCTTTTGGTAAAGTATAGTGCAATGGATATCTAGATGACAATTATAGAAGGGCTGCCAGACAAGGGAAAATAATTGAAGGTAATGTGGTTGAGGGGGATATTTTAGAATATTCCTAGATCTTGATGCATCAGAGAGAATATTCTTTGGAGCCAGCTGTCATCCACAATTGAGTGCCAACTGGCAATCATGTGCCTCATTTCCTGACCATTTATTTTTGAAAAGTGATATCCTGATCGTTGGATGTTGTAACTGATTCTGGATCCTTGTCTTATAAAAGTCATCCAAATCATTGTAGATAGGGGGATGAAATTGATAAAATTCGCTAAGCATTAAGTTAGTTGTAGACACCTAAAAATGTCTTAACCCTTCAACCACCCTTAGACTATCATCCGTATCATTAATTTCCTGTACAATTAATTAATTAAATTTTTATTTAATTAATTATCCTAACTTACCCCTGAGTCATCCATCTATTCTTCATCAATTTACCCTAAAAATTGAATTAATTAAATTAATTCAGCATCATACCATACTAACATCATCCCAATTAATTAAATAAATATGATAAATATTTATTTGATTAATTTGTCTGCTTTCCTAAACCTAATCAATTAGGGAAATCACACATATCTAATTAATCTACCCTACTAATCAGCTTACACCTAGCCTAGTTGATTAAATAGCCAATATTTAATTATCTACCCTAGCCTACCTAGCCCCTAGACCTGGATTGATTAAATCAATCATTATTTAATTAATCTTAAACCATGTTTAATCCATTCACTAATTTTTTCCAGCCATATTAATTAATTTAATCACCCTGATTAACTTGGTCAAAGCATTATTAACTCATTCTCCCATAACCCACAAATGAAAATTTCCAAAATAATCCCATGGGTCACATGACCCTTCCACCTCACCTTTCTATTTCCATGTTAAACTCTTCTCCATGCCATAAGCTCACACATGTGAGCTCAAAAAATGCTTAAGTGTCACATGACCTTCACCATTCCACATAAAATGGAATTTTTAATTCCATCTCATCCTGAGGAAATTAATATTTAATTTCCTCACAAGTCCTAATCGCATTTAATGCAAAGCCTTCCATAAAAATAAATTTTAAATTCATTTTTATTCCTATCCCTCCATTTTTGTTGATGAGATCTGGGCCTTTGATCTCATCTTTCATCCTCCACCATTGATCTCAATTTTTAATCTCCACCATTGGATCAATCTCCCCCCAAATTTTCCTATAAATACAAGCCTCCACAAGCCATTTACACATCCAATTTTAGAGAAAGATCATTATGCCAAAATCCCTCTAAATTCCCCATTGTTTTAGCTAGGTTATGCTAGATTTTGTGTTGCATTTGAGAGCATTTCACATTGAATAGTCTAGTTGGATAAAGCTAAGGAGAATTAGGGTGCTTCTCCTTCCACCTTATCAAGGAGTGAGGAGGCTTCAAGCTTTGGAAGGTATAATCTTGGTATTTTACTTTCATTTCCATTTATTCTATGCTTGCAAGTTTCTTTCATCTTCATTAGCAACATTTTGTAACTTTTTGGCTTACCTCATGATTTGATCTCATATTTAGTGAGATCATTTGTATATTCTATTCATATGAATGGATTGAAGGATACGGATTACTACCTCATTATAAATCATAAGTGATCTTCCAATTGATTTATGGTAATGAAATATCAAATTGCTACATCCCTTGGAGTGCATTTGAACCATTTCTTATGGTGATCAATTGTCCTTTGAAGATTTGCATCTGTTATACGTAGTTGTGGAACACTTGGTGAAGTATAACTAGATTCTAACTTCAATTCATAAATTTGTCAGGATATATGTGTGAGATCACTGGAAATTTAAATCCCTTAGGACTTTTCTTTCTCAAACCTTGTCTTTTGTCTTTCATTTCTAAAAATTGTAATAAATAAGTGCAAATAATGATAAATCTAGAAGAAATAATCAATAATATCAATGAATTAGCAAATTAAGGAAGATCTTTAAGCAAATTTAGAATATTTGAGTAAAGTTCAGTTAATCAGAGTTAATTTAGAAGAACTAATCAAAGTTACATGAAATATGGAGAAATTTATCAAAGATTTAGCTAAGAAAAGTTAATTCAGAAGAATTGATCAAAGTTATGCTTAAATACTGACAATATTCTCAATGCTTAGTTGTTAATTGATAAATTTGAAGTGAATTACACGGGATATGTGCAGATCATAAAGGATAATAGTGATATTTGCAGAAAATTGTCTAGATCTAGAAGATCAGATGCAATATTTGTAAGTCCCCAAGTAGAACAACCTACAACAAACCCTGAGTGATTACATTTAAAGTCAAAACCTAACTAATGGAGCCTTGGGATTATAAGTTCATTCTAAATTTCTATTTGTGTTTGATTCTGATTAAAATCATTATCAACATTAGGTTTGGTGAAAGAGAATGTATTTTAGAAGTCATTTTGAAGTTCCTCCCAACTTTTTATTTATGCCCTCTTTTCTTGGTTTATGTACTGAGTTTGTACTATTGGTGTAAGGCTTCAATAGAACATTTTAATGTATAATCTTGTATCATACTCTCTTCTCTCATTCCATGTAGTCATACATGTGTTCAAATGTTCTTTTGGTGATATTGTGCCATCATACTTGGGAATTTGTTTGTATTCTCCTTCCTTCAATAAATATCTTGTTTTTATGAGAATTTTCAGTGCATGCCACTTAGGAATGTTGTTTTTATAGGTGTGCCACCACCTTGTAGTGATACAAATTAATGTGTGTCATAGGGAATCTAGTCTAAACTCTTTGTTATCAAATGTTCTTTCCATTTCTTCTAAGTATGTGTTTAGGTCTCCTACCTTGGAGTATCTGGCAACTTAATGTGTGATATTCCCCATGAAATATGGCTTATTTGTTGAGACTTGTGGATGGTGGGGGGTTATGTGATTTAGATGGGAGTAGTGTCAATTTGGTGTGGCAATATTATCTATGATGAATGTGGTGTGATTTGTGAGGCTCTATGTAGTATAAATTTTTTCTATCCCTTCTTACCTTTTAGGATCGTAATTTTGGTTCATCCATTAGACAAGCATTTAGGACATCCTCATTATCCATGCTTTCATTGCTAATTTCAATATATATTTCCCCTTTAGAGGTGAGTTCTTCAATTGGTTCTAGTTTTGATAATTTTGCTAGTGAATAGAGTGTTTTAGGTTCCTCACCATTCTAGCCTTCCTATGCCACTTACTCTTTGTATGCTTATCTCATGTCTACTCCTAAGGGTATGCGTACTATATTATCTTCATCTACAAAAGATAATTCCTCTTTTCTAGAGTCTATAATGCCATTGGCATTTACAAACCATTGCAATCCAAGTAATGCGTT
This sequence comes from Cunninghamia lanceolata, assembly GCA_027924645.1. Lineage (NCBI taxonomy): Eukaryota > Viridiplantae > Streptophyta > Pinopsida > Cupressales > Cupressaceae > Cunninghamia > Cunninghamia lanceolata. The sequence continues at coordinate 2,386,374 of BSBN01000814.1, forward strand.
AAAGGTGTTGAATAGTTCTTTCATTTCTATGATTTCAAATTCTACGACTTGTTTTACTCCTAGTATGTTGACTTCTACATTTTTCTAGGTTCCCACGGTCCCTATTGATGTCACACCCCAAATTTTGACTATGTTTTACTTTTTACTTGTACATAATTAGTAGTTGATTATGCATAATTTAATGATTTGATGTTAAGTGAAAATGTCAGGAAAAATAAATGATATCATGAGTTTGTGTTTATATGTTTAGAATTTAGACATGTGATTATATGATATCATGATTATTTATTCATAAGGTTTATGGATTAACTAACGATACACCAATCCCAGTTTGGTGAATGCAAGTTGTAATCAGGAAACAAATTTTCCACCCTCTGAGAAAAGAGAGGGAGAGCATCATCAAAGAGAAGTGAATAGACATATGGATAAGAACAGGTTGTTGCCATCTAACTCTTGTGCTTGCACATTTTAGTGAACCTTCATTGAGTTTGGTAAGTTGTGTTTGACCCATTTGGTGTAAGTTTGGTTTCAACTCGACAATCATCAATTTGTCGTCAAGATCCATTAGTGTAGGTTTTGTCAAGAACTAAGTTAGGAAAGTATGATCATCAACAAGGAGTGGTCGATAGTCATTAGTTCTTGTATGATATGAATATAGATTATATTCAAGAGAAAATATTTATTAGTGGTTTAACTATTTCATTATTGGTAATTTTGGTTGAAATTCCATTATGATAACCTATATATTTGGTATTTACGCAAGACTGAGAGGAGGAGAATACCTCAACCACATTAGTTCATATCTTGTTGAGTGATAAAAAATGACGTTAGAATACATTGTATACTCAAATATTATGTTGAAATGTGTATATATATATATATATATATATATATATATATTTAATGTGATCTATAAGTATAATTTATACTTGGTAGTCATTGAATTTTAGAAGGTATGTCGTAAAGATGCATATTTAATGTCAACTACTACATGACCTTATGGATACTTAATTTCCTTCACTCCATGATGTCTTGGAGAGTATGGAGGAGTGTTCAAATTGTTTGTGTAGTGGTATTTAATGACCATTAACCTCTTCATTATCTACATGCCACTATAGTGAGCTTCTGTAGGCTTGATTTTGGGAAGATAAACCATGGGGGTTAGTGTGGAATAAAGCCTTTTAAGAGGTTATGCAAGGGCCGGAAAGAGAGGTACATGTGAATATTGGTCTTAGCTATTGGGAGAGCTTGATAATTAAAATATTTCCACATAGAGTGATCGAGCACTGAGATATTGTATACTCACGGGGATAGCAATTAGAGGAAATCAATCATCATATCCATAGAAATTGTGATCTCGAGCATACGTCAAAAGGAAGTCTAACACACAGGAAAGCATCATAGTTTAGGTAGAAAGGAAGAAAGCTAGTACAAGTTTGGAAACTATCGACGGAGAGGTATGATTATAATGTTAAGCTATTATCTCATTCTTAACTTGCAAACATATGTATTCTATATAAGTTTTCAGATATGTTTAACATAGAGTAAAGTTTATAGGATTATCCAACAGTGATCTAGTGATCATAGTAGCTAAGCCAACATAGTTATGTGGGAAAGTAAAGAAAGTATTTTTCTTAGTTTGAAACTGCACTTTGCATGGAGTGCGATTGTTGTTTGATTAGAGTCTTTGACTTCAAATGATAGTTTGAAGTAGCAATATTTTAGAATGTTGTTGTTAACAATAGAATAATTTGTAGTGATCCTTATTTGACCTTTCTACCTTTGTGCCTTTGTGTTGTGCCTGTAATCCATGGTAAAATTGAGTTGCTTGTTAAGAGGTAGGAAACATAGTAAATGTTATGATTATCTTTGATCTTATTAGATACTTCTGTCTATAGAAAACTTATCTTTCAACCTTGTTTACTCAAGCTATTTTAGTTTCCTATTAGCTAAAAATACATTATTATGAGCCCATAGCTATCATGCAAACACAGAGGAATCACAAAAATTATATTTTCATATTAGAAGATGAGGTACTGTGATCATATTCTGTTAAGTCACAATATTATAACTAAGCCAGGTTATATTTATAGTGTTGAGATTTGAATTCTTTGAGAACCCTGATTTAGACTTAGGATTTGAGACTAGTGAGTCTAGATAGAGATGGTTTTATATCTCAAATGAGTATATATATGCAAGTTTTATTGATTATAATCATAAAGTTTTGTGATAGTTATTTTCCTATCTTAGAGTATATAGTAAAGATATTTATATCATTAGAAAATATTTAAGGATAGTGATATGTTATCACTTTTGTATTTAACAACAATGATAAGAATATTCATGATATTCGATAGATATCATACATGAGTTCACAACCTATTCTATAACAAAAGACATTGAACTCAGGAGGACCAATAAGATTGAAAGTATTGTACTATAATTATCCTAGAATCAAATCTATTTAGGTTATAAGATTGACCTTAGTCAAGAATATTAATGTTAATGATAGTAAACTTGTATTCTATTTTATAAGAAACATGAATTTGGATAGTGCCTAAGTGGTCTAGAGAAGACTAGAGGATTTTATATTCATGTTATACATTCCTATCTTTGGATAACAAGAGATTTTAATATTATAATATTTTAGGTTAGAGAAGTTCAAACCCTAGAATCAACCCAAAAGGGTTTATAAAACATAAAGCTCTCAAGTCGGTTATGACTTTGTTTTAGTCTATTGTAAGTTATGGTGGACAGTAATTGGTCAAGAAAACCATAGTTCAAGACAATATAAATTAGAAAAGAGTCTAAGTCATACTTTGATTAAATTAAATGATTTATTGATAGAGTCGATAATCTGACATATAGCACAAGAGTGCTTAATCTTTTTTTGTCTTTGAGTAGAATGACATGAAGTCATAGACCCTGATATTTGCAAGATGGCAACTAGGGACTCTTTGAAAAGCTAAAATCATCTAAACCTACACATTGTGTATATATATATCCTAGATTAAGGATTAAACTCTAAGTCAGGTTGACTAGGATTTGAGTTTAGTCAAGACAATTCATGTCTAGAATTGAAAGGAATTAGGGTATGCGGGAATGCTTCCTACACTGATCTACTGAGAAAAGATTTATGCAAATTTGAACTTTCACAGTTACAGATTAAGATGCACATTAATAGAAAGATAATAAAACTTCCAAATGCAAAACTCACAACACAAGATATACATGGGGAAAACCCTTTCAGGTAAAAAATCCCACACTGCAAAGCTGCCCAATATATTATTCAGGAATCAAGAAGATTACAATATACTTGCAGAGCAAGTTTTCACAGGAGTATAACCAACCAGAGATTTAGGAGGTAACTCAACATCTATAAGACTCTTACACACAACCTCCATCTCAAGCTCCTGATATATAGGAGATACAATATAGTAAACCGTCAACGGTAATTACAAAACCATGAGCCAAAACCACCCAAAAGTGGCACCCAAATTAATATCCAATTAAAGATGCCTTGTGATGTGCCAAAACACACACCAATAGGTTTAATCTCCCCTCTACAACTCTTTTAAGTGTCCAACATGTTTTTACATTTCCCAAAAATAGGAGGTCCAACTTTCGGAGGCCATAACTTTTGATATGGGTTTCTGATTGACAAACTGTTTAATGCGTCAGAAAGCTCATGAAGAGATCTATCATGCTATAACCCACTTTGTTGGTTATGACAAAGTTTAGGATGTTTAGGGACATCTAAGTTCCTCAAAACTGAGTTTGAAACATTTTTTGGCAGTTTCAAAAAATAGAAACTTTAATATCTCACAATCCAGATATGATCTTGAGTCAAAACTCACCCGAGATGTTCACTTAGCAGTTCCGTAACTTTTGGGAAAATTTTTGGGTCAATCCGAGGTCAAATGTAGAGTTACTAAAAATAGTAAGTCCCGCTATTTTTAGACCTTTTGGAAACTTTGAAAGTTCTAGGCCATTCTCCAAGATAAAGGGTATTCAAAAAGACCAAAACTAGGAAGAATAGTAACCTTTAGAAGTTGCAAGGTTGAGACACTTTTCCTAACAAGAATTACTAGTCAAAAAAATCAAACTGTAGGATGAGATAGTCTTCAAGTTGAGTTAGAGGTGTATGAACACACGACTACGTTTATTGTAAATGTCTATTTATATAGAAACTTTGGCCAATGTTATGCATTTGTCTCTGCATGCATTAGTTGGTTTATCATGTCTAGATTGTGTAACATGTTAGAATGATCATACTTAGTTAGAAGATTATCTAGAGTCATATGGTCAATTGAGTTATGTAGGACACATCACTAGAACTTAGATGGAAACCTGTTGGTTCTTTATGTCTATACTCTCCATGAAGGGTAGGGCCACTTCTAGGAAGGAAGGTGAGTAGGGGACCATTAGTCTGTGGTTGGAGATAAAGCATTCAGATGATGCTCTACCTCTGTAGTAGAAGAATTGCTAAGACTTGAGTGACGGATATCAAGATTCTAGATATAGTACTCTTTATGTTATGACTTATGATTTTCAAACTTATGTAAGCTTATTTATGTTGCCATGTGCAAATTATTTGAAAATGTAAAGTGAAGTGTTTTCACTATGTTTTTATCTTTGCATATTTTGTATTTTCAAGGTTGAAAAATATTCAGAAAAGATATGCATTTTAATGTGAATACGTAAATGTTAAAAAAATTCTTTCATGTTTACCATGTTCATTTACTTTCTTAGTAAATTGTTTTTGTAATTCCATGTAATATGAGACGGCATGTTACATATGGTATCAAAGCTATCGAGTTCAACACATGGACCTAGGAGCTCACTACGAGAAAACTTGTCAACTTTCAATAGATTGGCTAATGTTTGAAATTGGTTTTATGCCAGAATGGCATGGAGAAGAACCAAGAAAACTACCAGGAAGTCTATTCCCCAGCATTTACCAGAGTTAATGGTTAAGAAAGAACCAACTGAGGAGGTAAAACTCCAAGAGCATACTAACTATGTTGAGGGTGCATGGCTGGAAGATTCTGAGACTTTGGCAGGCGCCCTTAAGCCTATTCAGCTAGAAAGGAAACAATGAAACAAACTAGCTAAGAAACCTATTTTTCCTACTTGTGTAGTTAAACCAAGTAAATCTTATGCTAGTTGCGACATCTCATTTGGGTGCGGTCGTGATGCCCCTATTTTAGGAAAATATGTGATGGAAGAGTACCTACATGTACATTCCCCCTCTAAGTTTGTTTTACTAGATTTTGATGGGAAGAGGAACCTGAGGAATATCCTTTAACCAATAGTGACATGTAGTCTTGTTGAGTTATCTATCTAAATAAGGATGTATTTATACCCAGAATAAACTATAATAAAGATGAGATTATTTTGCACAAATCTGAGTTTTGTGAATAGATTTATTGATGAATTTTGAATTAATGAGATGCATTATTTCTAAATTCTAATATGTAACTTGATACGAATAATAGGTGTGATATAGAGTATCATCATGGTTCAAACTTGAACAAATCTTCAAGATAGTCAAGGAGAGTCAAATCCCTTTGAAAACCCAATGACTAAGCTAGATCAGATTTTGACCATGCTGAATGAAACCAAGGAAAGGCTTGGAAACCTGGAATAGGAAGTGAGGGGTCAAGGAAAATCCGAAGGAGAAAAAGAGGACTTGCATCAAGGGGTTGATGATTATGTCCATGAACCCAGTAATCATAGTGAACGAAGGGAGGAAGTTGATAAGACTAAGTCTCAAGAAGAAAAGAGAAGTAGACTTGCCTCTGAGCTATCAAGAGACATGAAGAAAGTGAACCCACCCAAGTTCGATGGAACAATAAGTGGTAATGTTGCATAAGATTGGTTGACAAAGACAGAAAAGTATTTCAACATCATAAACTACTCTAAGATAACCAGGGCAGTATGGGGTGCCTACTAGTTGGCAGGTGAAGCATCCACTTGGTGGATGAATAAGAAAATGGAACTGGGGTTAAGTTCTTTGAGCTTAACCTGGGATTAGTTTGTGGTCATATTTCACTAGAGGTGGTTACCATAGCTTTTCTTCAACCAAAAGCTAACATATTTTTAGAATTGAGACAAGCAGAAATGTTAGTGGCTAAATATTGGGAAAAGTTCACCCGTCTCCTAAAGTATGTGCCACAATATCAGAAAGATGGAAGGTTTAGAATTAGGAAATTCATCATGGGTTTCAATGCCCAGATAGGTGGAGAAGAGGATGTGCATGGTCCTACCACTATGGACCAAGTTTTTGAGAAGGTAATAAAAAAGAGAAAAAATTGAAAACAATTTTTGCATATCACGAGAAGAATCGCAAGAGGTTTAATAAGTCACCAGCTTCTCAACCATTCAAGAAAAGGAATGGAAAACAAGATGAGATTAAGAAAAGTGATAAGGGTTATAGAAATAATAGAGATTGACCCAGAAATGAGAAGAAGAACAATAGTAATATCCAGAAGAATGATAATAATTCAGGCAAACCTGTTGAGAAGTGAGGACCTCCTAGAGAATGTTTCTCTTGTGGTGGATATCATTACACAAATCAATGTCCAACCAAGAACCAAGGAGTTTAGTAGTATAGTAATGCACTACCTACCCAACAAGCATCTTTTCAATAGAGGATCCATGCGGCATTGGATAATCACCAGGCAGAGTACCAGATTACTCCCATAGATACAATAGGTACTTTGTTTGGAGTTCCTCTTTCCATTTTAATTGATATTGGAGCAACTGAAAGTTTTATTTCTCCAAGAGTATTAAGTAAATTTCCTAGAAGAGTTGGATATATGGATAAACCTGGGTTAGTTGAATATGCTAACCAGACTAAATCTCAAGTAGAGCAATGCCTGTTTGAAGCCAAGATTGACCTTCCTAGTTTTTTGACTAAGGTGAATTTGTTTGTAGCCCCCCTAGGTTCCTATGATGTTATCTTAGGAATAAATTGGCTATGAAGACATAGGGACAATGTTGACTATTTTACAAAAATAGTTGAGTGTCTAGATGATGTAGGAAACAAAGTCTTTGAGCAAGGCACACAAAGAGAAGTCAATATCAGACCAATCTCTACTATGCAATTGAAGAGGGCTAGGTGAAAAGGTTGTCAACTTTTTGTAGTCAAAATGGAGCAAGTATAAGAGTGTCCTAGTAAATAAAATGTACCTTTGGAGAACTATCCTTTCCTTTGAGATTTTTGAGATGTTTTCCCATATGAACTTCTAGGGTTACCTCCCAAGGGAGCTTTTGATTTCTCTATTGATATAATACCTAGATCTGAGTCAATTTCAAAGGTGCCATATTGTATGACTACTATGAAGTTGATGGAATTGAAAGCCCAGCTTCAAGAACCATTGGCTAAAGAGTTGATTAGACCCAATGTTTCACCTTGGGGAGCACCAGTGATCTTTGTCAAAAGGAAGGATGGAACTTTGTGTCTGTGTATAGACTATTGTATGCTTAATAAAGCAACAATAAAGAATAAGTATCCTCTACTGTGTATTGATGATCTTTTGGATCAGATGCATGGCACAACTATATTCTCTAAGATTGATTTGTGATTTGGATATCATCAGCTAAGAATAAAAGATGAAGGTATTCATAAAATAGCTTTTAGAACAAGGTATGGACATTATGAGTTCACAGTCTTACCTTTTGGACTTACGAATGCCCCTGCAATATTCATGAATTTGATGAACAATGTTTTCTGAGATTGCATGGATAAATTTGTTCTAGTGTTTCTAGATGACATTCTTATTTATTCTAAGAATGAGGAAGAGCATTTGCAACATCTGTAGTTAGTTTTGCAATGGCTGAGAGAGCATAAGTTATATGGGAAGATTTCTAAGTGTACTTTCTTTCTAAGCTTGTGAAGATCAAAGCTATATTAGAGTGGCTTGTGCCAAAGAATGTGCAGGAAGTGCACAATTTCATGGGGTTAGCTGGATATTATAGGAAGCTCATTTTGAACTTTTCTAAGATTGCAAACCCAATCACTAAAAGGAAGCTAGGTGTGCGGAAATCACTTCCTAAACTAATCTAATGGGGGGAGAGGTATGTAAATTAATTTTAACCTTTACAATTGTAGCAATATGAAACTTATATCAGATATTTTATAGCAGAAAACACAATACAAGAATGTAGACAAAGAGAAGTAGACACAAGATGTATTGTGGGGAAAAGCTTTTCAGGTGAAAAACCCCACTCTAAAACTTGCACAATGTATTATCTGAAACATTTATAGTTTACAATACACTTGCAATGCAAGTTCTCACAAGAGTCTTCAAATGTCAAATCTAGAGTTATTCTAGTAGCATAATAGTACCTGTAAAAATACTATGCAACTACAACTCTAAACTATGCAATATATAGAGATTACAAGGCAAATATTGGAAGCATCTTGGGATAGGCATCCACCTTGGCCACATGGCCATTATCCCTCACAAAGGACACTTGTACTTGTTGAAAATACATCCCATACATCTATCACACATGGCAGATTTGACTTTTCCAATGTAGGAGCACTCCATGCTAAAAATAGACTATGACAGATGCTCTTACGCATCTTACGGTTGTCATAGATTTTCCCAACATAACAACCTTAAATGTTGTAAGAGAATCCGTCATATAATGCTAAATATAGCATATTCCTCTTACAACATGTCATAGCCCAACTTGGGTGCCCAAAGATACCTTTGCTTCATGCAAAGATACTCACAGACACTTGTCACCACTTATCATAGGAATCTACAAACTTGGCTCTTACGCGTCATAGATTATGTCCTATGGAATATTGTCTTCCACACACCACAAGATACCAACACATGGCATATTAGTCCCACCTCATATGGGATGCCCAAATCCATGTAGGTTTGAATTGGCCATTCAAGTCACATTCCAAGTAAGTTGACATGTCACCGTGCCACCTCAACTATGTGACCAAACTGAATGTGCAAGTAATTACAACATTAGGGAATAATTAAATATACAAATAACTAAACAATGCTATGAAATTGCAAAAGTTGAGACACCTTATTTCCCAACAATCACCTCACTTCAGAGAAAAGAAAAGTGTTTTGACTAGTTAGAAAAATGTCAGGAGGCATTTAATCAGTTAAAAGAGAGGTTGACAACTGCACCAATATTGAAAGTTCCTAACTCGAAAGGTCAATTTGTTGTAATCACTGATGCCTCGGGAGAAGGTTTAGGTGGAGTGCTTATGCATAATGGGTGAGTGGTAGCCTATGAATTTAGAAAGTGGCATATGAGATGAATTATTCTCCTCATGACTTAGAGTTAGCAACAGTTGTGCTTGCTTTGCAAGTGAGGCAACACTACTTGCTAGGAAAACCTTTTGAATTGAAGTTAGACCATCAAGGACTTAAGTATATATTTTCCCAACCTCATCTAAATGATTGATAAAGAAGATGGTTGGAATTGATATCTGACTAGGACTTTGAGATAAGCTATATCAAAGGTAAAGAGAATTGAGTAGTAGATGCTCTAAGTTCACGGAGGCATATCTCTTCAATTGTCTCTATCCACTCAAACTTCAAGGATTTAGTGTTACAAAATTCTACAAATGATGAGTATTACGAGCAAGTTAAGCAATCTCTCATAGTAAATCCTTAGGATTCAAGGTATGATGGGTTCTATTTAGAACCAGATGGGATTTTAAGATACAAAGGAAGGGTGTATGTTTAAAACTTTGTAGAATTAAGAAACCTTGTGTGGAAGGAAGTTCATTCCGCATCATATTCAGGTCACCCAAGAATAACCAAACTCCCAGCCGATGTGAAGCCTCTTTCTGGAAAGGAATGAAGAATGAAGCTAGAAGATTTGTAGCAAGTTGCCTAGAGTGCTAGAGAGTCAAGGTTGAGCATCAACATCCAACATGACTTTTGTATCTGCATGATATTCCAGAGTGGAAGTGGCAAGTCATTAGCATGGAATTTGTGCAAGGTCTCCCAATGTCTCGAAATAGACATGATGCTATTTTAGTGGTGGTGGAAAAACTCACCAAGGTAGCTCACTTTATACCTAGGAATTTAATGGACGGAGCACCAGTTTTAGCTCACAAATTTGTGCAAGAAGTATTTAGGTTGCATGGAGTTCCTGAGAAGATTATCTCAGATAGAGATGCACGTATGATGTCAAGATTTTGGCAAACTTTGTTCTAAACACTAGAAACTCAACTTAATATAAGCCTAGCTTATCACCTTGAGAAAAATGGTCAAATAGAAAGGGTAAATCAAGTTCTTAAAGATTTGTTGTGAATGTATTGCATGGATCAACAATACAAGTGGGAAGAGTATCTACCACTTGTGGAATTTTCTTATAACAACTCTTACAATTCTACTATCAAGATGGCTCCATTTGAAGCATTGTACATTTGAAGATGCCAAACTCCTATAAGCTCAGATAAGCTAGAAGATAGAATTAGCATTGGTCCAGAAATGTTGTTAGAAATGGAAGAACAGATCAAGCTAATCATAAATAGATTGGAGGAAGCAAATGATCGGCAAAAAAGTTACGTTGATGCCAAGAGTACACCAAGGCAATTCTCAGTTGGAGAAAAAGTTCTTTTGAGGGTCAAACCTTAGAAAAGTTCCATAAAGTTTGGAAAGTCTTCCAAACTAGCTCCTCAATATGTAGGACCCTTCAAAGTTCTCAAAGGAATCAATGTGATTGCCTATAGAGTCACTCTACCACCAGCTCTTTCCAGGATGCATAATGTTTTCCATGTTTCACATTTGAAAAAGTATATAATAGGTGATAATCATATTCTTGATTACAATGCTTTATAGGTTCAAGACCTAGGAGTGGTCATGATCGAGCCTCTCAAGGTGCTTGATGTTCGCAAGATCTACTTGCGTAATAGAGAGGTTACCCAATGCAAGGTCCAGTGGGACCAATATGCAGAGGATAGTGTCACATGGGAAGATTACCATGATTTCTATCAGAGATTTCCTCATTTGTTTTATGCTTTTCAAAGTTGAAAAAAAACTTTATATTATTGTTTTGGATACATTAGATCATCGAGGATGATGAATCTTATGAGGGGAGATATGTCACACCCAAAAGTTTGACTATGTTTTCCTTTTTACTTGCACATAATTAGTAGTTGATTATTCATGATTTAATGATTTGACATTAAGTGAAAATGTCAAGAAAAATCAATGGTATCATGATTTTGTGTTTATATGCTTAGAATTTAGACATGTGATTATAAGATGTCATGATTATTTATTCACAAGGTTTATGGATTGACTAACGATGCACAATCCTAATTTGGTAAATGCAATTTGTAATTAGGAAACAATTTTTCCACCCTTTGAGAAAAGAGAGGGAGAGCATCATTGGAGAGAAGTGAATAGACGTATGGATAAGAACAAGTTGTTGCCATCTAAGTCTCGTGTGTGAATAGTTTAGTGAACACTTGTCGACCTATTTGGTCTAAGTTTGCTTTCAACTCAATAGTCATCAATTTGATGCCAAGATCCATTGGTGTAGGTTTTGTCGAGAACTAAGTCAGGAAAGTATGCTCGTCAACAAGGAGTAGTCGATAGTCATTAAATCTTATATGATATGAATATAGATTATATTCAAGAGAAATATTTATTAGTGGTTTAACTATTTCATTATTGGTAATTTCCTATTGAAATTCCATTATGATAACCTATCTATTTGGTGTTTACACAAGATTGAGAGGGGGAGAATACCCTGGCCCCATTGTCATATCTTGTCGAGTGATAAAAATGACATTAGAATACATTGTAGACTTTGAATTTTAGAAGGTATGTGGTAAAGATGCATATTTAATGCCAACTACTACGTGACCTTATGGACACTTAATTTCCTTCACTCCATGATGGCTTGGAGAGTATGGAGGAGTGTTCGAATTGTTTGTGTAGTGGTCTTTAATGACCATTAACCTCTTCATTATCTACATGCCACCGTAGTGAACTTCTATAGGCTTGATTTGAGGAAGATAAACCATGAGGGTTAGTGTGGGTTAAATCCTTTTAAGAGGCTATGTGAGGGACAAAAAGAGAGGTATGTGAATATCAGTCTTAGCTATTGGGAGAGCTTGATAATTATACTATTTCCATAGAGAGTGATGGAGCATTGAGATCTTGTATACTTGTGGGGATGGAACTAAGAGTAACTTAGTCATCATATCCATAGAAATAGTGATTTTGAGCATATGTGAGAAGGAAGTCTAATGCACATGAAAGCATCATAGTTCAGGTCAAAAGGAAGAAAGCTAGTATAAGTTTGGAAACTATCGACGGAGAGGTATGACTATAATGTTAAGCTATTATCCCATGCTTAACCTATGAACATATGTATTCTATATAAGTTTTTAGATATGTTTTATATAGAGTAAAGTTTATAGGATTATCCAACAATGATCTAGTGATCATAGTAGCTAAGCTAGCATAGTTACATGGGAAAGTAAAGAAAGTATTTTCCTTAGTTTGAAACTGCACTCTGTATGGAGCCTGATTATTGTTTGATTAGAATCTTTGCCTTCAAATGATAGTTTGAAGAAAAAATATTTTAGAATTATGTTGTTAACAGCATAATACTATGCAACCATCCTTATTTGTGCCTTTGAGCCTTTGTGTTGTGTCTACAATCCATGGCAAAATTGAGTTGCTTGTTAAGACATAGGAAACATAGTAAATGTTATGATTATCTTTGATCTTATTAGATACTTTGGTCTGTAGCAAACTTATCTTTCAATCTTGTTTACTCAAGTTATTTTAGTTTCCTATTAGCTGACAAGACATTATTATGAGCCCATAGCTATCATGCAAAGGGAGAGGAAAGACAAAAATTATGTTTTCATATTAGAACACGAGGTATTGTGATCATATTCTATTAAGGCACAGTTTTATAACTAAGTCAAGTTATATTTATAGTGTTGAGATTTGAATTCTTTGAGAACCCTAATTTAGACTTAGGATTCGAGACTAGTGATTCTAGATAGAGATGGTTTTATATCTCAAATGAGTATATATGCAAGTTTTATTGATTATAATCATAAAGTTTTGTGATAGTTATTTTCTTATCTTAGAGTAGACATAAAAGATATTGATATCATTAGAAAATATTTAAGGATAGTGATATGTTATCACTTTTGTATTTAACAACAATGATACGTATATTTATGATATGCGATGGATATCATACATGAGTTCACAACCTATTCTATAACGAAAGATGGTGAACTTAGGAGGACCAATAAGATCAAAAGTATTGTACTGTAATTATCCTAGATTCAAACCTATTTAGTTATAGGATTGAACTTAGTCAAGAATATTTATGTTAATGATAGTAAACTTGTATTCTATTTTATAAGAAACATGAATTTGAATGGTGCCTAAGAGGTCTAGAGAAGACTAGAGGATTTTATATTCATGTTATACATTCCTATCTTTGGATAACAAGAGTTTTTAATATTATAATATTTTAGGTTAGAGAAGTTCAAACCCTAGAATCAACCCAAAAGGGTTTATAAAAATTAAAACTCTCAAGTCAATTATGAATTTGTTTTAGTCTATTGTAAGTTATGGTCGACAGTAATTGGTCAAGAAAACCATAGTTCAAGACAATATAAATTAGAAACGAGTCTAAGTCATACTTTGATTAAATTAAATGATTTATTGATAGAGTAGACAATTTGACATATAGCACAAGAGTGCTTAATCTTTTTGAGTCTTTGAGTAGAATGACAAGAAGTCATAGACCCTGATGTTTACAAGAATGCAACTAGGGACTCTCTGAAAAGTTCCTAGATTAAGGATTAAATTCTAAGTTAGGTAGGATTTGAGTTTAGTCAAGACAATTCATGTCTAGAACTACTAGTCAAACAAATCAAACTGTAGGATAAGATAGTCTCCAAGTCGAGTTAGATGTGTGTAAACACATGACTACATTTATTGCAAACATCTATTTATATAGAAACTTTTTTCAAAGTGATGCATTTGTCTCTGCATGCATTAGTAAGTTCACCATGTCTAGATTTGTAATCTGTCAGAATGATCATACTTAGCTAGAAGATTGTCTAGAGTTGTATAGTCAATTGAGCTATGTAGGACACAACACTAGAACTCAGAAGGTAACTTGTTGGTTCTTTATGTCTATACTCTTCATTAAGGGTAGGGACACTTCTAGAAAGGAAGGTGAGTGGGGCACCACCGGTCTATTGTTGGAGGTAAAGCACTCAGATGATGCTCTCCCTCTATAGTAGAAGATTCATCAAGTCTTGAGTGACAGATATCAAGATTCTAGATGCAGTATTTTTTGTGTTATGAATTATGATTGTCAAACTTATGTAAACTCATTTACGTTGCCAAGTGCAAATTATTTGAAAATGTAAATTGAAGTGTTTTCACTATATTTTTATCTTTGAATATATTGTATTTTCAAGGTTGAAAAATATTCAGAAAAGATATGAATTTAATGTGATTACATAAATGTTAAAAAAAAATCATGTTTACCATGTTCATTTACTTTCTTGGTAAATTGTTTGTGTAATTCCAATTAATATGAGAAGGCATGTTACATTTGAGGTGGTTTATGGGATTAGGTAGAGATGCACTAATAGATTGGCATACCATGAGGGAGAAGTTCCTACAGAAATATCAAGATTACTATCAAGGTAGAGACATGAGGGGAGATGACATATTCATATGAAATAGAAAGAAGATGAACTCCTTGAAGATTATGTAGACAAGTTCTTGTTTTTCTTATAGAATTCATGTCAAAATAGGCTCTCTCCATAATCACTCAAACCTGTATTTATGAGAGGGGTAAATGAGGAATGTATTGATGCTTTGGACATGATTAGAGGAGGTGACATTTCACAGATACCAGTTGATGAAGTTTGCAAAATCTACAGAAACTACTCAAGGTCCACAATGAAAAAGACTCGTAGCCTCAGGGCTTTGTCTTCTACAAAGAATATTGTAGGAGTCTCTAGAGTAAAACTCAGCAACCTCCTTAAGGAGATGAAATAAGACATTATCAATCACTTCAAAACCCAATTAGACACATTCTATGTGAATAAAAAGTAGGAGGAAGCAGAGGTAGCATTGGCAAAATATTACCCCCATTACAGACAAAGGAATACTAGTCGTAAATGTAAGAGGATAGCCAACATAAATGAAGAAAGGCATGAGAAACTAGAATTCAAGCCATTAGAAGGAGAATATGGACAAGTTTTTTGTATAGTACACTAAAAACCATGGCAACCATGACAAGGTATGTGTCAGGATCCCTTGTCATATAGTACTTTGTTTCCTAGTTCATTCTTGAATGTTCCCAATTGGTACAATACCCTATGGAATAACATGCCTCCTCTGGCTTGGAAAAACCCAATACCACCTAATTAGACACCACAACAAGGTAGATGGCAAAAAAAACCATACTAGTCAGAAGTCCAAAACCAACAATGGCAACCATCACCCAATGCATGGTAGAAGCAATGGTGGGGGAACCAGAATTGGTCCAACCCCAATGTTGCCTTTCAACAAAAACCACAACCCTTGCTACAAGAAAAAAATATGACAAACAATGCTACTCCTACTCCACTAAGAACTATTCAGTTACTTGCCCAACCTACACCTAACCCCAACAATAAATCAGCTCAGCCAACATACACTAATGAAGTGTTCTAATACCTAACCTATGTGGTCGAGGCAAGCAATGTGTAACTTAGCTCAAGGAAGTTGCTTTCTGGACCAACTACATCCATCATCATGGAACATACCATCAATAATCCAACCATAGACACTAACTTCCAAGAAAACAATAAAACACCAAATCCTAAGCCCAATCAATCAAAGGTAGAAATCATGAACCATGACCCACCATTTGTAGATAGATTGACCATAATGAGAAATGAACTTGAACTAGAATTTGACTTCTTAGAATAGCTAAAGAACGTTTGTGTCAAAATTCCCCTATTTCAAGCAATAAAGGATGTACCAAACTACACCAAAACAATTAGAGAATTGTGTCTAAAGAAGCTAGCGTGAAAATGTAAGGACCCACAAATTGTCCAAGTCATTGGGCAGCTTGTAGACATCATGCTTGGGAATATAGTTGTCCCAAAATATGCAGATCCTAGTAGTCCAATTGTGAATGTTCACATTAATGGTACCCTCATACAAAACTGTTGGCAAGAGACACTATATGGATTCATGGTTGTTGTCATTGACATATCCGCAAGTCATGGTGTGCCTCTACCGGAAGTCAGAATGAAGGCTGTTGTGGTTCGGTGAACAAGAACAGAGCATGTGGCAAGGTCCGATAGATTGGTCCGGATCTCTCAGAGGAAGTGTCTTGGTGCAGTGCGGATTTGGGGAAGTCAAGAGGACTACCTTGAGTGGTATATTCCAAGGATATAGCCTCCGGTGATGGACAAAGAAAAAGATATGAATAGCTGAGTACCAGATTCCTGAAAGACAATGAGAATAGAGGAAGAACTGACTGACAGAGCATCAGAATATTTTCCGGATGTGTTACTGTTGATGGTAAAGGTTGTGAAGGCATGAATCATGTTTGGCCGACATGATTAATGATATCTACAAGTATATGCTTGATCCGCATTGCTTGGTGAGCAAGGATTCAGCCGACAGAACAGAGTTTGTAAGAAACTAGACTGTTCCGGATGCCGACTAGAAAGGTGATGAAATTACTTGTGCGGATATATATAGAGGATGGATTTAGTTGTGAAAAGTGTAATTGTGTGATGGTGTATGCGAATAAGTGCAGAACAGAGCAGAAGTAGTAAGAAAGATCTGGTATGTGAAAGGATAGCAGAATAAAGAACAGAGGAAAGATGAAGTGCAGCAGATCAGTGTACTAAGCCTAACCGGAACTGAACTCCAGCATATGTAGATGCTTCCAATCAGTTCAAGATTGTGATTCTTATCACTTTGTAGACAGTGTGTCTCCTTGTAGGCAGTGGGCCTCTTTGTGAGCAGTGTGCTCGGGCAGTGAGCCCTAATTGGCAAGTGCCATTTTGTAATTCCTTATTCTTCTAACAGAGAATAATCTTTGGGTTAATCACCCCGTGGTTTTCTCCCTTAACAGGGTTTCCACGTCAAAAATACTGTGTCATGTGTTTTTCATTTCATGGTAATGTTTGTTTGTTTGATTCAATGCTGCATTGATTAATAAGAAAGTTCAAAAGAAGAAATAATTAGGATAATTGATTCACCCCCCCTCTCAGTTATCAACAATTGGTATCAGAGCTAAGTTCCTCCTAATAGAGCCTAACATCTTGAGGAAGATCTGGGAGTTCAAATGAAGAATTGACTGAGAAAACCAAGTTATGTGAAAAATTATCAAAAGAAGTCATTATGGTAAGACATGAAATGGAATCAGGAGTTATAAAGTTTACTCAAGAGATTGAAGAGAAAAGAAAAGCTGAAGACAATCTAAGACAATCACTTAAGGAGAAATCAGAAGAATGCCATCAGATGGACAGAATTATCAGACATCTTGAATCTGATCTTGAAGATGCCAAAGATAATGAAGAAAAACTTGAGGATCAAATTGTCTCTCTCAAAAGAGACCTTCAAACAGCAAATGAATATAAAGAGAAATTCAAGATAAGTTCTGCTCAACTTGAAGTTCTTCTTAGAAGTCAAAAGAGGACAGATGACAAGTACGGTTTGGGATATGAGAAAGGAGAAAGCTCCGGATCCAGTCAAAAGAATTTTGGATCAGAAAATCCAAGGAATAGGCCTGGAAGACCTCCGGTAAGACAGCCCAATGCTTAAAGATATCCTTCTTTCAATGGATACTGCCACAGTTGCAATCACTTTGGTCACAAAGCTAATCAGTGCAGAAAAAGAATGAATCAAACTAATCCATCCTTCTCCGGAGAGTGCTTTAACTGCAAAAGGTATGGACACAAGTCCCATGAATGCAGAAATATGCAAGTAAACAAATCATTCAAAGGTAGATGCTTTACATGCAATAGAGTAGGTCATATGGCTAATCAATGCAGATCAAGAGGTCATCAGTCAAATATGCAAAGAAATGTTATTTGCCAAATCTGTAATAGGTCTGGTCATAATGCTAAAGTCTGCAGAAGCAAGAATCAGGACAAAAGAGGTCCGGTGTATAATCAGAATCAAGACAAGGGTAAACAAAAGATGAATGCGGATGAAATTAGGAATCAGATGAGCAAGATTTGGGTAAAGAAAAGTTCAGAGAATACAGAAACTGGATCCGCACCAGATTTTGGTGCTGATATTCCTTCCAGAAATTAAAAAGTGAGCTCTGGCTCAGGGGGAGACTCAAAGAAAATCCTATTCCCCCAACCAATCAAGTGATGCTGGATATGACACAAGATGCGGAGTAAAGGGTTTGAAGATATAAGTCCTGAGATGATCCAGACAAGATTTCAGAGGTCCGCATGAAGATGTAAAGAAGTTGTGATCGATCAAGTAAGACCTGTTCCGAGAGATGCTCCAGAATGACAGAGGATTACAAAAGGGTCCAGAGAGATCCGGAAGTGCATTATCTTATTCTGCGGATTGGACAGAGTGTTTGGGATGTCCTTGTGATGTGTTATCTTGATTTGTTCATGGTTGAAAGTTTCACACGATGTTCATAGACCAGGACTGATCCGGTTCTTCAAGTTATCCGAATAAGGCAAACCAGAATAATATAGGTCGAGCATTTATTGCCATCAGATATTAGGGTTTGCGGAGCAATATAAGAGATTTCTCATAAATCATTTGCTCATTCTACACTCAAGAAGAAGCGAAAAGTGGAGCTCTGCAACAAGATTCATCAAGCACACCAAAGATCTCCTGCCGAAGTCATTGCATAAAGAAATCAATCCAACCACTCCGTGCAAACCGAAGGCGCATAAGGTATTCTCCGTTTTCATTATCTCACTGTAAATATTTGAAGAATGGCTACTCCGAATATAGTTAAGATCTCTGATAGACCTCGCCCCACATTCAAGAAACATCCATACAAATCTTTGGAGGTAGATCCACTAGGAGCCTTCTCTAGTGTTCCGCATGGTGTATTACATACGGAGGACATTAGGGTTTACATCCATGCGAAATTTGAAGACTTTGGAGAATCAAAACTGATGGATATCTATCACAAATAATTGATAGATGACTCCTTTGAGATCAAACCTCAGTACAAAGCCATCCGGGACAAACACTTTGCACAGTGCATTCATTTCCCCTGTTTTGAAGAAGATGAATGGGTCCGGTATGTACTAAGTAGAGTACATGACAACTTCCTATGGTTGAACAAGCCCTTCAAGATCACCAAAGATGCAATTAGGGTTGTAACGGTCTGCACTCATCCGGTGGATTACCTATTCTCAAGTCTGTCAAAAATCAGACAGTTAGTGATGCAACCAGATCCAAGTTTGACAAGAGAGCTATGACAGTTGATGACATCACTGAACCGGATGTCAAATTTGCATCTATGATAATTGGTTACAAAATCTATCACTCCAGTAGGGAAAATTCAGTACCGGGAACTGCAATCTACACAGCTTATCAAATGTTAAAGGAGAATGCAGACTATGACTTGTGTGAGCTTCTTGTAAACCAACTTTTTGAAAATCTGCAGAAGATTAAGAAGGACAAGAAAAACTCCTTCAAGTATGGCAGTCTGATCCTTTGTCTCTTCTTTTACTACATGAATGAACTTCCCGGATCCAGTGGATCGATATGGCAGAATGACAGACCGGTTGCCATCCAAATCAGAGACTATTTGCATGGACTTGGGGATGCTAAAGCAAGAAATACAGCTCTATGGGGATATTTCAAGAACTTCCAAAGCATGATGCATGCAAGAGAAAGAATACCCCAATCCCTTGTTGAAAAGTACAAAGACACAGTATGCTTCATGGTAGAAACAGATCAGTGTCTAATGGAGGCAGTAGAACCAAGAACTGTATGGATCATGCCCATGGGGTATGAAGTGGATGAACAGATAATGGAACTGCATGTTCAACACATGCTAAGTCAGCCCAAAGATCCAAAGGCAGAAAGGTTCGGAACATTTGAGGAACTAAGTATCAAAATTCATGTTGAACTCCGAGAACCGGAAATCAAAAGGAAGGTGAGAAAAGAAGTAGAGAATATTGCTCAAGGCCTAGGCATTCCAAAGGAGGCACTTGATGCCAACTGGGAAAAGAGGAGAAAGGCTAAGGAAGAAAAGAAAGAGGCAAAAAAGAAAAGTAAAGAAAGTGTTCCGGTTGAAACTTCCACCCGGACCAGATCATCAAAAAGATCTGCACCTCCCACAACCAAAAGTTCAAAACCGGAAGTCCAGGCATCTGGTAAAAGATCTAAGACAAAAGCCACAAGGGCTTATGAAAGCCAAAAGGATGAAGAGGAAACTGAGTCAGATGAGGGAGTAAAAGAAATAAAGAAGCAGAAGAAGAAAGGATCCGGGAAACCCTCCACAGGCCAAGACAAGGAAGAAATGGCAGAGGAATTTGCTGAAAAGCCCACTCTATCCCTAGACAGTGTAGTCAAATCAGTCACTGTGGATGGGAACCTTCAACCAGTAGCTGAATTCTATGATGACTACAATGAGGCAGATCAAAAGATCCTGCAGGAAGCTACAATCAGGTACCTGAACATTTACAATAAAGCTTTTATTGAGATTATCTCCGAAATTCCTAAGAGTCTAGAGAAGGAACTAGAAATAAGAAAGAACAATGCCATGGCAAAAGACCTTGAGATCAGAGAACAGATAGCTATTCAGCTATATCCTTCAATTGATGAACATGGTATTCAAAGACTGCAAGGATGAATTCAGGAGCAAAGCAAGGATGAATCAGCTTATGCTTGGTGAGACCGACAAGGTAGCCAAGGACACTGAAGAGATTCTCTAGAAAACATTCAAAAGGTTTAATCTTCCTGTTGTAGAGGACTTAGGTGCAGAAACAGTTGTGGACTTGGAATCATCTGCTCCGGAAGAAGTGGCCCTTGAACAGACTAACATCTCTCCTCCGGTTTCCCCTACAGTCTCCGGATCCCAAGAAGAAGAGAAACTACAGGAGAAAGAAGCAGCAGTTAAAGAAAAAGAGGTTGACAGCACCAAGGATGCAGAGAAAGAGAAGACCCCAACAGAGAAAACCACAACTGAAAGTGGTAAGAGTAAGGAAGGAGAAAAGATTCCAAAGGACAAAACTGCAGAAGAGAAGAAACATCTGTCTTCGGCAAGAGACACTGCACAAACTGTTCAAGAATTCTTGACAAAAGCCACTATAGAAATTGATGAACCGGACCTGCTAAAAGGACCATTAGATTTTGACTCTTTGTCACTGGTGCAAACAATGAAAATAGCCTCATTTGCAAATGAGAAAGTCAAAGAGAAACTACTGAAATCTCACATGGAAGACTGTGAGCTTATGGAGGTAGCATCTGGAGTGCTGGAAAAGATCATGCCATCTTTTCAGAAGGATCCCACAGCCTCCTCTTCCGGTAATCTCAAAACCTTAGTCAGCAGTGTTAGTACACATTTTGAATCTCTAGAAAAATCAGCTGAAGAAAAGGTCCGGAAGGAGTTTTTGGATAAAAGGTTCTCCGAGGTTCAGGGTTTGATCATTAATGATAGGAGAAACATGAACATTGGGATAAAGAGCTTAGAAAATGCTCTTAAGGATGGCGGTGAAATATACAAATTTTGTATCTCTGGTCCAAGGTAACAGTGGACATTGAGAAGAAAATAAAAGAGCAAGAGGACACACTACTAAGCTTGTCTCAAAGTTTTGATCCTCTTTCTTCCTCTATAACAAATCAAGAATGTCAGACTATTGCAGTCTTGAGTGAAATCAAGAAATTGGAGAAGGAAAGGAAAAATAGAATAAGCAGGTTGAGTGAGCTCAGGGGGTTAATTGTCCCTAAGCTAGAGGCCATGCATGAGGCCATAGCAGAAGCTCAAATCACAGCCCAGACAAGTGATCCGAAAGATCTAAAAAGGGCAGATGCATTTGCATTTTTGTTGAGTGGTCACATTTCAATTTTGGATAGAATGAAGCAAAGTTGGGCTACAGAACTGATCCAACTAAAGACATCTTTTGCAGACATTCTTCAGTTTATGTGAGTATGTAAATATGCGGCTATGTATAGAAAATTTTTGAAAATTTTGGTGTGCGGACCCTACCCTTTGCCATTGATGTCAAAGGGGGAGTGAGGAGCAGTGAAAAATGAGGAATCCAACTAAGGGGGAGTTCCAGAAATTGTATATAAAGATAGAGCATCAGCAAAGGGGGAGCATAGTGTAAACACTTGGTCATTTTTCACTAAGTATTGCCATCAATGCCAAAGGGGGAGATTGTTGGCAAGAGACACTATATGGATTCATGGTTGTTGTCATTGATGGCAACAAAGGTCATCCCACATATCCGCAAGTCATGGTGTGCCTCTACCGGAAGTCAGAATGAAGACTGTTGTGGTCCGGTGAACAAGAACAGAGCATGTGGCAAGGTCCGACAGATTGGTCCGGATCTCTCAGAGGAAGTGTCTTGGTGTAGTGCGGATTTGGGGAAGTGAAGAGGACTACCTTGAGTGGTATATTCCAAGGATATAGCCTCCGGTGATGGACAAAGAAAAAGATATGAATAGCTGAGTACCGGATTCCTGAAAGACAATGAGAATAGAGGAAGAACTGACTGACAGAGCATCAGAATATTTTCCGGATGTGTTACTATTGATGGTAAAGGTTGTGAAGGCATGAATCATGTTTGGCCGACATGATTAATGATATCTACAAGTATATGCTTGATCTGCATTGCTTGGTGAGCAAGGATTCAGCCGACAGAACAGAGTTTGTAAGAAACTAGACTGTTCCGGATGTCGACTAGAAAGGTGATGAAATTACTTGTGCGGATATATATAGAGGATGGATTTAGTTGTGAAAAGTGTAATTGTGTGATGGTGTATGCAAATAAGTGCAGAACAGAGTAGAAGTAGTAAGAAAGATCCGGTATGTGAAAGGATAGCAGAATAAAGAACAGAGGAAAGATGAAGTGCAGCAGATCAGTGTACTGAGCCTAATTGGAACTGAACTCCAGCATATGTAGATGCTTCCAATCAGTTCAAGATTGTGATTCTTATCACTTTGTAGACAGTGTGTCTCCTTGTAGGCAGTGGGCCTCTTTGTGAGCAGTGTGCTCGGGTAGTGAGCCCTAATTGGCAAGTGCCATTTTGTAATTCCTTATTCTTCTAACAGAGAATAATCTTTGGGTTAATCACCCCGTGGTTTTCTCCCTTAACAGGGTTTCCACGTCAAAAATACTGTGTCATGTGTTTTTCATTTCATGGTAATGTTTGTTTGTTTGATTCAATGCTGCATTGATTAATAAGAAAGTTCAAAAGAAGAAATAATTAGGATAACTGATTCACCCCCCCTCTCAGTTATCAACAAAAACACTCTAATTGATTTATTTGTTTCCATTAATGTAATGACTAAAGAAACAATGCAATTGTTACAACTTGTAGATCATTTAATTATTAAGCTAAAAGGACTCATAGAGGACCTAGTCATTACATTAGATTCTTGGGAATACCCAGTTGACTTCATGGTCTTGCAACCAAGGGACAACTTAGGAGGATATCCTCTAATACTAGGTAGGCCATGGTTGGCAACAATTAATGCATTTATTGGTTGTTGATCAAGGAACCTGATAATTTCTAATGGAAATTTGACGAATAGACTGGTTATGTATCCTTCAACACAACCTTTTACTGACTTAGAAAAGCTAGTATGGCTAGATCCTAAAGATAATGACCAATACTCTATTCTAACACTGATGACTATAGGGAGAAGCCCTCTAATAGACATTGAGGATGAGGATATTGTAATTTTAAACATAGTGAAGAACAACTATGGAGTGGATCCTCAATTGAATAGTTGTTTGACTTGTGTGTCGTGCCCATTACACAATATCTTCCCTATAGAACACTCATCAAACTATCCATTTGACATCAACGTATTCCATCATCTACTACCTCATAGTTGTTGCCTTAACACCTCATGTTTCAATGTGGCCTCCATGCAATCTTTGATAAAACAAGTTGAAATTTCTCCTAGTAAGTAATTAAACATCAACAACCAGTTGACCATGTAGTAACAAGATGAGTTGATTACTATGTTGCAGGCTCATAAAATAGCCTTTACATGGGATTATCACAACATGAAAGGACTTGATCCAAACCTCTGCACACATTGCATATATATTAAAGATAATTGTAAGCTTGTGAGACAACCTCAAAGGAGAATGAATCCTATAGTCTAGAACATTGTCAAGGAGGAATTAGAGAAACTCTTGGATGCTAGCTTCATTTACCCCATATCAGATAGTCAATGGGTGTCTCCTTTGGTAATAGTTCTAGAAAAGGGTATTAAATGTCATGTTTGTAATGACTATAGAGAACTTAATGTTGTAACATGAAAGGATCACTTTCCTCTTCCATTTATCAACCAAGTATTAGACTCCCTAGCAAGTAAAAAGTACTTTTCCTTTTTGGATGGATTTAGTGGCTATAACCAAATCAAGATTGCACCTAAAGACCAAGACAAAACAACCTTCACCTGTCGTTGGGGCACATATTCGTATGCAATCATTCCTTTTGGTCTATGTAATGCCCCTACTACTTTCCAAAGGGTTGTGCTAACTATATTCTCTGATCTTACTCATGACTATCGAGAAGTCTACATGGATGACTTCACAACTTATGGAAATAATTATGAGGAAGCCTTTTCTAATCTAAAAAAGGTCCTACAAATGTGTCAAGACCATAACCTATCTCTCAACAATGAAAAATGCTACATGATGATGGAGGAGGTTATATTTTTAAGATACTATGTCTCACAAGCAAGTATTCAGGTAGACCCAGCTAAAATTGAAGTTATCACTAACTTGCCTATACCTTAGAAACAAAAAGATGTCAGGAGTTTTCTATGCCATCCAAGCTATTATTGTAGATTTATCAAAGACTTTAGAAATACATTTGAACCCCCATTTGTTTTTCTTACCAAATATGTTCATTTTAACTGGACACTTGCATGTTAAGAGGCCTTCCAATTTTTAAAAGATTCATCAACTACACCACTTGTGTTAAGAGGACCAAACTAGACAATCCCCTTTCATATACATAATGATGCATCTAACTATGTTGTAGGTGTTTTCTTAGGCCAAAAGGATGGTTCAGTATAATATGCTATATATTTCATTAGTAAAAATCTTCAAGCAATAGAACTGAACTATATTGTTACAGAAAAAAAACTCCTTGTTGTGGTATATGCAATCAACAAGTTTTGTCATTACATAACTATCTACCCTATTTTTGTTCATAATGATCATGCAACCATAAGATATTTAATGAACAAGCCTATAGTTTGTGGTCGGTTACTGAGATGAACCTTGCTAATATTTCTACAAGAACTTGATATCACAATTGTGGATAAAATTGGTAAAGCTATTGTAGTAGTAGACTTTCTTTCCAAACTAAACCTTGTTGTAGAGGGAACCAGTGTTGATGAATCATTTCCAAATGAGCATTTGTTTGCTTTAACAGTGCATACCCCATGGTATGTAGATATTGCTAATTACTTCATTGCAGGAGGAACACCTCCTTATTTTTCACCAAGGGAAAAACACAATCTAGTAGAAAAGAGCCTTTCATATTCTTGGATCTCTGGCTATCTCTTCTACACTAGACCTAATAATATTATGCATCAGTGTATAAGAGATGATGAATTTTTTGATATTATGAGGGCCTACCATGATGAGCCCTGTGTTGGACATTTTGCAGCCAAAAGAATAACATTCAAAATACTTAAAACTGGATATTACTGGCCAAGATTACATAAAGATGTAGTTCTCTATAAAAGGTGTGACTATTGTCAATAGATGGACAGACCAACCAAGACTGATGAATTTCCCCTACAACCACAGTTGGTGCAAGAACCCTTTGATAAATGGGGTATAGACTTCATAGGCCCAATTGATCCTTAATTAAACAAGGAGTACATACTGGTATGCACACACTACCTAAAAAAATGGGTAGAATTCAAGGCTCTCCAACATGCACGTGATGAAAAAGTGGTAGAGTTTCTATATGAAGAGATCTTCACCCATTATGGAGTGCCAAAGAATATTGTTACTAACTAAGGACTGTAATTTACCTTAGAATTGATTGCTACACTTGTCAAGGAATATGAACTTAGACACAAAAAGTCTACTCCCTATCACCCTCAGTCCAATGGCTAGGTAGAGGTTACCAATAGATAGATTGAAGCCATTCTTACCAAAACTATAGCTTTGCACTATATATATTGGGCAACCCACCTTCCTGAAGTAGTATGCGCCTATAGAACCACATGGAAGACAACAACATGGTTCACACCCTATGAGCTAGTATATGGTAAGACAATAATGCTTCCTATTAAGTTTGAGCATAAGACCTTGTGGACACCAATTGAACTGGGAATAGATATCTCTAAAGCACAAAGATAAAGAATAACTCAGTTAAATGCACTAGATGAACTAATAAAAGAAGTTATCCATCACATAGAGGTTGTGCAAAAACAATGGATTAAATGGCATGGTAGACTTATCAAAAACCCTAATAATTCAAGTTTATGGACCTATTTCATCATAAATTGATAAAACAATAGAAAAAATAATCCAATTGTAAAAAAATTTACATATTTGGAATCTACACTGTCTCATCTATAATGGGTTTTAATTTCGTCAAAATATTCTACAAAATAGACCTTCAGATATATGCCCAAAGTCACTATTTTGTTGTGACATTGACAGGACCTTCAAGTTGCAGGTCAAACCAGGTCTAGAGGTCAGGTTCAGGTCCCCAAAGTATTTCCTGAACCGGATTACAAAGCAAAACCTGATCTTAAAATTCAAATTTTAAATAACGGGATCCCGTTTCTTACTCTATCGGTGCAAAATAAAACGGGATCCCGTTTCTTAAACGGGATCCTGTTTAGTATTTGTCAATTTTTTTAATAAGACTGTGATTGTGACTGTCATCCCTGCAACTTGCTCTACAGTACGGCCGACAATGACATTTGCATCATTCTCTACCATCTTTTTTCTTCTGTAGGTCCATCAACTTGGAATATTGTTTGAATTTTGATAGAAGCCATCATTGAGACACTGTTTGAGTGAAATTTTGTTGAATTGCTACTTGTTTGAAGGACTTGAACAAAGAAGAAAGGCTTTCAAGTTTTTGACATTCATTTGTACATACTTCATAAATTTTTTAATCATGGGATCACAAAGTCGTAATAAGAGGAAAGATAGGAAGCTATTAACCCCTGAAGAAATTGAAGCAAAGAGAGAGAAGGAGGCAAAAAGACAAAGAGATAGAAGAATAAAGATTCAATCAATGAATAATACTGAAGCATCCAATTCCACAACTATTGAAGATAAAAACATTGAGCAGACCATGAATGTAGATGATGCAAATTTGCAAGAGGTGAATGTGGAAACTAATACGATTATATAAACTACTCCAGGTATGTCTTCAAATCCCTCTATCAATGCTATGGAGAATGTTTCAATAGGCACAAATCTAGGCACTTCTTCAAATCCACCTTTGAATGAAATGGAAATGGCGTTGATAGAAGATTTAAAACAAGTTGGATATAACAATGTTGAGATTGATAATATTTGTGGAGATCAAAATTTGAAGAAAATTGTTGTTGAAAATGAAAATGAAAATCCTTTTGTTGAAAATGAAAATGAAAACCGTTTTGTTGTTGAAAATGAAAATGAAAATCCTTTTGTTGAAAATGAAAATGAAACCATTTTGTTGTTGAAAATGAAAATCGTTTTGAAGTTGAAAATGAAAATGAAAATCCAAGATGTGATGTTGAAAATGAGAAAAAAAAAATTCAAAATTGAAAGAGATGTTTTGGATAATCTTCCTAGTAAAATTTCTTGGAGACAAATAAGAACACATGCCAATAGATTATACAAGGAATTTTTTTATCATAAAAAACTATCATTTCAATGTCAACTAATGATGCAATTAATGAGAATGTGGAAAATGAGAAAAGTAATAAAAATGTTAGGCATTTTTGTTAAACCAAGAAGAAAAGATCAATCACTAAAATATGCTATGTCTACTATTGCTAGTGCCATTGAGTCTATTGGAAATAATAGTCGATCCAAAGATAAGAATGCAGCAAGATGAGCTATAACAATTGCTATAGTGAATAAAACAACTCTGAATAGAAGAATGGTAAGCAATATTAGTGGAATTTTAAAAATACATCCTAAAACATTGGTAAGAGTGGCAAAAAGAAGAGAAAGTATAGAAAATGATCCAATTAACCAATGTTGGAGTTTTAGTGGTCGACTCCCGAGATCTGACATGAAACTAAATGTTGAAATCAAAGCTTTGATAAAAAATATTGGCATGATAATACTAGGGTATAATCTAATGCTAGAGATGTTTTAAAATTAAGAGTGGGGTCCAAAGTTCGTGATCCTCATCAAAAACACCTATTAGATACAACGCAAACTAAATTTTATAAAAAAAATTGTGATGAATTAGTGTTACCTAGTAATATTAAAATAAGTCAAAGATCTTTTGAAAAATGCAAACCATGGTATGTAAAGATTAATAAGCAACGAATATCTTGTTGTTGTAAAACACATGTTCAATTTCGTTATTATTATGATGTGTTTCGATATATACGTTGTACTTTACATAGTAACATGATTATACAGGAATGTGATATTAATATGCCACTTGAAGCAATAAAAGAGTTTATATCAAGTTTGTTCTTTGAAAGATCTAATGAAAAATTATTTTATTTAAGTTCATGTATTTCTGGACAATGCACTAGTTGTGGCAATCTTTCTTTGTTAAGAGTTTGTATGCATGAAAGTGTTGAAAATAATTTTGGACAACAATTAGTGGATGTTAAAAGATTTAAGAATGTTGAATATTCTTTAAAAGATAGAAAATTTGGAAAGCATTGTGATTTAATTACAGAAAAGGTTAGTGTTCCTTCATTCATATCAAAATTTAAGAGTAAAATTGTACCAAAATATGTCAAGCACTCTCAACAAGCTTGATGGCTTGATGGACAATTTCGTGAATGTAGAAACACATTTCCAGTTGGTACTATACTATCAGTGGTTGATTTTGCAGAAAACTATACTTTAGCTCCGCAAGAG
Organism: Cunninghamia lanceolata; assembly: GCA_027924645.1. Classification (NCBI taxonomy): domain Eukaryota; kingdom Viridiplantae; phylum Streptophyta; class Pinopsida; order Cupressales; family Cupressaceae; genus Cunninghamia; species Cunninghamia lanceolata. The sequence goes on from BSBN01000814.1 coordinate 2,415,631, forward strand.
AAAATTCAATCACAATATTACAATTCAGTGCAAGTTGCTATGTTTGTTCATATTGTTTATAGACATGTAGATGATAGCACAGAGAATGATAGAAAAGTTTTAAGGGAGTATCATTTCTATTTGAGTGACAACCGGTTACACTCATCAGAGTTTGTTCAATATTGTTTCAATATATTTTATACAAATTTAAGAGAAAGAGGAATCCAGATGACATAACATCTTATATGGTCAGATAATTGTATGGGGCAGTTCAAGAATGCTTGAATGTTTTGTTGGTTATGTAGGATTCACAAGGAGAATAATGTCCAACATATGTAGAATTTTTTTGAAGCTGGACATCGTAAAGGAGAATATGATGGAGTTGGTGCATGTGTTAAAAGAATTCTTACTAGACAACAATTGAAATTTGATGATGCAGTGAAATTTAAAGATGCACGTGGGATTGTAGATTGGTGCAATACAAGATTATGTACACCTGGATCAAGCAAGTACTTTACAGTTCGTTGATTCTTTTGGTTGGTTGAAGAAGAAAATATTCTACCTAGACTTGATTTCCAGATAATCAATGGATCTACTAAATGGCATTCATTTAGGAGTTCGAATGCAAGTACATGGACTATCTGGACAAGGGAGCTTGCATGTTTTGGTTAGTTTTGTATTTCAAGAGATTGTGAAGCATGTGAGAATACAGAATGGGTTGAAGAGTGGAAGCAAATACCATTTACACTTGCACAAGCACACGATCAAAGTGAAACAACAATTGAAGACAATGATCAACTGTTTGCATCAGATGATTATGACCATGTTTCAGACCTTGTACAAGAAGGTAATTTAATTCAAATTATTTTATTTTATTTCACTTCATTACTAATTTGTAGTGCTTTTATTTATTTATATGTGTATATATGAATGCATATATGTTGATTGGTTAAATTTTATAGACATGTGCAAGTTATTGAATCAAAATTTGTTTGTAGGACATGTGTATGTTGTTGTTGCACCAAAGAAGAATGAAGAGGAAACAGAATATTGGTTGGCTTGTTGTGTGGAGACTAAACATAAGTTAACAGCACCTCAAGAAGATGATGATGGCTTTCCTTATCCAACAGGTTTGGTAATCCCCTTAAGACATCCCCTTAAGCAAATTTTGATAACAAGTCTTTGATCCCCTTAATCAAATTTTAAGAACTTCTTTGATCCCCTTAAGCAAATTTTAAGAATTTCTTTGATAATGGCTATCATTATGCAATAGGTTCAGTGGTGGTTGTTGACACTTGGCTACAGAAATACCTAATAAGGAAGAATGGTTTGCCTACATTCAAAGATTATGAAACACATAAGAAGATTATACACTACTCACATTTGGTGTTGGCAACAAATATAAAACTGGAGATGTATCATGGAAAACCTGCAAATAAAGAGCTATGGATAATTTCTATGGAAGACCATGAGACAATCATTGATGCATTGGAAAAAAGAGAGGATGGAGATGGTACAATGGAATAAGTAAATATAGGTAAATATAGTTAAATAGTTTTATATTATTCTTTTAAATACATTAATACATGTTTTGATAGTTCTTGTGCGTTATTAGTTGAAATTGATTTAAATTGTCCTTTTATATCCTTAGGCCATAATCACAAATTCATCACATACTTTGAAACAAAAACTTGAGAGGATGTAGATTAAACCTATATCTACACATGTGTGAGGCACTTGTAAATACAGGTACAAATTGTGTATATCTAGATAGTTTTATATAAATTAAAATACATGTTTTGATGATATATTGATAAATTGCTTGTATTATTTTTATATCAGGTGCCGTGAAGACTTGCTACATTCCCCACAAGTTTTGGATTTTCTTGAGATGGCATAACCACATTTTGTAAACATTATTTTGAGTTGGCATATATGTACATACACAATTACATTATTACACATTTTGTACACAAATTTGTATACATGTGTATGTCCACAATTATACTCTACACTTTTATATATCAAAATTATTATTCTATATATTTTATTTGTTAAATGCGCATGTTTTTCTACTTTGAATTTTCTTTAAATTTGATTTTATTATATTGTTAAATTTGGTTGCCTTGGGTAACTTCACCAAATTTTGAGAACTTAAGACGTCCCCTTAAGACATCATAGTAGGACCCCTTAAGACATCCAAAAAGTTAGCATCCTTGTAGGTTAATTAATGGCCAATTTGAAGTTGTTAATGGACCAAAGTATCCTACACAGTTATGTTACTTCTATGCTTCAATAACCATATATCTCTCAATCCAACCATTAAACTATCATCTTCATTCTATCCTTAAAATTTCTTCTTTATTTGACATGCTCAATAATGAAGATGAACTAGTACTTAGCATTATAGATTAGGTCAGTAATTTTCAATACATAGATACAACTCCATGCCTTAATGTTATCTCTTTGGAATTTGTAATTTCTCCCTTCTAGATTCTAGTTAATGGTTCATTGCGTGGATGTTTTAGAGCTATCGAATGGGTTTGCATCAACAAGGCCTGGAATCTTGTTTTATCTAAAACTATGGAAATGTATGGTGGAGATGTAAAAATAGTTTGAATTTTTCCTTTTAGCTAGTCATGTGAGTTTTTGAATTTATTTATTTGTGAGTTCAAGACATGATTTAAGATTTGATTTATTTTATTAGTGGAGATTAGAAGTTAATTAATCAAATAGTAAGATTATTCAATTAATTAGTGGGGAAGGTGTAGGAAAATAGTTTAATTAAGTAAATATTCAATTTATTTAATTAATTTGATGATGGAAGGCATGTAAAAGGCTAATCCTGATTAATTAAATAAATATAATGTATCTAATTAAAGTATGCAGATGTGAGGTAGATTAAAGCATATAAATACCATGGATCTAAAAACATGTATACAAATGTCCTATCTATCAAAGTACATAAACTACTCAAAATGCATCATAATATGGGTGAATCCTATCTCCTTGCTAAGTGACCCTCAAAGTGACAACTATTGTGCTAAGAATTATGAATGGATCCCTAAAAAAATATACACATACATTAGAACATGAGCATTATAATAAAATTAGAACACATAGTTAATCTAATCTAACAATAAACATAAATTATCACCTGATCACTACCATGATGTGAATCATGCATGTATATGTCCTTTCTATGTTAGCAATGATATGAAATTAACATAAGTCACTACATATAAGAGAGGGACTCAAAACTACATGGATATCACCTAATATACCTTCATCAAGTCTAATAATATACATCATATCTAGAATGATGTAATTGATTAGTATCGGTCCTCAATTGCTTTCCTTTGGTAAGAAATTTAACCACAATGTCACCAATATATTTAAAACCTGGGGTAAATGCATTCATCCTTTCACCAATAAAATATCTAGGTTGAGGAAAATATCATCCTCAATGATGATCATATGTGTCTCTATCACATATACCCTACCATGCACTTTTCCCACATGGCTTGGTAAATATACATTAAATTTATGTTGAGACCCAAGTGCACCTTGACATACAGATTTTGTTGTGATTCAAATTACACATTTGAGATTTGGTTTTTATTTGGATAATGATCATGGGTAGTTACAAACCTAGGATATAACAATGGTTTCATATAGATTAAGAATAAATGATCAAGTTCTAGATGTTTAGTTAATAGATTCCAAAGTTTCATTATATTGGTTGAATCTTTGGGTAGATCTATGATTTATGCTAGGGTTTGAAACATGATGTTGAGGGTGTTAGTAATACTCCTCAGTCTAGATCCTTTGACCCATCTACCCTACACTTCATGAGCCTTTCTAAAATCAAAGTGAGGCATCCCTTTAGGATATTAAGTGCTTGCCTAATGATATAGTGATGGAAATTAACACTCTCCAAGTTCACTCTTTCTTGTGGAAGGGTAATGCTTTCACAATAATACTTGATATATTTTAATTATAACATTGTAATAGGGAAAACTATACATACCTATGTCATTTTACCTTATGTTTTGGGCCTAGGGTTCAAACTCTTTTATGAAGGAGAGCTCAAAAGGACTATAATTTATATAGTGTGATCGAGTCTAAAAAACATTCCTAAAAAAACATCATGATCACACATCTCAAGATTTTACTTCATTCCATAAATAGTTTATAAATTCCCTCTTTAGGTCAAACACACAAGTGTGGACCTAATCTTGATTAGGTCTATGACTGTGGATCTGAACAAAGGCATCTACAAGTGCTCTAGTCAAGGTTGTGAGATTGATTCCCAAGCCTAAGTAAATCTTATCTACACAAACTAAAAATAGAAAATTTAAAGATAAACTTAATGAAAGCATGTCAAAGGAATCGGGTCTTGCTAAATTATATTATTGTGTTGTGCAATGATCAACTTTCAAGGCAAGTTGTATGCTAAGTATCACTTATCTCAATAGTTACTCATAAATTTGTTACCATTAAATGTCCTACCATAGAATTGTAACATCAAAGAAAATTGTAACATCAACCATTTGAAATTGATAGACATTTTATTTTCTAAGTGTGGTTCTCAAAGAAAGGGTCTTTTGGATTCATTCTTTGTCATCTTGATTAAAATGTAATATATTATCCTCATACTAGTTTTCCCATGTCATATAATGACTTATGCATATGAATTAGTTAAGGAATGTTTTTTTTTAATAGTGGGGGATCATATAGGAAGATAATTTGTTTCATTTGAATAAACCTAACAAAAATGTTAAATTTTCCACTAGATCATGAAGTATAGGACTACTAATATGTCTAAGAATGCTATGCATAGCCTTTTATGAGCAAAGTACATTAGTTATCTTTATCATCTGATAAACCCTTTATGTATGATTATTATGATCCTAATAATATCAAACATTTTTTTTTGTAAAAGTTATTTTGATAATATCAATCAATTGTATTTTTTCAAAGCTTTACCAATCCATGTACTAATATTAGTTGAAGACTGACATGATATTATATTTTTTTGTCAAATATGTAAAGCTTTCGTAGACTATTCATTGGGACTCAACCCCAAAGTTAACTCTTAGGGTGTTGGGCCTTGTACTCAACAAAAAATGATTTCTAATAGCTTTTTTTGTGAACCTAGTAACTTCACCAATAGACCAACTGACTCTTGACAAAAAAATATTATTATGAATCTCACTATTAAAGTCACTTTTGAGTTATAGTGTTTTACCCTTGTTAATTTTAAATTTAGAGCTTGCTATTACCATTTTAGCACATTTTTAATACTAGTGGAATATATAAGTTCAAAGTCATGTTGTGCATTTTTATATAGTTAAAGTACTTGCATGTTTGAAGTGTAAAACACATACAACAATGAAATAAAGTTTTGTATTCTAGAGACCATAAAATAGTGAAATGAAATAAAGTCCAAGTCCATGTTCAACAATATATATATATATATATATATATATATATATATATATATATATATATATATATAAAGTCCATGACAAACAATATATAACATAGTCCATGAAATAGTCAAATTATGTAGCCCATGAAATAACCTATCACATACTATCTTTGTAATCAAGAGTCCTCTTCACACCATGCAAACTACTCAGATGACCTGAATCACTCTATAGAAGAGAAAGATTTAGATGAAATCAGATGTAAGATGATTAAAAATGATTTAATGACAATTTTTAAATTTATAATTTATCATAAAATTAAATTACCATGTGAGGCTGAGAAGCATGCTCTGGTGCACCTGGACCTGTCTCTACATGCTATGAATCAATCTATTTAATACAAGAGAAAGTTTAAGTTGAAATTAGATGTAAGACAGTTTTAAAAAATGATTTAATTCAATTTAATTTATAATTTATCATATTTAAATTATTATACCGTAAGAGGAACTTGTTGTGCATCCTCTATTCCAGGACCTGTCTCTATAGGCTTAGCTACATGACATGTCTCAAGCTATAAAAGAAAAAGAATTTTAAACACATGTCAACATATATATCTATCAAGAAATTTACTTTAAGTTCACAATGTATATTTTAATTGACTTTAAATATAATCTAAATTTTAAATTATACCATATCAGGCTTCCCATCTCCTCTGTCCTCCTGCTCTGCATGTGTTGTGTGTTGATGAAACGTGTCACTGACAAGCTCCTACAAGGTCATTTATAACTTAGCACATGTGTGTACAAATTAGGTTAAACCATTTATATATATTGACTTGTGTACATATAGGTACTCAGTTTTTGTTTTAATCTATTTAAAAGACTTGTACATATATTACACATAGACATAGATATACGTTTTTGAACAACCTGAAATGCAGTTGACTCCTGATATAAACTTGGATTATCTAAGTGTGCTACAATGCCCATCCTCATTGTTGTGCCAACCTGCATAGACATATATTTTTAATATATATTAAATAGTACATGCACATTTTCAGATATAGTGAAATCAAAATAGAAAAATCTAAGTATATATAGTTTTTTAAAACAATATACATACTGTAAAAGTGTTATGTGAGATGCCCAATGATGGAGGAGTGCTCGAGACACCCTTAGATGGAGGATTCAATGTGGAAGAACCCTGAACCAATTCATAAATATTTAATGTACATGTTTAAGATTGAATTACAAATTAAAATCAAGTAAATAAAATTATTTAAATTATAAATCATTCAAAATGTACCCCAAATGGGTGCCCGAGATGAACAGGGGTCGATGAAAAATTAAATTGATCAATGGTCCATGTTGCCATCATCTACACCAAACAATTCGATTGTTAAAATATTACAATTTAATTGATCTATATGTTGATTAAAAACACGTGCTTAAAATTGTTATAAATTCAACATGTGTGTAACCTATATATACCTATGTCGAATGATCAGTGGGATGATCCTTAGCAAATAGATAATCAATAAAATGATTCACCCATATTATTAGATGATGCATGTGTAGCTGATGTAGGTGCAGCTGCCTGATAAGGTCCATAACACAACTGATTGCAACTCGTACATGTATGAGGCATCGACACATGTGGAGTGGTACTAGGACCACTTCCATCATCAACTGCTCCATGGTCTCTAACCCAAGCTACCATCATAGAAGTCTGCTCATCTAGGCTACCTGAGAGTGCACTCAATGTGCCTAGTGTGGCTACCACTGCATGATGATGGAAGGACGAAGGAATGGCAGCAACTGGAAGGTCAATAAGAGGTTGAACAGGCATGGGTCATTGGGGATCAACCCATGCCCCCAACCTCTCTTGTGGCATGCCACCACCAATACCCTGGAATGATCTAAAATCAAAGTAGTTGGGTTTTTTATTCATAACAAACTCTGCATATAATTTTCTCAAAAAATATAAAGGAACCTCACAATTAGCATGAGGTGGATAATCAAACACCATCCACCATCTGTCCCAAAAATTGGTAGACATTCCTTCATGCCTACACCACCTGATTGATATTCTTTTCTTATTTGCAGGAATAGGTTCATTTGTAATGGGATGTCTAAAATATTGCGCTAAATGACCTTTTGTGATTTTAAGATCCAAAATATCCTTATAGGAGAGGCCATCAGCATAAAATTGGTGTATCTCCTCTCTCCATTCCTAGAATCCATCAAAGTATGAGTCAATAGACCTCACAGAATCTACAATTTTTTGCATCAAAGCTACAAAACGTACCACATGAGGTGGCATGAATTGTTCATTGCGAATGGAATTCAATTTTTCTTGTATGGAATCCACATTTTTATTAATTATGTCTCGCAAGTGAGCCTGGTTAGTTCTAGGTGGGGGTGGGGGTGGAGGTGGGGGTGGAGGTGGGGCATCTAGGGGTGGGGGTGGGGGTGGGGGTGGTGCCCGATCATCTTGTGCATTGAGGAAGTCCTCAACATCAAAGTGAATATCATCCAGATTCATGATATATATAAAAACATATATGAACCTGCATATATACATATAAACATACAAACTTGAGTACAAATTTAAAATTAAATCAAGAATATATATATAAATTATAAATAAACATATAATGTACATGTTCAAAAATTATAAATTATAAATTTAAACTAGATAAATCATATGTATGTTTCAAGAAATTACACTTGAAATAAATTTAAATTAAACATACAGATAAATGTGCATGTACAAATTTCAAAATGTAAGAGAGCTATTATAGTGAACTAGATGTAATTTTCAAATTGAAATCAAGGGATTTTCATTCGAGGCCTAAATTTTGATTCTTATAGTGAGGGAGACAAGAAAGATCAATTTAATTCTATATAGACAATCATGTTAAAGCTTCAATCAAATACTAGGATAGTCATGGGCATAAACTTGGGTATCTTTGTTTCAAGAGACTAGAGGTAACTTGTAAAAAAGGATTTGCATGCATATATAATTTATCAAGGTCACATGTTATGCTTATGAGATATCCTCTCATTCATCTTACATCACAACCCTCTCAATAGGACTGGACCCTATAATTGATTTTGTTATATATGACTATCATTATGGTGTTTGATCATAGGGTGTTTGGTATCAAGATTATATTTCAATATGCAGGAATGTCATATCAAAAGATGCCTCTTAAGGACTCAGAGAGATCATTCTAGCCAAGCATTATATTGTCACAGTAGTTAGAGTACATAGTAGTAGGGCTATTAGGACTACCATAATGAATTTGTTCTCAAGGTTTGTTATCATATGTTAGGTCCAAGGTTTCAATTTTGTTAATTTTTCTATGGAGTTGGCTATTGGTTTGATGTTAAGTACTCATTCTAGGAGATCCAACATTTCCTATGGCAAAGCTACAAATAGTTTGTAATGGTTTTGGATGAATTTATCTAACTAAATATGACTAATAAGATTGGTCAACAAACAATAGTCATGCTTGCATTGGTTTAAGCATTGGATCAATCATGAATTCATAAATTGGATATGTGTTTGAGTATGTGAAAATTTGAGTGAATCCTTACCATTTGATAGGAAAGAGGAAGTCATCATGTGAACTTTAGTATCTTGTATAATGTTGTCATGGCCATTAAGGACTGAACATTAATTGTTATTAAATTCCTAGATTGTTATATGGACCTTTAAGATAGCCTTAAACCAATAACAGACTTGTCATGAGGGACAATGAACTACAAAGGTACAATGAAATTGTTGTTAAGCTGTAAGACTCCTCTAGAAATTCAATTGCATTATCTAGATAATCAAAGAGACATAACCATGTGGTAATGATTAAATCTTCCACTTTTAAGATAGATGATGAGGTAAGAAGGTTAGGATGCTTTGTTTAACTTGTGATTGTAGAGATGATCTAGCTAGAAAAAAGATATTAGTTGATGGTGAACTAGCTTGATTTTGTTTCTTATTTCGTATTTGCAATTGTCGTTTTCTATTTAGTTGTTAGTTACTTGACTCTTATGTGTGTTATTTAGCTTTAGAATAATCCCATTTTGTTAGTCTAAATAGTCTTAATTTGTATATCTTAACACTAAATGATTGTCCCAAACCTTAAGAACAATTTAAAACTCTATTTTACTATCAATATATATCAATGAAGGGTGAATGTTCATATGCATCTATGCTATTGAATGATGTCATAGAAACCAATGGACTATCATACCACCTAGATAGAATCATAATGAACATCTGCAAGACTATAACTAGACTTGGAAAACTACCTTGAGGTGGATATCTTGTGCATGCCACATGATCTAAAAACCAAAATTTGGTGAAGTTGCCTATGGCAACCAAATTTGATAATGGAGATAGGATTGACTACTAGTTGCCTACCTGACTAATCTGAGTATGAAGATGAATATATTCTAATGATTTATGATTTAAATTTAATGAAGAATTTGATGCTTTGTTTTTAATTTGTGATTGTAGGGATTCAATCTAGCTAGAAAAAGGTATTAGTCAAGATGGTTCTAGCTCAATTTTGTTTCCTATTTCCTATTTGCAAAATTATTGTTTTTTATTTAGTTGTTAGTCCCAACTCTTTCCTTAAGAAGTATATCAAATATAAGTATATGCACAAAATTTTGAAGTTAATTCGATGCATTTTCATCAAGATTCAAGTATCAACAAATTCAAGAGTACATATGGATCATAGTGTTGGAGATCACAATAAGTGTTATTATCCTAGAGGATCTTATGTAGTAGTCTACTTCTACATATACAAGTTTCTGTTAGGAGAAAATATCTTTTGCCAAATTTGTATAGAGTTGTCTATAGTGTGTTCCAAGGTAATCAAATGATGTAAGTCACAATTTAGAGGGTTGAGGGATAAGTTTGTGTTGAGTCTACAGGAGGTGTTTTCTTACATAGACCTCTCCATAATCTAGGTGTCTCCATGTCTAACTCAAATGTTTCAAGGGATATTATATGGATTAATGATAACATTTTATATATGGCTATGGGATCCATGATCATATTAATGTTTGGTAGAGAAAAGTTATCTTTAGGGTATCATTTTTTGACGTCTCAAAAGTTAGTGCAAACATGAATTCCCTTGGTTTTTTTGCTAGGACCACATTAGAGACCCATTTAGGATAAGTAATAGTCTGAATGAACCCCACATCCAAGAGTTTCTACAATTCTTCTTTGACCAAGAGGGCTACTTGGGGTGCATTTTGCATAGCTTTTATTGAATAGGTTTGGCATTGAGGTGAACCACAAGATGATGCATGACTAAAGATGGAGTCTTGGCATATCACCATAAGACCACATGAAGAAATCAGCGTAATCTTTAAGGGTGATGTTTTTGCCTTCTTTGATGTCAAGGTCCAGTGGAGCTGCTATCTTAGAGAGTTTAGGGTCCTCTTCTATTCACAGGTTGATGTCTATAGCATCCTCAACAAGGAGAGGGGAGTCATCTTGTATCTGAGTGGTATCTAATGGAAGGTGAAGTTGTCATTGAGGAGCTCTTGGGAAGTGTCCATTTTTATTGTATTATTTTAATCGATCACAAGTTTCTTCTTATATCTTGTTGTGATTCTATCTACTAGGGTGCCTTAGGACTAAAGGGTTCTTCTTTCTCTCCAAAATAAGCATAGGTGTTAAGTATGGTGGAAAATTATTTCTTATGATTACCATGGGGATGTGGTCTTGACACTTCATAAGTTTCATGATGGCTTCATCATTTTGGAAAACATCAAATCATAAAGGGTCGTGTTGGTCCCAATCAATAAGCTCAAGGTATTATAGGTCTAAGGAGATGGTGAGGATAGTGGTATCATGAAAGAGGTTAGTGGTGGTAAGATCTTCGTAAGGGTCATGAGTGGGGCCTACATAAATGTCATTAAGATCAGGAGAAGCATTACCAATGAGGTTAGGCTTGTATCCAATTAACATCATGATGTTCATCCCAAGGGCATAACCTAGCTAGTGAGGATAGCTGCAAGTGTCTCTAAAGTTACATTTATTGGCTTGATTTCATTCTTGATTAGTTGGCTATCACAAAAACTATAAAATCTTCTCAATTCTTGATTAGTTGGTTGTCTCTAAAGGTTTGATTATGAGGGAAGTGATAAAGGTTTTATTATGGTTTGTTGTAATTTTTTTACATGACAGTTACCTATTCAATAATGCCTTTAAAATACAATGACATACATTGATATAAGTAAATTTTATAAAAACCAAATATATATATCATCCCAATGCTATATAAATTTTGACAGTTTGTTCAAAATCTCTCCTTTCATATGATACAGTTGTTTCAAAATTTCAATTGTATTTTATAGCTAAAATGTCTAAATACAGCTATTCAACACTCAAATTGAAATCAAATTTTGACAGTTTGTTCAAAATCTCTCCTTTCATATGATACAGTAGTTTCAAATTTTCAATTGTATTTTACAGCTAAAATGTCTAAATACAGCTATTCAATTCTCAAATTTAAACAAAATTTTGACAGTTTGGTCAAATTCTATCCTTTTATATGATATAATCTTTCAAAATTTCAATTGTATTTTACAACTAAAATGTCAAAATATAGCTATTGAATTCATAAATAGAATCCCTAAATAACAGTCTACATTTTAAATTCTGATTGTATTTTACACCAAAAAAAGAAAGGAAAACTTCAAAAGATTCATTGGCAAATTGTAAAAGTGGAAAAATCCACTTACCTGATGTTTTGATGGTGAAAATCATCTTCCTCAACTCAGGATCCCATTCTCAACTATCGCCTGTCGCTAGAAAAAATGGGGTTGCAGCCATTTTTTTAAAATTTAATACTTTCAAAAAATGGGATCCCGTTTAGAAACGGGATCGTGTTTTGTGAAACAGGATCCCATTTTTTGGTTCTAGGTTCAGGATCCCACTAAGGAACGAGATCCCATTCTAGATTTTAGGCTTGGGATATTGACCTAAATTGGGATCCCATTTTGTAGAAATGAGATCCCGTTTTTAGTTACCCGATTTCAGATTTTTTTCTAACTCTGAAACTTCCACCTTAAGTGGACACAACTTCTTGCTTTTACCCTTGCATAGACCTTGAACAATGGTGAAGCAATGGTAAAGGGGCTATGGGTAAATGCCTTAGAAGCTTCCATAATGGAAGCTATAGGGCTTCTTGTAGCTGGAGAAAATTTCTCAGAAAGGGGTAATGCAACCACAACTTGGAATGAGTTTGTTGAGGTAGAAGAACAACTTGAATATTCATTTCAGGGTACCAAATTCCTATCACTACCAACTCAGTGGGCTCAAGTAGCAACTCATATCATCAAGTATCTCACTTGTGAAGGTAGGCAATCTTTTCTATATATTGTGCATTTCAAATTATTAAGTTGCCTTCGTCATGGTAGGCAAGTGACTGTCCCAAATTTTTTGTTCAATTTATTGAATAGAATGTCAAAAGACTACTAGAAGGGTACAGTTGCTTCATGGTCTCATTTAGTTATTGGTAAAGAAAAGTTTAAATGATCAATTTACTTATGTGTCTTGGCAAGACTTTTTGGATTTGAACAATATTAGAAATAGGCTGGATGTAGACCACATGGTAGAAGACTTAGAATGAGATAGACCTAGGTGCCACAATTAGAATATATTCAGGCTAGGGAGGAAGAATTTGTGGAAGAAGATCATGTAGTAATTTGTTGAGCATGCCAACGTCTTCACTTAACTATGCAATCTCTTCCCAAGACCCTACAACATCTCATGAGCCTGCAACACCTTCCCAAGATCCTGGAACATCCTCCCATGCTCTTGCAACATCATCCAAAGATCTTGCAACATCTTCTCATGACCCTGCAACATCTTCCTGAGATCTTACAATGTCCTCACATGAACATGCAGCATCACCTGTGATTGAAACATCTTTATGTGTGCCTAAAACACTCCCATCTATACATATTGTTGGCTAACAGGTTTGTCCTTGTTCTATAAATCTTTTATTCTAACTCTATACCCTTTTTGAAGAACAAACGAGTTAAGCAACAAATGGGTGAACTTTTTAAATTAGTTCCCCTCTGAATTTAGGTATAGCTCCCTTTAAGATTTTCAATGAATTGAATCTATTCAACTATCCAAATGCACTTTTAACCAGAAAATGCTTAAGGCAGACTGACATTCATACATAACTATGTTATGAATGCGATAAATTTATGTAGTAACAGTGAGTAATAGAATGCACAGATTCTACTTTTGATACATTCAAATACATGAACACGTAAATATGAATTTGCTAAACCAATAAACAATAGAACACATTTGACGAATTGTCTAAAGAAAGATCAATTACCAAGTGAAAGGAGATTTCACACAGAAAATCTAATTCCAAACACTCAGACGCACAGATCTAAGCAAGCAATAATTGTTTCTTCTTCTCATTCACGGATGAAAAATTTCTCAGACAATCATCACATAATGTAAAACCATAAAATAGTTTAGCTAAAATTCCTGTTTCTTGCTTTCTCTGTCTCCCTCTTTCTTTTTGAAAAGATTTTAAAAAAAGCTATATATATGAGTGCCCTAATCATGTCTTTGAGTAAACCAAACCCAGAGTTAACATAACTCTGACCCGTATGGGATTTAGTTTATAACAACTAATTTTAAAGATCAAGATTACTGAAAATAACATAAAAGAGGAACTAAAATAAAGAAAATGAGCCAATGAGATCATGATTGGGACAACGGATTTGCATTTCCAGATTTGTTATCGGTGGCCTGGGAAGCACGTTGGGTCTTCCACTCCTGAATAGTTGCAATGAACTCCTGAATCTTCGGGAAGTTGGGAATACCTATATGTTTCATTCTTGACTTCCAAACTTCCTTTTCCCTTCGCATTTTCCCAAATTTTTCTTTGTGTTCTGGAAGTGCGTCGATGCAGAGGTAAAGTAGTGACTCAACTTTAGAAATCCAGGAGAAATCCTCAATTAAAATATTATCATTTTCTCTGATGAAGCTGATTTTATCTTTGAAAGATTGGACCACTGCGTCGACATCTTCCACTGGTTTTCCATCATCTTTTATGTATTTAACATCAATACATTGCAAGTCATGTTGCAGCGATTGAGTGAATTCTGTGATCTCCTTAATTAGCTTTGTAAGTTCGAAGCGTCCTTGCCGGGATATGGAATTCCTCCATTCAATATTTTTCTTGTTCACATATAGTAAATCTTCGTCCAAACCAGTCAGGCTTTTTTGTGTCAAAAACTTCGCCAGCCCATATTTCTGAACTTCATCTATTTGGTTTATTACATTCGTCCACTTACCTTCATCTTTTGCCCAAATAGCAACATGTGCTTTAAGATCCTCAATGGTGGCAGCAGTCAGATCATATATGCTCTTGAGTTCACGAATGTATTCGGTTCCTTTCTGCTCAATGCTATCCAACCAACTGTCAAATGTTTTTGCCACCATTTTGCTTCTGTGAACTTGATCCAATAGCTTCTGGTTAACAAGTGATTTTGGGTCAAAAGATAGGGAGAGCTGTGAGACCGGCTGCGGGTTAGGGTTGTGAATAGCATCAATGTACTCTGCCATTGAACGCAGAGTTTGCTTCAACTCCCTCTTGTCCTTTTCATCTTTCCAGGTTTGACTAACCATCCTCTTAGTAGATGCTTCAAGGTGGTGGACATCTACAGCTCTAGAAGGAGCACCGAGATCTACTCTCTCCATAGTGAAATCGTGCACAGTTGGATCTTGAACTTCTTCCTCAGTCACTGGCTTAGCTATTTCAGCACTCCAATTACCAGTGTTTGGATCAATGTTTATTCTGGATGTCATCTTGAGTTTCTTGGACTTGGGGGTTTTCCCCAAACATTTGCTTACCATTTCCTCTAAAGGGACAACAAAAGGAATTATTTTTTTCTTGTCGGAGATAGAACTCTCTAGCCACTTTGGTGCAAGGGCTAAGGTTGTCTTCTCAGGGTTTAACCCATCAGAGGATACATTTGAAACCATCAATATTTCAGGGGTCTCTAGAACGGCCCCTGACTGTGGCCCAATGTCAATTTCCTCTATTCTATGTGGACTTAGCTCCTTGTCACCCATAGGTTCTTCTGAATCTTCCTCTGAATTCAAATCAACAACTATTGTTTCAGAAACCTGTTTCTTTCTTTTACCTTTAGTCCTCAACCTAGTAACACGAGAGGGTAAAATATCTGTGAGGGCTCTTCTAGACCTCTTAGTGGTAGGGCTTCTTTCAGTTGATGGCTTTGAAGCACCTGCACCACAGATAGCAATAGGTTGGTTAGAAGAGTCTATGGGAAGTGATGATCCAATCATTGAAGTGATTTGTTTGGCATTTTTATCTTGAAGCCCTTCCTATCTCTTTTCCCTCAACCATTTCTCAATTCTCCTTATCATTGGAAGAGTTTTAACTTCAATTCTATCCTCCTCCTTTTTGCTCCAGTCAACTTCTGGAATAGGTAATTGTTCCACTCTCTCTAACTGTGGATCAACCACCTGTTCCGTATCATCAATAATTCCAGAAATATCCATGTTTAAATTGAGAGTGATTATCTGCCCCAAAGAAAACCTAGACCATAGCCTTCTCCTGACCTCAAATTCATCTGGACAGTCTTCCCAGTAATCCTCTAGCTTAGGAATGTGTAAAAGCCTTGTTCCAGGATCTAGATTATCTCTGACAAATCCTTTGCTATCAAACTGAGACCTGACAGTGAAGAACTAAAAATTGAACCTTTTAAGGTTCACCTCCAAATTCAAAGCATTAGATTTTGACTGGCATGAATAATGCCCAAGTTCAATGGGAAAAGAAATACCAAAACCCTTTTTTGATGAGAATTTCTTATCTACATGTGCTAACTGTCTACATACCTCCATCAGCACAAAACGATCAAACACATATCTAGGTAACTTCACAGGTTCACCATCAAATCCTCCAACTCTGATGTAAGTGAACTCAGAAAATTGAATGAAGAAGCTACCATAGATGCTAATCAGTTGCATTGCTTCACTGGACATTCTTTTACCCAGATTACCTACCAGTTCATAGGTTATTTTCCCAGTGAAGACATCATTAACCCTTTTATAATTTTCATAGCAATTCCTTCTCTGCAACTGTGAATAATATTCATAAATCTTCCTATTCTCAGCTAAGGATACATGAGGTAGGTCAAACCATTCTCTTGTAGATGCTAAACAATAGAACAGGTACGAAGACATATAAAAATCTCTGTCACCCAGACAATTACTCAAACCCTGATGTAGACAATCAGCCACTATTTCGGCCCAATCTAAATATTGTTCCCCTTGAAGGATAACTTGTATGAAAAAGTACATCCAATCCTCCCAATAATAGGCATGCTGACTGCCCTTCAGTCTGTGTAACAATACCACAATATCTCTCAGTTCTTTAATCAAATGATCCCTAGTAAGTGGCCTGGGCAACCTTGAACCACCCTTCTAAAATTTCAGCAGCCAGTTTCTTGCTATTACACTTTTGTAAGCTGATTTCTTCTCTGAGAAATGCCCATAGGAGGAAGTAATATCAAGACTAGAATATGCCTCTTTAGGCAGTATCTTCATCACAGACATGAGGGTTTGTCTATTGACATGAAATAACACATCGCCGTTTGTGTTTCTGATGCATCTGTTGTGGGGTTCGTACCTATTCATACACTCCTGAACCAATTCCAGGCACAGTATAGCCTGAGGAAAAGCTGTAGCTTCAACTAAACTGTTGTCTACAATTTTCTTCATCGTAGGGGTTTGAACAGGGTTTCTAGTTCTTTCTCTAAATTCTTCTAAATCGTATTGTACCAGTGCAGTATCTCCAAATTCAGAGTGAGAATAGGTAAGACTAGGACCATGTTCACTTCCCAAACATGTAGAGTTTAAAGCCATACTTGGAGGATTATAATGAAAAACACTTCAAATTTTGAAAATAATGACAGAGACTCAAGAGATTCTTCTTTCCAGCTAAGAAATAGGAATAGCATGTGGGAAAAATAGAACTCACCTTCAAAATATTTGAATTCACTGTGAAATTTGAGTAATAAGAACCTTATACTTCCTTCATTATTCTCCTCTGTGTCGCACAGTTTGTTTACTTGCTAAATCCGGCTTGTTCTTAGTTAACAATGGCATTAACTAGATTGAATAATTATCACTCGGAGCAATACGTGCTAGAAGTATTTGAAAAGACATGAATTCTGACCTCTTCATTAATAGCAAGTATTATTCACGTGCCATCATGATGGTATAATGATTATCTGTAACCTCCGCCAAATTAGAACTCTCGGTTTCATAATGAGTCTCTGACATATTTTCCTCCAACTTTCCTGCTAAATTTGACTCAGAAAGTCGCAGGAATAAATAAGACCAACATCACCAAAACTTTGAACTATTGAACCATTGAACCTTTAGGACATGGTTCAATGCGGTGGTTCGACCATACTAATTGAATCACATAGATGGACCAAGGATTCACTTACGGAAATATGGAACTTAAGCTCATGAACCGTTGAACTTGTTAAAATATGGTTCAATATGAAGGTTCAAAGACACAAGGGCTACATAGACCAATGGACAGTCACGTGACTTTTGTAAAAGGGGTTCCAACTATGGGACAGTGAACCGTTGAACCTTGAACCATTGAACTTCTCTATAGAGTACGAGCGGATGGTTCAACGATACATCATTTACACAAGGTAACTACATGACATGACTTGTTAAAAGGAAATGAATGTTAAACCTTGGACTGTAGAACCATTGAACTATTGAGAAAAGGGTTCAAGTTCAAACCGAAAGTTCGAAGACGTTTAAAATATACAGAACAACAGCTTGCTTTTTGAGACACTTTGGACATATCGAACCATTTGAACTTTGAACTTTGAGAATGGTTCAGGTTCAAAGGTTCAAACCTTAAGTAACCTTGCCTACAAGGACAATAAACGGGTAAAATTTGGAGGATCAAGAGTCGATTTAAGAAAAAAAGGTATGACCCAAAATACAACACAGCAAACTGGCTCTTGTTTAGGAAATATTACCAATAAATAAATAAGGGTGACTCAAAAGGTAACACATACCATTTTGCCTGAACAACCTATAATTAATGTTTCTCCTCCCTCCTCCACACTAGAAAGAAAACAAAGAGTGTCTCCTTCTTCCATTAAACCAAGCAAAAAGAAACAAAGATCTGTCCCAACTCTAGCATAATATCAGCCAAGGCATTCTCAACATCTTAAAACCAAAGGAGTAAAAAACCAAGACTGTTGCCTTAGCTCCATGAGTGGTCTTCTTGGAAACTAATACTAACTCTAAAAGGGAGGAGTTTTTTGTTTATAGGGATCAATCACATACATCTAGCAGTCTGGGGTTTGACTAAGACGGGTAATCAACACCTTCTTCTTTTGACTTCATTGGTTTGGATATGAACATGGAATCAATCCCTATGGAGATAGAAATAGGGGATGAATTATATGTCACCCTATAGAAAAGTAAACAACTAGAGAAATAGATCAAGGCATATGAGTAAAAAGAGAATGAATTGGATAAGTTGGCTTAGTTAGCAATAGAGGAAATTGACAGAGAACAAGGGAAAGATCAGAAATAAATACGCATGATCACTCAAGCTAGAGATTAGAATTTTCCCTCTACCTCAACTATTCCTAAAAATCTCTAGTTAGAAACCACCCAAATAGATGGGTCCTCTCTTGAATTACTGCTTTGGAAGAGGCATAAGGAAATACAATTCATGAGGAAGACATAGGACAAAGAAAAGAGAAGAATGGAACTAAAATTTGCC
This sequence comes from Cunninghamia lanceolata, assembly GCA_027924645.1. Taxonomy (NCBI): domain Eukaryota; kingdom Viridiplantae; phylum Streptophyta; class Pinopsida; order Cupressales; family Cupressaceae; genus Cunninghamia; species Cunninghamia lanceolata. Next base: position 2,434,891 of record BSBN01000814.1, read on the forward strand.
AAGGAATTAGAAGAAAAGATGGTTGAAAATGATAAGTTGAAAAAGAAGGTTGAGAAATTGGTAGAGTTAACAATGCAGATCATCCAGTGTTGTCCTCCTACTAGAGTATATGCTCTATTTCTGAAAGAGCAATTTTGAGCTTTCAATTTATGTAGATTTTTTCTGACCTCCCACACAAAGTTGATATAACTAGATCTTTCTTTGAAGTTTATTAGACATCCACTGTTGATTTACAAAATTAGCTATGTGAATTCTACCTACATGATATGGATGCCCCCTATAATCTAGCATGGAATCCAATCCTATATGTAGGGGATGTTCAAATCAAGGCAATAATTTCTTTTATACAGAATGAGTATAACAAGAGAGTTCAAATTCACAAGTATAAAGAATAGGAAAAGTCTATTTCCTTAAGGATCAAGGGAAAGCAAAAGACCCAAATGAGGTTTTAGAAGTGTGGATATATTTGACAAAGAAATCATCATTGGCTAGTAAGATTTTCCAAGACCGCAAAGTTTCTCACTCTATTTTCCAAGAAGTTTTAAAAAAGATTGGAAAAGAGTCATTTGAGTTTAGTAAAAGTAGATGACAAGAACTTACGGTGGAACTACACAAGAAAGAGCCACACTCAATGTACAATTACCATGCAATTGTGAATAGAGTACACTACTACATCAACCTGGCTAGACCTAATAGACTTGCATGGCTACCAATCACCTTTTAGCCACTGATTCTCTAATTTCCCATTCCACATTGGCATGGAAACATAACTTACACTTTAGAGGGGGAAAATGCCATATGGGAACGTATCAAAGGACAAAAAAGATTTTACTTGAAGGAAGGAGAAGGGCAGAGAACACCATATGACTTCAAAAATTTAGCTCTTATGTACAATGCACAACCATAATTGCTTGATGACAAGTAAGATCCTAAGCTGGGGGTTGTGATGAATGTTATAATTATCTCTTTTAATCTCTATGTTTCCTGTTTCAAAGTCACATTTATACAGACATTTCCATCTTTTAAGCTAAGACTCTAATTAGTATCTGGACGAAGCACTATGTTATCTTTATATGTGTTAATGAATGTCTGTATGTTAAAGTAATTATTTTCAAGTATAATATGGTATGATTATCTTGTTTATGATGATCTTAGTGAGTAGGGATTTTTCTAGGACTAACTCCTTCCTACAACAACCAAGAATAATAACCTACAACCAAAACTATAGAGTTCACATAGCCAAAGGACTAGTTCCTTGCAACTAAAGAATTTACTTCCTCCAGCCAAAGGATTAACTCCTACAACAGGGCACATAGTTACTTATAGTCATTCCAGCAGAAGTTAGCTCCTATGTAGATAAGAATGATTTCTAGAAATAACAAGGAAAGAGTGTACACCAAATGGAAAGCGCCTATCTTTTAGTAAGGAACGTGTAGGGATTGAATGAGTCCAAGATAATTGTTCCCTTATTTCTTAATTATCTTTCATGTACCATAGTCCTATTTGAAGTATTCATCTTTGGTTTCTTTAAATTTAAGTCTCCTAGTTTGATTTTGATTTTCTAAAAATAAGAGCCATTCCCTTGTATAATGGGAAGTGGGCTGATTGGTCATTAGTTTCCATAAATATATGAACTCTTGTTAGATGTGTATATATTGTTTTCATCCAGCATATCTAGGATAGTTGGATTTTCTTCATGAATGTACTAGATTGTTGTAGTCAATAAGAAAATAGAGTTTTCCATCACATCTAATTTTACTCTTACTCTTGGAATGTAACGAATTCGTTGATGAACTAGTTTTGATTAAGTAGTTGATAAAAGGAAAAGGACATAGTCAATCAAGTAAGGGCCCACTTATGGTGGGCTGCAACCTATTAGTATTAGATTCTTGCAAACAACACTAGATTTGTTTGATTCTATTTTAGTTTATTACTCAATTTCAATTGAATAGAGTTAATATAGCTAGCTTCAGAGTTTATAAGGTAGTTTCCATGTTTTCAATATTACATTCCTTTCCTAGTTTGTAATGAATATCATTTACTAGCTATACACAACCATAGTGTCCTGATATCCAAAAATCTTTGGTTGTACACATAGTACTGACACCATACCAAGAGATATGTCCCTAGATTGATAAAATAAATGTAGCATATCATCACTTACTAAGCCACTCGATATGGGATCTAAGGACATCTGTTGAGTTATATGTGAGCCTTAGCTGCATTAGAGTTAATGGGAATTGATATTGCTCGACAATGACTGACCAAAGCCAATCGTCAATGTAGTGCCAGAGTTCCTATGTCAGTACTAAAGTGGGTGTTAGGAATTTAGTAGTGCATGACATAGAATAATGTGTGATATAACAAAAAATAAATTAACATGCTAATGCTAATTTATTAAATAGTGATTAGTTATTAGTTAGTTGTTAGGTATTTAGTAAGTTGGGAGGCTTTATAAAACCATTGTAATGTAATCTTCATGTGTCAAAGATGAATGAATGATTGACTGAGTGGTGTGTTAGAGCCTATGGCTCTTCATCATGTGTTGTAATCTCAATATAAAGATGGAGGAGGTGGATCATTGTATGACTTTGCTATGTTATTTACCAAACTTGTGGGATCACTTGGTGACGGCAATCGAGAGTACAACCTCCAAACTCAAAATGGATGGAGTAGTAGCATCATTACATTCAAATGAGATGTGAAGAAAAAATTTGAAATCAGCCAAGGAGGCCCTAGCTATTTATGGAAGACTAGAAGAGAAAGGAAAGAAGAAGGAAAAGAATCAAGACAAGGCTAAATCCAAACCTTGTGGGAGATCTAAATCTCTTGGTAAGTCCAAGGCTAAATATTAGAATTGTGACAAGCCTGGCCATTTCAAAAGAGACTGCAAGGAGGAGAAAAAGAAGAAAAAGAGAGATTTTGATGATGAGTTTGATAAGTCCTCCCAGGATGATGGTGATACATTTGTTGCATCCTTGACTACACATAAATTGGAAGGTGCATGGTTAATAGACTCTAGTGCCTCTTTCCACATGACCTCACATTGGGGTTGGTTTAAAAAATATGAAGAATATGATGGTGGGAAGGTTTACCTTGGAGATGATTCTCATTTAAAGATTGTTGGTCATGGAAGAGTCCTGATTTGATTCCCTAATGGAGAAGTGAATGGGATCAATGGTGTATTTCATATCTCTGGCTTGGCATGGAACCTACTTTTTGTAAGTAAACTTAATGATTTGAGTGTACAATTTGTTTTCTCTAGTGGAGGGTGCAAGATGGTGAGAGGGGCTATGGTTCTTGCTAAGGGTGTTTTCATTGGCACTCTATTTCAGCTAGATGCATGCATGGTTGAGTGTAATAGTTGTTTTATTCCTACAGTGAAGAATCATCCATAATATACACCTTCACCATTGGAACTGGTAGGAAAGAGTAGTAGTGCATCCACTTCCAATAGTCATCCCTTCTAGGTACCTAAGGTTCTCATGCTTTGGAGACTAAGATACTAGGAGAGAAGACAATGTTATGGCACCAAAGAATTGGTCACATGGGTGATAAGGGTCTAAGGACCCTAAAAAATAGAAGCCTTGTTGAGGGGATAAATGATTGTAACATTGAATTTGATTTCTATGAGTATTGTATATATGGAAAATAGAATTGCATTCAATTTTACTCTAGTTATCATAAATCTTTTGAGACCTATTGAATTTGATACATTCTAATGTTTTTGGTCTTGTTAATTTTCCTTAAATTTTAAAATGTGTATATTATGTTTCTTTTATTGATGATTATAGTAAAAGGAAATGGTTATATTTCCTTAGAAGTAAATTTGAAGTTTTTAGTCATTTAAAGAGTTTGAGTCAATTGTAGAGAATCAGATTGGTAAGAAGATTAATATTTTAAGGACTGATAATGGCAGTGATTTTTGTTTAGAAAATTTTGACAGATTCTATAAGGATCTCAAGATAGAGAGGCATAGGACAACTTCATACACCCCTCAACATAATGGAGTTATAGAAAGAATGAATAGGGCATTGATGGAGAGGGCTAGGAGAATGCTTAGTGGAGCTAGCTTGGAACAAAAGTTTTAGCTAGAAGTGGTTGCTATGACTTGTTACCTAGTTAATAGGTCTCCTACATCAGCTCTTATTGAGAAGACACATATGGAGGTGTCATCAAGCAACGATTAGGTTCATTGAGACATCTTCAAGTCTTTGGTTATGAGGGATATTCATGTGTGCCTAGGGAGAAGCAATCAAAGTTAGAGAACAAGTCTATAAAAAGTACATTCATCAGCTATGGTGTTGGTGTAAAAGGGTACAATCTTTGGGATACTATGGTTGAGAGAGTTTTGTATAGAAGAAGCATTATCTTTAGAATCCACAGTATTGTGGCCAAAGAAGGATGGAAAGAAAGATGCCATTCAGCTATCCCAAAGATTGAGAAAGTTGAAATAGAATCCCATGAAGGACTTGAACAGAAGGAGAGCTCAAATAGTTCATAGTTCTGAAGAATAGATAGAACCTCCACCTTAGTCTTTGAGGAGATCCAATTGACAAATACAACAACCAAATAGGTATACTCTTGATTGGACATGTATTTTTTCTTTGATTACTAACATCGATTAGCCTAGGAATATGAAGGAGGCTATGGGTATGGCTGATGCAAAGTCTTGGAAAGTGGCCATGGATGAGGAGATGGTTTCATTGAAGAAAAATGACACATGGGACTTAGTACCTTTCCTTGATGGATGGAAACCCATTGGATACAAATGGGTGTTCAAAAGGAAGATTAGTTTAGATGGTATCATTGAGAAGTACAAGGCAAGATTGGTTGCAAAAGGATATTCCTAGGTTGATGGAATTGATTATGATGAGATTTTCTCTCTAGTTGCTAAACTAACATCCATTCAGTTCTTATTATCTATTGCAACAACTTTTGACCTTGAGGTTGAGAAAATGGATGTGAAGAAAACTTTCCTTCATGCTGATTTAGATGAAGAAATTTACATGACACAACTAGAGAACTACATTGAAAAAGGTAAAGAAACTTTGGTTTGTAAGTTGAAATCTTTGTATGATCTAAGATAGTCTCCTACAATGTGGTCCCAAAATTTTGATACTTTTGTGTTAGGATTGGTATTTCTAAGATCCAAATTGAATCATTGTATTTATTATAAGATGGATAGTGATCATTTCCTTGTTATCACATTATATGTTGATGATATGTTGTTTTTTGGTAATAGTAAGGACATGATTTGTGAATTGAAGTCTCAATTTTAGGCACAAATTGAGATGAAAGACTTAGGGGTTTCTAGGTTCATCTTAGAGATGGAGATCAAAAGAGATAAAGAAAAAATAAAACTTTGGTTGGGCTAGAGCAAGTATATGAACTTGGTGTGGGAGAGATTTAACATGATAGCTTGTAGACCATTATGTGTTCCTATTTCAGTGGGGACTAAGTTATCGGTAAAGCAATGCCAAACTTCTCTTGGTGAGATGGAGGATATGGCTCGAGTACCTTATGCTAGTGACATTGGGAGATTAATGCATGCTATGTTATATATTAGAATATACATCTCCCAAGTAGTGGGATTCCTTTATGGCTAGTATTGGATGAGTTTATTAGGATACAGTGAAGAGGGTCTTCAGATATTTGTGGGGTACCTCCAAGTACTCTATTTGTTATCATGGTTATTTTATAGAAGATCAAAACTTAGTTGATATTTGTGGATTTGTGGATTTAGATTGGGCAGGGGGTGTTGATGGTAAAAGATCCACTAGTGGATACATTTTCACTATGTTTGGTGATGCTATTAGTACATAGGCTATGGTCGCTTTGTGTATTATAGAAGTAGAGTACATGGAAGCTACTCATGCTTGTAAGGAAGCCATCTGGTTTAAGAAATTGTGTTCAGATGTGGGGATAAATCTAGGAGCTATTAAAATTATATGTGATAGTCATTGCCATATGTCTAGAAAAGAACCCAACCTCTCATGTGAGGATGAAGCACATTGATGTCTAGTACCATTTTATTCATGAAATGGTAGAGGATGGGAAGGTGATGTTGGATAAGGTTGATACTTTGATGAATGTTACAAATTCTTTGATGAAGCCTATGAGCATAAAGAAGTTTAGGTGGTGTAGTGAGTCTATGGGCTTCACATCCCCTAGCAATTAGATTTTAGTGTTGGTTGTTTCCCTTTTGATCTTGTAAGGTGTTTGACAAGTGGGAGAATGTTGGGAAAAGGTGTCTCAACCTTGCATTCCCCATGTTTATATTTATTTATTATTTGTATTTGATTGTACTTTTTTATTATTTTGTCCTCACATATGGAGTGAGGTGTCCCACTTTGAGGTGGCACTCTTTTCTATGTGTCAACATATTATGAATTGTGTAAGAGCATCTTGGGTCATCATGACATTGTAAGATGGGAGTTTTTTATGACAAATTATGTGATGAATAAGAGCATGTAAGTAGAGAGTATTATTGAAACATTGAATAGAATTATGATAGGTTTAAACACTTGTCATGGAGCATCTTTTGTGTGGGAGAATAAGATAAATTGGCATTCACATGTTTGGTTGGTCAAATATTCTTGTTTATGGCATATGCCATGTGAGGAATATGCTAAAAATAGCTTGGAGGATCTTATCCTAAGGGGACATTGGAATTTGGGCCTTGGATTTGGGTGCCATACCTCCCTTGGCCTTGTTAATGGTTTTCCAAAACCATATGTTATTTCTATCTTGAGCTTCTCTTATACATTGGTGCTTAGAGTTGGAGTATGTATGAGTTTTGTGAGTTTATTTACAAGTACTATTATGCTGTCAAAATTACTCTAGAATTATATGTTGGTGATACTCTTGTAAGAGGTATAGTTTACCAATTGTATTACAACTATGGTTGTTTCTAAATAAAACAATTGGTTTTTCTTTTGGAGTGTGGGGTTTTTCTCCTAAAAGGGTTTTATGCATGTAAACCTTGGTGTTGTTATATATTGTTTTACATGTTATGTGTTTTCTTTTTTGTAATTGTAAGGATTGATAATATTTGTACACTCATCCTCTCAAAGGTTAGTGTAGGAAGCATTTGTATACCTTGCTTCCTTTCACTTGACAGGTGCCACATGGTGTGTTTGTCAAGTGCCACATGGTGTGTTCCCAAGAATTCTAAGGAAAACAAAATATATTTCCTTGGTAGCAACATGAGCTATTTGATCTTGCCAAGATGGATCCTATCCAACAGCATGCGAAGAAGAATGAGTTTATTCCTTAGCTATTTTCAATCAATGATTTTGCCCAAGAACCAATTTTTGATGTCCATGACCTCTTCTCAACATTTCAAAGCAATTCCACTTGCATGAGTACACATTGAGTAGGATTTAGGTTTATACATTTCACATTTGAACATGTGAATACCATACAACATTCATGCCCAACTATCTCTTCCCCTGCATCATTTGCAACCTGATTGTTTACCTACTTGGTGATTGCCTATGCATATAAAGGATTTAAAGATTCATTAGTTTGGTACCTTTAGCAATTTCATCCTTTCCTATGCATGACCTTTAGTTTGATTATTTTCTCATGTTGGTTCCAAATTTCCAACTTTTGGGTGGGTTGGGGATTCTTCTATATATAGAGGCATGCATGCCTTTCTATAGTTTAGATTTGATTTTATGTAGACAAGCTTTTGAACCTCATATGCAATGCATTTTCTCACTTCTTTTATAATCAAATAGAGGAACCTCTATGTATGTGTCCAAATATAGAAATATTTTATTATATGTGTCTATTCAATATTATCAAAAACATTAATATAAGAGGTCATTAATCTTGAAGTTTTGACTCTTATTTGCATAGGTGAGTTTGTCTAATGCATGTATGCTTTATTTCTATAATTTTTGTTGACTATTGCACCATGAGTCTCAAAGCTTTGGTTTTGATTATAAAAGGAATTATATTCGGCATGAGCTTTTACTTTATGTATTCCCTTTCTTATATTCCTCAACCCTTTTCACGCCAACAAATTAAGATTAAGTTAGAATATAGAAGGATCCAACCTTGTAATCTGAAAGATTGAGTGACAGGCCTATCCCACATTTTTTAGTATTTCCATGCTTGGTGGCCTTGTATGGCACATTTATATTGAATAGATATTTAGGCCATCAACAAACACTACATTTAAACATTTACCTCTAATATCTAAAAATGATAATTACTTGATCCATAATGGATTAGAGAAATCACAATTTACCAAAGGAAATACTTATAGTAGTCACAACTCTAAAAAATGACCGGGCAAAAAATGTCAAATTGAAATTGTCATAATAGTTCTATGATCACCATAATGGTTTTGTAATCGTTGTGGTAATTTTGTAATTGCCTCCATGATTTTATAACTACTTGTCACTAAAAAGTGGTGGTTTCATCCTAGTGCTAGTAGATGTAATTTGAAGTGAATTCTTTGACATTCTCCTTCTAGTTCAACTTTTGGGACCTTTTAGTGCACAATGAGGACATCATAACAACTATTCATGGTAAAGGAATATGATCTGTTATGGAAATTATTTGAGAGTTGTAGACTATTGAGAAGTATAATTCTAATTGTAATTCATTCCATAAACTAAGTAGTGTGTATGTAACCAATTGGAGCAACGAGCAAATTGTATTCCACACTATTTTGCAACTCATATTTTTAGCTTCTAAAAATAATTTAGTAGTAGTACAATTGCCACTTCCAAGTTAGTTTTTCTCCTTTGGGGGCTTTCCAGGGTAAAATTTGTGTTCACTTCTCTTTCATAACATTCTTTCCTTCTTTGTTATTTATTTTGAACATAAGTAGCACAATCCATATTAGTGTTGATTTTTATTGTCTACAATCCTTTATTGATGAGATTGTAGATCATTTGTGATAAAACACTAAACCAATTTGTTTTCAAAGAGTTCATAGGATTTGAAATTTTTTCCAAAGAAACCTCTAAAATAAGATGCCCCTAATCAAATTTCAAACAATATAGAACCAGTTTCTATTTCTAGAAGGAAATATTAATAGAAGTTGAAAAGAGAGAGAGAGGAGAGGTGGAGACAAGACCAGGGTTTGTGGAAAAATAGAAAGAGTGATGAGGGGGTGAATTCCAAAACATACAATAACACAAATTGCATGCAAAAAATAGGAATGTTTTTTATTGATTTGGACAACACATAATATTGCAGAAAATCAAATCAAATCAAATGATGAATCCTCAATAGGTTGCAACACACTACAACTATCTTTCTCTAGATTCAAGAGCCTTCTACCTTTTGTAGCTTCAAATCAGCTAGGGTTTTTTATTTTCCATCCTTTTCTTGACTCTCCACTTTCCTCCTTTTCTCTACTACCCCAAAGGATTCTAAAAAATGGTCATAAATATCCCTTTTTGACACCCTCCAACCAAAATTTTGAAATTTTTAATTCCCTCCAAAAATAGGTCAACTTCTGGGAGCCATAACTTTTGATCTAGGTGTCTGATTGATGAACCGTTTGATGCATTGGGAATCTTGCATAGTGCTCTATGCGCTAAGAATGGGCTTTACCGATTTTACCCATTTTTGGGGTTGTACAAGACCTCTAAGTGCCTCAAATTTGACTTTGAAACCTTTTAGGGGTTTTTAAAGATATGGAAACTTTAACATATTTTAGCCCACCAGTGATCTTTGGCCAATTGCTTCACCAAAGGTCATATTTTTCAATTCTAAATCTTTAAGTAAATTTTTGCTTCCATATGTACTCAAATGCAAACTTTCTAAAAATATCAGTTGGCCATTTTTATCAAGTTGAAAAAATTGAAGGTTCTACATCATTATTCAAGCAATTGGGTGTTCCAAAAATACAAAATTTTGAAAAGAACATAAAACAAAATCATCATTTTTTGGGTGATGTGAGATTGCCCTTACACCAATAGATGCTCCTGCATTAGACACCCAGGGTAATTTGAGAAGTGGCGTTGCCACATCTCACATGTTTGAGGAAAACCGAAACGATCAACCTCTACCTTAGACAGCCAAGAAGAATATTTGAAAGGCCTTCCTTTCCACTTCACCAGATATTATTTATATTGCCTATTCTAAGTACTTCCCACATGGCTATCCAAGATCTCTTCTATCTCCTCCTTTGTAGTAGATGACAAGATACTCCATTGTTCTTCATTTAGTCCATCCTAAGTGCCACCTTTATGATACTCTATTAAATCAACAATGTTGAACACAGAGGAAATGTTGAGACCACTCGGCAGCTCTACCTCATATGCATTTCCTGAATCATGCTTCTTCAATATGTTGCATGGTCTAAATTTCTTCATTTTCAACTTATTATATGTCCCCATTGGGAACCTTTCTTTACTTGGGCGAACCATGACTTCATCACCAACCTTGAACTCCTTAAATCTTCTCTTTTGATCTTCCTTAGCCTTGTACTGAGAATTCATTTCATTAATATGTTGTTGTACCTCTTCATGCAAGCTCTTCAAGTGTTTTGCAAAGTCTTTGGCCTCAACACTACTCTTCTCTCCTCTGTCTATCTTTCTCAACTTAGAAGCATTTCTTGGACTACTCCCATATACAATTTGGAATGGAGATTTACCAGTACTCTTATTCATAGAATTTTTATAAGTAAACTTTGCCTGTGGTAATATCAAATCCCATCCTTTGGATTTTCTCCTACTAAGCATCTCAATAAGTTGACCAAACTCTGATTTTCTACCTATGTCCATCCATCAGTTTGTGGTTGATGTGCAGAACTAAACATCAACTCAAGTCTTTAGCTTCTTCCATAAGGTTCTCCATAAATACCCAACAAACTTGGTATCTCTATCTAAAACTATACTCCTTGGTAAACCATGTAGTCTAACCACCTCTCTGAAAAACAACTTTGCAATGTGAAAAACATCATTGGTTTTCTGACACGGAATGAAATGTGTCATCTTTGAAAATCTATCAACCAACACAAATATTGAATCATGCCCTCTTTGTGTCCTTGGTGAACCAAGAACAAAGTCCATGTTGATATCCTCCCATGGTCCCTCTGGTATAGGTAATGGCTGATATAACCTACTATTTTGACTCACTCCTTTGGCCATCTAGCATACTCTACAACTTTGTACAAATTTCTTCACATCCTAGTACAACTGTGGCTAGTAATAATTCTCATTAACAAGAGCAATGGTCTTATCTCGACCAAAGTGTCTGGCCAACCCTCCATTATGCTTCTCCTTGATCAGATTCTCTCTCATGGAACTCCTTGAAATGCACAATTGACTTCCTCTGAACAACATACCATCTTGGATCATGAAATCTAACCACTTTGTCCTATCCAAAGTAATAGGGTCCAAACAATCTTTCCAAGCCTCTACAAAATCTAGATCTTCAAGATACAATTTTTTGAGTTCATTAAACCCAACAACCTCTATCTATTGGAAACATAATCATGATGATGAAGAGACTGATGAGCTTGAAAGTGAGTAGTGTTGTCATTGATGGCAAAAAAATGTAGAGACACAGTTGTGTTGGTCCAGAGAAGACCATTGCACCAATCACTCTGCAAATTTGTCTAAGTCTCGATGTACTGTCTTCAATGTTTAGGGAACCAGCTTCTTGGTCTGCATTCCTCTGCTATGAGGAATCTTGCTATGTGGTTTTAAGGTATTGTTGGTGCATACTAATGGAGTCTAAATCCAAAGTTTTAGTTCTTGAAGCCCTCCAGAGTGAAAGGTAGAATTACAGAGTATCAAACTCTATAATGATAATGTAATGACAGTACCAGTGGCATATTGGAATGCTTCTCATTCCACCGTAGTTGAATGTTTTTCTATGCAGATCTGAGGATAAGTTTGTGGATGTTAGAAGTATGTTGTCTCCAAGTGGGAAGCATTCTTGTTGTTCGCATGTTGAGTTGTGAACTAACAGATAGTTTTGTTGCAAAGACAGTTGTTGTTGCACCAAAAGATTGACCTATTAATACCTGATATAATTGTCAGAGTTAATGAATCCATGGGAGGTGGTTAAGCCTTGTCACAAACCCAAGCGCTGCACTATAAATCATAAGGAGACGAAGGGCACACACCTTGCAACAATCCCTCCAATGTAAGCGATGGGTTTGAACCCATGACCCAGGCTCTGATACCAATTGTTGCAAAGACAGTTGTCATTGCACCAAAAGATCAACCTATTAACATGTTTGATACAACTACCAAAGTTAATGAATCCACAAGATGTGGTAATCCTTGTCATGAACCCAAGTGCTATGCTACATAACACAAGGAGACCAAGGGCGCACACCTTGCAACAAGTTCATGCTATTGCTACTTCACCAATTGATCCAACCTAAAGGTGTTGAGGTCATGCGGAGTTGATTCATGAATGGAACAAAGTCTTGGGAGTAATTATAGGTTGTGTCGACCTATATTAATGTGCTACATGCTTTGGTTCTCTCCACAAAGTGTATAGGGTTAAGTTTTGGGCTGATATAACAAGAAGCCACACAATACATGTCTATCTATCGACCTGGTTGATGTTTTTGCTTGAGTGTGGTATATATATAAGATTGAATTCTTTTTGTGGATGTGAGTGAGAGTGTGATGCAAAGGAGATAAGTGTGTGTGTGAGTGTAACCTGATGTAGTAAAGGATAAGTTGAGATTGTGGTGAAGATGAAGTGTGTTGATTCAATATTTTGAGCTTCAATGGAAGTGTATCTTCAGCATTAGTCAGATGCATTACTAGAAATTCATATTTGGTAGTAAGCCACCCTTTCTTCTATCTCTCTCTATTTAGGATAGTGAGCCACCTACAGTGATCATTCTCTTTTGGATAGTGAGTCCACCAAATTATATTAACCTTAATCAGTTGCATTATTAATATATTGTGAGCTAATCCCCACCGTTGTTTTTCCCTTTTGGGGTTTTCCGTGTAAAAATCTGGTGTTCGTGTGTTATGTGTTTTAATGGTTGATTTCATGCTTTCTTTTCTTACTGCAAATTAAATATGCTATGTGGAATGAATGTATAAATGATTAAGTGGTTTCAGAGGATACGGATTCACCCCCCTCTTAGTATTCTGAGTGTTCAACAATGGTATCAGAGCTTGGTTCCTTGGAAGAAGCTTAACCTCTTGAGGAATATCTTGATGTGGCACCTAGGAGATATCCTATCCCTCTGGAAGAAATCCCTACTATTGAATTTATTGAAGAAGACTGCATAGTTGACATGAATGGACAACTTGAATCAATCCTTGAAGATCTGGAAAAAGTTCAATGTAAGAACAAAGATCTGGAAGAAAATATTAAGTGAGCAAATGAATGCATCAAGAAGTTGACAAAGAAAAATAAGAAATTCAAAGAAAGATACAAGGAAGTAAATGAACAGATTAATCAATCAAATGAGACAATCACTAGTCTGAAAATACAAATTGAGGAAGGAAAAAGAATTGAAGAATGCCTAAATAAAAAATTGAAAGGCAAATCTGACGAATGCTCAAGGCTTGAACAAGAAATAGTGGTCTTAAAGACTGAGTTGGAAAAATAAAAAAATTCAAGAAGACAAATTCAAGAAAAGCTCCATACTACTTGATGAAATGATTGCAAATCAAAAGGATCCTAAGGATAAAGAAGGATTAGGATTTGAAAAGGGTGAAAGTTCAAAGACAAATCATACTTGAAACAATGGTAAGAAGAAGAATAATAACCAAAAGAAGGTTGTAGTCAAGAAGGATAATAACAAAAAGGTCTGGAACTAGAAGAAAAACTTCAAGAGGCCACCTATTAGACAACCAGTTGCACAAAAGGTACTTTGGCTATTGCTATTCTTGCAATAAATTTAGACATAAGGCTATGGAATGTAGGAGCATGATGAATAAAATATTCAATCTTTCTCTGGTCAATGTTTTACATGTCAAATAATTGGTCATAGAGCTAGTAAATGTATAATCAGATAATGAAGAGTCACAATAATGGTATGGTGTTTTCATCTTTTAATGGTTACTATTATACATGCAATGGATTTGGGCATAAGGATAATCAATGCAGATCTAGAATGAATAGAAGTAGGCTTGCTCAAAATATCAGATGTCACAAGTGCAATAAATTTGGACACATTACTAAGTTTTGCAGAAGAAAGAATGTAAAGGTTGATCTGGCACAAAGGAGTAATCCAATAAAGAATGTAGATCTGGTAGACATGAAGAAAGAAATGGAAAAAGTCTGAAAAAAGAAAGGAAGAAAATAAAGTGAAGGAAAAGGCTATGCCAGACTCTGGCGTAGATGTTTTCTCTGGAAACTAAGTTGAGAGCTTTGGCTCAGGGGGAGTTTTAATGGAAATCTTTCATCCCCTGCTAGAGAAATGGTACTGATGCTTTAGTACAAGGATATGTGAAATAGATCAACATATTTGAACTATTGGAGAAGATACCGGTAGAAAATATCATGATGCAGAAATTTGCGGAGCATTTGAAGTTGATTGTGCTTACAATTAAGGGTTTGACAACATTATCATTAGAAGCATTTATGGAAAATTAGGTCACTGCAAAGGTTTATAAGTGATTACACTTAATCAAATTCCATTTGCAAACAAGTTCTCAAGAGGAAAAGAGTAGACAAAGAGCAGTGCAGTGCATTTGAAGCAATCAAGTGGTGGTGCAAGTGAAACCCTAGAAGAAGAGCAAAGTAAAAGGTATTTTACAGCTTTTTTAACTTGCCCTAGTTTTTTCTGAAAGTTGTTTGGAAATAATTTGAGATGGCTACTCCAAGGGTTGTTGAAGTGTCTAAGCTACCATGACCTAAATTCAAGAAACATCCCAACAAATCCATGGAAGTAGATCTGGAAGGTACTTTCTCGAGAGTTCCTTATGGAGTTCTGCACACAGAGGACATAAGGATATATATTCATGGCAAATTTGAAGAGTATGATCATTCAAATCTTGGTGATGTGTGAGTAAATGAACTCACTGGTGAGGACTTTGCATTGAAGCTAGAGTATCAAAATTTGGTTGCGAAGAAACTCGATGTGTGGCAAGGGTTTCCCAACTTTTGCCATGACAATGCTTGGGTAAGGATTGCCTTGAGCCACATCCATGAAAAGTTTGTAGGGAATTTATAGGGTTATGTTCAACTGGACCTGTTCTGGTGCTTAAGTCAGTAAAGAATGAGGTTGTGATGGAACTTACTGGTGCAACATATGACAAGAGGGAATTGACAATGAAGAACAACAAAAACCTTGCTGTGAAGTATGTAGCAATGATGATTGGATATAAGGTTTACTTTTCAAATAGAGAGAACTTTGTTTCCACCACCGCCATCAATACTACATATGAAATGGTTGAAAAGGGAGCTGATTATGACCTATGTGAGTTATTGAGGCAGTAGCTGATGGAGAACTTGCAGAAAATAAAGGATTCTAGGTATCCTTTTAAATTTGGAACTCTAATCATATGTTTATTATTCTATTTCTTGAAAGAACTCCCTGGTACAAAGAGTGTAGTGTGGTTGAAAGGAAGACCTATTGCACACCATATCAATGACTTTTTGAGAGGCTTGGGAGATGCTAAGGCACAGGAAGATGCCCTTGTTGCATTCTTTGTAGTATTTCAAAATAGGATGCAAGAGAGGGAGAGGATTCCCCAGAAGATGGTGTAGAAGTACAAGAATGACATTACATTCTTGGTAACAAAAGATGAATGTGTCGTATAGGCTGTAGAGCCCATAACTGTATCGATCCCAGAAATGGGATATGAGATCACTGAGGAAGAGATTGTGGGGTCCATAGAATATATGTTGAGCAAACCCAAGGATGCCTTTAAAGAAAGGTATGGGACTTATGAGAGAAATCAATGGAGGTCCATCTAGACCAAAGATAATCACAAATAAAGAAAGTGGTGGAGAAAATGATTGTAACATTTGTAGAATCAATGGGCTTCACACCAGAACAAGTTGAGGTTGCTAAGGCTAAGTCTAGAGCTTTGGAAAGCTCACCAAGTGTAAGGAGATCTGGTAGAGTAGCTACCACTCCTCCAGCTACTCAGAAGTCCTCTGGGACTATGTCTTCATCCAGCGAAACAAAGAGGAAGGAGACAAGTACTTATACAAAACAAACTAGTGCTCCAGTGAAGGAAGAAACCTCTCTAGTAAAGCAACAAAAGAGGCCTAAGAAAGAAAAGGCTACTCTGGAAGTACATCAAACTGGCCTGGTGAAAAGGAAAGTAAAGACAAAAGCTAATATGGAGCAATATGTTGGAATAAATGTTGAAGATGAAGAATAAGAAGAAGGAGCTCATTTGGTCTGTAAAAGGAAAGGTGAAGCTAGTGGAAAGAAACAAAAACTTGATATTGTGGATACTGATGAAGAGGAGGAAGTAGAAAAGGAAAAGAAAGCATTTGTTATCCACATAAGAAAGATGAAGGCATAAGCAAGCAAGAAAAGGACACCGGAAGAGAAGAAAAAGTAAAAGAAGGAGAATCCAGTAAGAACCCATAGTCCAATGGAACTTGATGCACTTTTCAATGGTATTGTATAGAATGAAATTTTAGAAGAAACTGATGCACTATATGTTGAGGTTGATGAAGTGGATAAAGCCATCATAGTTGAAACCATTATAAAATACATTATTGTTCTTGAAGTTGATATGAGGAATTTAGAGAAACAACTACCTATGGAATTATGGAATGTTTTGATTGAGAGAAGACATGAAGCAATAGAAAAGAGGCCAGATTGAAGGCCTATGCATTTGAGAAGATTAGTGCCCCTCTCTCTAAGGAAAATAAAGCCACATTGGCTACTTTGTTCAATAAGGAACTCAAAACAAAAAAAAGGGTGACAACCCTTATGGGCAGAGATCAAAATGATCTCAAGAGGCTCAAGAAGGAGAGTGTTGAAAAAGTAGTAGACCTAGCACAAAGATTGGGGATGACTCCAGAAAGCAAAGAGGAAGTGAATGTGGAGATGCCTGCCCTAGAAGAGAGTATTGAAGAAGAGGTACATGATAATGGCACTCAACATGAGCATGAGACAGAAGAAGGGAATGCACAAGATATTGTTCTTCTATATGTGGAAGAAACTATAGAGGAAAATGTTGGTGCAAAGGAGAATGTTGAAAAGAATGCAGCTACCAGAGAAGACATTACAAAGGTGGATACTTCTACTCCTCCTCCAGTACCTGGAACAAATGTTGAGAATATGCAAGACCAACCAGAGACTATCATCCCTCCAGATAATACAAAACAAATTACTAGTGAAGACAATAGAGGGAAGAATGATGAGGAGTCAAAAGAGAAGGCTACAAAGGAGAGCACAAAGACTACTGTGGAATCCTTTAGAACCTCCAAAGATTCTCTAAAGAATCTATTGAAAATGTAATTGCAATTCCAGCCTATTGTGTTTGCTCAGTTACTACAATTGCCCATGCAACAAGGGATTGCGGACCTAGATAAGATCTCGCCCATCCACAAGCTTCAACTAGGAGATGTCTTCCACACATCTACCCAAAAGGAAATAATTGAGACTCATTACAAGAATAGAGAACTAGTTGAAGAGGTTGTGAAGACTCTATAGGAAGCCATACTCGGTGCAACCATTGACAATTCATTATCCGGTATGGAAAACTTAAAAAAATTTATTGATTCTTTCAAAGAATATGCCTCTAGATTAAAAGAAAAATTAGAAAAAGAGTTAGATAATAAAAATGGATGAGAAGAGGCTAATGAAGATAACAGAGAAGTGTGCCCATGCACACAACAAATTTCAAGAAAGTCTCAAAGGTGTGCAGGCTTGTGTGGTAGAAACCAAAGCCTTATTTCAATTTTGCATGAAGTGACCCGGGGCCACAAAGAGCATAAAAGATGAAATGGACTCAATTGAGTCTCAGATTGGCAAAGCTTCCAGTGCCTATAATCTGGCACATGACCTAGATGGAAGCACAAGGTTAGCTATAGAGGATTTACATGAGCATCTCTTTCAACTGCAAGCCCAAAAAGAGAAAATCATTATGCAATTCAAAAATCTCAGGGACCTGGTGAACTTAAAGTTCATATCTATTTCCAGTGCCCTAGTGAGTGTTGATAAGACTACAAAGCTTAATCCAATATCCAGCACTCTGGAAGAAGGGAAAGAACTACTAATGGAGTTGGAGACACGATGCAGAATGCTTGGCATAGCCAAGAGGATTTGGGAAGAAGGAAAGAAAGAGTGGCAAACCCATGTTGAGAAGCTCCAATAGTCAACTTCGTCTGGTTGATAGTATTTCTTTTTCTTTATACAATTCAGTCTCTTGTTCTCATATTCCTATGTACATATGCAGATGTTATAAGTTAGATGTTTAGTTTAAATTTTTGTTGGATAGCACTCCTAGGGGGAGTCAATTCAATCTTTCAATTTATATACATGTATATATTTGTCACGGGAAGATCCAGTGTGTAAGAAAGAATGTTATATGTGTTACAAATATGTGCCTAATTAGTGTTGTCATTGATGTCAACATATCCCTGTTTCCATTGGTGTCAACTGTATCTGATTTTGTTGTCTGTTTAGAAGACTGGAATGTTGAGGATATTGAGAAAATTAATGAAGATCAATGTATGTGGACCATATGGTTGTGTAAAGGATTGTCTAAAGTAGCTCCAATTAAGTTTTGAGAGGTCCATATGAAGATTTGAAGAAGATATGGCCATCTAAATTGAACCAGGTTTTGCTATGTTTAGAAGAGATAGAGTGACAGTAAATTGGTCTAGATTTCTCTGCATTGAAATATTATGATCTGCAGTTCTAGAGACATGTTTGGGAAGTCAGTGTGTATCATCAACTCAAATGGTTCATGGTTTGGAGGTCTGCAAGCAATCTTTTTAGTAATGGTAGACAGTGTTCTTGAGGTTCTGGAAGAAGATGCAAGTGATTCTGATGATTTGGAGGAGTGCGGATGTCTTTGTTGAATTCAATGTGCTTGTTGAGGTCTGCATTGAAGATTGAGCTCATTGTTGAAGATTTCTTTCTTGGTGTTGTTGTTCTTCCTAGTCTTGGCTGACCTGATGATTCTAGAGTGTTGCGGATGATCTAAGAGCAATTTTATGGAGCGTGGCATGTTGATCAAGGAAGATTTGAGTCCCAGTTATGTTTTGCCGATAGCTTAGTGATTCACATTAAGTTAGACACTTCTAGTGCTGACCTTGATGTTTATTCCAAGGTTGATGAAGCATATAAATGCATGTAGTTGAGTTGTTGAAAATTATCCTTGTGCAAAATAATCAAATCCTAAGAAAGGATCAAAGGCAGAGCATAGAAGAGGAGGAGCAGAGGAACAAGAACAGTAAAGGATGAAGTGATAGTGAAGAAGTATTTGGGAGAAGAGCACAAGTTTTGTGAGAATTCAATTAGACTGAACCAGGCATGTTGAAGATGCTATTTCTCAGTTAAATCTTTCTATAGTAAACATAAATTTCTGTAGGCAATGAGCCTCTTTAAGCAGTGAGCTCTAGGCAGTGCACCCAAAGGCAAGTGCCTTCCCATTTCTTTCAAGTACTTTTAATAGGGTACAAATCTTGTGGCTTAACCCCCACCATGGTTCCCTTAATTGGGTTTCCATGTTAAAAATCTTGGTGTCAAGTGTGTTTATTGTGTTTCTGCTCATGTGTTATTGATTCATGCTTTAATGCTTATATCATTAATCAGTTTGCAAATTGTGAAAGAAGATTAAAATTTGAAAAGGTTAAATTTGTGGGACAACTGATTCACCCCCCCTCTCAGTTCTCTGGCCTAATTCCAACAATTGGTATTAGAGCTAGTTCCCCTAAAAGAAGCTTGACCGCTTGAGGAGATCTGAGATTTCAACTTACAAGAAGGAAAGTCTAAGATTTGATGGAACAAATTACTCACTTTGGAAGGTGTGCATGTAGTGTCATTTGGAATGTATGGATAATGCCTTTTGATCGATAACTAATAATGAGTACAAGATTCTAAAGAATGGTCCGACAACTCTTGACGAACTCAAGGATGATGAATACAATATTTGAGCTAAAGAAGCATTGTTGAGTGCCCTGAACGATACAAAAATAACAAATGTCCTGGAATTCAAAAATGCTCATGAAATCTGGAAGAAGTTGGAAACTTTGTATGAAGGTGATAAACATGTCAAATGTGCCAAGCTACAGAGCCTGAAGGGTAAATACAAAAGGTTGCTAATGAGTGAAGATGAAAACATTACTTCCTACATGCATAAGATAAATGAACTTGTGATTGGTATCGGGAGTGCTAGTGGAGTATTGGATGAATCAGATATTGTTGCCAAAGTGCTCAGATCCTTACCTTCGGCATACAAGCATAAAGTTGCTGCCATTGAAGAAATCAGAACTATGACAACTGTTACAAGGGATCAGTCAGTTGGTAAGCTTTCAGCATTTGAAATGAGTGAGTTTGGTGATTCTCTTCCTAAGTTTGAATCTGCATTTAAGGCCCATATTCATGGAAAACAAAAATATGATCTGGGTGAAATCTCTTCAAGAAGATCAAACAGATTTGATAGGACAAGGAAGGATCTTAAAGATAATGAAATCGAGTTCGATGAACATGAAGCCCTTTTTGCTAAAAGATTGCCAAGAGGATTCGGTAAGTATGAAGGAAAGTTGCCATTCAAATGTTTTGCTGGTAGTAAGATTGGCCATTTTTCCTTAAGGTGTCTAGAGAGGGGTTCAAGGCCAAACCCTAATAGACCTAGAGTTCAGAAGAAATGCTACTATGTCCAAGAAGCTAGTGAAGAAGGTGTAAAGTACTAAAATTTCACACATGCAGTGTCATTTCTTAGTGAGGAGAATACACATTCAATGATGCAATAAGTGCCTTTCTGTAGAAATCAGTCGTCCTCCTTGTCCAATGATGCAATCCATCGCTCTCCTCTCGTCCAATGATGCAATCCATGCCTTCTGTAGTAATCCGTTTTCCTGCAGTCACGAATTCCCCTCCTTTCTTGATTCCCTGTATATCCCTATATGATCTCTTTTATCTTGATTTTCTTTCCTTTCTTGTTTTGGAACCCTAGATCCCCTTTATGATTCCCTCATGCATTGATCGCTCCCCCCCTTCTCATGCATGCTATTTTTCTCTCTTTGCATCTGTTAACTTATAGTTTTCTCCCTATTTTCTCTTTGTTTTCTTTTTCAATTTACAAGATTGCATTATTAATTTTATAAAAATAATCCTCTCTAAAAATAAGAAGGTAATACATCTCGTGGCTTTTCTTTTTATACTAAAATTAAGGTAAGGTAAGATTAGAATATTTTTAGTCTATTTTTAATTTTAGTTTTACTTTAGCATATTTTTAATCAAATTTTATTTTTAATAATAATAATTTTATATTTAATTATTTATACCATTTACCATTTTAAATATTCTAATAATTCAAAGGTGATAATACATTTATTATTATTGTATATTTTTGAATTATTTCACCTACAATACTAACTTATTTTCTCTTCTAAAACAGGTGTTACAAGCAAGAATACTTATACGACTAAATGACAATTTGAATGAAGGACAAAACTTAATTACGCCACTATTAACAAAAGAGATTTGATAACATAAGACTAGTCATCAAGCCAATCAAACCCTCATTAAAACAGTATGTAACATGACCTTCAAAGAGTCAAACATGCAATGCAACGCAAGATGAAGCAATGAATTAATTTAATTAACATTGCATGGGGATAATTTGATGATGAATGGGGATAATGCTGTAAGGTGTGAAATTGAATTAATTTAATTAACTCAATTTTTAGGGTAATTTGATGATGAATGGATGACTGATTAGGGGTAAGTTAGGCTAATTAATTAAATAAACATTTAGTTAGTTAATTGGATAAAAAATTGGTGATACAGATGATGTCGAAGAATGATCAAAGGGTTAAGACATTTTTAGGTGTCTACATTTGCCCCTTTTTGATGTGGCGTCATGACCTAGTAGGGATATGGCATCAAGTCAAAGAATTTTGCCCTAGTTGTTAGAAAGGAATGAAATGGATGAGTGATACCCCCTTGAGAGGTCAGGTGAAAAAATTAAATTTTTTTGGGTGAACTCTCAAAAGGAGGAAATAGTGGTGAAAAATGGATAGAGGATAGAAAATTAGGTGGATAGGAAGAAAAACAAGTGAAAAAGTTTACATTTTGTGACCTAGGGAGAGAGAAAGGTGCAAGGGGGTATGACATGGTGTCTATATATAGAAAGTGTGGGCCCAAAGTGCCACATTTGTACACTCTAAGGTTATTGGATGAGAGAAGAGGAGAAGAAGACATGGCGCAACCTCCATTCCCACACTACTGACACTGATCTAAGAGGGTGTGCGACTGTGGTAGATCACCACTAGCAGACCCACAGGTATGTTGGTCATCCCTAGTTTTATTATTTTTGAGTTTTGGGTAGTTTACAAGCTTGGGAATGGGGAGTTAGGTAGAATGGTGCCATTGCGCAGCCACGTGGTGCCATAATTAGGCAAATTAGCACAATCTTCTAGATCAATGCCAGGAAAAAATGGGGTTTTTCAGATGGTTTAGCGCCATCTATCTAAGTTTTGGCACCATCATCTTGTTTAGCACCAGAGGTAAAAGTCTTCATTCAGATTGTTTAGCGCCAGGGGTAAAAGTCTCCATTCGGATGGTTTAGCGTCATCTAGGGTAGTTTTGGTGCCAAGCTCTAGTTTAGCACCTAGGGTTTGGGATTTTCCTAGTCTAGCACCATATAGTGGCACTTTAGCACCAAGCTCTTGATTAGCACCATAAGGGGAGGGTTTAGTGCCAAGCTTTGCATTAGCACAAAGAAGTTTTGGAAATTTTAGGTTTATGGCAGTTTAGCGCTATGTAGCCAAGGTGTAGCGCAAGGCTCTAGATTAGCGCCAAAGGCTTAGGAATTATTGCCATCTCATAAAATGGTGCTATGTGGCCATGGATTAGTTCCAAGATTTGGATTGGTACCATAGGGTTATGGATTAGTGCCACATCACTAATTTGGGAAAAAGAGTTGATTTTTTATGATTTTTGGATGCAGATTGTAGGCAAGATTTTACAGTCATAGGAGCGCCGAGTTCCGTCAATGATGAGGTTGTGATCATAGTTTGACCAAGCCACCTTAGATCTATTAGGAAGGATAGGGTTATAGATGGTTCCTGAGAGGCCCCAAATATGAGCGCATAGGGCTATGATGACAGCCCTAGTGGAGAGGTGGAGGAGCAAGACATGCTCCTTTTTACTTCCTATGAGTGAGATCACGATCACCCTAGAGGACGTATGGAGGATTTTGAGGTTTCCCATACGAGGAGATCAAGTGACATGTGATGTGGGATCGAGAGTGGTAGCAATGGATAGGACATTTGTACTTGGTCACCCAGTATATACCTAAGATCAATAGCAGATGAGTTATGCACAGACTTTATTGGCTGGAGTGGATTTGTATACTTTATTTGTGTGTGTAGTGATTGGAGGGATTGTGCTTCCAGATCAATGATCGCAAGGCTTTTTAGTTAGTTGGGGTAGAGTGATCAAGGCTATGATCACTTAGGAGATGATATTTGCATGGGGGCCTTGCTTATTAGCATAGCTGTATCATGAGATTCATCTAGCGATTTATCATTTGGATAGAGATTTATCAACTAAAGTTACACTGCTCCATGTGTGGGCATGGGAGAATATTGTGATTACGCAACCTAGATCAGCTTATCATCAGGCTCAGTTTGAGGCATATGTGTTTTTGTATAGGCCACCTATTACACATACCCACACGGGGTAGCTACAATAATGGCGGCGGGTGTTTGATGACCTAGACTCTATTATTTGGTGACCTATAGGTGTAGAGGCCTAGGCTAATGATCATATCTATATGCCATTCACATTCTAGCCTCACTATTTGATGGTGCGGGGAGACCACATGATAGACCAGTATATTCTGTCGCAGGTGATGCAGCAGTTCAGGTAGGTGTAGGATCTACCTCAGGTGATGGCCATTTTTGCTAGGACACCCCAAGATGTACCAACATGGCATGCATAGATTCAGCCCTAGGTAGCATTAGTGGATTGGGTGATACTGCAGCTAGTGCAGTGGGACTTGAGGAGTGACACAATTGATGTAAGGATAACCCTGGCCTATGACCAATGGTGGCAGGTATGGAGGCATGTTCATCTGATTGATCCAACAGTAGAGCCAGACTTGACAATGGAGGTAGAGGATGAGGAGGGGGAGGAGGGAGATGAGGTCATGATAGAGTATGTCTATGAGGATGTACCTAGTGATGACAAAGATGGTATCAATGTTTTGGCCATGATAGCTGCAGGGAAGGTAGGAAGAGGAGGGCAGGGCACAGGTTCAGGCACCAAGACAGAATCAAGTGCCATAGTAGAAGGTACATGGACCAAGTTAGGTAATGGTTTGGTAGGCACTGCAATAGTAGATACCTCAGAAGGTACCACCACAGTAGGCACCACTACAGCAAGTACCAGTACAAGTGGGGACTTCAGGGGTAGGTACTTTAGGTGCGAGGCCCTCAAGTATCGATCTGTCAGGATGAGGACGTGATATTGGTGTTCATATTATGCGTCAATAGACTCAAGGTGATGGAGAGGAGGAGGTGGAGACCCTTTAGGCACATGTGGCTAGCCTGGAGGATCAGTTACTGACTAGGCAGCAGGAGGATTTGACATAGGTGACTGTAGAGTGAGATAACGCTCTTACACAGTTGCAGAGGTTATGAGGGGTACAGGCCCTGTTGGATGGACTGAGTGGTGGAGATGGCGATCCACAGATACAGATCCTGTAGACCTAGATAAGCCATCTCTAGGGATAGATGTAGGCACAGTTAGTGTAGGTTACTGGTGAGAGGGATGCAAAGATTATACTGTGGCAGGGAGTAGAGGTGAAGTTGCAGAGGGTGGAGGCCAGAGTATAGCAGGCTGAGGGACAGATTATTGGGTTGTACGCTGAGATTACACACATGTAGGGTGCCATTGTTGGTACCAATATGGATCAGATGTGAACTGATTAATCAGCCTCTCAGTAGTGGATATAGTAGTTGCAGGAGCATCTTTCAGAGCAGCAGGCTAGAGTTGAGTACTATTATGGAGCATATTGTACTGCAGAGCCTGAGGGTCAGTAGGTCCCGAGTTATAACCAAAGGAGCAGGTCAAGGATATCAAGTTTGTAGAAATCAAGATGATCCCAACAATTGGTACAATAGCCACCACCTCAATAGTAGTCACTAGCTTAGCAGCAACAGCCTATGGGGCCACCACCATAGCGTCCACCTAGTTCTCCTACTAACTCTACCAGGGGATCATCAGCCCATGGTTCCTGATTTTTATGTATATGTCTTTGGACCTTGTATTTTATATCATGACATTTATCAAATGTGTATTTTGAGTGATATGTATATACTTTTTTGGCGGGGATATATGATATGGATGCATTTATGGTTATGGATGATTATGGATGTCTGTGATTATGATTATGCTTGATGATTATGATGTTGTTTATGTATTGATGTATGGATTATGGGTTTATGCATATGGATGTTTGTTTATGATTTGATAGAACTATGCTTATATGTATGGATGTGGATTATGATGTGGATTATATGCATGTGATATAGATGGATAAATGTAATGTAAATGGTGATCGAGATGTAATGGAATATATGCTTAGATTATTAAACATCTATTATGTATGGATGAAAATGTAATGGAATATATGCATATATTATGTATGGATGAAAATAGAAATGTAATGTAATGGTTAATGGATAATGCAATGGTTAATGGATAATGCAATCGTTGATGGTTAATGCAATGGTTGATGGATAATGCAATGGTTAATGGATAATGTAATGGTTAATGGTATGATGATATGATGGGATGGATTTTTGTCATGATACATTGTGATGTTTAGAACCATGGGAGATGGGGTTATGTGGTTAAGATAGGTTTAGGGATGGGTGAGATAGGTTTACAGATGGTTAGGATAGGTTTAGGGATGGTTAGGACAAGTTTGGGGATGGCTGGAATAGCTTTAGGGATGCTTAGGACAAGTTTGGGGATGATTGGGATAGGTTTAAGGATGGTTAGGACAAGTTTGGGGATGATTAGGATAGGTCACTAGACAACACATTGTTAGAGGGGTTTTGTTGCGAGATAAAGTGGTATGGGATGGGATGGGGTAAGTGATAGAAGCTTGTTAGGATTGTTGATGAGATTGGGTTGGCTAAATGCAAATCCTAGATATTGATTTGATGGATATGGGATGAGGGGGTAGATGGGCTAGGATAAGTATTTGTGTTGACATTTTTGAGAGCATTTCTAGGTTTATTATAGCAAAAGGGAATATTTTCACTGAGGTATGAAGGACCAAGGTGATGCTATATATCCATATTTTTCATGGACTAGACCCATAAATAATATGATGATCCCATGCATGCCCAAGGTAGTATAATCCTGCCTAGATGAGGGAAGGGGACTCATAGCATAAGTCCTTAGTACATAAAAGGTGTGATTGACCTTAGATGCAAAAGGAGAACAATATGTTAGAACTAGCCCTACATCTTCAAGATATGAATACCATACTTGGAGTAATGAGACCAACCCACAAGATACAGAAATAATGACCATACCCCATTCTAGGTGGTTTCCACCACATACAATGATATAGTGAGATCAAGGTAGCTTCAGAATGATCCCTAAAATGAGACCAAAGATAAAATCAATAATCAAAAAGACCAACGAACTATACAAATAGCCACTGTATGTCTTGCCAAGATAAGTGTTGATAGGATGATGGATTATGCCTATTGTAGGAACGATATATCCATTAAGGCGAGAATCAGTTGGACGTTGTTGGATAAATTTTGAAACATGGGCAAAACGATAGTAGGCCATATGTCTAGTTGGTTTGTTGATTGATGATTTTTACATGAGATATGTTGTGTTTAAGAGTATGCTTAGCCAGCGTATTGTTTTTGGATTTAGTAAGCTCAAAAATAGGGACCATCCAAGCAGATTGGATGGGTGCATCTTTTGTACCTGAGTACTGGATACTTCCTTCATATTCCAAATTGCCTACATACCTTGTGTCCACGGAATCAAGGCACTTTAAGATGCGGGTGATGATGAATATGTAGTTCTAGTTTGTAGTGATGATGTAGGGATGGTTCGAGATGGATGAGATGATGTTGGATGATGATGTGTTGGATGGTTTGGATAATTGGGATTGATTTTGGTTTTTTGTAATTTTTTTATTTTTGGGGGTTTTTGGATTTTCTATTATTTTTGGATTTTGTTGGTTTTCTAATTTTTTTGGATTTTTTGTTGTTTTTGTGATGTTTTTGGATTTTTCAAATTTTAAGTTGTACAGGGAGATCATACAAGGATCCTCTTTCTAGGGATTTGCCTTGGGTGGGGGGATGAACGGTGGGGTGATGGGGTTAAATGTTTTAGAATTCCAAGCCATGGGATGTAGGTGATATGGAATGATGTGATGGGTAGGAGTACTTATTAGATGGTAGGACCATTCACTACACATGGCACCTCAGACAGGTTTTCACCATGGTACTTATCCAAGGCATCACCGAAGTGATTTTCACATTTGGACAGCTTTATTGCACTTGGGTTTTTCTTGATTTTTTGATTTTTTGGGATTTTTAACTTTTTTGCTTTTTTCATTTTTTTGTATTTTTGACTTGGGATACTCGATGGGCTAGACATAGAACCTTTTTAGGTGCATGATGTTCATTGGCTCATCTAGAGGCTACCCCTCAAGTGTTGCAAGTTGATAAGCTCCTGATCCATAGTTAGTTGTGATGACATAGGGTCCTAACCAATTAAGCTCGAACTTTCCTTTCTTGTGGCGTTCTTGTAGGTTTCTTTGATTTTCCATAAGGATGAGGTCACCTATCTCAAATCGGTAGTTCTTAATCTTTTTGTTGTAGCTTCTGCGTAGGTGATTCTGGTAGGCGTAGAGATGGTTTAGAGCACTCAAACACTTTTTATCCAACAATTCTAGTTCATTTAGGCATGCAACTTGATACTCCTCCTCAGTGATGACATTCTGTAATAAAATTCTGAGAGAGGGGAGCTCGACCTCTATAGGCAAAATAGCTTCGAAACCAAATACTAAAGAGTATAGAGTGGCTCATGTGGGGGTGTGAATGCTTGTGTGATAAGCTCATAAGGCAAGATTAAGCTGAAGGTGCCAGTCACGGTCGGCTTCATTAACTATCTTTTTTAGAATGTGTAAGATGGTTTTGTCAAAAGCTTCGACTTGACCATTACCTTGAGGGTAATATGGTGTGGAAAAATGGTGTTGGATGTGGAATTTTTTGCAAAGGGTGTGAACTTATTGGTTCTTAAATAGTTTCTTGTTGTCAGTAATAATGGAAAGTGGAATGCCATAATAGCATATTATATAGTGGAGGATGAATTTTGCAATTTGGATACCAATGGTGTAAGTGAGTGGGATGGCTTCTACCCACTTGGTGAAATATTCAATGGCAGTAATGATGAATTTGTGGCTATTTGATGATGGTGGGTGAATTTTTCCTACGAGATCGAGACCCCATTATAAGAAGGGCCAAGGAGTTTGGTCAGCTGTAATTCTTGTGATGGTGCATGAATAAGATCACCATGTTGCTGGCATGGTAGATATTTCTTTACAAACTGATGAGCATCTTGTTCCATAGTGGGCCAGTAGTATCATGTCCTTAGAATCTTCTTTGCTAGAGTAGGTCCACTAGAGTGTGCCCCACAAATACCTTCGTGTACCTCTTGCAAGGCCACTTCAGCTTCCCTAGAATTGAGGCATCGTCAAAGAGTACCATCAAGACTTCTTTGGTAGAGGGTATCACCTATGATGGTGAAATGGGAGGCTCGGTGAATGAAGGTTTTTCATTGGGCGGATGTTAGGTTGGGTGGAATGATGTTATCATGGAATTAAATATAATTTTCTTGGTACCATGGGGATAGGGGACCAATAATGTCGCATACTAACTTAGATTATGGTACGTCATAGGCTGATATTGGAAGCTCTTCAATAAGGAACTCACATTTTTGGCTATCCTTTTTCATATCAACCAAGGATCCTATAGTAGCCATGACATCTGTTGCTTTGTTGTTCAACTTGGCATTTGTTCAAAATGGATATCATAAAAGTAGTCCTAAAATCATCAACCATTCTTTTGTATGGCAGGAGCTTGTCATCCTTTGTCTTGTATTCATTATTGACTTATCTGATAACTAGCTGGGAGTCACAATAGACTATAAGATTTTTGATCTTCAACTAGATGGCCATGCGAAGCCCTGTGATAAGGGTCTTGTATTCTGCTACATTGTTTGTGTATTGAAATATTATTTTGTAGGACTTTGGGATAGTGTCTCCTTGAGGGGTAACAAACAAAATGCTTGCCCCCAAGCCACAATGTGTATATGATCCGTCAAAATACATTTTCCATGTTTCTGTCATTGGTGCTATTGTCAGTGTTGACTCATCTGGGAATTCTGAAAGCAGTGGTTGTTCTGTCAGGATAGGTGCATTGGCCAATTGGTCAATAATTACTTGTCCCTTGATAGCTTTTCACTCTGTGTACTCAATGTCAAACTCACTTAGGATCATGACCCACTTAGCCATCCGTCTTGTGAGAGCTGCTCTAGTCAATAGGTATTTTAGCGGATCAATTTTGGCAATGAGCTTTGTCTTTCGATTGAGCATATAGTGTCTTAACTTTTTCAAGGTAAAGACAATGGCAAGGCATGCTCATTCAATAGAAGTGTAATTTAGCTCATAGGTCACCAAAATGCGGCTGATATAATACATCCCTCTCTCCTTTCCTTATTCATCATGTTGTGCTAGCAAGGCCCCTATTGTTGTTTTTGTTGTGGAGGTGTATAGAAGGAGGGGTTGTCCTTGCTTTGGTGGAATAAGGATGAGTGGTGTAGCAAGGTATTCTTTTAGCTGTTCGAAGGCATTCTGACACTTGTGGTCCCATACAAGTGCTATATTTTTTTAGAGAAGATGTTGGAATGGTTGACACTTATTTGCAAGCTATGCTATGAAGCAGTAAATAAATTGAAGCTTCCCTTGAAGGCTACGAAGTTGTTGAGTGTTTTAGGAGGAGGCATGTCCACTACAGCCTTGACCTTAGTAGGGTTGACTTTTATTCCTCTTCTTGATACAATGTGATGAGGTATAATTAACCTCATTTCATAATAAGTCATATAACCCTTTCTATGTTGCCCAAATTACCCAAACCATGCCAATTTACTAATTTTATGAGCAACATTTTTTTTTTATAGAATGATGTACAAATCTTGTTTTCTAACTAATTGAAGTTTTCCACTAATGTTGACATGATTGTGTGTAAAGATCTGTGTATTTATGTAGGTTTTTATGAAGTGTCTAGTGGAACTTAAAAGCAACTGAAGTCAACAGCATCAGAATCTCAGGGCACCAGAAATCTAGGAATACATGATCCTAGGCTTTATCGATAGTTCCTTTATTTTCTGTTACAAATACTTAAGACATTTGATGACTCCACTCAGAGCCTTTACTATGTTGAACTTAACAAACATCTAGTTTAGTTAAAAGTTTGTTTTTATGTTTAAGAGTTTTTCAAGTGGCATTTATGCGTCACCTACAAATTAGGATTTTGGTAGTATAGATTATGGGTAATCTCAAAAATAATTATGCGATGTTATGTTATGCTATGTTCTGATATACAATACAGAAGTAATGTTCAGCTATTATGTTTTGTAATAATTCTCTATGGAATAAAGCAACCTAGTTTATTCTGAGTAGTATATTATGAGCAATGGAAATGCAAATGAAAATGTAGTTATTTTGGAGCTATTGAAATAATGCATGTGATTTGAATTGATAAGAAGATCTCCTGAGAGCTAGCCACTCGAAGGATATAGGATAGATAAGTATTTTACTGTTGTGCAATTGCATTGTTCAATTCTGATAGTAAATGTTTTTGTTAGATTAATGTAACTTTATTAAAAGATTATTGTGTGTTCCTGCAGGATATCATGTTTAAGGTAATAATATTTTAGTTCTACTATTATGCTAAGAGTTTCTAGAGTATCTGCTTCGTCCATAAAATCTATTATCAATTGTTAGCTCAAAGTTTTAATCTATTTTCAGTTAATAGTTAGCTACCTTTTTAATTCATAGTTAAAAAAATGCATGTGTTGATTCCTAGTTAGTTTATATGCTGTCTAGATTAAGGATTCAAATACTTTCTAGATTAAGAGTAGCATGCTTTCTAGTTTAGATTCATTTTGTTAAGGCTTGTTCAAAAACTTAGAAAACCATTGCTAAGATGAGGTTTCTGAATTCATTCCCTATTGTAAATGGCCTTGGACACTACCTGGTCAACATAATTGACATATTTCAACTAAAGTGCTAGGACCCCACGACAACCTGTCACTTTTTGGCACCATTGTTAGGGACCCTTCTTTCTAGTGTTAATAGAAGAATACTTGGATACCTCTTTTAGTAAGAACAAAAATAGTTGTCAAACTTCTTTCTGTGCATGGCCAGGAAATGAGGTCCACATGGAAGATTCATACCAAAAAACCCCCCAATAGTAGTTCCAACCATAAATAGGGAGGTAGAAGTCTTAGCTGAAGAACTTTGTTACAAATTGATTAGTCAGGATCAACCTGAGACTTTCCAACATACCCTAGAAACTCAACCATCAAACCAAACCTTTGAGGAGGGAAGCATTTATTTTAACATCATTGTTGATAACAATGATAACCCTTTCAACTGGAGGAGAGAAAACCATGGAGATGGTGATAACCCATGGAGAGTAGCCCGGACATTTACCTATCCTATTTCTCTCAAATAAGATGATGATTCACCCATGAAAAACATTTCACCTTCCATCTTACCAACCTTTAGAGGGTTATCCTCTGAAAACCCTGACCAATTCCTTTTTGAGTTTAAAGTCCTGTGTCAGACATATGACTAGAAAACGGATAATCAAAAACTCAAACTCTTTCTCTCTACTCTAAGAGACTCTTCCATGTGTTGATTCATGTGGTTAGTCTCAGGATAAATAACCACATGGGAAGAAATGGAGACTGTCTTTTTAGACAAATATTAGAGCTATTGTAGAGTTAGCGATAGGAAAGAGGAATTGTTCAAACTAAGGAAAAAAGAAGATGAGAGCCTAGAAGATTACCTTGACAGGTTCATCTTCTTATCCAAACTATGTGGGGAAGAGACAATGAGCCCAAAAATTCTGAAGACCATATTTCTTAAGGGACATGATGAGGATGCTAGGAGAAAGCTAGACTTGATGCAAAAAGGAGATGTGTCCCAACTTGAACTTGGTGATATTGTTGAGTTATGCAAGAATTTTTCCTAGACTCATGGAGGTATCCATAAGTCTAGTTTCTTGATGGGCTCAAGTTAAATTGGTAAACTACGAGAGGAAATAGCAAATTTTAAAACTGACATCCTTGTTCAGCTAAACACCACTTTGTATGGAATACAAGACAAAACACGTAATCCTAAAACCTTATCCATCTACTACCCTCGGTGTCGAAACAAACATCTATTAAGGGAATGTCCTTTGGACAAATCTGACAATTGCCAAATTTGTGAAAAGAGTCATGCCACTGACAAATGTGAGATCTTCAATGCAATCAAAAATTTCAAGAAAAGGTCATCTCACACTGAGGAAGAGATCAATTTTGTGGGTCAAAGACCTTGAGGAAATTTCTCCTATGGCCAGAATTCAAAGCCATCCTGGCGCCCTCTAAATAATTGGATTAATAATCAATGGGTGGCACCTTGGCCTCCAGCACCACCTAATTCGGGACCATACCCTTGGGGATCACTTGAATGGGCAAATCAATCCTGAGGAAACCCTCAATGGCCAAATTAGACTCAACAACAATGGTACCCTCATAATCCTATCCCTCAATGGAACCAATCTCCAAATCAGTTCTATCATGGACTGAGGAGATGCCCAATCCATAGTAGAACCTCTTGCCAGCACCCCAAAACACTTAACAAAATGAGCAAGTCAACCAACCACAACTACCAATGCAACCTATCCTTAATCCAAAGAATAAATATCAAAGCACACCAGTGTATTCCACAAAGCAGGAAAACATGGCTGGGGTTAATACTATCTATTGTGGAAACTTGTAGTTGATATAAGGAAAAACACTCTAGCAACCTACCATAGTTGAGATCCTTGATGAACAAAATGTAGAATCTGTTAAATGTACAAAGACACCTTCCATACCTTCAGATAAAAACCCTGGGAGTAACTAAGAGAAACTTCCTCAACAATCCTCACCTAAAACTTCTGAGTTACCTCAGGAAGAGTTGTCAATGTTCAACAGGTCTTCTAGAGAAGGATTCCACCTTGAAGAAGAGACCTCAAGCACCTTTTCTGGAGTGCCTCGAAGAGACCCCCTAAGAAACCATCTGGAAATGACCTTACCCACTAAAACCACATTAATACAAGAAATTAAATGACTCCATATCAAGATTGCATTGTTATAGGCAATTAAAGAAATTCTTGAACTAAACTAGCTAGTCAAACAATTGTGCATAAAAACACTAGGAAGAAAAAAGAAATAGATTAACACTATGCACATCAATGGATATTTAGCCAACCTTCTGGTTGGAGAGATCTCAACCCCAAAATATGGTGACCCAAGTAGTCCACTCATAATAGTGACAATCAATGAGGTAGCAATACCTAATGCACTAGTGGACTTGGGAGCAACCATTAACGTCATGACGGTGCATGTTATGGAAAAACTAGGACTCAATAATCTATGTCCCACAACCACCATATTGTGAATGGAAAACTAGTCCATAGCTATTTCCAAAGGTGTCCTAGAAAATGTTCCTATCAAGGTTGACAATTGGGAATACCCAATGGATTTTCAAGTAATCAAATCCCTCACACCTAAGGATAATTACCCATTAATACACTAGGTAGACCTTGGTTGGCTACAATTGCAGCCAAAATTGACTACAAAGCAGAAGGAATGACTATTTCAAATGGCCCCAATAGCAAACACTCATCCCTGTATCCCCCTGCTCAACCCGCTACACATAACCAAGTTTGGGTTGATGAATCAAATAGTTTTGACAAACAAGAGATTCTAGCCTCACTTGCTATGGTAGTCATCAAACAACACGGTGAAGAATTGGAAGATGAATTACAAAACAACATGTAGGATCTTGCCATAGATTTAGGTGATGAAGAAATTTTAGAAGTTGAAGAGATTTTAGGACACCCGATCCACACTAATGATATCGAACATAGTTACATCACCTTTACAACATTACCTTGTCCTCTGGCTAATATCATTATGAAAATAGATCACTTCTTCAAAGATATTGCTAGATTCCACATAATTATACCACATAACTGCCCTTTCAACACCTTAATGAGAGAAGTTCATATTGTCACCTCCAACTACCCTGGAACCAAAACTATCATGTTACTACCAGGAAAGACCTTAAATATTAATAGTTGGTTAACAAAGGTGGATGAACTCAAGTTATTTGATGTTTTGGTGAATAGATCCAAAGCTTTTGCTTGGGACTACATAGACATGCGAGGGATACACCCAAGTGTTTGTACCCATCACATCTATACTGAAGACGTTAGACATGTTCGTCAACCACAACAAAGACTCAACCCTGCTCTCAAAGACATTGTTAAAATAGAGATTGAAAAAATCCTCCAAGTAGGATTCATCTATCCCATCCCTTACAACAAATGGGTTTCACCTCTAGTAGTAGTTCTAAAGAAAAATGGAAATTGGAGAGTGTGCATTGATTATAGAGAACTCAATAAAGCCACCTATAGAGATTACTTTCCATTACCTTTCATAGACCAGGTCTTGGATAGTCTAGCAAGAAGAAAGTATTTCTCATTTTCAGATAGATTCAGTGGATATAACCAAATACAAGTAGCAGTAGAGGACTAGGATAAAACAACTTTTACCTATCCCTGGGGAACATTCGCATATCGAGTTCTTCCTTTTGGGCTATGTAATGCTCCTGCAACATTTTAGAGAGTTGTTCTAGCCATCTTTGTTGAGCTTGTAAATGATTGTGTGGAAGTCTATATGGACGACTTCACAGTATATGGTTCCACTTTTGATGAAGCTCTTAAAAACTTGGATAGGGTGTTGCAGTGATGTGAAGACCATCAGCTATCCCTCAGTCACAAAAAGTGTTTAATAATGGTAGAATAAGGGATAGTGTTGGGACGCCACATCTCAGTTAAAGGGATAAAGGTAGATCCTAAGAAAATCAAAATGATACAACAACTAGAGACTCCAAAGAACTAAACTAATGTCAGAAGTTTCTTAGGACATGCCAGATATTACCAAAGATTCATAGAAAACTTTAGCAAGATCGCAGCCCCCATGTTCTCCCTTCTCCAAAAGGATATAGACTTTGTTTGGACAACAAAATGTCAAACATCATTTGAAATCATTAAGGAGAAACTCATTTCTGATCCAGTCCTACGTGGACCTAACTGGAACCTTCCTTTCCATATTTACACAGATGCTTCCAATGATGCTATTAGAGCAGTTTTAGGTCAGGAAGATGAGAATGGAGGGAAATATGTCATATATTTCATCAGTAAGAATTTGACCCCCACCGAATGAAACTAGACCACTATGAAGAAAGAATTCTTAGTTGTGGTTCATGCAATCAATAAATTTTGACATTACATTACAGGATATAAGGTAACTATGTTCACAGACCATTCAACTATCAAATACCTAATGAACAAACCTGCAGTAAATGGAAGAATAATTAGATGGTTATTGCTTCTCTAAGAATTCAATGTGACCATCATTGATAAACCTAGAAAGTTCATCATATTCGCAGACTTCTTATCTTAGATCAAACAAGATAATGGAGATTGTGCCCATGTGCAAGATGAATTCCCAGATGAAAACTTATTCGCCATCTCCATTAAAACCCCCTAGTTTGTGGATATCGCCAACTATCTTGCCACCTCTGAGTTTCCACCAGACTCTACATCAAAACAAAAGAAATACCTCATTAGGGAAAGTGATCAGTTCAAATGGATCAATGGTATGCTATTTAAAAGTGACCCTGATTTGGTTTTATGTCATTATGTTAGGTCATATGAAACCTATAGCATACTCAAAGCCTACCATGATGATCCCTCCAGTGGTCATTATTCAGCAAAAAGAACATCTCATAAAATCTTAGGTGCAGTGTATTATTGGCCTTCCATGCATAAATATGTAAAAAAATATGTTCGCCATTGTGATGAATGCCAATGAGTAGGAAGACCTACTACATCTAACGAGATGCCTCTATAGCCACAAGTGGTTTTCAAACCCTTTGAAAAATGGAGACTAGATTTCATAGGCCCCTTAGATCCTCCATCACAGGGTAAAGAATACATCCTAATATGTACTGATTATCTGACTAAATGGGCAAAATTCCAAGCACTTAAAGTTGCTAGAGAGGAACTGTTGGTGTTGATGTTACTCACAAGCAAACATAAAATAAAAGTTACATAATAACCTTTACTCATCTTGAAAGATACGATGAATTCAAGGAATTCATGATCCCAAGTCTCTATTGATTAGTTCATAATCTACTAACTTTACTCAGTGGTTGATGTGTGTTGTTGTTTTCCATTTTGGGGTCTTACACAGATCATTAGATTCTGTTTCTGCAACCACGCTACATAGGGAAGTTACCTTACACAGTATATTTCTTCAAATTATGTGTCTATAGGCTGATATTTGCATGATATTTTCAAAAGGTACATGCATCTAGCTCAAAAATATGCTAATGATGTTCAATTATCTATGGGATGTTAGCGTATTTCTCTATTCTGCTTAATATTCATCATGATGTATAGTTATGGAAGTGATTTCTATGAAATTAAAATGAGAAAAGGGGTAGAGAAATGAGATTCCTAAAATTACTTGACTGAGATCATTGATCCGCATACATGTTCCCATATAGCAATGAAGTGAAGAAAACTAGAATCATACTTCACCAGGACATTCCACAAATCTGCATGATCCAGTGCAAATCTTCAAGGGGATGTTTACAACAACATGCAATAGAATGAAAAAGCTTCTAGTTGAACACAGGATTCACCATTACATATCTAGAAATCAACATGAAGATTACATAAAGTTTACAATCAGGATGTAATCTGGAGCTTCATTTCCATTCATACCTGGTTAGAAAGTTAGATGAGCATTAATGTGCTGCTAATGTGCTTTTAAACTTCCCTCTTTTACAGTCAGTCCAAATTTGCATAGACATCCCTTTGTTTGCATTTCCCCTATTTTGTTATCATGCTGGCATTCGGCGAGAATCCACCTACTGCATAGGTGCATTGAATGTTATGAAGCAACGGGAGGGGGGGTCATCAGAAGATCGAGTGATATTCAGAATATCAGGTGATATTTGAAATATGACCCTCACAAAATATGACCCCCTCGGAAAGATCAGGATGTCGTCATTAGGTCGATGACTTGGTTTATTGCTACAATTACCATGACATCATCGTCATGTTATTGGATGGGGTGATTGTTGGAAAAATACCTGCATGAGGAGAAAAAAGGATGATGACGTCACCATCAGGGTGATTTCATTTGTTCATTAGGCTCAGATGATGCCATCGTCATATCGACATGGGGTGATATTTTGCAAGGGGGTGATCTAAACAAA
The DNA here is from genome assembly GCA_027924645.1 of Cunninghamia lanceolata. Lineage (NCBI taxonomy): Eukaryota > Viridiplantae > Streptophyta > Pinopsida > Cupressales > Cupressaceae > Cunninghamia > Cunninghamia lanceolata. The sequence continues at coordinate 2,472,648 of BSBN01000814.1, forward strand.
GATCGGGTGATATTCAGAATATCAGGTTATATTCGAAATATGACCCCCGCAAAATATATGAAGCTGCATGACGGGCCAAAACCACTATCACGTAAAATTGACGTCCAGAGTTTGCCGACCAAATGATTATCGGGTGATAAAATAGGCATCGGGGTGATCTTATGTAAGATGACTGATATTTAAAATATGACCCCCTCCCAGAATATCAGGTTTGACCAGAACTTTGACTTGTCATAACTTCCTTATTTGGTCAAGTATTAGGGCGATCCAAAAGGCAAACCTACATGGAATTTCATGCACTTCCCAACTATGAGGTCAATGATATGAAATACTGACTTTGACAAATTGACCTCATCATGGTGACCTATCCACCCCTTTTATGCAGGGTCATCTGCATGACTCATTTTTACCAAACCGCCGAGAAGCAAAAAAGAACACAAGCCAAAGCAGCAAAGTTGGGTCCCCATTTTGTCAAGTTAAAATGGGGTGTGTTGTGTAACCACACAACAACTTGCCACCAAAGGAAACAACCAAATTCCAATGATTTAAGTGATGTGATCACATTCTAACATAATATTCCAACTCTTTCTAAGTATAAGCATTATAATCTTTCTGAATGACAAGGTTTTCATCATGGCAACAATGCTAACAAAGGATCAGGTGTGTGCAAATGATTAATTATCCTCATCTTGAAAGCAAGTTGAAAACATGAGTAACGGATGTTAAGCTACATAGTTTGGGAACATCCCTCAGAGCCAACCTGGATAGAGCCTTGCTGCCAGCAGGCATCTATAGCCCCAACAAGGTTATCTATACAATCCCCCTAAGTAGATCCCCACTGCCAGTAGGTGTCTATAGCCCCGGTAGAGTTACTTAGATGGCATGGTTTTATTATATTTCTTTATTTTTTCAATATTCACTTCTATATTCATATGATATCACCATGTAAGCTTAGTGTGCAAGGTATGGTCACTTACTGATTCAGGTTGGAGATTGCATTGGTAGCAAGGGAGTCCCTTTAGATTTTTCACTTAACATCTATACTTGTGTGTTCAACAGACCCAAGGCTGTTAGGTGAGTCATCGTGAATAAATCACTTTGGTTAAGAAAGGGCACCCTGATGAAAAGATATCACAGACCTGATCACAAGTACTTCTCAAAATGAGTTACAACCTATATATGAATTTGTTCTCATCACTTGAATCTTAACAATTTGGTTATCTTCTTAGGGTGATGAGTTGCCTCATCTTGACTAACCAAATATAGAACTCAACAAGCAAACAAACAAAAAACAACAAAACAACACTATACAAACAACCAACCCACAAAAGGAAACAACAGAAAGAAAGACAACAAAGTAAAAAAAAGAAACAAAACAACTACCCTACCAAACTATATACAAACCCCCCACAAGGCAAATAAAAATGAGGGAAAGACCCAAAGACACCTATATTTGCATACTTCCTTAGATTGTACAGGAGCATCAGGGCATTAGTTATGGTTTTGATCTTAGCAGATTCATCCTTGTATTCTAAAAAATGTTGTTGAATTCTAAATTCATTGTGTTTAACATAATAATCTCTGATAATCAGCAACTGAGGAAGCTCATCATGTTCATGATTGATCCATATGCATGTCTTATCTCCCAAATTTCCATAATCAAAATAGTATTCAACATTATTCACTATGGAAAGGAAAAATACAACCTGATGTATTTTTGGCTCTATTGGATATGCTTGTTTATTGATAGCTAGTCCTCCATTTAACTCTGCACTTTTGTTGTTTGGCTCAATGTCAGGTCTCGCTTCAAATTGAAGGATGTATGGCTCTTGATGGATTATTTCTTCATCTTTATCCAGCTTTGTTTCTTCATTCTAGATGTTCAGTTCATCCTCAAGTTCAGGAAACGTTCCAACGTCCTCTTTAATTCTTTGCACATCAGCATCTAAATGAGTATCTTTATTATCATAACCTGATATATAGAAATTTATCATTTCTAAATCATCTGACTGTAAAGGTGAAACAACTTTTGATTGATAGGAATACTCCCCTGTTTCATTTTCAAAATGATTCTGGACTGATACTTGATCATGCATAGTAGTAGCATAATCCTCTATATCCTCAACTTTCATGAATGGTTCATCGAACAACTCACATTTTCCATCCAATAGAGTATTTGGTTCCATTGCCTTGCAACATTCTTGCATTTGATCATTCAATTCAAAGAATTCATCTATGGAATTAGGATTTACTTTCTTTTCTATGACCTCATTAGTTGCTACAGTAGGGACTTCATTAGCAGCAATGCCTTTAAATTGTTCCAGTACCTATTTACACTTCTTTATCAACTCATCCCTATCAAAACTGCTAAATTCAGATCTAGAAACATCATCCTGACAAGCATTTAATAATTCAATATATTTGTTTAGTGTGTCAAGATCAATTTCACATTTATTTTCCCCCTCATTACATCTCTCTTGCTGATTGTTTAATGACTGAAAAAAGGGAGCAACTTCCTCTTTACTATTTTCAAAAGGTTCATACCTGCACTCTACCTCACCCTTATTAAGAAGTAGAGAACTTCTATCAATCTCACCATAGAATGACTTAAGGAAAGATGTTTCTTCATTTTTATTAAAGGTATTAGGGTCAGAATCAAAGACTTCGTCCTGACAAGTGGTTTCTTCTCTACCAGTTTTGACCGATTTATACCAGTACTCCCCTTTTGAAGAACTCCTATCAATGTCACCGTAAAATGACTCAAGGAAAGATGTTTTTCTATTATCTCCTTCTAGAACTGATTCAGCTATTGTATTTTCTAAATGACTCTTGATTACGGGTGTTGCATCTGCTTGTTGCTCCAGAATCTCTTCATTTTCTTGGTAGACTTCAGCCCTAAACACATCTAAATAAAATACTAGTCCTCTCAAATATAGATCCAACCTTGTGGGGAAAGTCAGACAATTAATTTCATTGTGTTCCACAGACTAGTGTATCCTGCAACAACTGGATAAACCAAAGTTAGATAAACTGTGAGGATAAAGTTTCCTATTCAAAGTTTCCTGAAATAAAGGAATGTTAACTCGACAACTGTCCTCATATGCATCCATCAAAATGAGACCCTATTTTCAATTTTTTTTTTTTGAAATTTTATGAGATCTAACGTATCTCAGAATAAAACTTGAAAGCTCAAAAAATCAAACAAATATCTGAAGCTTTGAGCTAGATCTTGGCAAAGATGCAACCAAAACCCCTCAGATAAGAGATATTTGCAGACATTTAACCTCATATAATGACATATCCATGCAACATTTGCAGAAATCTACAGCTTCCTTGTTCATGCCCTCCTTCTAGCGCCAATTTATGTTGGTGGTGATGTTACTCACAAGCAAACATAGAATAAAAGTTACACAACAACCTTTACTCATCTTGAAAGATACGATGAATTCAAGGAATTCATGATCCCAAGTCTCCGTTGATTAGTTCATAATCTATTGACTTTACTCAGTGGTTGATGTGTGTTGTTGTTTTCCATTTTGGGGTCTTACTTAGATCAGTAGATTATGTTTCTGCAACCATGCTACGCAGGGAGGTTACCTTACACAGTATATTTCTTCAAATGATGTGTCTACAGGCTAATATTTGCATGATATTTTCAAAAGGTACATGCATCTAGCTCAAAAATATGCTAAAGATTTTTAGTTATCTATGGGATGTCAGCATATTTCTCTGTTCTGCTTAATATTCATCATGATGTGCAGTTATGGAAGTGATTTCTATGAAATTAAAATGAGAAAAGGGGTAGAGAAATGAGATTCCTAAAATTACTTGACTGAGATCACTGATCCAGATGCATGTTCCCATACAACAATGAAGAGAAGAAAACTAGAATCATACTTCAACAGGACATTCCACAAATCTGCATGATCTAGTGCAAATCTTCAAGGGGATGTTGACAAAAACATGCAATAGAATGAAAACGCTTCTAGTTGAACATAGGATTCACCATTACATATCTAGAAATCAACATGAAGATTACGTAAAGTTTACAATCAGGATGTAATCTGGAGCTTCATCTCCATTCATACCTGGTCAGAAAGTTAGATGAGCATTAATGTGCTACTAATGTGCTTTTAAACTTCCCTCTTTTACAGTCAGTCCAAATTTGCATAGACATCCCTTTGTTTGCATTTCCCCTCTCTTGTTATTGTGCTGGCATTCGGCGGAAATCCACCTATTGCACAAGTGCATTGAATGTTATGAAGCAACGGGAGGGGGGGTTCATCAGAAGATCAGGTGATATTTAGAATATCAAGTGATATTTGAAATATGACCCTTGCAAAATATGACCCCCCTAGGAAAGATTGGGATGTCGTCATCAGGTCAATGACTTGGTTTATCGCTGCAGTTACCATGATGTCATCATCATGTTATTGGATGGGGTGATCGTTGGAAAAATACCTGTGCGAGGAAAAAAAAGGATGATGACGTCACCATCAAGGTGATTTCCTTTGTTCATCAAGCTCAGATGATGTCATCGTCATATCGACATGGGGTGATATTTTGCGAGGGGGTGATCTAAAAAAAGATCGGGTGATATTCAGAATATTGGGTTATATTCGAAATATGACCCCCGCAAAATATATGAAGCTGCATGACGGGCCAAAACCACTATCATGTAAAATTAATGTCTAGAATTTGTGGACCAAATGATTATCGGATGATAAAATAGGCATCAGGGTGATCTTATGTAAGATGACTGATATTTGAAATATGACCCCCCTCCTAGAATATCAGGTTTGACCAAAACTTTGAGTTGTCATAACTTCCTTATTTGGCCTAGTATTAGGGCGATCCAAAAGGCAAACCTGCATGGAATTTCATGCACTTCCCAACTATGAGGTTAATGATATGAAATACTGACTTTGACAAACTGACCTCATCATGGTGACCTATCCACCCCTTTTATGTAGGGTCATTTACATGACTCATTTTTACCAAACCGCCGAGAAGCAGAAAACAACACAAGCCAAAGTAGCAAAAGTTGGGTCCCCATTTTGTCAAGTCAAAATGGGACATGTTGTGTAACCACACAATAGGAACAAGTTGTAGATTTCCTTTATAACAAGATTTTCCTTAAATTTGAAGCTCCTAGATCAACTGTTACAGATCAGGAACCCTAGTTTATGTCTAAAGTTCTGTTAGCATTTATCGACCATTTTCAAGTAAGCCATAAGAAGTCCTCTCCCTATCACCCACAAGAAAATGGTCAAGTTGAAGTCACCAATAGATAAATTGAAAACATTTTGACAAAAATAGTTTCAACAGGAAGAAGGGATTGGGCTAGGAAATTGCATGAGGCAGTTTGGGCCTATAACACAACTTGGAAATCAACCACTAGTCTCACTCCCTATGAATTGGTCTTTAGAAAGAAACCTCTTATGCTCATTGAATTTGAATTATAAATGCTCAGAATAGTAATGGAAGTGGGCTTGGACCTTGATGGAGCACAGATTGAACGAGTCCTGCAACTTAGTGAGCTCGATGAACTCCGTCTAGAAGCCATTCACTAGATTGAGTTGGTCCAACAACAACGAAAGGCTTGACATGACAAACATATAAAAGAAAGAGAGTTCCATAATGGTGATTGGGCACTACTATTTGACTCTAGATACAAAGACCAAAAAGGTAAACTAAGAACTCATTGGTTGGTTCCATATGAGATTTCTAAAGTATTTCCAAATGGAGCAGTGCAACTTAAACCCATTGATGGTGACACTTGAACACTCCTCATCAATGGTCATCGATTGTGGATCTACCACAAACCTATTAACAAAGACAAATTCACAAGGATTGTGGAAATTCAAGGAGAGAACTAATGTATTGACTCTACCTTGGCAGAGGAAAAATAATCTATTCTCAACTATAAAAAAAAACAATTCTGCATGTTTATTTCAGAGCATTTTAGTCAAGTTACTGTATTTTCCATTTTTGTTACTTGTCTAAATTTTAGTATTGTTTTGCAAAACTTCATCTTTAAATAAATTTAAAATTTTGGTGCATCTTTCAGTGATGATCCAGAATTTTGTTCCTGTATTTTGCCTGCATCTTTCAGTGATGCTCCGAAACTTTGTTCCTGCATTATGGCTGCATCTTTCAGCGATGCTCTGAAACTTTGTTCCTACATTCTAGTTGCATCTTTTAGTGACGCTCTAAAACTTTGTTCCTACATTTTGACTACATCTTTTAGTGATGCTCCAAAACTTTGTTCCTACATTCTGACTGCATCTTTCAGTGATGTTCCAGAACTTTGTTCCTTCATTTCGGCTGCATCTCTCGGTGATGCTCTGGAACTTTGTTTCATGTTCCCTCGACACCCTTCAGTGATGCTTTGGAATTTTGACCCCAACCATAATGCTCCATAGTATTGTTCCCATATGTTTGTTATACTCATTCCATGAGCATCCACTCTTGATGCTCATGATTTGTGATCCCCTTTTTGTAGATGCTCTGATATTTTCAAAAACATGCCCATTTTTGCCACCAAACTTTCCCGTACCAAAGCATTCATTAAAGGACTCATTCCTTGTGTCTCCACCCCCTGTCATAATAAATCAAATTATAATGACTATTTATCATCATTATAAATAAATTACTCCAACCACTCCGTCATAATTGTTGATAAATCTACCCAAACCTTTTGCCATCCCATCCAAGTTTTGTATATATAATTGTCTATAAAGTCATTTATGTCAGTAAAAGTGTGGTAAATTTCAAATCAAATTGGGACATGAGGTACGGACACATTCTTTCTTAATTAAGCAATATGTTGTGAATAAAATTAAATAAATTGGCACATTCCACCCTTTTTCCAAATTTAATAAATCCATGAGAACTATACTTTCACTGGGAGAGATGGCAGTGCATGCATTATATGCCATGCAAGGTAATGAGTAGACACTACACAGCTTAATGCAATTGTTTTGTAGAAAAAGGGGGAATAATGATAAAGGGGTTAAATCCTCCTTTCTCAACAAACATTCAAGGACATATCAACTAAGTTGAATCACACTTTTGCAAGAGGATTCACCTACAGGTTAGGTTGTCACTTGGAATGATGTGGAAATTTAGAGATTGCCAAGTAATGTATCAATTTAATGCTCAAATACCCTTAAAATCCTAATTATGCAAAACAGTAAGTAAAACAATGAATTACGACAAATGCTTATAGACAAAGGTAGTAGGCAAAGATTAATAACTGACAATTTTTCAAAGTTCAAGATGCAGAATACTCGGGGACACTAGCATTAGTGCCCCTATCCAAGGTAATGTTTTCTTCGTGGAATCCTGATCTCCTTCCGACACTGATGCTCACTGTATTTTTTGTTTTGTCCTGAGAGATGCGGAGGACACTGGCACTCAAGCCCGAGTCCAACGCAAGGTGATTTTTAGGATGTCGGAACCTCTTTAGATGTTGATTGTCATTGTCCCGATGATTTTTGTGTTTTCAACATCGGAGGACATTGGCATTGGCACCCGAGTCTGAGCAGTGCTTTTCTTCAGAGATCCAAAATCTACACACTATGTTACTATTCCCTGCAACTCCACTCCATCAAGATGTGACTTTGAGGCCTAGCCTTGTGTGCCTCAATTAGTTGCACTATTAGACCATGTTTATTTGCTTCACTCAAGCTAAGGGTTTGACTTATGGAATTGTGACCCTATCTTGGAGTCAATGTAGTGTTGTTGTGGATCTTTTGTATAAGGTGGTGCGTTAATTGGTGGGTGCATAGTCGATGCACACCCTAGCTGGGATTGATTAGAATGTCACCTATTTGTGCTTGAACTAGATTCTTTGAGTGTTGTAATGCGAGGCTAACTTATGTTGCACTTCTTGTTTTGTTCATGGGACTGGTTGTTCAAATTATGAGTGATATGTGGTCATTTTGAGGACTATTGATCCCTTCTATTTGGACATTTGATAGTTTTATCTTATGCTTTGATTAGTTAGATGGATTATGATATCATGATGTAATAGCTTGCATGTTAGATTACATTCAATTCTATGATGTTTAATGCTATATTAAATTGGATGCAATTGAAATGTTTAGTGATGATTGAATTAATGAAATCTTATGCAGTGTATAATCCTGATTATATTTTGTAAAATGCAAATGATTAGAGAATCATGTAAATGTTAGCAGGTGTTATATTTGAGAATATAAGTGCTTATGCAATCTTGTGTGTGTGCGTAATTCATTTCACTTTGGCTATATATACATCTTGTGTTATTGACGTGTTTGTGTAGTGTGCAGGTATTTTCCATGGCCCATGGAAAATCAGAGATCAAACAAATAACCCTAAGTTTTAGCCATGTAAGCCAACCTAGTCCCTAAGATGGACTAAGGTTATTTGTGATTGAGTATGATGTATTGTGTTGCCTTTAATTGATGATATTTTTGTAATGTCTCACCTTTTTATTTGATCTCCTTGAAGTGTTGTAATGTTGTATTGTTTTGGTTTGCACAATTTTGGTGCTAAATATTTATGAGCCCCCTTGTGTTAATTATGGTTAATTAATGACCCTAGGTCATACCCCTAGGGTCTAGGGCCTTTTTTAGCATGTTAACTCTTGGTGTAACCCTCGTATGGTCATCTTAACTTGGCCCTTGAGTAAAGTGACGAATTTGGGAGATGGGAAAGGTGGGTGGCAAGTCACCATCCCACCTTGACTAACCCCAATCACCTTGGGTAAGGTTACCATTATCTTTGAATTCTTTGGAAGCTTCCAAAGCCTTCACGTGTGTGAGACCTCTCCCCTATGCTCTCATACATGTGTGAGAGCATTTGTGGGAGAGTGTGTGGCATAGTTGAAGGAGAAGGTGACAAGTGTCACCTTTTCATTCTTGTGAGGTCTCACTTGTGGTATCCCCTCTCCCAATACTCTCACACATGTGTGAGAGCATTTGTGGGAGAGTGTGGAGCATGTTGAATGGGAATGTGACAAGTGTCACCTCCTCATTCTTTAAGGGATTATGAGAGGGTTGTGTGGATGAAGGAGAAGGTGACAAGTGTCACCTTCTCATTCATCAAGGCTTGTGAGATAAACTTATTTATCTCCCTCTTTGTGAGAAGGGAAGGGTTCTTATTTATGGGTCTTTTCTTTTTGAATTTTATTACTGATTTTGGGGAAAGGAAAGCTAGACTTGGAGAAGTGGGAACTCTTGGAAGGATTTTGGGGAGCAAGCTCTTGGATCTCTTCATCAACACCTTCCATTACTTGGAGATTGAGAGGTAAGCTCTCAAGGCATTCAAGCCTTCATTAATCTTGTTTTTCTTATTATATTTATGTGAAATTATATGTTATGTTCTTTAGTTTTGTTTCTTTGGTGTTGTATGTGTTTTAGGGTTGTTTTGGTGAGCTCTCCATATGAGAGAGATCACCTTATAAAGGGTGGGAGAGGTGTGAACCTCCTCAGGGATAACCTTCATCTGATTAAGGTTATTTGGTGGTCATGGGCCTTATAGAGAAGTTTATATGATATGGAAAGAGTGCCTTTGAGAAATTTTAGGTGTAATAAGTTCATAAGGGCAAGAGGCCTTGAGATTTGAATATGTTTTGGTTGAGTTATTTGTGGTTTTCCCTTGAGTAGAGAGATGTCCACTCTCTCACCCACTAAATCCATATTGAATGGGTTAGTTTTATGTGTATCCATGGGAGGGAGTTATTGTGCTTTATGTGAGTGTTTTTTTTTGTGTTTGCAAATCCTTGTGTTGTGCATGAAACCGGTTATTTGGATAGCCTCCTAGCTTGGGGGTGGCTTAATTGCAAACCTAAGGTTGGGAGGTGAGCTCTCCATGGGCTTGGAGAACATTTTTTGTGTTTTGGCAGGTTTTGTGGCTCTTGGAGGAGTATTGACGTTTTGGAGTCATGAAGAAATTATTAGTTTATGTGTAGAGTTGTGAAAATAAGGCATTGTGTTGCCTTGGTCATTAGAGCCTTGTAGAGTTTTGTAAACTAAGAGAGAGAAACTCTCTTTAGTGAACCTATTGTTGTATGTAAAGTTCTTGTAAAATTATGAGTTCATTTTCAATAGAATGGGTGTGTTGAAATCTTACTTTATTGTGCTTTTGGAATAATGTATATTCATGTGAAAGAAAATAAATCTATCTCTCTCCCTATTTTGTGTTATTAGTAAATGCATGACTAAGTTACATGAAAGAAAGAAAAAGGAAGTTCATGGTTGCAAGTGTTATGTCAGAAATTGTCCTCTTGTATGGAATGGTACAATTTTCCTTGGTTTAGCTCCTCACCTTTGGTGACCTCTTAACCTCTTTTTTTCTAGCCTTCCCGAAACCCTGATCGGCTAAGTGTCTAGTTGCAAAATGTTCATTTTCTAAAATAACTATTGATGGAACCCAGAAAGAGAATTTGGATTATGGGTCCCTAGGACCCCCTAGATGTAGATCTAGTTGGAAAATGGGGGACTGGCCTTGGGCACCCGTGCCCTAGTCCTACCCCATTTTTTGGGATTTTGAATCTTGGCAGGGTGTCAGCACCTGTCGTGCACCTCAGGATTCCATTTTCAAAATTTTTTTTTGCACATATCAAGATATTATTTTGAAATTTGAATTCCCTAATATTAGATATAAAAAGACATTTGAAAATCATTTCATCACACACAATCTTTATGCAATCTTGATGCCAAAACTCTGTTGAAATTGCCATTGAAGATCAGTGACTTGTTGAAGCTCTTGAAAGTTATTTGAATTTGCTATCATGGAGACAATGGATGGAGATTAGGAATCAAGATCTTAAGACTATCTTGCTCTTCCTAGGGTTTGCACACCTTTTGCATGATCAGGAGAAGGGTTGAAGCCTCCAACATTGAGCTTGGAGATCCTCCATGGACATTGTTGATTCACCTTCTTGTTTGTGCAAGTCTTCATTCATTTTCATCTCCTTGATGTGAAGTTGTATGTGTTTATTAAATTGAAGCAAGTTATTGATCTTCCCTTGATTGAGACATATAGGGTTTGATATTTTTGCATACACTTTGTTAGGTTTGCACACACTTCTGCAAATATTTAGCTATGTCTATTGTTGAGGTAGGAATACTTCAAATGAGGCTTGACTGAGGCAAGCTCCTATATAGCCACAACATCTTTCTCCTCCTTTTGTAGATGTAGATCGTGTTTTACAAGATACAGTGAAAAGGAGCGGAAGAAAGATAGATATTACAAATACATTTATCACCAAATTTTGGAATTTGAGATCCTGACACTTTTGGGACTAATGAGCGGGCACCCTAGTCCAACTACGGAAATTCTCTGAGATCTGGGAGCTATTAGAGGTCACCAAACAGCTAATGAGGAAGATTTTCACAGACAAAAAGGTGCAAGACTAATGAGTGGGCACCCTAGTCCAATTAGCCCTCAATTTCTGGGTGCATGATCTCTAAACCTTATTCTCTGCATTTTTGTGATCTATTTTGTCTGCTCCATCTCTAAATTCAATCAATTTTTGTTACAAGGTGTAATTAGGGTTTACTTGAATAGTGAATAAGGACACTTGATAAACCTTAGTTAGACACATGAATCAAACCTAATTAGCATTAGGGAATAGACAAGTTATCAGTAGCTTGATCCCAAGCTTAGTCCTTGTCTTCCCAATGTTTAGTTAGGTGAAAGAATAGGACTTAACCTTGTTTAAGAGAAACCTACTTTTTCACCCTAAACATTTTGGTGAACCTGCGCTCTAAAGAATTTGCATCCTTTTTAACATCAGATCTGAATTAGTTTGTTGTCCTAAAGCACACTTAGATTGCAAATCCTCTCTTGTGAAAGTACAGGCATTGAATTTTGAATAATATTCTTTATCTTTTCACTAAAAGAGTTGGAAATTACCACTTGGTGTTTTGCATAGTGTTTCATTTTCACAAAAGTTCATACAACATCATTTTACATTTAAATCTTGGGTTAATTAGAGCATTTTAAAATGTCAAATTATTTTTTGCAATATTTTCATGTATATGATGAGCCGTTTAGTTGTGATGACTTCAATATGTTAGATGAAGCCCTTGAGAACTTTATCTCGATTGAACATTCCACTACGAATTATAAACTGTCATTGTTTCAAAGAGTTGTAAATGCAATTTGTGTTCCTAAAACCAAGGAAGATTCTGGGAAACCAAAAATAGTAGTCACCTTATGCTCAGATGTGATTAAACCACCTTCTAAAATGGTGCTCACTATTAGAGGTCTTCCACCTTCTTCTCGACCTCCTGATCACATTTACAACTTTGCTAAACAAATAACACATCAAAACCCACAACAATCTAGTCATAATATGGTTGCTCATGCATATAACACTCGGAATAATAAACAAAGAAAACAATAATTAAGCATTCTGATATCTTTACCAGCTTCTCAACCTATGCTTCCTCAAGCACCTCATTTAACACATAAGGTTGGTCAAGACTATGATCTTGTAGAGTAGCTTCGTGCTACTCCTACAAAGATATTTCTTTGGGAACTCATACAAACTTTGCCTACTTACCATGGAATGCTCTAAGAATCTTTACAAAAGGTTATTGTTCCACCTGCTATCAGGCCAAATGATGTAGCAACTCTATTAGATTGTATGCATGTGACAAAAAAAGATATTTTGTTTCGACAACATGAGTTGCCATCTCTTGAAGTTCAAAATCAATACGATCCTTAAAATGTTTAGGATGAAATTTGAAGAGGGTTTGGTTTTGATGGTTTGTGTTGATCCTCCTTTCACCACTAAACATTTAAGGACATTCAACCAAGTAGAGAACTCTACTACAGGTCTCCTATCACTTGGAACATAGGTGAAGATTGGAATTGTGTGGTTTTGTTGTTAAATTAAGCCCAATTATGTTCAAAACCCTAATTACATAAATTCATGAACAGATGGACAAATTATGGAAAATGATCGCACACAGAGATATCAAATGACAATCAAACGTGTACCAGGTTTTGAAGTTTAGAATACGAAAAAGTTGGGGACTAATGAGTGGGCACCCTAGTCTAGTGCCACAGTTTTTGTCAAGATCTGGGAATCTTGTCTACAACCTATTCTTGTTGTTCTGAAGGTTTTCCAGTTGCGAGATCTGGAGGACTAATGAGCAGGCACCCGAGTCCAGGTCCCTATTTTCTTCTCTAATCTACAATTTTGACAATCTGCACTACTCTCCTACAACTCCACTTATTTTGCTTTCGCAACTTGTAACCTGCAATCACCGAAAAATGGGTTGGGGGTGTAATGTTTAGAGGCTTTCCTCAGTCAGCCCTGAAGAAACATTCAAGTTTTTCAAACACCATTGTCAGATAAAGAGTGCACATCCCTGTGGGATAGAGGAAAAATTCAAATGATAAATGATAGAAAACATAATTGATATCACCTTGTAGTGAAGATATCATGGAAGGAAGATGCTCTTCATGCCATGAGGAGATGGATGCCAAATCTTCCAATACAAACACAAGAACAACACAAATTCTACTCTACAACATAATGAAAGCTTTTGAATCACTTTTGTGTAAGCCACAAGTTCGCAATATCCATCTAGTTTACAAATGAATCACTAATCATGCTTATATATGCAACTACAAACATCCCCACTAAGAATTTCATAATTCAAACTTCTCGTGTCGACATAGGACCTAAATAACGGTCATAAACCAACACTTTAAAATTAGTCTTGACCTAAAATAGGGCAAGACTAGGGCATGAGCACCCAAGTCCTCCCCCCTATTTCAAGTAGGATTTATGATAAGTGTATTACCTAAGTCCCAATTGCCATGAAACTTCAGGGTTTTCTCATTGGGAGTCATCAAAATCATGCAAGATGATCTAAATGCATTTTAAAGGACTCGAGAGCTAAACCTTAAGAGGGAAAAGCCCCCAAGGGGACATTTTTTGACACAACATTTAGCCCCCACTTTAATGTATGTATGAACGCAAGGCCAATACATGCATTAAAGTACGGTCAACAAACACACCAAGCACGGAGAAGACATGTTGATCACAATGAAGATAGTAACATGCACACAAAACATGGAGAAGATAGTTACAGTCACGTAAAACACAAAGAAGACAACATTGAAGACACGTAAAACATAGTGAATATAGTGAATGCAGTGAAGCTAGTGATGATTTTTTTGTTTTCTTTTTCTCATATATATGAAATGCAGATGCAAGTATAAGGAAAGTAAAAACACCACCCATAATGCAGGAGGGACTCATCACCACCAGTCTTTAGACTACATATGGGGCAACAGTCATGCCAAACAAATCAAGCACACCATACAAATCCCAAAGCATAAGAGGGACTCATCTCCATTGATCTTTAAACTATGCTTGGGAACAAACATGCAATACACACACACATGGAAGACACAGAGAAAACACGGCAAACAAGCAATGGAGTGTTCCTATTTCTAGGTCCATCACCATCTCAAGCACATTACAGGCACACGCTGATGATTGGGCTTTGCCACAACAATTATCGAAGACATGCTTAAGGGTTGAGTTAGTCACAGAACCGCTCCCCACCTCTGCAGAGGACTTTTAGAAAATGACAGGATGTGCACTCTCCATGAGAAATACATAATCCCTGCCTCCATATAGGGCTTAAGATAAAAAGGATATATGTGATATCCCACCTCCATAGAGGGCTTAAATGATTGCAATAGATTTCAAACCAAATCTCAAAGTTCGGGAGGGACTCGTCGCCACCAGTCTTTAAAATTGCACCTGAGAACAAACACACTTGCTAGCATCTAAATCAAATGGCTTACCTTATATATGCCCCCACCTTAAGGTGTTTGATATCATGTACCGCTATCAAGCATGTTAAGGTAGGAAGAAAACACATAAGGGAACATAGACTCTCACAAGGCCCATGCCCCCTGGAGGTGACATGTACTTTACGATCGCCAAATGTTCCCACAAACACATTCCTGCAAGAAAAGTGTTAGTGTCCATATAATCATGACAAACAAAAATGCATATGATCATTCACACAAAGAGCCAAGGTTATACTGTGAATTTAGAGACCAAGTATAACCATGGGGCTATACTGCAGAAATCTCAAAACTGAGTATAACCAAGGTGAGATTCAAAGATAAACAAAGTGCACGGAGCAACAGTATTGTTATGGTTTATAAGTGCAATAAGACAACATCAAGATCACATGGAGTGATTCTACTAGCCAAGTGTTGGATAATATATATCAACCCCATCGTCATGTATGGACTTGGTCCATTTTTTGATTACTCGCTAAAGGGACACTAGGTCTGTATCAATATAATATGTTTTTTCGTCATCCACCCGCTAGATAGAAACAATAGAGGAAGGGGAACAATAAATCAAGAGAGGAGAAATAAGTGCTTTAGGGACAATAACGTAGTCCAGATTTTCCCCAAGTCACCAACCGCAACACTATGTCCATAAGACACAACACACAATAGTGAAAATAGAGGAGAAACAATATAGAAGAATGATGATACAAATAGAAGGTCACAATAGAGGCAGTCTCCCAGTATCCTGGACCATACAAGAGAATCAAGGGTCATCCCAGAAGGCCTGAACAACACATAACACATCAAGGGGAAAACAAAACATGAGAGGTAAAGGGTTAGAAATACTTACCTATAGGGACAACCAAACTGAGGGTTGTCATCGAGCAAGTCATCATCATCTTCCCACTCTCAAATGTTAAAGGAAAGTGGAACATACGGTACAATAGCCCAACTCTTATTCTTGTCTTCAAGTTGTCCATTCTTAAGATCTTCTTGGCTTGATTCAATGTTAGGTAATATGTTTTCTTGTTGATATGCAATTCGTTTGGCATAAGCTTGTCGTCTCCTCCTCCTTTCTCTTGCTTGTCTATTTCTTTTTGTCTTACCACGTATCTCTTGTAAGATAGTGTTTTTCTCTTCCATAGGTTTTTGTGTTTTAGAGGAGGAAGCACCAGGATCAAATCTCATTTGTCTAGGTGGAATGTTTTGTTGTTGATGACTACCTCCTGATCCTTGTAAAAATGGCGGGGGAGGAACCTCAGCATAATGTCCTTTTCCTTTTAGTCTAGGATTCTCTTCAAATGCGGGTTGTTCGTCTCTTGTTGTTTCTTGCATAGGATTGGCCACTTGATGTAATAGTTTTGTTTTGTAGTTTCTATAGCTCAAGAAGTTAAAGTCTGTCTGAGGCTCTAGTTCCACTTCAGATCTTTCCCAAAAGTAATCAAGTGTAAAGTGTTGTCTTGTAACCAAAGGTTTATACCTATTGCAAGGGATAGTATGAACTTGCCTATTCAAAGGAAATTTTACACAGTTATAAATTGTTGAAGGGAAAACTTTCATAGCCTTTAACCATGGATGTCCTAGTTTTATGCGAAAGAGGTCAGAAATAGGGACAACATTAAACCATTGTTCTACAGATTTCTCATATACAGTAACCAATAAGGATATCTTCCCAGAAGTGTTTATAAAGGTTCTCTTATGTGTCTTAATCATCATAACTGAAGGGTCATAAAAGCCTTGCATCAATACATGTGAATAGAGGAACTCTTCCATTGCTGCATTAGTCATGCAATTAGGATCAATAAGGGTTCCATCCATAGGATTTTCCATTATCTTCACAATGATATAAAGAGGTCCTTCTGTGTCTCCAATTGTTCTATCATGAGGTGTAAACACAATTTCAGGTTCGGGGACCTTTCTTTTCATGTAAGGCCTAGGAGGGAACCTATTGTTGTTGTGATTAGAAGCCACGTGTAAATGTTTTCAAATCAATATGAAATAATATTTTAAAATATTTTCAAAAGTTATGCAAGAGGCAAGTGCAAAACTATGTATGAAAATGAGCTAAAATGCTTTATTTTTTCAACTTTTTTTTTTCAATGCAAATAAGTGAAAGAAAAGGTGTTGTAAGGAAATTGATCAAGGGAAGAAAATAATATGTCTGATATCAGTCCAATAAAGAAATGATATCCTTCACAACACACTTTTGATGCAAATCTAGAATGATGACAAGTCAAAACCTAGTGAAAATGTGCTAGAATATGCGATTTTTCAACAATTTTTAGTGCAAAGACCCAATAGAAAGGGTGTTGTAAAGAATTTTAGGAGGTGAAAAAGATTATAACAGTAATATCAGTCACCTAAAGCCATAAAATCTGTCACAACATGTTTATAGTGCAAACCTAAGTCAAACCCTAGGGAAAATATAGCCAAAATATGTAATTTTTCACCAAATTTTCAATGCAAGTGCCCAATAAAAAGGTGTTGTAAAGAATTTTAGGAGGGGAAGTAGATAATAACCTTGATAAAATTCAATTAGTGTAGAAAAATCCTTTACAACATGTCTATGGTGCAAATCTAAAGAGACATAAGGCCAATATCTAGTGAAAAAGCAAGGTTTTTAAACCCTAGGCATGAAATTTTGCAAGTAAGCCACTATGATGCAACACTACAGTTAGAAATTAGTCCTAATGAGTGTTTTAAAATGGTACTAAAATCTGAAACAAGATTTTGACTACAAACCCTAGCTAATGCAAAACTAGGTTATATGAAAAAATGCACAGTTTCAATCAATTTTTTTATCAATTTAAGCATGAAAATGCAATGTAAATGAGTGATGAATGAAGAATTTATGTATTTTAAATCAAATCTGATGATAATGACATAAATTTATTGAAAATAAATGCAAACTAATTCAAATTATTTGAAAATGCAAGCTAAAAATGCTAAATTTTTCAATTTTTTTGTAATTTTTCAAATGCAATAAGATGAATAATGAAATGAATGAATGAAATCTGAAGTAAAACACTTAGAAAGGTGTAAAATTTATTAAAACATGGGTTCACCAAAATGTTTACGATGAAATTTGAAGAGGGTTTGGTTTTGATGGTTTGTGTTGATCCTCCTTTCACCACTAAACATTCAAGGGCATTGACTATAGGTCTCTTGTCACTTGGAACATAGGGGAAGATTGGAATTGTGTGATTTTGTTGTTAAATTAAGCCCAATTATGTTCAAAACCCTAATTACATAAATTCATGAACAGACGGACAAATTACAGAAAATGATCGCACACAAAGATATCAAATGACAATCAAATGCGTACCAGATTTTGAAGTTTAGAATACGGAAAAGTTAGGGACTAATGAGTGGATGCCCTAGTCTACTGCCACAATTTCTCTCAAGATCTAGGAATCTTGTCTACAACCTATTTCTGATGTTCTGGAGGTTTGCCAATTGCAAGATCCGAAGGACTAATGAGCGGGCACCCGAGTCCAAGTCCTTGTTTTCTTCTCTGATCTACAATTCTGACAGTCTACACTGCTCTCTTGCAACTCCACCTCTTTTACTTTTGCAACCTATAACTTGCAATCACATAAAAATGGGTTGGGGGTCGTGGTGTTTAGAGGCTTGCCTCAGTTAAGCCCCGGAGAGGCATTCAAGTCTTCTGAACACCGTTGTCAAATAAAGAGTGCATATCCCTATGGGATAGAGGCAAAATTCAAATGATAAATGATAGAAAACATAATTGATATCACCTTGTAGTGAAGATCTCATGGAAGGAAGATGTGCTTCATGCCATGAGGAGATGGATGCCAAATCTACCAATACAAACACAAGAACAACACAAATTTTTCTCTGCAACACAATGAAAGCCTTTGAATCACTTTTACATAATCCACAAGTTTGCAATATCCATCTAGTTTACAAATGAATCACTAATCATGCTTATATATGCAACTACAAATATACCTGCTAAGCATTTCATAATCCAAACTTCCCGTGTCGGCATAGGACCTAAATAACAGTCATAAACTGACACTTTGAAATTGGTCCTGACCTAAAATAGAGCAGGACTAGGGTGCGAGCACCCAAGTCCTCCCCCCTATTTCAGGTAAGATTTATGTTAAGCGCATCCCCTAAGTGCCAATTGCAATGAAACTTCAGGGTTTTCTCATCGGGAGTCATCAAAATCATGCAAGATGCTCTAAATGTATTCTAAAGGACCTGGGAGCTAAACCTTAAGAGGATAACATTTGACATTTAACCCTTCCTCCCTCGTTTCTAACAATGGTACACCATTTAAGAACAAGGATGTGAAGAAATTTGTCTAAAAGTACCATATTCAACATCGCTTCTCTACACCTTATTATCCTCAATCAAATGGCCAAGCAGAAGCTTCAAACAAAATTATTGGATAGATTCTACAAAAGATTGTTAACAAACATCAAAAAGATTGGCACACTCAGTTATCTTATGCATTATGGGCCTATAGAACAAGCATTCATACGGCTACTGGCAATACACCGTATAACCTTATCTATGGCGCAAACGCAATAATGCCCTTGGAGTTAGAAATTCCTTCATTGAGAATTTCCCTAAGAGACATTATTGACGATGATACAGAACATGAGAAAAGACTACAAGAACTTGAGATGCTTGATGAAAGATGAATAAACGCTCTTGAGCACCTCAAGGCTCATCAAAAAAGCATACAACAATCATACAATGAACATGTTATACAACATTCATTTGACATCAAAGACTTGGTACTTTATGAAAATCAACATAATATAAATACACCTCCTAGAGAAAAAGGTAAGTTCAGCCTTAATGTGCTTGGACCATACATAGTAACTGAGGGCTTTAGATTAGGAGCATATCAACTAGCTGATGAACAAGGTATGCCGCTTAATGAACCTATTAATGCAACGTACCTCAAGAAATTTCATGCTTAAGGTTTGATGTTAAATGTTACTCTATAAAGCAAATTTATAGATAGATTAGCTTCAATTTCAACAAAATGTTTGTATTTTGTCTTAATTCATTTAACATTACATCTTTCCTCAGTTAATCATTATGGCATCTTGCTTATATACATGCTTGGCTAAGATCACCCTTGTATTAACTGAGAGTAGTATAGAAATTTAGGTTATATGTGAAATTGTTAATCATTATGTTTGTTACTATATATTCTACAAAGAATTGTTAGTATGTCACATTAGCATTAATTACATTTTCATATTAGCCTTTAACAATCATCACTAGTTGCATTTTACAAAAAATATGTGGTAGATTAAAACCAATGTGGATAGACAAAAAAATAAATATCATATACATATCATCATCAGTTGCAAATATACATCCAAGTCGACTATCCCTCATAATAAAATGGGATGTCATAGTACATAATATATACACATCATATAGCTGAACCTTGGCCACCTGTACCCTCAGGCCCTCGTGGTGTGCATGTGATAGAGGCCTAACCATGTGTGGCTGATGAGTGCCAAGTAGCACCCATAAAATACATCTTTTTACCTCTCTTTTTCTCCTTTCTGATCCCATCTTTCTTGATGTCTGCACCCAAATAGGCTAGCAAGATTGTTCTAAATAATGATTAATTGAAGATAAATTACTTAAGATCATGATTTCTAATTAAAGGACTAATGTGCATGGAATTGATGGAAATATGCAGAAAAACTTCTCTTTTTGAATCAACAGGTGTAGATGTTCAGGATGGCAATTTTGTGCATCTCCGAAGGTAGTCCTAAATATCTCCGGAGATAATACCAGAATACCATGACATCAAAAGTTTTGAAGTAAGAGGAAGAGCCTTCTCAGAGCTGGATTGAAGTCTGGAGCATCTCCAGAGCTGAGCAAGAAGGCTGCAATTATATCTCTAAGGCTATAGACATATCTCCGGAGTTGCAGACAGAGACATACATTTTTGGCACCTCTTTAGAACAGGGCAGATTTCCAGCACAGCTGTCAGTCAGGCACATTCAGCGGTGATCATGATACCCCTCATATTACTCAAATCATCACCTAAGTGATGGGCCATCTTTAGTTAACTGCTAGCAGTTTTTATCTCTTTTTAATTTTTTGCATGAGTTACTGATGAAACTGATTTAATATCCATATTTTCAGGGCCTCACTGCCCAAATGTATTAAGATTCAAACTTAGAATTTAGAGTAGACTTTTGTTCCACTCAATCTATTTTTATTGCATGGTTATTTTTCGTAGTTAGATAGCTAGTATAATAAAGAGATGGATGTCATCTCATAGAAGAACTAGTAGATAAGATAAAGTGATATGTCATCACTCATTTTATATATACTTAGAGAAGCAGTAGAAAAGGGAGACTTTTATTATTTTCATTTTCTGCAATCTCAATTGGGATATCAATATTTCTATGAATGCAAAGTGAATAGAATTGGACCAAATTTAGTTGTGATCTTATTCTTTTGTGTTGATTCCTTACTGTAGCCTTTGGCCCTAAAGGTGTGGAGCAAGGGCCCACTCTCACCACCAAGGAAGAAGGCTAGTACCACTGTTTTGTTGTTTCAAATTTTGGTTTATAGATTAATTACTGATTTTGATAGATAGATGCATGTTACAGTTTATAGATTTGCTTTGAGTAATTTATTGTTTAATTCTATTTTCAGCATTCTTTGAATTCATTTCATAAGAAGATAGATCAATCTCTTTAAATTAGTAAAAGCCATTAGAACTAGCTAGAGAAAAACTGGTAACTGTAGAATCCCTATTTACAAATAGCTGAGGACACAGCCCTGGATTTTGACATCTGAAATATGATTAAATGATGAGGTACAATGACCCCTTGTTAGTGGCTATGGATCGTGAATGACTCCTAGAGACACTCTGTGATCATAACCCCATGATCTCACCTCTCAGCCTCATCACCTCCTCGTGTGCCTCTTGGTACATCTAATGGTGCTGGTCTCTCTCAGCCTGAGCCTTGTCTCTGTCATCTCTCGCCTAATGGACCTCAAGCACTAAGAACTCACCGACGACTGGCTCTCTCTTCGATGTAGGCATCACTACCATCTGATCCTACTATGCCTGAAGCTCAGCCTCGGTGCGCTCAACTCTCTGAAGTAACTCCTCTCTCTCCTGTGTAGACTATTCTAGAATAGCCTCTATAGTCATCTTGTACCTAACAAAAGGCATAAATATCTCTGCATGTCACCCAGTAGATGGTTGTGGCAAATACCCTACCCGCACCGGCTGCTCAGCTACATCTAAAGGTACTATGTCCACTATGACGCAACTCACAAAGTCCTGCCAAGAGTCGGTCCCAATTGCAAAACAAGATATATAGTAGATATTAGACTCTCATATAACCATCATAAACAATAAACATAAAGAAACATCAAACTAATGAAATAAGGCTAACCTAGATCTCCATCTCGCTAGGATGGATCTCAGATCGCTAAAGGTGTCACAAGCTCTGTAGTCTGACCTGTAGCTGGGGGCATAGGCCTAATACTCTCCTCGCTCTTACTCTGACTCACTCTCTCAACACTTGCAAGAACTGGACCACGAGCTCTAGACTGCGATCTTGACTCAATCTCCTCATCATTGTCCACCTCCTGCTAGTCTTATTGTGGTCTCACCCTAAAGATGTACTGTGATGAAACCTCCTCTGACTCATCATCATCCTCCATATCCTCCTCGAGATCATAGTATCCTACAAAGTCACTCACATCATCCTCTACCCATGTGTCACTAGTGTGACTAACCCAAGGTTGAGCATCGCCTGTAGGGTGACTAGGAGGAAAGATAGGAGCAAGTCGTGTTGTATGCCACCAGGTCTAATATGCTTAGGTACAACTAACATCATCTACATCTGATATCAGTGTTGCATCCTTAGGACCATCATCATCACTAAGAGGACATCTACTACTATCAGTCATCGGGCATTGTTTGCCCTAACTGCGCTACGCACAGTACGCGTATAGCTCGGACGCACTATAGGAACTATTGGAATTAGGGATGACAACTGAGAGGGGGGTGAATCAGTTGTCTTAAAACTTTTAAAGATTGCTACAGTTAATTCTTCTTTACCACTTCTTAACAGATTAATGACATAGTCGTGAAAAGCAAAATTAATAACACATGAGCAGAAACATAAACAACACACTTAACACCAAGATTTTGATGTGGAAACTTGGTTAAGGGAAAAACCATGGTGGGGGTTAACCCACAAAGATTATACTCTACTAAAAGTATTACAAAAGGGAAGGCACGTGCCTTCGGGCTCACTACCCAGAGCTCACTACTCAAGAGAGGCTCACTGCCTACAAGAATGATTACGAAAGGATTACAGATTGTTTGAACTGATAAGTAGCATCTGCCAATGCAAGAATTCAGTTTCAGTTAAGCACAAAATACTGATTTTACACACTTCATTTTTATTCTGGCTTGTTTATTGCTCTGCCATAAAATGGACCTTAGATCTCTTCTCTTTCTCACTTCTATCTACCTTTTTCACACTTACTCTATATTCGCATCACTACCATATGACACAACCCTCAAATCCATCGGTTATATATATCCACATCAACAAACTTAATCACCTATATGTCAACCTTATGAAGAACTTAACAAACAATACAAGTTCTCTGTTCTGTCGGTTGAATCCATACATCAATATTGATGCGTACCAGAAACAACACTTGTAGGTCACCATTCATGTCATCCACTAACATTATATCCCATACGCAACTCACCAAAACACTTCTACTAGATCTACACAAGGATCTAACACAAGTTGGCCTATTTTTCATTGAACCTTCCTGTCATATTAGGACCTAGTACTCAAATGCTCATAACTTTTAATCCCTTTGTCACCGGAGGCTAAAATCATGGATTTGGATAGTTCTGACATTCCTCTACACTCCCTCATATTCGTAACATGCAATAATTAACTGGAGAGATTAGCTGACCAAAATATTGAACTTTACCATATACCCTATTCTTATCTATCCGAACTGGACAAATCTTGGAACTAACTTCCGGTATGATCTAATACCACACTGCGGATGTGTGGAATGGACTTAGTTGCCATTAATGACAACACATGTCATGCCTTGCAGTGTCTCTTGCCAACAATCTCTCCCTTTGGCATTGATGGCAACACTTAGTGAAAAATGACTAAGTGTCATGACTGACTCCCCCTACTGTGTACACTTATATATTCTTCCACTGCTCCCCCTTTAATGGATTCTTCATTTTCTTTCATTTTTCACTATCTCTCACTCCCCCTTTGGCATCAATGGAAAAGGGTGGGATCCACAAACCAAAACTTTCACAAGAAATTTGTATATAAGGTCACATATGTACAAATAATCCATGCATTATATTTACATGAACTTGAGGATATCTACAAAACTATTTTTCAACTGTACAAGTTTAGAGGCCCAACTACTTTTCATGCCATCCAAAATTGAGCTTTGTTCTCTTAGTAGGAGTACTTGTGTTTCTTCTTTCTTCAAATCTGAAGGATCACCTGTCCAGACTACAACTTGGGCTTCTGATAAAGCAGTAAACATTGTTTCTAACTTGGGGGCAATCAATCCCCAGAGCTCACACATTATCTCCATAATATTGCTCTTTTCTTTAACAAGTTTGTTTATTTCATTAGTCAAGCTAATTGCTTGACACTCCTAATTTACCAGAGAAACTATTAGAGGATCAAAATTTTGAGATAAATTCAACAAATTTTGTTCTTGTTCCTTTATCTTTTTCTCAATATCCTCAATAACTTTGGGCCAAGATAGACAAAATTTGTATACATCACCTCCGTTACTGAGAGCATTTTGAATACTCTTTATACTGATATCAAGTATCTTTCTATCATTTCCTATTAGGCCCTTTAGCTCACTAAATCTCTTATCCAAAAATTCATTCTGGATTTCAATCTCTGCAGACTTCTCAAAGGACTTAAAGTGTGTACTTACAGAATTTATAAGGTTCTTCATATTTCTAGAGGGAGAATTAAATGGATTCTTCTGGAAACTTGGCATTATCTTCTCCAATATGGTGGATGCAAGGACTAACAGCTCACTATCCTCTATGTGGGATTTCAATATCTTTTCACTTGCCTCAGCTTGTGTGAAAGATGTCATTTTCATCATTTGGACTAGAGAGAGAGTATCCAAGTTAATTGGTCCTTGAATCAGTTCCAGTTCATCAAACTCTAGCATTTCTTTACTCAGGAAATTCTTCACTGCATCTGTAGTGTCTCTTGCCATAATTTTAGGGCAATCTTCCTTTCCTTGAGTTTTCTTTGTTTCAGTATCAGAACTATTTTGTTTGGGGGAATCAATATTTGCACCATCTTCTTCTGCTTTATCTTCCTTACCCTTGACTTCTTCTTCTTCCTTTTGTTGTGAGCCAACTTCAGAGGGAATTTTTGTTTCCATGTTTACTTCTATGTTAACTCCATCTATTTGATCCTGGGTATCCTTTTTGTCTTCAGCCTCTTCTGATTTCTGATCCTTGTTCTTCTCAGAGTCATCTTGAGTAGGACTTAGTGTCTTCATGTAGGTTTGTTCCAGAGGATCATTTCCCTTTCTAGTCTCTTCTTCTGAAGTTCCTTGTTCTGGAACTGAAGGATTGCCTTCCTCATCTTGTTCCTCTAAAACAATATAATATTTATCTTTGTCTAGGGCCTTCCTCAAAATTTCCTCAATTTCTTTCACAACTTCCTCAGTTTTACCAAGCATTAGCTTGTTCATCTGGATCTTGCTTCTAAATTCCTCCTTTACTTCCTTGAGGATTTTATTTGCTTCCCTTCTAGTCATTACCGGACACAAGGTGGAGAGAACATGTTCTCTGAGTTCTAGGTCTTTAGCGTTGGTGGCTTCCTTCCTCATCTCTAGTATATTCCTTAAACTTTTAGGAATTTTTTGCAAAATTTCCAGTAGAGCTCTATTGAATTTATTCAAGTACAGGATGGTGGCATCCTCCAAGATTTTCTTATTTGCTTTATCCAAATTATCATAATATTCTTTGATAGGTCTTAAATTTCCATGAACAATAATTGTTTTTACAATTTTATCAACTATCATAGCAACCTTACCAGTTTCTTGCTTTTTACTTGCCTTTTTGCTTCTGAAAGGCTGGTCCTCATAAGCCTTTGAAGTCTTGGCTTTCTTAGATCTTATTTCTTTAACTTCTTCATTTGTCTCTGTCTCCTCATCATCTTTTGTGCTCATATACACTCTTGTGGCCTTTGTTTTCTTTCTTTTTGTTCCTTTACTAGATGATATGTCTTTTGGTTTCTTAGGATTGGTAGACTTTGGGGGAACAGGATTGCAGCAAAGCTCCTAGTAGTCCTTAGAGTAGAGGAGGATTCTATTCGAGCACTTCCTTGTTTCTTGTCTTGTTTCTCCTTCTCTGTCTTTTCAGTTCTTTCCTTGAATTGTCTCACAGCTTCCTTTGTGAGGCCTAGATTCTTAGCCAACTACTCAACTTCTTTTCTTACTTTCCTTTCAGTTTCAGGTTTTGTGAGCTCATCATGCAGTTTTACACTTAGTTCCTCATATGTCCCAAATATTTCAACTGTTGTGTCTTTTGGCTTGCTCAAAAGGTGTTGAGCATACACAGTAAAAATTTTCTCATCCACTTCATACCCCATAGGCATGATCCAAATAGTTCCAGGTTCTATTGCTTCCATTAAGCATTGATCAATGTCTACCATGAAACATATTTCATTCTTGTACTTCTCAACAATTGTTTTAAGGATTATTCCCCTTGAATGCATCATACTCTGAAAGTTCTTGAAGTATCCCCATATTGCAGTTTTCTGTGCTTTATAGTCACCAATGTTGTGTAGGTGATCTCTAATTTGAATAGCAACTAGCTCATCATTAGTCCAGTGCACACCCTTTACTCCAGGTACTTCATTCATATAGTAGAAGAACAAACATAGAACCAATGTACCATATTTAAAAGTGTTTTTCTTATCTTTCTTGATTTTGTTCAAGTTCTCAATCAACTGGTTCTGTAGCAGCTCACATATGTCATAATCTACATTCTCCTTCAACATTTGATATGCTGCATATATGGCAATTCCAAAGACATAATTCTCCCTACTGGAGTGATAAATATTGTAGCCAGTCACCATGGAAGAAAACTTAACATCCAGTTCTATAATGTCATTGATGGTCATCGCCCTCTTGTCAAACATTACACCGATTACATCGGTAACAGTTTGGTTTTTCACAGATTTCAACATGGGTAATCCACCAGTTGAATTTAACCCATTCACAATTCTGATAACATCCTTGGTAATCTTGACTTGGTTTAACAGCCATATGAATTCATCATGCATGCGACTCAAAACATACCGAACCCACTCATCTTCATCGAATGTTGGAAACTCCATAATCTGAATAAAATGTTTATCATGTAGTGCTTTCTACTCGGGTTTAAGATCATGATTTTCATCCATTAGATGACTCTCAAACAAATCTACAAACCTTGAGTCCCC